>OV049924.1:56724788-59577982 GCA_920104205.1 Eupeodes latifasciatus
ATACTCTTACTACCCACTGTTTATTTAATAGATACATATTCTCGTAATTCTCGTGCGCCAGTCATGTCATTGTACTTAAAACAGTTTATTCACTTTTGTTGAGAGCAGAAAACCTACCAAAACGTCACAATACAAAGTCATTGCTGTCGAGCTGCTCCCATCGAAAAACCACTTGACATAGCGCAACTCAACTACTAGCAAAATAAACTATTCTATACTTCTCTTGCACTTGTTCTATTGCATTTTGTTGCAGTACAGCTTTGCCATTATTTTTCTTATTACAGTATCTAAGCTTCAAGTGGGCAATAAGTCTATTGACAGAGTACCTACTCTGTCATTATAATATGGACTCTATACACATATTGTCTATGTTCAATTATTATGGCTGTGACTGTGACTATTTTTCAATCGGTTAGCATTGACTTGATTCAATTGAGGTGCAGCCTGAACGGTTTACAATAAAAACTAAAATATATAATGGATTGAAATTAATTTGAAAGCGACTGATTTTGGGAGAGTAAGAAAATGAGTAAATTGATGATTTTATAAATTTACTAATTTTTGTCTGACGAATATCATTAATCAAAAATGTGATGTATTTCATGACCGAATAAAACAAAAAACGTGACAAATTATTAAAAACAAAAATAATAATAGAAACTGCCTTTGTTTTTTATCAATATTCTGCTCAGTCAAGTCTTGAGAAATTGATGACTGATAGTCTGAGTATTTAATTCAAACATTTCCTTTTCGGTCATCTAATTTTATTTTGATTGTTTTTAGTTGGATTTATTTCAAGTTTTTATATGTATTTTATTAATTTTATTGTAGAAACGTGGGGACTAAATTTAGCCTGACTTAAATATGAAGTTAAAGCGTTTTGAGAGTAAAGTAAAAACATTTTTTTTTACACAATAAAAACGGTTAAATTTAATTAACAAATATTATTTAATCGACTTTCTAACCAAAATTAGTCTTAGCATGATTGTTTAATACCCTTTGATAATCTGTAAGCCTGTACATATCACATAATAAATACTTTATACAAGCTAATGAAAATATTCTAATAATTGGTGACTTAAACAGTCGAATAGGAGTTTTCCAAAATTCTTCGTTATTAAATTTTGAACAATTTGCATTTCAAAAAGAATCTGTTGATAAATGCACAAACTCAAATGGCATCTTTTTGACTAAGCTGGTTAAGGATTTTTGGTTTTATATTCTAAACGCGGTATCCAAAACTGATCCTACTGGCAGTTTTACATTTATTTCTATCCAGGGTTGTTCTGTAATTGAATACTGCTTAGCCAAAAAGGTGACTGTCTCGAAATTGTCAATGATTTCGAGGTGATTACTGCAACCTATTCATCGTATCTTCCTATATGTATGTGTCTCTTGCAAATTTAGAACCCCTGAATGCGATTTCCGACAACGAATTGAAAACGGATGCAAAAAGCTTCGATAGATTGATACAAAATCCGAAATTTATAGAAGAAATCTGCTTCAATCCCAATCAATCCTTCAAATCTGGTTTCAAACACTGTGGATGTCTCAAAGGATTTAATTTTTGACACCATCAGAATATCAGCTGTCAGGAGTTTTCACAATAGATCAAATAACTATAAATCTTGTTGGTATGACGAAGAATGTAATACTTAAAAGCTTTAGAAAAAAAAACAATAATTTGGGCTCTAAGTCCCTATATCTTCTAGCAAATAATTCGTACAGAAGATTGTGTAGCCTCTAAAAAAAACATGGCGTTGAATCTCATACATTGTAATGATTCAAGATTTTTTTTTGGTCAAATGTACGCATTCTAGCTGGCCGAAATAATAAGTTAACGGTCTCTGCTATTGATGTGGACAAAATGGCTACTTACTTCAAAACACTTTTCACAGCAGACCCTGGTCAAATGAACATAAGTTTTGCACTACCATTCACTTATATTGATGAGTTAGATTCCCGATTTTCAATACCAGAGCTAAAAGTGGCTTTGAAAAAATGAAGGATAATAAGGCTCCGGGTTAAGATGGCATACCGGACGAGTTCTACAAAAATGTCAGCTCAAAATTTCTAGAACAAATTTTACTTTTAATAAATAAGATGTTTATAGATGAGACAATTCCAAATAGCTTCCGATCTTCATACATTTCTGTGATCTTTAAAAAGGGAGATCCTAACCTACCGGGAAACTACAGGGGAATCTCTGTTCTCAGCTCTCTGCGGAACATTTTCACTCAATTGTTGTACCTAAGGCTTATTTCCTGGGTTGAAAGAAATAATAAAATAAGTTGTTTCCAAGCTGGGTTCCGAGCAAATCTCTCTACAATAGACCAAATTTTAACTCTAATGAGTGTTGCTAGACGTTTTATTGATAAAAAAAAAGAATCTCTATGCATTTTTTGTAGATTTCAAAGCCGTCTTTGACACTATAAACAGAAGGTTACTACCTTTCAAACTTACAAGTATAGGCTTGTCTACAAAGTTCATAAGAATATATGAACAACCAATATTAAATACAAGTTCAGTAGTTAAAATTATGGTATGAGATTGTCAAATCAATTTAAATCTGAAACGGAAGTTCCAAAGGGTTGCATTTTGAGTCCCTTGATTTTTTCCCTCTTCATCAATGACATTGAAGATCAAATTCCAGGTGGTGTTATTTTTGGAGATGTACTTATCAAGGTGCTTTTATATGCAGATGACCTTGTCATTCTAACCGATAATCTAGAGACTTTGCAGCTCCAGATTAACAAATTAAAACAATATTGCGATACTTGGGACCTTAAAATAAATACTTCAAAGTCAAAGATAATAGTTTTTAGATCTCAAAACCGCAGTAACAGGACTGGCAACTTGCACCTTGACGTCACAAACATAGAAGTAGTGACTGATTACAAATACCTAGGATTTACTATAACACATAAATTAAATCTTGAAGTTCATTTTAAAGACAAAGTGAAGGTAGCAAAAGCAGCTATTAATTGTATGTGGTCAAACTTCTTCTAACTCTATAGATGCGTCGACTAAATTTAAAGTATTTGAGACAACTATCAAAAGTTCTCTCTTATATGCTAATTAAGTTTATGGATACAAGGAATTAGTAGTAATCGAATTATTCTAACGGTACTTTTTCAAACGTATTTTCAGACTCCCTTCTAATACACCAAACTACGCTATTTATGAATCTGGCCTGCATCCAGTTTACTTAAAAAACCTCAAAGCTAACGCAGATTATATTGTTAGAGTCATGCGTAGACCTAATAATAACATTCAGAAAAATATTATTTTGATAGCTCTATCTATCCGTTGTCACTAAATATTGATAATTAAGAAGCACTTAGAAACGAACTTTATGACCTTATTTCTATTATAGATGAAACAATGTATCAAAAATCAATAACCCGGGCAAGAGAGTCTGTTACAAAAACATCTTACTCTAAACTCAACTTATATGTCTTGGGTATAACAACTATTTTCGAAACGAGTTTACTGCCAATGAGATAATTCTAATTTTTAAAATGCGAAAGTGGATGGAATACTTTAATTCAATTTGTTTCAGAGGCTCTAGCATATAGAAACATGTATATTAATTTTTAATACATGCGGTCTAATGAGAAACTTTGTTTTAGCTAAACTAAAAATCCAATTTGTTTATTGAAACACTTTAACTTATTTTTTATATATACCTACCTTCGTTCAAATTTATAATTATATTAGTATTATTTATTATAATTGTAATAATTATTTATGTAGTTAACATTATATATTATAATGTTTGTTTTCGACTGTTCTTTTCATTGATATTAGGTTTATATTTTAACTGTTTAATGAAATTTATAAACTGTACTCTCTCTAAACGTATTTATTTAATTCATATAATTTGCATTATCGGCGGCCATGCATGTAAATCTTTTAAACTAATGCTGTTAAATATATTATATGGAAAAAAAAAAAATACTATATTTCTACGAGAATACAAATCTTTATCGGATTAAGTTTTTTCAAGAGTATCTATTTAGAATTTTATTCCAAATTTTATGTTAGTTTACTTAGAGATGGCGCTCACATCCAGAGCTTAAGGACCTTTAAAATAATTTCTAGGTTCATAGAAAGAATAATATTTAACAACAGCGATAATTTTCAAAAAAAAAACATTACGTATACGCCGCATTGTTTACAGAGAAAACATTAAAATTTAAAAATCCTTGCTTTTGTATTGAAACCCTTACATTTTGTAGTATTAAGCGGTCCCTAGACGCTCAATATTATTGTACAATATTTGATATTGCACATTATTATTGAGAGTCTAATGATTATATTGCAAGGTTATGCAATATTATTGAAGAAAATAAAGACCCTTTTGATATTTATTGCACAATATAAAATATTGTATCGTCTGTATTTGTTCAATTAATTTTGAATTTTGAAATTTGAAGAGTAAAGATCTCCGCGAGTGAAACTGAAGTTGAAGGAATACTTATTTTAGAATTTATCCACGTGTTTGCTACCCTGCCGGCTTTGTGGATTATAAAGACCAAATACTATGTATCGAATTTCGAACAAAAAATGTTAAATTTTTTTTAAAAATCAAAAATAAAAACAATGACATTTTTGATCATTATATATTATTGAGACAGTATTAGAGCTTTTTGAAATCGGTTCATTGGTTTTTGGGAAAACTTAAAACGGAAACGAAATAACGGTTCAATGGGGGTACCCTTCTGGAGCAATACAAAAATATTTGTTTTTATATTACCTAAAAGAAGCCACATTAAGAATAAAAATGTTAGTGAAAATTTGGAAAATCTATCGGTTTGTTTTTAAAAAGATTCGAATTTTCTATTTATGACCATAACATTTGTATGGGGACTTCTGTTATCTAAATAATTAAATAAATTAGGTGGCGCAACAGTCCGTAAAGAACCAGGGCCTAGTGACTTACAACTCTCAACCATTCCTGTGTGCGAGTAATTGCAGGAATGGAGGGGACCTACAGTTTATATGCCGAATCCGAACGGCTAGATTGAGAAAGCACTTTTCATTACAAGAATTACTCTTGGAGAATTTGTCAATTCCTCGCAAGAGGCAGTACCCGTGAAAAAAAACTGTAGGTCTCTCAGGCAGGGATCGAACCCAAGACCTCTCGCATGACAGTCCAACGCACTAAGCATCATGCCACGGGTACCACACTTCTGTTAAAAAATGAAAAAAAAAACGTCCAAGGCGAATCGGCTCAAAACCTTAATTTCCCAAGTCAATGGACTGAATGGTTTGGGCTTTAGGGGCGAGGACAGAAAGACAGACCGACGGATTCGGGGGACCCACTTTTTTCGACTTCTCCACCGTCGTAATGTCATGTTTGATTAAAACCTCGAGTTCGACATTTTGTACGAATGCAATACTTTCCATATACATATGTACATAGTTCCTATGTGTCGGAAGTAAAAAGTATAAAATATTAAAAATTTACTTTTAAAATACAGGGAAAGACAATCTGGAGCTGATAAACAACATAGTGTCTTTTTTTTTTCTTTTTTTTTTTTAATCAAAATCTTAAAGCTAACTTAAAGCTAGACAAAAATTCTTAAAAAAACTAGCTTAAATTTCAAAAACTTAAAAAAAATATCTTACTGGCCCTATGCGGGTGCTCTAAGTTAATCCATTATCTTATATCTACTGCCTTTCGGCCTAAGAACAATTTTAATACTAAATAACAAGAACTTAATCTAAAACATAGTGTTATTTTGATGCGATGCAGTTTCGTAGAAACTTGCAGAAACCACCATTCATGTTGCAAAGCAGCATCCATAAAGAAAGCATCACTCAGCATGTTGTCTACACGACACAAGTATCTGCTTTCAACTAAATTATTATATAAAATATTGAATCGTCTAGGGAGCCAATAATTTTGTGCAATATTTTGCGTCTAGGGACCACTTTAGTATTTAAAATAATGTGAGAATGTTAAACTCCTTTTTAAGGAATTTTTTGTGATTGGGGGGCAAAATTAAATTATGTTAAAAAAATCATAGTTTTTACTTACAAGTTTTCAAAGTACCATACAATTCTATACAAAAATGAATGGAAAGGAACTGAAATAAATTACATTTAAATACATTGAATTTTAAAATACATACTATGTAATTTATTTTCTTGCTTTCGAAATAAATTTAAAATACGATTCAAATTCAGTTCACTTTTATCTTTTTTAATTTTAATTCAATTTTGGCAAAAAATATTTCGTTGACTGGATGAGTATGTTTCAAAAAATATTTGAAACAATTAAAAATTCTTTTATATGAAAGTTGAAAGCAGATTTTTCTTGACTTGATTTGATATCTACTACTTTTTTAAATCAGAATTTAGAAAAAAATTAAAGCTTGGAGATACAGGTTTTGGTCAAAGTTAGTAAAAATTGATTTTTCGATTAGAATATCTTGCGATCTTATAAAAAACATTGTTTTTAAGATTTAGTGACAGCTCTAGAAAAATCTAATAGAATATAAAAAAAATAAAAAATATCTCCAAAATAAATTAAGGTATTGACTTTATTACATTCTATTAAAAATACTGTTTTTTGATTTTAATATCTACTTTTGTTCCTGAGCTATTTTATTAAAAACCCAATTTTTGAAAATTGTTAGTAGAAATTTTTGGAAGTTTTTATTTCTTATGAAAAAAAAAGCAAATGAATTTTACTAAGAAAATTACCTTTCAATGTTCTTCGAAAAATTCAATCGTTAAATTTCAAAAGTTAAAGTCATTGAAATGCCCAAATAGCACTTAGTCTATTGTATTAAAAAAAAATGTCAATTTTCATTTAATTTAAAGATTCGTTTACATTGATTTTGATTTGGATGAGAAAATCTGGTTAAGACAAATCGACATCAATCGTAAGCTCCAAAACATGATAAAGTGGGACGGGCGTACGGGCGTACTTCCAAGTATAGAGATTCTTTTTTAAACCGCACATCGAGAATGTGTAATGCTTTGGCCAACTCTGTTTTTCCCTCCCATTTTGATGTTCAGAACTTTAAGACCAATGTGCACCGGTATCTCCTCTTAAATTCTTCCCTATTTGCCTAACGCTCGCACTGTGTTTAAATATATATAAACATATAAAGGGTACTAATAACCCCTTGAGTGCCTGTAAATTTAAAAAAAAAAAAACAAAGGCTCGACATTTTAACGATTTCTATAGCCATTACTCCAATAAATTATTCCGGCCGAAAACATAGACAATTGAACAACTATCCAATTTTGCTACTTCCTTTAACAGGAAGGTAAATGTAATAATTTTTCCTTAGAAAATATGTTAATGTTTTTGACGGGAGCGGTTCAAAATGCTGTATTTTAAAATACTGTATGGTCAAAATTCTGTATGATACTGTACGATACTGTATGGTCATAATACTGTATGGTTAATATTCTGTATTTCAAAATACTGTAAATTTAAAATACTGTGTCTCAAAATGCAGTATTGTCAAAATACTGTATTTCATAATACTGTATAATACTGGAAGTTTTGACAGATCAATTAGTTTGGTGCAAATGTTCATGCAATTGTTGATTATGATAGGAATAATTCATGCAAAAATGTGAGAGATACAAAGATGAAGAAAATGGTAAAGAAAAATTAAGAAGAAGATACCATTTAT
Organism: Eupeodes latifasciatus; assembly: GCA_920104205.1. Lineage (NCBI taxonomy): Eukaryota > Metazoa > Arthropoda > Insecta > Diptera > Syrphidae > Eupeodes > Eupeodes latifasciatus. The sequence continues at coordinate 56,732,450 of OV049924.1, forward strand.
ATTGTTTTTATTTTTATTATTTCAAAGACTTATGAATTATCATAGGTACATATGTTCGGTTCAAACCCTGCCTATGTAAAGTTTTTTTTTCACGGGTACTGCCTCTTGCGAGGAATTGACAAATCCTCCAAGAGTAATTCTTGTCAAATTAGCCTTTCTCAAATTAGCCGTTCGGAATCTGCTCCATCCCTGACAACATTACTCGCAATGGTTGAGAGTTGTAAGTCACTAGGCCCTAGTTCTCAAAGGACTGTTGCGCCACTCAATTTATTTATTTATTTATATATGTTATTGTTTAAGGGAAGTATATTAGAACATTATGCTAATGAAAAATTATTATGATGTTTTCCAAAAAAAAAAAGTATTCTGTTTTCAAAATTCTGTATTTCAAAATACTGTAAATAACGCAATGTAAATTAATAATGTAAAAAAGTGCGCACTTTTTTATATTATCAAAACGATTTTTATTTTTTAGCCTTATTTACAGCATTTGGAAATACAGAATTTTTATATACAGAATTTTGAAATACAGAATTTTGAGATACCTACAGCATTTTGATCATGCAGTATTTTGTACATACAGTATTTTGAAATACAGTGTTTTGAGATACAGTATTTTAAATACAGTATTTTGATCCATACAGTATTTCGACCCCAACCCGTTTTTGATGCTTGAAACAAAATTATAAATGACAAAAAATTCCCGCTTGGATTAATTTAAACTAGGTTCAAGCTTCAAAATGTAAACTACGTCACGTCGTTCCTAAGGGGGATCTGGAACTTTACATTTGACAGTTCTGATCTCTTTTCTCTAAGACTCTTTTTAATTAGATGCTTTAGAAACTCAAATTGACTACCCTAACCAGAAAATTGTTCAATGTGTGGTTATGATTGCAAAAACTGAACAGTAGTCAAAAACTGGAAAGATTTACTAAGTTTTATTACGCCCGTGTCTAAATTTAAAACTAACTTGTTACTCAGCTAAAATGTGAAGGCATGAATAGTTAAACAAGCGCAAAATTTATAAGTTCCTAAATCACTTTTCAATTTACCATTTTTCCTTCCTTATCTACTATAAAAAAACATCACAAAATATTTTTGTATACCAAAAAAATTTAAGAGGAAAACAATTACAAACAATTTCCACTTCCTAAGAAATGACCGTTTTCAAAATTTCATAGGTTGAGAGGTATAAAATAACTATATACAGTAATGTAGTAGGTAAGGTACAGACACGAAGGTAGGTAATTAGTAATCACCTTAATTCAAGTTAATTGCAATTTATCACCTTACACAAATAGCCTTAAGTGGTGCTGTCGACCCTTTTTTTTTGACAGCTCAGCCAATGTCACCCAAGAACAACTAAGACGACGACCGACCGACGGCGAAGACGAGAATATGATAGGCCTACCGCTTTTTTGTACAATTTTTTACTCCGCTGTTTGTATATTTTTCTATAAAATAAGTATCTTTATTACGTAGTAGTTGATTTGGGTAGCTACACTGAATCAACAAAAACAACAACAAAACAAACCTAGTTACAACAGCGTTTCCAGCTGTCTATCTCTAAAAATAAATTATTCCGGCCGAAAACATAGACAATTGAACAACTATCCAATTTTGCTACTTCCTTTAACAGGAAGGTAAATGTAATAATTTTTCCTTAGAAAATATGTTAATGTTTTTGACGGGAGCGGTTCAAAATGCTGTATTTTAAAATACTGTATGGTCAAAATTCTGTATGATACTGTACGATACTGTATGGTCATAATACTGTATGGTTAATATTCTGTATTTCAAAATACTGTAAATTTAAAATACTGTGTCTCAAAATGCAGTATTGTCAAAATACTGTATTTCATAATACTGTATAATACTGGAAGTTTTGACAGATCAATTAGTTTGGTGCAAATGTTCATGCAATTGTTGATTATGATAGGAATAATTCATGCAAAAATGTGAGAGATACAAAGATGAAGAAAATGGTAAAGAAAAATTAAGAAGAAGATACCATTTATATTGTTTTTATTTTTATTATTTCAAAGACTTATGAATTATCATAGGTACATATGTTCGGTTCAAACCCTGCCTATGTAAAGTTTTTTTTTCACGGGTACTGCCTCTTGCGAGGAATTGACAAATCCTCCAAGAGTAATTCTTGTCAAATTAGCCTTTCTCAAATTAGCCGTTCGGAATCTGCTCCATCCCTGACAACATTACTCGCAATGGTTGAGAGTTGTAAGTCACTAGGCCCTAGTTCTCAAAGGACTGTTGCGCCACTCAATTTATTTATTTATTTATATATGTTATTGTTTAAGGGAAGTATATTAGAACATTATGCTAATGAAAAATTATTATGATGTTTTCCAAAAAAAAAAAGTATTCTGTTTTCAAAATTCTGTATTTCAAAATACTGTAAATAACGCAATGTAAATTAATAATGTAAAAAAGTGCGCACTTTTTTATATTATCAAAACGATTTTTATTTTTTAGCCTTATTTACAGCATTTGGAAATACAGAATTTTTATATACAGAATTTTGAAATACAGAATTTTGAGATACCTACAGCATTTTGATCATGCAGTATTTTGTACATACAGTATTTTGAAATACAGTGTTTTGAGATACAGTATTTTAAATACAGTATTTTGATCCATACAGTATTTCGACCCCAACCCGTTTTTGATGCTTGAAACAAAATTATAAATGACAAAAAATTCCCGCTTGGATTAATTTAAACTAGGTTCAAGCTTCAAAATGTAAACTACGTCACGTCGTTCCTAAGGGGGATCTGGAACTTTACATTTGACAGTTCTGATCTCTTTTCTCTAAGACTCTTTTTAATTAGATGCTTTAGAAACTCAAATTGACTACCCTAACCAGAAAATTGTTCAATGTGTGGTTATGATTGCAAAAACTGAACAGTAGTCAAAAACTGGAAAGATTTACTAAGTTTTATTACGCCCGTGTCTAAATTTAAAACTAACTTGTTACTCAGCTAAAATGTGAAGGCATGAATAGTTAAACAAGCGCAAAATTTATAAGTTCCTAAATCACTTTTCAATTTACCATTTTTCCTTCCTTATCTACTATAAAAAAACATCACAAAATATTTTTGTATACCAAAAAAATTTAAGAGGAAAACAATTACAAACAATTTCCACTTCCTAAGAAATGACCGTTTTCAAAATTTCATAGGTTGAGAGGTATAAAATAACTATATACAGTAATGTAGTAGGTAAGGTACAGACACGAAGGTAGGTAATTAGTAATCACCTTAATTCAAGTTAATTGCAATTTATCACCTTACACAAATAGCCTTAAGTGGTGCTGTCGACCCTTTTTTTTTGACAGCTCAGCCAATGTCACCCAAGAACAACTAAGACGACGACCGACCGACGGCGAAGACGAGAATATGATAGGCCTACCGCTTTTTTGTACAATTTTTTACTCCGCTGTTTGTATATTTTTCTATAAAATAAGTATCTTTATTACGTAGTAGTTGATTTGGGTAGCTACACTGAATCAACAAAAACAACAACAAAACAAACCTAGTTACAACAGCGTTTCCAGCTGTCTATCTCTAGATAGAGATACTCGTATATGTGTAAAATATACAAAAGTATCTTATTTGTATATGTAGGTCCTCGCTAAAAACTGTATCTGGGGTAGAAACAGGCAGTCGTGCATGTGGGTATGTTTTTGTACACGCGCAACATCTGATAACCATAGAAACTAGGTGAACGACCGCTGATAAGTATGTGACCTTCAAAATAATCTGGGCCAAGTGGAAATACAATTTTTGACATTCTAATATGTATTCTAATCATTTTGTTGGTATACCTATTCTTGGTCGTTTTTCTCTCGCATTCTCTCTCTCTCTCTCTCTCTCTCTCCCTCTCTCTTTTGGATTTACTCTTTTTTTTTCTCTCGTTTCCTCATTTTTGTAGAGTTGTTTTATTTTGTTGTCGAATTTGTTTTAGTTAACTCACCCTCTTTGTTGTCATTTCTTGATGGTTTCTCTTTCTCCTGGAACTGGAACTCTCATTCAATATGAATTTCAATGCTAGGAGGGGTGTTTTTATTTCGTTGTTCTATTCTTTTCACGTTCATGTTTATTACGAAATACTTCGAGAGCTCACAGATCTGTGTTTACCTTCAAATATATTAACTTTTTTCTTTAGATACTTTGAGTAGGGACGACGACACGATAGGAAAAAAAAAAGTAAGATTTTTAGTGTTGATAAAGCATAACAACAACAATTAGAGGGGGTTGCTGGGGTAAGGGTAGTTTTTGATGATAATTTGTAGATACACAGTTGTATGAGGAAGAGAATCAAAAATGCTTAATTTTTATTAATTTCCTCAACAACATGGGAAGGGTAGGTTTGTGTTTAAATTGCGGTGTGTTGGCGAGTTGAAATAAGATCTGTTTCTGTATATGTATCATTTTGAAAGTGATGAAAAAGGGAATGAAATACTATTTTGAAATTAATACAATAAAATTTGTTTGTTTTTTTTTTTGTTTTTTTTTTGTTATACATATATTCTGTAGTCATATTATTGCGTGCTTGGATTTGAGAGTGTAGGTATACCAGTATATTGTATAACCTACCCTCCTCTGTCCAACCCTTAGTGATAACTGGGGTAGTTTATTTCTCATACACATAAGTGCCTACTATATTTTGTTGTTGTTATGTGTTTGTATTGCTCTTGAATAATATTTATTTTGACCGTGGCCTTGAATTATTATCGTATGTCATTCAACTTTCTTATTTAAATGTCATAAAGCTAAAACCTTATGGGTTATGTTCTTTTTTTCTTTTCTAACAACGCATATGTTATATTATATTATATTATGTTTTTATGCAGGTACCTATGTATGTAGGTAAAATTTATTTGGTTATTTTTATTTCTTTATGTTCTAAGGTAATTTTTGTTTAGATAGGTACGTACATATGTAGTTGTTGATTATTTGTGTTTGTGTTTTTTAAATTATGATATTAGGAGGAATATACATTCGTACCTATTTTAATAATGATAACAATTTGTTTGACAAATTATAGTATTTTTCCACTTTTGGATTAAATTTGTTTATTTTTTGTTTGGCTTTGGTGTTGAGAAAAAAATATGTATGTCCATATGTATATTAAATTGAGTTTGAAAATGAAAACATATCATTCATTTAACTTTAAGATTAAGGAAGTGTGGAAAGGGGGTTAATGTTCAAATTTGAGCTTTGTACAAAAATGGTCTTTTGTTTCTTATAGTTTTAGGAATTATATTAAGAATGGAATGAAGGATTTTTAGAAATTATAAAATAAAAACAATGAATCCTAAGCTATGAGCCACTTTTCTTATGCAAAAATATAATTTCTACCTTACAATTTTTACTTATTGATTGTTGTTTTTAAATTTGTAAACATTAGCCGCGTTTTATTATCACCATGATCTAATCCGGATCTTGAATTTATATGCATAACAACAACAACACAAGATCCTGCTTTGTGTATGGATCACAATTTGAGATCCAAAATTTAATTCTTTTTTTCACAACAAGGAGCGCTTTATCATTGTAATTTCACATGTAAATGTTGGTATCATTGCAAACAAATTAAATAAAACCTGTATTGCCATATAAACATTTCCATTTGACTGAAATAAAATATTTTTTTAAATAGAAAGCGAGAAGCTTTATATTTATTTATTTGGTATATAATCCATGAAATAATTAGATATTTTAACAAAACTAGATATTAATTGGTGAAATTAAAATAATTAAGTCCAAAAAAATGTATATTTGACATAATTTATGGGTATTATTTACCCCCAAAAAAAGGACCAAAAAAAAACATTGAGCAAAATGTTCTTTGGGTAACCCTGCTTTAAATGTCAAAAAATATAAATAAAATCGAGAAAGCTGCAACACAAATGGGGAAAAGATGTTCAAATAAATTGTAAGTAATCTCTAAATTAAATTATTTAAGTGTCACATTTATTAAAAGGTCAAAAAGAATCTGGACTACATGTGAGACCAAAGTGTTCCTGGATGCTTTGAGTTTGAGAGTGGAATGGTGATTTGCAGAAACATTTTCAAAAGTTGTGGAGCTTCCATTTTTGGTATGTGTTTGTTTTTTTTTTTTTTTGCTTCGTAATGTCACTTAAAAGAACGAATTTGACACTGCTACCAAACTTTAAATAACAAAAAATATAATGATCCAATGTTGTTTTATTATCATGATCTGATCCGGATCAGATCATGGTGATAATAAAACGCGGCTATTTATGAATGGAATTCGACTTCTTTCATCCGACCACTAACGCATATTTTACTCACTGACTAAATCATTGCGACAAAAATAAGCTTCGTCACTAATGAAGATGATCTTGCGATTGAATTCATCATCTTTGAGCATCTTTTCCAGATCCTAATGGGAGAACGTACGTCTTCACTTCAAATCGTTCATCGGCTTCAATTCCTGAGTCAGCTTGATCTTGTTTTGGTGTAAGCCAAGGTCCTTTTGCAAAATACGCCATAATGTGGTCTGAGTGATGCTTAATTTTTGAGAATGCCGTGGAAGCCCAAGGATGTTGGGTTAAGCGTCGAACTTGCTGAGGTTGTACGAGCTACATAAGTAAGGTCAATAATTCTCGAGAACTTTCTCCAGATAAGTCCCGAAACCAAAGGACGCTCAATATCCTATACCTATCCACTATGTTTAACCCTCCCACATAGGCACGACATAAAAGTCGGTTGATGTTAGCAACTTCCCTAATCCCTACCACCTCCCATGATGGGATAACGAAAAGGCTTCCTAACTCTCACTCTATGTAGCATAGCGCTTAATTGCTTTCTACTGATCTTAACCTTGTGCCCTAAATGTCAGCATGATGTTAACAACATTATCTGACTCCTCATCCTATTTCTCCTTTTCAATATATTCTTTTTACAATTGGGATGGATCTTAGGTGTTAAACGACCCCTGCCGATCATCAGCCTGACTGGGGGCTCAATTAAGAAAATAGCTCAGTCATTAATGAAGAATTCGGACACCTGGTGACCTCCGGATTAACTAACTAGTGGCAGGGTTGTAATAAACGCTTCGACCACTACTAACAACAGTACACGTTTCGATAAGAGTAATGACAGACCTTCCAAAAGCTTCTATAAAACAAAGGCGGCAAGCTGCGGTAATCTTGAATGCCACTGGTATATTATTGAAGGCTGGACTGAATTTACAGCAAGCAGCTCAGCGATGTCTTTCAATTGGATTTTTAAGCATTATGAGAGAGCTTAAAGATTCAACTTCCATCCTTAAGCAATGGGGTTATCATCAAGGAAGGACATGTCAAAGTCATAGTTTGTTGAAATCAGAGCTTTTGTGACATGTACAAGCATGGTATCAGCCAGTTAGGTGAACTTTAGTCAGGTGCGAAACATCCCTAGCAGACCAAAAGTCTGCACTAAGATTAAGGATGTAAAAAATTAAACTTTTATTAATACATCCTAGCATCATGCTCTTAAATATTTTTGACGAATGAATGCATACCATATAGAATAGAGATATAGAAATACTTACATTTTGACGAACTTACGCATCCGACAATTATTGTTAACGATATTATCTTGGAAACTAGGGTAGATATTAAAAAACAAATATAAGAAGGTTGTAGAACGACAATTTAAAAAAAAAAAAATATTGAAACAAACAAAATACATTTTTCCAAGAATTTCTTCATGAGCTGAGTCAAAATTTTGGCTAGATCAAAACTCTCTTCCTTTTGAAAACGCTTTTCTTCAGCACTTTTTAACATTTTTTTATTCTTAAATGAAGTCTTAAAATGAAGCCGGGAATAACTTCCGATTCGTGACCGTCTGTCCATGTTACCTAAAGTTTTACAAAATATTAATAATATCATTTTGTACAAGATAAAAAAAGTTTAAAATCAAAAACTTTCTTAATCTCAAAATAATCGAATCGCAAACCATTTTTATCAGTTTTTAATTACACCAAAAGTTTTGCAAAATATTAATAACAACATTTTGTGCAAGTTAAAAAAATATTGAAGTCAAAATCTTCCTTAATCTCAAAATAATTGATTCGGAAACCATTTTTACCAGTTTTTATTGATTTGGTGTTGTAAACAAAATGTCAATTAGATTTTTCTAAACTAAATAAAATATGTAAACAAAATTTTTATTATGAAGAAATTAGTTTCACTCCAAATGTCATTTTTTGTTCACAACATATTTTAGTCGAAAGCCAAATTTGTCCAATTTTTAGCAACATGAATTCAAAAAAAGATTTTTATGATTAAAATGGTTTGTTTTTTTATCGTCACTTTTCTTTTGACGTATTCTACTTCATAATAATGAACATTTTCTCCTACTAAAGACTTTTTCATATAAATAAGCTACAGTATACATATATGTATATCACACACTTAATGTCACCTTCATAAAAACTTCCAATTTTGATGAGCTCAATGACCTTTTTATACCTAAAACAGTGTCAATGGAAAGATTGTAATGATAACTGAAATTTGTTAATGCTCAACATAATTAAGAATTCTATTTCAAAAATATGTCTCGAACAGACCATAAGAATCAGAAGGCTCAATGTTTCAGAAAATTGATACGTGAATTATTAACAAAACTTTTAAAATTGTTTTCTTATTAAATTTCAGAAAATTATCTTCTTGTATATTTGCAGAGTTTTAAAGTTCTTATGGGACAATAAAATAAATAAATTGAGTGGCGTAACAGTCCGTTGAGAACTTGAGGGCTTAGTGACTTACAACTCTCAACCATTCCTGTGTGCGAGTACTGTTGTCAGGCATGGAGGCGACCTACAGTTTTAGGCCAAATCCGAACGACTAATTTGAGAAAGCACTTTTCATGACAACAATTGACAACAACAAGCGCCAAAAATCGAAAAATGAGATATGGGTATCGAAATTGTTTGTATTTCAAGGCGCATCGACTGAACCAAAAAAAAATTCACAAAACTCAACTAGTTCCATACAAAAAAACTTTGAAATCTAAGAGGTTTCGCAAAACTCAACAAAGTACTAAGAGTTTCGCAAAAGTCAAAACTAACGGTTTGCCCTCAAAGTTCCACTGGAAAGTATTCGATTTTAAAAAAGTATCAAAGCAACTTTTCAAGACGAAACTGCCTTTTAAAATAAGTTCCTCTTAAGTTATCGCTTACAATAAAGAGGACAGCAAAAAAGTAGTTATTGGCGTGAGTAACACTTATATTGGCCTACCGATCATTGTCGAGCCACTTAAAAGAAACATTTCTTCTGTGTATGATGAATGCTGCCATCTCGGTATTGTCCCAAAGGCGAATAAAGTGTCGGAAAAAAAATAATAGACATGAAGAAACTTATGCAGTTTTTCGTCATACCGGATGATTCCCAAGAATTTTATCGCGATTCTTTCTGGAGTCGCTGTTGACTCCATTGAAGACCAGGAAAAGTTTTACGATGAGCAAGAAAACTGCGTTTAAAAATAAAACATTTCTATTATTGCAGTTTTTTTGTTTTGTAAAAAAGAAATTAATAAAAGCTTTTTCAAAACGCAACAAGAAAAAACTGTTGATTTTTATCACTCAATATTTGGTAAGTTTGATACTTCATTATTGTGATTCTTCCGGTTTACTGTGACAAAGTTACATTTAAGGGGAAATTCGTTTTTGCATTTTCAATAATTTCTTTATTTTTTGATTCACACACAAAAAACCTTCTCCTGAAAAATTTGCAAAATGGACTTGTTGAGTTTTGCGAAAACGGTCCTCAATTTCTCTTGGAGAATTTGTCAATTCCTTGCAAGAGGCAGTACCCGTGAACAAAAACTTTAGATGGCCTAGACAGGGATCGAACCCAAAACCTCAAGCATGACAGTCCAAGGCACTAACCATCAAATCACGGGTACGGGAATAATAGAACCAAAAGTTTGGGTTCTATTCACACCTGTACTCCTGAGAGGAATATTTCTCATAAGAAATTAGCCGTTCAAAAGGCTAATTCTGTTCCTGCCTTACAGCACACATACATATCAGTGAGAGTTGTATGTAAGTATTGAAGCCCTAGTGCTAAACAAGCTGTTGCGACATTAAATTTATTTTTCATAACATGACAATACAATTCATAGATTTTCCGGCAGTTGCAAAAAATAAATAAAATTATTTCCACTATTTTTCTTAACGTGACTGTCTAATTAATAACTATTGTAACGATCAATACATTTCTAGGTTAACTCAACGCAATGCTATCATTTTGTGTTACTTTGACGAAAACATTTAAAATGTCATCAAATGAATTTCCTTCAACCATAAATGTATTATTTTATTATGGAACTTATTCTTACGAGTATTTTGAGAATGACAGTTAAGATATTTTCCGCGACGGATACAAGGAAAGGGAGTTAAGAGCGGTCGTGTGTTCTAGGATATAACATATAAATTTGTCTTTATGAAGCCATTTACATTTACTGTTATTAACTTGCGTCAATACTTTTTATGTATTCGTAGGGTTCCTGAACCACATAGAAAAAATAAAGAAAATTAGACAGTACACTAATACGTCCATAAATACACACCCAAACCCAATGAACTTTTGCCTTAAGCGAAAAATAGAGTAAAAATAAAAAGAAAAGTGTAAAGAAGCAAAAAAAAAAGTTAATCAAGAATCGAGAAAATCGTAAGGGGGTGTGAGAGTTCAAAGGACTTTGTATGATGTTGTGAAATCAAATTAAAGACACGTGCTATTTCGAGATAACGACGAGTAAAATATATTATTTGTTTCTATGCAACGATTTTCATCCCCCATCGTACACAAAATACAACAGAACAAAAAATCTAGGTACAATAACTTTTCTTTTTTCTCTGGGATATGAAGTGTAAAATGTTTCTCCCTTATGATTTATCATATACGCACGTTTCTCCCTCACTCGATTCTCACACTCTCAAGCGAAACACAAACGACCGACCGACGCGACGACGACATCAAATCGAGCAGTTCATGTTCGAAAATCACACCAATCCACCCTACATTTTTCCACCCTTACCCGAATTGAATTTTCTTTCTGTGCTCAAATTGTTGTCTTCCTGGGTATAAGGTATTCTTTTTTCCAGCAAGTGACATTACATTTGGGTTGGGTACCCAGAGGACGAGTTCGAAAAGTGTGTTGAGCTTTATACATATTTTTGCTATAGTTAAGGGATGAAGAATTGTATACAACTTAGTTGAGAGGGTATTGGTGGTTTTCCAGAAACCCACACGCAAAATTTTCTTAGGGTAGGCCTATACGTATTTCACTCTTTTTTTCGGGATCCTACTTTATTCTTAATTATTAAGAGCAAAGCAAATCGATTTCCAAGAGAAACATACCGGAAATACCATACTAAGCCTCCGTGAGAGGTGTCAACTTTTATGTCCGCATCAGTTGATTGTGATTCCAGTATTGTTGGTGTTTCCATTTCCTTTTTTCAGTTTCGCAAATCGATATTGAGTGTGGGTCAAAATGAAAATTGTTAGGTCCTCAAAAGAATTAAGGAATTTTAGTTCTGGGTTTCTTCTATGTGTGCCTACGAGTATAAGAGGACCAACGGAGTAGGGTAGGTCTTAGAGCAACAGTGTGTATATGTATATATATAAATATATCTTTTTTTAATATAAAAAATCAGGGTCGTCAAGAAAGGAGTCTGCGGGGTATAAGGAAGATAGATAAAATGTCACAGATTTGTTTCGTTTCTTCTTTTTTCTTCTATTGTTGGTTGGCTACTTTGTAAAATGATTTCCCGGTAGGAGGTGCAGGATTGGTTTTATTTTTAGAAATTAATATGTATGTATTTTGGTAAAGGTATTAGGTTTCTACTTAACTTATAGCAAGTTGAAATTAATTACTTTGAATTTTTTTTTTACAATTTTGTGTTATTTAGGATTATAGGGAATTTATAGGTCATACACTTTGGTATTTGAATTTATATGTAATCAAAGGATGTAACAAAAAATATGTATTTATGTATTCTATGAAATAACAAAACAAATCACTGTCGAATATTTGTCAAAAATATTTTGTTGATGATAAGAAAGTTCTTTGAATTTAAAATCAATGATTTAAGTCATCAATATATGTACATACATACATATATAAATTTAAATATTGAGCACTTTTAATAATTTTATTTAAATATTGTTATCTATTGCAATGGTGTTATTAAAAATTTAGCCCAAATGTACAAACACAAAAATGTCAAACAAGTTAAACTTTTAAGTATCTACTAATTTGGCCTTTTGTTGTTTCCTTTGGAAATTGTAAACTAAAATTTAAATCAACTGCAAAAATATGTCTACACAAACAATTTTTTAAATTTCAAATATTCTATGTATGTATGTACATACATATGTATGTACATACATCTATATATATAAAAATCAATGCCACTTTTCGTTGTAATGTTATAACTCAACAATGCCTTTATCGATTTGGATAATTTTGGTCTTGAATTATTCGTGGAAGTCCAGAGAAAAAAAAAATACTCCCATTTTTGTACTAATACTTAAAAGCCAATTTTAACCTTTGACAAAACAATCGAAGACAAAAAAAAGTGACGTTTGTTCTGTCAAACAAATTTAATGTCATCATATGTCATTTCATTTTATCAGCGATAATTATTGCTTTGTTGTGTTTATAAAGGGTGTCCCAAAACTAACGCAAGATTTGAATTTGCCGCCATTTGTGCAGTGAAGTGTTGGCAACCCTGAAAAAAAAGCAATTTGACAGCTAACAGTATAGGGTTATTAAAAATGGAGCGTTACACGTTCGAAAATTTCATACAAAATATGGTCGGAATAGTGTTTTAACTTCGTCAACTGTGAAGAGATTAATTGAAAAATTCATGGAGACTGGATCCGTTGGAGACGCCAAACACACTGGTCGTCCAAAAACAAGCCGTTCAAATGTGAATGTCGAAGCAGTGCGTGAGAGTGTTGCTGACAATCCAGGAACCTCAATTCGACGTCGTGGACAAGAATTGCAAATTTCAAGAACCTCTCTACAGCGTATACTCACCAAAGATCTGTGTCTTCATGCTTACAAAATTCAATTAACACAACAATTGAAGCCTAATGACCATGGACAGAGAAGAGAGTTCGTTGAATGGATTATTGAACATCAACAAATGGACCCTGATTTTTCGAGCAAAATCATCCTAAGCGATGAAGCACATTTTCATCTTGATGGCTCTGTCAATTGCCAAAATTGCCGCATTTGGGGTTCGGAGAACCCACATGTGATTGTCGAAAAACAAATGCATCCACAACGCGTGACTGTATGGTGTGGATTTTGGGCTGGAGGCATAATTGGGCCATATTTTTTTGAAAATGATGCTGGTCAAGCAGTGACTGTTACTGGTGCTCGATATCGCGACATGATTACACAGTTCTTTCTGCCAAAATTGGATGATATTGATGTGTCCAATATGTGGTTTCAACAAGACGGTGCCACATGTCATACAGCCCGTGAAACAATTCAATTACTGCATGAGACATTTCCAGGTCGTGTACTCTCTCGTTTCGGTGATCAAAATTGGCCTCCTAGATCGTGTGATTTAACACCATTGGACTTCTTTTTATGGGGTTATTTGAAATCACAAGTCTATGTCAACAAGCCCCCAACCACCCGTGCATTAAAGGGGGATATTCAACGCTGCATCAACGAAATTCAGCCACATTTATGCAGAATGGTCATGGAAAATTTCAACAAAACAGTGCGCATGTGCATGCAAAGCCGTGGAGGCCATTTGTCCGATGTGTTATTCCATACATAACCCTATCCTATGTACTTTACGAGTCAATAAAAATATAACTATCAAAAGACTAAAAACGGCGTTTTCTATTTAATTCAAATCTTGCGTTAATTTTGGGACACCCTTTATTTTCCAAACTATTGTTGAGTTATTGCTTTGTGTTTATATTTTTCAAAATATTGTTGAGTTGTTGAGTGAAGGTAAAATACCACGAGCAAGGCGACCAAACATAGGCCGGCGAACGCGTAATGCAAATCAAGTGGCATTATTAAGACGATCTCAGATTACAGATGAAAGCGCACAACCTAATGCATTGCAGCGTGAACGTACTGCACAGAATAGGTTGACCCTGCACTTAATCACAAATACACAGTGTGCTGTTTTGGATGAAATGCTGGGTGCTGCTTTTAATTACAATAATCAGATTGATTATAGTGTGTACGGATACTTTGGATTGTGATGCGGCTTACTTTCCAGGTGAAACGCCCGGAATGTGTTGTACTAATGGTAAAGTGAGATTGCCAGCATTAGAAACTTCACCCGAACCATTGTATTCATTAATTTTTGGAACATCTCAAACGTCGAAACAGTTTTTGAGTAATATTCAACAATACAATTCGGCATTTCAAATGACTTCTTTTGGTGGTACTAAAATTATTAGAAATAATTTTATGCCGACTTTTTAGGTAAATACCTCAACAGGATTGTCCCATCTTTATAACAATCTGAATCATAAAGTCTTACAAATTTTGATTCAACATCTACCTAAAATTGCATACATGTTACAAATTCAGGGCCAGATTTATCATCAAGCTGGTTCGTTATTGCCATACTCCGACGCTGATCATCAATTTCTGCAAATTTATTTTATTGGTGATTAAATTCGTGAATTGGATCAACGTTGTGCAATTGTTTCAAATACAAGACGAGAAATTATTCTTGAGCTACAAAGGTTTTTCCATCAGCATAACGCATTACTTCAATTGTTTAAAATTGCTCTTGATCATATGCCATCTGATAATCACAAAGTTGTAATAGCACCAAATTGAATATTCAACAAAAACATGTATATTATGACACAATCATGCAAGCCGTTTCCAATAATGCAGGTGGATTATATTTCTTGGATACACCTGGTGGTACAGGCAAAACTTTCGTTGTATCATTGATTTTAGCGACTATTCGATCGGAACAGAAAATTGCATTGGCACTTGCAACTTCGGGAATTGCTGCTACATTATTAGAAGGTGGTCGGACAGCACACTCTGCATTAAAATTGCCTTTGAATGTACAGGTGATTAAAACTCCAACTTGCAATATTTCGAGAAATTCTGCTTTGGCAAAAGTTCTGCGATTAACGTCAATTATTTTTTGGGATGAGTGCACAATGGCGAATAAAAAATCAATAGAAGCATTTAATCGAACAATGCAAGATTTCCCCGGTAATCAACAGCTTTTTGGTGATACTCTGATATTGCTGTCAGGGGACATTCGTCAAACATTGCCTGTCATTCCTCGATCAACTCCTGCTGATGAAATAAACGCCTGTTTGAAGTCATCAGTTCTTTGGAAATATGTACGAAAATTGACACTGAACATTAATATGGGTATTCACCTACATAATGATGCAACTGCCCATGAGTTTTCAAAACAATTGTTAGAAATTGGTATTGGCAAAATACCAACGGATTGATCACTTTACCGAACAATTTTTGTACAATTGCGCAATTTACAGATAAATTGATTGAATGTGTTTTCCGAATATTCTTCA
The DNA here is from genome assembly GCA_920104205.1 of Eupeodes latifasciatus. Lineage (NCBI taxonomy): Eukaryota > Metazoa > Arthropoda > Insecta > Diptera > Syrphidae > Eupeodes > Eupeodes latifasciatus. The sequence goes on from OV049924.1 coordinate 56,748,036, forward strand.
GAATTACAGAAATCATGATTGGTTTTGAGAGAACGCGCCATTTTAGCATCGAAGAACATTCAAATCAATGCCATTAATATTCAAATTCAAGCGAAACTGCCAGGTGTAGTCACGACATATAAATCAATTGACAGTGTTATGAATCAAGATAAGGCAATGAATTATCCAACTGAATTTTTAAATTCATTGGAACCGGCTGGTATACCACCGCATTGCTTGAATCTGAAAATTGGTTCTTTGATTAAATTATTTCGAAATATTAATCCACCAAAACTGTGTAATGGCACCAGATTGGCAGTGAAAAAGTTATTGCCAAATTGAATTGAACTACAATCTTAACTGGTAAATCAAAAAGAGCAGTGTGTTTGATACCGCTTATCCCTATGATTCCAACTGATTGCCATTTGAATTCAAAATATTACAATATCCTGTGCGTTTATCATTTGCGATGTCCATAAGTAAGGCCCAAGGGCAAACAAGTGAACATTTTAGTTAACCCAAAATATCTCACGAACCAATAACATAATTAAAAATCATTATAAATCAAAAACACTGAAAAAAATAATTGTCACCTCGAATATTTTACGAACATAAAATGATTTTGTCTAAAAAATAATTTTATGCAACGAAGAATAACATTTTGATAAAAATCGAATTGACAGTATTTTTTTACAAAAAATAAAAACATAAAAACATTACTAAAACTTGGTTGATTTCAACCTAAATATCTTTTAAAAAATGTAAGATGTTGGCTTTAAGCTACTATCATCTTATTGAAAATACAGTTTTCAACATTCAGTAAAATTTTCGGAAAGATCGAATTGGCAGTTTTTTTTACAAATAATAAAAACCTATAAAAAGCATTACTACAACTTGGTAAAAATTGGTTTTTGACTCAAATATCTTTTTTAAAAATTAAAAAAAAAAACTGGCTTTAAACTAATTTCATCTTAAAGAATATATAGTTTTCGACATTCAAACATTTTTTTAATAAAAATCCAATAGTCAGTTCTTTCATCCAAATTAAAATCTAAGAAAATAGTACGCAAAATTTGTAAAAATTGATAATTGATTCTCGATATCTCGTGAATAAATGAAGGTATTGGCTTCAAAATTATTTCTTTCTGTGCTAAATTTTATTGTTAACGTAAGATATTGTTTTTAGAAAAATTAATTCGTATTTGTTTATATGAAAAATACAAATTTTCAAGAAATGCTACTAAAATTGGTAAAAATTAGTTTTCGATTTTTATAGCTATATCTGAGTTTTTCTTATGAGTTCTTTGGGGAACAGATTTATCAACTGCATCATTAATAATGTCGACAAAGTTTTGTAAGTTTGATAAGTTTGATTAATTTTATTTAACGCTAAATTTTGTGTGTCGATATTAATTGAAACATGTGCCCTATATACAGCTTCCAAGTAGCAGCTGAGAATACATATCTTTTTTGCAAATTAAACATAGAAGTTGTGCCTGTAAATGATGTCTGCACTGGTGAATGATCTGAACTTAAGGCTGTTAGTGTGATAGGTTGTGTAAAATATTCATTTTTGTTTGTAAGAAAGAAATCCAAAACTGATGGATTTTTATTTCGGTCAGATGGTATATATGTAGGGTTTACTTACTTACTTACTTAAGGTGACGCTACAGTCCAATGTGAACTAGGGGCTCACCCAACAAACTTCTCCATCTAGCTCGGTCCCTAGCTAGATAACTCCAGTTTCGCGCTCCAAGTTGGGTGAGGTCACTTTCCACTTGTGCACGCCACCTGATACGCGGCCTTCCTCTACTGCGCTGTCCTGTGGGTGTGGTTTCGAAGACTTTCCGGGCCGGAGCATTGGTTTCTTAGTCGTTGGACTTTTACCCTTCTGGCTAAGTCTACGTCGCTGTACAGCCCGTACAGCTCGTCGTTCCATCTTCTCCTTCACTCCCCTTCGATGCATACGGGACCGTAGATCACACGAAGAACATTTCTTTCGAAACGACCCAAGGTGCTTTCATCCGCTTTTGTCATAGTCCATGCTTTTGCACTGTATAGCAGGACGGGGATGATAAGGGTCTTAAATAGCGACACTTTGGTCCTTCGAGAGAGGATTTTTCCACTCAATTGCTTTCTTGACCCTAAGAAACAGCGGTTAGCAAGAGTTATTCTTCGTTTGATCTCAGCGCTGGTGTTGTTTTCTGCGTTTACAGCGGAGCCTAGGTAGACGAAGTCCTTGACTACCTCAAAGTTACGTCTGTCGATGGTGACGTTTTGACCAAGACGTCGGTGTTGTAGGTCCTTTCTTGATGACAGCATGTACTTTGTTTTGCCCTCATTAACTGTTAAACCCATTTTTGCCGCCTCTGCCTCAATACTCACAAAAGCCCCATTGACATCACGCTGAGTTCTTCCGATTATATCAAAATCACTCAACAGCGCATCACCTTGTCTAAAACCTTTTTTGACATCGAAAGGTTCTGTTAAGTTGTTTCCAACCTTTATGGAGCAGCATGAATTCTCCATGGTCATCCTGCACAAACGGACGAGTTTGGCAGGGATGCCAAAACTAGACATGGCTTTATACAGCTCGTCCCTGTAGATGCTGTCATATGCGGCCTTGAAATCGAAGAAAAGATGGTGGGTGTCGATTTGGTGTTCTTGGGTTTTTCCAGGATCTGCCGTAATGTGAATATTTGATCGACTGTGGACTTTCCTGGTCTAAAACCACACTGATAAGGACCTATCAGGTTGTTGACGATGGTCTTTAGACGTTCACATATTACGGCAGAGAAGATTTTGTAGGCGATGTTAAGTAGACTGATTCCTCTATAATTGGTGCAGTTTAAAGGGTCTCCTTTTTTCAGAATCGGGCAAACAATACTGAGGTTCCATTCATCGGGCATGCTTTCTTCCGACCATATCTTAAAGATAAGTTAGGAGCATGCACCAACTTATCTCCAGATGCTTTAAAGAGCTCGGCATTCAAGCCATCCGCTCCAGCGGCTTCATTAGACTTCAGCTTACATATGGCAATCTTTACTTCGTCTAAGTCGGGAGGACGGGATTGTTGGCTTTCGTCGTCTATGTTGGATGGTTCATCCTGCCTGACAGCGGAATTCGGTTTGTCGTCGCCGTTATAAAGTCTGCAGAAGTGGTCCTTCCATATCCTCAGCATTGACTGCGGTTCCACTATGATGTTTCCACTTTCGTCTTTGCAGCCTTCGGTTCTAGGTTTATGTACCTGTGAATTTCGTTTGTGAACTTTGTGATGAAAAAATAAATAATTTATCTATCTATCTATCTACCTTCAAACATCTTCGACCGCACGCTTCTCATGCCCTCTTTTTTTTCTCCTGAGAAGTCGGTGTTCCTCTCGCCCCTCTTCTGTAATTAAATTCTTAGTTACATTTATATCTTGTTCAAAAGCATTCCATGTTTGTTCTATTAATTTGTAAATTATGTAGGTAACCAAACCTATTACGATACTCAAATTGTTATATTCACAATTATTTTCTTTTATTTTTTTTATCTTAATTTTTTTTTTTTTTCATTCAAATAAAGGTTTTTTTCGTATTTTCCTTTAAACCATTTGTACACTTGTAAATCACTTTTAAAAATATAAAATACTATCTCAGAAGTAAGATAATAAAATTGTCAAATCTCTGAATTGTAAAACGTGCGGTCATAGGCTTTGTATAGAAAATTATCACGAAATAAATATATCTATCTATCTATCTTCTACTCATAGAGCTCATGAGCAGCTCTCGTCCTTTTATGCAGGGTAGGGTTTACAGGGCTTATTAAATAATTATTATTCTATGTGTTCATAATATCGTTCAAAATATTACCCCAAGAATTTGCCCTTAAGCAGTTCCACGACTGATGCCTGGAGTTAAGATCGCCACCTATCAAAACATTATCTTTGATACGCATCAGCTTTAAAATATCTTTTTTAAACATGATTTTTCTTTCGGAATTAGTATTTTTACCGGGAAACTAAACGGAATATATATCAAGAGATATATTTTCGCTTATTTGTACCCTTATCATAACACATTCAATACTGCTTAAAGTTCGGTTATGAAAATGAAGGCTAAGAAAAAACAGAATAAGATCGGACATGATTCAACATTTTTAAGTTGACCAGTTTCATAAATAGCTAATCTTTTACAAAAATATTGATAGGTACCTAAATAGAAATCAGATATCTGATTTTATCCTGATAACAAAATAAATATGTAAGTAACTGTATCCCCTATCAAAGTTTGAACACTTAATTGTCAAGTTAAAGACAAATATCTATGTAAAAATACATTTTTCATATCACTTAGGTATCTTTAAAACCTTTCAAATTCATAACAAAACTGCCTACATGAAAAATTCTTATTAGAATTATTAAATACCATTCAGATAGGATATAGGTATGGACCAGGGTAGGTAGGTATAAGAATTTGCTACCACATGTAAAGAAAAATAAAATGTAAATAAAATGCTACCAAATAAAAACCGAAATATAAACATAAATAAAATATTTTTTTTTTATGACCTAAGCCCTTGAATTAGCTCTCAGAATTGACACAAAGACAATTTTTATATTATTTTCATTCTATGTTCGAAAAAAAGACTAGAGGTTAGATTTCTAAGCTAGCTACCAATCTGGAACCTACCTCCCTAACCAATACCTACTCCCACTGAGAAATGTTTGTTTTTTTTTCGAAAAGATCCAAAAATACCTATACCAATTACGAAAAAATACACAAAACAAATAGCCCACCTCAGAGAGGTTCTATGTACGTTTTAGTAGAAGATCCAAATTCAGAGCATATATAGGTACATAGCATCCAACTCAATTCCATGCACACACAAAATTCATATAGGGTAGGTAATAGGTAGGTAGGTATACCTCCATCGAAATGGATCCAGAAAACAAAAGAAGAAAAAAAAAAAAAAAAATAATCAAACAACAAAAATCGACCGACACCGACACATCGACTTCAACATCGACGACACCTACTCTACTGCTCTACATTTTTATTTTCGGTCGAATGTGCCCCACACCGGGCGCCCGTTTTCAGAAAACAAATATCTACCAATAAAACAACAATAACAACATCAAAAAACTTCCCTATATTTAATTTATACAGCGCGTAGAATGAAGGAGAAGAAGAAATAAAAAAAAAAACATTAAATAAAAATGAAGAAAAATACGAGAAGAAAAAAAAAAGAAGAAAAACACTCAACATGGAAGAGAAGGAGAATGAAAGAAAACATAACAATTTTTATGGGGTTACTATGAGTCAAGGCCAAGCACAAATACAACCACACGCATTTACGCACCAACCACGGCAACAACGCATATTTTACATCATCGTCACCGTTGCGTGTGTTCTGCTTTTATACTTTGCTTCTTCTGCTTCAGCTTCTGCTAAGACCTGCTATAAAAAGGCACAGTGTGATAATTCCATTTTCTGTGTTTTGCTTCGTTTGTTCGTTTAGTAAATGGTTGTTGTTGTTGTTGTTTCTGTTCTTAATTTTGTTTCTTCTTTTTTAACTGTAAGTTGGTAGGTATGCATATCGAATGAGCGCAAGCTCGGAAAAAGCAAAACAAAATTAATAATATTGTAAGTGTACCCCACGAAAATCGGGCTTGAGAAGGTTGCTGTTATTGCGTGGGTGATGTGATGGTGATGATGTTGATGTTGATGAAGATGATGGCGATGAACGATGATGATGCATTGGGGAATGAGAGATGACTTTTAATAAAGTTCGAAATTGAAAAGTCATCATTGAAAACATCACATTACCTATCTTCTATGTACATAATAGGTATGCGACATGAAGTCCATTAGTTCGCTTTCGTCTTCGTCTCTTCCTGATCGTTGCGTTGGATGATTTTTGTCCTTTTTTGTTTACCCTCTTTTCTTCCTCCTCTTACCGAACAAGGGACGGACGGACGTAGCGTCCGTCAACATGATTATTAGATGGCAAATGGCGAACTTGCCACGATTCGGAAGGAGAAAGAAAAAAAGCAAACATTTTGATTAGGATGTTGGGTTAAGGTTAAATCGATGGAAAGGAGTAGGTATATCAAATGAGGGTATACAGGCGAGAGAGCGAGAGAGAGGATGTATGAAGGTAGGTTGGTTGGTTTGGTTGGTTGGATGGTGCGAGTATATGTCGAATTAAACGACGAAAAACCAAAACCAAAACCAGTATCAAGGTTAATGTCCCTTTTTGATGAGGGCTCCGATTGTCCTTGATATGTTATATATTCCTTCATTATATTCCATTCTGCCACACCACAACACTATATCGTTAGGTATACACATACCTATCTTACTAATCAAAATCAAACCAAGTCAAAAGAAAGGAAAAAAAAGACGACTCTTGGTATAAAATAGGTGGGTATGTAGGTACCTAATGCTTTTATGTGTGTTACCAAATCAAACAAGGTTTTTTCTTAGTAGAAATACCTATCTAAATAAAAACGGGAGGGAGGGAAAGAAGAGAATGAAGGGACTTAAAGATGAAGCAAGCTAATTTTTTGCGACTTAAATTTGTATCCTTTGAATTCACAAAACGTAAAGATTATTTTTCTGAAAACGATGCTTCAACGACACCTGATAGAAAATAGGTGCAATAAACTACCTACTTGTCTATGAAAAGCTTAGCTTTTGTCTATCAAATGCATTTGCTGCAACTGCACACAAATTATAACAGTTTACCTACCTAAGAAGAGAGAAAGCTTTTTTGTTGCGAAATGAGAATGCAAATGCAGACATTTTCAAACATTTTTGCTGCAAGTTGCACACTCTCAAAGTGCAGAAGATGTATCGACAATTCACCGAGAAATGCATGGCGCTGCAATCGCTAGATGGAAAGTGCAAAGAATTTTAAAAACTTCAGCTTTTCAGGTACCTATTTAAAAAGAAACTGTCTTGCAAAGTACATAGGTATGTAGATAAGGTAGGTGTGGTGAGTTTTGTATTCTAGTTAAATTTATAATTTAATTTAAAGGTGTAAAGTAAACTGTCAAAAAAAGCTCGTTCAGAATACTATCTTAAACACTTGTTTTCTAAAAATTTACAGGAGTAGCCTTAGGTTTGAGTTGAGTTCCTTGGCATCGAAGCGTAAATAAATTTCTTCTAATAAAATTGGTTATTAATTAAAAAATACAAAGGACACTGATATTAATCTTTTTTATATTAATTATATATGTATGTATATTACCCATAATTCTTAGAATGTGTTAAAATTATAGTGTATATCTTTCAGCTTATTACATGATGTAAATAAAATAAACCTACATTCTAAGAAAATAAAATAAATTACGTATGTAGATGTGAATTTATAACATACATCCATAGGAACAAGCCTTTTTGGATAATGGTTACCTAGGGACGAATTCTTATTAATAAATTAATTTAAATAGGCAGTTATTTTTTAAATAAAATGGTTCTTAGTCTAATAATGATAAATTAATAATACATACACTATTGCGCCACTTGTACATATATACTATCTCAAACAATAGTTAAACATCTTAATACTTTGACACAGTGTCAATTTACATGAAGCAGATATCACACGGTAGGGAAAATAATCTTATTTAATTTGAAAACTTGTTAACACAAAAATTTAAACAAATAATACTTTGAATGGATAACGCTTTTCGTAAATATAACAAAAAAGTAGGTAGGTACTTAATATGTCATAGTTAGCAAATATAGATTTAAGAAAGTCTTTAACCTATTTTTATTACCATTAGTTTATAGTTCATTACCATTTTAAGATTAATATTTTAGTTGAAATTAAAATTTAAAAAAATGTACTTTACAAATTATTAAAAAAAAAAACAAAGCCAAATTTTTAGGCAATTAACACTTTCTAGGTTAGGTTATAGTGGCTGTCCACGATGGAAACGGACACACTTAGGCCAGTTTAATGGCCCATTGTGATACGACACGAATCTTGAGGTTTCTTCCTAAGCTCAATGGAACCAGTTTGAGTCTCTTACGAAACGTGAGAGGTTGATTATGCCGATATGATTTAGATCGTTTAGATCGTTAAAGAAGAATTCTCCCAGGTAATTCTTGCGTTTTCGAGCCAGAGCAGGGCATGTGCAGAGAAGATGAAGAACTGTTTCTTCCTCTTCCTCGTCCATGCAGCTTCTGTAAAAATCATTTGAGAATACGCCTAATCTCGTGGCGTGCTTTCCTATTAGACAGTGTCCGGTTATGACACCTATTTCGACCTTATATGCGATCTGCTTAGAGAGAGCAAGCAACCTTAAGCGTTTAAAATCCAGTGTTGGCCAGATGTTTTTTGTGACTTGACACGTGGTGATGTTGTTCCACCTGTTGCCTGCCCTCCTCACAGCGTCTTGCATTAGCAACAGTTTACAAGTAGCGATTGGTATGCCAGTATACGTGCCAAACGTGGTAGGATGGCCTGCACTGTACCGTTCCTGGCGAGTTCATCTGCCTTACAGTTACCTTGAATGTCTCTATGGCCCGGCACCCAGCAAAGGTGAATATTAAACTGTTGTGCCATCTCCATTAGAGATAATCGACAGTTGTGGACTGTTATAGAGTTTGTAGAGACAGATTCCAAAGACTTGATAGCGGCCTGACTATCTGAGAAAATACGGATATCACGTTTTCTTTAAGCCAGGACAAGACTTCTTTTATCGCCAGAAGTTCCGCCTGGAACACGCTACAAAGATTGGGAAGGCGGAATGAGAGACTTAATTTCAGTCGTTCAGAGTACACACCTCCACCAACCCCTTCTTTTGTTTTTGACCCATTTGTATAGAAATGGATTGACTCATTTTCCTGGAATGTCCTATCCTACCAAAAAGATCTGGAGGTATAGAAATCTGGAAATTTCTGTCGAATTGCAGTTGGGGGATGGTGTAGTCTGTGTGCTTTGCAATTGATTCCTAATACCTATAAAGACTTACGGAGTGGCCAATGTAGTTAGTTAGTCCACTGTGACGAAGCTTTGAGGCGAAGGGCAGAGCTTGCAGCTATTTGTTTGCTAAAAATGTCAAGAGGTGTTAGGTAGAGTAAGGTGTCCATTGCCGCAAAAGAGGTCGTGCGAAGTGATCCGCTTATACATAGACAAGCTGAACGTTGGACTTTATTTAATTTATCCCGGTTTATACCTTTCTCTAAAGCAGTCCACCATACTGCCACACCGTACATTAAAATCGGTCTGATAACCGATGTGTATAGCCAATGCGTGATTCGGGATTGTTAACCCCATTTATTACCAATGGCTTTTTTGCAAGAAAAGAGAGCTACAGTAGCTTTTTTGACTCTTTCCTGTACGTTGCGTTTCCAATTCAGTTTTTTATCTAAGACAAGACCCAGGTATTTAGCCTCGTCTGAGAATTTAAATTGGATTCCTTTAATATGGGAAGGGTTGACAAATGGAATTTTGTATTAATTTTATATTCACTCCAAAATCGCCAATTCTGCTTATTTACGTACCCATTGAGACAAAAATTTGCTTCGTCGCTGAACACAATTTGTCGGTAAAAAAGTGGATCTTCGGCAAACTTTCCAAGAGCCCATTCACCAAAAATTTTACGTTGCAGTAGGTTGTTCGGCTTCAATTCTTGCATCAGCTGTATTTTGAAAGGCATCACACCTAAATCCTTTCGCAAAATTTTCCACGTTCTCAAGAACTTGTTACTCAAGTAACTGAGGCCCAATTGCTGCGAACGTCGACGAATCGATAATTGATGGTCATCATTAACACTTGACGATTTCAGTTCGCACTCTACGTAAGCGTGTTGGTGGTTTAATGTCCAACAATGTGAATTTGGTGCAAAATTTAGTCACAGTAGCCCGAATAGCCGCTTCAGTGGGTCGATTAAACTGACCATAAAATAAAAGAAGCGCGCGTTGAACTTTCTTAACTGAGCACGCATTTTGATAATAAAATTCAATAATTTGCAAGCGTTGTTTGTTTGTAAGACGATTCATGGTTAAATAATAGACCGAATTAAAGATGTTTGACAGTGAAACAAAACACAAAACGTGCATCAGCTGTTTAAACCAGCAGTGTTGCTAAAAAAATAATAGCTAAAAATCATCCTTTATCTCGCACTCACATTCTTAAAAAAAATTAAAACTTAAGGACAATTTTGAAGCTTTAAAATGAGCCTCTCAGAAAAGTCCAATGGAAACAAGTAAAATATAAAATTCGATGTTTTTTTGACAAATGGAATTTTTTATCATAATTTGAAAAAGTCAATAAGAGGTTTCATTGTTATTAATTTACGCTATTGTCACTTATGAAAACTTTCGTCTTTTAAAATTTGTAGTCACAGTTACCTGTTTCCTTTTTCTTGACTAGTTACAAATGATCACCAAGGTCTTCGGATTGAACACCTATAGACAATTGTTTTTGGGATTGCGTAAAAGAAAGGGTCTATATCGAAGACTTACAGCTGCAAATTAGTCATGAAAAGAATGCAGCGCTTCAACCGTACCCGTTTAAGGGCATAGTTTACTTTTCACAATGAATAATACAAACCCATTGATTTCTCTTTAAAAATTGTATTTTTTTATATTTAGATGAAATTCAAGTTTACAAACTACCAAATTGCATGCAACCAAACGCTACTCCTCAGTTGCTTTAAAAATGTAGTTAATATGTATTTATGTATGTTTTTCTGTTATTTCATACATTTAACGTAAAATCGAACTAATAACTTATGTATAGCTCGGTATTTTACTGATTTAAGACTACTATAAGAACAATGGTTTACTCTTACGTAAACGCTCTTTTTTAATATTTTTTTTTAATTTCTATTTAAAAATCTTTTTTTTGTTCAATCGTCATTATTTTTCTCAATAAAACGTATGCTGGGTTTTACCAAGAATTAATTATTTTGTTTTACAATCATAAAACAGATACACGATTATTTTTAATAATTTCTGTTTAAAATAACTACGAAAAAACTGTTTAATTAATTTAATTTTTCCACTAAAAATGGAACATACAATTTAGTTGAGAGTATGTCTTTCAAACATTTTTCAATACTAAACAAGAAATCATCAGTAATTTTCGTTTTCGGTATTTGAAAAAATTAACTTAATTTTTAATTGAACATTTTTGGAGTTGTTTCTATAAGAATAAAATTTACAATATCCTTTAAACCTTCATAAATTGGAAAGGTCCAAAACGCTTGTATGGTTTGAGCTTTATATGTTCAAAATTTGAATAAGTTGTTGTGGAATACAGAAATTTTAACATTAAAAGTTTTATTAAAAAATTGTCTTACCCATACTATATTGATTTGGAAAGTGTTTTGTCCACTCACCTGAAAAATAGAATACAAAAATCCATAAATTAAAATGAATTTTATTTTTCAAAAATGTAATGGTAGAAATATTTAGAACACAAATTTTCAAAAAAAATCAACTCCTACCAAAAATATCTAAAAGGATAATTTAAAATTTTTAATATCCCGACAAAAATGACAGAAAATTCCATTTTGACGTTAAGCAATAAGAATTTAATTCAGAAACTGGCCACAAAGATCAATGAACTTAAGACGCTAATATCTATACAAATGCAAATTTGTCCGTCTTACTGTCTAAAGACTAAATTAATATACAATATTTGGCACTACTTCTAGACTGAAGTTATTAGCATTCATTTTTTTTTACTTAAGACTTTTTTACGAAACATCAAAGATTTATATTTATAACAATTAAGCAGACACAATTTGGAATTTAAAAAAATAAAACTATTGTCTAAGGAAAAATGACGGCCATTTTGTTTTGTTGACATCTGTCAAACCAGAAGCTCAAAGTTCATGACCATAGACAACGCCACGCCGGCCGTTTGTTCGCTGAATGGGCTTCGAACCGTTTGAAAGAAGAATCCAATTTTGGACGAAAAATCGTCTTTAGTGACGAGGCGAATTTTTTGATGAATGGCTGCGTTAACAAGCAAAATTTCCGTATATGGGACGACAACGACACCAACCCACACGAGGTTCACCAAGCGACAATCCATCCTTAAAAAGTAACCATTTGGTGTGGATTTTGGGCCGTACTTTTTTGAAAACGACGTTAGTGAGACGGTTACCGTCAACAGCGAGCGCTACATAACGATGATAACTAATTTCTTATGGCCCAAATTGAACCATACGGACCTAGACGACATGTGTTTCCAGCAGGACGGCGCGGTGCTACGTGCCACATAGCAAACGCCACGATTGACATTTTGCATGAACGATTTGAGGTTTAGGTTATCTCTCGAAGGGGTGATGTGAATTGGCCACCAAGGTCATGCGATTTGACCCCGCTAGACTTTTTCTTTTGGGGTTTTTTGAAGTCGCAGGTCCACCACAATCGACCGATGCCATAAAGGTGAACATAACACAGGCCATCGCTCAAATTCAGCCAGATCTATGCGGAAGAGTCATCAAAAATTGGACCACTCTGATCCGTGACACCGTAAGAAGCCGATGCGGGTATTTGAATGATGTCATATTCCACACTTAATGGCATACATGCGCCCCGTTCAAATAAAAAGTTATTTTGTTAATACCTCACACACAGCTTGTTTTATTCCGTTTCAACATCTACCCGCCCTTATTGAAAAACCCTATATATTACTTTTGAAATAAAATAAAACTTTCCGCGACAAATTGATAAAGTCCAATTTTAAAATTTGGTTTTGTATTGCCAATCAAAATAATATTAGTCTACATGGGTACATTTAGTTTCACTCCAATTTGTACTTACCAAGCACTGTTACACCCTAATGACTATTTTTGGAAGTTCATTGCCAAAGAGTAGGTAGGTAGGGTAGGTAGGGTAGCTATAGAATCCTACAAGTTTGCATATCTACATACATATATTTCAATTATTAGTTTAACCAGTGATTTTGAAAGACCGCAAAACTTTTCAACTTCGTCCATCTGTTAACTTACAAAACAGAAGCACCAAAAACGAAAAAAAGCTGTTCTCTTCATTTTCCTATAAGTCATTCTCAATTTACAAAAACCATTGAACTTAATTGCATATCGGTTCTCTTCAAAAAAAAAAAACATCTGGTGCTCTCTGATGATATGATGGATTTTATAGTGCGCGGGCGGCAACTCTTTTTCCCTCTCTTTATAGATATTTTGATTTTATACCACAATATACTTATGTATGTAGGTATACCTACTTATTTCTGACTCACAACTACTATCAAAGTGCATTCAACCTCCCACTCTTCTGATGATATTGATGGAAGCACTCCGTACAATAACCTTGAACGCTAAACTAAATATACCTCAATCTACCCCTCACCTCATCTCACTGCACACTAACCCACCCTCTCTATCTCTTGGCCGCTCTTTCTTCTTGTGAAAATTACCACCCTCGCCTATTTGCCTGCTTTCCTGCCTGCCTGGCGTAAAAAACAATATGCATGCAAGTTAAACTTATTTCAATGCTATGCACAGCTCTTGCAAACATTTGAAGGGCGTCGCCTAGACAACACGTGATGTAAGGATGCCCTTGATTGCAGGAATATAAACGGCATATGTATATACCTATCATTACGTGTCCTGAACGTTTTTTTTCTATTTTTTAAACTGTTTTCTTTGAAACTAATAATTACCAGCAATTGGTTTAATAGTTCTTTGGTATAAGAAACAATTTATAAAATTTTTCCTATCGAACCACCAAACGTTTTTAACACCGAGCTTCGAAAATGTTGCCAAGGTGACTCGATTTTCACCAGCTATAAAACCAGAGAACACATCAGAGGACATAGAACATAGAACAGTTATACTCGTAGGTACATTTTTCTCTTCAACTCCCACCACTTTTTGAATGCGAATGTGGGTCCTTCGGTGGGTGGGTGGGTCGTTCGGTCGGTCGGTGTGCGTACGGAAGAGTCCATGGTGAAGGACATTTTCGAAACCGAACTGAACTTGAACGAGAAGCGCAACTCAAGTTTTTCAATGTCAACCCGATATTATACGAGTGTACAAAGGATATAAGAACAGAACAGAGAGGCAGCAAGGTAACCCCTTTCCTCTCTTTCGTAAAGGATTCGCTCATATAGGCATGCCTAATATGTGTGTACTGGTATAGTACAACTTTGCATGACAAAACCTCAGCTAAACCTAGACGCAACCTTTAACTCTATCATACAAGTGTCAGGTCATGGTTAAATATTTTTTTTTTGCTCTCTAGGTTAGGTCAAAAAATATAAATTTAAAAAGAAACATATCTAAATACAATATGTACAAACATCTACATATATACATTTTTTAAATTACTATTGTGATCCTCTCTAATGCAAAATATATGAACTTTTTACCAGGGTTGCTTTTGGTATGGTATGATATGGATTTTTAAGTCTTTGGGTACATGTTTTTCCATTCTACTTTAATTTGTGTGTCCTTGACTATGAAAAATATAAGAATGAAGTGTAAAAGGACGACAAGTTACCTTCACCTTCAGAATAGAGGAAAAAGAAAATTGAGTATATAGTAACGGTATAATGATTTAATAAGTACATAGTTTTGAGAGACAGGAACAAATACTTATAAAATTTAGAGAAAACGGTAGAGTTTAAATTTTGTGTTTATTACGAGTAAAAGAAGAAATGTTATAGTATAAGAAGAAGATAAGAGAGTATTGTGGTGTCCATTTGTATTTACATACATATATTGTCATTTCAAGTTTCAAGGTTTCAAGTTGACAGCGATAGCATTTGACATCTGTCAAGCTCAACTGTCATTTGAAGTGTCATAAATTTAGCTGAATTTTTTACTATTTAAGATAATGGATCGCTTAAAAATCGAACAACGCGTTAAAATTATTAAACGCGTATCCGTACTTTTGTGCGCCCGTTCATTATTAAAAAAAATATGACTGGTGTAGTGGTGTACTACATTACGGTAATGAACGATCAGTCGAACAAAATTGCTGCTTCAAGTGCAATTATTTCTAATGATCCGAATTTACTGAGTTCTCCACTTTTACAGCAATTGAATAAACGAATATCGAGTTTTGTTTGGCTGCCCATTGAAAACCAACATGAGGCGGGGTTACAAGCCACACACAATTAGGGCTTTATTACCTACGTCAGAAACTTTCTAATCGAGTAATTTCACGGTTTGATCAATGGACGACTAAGATCATGAAGTAATTTGACGCCGTTAGATTGTTTTCTGTTGGGCGTCAAAAATACCGTTCTTACACAAATTGTTAAAAATCAAACTTCTCAAGTTATAGCCGAGATACTGCCATAAATGAGAGAAAAAGTGATTAAAAATAACATCAAAAGAATCGGAGGATTCTAATTTACCTCCAATGCCGCCATTTTAATGTAACTGTTTTTCACGCATGATGAGTAAATTCCAAACATTACAATAAAATAATTGCGACATAAAAACCACATAACTAAAAAACAAACTGTTAGCTGCAAATTACTAAGACAAAGAATAAGACCGATTTACTGATTGGGAAAATTTCTTTTTTCGTTTCTAATGTCCCAACTAAGAATTTCTGTTCTTCAGCAAACACATACCCACAAGATTCTTTGAGAGTAAAATAAAATGTTTATAGCCGAGTAAGTTCCCTGCTTGTCAGGCAAACGCATGC
This sequence comes from Eupeodes latifasciatus, assembly GCA_920104205.1. Classification (NCBI taxonomy): domain Eukaryota; kingdom Metazoa; phylum Arthropoda; class Insecta; order Diptera; family Syrphidae; genus Eupeodes; species Eupeodes latifasciatus. Next base: position 56,763,653 of record OV049924.1, read on the forward strand.
TTTATCATTTGACTTGACTTTAAGTATATACAAAACACATTACTTTAACACTGAAAACATTTTTATTATAATAGTGAGTCAAAAGACCACAATCAATTGGTCATAATTCCACACGAATTTTCCGAGGCATAAATGAAAGGTAATAACATGACTTCCATGATCAGGATATACGATCTGAGGTTTTTTTTTATATTGTGCGCGCACTTAAGGGGATATGAATACCCTTATAATGATTAAAGACAGAACGAGCAATTAGGAATGGAGGGTAGGATTAAAAAGGAGATACCGATACACATTGGTTTTCTAATGCCTGCACATTGTAATGAATGGGAAAAATTGAGCCTGGTTAAGCATTCCAAATTCGTGTAGTGCGATTAAAAAAACAATCTCTGTACTTTACAGTACGTCTGAAATTGGTCTCAAGGGTAAGCTGATGAGAATTGTTAAAAGAACAGGTATTTATTTATTTATTTATTTATTTATTACATCAATTAGAGTTAACAGTATACTCAAATAGACTAATGAATAACACAAGTTTTATTTAAAATATTATATTATAAACTAAGAATGGAAAGTTAAAAAAAAGAGACTGAGCATATATCGGGTGATTTTTTAAGAGCTTGAGAATTTAAAAAAAAAAAAAACGCATAAAATTTGCAAAATCTCATCGATTCTTTATTTGAAACGTTAGATTGGTCCATGACATTTACTTTTTGAAGATAATTTCATTTAATTGTTGACCGCGGCTGCGTCTTAGGTGGTCCATTCGGAAAGTCCAATTTTGGGTAACTTTTTCGAGCATTTCGGCCGGAATAGCCCGAATTTCTTCGGAAATGTTGTCTTTCAAAGCTGGAATAGTTGCTGGCTTATTTGTGTAGACTTTAGACTTGACGTAGCCCCACAAAAAATAGTCTAAAGGCGTCAAATCGCATGATCTTGGTGGCCAACTTACCGGTCCATTCCTTGAGATGAATTGTTCTCCGAAGTTTTCCCTCAAAATGGCCATAGAATCGCGAGCTGTGTGGCATGTAGCGCCATCTTGTTGAAACCACATGTCAACCAAGTTCAGTTCTTCCATTTTTAGCAACAAAAAGTTTGTTAGCATTGAACGATAGCGATCGCCATTCACCGTAACGTTGCGTCCAACAGCATCTTTGAAAAAATACGGTCCAATGATTCCACCAGCGTACAAACCACACCAAACAGTGCATTTTTCGGGATGCATGGGCAGTTCTTGAACGGCTTCTGGTTGCTCTTCACTCCAAATGCGGCAATTTTGCTTATTTACGTAGCCATTCAACCAGAAATGAGCCTCATCGCTGAACAAAATTTGTCGCGAAACACATTTCGAACCGAACACTGATTTTGGTAATAAAATTCAATGATTTGCAAGCGTTGCTCGTTAGTAAGTCTATTCATGATGAAATGTCAAAGCATACTGAGCATCTTTCTCTTTGACACCATGTCTGAAATCCCGCGTGATCTGTCAAATACTAATGCATGAAAATCCTAACCTCAAAAAAATCACCCATTATTTGAATGTATTTCTATTAATATGAAAATTAAAGTCAATATAATTTGATAAGTTATTAACTTCTCTAACACTTCGAGTTAAAGGTTCGTTGAAGGCATAGTTCACTCTATGAGCGTTTTCGCGAAATAAGAAACGATTTCTCAAATCACGTGAAGGAGCGTATAGATCTATGAGAGCTAATAAAAAAGGACAGTCTATGTGATAAGATAAGATGTCATGAATAAAAGTTATCGCATACATCTTCCTTCGGTTCTCTAGTGACTGGATACCAATAAGTTGACACCTTACAATGTAAGAGGGCATTTCAATGTTCCATCTTAATTTATTAAACATATATCGTGTGAATCTTTTTTGAATTGCTTCTATTCTACGATTATGGATGTTATAAATTGGATTCCAAATGATGCAGCAGTATTCTAGAATTGACCGTACATAACTTATAAAAAGACTCTTCAACGTATACGGATTATGTAAGTCAATAGAGTTTCGATAAATAAAACCAAGCATGGAATTCGCTTTGTTAACTAAAAATTCGATATTTTTGCGAAAGTTCAATTTATGGTCAAAAATAACACCAAGATCTTTTTTTGTAAAAACTTTTTCAAGTGTATGATTTCCAATATTATAATTGTAGTCAATCGAAAATTGGCGGCGAGTAAAAGAGAGTGATTGACATTTAGGAATGTTCAGATTTAATTTATTTATCTCACACCAGTCGGAAAGTCTTTTGATTTCATTTTGCAAAAGATCGCAATTGCTTGTACTTTGTATACGTCTAAAAAATTTCAGATCATCTGTAAATAGGAGACACATTGAGTTTTGAAGTACATTAGGTAAGTCATTAATGAAAACCAAAACGAGGAATAAGATCGGACCTAAATGGCTTCCCTGGGGAACTCCTGATGAAACAATTATATGATTTGATAGATTTGAATCAATATGTACATATTGACAACGATTAGTTAAGTATGTTTTTAACCAGTTAAGCATATAAGAATGAAACCCGATTTTTTTAAGTTTTTTTCGATAGAATATGGTGATGCACCCTGTCAAATGCCTTAGCGAAATCTGTGTAAATAACATCCACTTGGTGACCCTTCTCCATTTAATTCACTAAATAATTAGTAAAAATAGCTTAGTTCGTAGAAGTGGATCTACCAGAAACGAATTACGATTGAATAGCTTGAGAGGAGGAATGCAAGTGGCTATTTATGAAAAAGGCGATAAAATAATGACAGGCATAAAACCTGATGACGACCGTGTTCAAGAGAAGCAAATGTCTGGGTAAGAGAACGATCTCCTATCATTTTTAGAGCTCTCTGTTTTGAATTCCGTCCAAGAAACTCAAGTGGGTTATTGGAGCACCAGCCCAGATGTAGGAATTGTGCTCGAGTTTTAGACGAATATGCGAGTAGGCTTTATAAATTATAGCCAGATCAGAATGGGTAAAAAACTTCTTGCATCGATGGAGGAAATCTAAACACTTATAGTAGTGTTTTTAACAACTTTATATCTGTCATCACTCCACAAGAGGTGGTTTGTAATGCACATACCTAGAACTGAAAGTTCCTCAGTCTCCTTGATGCAAGTACTAACCATGCCATGAATAGTGGCATTGGGGGAGAGTTACGCTTTTGGGACAGTAGACAGCATTGTGTTTTCGAAGCAGAATGTATGACTACAAGGTTTTTGATTACCCATTGGACAATGCTGTCAAGATTAGAATTCAATGAGCTTATCATACGCTGCCGTTGATAGTCCACATCTGAAGGACAAGGATGGGAATCTAAAAAAGAATATGAAAAGTTGAGGTTAGAAGTTATAGACAAGAGATCAATTATAAAAATAAGGCAGAGTGTCGGAGAAAAAACAGAGCCCTGGGGCACACCATCATCAGATTTCAACCTGTCTAATTCGAAAGGAATTTTCTAACCCAACAAAGAAGAGATTCATCAATTACAAATGCACGCATTTTCGATAAGAGAGCTTGATGCTAAACTTTATAAAATGCCTTTGAAATATCAAGTGCATTAATCTTACTTTCTCCTAAAAACGATGTAAAGATTTGTTTCAATGTTCGGTAAGATAAACCATGAGATCACCAGTTGACCTATTGCAATGAAATCCATATTGCCAGTCATTAAGAAGCTCTTTAAATTATTTCTTAAGCTGAAAATTGATCAGCGTTTCCATGACCTTGGAAAGAAGGGACGTAAGTGCAATTGGACGATAGTAAGAGGGTGAGGAGGTATTGAGGTATCGGATATATAGTATAAATTCCTTTCAATTTTCTATGACCTTCAAAATTGTTAAAAAATAAAGTGAACTTATGAACCACTTCACTTCTGAAATTGAAGAATTTTAATTTGTATCTATGGCTTAACAGAACTTATTTAAATATACCTTTTAAAGGCGTGCCCTTTTGGACTTATGAACGAATTTATTTAGCTTAAAGATCATTATGGACTTCTGACTATGCACCATAATTGTCTGCCATGGTTCCAAATTGTATTCTTATTCATTTATTTAAAAACAGCGTTGGTATGAACAATTAACCAAGCATATTTTTAATGATACAAGTCTTCCGTTTTGTTTATTTTTTGCTAAAAAAAAAAAAACACAAAACAAAAAACTCAAAATCTAGGTCACTGCACTGACAACAAAGGACACTCAAAACAAAAATTCACGTCTCATAAATTATTTCCTCAAAATAATATACACCATTTAAACTTGGAATTCAATTTGCCTTTGCTAAAATGTCAGAAAGAAAACACAAAATAATATCCCTTGCATGGCAAAGTCATTTGTATTGCTTCACCCAATTACTTAACCCTAAAATGGGTTAATGCTCTTTTATAATTAAATTCATTAATTTAAACTCAGAGGGAACTGAAGCGAGAACAAATGAAAAACAAAACGAAAATTATTTTGAAAGACATGTTTGTCCACCGCTGCGCTGCTGGTTGCACTACGCTGGGCCTGACATCAAAAATGAAGAATTTTTATTTTCTAAAAAAGAAGGATTATTTTTTGACAAAACGACAAAAATTTTTTCATATCCATAGCCTTGCTGTTTTATTCGACCTAAAAGAAGACAGTCTTTTATTTTGTTGACGTATTTTTCTTTTTTTTTTTACGACTGCACCCACCGAACATTATTATAGGGCTCCTCTAGAGCCCTTGATATCTCTTTGATTTAATATACACAATCTCACGATGCGACGGAAGAATCGACAACAAAAAAAACCTAACAAAGCCCAATTTCAAGACTGCAAATCTTTTCTGATGTCTCTTCTTGAATGCACTATATTGTGTGTACTGATACTTCGCTTAAGGTTAATGAAATCGCGCCAAAAGCTATAAGAACTAACGAACGAACGAACGAACCTAAATACATATAAATACTCAGAGGTTTATAAAATACAAGATCGGAGAAGAAGAAAGTCGAGTTGAAGTTGAAGATAAAAGGCGCATCCTATAGTAAATGAGGCGAACTTAACAGTCGCGTAGCCAGTCACAGTCAGTGCCCTTGACTTAGGTCAATAACACTTCTCCTTCGTTCGTGGATATTTTTTTTTTCGTTTTTGTTTTCTTCATTATTCCATTTTTCTGCAATTCATTCCTCGTCGCACGTTGTATTTTATAAAATTATATGTCTTGATCGTCTGCATTCCAATTAAGTGTGACCAGGCTTTGGAAAAAATTCAAAAGATAAAATATAGTTTTTTTTAGTTTAGGTATCATTGATTTGAGTCTCTCTAAATTGTGACTTATTTCTTATTAAACTTTTAGATTTTGGATTTAAAACCACATTTCTAATCCTCAAAGATCACAAATCCCATTTAAACCTTATTTCTTTTAAATTGATCTTAATTAGTAAAACTTTGTAAATATCAAATATTTTCTCCAATATTTGCCAAGTTTTCAAAAATAACACAAAAAGCTATAGAATGGTCACATTGTTTTCACTGCAGAAATTTAAATTTTGCAGAAAGAAAGAGTGAAGCATGTGAAAGAGCCAAGCCCTCTTTTGTGTGCGCGCCTTGCTTCTACCAGTACTCGATTCCACATCCAACAATACAACAACAACAAAATACCATGCATCGCGTCTTTATCGTCTTCACTTTGCTTCGCTTCACCCCCTCTTTTTCTTCATCATCATCTTCATTCGCAAAACAATGTCTGCATCACGCGACAACAATTTAAGTTTTTCTTGCTACGCGATCTTATTCACTAAATTACTGGGGTCTTTATAATTCGTCACCCCTTGCCCTTTCTGTCTCTTCTCTTAGTCGCATTGTCACCACCCTTTGAAGACATCGAATCGTTCGTTGCCTCGATCTTGGGCTAAATTTGCAATTTTTCTGTGCCATTTTCAAAAACAAAAACTAGGCATGAGGCATGCGTCATATTGTAATGAAGTATGTGAATGTATTTTATTAAGGCGGCATGCATGCAGCGATGGGGCAGAGACGGGAATGCGAATGTGAATAAAATGAAGATGAATAATAAAAGATTAAAGTTGGACCAACCTCAAGCCATCAAATCATCATGAGGCGAATAAATGGGTGCATTGCCATTGGCATTGTCTTTAAAGAAGTTTGAAAGGTGGAATTTGTCTGTTGAGATATTAAACTTATTATAAATATATGTTTACATACGTATTGATACAATTTTAAATAAGCGATTTTATTTTTGAAAACACAAATAAATATATTGTGAACAAAATAATATGATAAGCAATTGACATCGAATTGGTTTTTTCTTAGTTCTGAGCTCCTTTCGCAGAGGCAGATTTTAATTTCTTTACATGAAAAACTCAAATTGTCAACAATTTGAATTTAACATTTTCAGCTTTTTAAGACATTTATTTTTGAAAAACTTTAGAAAACTGCACTGTTTTTACAATTCAAAAATTTAAAGAAGGTCCGAATTTTGATTTTTATTTTTGTTAAGAGTTAGAGTTGTTAAGTGATGTTGCCAAACTCACTGATTGTCGAAGAACACGTCGTTCAAAGTTTTGGTGGTAAAGTCGAAGACCATCATAATTTTGGCAACTGGCCTTCAAGTTTTCAATATTTTTGAAATACAGTTTTAGTTTAAAAAAAAAAAACTGATTTTGATCCACGATTCAAAAATTTTCAATTTTTTTTAACAAATTCAGAACTTTTATACAGTTTTGAAACGAAGAGTTTCCATCCTTTTCAAAAGCATTAATTCATAACTTAGGGGGGCTGTGTTAAACTTTGTACATCAAGTTAAGTAAAAAATATAAGAAGTTATTTGTACCAACTTCTCTTTCCTGAAAATGTGATAAGAAAAACCGTAGCTTCCACAATTTCTGTCTGATTGTTATAAATAATAACTCAGTTAATTTAGCACAAAAAGAAAAATTAAGTTCGAGAGAGTTTAAAAAATTAAAAATTCAACACATAGCTTCAGACGACTATGAAAGTTTAAAAGAGGCTTAAAGTTACTTACTTACTTACTTAAGGTGGCGCTACAGTCCGGGGCGGACCTGGGCCTCAACCAACATGCGTCTCCAGCCAGCTCGGTCCCTAGCTAGCTGTCTCCAGTTTCGCACGCCAAGTTGGTTGAGGTCCTCACCCACCTGAGTGCGCCACCTGAGTCGCGGTCTTCCTCTACTGCGCCGTCCCTCGGGCTTGGATTCGAAGGCCTTCCGGGCTGAAGCGTTGATGTCCATTCGCTCTACATGACCCAGCCATCTAAGCCGTTGGACTTTTATTCTGCTAACTAGGTCAGTGTCGCTGTACAGCCCGTACAGTTCGTCGTTATATCTTCTCCTCCATTCTCCATCTATACGTACGGGACCAAAAATCACCCGAAGAATTTTTTTCTCGAAGCATCCTAAGACGTTCTCATCTTTCTTTGACAGGGTCCAGGCCTCAGCGTCATAAATGAGAACCAGGATGATGAGTGTCTTATAATAGATGGTGATTTTAGATGCTCGAGAGAGGACTTTACTTCTCAATTGCCTTCTAAGTCCAAAGAAGCAGCGATTTGCAGGAGTTATTCTTCGTTTGATTTCAGCGCTGGTATCGTTGTCTGTGTTTATAGCGGTGCCTAGGTAGACAAAGTCCTTAACTACCTCGAAGTTATAGCTGTCCATGGTGACGTTTTGTCCAAGACGTCGTTGTTCAATGTTCTTTTTCGATGACAGCATATACTTGGTCTTGCCCTCATTGACCACTAAACCCATCTTCTTCGCTTCCGACGCAATGCTCAAAAACGCTCCACTGACATCACGCTTTGATCTTTCAATTATGTCAATATCATCTGCGTATCCGAGAATTTGGATGGACCTTTGGAAGATTGTGCGTCTAGTGTTGACGGTTGAGTTTTGCACAATTCTTTCCAGAACGATGTTAAAAAAGTCGCATGACAGTGCATCGCCTTGTCTAAAACCTTTTTTGACATCAAATGCATCGGTGAGATCTTTTCCGACCTTGATGGAGCAGCGTGCATTCTCCATCGTCATTCTGCACAAACGGATAAGTTTGACAGGGATGCCAAAACTAGACATTGCTCTGTAGAGCTCTTCCCTATGGATGATGTCATACGCGGTATTAAAATCGATAAGGAGATGGTGGGTATCGATTTAAAGATCCTGGGTTTTTTGCAAAATCTGCCGTAGTGTGAATATTTGGTCGATAGTGGACTTTCTGGGTCTGAAGCCACACTGATAAGGACCTATCAGGTTGTTCACGAATGGCTTCAGACGTTCACATAGTACGGCAGAAAGGATCTTATATGCAATGTTAAGGAGACTGATCCCTCTGTAGTTGGCGCAATTTAAAGGATCTCCTTTTTTATGTATCGGGCAAACTATGCTGAGATTCCACTCATCGGGCATGCTTTCTTCCGACCATATTTTGCAGATGAGTTGGTGCATGCTCCCTACCAAGTCATCGCCTGCTGCCTTAAATAGTTCGGCAGCTATGCCGTCAGCTCCAGCAGCTTTGTTTGACTTCCGTTTAGATATAGCTATCTTCACTTCGTCTAGGTCGGGTAGGCGAAATTGTTGATCTGCGTCGCCTAAGTTGAGTGGTTCTATCTCCCTTACAGCGGGATTCGGTTCATCATCGCCGTTATATAATTTGGAGAAGTGGTCTTTCCATATTCTCAAAGTTATGTCATTTAAAATGTCAAACAAATATAAATTGAGTTTTTATAATAAAAATCACTTGTTTTTCAAATAACTTAAATATTACGAGGCCTAGAAAAGTTAACAAGTACAATTAAATAATCCAGGCAGTAAAAACTGCTGCCTCTTCTTACGTTAAATGTCGCTACAGTCCTGTGTGATCTAGGGCCTCACGCAACAAACTTCTCCATCTGGCTCGGTCCCTAGCTAGATGTCTCAAGTTGCGCACTCCAAGTTAAGTGAGGTCACTTTCCACTTCTGCGCGTCACCTGATCAGCGGTCTCCCTCTACTAGACTGTCCTGTGGGCGTGTGTTCAAAGAATTTCCCAGACGGAGCATTGGTTTCCATACGCTCTACGTGACCCAGCCATCTCAGCCATCTTAATACTCACAAAAGCCCCATTGACATCACGCTGAGTTCTTCCGATTATGTCAATGTCATCAACATATCATAGTAATTAAACAGACTTTTGAAAGATAGTGTCTCTAGTGTTGACGTATAGGAGCTCTGCACTATTCTTTCAAGTACGATGTTAAAAAAATCGCATGACAGCGCATCATGCGATTGACATCGAAAGGTTCTGTTAAGTTGTTTCAAACCTTTGCGGATTCTCCATGGTCATCCTGCACAAACCGACGAGTGTAGCAGTGATGCCAAAGCTAGACATGGCTCTATACAGCTCGTCCCTTTATGGATGCTATCATATACGGCCTTGAAATTGATGAAAAGATGGTGGGTGTCGATGTGATGTTCTTGGCTTTTTCCAGGATCTGACGTAATGAGAATATTTGATCGGCTGTGGAGTTTCCTTGTCTAAAAGCACACTTATAAGGACCTCTTTGGTTATTGACAATAGGCTTTAGACGTTCACATATTACCGCGATATGTAAGCCATATTTAATAGGCTGATTCCTCTATAATTGGTGCAGTTTCATTTTTTCAGCATCGGGCAGACAATACTGAGGTTCGGGCATGCTTTCTTCCAACCATATTTCACAGATAAGTTGGTGCATGCTCATAACCAAATTACCTTCAGCTGTTTTGAAGAGCTCGGCAGTCAGCACTCAAGCCATCTGCTTCAGCAATTTTGTTAGACTTCATCTAAAATATGTCAATCTTTACTTTGTCTAAGTCGGGAAGACGGGATTGGTGGCTTTCGTCGACTATAAAGGATCATCCTACGTGAGAGTGGGATTCGGTTAGTCGTATCCGCTATAAAATAAATAAATTAATTGGGTGGCGCAACAGTCCGTTAAGAACTAAGGCCTTCTTCAGCATTGACTACGGTTCTTCTATGATGTTTTCACTTTCATCTTGCAAATTTCATTTAACCTATTCATAATACTTTCGAACTTCCGCCTTAGAACCTCTTAACATCTTCAACGGTACGCTTTTTCATGCCATCTCTTTTTCCTTCTAAGAAGTCGGTATTTCTCCCAACTCATCTGCTCATAAAGCTCGTGAGCAGCTCACGTCCTTCTATGCAGCTCCGCTTTACGTTTTGTTAATTTTGTTTCAGATTAGTAAATCATTTCTCAGTAATCTGTAACAACGATTTAAATTCAGTGAACTATGATGCATTCATTTTAAATTAGATAGAATTCAATTGTTTGCCATAAAATAAAGTTTTTCATTTCATGTTTTTTCTTTCAGTTGTTTAATTTTATTGTTATAAGGGGTTTTCCAATAGGGACGGGTTGATTTTGACAGCTCGCGACGCCATATTGTTCTTTGTGCTTTCTGTGAAAGTATCTTCATTTAATCAGTCACTAAAGACAAACCATCACTAAAGACAAACTATTTGGATTTTGGAGCAGTTGGAAGTTGAACAATATTGGTTGAGTTAAAGCAAAATTAACTGATTCAAGAGGTGCTAATGCATCCAAATAAACAAATAAAGGAACTTTTTAAAAGGATGGTAGTACTTGCCACACAGCTTAATACACAATCGATATTCTGCATAGTTTTCTCGCGCTGAGGCGACGAGTATTGGCCACTAAGATCGAGTGATTTGGCCCTTTAGAGTTTTTTCGTGGGCTTTCTTAAGTCGGACGTCTATAAGCCACAAACCACCGCGGCCCTCAAAGACGACATAATTGATGCAATCGGTCAAATTCAGCCTGATTTATGCGCTAAAGTCATCGAAAATTGGACCTTTAGAAACTAATTTAGTATTAAAAGTTTGTACAAATGTTTAGATCATGCTTAGATAAGTTGACATGAAGTAAGCAAAGTAAAACAAAAAACATAGAAAACATTTCATAATGGACTTAATATTGATATAACTAATTCACTGCTAGTATATGGCACATTTGAATCCTATACATTTTTCACGATGAGGCTTTTAAACTAGTCTTCTATAGGGAGTGCTTTGAAAAGATGGTTCGAAGTTAGAATTAAAACATAGAAAACATAGAACGACGAAATCAAAATTTTAACAACTAACTTACGATAAATTATCCACCTACTAACTTTTGAATTGGTTGTTTTGCTAAGCCTAATGGGACGGAGTAAAAAAAAAAACAAATTTCTAGAAATTGATTCTAAATAAAAGACAAAACAAAATATAAAGGGTGTCCCAAAATTAACGCAAGATTTGAATTAAATAGAAAACGCCGTTTTTAGTCTTTTGATAGTTATATTTTTATTGACTCGTAAAGTACATAGGATAGGGTTATGTATGGAATAACACATCGGACAAATGGCCTCCACGGCTTTGCATGCACATGCGCACTCTTTTGTTGAAATTTTCCATGACCATTCTGCATAAATGTGGCTTAATTTCGTTGATGCAGCGTTGAATCTCCTCCTTTCCTCCTTTAATGCACGGGTGGTTGTGGGCTTGTTGACATAGACTTGTGATTTCAAATAACCCCATAAAAAGAAGTCTAATGTTGTTAAATCACACGATCTAGGAGGCCAATTTTGATCACCGAAACGAGAGAGTACACGACCTGGAAATGTCTCATGCAGTAATTGAATTGTTTCACGGGCTGTATGACATGTGGCACCGTCTTGTTGAAACCACATATTGGACACATCAATATCATCCAATTTTGGCAGAAAGAACTGTGTAATCATGTCGCGATATCGAGCACCAGTAACAGTCACTGCTTGACCAGCATCATTTTCAAAAAAATATGGCCCAATTATGCCGCCAGCCCAAAATCCACACCATACAGTCACGCGTTGTGGATGCATTTGTTTTTCGACAATCACATGTGGGTTCTCCGAACCCCAAATGCGGCAATTTTGGCGATTGAAAAAGCCATCAAGATGAAAATGTGCTTCATCGCTTAGGATGATTTTGCTCGAAAAATCAGGGTCCATTTGTTGATGTTCAATAATCCATTCAACGAACTCTCTTCTCTGTCCATGGTCATTAGGCTTCAATTGTTGTGTTAATTGAATTTTGTAAGCATGAAGACACAGATCTTTGGTGAGTATACGCTGTAGAGAGGTTCTTGAAATTTGCAATTCTTGTCCACGACGTCGAATTGAGGTTCCTGGATTGTCAGCAACACTCTCACGCACTGCTTCGACATTCACATTTGAACGGCTTGTTTTTGGACGACCAGTGTGTTTGGCGTCTCCAACGGATCCAGTCTCCATGAATTTTTCAATTAATCTCTTCACAGCTGACGAAGTTAAAACACTATTCCGACCATATTTTGTATGAAATTTTCGAACTGCAGCCCCCAAGCTTTCACTAGTTTTGAAATATTCTTTAATAATGAAGACACGTTGTTCTCTCGTGTAACGCTCCATTTTTAATAACCCTATACTGTTAGCTGTAAAATTGCTTTTTTTTCAGGGTTGCCAACACTTCACTGCACAAATGGCGGCAAATTCAAATCTTGCGTTAATTTTGGGACACCCTTTATGTAGATTTTTTTAAAAATTTTGCATGTGTATGGCAACCCTAAAAGAGTATAGAAATATGTAAATAAATTAAAACTTTTTATTATGTTCTTACTGAATAATTTGAGCTGTTTCTGATTATTACAATTAATGTTCTTGGAAATTTATTTTTTTCCACGTCAAATTATGTGCCAAAAACATTATACTTTTTCAAATGAAACACCCCGTATACAATTTTAATCAAATTTCACCTTGAAAACTGAAATTCCTTATTCTCAGTATTCTTATGAGATTCCAAAACAAAAAACTCTAGATCTTAAAATAATTTTCATAATCCTAAATATCAAATACAAAAAAGAAGAAAAAAGTATAAAAAAAAAACATCAAGACAAATAAATTAAAGTATAATTTATATTAAACGCCACCTGCTGATGACAACAGCCGTGCAAAATGTTTACATACCTATATTTTTTGGATATTTATACAATATTATTTTCTCATAAATAAGTATTAGCATAATAATTTCCTATTTCACTTTCACGCTATTGGCAATAGAATTAGTTATTTTTAGCAACTCTCATTCATATAATATATTTTTATTTTGTTTGTTTTATGTATTTTTATATTTAATAATATAGGACATATTTTGTAGGTCGAGTCTGGTTTTGTTATGTACGTAGATAGATAGATTGGAATTAACCCAAAAACATACATAATCCATACATAAGTGTTTATATTCTAACGTTTTGACATTGAAAAATAATAAATGATCTTTTGAACATCAATGTCTCTGTCCTTGGTGTTATTGTCGTCATAGTACAGTGGGACAGTAATTAAAAATTCAGTAACAAAAAATATACTAAGAATTCAAATTGAAACATACACATTTTAAACTTATAAGTTAGAACTTGTTTTGTTATTTATATATTTCGATTTATTTTTGTCATTTTTTACTAAACTAAATTTTTAAGGACCTTTCAAAATAAAGTTAAGAATTACAATTATAACCATTCTGATAAGATATTAAAATTAAAAGACTAAATGTGTCTTTAAATTTCAGAGTTATTTTTGTGTTAAAATGTAATCCTGCAAGTGACAGTGTGGTTTTCTTTAAGGAGATTTCATTTTGATGTTTAAAACGAGTAATTTTTAAGGGAAATCTTTGGATGTTTATTTCATAGTAATGAGGACAATTGACATTTAAACCACACTCTTCAATAATGCACTGAATAAAGCATATTATCCAGTGCATTGGAAGACCGCTGTGGTTCATCCTCTCCCAAAAAGGGAAAGGACAACTCCAACCCGTCAAATCTTCGGTCGATAAGTCTTCTTCCGAGCATCAGCAAAGTTTTCAAAAAATAATCAATAGGGCTCTGACTAAGTGGGCTGCGGACAACAAAATAATTCCGGATAAACAGTTCGGGTTCAAGGCGGATCATGACACAATTCATGCTGGGTCTAAACTCGTTTCTGATATCCAATGGAATAAATCAAAACAGCAATGTATAGGTGCTGTTCTGGTTGATTTGGAAAAGGCCTTTGACACCGTATGGTTAGAGGGTCTTTGCCTAAAACTGAGCAGGCTTGGCATAAGCAAGCCATTGTTGTATATACTTTATGATATGCATAACGGTAGAAAGTTTGTTGTCAAAAGTGGCAATGTAACTTCTACCACAACATTCCAAATTAACAATGGTCTTCAACAGGGAGCGGTGAATTCGCCGATTCTCTTCAGCATTTACACCAACGATCTGATAGGTAGTCTTACAAAGGCAATTGCGTACGCCGACGATCTAATTGCGTACAGAACGGCCCGAAAGGTTGAGGTTATTAGAATTCTCTTGCAGCGTGATTTCGACAAGATTCAGCGATATTGCGACGACTGGAAACTGAAAATAAATGTCCAGAAGTCGGAGACAATGCAAGAATTGGGGCAAGATGGTCATCGATGATCTTCACGGGCAGCGATTAGCTAGCAAAAGTATAGTGAAGTACCTCGGTATCTGGTTAGATCAGTATTTATATTTCCACAGACATATAAATGCTGCTCTGACCAGGGCCAGAGGAGCCTTCGCTCTGACGAAACGGCTGTTTTTTAGCAGTCGGCTTGACCCCAGAGTGAAGGTAATTTGCTACATGGCCCTCATACGGCCGATGATCGTTTATGGTTGTCCTGTGTGGTTCAACGTTGCCCCTTCCCATATGGAGAAGTTTCGGGTGTTCGAGCGGCAGTGTTTACGACGCTGTACCGGCTTATATCGAACAGCCGAATCTTCTTACGTGCATTACTATTCCAACCAGGTCCTATACAACGGGGCTCGAATCAACAGAATTGACAATTTCGCTATGTCTTCGACCAACAATTTAATTTTCGGGGCGTTCTATCCGAACGACGAGTATTTTGAAAGTGCACGCTTGAGCGGCTTCATTCCACCAGAGGCTTTCCTCTTTTTAGATAGATGCGGTCTGATACAGGATAGATTGGCAGTTCCGCTAATCTACCACGTCAGACGACGAACCGTGGATAGGCGACTCCTGTACAATCGGGACGTATGGCATGGCACAAGGCGGAGCAGAGCTTCTTCGGTTCAGTAGGGCTGTGTCCGAACGGGACCGAACTGATAGGGTGAAGCAGGAGAACCAGTTTTGGTGGCTTCAATCGGCACTTGCTAGTTTGTAGTCGGGATGGGGTTTTAAGCCTTGGCCGGCCTACATACTTGTTTTATAGTTTAGGATTTAGTTTTAAGTAGAATAGGCATGGTGACACAAAAAAAAATACACAAAAGAAAAAACACACAAAAAATATAAAAAAATAAAAAATAAAATAAAAAACATGGAATAAAAAGAAAAAAAAAGGGACAACAAAATATGAAAACAAAAAATGTTAGATAGTTAGATTTGCTGCTGTGGTTGTTCTAGTTTTAAGTAGTTTATAGGTAGAATAGGTAGTTTTAGTTAGCTTTAAGTTTTATATTAAGGACCTTATTTTAAGTAGTTTTTAAGTAAAAATAAAAAAGGATATTGATATTAGTTTTTTTGAAATTTTCTAATAAATAAAAAAATAAATAAAATGGGGCCGAAAGGCATTAGCATTAAGTATTATTGTTTAACTTAGAGTGTCCGTATGGGACCAGTTAGTTAGTTGTAAGTTATGGTTAATTAGGCTAGTTTTATGAATTTTTGTCTAGCTTTAAGATAGGTTTAAGAATGAATTAATAAAAATGAATTTGAAAAAAAAAATGTAATGAGGAAGGTATACCACGAAAATATGAAAGCTATATCGCCAAGTGGCCGTCTTGAATCGATTATGGAGACCTAATTTTTCATGTGGCAGAAAGAAAAAAGTCTAAGGTGTTAAACCACAAGATTCCAGTGGCCAATAGTGCTCACATCTTCAAACATAATAACACGGTCAGGAAACTCATTGTGCAAAACTGTTACCTGTGCCTTTAAAATCTTCAACATTTTTGTAGCGAATTTTAACTATTTGAAATTGTTGTCGAGACGTATGTATGTATATTGTTTCATTTTTAGTAATTGCGTAAAAGATGTCAATAGATGACATTTTCAAAAGCCAGTTGTTGCGCAAGTAATAAACTATTTCAAATAAAACTTTTTATTGGAAAGCTTTTTGTTTAAAAAATAGAATTGTGTCATTTGACATTTTTATCTTTAAAACTTTGAATTCTATTTATTTATGTTAAAGATTTATGTACGATTTCATAAACAAACACTAAAAGCACTTCTATATAAAAGATTTTCAAATTTTATCAGGCCTTTAACTTTTTTCAGTTGCACCAAGCTTAAAATGGAAAATTTCAGGGAAACTTTAGTTGAAATAGAGTTCTCACAACCCTGTAAAAATAAAACCCCTTTTTTCTTTCTATTAAGCGAATTGTGTGAGAGAAAATGTGGAAGCATTATATGTTGAAATAAATGACAAGAATCGCAAAATACAACAGTGTAAACTTTTTCAAAATCAAAAACAACCGTTTGAGTAATCGTGTGTCGTTCAAAAATAAAATATGAACACCAATTTAAAAAAAAAAAGAGAACGAGGAAACAATTATACCAAGGCTGAAAAAATGGGTTAGTAGATATTGTTGCCTAATTTGAAGTCAATATCATCATAGTCTGAAAATTGATTCTTGTGAACGCGGAATACTCTTGAACGTCGAATAACTATATGTTGTTCTTCTTTGTCAGATGAAGATGACCAATCCAATATTCTATATTATAAATCTATATTATAAATAGCAATGCAATGTTGAATTTGTTTATCTATTCATTCTGTATCTCCAAATATTGAGAATAAAAATTTTATATAACAAAACATCAGCTGTCAATCTGTCATATTCATTTTTTAATGACACTTTTAAAATTTAATGATCCAAAAATGGGCATTTTTTTTTTTTTTTTTTTTATAATAAGCAAACACTCAAGGGGATATTACTACCCTTATTATGCAGATGCACAGTGTGAGCACTAGGAAGAGGAGAGAGGGTTTAAAAGGAGATGTCGGTGCACATTGGTTTTGAATTCCTGAATATTGCAATGACTAGGAAAGACAGAGTGTGGTAAGGCATTCCACATTCGCGTAGTACGGCTAAAGAACGAATCTCTGTATTTGACAGTACGGCCGAAGTTGGGCTCAAGGGTATACTGATGAGCATTCCTGGAAGCGCGAGTATTACGGTTGAACTGTTTAAGGGGAGGAATGCAACTGGCTATTTCACTAGAGCATAAGCCGTTAAAGTAACGGTAAAAAAGAGTCAGACAAGAGACCTTACGACGATGTTCAAGCGTAGTAAATTAACTTATGATGATATTGTCATCTATCAATTTAAATGCTCTACGTTCAATACTATCCAAGAGGCTTAAGTAAGTTGCAGGAGCACCAGCCCAGAGATGGGAGTTATACTCAAGCTAAGCTTTGGACGTATATAAGTCTTGTAAATAACAGCCAGATCAGAGGGGGAGAAAAACTTCTTGCATCGCCTTAGAAAACCCAAACATCTTGCGGCATTTTTGGCGACATCGCGTATGTGTTCGTTTCACAAAAGGTGGTTGGTGTTTAAAAGCTTGTTTGCTTTAAAAACGCTTGGTGAAACCAATATATCGCATTTTAGAGTTTAAAATCCTGTTGAATCAAAAGTTATTTATGAAATTGGGAATTAATCTAATAAAAGCAATAAAAAGAAATAAAAAACTCAATTCAATGAATCCAATTTCAGGGCTGTTTTGTACTACTGTACTTTATATTAATCGATGTTGGGTAAGATTAGTGTCGTCAATTTCCGTATTTCCCCCCGTGTAAGGGGGAGGGGATATACTATAAAGGGTACACACTACACATACATATATATACTGATTGTTGGGGTTGTTAATTGCTGATTTGCTTTTTCCAATGTGTTATATTAAAATTATTATTCAATTTCTTTGGTATCTATATGTATTTTTGGTATCTATATACATTTTTATAATTTATCGAAATATATGCCAAACTATTTTTTTTATTTTTGTGTTTTTTCTTTTATTATTATTTTTCTTTTTATTTACAACAAATCCACAAATATACACGAGTATGTTTTACGTTCTGAAATAATTGAAATATTATTTTGGCTTAGATTTACCCTTAAAATGAACTTGAATCTGAAAGTCAAGGTTTTTGAATGAATTGCTTTGTATTTAGTATTATGTACTCGTATTAACAACAGAAATATAAATTTAAAACATTTTTTTTGGAACATGACTTGTAACCAAAAGTGGGGATATATGTATGTTTATTTCAAAAAAGCGCTTAAATAGCAAAACAAATTAAATTTATTTTTGAAAATTCATAATTTACAAAAATAAAGTAATCGGTTAAAAAATATTGGGAATTTGGAAGTGAAAATTAAAACTGCATCGTTCAGTAAATTTTCAAAACTTTTCCACATATTGGTGAGATAGATGTGATAACTAAGATAATACTTGTCTGAAATCATTTTAGAAAAGAGGCTGGGATGCGATCCACACTGATAACTTTTCATCCCGTCTGTCGATTTGGCTTTTTTTTTTTTTGTTAGGAAAGTTTTTAGTTGAATTGTTATTAAAAATTTTAAAATTACCAACAACATTTTGCATTTGATGAAATAGTTTGATAGATAGATAGATTTTTATTTTCGGTATTTAGATATACATTTGGTAAGCTACCGCACAGTTTACACACAGAGATTTGATATGCTATATTAATATCTTTCTACTGAATAAGTATTTTAATTTAAATAAAGTTTACAAAAAAATAAAGAATTTACTTTGAAGGAAAGTACAAATAAAACCTTCAATACAAAATAAGAAAAAAAAAAAAAAATCAGGCACATTTGGACTCGAATTAATAATTCAACTTCAAAACTATAGTAATGAAGAAGGTTAGTACGAATTGGGTTAGTGAATAATAATAATAAATTAATTTATAAATGTATATTAGTACTTTGTTAGTAAATAGATGAATAAATATACATAAATGTATGAGATATATAATTAAATATTTTGCATATGATGAAATAGTTTGATTCCAAAATCTATTTTTGTTAACGAGATTTTTAGTCGCAACCAATTTTTACCAATTTTAGTAGCATTTCTTAAAAGTTTTTATTTCTTATATAAATAAATACAAATTGGATGAAAAAAATTAATTTGAAGAAAATGGCGCAAAATTTTAGACGATTTAGTACGATGTTAAATCATTTTTAGTATGATATTAAGGTATGTTTGTTTTGTTTGCTCCACAATCTGTCATTATTTAGATGTGTTCATGTTTTTTTTTTTTTAATAAAATGGTTTTAGCATGATACTAGTTAGCAAAACAATAAAAAGTGTTTAAAATTAGTGAAAAGTTAGTAGATTACTATGTATATAGTAAATTGTTAGCTAGTATTGTGCTAAGGCCTTAATAATAGGTTGTTTAAAATTTTGCGCCATTATCTTCTATCGTTCACGAGATAAAAAACGGACTGTTGGATTTTTATAAAAAAATAACTGAATGTCGAAAAAAATATTTTCTGTGAGATTAAATTAGTTTGAAGCCTATATCTCTAAATTTAGAAAAGATATTTGAGTCGGAAGTAAATTTTTACCAACTTTTAGTAATGTTTTTTATGGTTTTTATTTTTTGTAAGAAAACTGTCAATTCGATTTTTTTTTTAAATTTAAACGAAAACAATATTTCTTATAATATAAAATTAGTTTAAAGCCATTATCTCAAATTTTTGAAAAGATATTTGAGTCGAAAATAAATTTTTACCAAATTTTAGAAATGTTTTGTTTAGGTTTTTATTTTTTGTTAAAAAAAACTGTCAATTCGATTTTTCTCAAAATTTTACAAGATTTCAAAAACGTTATTTTCTGTTGCATACAATTGTTTTGGAAATAAAATTATTTTTTGTTCGTAAAATATTCGAGGCGACAATTATTTTAGTATGTTTAAAAAAACGTTAATTAATTTTGTTTCCGAAAATACACTAGTTTGGTATCACGTTGCAATATATATTATAAAATTTACTTCAAATAGCTAGCGTTATTGGTTCGTGAGATATTTAGGGTTAGCCAAAATTTTCATTTTTTTTTAAATTGCTATGGTAAAAAAAAACACCAACACAATTTTTTGAGAGTCATTTCTTCATCTTTCTGCATTATTATCTGTATAACAAAATTTATTTGAAGTCGATATCTCTACTGGTTCTTGAGCTATGGATGACAAAAAAGCACGCATGCATGCTCGTTTGTGAATCGGGCATACAAAGATATAAGTTTCTACATCATTAGATTCCTTGAAAAAGGCCAGGTATATGGCCAAGATTTCACCAAAGTATATTTACAAACGCATTTTCCGAAACTCCTAAGTTAAAATCAATTTAAAAAAAAATAAATAGGTACTCAATAAATTTCATCAATACATTTCACTTGACTCATGGCCCCTCCCATTTTCAAGCCGGCTATGACCTTTTACGAACTGAATTGGTTCATTATTTTTTCAACATCGTTGCTCTTGTTGTTTTTTTGGGCTGCTAACAATTTATTACAGAAATGGTATTAAATTCAAATTCTACTTTAATTTGTTGTTGCTATATTGACTAGGAAATATTTATTATTTTTTTTAACATTGTTCAACAATAACAAAATCTCGTTCTTGTTGTTTTTAGGACTACAAACAATTTATTACAAAAATTGCTAAAAATTAAAATCCTTCCTTAATTTGGGACACCCTTTATTTTAAGTGTTTGTTGATATGCCTATCGTGACATTTTTAAAATATTTATTAAATGTAACAAAACTTATTTTGAGGTCAAATGACATTTACATAATTTCGTAAATTTTGATTATTTATTTGTCAATAAAAGCTAAACATAATAATACATATGTTATTTAAAATAATTATACCACTATAATATAATCATAGTCGTCAAACTTAACAACGTCGAAGTAATATATTATCTTCTTAATAATTTATGTACTGGGTTTTTCATAAGACTTAATATGACCTGAATAAATTTCAAAAGACATTTTATTGCCTTTTCCAAATATAAATATTTAAGTAGGTTCTCTATTATTCCAGTTGTAATGAACTAAGAAATGATGTTTTAAACTATTTTCATAATGTATAACACTAAATTACCTCAAACTGCAAAACTTCGATTCTGACACATGATCCGTCAATATAAATGTACCTAAAACTTTGCACGCTATTTAGAAGAAGTAATTTCTAAACTTCGACGAGGTCAAGGATTTCTTAAAGAAATTTACGACTAAAAGAATGGAAGAATAAAATTTCTCCAATTTCCTTCTTAGTAAGCTATTCTTAAATGTGTGATGAGAAACCTTTTGTCAAACGCCTTAAACGCCATCATAGCCACACAATATGACCATAAGAACCAGCAACCATAAGCAAAAGCAAAAACTGTTGGCATACCAATGGACCTGTGCATTTTTTTTATTCAAAAGGATCTCTCACAAAAATGTATCCTTTTTTCTCTTTTTTTTTTCTATCAAGGCACACGATGAAATGCTTTTACGTAAAGCCATACATAGTTTCGTTCGGAAGAATAAAATAATTTTTAAAAAAATACACACATAACCTAAGTTTAGTCACATAGATACTCTTTGAGCTACAAAATATACTCACACACACATTCATCTATGAATTTTATTCCAATCATGCACATATGAAAAAAAAGCATCAGCTCCTATGTTCTCCTATGCAGGCTTGCCAGACTGCGCGATACGCAGCAAAATTCAATAGTTCAATTTTATAATTGTCTATCGATACTTATAAAAGTCTTACAAAATATTAATAACAACATTTTGTGTTAAATAAAAGTTTGAAGTCTATGTTCTTAATATACTGTTTTTGTTCCCGAGAATTGTATTCGAAAACCAATTTTTAAAAAGATACAGAGATGCGACCCACACTGATAACTTCTTATCCCGTCTGTCGATTTGTCTTGCTTAAAAGGTTTGTAGGTTTTCGTCTTTTGTTAAAAAAAAGCTGTCAGTTGAATTATTTAAAAGAAAAAACTAAATTACCAACAATATTTTGCATATGATGAAATAGTTTGATTTCAAAATCTATTTTAGTTAACGAGATTTTTAGTCGAAAAACAATTTTAACCATTTTTAGTAGCATTTCTTAAAACTTTTAATATTAATATTAATATTAATATTAATATTAATATTAATATTAATATTAATATTAATATTAATATTTATATTAATATTAATATTAATATTAATATTAATATTAATTATTATTATATTAATTATTATTAATATTAATATTAATAATAATATTTGAAGTCAATCTCTTCTATATTCACGAGATATCGAAAACCGAACATCAATTTTTAACAATTTTGTGTAGATTTTAATTTTTATATGAAAAAACGGACTGTTAGTTTTTATAAAAAAATTACTGAATGTCGAAAAAAATATTTTCTGTGAGATAAAATAAGTTTGAAGCCGATATTTTTAATTTATGAAAAGATATTTGAGTAAAAAATCAATGTTTACGAACTTTTAGGTTTTTATTTTTTGTAAAAACCGTCAAATCGATTTTTCTCAAAATTTTACCGAATGTTGAAAACAGCATTTCTTATAAGATATAATTAATTTGAAGCCAATATTTTTAATTTTTGAAGAGATGTTTGAGCCGAAAATCAATTTTTACCAACTTTTACTAAATTTTGTTTAGGTTTTTATTTTTTGTAAAAAAAACTGTCAATTCGGTTTTTCTCAAAATGTTACTGAATGTTGACAACAATATTTTAAAAAAAAAAGGTTTTAAAAAGTTATTTGAGTCGAAAATCAATTTTTACTAACTTTTATTTATTTTTTTTTTAGGTTTTTATTTTTTGTAAGATAACTGTCAATTCGATTTTTCTTAAAATTTTACAGAATGTTGAAAACAATATGAGATAAAATAAGTTCGAAGCCATAATCTCAAATTTTTGAAAAGATATTTTAGTCGAAATTCAATTTTTACCAACTTTGAGTAATGTTTTTTTTAGGTTTTTATCTTTTATAAAAAAAAATCAAATGTCAAGATGTCAAAAACGTTATATTCTGTTGCACAAAATCGTTTTGGAGATAAAACCAGATTTTATTAGTAAAATGTTCGAGGTGACAAATTTTTTTCAGTTTTTTTGATTTATAAAAAAAACCGTTGATTGGATTTTTTTTTCGAAAAATATACTTGTTAGGTATCACGTTACAATATATAATATAAAATTTAATTTAAGTCTCTAGCGTTATTGGTTCGTGACATATTTAGGGTTAACCAAAATTTTGACCTTTTTTTTAAACTGCTATGGTAAAAAAAACCACCCACGCAATTTTCTTGAGATCCCTTTCTGCATCTTTCTGCACTATTATTTGTATAACAAAATTTATTTAAAGTCGATATCTCTTCTGGTTCTTGAGATATGAACGACGTAAAAACCTCGCGAACGTACGAACGCACAGACATCTTTCCAAAAATCTTTTATTTCGACTCTAGGGACCTTGAAACGTCGAAAAATGTCAAAATTTTCAGTTCGACAAATTGGACCCATTACAATAACTTCCTATGAGAAGTTAATAATTTTTGAAAATTTGTATCCCTTACAAAAAACACTGATCATATATTTTGAACAAAATGAAATAGTTTTAAATACAGAATGAGCCAATATATTCAATTGTTGCCAAAATTTTGCAATAGAAAACAAATTTTGACCAACTTTAGTTGTATTTTTTTTGCAGGTTTTTATTTTGTGTAAAAAAAGTGTAACTTTATTCTTTCTAAAAATTTAACTACAACAAAGTTATCATTTTTGGTATTTCGTATATAATATAAAATTTAATTCGAGCCACTAGAGTTATTGGTTCGAGAGATATTTGGAGTCAACCAAATTTCTCACTTATTTTTTAAATTGCTGTAGAAGACAAAAACTCCCGGTTCATTTTTTTGAAAGTCCTTTCTGCATCTTTTGATGATATTATTTGTAAAACCGAATTTATTTACAGCTTGTATTTGAGATATGGCCTACGAAAAAAGGTATCCTAAACTTACGAACGTACTTTCATTGATTGTTTTCGATTCTAGGAACCCTGAAAAGCAGAGAATCAATGTGAGAATTGGGACTTCAATTTCATTTCAATTTAAAATAAGAATGAAAGAGAAGTTAGCTTTAGTCACCCAATTTCAGTTCTTCATTTTGAATACAAGTTATTAAAAAAACACAATTAGTTCTTAAAACGTCAGTCCTCTGGCATGTCACAACCCTGAAAACCAACCATTAAGTGACTGTCTATTAAACATTATCATTGATTTGAGAAAACTTATTAATTTAATACAATCTGCGATGTATATAGTTTAATATATACTACAACTTTCATAATGCAGTGTTCTCCACTTTATTTAAAAAAATAAGAAATTTTGTGTTCAGTTTTATTCGTCAGTTTCTTGTGTGTTATTTAAATTTGAAATTCGTGCGAAATATCGCCGACTCACTGTCAAATCCCACTTTGAATTTTAATGTTGGTAATAAAGTTAGTTGCGGGTCGCACAATTTGACGGCCACCATAACTGTACCAGAGTTTGGGCTATGTTTGTTGTCTATACACGTGCTTACCCAGTTAACACGTCAGTTTTATGGTGAGTTGTTATTTTTTTAGACTTTGATTTGTTAAAATGTAGTTTGTTGATATTTGAAATTACAAAAAGAAAAAAAACATTGGTCCAGATTATAATCTCAAATTTCGTCTTTTTCGTCAGTAGTGTGGCGTCAGTTCTGTGTCAGGTAAATTGTTATTGTTCTTCATTTTTTGATCATTAGTACTTTTAAGATGAATATTGTTAGATTTTGTTTATATTGTTTGTTGATTACTTTGAAATATTTAGTAAAACTATGTGAAAGTAGTAAAAGATAAGTGAATAACGTTACGTTAAATGTCAAAAGTCTGTTTTGAAAACTGATGTAGTATTTTTATTTATATATATTTTTATTTATTTTTAATTGTTTCTAAGTGATTTCAAGTGATCATTATTAAATTTTTACTAATTTAATTTAATTTCATTATAATACTTTCAAAACTGTGTATACTCGTCAGTCCTCTGGCAGTCAAATTCTGAAATTTTTAAATATCTTACAATTTACTCAAAAAAGTGCCTGGCCCGATTGGGAACAATATATTAATTAGATTAGCTATCATATACACCCGAATTTATAGAAGTTTGATTTAAAAACTATCGTAAACAAAATATCCTCCAAAGTTACCCAACTTTTGTATAATCACTCTCATACAAATCTGACTTACAGAAACTTGGCAAGCCTGCTTCTATGTTGGCATATTTGAGAATACAGCTCAATAATATCTCAGTTCTCTCTTTAAACCAACCCCATTTCTCTTCTCCATAGCTTATACCATAGTCACTAACACGATAATCATTATCGAAGGTCTCTACTCTACGCTTACCTTGAACTTATACCTGAATAAACTTTTCGATTATAATTTTGAAATATACAGAGCAAGAACAACGTCAAATGAAAATGACACAACGACAATACGTCTCCTCACCTCACCGATATGATAGCGACAACAACACACTGTGGCGGCGAGACGACAACAACAACAAAAACAAAAACCAAGAAGACGACAACGATTGATGAAGCAAAGAAAAAGACAAATAAAAACTTGTATGGGAAATGCGATTAAAGAAATGCAAGAAAAAAAAAAGAAAATTTAAAAAACATCATCAACGACACGAAATACGCGAATTCTCAAGTCCGATTTCAATAAAACATGATGACAATCAAATCATCGAGTTAAACAGCAAAACAAAATGCAAGAACTTACCATAAGACATGTTACAATGAATAATAATTTTTGTTTTGTGGTAATAAAATTCTTTAACAAAAAAAAAAGTTAACAAGGTGATTTAAATTTTGAACAAAGCACGTTAACACGACCTGGCGCGCTCTTATAATTCTCGAAAACAATATGATGATGGCACAGTTTTGAAAAACGAAATAAGAATATAAACATTTTAATTGCAATTGAAGAGCTTTTTTATGTGTGAAATTGCTTTACGAATATCCCAGCGAAGAAAACAACAACGTCAATCAATAAATCATGTTGACAAAGGTGTGATTTTGAGGAGTATAGTCAGTGTCGGTCGGTCGGTAAGGTAGGTAAGGTAAGTTATAGGTACTGATGAAGGTAGGTACTCCACGGTGAGTTTGGGTTTTTTTTTTAAATTTTATTTTATTACTTTAAACTTGTAGGTTACGATGATGATTTTATGATTGTCATCTTTTGAAGTCTTGTTGAGTTGTTGAAGTTGAAGGTGAAGGTCGTTTTGGGGATTTGTTTTCATTCATTTCATTGGGGGCATTTTTACGATTCAGCAATTAAATTTTTAAAGGCTTTATACGTACATTCGTTTTTTCTTTTCTCTTTTGGGTTTTATTTTGTACATATTTATGTATTTGGCTTACATACTACGAGGTCTTCATATTTGATGAGTGTGATTCTAGAATTTTTGTCGACTTTGGGATATTTTAACTGTTGGGGCTAGGTTGGTAGGTAGAAATGGCGATCTCAGGGCAGACCTAGCCTGAGATCCAATTAGCGCTGTAGTGCGCCGTTTTGATACCAAAACTCGTTTGACCTGTGAAAGAAAGGAGAAGATTTATAGCGATTAAATTAGAGCCATTTTGTCGCATTGAGAAAAGAGATTAGGTCTCTAATCTTTGTCTCAGATAGCTCATCCAGTTCGTGAAAGAATGCTTTCACAAAGCATTTCATTCTAGTGCTTGCCAAGGCAGGACATTTGCAGAGGAAATGGATTATCGTTTCACTTTCTCTTTGGTCGCAGCAACTACGGCAAAAGGTTTTGTAAGAGATACCCAACTTCTCTGCATGAACTCCTATGGGCCAATGTCCGGTACAAACCGCAACAATCCTGGCTATGTCTTGCCTTGGCCTGCATAGAAGATCGTTTGTACGGGTTTTATTATAGGTGGGCCATATCTTCCTAGATATAATGCAGTTGGGTAAATTGCTCCACCTTCGGTTTGATTCAGTTTGGTAGATGGAAAAGATTTTACCCTTCATAGCACCAATAGGAATGTTAACCATTTCCGCAAGTGAGCTATGAAGGGCCGATCCTTGCCTGGCTAGCTCGTCAGCCCGTTTATTTCCCACGATACCACTATGGCCCGGAACCCAGATCAAGGTGACACCGAGGTTAATGTTCAGGCTCGCAAGCTCATCGCGACATTGCTGGACAAATTTAGATGAGGATGTAGCCGAGTTAATGGCTTTGATAGCTGCCTGACTGTCTGTGAAGATAGCCGCATTTCGGTTTTGGTTTGGGCTTTGTTTAAGTATCTTACATGCCTCTCTAATTGCCAGCAGTTCAGCCTGAAAAACACTAGCACAGTCAGGAAGCCTAAAGGATTTAGCTACATTTAACTGTTGGGGCTATTTGGTAATTTAATTTTGTATAGGGATCATACGAATTTGTTAAGGTGTTTGAATGATGAATTGAAAAATATAACGAACAAATTTTAAACCTGGGTAATATGCTTACAATAAGTCAATGAAACATAACACTTTGTTTCAACGAAATTATTGTAGATGTTTTTGAGAAAAGAAAAAGTAAATATTGACGAAAAAATAGTTTTGTTGTTTTAAACTTGAGGTATCTACTGACCGCATGCAAAGGAAGTGATCAATGCAAATATTGATGAAATAGTTTTTTCGTCATTCGTAAGTTCTTGATCAATTGCAAATTTTTATTTTGACACAAGCAATTTTTACCTATAGGTTCATCATCTTAAAAAATATTAGTAGATTATTTTGTTTTCTATTATTTTTTAATAAACATTTTTTAAATCAATTAAAAATATAAAATTTAAAAATCCAAAACTTTTTTAAATGTTTAACGATACAGATATTATTAAACAAATTATAAGCAATTATAACATACTTTTTGGATGGCTTAATTTCTGGTTTCGGTTTTTTTTTAAATAAAAAAAAACTGAAAAAAAAAAATTGTCATCTCGAAAATTTTACGACTAAAATATGATTTCATCTCCAAAACAATTTTGCGCAACGAAGAATTATGTTTTTGACATATGATACA
Organism: Eupeodes latifasciatus; assembly: GCA_920104205.1. Lineage (NCBI taxonomy): Eukaryota > Metazoa > Arthropoda > Insecta > Diptera > Syrphidae > Eupeodes > Eupeodes latifasciatus. The sequence goes on from OV049924.1 coordinate 56,791,881, forward strand.
ATTTTGAGAAAAATCGAATTGACATTTTTTTATAAAAATTAAAACCTAAAAAAAAACATTACTCAAAGTTGGTAAAAATTGCATTTCGACTCAAATATCTTTTCAAAAGTTTGATATTTAGGCTTCAAACTTATTTTGTCTTTTAAAAAATATTGTTTTCAACATTTTGAAAAATTTTGAGAAAAATGGAATCGGCAGTTTTTTTACAAGAAATAAAAACCTAAAAAAAAAATTAATAAAAGTTGGTAAAAATTGATTTTCGACTCAAATATCTTTTCAAAACTTTGAGATATTGGCTTTAAACTACTTTAATCTTTCAAAAAATATTGTTGTCAACATTCAGTAAAATTTTGAAAAAAAATCGAATTGACAGTTTTTGTATATAAAATTAAAAACCTAAAATAAATTTAAGAAAAGTTGGTAAAAATTGTCTTTCGACGTAAATTTTTTTTCAAAACTTTGAGACATTGGCTTTTAATTAATTTTATCTTATAGGAAATATTGTTTTCAACATTCGATAAAATTTTGAGAAAAATCGAATTGACAGTTTTTTAACAAAAAATAAAAACCTTAAAAAAAAACAATACTTGGTACTTGGTAACTTTCGACTCAAATAGCTTTTCAAAAATTAAAAATATTGGCTTCAAACTTATTTATAATTTCACAGAAAATATTGTTTTCGATATTCAGTAATTTTTTTTATAAAAATCCAACAGTCTGTTTTTTTTTCATAAAAAAATAAAATCTACAAAAAATATTACGCACATTGGGTAAAAATTGATACATATAGACAAACTTTTAAGCAGGACAAATACGTAAGCCTCCAGGTTTTACAGTATTGAGTTTATTGATCATAAGTTGAAGACTCTGTGGAGATTCAGCAAACAGAACGATGTCGTCAGCATAAAGAATCACTTTAATTCTTATTTCTGCTACACATACTCCAGCAGGTAGATGAGAAGAAATATCGTCAATGAACAGTGAAAACAATATTGCACTCAGAAGACAGCCTTGCTCCACTCCTGATATTGTGTTAAACCATTCTGACATACTTTTGCCATCACACACCGATTGTCGAGTATTTTGGTACATATTTCTGAGGACTTTTAACAGCTTCGTAGACAATCCTTTGTGACAGTTTGTAGAACAATGCATTGCGATCAATAGAGTTAAAAGCTGCTTGCTTTAAAGTCGACAAAAAACATGTACAATTTTTTTTTTTTTTTTCAGAAAATGTTGGGCAATGGTCGTCACAGTGAAAATGTTGTCTATCGTTGAGTAGCCTTTACGAAAACCTGCTTGATACTCACTCAATACTTCGTTTCTTTCTATCCATTCGTTTATTCGATTAAGTAGAATTGCAGAGAAAATTTTTGCTGTAGAATTCATGAACGATATACCCCTGTAGTTACATGCCATATAGATCCTGAGGCACCATACCTGTTATGAAGATGAAATTGAAGGCGTCAAGCATGTGCGTTAGGAACTCGATAGGAGCATTTTTGTAAAATTCGTTAAGAATTCGATCAGAACCTGGTGCTTTTCTGTTTTTAGAGCTATACAGGCTCATTTGTAGCTCATTTAGAGGTATTTTCCTATCAAGTAGATCATCTTCGACAAGTGGTTCTGCGTAGTGAAAGTTGTGCTCTTCCAAGTAGCATGGATTCAGCAATATTTTGAAGTGTTCGGCAAGTTTTCCTGCCGTTAAGTGTATCTCACAAACGAAGTCTAGGCCTTTTGGTGACTTTATGTTTGCCCAAAAACCTTTGGTAACTCTTGTACAGGAGAGCTCTATAGCTATTGCATTGTAGTAATGTTTGCGTTTATAAAGGCATAATTCTTTATAATTTTTATTTGCGGTGATATATTTTCCTCTTAGGGTTTCGTTATGATCGATGGTTTTCCTTAATTTTCTAAGCAGATCAAATGATAGCTTTCTTGCGGTGAAGCATTCTTGGTCGAACCATTTTTGACGGTAGTTATTAGATTTTGATGGGGTAGAATTTATGTGTACGACTTCCTTTAAAGAGTTCGAAGTTCCAATGTAGTTAAAAAGGTAATATTGATCTGGTTCAGTAATTTTGCTGCGTAAATTTCTTTTGAACTATCTTTCCAGACGAGTTTTGGGGGTATTTCGTAGTGATATGAGGGGTTGTTGAGGCTGAGTTCTACTAAAAGAGGCATATGGTCAGAGAATGTTTTTACTCCTACTTCAAAAACGATTTGATTTTTATTCATTCACTTGAAATTGCGCAGAAATCCATTACTGATTTGCAAATGATTGAAAACAATATATTTGGTCTCTGGAGTCGAAAATAAAGAGTAATTCTTTATGTTCTTGGTCAATTTTGAATACTAAAAGAAAATCGTTTAGGATTCCATCTAGTGTATCATACAAAGGGGGCCTTTTTAAAGAACTTAAGTGATATTTGTAATAGTTTGATTTTTACAATAAAATTATGATGAAGATTTGAATGATTTCAATTCTAATATAAATGCTGGTAGCCTTTGTTTATCTATAGATGATGTATTGTCAGCTTTATCATCTCTGGACAACAGTTTTTTCGCTGCATCAGATAATATTCATCAGCATGGCTTTATGAGTGATAGTTTGACGGCAACCAATTTATCAATATATACGAATCATTGTCTTGGTTGTTTAGAAAATCGCTTGCAAGTCGACGTTATTTACACTGATTTTTCAAAGGCATTTGATCGTGTGCAACACAACATTCTTTTGAAAAAACATGAGTTGCTTGGATTTCATTCGCCTTTCCTTGATTGGATTAAAAGTTATTTGGTTGGACGTAAAATATGTTAAAGTAGGTGATGTTTTAGCAAATGACTTTAAAAAACTTTTCAGGTGTACCACAAGGCAGCCACCTTAGGCCACTCCTTTTTATTCTTTTTATTAATGATTTGCCAAATTATATTACTTATTCAAAGTTTCTCTTATATGCCGATGATTTCAAGATTTTTTGCTGTGTAAGATCTCCATTTGATGACAGTAAAAATCAAATTTATATTGACTGCATTGATAAGTGGTTTAATGTAAATGGATTAAATTTAAATATTAAAAAATGCAGTATTGTTAAATTTTTAAAGATTAAAGATTTACTTCTAATTACAAAATTGGTTATCATTTATTAGAAAGGTGAACAAGACAAAAAGATGTTGGATTTTATCATTGACTATAAAATGAGTGTTTCGCTTGAAATTGACCATTTTATTTTTAGAGCTAAGCAATATTGGGCTTCTTTTCTAGAAGTTCTAAGTTTTTTGAAGATCCATATACCTACTCTAAAAAATATTTTATTCATCCCTTTTCAGACCTTTGCTGGAGTATTGTTCCATTATATGGAATCCCTTTACTTAATCAAGTATCCTTAGAATTGAAAAAGTTCAGAAAAGATTTACCAAATTTGCTTTACGTAAGGTTTTTAGAAACTCAAATATTCCATCTTATGAGACCAGGTGTATATATTAATTAATTTAAAACCTTTAGTGCTGAGAAGAAAGCTATATTCGATACTCTTTGCTTTCGATGTTTTGAATTCTAACATATAGATTGTTTTACTTTGTTATCAATGTTTAATATGTTAATATGTACGTCCCTTCTCGTAGGTTGTGACCTAGAGATGGTCTTTTCATAGTACAAATTATGCTATAAACACAATCCAATTACTGATTCTTTTATTGCTTTTTATGAATTTGATTTTTTTAATTGATTTTAATATTAGTAGGTTAGATATTAAGAGACATTTATTAAATTTGTTTGTATTATTTTAAGTTAATAATAATGAATTAGATTAGATTAGATTTAGATTTTTAGATTTGATTGGTTTTTATTTTGATAACGTTGATTACAATTTTTTTTATAAAGTTTACCAACAAAAGCAAAAGGCTTTACTGCCGTCTGCCTAGTTGACAAATCATAAAAAAGATAACATAGCTCAATAATATATTTAAAATCTTTCATTTATAATTCTACTTCTATAGAGAAGAGCTAGCCTGCATAATTGATATAATTTTTTAACTTCCATATTGTTAAGCAAGAGTATAACTTGATTTTGCGTCAGTATTTCGCTACCAAAAACATTCCTTCTTATTTCTTTAAGAACTGGACATCTTCCAACAAAGTGTAAAACATCCTCCCTTTCCTTTAAATTGCACAATGAGCATATAATTGGTAAGTCATCTCTATGAGGTATAAAATTCAGCTGCATAACTTCACCTCTCAATTTAACCATCATTGAAATTTCGACAATGCTAATATCGTCCCTAAAATTATTCCTCTCTTCCAAGTTGTGATTTAGTTGACAGTAGAACTGCCTGTATATAGATCCTCTCGTTGCTTTTAAATCATCCTGATTATTACACAAAAGGTTAAGTTCCATTCCACATTCTCTTGCCAAATTTATCCAATCATCACACCAACTTGTTTTGGTTCGTATTACTTAAAGGGCTGCTATCTTCGGAAGCCTATTATTGCTCATCTTCATAACTCTCAAGATGTAATCGACTTGGTGGACATAGGTGATAATCCTGATTCCAACATAATAACATAGTTGGGTGTATTTGATGACAGTCTAAAAATTCGCTTAATAAAGTATCGGAGAAGTTTGTCAACTGTTTCATATTGTTTCGTTCGCCAAGTTTGTGCCGCGTAAGATATGACAGACTCAGATACCGCTTTAAATATCTTGAACTTGCTGCTATGTGCTATACCTTTGTTAGAAAAACATCTTTTCCAAGTTGCACTAATTGCACCTTAAGCCTTAACTAGTTTCTCTCTTAGATGAATTTCCATGCTCAAATTTTTCGTTAAGTGAACTCCAAGATAAGTATTTGAATTCCGTGACAACTTCAATTACCTCTCCATTACAGAACCATTTTTCTTTTGCTGAATTGCGGCCTCCTCCTCGTTTAAAAATAAAAATTTTGGACTTATTAAGAGGTCTGTAAGATCTTCAAGAAATAAGGCGAACAGACTAGGACTTAATGTACAGCCTTGTCTGACTCCCGATTGTGTTTTAAACCCTCTCGACAACTCTTCTCCATTCCATGCCTTAGAAATTGTATCTGCATATAGATTATGAATAACTCTTCTGAACTTCCATGACATTTCGTTACTATACAGTTTGTAAAGGGTATCCCAAAATTAACGCAAGATTTGAATTAAATAGAAAACGCCGTTTTTAGTCTTTTGATAGTTATATTTTTATTGACTCGTAAAGTACATAGGATAGGGTTATGTATGGAATAACACATCGGTCAAATGGCCTCCACGGCTTTACATGCACATGCGCACTTTTGTTGAAATTTTCCATGACCATTCTGCATAAATGTGGCTGAATTTCGTTGATGCAGCGTTGAATCTCCTCCTTTAATGCACGGGTGGTTGTGGGCTTGTTGACATAGACTTGTGATTTCAAATAACCCCATAAAAAGAAGTCTAATTGTGTTAAATCACACGATCTAGGAGGCCAATTTTGATCACCGAAACGAGAGAGTACACGACCTGGAAATTTCTCATGCAGTAATTGAATTGTTTCACGGGCTGTATGACATGTGGCACCGTCTTGTTGAAACCACATATTGGACACATCAATATCATCCAATTTTGGCAGAAAGAACTGTGTAATCATGTCGCGATATCGAGCACCAGTAACAGTCACTGCTTGACCAGCATCATTTTCAAAAAAATATGGCCCAATTATGCCTCCAGCCCAAAATCCACACCATACAGTCACGCGTTGTGGATGCATTTGTTTTTCGACAATCCCATGTGGGTTCTCCGAACCCCAAATGCGGCAATTTTGGCGATTGACAAAGCCATCAAGATGAAAATGTGCTTCATCGCTTAGGATGATTTTGCTCGAAAAATCAGGGTCCATTTGTTGATGTTCAATAATCCATTCAACGAACTCTCTTCTCTGTCAATGGTCATTAGGCTTCAATTGTTGTGTTAATTGAATTTTGTAAGCATGAAGACACAGATCTTTGGTGAGTATACGCTGTAGAGAGGTTCTTGAAATTTGCAATTCTTGTCCACGACGTCGAATTGAGGTTCCTGGATTGTCAGCAACACTCTCACACAGTGCTTCGACATTCACATTTGAACGGCTTGTTTTTGGACGACCAGTGTGTTTGGCGTCTCCAACGGATCCAGTCTCCATGAATTTTTCAATTAATCTCTTCACAGTTGACGAAGTTAAAACACTATTCCGACCATATTTTGTATGAAATTTTCGAACTGCAGCCGCCAAGCTTTCACTATTTTTGAAATATTCTTTAATAATGAAGACACGTTGTTCTCTCGTGTAACGCTCCATTTTTAATAACCCTATACTGTTAGCTGTCAAATTGCTTTTTTTTCAGGGTTGTCAACACTTCACTGCACAAATGGGGGCAAATTCAAATCTTGCGTTAATTTTGGGACACCCTTTTAAGCGCATGTCTATCGATAATATCAAATGCAGATTTAAAGTCAACGAAAAACGTATATAGCTTCTTGTCCTTATTCAGGAATGTTTCTGCGACACTTTTGAGGGTAAAAATATGGTCAACCGTCGAATAACCTGTCCTAAAGCCTGCTTGGAACTCCTTTAAGAGCTTGTTGTCTTCTATCTATTTATTAAAACGTGTTTGCAAAACCAGCATTTAGAAAGGATATTCCTCTATAATTACACACCTCGGCCAAGCTCCCTTTCTTATGACTCGGGAAAATGATGGACTCCTTGAACTCTAGTGGTATCATTCCTATTTCCATGACATTGTTATATATAGTTCTCAGTCGTTTGATTAGCTCTGCTGTGACATAGTTATAAAATTCTGCTGATATGCCGTAAAGTTCCATTACAGTTGAAATCACTTCTTGGTGTCTTATTGCAGCATCAAGAGTTTCATTTTAAAAAACCCCGGAGTAGCGTATTGAAAAGCAAGTTTCCCTTCTGTTGGATTCAACAAACTCTGAAATTGATCTGCCAGCTGATCAGAACCTATACTAAAATGGATTGAAAACTTTTTTCCGTTTAGCTGCTTTACCAGGAATTTTGGAATAAACAAGTATTACTTGAATTTTTATAAAATTATTACATTACCAATCAAAATTAAAAATTCTTTCCAATTCCGATCACATTATTCTTACCTAATTAAATTTGGTTCTATATTCATAACGCACTTCTGTTCAAACAGGTACATAGGTATGTATATTTATCAATTGTTTTTGCTTATCTAAAAATGATAAGAACAAACATTGCACAATAATCAATTCTAATGTTTCTTATCAACACTATACTCAAATACTCAAAAATATATTTTGAAATGCAACTGATTTTCGCCCCCAGCAACTTCATTCTCAGTAACAATTTTAAATATGTTTTAACATTTTCTACTAAATCAACATTAATTTTCTAAATTGAACATTAAAAAAAAAAACACATTCTCCAAATATTAATATGTATATTAATGTCTATTTTTTTAAAGGTACCTATAAGCAGAAACATTTGTTTGTTTGTTTTTTATTTTCAATTTATTAAATAAATACCTATACTAATGACGACGCACGATTTAAATATGTATAGATACATACATATGTATGTACAGTACATAGGTATTTTTTAATCGACAGCTAAAAAAATATCTTGCAAGGTCGTCGCACACATTTAAAAAAAAATAATCACAGCCAATCAAATTGATTTCTCTTAATTATTAAGCGAACGCGGGCTCAGTGAATAAATTTATTTTACATACCTATTAAAAAAAAAAACACAGAAGGAAAAATAATGATTAATAAATTATTATTTATATCTGTGTTTTGTTTTCTTTTCTTTTTGTTGTAATTTTAATGATCTTGAACATTTTTGCCATTTTCCTCGCTGCCTCATAATCAAAACCTCTTGTTTGGCAGCTACAGCAGCAGGTACCGTTCATGACAGGGCCGCCACAAGTAAAAAAAGGCGCATAATATGGTGTTGTTTTTGTTCATTCAAGTTTTTCCTCAATGATAAGTCTCCAAGAGAAATGTCTAACTTTTGCTTTTAATCATCTGAGTGAAATAATTTGGTACATTTTTCTTCACCAAAAACATCAAACTATAATTAGACCGGCTTAAGGTGCACAAACATTTATATTAAGCGGATTTTAAACTATGGTTTGAGCCACAAATTTGGTAAAACCTTATAAAGCTTGTACGATGAAACTAAATCAGCTGTATGGTGCAGAAGCGATTTGTCAGAGTGGTTTACAATAGAAGGTGGAGTCAGATAAGGATGCAACACAAGTCCATCAATTTTCGCCCTTTACATCGAAGACATCATTGATCACCTCTCAGGTGGAATCACTTTGGCAGGAATGCATATCAAGGCTCTTTTGTACGTTGACGACATTGTCATTTTGGCTAAATCGCCCGAATCTATGCAAATGATGATTAATCGAGTTGCGGAATACTGTAATCCTTGGGACCTTGAGCTTAACCTAAACAAATCCAAAATTATGATATTCAAAAGTGGTGGAGGTATAATGTCGGGAGTAGAGAAATGGGTATTTGCGAGAGAATCAATCGAAGTAGTTAAGCAATACAAGTACCTAGGAATGATTTTCACCTCAAATCTGAATATGGAAACTCATTTAACTGAAAAACTATCCCAAGCTAAGTGTGCAATTAATTCAACATGGAGAAATTGTTTCCAAAGTATTATCGCGCACAGTTCAAAATACCAAGTTTTTGAATCAGTAGCGAAATCCATTTTGTTTTATGGTGCCCAGACATAGGGCCACTTATACTTTGATACGGTTGAAAAACTGTTAAGATATTACCTTCATAGAACATTTCAACTACCCGGATTTTCACCGAATTATATGCTGATGATTGAAACAGGAATGTCCGCTTTATTTATTTAAACCCTAAAACTCAATATCAACCATATACTTAAAGCAATTAATATGGATGCAGATAGACTACCACGGAAACTTATTAACTTTGCAGTCACCGATAACACCTTATGGTATAAGGATATTCTGGACCTAGCAGAGAGCTACAACTACCCTCTTCAACTGAACTGGGACTGAAGAACCCAATGGAAGGAAACCCTTTACATATTTGTTGAGCACATAGATGACAAAATGCGAAGAAAATGGAGAGAAGACGCAGATGCCTCCACTCACAGAGAAATTTACAGGACCTTGGAACTTAACTTGGGCTCCCATAACTATTTCAAGGACTGTCATAGCACCCAAAAAATTTCATATATCTTTAGAGCAAGAGGAGAGGTGCTTCCGTTAAATTTCATACCCCATAGAAGCGATCTACCACTCTTTTGTTCAATATGCAACATGGTACAGCAGCGTGAGGATTCCGTTCATTTCATAGGAGTATGCCCAGCATTTAAAGACATCAGAAGGAGCTGCTTTGGGAAACCAAGCTTGACATCCGAAGAAATGAAAAAAAAAATTTTAAACGGTCCCGACTGGGAAGCTATCAACAAATTTTGTAAGACTTCACTAAGTTTCCGAAAAATGATAATTGATGAAAACTTTTGAACTCAGATGAATCGATTTAAACATTAAAAAAAAAAAAAAAAAAAAAAAAAACTTAATCTATATTAGCAAATTGAAACTTATGCTAACGCTCTTAAATAGTATTAATATTAAATTTAAAAAAAAAAAAGAAATAATTAGAATAAAACTCATGATGTAAATGTACTCAAAAATTGATAGTTCTTGGCAGACGGCTTTTAGCCATGTCCTTATGATAGATAGGATTAAAATGTTAAAATGTACAATTATTTTATGTAAATAAATCTATTTTTGAATTGAAAAAAAAAATGAAAAAAATATTAAGCGGATTTTAAAATTTCACTATGCACAATAAAAATCCATGAATAACAAAAATATATGATATGAAAACGTTCATCAAATTTTTGGTTTATCCGATTTAAATAATTTTTTACTTAAAAGATTTTCTTTCAATGAAAAATTTTAAAATTTAACTAGAATTATATTTTGAAAAGTTATTGGTCGACAAATACAAACTTACATGTGTCATAAGAGTTTGTTAAAAAATATTTCCTGTGCTTAAAGATTTAAAAAAGTTTTTTTTAAAAAAAGTAAAAGGCCAATTAATTTCTGAGAAAAACCTTAATTTTCTTTTAAATTATTTTGTAATACATGGTTAGGTTAGGTTAGGTTATAGTGGCTGACCAAGATGGAAACGGACACATTTAGGCCAGTTTAATGGCCCATTGTGATACCTTTGTAAAACATAAAATTTGTAATACCTACATACAATTTTTCAATTTGAATTTAAAATATTTTTAGTATGTTGTCATGTAGAACTTATTATTATAACTCTTAAATTTCAATTTCGTAAAAAAAAGAAGACTCATTTTCAAGACATTGAATTTAGAAAAAAAAATTGTTTATATAGGGTACCTACGCCTAACGTTTTTTTTTTTCAACTAGTGCTTATTTCGTGAATAGTAACACTTAGCTCATATCTGAGTTGACAGATTATTAGTTTTATTCTTCCGCTGAACGAAAATGGTTGTGTATACGCTTGAACAACGCTTAGAGAAGATGCCGATTTTGCCAACAAAATAAATCATCTTTTCAGATGAAGCTCATTTTGATCGGTTATGTAAACAAGCAAAATTGTCACATTTGGGGTACAGGAAACCCGCACGCATACATTGAAAAGCCGATACACCCAAAACGAGTCACTGTTTGGTTCGGATTTTGGTCCAGATGCATAAATGGGCCATTTTTCTTCAAAAATGAGCAAGGAGTGGCCGTTACAGTCAATGGCGATCGTTTTGTTCACAAAAATTGAAGAGGATGATATTGGCAACATTTGGCGCTACGTGCCACACAGCCGAGGCTACACTCGATGTTTTTATAGCATTTTCAAAGAAAAAAGTTATTTGGCGGACCCTATATTTTTTTTAAAATAAAAAATAAAAACAATGACATTTATGATCAGCAAATATTGGATAAATATTGATAAATGGAAAAACGCCTAAAGCGAATCGGCTAAAAACATTAATTTCTAAATTTAAAGTCAATCGAACTAATGCTTTGGGTTGTAGGGGCAAGTACAGATAGACGGACGGAATCGGGGGACCCAACTTTTTCGACTTCTCTACCATCGTGATGTTATATAATAAATAAATAAATAAATAAATAAATAAAAAAAAGAAAAAGGGAGAGAATAGTTGTGTTCTCTCGGAAAAAATGTTTATATCTTGAGGGATAAAAGATGTAAGAAAATAATGTTGGCATCGAATGAATGGTATTTTTTCTGAGTTATTCTTCTGCCTAATACAGATTTTGTGATATTCGTGTTTAAGTTTCTGAAATTTGTTTTTAACTTCCCATAGGAAGTTATTGTAATGGGTTCGATTTGTTTAATAGAAAATGTTGACATTTCTCGACGTTTCAAGGTTCCTAGAGTCGAAATAAAAGATTTTTAGAAAGATGTCTGTGCGTGCGTGTGTACGTACGTTCGTACGTTCGCGAGGTTTTTTACGTCGTCCATAGCTCAAGAACCAGAAGAGATATCGACTTCAAATACATTTTGTTATACAGACAATAAGGCAGAAAGATTTAGAAAAGGCTCTCAAGAAAATTGCGTGGGTAGTTTTTTTTACCACAGCAGTATTTTGAGAAAAATCGAGTTGACAGTTTTGTTTACAAAAAATAAAAACCTAAAAAAATTAATAAAACTTGGTAAAAATTGATTTTCGACTCAAATATCTTTTCAAAACTTTGAGATATTGGCTTTAAACTACTTTAATCTTTCAAAAAATATTGTTGGTAATATTCAGTAAAATTTTGAGAAAAATCGAATGGACAGTTTTTGTTCAAAAAATTAAAAACCTAAAAAAAAAAATTTAAGAACAGTTGGTAAAAATTGTTTTTCGATGTAAATATCTTTTTAAATATTAGAGACATTGGCTTCAAACTAATTTTGTCGTATAAAAAATATTGTTTTTAACATTCGATAACATTTTGAGAAAAATCAAATCGACAGTTTTTTTTAACAAAAAATAAAAACCCTAAAAAACACATTACGAACAGTTGGTAAACTTTGATTTTCGACTCAAATATCTTTTCAAAAATTAAAAATATTGGCTTCAAACTTATTTTATCTCACAGAAAACATTGATTTTGACATTCAGTAAATTTTTCATAAAAATCCAAATGTCCGTAATTTTTAAGTTTTTTTCAACTGACAACTTTTTTAACACAACACGAAAACATACAAACTTTTAAGCAAGACAAATCGACAGACGGGATGGGAAGTTATCAGTGTGGATCTTTTTTTTATTTATTCTGCCTTTTGTAGTTCATTAATATAAAGCAAATTCGAGATTTCATAAATGTATGTTTTCACCCTATGATTTACATCTTTGAAAGTCTATATTTACGGTGACCATACGTTCATTATTATAATGAACAGTTCATTATTTGAAGAAAATGTTCATTATGCATTATTGTGTGTCGGAAAACAAAAAAATGTTCATTATTTTAGGAATTGCTCATTATCTTATGATTTTTTTCTTTGAGGACAGCCTAAGCATGAAAACTATTTAATGTTTAATGAAAACGTACCCTTACATCATAATTCGTTGTTTTTCTTTTTCGGAACACTTCCTAATCTCACAATTACAAAAATCAATCATATTATACATCCTAACATACAGGAGAAGTTAAACTAATACGCTTACACTTGCGCACAGGATGACTTTCAAGAATGGAAATTAATTTTACCATTGAGTAAAAATATAAATATGGTAAAAATAACTTTCAGTGAACGTGAAAGAAACTCATCTTTTTTCCATTTGGACTAGTTATGGCATTTTCCATAAGTAATTTTGAGAGTGCACTCCGACTGTTGGAATTATTGCATTGTTGAAAAACCCTTCACTCCAAAAATAAATGAAGAGTAGGAATTACACTCTTTCCTGGGACAAAGTAGAGTTGAGTTTAATGTATATTATGAAAAAGAGAAGCAATATTTCAATTAATGACACTGATGTTTTCGACGAGTTTTCATGTGTACAAAATTATGTTTCTTCAGAAAAAATTTTTGAATGGAAGGAGAGCCATATGAGTCCTGGAGATACATAGGTGGGTTGAAATTTTCAAGTTTTTCAATGAAAAAATGATACAGTATAAACAAATTTCAAAAATCGTAGTTTTGTTTATGCCTTCCTGCCCCTTATGCCCCTATAGAGAGAATTTTCTCAATTTTAAACAAGTAGTAGTAGTAGTAGTGTGATTTTATTTAAAACAAAATATTGAGATACATTATGCATACTTAAACACAAAATATAGCATTGGCTTTTGCCGTCAGCCAATTTTAAACAATGTATGGACAAACGAAAAAAAAAACAATATAAAAATTGAAACAATCAGGTCCGTTATAATTTGCAAATGCAATTATGAATTAAATTGCATTGAATTTAAGAATTATTAAAACGGAAAGCCAGAATTAATTAAAAAAATGTATTCTTCCGAAAAGTACTTATTTTAACAATATTAATATATTGTAATTCAATGTCAAAGTTGTTTTATTAGTCAATATGATATAAAAGAGTTTAAGGTTTTGTTTATTTTTTTTTTGTATTTAAGTTAGAGACTGAAAAAATCTGTGTTATTTTTATGTTTGTTTTGTTTATTATAGATGAAAGTTCCTTTTTTGTTTATTTTATAAATACATATACCTAATTATACTATATTTATTAATAAATTTATATTAGGTATATTTATTTACTATTACTTAATAAAATACAAAAAAAATCTTGAAAACTGGTCAACATTTTTCATTTTTTGGGTACTGTTCATTATTTTGTCTCGGAAAATATAGTCACCGTATCTACATTATATTGCACTATTTGCGTGTATTTTAATACAACGTTTTTTTTACAAGGTATTTATTGTAAGATTGAAAAGTATATATCAATTCAAGTCTATTTTATCGCTGATATTTGGCTACAAAAAAAAAAAAACAAATAAAATTAAAATAATTAAGCGTATATTAAAGTTTAAATTTTAAGCAATGCTTTTTTTAGTACGGTTTACTCATAAACAATTTAAAAAAAACATGTACCCCTCATATTACGAACTGATCGACATTTTTAATTTGACATTAAAATACATCGTGGACACTCTTGGACAAGACTCCATGATAAAATGGACTTAAATGATCCCCGTTTAAGTGAACAAACATCTCACTTAATAATAATTTCTTATGTGGGTTTGAAAACTCCACAAAATCAATATTTAAGACTTGAAAGAATTGTAGGTCATTAGTAGAAACAAAATTAAATAACACGCTTTGAATATTGAATAGCATAAAGTGAAAAAAAAATAAAAAAGGAAATTATTCAACAAACTTATTTGTTTTGGTCGATCATTATTTTTTAATAACAAATATAAAATTCAATTGAAAATAAATTTCAAATTTTTAAGCTGAGTTTAACCGATAAATACCTACTTGGGATCGAAAACATATCTCTAAAACTTTTAAGACTTTCTTTTTAAGCAGGTTTAACTGTAACAGTTGGGCGTACAATTTTCTCATTTTAATTGACGGATGAATATAATGACACAAACATCTGCTTGCTACGAGTCTCTTTTCATAATCATCTCTATGATTTTCGGGAAAAGGGCGTTCGCCTTATGTACTCAAATTATCTACCTCCATACAAATTCCGTCACTGATTGAAAAGAGCACATTTTACAATCTCTATTCCGTAATTTATGTCCATACAAAGTAAGCACTGCCATATCCGTATAACGGTGTGAAAACAAATGACAGTGTATGCATATACATACATACATACATACATACATGTTTATAATATAGTGTATAGTGTATGTAGGTACTTTGGGGCTTATTATTTCACTTTTATTCTCTGCTCCTTCTTCGTCGTGTCTTATTTTTCGTTTTTATTTTAGTCTGTTTTCTAAACGTTTCGAATATTTTCGTTTTCTTGACGTAATTTTTGTAGCTTTTCTTTGAATTCGTTGTTTTGTTTAATTTTTATTTTGTTAGTTCGTCATGCTATTGGACCATTTTTGTTATTCTATTTATTTCATTTGATTGTATTAGATGACATTGACATTGAATTTAAATATCACGGGCATGGTTATGGCTCGGACGTACATATTAGTTTTACGGCAATGTGTGGTGGTGTGCGCCTTGGTGTGTTATCTGCTGGTTTAAGTACATACCTAAATATTGTGTGTTAGTCGGTCAGCTGGCCTTCGTTTTCTTTTTGTTAGTTATGTTTTGTTTATTTGATGGAAAAGATTAAGCTATAGAATTATTATCTCTGAGTAGCACGTTTTGGGGGTGCAAAGTGTGGGTCCCACTATGAACTGTACATATAATATGGGGCGGTTGAAATTGTATGGGATTGGGTAATAATTTGAATGATGTGTATTATTTATTGTTTTTTCTTGTGATCTTATACATAGTTTAATATATAAATTGACTTGAGGTGAAGCTTACATACAATATCTCATTTATAGTTATTATTTTCGTTTATTAGTAATTTTTTTTTCTCTTACAATTAATTAAATTATTTATCTGATGATGAAATTGTCTGCGACCTATAAGTAGGTAGATATTTATGTGAAGTTATTTTTGGTGAATATTACAATATTTATCGTAAAATGGGGTAAACAAGAGTTTTGATAGATTTTGTGGGTAGGAATTTTTATTTTTTAGCCTTAGGAATTACTCTTACTGATATGTCTATCTATAAATGACGTCAAGTTTGTGACACATCTACACAAAATTCCGAAGCGAAGGATCAAACTTCGCCACAATCGATTTTAAGACTAAAAAAGAGGCTGGGATGCGACCCACACTGATAACTTCCCATCCCGTCTATCGATTTGTCTTGCTTAAAAGCTTGTCTATATGTATCAATTTTTACCAAATTTGCGTATTATTTTTTGTAGATTTTATTTTTTTATAAAAAAACGGACTGTTGGATTTTTATAAAAAAATTACTGAATATCGAAAACAATATTTTCTGTGAAATGAAATAAGTTTGAAGCCAATATTTTTAATTTTTGAAAAGCTATTTAAGTCGAAAGTAAATTTTTACAAGTTTTAGTATTGTTTCTTTTTTAGGTTTTTATTTTTTGTAAAAAAAACTGTCGATTCAATTTTTCTCAAAATTGTATAGAATGTTGAAAACAATATTTCTTATAACATAAAATTAGTTTGAAGCCAATGTCTCAAATTTAAAAAAAAAATATTTGAGTCGAAAATCAATTTTTAACCAATTTTATTAATTTTTTTCGGTTTTTTAATTTTTTTTGTAAAAAAAAAAACTGTCTATTCGATTTTTTTTTTAATTTTACTGAATGTTGACAACAATATTTTTTGAAAAATAAAAGTAGTTTAAAGCCAATATCTCAAAGTTTTGAAAAGATATTTGAGTCGAAAATCAATTTTTACCAACTTTTATTATTTTTTTTTTTTTGGGTTTTTATTTTTTGTAAAAAAACTGTCAATTCGATTTTTCTCAAAATTTTTCAGAATGTTAAAAATTATATTTTTTATAAGATAAAATAAAATTGAAGCCTAAATCTCAAGTTTTAAAAAGATATGTATTTGAGTCGAAATTCAATTTTTACCAACTTTGAGTAATGTTTTTTTTCTAGGTTTTTATTTTTATAAAAAAAAACTGTCAATTCGATTTTTCCCAAAATTTTATCAGATGTCAAAAACATTATTCTTCGTTGCACAAAATTGTTTTGGAGATGAAATCATATTTTAGTCGTAAAATTTTCGAAGTGACAAATTTTTTTTTCAGTTTTTTTGATTTATAAAAAAACCGTTTATTGGATTTTTTTTCCAAAAATATATTTGTTTTGTATTACGTTACAATATGTAATATAAAATTTAATTCAAGTCTCTAGCGTTATTGGTTCATGAGATATTTAGGGTTAACCAAAAAGTTCACCTTTTTTAAAACTGTTATGGTAAAAAAACCACCCACTCAAGTTTTTTGAGAGCCATTTCTGCCTTATTATCTGTATAACAAAATTATTTGAAGTCGATATCACTTCTGGTTCTTGAGCTATGGACGACGAAAAAAACGTCGCGAACGTACGGACATACGGACGTACGAACGTACGTACACACGCATGCACACAGACATCTTTCAAAAAATCTTTTATTTCGACTATAGGGACATTGAAACGTCGAGAAATGTCAAAATTTTCAATTTGACAAATCGAACCCATTACAATAACTTCCCATGGGAAGTTAATAAAGAAATAAAATATCAATTAAGTACATTATCAAAATTCGTTTTACAAGTTAATCAATATATGAGCAAATTGTACATATAAGTTTCAAGAGCGTGAAAAATCAATACTTCGGTTCAGGATAAAGATGATACTATATCATCTACACAAGTTGCAACACAATTACAGAAGTTGCACAAAATTGTATTTTTTCAACGTTACGGGTATCACAAGACAGTGTTACGGATGTGACAAAGTGTTTTTTAAGAGCACAAAGAGTTGTATTTTAATTATCTGACGAAAAATAGCAACGATTGTATTTTAAACTTATGTATATTAAGGGAGTATTTAAAAAGGTTTTATCTACTTTAAAAATAATTTTATTTTGTTCAAAAATTCATTTGAGGTTATTCCGTTTCTTCTCTCAATGACTAGAAAACGAAAAAATAATAATTTTAAAATGTTACGGTTGTGACACAAAACACAAACTTTATGCATTTTTTTTAACAGAGCATTGAAGTTTGTTTTGATTTTGACTGACTCGTGACTAATTTGTTGTAATGCATTTTAAATTAAGACAGCTTTCTGGAACTTAATTTTTAGTTTAAACTAAAAAACATGTCTTAACACGGAAAGTATCTGCCACAGCTTTGAAAATTTATGTTTTTTTTAAATATAATTCTCAAATGTTATTCATTTTTGACCAGTCTAAGATAAATTTTATAAAAAATTTGTTTCAACAATGTTATGTCCTTAATTTACAATCCACATATGTAACTTTGTTTATAATTGCATTTTGTCTAAAGGTTTTTTCAGTTTGACCCCAAACTAGTTTTATTTGAACACTGTAACTGTGTTACATGTGTGACAAATACAACACACATTTTAAAAATTAATATTCGGTCTTAATATACATTTCTCGGTCAATAAAATGTCTCCTAAGGTAAGATCAGTTTTTTGATGTTACCTACACAAATGCAACCATGTTGTTACGTATATGACATAGAATTTAGATTTTAGCATTTGGTACAAACTTAACTCGAAAATGAATGGTAACTCTGTTCTTCGTTATTTCTGTTCGATAATATTTTCTATTTGATTTTAAAAATAGAAAAATTGAGACTTGTGTGTCACAACTCATAATCTTAGATATTGGTCTAGATAATATTTTTGAAAATGTAATTACAATTTGATTTCCGATCAGCTTGATACCAGCAGAATTTAGTTTTTACAATACTAAAAAGAAATATCCATCTTTTGTTACACATGTGACACTTTTGAGACATTATGATTCATTAATGCATTAAGTGTCATTAATTTTGCATTTAATAGACATAGATAATAATGCAGGTTAATAGAATATTTTCACTTGTTGGAGATAATTGTATCCAACTTATGGCCACCAAAGCCTATACTAAAAATATATATTTAAAGACCATACCAATAGATTAGAAACCAACTTGTTCTTTAATAGGAAGTCATACAAAAAAAACATACGGTTACTTTTCCCTGCCAAAAAGAAAAACACTCTAATACTTCCTTGAATTTGCCTTTTCTTTTAATGGTTAGGTTTGACAAAATTATCATTTCCGCCTATCAATCATATCAAAAACCTGAACCTAAAATAATCCCCATCTTTTCAAATCATAAATATTGTTTCTATATTTAGGGTCCTTAATACATTATTTTAAATGTATAAAATATCAAGGGCATAGGTTATATACCTTTCTCTTTATAGTATTTCTTCGTCATCATCATCATCAACATAAAATTTTTATATTTAAACAAAAAAAAATGTCGTAAAGGCAACTTAACTTCAAGTTCACAGGCAATGAGCGATGACATTGCCCGATTATAATTTAAGTATATTTTATTCCTTCAGCTTAATGTACCTACCTTTTTATATTATTCGACAAAATTAAAGTAAAGAAAAACAAAACAAAAAATCAATACAATTTTCCTACATCAATTTGCCTTCTTTTAACCATAACCCACATCAAAATCAACCAAACCAAACCATACCATACCTTTTTGGGGAATCTATTAATCATTTGCCCTTGAAAGTGAGTTTGAAAATAATTTAATGATAACTGTACATATTCATACATACAAACTCGTATGTTTCTAAATAACTTCTAGATATACTTTCCTATGTTGAGTTAATTATAATTCCAGTCAGATATTTTGTTTTATCTTTATTTGCCGCATTTGTAATCTTGAAACAAAAAGCTTATCTTTAAGATAAAGAGAACGATAATAATAATATATAATACCCCGCAACCACTTCCGTCATTTATTTTGTTTGTTATTATTTTATATATTTAATGTCACTGAAAAGTAACATCTTTTATTTTGTCATAAAAAAAAATATAGTCACATATAGAGATTAACATCATTTCAATTCTATATTAAGTAGACGAAATGGACTTTGGCCCTCTATCAATCTTATCCTTTCAAATCTTTAAAATCTGAATCGAATATTTAATTTCGCTTTTCATTGAGTAGAACATTTTCTTTGAGAAACAAAATCGTTTAACAGATGAAATTTAAATGATATACACAAGTGTCAATCTACTTTAGGGATTCGTGTTGGTTTAGCAAAAATGTATCTAATGGGTGATTTTTTTGAGGTTAGGATTTTCATGCATTAGTATTTGACAGATCACGCGGGATTTCAGACATGGTGTCAAAGAGAAAGATGCTCAGTATGCTTTGACATTTCATCATGAATAGACTTACTAACGAGCAACGCTTGCAAATCATTGAATTTTATTACCAAAATCAGTGTTCGGTTCGAAATGTGTTTCGCGCTTTACGTCCGATTTATGGTCTACATAATCGACCAAGTGAGCAAACAATTAATGCGATTGTGACCAAGTTTCGCACTCAGTTTACTTTATTGGACATTAAACCAACCACACGAATGCGTACAGTGCGTACAGAAGAGAATATTGCGTCTGTTTCTGAAAGTGTTGCTGAAGACCGTGAAATGTCGATTCGTCGCCGTTCGCAGCAATTGGGTTTGTGTTATTCGACCACATGGAAGATTTTACGCAAATATCTTGGTGTAAAACCGTATAAAATACAGCTCGTGCAAGAACTGAAGCCGAACGATCTGCCACAACGTCGAATTTTCAGTGAATGGGCCCTAGAAAAGTTGGCAGAAAATCCGCTTTTTTATCGACAAATTTTGTTCAGCGATGAGGCTCATTTCTGGTTGAATGGCTACGTAAATAAGCAAAATTGCCGCATTTGGAGTGAAGAGCAACCAGAAGCCGTTCAAGAACTGCCCATGCATCCCGAAATGCACTGTTTGGTGTGGTTTGTACGCTGCTGGTGGAATCATTGGACCGTATTTTTTCAAAGATGCTGTTGGACGCAACGTTACGGTGAATGGCGATCGCTATCGTTCAATGCTAACAAACTTTTTGTTGCCAAAAATGGAAGAACTGAACTTGGTTGACATGTGGTTTCAACAAGATGGCGCTACATGCCACACAGCTCGCGATTCTATGGCCATTTTGAGGGAAAACTTCGGAGAACAATTCATCTCAAGGAATGGACCGGTAAGTTGGCTACCAAGATCATGCGATTTGACGCCTTTAGACTATTTTTTGTGGGGCTACGTCAAGTCTAAAGTCTACACAAATAAGCCAGCAACTATTCCAGCTTTGAAAGACAACATTTCCGAAGAAATTCGGGCTATTCCGGACGAAATGCTCGAAAAAGTTACCCAAAATTGGACTTTCCGAATGGACCACCTAAGACGCAGCCGCGGTCAACATTTAAATGAAATTATCTTCAAAAAGTAAATGTCATGGACCAATCTAACGTTTCAAATAAAGAATCGATGAGATTTTGCAAATTTTACGCGTTTTTTTTTTTTTAAAGTTCTCAAGCTCTTAAAAAATCACCCGATACTTTGCCACTTGTTACTAAAGATACAATTATAATTGTTCCAAAATTTTAAAGAAACTGAAAATTGGTTTATTTAAGGATATTAAAAGAGGATGTGATGTGTTGCAGCCCACACTTGCCCGTCTTTTGATATTTCTAAAACAACATTTTCCTGAGAGATAAAAAAAGTTTGAAATTAATCGAAAACTATTTCTAATAATGTTTGAGTTTATTTTTTTCAGGTTTTACTTTCTTTGTACAAAAAGTTTTCAATTGGATTCTTCAAAAAAATAATTAAAAGTTAAAAACTCAATTTTGCATATAATAAAATAAGTTTGATTTTAATTTATTTTTTTGTTCAAGGGATATTTTTGTCGAAAACCAATTTTTGGCAGTATTTTTGAGGGTTTTTAATTATTATATAAAAATGCCGACTGGTTTTTTCTAATAAAATAATTTTCAAGTCAATACTTAATTGATTCTTGAAATAATCGAGTCGAAAATCAGTTTTTGTCTAGTATTTGTAGTAGATTTTTTTTTCAATGTCAATTGGATTTATCTAAAAATGTTTCCATATATTAAAAAAAAATGTTTTTTTATAAGATAAAAATAGTTTAAAGCCCATATCATTAATTTTTAACAACTTTTCGTTATATTTTTTTTAGTTTTTATATTTTGTAAGAAAACTGTCACTTCGATTTTTATAAAAATTTTACCAGATGCTAAAAATGTTATTTTTGTAGGTTTTTCCTTGCCCTAACAGCCAAAATCATTGGGTAAATTAAGTTTAAACTTGGTTTTAAGAAAATTCGCGGTAGGCGATTTTTTTAATTTTTTTAAGACTAAAAATAACAGTAGTTTTATTAAATGTTCGTTAATTTTTTTTTCTTAACTTGGCTTCATTTCAATAAAAACAAAATATTTTTGACTTGTTTCACAACCGGGAGTACCCTTCTTCACAAGCTCTTAACAATATTTAATGATCAAAAATGTCAAACAATATTTTTGGATTAATATATTTTTCAAAATTTGATATGTATCTCGAAAACATATCGTATTTAAAAAAAAAAAACCAAATGTAAAACATGTATTAATAAGCTCGACAAAAAAATGTATAAATCAAGGTTTTTTGATAAATTAAATGGCAACTTATAATAGGTACATTTTTAAATATACATACATAAGTACTATTTTAAACAGTTTCTTTGGATACAGGAGGAAGTTCGTGGTGCACTTTGTTTAAATTATTATAGTAAGAAAACTAAATACTTAACATTTTTGGAAGTGTTTTTTTACTCATTTTGGTGTTATATTCGTTAAAAAAATATGTTTGAATTTGACAACTCTTCTGGTTCTTGAGATAAGGCCGACAAACAGACATCTCTCAAAAAAACTACCATTAAGGTTCTGGGTACTCTGAAACTACGAGAAATTTCAATATTTAAAAAAAAATGGTATTAATATTTGTAGAATCTTGTTTTTTTTTTTTTGCAAAAAGACTGTTGTTTGAATATTTTATATACATTTTTTTTTTCAATGTATAAAATTATTCTAAAGTTTTGTTTTTAAAAGTTGTAAAGTTGTATGGTCAAAAATTGTATTTTCAAATGTTTGATTTATCACACTAAAAAAAAAAAGTTTAAACAAATTTCAATTTTTATCAACGGTGTATAATGGTGTAATGATATAATGTGTAAGTAAAACTGATTTTAAGTCGATATCTTTACTTGTCCGTGAGATGTGTATATGAAAGCAACCGAAATTTTTACTTTACCGATATTTCTACAAACATTGTCTAATAAGCCAGTTCCATTACTCCCCCCCCAAACAAGTCAGCCGTCATACCTTCGATTCCAGGAAAGCTTACCATTTTTTAATTGAGCTCAATTTTACAGACGTACTGTCAAGTATAGAGATTCTTTTTTTTACCGCGCATCAAGAATGTGGAATGCTTTACCTAAATCTGTTTCCCTTTTATTTTGATATTCAAATCTTTAAGACCTTTTAACTTCCTATCTATTTTCCTAACGCTTTCACTGTGTTTAAATTTTAAACATGTTTAGGGTAGTAATAACCCCCTTTAATGTGTGCAAATTATACCAAAAAAAAAAGAAAAAAAAAATACGCCCTCCAAATATTTTAAACAGGTTTATCCGACTTATTTAGACACTTAATAGTATTTCTAATTTATGTATAGTTTTTATTGTTATAGCATTTTATAAACTTATGAGCGGGGGATTAATTAATATGCGATTGTGTGCGAAGCAAGATTCAATAACCTTGAGAGATAATTTTTTATATTTTTCACTTGTTTTGTCAAGACAAGACGACAGTTTTTATTATGAAAACATTATAAAAATCTAATAAAATAAATAAAATCTTTTGTTAAGTTTTTCCTTATGTACTTTAGCTAAGTTTCCTAATAATTTTCTTATCTTAAAACAAATAATTATTGTTTAACAGATAATCGCATTATCATAATACAGAACGATTTCACCCTGTCAAAGTTTACACATGTACATACAAATGTATCTAAAAAGAAGAACATTAAAAAAAAAAAAATACCGCTGAAATGTCAAAATCAAGATCAATGTCAAAATTATTCAATTTTTGTTTTGAAGGTCGTTTTAAAAGTTTTCATTCAGCTTGATGTTGTTGTTGTAGTGGTTTTGTTTGTACGAGGAGAAATACAATCTTTTCTCTTTGTTGTTTCATTCGTTTTTTTTTTACAATATGTATACCGTTATATATTTATGTAATCATACACGTATTCGTACAAAATGTATCTCTGTATCTCTCTATTAACGAGAAAAAGTGTATAAATTCCGTGTAGGATTACAAGTTTTTCAACTAAAGATGAAAGTAAACACTGAATGGTTAGTAATTTTTATTTTCTTCTTTTTTACTTGTTGTTGTTGTTGTTGATTATATTTAACGTTAGAAGATACGATTTATATTTATGTACATAAACATTCAACAGATGCAGAAAGATACAACTCTCACTTTAATAGAGTATAGTTGACAAGTGATGACATTATACTATAAAACTGGTACTCTACTTATAGTGGGTATAGTAATACTACTATATTGATGTGGGCTCGTAATAATCGTGCTACTTTATAAAATGATGATGATGTTGATGTTGATGACTGTCATCATCATACATAATTCGAAATTAAAATACTGTTTTGAATAACTACTTAGAGTTATGTCAAATTCTGAGAAGAACCAAAATGTCCAACTCATGGTGTTTTCATTTTAAATGAAATTTTTGTTCCGACCTTCAATTAGTCGATTTTTTTTTTTTTAAGATTATGTCACACTCAATGAATTCCAATGGAATTTGCTGATTGTAGACTTTATAGGTTTGAATATCCACTTTATTTGTGAATGCAAAATTTTGTGTCAAAACCAATTTTTTGATTCAAATGTTGATTCAGTGATTTTGACTTCCCATCAACTGTAACTTTTTTTAATGCTTCGTGTTAAAAAGTTCGAAGATTGATTTAGGATTATTGATCGACAATTTTTATGTGAATTTATAATCCTGTATAGAATTTCTTAAATTTACTTAACTTTCATCAAATTAATATTGAGTATGATAGTTACCAAATACTGTCCTAACCTTTAGTTATCGGTCATATAGATCAGTAAACTTGACTGATATACAAGATAATGTTCATAATAATGAGAACTGGAATAATATACTTTATATAACTGATGTTTCAACTAAAGTTTCTCTTTTTAATAATTTACTGACTGATTTATACAATGAATATATACCACTAGTACAAAAAAGAATTAAAAGTAAAAATTGTCCTTGGTATAACTACGAAATCGAAATGCTTATTCTTGAAAGGGATCAGTTTTTCAGGAGATATAAAAGAAATCCTTCATCTTATAATAAGAATCAATATATCTTTTCTCGCAACCGAGTTACAAGACTTATTCGATATAGTAAAAGATCGTACTTTTCTCAAAAGCTCAATCTCTCTTTAAGTTCCAAAGAGCTTTGGAAAAACCTAAAGGAAATTGGTATAACTAGGGACAAAAACTCATCTAAATGCTCCTTAGATCCACAAGTGCTGAAATCGGTATTTGTTCAACCTATGCCTAGCTCCACACGTAATTTGCATGTCAGTGAAAATGATAATGCTTTCGAATTTAATTGTGTTGAGTCTCGTGAATTAATAACTGCTATCAGGTCGATTCACTCTAATGCTGCAGGTTCGGATAACATCCCTCCAAAATTTATTAAATTAATTGTACCTGTCATTATAGCACCACTCTTACACATAATTAATTCATCAATTTATAATAGTGAGATCCCAGAGCAATGGAAAAGTGCAATAGTTCTACCTATTCCTAAAAAGAATAATGCAACTGAACCATCTGACTTTAGGCCAATAAGTTTACTTCCATTTTTCAGCAAAGTTGCAGAAAAAATGTTGGCTGACCAAATTATAACTTTCTTGGAACTTCATAACCCTTTAACTAAATGGCAATCAGGCTTTCGTGCTAAACATAGCTGTGAATCTGCTGTTTTGAAGGTCACAACAGATTTTCGTGAATCTCTGGATCGTGGACAAATTGGTATAATGGTTCTGCTTAACTTTTCAAAGGCGTTTGATAGCATAGACCACCATATCCTTCTGTTCAAGTTAAGCAATAAATTCAATTTTTCAAGGACGGCCATTCGCTTCTTTCAGAGCTATTTATTAAATAGAAGTCAACCAATAAAAACTGACATCGGAACATCCAGTCCCTATAATATGAACAGCGGAGTTCCTTAGGGTTCAGTTCTTGGACCTCTGTTGTTCTCTATGTTTATCAATGACTTACCTGATGTTGTTCAACATTCTTCTGTACATATGTATGCAGATGATGTTATTATCTACAACTTCTGTGACCAGAGCAACTTGGGATGCTGTGTTAACGAAATAAATAATGGCTTAGCTAATATTCAGACATGGGCCGTTTCAAATAAATTGCTTCTTAACCCTTCAAAAACAGTGAGCATGATTTGCTCTCGAAGACAAATTAATAATGACAACCTTCCTATGACAATTTTAAATGGACAAAGTGTTGAGTATGTGACTAAAGTAAAGTATTTGGGTTATCAAATAAATAATCGTTTATCATGTTGTGATGCAATCTCAGATGCCATACGAAAAATATATGGTACACTTAGATTTTTAAGATCATCATCTCACTTCCTAGATGCAGATATAAAAAAACATCTTGTAAAGAGTCTAATATTACCATTTTTTACCTATAACTCGTCTGTTTATCCTGATTTAGATTCAGAATGTAAGCGAAAATTAAATGTTGCTTTCAATGATTGCATTCGTTTCATTTTTGGCATACCGCAATTTGTCAGTGTTTCTCATCTTCAAGATTCTCTTGTAGGTTTAAGCTTGAAAAACTATTTTAAACGTAAGAATGTGATACTACTTCACAACATAATTCATAAAAATTGTCCGAGCTACTTGGAAGAACTACTTCGGTTTGCCCACTCACAGAGAGGCTTGCGACTAATATTACCGCGCTTCTCACATACTATTGGAGAAAGATCGTTTTTCGTGTCTGTAGTTCGTTTGTGGAATACTCTACCAATTGAATTGCAGAGAATAACTTCATCAATTTTGTTCAGGGAAAGGGTATCTTTGTTTTTCTCAGCTTCCTTAAATTAACTCTATATATATTTATTTTAATTTCAATTTTATGTATGTATGTATTAAAATTATTTTTTTGTGTATAATTTATATTTTAAGTATTCGTCAAATATGTAAACCTGGTAACTATAAATTTGCATGCATCTAAAAGATTCATTATCTTGTTGCATTTAGTTAATTTCAATAAATAAATACAAATACAAATACAAATACACTTTAACTGTAAAGTTGATAAATTTCGATAAAAAATGTCAAAAATGTTTTGATGTAGTGCATGTAGTCCAAAAATTCAATTAAATTGTATTTTTCTCTTTACGATTATGTCTCCAAAATGTTTTATTTAAAAAATAAGTTTCAGTGTGGGTTTCCGAATTTTCTATTACTTTTTAAAGTTCATGTGATATCTATCTATCTATCTATATATATAAAACTGAAATCAAGCAAAAGAGGAAATCTTTGTAATGGTTTGGCTTCGAAACTTCTTATCCAATGGTCATGCAGTTTTTTTTTTAATGAAAGAGGATATCAGGGAGCAGGTCTTAGGCATAAATAAAGTCCGATAATGTTAGTCAATAATTAGTTATCTATACATACAAAAGCGTCCATTTTGTAGCATCTCGAAACAAAGCTCACTAAATTACGAAATTATGCAATGGTATGGTAATAATACACAGGAACGTGATTAAAGCTAAAATTCTTTCCGACTCAACCTAGGTTAGGTTGAACGGGCTGATAGTTGATGTTGTTACCATCACACTTAGATCAATGTAGATCCATTGTGGTACCCCGAAGTGTTGTAACTTCCTGAAAAGTTATAATAACCTATGAATCATGTGGTCGTTTAAACATTTAGAGGTCTTGACAAAGTTTAGTAAGTTGCCTAGAGTTTTCTTCCTAGCAAGACAGAGCGAAGGACAGTGGCAGAGAAAGTGAGCAGTGTCTTCATGCTCGTTTTCATCACCACAGCCTCTACAAAGGTCATCAGTACTGTGCCCCATCTTCTTCTTATGGTAGCCGAGTAGGTTGTGTCCTGTAATAATGCCGATAAGGGATCTTAGGGAGGGTTTATTAAGAGTTAAGATCCAATCGGATCTTTTCTTATCGTATCTAGGCCATAGCTTCCTGCTGTTAACACAGGTTTCTAGGAGATTCCATTTGTCATTGGATTTTTGAATGATGGTTTTACTGAAGTTATGTTTCAGTTCACATAACGGTATCCCTATATGATGGTCTATCAGAGAGGGTTCCAGTGTGGAGCCCTCCCTAGCAGGTTCATCCGCCTTTTCGTTGCCTGGTACAACACTGTTTCCAGGAACCCAGCAGAGTCTTACGTTATGCTGTGTGCCAAGTACCTTAAGCTCTTCGCGACAGCAAGAGACAAGCTTCGACTTGATTTGGGTGGCAGAGATAGCTTTTATTGCTGCTTGGCTATCAATGAAAAAAGTGATGTCCGCGTGTGATATCGCCATCATGGATATATGTTTAGCAGCGTTTTTCACTGCCAAGATCTCAGCTTGGAAGACGCTGCTATGGTCGGGGAGCCTGAATGCTTTGGCAAGGTTGAGGCTTTCAGAGTAAAAGCCTGAACCTACTCTAGTATCCATTTTACTGACCTTACTCAACCTAAGGTCAAATTGTTTTCATTCCCAGGATACCGATTATTACTAATGAATTTAAACGAGTACAATTTCCTATAAAGCTTTGTTTTGTTATGTCTATCACTGCTGTCGTTTTTGCTACTATAGTAGTATTTTACTCCTTTCGAGAGTCAACTGCTACTCTACTACCCATGAACGAAAACTACTCCTCAAAATAAAACGCAAAAGAAATGTTTATTTGGTTTACAATAAAAACCAAAATTTAAAATATAATGCCAAAACTTGCACATCTCTAATTGCATATACCCACTAACTTCTCTGTTGTGTTCTATTTCCATTCCAAATGTTCGTTTCATTCTTTCCAGATTTCGATAGCGAAATATTTCAAATAAAAAACGCAAATAATGATTTAATGTTCCCCCTGATTAAAAAATTCGTCGGTTCATTAATCAGTTTGTTCCAAAGTAGTGCAACAGCAACATAGATAAAATAAGAAATTCACTCAAGGTAGAAACGGTGAATGCCTTACTAACTGCTAAGGAACTTCTTAAAAACAATTTCACCGAAAAATGGGAGCTATCGAAAACTTTAATCGATAATTACAAAAAATTGTATTAGGCGCTAGTTATAGCTATCATTGGTTTTCATCATTGAAAACAAACATTGGAATTTTTTTGACAGGTCGTTTATAGCTATCCTTAAAAACTTCTGTCATTGAAAAAAATGTCCTGATTGAAAACCACCGGAAAATTTTTACTGGCAAAAATCTGTTATTGGAACTGTGTAAAATTGAAACACAAATCAGTGGAACGATTCGTTTCAGTTTTGAACATAAAAGTATCAGCTGTTCATGAAAATGAATTTCCGTCCGAAAAATAGAAAAATTCATTTATAGCAAAAAATAAATGCGAAACTAAACTTTTTTCTCAAAAAAAAAAATTCTTTGTGTGATTTCTGATCGATCAGTATATAATTTTCATTTCTAATCAAAGGGAAACACCGTCAAATATCGATTCAAAATTTTTTCCGGAACGATTTCAGTGATAGCTATAACTGACCCCTTAATGTTTGTAACTGAAAATACGAAACATAGAATTTACAATAATGAATTGAAAATTATTTATTTATAGGTTTAAGGCCTTATTTTTGTTGTTTTGTTCATTCAACTATTATGTTAGGGTGAACTTTTGTATGTATTTACGAATGTCTTTTATTTTTGTTGTTTTGTTCGATACGTCATATGGTAGGGATGAGCTTTTCTTATGTATTTTATTTATTTATGAATATTAAAACAAAAACCTAAGAATTAAAATGATGAAATTAATTAATTAATGTAAAATATTATTTTAATTGCCAATTTCTATTTAATAAACAAAAAGTAATGAATTTAAAATCTTTTTTATTTATTTTAACTATATTATTTTAAAATGTTGGCCTTGAGCAGTGACAGCAAAATTTTTCCATGACATTAGATCCTTCTATTTGTCTGTTTTCGGAACATAAACCTTCGGAGTAGGTCAATTAACTTCGAATTTGAACATTATTATTTTCAGTTTTGAATTTTGTTTATGATCCAAGCATGTGTTTGTTTTTTCTTTTACTCCTCAATTTAAAAAAATACTCCCCAAAATGACAGAAAAATACTACTCTTGACATTTTTAAAACGACAGCACTGATGCCTATCAATAAGGCACAGGGACAGACACTGAAGGTTGCAGGCCTTGACATCACAAATCCCTGTTTTACCCACGGACAATTTTATGTTGCTTGCTCCCGTTTCAGCTCGGCAAAAAATCCTTATGTGTATGCGCTTCACCAAAGAACAAAAAATATTGTTTACAAAGAAGTATTATAACCTTAGTAGAAATATGTACACTTGTACAGATATAATATATAAATTAATAAATAAAATAGGTACAATATAAGAAAATAGTAGTTTTTTTTATATAAAATAGTTGAATACCTCCCGTATGAAGCCGGGTAAACTAACTAGTAATTTATAATTATGTAAGTTCAATTATTGAAATTCCTATTTCTTATCTTCAAAAACAAATACAAATTTTTTTATCCCAATCATAAACTTTTTGTTAAGTAAAATCTTCTTTCTATCAAAAATATTAATTCTACACTTTTGCACTAATGATTATTTCTTTTTTTTTCGATCAAATAGTCAGTTATTAATTTTTAGGCATTAAAGAAAAGGTGACAATGCACATATGTAGATCTTAATGTTTAGATAATAGCAAAATAGGAAAATAGAACAGTGATGGGTTAGGCATTTCACATTGTTCATGTGCGGTTGAAAAAAAAATCTCTATACTTGTAAAATGATGAAATTGGATGGATTTTACTAGAGAAAATTAAAATGACTAATATTTTAGTAGAAAATAATAAATACAAATGATTATAAGTCAACAAATGACATGAAACTTTATGATGATATTGAAACAATGTAGATATAAGTTTCAGTTACGCCTATTAATTTTAAAGTTCGTTTTGGATTCTGTAAAATAGGCTTAAGCGTGTTTTTAAAGAGTCGCCTTTCTAATTAACTAAGTTCTACTCAAGTTTTGGACGAATGCCAGCTTTTTAGATATATACATAGATAGATATTCTTTATTTTCGTATTAACAGTTACATTTGGTAAGCTACCGCACAGTTTATATACAGAGATTTGATATTTTTCAATGATATCTTTCTGCTGAACAAGTATATTCAATTGTATATAGAATTTAGATGATAATAGTTTAAGTAATAATTTTGAAGGAAAATACAAACAAAACCTTCAACGCAAATTGAAAAGGGCAGGTACATTTTGATTCAAGCTTTTTAGATCACAGAAAGATTAGAAGGGTTGAAAACTTTATTGCATCGTCAAAAAAAATCCTAAGCATATTATTAACAATAATACATATGTTATCATTCTACAGAAAGTGATCTGTGATACACGAACGAGTATTGAAAGCTGATTAGTTTCTTTGGCGAAATTGCGGAAATATGTGTCCACTAACAATATATAGGAGAAAACGCTGAGTTTTGCAAACATAACATTTTACACTATTGTACAAATCTTTCGAGGTTTGTATTAAAAACATCTATATTTCGATTCCGTTTAAATTAATCTAGATAATTAATATGAGAATAAGATAACTCGCTTAGCTTAAGAACTTCCCTTGGGTAGTTAGTTTTATTTAGATAACACCGTCTAAAAATAGAACAACATATCAACATTTTTGATTGGTTTAAGCGTGTTTTTGAAGAACATATGCTGTTTTTTCTAAAAGAAAAAAATTCGGGCAAAAATAATACAAATATTTTTTTTTGTCTTAGTTGTTATATTATTATTGTTAAAAATATTAAAACATGAACTATACAAAAATCAATATTTGGGTGATTATACAAAAGTTGGGTAACTCGATGTCATCAACCAATATATACAAAGTCTAATTATATTTTATTGAGATTGCAATTTATTTAAAAACAATGGAAAGACCTTTATTTAGTCAACCAATTTCAGTTCTTCATTTTGAATACAAGTTATTAAAAAAACACAATAAGTGTTTAAAACGTCAGTCCTCTGGCATGTCACAACCCTAAAAACCAACCATTAAGTGACTGTCTATTAAACATTATCATTGATTTAAGAAAACTTATTAATTTAATACAATCTGTGATGTATATATGTAGTTTAATATATACTACAACTTTCATAATGCAGTGTTCTCCACTTTATTTAAAAAAATAAGAAATTTTGTATTCAGTTTCATTCGTCAGTCCCTTGTGCTTTATTAACTTCCCATAGGAAGTTATTGTAATGGTTCCGTCAAATTGAAAATTTTGACATTTCTCGACAATTGTTATACAGACAATAAGGCAGAAAGATGCAGAAAGGGCTCTCAAGAAAATTACGTGGGTGGTTTTTTTACCATAGCAGTTTAAAAAAAAGGTGAAAATTTTGGTTAACCCTAAATATCTCATGAACCAATGACGCTAGAGACTTGAATTAAATTTTTTGTTATATATTGTAACGTGATACAAAACAATTATAGTTTTGGAAAAAAATTCAATTAACGGTTTTTTTTATAAATCAAAAAAACTGAAAAAAAAAATTTGTCACTTCGAAAATTTTACGACTAAAATATGATTTCATCTCTAAAACAATTTTATGCAACGAAGAATAGGGTTTTTGACATCTGATAAAATTTTGAGAAAAATCGAATTGACAGTTTTTTTACAAAAAATAAAAACCTAAACAAAAAAATAATAAAAGTTGGTAAAAATTGATTTTCGGCTCAAATAGCTTTTCAAAAATTAAAAATATTGGCTTCAAACTTATTTTATTTCACAGAAAATATTGTTTTTTATATTCAGTAATTTTTTTATAAAAATCCAACAGTCCGTTTTTTCATAAAAAAAATAAAATCTACAAAAAATAGAACGCAAATTTGGTAAGAATTGATACATTTAGACAAACTTTTAAGCAAGACAAATCGATAGACGGGATGGGAAGTTATCAGTGTGGGTCGCATCCCAGCCTCTTTTTTAAATTTGAAATGCTTGCGAAATATCTCCGACTCACTGTCAAATCCCACTTTGAATTTTTATGTTGCTAATGAAGTTAGTTGCGGGTCGCACAATTTGACGGCCACCATATCTGTACCAGAGTTTGGATTATGTTTGTTGTCTATACACGTGCTTAGCCAGTCAACATGTCAGTTTTATGGTGAGTCGTTATTTTTTTGTTAATCTAGTTTATTTTTATTTATTCTTATTAGACTTTGATTTGTTAAAATGTAGTTTGTTGATATTCGAAATTACAAAAAAAAAACATTAGTCCTGATTATAATCTCAAATTTCGTCTTTTTCGTCAGTCCTATGGCATCAGTCCTGTGTCATGTATATTGTTATTGTTCTTCATTTCATGATCGTTAGTACTTTTAAGATGAATATTGTTAGATTTTGTTTATATTGTTTGTTGATTAATTGTTAAAATATTAAGTAAAACTATGTAAAAGTAGTAAAAGATAAGTGAATAACGTTACGTTAAATGTCGAAAGTCTGTTTCGAAAAGTGATATATAGTATTTTCTCCCAGTATTACATATTAATAATTATTTTAATTGTTACTAAGTGCTTTTAAGTGATCATTATTAAATCCCAAGAGATTTTTACTAATTTGTATTAAATTTCATTATAATACTTTCAAAACTGTGTATAACATGTATCCTTACTATGTTACCTCGTCAATCTCCTGGCAGTCAAATTCTGAAATTTTTAAATATCTTACAATGTACTCAAAAAAGTGACTGGCCCGATTGGGAACAATATATTAATTAGATTAGCTATCATATACACCCTAATTTATAGAAGTTTGATTTAAAAACTATAGTAAACAAAATATCCTCAAAAGTTACCCAACTTTTGTACCTATAATCACCCATTTAATGACTTGGCAAATATATTGAATTTATAATAATTATATGCTATAAAAATCTCGATCACAAACGTATACCTCCTATTTACATTTTTTATATAAACACCCGAAGGCGTACATATTAAATTCCAGAATAAAACTGTAAAATCAACTCAAATATCTACAATACCATCAGAAGCCATAGGGCGTATATAACCTACATGATAGATATGTACATTGTTTTACCTATAATCAACACTTTAGAACATAAAATTCATTGAAAATCTCCATTACCCACTTGTAAAACAGCTTTTTGCTGATAAATAAAATTTTACTAACAAAAAATAAAATACTAAACAAAATAACATAAACTAAAGGCAGGTACCCAACGGTACCTACATATCATTTCAAAGGTCAACGCAAACTTGAGGTGACTTCCATATCCATAATATTATATTTACTATCCAGCATTTGTCTGTTCGTGCATCGTGCTGTTTAAACCCGTTTTTTCATAAATACAGAAGTATTACATTACCTAATAACTTGGTGCATATTCATTTAAATTCAATAACAAAGTACAGATCCAACCTCAACAATTAACTCAAAATATTTTCATTTCAAGTCGAGAACAACAAAATATCACATTTCCATTAATCACACTTCTCACTCTCTCTCTCTCAGGCTAACTCACTATCATTCAACCAACATGGAGACAGCAGCTGCATTCAACTCACTGCCATACAAATTATAAACCGTCAAGTTAGTCCGTCAGTCGGTATGGCAGTGTGTGACAATTAAATACGGAAGGCAATAATAATAATTCTATAAAAGAAATTCTATGCATGCGATTGCGATCTCTAAATATTTAGTTCTATAGCATTTGACATTCAGTCTCAGTATAGCCAGTGTAGGAGAGACAAGACCCAAGACCCAAAAGCCGAGAGCCTAGAGCGCTATTGCAGCAACAGCAGCAGTACCAAAGCACGCCTACCGTTATCTTAACCTTGGACAATAATATAATAATAAATGACGAAGTCATATACATATGTACATATACATCACATCACATATATCAATACACACAAAACACACATGTATATGTATACAAACAACAAAAAGTTCCATGAAAAAGTATCTCAAAAGAGAACTTGGGGATACAGGAAGTGTTCCACTGTTCTATATTACGTACAAATCAACCTTCAATCATGAGATACATTTTTATATTGTTTTATATTTTTTTTTTATATAATGCGATATAATATATCTTCATGTGTAGATATACTATATTTGTATATAAGATAAAATTTAATAAAACAAAATATCGACATATCTATATCACACATAAAGATAAAAATACTCGTATCTACATACATGTATCTAAGTATTTGTATAGAAGTACGAGTAGATACTCTTGGTAGGTGAGTAGGTACCTGTTTTCTTGTACAGTTTCGATTTTACTATAACAGAAATATCATCTGACTTTGACTTTAGGTGCGGATTGGAGTTACATTGTTTAAAAAAATATATAAATACAAAAAATGTATCTTACTGTTTTTCTGAATTATAGTTTGTTTGTTTGTTGTTAAACAAGTTTAAATGTTTATGTTTAGCTTTTTTTCTTCCTTCACTTTTGTTGGAATATTTGTTGTCTATAATTTTTTGTACAGGGTGTTTTCTTATGAATCTATAATACAGCAAATTTTCATGAATTTAATTCAATTATAAAGGATGTTTTTTTTTTTAATAAGACACACATATTTAATGTTATGGCAAAGAATTTAGCTTTATTATAAAGGGGAGCGTATCGGAATCCCGCTTTTTAAAATCCCGTTTTTTAAAAGTCCCGAAAAAAAAGTTTTATAATCCCGTCTTCTAAAATACCAAATTTTTGAAAACCCGTCGTTTAAAATCCCGCTTATTCAAAATCCCGATCAATTACAATCCCGCTTTTTAAAATCCCGTCAAATTCCGACAATCCCTTTTTTTTACAAAATACGTGCATTAAACTGAATAACAATAGGAGGCAAAGTCAAAGGTTTGAATGATAAATTACTAAAAAATAAAAAAAAAAAACTTATATGTATATGTATATTAATATGGTAATTTGTTTTGTTTTTACTGTATACTTAAACAATAATTTACAATATTAATTCTTGCACAAACAAAATGCATCCTACAGCAAATCTACCTCTCGATAACGGTCTTACCACTATCGTTGACTTTGTTAATTTCTAATTTGTTATTTTGTTTTAATTTTGTTTTAAAAGAATACTACTTTACTTTATATTTTTATTTTTTGATATGTTAAGTATATTTGTTAAAGGTTACAATAAAATGCATCTAGCAAAATACCTATTTTTTTAATTTGTTTTAATTTTTTATAATTTCGATTTTGCAATCAAAACTAGTTGTTTAATTTTAAAAAATCGCGCGGGATTATAAAAAATCGGGATTATAAAAAGCAGGATTATAAAAGACGGGATTTTAAAATCGAGATTTTAAGAAACGGGAATATAAAAACCGGAATATCGAACCCAACCCATTATAAAGATATGGGGTTGCCGTTATGTCGTCTTCTAAAATACCGATTATTTGAAATCCCGTCCTTTAAAATCCCGCTTATTCAAAATCCCGATCAATTAAAATCCCGCTTTTTAAAATCCCGTCAAATCCCGTTTTTTTTACAAAATACGTGCATTAAACTAAATAACAATAGGAGTCAAAGGTTTTTATGTTAAATTACTTGACTAAAATATTATAATATCGTAATTTGTAATTTGTTTTTACTGTACATAAACATTCATTTTTGTTTACAATATTAACTCTTGCACAAAAAATATGCATCCTGATCCTACAGCAAATCTACTTCTCGATAACGGTTTTATCGTTGACTTTGTTAATTGATTTGAGTTTGTTTTAAAAGAATACTATTTTACTTTATATTTCTTATTTTTTGATATGTTGTATTTGTCAAAGGTTACAATAAAATGAATCTTAAAAAATATATAATTTTTTAATTTGTTTTAATTTTTTTAATCGCGCGATTTTTTTAAAATTAAACAACTAGTTTTGATTGCAAAATCGGGATAATAAAAAACGGGATTATAAGAAACGGGATTACAAAAAGCGGGATTATAAAAAAACGGAATTATAAAAAGCAGGATTATAAAAAACGGGATTTTAAAATCGGGTTTTTAAGAAACGGGAATATAAACACCGGGATATCGAACCCAACCCTAAAAAAACGAGATTTTAAAATCGGGATTTTGAGAAACAGGAATATAAAAACCGGGATATCGAACCCAACCCATTTTTGGTATGGGCCACTTTAGCACTTTGGGACCGTATGTGAGCAATATGTGCTCCTCCAAGTTTTCAATCGTCTCGAGCTTATCTACAAGTGACTTCACATAACTTCAAAAAAAAAAACAGTGTAACATCGCGCGATCTAATACGAGAGATAATACGATCCCCAAAATTTTACTTCAATAAATTGATGCGTCGTTTGCACTACTGGAAAACGTTATGCAAGAGTAAATCTATTTATTAGGAAGTGTTAAAACACATTGAGCATAAAACAAGTAATAGCTGTCGAAAAGAGCAATTTCGAAAAAAATTGCCAGATTGAAAATCACAAGTCTAAAAAACACCCATTAGAATATTGTTTTTATGCAAAATGCATAAAAAGGGACAAGCTTTTTTCGTTTTTTATTTTCCGATATTTCTTAAACCCTTAGGTTTTTTTTGGAAAAACTCAAATGTGGAATGAATGAGGTATGTAATAAAGTTTATATTGCAAACAAAATTTTGAATTAAGTTGATAAATACTAGTTTGTTGGCAGGGTTTTTGAAGAAGGTCATAAAAAGTACTTGTTTTTTTTTTTGTGTCAGATGAATAGGGACGAAATCTAAATTTCAGCTATTAGCGTGTTTTAAATCAGATAAAAGGATACTCTGATTGTTTGGGAGCTAAGTACGAGTATTATGTTGATAGAATTAAGAAGTATGGGTAGAGGTAAGGGTAAGGGTCTAATAAATAATAAGGAGGAAATAGGCCAAATTTGAGCTTTCCGGGATCTCGGCAAAACTATCCGTTTTATAGCCAGAAAAATTAGCAAAAGTTCAAATATTGTATACAACTACCTCAAGGACCGAGAGAGGTATGAAAGAAACCATAAAGGAAGGGTCAAGAAAGCCACATTATTTCAGAAAAAGTTGGCGATAGTGAGAGGTGCTTCAAACTCAAGGCTTTCCATTAGTAAATTCAAGGTAGAAGCTGTGGTAAATGCTAGTAGATCGATTGGCAGGCCATAAACGACACCAAAAAAATGAAAAAAAAACACGATAAAATGCTGCACGCAAGAGCCAACGCCCAAATATTGCTGCAACAAATCACAGCAGGTGGAATCGAGCTTGGCATACCGTGCGTCGTCTTTTCCGATGAAAACAAAGTTAATTTGGATGGAGCTGATGGATAAAGCTGCCCTTTTCATGATTTAAGAAAGGAAGTAGGTAATCTATCTTGAAAAACGGCACAGCAAAGGAGGCGGTGTAACGGATGCTGGAACGAGCTTTTCCAGTGTTTTCTGAATTATTTGGTGGGAAACTATGGACTTTCCAACAAGATAATGCACCAATACATAACACACGGAAAGCAAAAGCCTGAATTCAGGGGCAAAATGTGAACCTATTACCATGGATCCCATATTCTCCTGACCTGAACATCATGGAAAACGTGTGGGGATGACTTTCAAGAAAATTCTACAAAGAATGACGGCAATACAAAAAAAACCGAAGAGATTATTAAAGCCATGAAATCCATTACATAAAACCAGTATTTACTTAAACCATAACATTTGCTGTTTTCTTTACTTTAAAAGGTCTTACAGGTAAATTTCAATCTTGGCCCTATGCATGTGACACAAAAAAAAACAAATACTTTTTATGACCTTCTTCGGAAAAACCGCCAAAAAACTTGTATTTACTAACTTAATCCAAAATTTTGTTTGCAATGTAAATTTAATACAAAGCTGATCTAGTTCACATTTGGGTTTTACCAAAAAACCTAAGGGTTTGAGAAATATCGGCCATTAAAAATGAAAAAATCTAGTCCCTATTCATGTGACACGAAATGTATTATTCATACTCAGTTTTAATGATGCATTCAAATATCTATCTATGCTAAAATTGAGCAGATTTTTGTATTTCATAAGTTGTTCACGAGTTAAAAAATATCAATTTATAACTTCAACTTAGTTCGGAGAATTTTAAATAGCTGAATATTCATTGATATTATCCAAAGCTCAGTACTATGCAACATTTAATATAACAAAAATCTTAAAGTATTCATTTTATAAATAATAAATTTACAGTAAAGTTTAGTTTGAATAAAAAGGTAATTATGTCGGGCATTTGCTGTTCTACATTATTTTAATTCAAAAGTAGCAATGTTAACTTCACAGACATAAAATACTCGTGATATGTCATTACAGAATCGAAAAGCAAAGAACAGAAAAGTCATAAAAAGTACAAATGAAAAATATTTAAAACCATTTTAAACCATTTAAAAGCCCTTTTAACCATTTAAACCCATTTAAAAGCCCTTTTAAATGTTTAAAAATTTTCTATCCATTCTAAAATGTGAATCCTTTGCAAACTAGTTGAATACTACTTTTTAAAAATAAGCACGTCTGAACACTACTAACAGTGACAGTTCGTGACAAAAAAAAAATAAAGCAAACAAACCTTAATTTGCGGAACAGACCTATTTTATTGAAATGTCAAAAACTGAGAAGTAATATGAATTCAGAAAATTACTAAAAGTTAAAGTTGCTATTTCATTATTAAAGCTCTTGATTCAATCTTGATTTACAGATATAACAAATAAATAAATAATTTAATTAATAAGTATAAATGTTAACAGATAATAAAATACCAAAATCTTTTAAAATTAGAAGATTATCGTATTACAATAATAAAAACCTTTTTTATATATAATTTACAGGCACTCAAATGGTTATTAGTACACTTTATATGTTTATATTTAAACACAGTGCGAGCATTAGGAAAATAGGAAGGATTTAAGAGTTGACCAAAGCAATCCACATTCTCGATGTGCGATTTAAGAAAGAATCTATATACTTGACAATACGCCCGAAATTGAGCTCAAGGTTAAACTGATGAGCATTCCTGGAAGTGCGAGTATTACGGCTTAATCTTTTAAGAGGTGAAATTCAACTGGCTAATTCGACAGAACATTGTTTGTAAAAATATTGATAAAACAACGAAAAGCATGAGACATTGCGGCGGTGTTCTAGCGATGCAAATGTTTCAATTATAGTTCTATCGCCTTTAATTTTTAAGCCCTTTTTGAATTCTCTCCAAGAAATTTAAACTTGTTTTAGGGGCACCTGCCCAGATATGCGAATTATATTCAAGCTTTGAACGGATGAAGGCTTTCTAAATTACAGCTAGATCAGAAGGGGTGAAAAATTTCTTGCACCGTCGGAGAAATCCTAAGCACCTGGCAGCATTTTTGGCAATGTCAAATATGTGATCTTTCCATAAAAGGTAATCTGTGATACACATACCGAGTACTGACAGTTGATTAGTTTCCTGGATGCAAGAGCCACTCATAGATAGCGGCATCGGGGGTGTGTTACGCTTTAACGACAGGAGACAGCATTGAGTTTTCGAAGCATTAAATTCTACACGGTTTTTGATTCCCCATTGAACAATACTGTCAAGATCAGAATTTAATAAGCTTATCATACCCTGCCGTTGAAGTTCCACATCCGAAGGACAAGGATGTGAATCTAGAAACGAGGGTACTGTCGTCGGCGAAACAGTTTAATGGATTAGAAGTGGCAGACAAAAGATCATTTATGAATATAAGCAAGAGAGTCGGAGACAATACGGAGCCCTGGGGAACACCAACATTTATTTTATGAATTGCACACTTGAAACCATCCAATACAACTTGTATTGAACGGTTAGAAAGGTAATTTCTAATCCAACGAAGAAGGGATTTATCGATACCAAAAGCACGCATTTTCGATATGAGAGCTTGATGCCAAACTCTATCAAATGCCTTTGAAATATCAAGTGCAATAATCTTACTTTCTCCAAAACGATGTAAAGATTTTTTCCACTGTTCGGTGAGATAAACCACGAGATCACCAGTGGACCTATAGCTACGAAAGCCATGCATAGAGATATTTCTTAAGCTGATAATTAATCAGCGTTTCCATGACCTTGGAAAGAAGGGCCGTGAGTGCTATTGGCCGACGAGGATTCGCCCTTTTTAGGGACAGGCTGGACAAATGCTATTTTCCATCCGCTCGGAAAGAGACCTGTAGAGTAGGAAAGATGGAAAAGTTTACGCAGTGGTTTTGCCAGCGTTGAAGAACACCTCTTTAGAACAATTGGTGAGATACTATCCGGGTCAGCGGATTTGTGAATGTCAAGGTCTTTCAGTACTCTTGTAACTGCACAAGTGCGAAAGAAGATTCGTCCCATAGAATCGTTTACGCTCTCAAGAACAGGAGGACTTATGACACTTTCCGGTAGCGTCAAATTAACAGCAAACTGTGCTGCAAGCAAATTGGCTTTATCAATCGAGCTTACATAAGAAGTGTCATTGTGGACGAAAGTTAACGTGGTATTTCGTACGTTTTTTACAAATGATCAGAAATTTTTACTACCTTTGGGACATTGTACTAGTATTTTTTGCCTTAATTTCTGATCATGAAAAAATTTGGTTCGTCTAATATGACCATTACAGGTCTTTCTAGCTTGTTTGAACTTATTCCGGTTTTTCTCAGTCGGGTTGGTTTACTTCTCGAATCAAACCATGAGTTCTCTTTGGGTTTGATAGATTTCAACCTATTCGGGATAAATGTTCTCATTCTACAAAGAATTAAATTTGTAACCATATCTGCGCTGGAATCCACGTCACTATCGAGGAAGCATAGTGACCAGTTAAAATTCCTGAAGAATTCATTGAGACCGTCCCTTTAAAATAGATTTGTTGATATTTGGTATATTTGGGCAATTGTTTTATGATTTGATTCTTTAAAACTAAAATGTAAATATGTATATCAAACGAAAATGTAGAGGTATTTTAAAAAGAAAAACGGTAACGCTAAATATGTGCATATGTACATATTAAAATTCTCAGAAGTACTGAAAATAATAATAATAATTGTAATAATAATATTAAAAATAAAATTATTTGGTATAATTTGAGTTTTCATCGAAGACTTCTCGTCAACTGAGTTTGCCAAATGAATTATTAAAATTTCTGGTACTAAAGAGTTAGTAACAATGATACAATAGTTTTCAATTATTAACAAAAAAAATTGTAAGTTTGATCTTAAATAAACACCCTGTTAAATAACAGTATTCAAACATCATTTGATCTACAGAAATGAATAAAAAAAATAATTTCCCATTATTAGAACAAAATTTAATTGAATAATAATTTCCAACTAATACCTACCTAGTTTTTTTTTTTTTTGTTTAAAAATGCACAGTATGTATCTTTTAATCACCTTGAATTAAGTGTATCATTTGCTTGTAAACCCGGAAAGATAAAAATATATCTACGAATTTTTGTATTTTTTTATTTGATTAGCATTTATGTGGTTTTATGGAAAAAATCTTCGTATTAATGTGCATTGTAGATTATTTTCTCTTTTTTTACCTCGAGCTATAAATATGAATTAAATACAAAATAAACACCTGAATGCATTTAACAATAATAATAATTATTATTTTACAGCCATTCCGTAGGCGCAATAATAATTATAATACAAACAAAATAAACTATCTAAATTGATTGACAAAACTAGACGTCCTTGACTTTTTTTTTGTATAGATTTTATTCGCTACCGCGTCTGACTGTTGCTTCCTTTCCCCTTTGTCTGATTCTCGATTAATAAAAAATAAATAATTTGTATCTATAAAAATATATCTGCGAGAGATTGTTTCAGTAGGTTAAAAGGTGTAAGACAGAAAACATTAAATAAAAAAATAAACATATGTATACGTTTACAATTTTTTATCTTAAGATAAGTATTTTATACGAAGTATTGAAAGAAAAACAGCAACGCAAATGAATGAAAAATGTGTCACCTGCATTTAATTACTTATGCCTTTTGTTATATACAAAAATACACTGACAAAAGATATATGTAATTATTAAATGACATGTAAACAAATAAATAAATAGGAATTAATGATTTTCTTATTAATTTTATGCGCATATTGAAATATAAATTTAGTATTTTTAAAACTGTAGATTTGATATTTCAAACTTCGCGTTTTCACTCTAAAATTTTAGGAGTGTACTCTTCAGTTTTTGTATCTTAGACAATTCGTAATGCATTATGGATTACGTGAAGCTCTAAAATGGTGGACTTAGTGCCAGGACTTAGTGGTGGTAACTTACAAATTGATGTTAGGGAAGGTGCACTAATTTTTTGATTTAAAAGTATAGCGAAATAATAAATGAAAATTATAAAATTTTTACTGCCATTAAGTAAACAAATCAATAAAATTCAAATAGCTGCGCCATGTAGGAATATTCGCAACGTGAAAATAATAAATTTAAGGAGATGTTTGCATTTTAAGCGATCCATTATTGTAAATGGCAAATATTGAACTAATATAGGGTTTTTTTTTTTTGGCGCGGATAGATTTTGGCGCTCTGTAGCGGCCATTTTGTTTTATTTTGTTTTGGTGACATCTGTCAAATCTTTTGTTTATTATTCAGTTAAAAAAATAAATAAATTGGGTGTCGCAACAGTCAGTCCTAGTGACTTACAGCTCTCAACCATTCCTGTGTGCGAGTACTGTTGTCAGGGATGCAGGGCAGGGTACCCACAGTTTTTAGCCGAATCCGAACGGCTAATTTGAGAAAGCACTTTTCACGACAAGAATTACTCTTGGAGAATTTGTCAATTCCTCGCAAGAGGCAGTACACGTGAAAAAAACTTTAGATAGCATAGGCAGGGATCGAACCCAAGACCTCTGGCATGAC
Source organism: Eupeodes latifasciatus (assembly GCA_920104205.1). Classification (NCBI taxonomy): domain Eukaryota; kingdom Metazoa; phylum Arthropoda; class Insecta; order Diptera; family Syrphidae; genus Eupeodes; species Eupeodes latifasciatus. The sequence goes on from OV049924.1 coordinate 56,835,779, forward strand.
AGTCCAACGCATTAACCATCATGCCACGGGTACTACAATTATTATTATTCAGTTGTTTATGCCAAATTATCATGGCAAGTTAGACGATTGAACAGCACGTTCAAGTGATAAAACTCTATTATCAAAATGAGTGTTCGTTAACGCAAACGTTGCGCACATTGGCGTCCATTTTACGGTAGACGTGGTGGCCCTTCACAGTCGACTCTTCAACGTTTGGTGGCCAAATTTGAAACGACCCGTTCAGTAAACAATCAGCCAATACCCGTACGTTCAAGAAACGCAAGATCGGCCGAGAACATCGCCGCGGTCCGTGAATGTGTACATCAGAACCCGAGCCAAGAACTCAGCCTTTCGCAGACTTCAACTTGGCGAATTTTGCGTCGGGACTTGGGCCTACACCCGTACAAAATCCAACTGACCCACGAGCTCAAAGTTCATTACCATAGACAAGGCCGTTTGTTTTCTGACTGGGCTTCAAATCGTTTGGAAGAGGACCCCAATTTTGGCCGAAAAATTTTCTTTAGTGAAAAGGCGCATTTTTGGATGAATGGCTGTGTTACCAAGCAAAATTACCGTATATTGGACGATAACTACACCAACCCACGACAGGTGATAATGCATCCTCAAAAAGTTACCGTTTGGTGTGGATTTTGGGCCGGCGGCACAATTGGTCCGTACTTTTTTTGAAAACGACGTTAGTGAGGCGGTCACCGTCAACAGCGAGCGCTACATAACAATGATAACTAATTTTTTATGGCCCGAATTGAACCATACGGACCTAGATAACATGTAGTTCTAGAAGGACGGCGGCGGCGCGACGTGCCACATAGCAAACGCCACGACATCTACACACAACATCTACCCGCCCTTATTGAAAAACCCTATATTATGGCACTTCAAAAGACAGCTGAGTTTGACAGGTGTGAACTATCAATGCTTAAAACTTCAAACAACAAAATAAATGACCCTACAGCTGTCACATTTGACGATCTAATTCTTATGTTATTAACTTATTCAACTTAACTTATTTGTATATATATTGCATCTACATAAATTAGATGTGAACTCGATGGAGAGCTGCATTTAAATTTAATTTGTAGTGAGAGGGGTTGAAGTGCAGTTTTATCTAAATTACTGGAAAACTAAAGTCCAGGATTATCCAATAATTGGTTTCATTTTGATATTATAAAACGGGTGCCTTTATTTTATTGTTAAGGCTGAGTTATGCTATAAACAACTACAAAAAATGCTAGCCACCATAACTATGGGTTCTTACGACAAGAACAACCCGAAAGTGCTTTAGTTTTGTGAAATGGGACAGTTTCAATAAGTTGTTAAAGAATGCATCATTCCATTCGGAGTTGTGGCGTTACTTGTCAAATGTCAAGATGACAGCTTTAGAAGTGACAGCTGATAAAGTTCCTAGCTTTTCAAAATAAAACCTTTTATTGGAAAAAGTTTCAGAAAATACTGAACACTACTTGTGTATGGAAAAGGCTCGAAACGTGGTCGACTGAGTGTCAAACATAGCGGCAAAACTTTTATACTGACTTTCCAAGTACGCCACCGACTTTACAAAATTACAAAACTGATAAAAGCAACTTCAAAATAATAAATTAACTTTTCAAACGCTGCCGTTGAAGTTCCACATCCGAACGACAAGGGCTTGAATCTTAGACCGAAAATAAAAAGCTTAGGGTACTGTAGCCAGTGAAAAAATTTAGTGGTTTAGAAGTTTCAGACAGAAGGTCATTTATAAAAATAAGAAGAAGAGTGTCGGAGAAAAAACGGAGCCTTGGGGTACATCAGCGTTTATTTTGTGGATATCACATTTATTGGACGGGTTCATATCTACTTGTATACTTGGTAAATTTTATCCAACGATAAACTCCATCAAAATGCCTTTGAAATATCAAGTGCAATAATAATCTTACTTTCTCCAAAACGATGTTAAGATTGTATGCACTGATCGGTAAGATAAACCATAAAATCACAAGTGGACCTATTGCTACTGCTATACTGCCGGTCATTAAGAAACCTTCGATGTTTAAGAAATGTATTTTTTAAAGAAAGTCTGACTTAAATAGTACATTTTTTAAGAAAATTCTTGAGTAAACATGTGAGCAAATCAGCCGTTTCATGTCTTGAACATTAGTAATGTTTGAATACTATAACTTCAATACAAAGATTGAATTCATTTACAGATTGAAACTTCAAATTTCAAAATCGCCAATCATTTGACCTTTAAAGGATTGCAATCATTTGTTCTGCAATCATTTGAATGCAATCATTTGATTGCGATTACTTAAGACTTCATGCATTCATTTGAATCTTTTCAAATGATTGGTGATTGCAAAATTTGAAGTTCTAATCTTTTGGTGAATTCAGCCAATACAATCTTTGAGTTCAATTCAATAAATGATTTATAATGATTGCATTCCCAAAAGATTCTTTTACAAGCTTGTAACTTCCACTGTGTTGATAGACGTTAAAGAAGACGTACAGATTGTATGGATTTACGTGCGTCGTTTCAATAAGGCTTCAAGTCACTTTAATACGAGTGAGGCCGTATTCCTCGCATAGCTTATTCGTTTTTTTTTAGCTCACTTTTTCTTTTAAGAAGTAAAATTTCAATAGTTTTTCATTAATTATTAAGTTGGCAACCATTAAAGCTCCCAAAAAGACAACCACTTAACGGGTATTCGATGTTTCCAAAAATAAATAAAAAGTAAAACATAAACTTGTATTTAATGTCCTAATTTTTCTTAAGATATAATTATTGTCACTTACCTAAATCCGGAATCGAACTAGACGGTTCCTCACAGCCCCCACCATTGCTGGAGTTACTGCCACCACTGCTGCCGCCGCCGCCGCCATTGCCGCAGCTGCCCATAACACCCGAGGGACCCGGTGGTGAAGTGTTTTTGATTTTGGGTGGCGGTGGAGGTGGCGGTGGTCGCATCGATGTCGATGAATTATTATTACAGTTACTATTACTATTACTACTACTGCTACCACTACTTGAACTACTTGAAACCACAGGGGTGCGGAAAAGTCCGGAACTGTTTGGCATTCCATTGGAATTGCTGCACGATTGGGTTGGTGGGGGAAGCGGAGGTGCTGCGCATATCCCCACCCCCACGCCCACCGGTGGGGATGAGCCGTTAGTCGATATAACGTTCACGTGACGGGACACAATGTACTTTCGCGAACTAGACGGATGGTGATCGTCAACCGGGGACGACGATATCATACGCACTTTGTCCGACGGATGCGTGTGCTGCGAATGCGAATGCGAGAGCGAGTGAGAGTGTGTATGCGTGGGGGGCGGAGGAGGAGGAGGCGGAGGTGGTGGTGGCGAAATGGACCTTCGGCGATGGTTATCGTCATACAATCGACCGTCGCGTATCACACGCACTTGCTGCATGTGATGATGTTGTGGCTGTTGTTGTTGTTGCTGCTGCTGCTGATGTTGAAGGTGATGGTGTTGAGGCGATAATGGCGGTGGTGAGTGGATTCGATGTTGTGGCGGCTGATGTTGCTGATGCTGCATGTGTTGTAAATGCATTGATGGTGATTGATGATGTTGTTGCTGCTGCTGTTGTGGGGGTTGTGGCTGTGGCACCGCACGTGTAATGATGATCTGCGGAGCGCCTGGCAATGTTGGACTATGCGAGAGGATTGTCGATGATGGCGATCTTGAGCGCCGATTATCCGGAAGTATCTGAGCATAAGTGCCCCCACTGCTACCGGGAGAGAGTTTTATACTGCGGTGGACATATTCGACTCGAGGCGAAAGGATTACCTTCTGTTGGCTGGACTGTTGCTGCATCGACTGCGATTGCTGATGCTTCGGCGACTGTATCTGGATGTGGTGATAGCGCGTGTTCAGCAGACTAGGACTCGACTCACGCTCTCTATCGTCAGCCGAGTGCATCATATCCAAATCGATTGGTTCGGTTTTGATGAGTTTGGCCTCAATGCACTGCATTTTCTTCATTTTAGAATTTTATGGTTTTTCTTCTTCTTCTTTTTCTTTGCAAATTCAATTTTTGTTTCTTTAATAAAAATTTAACAAAATACTCCTTCAGTAAAATAGGTTGTATGTTTGTTTGTAGTTAAAATCTGCAAATTTTTGGCATATTTCTTTTATCTCTTGTTCTATAGTTTACATATACTTTGAAGTTATGTAGTTTTGTTTGTTTCTCCAATACAAAAATCCAACAGCTTGCATTTATTGTTTGTTTCTTACTTTCTACTTAAAAATCAGTCTGTGATTATATTCTGTCTGTTTTGTTTTGTTGTTTTAATTTTTAATGTTTTTTTTTTTGTTTGTTTGTTTTTATTTATTGTTTAATCCTAATTCAGCCTTTCGGGTTGCAATTTTTTTTTAAACTTCTAAATATAGTATAGTCCTTGTTTATCATCTACTTACTATATATGCATTCCAAATTTATATTGTAATATTGTTGTGTAGGATTGTTTTTTTTTATTATTTTGTTGTTTGTTTAAATACATAAATTAAATGTAGGTAGATTGAATAAACGAAAACGAAACTCTTTCCCAGCAGTATTTTATATATGTTATGTATGTGTGGTGAATACTTTCTTTAATTTTTATTTTGTTTAAAAAAGTTATCTGAAAAGAGACAAAATAAAATTTGTTAATAAATTGCTAGCATAATTTTTTCTCAGGATAAAATATTTAAGAAATGAATATGTTATGTTTTACTTTTGAAATGAAAGTGCACTTTCATTTTCCGAGTGCGTTACTGTTCAACAATTGTTTGTTGAAAATCAATAAAATAACAAAGTGCGTATACGCCCAGGTGTACCATTTTTTATACTATTGGTGGCCTATATTTTAACTTAAGAAATATAGAGCCAGTCAGTAAGTCGATTTTAAGTTGTTTTATTTGACGACTTCATCCGTTTTTTTTTTCTTAGAAAAAAAGTCTAACAAAAATTCAAATTTAGTCGGATAAAGAAAACGTAAAGTATGGGTCAATCTCGGAATGTGAGATGCCTAGTAACCTGGAAACTCGTTTATAGCTTCCTGTTGGCGTTCTTAACATTGTGTTAAAAGTTTCATAGTGTCTTTTGTGCATCATAAGTTATGTAAGGTCAAAGATCATGAATAATCTTTTCTGTGATTAACTTTGTTTCCATAAGTCCAATGTTATACCCTTTTACTAAGTAAACCTTTTTACTAGGTATACATTTTGCATCAATTTTAGTCTTAAAAACATTTTTTGCATACGGCCAACCGTTTCAGAAATGGAGAGCATGATAAACGAATAGCACAGCATTTTTTTTCAAACAAATTGATAGTCAAAAAATTAAAATGTGTACGCTTTGAACTAGTCTTCTACAGACAAGTGAAGCAGTCAAGCTGCACTTACCGTGTCTGTTATAAAATATTTATTCCTCGAAAGATTTAAGAAGACTTTTTACTGAATGTTTGAAACTTCAAATCGTAACTTTAAATCGAGTTTCGAGCTTGCTATCTCTAATTACGAGTTTAAAAGATTATTTTACTGCGATAATTCGGACCCTGTTTTTGGAGTTTTATTTATTGAAGTTGTACAAAAATTAGGTAATGATTTGTTACCAATTTTTTTTTAAGTTTTCTGTATTAATAAATGTCTGACAGTCTATGCACACCTTTGAAATAGTCATTCACTATGATTAAAATTACAGTTGTTATGTTTCTTTTATTTAAGGTCAAAAATTTCAAATATGTAAACGAAAAATCGACAATTTTACTGTGGTTTACTTGGGCGTATACGTACTTTTTATATTTTATTGGGATATTGTCGGGCCGTTGATGTAATTTTCTTATAATTTGTGTCTGCTTCTGAAAATTGCGAATAAGAATCGGAAATATGTACACTTAAGAATTTAAGAATTTTAAGTGGAGCTCTAAGGAGAAATAACGTTTTTGTCATCAATTTTGAGAAAAATCGAATGCACAGTTTTCTTACGAAAAATAAAAAAGATTAAAAAAATTAATAAAAGTTGGTAAAAAATTGACTTTCCACTCAAATATCTTTTAAAAAATTTGAGATTATGGCTTCAAGCTAAATTTATCTAATATAAATAATAAGAAATATTGTTGTCAACATTCTGTAAAATTTTGAGAAAAATCAAATTGACAGTTTTTTACAAAATATAAAAAAGCTAAACAAAATTACTAAAAATTCGTAAAAATTGATTTTCGACTCAAATATCTTTTCAAAAAATTGAGATTATGGCTTTAAATAAATTTTATTTTATAAGAAATATTGTTTTCAAAATTCGGTAAAATTTTGAGAAAAATCGAATTGACAGTTTTCTTACAAAAAAAAAACCTAAAAAAAACAATACTAAAACTTGGTAAACATTTACTTTCGACTCAAATATCTTTTTGAAAATTGAAAATATTGCCTTCAAACTAATTTTTTTATAAAAATCCAACAGTCCGTTTTTTTTTCATAAGAAAATAAAATCTACAAAATATAGTACGAAAATTTGGTAAAAATTGATGTTCGGTTCTCTATATCTCGTGAACAGAAGACATTGACTTCAAATTAATTTCCTTTATCCAATTTGTATTTGTTTATATAGAAATAAGAACTTTTAAAAAAATCCTACTAAAAATATTAAAAATTGGTTTTCGACAAAAAATCTCGTTAACTAAAATAGATTTCGAAATCAAACTATTTCATTACATGCAAAATATTATTGGTAATTTTTAAATTTTTAAGAATAATTCAACTGACAACTTTTTTAACAAAACACGAAAACCAACGAACCTTTTAAGCAAGACAAATCGACAGACGGGATGGGAATTTATCAGTGTGGGTCGCAACCCAGCCTCTTTTTTTTTTTTAATTTGTTGGACCTTGAAACAATTTTCAATTCAATAATGAGAATGATTACAATAACATTCAATTAGTAATTAAAAAATACCTAAATGTAAGCATTTTTGTTTTTTCCTTCTCACTTGTTTTAAAATGATCTAAACCATTATAATTGTGTTCAAAGTTTTTCAAAAGAGGACTTTATAATTTTAATAATATCAGACATAAATAACTTAGATGTTGAAATTATAGTTACATCGTCAACGGCAAAAAATAAAAACAGTAACAATAAAAACCCCTCAAAATATGTAGTATAGGTAAGTTTGGTAAAAAGCAATTTGTTGCAAATTTTCACAACTTCCCATAGACAAAAACCAAGTTTAATAACATTTTCAAGTTATCGAACAATCATTATCTTTCGTTGACATTTCAGTTATCTTATACTGAAAACGATAGACGAGACGATAGTGACAAAGTTACTTGAAGCAAATTATTGACGATATCGTTAATGATAATCTTTTTGACGATTATCGTTTTGAAAATTACGAAATGACTCCCCTGATTGATTTATAAATTGCTTTTATAATCATAAACCTAAGTTTCAACGGTCGGGTTCTTTTTAATTCGTATAGATATATTGGATAAATATGTACCTACATTAAGTAAATCTCAAGTTAAATATACGCAACAGAAAGAACAATAAAATCATAAAATAAAAGCAGGAACAACTTTTGGGTGTATATTTCCTTAATTCTTTTTCCTATTTCTCTCTACATATTTCCTGTTTTCTTGAAATTAGGGTAAATGATTTTCAGAACTTTCATGAGACTAAAATCATGTCCTTTTTGATTAGCAAAAATCCCCTCATAATACATACAAATATACGTAAAGAGAAATAAATACATTGTATCTACAATTTTCATTATAATATCGCTTATTTGCAAAATATAGAATATTAAATGACAAACAACGAAGAAAATACATTCTTCTTCAATCAAAATCAATGCCTCCCACAATTTTCATTTTATTCTAGAAGACAATAGCCTTTGACCTTGTCCGAAAAGTTTCAGAATTTTCTTCGTTATACTGATTGACAGCACAGCCCCAAGAAAACACCAAATACCAAAGGCAATCAAGAAAAAGTACATACATATACCTACTCAAAATACTCATATATCAACTTTAATTCTCAAGTTCTCCGTGATAAGAAAAAAAAAGCCTTCAACTAAAGTATTTTCTTTTCTTTGATTGTACGATTTTGTAAGCTACGCATATTTCTCAATATAAGACGAGTATGACCGACCCAGACTGACCTGACCTCACTCATTCTACTTTAGTTGAGTTTGTTTCTTCAAGAACCATGATTGCGTGTCATCGTGAAAAAAGAAGTTTTGGGGATTTTGATAAGAGAATATAAAGAGAGGAGAAAGAAAGAGAAGTAGAGGACTTTTCCTTCACTAAATCTACCAAAAGTAAAAAACTGCCCTTTTTGTTTCTACTTCCCTTTTTTCTGGGATTTTTATGACTTTGCTCAATTAGTTTGTATTTGCTTTTTGATGACTTTTTAAAGATACGCTAATTGTGTGTTGAGATAGCTTCTTTGCCACTTTTTAAGTACTTCAATTCGTATGGACAGAAAACGATTTTTCTTAATTTTTTCTTTCAAGTGTATTTTAAAATCTTGATGAAAACTTTGTGTGTAATGTCAAAAATAATTTCAAACAAAATTGTATTTCTAAATATTTATCAAAAAAGCATCTTTATTTGTGGAAAAGAAAATGTCTTAAATGTTGATTATTTTCAAAATTGTTTCTGAATTATTATAAGAATTGACTTTTTCCATAAAATAAAGAAATCAAATAATTAACAAGCTATTGCTTTAGTTTTTAAGTAAATTTCGTTTAGTTTCAAGTAAAAGCTTGACTTCTCAGTAGTTATATGTTTATGTATGTACATACTATCGGCCCGTCCCGGCTTCGCACGGGTAGACATAAATAGTAAGTTATAAGCATACTAATTAAATCGACCATTAATCACTAAATTAGAAAACATTTGTTTGTCCTATCAATTATACTCTTCGCATCGTATGCGATGAAAAACATTTTATGGCTAAATTTTTTACATCATCGGTTGGTTTTAATAGGAATTTCTAAAGATTTCTATAGTAATCTAGTACTAAATATAGCCTATGTTATTCAGTGATAATGTAGCTTTCTAATGAAAAAAGAATTATTAAAATCGGTCCAGTACTTTTTGAGTTTATTTGTTACATACAAAAATACAAATCTTTCCTCTTTATAATATTATTATTATTTATTATATTCAAAATTATATAGAGCAGATGAAATTAAATGAAAAATAATCCAGAAAAAGCGATGTTACGTTATAGATCGATCAAAATATCACATTGCACCACGTGTTGTTGAAAAAAAAAAAATCAAATTCCAACATGGCGCCATCTATGAGAAGTTCACGATAGATGGTCCGACATTTTCTGTAAAAAATCTGATTTAAGGCGCCATCTGTTCGAGACTTATGAAACTTCAATTAATAACAAACGTCAACATTGACAATCAGTTTATTCTTAATTATAAATTATTAAGACCATTAATCGAAATATAAACTATCCTATATCTCAAGTTAGACCAAATTAAACATGAAATGCCAACTTTCATCGAAATCGGTTGACTTGGTGAAGAGTAAAACTGGATTTTTATATATTAAGATGTATGTAACTGTTTTTTAATAATACGGATTGCTGGCTAGTTTCGGCAACCCTGAAAACAAATAAGTTCTTAAAATTGTTTTATGTGTTACCCTATGATTATACTATCAAGCAGTTAATGTGCTATTGAGTCTAAGTTATTTGAAAGCTGATTACTAAGGGAAAATGTAAAATTAATTTAAAGAGGAAAATCTAGATAGAAGTTTTTCTTGATTTTTATTGTCAGGGCCTCCCTTAAAAATTCTAAACCAAAGTACAGTCTTTTGTAGAGGTTCAAACGTTTTGAAATTCATAAAAAAGTTTACATGACAAAAAATAATCAAAATTAAATGTTTTATTGTTTTGATCATGTACGGGGTTTTCTCTAAAATTGACATTTTTTTTAATTTAACGTGGAAAATAGAACTTTGGTCGTTTTATTTCGTTTTTTTGTTATGTATACAAAATTGTATTTAGTGGTTTTTCATGAGTATAGAAACAAATTGATGGAATAATTTGGTACTTTTTGACATTCCAATAATAACAGGGGTGATCAAGTTCCATAAGCGATGTTATTTTTGTTTTAGCTTTAAATTTTTCAATCGTGGTATGTATGCATTTGTATTTATGAACTTTCGATCTTTGAGTTTTTGCAATCGGTCTTAATCCTCAAAATAAAATGTTTGATATTTCTCTACGTTTTAAGATCCCTAGTCTAAATCAAAGTTTTGTTTTAGAGAAGCATGTTTGTGTTTCTGTACCAATACCTTTTTCCGTTTTCCATTTTTTTAAGAACCAGCAGAAATATTGACTTCAACAAATCTTTATTTAACTGATAAAATTGGTCGGAAAAATTAAGTTATTTTTCTGTAGCACAAACAATCCTTTCTTTAAAAATATAGTTGACCTGGGGTGGAATCGGCTAAGCTGATAAATTGATTATCTTATTTTTGAATATCATTTTCATTCCGTCTGTGTAAGATGATTCAACTCAATTCAATTCGATTGAACAGTTTCGATTATAATTGCCACAATTCATTGTTGCTATGGTGAAATTTTAAAATGATTCCAATAAAAAAGCTAAATAAAAGTATCAAATTGGCTGTGTTTAAATAACATCCTTACTTTTCTTGTGTTTTTTCGAATGTCATAAGCTTTGTCGGTCACAAGAATGTATTTTTGTACCTAAAAAAAGGTAACTGAAAAAATTGTACATTCGTTTTTTGTAAGCGTCTGGTAGCTCTATTCAGAAACGACATATTTGTAGGAAAACGACCATCACATTTTTTTGTGACAGCTTTTTATGTATCATTTTGACTATCACCTTACGTACATCAATTCAATTATTTTGACCGTCAATTATCAACAATCTCCTTAGCCGATTCCACCCCTGAATTCGAATCTCACCTTGAAATTTTTCTATCCTAACTGTTTTTTTTTTTAAATGCCAACAACTTTGTTTTTAAGGCTAAGTTACAACACAGCGTATCCCTTAACAATGAATTTTATGATGGTTTTGCAAAGTACAAATGTTTGTCTTCTAGATACAGTTAAGGTGATTTTAATATTTATATTAGTTTCTGAAAATTCTTATTAGTATGAGTATTTGTTTAGTTTGAAAAATACGTTTTTGTGGGTATTGCTAGTGCTGATTGCGAATCCGAACCTCGATTTTAAATTTAAAAAAACACGTTTTCAGCATTGTTTTTGTATATTTTAATACATTTAAAAATAAATCTAGAAGAAAGTTCGAAAATGTAGATTTAAAACCAGCTCGAATTTCATTGAAAAAAGCTACTTCATGAATTAAGATAGCTTCAAAAAGCTGTATTTATATTTTTTTTCGAATTTTAAAAAGTAATATCTCAAAAACCTTGCCGACCAGTGTAATGCCATCAAGATGTTCAAAAAGAACTTGCAAGAACATTTAACAATAAAAAACGTAAAAATTTTACTGACTCCAAATATTTTACAAACCAATAATGCTATCGACTTGAATAATTTTTTTTTAAATAAAAAATGCAATACAAATATTTTCAAATCCAACATTTAAAAAATAATAACTTAGCTTTCCAAATAGTTTTATATTACAAAGATTGACAGGGAATTTTGTTTAGAGTCTTACTTATGCCAGTTTTCTAATGAAAAATAAAAACTTTAAAATAAAACGATTCTACTTAAAATTGGCAAAATCAAATATCTTAACAAAGAAAGTTATTGATTTTAAACTCATTTCATTTTATGCAAAATATTGTTGTTAACTTTTAGTAGTTTTTTTTTTCTAAAATTTAATTTAAAGTTTTGTTTTTAAAAAATTACAAGTTCCATTAAAAATTGTACTACTAAATTGGTTTATTTTGTTGGATATTTTGATTATTTAAATGAAAATTTGACTTAATACGAATTACATTTGAAAATTTTTGAGGACAAAAATTGGAAGGTAATAATTTGGGTTGCTTTCCGGCTTCTGTTTGCTTTTTTCAAATTTTCAGTTTTTGTTAAAGTTAAAGATTCACAAATAGTGAATTTCACAAATATTTTGTTTAACCTTTAAAATATTTGCATTAAACTTTGGCTTTAAAACTACATAGCCTCTGCATTTTAAAAGACTTGTTATTTGAAGGGGTGAAATTATTATAAAAACGTGAGTCTTTATCCACATAAGCTTTAAGTTTACGGTCTTAATCCAGAAAATTGATTTTGAGTATTAAAAATGTAAGATCTAAAACAAATGCTTCTCGCCGTAATCATTTAGTTTTAAGGTAATTTAGTCAAAAAGTAATGTATGCAGTTTGTTTATTATACAATAAAGCTATAGAAATAAAAGTTTTTAGTCAAAAAGTAACGTATGTAGTTTGTCATTAAACAATTAAGCTATTTATAAATATTAATCCTAGAAAAGAAGGGTCATTACCAAAGTTATAGATAAATAAATTTTATATTTTTGTTTGCAAGAAATTTCAACGTTAGAAAGAAAGAAGTAAATTATTAAACACAACCATTTTTTTCTTAAATTGAAAGTATTTAACGAACAAAAACAACAAAAATCCCTGAGTATTTTTGAACACTTTGAACATTTTTGTACATCTAACTGATCTTACGCAACCCGATTACTAATGGTGAAAAAGGAAATAAAACGTCTAGTGGTGAAATAAACTACATTATTAATAAAAATTATAAACTAATACCTTCAGGAGGATGAAATAAAAAAACTTAGTTAAATAATTGTTTGTTTAAACTGAGCGTAAGCTTAAAAAAATATTATTATTCTAATTCTGTCAATATGGACAATAACTCGAGTTTAGCTTTTATGTGCTTTGAAAAGGGGACTTAGCTAATAAACTTCAGAAATGTTTATTAATGATATTTCTACTGTAATAATTAAAACTTAGTCTTTTTATTAATACTGATTAAACTAGGCTTAAACTTAAATTTTGCACTAAAAAATCTAACTATGTATACAAATTTCACTGAAATTCTAAATTTCAATTTCGAATGATTTTATTTTCAATTTAAAGACATCATTTATTTTTTTTTTAACTTACGTTTAAATCTTTTAGCAAAAATGTCCCATTATAATATTATTCCACGTTTAAAAGATGTGTGTAGATAATAATAATTTTACAAAAGATTATGATTTCTTGTTGATTACTTAAGATAGGTATAGATTTTTTTTTATATATGTATGTAGTTTTAATTTATTTTTATTAAAAAAATATATTTTATTATTTTATGTTTATTTTTTATCAAAAATTATATTTTTATTTTAACTGACATCCGAAATCCTTCTTATTTTATTTTTATTTATATAATAATCCTTGAAAATTGTCTTCAAACAACACTTGTAATCCTGAGTTGGGTGTATGAGCTATTTGTTTGTTCTCTTTAATTATTTATTAGTTTTGTTTATAATTTTACGATGGCAAACCACTTTGATTTTTTGTTTGTAAATAAAGAATATGTATTTTTTAAAAAATCACTATTTTTGTGTGGTATGAATAGATTTATGTAGATAAGTAGTAGAAATGTAGGTTTATTTGTATGTGTTTAATTTTGGGTGATTATTAAAATAGTATTTATTAAATTCGATTTATAAACTAATAATATTTTTGATAGATTTATTATTATTTTGTTCACAAATTAACAAGCAAGAGACACAATATTATACATTTTGTTTTTTCTTGCAACTTAGAATATATAATTCATAATCAAATGGAAGATTAATTCAATTTTTAAAGGTAGGTATATTCCACTCATCATAGATGATAATTTAAAAAAATTGTGCAATCACTTTATTTTGTGTTGTTTAACAAGAAAAAACTTAAAATTTTGTGATAACACCCTAATAATTCAAAAGGGTGACAACACAAGGCAAACAAACACAATTTAAACATTTACCAGGTGTCACTATCGCGGTCGAGCATATGTATGTACATAATAAAAGGATCCGAAAAAAAAATTCTAACACACTCAATAAATGGGCAACCACTCAATGTCCATACCGCAACAGGACACACACAAAATGTAGGTTAATATTTTTATTTGGTGTTTCAAAACCACAAAACAAAACACACCAAAAAAACCACCCCCAATTTTAAGTTGATGAAGCAAAAATATGATGATGATCGGTTTTGCAAACAACAACAAATAAATAACAACAATAAAATTTAAAAACTCAATCCAGTTAATCCATAAAAAGGTGATGACATAAATGCGATGTGAAGTTCAACGTTAATTATGGTATAATAATTCTTCTTCTTCTTGTGCTTTTGCTTTTGCTCCTTTCTATAAATAAACTCAACGCAATTCAATTGATTGTTTGATTTGGATGTTAGATGCGACGAAGATGAAAATGGGGTAGAAAGAGAGCGAGCTGCTGCTGAAGGAATAAGTATAAGAAAAATCCTTGCCGGAGGTCATGAATTGTTGTTAATATTTTAGATACATATCATCTCTTGAAACTCGAATTACTACCGCGCGGCGAAGTATCAAAGGCGAATTACACTTTTTTGACAGAAACAACAAAACGTTATGTCAATTTATTTAAAATTTTTGACAGTTGTAGGTAGGTCGTGTTTTTATTTTTTAGTGTTGCACTTTAGGAAAAATGATCGTCACACATTTTCTTTCTTTCCTTATGAAATTTATTTTATTTTGTTTTAATTTAATTTTGCACCACCTCCCCTCCGTCTGTATTCTGTATGGTATGATGGTGGAATGGCGGAGGATTAGATTAATAATAAACTTTGCATCAATTCTCACGGAAAATCATTCTGAATTTAGAAGATACACAAAATTAAAAAAATATGAACAAAATTAGTATTTTTCCTTTTTTTTGTTTTAGTAGAATTTTCAATTTTATTTTGTTGTTGTTAATAATTTTTTGATCTTAATCAAAACAATTAAATAAATTACACACAGAAAAAGATACATAAACAGACGACATCAGGCAGAGGCACACACGATTTCGATTTCGATTCCATTCCTTATTTAATTTATTTATTAGGTATGCAGGAAGAAAACAAAAAGAAAATATTTTTATTTATTTAAATATGGGCAAGAAAATAAAAAAACAATTTTTTTGTGCACTATATTTTTCCTTTCCGTTTTGCACACACTTGGTACACTATAAAAATGATGATGCGAAGTGGAATTTATTATTATTATTATTATTATACAAAAATTCGTTACACACAGAAGAAACGATCCACTTCTTATGCCGTACTTTCTCTTACTGGTTTGTGTTCTGCTACCCTCCAGGATGAAAGTGAAAACCCCGACAAACGACAAACCATACGAATGAACGAACAAAACAGAAATACACAAACTATGGTAATGTAAATGTAGTCGTCGCAGTCGCAGCCGTAGTCGTCGTTGTTTGACGGATTCCCAAGCCCAACCAACGAAACACACATACAGTTTGTTTTAGATCAGCGGAGCAGCGCGGCGACGACAACGCCACAGTGAGATATACGAGAATCCGAATTCAAACCGAATCAGCGACAATGGCGAGTAGCGATAGCGACTAGCGAGTCAGTGAGACAGTGACAGTGAACAGTGAACAGTGAGTTGTGAGTTGTGAGCGAGCACGACCAAATCGAAATCAAACGAGAATTTTTACTCTTTTCTTGTTGGAAATTGGAATTGGAAGAAAAATTAGAAATGGTTTTGTATGCCGTTGCCGTACCGCTTTTTCACTTTTGTTTCTTCTTTAATCTTCACTTCACTATTCACTTCACTAGAAGTGGAAGTAAAATTTAGTTATATAATGGTGTATTTTTGATGGCTCAGCTCACTGCTCAGCTCAGAGCCAGAATGCTCTGGTTTTGATTGTGTTGAAATTGAAAACAACAATTTTAAACCAAAAAGCGAAAATGAAGAGAAAACAAGAATAAAATGTATGGTACGAGTACGAGTGTAAAATATGGGAGAACTATATGCAAAACAAAACATAAAACATCATATATTATGTATGGTTCGTTATGAAGATGTGGGTTGGGGGAGGACAGAATGTAAATGTGTGTGCGCATTGTGTCAGGATAGACGAGACGACGGCATTGAACAAATACAAGGACAAATGCCGGTCGATCCGGGAGTTGGGCGAAATGCGATAATAATTTATTCTTATTGGAAATGAAATACGAAAACAAATAATAGGGAAATGGGATATAAATTAAGGGGTGGATTTTATGTCAAAGTGTGTGTTGGTTGAGACAGAGAGAGAGAGCAAAGAGTAAGATTGAACGTAAGGTGTAGTGAAGGTGGAAAAGTGTTGCTGTTAGCTAGAATCTAATAAAAGTACTGATCCCATTAGAAAAATACTCTATGATTTTATCTGTCGACAGAGGCAATAGCGATTTTTTAATTTGAAAAAAAAAGGAAGTTATAGTCTTTGAATATACCCAAGAAAGTTTAATAAAATTAGCACAGATGCTATGTTATAACAAAGTAGTACCCGTGGCGTGATGGTTAGTGAGTTGGACTTTCATACCAAAGGTCTTGGGTTCAAACCTGTGTTGCCTACCTATGCCATCTTAAGTTTTTTTTTTCACTGGAACTGTCAAATCCTCCAAAAAGAATTCTTGCTAGGTATGAAAAGTGCTTTCTCAAATTAGTCGTTCAAGATACCTAGACTTAAAAATTGTAGGTTCCCTCCATTCCTGACAACATTACTCGCACACAGGAATGGTTTAGAACTCTCAACCTAGGCCCTAGTTCTCAATAAACTGTTGCGCCACTTATTTATTTTTTTTTTATGTTATAAAAAAAAGCTGTTTATTGTAGGTATTGTGGAATTAGTGTCTTGATTTTTTGTACGACATTAAAATGTAATATAATTTTGTTGCCGAATAATGCCAAAAATTACTGTTGTCTCCGGAATAAACTTTAGTTGTTTTGAATTTGGAGTTTGCCTCACATTTTTTTCTTCACATCACAATTTCAAAATATGTACATACATACATACATATGTCTCATTAAATAAGTCTACAAAATCAAGTTATACGATGATTTTGTTAAGTGCACATTTTTAACTTCTAGATAAAGTTTAAATTATTTTTAGTATCTCGCATTGTTTCCGTTTCCGTACGTTTTCATTTGCTTATGAGCTGCCTTATGAGTCTTTAATCGACTACATACGAAGTTTTGAAGAAACCTCAAATATTATGTTTTAATGGTTTGAACAAATACCTACTTGAAGTGTACATATGTATTTCAAAACTTACTCTAAATGCTGTGTTTCAAAATGTTCGTCATACTTAATAACAATAAATTACGGTTAAACGGTTTTGCTTTTAAAATAAATGAACTATTAAAAGTTCATAGTTTTCTTAAGATTTATATACGAAAAGTCACAACTAACAATTATTTGAACATTTAAAAAATTTGAAAAGCTTTGAAGGTCCGCATATAAGTGTAAGTAAGGAAAAACAATAATTACATAAACTGCTAGGAATATAATTTTGCTGAAATAAAAAAACTACAAACATAGCTATATTTACAATAAAATCAAATGACATTTATTAAAATCCAATAAGATAAAAAGGTACTTGTACGCCCGAGGTCACAACTTTACCTTTTAATTTGCCAAACTAAATAAGTGATGAGTACATAATTTACACAAAATTTATTCTTGAAAACGCCTTAAGAATTTGTTGGAGTTGAAATTCTAAAAACAAGTAAATGTAAAGCCGACACAATTTTTAAAAGCAAAAGTACAATTTATTGAAATTCAAATTTGCGATATACAATACAGTTTATTCTTCAAAGTGAAATTATTACTTTTTAGCGCGCTTTAAAATTATTTTGTGTTGCTACGCAACTTATGATTTATCGACTTACATTATTACGGCAAGTTTCTTATTTTGAAGGATAGGTATATAATAATTTCATGAAGATTTGTTTAAAAAAGCTTCAGTTATAAAGCGGCTTAGCAGATTCAATTTAAAGTTACAAAATGATTCGTTAAGAAAATTAAATATTTACAAACAAAGAATAAAAAAATTATAAATAAAGAATAAATATTCACAAATGGATTTTTTTTATATGAACATATTGATATTTTGAAGATTATAAACGGCGATAACAGAATTCGTAATTTAAAAATTTTTTGTCAGATTTTGATAAATGTTTACTCTTTCAATTGAATATAAAAAGAGCATTAAATTTTAAGATAACTCAGGAACAAGTAATCAAAATATTTCCTAATACTGTCTTCAAAGATCAAAAAACAAGAATAAAATTTACAATTTTTCTATTTTGTTATTTAATTAAGGCACAAATAATTTTCGCAAAAGTACACAAAATTTTTTCTTTTCAAAACAGAAACAAATTGGACAATAATTAAAAAAAAGTGAAATCAGAATACATTTTTAGATATTAGTTTGAAAAGCACCTTAAAATGAGAACACAGTCATAGCTACATCCTCAAATAACAATATCATTTAAGAAATTATGTCTCTAAGCAATACAAGAAAATTATAAAACACTCTCAGAATCAAAGAGACGGTACCATAATCTTAGAACATACATATATTTTTGAGTATTGAAAGTTTCGAGTTATAAAGGTTTTCCAATAACGACTTGACAACTTTCCCAATCGGAGAACGTACATCGTTTTAAATTGTTGAGTCAGTTTGATCTTGTATGGGTGTAAATAATGATCCTTACGCAAAACATGACATAATGTGGTCTAACCGATGGCGATACTTAGATTGGACTTTTCTCCTCTTTCAAGCATCCTCTATCACATTTTCTATGATTCAAAATTAAGTTGGTTTACATTTATAGCAAATAATTATTATTTGACATATATTTTCTTTTATTTATTATAAGGTTTTACAAAAATATCCTTAAGAAGAATTTAAATTGTTTTATGAACAATTCTAAAACTATTTTGCAATAGAAATTGCACGTACATACATACATATATATGTACATATATCAGAAACTACTAATTACTAAAAATAAACCTATCAAAAACAGTCATACATTTGTTTTAAAAGCACTATTTCTAATATGCTACTAAAAACATAAAAGCAACACTTTTATTATTATTTGTCATCTCTTCCGCATTCGTCTATTCACACTTTTATACCTATTCATGTATTTAGAAGCGAGAGAGGAAAACACACCCAACCCAACAAATATACAACAACCCCCCAAACGACCTTAACACTGCTCCATTAAAATCGCGTTCAAGCTCAAGTACAAAACTTTTTTGCAAATTCCATTTTCATTTACATTTTATGTACATCTGCAAATGTGTGTGTGTATTTGCAAAACAAAAATCATAAGAGATACCTGAGAGAGAGAGATAAAGTTAAACACAAAAATCCACTTACTCTGAGAGAATTTTACCTTGCACTTGTGTTTGTTTGGTTCAAGTTCAACTATAGTGGTATGTGCAGATAAAGTTCCAAAAAGACATAATGCAAAAACAAAAACACTGCAAGCTGGTTTCTTTTGTGTCAACAACTGAAGAGAGAGGGTTCTCCACTCGATTTCTGCTTTTGATTGCAATATGATTGTGTTGTTGTTTTTGTTAAGGGTGGCTGGAGCTGGATATTTATAACTTCAAAACCATTTGTGTGGGTAGGTATAGCTTAGCTACACCTTATTCCTCTTTCTCTTTCGTCGATGGTCATATTCAAGTGCTTGAGTGTAATGAGGGAATGAGAAAACCACCCCATGAATTGGTTTTCTCGATGTGGTGGTGGACTGTGGTGTGGTTCTCTTCTGGTTCTCTGCTGGGAGATTTGGGGTTGATTTTCGTTTAATATAATATTATTGCAAAGAAAGAGAAAGAGTAGGAGTAAGAAAATAAAAAATATTTGTTGCTCTCTTAAACTTTTTTTTCGTATATTTACACACTCGATATAGAAGAGAGGTGAAAAGAAATTTTATTAACAAAAAAAAAGAATATATTGCGAATAGGAGAATTAAAGAAACAGACGAAACATTATCGATAGAGAAGAAGGAAGGAAAGAAGCTTAAGTTGGGTATGGTATGGGTAGGTCGGGTGCAGTCTCCGTGCAGGCCGTCGTCATCGTTTTGTCGGTTTCTTGTTCTTCTTGTTGTTGTTATTTTTCGTTTTGTTTTTGTTAGTGTTTTCCTTTTTGTATTTTGTTAGCTCACACTATTTTTGTACTTGATAGATAGGTACATATGTACGTAGAGTAAAGTAGTGAATCGTCGTTTTGCGGGGGTCGAGTTATTTTACTTCTCGTTTGTTTCAACTTCAACTATAATAATACCTACCTACTGACAAACAGCCCTTGACAATGATTGTTTTTATATGTACATATGTATGTATGTATGTTGGTATGTAGAAGTACCTAGGTATTTGGTATGTAAAGTTGCAACGTACATTATTATATCTTTATACATTATTTGGATTATTGATAACAATGCATAGGTACTTAACAGAGATGTAGGTCTGTATCTACGTAGGTATGTATGTTATGCATATGAAACAGCTTGAATAAACAAATTTGTATGTAGGTATACATATATGTATGTATGTAGGTAGGTTAGGTACTATAGGTACCTTGTTATTTGTGACAAACCTTTAGATTAAATGAACGCTTTCTAATTGTTATTTTATAAAGATGTCCTTTTAATTTTATTTATGGGATTTAAATCAGGATTTTTAAAAATACAAACTTAATTTATGTTCCAGATACAAAATGAACAGCTAGCTAATTTATAAAGTTAAGTACTAGATAAGTTTGTTAAGTGATATTGATTCTTCGTTTTGTCAAAGACACCATCAAAAGAGTTATTATTTCTTTGCAGTATGAATTAAAAATTCCACCATGAGTAATTCAAGATACAGTAAAACCTGCTTAAGAGAAGCACCCGATGATCTGAAGCACTTTTATCACCATCTATATACTATGCGACCAGTACCCACGGCGCGGCGCGGCGTGATAGTTAGTTGTCATGCCCTCCATCCCTGACAACATTACTCGCACACGGGAATGGTTGAGAGTTGTAAGTCACTAGGCCTCAACGGATTGTTGCGCCACCTAATTTATTTATTGAAGTACTATGACACCAATTTCCTTTTAAGATATTCCGTTTAAGCTTAATTAGCTTGAATGGGAAACCCTAACCCCTTGAACACAATGGGAATTCGCTAGTCGCGGTAAAAATCGCTGTAGCACAAGCTGTCACTAAAATCGCTCACTATGTAGCAAAGGTCGCCCACAATGGTGTAGCGCAGGAAGAACGTCAGCTGTCATTTTTTTTTGACATTTATACATTTGTGTTTAGTTTTGTAAGACTATTCATATTTTTGGGCAACTTAATTTTCAATTTTTAAATTAAAAAATGGACAAACACGATGAAGTTGCATTTATTGCAATGATAATGCAAATGTGCTACTGCGGAATGAAGCTTTTAAAGCTTTACTGCCCCAGCAGAATGGAGTCACTGTAGCGCTTTTAAAGCTTTAAAATGTAGCGCGACTAATAGCGGAAAGTAGAAAATTCCATTGTGGCGCTGTGTACTACTTTCGTATGTTTCAACTTTGACAGCGCGACAAGCGGCCGCTACAGCGACTCCATTCTGCTGGGGCAGTAAAGCATCTTGCACATGAGCTACGAACTACGAACTGCAAACTGTGGATGTTCGCATATTTTGACTTTTCTATCACATGCGCTTTATTTCTATTCAAAGACAACGATGAATTGAATTACCCTTTTCTCCATATTTTCCTCAGCCATGATCTTTCACACAAAAACGAAACAACAGTGATATTGATAAAATTTTGAGGTTATGTATGTTGCGCACGAACAATTTATTCGTTGCAGTGTGGATGGTATGTGGAACGCGAATAAATTTTGACAGTTCGTAGCGACCACACTGCAATTCGTTACTACCAAACTGTTTTTACAAAAATTTTCCTGTTTTGAAGAACAAAATGCAAATTTTATTATCCTAACACTAGTGTCAATATTGACAATAATATTAGGATAATAAAATTTGCATTTTGTTCTCTAAAACAAGACAATTTTGTAAAAACAATTTGTTAGTAACGAATTGCAGTGTGGTTGCTACGAACTGTCAAACTCTATTCGCGTTCCACATACCATCCACACCGCAACGAATAATTTGTTCGCGCTCAACTTAACCTCAAAATTATACCACTCTTGTTTTGTTTTTGTGTGAAAGATCATGGCTGAGGAAAATATGGAGAAAAGGGTTGACAATTCGTCGCTGTCTGCGAATAGAAATAAAGCTCATGTGAAAGAAAAGTCAAAATATGCGAACATCAACAGTTCGCAGTTCGTAGCTCATATGCAAGATGCTTTAATACATATGAAATATATTTTCAGTTAATTTTTAAATTTTTTGGAATTAAAAAAAATTTATCGGACAGAAGAAAAAATTTGATAGACGATTTCATTTGTTCCTTATTTTTGACCTTTTCAAAGATTAATATAATTGTTTTCAGCTTATCTCCGCTCAATGGGATTTTAAGATCAAGCTATATATGAATTTGTGTTGC
The DNA here is from genome assembly GCA_920104205.1 of Eupeodes latifasciatus. Taxonomy (NCBI): domain Eukaryota; kingdom Metazoa; phylum Arthropoda; class Insecta; order Diptera; family Syrphidae; genus Eupeodes; species Eupeodes latifasciatus. The sequence continues at coordinate 56,858,336 of OV049924.1, forward strand.
ACTTATCTGGACTCCACTCAAGAGTCGTTTCTTCGCATAAACTAATTAATTTTGAGTGAAAAAACTTGCGTATGTGAAAAAAAACCAAGAAATTTTGTTTTTTTTACTAAAGTGGGTTCTACTGTACAGTGAAAAGGTGCTTCTGAAATCTGGAGTTTGCAGTTACAATGTTTGCAATACCTCGCTTTTAGCATTAGCATGGTTGTTTTTTTGTTATACTTTTAGGTCTTGGTCTTGACAAGCGGATTAGGTTTTTAAGACCTTAAAGCTTCAGACTGTTTTTTTTTTTTTAAACAGAATTACTTTATTTTAAATACAGGGTTATCCATTTTCCGGTTTCAAAAGTAAACGTTAATAAAACACATATAAAATATTGTTTTTCATGATATTTCTTTTTAATTATAAATTTTGAACGTTGACATCATGTGTGAAATACTACATTATTTAAATGACCATCACGCAAATTGTTGCAAGCATCGATTCTTTTGAGGTAATTTTCTACCACTTTTTGACACATATTCAGCCATAACTTGACGAATGTTGGTTTTTAAGTGCTCAAGAATTAAAGGTATATCTGCATAGCCTTACAAAAAATAGTCAAGCGGTGTCAAATCACATGATCTTGGTGGCCAGTTGATATCACCACGACGAGAAATAACGTGGCCATCAGGAAATGTCTCTTGCAACTAAACCATATTCGCTTGAGTTGTGTACCATGTGGCACCGTCTTGTTAAAACCACATATTCTCCAAGTCGTGTTCTTCAAAAGCAGGCAAAAAATTGTCGGTTATCATATGATCGTAATACTCCGAATTGACAGTGACAGTCGTTCCATCGTCGTTTTCGAAGAAGTAAGATCCAATCACACCTCCGGATCAAAGAGCGTACCAAACAGTGACTTTTTGTGGATGTAATGGCTTCTCTCGTTTATTAACACATCCACCGAGTGAAAAATGTGCCTGTCGCTAAAGCAAATTCTGTTCGAAAAATCGCTGTCCACCGCCTGTTGTTCAAGCACCCATTCGACGTATGTATCTATTTTCGTAAATGTCAGACTTTCAACTGAACGAAAAAAAATTGGTTTAACAACTTAGTTTGACAGATGTCGAATTCTAGCCCTATACTTTTTACTCAAAATGAATAACCCATTGCTACAGAACAAAGTTGAAGTCTTCCAACCCATATTTTAAAGTAAAAAAATTAAATTTTGACCTCTTTGATTTAAGATCTAATTGACGTTGCGATGTCATTAAAAGAGAAAAGAAAACCAACCTTTCTGTAATAATCTTTTTCCCCGAAAGTTATCTTTTGGGTTACGACGTATTTGATTTATAGCAACGATATGCTTAATATTATCCCATCAGATTCAAATCGTATTTTCGTTTCGCGTGACGTATCAATTTAATGAAGGATTTAATAACGATTTCTTGTCTGGTTATGCTTGTCTATGCAGATAAGCAAAAAAACTATTAACGCCCGGTGCGTTATTGCTGATATACGGCCATAATTGCTGCACAAAGTTGTCCAGCAGGCCTATCGCTAGCCGCGGCACTATACTTATCACAAAACATTTTTTATACCAAACTTAATTTTAACAAGATCGTAAAAAATCATAGTTCAGAAATAATTTTCCTATTTTAATAAGAAATAACTCAATATTGATTCAGATTGAAATTGAAATTCTTGTATTCAGTTCAACAAAATTAAACTTAATTTTGAAATAAAATCATTTAAAATCATGAAAATCATGAAATTAAAATAAATATGATCCAGCAAGTGTTCATATATGCGTTTCGCCCCGGTGCAATGGTTGGGCTCATCAGAAGATGACCATTACACCTTGTCTTGACGCATATTTTCCCGAAAAAATCGAGATACCATATAATCTTCTTCTTCTGATGAGCCCAACCATTGCACCGGGGCGAAACGCATATATAAACACTTGCTGGATCACATTTATTTTTATTTCATGGTTTTCATGATTTTAAATCATTTTATTAAAAATAACAGTGTTCAGGAAAAAAACTATTTGACTTTTGACATTCAAATATTTCTTTTTCAAAAAAAGCCATAGCACGGCAATAAATTATAGCTACAATTTATCTTCTCTGAAGACTTGTAGCAACCATATAATTCGCAGTTGCTCTAAGTAGCTCGGATTATATGGTATCTCGATTTTTTCGGGAAAATATGCGTCTAGACAAGGTGTAATGGTCATCTTCTGATGAGCCCAACCATTGCACCGGGGCGAAACGCATATATGAACACTTGCTGGATCATATTTATTTTAATTTCATGATTTTCATGATTTTAAATCATTTTATTAAAAATAACAGTGTTCAGGAAAAAAACTATTTGACTTTTGACAGTCAAATATTTCTTTTTTAATTTTGAAAGTTGTTTAAATAAGTTTTCATTCTAAAAAAAATTAAACAAATCTGTCCAGAAATTATAAAAAAGTAAAAAATCTTTGATACCTGTAAAGAACACCTTTTTTGGTAATAATTTGAGGAAGTCTAAAACAATTTCAAATAAATGGTCCACACAACAACCTATGATATAAATCCTGTCGTAGTGTAATTGATTCGGTGTAAAGTAAAACCAAAATTGTTCTCTTCATATGACTCATATACCAAATTTTAAAGTAAGTATTCTGTAAGTTAAGAAACAGCCGTCATAGGTTTAATGCAATTTAAACAATCAATGTTTCCACTGTTTCCTCTTGGAATCAGTGGCGATTCCTGCTCATGATCTCAGGGTTAGCTACTTTCTTCTAGAAGTTGAAGATAAGTTTTCAAGAATAATAATTCATTTTATTAAAATTTTCTGCAGTCCGCCCTGAGCTTACATCGATAACTGCAGCAAATGTTTCATGATTTTATTAAAGTAATAACAATAGATAATTGGGACTTTAAATGAATGTCAGACAAAGCTATAAACTCTGGCTGTCGGATTCTATCAGAAATGTGATAGCCTAAAACGTCAGCAACAGTTTTGATTAAATTATTTTGGATATCAATTAAAAAACTTTAAAAACTGTTGACGTTTTTTTGAAATGTTATGTTGGACACTTAAAGCTTCGTCTTTCCTATAGTCTGACCAAAGGTAGCTAATTTAATTACATATTGCAAATGGGAGGCACTTAGCTTTTGTTTTCTCTGATGTGTGGTTAGAGTATTCATATTGTCCACATCCGAGGAACTCCACGCGAAAGAGATACCGGAAAAAAGCAAACAAGATCAACAAAATAATTTGTTGTTATTCTCACTACCAAATAGCTATTGGTAATATTACATATATATTTAATATTGATTTTCGCTAAAGGTTCGAGTATACTCTCTGTTTCTATACTTGTGTGTTCATTTTAAATATGTAGGACGCCCATTATTAGCTTCTCCGAAAACGATATTGTTGAAAATGGTTTCTCTAATAATGTTTAAATTATGGTCTTTGCTTGAGAAGTATTGAAAATTCCACCAAGATCATGAAAATAAAGTATCTATTTTCAAACAAACAAAGAAGACTCTGTTTACAACGACTTATCTCATAGCCTAAAACCTTATTCTTAGCTGTTCATAGAATTATGCAATTCCATGACTTAGAAGTCAAATTAAATTTTTTATTGAATACAATTTGAAAATTAAATTTTTTTTTTCGAAAGCTATGAATAAATTTAATTTTTATTTTTTGAAAATTTCTTTTCCATTAAAAGAAATTCTTAATTTTATTTGAGCTGTTCTAAGGAAATCAAATAAAATAATTTCTTACGACTAGCATCTACCATGTTTGAATTGGTATGGGAATATATTAATAGTAATTAATTACAATAAAATATATAAACTTAGTCCAAAAAGTCTCTGTACAGCAGCCTAATTTTAGTGTTTTTTGAAAAAAGTATAAGGAATAAATGTAAGAACCAAAGTGGTGTAACATTGAAAAAAGTTAGTTTCCACCTTCACCTTTTTACCAAATTTAAAAAATTGTGATTGTAATTTTCAAAAACCCGTTTTTAATATATATTGTTATAGTAAATATTTTATCTCAAATCAACAAAAAGAAAGCTGCTGTACGGAGACTTTTTGGACTATGTGTATATGTACATAAAAAACATTGAAAAACAATAGACATTAAAATGCACTTTCTTAAGTCACTTTCCTTTCAGCATAAAAGAAGGTTCTAAACAAAAACTACTTCCTATTAAACATTTGAATAATCCGCCTAAACTCCAACGCCTTTGCTATTTTCTTTTCCTCACACATCGGCATCAAAAATTAGTATAATCGCTAAAAGCCGCGCTAACCCACGAAAATGCATTGCTCACTATATTCTTGTAGAACAGGGTCAAGCAAGTTCGCTAGCAAACCCCATTTTCACATAAATAAATAACCTCGCACAATTTTCTGCTTTCAAAAACGAATATGGTATGATGTATAAATAGTTGCCGTGTTCGACGATCATGTTCGATTCGTCACAGTGTTGTTCTTTCTTCCATAGTCCATACGAAGTATAAAGAGAGAAGACATCAAACTCTTGGTCGCGCCTGGTCTTCATCTCTGTTGTGTGTCTTTAATGTGTACCTGCATACTTCGCCTGGTGATCGCTTTTTTTTGCGCTTTCCCTTCTATTTATTTGTACAGGCTTTTATTTGAATGTGTGTATTTATCTGTATGTGTAGAATGTATGAAATTTGATAGCGCAAACTTTTGCGATGCCCAAAGCCCAATGTTCCAAGATAGATTAGGTATTGTATTTCCTCACACATCGGCATCAAAAATTAGTATAATCGCTAAAAGCCGCGCTAACCCACGAAAATGCATTGCTCACTATATTCTTGTAGAACAGGGTCAAGCAAGTTCGCTAGCAAACCCCATTTTCACATAAATAAATAACCTCGCACAATTTTCTGCTTTCAAAAACGAATATGGTATGATGTATAAATAGTTGCCGTGTTCGACGATCATGTTCGATTCGTCACAGTGTTGTTCTTTCTTCCATAGTCCATACGAAGTATAAAGAGAGAAGACATCAAACTCTTGGTCGCGCCTGGTCTTCATCTCTGTTGTGTGTCTTTAATGTGTACCTGCATACTTCGCCTGGTAATCGCTTTTTTTGCGCTTACCCTTCTTTTTATTTGTACAGGCTTTTATTTGAATGTGTGTATTTATCTGTATATGTAGAATGTATGAAATTTGATAGCGCAAACTTTTGCGATGCCCAAAGCCCAATGTTCCAAGATAGATTAGGTATTGTATGAGAGTTGTATTGCATGAAATGAAAATTATTTGTAGAAAATTCACTTTGATTGCAAGTTATGTAACTACAACCGAATTTCTTAACATAATGGTCAACTGTTGAGTTGGTTAGTAATTCAATTACCAAATAATATTATTATTATATTACAAAATGAGATTTATTCTAAAATTCTTGGTTTAGCGCCGCTAAACCTGCTGACTATGAGGAATCGCCCCTGCTTGGAATGCCTGAAATTATTATTAGAAACAATCAATTTGGAACATTATTTTCAAAAATTAACTAGATATTTCTTTAAATAATACATTCTTCTACCAAAATTTGTCAAGCTGTTAAGCTTTAAAGAAACTGGTTATCTCAGCTCACTTTCAATATCGTCCATCCATTCAAATAATACAGTTATAACAGACCCAGCACAAATATGTAACTTATTCTCCAAATCCTGGTCTGATTATTCAAAAGATACAAATTATTCTAGTCTTTTTAAAACCAAAAAGGATGAATTTACCATAAGTCTCCCCTACATTCCAAACAAAAACATCTTTGCTCAACTTATACAACTCCCTATCTCTTACATGTTTAAGCAAAACCAAAGGCACAACACCTGGTAGAGACAGGATAAGTTATCCTATGCTAAAAAATTTACCTACAGATGTGAAACCAAGACTCATCTTACTCTACAACAATATTCTCGAAACTTCAGTAATACCACAAATTTGGAAAACTGCAACCCTACTTCCCATACATAAGCCCAACAAGACAAATTTTCAATCGATGGCTATCGCCCGATTTCCCTAATATCCTGTATCTCAAAGGTTTTAGAAAAAATAGTAGCAAACCACCTCATGTTGCTCATTGAAGAAAAAAAAAATTTATATCACCCAACCAAGTTCCATTTAGAACACATCTTCACTTACATAAATTATTACATCTCTAATGCGATATCTTCAAAAAATCATGTCTCAGTTCTTTCACTCGACTTTGAGAAAGCCTTTGACCGAATCGGTTTACATATAGTTCTTAATAAGTTAAACATGGAACGTTGGAAAGCAAATCTTTGGCTATGTTAGATAATTTTTAACAAATAAAAAATTCTTCACAAGAGTTAACGATTTTTTTCTAACGCATACTTGTTTCGTCTTATCCTCGCACTGAAATCGTTGTTACGGGCGATTTCAATGTACACAATTCTTCATGGCTTCAACATTCAGGCCAGACAACACCCGATGGAGTGCGTGTAGAAATCTTCGCTGAGTTGAGCCACCTAACTCAGCTGGTCAACGAGCCCACCCGAATATCGGACGTTAAAGGTCGAGCAGAAAACACTTTTGACTTGTTTCTTACCTCTGACCCTGATAAGTACACTGTTAGTGTTCTATCTCCTCTAATCTTTAACTGGTCACTATGCTTCCTCGATAGTGACGTTGACGCCAGCGCTGATATGATCACAAGTTTAATTCTCCTGGGAATGAGAACCTTTATACCGAATAGGGTTAAAAGTATCAGACCTAAGGAAAAAGGTTTGATGCGAGCTGCAAAGAGGTTATTAGGGCCAAAGAGGTAAGTTTCCGTTGCTATAAAGCCAACCGTACTGAGGAAAGCCGGAAAAAGTTCAAATAAGCCAGGAAGGCCTGCAACGCCCATATTCGACGGACCAAATTTTTACATGAAATTACGGCAAAAAATACTGCAATGTCCCAAAGGCAGTACAAATTTTTGGTCATTTGTAAAAAAACATGAGGAATTCTTCCTCTTCCTCGGTTCCTACGCTCGTTGTCAATGACACTCCATTTGTAAGCTCTTTAGAGAAAGCTAATCTCTTTGCTAGGCAGTTCGCCGCCAATTCTACGCTGCCAGTGATGACTCCACCTGTACTTGAGCGAGTTAGTGATTGTATGGGACCAATCTTTTTTCGCACTCGTACTGTGTCAAGAGTCCTTAGAGATCTAAACACACATAAAATCTGCTGGTCCGGATGGTATCCCCGCTATTGTTCTGAAGAGGTGTTCTTCAACGCTGGCAAAACCACTGCGTCCACGTTTTCATCTGTCCTACTCCTCTGGTCTCGTTTCGAGCGTATGGAAAACTGCATTTGTCCAGCCTATTCCCAAAAAAAGCGAATCTTCCTCACCCTCTAATTATCGACCGATTGCACTTACGTCCCTTCTTTCCAAGGTCATGGAAACGCTGGTAAATTATCAGCTTAAGAAATATCTCGAAGACCGAAAGCTTCTTAATGACCAGCAATACAGCTTTCGCAGCAATATGTCCACTGGTGATCTTATGGTTCATCTCACCGAACAGTGGAGCAAATCTTTACATCGCTTTGGAGAAAGTAAGATTATTGCACTTGATATTTCAGAAGCATTTGATAGGGTTTGGCATCAGGCTCTCTCATCGAAAATGCGTGCTTTCGGTTTTCATGAATACCTGCTGCATTGGATTAGTAGTGATTATCGTTCAATACAAGTAGTATTGGATGGAATTATGTCTGAAAACCATAAAATAAATGCGGGTGTGCCCCAGGGCTTTGTTCTATCTCCAACACTCTTTCTCATTTTTATTAATGATCTCCTGTCTGCAACATCTAATCCAATACATTGTTTCGCTGGCGATAGTACTCTTAACTTTTCATATTCGTTTTTAGACTCACATCCCTCTTATTCGGCTGTGGAACTACAACGACAAAATATGATAAGCTCATTAAATTCCGACCTATACAGCATTGTACAATGGGGATTAAAAAACCGCGTGGAATTTAATGCTTTGAAAACCCAATGCTATGCAATGCTTGTATCGTTAAAGCGAAATATACCCCCATTGCCATTATCCATGGATGGCACTTGCATCAATGAGACTGAACACCTCGATATTCTCGGTATGTGTGTCACCAACCGCCTCTTGTGGAATGATCACATACGCGATGTCACCAAAAATGCCGCAAGGTGTTTGGGTTTCCTTAGGCGATGCAAGAAATATTTCACCCCTTCTGATCTGGCTGTTATCTACGTCCAAAACTTGAGTATAACTCCCATCTCTGGGCTGATGCTCCTGCAACTTACTTAAGCCTCTTGGATAGTATTTAACATAGAGCATTTAAATTGATAGATGATAATATAATCATAAGTTCATTTACTTCGCTTGAACATCGTCGTAAGGTCTCTTGTCTGACCCTTTTTTACCGTTATTTTAACGGCTTATGCTCTAGTGAAATAGCCAGTTGCATTCCTCCCCTTAAACAGTTCATCCGTAATGCTCGCGCTTCTAGGAATGCTCATCAGTATACCCTCGAGCCCAACTTCGGCCGTACTGTCAAATACAGAGATTCGTTCTTTAGCCGTACTACGCGAATGTGGTATACCTTACCACACTCTGTCTTTCCTAGTCATTGCAATATTCAGGAATTCAAAACCAATGTGCACCGACATCTCCTTTTTAACCCTCTCTTCTTCCTAGAGCTCACAATGTGCATCTGCATAATAAGAGTAGTAATATCCCCTTGAGAGTGTGCTTAATATAAAAAAAAAATACTTGTTGGATAATGGTATCCCACAAGGATCTCCATTATCTGTAGTATTATTTAAAATTGCTTTTGATCATATTTTAATCATGTTAAGTAACTACAAACTTCTTGACAGCTGTTTGTACGCAGATGACATTTATATATTAAGTAAAACAAATTATTTAAGCATATGTAAAGACCAATTCAATAACGCTGTAAATGATATTTTAGAGTGGTCTTCTGCTTCACAGGAGCAAAACTATCATTACAAAAATGTAAAATATTTCATATTTGCAGAAAACTCAATTCCCCTGAGCTTAGCCTAAGTATAAATAATGTTCAGATTGAAAATGTTAAAAAACACTAAGTATCCTAGAATTAACATTTAATAATAAGTTTAATTGGAAAGACCATTGTTTAAACATAAAAAAATATCTAACTGCTAGGCTCGCTATAATTAAATTTTTATCATGTAATAAAAGTCATGTACATATTAATACATTATCATACATAACAAAAATGATAGTTTTAAGTAAAATTGATTATGGTATATATATTTATGGCAATTCACCAAAAACTACCCTGAAATATTTAAAATCAAGAAATCACCATATCATCACTTCACCTATAAAAAATATACTTGCGGAAGCAGGACTACCAACAATCGAGGAATGTCATAGAGAATTGATATCAAAGTTAGTTGTAAAGTTAATATTTTCAAAAAACTTAGTTATTGACAAGGACAACCACCGTTCCATCAGACATAAATCTGAGAAACATATCCAATCCTCAATAAGCAAAATCATAGATAAAGCTCATGAAATAGAACTCCAGTTTAAAAAACCACGAAAGATACTTTTATCTTACCCGCCATGGCATATAAAACCTGATTCCATCCTGATGAATTTGGCCCACTACAATAAGGTAAATACATACCAGCAATGCAGTATACTGATCTTTGTTTTCCGATATCTCATCTGAACTTAAAAAAGACGGTTGGGAATTCATCTTTACAGATGGTTCTAAATCACTAAGCCATACGTGCGTCGTTTGCCGTCACATCAGAAAATGGTTTTATTCTGTGCATTGGTTCCTTACCGGAATCCACATCAATTTTCACGGCAGAAGCATTTGAAATTCTCCATGCACTAAAGATAACTATGGAAAACAGTGGCAAATTCATTATAATGCTCAGACAGTATATCTATCTTAAAAGCTATAAACAATCCAAACAACCACCTAATTTCCTCCATAGGAAACAAGATTGCAATGATGCCAAAGAAAATAAAACTGATGTGGACAGTGGACCCCTGGTCAAAGCAGCAAATTCAGCAAAAGAAGCACCAGTATTTCAATTCAATGCATTCACTAAACAAGACCTTAAAACTCGGATTAATAAAAACTTAAAAACTTTGCAAGAAACTAAATGGAGCCTTTACCACCATCGTTATACAAAAGTAAACCCAACGAAATCCCCACCTACATAAATACCTTACAAACCTACCAAAACGTAAAATCACAAACTTTGTACGCCTCAGCCTTCAACAACCCACCAACACCTGCTCACCAGAAACAACCACCCGATATGTGTGGAACATGCAACACAACTTTGAATATCTCAACTCAAACATCTTCGAAAATTGCCAAATGGACTCCGTTTTTAAAAATCTATCAATTTATGAAATACTAAAAAATCCTAATATCGGGTGATTTTTTAAGAGCTTGAGAACTTTTTTTAAAAAAAAACGCATAAAATTTGCAAAATCTCATCGATTCTTTATTTGAAACGTTAGATTGGTCCATGACATTTACTTTTTGAAGATAATTTCATTTAAATGTTGACCGCGGCTGCGTCTTAGGTGGTCCATTCGGAAAGTCCAATTTTGGGTAACTTTTTCGAGCATTTCGGCCGGAATAGCTCGAATTTCTTCGGAAATGTTGTCTTCCAAAGCTGGAATAGTTGCTGGCTTATTTGTGTAGACTTTAGACTTGACGTAGCCCCACAAAAATAGTCTAAAGGCGTCAAATCGCATGATCTTGGTGGCCAACTTACCGGTCAATTCCTTGAGATGAATTGTTCTCCGAAGTTTTCCCTCAAAATGGCCATAGAATCGCGAGCTGTGTGGCATGTAGCGCCATCTTGTTGAAACCACATGTCAACCAAGTTCAGTTCTTCCATTTTTGGCAACAAAAAGTTTGTTAGCATTGAACGATAGCGATCGCCATTCACCGTAACGTTGCGTCCAACAGCATCTTTGAAAAAATACGGTCCAATGATTTCACCAGCGTACAAACCACACCAAACAGTGCATTTTTCGGGATGCATGGGCAGTTCTTGAACGGCTTCTGGTTGCTCTTCACTCCAAATGCGGCAATTTTGCTTATTTACGTAGCCATTCAACCAGAAATGAGCCTCATCGCTGAACAAAATTTGTCGATAAAAAAGCGCGAAACACATTTCGAACCGAACACTGATTTTGGTAATAAAATTCAATGATTTGAAAGCGTTGCTCGTTAGTAAGTCTATTCATGATGAAATGTCAAAGCATACTGAGCATCTTTCTCTTTGACACCATGTCTGAAATCCCGCGTGATCTGTCAAATAGTAATGCATGAAAATCCTAACCTCAAAAAAATCACCCATTACATACTAGATACACTAAACATACTATTTACATTTAAATTTCGTAATCGAGTTTTGCAAACAAAATTAATGTTTTTTTTTTAAATAAAAAAAATTGACATTTTTGATCATCAAAAATCAATCAATTTGATCATTTGATCATCGACAAGAGCTTGCATAGAAAAAGAAGATTATTGAAATCGGTCCATTAGTTCTTGAGAAACATTAAAAAAAAAGAAGTTTTTATGAGGGTTACCCTTCTGGAGCAATTACAAAATATTTTTTTCTGGTAGAGAGAAGCCAAATTAAGAACACAAAATTTAGAGAAAGCTTTTAAAAAAATCACATATTTTCAAATTGACGGTTAAACTCAAGGTTTCTTCTTAAGAACCTGAATATTTGATCTTTTTCTTAGAAACAAATTTTATGAAAATAATTTAAAGCATGACTAAAATTTTTTCAAATTCTAAATTGAGTGAAAACAAAAATTTGAGTTGTTCAGCAAACAGCTTTTTGGTGAATGTCGTTAAATTACTAACAAATCTTTAAATGAAATCTTTACTTAACAACTTGACTTTATAAGCTTTATGGCTCTTATGACCCCCCCCTGGATCGTCCATTGGTCAAAATTTGACGAATTTGTGATGTGTTTTTAGAATAGGACTGAATATCCCATTCATATTATGTTCTTGGTCCAGTCTTCAGTTAAAAGTAGTACTTTTAGCAACAAAGTTTAAGGAAGTAAAATACAAATTTTGTTTTCATATACAAAAAATAATAATTCAAAATATAATGGGGGTCATGTCCATTAACGCAATACGATTCGTTTTGAATTAAAGGGAATTCCTTTGAAAAAAACAAACAAATTTTCTCCGAGGGGGGCTCATGACCCCTACGACAACACCCCCCCCCCCCCTGGATCCGCCATTGAATGCATATACATAGGTAGGTGCAAAAAGACTCAGTAATCTAGAGAAGCATACGCTGCAGAAATCTACTTGTAATTCGCACCACAGAAGTTCTTATGAACTCTTACGAAGGTAGATATAAATAACTTTAGTAAGTCAGTACAAAATTGGACCTTATAATTGCAAACAGGTTGAAAGAAAAAGTTCATTGTCATACGAAAAAAAAGTACCTAGGTACTTCAGGCTCCTAATCCTAGTAGGTAAGTATATACCTATGTATGTATATGTAAGGATGTTTGCAGGAACATAGAATGTACTTATATGTGAAAGTAAACTTATTATCTGTTTATTCATTTATCATCTCACAATTTTGTCAAGCCTTTTAAAAGCCGCCTTTTAAAAGCCGCCTACACACGACCCATCTGCCTACAGCAATTTTAATTTAGAAATAAATCTCGGTTTCTCAAACATATGTACCTAGGTATACTTTATTCAAACTACTGATATAAATTCCCCCCCGTTAGAAAATAAAAATGAAGACTTTTCTGGAACTTCTTATACCTATATCTAGCTTCATACCTACCTACCTACAAAATAGAAAAACTAAAAATTACATCTTACACTCAACTCAGAAAAAATAAAAAGGTTAACTCACCCATCATCGTATCGTGATCAACCATATTCGTTCTCGAAGATACCCTCTGCCTTAATTCAAACTATGTGCGAGTACCTACCCTATACCACATTATGTGTGTCATTCGGTGTGGCATCAGGCTCAGGCATCTTGTTTTCACCCTCAAACTACTATTTTATATGTCTATCAAATGAATAAGAAGCAAATTCAAAAAAAAGAAAATATTAAACAGAAAACGAACAATAAATACTTTTTCACCCTCTTTTGTCGTTTTATAAATGAAAGGACAAACCGAAAATTATAAAAAGGAGAGCAAAAAAATTGAAAATTCAAAATAACTCTCTTACTTGGTCGAAAAGACGAAAATACGAAAACTCTCTCTTTTACCTAACAGTTTTGTATATTTTTCACCGGGTGCCCGATATTGCACAATTAACACACTAATACTAATACACACATAAAAAACACACAAATACGCACAAACTTTCACTCACACTAAGGCTATAAGAGTATTCATGCAACTCTCATGGCCAAAGTCTGCATGCACAAGTGCACCCACATTTCGGTGACTTTGGGTTGCACCCCTCAGGTGCTTTGGGGTGCTTCTTGTGTGGAAGGGTGGTTGCACCCCTCAGAAAATGTTCACCTTGCACCGAGGCACTGTTGAGACGAACAAGGGAATAAAAAAAAAACGGTAATCATTGTGCGCACGCTCGAATGTCCTTGCCCTTGGTTGCGTTCGTCGTCTGTGACTCTGACTCTGACTAGAAACAGGCGCCCCTGAATTTTTTTTCCCATCCAACAAGCAACTGAACCAACATAAAGCCAAACCATAGCCATGAGCCCTTCACCTTCAAACTAACAGTGTATAGAGGCGCGTGGGTATAGGTGCCGATGTGTGCAGAGCTGCATACAATGATGCAACAATATTCAATAACCCTGGTGCTGTGGTGCTCTGCTCTCTGCTCTGAGTCTGATGATGGCTAAAAAGCTTTTATATCACCATATTTTCTGTTTTCAAAACCCGTTCAAAGAACTTCCTTTGTCTGCCTTGCTATACGCTCCGGCTCCATGTTCCAACCAAAAAAGCTATAAGAGAAAAGTTTAGTTGCAAGCTGATGCACAAGCACAAGCAGTGTGTCTGAGTTGATTCGGGTTGGGGGTATAAGGCACCCTTTTTTCATTAGAGCCTCTCTCTCTCGCTATCACAGTGAACAGGGTGTTGGCTGTTGGCTCGATGGATTTTAAGGTTATTTCCCTATGCGGATATAATATGCAATGCTAAGGTTATGTTGTGCAATATCGCTTATACCGCTTGTTGTAAATATATGTATACATTGTTGGAAATCATTCCATATCTTGAGAGCATTAATCAAGATACAAGAAACAACCCCTCTATTATGTTGAATGTCGTTGTTTTGTTTGTGTTTCTTTACACTTGATGGTTGATTTGTTATGCTCGTATCGTATACCTACCTTACCTACCTACCTACTTACACATTATTTTTTATGTATTGAAGCAGACTTCAAGTTTTAAGCAGGTTGTGTGTCTGACTTGGCTGGCTGGATGACTGGATGGCTTATATGGATTACACCAGTTCCTATAGATACATATGTATAAACGAAGGGTAAAATAAAATTAGGGGAAGGGTTGAATTCCACTTTAAACAAAAAAAAAAAAGAAAACCTTTTGTAAATTTTAAAAATGTATCGTTCGAACAATTATCAGACTCATTCGTTGAATTCTGTCAAAACACAGTAATTGCGTAACAGGATGGAAACAGATTTTTTAAACATCTACGTATGTATGTGTGTATGTAAATCGGGATTGAATGTATTGTTCATCCCTTAATGGATTACTTACCTATGCATGCCTGCCTAACTATAAGAAGAACTCAAAAAGTGTGTAATTATTTTCGATTGCACCTTGTAGATACTTATGGATTTTGAACTGGACATTTTTGACTGTAGGTTACTGAAGGTTCAATTTGAGGTCAATTAGTAAAACAAAGAAACAACAACACTTCAAAACCTAGAACTCAACATAGTACAAGCCAGTGTTGTCTTCCAAACAAAAAATGTTTGTTATCATGAAAAAAATATAACAGTCCAGGAAAATTAAACATTCACTTCGAAAAAATTCTAACAGACACGAATTTTGGGGGAGAGCTTTATTTAGACGTCTTCAACGATTCCTAAAAATAACCATTTATTTGGATTGTTGCAAAAATTTAACTGGGGGTAAAGTGCAGTTTTATTCAATTTGGCTGGTCTTTTTAGCTCAATGCTAGATTTAAAGAAAAACAATTCAAAAAATTGTAATAAAATCTTATTTTAAAGTGAGAAAACATATATTTTAAGATTAATTTTGAGACATGTTTCCTATCGAGAATATAAATGTTAGAGTTGATAGGGAAGGGAAACTACATTTTTTTAGTAGGGTTTGAATACTACAACAACTTGATTGTGATAAAAGATGGCTAAAAATTGGATTGCTGCATATAAAGTGTTTTTCATTTGGCACGGGTAGATTTTGGCGACCCGTGGCGGCCATTTTGTTTTGGTGACATCTGTCAAATCTTTTGTTTATTATTCAGTTGTTTATACCAAATCATCATAGCAAGTTAGACGATTGAACAGCACGTTCAAATGATAAAACTTTATTATCAAAATGAGTGTTCGTTAACGCAAACGTTGCGCACATTGGCGTCCATTTTACAGTAGACGTGGTGGCCCTTCACAGTCGACTCTTCAACGTTTGGTGGCCAAATTTGAAACGACCCGTTCAGTAAACAATCAGCCAATACCCATACGTTCAAGGAACGCAGGATCGGCCGAGAACATCGCCGAGGTCCGTAAATGTGTACATCAGAACCCGAGCCGGTCTATTCCTCGCCGTGCACAAGAACTCAGCCTTTCGCAGACTTCAACTTGGCGAATTTTTCGTCGGGACTTGGGCCTACACCCGTACAAGATCCAACTGATCCAGGAGTTTAAAGTTCATGACCATAGACAACACCGACGTTTGTTCGCTAACTGGGCTTCGAATCGCTTGGAAGAGAACCCCAATTTTAGACGAAAAATCATCTTTAGTGACGAGGCGCATTTTTGGATGAATGGCTGTGTTAACAAACAAAATTGCCGTATATTGAACCATATGGACCTAAACGACATGTGGTTCCAGGAGGACGGCGCTACGTGCCACACAACAAACGCCACGATTGACATTTTGTATGAACAATTTGAGGGTAAGTTTATCTCTCGCTGGGGTGATGTGAATTGGCCACCAAGGTCATGCGATTTGATCCCGCTAAACTTTTTCCTGTGGTGTTTCTTAAAGTTGCAGGTCTATGCAAATAAACACAGGCCATCGCTCAAATTCAGCCGGATCTATGCATGATCTATAATGATGTCATATTCCACACTTAATGGCATACATGCACCTTTCAAATTAAAAATAATTTTGTTAATACCTCACACACAGCTGGTTTTATTCCATTTTTAACATCTACCCGCCCTTATTGAAAAACCCTTTATTTCACCAGTGCCAACCGATAATCAGATTGCTTTATTTGTAATACTTATTTTTTTAAATTTAATAACTCCAAAAAAGTTTGTTGTTTTAAAAAATATTCTAAGAACAAATCGTTCACATAAGCAAAGAAAAAATCGCAATTTTGCAACAAAAGAGACGATCAAAATTGTACACCAAGTTCTTCTGGCTTAGCCTTTTTTTGGGCAAATTGGAAATTGGTCTTTGAAAATCTCATGGCCGATATAGTTTTTCATCGTTAATCCCTTTACTTTAATTAGTTCTTAAATTATACCGATTGGAATTTATTTTTTTAAGTCTTGTGGACATACATATAAATGAGGCGATATACCAAAATTCAACCTTGTCTGAGTGTTCAAAAACTAATTTTGTCTAATTTTCCTGTTCTAGAAAAATTCGTTCATCACCTGCGCCATTTATTTATAATTTTCATAGAAAATTTATAAAACAATAACTATTTAAATATATGTTAAAAATAAAAGCCTACACTTGATTAAACCCAAAAAAATTAACTTTTACTAAAACCAACCAAACTCAATAAGAAAAGCTACGATAACTTCACAATACCAACGCTGCCAAACTTATTAAGCCACATATGCGTCAAACTGTCAAACAGCAAAATTGAAATCGTTAAGTTTAAAAATAGGGTTTCAGTAACAAATGTAAAGGTCCGAATGTGTGCCTCTATAATTAATTCTTACTGCTAACACCAATTTTAACAGTTCGGCATCAGAGGAAAAAAATGTAATTGACTGAATTTATAGCAACATTTGTAGGTCAAACAAGAATCAAATGAAAACTTATGACTTTGGAAAATGGTCGGTATTATTTAGATTTTTTAATTTCATCTTCTTTTTAGTTTTAACTGACACTTTTGATTTGTAAAATTCTATATCACTAACATATTGTATGTAACTTGAAACTTTAATGGCGGATCGCAAAAGGAGCTGCAGTATTATCATAGCTGTCAAACTATTAAATATAAATACACTAATTTAAAAATCCAACCGAAATTGAAGAAGAGGTCAAACTACAGTCGCGGAATTATAGTTGCATCGACTAAAATATTCACTATACTGAAGCAGTTTTCCTCTAGAATTCACCATTTTTGACGTTTATATGTCACTTTACGATTGATTTACATTCAAAACTCAAAACATACATTCAATAACAAAGTTTCAAGAACTGTCACATAATACGCGATCCATACCAAGGAGGCTGATGAAATGTTGACGCGTGTATATTCATTAAAATGAGTTGCTTGGATTTGAATCAATAAGATTTAATTTAATATTAACTTTATTCCAAAAATTCAATTCTGACGTTTTGTAAAGAAAAACCATTCCTCCTTATTGCGGAGATCAACACTTTCAATTATAAATTTATATATGTCAATCAATTTCTTATTAAATTTCATTGTGACTTTTACCAATATTTTTGATCCATTCAATGTGTTTTAAATATCGTTATTGTGAACCATTTTCATTAATTTTCTGGTTAGCTGTCAATTTTGCTTTGAATCATTAATTTGAATAATATAATAAAATGTGAGTTTTGAATAAATTTAGTTATACAATAGTTTATTATTTTGTGTTCAAAAGTGATCACAGTTGGCCCAATTAATGGAAGATAATGTTTAACTCGGCAAAGATTTGGTTTAAAGCTAACAAGGTGGGAAAATATTACTGTAGCTTAGATTCTCCAGGAAAAACTAAAGTGCAAAATTAAATTAATGATCAAAACAGGGTTCATCATTTCAGCGATTTCAGAAATCTAGCCTCATTTCTAATTTTATTGATTTTCTAAACATTTGTCTTTGCACCTTCAGAACCTAATGGCATGATAGTTTTTCAATTAAATTCGCAAGACCTATTTTTATTTCAATTAATAAATTCTTCTTCTTCTGTCAAACGGTTTATAGTTGATCTTGAAAGAAAGGGTGATTGATTGTTTCTTTCATTTCTGGTAAACTACACAACGTTAAGGCCCGAGCTTAAGCCAGCTTAAGGGAACGAACCAATACGCTGCCTTATAATATCTCACTAACCATAAAAGACGTTCTGCTCAGTTTCGTTAAATTTCGTTAACTTTCGCGCAATTACGCAAGAGCCATTTAAATGGCTCGAGCTTAAGCAAATGTCAAATTTGAAACGCATTTGCTTAAGTTACTTGAATCCATTATGGTTACTTTTTGTTATGACTATAGCTTCTGATAACTTTTCGTTCGGTTTTGACATTAGCTTACTTTCGGTTAAGTCTATTATAGTTGCGCCTTTAGGTTGACTTTAGAACGTTATAAAAATACAATTCTTCAAAAAATAAATTCACGAAAATCGTAGGTAGATCGTTTAGTTATTTATTTGTTAATTTATTTATCTACTTATTATTATTCACTCTGCATTTATTTTTACATATATTTTTTTTATAAACTAAATTTTATTATACTTAACAAAAATTCAGTTAAATTTTTTCATTGATGTCTGATGTAACATTACATGATCAGGAATGATTTTCTCTTCCCGTTCAATATTGATTACTCTTACATTCTCCTCTTCATAATTATCATCTTCCAAAGCAGCTGCAATTAAATCCATCATTTTCGATCTTACCCTTAGCTTTTTCGTCCTCGGAATTAACCGTAACGATGGCACTAAACTCATAGCAAAATAATAATCATCATCCTCTTCAAGCGGAGACAGCTGTGGTTGCTGCGAAGGACAACCATCAGGATATCGTTTGTTCCGACCTTTTCTTGTCGTCTCGCAAAGTTCAATACCCTTAGTGCTGGCAAATGAAGGAAGTTGAGTCGATGAAGAGACTCCAGCACTTGTTGATAGGTAATAATCTTCGATAACTTCTGTTGTCGCCAGAGGTGATGGATTAAATTCATCAAATGATTGTTGATGATTTGGAGCATCTATCGTCACAGTTATTTGCTCCTGGAGATCCTTTCGCACTTGAATGATTGATGGGGCTTCTTCGGTTTTTGGTATGAGATATTGATACTCTTCGGTTTGCATTTTTTGGTCAGACTGATATTGCTCCCCGTCGTCAGAGTAGAGCGAAGCAGGAGTGTCCTTTTGAGGGAGAGTAAACAGCATTTTGGTGTAGAACATCCACTTTGATTTGTAATTTGGATTTTGTTTGTAACGTTTATTCTCACGTCTAAGTTGGTCCCGAAGTATTTCCCATTGCCTCCGAGCATCATAACCTGCATAAAAAAAATGCCATTAATACTTTTACAAATTTAACAACCCTTAAGTACGTTATTGTACGCATTACATTAGTATACTTTTACTCACCAGTAGTGCCAAGTTCTGTACCAATGCTATCCCATAACTTCTGCTTCAATCCAGGAGCCTTTCTGCTCTGTCTCCACAATCCTGGATTCAATTTCACCAGATCAATCAACTTTTCTTTGTGTGTCACGCTCATTGCGTCATATGCATAGGAATTACGAAATGCTTTAATTAGCATATGAATTCCTTTGGCAATAAATTCTATAATAGAACTATAGAAAACAAATCACTAAAACACCACCTCTGCCAATGAATGTCTGCAGACAACTGCCTGAGCTGAAGCTGAGCTGTGTGGTGAGTGGTGAGTGGTGACGGTGAGTGCCTTGCCTGTGCCTGAAATTCTCTTTGTGTTTGTGCTATTTGCTTCACTCGTGCGTATGGTATAGGAATAGGGGCAGGGGCAGCTGGTTTTTTCATTTTTTTTCTTTTGTTGTGTTTGTGAGGGTTTTGTGTATTTCTATATTTGTGTATTTCTACACACATAAACAATTGAATAGGAAAGAGTGAAACAGACATAATAACTATGAACGTAGGTAGATAGTAGGTAATTGTATATAATTTTGTCTGAATTACATTTGTCATGTCTATCGATGTCGGTACTACAGATAAAGGAATTTCGTATAAACTTTAGCTGTTGGATGTATACAAGATGGGAAATGACATGGGACATGGATTTGGGCGCCACTCAATTTACTAGCAATATGTCTGCTTGTCTGTCAGTTTACCTGGTTGTATTTTGTGTGTACATAAAAAGATTAGGTATGTATATATTTTGTTAGGTATGTAGTGTAAAATAATGTTATGTATGATATTTAATAAAGTAAAATTCCAGGAAGGACTATAAGTCCCTTGAACTTAGATTTATTATTGATAGGTACCTACATACATATGTACATATATGTATAAATTATAATGGTTGAATGTATTTTCGAGAAATGATTTAATATGTCATTAGTGTTACCTAAGTGTTTGTTTTTGAATAGAATTTTAAATTTATTTATACAATATGCTGATATGTATGTCAATTGTTGAAAAGAAAAGGAAAGCTTGAAGCTGAAGCTTATCCTATTTAAAGACATTCTTATGACACCTAGAAACTCTCATTTAAACTTCTTTATGGACATTATTTCAAGAAGATATCGATAAGCGGTTTATATAAACTAAGTTCAAAGGTTCCAACACATGAGTGGATTTTCAAAAATGTGTAGAGTTAATGATGAATTTTAAATATGTGAAGTCGAAGCTCCTAAATATGTACATATATACAACCATTCCAACAAATAATTGAAAACGTGGAGAAGGCCATGCAGATTAATCCTTTTTTAATGCCTTTAGTTTCAATAAATTAGAACAGAAGTGTAAACGGTGTGTGTTCTGATAGTAAAACGTGATTAGTAGACATGAAAATGTTAAATTTGAATACATATTTTATAAGTATTAGCAACGTATTTTGAAATTTGTCCAACACTCACAATGGTTTGGTGGTTAATATTAGAAGAGTACGTTATGTATTTTGTATCTATCAAAGAGATTACAGTAAATCCCGCTTATGCGAAACATCAAAATCTTAATTTCTTACTTTATTTCAAGCTGATTTTTCATTCAAACGAATCACAATTGAGTGGAAAAATGTCGCTTAAGTCTAGACCGGATAGTTAAAAAAAAAATAACTTAAATGGATTTAAGAATTCCACTAAGTAAGGGATATACCTGAACATAATGCAGACATTCAAATTTCAATTCGATTGTTTCTAAAAATTATACCAAATGTTAAACAAGTTATTCGTTCCATAATATTATTTATGGGGTAATATCGTTTTTTGCTCAAAAAATGTTAGACGAGATACATAAATATATTTTTTAGTTTTGTGGTTCATAAACATAAGTACACATTTCTCTAAAAAGCATGAATTAAAATTCTAGGGACCTTAAACGTCAAGAAATGTCAAGTTTTTCAATTTAACATATCGGACTGATAATAATAACTTTCATGTTAATATGATTCATATATTCGGTTACATAATTAAAACATTTGTAACTACTGAAAACGATAGTAATAGAAGCATAATAGTTATTGATCATTTAATTATAGTTGAAAGTTGTTTTCGCACCTACTTACTTAATTCAAGAAATCCGACTTATTTGCTCCCGCTTTCACTGTCAGTTTATATTATCTGTTTCGCGGCAAGGATTTAGCCTACAAATTTATAATATTTTGTTTTAAATTATAATAAAATGCGTAATTTTGTTTCACGTTATAATTCAAATGACTTCTTTACTTTATATCGCAAGGAAGAATGAAAATATTACAAGTGTAAGAAAACTTTACACCTCGCTATTGAAAGTTATATAAAAGTCAGCTGTGATAAAAATTAACGCAAGATTTGAATTTGCCGCCATTTGTGCAGTGAAGTATTGGCAACCCTGAAAAAAAAGCAATTTGACAGCTAACAGTATAAAGTTATTAAAAATGGAGCGTTACACGAGAGAACAACGTGTCTTCATTATTAAAGAATATTTCAAAAATAGTGAAAGCTTGGCGGCTGCAGTTCGAAAATCTCATACAAAATATGGTCGGAATAGTGTTTTAACTTCGTCAACTGTGAAGAGATTAATTGAAAAATTCATGGAGACGCCAAACACACTGGTCGTCCAAAAACAAGCCGTTCAAATGTGAATGTCGAAGCAGTGCGTGAGAGTGTTGCTGACAATCCAGGAACCTCAATTCGACGTCGTGGACAAGAATTGCAAATTTCAAGAACCTCATTAGACACCATTAGACTTCTTTTTATGGGGTTATTTGAAATCACAAGTCTATGTCAACAAGCCCACAACCACCCGTGCGTTAAAGGAGGAGATTCAACGCTGCATCAACGAAATTCAGCCACATTTATGCAGAATGGTCATGGAAAATTTCAACAAAAGAGTGCGCATATGCATGCAAAGCCGTGGAGGCCATTTGTCCGATGTGTTATTCCATACATAACCCTATCCTATGTACTTTTCGAGTCAATAAAAATATAAATATCAAAAGACTAAAAACGGCGTTTTCTATTTAATTCAAATCTTGCGTTAATTTTGGGACACCCTTTATAAATAATTACATACAAGTATTTCATAGGTTATCGACATTTCATAAATTTCTTGCAGACTTGAATAATATTAAATTTAGAATACCTATACAACTATTTAACTTCTTTCTGCAAAGTGCAACTAATACATATTTAATCTATTAAAACATAGTAGTGAGAAAGTATGACAATCAAAATTTAATCAGAAGAAAGGAGATCAATATATTACACACATTTGACAGTTCGTATATTTGACAGTTCGTGTTTTATATTTCTTCTTGTTTCTTTTCACGTTGTAATTAGTGATTTTAAATTTAGATTAAATTGTTTTATTTTAATCGAATACATAGAAATCGAAATAACTTAAATAGAAGAACAAGGTAAAAATTCGCTTGATTGATTGTTGAGATTGTTAAACCTTGTGTTTGAATTTCTTAAAAGGCATCTCAGTATCTCAGTCCAACGAATGTTTTTCTCGCCTTCATCATTGGTGTCAAATGAACAGACAAAATTTTTAAATTTTTTGAATTCAATAAATACATAATTTTTAAGATAAAGGAATGAAACAAACGGGATGTGAATAACAAAAATATGTTGAGAAGCAACATTTTCTACACATAGTCCAAAAAGTCTCCGTACAGCAGCTTTCTTTTTGTTGATTCTGAAATAAGTATTTACCTACTATATTAATATATTAAAAACAAGAAAATCACAATCACAATTTTTTAAAATTTCGTTAAAAGGTGAAGGTGAAAACTAAATTTTTTCAATATTACCACTTTGGTTTTTACATTTATTCCTAGTACTTTTTTTCAAAAAAAACACTAAATTTAGGCTGCTGTACGAAGACTTTTTGGACTAAGCGTATGTGCCCTTGATTTTACATATACATACCTATGTACATATGTACATACATTAAGTAGTAACAATTTCAGCTAGAACTTTAACAGTTTCAAAAATTTTGTTATACATTTATATATACTATACTAAATATTATTATTAAAACCTATAGAAGATCTGAACTGTCAAAAGTTTTAGAATTTGTCATATGTCCCTTTCATACCACACGTAACAAACGTTAAGTTAATCGCGCTCAACTTTTTACTCCATGAGCTCGTTCATTTTATTCAGAGTTAAAAAGAAACACTGATTTTTTTTCGACAACTCAGTTTCTTATTCTGGTCCAAAAACACTATGACCTCTTTCACACGAGACGGTTTCGTCCGTACGGTTAAAATTCCGTACGGGCTTTGTTTTCACACATAACGCATTTTCCCCGTGAATCGTCTACGTTTGGTTATATTTCTTTAGTACAGGTGACCACAAAAACGGACGGCAGACGAATAAAAATCGTCTTTTGTGAATGCGTTCGCGTAGTCACGTACGCCACTGATAAGACGGCGACGTCACGGTCGCAGTATATTTCAGTCGTTGAGACGGCTGTTTTAAATCGTCCGTACGGAAAAAACCCGTCTCCGTCCAGTGTGAAAGCTTTAGTTAATTTTATATTTTATTAGTTTACTATCAATGGCTCACGGATAAAAACCGTACGGATTTTAACCGTACGGACGAAACCGTCTCGTGTGAAAGAAAGAGGCCTATATGTAGATATAAATCCTTCGTACGTATCACCCTTCAAAACCCATTTGTTTACATTGTTGTATTTGTAATGTGGAAGAATTCAACGAATAAAATTGACGTGTTTTCACGCATACATAGAATTAACTACTGAGTTTTTAGGGGAAATTTAATAAATTAGAGGAGAAATTACACGCACACTAAGACATACTTTATGAGGCCAGTTTCCGGTTTAGCTTGTAGGCAAACCAATATGGCTACCGAGGATTTATATCTTTACTAGAGTGTTTTTGAATTTCGTATTATGTGTCTGCAATTGATTGAGACGTCAGAACATAATTTACCATGTCACACTATAAGTAAATATCTGTCTTTAGATGTAAGAATTAAATGTTGCATAAAAACTACTGTGGAGACGACCTGTTATAGATTGATGAAATTTTTAATAAATAGTAAAACATACATTTTTGGACGTAATATGAAAATAAAAAATGTTGCTGCTTTTAATTCAAAATGGCGCCCAAAATGTCTGAAAAGAAATGTCAACAATTCGACATTCCATAAATAACCACACTATTTACAGCAAATTCAAATATAGGAACCTTATGCTCTTAAAAAATTCCAAATAATAATTTAATACTTTCTCATCTCTCAGAACTCTCTTAAATACCCCACAAATTTCCCCCAGAATTCAGTATGCGGAATCTCAATTATTTGACGATCATCTTGATCAACCATTTGACCTTGCGGATATTCTTCAAGTGATCAAAAACGCAAAAACCAATAAAGCCCCAGGAGAAGACGGAATTCCTTTCGAGTTCTTCAAAAATTGTACCGTAGAATTTGCTCAAGCCCTTACGAAAGAATTTAACCGATTGTTTGAGAGTGCAGATTTTCCACAGAGTTTCAAAAAATCAATCATATACCCACTTCATAAAAAAGGAGATTTCTTGAACCCAGGAAATTATAGAGGGATATCGTTCCTGAATACTGCTTCTAAGTTATTTACAGCGCTAATATTCAAAAGACTTACAGACTGGATTAAAAACAAAAACATTCTGCATGAATTTCAAGCAGGCTTTAGAGAAAATTATTCGACGGTAGATCAGATTTTCACCTTGTTAAACATTGCACAAATATACCAGCAAAAGCACAAAAAACTGTACGCTCTATTTGTAGATTTCAAAGCTGCGTTTGACTCCATCCCACGTGAAGCACTCTTTTACAAGCTATTTAGGATGGGTACAAGCAGTAAAATAGTAAACGTCATAAGGGCTCTATATGAGAATAATCTAGCGGCGGTGTGGGATGGAAACTTTTTGTCTGAAGAATTTGCAACGACGATGGGTGTAAAACAAGGCTGCATTTTGAGCACGTTGTTATTTATCTTGTTTATTAATGACATAACAGACGATATCGGAGGCGGGGTGGAAATCAATAGGGTATTAATACCGGGCCTTATGTATGCTGACGATATTGTTTTTCTCTCCGATACAGTTAATAGTATGCAGCTTAAAATTAACAGACTCCAAAAATACTGCCAAACTTGGAATTTATCTGTGAATTTAGAAAAGACGAAAATTCTTGTATTTAGAAACGGAGGAGGGCGATTCTCGAGAAACGAAAGATGGACATATCAAACCGACCTTATTGAAGTTGTTAGAGAGTATAAGTACCTTGGTTTTCTGATAACGTCTAATCTCAATGTGGAAAAACACCTAAAAATTAAATTAGCAGAAGCTAAACGAGCCATTAATTCAGTCTGGAGTACCTGCATCCAAAGTAAATTTTTAACACATAGCTCAAAGCAAAAAATTATCCGAGCGACTGCCCAGACTATTCTTCTATATGCAGCACAAGTATGGGGATATGGTAACTTTGAATCTGTGGAAAAGTTCCAACGTTACTGCATAAAACGAATCTTTAGGCTACCTAATTATACCCCAAACTACATGATCAATCTGGAAACAGGTTGTCCACCACTTCTATTGGAAACATTAAGGATACATTTTGCTTATATAGTTAAAGTCATGCAAATGGAAGAGGATCGCCTGCTGAAAATTGTCCTAAAGCATGTGCTAGAAAAAAACGCGCATTACGTCAAAGAATGGCAAGAACTGGCAAGTGGCTGTGGATGTGTCATAAGTTTCTACCCTTGTGACGGAGCTACTACTCTTAGAAGAAAATTTGAGAACATATTGGAAAAATCAGTACCGTTTTTATACAACAAGTGTGTAAATGAAGCTAAATCGTCACTACACAGGATGTATTATAGTAGTCAACTATAATCTAAATAGTAACACTTACTTTTTGGATGGGAACAAAACGGAGATGATAAGAACTATTTTTATGTTAAGAGGTGAATTAATCAATTTAAACTACGTGCCACATCGTCCTGACCTCCCAATACTGTGTGAACTCTGCAATCGTGAAGAGAGGGAGGATGTCTTTCATTTTATTGCGGTGTGCCCTATTTTAAATGAATTTCGAATGATGTACTTTGGATTGAGAACACTTCAAAAGGAGGATCTCATGGCAGTTTTGAATGGTGACTGTGGCTGGATTAGTCTATATAGATACACTACAAGTGCTCTAAATTATAGAAAACGAGTCAGAGAAGGTGATTTTTGAAAATATATACATTATTTGGAAAAAAACAAAATTAATAACATACACTTATAATTAAATATTTCTTTGAATTTAACTTATTTTAAACTTTGTTAAACAATACAAAAATTTCAATCTGGTAGACGGCTTATTGCCAAACCAAAAGACTTAAAGTTTATAAAATATTGTAAAATATTGTATTATTTCATTATTATACATTGTAATAAAAAGTCATTAAAACTAAAAAAAACTACTTTCTCATCTCATCTTACAGAAAAAAGACAACAAAACCATCCCTCCTAATTCACTGTTATTACTCATTGATTGACAAGCAGCTAAATAGGTAGTCAATAAACTTTAATTTCTTTCCTCCAATAATGAAATTCTTAATCTCAAAGGTTAAAGACC
Source organism: Eupeodes latifasciatus (assembly GCA_920104205.1). NCBI lineage: Eukaryota > Metazoa > Arthropoda > Insecta > Diptera > Syrphidae > Eupeodes > Eupeodes latifasciatus. The sequence continues at coordinate 56,885,769 of OV049924.1, forward strand.
TTTTCTTTTGACTGTCAATTTATTTACCAATCAATTTTTCAAATTTTGTATCCCTTAACTCATAGTCTATAGTATAGTCTTTAACCCCATTTACCATATATAGGTATGTATGTATGTATATACGTAATATATTGAACCTACATAAAAATTTATAAATATTTCAAACAATGAACAAAAGATATATACACAAAAAATAACCTTAAAGCATGAACAGAATGTTCAACTCTCCATATCCACCAAACAAAATTAAAAAAAAAGCTTTTCTAAAGTTCAACAATCGCTATGACCTATGAGTAAGGCAAACGCATTTTAATTTTATTATACTATAGAGCCCAAGCCCACACAAAGAAGGATAAGGATTCGAAACATAGACACACTATATATATATATATAGTGTGTCTATGATTCGAAATCCTTCTGAGTCACTGACCATGTGGCCTCCTTTTTTCCATGAAATTTGAGAACTGTGAAAAATAACTGTGTAGGTACAAAAAAAACGATAAAAAAGAATTTACATAATATTGAAGTTTCATTTTAAATAATAATTTTTATTTCTTTGAACATGAATAATTAAACATTTTCTTCAAGAATAACCCTTTAATTAAGATTTCATTATTTTATATAAAGCCGTTCAACAAGATTTAGGAAATATCTAGAAATATAGGAGGAGGCCAGATCAAGTTATAGGCTTCATCTACTTGTCAAATTATACCTATTGGAACGACTGATTAAAAAAGGTAGAGTACCTACAGACCAAAAATACTCCATTACCAAGATCGGAATCTCAGACTGACATTTCGGTTTGCCTACAAGCTACGTCGGACTAAATGTGAGAAAGTGTGCGTGAAATGATGCAAAAACCCAAACACATTCTCACATTTAGTCCTCAGGCCCATCAAAATGCTTCATTATAGTAATCAGCCCCATGTAAATGCTTCATTTTGAATGTTTCATGGCCTCGTTCAAAAACTAAACAATCCTAACCAACAGAATCTGAAAAGCTGACATGGTATTAAATTCAATTCAATTCAATTCAATTCAATTTCTTTATTGTAAGACAATGTCTTTTATAGTATTTGTACTTTGGTTGAACAATTAAAGTGCTGTTTGATTCTATATACAATAAGATAATACTTAGGCTGCTAAAAATATTTTTTTTTTTTTTTTATAATACATATTTTATTTAATAATAAATATATGACTTTTCCTCTCTTCTTCTTTCCTATTTCCTCCTTAACATCCTAGTTGTTCGAAAAATGTTTAAAAACCTCGGTCTTGAAACTTACTGCATCCGTTATCCTCTTAATGCTAACCGGCAAAGAGGTAAAAAGGCGAATGCTGTGAACGAAGAACAACCGTGAGGAATTTAGATATCTAAAAGTTGGAATAACTAGATTATTTGTTCTTGACGATGTACAGAACTCAATTTTTTCATAAAGGTACTCAGGTGTTCTTGTGCGAATAATTCTGTGGAGAAAGATACAAATACGGAAATTTACGTATTCGACCATAGTGCACTTAAGAATTTTTTTGCTGAAAGCAGAGATATGGTCATATCGGCGAATACCATAAACGTAGCGAGTCATGTCATTAAGCGCCACACGTACTTAGTTTGTATTCAGATAAAGAATCCAGTTTCGGATACACGACTTCAGAAAAGGAAATGATTGGTACGAGTAGAGTTCTCATAAGACGAAGTTTTGTTTCTTGAGGAGTAAAAGAATTAGATACCCATAGTTTTCTTAAAGTTCCGTAAATACGTGCAATGACATAATTTATATGGTCTCTGCAAGAGAGATCCCTAGAGATTTTGAATTCAAGACTGGTCACAGAATCTACAAAACTAACATGGGCACTATTCAAAGTAATCGAAGGTAGATCTCTGTGGTTGTATGTCTTCTTAGAAATTAGTAGGGCTTGACTTTTATTGGGATTGAGCACTAGACCATTTTCCTTAGCCCAGTTAGAAATTCTCTCAAGATCTTCATTAACGCGAAAGACAAGATCCTCTATTAAACGAATTCTACGTGAGAGATAAATTTGTATATCATCTGCATACAGATGAAAAGAGACGTGCTCACAAACCGAAGGCAAATCGTTGATAAAGGCACAAAACCAAATTGGCCCCAGAATAGAGCCTTGTGGCACGCCCATCTTCAAGTAATTGGAAGATTTGTATAGCTTTTTAATTTCCAATAAATGTTGTTAATGTATACTAAATAAAATAAAATTGACCAAATACATATTTAATGATTTATTAGTTAGACAATGGTACGAGAAGCATACTTGTGAAGTTCCATTGCCAACTTTAGCTAGTTCAGATTTCTCAATTAGAGTAGTATTTTCATCATTTAAGCAGTTCGATAATTGCAAGACCAATTTTTAGTTTTGTTTGTTGCAGAAATATTCCTGAAAATTTCTTTTTGAGGGACTATGTTAGAGTTAGAATTTTGTATGTAGTTAGATTTTGGAATAAAAATTTGAGGGAACCATGTTTTAAAAATAAGCTGCTTTGTGTAAAGCATCTTTAAGGAATAGAAATAGGCAATATGGTTTCACACAATACCAACTAAATGCTGCTATTAATGCTATTAATGCTTCTTAATTAATACTTCTGTACTTCAACAATAAACATTAATGTTGATTACTTGATCTATTAAATGAGTTGTGCATGAATTCAGAACGATTTTAAAACGTTTTCATTTTATTTGCTCTGCCTTTTTTCAACAGGTTCGCTATAATCGTTCTGATTATTTTTTTTAAAACATTGGTGTTCCTTTGATGCATAGTTTTTTTTGATAGCAAATACATACCTACATGTATGTTTTCATCAATCAAGAATGTTATGGATAAGGTATTTTTAGATTATAACTCTTTTTTAAATTTAATATTTATTAATCAAAATGGAATTGAAAAATAGTTGCAAGCTTAAATCATTAAAAACAAACTATAAATATACTTGGATTGGTTAAATTTATACAGATTTTAATTACTTGCAAAAAAAATATTTGGGCCGTTCATTAACGAAAATTTATTAGTATTCAATAAAAAAATTGCGCTCGCACCCTTAACTTGATGGTTCTTCGAACGCAACTTTGATACAAGGTTAATTATACAATTTAAAGAATTTCGTAGTGATTACTCTAAATTAGTGAATTAATTATAATAAACTGATGTTGAACATGCTTTTTTCAAGACAAAAAGGTACATTGGTTCACTATCCACAAAATGCCTGCAAAATTAAAGCTTAAAACTCACTTTTTCATCGAAAAAAGTAAAAGGAAAAACCTGAAAAAAAACTTATTAACCCCTCCATTTTGTTTATGCAAAGTGCGGCTAGCCCACGGCATCGTTTTTTTTTTTGTTTTTGCTCACATCTATTCATGGACTAATTGTCAAAATTACAAATACAACAATGTAAACAAACGGGTTTTGGAGAGTGAAACGTACGAAAGATTCCGATCTTGGTAAATGGAGTATTTTTGCTACAGACGATTGTCATATCTTACCATATTGTCAGATATTTCATATACAAAATTTGTCCAAATGTCACGTAGTTGTGTAAACAAACAATGTCGCCAAAAACGTCATTGCCAGCATATCTTAGACTATGTTTAAAACTATCAAATAGCGTTGTGTAGGACAACTGATATTTTTGTCATTGTTGTTTATAATAAACTGCGCCAAAATCGAATGAGCCACAATTAGATAATTTTTCATTAAAAAGTATTTGAGTATGACAACTTATGTCAGAGCAATGACAACTATGACAGTATATTGACAGATATTCGTTTGTACTTATAGCTTTAGTAACTCGCTGTCGATTACACTATTTTGTTGTTCCAGAATCAGTGTGGCCCTTGCGTTTTTCTATAAAATTATTTAAAGTTTGAACAACAAACTTTAGGATACGATAAAATAATTCGTTTTATAATCCTACAAAACGTTTTAACCTATATATTCCTGCTAACTTGTCAATTCCTTTTACCCGCCATTTCCAGACAGCTCTATTTTATCAGAAAAAAAAATCCAACGCGACATAGCATCCGTTCTTCATTGGGCATTGTTTTGATCCAGTTAATCATTTAAGTAGGTATATATACATATATGAGTTTTAATTTCAACAGAGGTCCCCATCAAAAATTAATTCCCATAAGCAAAATCGAATGACATACGAAAATTCGAATAAATCAACCATCACATCACTGGGTCTGGAGGTTACCTCATTTGAAAATTCCCAGAAATTCCCTGCTGTCATCGCCGCCGCCGGCCGTCCATGCTGTTGCTATTGCCATATCATCAGGGTCAATTTCAGAAATATTAAATTCGGGTGCGCAGAGGCAGACCAGTCAAGCGTATAAATGGCCGACATTTTGACCTCCATTTCTCATTCAATGCCATTTGAAGTTTAGTTTTCTTTTTTTTTTTAAATTTGGTTTTTGCACTTTTCACCAGAATTTCTCGTATAAAAATAAACAACAACATCATTATCAAGGTTATGGTGGTTCTTCCGTCACCACCTAAGTAAGAAACCATAACAACAACAACAAATTTGGATATACGGTACGGACCTCACTTGGTATTCTGTGGATGCGACTTAGCGGCGGTGGCGGTATCGATTGTGGCTTTGGCCTTTCTTCATTCGCTCCTTTATCTTGACAAAACTGAGCTCTTTTTTTCAATGTCAATTTAAGATCAGTTCACTGACCGAATGGAACGTAGTCAAAGGTGGGGGATCAAATAATTGTGATTTTTTTTTACAAATTCTGTCATTTTTTAAAAATGTCATTGTTATCTTATGTTATGTTTATTTGGCTGATTAGTGGCTGGCTCATTAGACCTTTACATGATATCTTAGAGTATACGAGTATTTAACTTTTTGTTCTAATCGGGATCATTTCAGCAGCCATTTGTAATATCTGACACTTTCAGGTTTGACAATATACATAGAAATCAGCTTCTATTTGTGTTTTGTCGTCTTTTTTTTACTTTCAATTTGTATGCTTTAATTGAAAGTTCTGCCAGCCTTTAATAAAAGACATTACATGGACTTAAATATTCTTTCTCCATCTCTTTCCCACGTGAGACAAGAGACAGGAAAGTAAGATAGACGTTTTTTGGTCTTGAAAGAAGGTAAGAGCGAGATAAAATGACATATCACAATATAAGATCCTTTTTGCATTTGACATCTGATTTTCCAAACACGTCCTTTTTGTTTAGCCAATGATTTTTGAAGAATGCATCTCTGAATTTGTTGACGTACAGTGTTGGCCAAAACAAATGCAACCTTAATTGCATTGATTATTAAATAATTAAAAAACAAATTTAGGATGCAATTATTGTATATTTTTGTTTTTAAAATTTAAATTAATATTTACAGTTTCTAATTAAAAATAAAAAAGCAACTTTCAAAAAATACATATACATTTTTTTAGTCTTACTAAAATTTTGCTAGTATTTGGTAGCAAAGCCCTTGTTTTTAATCACTTCGGAGCATGGAGTGAATTAAATTGCTTATATTGCTGTTTTGGGATACTTTCTCAATCCAATTTAATTTGATCAAACAGATCGTTTGTTTTGCAATTAATCTCTACAATTCATCGATCTACAATTTCCAATTGATTTTTTTTGGGGTTGAGATCTGGGAATTGTGCTGGCAATTGTAACACGTCAATCTTGTTTTTTTTTTAAACCACGTCTTAGCCGTATTGGACGTGTGCTTTAGGTCATTGTCCTGCTGAAATATCCATTTTAGAGGCAACTGATCCTCAGCGTGTGGCAGCATTATATTTTGAAAAATCTTTTTGGTGAATCGGTCCCAGTCCATGCCCTGAAAAACATCCCCACACCATTACGTTTCCTCCTCCGTGTTTTACAGTAGCTTTGGTGTAACGTGGATTTAGTGACTCTTTGGCTGGTCTGGAAACCATTGGAACCCTTGAAATTAAATTTAGACTCGTCCGAAAACAGTACGTTCCTCCATTTTCTAACGGTCCGGTTGATGTGGTCATGATTAAATTTTAATCTCGCCAACTTGTTTTTGTTGAAAATAAAAGGCTTTTTTACAGCTTTAAAAGATTTTAGCCCACTAGAAGTAGCAAAAAAGTTAACATGATTTGCTTAAGTTATTAATTTTTTGGTTTATGTTTCGGTCAACACTGTATATCATCATATTTGAGTAAATACTAAATTTGCTAAAAGGTGTATTTGTTTCAACCATTTAGGTGTTGCAACTAATTTTTGATAATTTCCAACAAAAAATTTTATTCTTTCATTCACTTCCAATTCATTATGACTTGTAACTGGTCAATATTTTGTGATATCTTATACTACCAGACCCTGTTTGATTATTTTGTGTCTACGAACCTGCTGACCGATTTTTTGTTTCACTTTAACACACATCACAAGAAAAAAATTCTCTAATCGTTTGCTTCCTTTATGTTTTATCAGAATTATGTCTGGATCTGCCTGGAATTGGAATACCTAAACCTCTACTTCCAAAAAAAAGATTAATTTCTTATGACAGTGTTTTAAGTATATCCCACACAGGGCCGGACAAAGCATATGTGCAAGATGTGCAAATGCACAGGGCGCAGAATTCTGGGGAGCGCATTACCAGGAGCAATTAAATGTAATCTGATCTTGAGCAAACAAATATGTACTACTATTTACCATTTTTTTAACCACAAACATTCTTAAAATAATCTCAAAAAAACATCCATCACAACTGTCCTAAGTTATCTCTTGCGCACCAACCAAAATTTAACTCAAGATATCGCAGAACTAAAAATCCTACCTACCTCATTTCCAAATATTTCAACCTGTTCGTACAAGAAACATGTTTTAACATAAAGTAGTTTTAAAGATTTAGATGGAAAAGAATTGTTTCAAGAGTTAACCGTAATATCCCAGCTTGTTACACCACAAAGCTCAAGTTTAGATGTGTTAAATTGTATTTTTAGTTCAAACCTTAAAGATTTTGCCCCGAATTTAGTAATTGCTCTCCAAATCCTTAATACAATCCCGTTCACGGTAGCTTCAGGAAAACGTAGTTTTTCTAAACTTAAAATTATTAAAAATTATCTTAGGACAACCATGACTCAAGAGAGATTGGTAGGTTTATCTATAATGTCCATTGAAAAGAAATTATTAAATTCTTTAGACATTGATAATCTCATTTCTGTGTTTGCAAAATGTAAAACCAGGAAATTAAGTTTGCAAGTTTAAAAGTTTCCCCTCTGCTCATTTCTTCGCTGCGTTTTAGTTTAATGGTTTAGGCCTCCTGGGGATACCTCAATAAAAAAAAAAACGCATTGAAAGTCTACCTCTTGGGTAATGTGGGAAAGGCTTATGCTTGTGTATCAGTTTATGTGTAAAAAAAATAAAAAAGGAGCGCTTTCTACAAATCTTGCACAGGGCGCAAGTTTGGCTGGGGCCGGCCCTGATCCCACATAATAGTCTCTCACAGTTAAAGTGTAAAAGAAAAAACAAATTTGAAGTTTTCAATCGAAACGAACATAATCATGATCAAAAAGTTTAAGAGTGTACACTCTCCATAATGCCGCCTAGTCCATTGCGTGTTAATTTTTCAAATGTACATTAAACTAGAACTTATGGACATTTAAATTGTTTAAGCTATTTTCAAGATAATAACACAGGAATCAATCGTTAAAATTATGCTGGAAGATAATATTATTAAATAAAGAGCGATTAATTTTATGGTTTCAAGTTGGTGGCGTTGACATTTGACACCTTTCAAACTCAGCTGTCCTTTGAAATGTCACAATATAAGTATAAGAATAATGTTTACCATTTACTACAGTGGATCAAAAATTATCAAAAATTACTACAAAAGTGGTTATTCAGACGTATACACTTTTCGTTCAGTATGCGATGATTATTATGTAATATGTACGTCACACAAGCAAAATAAAAATTGTGAAGAAATTTGGAGTTGAAGTTCTACATCGTCAATTTTCAACCTGATTATGCGATTTGATATATAGTTAGTTAGACTTTTAATGTGCCAACAAATTATTCAATAATTCCCCAAAAGAATGGCATACTGCGAATATTCACGGATGCGATCATTTGAATTATTTTTTTGTTGCGCTTAACGTCAAAATCTTTTTTGATTTACTTTCGAAACTGAAAAATTAAGAAACCATATAAGAAAAGATGGTTTGAAGCGAAATTGAAGCTCAGTTCAAATCAAATATCTCTTGTCATCAGATAGTAAAACGTCAAAAATACTGAATGTACTTGCAAAAGTAAGAAGTTATGAGTTTACCAAAAATAACAGTGAAATTCAATGTTTTTAATATTTTCACAGCGTTTTGGGGCTGCAATCGATTCTTCATTGTTATCAGCATTTTTTTCAATCCTACAGTCAAAAGTTCGGGTTTGCTGGCCCGAGCCATCAATATTGTTATTTTAAATTACCTTTCAAACTGTGAGTTTTGCAAAGTTTTTATATAAACATGCATACCTTCAAAAATACAAAATAAAAATAATTTTTTTTCGGAATTCCATCGTTTTTTTCCCTTATTCTTTTCATAATCAGGGCTTTGACATGTGGTAAATTTCTCTTAAATAATGTTCTGTTAATGGCAGACTAATTATTATATGTATTGAGGTGCATATTTAAAAGAAGTTTAGCTCAAACCCTAAAAGAAAACTTCAAACCGTTGTTGTTTCTATTTTTTTTTCAAAAAAAGACATTTCACCCTTATGGCATATCCTTCAAATGTTTGTGCGAAATATAAATACATAATGTATTATATAGGTATTCCATAATTGCACAAATTTTACAAATCCTCTCAAAACGAAAGTCTCAACAAACTTTGTTAAAATGATGACGTGACTATTTATTAGGCCTTTTCAACCTCAAAACACGTAACCCCATTCGAAAGCGTTGCCATTGCCGTTACTTCGTCTTATAACTTATAATCGGTCCTTTTATAGCTATCAAACCAAAATGATTTCCCTTATGCTTATATACCTACATGCATACCTATTCGACGACCCCGAAGAGAATGTATAGATTTAATGACAGCCGGGTTTTCCAATTATTCTCCCCCAAAGGAATGACAATTTATATCCCTTACTTATACTTCTTTCTAAAAATATAAGGACCACAACCAAAACACCCATCAACAGTATGAGTCATTTTGGGTGTTCACCACCGCACCGCTTGGTCGAGCTTAAAGCAAAAAGTAAATAGCAATAAACATAACATGCAAACTGTCTAGACTGTAAATGTTTAAGGTTTTATTAAAGGAAATGGTTGAAGTTAAACCTCGAACTTAAATTCCCTCGCCGCGGCCGTCTTCCAAACCCTCTATGACAATCAAGCTTTTGTATGTTGCTCTATTTTGTGTGTTTCATCATCGTGTTTTCAAATGATTTTCTAAAATATTATTCAAAATGCGAAACACCTTGTGCCACTCCATTGATATTGAAAACAAGAAGACGAATAGAGGAACATGAAAAAGAAGAAGATTCTATCTGGAGTACCTATGTATACCTAGTACTTAACCAAGGTACCAACAAAATCAAAAGTCAAGGAAATCTAAGATTAAATACAATATAATATAGGTACGTAGGTCTGATGGGTAAGTATACTCTTTTCTTTCCGCATAAGGTAGATACCATACACCCTATTTACTGGGAAAAGTTTCTAGAATCATTTAATACATAACCCTAACCTTCAGGGTCTGCGATTACAAACAAAAGACCGTGCAAAAAAACCTATTCAGCTAGATATGGGAATGGGAAAGGTAGGATTGATAAATCTACAATGGACATATAAACACAGTGATACGCTTCAATAAGGAAACCAACCATATTCCCTTTTACCCGTTCCTAGATAGATAGAAGCGAGTACATAACTATGCTTGAATTCAAACTCAAACCGTGGTTGATGAAAATTCCATTCCGTCCTCGCTCAGGCCTCACTCTCTATCTCTCTGTCTCGCTCTTTCGCTGGAGTTCCTGCTGCTTTCTGGATAAACAGAACATTATAATGACGATGGGGGTCTCTTTAGTTGGGAAGAAGTTACATACATCCTGGATACTGACTGTACAGGGTACATAGAAAAACGGGCGGGAGTGGGTTGATATGGTGATCGTAATGGCGATGGCTATGGCGACAAACTCAATAGCAATGCCAGTGCCCTTGATGTTTATGACTTGTGCTGTGTGCTCTGGCTTGAGGTTTGGTTGAATGCTTTTTTCTATGCTTATAAGGATTTCCCTGCTGGCCTCAAGCAGCTTCTCCCGGTTTCGCGTCGTCATCATATAAACTCAGGGCGAAGTCTCATTTCAAATGGAGCAGAGTGGAGTTTGACTGTAAAAGCATTCAACTTTTTTTATTTTTCTTTTGAAAAACGACATCACTTCCGTTGGATTTGTATGTTTCGTTGTTTTTAATTTTATTTTATTTTTGTTGCTTATGCCCTGTACTAGAATAATCGCTTCAATGAACAAAATGAGAGCAAAGGGGGTGCATTCTATCACAAAGTTTGAAGTATATGTCTTTAAAGTGTTGCCAGGCTAGTGTTAAATTTGACTGAAATCGAAAGGCAATAATGACGTTTGTTAATACTTTAGCATAGTATTTTTCGTTTAAAATTCAATATACGAAATTAAAATTTTCACTTTCGATTTTTGATGCATGTTTCGAAGTTTCGATATTCGAAAACAATATCTTGTAGCACGTTTAACTTTATAATTGAATATAAACTCAAGTTAAAGTAAAAACCAAGGTTTTCTGACCATTAAATTGGTTGAATTTTTAAATTTGTTATTTATTACGGAAAGAACAGCACGTTTATTTTCTGTCGAGCTTATCTATTAATTGAGGTTGAGGTAAATGTCGAATTAAAAATCAGTTTTTCATAATTATAATGTAAAAATACACATCAATACATAAACGAAAAATGTTGGAAAATTTTTGTTCAGTTTTCAGTTTTTTCTTAGAAAAACAAGACTAAATAATTTATTAAATACACTTGAATACTATATTTCGGTTCAGATTATATGAACGATACATTTTGACAATTTTCGTTCAGTTTTGACATTAACTGTAGTCAGGCCATCAACCTTGAGAGGAGTGTAGATGAAATAGAAAAACAAGACTAAAATAAATTATTTAACTACCGAACCGACTACGATAATTCGCTGCAAATGTAATCGGATCTTCAGACATATCAATAGCTTTCATAAAGTGTCGTGTCGAATATTGACTTAAATGACGTCTATGATTGACATCAATGCATGTTTAAGATATAGGAGAAAGTACACCAATCAACAACGCTATCAAAGCTGGTAAATTGTTTTTGACACTTATCACAAGTTCCAGTTTCATTTCGTTCTATAATTTTCTGACAGCACAAAATTATAGCTCCATGAAATGTCAAAACCCATTTCTTCAATACATTTGAACAATCAGAAATAGATTTGGGGTAGCCCCACAAAAAAAAGTCCATCGGTGTCAAATCTCATGATCTTGGTGGCCAGTTGATATCGCCACGACGAGAAATCATGCGGTCAGGAAAGGTCTCTTGCAATAAAGCCATATTCGCTTGAGTTGTTTGGCATGTGGCAACATCTTATTGAAACCACATATCGTCGTATTTTTCATTACACAAACAAAATTCGGTTATCATATGACCATAACGTTCCGAATTGAAGGTGACAGTCCATCGTCGTTTTCAAAGAAGTAAGGTCCAATCACACCTCCGGACCAAAGAGCGCACCAAACAGTGACTTTTTGTGGATGTATTGGCCTCTCTTTAATATCTTGAGAATTCTCAGAACACCAATTACGACAATTCTGTTTATTAACATACACACCGAGTGAGAGATGTGCTTCGTCACTGAAGAACATTTTGTTCGAAAAATCGCTGTCCACCGCCTTTTGTTCAAGCACCCAATAGATACTTATCTACGACGTTGTGAATGGTCAGCTGGCTTCAGTTGTTGTGTGAACTGGACAATATATGGATGTAGGTGTAGATCTAAATGCAAAATACGCCATAATGTTCCGTAAGACAGTCCTAATTCCTGAGAACGACGAGGAATCGACACATTTGGATCTTCGGCAACACTTTCACTTACAGAAGCAATATTTTCAGTGGTACGAGCAAAACAATGATGCACATGCCTTAACAAATCCAGTCTCTTCAAATTTCTTCATAATTTTACCAATTGCTTGTTTAGTTGGACGATTATGTAAACCATAATCTCCTCTTAAAGCACGATATGTGGCTGTGGCAGAAACACCATTTTTGTAGTAGGTTTTAACAATTTTAATGGGTTGTGCGATAGTCAAGCGATCTATTTTCGTAAATGTCAGACTTTCAACTAAAAAAAAATTGTTTTAACAACTTAGTTTGACAGATGTCGAATTCCAGCCCTATACTTTTGAAACCTCAGAATGAATAAGGCGTTATTAAAAAAAAACTTGAGTAGATAGTAAAAATCAAAGTTTGTATTGGAAATCAGTACTAAAAAGTAACCTTAACACATATTTTCCAAAACTCCTATGAAAGTATTAAATTGAAAGTTTGAAATTAAAATATAAATTTATAATTACGTAAACTAATCATTATTTCCCAATCCTGGTTTTACGATCGCTTGTCTTCAACTCAAAGAATTCTAAATTAAATAAAGTGACAGTTCTCCTCCATTTCATTTAAATAAAAGTATTAAAAAAATTGGTAAATGCATTAAGGCGACTCAAAACTTTTCAGAATCAATTAGATCTGTTTAAGCTTTCCACAATTCTTGATTTCGATCGCAATACTGGCCGATTCCAAATAACTGTCACTTATTTTTTTGACAGATTCATACAGTTTCCATATTGGAAAACTCTTTTTAAATTAATATTCTTCATGTTGAAGTGACAGAGTTGAAATGGTAATTCTGTAAATTTGACAAAACAAAAAACTCCATTAAAAAGGAAACAACAATAACAAACGACACAAATAGAACATTAGAACGAATATATTTATCAAGAGGAAAAGAAAATCTCAATATAATTCTCAATAGGTATACTATTCTATATGGTCTGCTCTGCTCCTCTGTTTTTACTCATATTCTCGTTCGTGGTCGTATTCATTTTCGTACTCATTCATTCACCCTGAATGTGTGCAAGCAAGGCGAAGGCAACTTTCAGCATAAAATCCAGAAACAATAACAAAAACAACAACAAAAACATAGGCAAGACCAAGAGGAGGAGGTATTTTGGTAGCAATGACCTTCACCGACCTGTCTGGCTCTAGTGAATTTCTCTGGGTTTAGCAGAACAGCAGCAGTGGCACGGCAGTGGATATATAGATAGATGTATGCACATGGATAGCATTCGCTTGGCAGTCGTTTTGTTTGTCGGTCGATATAGGTCGCTCTATCTCACTCTTACCCATATCAACATCCACCCTAGCAAAACAGGGCTTGCTTTCCATCGACCATAATAATATAAAGGAGGAAAAGCGCGTCCTCAATGCAATGGGATTGGGAACTGGGCTGGGAGCAGTCACCTCTTTTGATATGGAATGGAAACGCTTTACCATTTACCATAGATATGGATGATGTATGTATATGAATGCAGTTGGGTTATTTGCCTCGTCGTCGCATCGGAGGAGGTTGGTTATGTTGATCGGATGTGGAAGAGGTGGCAAAACGATGACAAGGAGCACAGTGCCATTGCTATTGCTATGGAATACCTAGTACCTATAGGTATACCTACAATGAAAGAGCTCAACTCAAGCTCTGGGTAAAACGAGAGTGAGTCGTGTCTATGTCAGAGAAAAGGGACAACAGCCATGGATTTTGTTAGTTCGTTCATTCGTTCTTTCAGTTCGGTTTGGTGCAATTTGGTTTGGGGTTTTTGGGTGAATTTCTCTTTCCATGCTCCAGTCGGCCGTCCGTCCGACACGTTCGTCACATCTGTCGCATCGTCGCGTCGGTCGTAGCATCGTTCTGGAGTTCTGGTTTTAGCGTTCCATCTTTTGCCATACTCGTTCTGGTTCTTTATATAGACAGCTATAGGTACTCCACATTGGGTGGTTCTGGTGGGGTGGTATGCCAGCAAATGGAAACAGCAACTGCTCTAAAGCTGGATTTTATGTGGTAATGTGTTCGTAATAAGCTGGCGCGTTCTAGAATCGAGCAATTTGCACTCTTCACAACCAAACCTTACCATCGCCACAGTCGTCGTCATCATCACACAGGAAAACACCAACAACAAAAGAACAAATTCGAAGGGCAAAATACCTTCAACTATATACACAATGTATAATGTGATAGGAGGCGGGCGAAGAAGATTGAGGCGAAGGTTTGCTTATGGGTGCGGGATTTTATAATGCGGGAGTTGGAGCAGAAGGCGTCTGCAAAAAATATTATAGAATAATAATATGGCAAATGCAAAGACGCCAAAAGGGGGAGGAAGAGACTCTGATGTTTTCGGTCAATAGCCTCTCCAGTAGTTGGTAGGTTGTGGATATAAAAATGTATGTATATATGCATAGTTTGGACGGATCGATATTTTATGTTTGTTCCTTCGATGCGCGAAGACCGGAGCGAGTTTTGGTCGTGGTATCCATCAGCAAAATGGGCATCAAGGAAACCCAGGGATGCATTTTTTTGGCTTAAAGGCGACTATACGTAGGTTTCTACTTTTATAAGAATGGGTTTTTTACATGTTTATAGATTCTGTCAGACTCAGATATTAAGCTTGGTGCTCTTTTGTACAAAGCCACCATTTTATTAAGAACTGGTTTTAAGGCTAACACAAGATTTGAATTTGACACCGTTTCTGTAGGAAATTGTTGTTTGTATAACGCTTAAAAATAACAACTTCACAAATGATAGAAAATTTTAAACTGACATCTGTCAATATTTTTGAAAGGTTGGTAACATTTTTGTTGACAAAAGATGTCAAAAAGAATTGTAGATAGTTGTGTATTTTGGCATTTTACTAATATCAGTTATGACGGAAACCGAATAGTCAAAGTTCAAACAAGTTATATTTCAAATCTGTGGTCAAAGTTCAAGTCAGTTATATTTCAAATCTGTGGTTTAAAATAAAGAAATGTTTCTATTTTCTGTCTATTATTATAGATTGCTCTCAGCAAGGCACTTATTTATCGAACTGTCAAATGTCAATTCACAGTCTACAACAGCGTAACAGGCGTTCCGCTTTATTCAAAATTTGGAGCGTAATTTGACATTTCACCTAGTTTTGTTCATGTATGCCAGGCACTAAGGATTTTTTGTAGGTACATATGTATTTTCGCCCTTTACTGCTGAAACATTAAAAATACGGTCCTGGCATTGATGATATGACGAATACGAAGAGGGTGAAAAGAATTTATAATAATTGGTGAATGCACTATGATGGTGGTTCCTTCGGGCAGGTTCACATTTATAAAAATTCTGTCTAGCGTCATTCAACTTGGTTAAGAGAAAGAGAATTTTGTTTTTTATAATTTTCTTTTTGTTTTCATTTGTGAGTTCTTTGCACTTCCAATTCCAAAGGTACAATCTATAGGAACCTAACACGTAGACATATTCCTATGATTATTCAAATTCTCTGTCTCTGAGTGACTATTGAGGGAAAGCCATATCGAATGCGTTTCGTCCCGTGCTGTTTTTACTTTGCTTTGCTTTGCTTTGCTTTACTTTTCTTTGCACCAGGCGTGTCGGCTTGGGTCACCAATCTATTGCCATTCCTCAAGGGAATATACTCAACTCAACTCTCATAATATAATAATATGTAAGAGTTTAGAAAAGAAAGAAGACAAAAGACAATGACATGACAGAATGACATGAGCGAGGTGTTTGCACTTGGTTCTTGTTTTGGTTTTGAATTTGTTGACGCACAGTATGATATCATTGCTTTTTATAATAATAATTAGGCGTTGCATAATGTCGGGGGGAAAGGGGATTGATGAAACTCATATTATAAAGCATTCCTTTCTAAAATTTTGAATGAATGCATGAAGAATTTCGATTGAAATTATTTGCGGCCATTCTGGGATTGCGGTGGCGCTGTTGTCGTTTTAGATATACAAAGTATGTATTTGGGTTGGAATGCGAATGTAAAACTCATTTTTGTGCATGGATTTTAATCCACATATCTATTACTATTTGAAACAAAGTTCAACCTCTTTTCAACCTTTATGCATATAAATATTTAAGCTAGGTAGGTTTAGAAGTTTGCGAAAAGCTACCAATCTTTCTTTTGACAGTTAATATTGCTCCAATTCCAGATTAAGTTCCAATATCAGCAATATTAAGCCAAAACCGTGAAATTGTAAGGAATTTCAAAATGAATTCGTTAGAAGACAGAAGAACGATATTGGCAAAATATTCATTTCGTTGTGAAGACAGAAGAACGATATTGGCAAAATATTCATTTCGTTGTGATAAAAAATTAAAACATTTGATCTGTCAATCGAAACATACATAAGTTAAAATGTTGTCTAATAACATTGTTAAGAATTCCATTGTGTGACTTTTTCAGTAGAGCTATCTTACAGTTAATTTAGTTGACAGTTGGAATTTTAACACGTCAATGTTAGTGATATCTGTCAATAGCTGACAATTTTCTTTATATCTTAAAATTTAACGTTTACAAATTGACAATTCTATTCGAAAATAAATTTTCATTTTTCAATGGGGTCACTCTTAAAGTACAAAATTAATTCAAAACCTGCCCAAAGTGGAAAGGGCTTGAATTTTTCAACCATTTATTCAAAGTGGTGGGAATAAATTGGTAGAATTGACTTTGGGACATCAAATGATTGCAGAATTTGTCCACTCTTTCGCAAGATTTGTATATTCCTCAACTTAAAGACAAACGCATGGAAATATTTCTATTAAAATAGATTTATGAATTAAACTCTGCTCCTTCCTCTAATAGGTACTCCTCCGTCACAAAAAAGAGCAAAAGAACTTGCATGAAATCTATTTTAGGATCAGAACATCTAAACTAATTTGCAAATAAGCACATACATAGGTATAGGTACAAAACAAAAACGAAAAAGTTAAAGACAACAACTAACTAACAAATTTGCGTGTGTGCTCATCTAATTGCGACAAATCCTCCACCATATCTCCACCGCATCACATCGTATAAAAGCAAACGCATTTTATTTTTAATATGGTCGCTATTTCTAAACTAGGAGTAAAAGAATGTGCATCCACATTATTCGCACTTAAGCGAAACCGAACCAACCGAGCGACGGGCGATGCCATGATCATGATGATGCTAGATGCTGAAGCTATGATGATGATTCCAAGGCTAACGTACTATTAGAAAAGTCAAGGCTACGCGAATAAAGATAGAATAGAATACAACGATGGACGCGCAAAGATAAGTGATTTGAACTGAAAAAAATATAAAAAAACAAATAACAAAAAGAATCAGAATATAAAAAAAAAAAAATGACAAATAAAGAGTAGGAAAGGAAGAAGTTAGATAGATAATTTTCTGGAATAAGGTTCTGTCTGTGTACACTCTACAGCACAACAAAAACAAAATTGAAAGGATTGACCAAGGAGAACAAATTTGAAAAATAAAATCACTAAAATAATCATACACAGAATTGAAGTGTCCAACTATGACGTACATGTTTGACTTAATGAAATTTTTGTTTACTAAACTACCTGGTAACCCTGACAAACACAATTTGACAGTTAAATGTCAATCAAAATTTAATATTACACTTTAGAATTTGATGCACCAGTCTGATCTGATTGAATTTCTTCACAGTAATTGATGCAATTAAATCAATATTTCGACTTCGCTTTCAATTTTTAAAATACATATGTACATGAAAACATATTATTCTGTTATTTATTGCTTTTTTGTCTTATATCTCTTAGTTGTCATCTGTTAATTTTTTATTTTTATGGTTGCCAACATTTAATTTCACAAATGGCACAATTTTGTACACCCTATAAAACAATTTGCCTATGAGTCGCACGTACAGGGCGTTAAAGTAAATTTTCGAAAAGTATTTAATTTCATTCTTTAATTTAATTTTATTTTATTTTAATCAACTAATTTATTGTTTTTGGTTTTAAATCCACTCAAATGTCAATTTCAGTATTGCTAATTTAAACTCGAAATACTATAATCAAATAGGATTTTAACTCTAGATATAAACGATTTTTAACAGTCACAAACAAACTGAAGTTTGACTGCATTGTCATAATAATAAAAATGACAGCTGACTCTGGTTCTCAAGAGTTGGGATAGGAGCCTCGAAAACAAATATTTTTGGAGTCTTGTTTTGCTATACAAAATTAGTTGGATCATACATATTCTATTGCCTCCTTAATAAACTTAAAAAAAACTGAATTTTGGTAAGTTTTTTGTTGAAAACACTTTATTTTAATGTTTTGCTTTTCTATACTTAAGTATTAATTTCACCCTAGTGTGTTCTTTTGAAAATCTCAACATTTTTACTACCTACGCAAATAATATGGTCACTTTATTTGTGACTTAAATTCAAACTCTAAAAACTTTAAGATACACATATTAAGTGTCAAAATTTTTAAATTTCAATATTTGAACACAGTCTTTCAAACTAAAAGTCACAAAAAAAGTGCTGCCAGAGTTTCACAAAAAGTTGTTTTTCATTAAATTTTTCAATATTTTGAACATATTTGAAAGAATACTTACAACATTTTTGTTTAAGAAATACCTGGGCTGGGATGCAACCCACACTAATAACTTCCCAACCCGTCTGTCGATTTGTCTTGGTTAAAGGTTTGTAGGTTTTCTTTATTTGTTAAAAGAAATGTCAGTTGAATTATTCTTAAAAATTTTAATTTTTGTATGAAAACCCCGACTGTTGGATTTTTATAACAAAAATCATTGAATGTCGAAAACAATATTTTCTGTGAGATAAAATTAGTTTGAAGCCAATATTTTTAATGTTTGAAAAGATGTTTGAGTCGAAAGTGAATTTTTAACAAGTTTTTGTATTGTTTTTTTTTATGTTTTTATTTTTTATAAAAAAAACTGTCAATTCGATTTTTCTCAAATTTTCGCTGAATGTCGAAAACAATATTTCATATAAGATAAAATTAATTTGAAGCCACAATCTCAAATTGTTGAATAAATAATAAATAAATTAGGTGGTGCAACAGTCCGTTGAGAACTAGGGCCTAGTGACTTACAACTCTCAACCATTCCTGTGTGCGAGTACTGTTGTCAGGGATGGAGGGGACGTACAGTTTTAAGCCGAATCCGAACGGCAAATTTGAGAAAGCACTTTTCATGACAAGAATTACGCTTGGAGAATTTGTCAATTCCTCCAAAGGGGCAGTACCCGTGAAAAAACTTTAGATGGCATAGGCAGGGATCGAACCCAAGACCTCTGGCATGACAGTCCAACGCACTAACCATCATGCCACGGGTACTGCTTTAATTGTTGAATAGATATTATAATAGTCGAAAATCAATTTTTACGAACTTTTAGTAATTTTTTGGTTAGGTTTTTATTTTTTGTTAAAAAAAACTGTCAATTTGATTTTTCTCAAAATTTTAATGAATGTTATAAGAAAAAATTAGTTTGAAGCCATAATCTTAAATTTTTGAAAAGATATTTGAGTCGAAAATCAATTTTTACCAACTTTTAGGAATGTTTTTTTAAGTTTTTATTTTTTATTAAAAAAACGTTATTCTTTGATGTCAAAAACGTTATTCTTTATTGCACACAATTATTTTGGAGATAAAGTCATTTTGTCTTCGTAAATTTTTCTAGGTAACAAATATTTTTGTTTCAGTTTATTGATTTATAAAGAAACCTTTAATTCTTTTTTTCCCCAAAAATATACTAGTTTTGTATCACGTTAAAAAAGTTTAAAATTTAATTCAAGTCTCTAGCGTTATTGGTTCGTGAGATATTTTTGGTTAACCAAAATGTTCAACTTTTTCCTAAATTGCTATGGTAAAAAAACAACTCACTCAATTTTTTTTGAGAGTCCTTTCTGCATCTTTCTGCATTATTATCTGTATCACAAAATTTATTTGTAGTCGATAACTCTACTGGTTCTTGAGCTATGAACGACAAAAAAAAACTTCCCGAACGTACGTACACCATCAACATGCTCAGACATGATCATTCCACCATTGGAAATCATTCTGACAAACTGTTTAAGGTTGAGATATATTCCCAAAGCCTGGAGAATGGCAAAAGTAATCTTCATTCCAAAAGCAGGGAAACCCTCCCACGTTAACCCTAAAGATCTACGACCAATCAGCCTATCATCCTTCCTTCTTAAAACCTTGGAAAGATTGATTGAAATTTACATCAGACATAACTTAAAACCATGTCTCATTTCCACAGCTCAACATGCTTACTCTAAGGGAAAATCAGTAGAAACAGCACTTCATTCGCTGGTACGTAGTATTAAATATTCCCTCGAATACAAAGAATACAATCTAGTAGCTTTCCTAGATATTGAAGGAGCTTTCAACAACGTCAGTTACCAGGCGATCATACGCTGAAATTAGAGAAACCACTCATAGATCTTATAAGTCTCATGCTCAAAAGCAGGACAATAACTTTCAGCATGAGAAGTTTTACTACCACCAGATCGGTGAATCGAGGTACCCCCCTCGAGGGTCCTTTCGCCTCTTTTATGGAACATGGTAGTAAACGACTTACTAACATCATTGGAAGCAGAGGGTTTCAGGGTGATTGCCTATGCTGACGACGTTGCAATATCTGTATCTGGGAAACACCCCCAAGTTCTCTCGGAACTTCTACAAAATGCCTTGAATAGGCTAAGAAAATGGGCTAAGCAATGTGGCGTCAATCCACATAAAAAAGAACTAGTACTCTTTTCGAGAAGGTACAAAATTCCTCAGATCAGCCTACCCAAGATTAAAGGAATACCATTAAGGTTTTCCGACCAAGCTTAATATTTAAAAAACTAAATTGGAAGGCAAATATTGATGAAAGAGTAAAAAAGGCTACTGTAGCGCTTTTTAATTGTAAAAAGGCCATAGGATCAAAATGGGGCTTCTCCCCAAAAATAACCCACTGGCTATACACTTCGGTAATCAGACCGATACTCATTTATGGAGTTGTCGTATGGTGGACCGCACTGGACAAGATGGTAAATCTAAATAAGTTCATCAAAGTCCAGCGGTCAGCAGGTATGTGCATCACAGGAGCACTTCGCTCAACACCAACCGCAGCCCTAGATATGCTTTTAAACCTAACACATCTTGACATCTTCTCCAAAATGGTGGCAACCAACTCATGTGTGAGGCTTAGAGCCACCTCTCAATGGAACAGCCAAGCCGCTCTTAAATCTCTCGCGTCTGTCTCCACAAACTCTCAAGTAGTCCACTATTGTCGATCATATCTCTGAATGAGATGACAGAACAGTTTAATATTCACCTCATTTGGGTGCCGCGCCACAGGGACATTCCGGGAAATTGCAAAGCCGATGAGCTAGCCAAAAACGGAACACTTCTGCCTAATGTTAGACAAAAACATAACATAGGAACACCACTTGCTACATGCAAATATCTTCTCAAACAATATGCTCTAGAAGCAACAAATGCTAGATGGTCACAGAGTACCACCTGCCTAGCAACCAAGCAAATATGGCCAAGCATAGACATAAATCGGTCAAAAGGCTTGATATCCCTGAACAGACAAAATATAAGCTCTACAATTGGAGTAATAACAGGACACTGCCACATAGGAAGACATGCTCTGAGGCTAGGGGTCTACACAAATGACTTCTGTGGAAGCTGCATGGACGAGGAGGAAGAGGAAACAGTCCAACACCTTCTATGTACATGTCCAGCACTCTCCATTAGAAGGAATAGCTTTCTCGGTAATCCCTTCTCTTATAATACCAGTGAACTGGCAACGATTGACACAAAATGTCTCTCTAACTTTATTAAAAGCACAAAATGGTTTGTTTAAATTCATTACTCTCCCATGAGTAACCTCATTAGTGGTATCACAATGGACCCTTGAGGTCTAAGTGAGTCAATGGCATCTAGACAGCCACTCCAACCTAACCTAACCTACGTACACCATCGCACGCACAGAAATCTCTCTAAAAATCTTGTATTTCGACTCTAGGGACCTTGAAACGTCGAGAAATGTCAAAAATTTTCAATTTGACAAATCTGACCGATTACAATAACTTCCTATGGGAAGTTATTAAATCACTTGACAGCTGAAAAAATGGCCGCTAGTTAAAATAGTGTTGCCAACTTAAAGTTATATATAATTCTTCATCATGTCATCGAACTCTATAAAATCCTTTTAAAATATGAACTGTAATAAAAATACTTTCTTAGAACTCCATTTATTAAATTTTTAAAAGCGATCGACATTTTTTAAATAAAGGTTGACAATTAAATATGTATAGGTTTCTTTCTTGTGAAAAATGAAAATGAACAAGGATAAAAAAAGGATTCGAATAAAATTCCTGATTTTTCTTACGGATCCCTTACATGGCCTAATGTATACCAATAATATGAAATCCTTATATAACATAACGAACAAACGAGAATAGAAAAACTAACTTTGTTTGGTTTTTTCGTTTTTCTCTTCAGTATATCCCCCTTCGCACTAGCTTTGTTTTCTTTTTGTTTTTAGCTCTGCAATATATTAATATTATACCGTAGCTTGAATGATGCCATTGCCATTGCCAATGCCAACGACCACCACCTCTTTCTTATTTTGCAATAGAAAATATGTATGTATATGAAGATATATGGAGTTTTCTTTTGTGGAATGGAGACTTAAAAAGACACGACACCATCATCCAGCAGGCAGAACAGGGACATAGGAGGAGCACACATCAGCACAACATCAGAGATAGAGAATAGAATAGAACAGAGAATAGAGTCAATGGACGGCTGGCGGGGGCCACCGACCGACATGTTTAATCTTCTTCTTTGTGCCTTTTGCACAATTTAAATTTCTTCCTACTCCTCCTCGTTCATCGTCTTTGGTTCTTTGAGATTCGTCTTTGAATTTATCCGTTGTCGTTGTCATTGTAGTCCGTCTTGCTTTGCTTGTTTAACGTCTATTTGCTCGCTTTGGGTACCTTTGCAGGTTTGTTATGGTGTGGATGGTGTAAGTAAATAATTATTTGTTTGTTCTTTAGGTAAATGTGGCCAAGGACCTTTTATCCCATGAAATCCACATACAGTTTTGTTTTTCTATCTTTTTTAGAATATTCGATTAGAACTTTTTATTGCGTTGTCAATTAAAACGAAATTCAGGACAGTTTTCAAATAATTCAGAAAAAAGAAAACACAAAGGAGAGTTCAGAAGAATTAAAGCAACCCTTAGACAGACAAACACCATAATCTTGTTTTTCGTATCGCATTTTGCGTTAGCTGACAAAAATGCACCCTTATTCGATACACTTTGCTTTGCTTAACCTGTGAAGCTCATGGTCTTGCTCATGCCCTAGCACAATATACGAAAAACACATCGCCATGAAAACGATGAACGACATACGAATAACAACCCCCGTCTCGTCGGTCGTCGTTACAGCTCGGTGCGGCCGGAGCCACGGCGACGACAGCGGTGTAAGGTTTGAAGAGCTTCAAGTTCAATGAAACATATGGGGGTTGCTATAAATGCGCATAAAGAAACAGGAAGACTAAGTACAGTTTTTGGGGTTGCAAAAATATTTTTGTAATTTTTTTTCTGCTGCCATTTACCAAAAAAGACGAAAAATAAAACTGCAAAGTCAGAAAACGAATTCAATCCAAAAATCCAAATAAAGATATGTTTTCCGTCAACTTCGTACTTCTGTACACGAAGGGTGAAGTCTCTATATTATGGACATGTACCGGGAATGTATAGAAACCTTCAGTCAGAATATGGACTTGGGTGGGTGGTTGGTATGGAGTATGGTTTGGTTGGGTTAGAGAACAACATCAGGAAAAAGGAAATTCGCATACAAATCCTGCTTAACTCTATATGTTTTGAGTTTATGTATAATTACCTAACGTCTCTCTGTTTGTCTAGGCTAGACTTATCGATTTTTGAAAAAGGTTTCCTACTTCTAATGTTTTTTTCTTTTTCAAAAATATATAATAAAACGAAAAAGACTAATCGTTTGTATTTTTTGGACGAATTTTCAATTTGTGAGCATAGTAAGTAAAAAGTATATAATATGAGGGTGAAACATACATAAAACTAGGGCTTAGATATAGGAAGGATGTTAAATTATGTACCGTATCCCTTATATCTCTGCTACAACTATACTAACCTATACAATACTAGGTATAAATGAAAAGAATTATGTTGAAATTTGGGAAATTGCGTCGTTGTCATAAATTTGTATATTGTTAGTAAAGATTTTTTTTCAAGGGCATTTTTATTTTTTGGGAAAAGGGATTTAGAAGAGATTATGTTGGCATGAAGATTTTTAGTGTCAATATTCGAAGGAGGGATGTTAGTTTTTCTATCTTCTGTTATAACTCCTAAATATAACAGAGTAAGCATATGGTAGAGACAGAGTAAAGAAGTGGGGGGAGTTATATAAAGGAAAAGTATGAGAAGTGGGAGTAGTTCATAAAAACAGAATTCAAACGCATTAAAAGCGTACCGCTCCGCCCGATACTGTGCCTGCTGACGGATTTAAGCGGTCAACTTTGATTTGGGGTTTAAATTTTTACTGGACCACATTATATCGGCTTATCGACATTTCGGTTGGAAGTATAGATTACTTATTCTAGAGGAACTAGCTGGAAATCAAATATATATATATATATATATACAACGTATAATTTCTACACGAATTTTTAAAATTCACCTGTCTTAAGCCATTTTTAATTTATTATGAATGTCAAGTATTTTTTAAATTGTAATATTTGTTGTTCATATGTATTCCATCCAAATGCAGCTATTGGAGTAGAAATATAAAAACGGAGATAAAAGTTCTTCAAAATAATACCCAAAAACTTAATAACTTTCGAAAACGAGTAAACAAAGACTGGGATGCTAACTTCGCATTTTTGTCCGTCTGTTCATATTTCTGAAGGTTTGTCTAGACCAAAGGAAAATTTTTGAAACATTTAAAAAAACAAAACATTTCTGAAATGTGTTCTTTGGTCTGTAAAAGTGTAGAGCAACGAGAATGTTATCCAATTAATACAAATTTATTTTATTTTTTTAATAAAATTAAAAAAAGTCGATAATTGGAATAAAATTTCCGAAAATATAAATTGTAAAAAAGATGAGGTAGAAAAAAATGTATAATGATAAAACACGACACTCTCAGTGCTACTTGTTTAACACTCCATTTTTCACTAACAAAAGAAACATTTCTCAAAAGCGTCCCAATCAAAGAAACAAATCAGAAACCAATGGCGGATCCAGGGGGGGTCGTAGGGGTCATGACTCCCCCCCTGGGAGAAAATTTGTTTGCTTTTTCGTAGGAATTCCCTTCAATTCAAAACTAATCGTATTGCGTTAATGGATATGACCCATATTATATTTTGAATTATTTATTTTTTGTATATGAAAACAACATTTGTATTTTACTTCCTTAAACTTTGTTACTAAAAGTACTACTTTTAACTTAGGACTGGACCAATAACATAATATGAATTGGAAATTCAGCCTTTTCCAAAAACGCAGCACAAATTCATCAACTTTTGACCAACTGACGATCCAGGGGGGGGTCATATGAGCCATAAAGCTTATACAGTTAAGTTGTATAAGTAAAAATTTCATCTATAGATTTATTAGTAATTTAACGACATTCACCAAAAAGTGGTTTGCTTTCAAAAACAACTAAAATTTTTGTTTTCACTCAATTTAGAATTTGAAAAAAAACTTTAGTAATGCTTTAAATTATTTTCATGAAAATTGTTTCTAAGAAAAAGAGCAAATATTCAGGTTCTTAAGATCATCAATTTTATATTAAGTTGCCTATAAATTCCTTAAACTAGCCTTCAATTTTATTATTACATTTTTTTGACACACATAAATAGTGAACATGAAGGTTTTTAATCCTAGCTTTTCCTTCAATTATTATTTGTATTTGTAAAAAACTATTTATTAAAAAAACTCATCATTTAGCAGTAGTAAGATAGCGTATGTCAAATTCTGTAAATTATATGCAATATTGCAATTTTGGCTACAATAAAAACTATACATACTGAAGTGATTTTTACTTGCGACATATAGGAACTATATGGTAAGTTTTGCATTAGTAAACAATTTCGAACTAGAGCTTGTAATCAAATATGACATTACGAAGGCAGAGAAGTCGAAAAAAGTGGAAACCCTGATTCCGTCCGTCTGTCTGTCTTTCCTGGCTCCTACAGTCGAAACAATTGTGTTGATTGAAATAAAGGTTTTCAGCCGATTAGCGTAAGGCGTTTTTTTCATTTTATTAACACGAAAAATATCAGCAGTCCCCATACAAATTTTTTGGTTAAAACATGTGTTTTTTCTAAAAAATTCTCTAAATTTTGTGTTCTTAATTTGGCTTCTTTCTACAAGAAAAACATATTTTGGTATTGCTTCAGAAGGGTAGTACGCCTCAAAAACCTTTATTTTGTTTTTAAGTTTTCTCAAGAACTAATGGACCGATTTCAATAATCTTCTCTTTCTGTGCAAGCTCTTTTCAATGATCAAATGATGAAATTGATGATGATTTTTTATGATCAAAAATGTAATATTTTTTTTGATTTTTAAAAAAATACTAATTTTGTTTACAAAAACATTTTTTGACGAAATTTAAATGTAAAATGTACATATATTTATAAGCTCTTTATTTAGTGCTTACCAAAAATATTTTTAAGACAAAATTTAAAATTTAAAATGATTTTCGAAAAAAAAAATAAGTTAATCTAGATTTTTTGAAGAATAAAATGGCATTTAAATTTTTGAGAAAAACTTATTTTGCAGGTACATTTTTAAATCTTAAAATATAGGAAATATTTTTAAACAGACTTTTTGGAAGAAATTAGCAAGTTCTAATGACCCAGTCGTGTATTTTATTCATTTCAAAATTGGTTTTCTGTTGAATACAAAAGATCTTAAAAGATCTTAAAAAATTAAATAAATCTACTTTTGAAATGAATTTGCTTTGGATGCTCTAGAACTAATATTTAAACACGAATTTCAATAATATAAATGTCACAAAAACAGCAAAATTGACGCTTTTGTTCAACTAATGGCTAATTGAAAAACATAATAAACGTTTCATATTTATTGATATAAAAGCTTTGAATCTCTTGAGATTTGAAGTGAAAAGAGATTCTGAAACGTTTAATTTGTGAGTGCCACACAAACGTTTCTTCCCAACTTATTTGTTTACCTTAATTTATTTTAATTTAATTTTTTAGAGAAATTATGTACTTAAATGCACCTATGTACATGTATCCTCAAATTCAAGAACCAAGCATTTTTCTCTCTACAATTTTTAAGTTTTGGTGACTCCTTTAAGGTCAAAATACGAGTAAGCAGACTGATAGCGATAGTAATAGTAGACTCCCGAAAATTGAGTTCGATAAAACTTCGTCAAAAAAGCCCGACATTTCTTCATATCAGATCCTCTCTCATTTTCTGGATTCTTGAATTCTTTAGCGTTCTTAGCATAAATAGAAATGGATACAAGGAAAGTATATTTTATTTTTGGAAAAAAGGCTACGTTTCAAAACAATTTCTAACATTTCTGCGTGAAATGCTGCAAAAACACTCTAAACCATTGTGTTTTAGCTCTAAAATATGGCACATTTATAAAACTTTTGGAATCTAGGATCTGGAATCTATACATATGTATGTATGGAGTCATACAAATTAAATAGTTAAACCATACTTTGCTGGACAACAGTGTTCTAAAATAATTTGATAACTAAAGTTGTCATTTTAGCAATTGAAATGTGTAAAGGTTAGTTTAATATACTCGTACACATTATGTTATTTAAATTTTGTTAGCCTCCCTTACAAAAAATTAAAGAACATTTTTAAGCGGTGAGTAAAAACTCATCTAAGTGTGTGAAAAGTCTGGATCCGCCCTTGTCAGAAACATCTCTGAAATGTTTCTTAAACAAATAGGAAACATTTTCAGAAACGTTTATTCAAAAATGTTTCTTTGGTGTGGACACACCTTAAGAGTTATACAAAATTTTAAGATAACAACATTTTAAAGTCAATATTTTTGTTTGCTCTCAATGTACTTGAAGAAACTTAAAAACCGTTTTATATAAGGTTTTTAGTTGTTTTTGCAGGTTTTTATTTTTTTTAAGAAATAAACGACAAAATTTCGCATATATTTCAAAATTATTAAAATTTTCCACTAAAATATCTCGGGAAGAAGGAAAGTATAGTTCTTAAATTTTAGGTATGTTTTCAGAAAAATGTGATTGAAAACTTTTTTTTTTAAACAAACACAACTATAAAACTAATAAAATTGGTTTCTCACTTGATTTCAATTTTGTTTTTGTCTTCACAAGATGTTGCTATTAATGTTTTGAAAAACTTTTATACATATCGACGACTGGCAAGAATGGAAAGTGTGGGTCGCATTCCAGCCACTTACTCAAAATTTGATTCTTCTATTTCAGATAGTGGTTAATACAGGTTCTCCTATTTAAAGTGTAATCTAGTGACATTTTGCCTTCATTTAAACTATATTTTATTTTTATTGATTGTGTTGAAAATAGGCTCTTTTGGTCTTTTTGGTTTGGGATTGCAAATAAAAAACTATTTCATTCTTTCTCCCAACGTTTCGTAAGAATTCCTTACTTCTTCAGGGAATATTTTTCTTTATTTAATATTTGTATTAAATCATACTGTTTTCTTTTATCTCCACACCCGACGGCACTGACACAAATTGAAAATAAATAAAAAATATGATGAAATCAACAAGCAAAAAAACTATTGAATTAAACAAAAAAAAAACAAGAAAAACACTTACATATATCACAGATGTTAAAGCTTTAAAGTGCTACAGCATAGCTTTGTTTGATCATCAACAATATTTTAGCTTCGCCTCTAAAGTGGTGAATTTTTAAGGTGTCAGTTTTAGCTATCATTGTTTTTTATCATTGAAACAAATAATCGGAATTTTTAAAGAGTTTGGTTATAATGGGTGATTTTTTTGAGGTTAGGATTTTCATGCATTAGTATTTGACAGATCACGTGGGATTTCAGACATGGTGTCAAAGAGAAAGATGCTCAGTATGCTTTGACATTTCATCATGAATAGACTTACTAACGAGCAACGCTTGCAAATCATTGAATTTTATTACCAAAATCAGTGTTCGGTTCGAAATGTGTTTATCGACAAATTTTGTTCAGCGATGAGGCTCATTTCTGGTTGAATGGCTACGTAAATAAGCAAAATTGCCGCATTTGGAGTGAAGAGCAACCAGAAGCCGTTCAAGAACTGCCCATGCATCCCGAAAAATGCACTGTTTGGTGTGGTTTGTACGCTGGTGGAATCATTGGACCGTATTTTTTCAAAGATGCTGTTAGACGCAACGTTACGGTAAATGGCGATCGCTATCGTTCAATGCTAACAAACTTTTTGTTGCCAAAAATGGAAGAACTGAACTTGGTTGACATGTGGTTTCAACAAGATGGCGCTACATGCCACACAGCTCGCGATTCTATGGCCATTTTGAGGGAAAACTTCGGAGAACAATTCATCTCAAGGAATGGACCGGTAAGTTGGTTGTGGGGCTACGTCAAGTCTAAAGTCTACACAAATAAGCCAGCAACTATTCCAGCTTTGGAAGACAACATTTCCGAAGAAATTCGGGCTATTCCGGCCGAAATGCTCGAAAAAGTTACCCAAAATTGGACTTTCCGAATGGACCACCTAAGACGCAGCCGCGGTCAACATTTAAATGAAATTATCTTTAAAAAGTAAATGTCATGGACCAATCTAACGTTTCAAATAAAGAATCGATGAGATTTTATGCGTTTTTTTTTTTTAAAAAGTTCTCAAGCTCTTAAAAAATCACCCGATACATATCATTGAAAATTTTAGTCATTAGATACAAATTTCTTGATTGGAAGTAAAGTCTTCTCGGATCGGAACCAAGCATTTGGGGTTAGATTTAATCATTAAATAAGTAAAACTGACAACGGCTTCAGTGGAACGATTTTGTTTTGATATGTGAAATAAAATTCAGTTTTTCATTGAAATCAATTTCATGATTAAAACATTAAAAACGAACTTAAATAAAAGTTCTGGGACAAATTTTATATTATTTTTTTTTAGCAAATAAAAAATCTACAACTCATTAACTTCTTTATAGTATACCAAATATAACATGTTTACATTATTTAAACCGCTTTATATCTTGTAACTAAATTTTCAATGATAGCTACGAGTACAACTGGCTCCAAAAAAAATAAGACCCGGAAATTTATTCTGTAATTAATTTTGCTTTGGATGAAATGTAAATTCTTGAAAAAAAAAACATTTGATGCAATTTAACGGGTTATCTTGAAAAAAAAAAACTATACTAAAACAAAATATAAAATACATCCCTTAGAATATAAAGTCTGAATCTAATCTATGCTAGAAATATACACCCACTTCCTCTTGAAAACTTCTTAAGCCAATAACTTTTACTTCAATTCCAACAACAACCTTTGTAGGGTTGGAAATTGAGATGGTTAGGTACAAGAAGGCAATTTATATACAATTCATATCAATCTATTGTTTATCAATCTTAAACCTTCTTTTTCTCGAAAAATCTCCAGACAACAACTTCACCCTCTATATGAACAGGGACATGAATTGTTATATATGTATCTTTAAACTTACATATAGATAGCTTTATACAAAAACCTTATTAAACTACTATACTCTATATGTATATACAATACATCATAAATGCGATTGACCCTCACCCCATTTATGTAGTTCTATAGTTATACCTACATAAGTATACATTGTGTCTGCATACAGTATACCTATACATATTAATTTTGCGCATTTTCCTTTTTTGCATGCCCTTATTCTGGAATTGTGATAATTACACAACAACAACAACAACAATAACAGCATAATAAAAAAGGGAACAGAAGCAGACACAGACATCCAGATCCAGAGTAGAGAAATCATGAAAACCGGGTGCACTTTTCCACTTGCGCACTAGCGATATACCTACTCCTTCCAAAAACAAAATTCAAAAACTATACTTTAAAATGAAAACAAATAAATAAAACAACTTTACTCGTACCCACAGACGTACACATAACAACCCTTTAATTACCTATGAGTCTTCCGTGCAAAATGCATCAGCAAGCCCCTATTAATGGGGGAGGTTATATTATATGGAGGGATTTTCAAGACAGAGGGACCAAAATAATGGGAAAGAAATTGCATGTCGCCAAATGTCGACGAAAGAAGAGAAAAAAACATTTCAATCACCACCAAGGGTCTTGTCCTGTTTCTTATTCCCAAAACCATTCGAGCAAGTTTTTTGGTAAGTTTTCAACTATACTTATGATGGAGGGAGGGAGAATTATGGTTTGGGTGAGCAGACAACACCCCTCTTTATGGTGGTGGAATTATGCTTCCCTCTGTGCTGCAGCAGCAATTATTCATGTTCTTCGTACCAACAAACAAAAAACACGAACGAACGGAAAGTTTTTCACTTCGAATTCAAGAACCATGCCCCCACACCACCCCCACACACAAATTCTACCCACCCTTCGTCGTCACTGCCGCTGCCTCTGCCGACGTCGCCGCCTTCACCGTTACTTAATTTCATCCCTTGTTGTGGCATTTTCTTATGCTTTCCAGCGAAGCAGATAGCCCCAAACAGAAACAGCCAGCTCAGCGACAGCATGGCTCTTATGTATGCAATGACTCTTCTATGTACAGTTTGTATGTTCCTCATCCACTCCTTCGTTTGGTGAGTTTGTATGACTCCCGCATCTCCTTTTATGTATGTTGCAATTCCTTTTTGCTGCGCCCTAGCCCTACTGCTGTTGCTGCTTCTGCTTCTACTGCTGCTTTTTTCCCTGACTTGTCGCAGCTCTCTATGTTGGAGTCATATAAAGGTTTTTGAGCTCTTGGGATACTTGGGGCTTGGGACAACAATCTACAGCGTGGATTCTCTGCAAATGTTTGTGCTGTGCATTAATGTGGCGTCATTGCCAAAGCCGCACAATAAATGGACTTCATATCATCGTCGTCGTCGGTACTCGGTACTCGGTAGTCGTCGTTGTCGTCTATGTCGGTTGGTTGGTGGGTAATCCTCAGAAGCGAAGCTAACCACAAGCCCCCAAACAGAAAAACTGAAATTTCTGTCGCTATGATGGCGGAGCAGAGTTTTCCATATAACGTTCTTCGTGCTTGAGGAACCTTGAGTACATTCCCATTGCGTCGTTGTTGTATAGCCTTCATCGTATCGTAGAATAGATAGGAAGGTAAAGGTACCTATACACATCTAATTTTAAGCACAATTTTCTATTATAGCAGATATAAATAGATGGAAAAGATAGACAGATTTTTATATATAAATGCTGCACATATGTAAACATATATACAGGTTCTTCCTTTGAATCTATACCTACATATATGTATAATTTTACCTAGTTATAAAATAGAAAAGAGTTATCATATGAATTTATATACTCCTATCTAAAGAT
Source organism: Eupeodes latifasciatus (assembly GCA_920104205.1). Taxonomy (NCBI): domain Eukaryota; kingdom Metazoa; phylum Arthropoda; class Insecta; order Diptera; family Syrphidae; genus Eupeodes; species Eupeodes latifasciatus. The sequence goes on from OV049924.1 coordinate 56,918,414, forward strand.
GTGCATAGCAGAATCACAGTAGAGGCGAGAAATGCAGGACAATGGAATAAAAAAAGCTGTGTGTAAGGTATTAACAAAATTATTTTTTTAATTGAAAGGCGCATGTATGGGATTAAGTGTGGAATATGACATCATTCAAATGCCCGCCTCGGCTTCTTACGGTGGCACGGATTCGAGTGGTCCAATTTTCAAAGACTCTTCCAGATAGATCCGGCTGAATTTGAGCGATGGCCTGTGTTATGTTCACCTTAAGGGCATCGGTCTATTGTTGTTTATTTGCATAGACCTGCGACTTCAAGAAACCCCACAGGAAAAAGTCTAGCGGGGTCAAATCGCATGACCTTGGTGGAGAATTCACATCATCCCTGCGAGAGATAACCTTACCCTCAAATCGTTCATGCAAAATTTCAATCGTGGCATTTTCTGTGTGGCACGTAGCGTCGGCCGTCCTGCTGGAACCACATGTTGTCTAGGTCCATATGGTTCAATTTGGGCCATAATAAATTAGTTATCATCGTTATGTAGTGCTCGCTGTAGACGGTGACCGCCTCACTAGCGTCGTTTTCAAAAAAGTACAGTCCAAAATACACACCAGAAGGTAACTTTTTGAGGAATATTGCTTGTTAACACAACAATTCATCCAAAAATGCGCCTCGTGTCTAAAGATGATTTTTCGGCCAAAATGGTCTTCTTCCAAACGATACGAATCCCAGCCAACGAACAAACGGCGTTGTCTATGGTCATGAACTTTGAGCTCCTGAGTCAGTTGGATTTGGATCTTGTACGGGAGGCCCAAGTCCCAAGGCAAAATTCGGCAAGTTGAAGTCTATGAAAAGCCGAATTGTTGTGCACGACTGTACACTTTTCCAGGCCGCAGCGATGTTCTCGGCCGATCTTGCGTTCCTTGAACGAACGAATGTTGGCTGATTGTTTACTGAATCGTTTGTCTCAAAGTTGGCCACCAAACGTTGAAAAGTCGACTATGAAGGGCCATCACGTCTACCGCAAAATGGGCGCAATGCTCGCAACGTTTGCATTAACGAACACTCATTTTGATAATAAAGTTTTATCATTTGAACGTGCTGTTCAATCGTGTTACTTGCCATTATGATTTGGCATAAACAACTGAATAATAAACAAAAGATTTGACAGATGTCACCAAAACAAAATGGCCGAGATATGTATTTAATATGAAATCCAATTTTTAGTACCATTTTTTGATAGTTTTAAATTTGTATAAATAAATGCTAATTCTTGAAGAATATTACCCTTTGTTAACAATAACATTTTATACAGGATAAAATAATTTTGATTTAATACATTCAATATTTCATTAATTCTCAAGAAATTCGATCCCAAAATCAGTTTATTTTAAATTCTGTGTAGGTACTAATTTTTGTAGATTTTATTTTCAACCAAAAAAAAACTGTCAATTTAATTTTTCAAACAATTGTAGCAATTGTTAAAAAAGTGTTTATTTTTTATAAGATAAAATTTAGTTTCTTGCCAATATTTTTGATTGTTGCCAAGATATTCTAGTACAAAATTAATTTTTACCAACTTTTATCATTCCATTTCTTGGTTTTATTTTACGAAATTTTCTTAAAATTTTACCAGATGTCGAAAACCTTATTCTTCATGCATACAAATATTTTTAAGTTATTATCATTTTATGTTCCCGAAAGAACAGTAAGTTAAATTTTTTCCGAATTCATATTATTTTGCTATCACTTCGGATTGTATAATATGAAATTCAATTGAAGACGCTAGCGTTATTGGTTCAAGAGATATTTGGGGTCAACCAAAATTGTTCACTTTTTTTTAAATTGCTGTAGTAAAATTATAAAGTGATGTTATTATATGTAATGCAAATTTTATTTTAAGTCGACATCGCTTATATTTCTTGAGAAGGCCGGTGTGAAAAAAGATATCGCAAACATTTGGACGTACGAGCGTTAGGAAATCTTTCTAACAACCTTCAATTGAGATTCTAGGTACCATGAAACGTTGAAATTGCAATAACTTCTTATGGAAAGTTAAAAACCGTCTTTCTCCCATATCAGACGACATTTTGTAACTTAAATATAAGCATTTATATTTGAAATATTATATTTGGAATATTTTGAATTACAAAAACCTAGCATAACTTATTATTTTGAAACGTAATAATAATTTCTGGAAAAGAGAAAAAATTATGTTCAAACTTTTTTGAAAGACGTCACTCATATACGAAAACTAACGTCTTATTTTAGAAGAGTTATAAGCAAGATAACTCAGGCGACAAGATATTATAACGGATTTTTTTAGCACAGTTAAAAACGAGCATTTTTCACTATGGGAGGGGGTCTATCTTCCCCCGTTTAGGCAGGAGGGGCAATTTAAAAAAATTATTACTTAAAATGGAAAAAATGCTTTAAAAATAATAATAATACTTAAAATTAAGTATTATACATTTTTATAAAGCCAACATTCTGTTCTATTAGTTTTTGAAAAATTTAATTTTTAACTCAAAATTTTAGTAAAAAAAAAACTAAAAAAAGGTTTAAAGTGTAATTTTTCAATACTTCAACGTTATCTAAATAAATAAATAAATTAGGTGGCGCAACAGTCCGTGGAGAACTCGAGCCTAGTGACTTACAACTCTCAACCATTCCTGTGTGCGAGTACTGTTGCCAGGGATGGATGGGACCTACAGTTTATATGCCGAATCCGAACGGCTAATTTGAGAAAGCCCTTTTCATGACAAGAATTACTCTTGGAGAATTTGTCAATTCCTCGCAGGAGGCAGTACCCGTGAAGGTTATCAAGGTTATCTACTATTGTTTTTATTTTAAAATTTATTGCTCTTATTTATTTTTGATCAAAATTTGAGTTTAAAACATTTTTTCAAAAACTATGCATAGTTACTTGACTTGATTTAAAAACAAGCGTATAGACAAAAGTGTTGGCTTTAAAAAAAATTCTTAATTGTAAGTATTACCGTTATTTTTTAATTATTTTTTTCCATTTAACGTACATATTTTTTTAAATTGCTCCTACCGCCTAAACGGGGGGAGACAGACCCTCTTCCCATAATAAAAAATGCTTGTTTTCAACTGTTCTATACAAATCCGTCATTAAACTTTGTCGCCTGAGTTATCGTACTCTCCCCGAATTATTTCATTTTTCCTTAGATTTTAAAATCTCGCTTTCAGAGAACTTTGAAAAATTGTATGAGCCACAAAGTTTGGGTTTGCGCAACAAATTATTTTTCAAAAACTTATACTTTCTTGTGAAATAAAATAAACAATATATTTTTTGATGTTGTCCTTAAAAACGAATTTTTGTTTTTGTCAATAATAAGAATCACTTACTGAAATTTGAGCTGTTTTCTGGTGAGATACCTACCAATTATGAGTAAAATTTTTGTAAAGTTTTTATTTTTTTGCAAAACAGTGTTAATTAAATATTCCATGCATTTTTTCTATAGTTAAGGATATTTTCCCAAATTAGTTCTGTTCGATTTTAACGACATATCGTATATATCATAGCATATACATACATATGTATATTTTACAAAAGAAATGAAAATTTCTTTAAAATGCTTTGAGCATATCTACTGATTTTATTTCCTATTTATAAAATAAAAATAAAAACATAAACAAAAGCTATGAATAATAGTATTTAAAAAACATGGTAACTACCAAAATGATAGACTGGCATTTTTTAAGAGTTCCAACTTACATCATCTAATAGTACCCGTAGCGTGATAGTTAGTGCGTTGAACTGTCTTGGGTTCGATTCCCGCTTGTGCCACCTAATTTTTTTTTCACGGGCACTGCCTCTTGCGAGGAATTGACAAATCCTCCAAGAGTAATTCTTCTCATGAAAAGTGCTTTCTCAAATTAGCCGTTCGGATTCGGCGTAAAACTGTAGGTCCCCTCCATCCCTGAAAACATTACTCGCTCACAGGAATGGTTGAGAGATGTAAGTCACTAGGCCCTAGTTCTTAATGGACTATTGTGCCACCTAATTTATTTATTTATTTTATCACATCATCTGAAGAGTTTTTGTTTCTACTTCTTTTGCAAAAAATGTTATGACTTATTTCTTTTTAAAGAGATTTGTCTACAAAAGTTTGTTGAAAAAATCACTTCAGTTAGAAAAATGTCATGGTTTTGTAAGAATCACCGCCTCAACTGATCAATCCAATTTTTTGGATTGGAACTTTGACTGATGCAAAATTCTACTTTCAAAATTCTGCTTCTAAAGCATGCAGTTTTTAACTCTTTTAAAAAGTTGAATTTTTGAATAGACAGTCATAGTTTTAAAAAACAGAATACTGTACATAAAATATTATTTTGTGGTAAAACAATTTGTGAAAAGCATAGGAATGTTCTAAATTTAGTTTGATTACATTTCTAACCTTTACTGTTCAAATTCTATGTAAAAGCAAAACCAATTCCAAGCAATACAACAGACAAATCTATTGCGAAAAACTTTTATCTACATACCTTTATACCAACCTAAAAAGATGTTGTTATATACTTATTTCTATATAATATTATTGCAAAAACATACATACATAGGTATACCCAGCACTGTACTGGCTACATAAACCACCTCCCAATGACACTAACATTGAACTCTAAAGGCATTATAATCCATCGTTATTCTTCTTCCTTTCACATCTTTCTCCATATGCACCACGTGCATGCTATGTACGTACATACATCCAAAGTCGAAGAGAAGCATAGTCCAATTCAACATTTTATAATTGCACCCCAAACCCTCTCATGTCGTTTCGGTCGTCAGTCTGTCGCCATGTGCGTCGTCGGTCGCGTTGTTGCGTCACAACACAATGCTCTTCGACTTCGTGGTCGTCGCATTGAACTAAATAAATACACTCTCTCCCAGCAGAATCATCCAGAATATTTCCTACATAGCCTCAGACACACATTGCCATTGTCAATGCTACAACGCTGAACGTCAGTCAGTTTCAGTTCAGTTTCACCATCATCACCCTCAACGCCACCGCGCTGCTTCAGCATCAGCAGCCCAAGTTCAATCCCACTTGCAATCCACATACCCGATTCCAGGCGCAGGGGGGTGCCAGCCAGAAGCCTTTCCAAAACAACCCAATGTCATCCAGCCATAAGCTGGAAAATTATTTTCTGGCGCGCAAAATCCCCGACCCATCCCAACATTAAATGACGAAACATCCACCAGCTATTCTCATCTGGCACTCCACCACCGTCCCTCCATCTATCGTCGCATTCTCTTCCCAAACAAAAAAATTCTCCCAAACCATTTAAAGCTATAGTCTCCTCTCTCCTGGTTTTCATCTAGCCTTATGTTGGTACGGTATTCAACTATATACTACATGAAAATTTATGCGCACCGCATAAAAGCAGCAGCAGTTCCTCTTCCTTTCCTACAGACAAGCCAAGCCAACCCATCATAGTCCCAGTCTCATTCCAAGTCCCAGTCCTACTCCCATAGTTCCAGTTCAAGACTCCTTCCTTTCTTCCATTGTGTGAGGCTTGCCGGCAATGTTATAGGTATATGATTATAATATGGTGTGTTCCATTATAGAACGCGTCGAGCGTTCGTCGACCTTGCAACTCGTTTACTCATCGTCTATGTACAGTAGACGAGGTTGAGTTAAGTACGGCTGTGCAATGTTTTCTGGTTTTTGTTATGATGGTTCGTTCTCATCTCATATATAATAGTACTAGGTTATGTATTCAGTCAGCTTCAGAGTTTGGTGCGAATTTCCAGTGTCATCATATCATAATCAGCTGTCAAATAGTCTATTGAAACAGGGCCGCATTTTATTTATGTGTCTAACAAATAAAGTGAAAGAGAAATAGGTTTTAATAACCTTCATACAAATTTGTTTATATTTTTCTACTAAATGTCAAAGTAGAATTGACATTTGCCGCCATTTGCAAAAAATGTCTAATAATTGTCTGCGTTCAATCTCAAACAGATATGGTACCCGGATACCTTTTTGTTAGTGTTTTACGTGTAAGAGAACAGCTGACCCAAAACAGCAGAGATGTAAACAAAAGGATGTAAACAAAAGGTATCCAAGAATTTCTGTTATATGTTCGTATCTGACAGAACAGCTGATTTAATGTATAGATTTAATTTATACAAACCAGAAAATTGATTTAATTTTTTAATTGTTTTTGGGAAATTTTAATTTCAAAATAATTTGAGACCTCACAATCTAAATGTTTGTCTGCTTTTTGTGAAAAGCTAAAAGTCGTTTTATTTTGTGCCAACTATCTCAATTCAGGTATCCAACTCGTACAATAAAGAATCTAAAAATCCACGTATCCAGAATAAATAAATAAAATAAAAATAAATTAGGTGGCGCAACAGTCCATGAAGAACCAGGGCCTAGTGACTTACAACTCTCAACCATTCCTGTGTGCGAGTAATTGCAGGGATGGAGGGGACCTACAGTTTATATGCCGATTCCGAACGGCTAATTCGAGAAAGCACTTTTCATGACAAGAATTACTCTTGGAGAATTTGTCAATTCCTCGCAAGAGGCAGTACCCGTGAAAAAAAACTTTAGGTGTCACAGGCAGGGATCGAACCCAAGACCTCTCGCATGACAGTCCAACGCACTAACCATCATGCCACGGGTACTACCACGGGTACTATCCAGAATAGCATATCCAAAAAGTGATTGAACGCATCCATTGTGTATTTTCTACTAAATGTCAAATAAGAATTGACTTTTGCCGCCATTGGAAAAAAGGATTGTATCTGTCAATTTTGTGAAGAAATGACAAATAGAAATATATTATACAGGAGACGAAATATTTTGTGTGTCTAATAGAATTGGTCTGACAGCTTTGATGATATATAATTTTTTAGATGTATAATTTTTATAAAATACTCAGCTATTGTTTAATTTTTAACTATAATTTTTAAAACAGAAAAGTTGTAAGTAAAATTTTTTAGTTATCCATTGGTAGAATAATCAATTTATATTATGTTTCATTAAAAATTGTCAAAACTGCGATTTTCACATTTTTTTCGCGTTTTATTGGGCAAACTTAATTGATTTATTTTAATGTGCAATGAAAAGTATCGTGTAAAAGTGTATTGTTTATATGAGAATTTCAAAATCACAAATATTTTCACGTCTAATTAAAGAAAGATGTTTAAAAAAATGTAATATCAAAAGATCTAACCATTTTCAAGAGGTGCTTTACTGATTTCATTTAAATTAAGTTATTTCAGGACAAATAAACCAAAAATTACTAAGCAATAAACCGGGTTCTGTAAGAATTAGTACTGGCCCCATGAGAGAGAATTTGCTAAGTTGAATGTTCTGAAAGAAATAAAAGAACTAGAAACAACTACCTTATAAACTGTCAAGGGTGAGCTGCTGTCAAATTTTTACGCTTCAACTCTTTGTAAGTTTGAATCGAATTGAAATGTGTTTTTTCCATTCAATTGCAAGTTTTCAAGTTGACGGTCTTGAAGTAGAATTTAATGTATTGAAAACTCAAAGTCGTAAAAACAAAATGTACCTACTTTACCACTATCCATGAGTGACACTTGAAACAAGAAAACTGAAAACCTCGAAATTCTTGGTATGTGCTCCTGCAACCACCTCTTATGGAATATATTTGGGTTTCCTATAACAAGATGTAAGAAGTTTTTCTTCCAATCTGATCTTGGATTTTGGACTTATATACGTCCAAAGTTAAAAGTATACTTTGCATCTTGGGGCTGGTACTCCTGTAATTTACCAAAGCCTCTTAGGCAATATTGAACGTAGAGCATTCAAATTGATTGGTGTCGGTTAATCATTTACGTCACTTTAATACCGCCGTAAAGTTTCTTGTATCACCAAATTATGCTCAGAGAAACAGTCAGTTGCATTTCTCCCTTCAAGTCGTCATACTCGCTCCTCTAGGAATACTCATCTGTATACTCTTAAGCCCAACTTTGGTCGTACTCTCAAGTACAGATATTCGATATTGATTCCTTCTACGTGAATGTGGAATGCCTTGCCTTTTCATAATAAGGGTATCAAAAACTCCACTGGTTAAGTGAAGCGAAGACAATTCTCAAACCATTAAAAAATTACCGTAATGATCCTTTAGAATTTACTATTCGAAAAAGTTGTGAAAAACTAAATCCTTTCATCGAATTTTTATCTTAAAATTTGTATTAATTAATTAAAAAGAAATTAATTTAATTAAATGTCTGAGAAAATAAAAATATATATTTAAATCGATGCAATGACGAGTATCAAAGTAAATTTAACAATTAAAACTATTGAAGGTTATCAGTTTTTCTGTTGGTAAACTTATCTTTGAAAAATCATAAAAATATAAAAACCTACTCATAGGAATTAGTTTTAAATTTGTTTAGAACTGTGCCTTAATCGATAATTAAGTTCATTTAACCATCTTTAATGATTAAGAACAGTTTTGGAAAAACACTCGATCTGGTATTTTTCTCCGAAACCATATGCTCTGAAGCAGCTGTGATTTCTTCTGCTGTCAAAATTGTGGATGAAGATCTCCATCATCTTGCATTAGACATTGCACTTAATTTAAACATGGCTTCACCTCATATGCTTTCTGATAACAACAAACTAGAATTCAACTTTAGTAGGTGTTATTTTGAAAACCTTTTTAACTTATTATGTACGATCAATTATTTTGATTTGATCACTTATTTTGTAACTTAAATATTGACGATATGTGTAACATTTTTTATTTAACTCTTTTTGACTGTTTTTACTGTTTGAGTGTTCCACCATGGTTTGATTCTAACGTCAAAAACTTAAAAACAAAAGGAACAAAGCCTGGATAAAGTATAGTCAAACAAGAACTGATGATGATTATAGGACGTTCATTATAATAAAAAAACTTTTCACTGACTACTCTAACATCCTATATGATGACTACATTCGGAAAATTGAATTAAACCTTAAAAATAATCCTGATAGTTTTTGGAAATTCGTTAATCGTAATAAGAAAGCATGTGGGTACCCTAACTTAATGACTAATTCGACATCAAATAGTAGTGAGCTGAGAATAATTGCGAACATGTTTGCAAACTACTTCAAAGATGCTTTTGTAGATCATAGTACTATTAGTTTTCCTAACACATCTACCACTGTTTCAAATTTTCCCCACTTAAATTCTATCAATTTCGTTATAAGTGAAGATACTGTCCTTAATAGTATCCTACAACTTGACGAATGTTTTAGTCCTGGTCCCGACGACGGTGTACCATCATCCATTTTAAAGAAATGTGCTGCGTATTTAGCACACCCGTTATGTGTTCTTTTTAACACGTCTTTAAGTAACTCGCTGTTTCCCTTTAGTTGGAAGAGCTCCTTCATAATACTAGTACACACAAAATGTCCTAAAAACGAAGTAATGAACTACCGACCTATTGCTAAACTATCTGTGATACATAAACTGTTTGAGTCAATCGTATGTAGCGTCCTTTCTTTTTATTGTAGTTCAATTATCTGTGATAACCAGCATGGTTTTGTTAAAAAGCGTTCAACTGTTACTAATCTGTTTCACTTTACGTCCTTTTGTTTAAATGTTTTTGAAAAACGTGAACAAGTAGATTGTGTCTTTACTGATTTCAGCAAGGTCTTTGACAAATTGTGTCATAAAACATTACTTTTAAAACTATCGCATCAAGGTTTTTACGACTATTTCATTAACTGGATCTCCTGATATTTACAAGATAGACATTATAGTGTTAAATTTCGTAATGAGTGTTCAAGTTCATTTGTTGTGAATTCTGGTGTCCCCCAGGGTAGTCACCTTGGTCCTATTCTATTTGTTTTATTTATAAATGACTTGGTTTCGATCACACAAAATTCGTCTGTCCTAATATATGCTGATGACATTAAAATTTTTAAAAAAATTAACTCTACATCTGACTGTCTTCTCTTGCAAGAAGACTTAATATTATTCAGGGAATGGTGCAATAATAATCGTCTTGTTTAAAATGTTGAGAAATGTAAGACCATGAAAATGTAAAACCATGAGTTTTACACGCAAAAAAGTTACAATCGTTTTTAGTTACATGTTTGATTCTTGTCCTTTAAGTAGAGTATATGTATTTTCTGATTTAGGTGTTGTCTTAGATTCGAAACTAACATTTAATGAACATATTAACTTCATAGTTAAAAAAGCAAATAGAGTTCTGGGTTTCATTAAGAGATTTGGCCATGATTTCCGTGATTTATATGTTTTAAAATTACTTTTTGTTTCATTTGTGAGTCCTGGAATATACACGTCACAAGACTCGAAGCCATTCAGAAAAGATTTTTGCGTTTTTGTCTACGATCCCTTCAGTGGCCTCATGATTTTTATACATTACCGTCTTATTCTCAAAGACTTTCGCTCATAAATCTTCCTTCTTTGACAAATCATAGGATGTACTTGCAATTTTGTTTTATTGTTGGAATAATAAACGGACAAATTTCATCACCATCAGTTGTCGGTAGTTTAAACTTTAGTTTTAGTCGCTCAAGTATAAGACTCCAGAAACCATTGAATACTAATTTTAGCAGATCAAACTATGGTGTACATAGCCCTTTAAATTAATTAATTGAAATCTATAATAAATTTCACTCTTGTTTTAATTCACCAAATGATAATATAAAAAGTATAAATTGCAAATTAAATTTTTTTCAACGTTAGTATTTAACGAATTATAATAAATAAACAGTCAAACAATTTGCAAAAACAAAATGTAGAAGTTCATGTTTTAAGGTTATCAGTTCGTGTACTGATAAATTCATAGGCACCAAGAATTTGTATACGAACCAAAACGTTTAGTCTTGATTTTGTTTTCATTCATATACAAAGCATCTTATACTAAGAATAAAGTAAAAACTAAAAATGGAGTGTTCCAAATTTATTACTTTAATTGCTTGTTTTCTTAATGTAAATATTGTAAATGCAATTTTCTATGAAAACCAAATGTTAATTAATTTTATTTTTTTAAATTGTTTAAGGTACCGGTTACATTGAGTCTTGTCTCTCTTGTCAATCCACCGCCGCCATATTTATCATCATCATCAATAGTTAATCAACAGCAAATATGTTACGATACGTTTTCATTGCGTACAAAGCATATAATGACAGAAATCAAGAATAATACCAAAAATTGTATGAATACAGCTGATTTGAAATTTCAAATTAATGGAAAAGTGGAATTATTGAGGGGCTTAACGTTAAAATGTGCTGTGGAAAACGATCTTGCTGAATATTTTGCCTGTATAAAAAGAACAGTAAGTGACTTTTTAAATAAGTTTAATATTCCGTAATATTTTTGTGATAATCATAAAATTTATAGAAAATATGAAATTTGTTGAAATTTCTGTAACTCAACAAAATGTCAGAATTTATGTCATGTGCGGGATGTGCGACGTGCGTGTATATGGGGCTCAGGAGAAGTCGTTGCATATTTATTGGAACTTCCATGTTTGTCATCAAGACTACCAAAGTGTGCCAAAATTATAGATTATTTTTAATTGGCCGTCTGAAAATTTTAACTCACCTCGAAAAAAAACCTAATTTGTCAGTAAAACTAGACCATTAGACTACACTACGGATTTTTTTAACAACATTTGAAATTGATGAAGTTGAAAGGGTTTAACATTTGACTCCTTTCAGTCGAATAATTTTGCCGTTTTGTCATTTATTTAAATATAATGAAAAATAAAAATGTCTCCATCACTAACTCTTTTTTGGCATCAAGTGGGTGCGAGATAAAATGAAAGAACATCCAAATGGACACATCAAAAGAGTGCAATGTCATTTTAAACTGACAGCTGTCAAAAAATTATTTTTTACAGGGTTACCCACATTTTACTAAACAAACGTCGACGCGCGATTTTTAAAATATTCATTTATTAATATTTGTTTTTTTTTTTTTCTTTATTTCAGAAATCCAATAATGAAAAATTATTAAGCGAAATTCTTTTGCTTACAGAAAATTTTTCGAAAAATATCAAACAAATTGAGCAAAATAAAACTGCATGTTTCATTGAAGCCATTAAAAAGGGTAAATACAAACGTAGCTCAGCTAAATATGATCTAAATCTTTGTTTGCAAAATACTAACCACCAAGTAAGACCTTTATCATCATCACAGTCTGGATATTCTTCAAATAATGATAGTTCAGAATTTGCAAACATCAAAACTAGATTAATTATGATGTATGGTAGTTTGGCAGATTGCATTCGAAGGGGTGAAGAAAAAAAAATGTGTTGGTTTCAAATGGTAAGTCATCATGAGCTTTATAGCATCTTTTACTTTACACCTAACTGTTATTGTTTCTTAATTTATTTCAAAAGAGAATTAAAGATTTTATGTCAGGCAATCCCATTAATCTGCGACGGTATATATATGAGAATATATCAAATAATTTTGATGAATTCACTCAACTTGACAAATCAGAAAATACTTGTGTGAGACAATTTATTGCAACTTACACAAGCAGTTTTTATAACTTCGATCTGGACGAATGTCTTATAAAAGGCTCTTCTTCAGAGGACAATGAAGACAAGGACATCGAGTTGGTTAATAAAATGAAACAATTGCACAGTGCTTTTGATGCTTGCAGAGTTATAACCAAGGATTTAGATACTCAAAGATGTATCTTTGACATGGTAAGGTTGCTTTTATTTCTTTTGCTATTTGTACGAACTAGTTTTTCGATGAAAAATGCTTGCGGATTCAAAAAGTGCATACTAATACTTCTGTAAGTGAAAACTAAGGAAATTAGATTGTTAGAATACTCCAAACATACAATAACTGACTTATGTAATTTTACGCTTGAACTGAAGACTTTAAATATTTAAGACGATACTCCAGTACGCAATTGTCAATATGACACTTTTTCGCGATTATAGTGAATTGAAAAATAGTGGTCATACGCCACAGTGTTTCCACAGTTTTTATACGGAACTGCATTGTAGTCTACTGATGACAATTATGTTTCGACAACTAATAAATACATGTGCTTTGGAACTATGTCTTAAAGTTTTCAATATTGTTCTTAATTATTTTCTTACAAAAACCTTAACTAATTTACATAAACTTAATTCAAATCTATTTTCCTTTTTATTTGTATTCATATAAATATAGACTTACAATTCACTATACAACGAAATTCAAGGTGAAATTGCAACAAGATCTGATGAAAAATTAAATAAAATAATCGAAATCAGCAAAGATTTATACCCTCAAAAATTGCCTTGTATTGATAATCTCTATAAAGCAATTCAATTCAATGGAATTAATTTGAAACCAATTGAAAAGGGACAATTATTGAATTGTTTAAAGAAAGGTTCCAAAACACCCAATATATCAGAAATAACCAAAGATGTTGTTTTGTATGATTTGAAAAATATTCAAAATACTATAAAATATTGTACCTTACATCCAGATAGTCCAGGATTTAAGAAATGTTTTTTTAAAACTGTGAGTATTTTGTTTGGTTTTATTGTTGTTTTATTTTTATTGTTTTTATCCTCTATTTTAAAGGCCGTGGTATATGGAGGAAACATTTTCTATATAACGACAAAATATGAAAACTACAAAGAAATAGTTGACGAATCGGATAAAAATAATCAAACATGTTTTGGAATCATTTTAGAAATTGCTCGAAGCTATGGAGAAGATTTAACAGAGTTGGAAAAATGTATATTAAACTAAGTCATATAACTACGGACGTTTTATGAATTGGACTTTGAAAATAAACAATTGATAGTTTCAAAATAAACAATATTAAAAAATGAGATTTCCAAATGCTACAAAATCTTTTAAATCACACAAGTCATTTTTCGGTTTCGAAAATTGGGCTAAATACAATGCACACACGGATATATTTTGTATGGACATTTAATTTTATTCGGGTTAAAATCTTGACATTTGGTATCCAATTTACTCTGACAAAACGTAAAGTAAGTGGTCAGGTTCAAACAACATAAGAAACTTCATTTGCAGTCAACTGCATTAATCATAGAGTAGTATAAAGTTCAGCTTTCAGGTGCATAAATAAACATGATCAATTGTCATTTTGATATAAGGTGGCTTAACTTGATAGTTTTGAAGTCCCTTATGTCGTCTGAACCTGCCCACTGATTGGCTGCGCTAGAATTAGCACTTTAGTAGTAAGTTTAAATGATTTCAAATTTGAACTCGATGTTAGATTATTTAACGATGCAATATCGTAAATGGCAAGCATTAAACTAATATTTTGACACTTGAAATGATAGTTGAATTTGACAGGTATCAAATGACAGTGCTTCCAACTTGAAATGAATAAGCCTTTATTTATATTTATATTTATATTTATATTTATATTTATATTTATATTTATATTTATATTTATATTTATATTTATATTTATATTTATATTTATATTTATATTTATATTTATATTTATATTTATATTTATATTTATATTTATATTTATATTTATACTAGCTGACCCTGCAGACTTCATACTGCCTCAATCGATAAATAAAAGACCTAAATTTTTATATAAATTAATTTCCAAACAAAAAAAACCTATTGAATAAAAAAGCATTTTTTTAATGAAGCATGAAGTTTTATTATTATTTTCGACACATCATGTTGCTTACTTAAAAACACAGAATTTTCGTTAAATACTGGCTATTTATAAATAAGGTTTAAATTTTTATTAACAGACACACACTGTTATGATACAGTTTGTTAATCAATTTAAAGCTTTCTCATAAACTGTATTTTTTGTTTTGTTTTTTGGTGCGTAAGTAAACAAAGAAGACGGTTTTCCGACGCGCAAACACGTGACGTATAATTGTCCATGCGCGAAACAGGGAAACTCCAAGTTGATTTCGCAAACTTCTAAAGACTGTCCTTGCGATTTATTTATTGTCATCGCAAAGGCCAGACGTACTGGAAATTGTAAGCATTTAAAGTCGAATGGTAAATCCGTTGGAATTATCGGTATTCGCGGGATCAAGACATCCTCTCCTTTGTATTTTCCTTTTATGATTGTTGCCTCAATGACGTTATTCGTCAGCTTTTTCACAGCCAGTCTTGTTCCATTGCATAGTCGAGGTTGATTAATGTTACGCAGCATGATGAAAACTGATCCTACTTTTAACTGCAAATTGTGAGGTGGTAATCCAGCCAATTCCAGTGAATTTAAAAACTCTGTGGGATAGTTGACTACGTCATCCTGGTTCATAACGGTGTCGACTGATTTAAAGGAAACCAACTGTCCTGGAAGAAAATTCTGAATGGTCGCATTGAGATCCTCGACATCTTTATTTTTCGCTGCCAATATTGCTCGTTCACCCAGCCAATTATGGTTTTTGAACTTTTGCGCTATATCTGGGAAAACACGCTGAATAAGCTCCTCTTTTGAATCTGTGATGTGACAGAAATCTTTGGGTAATGTGATGAATCCGGTAAAGGTGTCCATTACAACTTTATTATTTCCAATATCTAACAACTGCTTCGCAAGCACATTTGCAGTTTCATCATGTTGCAAAAATACTCGCATGTTAGTTGTTAGCGGACCCGACAGACGTTGTCCTGTCTACACGTCTTTAATTTGAAAATTTCAAACTTTTTTTAATAAGCTAAAACATTCTGGACCATTTTGATGAAAATTATTATTCAAATGCTATGACAATATCTAACGTCATTACATGTAAATTTATTACATTTAGACTAATCGATAGCGTGTGAGTATGTGTAATGAAATTTTCAACTTGTTTTATTTAAAGGTAAAAAAGCTTACACTCAAACTATTTTATTTAAAAAATATTTTTTTTATTTACAAAAACTTAATTTATCGTAATGCCATTGGATGTACAATATTTTTGGTTAAACCCTGAGGTGTATAAATAAATAAATTCGATGGTTTTCCAACTCTGGAACATGCAACATATAATTAACTCTACAGGATAGTTGGCAACTTCGTCAGGATCAACAACAGTGTCAATCGATTTAAATGTAATTTCATCACCAGGCAATGACTGTTGTATTTTAAAATTGATGGCGTCAACATCTAAATTTTTGCGGCTAAAATAGCTCGCTCTCGCAGCCATTCATGATTAGTATAATTATGTCTTAAATCTGGAAAGATACTTGTTATTAACTCATCTTTGGTAGCCACCATGTTGCAAAAGTTCTCTGGAAGTCGAATATATTGTGTATCTTCATACAATTGAATTGTACCGTTGCCAATGTCTAACAATTGTTCAAAAAATCCTGACGCTAATGGATCATTTTGAAGTCGAACGCGCATATTAATAGTAAGGCATAATTTAGTGACACTTGGCCATAGATAAGATTCTTTCAAACATGCGTTTTTCATGTATAGGGAACGTAAAAATGCGCCAAATAGCTTCGTTGCTACTTATGTATCGACCCATTTGATAACGTGTTATTTCGTCATTTTCGTTAACATTTTGAACAGCAAATATAGCTTTATCACTACCCTTGTGAACATACTTACAAATGTATTTGATAGACTTCACCGAACTGCACATTGTCCAGCGGACAAAATTGTGAATCTAAACCATTCTCAGATCCCCTTGAACACACACAAAAAATTTCATCAAAATCGGTCCAGTCGTTTAAGAGAAGTTCAGTGACATACACACTCACAGAAGAATTATATATATTAAGATTTATATTTATATTTATATTTATATTTATATTTATATTTATATTTATATTTATATTTATATTTATATTTATATTTATATTTATATTTATATTTATATTTATATTTATATTCTTTAAAATTTTGCAATATTTTAATTTCTATTGCGTTTAATTGCCAGAATTTAAAAGAATGCGATTTTTTGTGAATTTTATCTTTTAAGGCTTAAAGTTAAATATGCTTTAATTTAATTCACTTAGAATGTGAGACTTTTTATTTGCAATCACCAATCATTTGACCTTAAACAAAATTGATTGCAATCATTAGCAACTTCATGTATTAATTTAAAGCCCTTCTATTCTCCTGCATGAAGTTACATATGAAATGATTGCAATCAATTGATTGCATTCAAATGATTGCGAAGAAAAAATATTCCATCTTTCTTTCTAACATTAAATGATTGGTAACTGCCAAAATTTGTAGCCATGATCTTAAGGTGCATTCAAGAAATGTAATTTGTATGTTTCAGTCAGTAAATGATTTATTCCTTCATTCCCAAAAGTCTTCACTCTCTTAGAAGCCTCAGAATAACCAAATCCTTCCCTGTATGTACATTTTGAACATTTGAATGCTTATGGAGAATACTTTTGTGCGACAAACGGATGAAGGGGTGTTGTTCGTTTATGTGCAGAATTCTCTATTATATACTTTATTTACACATAAAGCTGAAATTGCACTTCAATGCCATTGACATTCGCATAGTACATAAACAGAAATATGTATGTAATGGAGAAAATGTACAAAAGGAGGAGGCATAGGTTGATATGAAGAGCTTTGTTTTGGACTTAGTGGGATATTGTATTTTTTTTTTTTTTGGTTTTGATGAATCTGCTAGGTTGGAACTGGAATATGGAATATATAGAACAAATGTTCGTATGCATGTATATTGTGTTTCTGGAGCTGTGTTATAGTTGAACACCCTACCAACCTTACCGCTTCCACTGCTGCTATGCGATCGTGTCGTAGTCATCGTTTTCGTCGTCATCATCGTGCGCCGGAACCATGGTCGATGGAATAATGCAGTGACTACCATTGAATTCAAAGATGGCGAGCTTGAAAAGAGGCAGATAATATATATAAGTAGGTAGAGGGCGCAGATGTTATAATTTTTCCATCACATCAGCTACCTCTCTAACCCACAGAAATTCAAGAAAATCCAAAAACAACAAAGACAGTGGATGACGACGAATAACGAACTACGACGCGACGACGATGTCCTTTAAACGGAAGATGAAAGAGGCCATTAGCCATTCTGTACAAAATCCGGTTCGAGGATGAGGTGGGAGATGCAATATGGTGAGTTTATAGTGCGCAATTGCAAACTGCCATAGCAAATAGATTCAAATTAAAGAATATACATAATACCTACAACGCATTTCATTTTACTTAAAGTCTTTTGTTGTTGCTGCATTGTTGTCTGTTAGGCATATTCGTTGTTTTGTTCAATGTCGTTCACAACTGAGCCGTGATGTTTTGTTGCACATGATGTTTTCTGCGGAGGAATGAAGTTAGAAGTATGAAAATTTGGTCGAAGTTTTGGGCAGTGGGAGTAGGTGAAAAGTTTTTCAGAACTCACTGGAAGTGATTGCCTATCCAATATCCATATATAATGCAGTATGTTGTTTGGCTTGTTCCCAGAAAAAGTTTAGGAAAACATTTTATATTACATAGAATGGCACTAAGTGAATTTTGAACAGAATATAGCTTAGTAGGATTTTTGTGTGTGCGGAGCTACAAAAATGTTCTTTCCAATGAAAAACCTATGTCTTTTCGTATAAGCAGATCACTTATAATAAAAGAACTTACTTTTTAAAATGTAGCTCAAAATACATAATCGAGGAATCATTTATGTATACATATATGTATATAAAATTATAGGAATTAGTCTTACTTTAAAATTCAACCATAAAATACCTGAATTCGAAAATGACTTGACATGAAGGGTGGTAGTTGAGGTTATTCAAAGTAAAGAAAAGTCTCAAAGGAACATACCTACACATCTTAATGTACAAAGATTTTTAAAACAGAGGCTGGGATGCGACCCACGCTGATAACTTTCCATCCCGTCTGTCGATTTGTCTTGCTTAAAAGTTTGTTGGTTTTCATGTTGTGTTAAAAAAGTTGTCAGTTGAATTATTCTTAAAAATTTCAAAATTACCAATAATATTTTTCATATGATGAAATAATTTTTTTTCAAAATCTAGTTTTCTTAATAGATTTTTAGTCGATAACAAAATTTTACCAATTTAAGTAGCATTTCTTAACATTTTTTATTTCTTATATAAACAAATACAAATTGGATGAATGAAATTAATTTGAGAGATATCTAGAAGCGAACATCAATTTTTACCAAATTTGCGTATTTTTTTTTGTAGATTTTATTTTTTTACGAAAAAAACGGACTGTTGGATTTTTATAAAAAAAATACTGAATATCGGCAGCAATATTTTCTGTGAAATAAAATAAGTTTGAAGCCAATATTTTTAATTTTTGAAAAGCTATATTTGAGTCGAAATTAAATTTTTACCAAGTTTTAGTATTGTTTTTTTTTTTATTTTTTTTTTATAATAAAAACTGTCAATTCGATTTTTCTCAAAATTTTAACTAATGTTGAAAACAATATTTCTTATAAAATAAAATTAGTTTGAAGCCAATATCTTAAAGTTTTGAAAAGATATTTACGTCGGAAAACAATTCTTACCAACCTTTGTTAATTTTTGTTTTTTATTTTGTTTGTAAAAAAACTGTCAATTCGAGTTTTCTCAAAATTTTTCCGAATGATTATGTTATGTTAATTTTATTTCTTATAGTTTAAAATTAGTTGGAAGCCAAAATCTCAAATTTTTGAAAAGATATTTGAGTCGAAAATCAATTTTTATCAACTTTTAGTAATTTTTTTTAGGTTTTTAATTTTTTGTACAAAAATTGTCAATTTGATTTTTCTCAAAATTTTACTAAGTGTTAAAAACAACATTTTTTAAAAGATAAAAGTAGTTTAAAGTAAATATCTCAAAGTTTTGAAAAAATCAATTTTCACCAACTTTTATTAATTTTTTTTTTTAGGTTTTTATTTTTGTCAATTCGATTTTTCTCAAAATGTTTTCGAATGTTGGAAACAATATTTCTTAAAAGTTAAAATTAGTTTGAAGCCATAATTTCAAATTTTTGAAAAGATATTTGAGTCGAAATTCAATTTTTACCAACTTTGAGTAGGTAATGTTTTTTTTAGGTTTTTATTTTTTATAAAAAAAAACTGTCAATTTAATTTTTCTCAAAATTTTACCAAATGTTAAAAACGTTATTCTTCGTTGCTTTATTTTTTATTCGTAAAATTTTCGAGGTGACAAATTTTTTTTTCAGTTTTTTTTGATTTATAAAAAAAAAACGTTAATTGGATTTTTTTCCAAAAATATACTTGTTTGGTATCACATTACAATATATAATTTAAAATTTAATTCGAGTCTCTAGCTTTATTTGTTCGTGAGATATTTAGGGTTAACTAAAATGTTCACCTTTTTTTTTAAACTGCTATGGTAAAAAAACCACCCACGCAATTTTCTTGAGAGCCCTTTCTGCATTATTATCTGTATAACAAAATTTATTTAAAGTCGATATCTCTTCTGGTTCTTGAGCTATGGACGACGAAGAGAACATCGTGAACGTACGGACGTACGGACGTACGAACGTACATACGTACACACGCACGCACAGACATCTTTCTAAAAATCTTTTATTTCGACTCTAGGGACCTTGAAACGTCGAGAAATGTCAAAATTTTCAATCCGACAAATCGGACCCATTACAATAACTTCCTATGGGAAGTTAAAAAGGTGTAAGTTTTAAAAAGTTAAATAAAAGAAAATACATTGGTATGTTCTAGACCAAGTTAGATGTAAGCGACCTCCTTAAAGGGTAAGACACCTTTATGTGGCTCACTCATCCTCAATTCGGTAAATGCGAAAAATTGTGTTCCTTTGTAAGACTGAAGGTGAATTTCTTTCAAGACGGGTAAAGGATACAATTGTTTTAAGAGTTAAAAACAAGGAGAGCCGAAACAGCCTCGATTCTATCAAATATAATAGTGGATTTACGAAAAAATGCTTTAAAACACCTCCGAAAACTTAACACGATCCTTGGTCATTGTTTTTGTTTGTAGTTCCATACATTTTTCTGATTTGAGTTCTATAGACGTTGATAGAACCCATCAATTTAGGTTTATCAACCCTTGCAACAAGCTGTCATTCACTTCAGACACGCTTAAGGTGGATAGGTACACTGAACACCTACCCAGACAAAAATAAAACTTAATCATGATCCTCAAAACCCTTAGGGTGTGCATTTTATATATTTGTGTAGTATATTATGTATGTATATCTATTGAAAAAATAACACCACACCTTTCTTCATTTCTCACACCTGATTGTCTGTCTGCGATGGTCTAAAAGGAACAAGGAAAACTCCATCACCATTAGGGAGTACTCCTGTAAGCCATTCCATACGAATCCAGAATTGATACATCACACCATAGCAAGAGCAAAATAGTAGAACGTCAACGAAGAACCAAGGTACACAATAGGTAGGTATATATAGAGTGCAACAGAACACGACGCAATTTGGTGCTCGTATAAAGAGGGAAAGCATAAAGCGGCGCTGCGCTGCGCTGCTGGCTGCACTGCTATACCTACTCTGGCTGGGCTGGGTGAGACATGAAAGCCTGAGTAGATATGTAGAAAACTTAACCACTCTTGTACTCTGTTTGTTTGTTCCTACTTTGTGAGAATCCAAGCCAAGGTTGTTGTTATCGTTCTATATAACAGACACTTGCTGCCCATCCCGTCCCACACGTATCCCAGATCCCTGTGTTCCAGAATGGTGTGCCATGCTGATGTGCACACTAATGGTGGTTTGGAGTTTTTTGTTCTTTCTTTCTGTTTTGTTTTCGTTGCAAAAATATAAAAAGTGAGGGTGGTTCATGAAAATAAAATGAGTCCAGAGGCGCATAACTGGAGACAAGCTATAGGACGAAAGGCACAATGGTAAGTACTTATTCATATGTATATTTTTGAAGAAATTATGATAAAAGAAAGGAGTATTATTCCTATACCTTCAGCACCCAAATGAAAATGTTTCAATGTGCAATAGGTATAAAATGGGGAGAGAAAAGGGTGTATCTACAGTTTTGTATAAAGAAAGTGCAATTATGCGCTCTACTGCATTTCCAGAAAATCACACTTTTCAGAAAATACGTTCTAGACGTAGAGGATTGAAATAAAAAAAAAATAAAAGTCCTTTTACGAAATTAGGGCTGAAAAGATTGTCAATAGTTAAGTATAAAGGACTATCTACTCTATGATGGCTGGCCAAGCGCAAATTCAGGGTTAAGGGCGCGCTGCCGAAGACGCGCCTTAGGATCCTAGGTTTGAATGTGAATTCATTGATTAGGATCGAACGTAGAGCCAATTTGTTCCAGCTGTTAAAAGACCACAGTCCTGATGTGTTTATGGCTAGCGAAACCAAGCTAAACCAGAAACATAAACTGACTAACAACAATTACAATATCGTAAGAAGGGATCGACCCGGCTCTACTCAAGGAGGCGGTGTTGCAATCTTCATACGTAAGGGCATTAATTATAAAGTCGTATACAATAATGATTTGCGAAAGCTCAGGACGCTAGAAGTTTGCGTCGTATGTATGTATCTCTCTCACTCAAGGGAGGCGGATGTATATGATTGCGGCTTATGCGGCTGACGCTCCGCAGGCTACTATCTTTATTTCAGAGCTCGAGATTCTTTTCAGAGTACTAAAACTGAGCTTGGAAGAAAACTACTTCATTATGGCCAGAGATTTGAACGCGAAACATGAAGATTGGGGAAATCAAACAAATAATCCAAGAGGTAATCATCTTTTTAATTTGATGAATTTTCACGGTGTTGAATACGGTGTTGACCTGCTGGCTACTGAAAGGCCATCGTTCCCAAGGAGCGGTTCCTTTCTGGACCTTTTGCTGTACGATACCAGACTGACAATAACGGACAAAGTGGGTAATCACCCTCGAAACTGTTTACAGACAGTCAATTACGACAGTGACCACTGCGGACTCGCTGCTGTAATTCAGATTCCGAACGAGCGTGTGGAATTGGATGAATTCGTTCCAACGCATTCTTACAATTATAGTAAGATGCGATGGCCACGTTTCACCCAAGTCCTTGCAAGAGAACTTCGTTCGAGTGACATAGCCCCACCAAACAACAGAAACTTGACAAATACAGAAATCGACCAACACCTTGAACAGATGGACAATATAATAAAACGAACAATGGAACGGACAATACCGAAATACAAGGAACGCGACCAAAACAACGTCTACAGTAACGCGACTATAGACGCATTACACAGACAGAAAAGCGGACTACTGACAAGACTGAAAAACTTGTACAGACGATTTACAGACCCGTACGACCTGGAGATAAGGACACTGAAGTCGTCGATTAAAAACGTCAAAAACCCTGATCAAGGAAAACTACAGGTTATCTATTAATTTGTACTGGGACAAGAAAATTCGGGCCGTTAATTCTAGCGACCCGAGTATGTTCTCTAAGATTAATAAGATATTTAGGTCCAAGAACCAGAACGACCTTCCGTGTCCTAAACTCCAGAGAACAGTAGAGAACACAGACGTACTTCTGACAGCGCAAATTGATCCTGAGGAAGCCGTCTTGGATGATGACTTCTTTGTGATTGAAGATCCGCAGGAGAAAGTGGAGACAATTGGTGCTGCTTTCCAGCAAGTGTATAATGTGAATGCTTGCACTCGCCCGAACTACGACCTGGAGAACAGAGTCTTACTTCATCTCTTCTACCTGAGGAATGATATTTCGCATTGGCGATCTGAGAACCGTGGTTTTACCCGGTTTGATGACGACTTTTTAGCAAACGCTATAATCGCCGATCGAACGGGCCCAAGTCCCTTGCTCATCACGAAGGTAGAACTCCAGCTCATCTTCGATTCAATAAGGAATAAGAAGTCAGCAGGTGTCGATGGTATATCCAATATTGTACTAAGACACCTAACGATTGAAGCAATAGACATCTACACCACTCTGTTCAACAACGCGCTGAATAATGCATATTATCCAGGGCGTTGGAAGACAGCTGTGGTTCATCCTCTCCCGAAAAAGGGAAAGGACAACTCCAATCCTTCAAATCTCCGGTCAATAAGTCTTCTTCCAAGCATCAGCAAGGTATTTGAAAAGGTAATCAATAGGGCTCTGGCTGAGTGGGCTGCGGACAACAGTATAATTCCGGATAATCAGTTCGGGTTCAAGGCAGGACATGACACTATTCATGCCGCGTCTAAGCTCGATTCTGATATCCAATGGAACAAGTCCAAGAAACAATGCACGGGTGCTGTTCTGGTTGATTTAGAGAAGGCCTTCGACACCGTATGGTTAGAAGGGTTGTACCTCAAACTCACCAGACTAGGCATCAGTAAACCATTATTGTATATGCTTTATGATATGCTCAACGGTAGAAAGTTTGTTGTCAAGAGTGGCAATGTAACTTCTACCACCACCTTTAAAATTAAAAACGGTCTTCAACAGGGAGCGGTGAACTCGCCGATCCTCTTCAGCATTTACACCAGCGGTCTGATAGGTAGCTTAACTAACGCAATTGCGTATGCCGACGACCTGATTGCGTACAGAACGGCTCGAAAGGTTGAAGTTATTAGAATTCTCTTGCAGCGTGACTTCGAGAAGATTCAGCGATACTGCGACGATTGGAAACTGAAAATAAATGTCCAAAAGTCGGAGACAATCTTGTTCCGGACTCCGTTGGCTAAAGCCTCGCGAGATACGTGTAAGAATTGGCGCAAGATGCTCATTGTTGACCCGCACGGACAGGCATTGACGAGCAAAAGTGTAGTGAAGTACCTCGGTATCTGGTTGGACCAGTATCTATATTTCGACAGACATATGGATGCTGCTCTGACTAAGGCCGGAGGAGCCTTCGCTTCAACATTGCCCCTTCCCAAATGGAGAAGTTTCGGGTGTTCGAGAGACAGTGTCTTGGGCGCTGTCTCGGTTTGTATCGGACACCGGAATCTTCTTATCTGCATTATTATTCAAACGAGGTTCTATACAACGGGGCTCGAATCAATAGAATTGACAATTTCGTGATAAAACTTGTTCGGGGTCACATTGCGAGGGCTATGACTTCGACCAACAATCTGATTTTCGGTCCGTTCTGTCCGAACGACAACTACTTCGACAATGCACGCTTGAGCGGCTTTATCCCACCAGAGGCATTCCTCTATCTAGACCAGTGCGGCATGATACAGGATAGATTGGCAGTACCGCTTATCTACCACGTCAGGCGAAAAACCGTAGACCGGCGGCTCCTGTATGAACGGGGCATCCTCGCTCGTGATGGAGCGGAGCTGCTTCGGTTCAGTAGGGCTGTGTCCGAAAAGGACCGCATTGATAGGGTGAAGCAGGAGAACCAGTTTTGGTGGCTTCAAACTGCAACTGATAATGGGTAATCCGGGGTGGGGTATTTTTGCCTTGGCCGGCTTACATACTTGTTTTAGTCTTAAGTTTTAGGTTTAAGTAGAGCAGGAATGGTGGCACAATAAAATACAAAAAAAAAAAGTATAAAAAAAAAACAAAATCTCATAAAATACAAAACAAAAAAAAGAAATCAAAATACACAAAAAAAAAAAAATGCAAACACATATCTTAGACAATATTATAAAAATCCACGATGGAATTACAAATAGAAGAACATAGTTGTTTTGCCGCTGTGGTTGTTCTAGTTTTAAGTAGTTTGTAGGTAGATTAGGTAATTTTAAGTTTTATTTTAAGGACTTTAGTATGTAAGTAAAAACCCCAAAAAATGATAAAGATTTTAGTTTTTAAACTTTTCTAAAAAAAAAAAAAAAACATACATTGAAATAAATAAAATAATCTTAGTTCGTAGGCCGAAAGGCATTAATTTTAAGAATCATGAATTTCTTAGAGCGCCCGATTAGGGCCAGTAAGTTATATTTAAGTAGAATTAATTAGGCTAGTTTCCCATTTTGTCTAGCATGTATGAAAGTAGAGTTAAGTTTAAATGAATACAAAAATGAATTTCGAAAAAAAGGACTTTTTAATTTCTTTCCGCTAGCATTGCTGCAAATAAAAATAACATACATATAAGTTCTTATGCTTCATAATTCTTGTATTCCTTACATTTTCAAATATGAGCACAGTTAGTGTTCTGTGATGCATCCTATAAACAGGCATTTGACATATCTATGTACATTATTATATTAAATTGTCGGATTTCTGGAAAGAAATAAAAGAACAAATTATTCATCAGACCTCGTTATTTTAAAATTTGTGTAAATTTTGAGTTTGTCAACATTTAATGTAGTAAAATTTTAATTTCCCTTCAAGAAAAAAAAAAAAAAAACTGTTCGACAGATATGAATTTGATGTCGGTAATATCAATGCATATATTTTCACATTGGACTTTAATGTGGTGATTCATTTTGACAACTCTTCATTTTATTTCGATCGAGAAAGACAAAATGAAACATTTATTGGCACCAAAAGAGTAAAATGTGGCGTCTTTTATTTTAAAAAATACCTGTCGTTTTTATTTATAAGCCCTTTTTATAATTCTAACAACTCGTTTTGCTGTCAAAATTCTGAGATTAAGTTGTTTTGATTCGATTTCTCAATTATTCTCCATCGCACAATTAATATAAAGGAAGAAAAAGATTACAATGATTATAATTTTACTCATAAATGAAAAAGAATAACGAATTCCTGACTAATAAAATTCTTATAAATCTATATATATATATGTATGTATGTATGTATGTATATATAAGAAAGTCATGTTAGTTACACTATTTACAACTAAAGAACGTCTGTAATGATATGGCTGAAAATTTGTGGGTAGGCTTAGCTTAGAGCCAGGAGACCGGCATAGGATACTGTCTATTCCGTTCAACAGCGTTTCTGTGACTTGACTTGATATAAAACGTCAGTCACTATAAAACGTGGTATAACAAAAAAGAAACCGACTTGTATTGCAAAATTATTTAGCTATTAATTGACAGTCACAATTTTTATCTGCTTCAAACGATTCTAACAGATGGCAACATCTGTTGACTGGATTGAGTTAGTATTCAATAGATGGCGCTATGTCAAACTTCCAAACGTTTCATATAAGCTACAATTTAATAGCATAACCACCACATGTTGCTGAGGCTATGTATGTATTTTGTAGTAAACGAAATACAGTGAATTTTACTTTTTCAATTGTTAGTGTTAGCAATTTTTGAATAATTACTAGATATTGGGAACGGTAAAATAGAACTGCAAACAAATACGCATAATACATTAAAATGCCAGACAATTTATGCACTGTTCTTCAGGAAAAAAAAATTAATTGATTCAAAATATATTTCCGGATATACAGAGTAATTACTTGAATCATAACTGGCTCAGTCATCGGGCTATTTTGGCAACCAAAAATGTTGATGTTGATGAAACTAACTTCCAGGTATTACAGTTTTTACCAGGCGATCTGATGTTTTTTAAATCAATCGATACTGTTGTTAATGGATATACAGAGTAGACCTTTTATTCTCCTGCGTAATTTGAATCCACCTTAATTATGCAACGGTACACGTTTAGTCATCAAAAAGATCACCGGAAATATTCTTGAAGCAACCTTTGTAACTAGAAAGTTTAAAGGAAAAGTGGTCATGTTGCCACGTAATCCAATAATACAGTCAGATTCTACCATATCTTCAAAAGGTTACAGTTTCAAATTCGTTTAGATGTTGACATGTCTATAAATAAGTCTCAAGGCTCAACAATATCCATTTGTGCACAGAAAAATATTGTGCACAGATTATTGCTACATTAAATTGAAATTAAAAATATTTATAATTTAAAGTAATAAATATTGTTGGAAGATTTTAAACTACCTACCTAATTTATAAGTTTTACTGTCACATGAACTAAAAACTTTGTTATATACTCATTTGTTACGAGTACAAACTTGAATACAAATAATAATACATTTATTATACAATACAATTCTTTCAACTGTATATACAAATTTTGATCAATTGTGTTCAAAGTCCTTCCCCTTCAATTTGTTCAAACTCGAACAAAAGCACCGTGAACTTTCCCATATATTTTAATGTTGGATTGTATGTTTATAAGAAACACGTTTATAAGAAATGCACTGATAAAAGAAACATTTCTCAAGCATAAACTCTAATTTTTTATGTAAAGTTGGTTGGATATAAGAAACTTGCAAACAAATCACGAAATACAAAAAAAACATGAACAGACCCTTAAGAAAAATTCAAAACAAACGACGCAAATGTCATTTATGTATGTAGATACATATGATGTAATTTGACATTTGAATGATTAAAAGAATGAATGAATGATTTAATGAATTTCAGTTCAGTGTTCATTTTGACATTAAATTTGTTATTTTTTGTGTTTCTGTTCTTTCTATTGTGTTCCTCGTCCTCGTTGAAAATGTCGCGTAATAGGTAACATTTCAATTAAAACTAAGTTGGTTATTTTGGATGAAATCAAATCGGGAAAAAGTCGAAAAGAAATTTGTGAAAAATTTAAAATTGCAAAAACCACTTTGTCTAAAATAATAAAGAACGAAAAACAATTCGAAGAACAAAAAATACAAATGCAAGAACTTAACCAGAAATAGAAACAGGGATGGTAAATACGAAATTATAGACACAACTATAAACAGATAGTTCCAAAATATGAGCGAAAAAAATGCAAAGATAAAGGTCCAATTTTACTGGAAGCACAACAATTTGCGATTCAGTTGAATATTTCAGGCTTAAATGCAAACGGTGGTTGGTTACAACGTTGGAAAAACAGATCCACTTTTTTTAGGAGGTTTAATTTTAAGACCGTTTTTGAATTGAGTCAATTATTTAGCCTAGGATAAATGTTTGACAATCCAGGGTACATCCGTATAAGAAACTTGTTTCTTATATCCGTATAAGAAACTTGTTTCTTATATCCGTTGTAAAGATATAATATAGGTTAAAAGAAATAAATATTGTGCAAATTTTGAGTTTCTTATAAGCGTTACGTACTGTAATAATCAGTCATGAAGGTCGAAAATTTTTTTAAGGGCACATATGTAAAAAAGTATGGTAGTGCCCATGTCTGATTTTCTCCCATATCGTTCCCATTTAATAGTTTACAACAATATAAGAAAAGCGTTCCACAGCAACGCGTGGCCGGCAGCTTGTATTTTAAATATAATTTACTCAACTATTTGAATGTGAGATTCTCAAAACTTCAGCGTAAAACAAGCAAACAAAAAGTTTACAGCTAATACTTAGACGACACTACTTCTTACCTCTCTCTTTATTTTAAACATACATACATACATATATATTGCCTTCCCTTTTAAAAGGGGCATTTGTTTTCAATACGTGTAAACATTTGACGTTACATTTGATGACATTTATCGTCAACTAGCTATCAAAATAAATCAAACAAACTTAATTTATGTATATGTGTATTTTTGTATGTACAATATGTACACATAGGTGCATAATGGCTGCGTTCAATTTCAGACAGATATGGTATCCGGATACCTTTTTGTTAGTGTTTTACGTGTAAAATAACAGCTGATCAAAAACAGCTGAGATGTCAAAAAAGGAATCCAAAGGTATCCAAGAATTTCTGGGGTATGTAGGTATCTGACAGAACAGCTAATTCAACACATGGTTGAAACGTGAAAATTTATTTCAGCATTTTGTATTTGTTGGCAAACAAAAAGATAGTAAAATAGTTTTCTGTTAAGCCTAGTACGCAGCTGAAGTGAAACGAATTTTTTCGGCGGTCTCCAAGTGCAGAGCGAAATTAAAACGAAAACCACAGCGGAAAAATATTTGTGGAGAGTTTTGTCTGGAAGTTGAATTTCACTGCTTGTCTTCATCACTTCTTGCACATCACCAATAACATCCTGAGTTTTCGATTCAGAAATGCAATGTTGGAACACATTGGACAAATCCATTTTATTTTAATTTTTAAATCAAATATAAATCAAAGTCAAAACACCGAAACTCACGAGTAAACAATTTTTTTTTAATAAAAAAATTAAATGTCAACATTTCGCAAGCAATTAATGTGCTGGGCAATTAAATTGAGAACGAAAAGAGTGGAGAATTGTACTAAGAAATCTAGTACAGCTATCCACTAAAATGCCACATTTCGTCGTTCAGCAGCGTACTGAAAAACGAAAAGCACAGCGAAATTTTTCGTTTATGATTTCGTCGTGTCATTTTTGTATGGGAATTTTCGTTTCGCATCAGCAGCGTACTAGGCTTTAAACGTAAATCGTTTAAAACCGGAGATTTCGCAAGTAAATTATTAATCGTATAGAATTCCAATTGAGCTAAGAGGAAATTTAACATATGTAGATTACAGATTAAGGTTATCTCTTATTTATTAAATTATCAATTCCGACGAATCAGTTGAATTTATCCATTAAATGTTTTAACTTACAACAATTTTGACTTCGAATTAAATGTTTCTCTGCTTTTTGTGAACAGCAGAATGTTGTTTTTATTTTTTGACAGCTATCTCAATACAGCGATCCAACTCGTTCAACAAGGTATCTAAAAATCCACCTATCCAAGATACCCGTTCCTACACGAGATTGAACGCAGCCAATATAGGTATCTGCTTTTTTGACATTTTAAAATGCGAATATTTTATTTGTCTAAATGAATAAAATACCTTTGGAACAAAAACATTGAAGATATTAGTGCCATTTCACCTTTCAAGTACTAAACAAACGAACTATCACTTTTTACAACTATGAACATATGCATGTATTTGCATTTTAAATTTCTAGCTTCATTTGACAGATTTGTAAAATTCTACATTGAATGACAGTTTTTTGATAAACTGGACTTTTTCAATATACTTCAAAATAATGGACACATATCTAGCAATGGTATTTTAACGAGTCTTCAAAAGGGACAGTCAACGCTTTGTAGAACTCAGAAATAACGCACACACATTTCAAATTTATAATTGAAATACCTACCTTATTTCTTAAAAACTTCATAGAATATCGTCTGTTACAATAAAATTTTTAAAAATAT
Source organism: Eupeodes latifasciatus (assembly GCA_920104205.1). Classification (NCBI taxonomy): domain Eukaryota; kingdom Metazoa; phylum Arthropoda; class Insecta; order Diptera; family Syrphidae; genus Eupeodes; species Eupeodes latifasciatus. The sequence goes on from OV049924.1 coordinate 56,949,310, forward strand.
CTAAGTTTTAAATATTTTTTTGAATTAAAAATATAAGTATGAAATAGGAAATTATTAGTGTAGACTTCCGACGTCTTGCCGTTTGGCACTGTCGTCATCGAGAAAGAACTAATAGAGAGAACCAACTTCGACGGTTTTTCTCTTTTTGCCTACAAGCTATGATTTGGCCACCAACTTGCATATGTAGTAACTCCATATAAAAAAAATGTGGGGAACAAATACTTATGCAAGTTTGTGCACATACTCACCACGAAAGAGAAAAAACTTTTCTCTCTTTTCTCTCTGCTCACCACCTTTTAAAAATGGCGACCACCTTTGAAAAATGGCGGATGTAGTCAGCTGTTCAGAGGTGTTCAAAGAAAATTCAAAATTGTGTATGAACAACTTTTTGGTACTCTCATTGTGTTCGTTTGAGAGTAATATCATTCGAATATGAAGTGATATTAATTACTCGTTAGGTGCCAGAACAATGAAGATTTAGAAACAATTCTAAATTACGCATTTAGATAAATATTAGTTAGTTATTTGAAGCCAGTTTTAATCATTAAGTAAGTAAAATAAATTATGTGGTGCAACAGTCCAATGAGAATTAGGACCTAGAAACATAGAACTCTGAAAGCACTACAACTATTATTTGTATTATTAGCTGCGTTTATGCGTTTAATTTTCGCTCAGACCGTTGAAAGATGCAAAAAAACTCAGATTTGTTTCAATTTTCAGAGTTTATCGACTTAATTTTGTCGATGCGAGAGTTGCAGGAACATTGAAAACAAGAGTTACAGAATGTAAACATGGAACATTGAAAACATTTTTATATACTCATCTCTTTTTTCCATTCCTATTTTATTTGTGTGTACTTGTTGTTTATTTTCTTTACATTACTCACGACATTTCCAAAATGTTGAAAATAAATGATTTAAGTAGACACTAAATAAAAAGACCGTCAACTTGTTACTTCTGTTACCAATTTTCATTGCATAAGATTTGTGAATAGGTGATAAGCTATTCTTACTGCCTTCCACTAAGCTAGTGTGTTGCTTTTAAAGGCTTAACTACATAAGCTGGGTCAGTGGTTTTGTGAAAAGAATATACAAATTTGTTCTTCAACGAAAATTTAAGTCTTATGCATCATTTTTATAAATTTTCCAGTTCTAAATATTTATATCTTATCTTTCAGTTATATAGCGACAAGGAAAACTCTGTGAGGGAAAGTTCTAACTACAGTTTTTCTGAAAGTGCATTGTGGCTTATTCATAGATGTTTGCTAAACGTTTTAGGCTATTCATAAATAAATGCAAATCAAAGTTAAGTGCTAAACCTGAATAACTATAAACAATGAAAATGCTGTGTTCAAGTAGTTATTATCGCAGCCAAATTTCATAATTGATTTTTTTGGTGTATAAAAAAGCTGAAAGAGTAATTCATGACAAATGTTACTTAGTTCCAGAAAATATCGATTGATACCGCAATTGCAGAAGATGTGGATATTTTATATAAATATTCCTGGTAAACTGTAGAACTTTATTATTTCCGTCTTTTATAATTCAATGTAAAATAATTCAATGCAGTATATTTTAGATAATACAGTAGTTAAGTTAGTAGTTAAGGCATTACTATTGAAATAAACATAACATATGTTCATTTATAAAAAACATGTACTCGTTCAAATATACAAATAAAGTCTAGTCTAAAAAACCTTAACCTTGTTATACTCTTTCTGCACACATCCTTTCTTGTTTTGGTTGTTAACGCCATCTATCTGTAACTCAGAGAAGGTTGTTAATGCCATCTATCTTTAACTCAGAGAAAGAGGAGAGAAAAACAAATTCACCACGAACTACCGGTATAACTTCTTCCGGTATTTATTGACAAACAAAAATGTTTTCCTAGAATTAATTTGAATTATAGGAGTATTTTTGTAGATATAAAAACGACAAGATGTTAGTAAAATTAAAGAAAGAAATTCATGAGAATTACAAAAATATTATAATGAGACTTTAAAAAACATAGCCTTCTTGGCTATCAATAAACAAAAATGAGAAATGTCGCATTTCCCGGAAGTGATGTTTTTTTGTGTACTCTTTTCCGAGGTGAAAACATGTATACACCGATACGAATTCAACACGCTATAAAAAATGAGAGTAAGAGGTTTCGAAGAGACGGAGACGAGGAAATTTGGTTCTCTCATTTAGTTTTTTCTCTCTGCTGTCGTTCTCTTTGGTATTAACGAACCCTAACAAGACTCTTTAAAATTACAGTTCAATTTATGTATTGAAGAGACAATGTATAATCTGATTTTCATTCAAACAGCGATGAACAAATAGGCGATTGGAATACATATGTAAGTTTAGAAGACTTATTGACTGAAGTCCTGTCAAAATATTGACTACACATAAACTTATTGCAATAAATGGTACCTACGTAACGTCACTACAGCTGGTTTCCACAAGTTAACTTTTAAGTGCTGTGTGGGACTCCAAAGACATTTTTGACGTTCATTTCAGTTTAGTGACAAATTTCTATTGACAAAATATACATAGATTATTACAGAAATCAAATAAAACTACATTCAGCAGTTAGTCAGCCATTTTTTTCTACGATGTTATAAAGTTAATGTTGGAGTCTTTAGTTTGAAAATCGGAATTGGCAAATTTATTTAAGGCTCATGAAACTATCAATAGTTGTTTTCAAGTTGGAATCGAAAACCACACCCATTATAAGGCAAAACTAAAAACAAAAAATATAAAATATAAACATCAAACAGAAAACACAAAAACCCTTTTGCCCACATACCATAACAGTACCTATGTAACTACCTATCTATACACAGGATTTCACTGATGCAAGAGAAAGGAAACGAAAAAAAAGTAGTCTAAAGACTTTTCTAGAATTATCTACATAGATACTTTTCTATCCTTTCCTCCTATGCTATGCTATCCTCCAGACCTGCCAAAAAGGAATATTCTAGAGAAAACTATACAACGGAATTTCTTCACAAAGAAAAGTTAGAGATATATACAAAACCCGGGTCTGGCTCTGGATCTGGATATTTTAGCCCAGGAACAACACACTACATATAAGTATACCCGATAGCAAAAGCAAACTACTTTTTCTGCAATAAGCCACATCTACTGTGCATTGCATATACATATGTATGTATACATAGAATACTCTGTCTATAGGTATATAAATGAATGAGAATATTCTTCTCATCCCATGACATCATAGTCGAGAATCGGGAACGCCAAACAGGAGTGCAATTTATGTGCATTGCATGTTGTATACTATGTGCCCAAGTACAAATTTATCGATTGAAAACTGTCTCACTGAAATTCAGGTCATTGATCCTACTCTACTACCGGCTCTTTCAGTATAGCTCTACTCTGACTCAATTGCAAGCACAAGTACTCCTTGTTGCTGCTTCCACTTCTATCCATAGTGCTGTTTGCTGCTGCTGCTGTTCCCACTTTCCACCACCTTTTTTCCTCATGGTTTCGGTTTCCATGGGGTAGGGTTATGTGTAAATGCATACGAGAACATCATTGGAAACAGTGCAAAGTTTAGACCAAACGTCCAGGGGGAAAGCAGGACGCGGACAGGAAAAAAAAGAGTACTCCAGACAGTAGTAGAAAGGGAAACTGAAGTCGAAAAAGGGCAAAATTACAAACCGGCGTAATAGCAAAAGTTCTAGACTATGTATATAGGGAAAGAAAAAGAGTCGAATGGCATGGCGCATCGGCATGGTATGGACGCCACTGATGACGGCCGGCACCGGCACCGGCAGTGATGATGAGGATGACGATGACGCGAATATGATGTGCAATGCATTGGGGGCATGGTGTGGTTGGTTTTAAGGGTAAAATGAGAAATGGCGTTTTAAATAAATTGAAGGGCTTGGCAGTGTTGTTATGCATGGATAAAGTCGACAAAGAAAACGGCAAACCCTAAAATTGCATAGCAAAAGATTAAATATTGAACGAACCATGATTGTACAATACGCTCTAAACGCTTTAAAATCTCCATTTCGTTCTCAATCAGCTTAAGCTAAGTACTGAAGATTGTCAGATCTTTCAGAAGAATATTAGTCCCAAATGTCTTGCAATCAAGGGAACTTACAAGTTTGTATGACAATTTTGCTAGTAACTTCATTATTCAGCCATTTTTAGATGACGTTTGAAATTAATAGATCTGTCTGCTTAAATCATTTCTGACAATATCTTCATTGTCATAAATATGTATGTTATAATTATTTAAAATCATGAAAATCATGAAAATAAAATAAATATGATCCAGCAAGTGTTCATATATGCGTTTCGCCCCGGTGCAATGGTTGGGCTCATCAGAAGATGACCATTACACCTTGTCTTGACGCATATTTTCCCGAATTAATTGAGATACCATATAATCCGAGCTACTTAGAGCAACTGCGAATTATATAGTTGCTACAAGTCTTCAGAGAAGATAAATTGTAGCTATAATATGCGTCAAGACAATGTGTAATGGTCATCTTCTGATGAGTCCAACCATTACACCGGGGCGAAACGCATATATGAACACTTGCTGGATCATATTTATTTTATTTTCATGATTTTAAATCATTTATTGAAAATAAAAGTGTACAGGGAAAACCTATTTGACTTTTAACAGTCTTTTTCAAATGTTATAAATATTCTACCAGATGCAAAATCGAATAAGCTTACTTTACTATCCGGCAGTTGGATTGTATGCAACAAAATCCAACAACCGTGTGAAGAGACAAAATTGGATATTGTTAGGAAACTGGCAGAAATTTTAATAGCACTGACTGATGTGACAATATTTTACGATCTGTCAATCGTCTGCACTCAGCTAAATGGCGGAACACAATAAAAGCGGAGATTCATTCACATAAGTAAAATTTACGAGTTCATTAGTTCCAACAGTGACAGCTCAAATTCGTAGAACGGTCATGATTTAAACATTCTTAAAAAACTTCATAAGCTTCTTTTGCGTCCCTAGAGACAATCGATCTTTTGCACTAAAAATGTCTTAGCAACCATAACTAACGACAGAACATTTGAATGATTTCAGAAATAGAAAAACAAGAACAACTTTATGTAAAATGAATTACATATGTAAGTGTCAATTTTTTCATTTGCAAAAATACAAGAATTTCAACATATTGAACTGTATCTTCCTCTCACTAATTTTTTACAAAATATCTACTCTATTCTTAAAAAAAAATAAAATAAATTGAGTGGCGCAACAGTCCGTTGAGAATTAGAGCCTATCTAATCACTTACAACTCTCAACCATTCTTGTGTAAGTGTTTTATCAGAAAAACCTACAGTTTTATGCCGAATATGCCGAATTCCGACGCAATAATCATCAAGCCATGGGTAATCTCTTTTAAACATTGAGTAGAAGCGAGTAAATATGTTGGAACGTAAAAGTAAGAACTGTCAAAAGACTTGAATTAGAAGTTTGACAATTGTGTTTCTTTTAATTAATAAATCGAATAACTCGTAGCAAGGTTGTTTACAAGCTACTTCCAATGTCTAACTGCCACTTTATACGCCCGGTTTGGGATTGAGAAAGACACATTTTTCTTATGTATAACGGTTTTTCGGGTTGCAACGCAAAAACTACAAAATATAGGTAGATTAAGGTATGCCAACACTGCTTTGATTGTGAATTTATGAAATCGGGTTTCATTTCAACCCCCTTACATATCCATACATAAGACCACTCCAACATTTCTGTTTGCCAGAGTTTTCATTTTTTTATTTAACTTTTTACAAAAGGGAATTTTTAAGGAGAGACGGAAAATCAATGTTTCATTGTTGTTTCTGTTTGCAGTTTTCCCTGCTGGCTCCAGAAATTACAGAAAAAATGTGCTATCGCGATGTAGAGTACATAGAGATGTGGATTTTTTAACAGTTTGGAGGATGAGAATGACGCTCAGCGCATTTCATATAAGTCCGTTAGATAGGTATATGGACTCAACATACATATGTATATCCTGATGTATGACCATTACCACACTATATCTACTTTATCCTTTTGTCTGATGACATAGCTTTTGATGTTTCTGCAGCTGATGTCATCGGTTTGGGTGTCAACCGGGAATTTGGCTATTAAGTCAGTAATATGTACCTACATATGTACATACCTACCCCACGTACCTACCGACCATACATGTCCTGTACATATTTGAAAGGCATATTCGATAGCTGGATTCCAATGTGAAATGGGTCAGTAGAGGGTGGTAGACGCTTTATTTAGGCATCCTGCAATAATTGAATGTGCATGATATATTTATTTTTTGTTAATAGAGGGCAATTTTTGAATAAGGCATAAAAAAGGACCAAACGAACAGGGGAGCTTGAATTGAAAATATTTTCAAATGGCATCGATGCGCCACCACATATTTCATACAGTATCTACATATCTAGGTACGTTTAAATTATGTTATCTCTAAATGGGGTTAGGGGAGCATTTTCACGTTTGTACTGGTATAGTTCCACATGATAAATTCTATTCTATTGCTTCATTTCGTGAATTTTTTAGTGGAAACATAGAACTGCCAAAACAAAAAAACATTCATTTTTAATTGTTCGTAACAATATATTAAAACACAAAATCTTTTTACAACATGTAAAACAACAACGCAACAACAAGAGTTAGTTCACAAGTCATTCCTTAAAGCTGTTCATTTTCAGAATAGTTGTAGTCGAATTTTCCAAAGTTAGCGTATTTCATGGGGAAGTACTTGTTGAATTTGTCCAAGTGGTAGATCTTGACATTCTTGAAGTACATGTTTGGAACAAGGAATTCCTCGAACTTCTCGATCTTCCTGTCCAAAGGATATCCCAATGGCATGTTATCGATGCGTCGCACTCCCGAACCAACTCCAGACATGTATGATGGGTCGTATTTTGAGTATTGTTCGTGCTTAGCGTTGTAAGGACTGATCATGAAGAACATCTGCATTGGCATACCACTCATCCATCCACGGGGCAAGATCAAACGGTCTGGGAACAAAGAGTGTGATTCGGAAATGTTCATGTTCAATTGGTGTTTGCCGTCGTAGCACGACATCAAGTAGTTGTAGATTTCAGAGTATGAAAGTGGATCGCTGGCAGTCCATTCGAAATCGTTTGAGTTGCGTTCGATGAGGTTCTCACCAGCATTCAAATCCACAAGGAATTCATCCAATTGCATGTAGTTCTGACGGTTCTCACTCATAATCATCATTCTGCCGTATTGGTCGAATTCCGGACCCAAGAAGATACGAACAACAGCCTTTTGCATCTTGTCAGAAGAAACCTTCAATTTCATGTCGAATACTTCGTGGTTGAGACGCATTTGACGGGCCATTAGAGCCTTGTCCCAAACGTATTTGCCATCTTGGAAGACCATTTTGTCGTTCAACAGAGTGCTGATGTCCATGTCCATCAAGTCGAAGTAGGTCATCAGTTTGCTAACCTCAACATCCTGGATCTTAACACCGGGAAGGAGTACTTCTTGGCGAGTGTATGAAGGCAACTTGTTCTTGAACATGTAGAATTTGTTTACGATGATCTTGAACAATTTGAATGAAACTGGATCACGGAGCATTGTCTCGTAGTTCATGAGTACATTTGGCTTGATCAACAAACTGTCGGCGTTTTCACCGCTCAAGTACAAGGAGGTCAACATCCACCAGTGGCCCAAGACGTGTTTGTCCAAAACATCAACGTTTCCTTGCATCAAGTTGCCGATTTGTTCAATGGCTTGGGGCTCTCTAAGGTCAACAATGGTACCGTCCATCAGCATATACTTTCCTGAGTCAATGATGTCATCGATTCTGCGTTCGACGTTCATGATCTTCTTAATCAAATCAATGTTTTGAGAGGTTTCCAGTTCGTAGTAGTTCTTTCTGGTGGTGAATCCGTTTCCGTTGTGGTAGATCATTTGTGGGTTGTAACCAGTCTTGATCATTCCGTAGTATGAAAGGGTGTTGAAATCACCAAGTCCGTTGGACAAACGTTCAGCGTAGTAACGAGCCAACAACTGTTGGATGTTGAAGATGAACAATTCACCGCGACGGTCATTTTCAAGTTTGAATTCCTTGCCAGACAACATTCTTGAGTAATCGAGGTTCATGTAGTAGAAAAATGCGTTCAAGCCAATATCCTCGGTGAAGTAGCTCATCTTGGAGTCTTCGTTCAACATCTCGATGTCACGAGTGTAGTCGACTGGCATGTACATCATCTTCAGGTTGCTGTTGATGGAGTTCAACAAACTGTTTTGCTTCAGAGCTGGGATACCATCACGGAGCATGCATTTCTTCTCCACTTGAATACCATCGCCGAGACCCATAAGGTTCCACCATTGGTAAGTCTTCCAGTCCCTCATGTAGAATTGGTCGTTCATCATCATGGACATACTATGGTCTTGATCATAAATGGATGCCAATTCCTTTTCGAGCATAATTTTCCTGTTGAATGCATCGTAGTCGAATTTCTCAGCAGCCATTACGTATTTGCCGTTAAGGAACATGCTTGGGAAGATTTCGTAGATCTGGGGAAGGATTATGCCTTGCATGTCAGGACGGTGGATGACAGCCATGCTGAGACAGTAGACGAACATACCCTCGTTAACATTCATACGGGCCCATGCAACATTCTGGACGAATGTCTCGAAGTCCTTGGCGTAGTAGAAGAAGTTGAAGAGTCCGTGGGCTTGGCGCATGTGGATGCGTTGCATGACACTGAAGAACTCTCCCTTGGGCAAGAGTCCACCAACCTTGTAGGATTGGTAGAATTTCATCATCAATTCATCGTATTTCTGAAAAGAAGTTATAGGAAACGGTTGAATAATGATCAAGGAATCTGGGCTTAGAACATTTCCTTACCTCGTAGTGAGCCTTGTCGTTAATCAATTTTCCGCCCATTTTGATCCATTCTTCAATTAAGAGATCGTGATCAACACGAAGCAAAATCTCAAGGATGAACTTTTGCTTGTGCAACATGGTCTGGTCAGCTAAAACAGAACACTTAACTGTCAGACAAAGAACTTTGATGCAATTTTAAAATTGTCTTACCAATTTTTCCATGGAAGGAAATGCTGGCTGACTGAACGGCCGCTAATGCGGCCATACAGGCAAAGATGAAAACGGCTAACTTCATTGTAACTTTTTCTTAGAGGATCAGATGCACTTCTTCGAATCCCAAAGACTACTACATATAATTGAGCAATCATACTGAACTTATATAGTCCCGAGCATACTTGGTGTTTATGCAGAATTATAGCGATAAGCTAAGCTGATGCATTGTTTCAGAAGTTCTTTGGCCTTGAAAATCCTTGAACTTTGTTGTTTTTGTATTTAGAGAAAGAAAAATCAAAATTTAAATTAACCTATTATCAACATTTTGGATCGTCACCTTAAGACTTGCACCAATCTTATGGTCAGACAAATTGGTAAATCAGATGTGTGTGCGTGTTTGATTTCTTCTTTGTTCTGAGATTTTTGTTATCAAAAACATTTTTGAATTATTAATAATTTGTTGTTTAATAACTGAATCAAATTGCAAAAATATACTATCTAAGATGACGTTCCTTTAGTATTTTTTTTTTCCTCTAGGGAATCTCATTTTGGAAAATTTGGGTTGACGCTATTTAATTTGAATCAAAAACTGCAAAAACTTTGGAAGGAACTTTCAAGATTCTGAAATGAGAAACAAGTATCATCACGTTCACGAATATGAGGATTTTTTAATTGTTCATTTTTTTTTAAATAAGTCAAAACATTGGACAAATAGTCATTTAGTACAACAAAACTAATAATCGTGTTTTTTAATTGTAGTTTATTGAAAAAATTCAGATCATCCGAATTTGTTTGTACATTTCGTATTTTTGATTAGCCGTGTTTTGTTGGCATTCTATAAATAGTATAGTAGAAAATTCCCAAGAAAAACCCATCGGCAGTAGCTAGATTTTTGTATTTAAAAATTGTTACAACTGAAAGAAGACCTGTCAGAATAATAATAAAAAAAAAAAACACAAATAGAAGAAAGTTTTGTGAAAATCAAAACTTAAAATTAACTTCAGCAAAAAAATCTAACAAAAACTAATAAAATGGTCAATTTTCAAGAAGAAATGATAAGAAAACATCTGTAAATTGAGATTCTATAAAAAAAGTGCATCTCAATTTCAATTTGACATAAAATAAAAACTTCAAGAAGGGGGTTTGTCCGTAGACTACTACATTAACATGTGGTGCTGAAGCGAGCTTGAAGCTCGCCTCAATTCTTTATAGGTATACCTGATTCGAGTTGAAATGAGCTTGATTCGCCTCGATTCCGGTCTTGGATCGGTCGAGTAAAAATTTGTGAAGAAAAACCTGTGTGGAGGAGTTGGTTTTACAGATAATGCGTTATGGTCTGTTTATTTGAATGTTTTTGTACAAAAAATATAGTTTTGTTTTAATCAAATTAAAAAAAAATTGCAGTAGGTAGCATATTCTTATATGCTGCTGAACTATTCAGTTTTTCATTGTTTAACACGAATCAAACTATCTCACTTGCACTTCATAAGAAACATCGAAACATCATTTGCATTTTAGAAAGTGCTGTCAAACTTAATCATTTTTAAATCTTCTTGTGCGGTGGAAAAACCAAAAAGATTTATTTAATCTAAACTGAAATAAACCTTTGGTGAAAACATAGCAAAACATAAATATCTTTTCTATTGTTTTCTCTTGCAAAATAAGCCCAGTTAGTCCATTTTCACTAACAAAACTAAATAATATCAACAGTAATAGATTGATTTTTTTCCCCAATGGAAAACACATGATACCAAATGCACAACTACTCAACGAACACAGCCATTGATATAAAAATGCAATATCAATCGTACCAACATTTGAGAACGAAATCATATGAGATCCATTCGAGACTCGTATAAATGTCAAAAACTCATCCGTAGTAAGATTCTACTTTAACTTTTATCGGTAGTATTCATACTACGGATATTGGTTTTGTTATTCGTGTAAGATCCTACTATACTATTTATAGATTTTCCAACAAAACGCGGGTATTGTTGCTTTGCTTAACTCTTGAGGATTATCAAAACACGTATAACTAAACACAAATGTGTCTGCCCTTTCTTTTTTAGATACATAGGAAAGAAATACAAAAGAGGTTTTTCTGTTAAAATGTTCGCAAAAATAAAGCACAATTTAAGCGTCAACAAATAATACTGATTAGTCTCACTTTTGCACTTAAATGTTTGGTTACTTTGGGTACCTACGCATTATTTCATTTCCTCTTAATAATTTAAACGAATATCTCTTTCTTCTGTAACACAATAGTTCATCAAAAAAAAAAATATACAGCGCCACAATTTCCAAACAAAAAATTAAAATAACTCAAGTTATGTCATCTTAAAAATTTTCGCTACAAGCCCCGATAACAATTTGACACTTTGAGAACTCGTTCAACCCTTAAGTGAAATGAAGTATTTGGCTAATTCCAAAAACAAGCTCCCTCCTTTCCGAGCTCAATATCATTTTAAACTTTGTATTCCTCCACAGCTTTGTAGGACATCCTCAGTATAGTAGTATATTTTAAATATGCATATAATATATATTTTTTGTACTAAACTCCTGAAGTACAGTTTCAAGTAATTCAACTGATTTGTTAAAACGCAAAGCTTATTGAAAGTAATAAAAACTTCGAACAAATATTATGTTTGTTTTCATCATTTTGCATTCAATTAATGTTTTTGAATTGTTTAGAAATAAAAATAAAATATAAAAACAAAAAAAAGGCTCATATGTCCCATGACCGCTGAAGCTACAGATATCTCTTTGGTGGAACGTATCTATGGGGGTCGTTCAATACCCAATATATACCTTAACATAGATGATTTTTAGTAATCACACCCAATTTTGACATTTCTACCTCAATAAAAATGACAAATCACTTCGAATCTATCTGCTAATCATTCATCGGATTCTGGAACCGGCATTAATAGTATTTGGTTTAAGTTTTCACTTACTTCAGCTAAACGATTTTTTTTTCGACATTAGCTTTAACACATTTTGCTTAAAGGGTTACACTTTCCCGTTCAGATTGTCTTCAAAAATTGATTTTTATTCGTGACGCATGGAACACGATTGGAATTGTTTATTTTTCGTTATTGTAATAGAGCAACTTAGTATACTTTTTAACGAGTGCATAGGAGCTATCAAATTTACAACTTAACATTTTCTTATAACAGTATTGCATAAATTCAAAAAGGGGTAAATCTGCTGAAGAATCCAGGTCTGCAAATTTTACCTTAAATCAAAAATAAATCAATTTATTTTGCCCCATGGAATTCGAAAAATGGGCAAATTTCAGCTTTGATAGATCTAGATCAAAAATAAATTGACTAATTTTAACCATATGGAAAACCCTATTAGAAGAAATATTTCAACTAAGTTTCTGTCTCGTTACTTTCAAGGAAGCTTTAACAAAGTTCATTAGACTCTATGCCATTATGAAGATAGAACTTCAAAATGAGTTTTATTATCGAACAGATAATAGATTAGAAAAGAGACCTATTCTGTAAATGTACAAAAAAAGGAATTACCATTAGTATGTTATTTAGTTTTCAGAAATAGAAATTAATATATATTAGATTATTGAAATTAAGAATGAGTTAAGTGCATATTTCGCATTTTGAGCCCTTTTTTTAGACTAAAAAACAAGGAAAGGAATTAGTTATCAAAATGAAAATCAATTGTCAAACCCTGCAAAGCTGATACGATTTTAAGATTGATTTCCTTTGTAAAAAATACCATCCAGTGTCGTAATTTAACAAACCTAACAAAAAATACCAAAAAGTGTCAATCAAAATTATTAAATGTGATGCCATTTTTAGATACCAAAACAAAAAGAGAAAAAAAAAATAAAAAAATGAGCTTGCAAGCGTAAAGCTTCGTTTACCTAAAGAACGGCTTCATCAGTTACATGCAAGTAACGTTTCAGTCTACTTTAACGTAACTGATACAAGGTTTCCGAATATCGACGTTTTTATAATAAACTCGAAATTGTTGAGCAGACTTATAGACGCCAGATAAGAATGACAAACGGCTTTCAATGATTGTCACCTGTGTCAGTGTGAGTTACTTAATCAATATTTTGATTATGCCATAAAATGATAAATGAAATGAAATTTGTAAGGAAGACGATATGTAAAAAAAATCGTTTTTTCATCAAAGTAAAATATCGATTTGTGAAATTGTCAAGTTTGAAGTGATAATTTTTTACATTAATTAATCATAACTTCGCCAACTACTATTCTCGACAAATATCTATGAATATGTTTATTATATAATTTAGTTAAATAATTATTCACTTAAAATTTGCTCAAAACTTAGTGATAAGAGGTGGCCATTATAATTAGAAGTTAGAAGACCCTATTCATTTACATTGGTCAAGAATTTTTAACGTGATCTCCACCGAATATTTCTTTATATTGCCAAGGTTCAAAGTTTTAATTTTATATAATAAAAGCAAAATTCCATATCCCGGCGCCACTTACAAGATATGAATGAATATAATAACAAAATACGAATACTTCGAGAAAATTCAATGGTTAAAACCAGTTTTGCTGATAAGAATCTTCTTCACGCATTTCGATAGCGTAATAAATGTGAGTCTATTTAAAAAATGTTCCAAAATCTTCGATTTTTGAATTTTCAGTATAAATGGTTATTGCCAAAGCTTTTGTAAGACTATTTTAGACAAAGGGTAGTGAGGATTCCTGGCGTATAGAGTATCGATCACTTCTATATAAATTTTAAACTATAATTTATAAGCAAATGAGTTTAAACTAGTAACTATAGGCATTCTTCTAAAACACATTTACGTTATCACCTGTAATTTAATATTTGTTTCTTTTTTGTACAAAATTGATGATTGTTGCTATTTTGTCAACAATACACTGTTTCAATTTTGACCTATTATGGGTTATCAAACAAATTTTAAATTCGAATGCATCTAAGATTTCAAAAAAAAAAAAGAAAACATAGCACATCATACCAAAAACATCAAAACCAAAAACAAAAACAAATCTATAAATATAAAATCAACCTCTTTAACCTGGAGATATGTACAATTCGAATGCAAATTAACAGTACCTAGTTTGTATATTTGAATTTGACATACACTTACATATATGTGTTTCTAAGCAAAATTCTCTTATCACTGATTTTGATATCAAACAGGTGAAAATTTCTATACCGCGCCAGAGCTATAAAAGCTCGTCAAATTCATTTAGAAAGACAGTATAGTCTATGCTCTTTGAGACTTATAGAGATCATTGAATCGGAGGAGCACCAGAATCATAAATATAGTATAATGAAATTAACTCTAGTAATTTTAGCCTGTGTGGCAGCAGCGGTTCACTCGATTCCCATCGAGAAGGATGTCAAAATAGGTAAGTTTCAAGGACTTTTTCAATTTCTTATTTTAAAACAAAACGACTTTAATTGAATCAATGTAACATTTTTAGCTGACAAGACACTTTTGGAGAAGCAAAAATTCTTCTTCGAGATGCTTCGTCATGTTGGTGAGCCCTTGATGCTAGATGAATACATGAAGCACGGTGAGAAGCTGATTTTCGATGAATCAAAATATACGGTAAGTTCTCACTATAGGAACTCTCAAGCATACTTATAACAAACAATACCTTCTAATTTCCTAGATGCTCGATGAATATATGAAAATGTTCTACGAAAACTACAAGATGGGTGAACTTTTGGCCCAAGATGATTTCTTCAGTGTTGTCAATAAGCAACACATCAAACAAGCCACAGGACTCTTCCACTTCTTTTTGAATGCTAAGGACTGGGAAACATTGGTTGACAATATTGTCTGGGCCCGCATGAACTGCAACCAGGGAATGTTCGTTTTCGCCTTGAACATGGCTGTGATCCACCGTGCCGATTTAGCTGGAATTATGCTACCAACAATCTATGAGATCTTCCCACAGATGTTTTTCAATAGCAAACTTATCATGCAAGCTGAGAAATTCGACTGGGAATTGTGGAACAAACAGATCATGTACGAGAAACAATGGCTGTCGATCTTTGAGAAGAAACACGCCAAGAACATGCACGACAAACAATTCCACATGAAGGACTGGAAGATGTGGCAATGGTGGAAATTGATGGGTCTTGACCAAGACTGGCATTTGGAAGAAAAGTGCATTCTCCGCGAAGACATGGAAGCCATGAAGAACGACCCTAAATGGATGGAATGGATGAACGAAATGAAGATGGTCTGGATGCCTGTTGACTACAGCCGTGACATTGAGATCATGAACGAAGAATCCAAATTGGCTTACCTCACTGAGGATTTGGGCTGGAACGCATACTGGTACTACTTGAACATGGACTACTCGATGATTTTGGACAGCAACCAGATCCCTCTCAAGAAGGACCGTCGTGGTGAATGGTGGTTGTACAATGTCCAACAGATCTTGGCCCGTTACTACATGGAACGTTTGTCACATGGAATGGGAGAGATCAGTGAGCTCTCATGGCATGGAGCTATTAAGATGGGCTATGATCCTAAATTGATTGCCTACAACGGTATTGGCTTCACAATGCGAAAGAACTACTGGGAAATTGAATCTCACATGAACGAGGAGATGCTTCAAAAAATCATGAACATGGAACGTCGCATCATGGATGCTCTAGAATACGGAAAAATTAAGACATTGGACGGAGAGAGCATTGATCTGATGAAGCCAGAATCCATTGAAATTGTTGGAAACATGTTGCAAGGAAACATGGAAATGATTGACCGTTCCTTCTTCGGCCATTGGTTGAAACTCGCCAGCATGTATTTGGCTGGTGAAGATTACGAAGCTATGACTGTGATGCCAAATGTCATGATGAACTACGAAACAATGATGCGTGACCCACTCTACTACCAACTTTTGAAGAAGGCCATGGTTATGCTGAAGAGCTACAAGAAAATGATCCCATCATACAAACATGATGATCTTTTGATGCAAGGAGTCACTATTCAGGATCTGAAGGTTGACAAGATGATGACCTACTTTGATTTAGTGGATACCGATGTCACCAATCTCATGAACCACAACCAGATCTACGAGAACGGCAAGATGACCTGGGACAAGACTCTATTGGCCCGTCAAATGCGTTTGAACCACAAGCCATACACTGTTGAGATGATGGTTAAGTCTGACCAAGCCCAAAAGGTTGTCATCCGCACCTTCTTGGCTCCGGAATTCGATGAATTCGGTCGCACAATCGACTTGATGAAACACCGTGAGAATATCATGGAAATCGATGCCTTCACCTACGACTTGGCTATGGGCGAGAACATGATCAAACGATCATCCATGGACTACTTGTGGACCAGCAAGGATCGCACCACCTTCGCTGAACTTTACAAAATGGTTATGATGGCCAGCGAAGACAAAACCAAACTTCGTTTAGACGTTTCTCAACCTCACTGTGCCTTCCCAGCTCGCTTGGTCTTGCCACGTGGTTGGGTCAAGGGTATGCCAATGAAGATGATCGTTATGATCAGCCCATACAAGATGGACCTAGAACAACACATGACATACGACCACAGTTACTTGTGTGGCATTGGATCAGGAGCTCGTTTCGTTGACAACATGCCATTCGGTTATCCATTCGACAGGAAGATTGAGAACATGAGGGACATGGTTGTGCCAAACATGTTCTGGAAGGACGTGAAGATCTACCACATGGACAAATTTGAGAAATACGAACACAAATACGAAAATTTCGGAACCTTCGACTACCATCTGGCGTAGAGTTTGTCATTTTAGGTGTATAACGCGTAGAATTAATGTATGTATGTGTATTGATGGGCAATAGTTGACATTTTATTTGTCATTTAGCTTGTCAATGATTAGTAGCTTTCAAAGATTCTCGTTGTTAATAAAATAGAACTCTAAATAAATTGCGTATATCTAACGAAAACAATATTAACTTTTTCAATTACAATATTAGTATAAGTAACTTATTTGGGTAATGATTCAGCTATACACGTACGTGTGTAGGATACATGGAAATTGGTAACTACTCTCACCCTACAGAATACTAGATTTACCAAACATTTTTTTCAATTTTTGTTAAAAAAATGTTTGCAAAAATAAAAAATGGCGCCCTATGCAAACATTTTTTTTAGACTCATTTTAAAACTCTTTAAGTAATTAAACACAGAAAAGTGGATGTTATTAATGGCCAAATAAAGTAAAAATTGGATGTCGAAATGCATAAGCAACCGAACCAAATGGTTCGTCGGGCCTCGTATGATTGCAGTCAATTTAGACATTTGCAGGTACAAATGTATTTGGATTTTCGAAGTCGTCACCTGAGTTCTATCTCGTTCTATGTCCATTTTTCAAAATGTTGGGAAATCGATTTTTAAAGTCCAGATCGAAAATTCTTTTTTATTTTACCAAATTTATTTTTGGAAGTGATGTTTTTCTGAAAGCCTTAACAATTTTGTTTTAAAAATAATTCAGAAATAGATAAAAATCCAAACAGAGATCATTTTGGATATTGAACAAAGTTATTATGGAGTGAAGATAAGTTGATAAAATTCGTGGATATTGAACAAAAAACCTAATATTGAACAAGACTGAAATTAACAAGGATATTATTGGAAACCAGAGGTATTTTGTATTAAATTGAACAATAATAATTTCATTATTCAAATCAGATTTCATTAGGTTCTCTGAAGGTTACTATGAAAGGAGACAACAAAAATTATGAATATCTTGGTATGTTTGTATTGTTTAAAAAGAAAATATGTAGGTTTTAGAAAAACACTTTATTTCACAAATAAAAGATTTATTTCTCAACAAAGCGTTGAATAATTTATTTTTTTTTTAACAAAAAATAAAGGAGAAATTATACTTATTATACTTTTTACTTTTAAAAGTAATATAAATACAAATAAGAAACAGTCTTTAATAATATTCATTTTTCACATTTTGTTCTTTCACAGTATTTCGTTTCGTTTTATTAGCTTAAGGCGATAATATAAAAATAAATAATAGAACTCAATGTCCCTGATTAAGAGATTCGAATCTAGTTAAAGTCGACTTTAACAAAGACATCCGTGGAATAAAACATACATTTCACTTCTAAATGCTTAGATAAGTTCATTTTAAATTTAGCTTGAGGAGCTTTTAAGCATTTAGATGTGAAATTTTTGTTTTATTTCTACGGATGTTCTAGTTAAAATTGACTTTAGGCTAGATTTGGATCTTTTATCCAGGGTTAATAATTACATTTCATTTAATGGTTTCTTATTATGTTTTCATAAAAACGTTGATCTTGTACATATGTAAGGCATGAACGTAACATTGCTTGAATGTCTTTTTTCTTTTCCTTGGTTAGCTTTATGTTGAAAACATTTTGTACGACAGTAGGAAGGATATTACACTTTGAGCCTCTCATAGTTTTAGCGATTCTAACCGCTTGAAAATCCTCACTATGTTTTGTCTTATAAAGGGTGTCCCAAAATTAACGCAAGATTTGAATTAAATAGAAAACGCCGTTTTTAGTCTTTTGATAGTTATATTTTTATTGACTCGTAAAGTACATAGGATAGGGTAATGTATGGAATAACACATCGGACAAATGGCCTCCACGGCTTTGCATGCACATGCGCACTCTTTTGTTAAAATTTTTCATGACCATTCTGCATAAATGTGGCTGAATTTCGTTGATGCAGCGTTGAATCTCCTCCTTTAATGCACGGGTGGTTGTGGGCTTGTTGACATAGACTTGTGATTTCAAATAACCCCATAAAAAGAAGTCTAATGGTGTTAAATCACACGATCTAGGAGGCCAATTTTGATCACCGAAACGAGAGAGTACACGACCTGGAAATGTCTCATGCAGTAATTGAATTGTTTCACGGGCTGTATGACATGTGGCACCGTCTTGTTGAAACCACATATTGGACACATCAATATCATCCAATTTTGGCAGAAAGAACTGTGTAATCATGTCGCGATATCGAGCACCAGTAATGCCTCCAAAACTCTCACGCACTGCTTCGACATTCACATTTGAACGGCTTGTTTTTGGACGACCAGTGTGTTTGGCGTCTCCAACGGATCCAGTCTCCATGAATTTTTCAATTAATCTCTTCACAGTTGACGAAGTTAAAACACTATTCCGACCATATTTTGTATGAAATTTTCGAACTGCAGCCGCCAAGCTTTCACTATTTTTGAAATATTCTTTAATAATGAAGACACGTTGTTCTCTCGTGTAACGCTCCATTTTTAATAACCCTATATATAATACAAGGAAAGAAGGTCATTGCTTTTATATTCGATTTGTCTGCAATCTTTAAAAGGTACCATTTTAAGATCCAGACTAGCTTTATTAAAATTCAAAAAATCTTCTTTCTTAACCTGCGCAATCTTAAGCTTAATTTTGATGTAGTTCATTCCGTTCAGAATCCTTATAAAAAAAACGGGGCTGTAAACTTCCAAGTCCTTTAAGTATTTTTCGATTTCACTTTCGAATGGCCTAGTTCAGAATTCTTATGTGTAATTGTCTCAATACTGATATTATATTCCATAAATTTAAGAATGGCTAAGGATACTATTCTGTTCTTATTTTGCGGAATGCAAGCATCGTACCACAAAATAATGCTTTATGTTTCTGGAAGATCTTCCAGAACTATTTCCAGACCGGTCGCTTAGCGTTTCGTGCCAAATTCCGAATTAGGTGGTTTTATTATTTTGGCAAAATCCCGTCAAATTGTATACAGCATATTTACGCCTATAAAAGTAACTCGAAACATTTGCTTTCGGCAGCGAAAAAACATTTTGCAGATCGTAAGCGATAACCACTGTGTTTTTACACACTTGTTTTTTCGATCGATATCACGCTGAGCCTTTGCTTCACTATGATTACTGCGATGAAAATCATAATCTCATTTTTCACTTGTATTCGGAATTCTTGTTGCTGTGAACTTAGCACATTTATCGCAAATATCTTTTTTGGGTTTTGGTGATCTCGTATTATATTGAACAAAATAGAATTCTTGTTCTTATATCGGGTGATTTTTTTGAGGTTAGGATTTTCATGCATTAGTATTTGACAGATCACGGGGGATTTCAGACATGGTGTCAAAGAGAAAGATGCTCAGTATGCTTTGACATTTCATCATGAATAGACTTACTAACGAGCAACGCTTGCAAATCATTGAATTTTATTACCAAAATCAGTGTTCGGTTCGAAATGTGTTTCGCGCTTTACGCAAATTTTATGCGTTTTTTTTTTTTTAAAAAAGTTCTCAAGCTCTTAAAAAATCACCCATTATATTAAACAATGTCCTCTTTTCAATGGAGGACAATAAATACATACAAATACAAAACAGTTTGCGCCAAGTTTGCTCGAAAGAGCATCCTCGAATTAAAAAAACTGCATTTCTAACTCAATTTCAAAGCTTGTTTCATGCTGCCGCGAAGAGCTTAAGGTTCTTGGCGCACAGCACAACATTAGACTCTGCTGGGTCACAGGCCACAGCGATATACTAGGCAACGAGAAAGCCGATGAATTAGCAATTAGAATTAGGGTCAATGCTTGACGTAAGCCAAGCTCAGCTAGTTAGCACCTGTTATTTAAAACAGGAAATCTCAAAAAGAATAACTATCAAGGCCGATGAAAGGTGGAACCTTCTTGACACCTGCGGCACTACAAGAAAAATCTGGCCCTGTTTTAACAAACAAAGAACGGAAAGAATTATGGAGCTACACAAGGGACAAATTTGGTAAGTCTAAAAAGATTATAGTGAGCCAACCTTCAACGTTTAGAACTTTTAATGGAAACAATTCTGTCATATAATATTTTAGTAAAACTTTAAATGCTTCCGCAGCTCAAGCAGTGGAAGTTCTCAAAAGGGGAAAAATACCCAATTTGGGTATTAGCGTCATGTTGTATAGCTTATAGCCTTCCTCAATATATGGGCTATCTAGCATTGAAAGAATTTTTTAAATCGAACCAGTAGTTCCTGAGATTAGCTCGTTCAATCAAACAAGCAAACAAACTCTTATAATATTAGTATAGATTAGTGGCAATAATTTAAGCTTAATAGTGGTTCAGGAAAAACTTATGAACTCAAGGTACAGAAATTATTTCGAAGGACTTTTACACTAATTTGTGTAAAAAGAAATGTGTAAGTTTTATTATTGGTTTTCTTCTAAAAATGTGTATATTTTTAATAAAAAAAATATCGAATAAAATTCAGTTACAAAAGGTCCGTAAAGCTGGAAACACCACAATCGAATTTCGAAATTCTAATGATGGGGTGATTTAGGGCTCTTTTTGTGCTAATTTAGTGCCGTAATCCCGACTTGGTTCAAAAATCCCTTCCCCCTCAAACTTGTGGTGTTCCCAGCTTGACGTCATTCATAATTTCAAAAAATTGATGATGAGGGAATTTAGGGCTCGTTTTGGGCTCCTAAGTTAGCGAAACTCCAAATTAGTATCTCCACCCCTTACCCTCTAAATTGAGTCGCAAAGTTGAAATTTTTGGAGACTTTTTAAACCAAACAAAAAAAAGTGCTATTTTTTCACAACTTGGTGAACGCCAACCCAATCCCTATTGTAATGGCATTGATGTTTTCACCATGTTTTCATGGGGTGTAGCTTCCATTCACCAAGGAAAAAGTTGGTGATTCACCGATGAATTTTTGAAATTTCCTACTGAGCTAGTATATTACTACTCAACTCATACAAGGACGGCTGTCTTTACTATTTTCGTGTGGGCTATATTTCCGGTAACCTATGAACAATAAGGAAAAAGAGCTTCCGCGTGCATACACTTTCGGCTGAGAGGTCAGAAACCAGAGAGAAAAGAACTAATAGAGAGAACCAACTTCGACGGTTGCTCTCTTTTTGCCTACAACCTGTGATTTGGCCACCAACTTGCATATGTATTAACTCCATATAAAAAAAATGTGGGGAACAAATACTTATGCAAGTTTGTGTATATACTCACCACGAGAGAGAAAAAACTTTTCTCTCTTTTCTTTGAAAAATGGCGACCACCTTTGAAAAATGGCGGATGTAGTCAGCTGTTCAGATTCAGAGGTGTTCAAAGAAAATTCAAAATAATGGATGAACAACTTTTTGGTACTCTCATTGTGTTCGTTTGAGAGTAATATCATTCGAATATGAAGTGAAATTAATTACTCTTGTTAGGTGCCAATGAAGATTTAGAAACAATTCTAAATTACGCATTTAGATAAATATTAGTTAGTTATTTGAAGCCAGTTTTAATCATTAAGTAAAATAAATTAGGTGGTGCAACAGTCCAATGAAAATGAGGACCTAGAAACATAAAACTCTGAAAGCACTACAACTTTTATTTGTATTATTAGCTGGGTTTATGCGTCTAATTTTCGCTCAGACCGTTGAAAGATGCAAAAAAAACTCAGATTTGTTTCAATTTTCAGAGTTTATCGACATAATTTTGTCGATGCGAGAGTTGCAGGAACATTGAAAACGAGAGTTACAGAATGTAAACATGGAACATTGAAAACATTTTTATATACTCATCTCTTTTTTCCATTTTTATTTTATTTGTGTGTACTCGTTGTTTATTTTCTTTACATTAATTACGACATTTCCAAAATGCTGAAAATAAGTGATTTAAGTAGACACTAAATAAAAACACCGTCAACTTGTTACTTCTGTTGCTAATTTTCATTGCATAAGATTTGTGAATAGGTGATAAGCTATTCTTACTGCTTTCCCCTAAGGTAGTGTGTTGCTTTTAAAGGCTACATAAGCCGAAAAGTACTTTTGTACAAAAGTAAAAATATTTGTATTCTCGCTAGTTCATTGGTTTTGTGAAAAGAATATACAAATTTGTTCTTCAACCAAAATTTAAGTCTCATGCATCATTTTTATAAGTTTTCCAGTTTTACCTATTTATATCTTATCTTTCAGTTATATAGCGACAAGGAAAAATATTTCAGGGAAAGTTCTAACTGAAAGTGCATTGTGGCTTATTCATAGATGTTTGCTAAACTTTTTAGGCATTCATAAATAAATGCAAATCAAAGTTAAGGGCTAAACCTGAATAACTATAAACATAGAAAATGCTGTGTTCAAGTAATTATTATCACAGCCAAATTTTATAATTGATTTTTATGGTGTATAAAAAAGTTGAAAAAGTAATTCATGACAAATAAATGTTACGTTAACACTAAGTTCCAGAAAATATCGATTGATACCGCAATTGCAGAAGATATGGATATTTTATATAAATATTCCCGGTAAACTATAGAACTTTATTATTTCCGCCTTTTATAATTCAATGTAAAATAATTCAATGCAGTATATCTTAGTTAAGCTATTACTATTGAAATAAACATAACATTCATTTATAAAAAACATGTACTCGTTCATATATACATACAAGTAAAGTCTAATCTAAAAAGCCTTAACCTTGTTAAACACTTTCTGCACACATCCTTTCTTGTTTTGGTTGTTCCTGCCATCTATCTGTAACTTAGAGAAAAAGAAGAGAAAAACAAATTCACCACGAACTACCGGTATAACTTCTTCCGTTATTAATTGACAAACAAAAATGTTTTGCTAAAATTAGTTTGAATTATAGGAGTATTTTTGTAGATATAAAAACGACAAGTTAGCAAAATTGAAAAAAAAAATGTATGAGAATTACAAATATTATAATGAGACTTTAAAAAACATAGCCTTCTTGGCTCAATAAACAAAAATGAGAAATGTCGCATTTCTCGGAAATGATGTTTTTTTATGTACTCTTCTCCGAGGTGAAAACATGTATACACCGATACGAATTCAACACGCTATACAAAATGAGAGTAAAAGGTTTCGAAGGGACGGAGACGAGGAAATTTGGCTCTGTCGATTAGTTTTTTCTCTCTGTCAGAAACCTACTGACAAAACAAATCAATTACTTTCCTCTTACTAACATAACATACACAAGCCCTGCTGTTTTTTCAGGAAGCGGGGATAAATTTGAAATGTGTGCACATTTCGTATCTCATCTCAATATGCGTAAATTCAAATTTGATTAGTTAAATTTTGAATTCCGATGAACGTTACTTTGATTTCAAAAAAGAAATTCTTGATCTGATTGGTTGAACAGTTTTCTTTAAATATAATTGGTTGATATACAAATCTCCAAAATAAAGTAAGAGTAAATATAAATGAGTTAAGCCTGTGGAGTTCAGTTTGCTGGGAGCGACGACATCACAAAGTGATTTTTCCTTTGTAAAACACAAACCAGTGGGAATAAAAACACGAAATTGGTATTTTTGTTTGCAAATTATCTTATCTTTAATGGAATGGTATTTTTTGATTTTTTTTTTCAAAACGTCGGGTACAGAATTTCTCCACAGAAATTTTATTTTGAGTTTTAAATTTAAAAATTATTCAGATTTCGTCAGGGTAATGATGAATGATAAAAAAATGTTTGAACTTTTGAAATTAATTTTTAGGGGGAAGGGATTTTTGAACCAAACCGGGATAAGAGCACTTAACTAGCATAAAATGAGCTCTAAATTACCCCATCATTAGATATTTAAAATTTTGTTTGGTTTAGAAAGTCTCCAAAAATTTCAACTTTGCGACGTGATTAAGGGGGTAAGGGCTTGAGATACCAAACTGGGTTTCACTAACTTAGGAGCCCAAAAAGAGCCCTAAATTCCCTCATCATCAGTTTTTTGAAATTATAAACCTAAAGGTGTGGTGTATCCAGCTGGACGTCAAGCTGGGAACACCACAAGTTTGAGGGGGAAGGGATTTTTGAACCAAGTCGGGATAAGAGCACTAAATTAGCCCAAAAAGAGCCCTAAATCACCCCATCATTAGATTTTTAAAATTGTGTTTGGTTGAAAAAGTCTCCAAAAGTTTAAGCTTTACGACTTAAGTTTGGGGATATGGGCTTAAAAAAACAATTTGGAGTTCCGCGAACTAAGGAGCCCAAAAATAGCACTTAATGACCCTATCATTAGTTTTTTAAAATTTTGTTTGGTTTAAAAAGTCTCCAAAAATTTCAACTTTGCGACTCAATTTAGAGGGTAAGGGGTGGAGATACTAATTTGGAGTTTTGCTAACTTAGGAGCCCAAAAACAGCCCTAAATTCTCTCATCATCAATTTTTTGAAATTATGAACCTAAAGGTGTGGTGTATCCAGCTTGACGTCAAGCTGGGAACACCACTAGTTTGAGGGGGAAGGGATTTTTGAACCAAGTCGGGATTAGAGCACTAAATTAGCCCAAAAAGAGCCCTAAATCACCCCATCATTAGAATTTCGAAATTCGATTGTGGTGTTTCCAGCTTTACGGACCTAGTTCCAAAAGTCTTTTTAAAATGCTTCAAGAATAACCTGAAATTGCCGAAGGGTTTTCGAAAATCCCTAAAGAGGAAGTGAATTCCTTTTCGATAGAAGTATAAACGAAAATAAATAGGACTTCTTTAGCTGGATAAAACTAAATTGAATAGTTCAGTCTTAACTTGTCTCCAATTCAATTCAATTATTAGGTGTAAATAAAATGGTTGACAACAAAAAAGAATACAAAGCAGCAGGTTGCGAAGCATTAACTTCATTCTTTTAGAACCATCACAGAAGATGTCATGATACTAACGCCTTGAAACTTTTACCAGGGAAATAAAAGATGCACTATAATTTGGAGTCAGCATTCTAAAGGGGACTAATTCGTCGATGATATGATGTCTACAGGTGTCGTCGTCGCGGTCGTCATTTCTGTGAGAATTGTACCACGGCCAACCATTTCGCGCCACGAGTATTTCAAAACATTAATGTTTTCCTTAAAAGCTCGACCTGCATTTTTAATGTTCGCATACACACACACACATCAGAATATAATCAATGAATATTTTTACTTATTTTTCACAATTTTGACGAAAATCATTTGATTTTGAAACTCCAAATAAAATAAAATAATTTTGCTAGAACCTTAAACTTTGAAATGATTTCGAAAAGTTTTCGAAGTTATGAATTCGATAAAATATGAAATCGATATAACCCAGAAAACAATTTCACTGGATTTTCAATTTAGATTTAGATTTTATTTTACTCGATTTTGGGAACCTTGCTGATATTCTTCTGATAGAATAATGTATTTTGTTTAAGAGATAAAATAGGCAAAAGAAATATTCATACAAGTTTCGTTATTTTAATGAAACTCAGAACTAATCTTTTATTTTTCATATTCATTAAGAATTCAAAGCGTTTATAAAATTTAAAACAAATTAAAGGTATCACAAAGATGGTTGTTTGAGTTATACATACATAAAATCCTCAAGAACCAAAAAAGTCCTTGAAGACATTTACTGTCAAGTGGTGTTTTTTGCGTAAAATTATGCCATATTTATCTTAGAACGACTTTAAATTTGAAAAGTACTCCTACCATCAGAACGTTAACTGGTCAACTATCTTTTTGTTTTAAGAAAGCCGAGAGCTTGAACTTGTGTGGAAACAATTTATTGAGAAAATTCAAAATATCCAATAATGGATTTCAATAATCTTCGACAGCTTTTACCTTCTCATATACATACATACATATATGTATGTATACATACGTAAGACACATCAAATTTTCTATAAATTAAATTGTTATAATCTTTAACCTCAATTAGACATTCCTTTGTACATAATAATTATTTAGATATCTATGCAAATCGATTTAATTTTATATTCTTTCGAATTTCGATAGCTTATCATAGGTAAATCATAAAACGGGATGTAGGTAGATTTGATTTTGAAAAATTAATTATTAATTGAGTGCGATAAGAAGTTATTTCTAATGCAAAATTTAGTTATAGCTGAAACAATATAAATCAAATTTCATGATGCATGCAATAGAAATAAGTGATAAGGAGGATTCCAAAAATAATAATTATAATTCTTTTATTTAAATATGACAAAGTTTATCGCTGGCAAATTTGAACAAAGAAAAAATGTGCAATGCATTAATCTTTCGAAGACTATATAAAAAGCCATGTTTTCCCAAAATACAACAGAGTTGAACTTGGGATTCAACGAAGTGCATAGGTATCTTGAAACATTTTAACTATGAAATTAGCCGTTTTCATCTTTGCCTGTATGGCCGCATTAGTGGCCGTTCAGTCAGCCAGCATTTCCTTCCATGGAAAAATTGGTAAGACAATTTTAAAATTGCATCAAAGTTCTTTGTCTGAGAGTTAAGTGTTCTGTTTTAGCTGACCAGACCATGTTGCACAAGCAAAAGTTCATCCTTGAGATTTTGCTTCGTGTTGATCACGATCTCTTAATTGAAGATTGGATCAAAATGGGCGGAAAATTGATTAATGACAAGGCTCACTACGAGGTAAGGAAATATTCTAAGCCCAGATTCCTTGTTCATTATTCAACCGTTTCCCATAACTTCTTTTCAGAAATACGATGAATTGATGATGAAATTCTACCAATCCTACAAGGTTGGTGGACTCTTGCCCAAGGGAGAGTTCTTCAGTGTCATGCAACGCATCCACATGCTCCAAGCCCACGGACTCTTCAACTTCTTCTACTACGCCAAGGACTTCGAGACATTCGTCCAGAATGTTGCATGGGCCCGTATGAATGTTAACGAGGGTATGTTCGTCTACTGTCTCAGCATGGCTGTCATCCACCGTCCTGACATGCAAGGCATAATCCTTCCCCAGATCTACGAAATCTTCCCAAGCATGTTCCTTAACGGCAAATACGTAATGGCTGCTGAGAAATTCGACTACGATGCATTCAACAGGAAAATTA
This sequence comes from Eupeodes latifasciatus, assembly GCA_920104205.1. Classification (NCBI taxonomy): domain Eukaryota; kingdom Metazoa; phylum Arthropoda; class Insecta; order Diptera; family Syrphidae; genus Eupeodes; species Eupeodes latifasciatus. The sequence goes on from OV049924.1 coordinate 56,977,149, forward strand.
TGCTCGAAAAGGAATTGGCATCCATTTATGATCAAGACCATAGTATGTCCATGATGATGAACGACCAATTCTACATGAGGGACTGGAAGACTTACCAATGGTGGAACCTTATGGGTCTCGGCGATGGTATTCAAGTGGAGAAGAAATGCATGCTCCGTGATGGTATCCCAGCTCTGAAGCAAAACAGTTTGTTGAACTCCATCAACAGCAACCTGAAGATGATGTACATGCCAGTCGACTACACTCGTGACATCGAGATGTTGAACGAAGACTCCAAGATGAGCTACTTCACCGAGGATATTGGCTTGAACGCATTTTTCTACTACATGAACCTCGATTACTCAAGAATGTTGTCTGGCAAGGAATTCAAACTTGAAAATGACCGTCGCGGTGAATTGTTCATCTTCAACATCCAACAGTTGTTGGCTCGTTACTACGCTGAACGTTTGTCCAACGGACTTGGTGATTTCAACACCCTTTCATACTACGGAATGATCAAGACTGGTTACAACCCACAAATGATCTACCACAACGGAAACGGATTCACCACCAGAAAGAACTACTACGAACTGGAAACCTCTCAAAACATTGATTTGATTAAGAAGATCATGAACGTCGAACGCAGAATCGATGACATCATTGACTCAGGAAAGTATATGCTGATGGACGGTACCATTGTTGACCTTAGAGAGCCCCAAGCCATTGAACAAATCGGCAACTTGATGCAAGGAAACGTTGATGTTTTGGACAAACACGTCTTGGGCCACTGGTGGATGTTGACCTCCTTGTACTTGAGCGGTGAAAACGCCGACAGTTTGTTGATCAAGCCAAATGTACTCATGAACTACGAGACAATGCTCCGTGATCCAGTTTCATTCAAATTGTTCAAGATCATCGTAAACAAATTCTACATGTTCAAGAACAAGTTGCCTTCATACACTCGCCAAGAAGTACTCCTTCCCGGTGTTAAGATCCAGGATGTTGAGGTTAGCAAACTGATGACCTACTTCGACTTGATGGACATGGACATCAGCACTCTGTTGAACGACAAAATGGTCTTCCAAGATGGCAAATACGTTTGGGACAAGGCTCTAATGGCCCGTCAAATGCGTCTCAACCACGAAGTATTCGACATGAAATTGAAGGTTTCTTCTGACAAGATGCAAAAGGCTGTTGTTCGTATCTTCTTGGGTCCGGAATTCGACCAATACGGCAGAATGATGATTATGAGTGAGAACCGTCAGAACTACATGCAATTGGATGAATTCCTTGTGGATTTGAATGCTGGTGAGAACCTCATCGAACGCAACTCAAACGATTTCGAATGGACTGCCAGCGATCCACTTTCATACTCTGAAATCTACAACTACTTGATGTCGTGCTACGACGGCAAACACCAATTGAACATGAACATTTCCGAATCACACTCTTTGTTCCCAGACCGTTTGATCTTGCCCCGTGGATGGATGAGTGGTATGCCAATGCAGATGTTCTTCATGATCAGTCCTTACAACGCTAAGCACGAACAATACTCAAAATACGACCCATCATACATGTCTGGAGTTGGTTCGGGAGTGCGACGCATCGATAACATGCCATTGGGATATCCTTTGGACAGGAAGATCGAGAAGTTCGAGGAATTCCTTGTTCCAAACATGTACTTCAAGAATGTCAAGATCTACCACATGGACAAATTGAACAAATACTTCCCCATGAAATACGCTAACTTTGGAAAATTCGACTACAACTATTAATTTTAAGAAATGCCTCGTAAGATATAAACGAAAAGTGGTTAAATTGTTTAAGAATAAACTGATACGAAAACAAAAAACTTTTAATGTATTTTTTGATTCAGGGACTTTAAATATCTCGTAAATATTGAAATTATTTAACGATTGATTAGAATTACTTGAAATTACTCAAATGTTTTGTGTTTTATTGCATAATTCAATTCTCAACAACAAAGCATACTTTCATGGTTACACTATTCGTTTTAATTAGTGGCAAAGGTTATCCTATGATCAACTTGTTAGAGTAATAACTGATAAGCATCTTGAATAGTTTGAAACATCTGTAGTTAGTGTAATGACTAATAATGTTTCTAAATCCAAAACTACGTCACTATCAGGGGAAGCGTTCTTATGGAATGAAAAAAATATACAACCAGAATTTAGAATGACTTGACTTTAATTATTTTATTACCGCGTCTAGTGATAACACAAATCATTCCAGATAAAGGGGAAAAAATTACACTGTTGATGCATCGAGAGTGTTTTAATTTATGAGTTAATTGTTTTAGTAACAATAGTTTATTAAAAAAAAATTGCTTTTTAAAAGGCATCAAGGATCAAAATAATTTACCTTTTCACTTAGATATCAAAAGACATCAAGCATCTTCTACCTAAGTGTGTTTTAAGCATGTCACAACAGACAGTGAATTGAGCAGGTTGTCTAGGTTGGATTGTGGAAGTGACATCGAGTTGACAGCTTAATAAACACAAAATGGATCCGCCAATGTTTCTATTTTGAAAACGTTTATGATATTGGAATACCGGTTTAAAAGATTTAGTAAAATGTTATCGCCAATCCAGACAGTTACTGAGTTAAAAAGATGATTTTGCTCATTTTAAAAGAACTAACCATAAAGTGAAAACCACAAAATGGTTACTTCAGCTTTTAAGTCCACGTGACTTCTGAGTTTCTTAAATTTCAAATACATAAATATGTTAATTCCCCAAAATTTACCTTTGTTTGGTATGTTTTTTTTTCACAATCTGTTAATGCCAACGTGTTCGAAAACATCGATTTTAATAAAAAGAAACTAGCTTTCAACTAGTGAACAAAGGATTCAAATTGAAAATTGTTAAATTTTTGGAAAATGCCTAACAAATAGATTGCTTGACAAATTTTAGCTAATATCTTTAATATGCTTAATGTTGATACTATATGTTCAGGACGCTTTGAACACTTAAGTGTTACCATTTTCTTCGTTGTGCTCAGTTTTTGTAAACCTCTCTGTTCAATTATTTGATTGTGGACTCGTAGATTGTAATCTGTAAACGTTTAAACGGATGAAATAAAAATTATTTTGGAATTTCTAAAAGCTCGGAGCTTAAAAGACTTACAATTTTTTGTTTCACTGCACCGAGTTGTGTTGCGGTTTTTTTTTGTATTTTTCACATTATCTGTCAAAATAAAATTAAATGTTCGGAAAAATATTTACATCATGAAACAAATGACAGGCGGTAACGCCATTTTGACTTTTATTTACATTGACTATATGGAAAACGGAAACGGAAGTTGTCAAAAATAGCTCAGTCCGCTAGAACAAGCAATCAACATTTTTTTTCGAGTGAGCAAAGAAGCTCAAGTTTATTTAGTGCACAGCCCAAAATAAACTAAATAAATCTAATTTTTCTTTCAGTACACCCAAAAGTATGCCCCATTTTCCCAACAACCTGAATGATCATTAGTAATGACCCGAAAATACGTTTACGAATTTAGGAACAGTTTATGGGGCAATTTAAAGAATTTTTTGTTTAAACTTAAAACAAATGCTTGTGAGAAAAAAGTATTTCAGTTTTTGCGCAAATCAAAGTGACAACAGCATTATAATTCACCTCAATCATTTTGCAGTGGTCATGTACATATGTATGTTTTTATCTTGTCGCTAACTTAAGCATCTTGCACATGAGCTAAGAACTGCGAACTGCGAACTGTGGATGTTCGCATATTTTGACTTTTCTTTCACATGAGCTTTATTTCTATTCGCAGACAGCGACGAATTGTCAACCATTTTCTCAATATTTTCCTCAGCCATGATCTTTCACACAAAAACAAAACAAGAGCGGTATAATTTTGAGGTTAAGTTGAGCGCGAACAATTTATTCGTTGCAGTGTGGATGGTATGTGGAACGCGAATAGAATTTGACAGTTCGTAGCAACCACAATGCAATTCGTTGCTACCAAATTGTTTTTACAAAATTCTCTTGTTTAAGAGAACAAAATGCAAATTTTATTATCCTAATATTAGTGTCAATTGGTTTCTTATAATTTAAATGTGTTTTTGTGTGGAATTGACTTTTTGAAATGTGTAAAATCGCGTTTGTTCGTCCATTCGCAGTTCGTTGCTCATGTGCAAGGCACTTTATACCACTCTAAATTACTGTTAAGCAATATTCACATGAGCACGACCAACGAATGAACGAATATTCGTCGATTTTGACATTTCTTTCACATGAGAGTTTTTAATTCGTCGCGAATGAAGTTTGACATTCACCACCGAAACCAAAACAAGAACGATTTTTTTAGGTTAAGTACGCGCGATTTTTTTATTCGTTGCGAGTGTGGATAATGTGGAACGCGAATAAAGTTTGACAGTTCGTATCAACTATAATTTTTTTCGCGACGAATAAATTTGTTTTCTTAAATTTATTAATATATGATATTGAAAAGTAAAAGTATGCATCATAAATCAAATAGAAACTATATTGCTATCGTTTTGTTAAGAATATGTGTGGAAATATGTCTTCAAACGTATATAAACTCACATTTTGTAATTCATTCGTCGTTCGTTGGTCGCGCTCATGTGAATGATGCTTTAAACTGCGAGCCACCAACGACCGACGAATGAATGAATAAAGCACTATTCACATGAGCACGTGAGTGTGGATAATGTGGAACGCGAATAAAGTTTGACAGTTCATATCAACTACAATTTTTTTCTTAAATTTATTAATATATGATATTGAAAAGTAAAAGTATTCATCATAAATCAAATAGAAACTATAATTTGTGTGGAAATATGTCTTCAAACGTATATAAACTCACATTTTGTAATTCATTCGTCGTTCGTTGGTCGCGCTCATGTGAATGCTGCTTAAATGTGATTTTAAAAAATTTATAAACCTCAATTCCTTGCTAACTAATTGTAAAAAAGTTAGATATAAACTCGTAACTTAAATAATATCAAGGTAATAAAATTAGCTTTCTCATTGCCAAAATAAAAGAAATTTAAGAAAACAAATTGTTTGTCGCGAATTGCAATCTGATTGTAACTTGTAACGAACTATCAAGCTCAATTCACGTTCCACATACAATCCACATTTCATCGAATAAAATATTCGCACGCGTCTTAACCCAAACATTTCATTCTAGTCTTTGTAGTGCATCCGTTTTCTGTAATAAAGCAAAAATGAAAAACCATCTGGAAGAAATGTTGAAATGGACCAATATTCGTTCATTCTTTGGTCACTCTCATGTGAATAGTCCTTAAATCTTTAATAATTGTGATTCGCGAATACAAAATGCATGCACTCAAATATTACCTTTATGATTAAACTATCTTTTATGCTGTTATGTACAGGGTTTATCAACAGGGACGCTACGAAAGTAGATAAGAGCGCTATGTCCAATTTATGGTCGTCCTAGCAGATCAACAATTGAGCGTCTAGTGGAAAAAATTGAATCCACAGGCACAGTACAAAATGTTTCCGTGCCAGTGAGGCAAAGAAGTCCAGAAAAACCGAATATTTTTGGCCCCAATTGGATGATATGGACTTGGAGGATATGTGGTTCCAACAGGACGGGCGGTGCCACAAGCCATACAGCGAATGTCACAATCAATTTATTGGAAACCAAGTTTGGAGAACGTGTTATCTCACGAAATGGTCCAGTCGCTTGGCCGCCTCGGTCGTGCGATTTGACGCCGTTACACTATTTCCTGTGGGTATATGCCAACAAGCGACGACGATTGATGAACTTCTTACGAATATCGAACGGGAAATTGCATCAGTATCGGCCGATTTATGCTTGAAAACCGTCGAAAATTGGGTTCAGCGTCTAGACTGCTGCAAGCGTGCCGGTGGTGGCCATGATAAAGAAATCCAGTTCCATACATAATGGCATCGAACGTTCTTTCACAGGAATAAAGAATTTTATTGATATCCAAAACCGTCTTTGTTTTATTTAAAAAAAAATCTTTTGTAACGTTCTTATTGAAAAACCCTGACGTAAACTTATTTTGAATTCCTTTCAAACAAAAAAATCGATTTATTTATTAAGATCTTAATTATTAATCAAGACTAATACTGATTTTCATATATTATAGAAACAGAAAAATGTATAATTACTCTTAAGTTGAAGTGAATATATTGATTAAAATATTATTTATTTATTTAAATCACTGATTGCAAGAAAATCATGAACTAACATACATATGTGGGTTGGATTGGAAATAATCCGAAACATTTTTTAAAGTTCCGATTGCAATAATAAAAATATTAGATTTCAAAATTTTGAAATACTTCCAAATTTTGTCGGTTTAAATTGTTATTATTCTTAAAATGACAGCAGAAGCTCACTTTTCGAGTTGAAGAATTTTGTTTGAGTTTATCGAAATTGGAGCCTACCCTTAGGTGCTAAACCAAATCGGTATGTAGGTAATGTAGTTTCATAATACAAACATCAATTACAGTTATATCAGGTGTCCGTTCCATTGCTCTAAAAATCTATCATTTTTGTTTTATTTAGTCAAAAGGACCGTAAAACTTCATAAGAAAAAATTAAAGTACTAGAACTTAGGTCTATTTTTCAAAAAAAAAAACTGACACTCAGGTAAGAAACAGACCTATTACATTCCTCTTTATGATTTGAAGAAAAAAGTGCTAAAGACTATAAATTTTCTTCAAACTACTTACCACAACTTATTTTATTGCGGTTAGTTAAATATGAAACAGTTAAATACTAACAAAATATAATAGACTCAATTATTATATTGTATATATGTATGTAAATTTATTCTAAGAGACTCTTGACATGCATCACATTTGCCTTAATTTGTTTTTCATCTTGATTTTTCTTAATAGTTGTAGTCGAAGTTTCCGTACATTTCATACTTCATTGGGTAGTATTTTTCAAGTTTGTCTTGATGGTAGATCTTAACATTCTTAAAGAACATGTTTGGTACCAAGAATTCTTGAACGTTTTCAATCTTCCTGTCGAATGGATAACCCAAGGGAAGATTGTCTACGTAACGAGCTCCTGCTCCAATACCACATGAGGTCTTAGGATCAAAACTGGGGACACCTTGTGATTCGCTGTTGCTTTCACTGATGATGAAGAATAACTGCATTGGCATGCCTTCAACCCAACCATGTGGCAGGGCTAATCTGGATGGGTATCCGCAATGAGCACCACTAATTCCATGTGGGAACTCTTGTTGACCTTCGTATGCCAACATAACGTTCTTGTAAAGTTCGGTGTAGGTTGATTGGTCCTTGGTATTGAAGTAGGTATCCTTTGATTGACGCTTGATGATGGTTTCTCCAGCGGGCAAGTCATGGCTGAAAATATCAATTTCCAAGAAGTTCTGACGGTTGCTCAATAGATCGAGCTTTTGGCCGTTTTGGTCGAATTCAGGGGCAAGGTAGGTACGGATAACGACCTTCTTGGGGGCATCAGATTGAACCTTGATGTTGTAGTTATATGGGATGTGGTTCAAACGCATTTGACGGGCCAACAGGGTCTTGTCCCACACGAGTTTTCCATCGGCAAATACCATTTTCTCGTTCAACAAGTTGGTCATATCGAGATCGACCAAATCGAAATATGTCTTCAATTCGCTCACTTCAACATCTTGGATCTTGACACCGGGAACGTTGAGTTCTTCACGTTTGTATGAAGGCAATTGGTTTTTGAATTTGTAGTAAACGTCAGCAATACTCTTGAAGATCTGGTACGAAAGTGGGTCACGTAGCATGGTTTCGTAGTTCTGGAGTGCGTGAGGCTGGATATTTAATGCTCCAACATGACTTCCACTCAAATAGACGTTAAGAAGAGGATACCAATGTCCGAAGAAGGTTTTGTCCAAAACATCTGCGTTTCCTTGCATCAAGCTACCAATGTACTCAATGGATTTGGGGCTGCTGAGATCGATTTCTAAGCCATTGGTAGTCTTGTACTTGCCAGTGTCAATAATATCAACCAATCTACGTTGAATACCAATCAAACGAATAGCCAAGTCCATGTCTGGGTTTGACATCATGTCGATGTTGTTCTTTCGGTAATTGAATCCTTTTCCATTGTAAGCAACCAATTGTGGATCGTACCCGATTTGGACAGTTCCGTACATCAAAAATTCACCAACTTCTCCCAAACCATTTGAAAGACGTTCCATGTAGTAACGAGCCAAAAGTTGTTGCACATTGTAGATCCATAATTCTCCACGACGATCCTTGTTCAAACTGTACTCCTGTCCACTGAGAACATCAGCGTAGTCCATGTTCAAATAGTACCAGTAAGCGTTCAAACCAGCATCTTCAGTGAAGTAGCTCAATTTGGATTCTTCGTTGAATATTCCGATGTCACGGGTGTAATCAGCTGGTAGGTAGTAAGCTTCAACATCCTTCAATATTTGCTTCATCTTGGGGTCGTTCATTAGTTCTTGGCTGTTGTTTCGGAGGAAAGTCTTTTCTTCAGTGTAGAATTTCTCTTCCAAACCCATCAATTTCCACCATTGCCAGGTCTTCCAATCCTTCAAGTAGAAATGGTCGCAGTTTTCCAGAACTGTGTCTTTTTCATAGATGGATTTAAGTTCCTTTTCGAGGATGATTCTCCTGTTGTAGGCATCGGAGTCGAATTTCTCGGCCTGGTAGACGGATTTAGCGTTGAGGTGTAATTGTGGGAAGATTTCGAAGATTGATGGAAGAATAAGGCCCTTCATGTCTGGGCGATGGATGACGGCAAGTGTCAAGGCATGGACAAACATACCCTCGTTGACATTCATACGAGCCCATGCGATATTTTTCACCAATGTCTCGTAGTCCTTAGCATAGTAGAAGAAGTTGAAGAGTGCAAAAGCCTGTTCAGCATGAATTTTCTGCACAGCGCTGAAGTATTCTCCCTTAGGAAGAAGACCACCAACCTTGTACAAGGAATAGAACTGACTCATGAAGTTGTCGTATTTCTGTAAGGACGAAATGTATTAAATAAAATTAAATGATACAAGAGTTTGTTTCTTTGGAACTCACCTGATATTTCGATGAATCATTGTTTAGGTTTCCACCAAGTTTGATGTACTCCTCAAATTGAAGAGGATCTTCTACGCGGTACAAGATCTCGAATAAGAACTTTTGTTTCTCCAAATGAGCCATGTCCTTTTGAACAGCATTAGCCTTGAGGCCGATGACAGCCACACAAGCTAAAATTATGAGGGTCAATTTCATTGTCTCTGATTTTGTTGTTCCTGAGCTTTGCTATGTTTTGCTAAAATCCCAAATCCCAACTGATGGAAATTGAACAAACTAAAGCTCTTTTATAGGTGCCATCTGACTTCATAACTTCTTTCGAAGGTGTGATAAGACCTACACACAATTATTACTGTACTTTTTTTGAAAATTTGATGAGATGCTATTAATCATAGTGCTATCAAGATACTTGACCTTCTTTTTCTCGCATCTGTTTTGCGGTCTATGTTGAATGTTTTTTTTTTGTTAATAATTTATATAATGAGATTATTGGCGTCAGCAAGAAGTTCATCGTGTTATCATTTTAGTTGTTGAAAACTTAAATGTTTCGACGAATGTTAAAGGTCATACCTTTATTATTGTTTAATAAAATAAACATTGTTATAAATTATATTTGCTGATATAGTGGTGATGATAACCCTGATGTTAATTTCCATTGTTGAAGGACTAAATTATTTTTAGGTTAAGGATTCTAAACAATTTGAAAGGACTCAAAATACATGATTACCTTTCAAAGTACTAAATTAGTGATCAAGAAGTGCTCGATGTTGGGCGCCAATTTAACTCTTAACGGGAATTAGAATATCGAATCATATAAAGGTATATTTAATAGAACTCTGTATTTTTGTATTCCTATAGTAGTACCCGTGGCATGATGGTTAGTGCGTTGGACAGTCATGTGAGAGGTCTTGGGTTCAATCCCTGCCTGTGCCACCTTAATTAAAAAAAAAAAGAGTTTTCACGGGTACCGCCTCTTGCGAGGAATTGACAAATTCTCCAAGAGTAATTCTTGTCATTAAAAAGTGCTTTCTCAAATTAGCCGTTCGGATTCGGCGTATAAATTGTAGGTCCCCTCCATCCCTGACAACATTACTCGCACACAGGAATGGTTGAGAGTTGTAAGTCACTAGGCTCTGGTTCTCTACGGACTGTTGCGAATTTATTTATTTATTATAGTAAATAAAATATTTTTTGATTTACCGTCTTTACCGTCATTTTATGAATTAAATTCTGCTCTTACAGAATGATTGGGAAAAACAGAGTTGGGTAAAGCATTCCACATTCTCCATGTACGGTTAAAAAAGGAATCTCTATACTTGACAGTACGTCCAAAATTGAACTCGAGGTTAAACTGATGTGCATCATTCCTAGAGTATTACTGCTGAATTGTTTGAGGGGGGGATGCAGCTGGCTAATTGTACAGAAACCTTTTTACAAAAATATCGGTAGAACAACGAAAGGCATGAAACATTGGGGCGGTGTTCGAGTGACGTAATTTTTTCGGTTATGGTTGTATCGCCTATTATTTTCAAAGCTCTTTTTTGGATCCTGTCCAAAATACTTAAACTTGTTTTAGGGGCACCTGCCCAAACATGCGAGGTATATTCAAGTGTTGGACGAATAAAGGCTTTGTAAATTACTTTGTAAAATTTTTGGCAATATCGAATATGTGATCATTCCATAAGAAGTGATCTGTTATACAAATTCCGAGTACTGAAAGTTGATTAGTTTCCTGGATGTAAGTGCCGCTCAGCGTCATCGGGGGTGGGTTACGCTTTAACAACAGGAGACAGAATTGAGTTTTTGAAGCATTAAACACTACACGGTTCGTAATTCCCCATTGTACAATGCTGTCGAGATCAGAATTTAATGAACTTATCATACGCTGCCGTTGGAGTTCCACATCCGAAGGACACGGATATGAATTTAGAAACGAATATAAAAAGCTGAGGGTACTGTCGTCAGCGAAACAGTTTAATGGATTAGAAGTGGCAGACAAGAGATCGTTTATGAATATGTATATGAGGAAGGGAGTCGGAGCCCTGGGGAACACCAGCATTTATTTTACGAATTTCAGACTTGAAACCATCCAATACAAGTTGTATTGAACGGTTAGAAAGGTAATTTCTAATGCAACGAAGAAGGGATTCATCAATACCTAAAGCACGCATTTTGGATAAGAGAGCTTGGTGCCAAACTCTATCAAATGCCTTTGAAATATCAAGTGTAATAATCTTACTTTCTGCAAAACGAGGGCTCACATTGTACACTAGAGTAAACGGAATGCGAAAACGATTACTCCATTACCGGCTCTGCTGAGCTATTAGGGCGACCAAATATTAATCGCAGTGCAAGATGGGTGAAAGCATATTTTGGTAATAGATTTGCAAACATTGTTCAGGATTAAACCTATTCGTTAACGATATGGCAAACTAAATTAAGCATTAATCAAGTGACATCTGTCAATAAAACTTACTCCGAAAAGAATACTGCCAGATTGAAATGCATCCTTGCCCGTAAAAGTATCAAAGAACTTATGTAATGTACACTAAATGCTCTTAAGAACATCATATAGATATACTGTATGATCTTAAATGGGTTTAACGGTTAATGAGGGCAAAAGGACATGCTGTCATCAAGAAAGGACCTACAACATCGACGTCTCGGTCAAAAGGTCCCCATCGACAGACGTAACTTTGAGGTAGTTAAAGACTTGTCTACCTAGGCTTTGCTATGAACGCAGAAAACAACACCAGCGCTGAGATCAAACGAAGAATTCCTCTTGTTAACCGCTGTTTCTATGGGCTAATTAAGCAATTGAGTAGCAAAGTACTCTCTCGAGCGACCAAAGTGTAGCTATATAAGACCCTCATCATCCCCGTCCTAATATACGGTGCAGAAGCATGGACTGTGACAAAATCGGATGAAAGCACCTTCGGTCGTTTCGAGAGAAAAGTTCTTTGCATGATCTACGGTCCCGTTTGCATAGAAAATGAGTGGTTGAGAAGTTGGAACGACGAGCTGTACGGGCTGTACAGCGGCGTAGACTTAGCCAGAAGGGTCACGTAGAGAGCATGGAAAGCAATGCTCCGGCCCGGAAAGTCTTCGAATCCACACACACCGGACAGCGCAGTAGTGGAAGGCCGCGGATCAGGTGGCGCGCAAGTGAAAAGTAACCTCACCCAACTTGGAGTGCGAAACTGGAGACATCTAGCTAGGGACTGAAGAGACGGAGAAGTTTGTTTGGTGAGGCCCTAGTTCACACAGGACTGTAGCGCCACCTTAAGTAAGTAAGTAAGTATAATCTTACCTTTCGCAGAATCATTGTCTTTTTTTAAATGGGGCTGTAATTAAATATAAATAGAATAAAGGCCCTTGTCCTAGGCAGTTTTGTTCTTAGAAACTTGAAGTTTCCTTACTTAAAAGCTTAAAAACTTAAAGAAAATACAATTAACTTCTAAAGGGAACCCCTTATTTTACCTCATACTTTAAAGAAAACATAATGTTACTCTAGTACCCGTAGCGTGATGGTAAGTGCGTTGTACTGTCATTCCAGAGGTCTTGGGTTCACTATGCCCTAGTTCTCAACGGACTGTTGATCCACCTAATTTATTTATTTATTAATGTTACTTTAAAAAAAAAAAACAGATAATACGCAAACCTAATGCCAATTGTTTATTTCATCATATAATTCGCAATAAGCAGACACTCAAAATGTTTCAAAGGTTAGCTTCTTCCGGAAGTTACCTACAGGTTATTCAAATGCACCATTAAACTTCTCATCTTACACATATCCCATAGTAAAAGTTGTAGAATTTGAAAAAATCCATTCAATAAACCTGAGCCTAACAAATAGAGCAACAGAATTGCATTTTCAATTTGATATCGTTAACCTTTGATTAAATAAATTCAAAAAAAAATATATTTGTTCCTTTTTTCGTAGACAATCAAAAGTATCATAAAGGTTGTGTAGCAGATGTCCATCTTCACAATTTATTTTCAAAAATATCTATCGCATTCATTAAAAATACAAGAGCATAATATTTATTTATTATTATAATTTTGATAACAAGTTAAGGAAACCTTCCTTTGCAATCAAGTAAAAAAAAATCGCAGTGCAATTAAAATTCAAGAAGACCTACAGCAGATAGTGAAACAAAAAATAGCCTTATCACCACTTCCATTTATGTAGAATAATTGATGTGAATTGATGGGGATTTACTATAAAAGCCACCAATATTTCAGTTTTCTAGACAGTTGGCATCGGCAAACGAATCTTGCATCAATAGGATCAGCAACAAAAAAATCATAATGAAATTAACTCTCGCAATTTTAGCTTGCGTGGTCATCGTTGGCCTAAATGCGGCTAACGTTCCCAAGAATCAATCTTATGTCGGTAAGAGTAGTGTTTCTTTGATCTGTTATTTGTTCAAGCTTCGCGAACAACAAACAGATTTAACATTAACTTGATTTTTATTTCGGTTTTTTCATAGTTGACAAGGCTTACTTGGAGAAGCAAAAGTTCTTGTTTGAGATCTTGTACCGTGTAGAGGACCCCCTTCAATTTGAAGAATACATCAAACTTGGTGGAAAGCTCAACAATGATTCGTCAAAATATCAGGTGAGTCCTATATAGGAAATATCTGATTCACTTCATTTTATTAAACTCAATTTTCCTCATAGAAATATGATAACTCCATGAGCCAGTTCTATGCTACGTACAATGTTGGTGGTCTTCTTCCCAAGGGAGAATACTTCAGTGCTGTTCAAAAGATTCACTCTCAACAAGCTCTGGGACTCTTCAACTTCTTCTACTATGCTAAGGACTACGAGACATTGGTGCAAAACATCGCATGGGCTCGTTTGAATGTCAACGAAGGTATGTTCGTCTACGCCTTGACCCTTGCTGTCATCCATCGCCCAGACATGAAGGGGCTCATCCTTCCATCCATCTTCGAAATCTTCCCACAATTGCACCTCAACGCTAAATCCGTCTACCAGGCGGAGAAATTCGATTCTGATGTTTACAACAGGAGAATCATGCTCGAAAAGGAACTTAAATCCATCTACGAACAAGAAACGAATGTTGAAAACTCCAAACAATTCTACTTGAAGGACTGGAAGACATGGCAATGGTGGAAATTGATGGGTTTGGAAGAGAAATTCTACACCGAAGAAAAGACTTTCCTCCGTAACAACATCCAAGAATTGATTAACAACCCGCAATACAAGGAAATTTTGAAGGATGTTGAAGCTTACTATCTACCAGTTGACTACACCCGTGACATCGGAATCTTCAACGAAGAATCCAAATTGAGCTACTTCACTGAAGATGCTGGTTTGAACGCTTACTGGTACTACTTGAACATGGACTACGCTGACATTCTCAATGGAGAAGAATATGGTTTGAACAAGGACCGTCGTGGAGAATTATGGATTTACAATGTGCAACAACTTTTGGCTCGTTACTACATGGAACGTCTTTCAAACGGTTTGGGACAAATTGGTGAACTTTCAATGTACGGAACAGTCAAGACCGGTTACGATCCACAATTGATTGCTTACAATGGAAACGGGTTCTCATACAGGAAGAACTACTACGACTTGCAATCTAGTTTGAACATGGACCTAGCTCTCCGCGTAATTTCTGTTCACCGCAGAGTCTTGGACATTATTGACACTGGCAAGTACGTTACCAGCACTGGCGTTGAAATTGATCTTTCCAGCCCCAATGCAATTGATTACATTGGCAGCATGATGCAAGGCAACGTTGATATCCTCGACAAGAACATCTTCGGACACTGGTATGCCCTTACCAATGCCTACTTCAGTGGTGATAAATATGGAGCATTCATTGTTCAACCTCACGCACTCCAAAACTACGAGACCATGCTACGTGACCCTGCCTCTTATCAGATTTTCAAGCGTATTGTTGAAGTTTACTACAAATTCAAGAACAGCCTGCCATCATACAAACGTGAAGAACTCAACGTTCCCGGTGTCAAGATCCAAGATGTTGAAGTGAGCGAACTAAAGACATACTTCGACTTGGTCGATCTCGATATGACCAACTTGTTGAACGAGAAAATGGTATTTTCCGATGGAAAACTTGTGTGGGACAAGACCCTGTTGGCCCGTCAAATGCGTTTGAACCACATCCCATACAACTACAACATCAAGGTTCAATCTGATGCCCCCAAGAAGGTCGTTATCCGTACCTACCTTGCCCCTGAATTCGACCAAAACGGCCAAAAGCTCGATCTATTGAGCAACCGTCAGAACTTCTTGGAAATTGACATCTTCAACTACGAATTGCCCGCTGGAGAAACCATCATCAAGCGCAACTCAAAGGACATCTACTACAACGCCAACGACCAAACAACATACACCGAACTGTACAAGTACGTTATGTTAGCATACGAAGGCAAACAAGAGCTGCCATATGGAATCAGTGAGGCTCACTGCGGATACCCAGCTAGATTGGCCCTACCCCGTGGTTGGGTTAAGGGTATGCCAATGAGCTTGGTTGTTGTCATCAGCCCAGACAATAGCGAACAACAACAAGTCCCAACATACGACTACAAGATCACATGCGGAATTGGTTCAGGAGCTCGTTACGCTGACAACCGTCCATTAGGTTATCCATTCGACAGGAAGATTGAAAACATTCAAGAATTCTTGGTACCAAACATGTATGTCAAGAATGTCAAGATCTACCATGAGGATAAACTTGACAAATACTACCCATTGAAGTACGAAAACTATGGTAACTTCGACTACAACTACTAAGGAATTCATAATTTGGGAGACAACATCTGCATACATCTGAAATACATGACTTACGGAAATGTGATACCTACGATACGATAATTCTTTTTTTTTCAGTCAATGTTCTTTTTTTGAATGATTTAAGTATTGACTTTTGTTTTGAAAAGCTTTAATTTGAATAAAAGACTATAAATAAAGTATATAGTTTATAAAAACCTGTGAAATTTTGATTTTTCTTTTTGATTTTGTACGACTTATTTTTATAGCTTGTCCTAGCAAAAATATCATTTAAATTGACTTTGTGGTTCTTTGGAATGGCCTAACTTTTGATAACCAACCTAAATAGTATTGGTAATTATGGCAAAATTTAACTAACTGAAAAGAATTTTTAAAAACTATCGAACGGATTACAGAACCAAGTGTATCAATTTTGTAATTTCTTCTATAACAAAAGTGTCAAAAATTAATCTATGTTTAACACCTGTCTAACTTGTGAGCAGTTTATCAAATACGACAGTTGATGCTTGACTTACAAATTAAAACAAATTCTTCAAAGAAACTGTAAAAAGTCGAAATTAATACTTAACTACATTTTTGTAATTCGATTGCTTTAAAAAGCCATTCCAAATTTTATCTCTCGCATAAAAATCCAAATCGGAAAAAGATGGTACCATATAATAGGTCCGTTCGCGTACCCTCCTAAAACAGTCAAATTTTACTAAAAAATACGAAATTTAACCAAATCCTGTTCGCGTACTCAAAAATTTCGTAGTTTTTCGTTAAAGAGAGCGCTCACGAGAGAGTAAAATATTTCCCCAACCTACGAATTTTAGCCCAAGAAATTTCTTTGGGCTGATTTGTGAAAATTTCAAATTTGATAGAAATTCAAATAAATTGCTCGCTTTTGCTGTCGGTTATAAAATTTAAAAACAAATTTTCAAAGAACAGCAACAAGACAGTAATATTGTGTGAAAAATTTGTTGTTTTCCCGTTCGCTTACTTTTTTGTAGTTTTTTTTTTTGGGAGAGAATTTTACCCCCGCTCTTTAAAATATTTTTTTTTACGAATTTTAGTGCAGAAAGTACGCGAACGGACCTAATGAGCGGAAGCCTAAATGTTTTCTTCTTTTATGAACCGCTGTACTGTATTTTCTATTCTTATATTATTCCGCGTTGTAAGAAAACTTACTGTCATCTCTATATGCCAAATTTTAAGCTGTCAAACACAAATGGTAAATTTGTTTACTTTTTTAGTAGTTTTATTCAATTTCTATGAACAATAATGAATAGTTTAAATATTCCCACTGATTTCGGTCCAGATTCAGGCGGCAGAGTTAAGGTAAAATAAACTATGAAATGTTAATCATTTGGTATTTTATTTAATGTTTCTCAAATACATTTGCTATAGGGCTTAACAATAGTAAAAGCAATTGTATATGGCAACATCGCACGTTCGTTTGGAAAGAAACGCGAAGAAGATGGACATACACATCAGTGGAAAGTCTATGTGAAGCCCTACCTTAACGAGGACATGTCCATCTATGTGAAGAAGGTGCACTTCAAGCTACATGAAAGCTATGCAAATCCTAATCGAATAGTGACTAAACCACCCTATGAGGTCACCGAAACTGGATGGGGTGAATTCGAAGTGGTCATAAAAATCTATTTTCACGATCCAACAGAACGCCCGGTGACATGTTATCACATTTTGAAGCTATTTCAATCGCCCATAGTCGATGGGGAAATCTCCTCGTCGACAATTGATAGCAAGAAAGGCTTGGTGTCGGAACAATATGAAGAGATTGTATTCCAGGAGCCCACCCAACTAATGCAGCACTATTTGACGAATGTGACGCCAATAACAAATGGACCGTATGTCCATGACACAGACTGTAAGTGCAGCTTTTATCAATTGAAAAGATTTTTAGTGACTTCTGTTTTTATTTGCAGTTGAAAACAAAAAAGTTAAAACACTTGACAACATCCTCGAAGTCAAAGCACGAGTCAAGACGGAAATTACACAACTGAAGGATAAATTAAAACTGGCTCGAGAGTCTATCGGAAGGTTTAAAACGGAATTGGCTAAAGTACAAAAGACTCAGATTACTTAATTTGATGCAGCATGATTTGAATTGACTAAAAATAAAATGTATTAAAAAAGAAATTTGGCATTACTCTTTTGCGTCCTTTCCCCAAAATAAAAATGTCCAATTTTAGAATACCTTTATATCAGGTTCTTAGATTTTAT
Source organism: Eupeodes latifasciatus (assembly GCA_920104205.1). Taxonomy (NCBI): domain Eukaryota; kingdom Metazoa; phylum Arthropoda; class Insecta; order Diptera; family Syrphidae; genus Eupeodes; species Eupeodes latifasciatus. The sequence continues at coordinate 56,995,190 of OV049924.1, forward strand.
TTCTTTCTTTTAAGAAGTAATTAAAAAAAAACATGCGAAGTGCTGAACAATACAAACATAATTGAAAAAAGCAACTTAATTTTTGTCTTCACTTGAATAACTTCGCTTTATCTCGACTTCAAGTTTTTTAAGTTTTAATTGGTGAAGTTGTTTCATTTGTTCGATTTCGAGTGCATTCTTTTTCCGTGCATGAATAACTGATTCCTTAACTTGAAGCAACAGTAATTTGGCATGCTCGATTTGTAGCAAATGGAGTTCAGCTGCATTTGAAGTTGCTTCATTTATACGAGTTAGCTCTGCTGCCAGGACTTCATCATTTGTATCTGAAGTCGAGGTAATAATAGCTGATGAATGTATCGTATTCATTTTTCTATCACTACGAAATATTTATTTTGTTTAAAGGCAAAGAATTTAAGTTAAAATGTGCTTAATTAATTACCTATAATAATAAAAACTTTGAGTTTGAGTTGGTTGTTTATGTTCTGTTCATCACCCACCGGTTGATTCCGTAACAGTAATTTGAGTACCGTTTTTTTTTGTGTTGCATTTACGCTTTTGATTTGGTGGTTTGTAAAAAGGTATGTTTGTTTAATAAATTTAAGATGAGGCAAAGTCAGGATTTGTGTTGTTTCGGTTTGGATATTCAGAGACAAGATAAACACTGTTTTTGTAATCAGTTCTATTATTAACAGGGATATCGATACAAAATTGAATAAGTTGTCACTGGAGAACAAAGCAAACAATTGTTGTTCTTATTCATGGCTCTTCAATAAAGCTTCTTGAAATTGATCGAATTCTTTGGAAATAAGTTACGAACGTCAAAGCCAACCATTTCGAAATATTTAAAACCTAAGATTGACTAATGACGAATGAAATAATTTTACTCAATACAAATGAATAGAAACATCGGTTTTACAGAGGATTACAGAGGAAAATCAAGTTCCGAAAGTTTTACCATATTTCTAAATATGCTAAATCTACAGAACGACTAGTTGTGTTAAAAAATAGATCACATCAACGTGAAGTTGGCTACTGGCAGGGCTTGGACAAACCGAAGCAATATGCGATGCCTATCGCGTTCACTATTTCTAAATCAAGTACTCTTATTTAAAGGAATGGCAAAAGAAACACCTAGAGGTAGACTTCAAGGAACTTAAATCGGTGCAGTTAAAAATTTAATATAGATTATTGTATACGATGTTTGGATATTAGTTTTTTTATCGTGTCGTGATCGTCGCCGTAGATCGATTAAATTTGCGCTGAGCCAACTTAATTTGAAAAAAAAAAAAAAAAAAATTTGAACCATCAATTTTTATGTTAATAAGTCTGTTTCCTTATGTCATTTTTTTAATGAATGCTTTCTTTTTTCATTCAAATTTGACAGATAAAGTAAGTATTTTAAATTTGTATTTCTTCACAAATAAGTAAAGAATTTACTCCTGGTCTTCATTCTTTTTCTTATTTTCAAAAATGTTTGGAAAGGATTCTGTCATTAGAATGCACCCTTATTTATTTTTGCTAAATTACTCTAAAATTTGTTTAAGTGTCAAGCTTTGTCTATTTAATTCGATCTATGAACTTGACGGAACATTGGGCTAAATAGCACAAAAAATATTTGACATCTAAAGTAAAGGAACGTTCCTTTTTTGTATTTGACTTTTTAAACCGAATCGAATCATTAACCGTGTAGATAACTTCCTATATTTTGGAGAACAATAATTCCTACAAATAATTAATTAACTTCATGAGAATACAGACTTTTCTTTTCTAATCTGCGCTACAAATAGTAAATTTCACTTTCTCCACAATTTTTGTTTAGAATAGAATAGAAATGACTTTATTTACATACAAAATTCAGTTATACAATAAATAATTACAAGTCTTTTAAGACCTAGTTTTAAAACCGTCGGTCAGATTGACAGAATATGAATTCTGATAGCGAAAACAAACAAAACAATAAAGATAAAAAAGTGAGATTAAATGTGTTAATAAAATTAAAGTACTGGAAATTACTTTTAAACAAGTTTAAATAAAACAAATTTTTTAAATTTAAATGAAAAGATACAGCAAAAAGAAAAGAAAAAGAACAAACAAATTTAAATGCACTGGAGAAATTAGAAGCTCTCTGTAAGAATTCTTTTCCTGTAAGCCATTGCGCATTGGAGGAATTTGTAAAGTCTATCCCAGCCTTTTGCTCCATTAAGGGTTTGGATTACATCTTCAGCTTCAAATTGGTTCTTCCCAACAATTTTTGTTTGTAAAATAACATTATTTATTAGTTTCTTCGTTTTCAAGTTTGTCAAGCTCATCAGATACAAAATTGAAAATTTTCTTTTGAATTTGTCGATTCTGAAATGTCGTCAGGTTAGCATTCCTAACCATATTGCCAATAACAACAAAATATGTTTCTATATCGTCTTGTTGGGGTCTGGTCTCTTCCGACGACTTAACTTCTGTAACGATGGTATTAAACAATTCTTTCAAGTGCTTAGCGTCATTTACATGATTTTCTTGACGATCATTGTCACGGTCTGGAGAGTCTGGTTTTATTTTTTTCAAAGGTCTAGATGGTGAAGGACTAGACCTTGGGGTGCTATTATGTGAAACCGAGGGCAGTTTTATATTTTCGAAGAATATATCGGTTTTGGTTTCGTGCACTTCAGTATCCTCATCGTATAAAAGAACATCATAGTTCTCATTTGGTTTTTCATTGGATTTTTCACCCTTACTAGGCCTCGTTCTATAAAGACCAAATATAAATGAAACATAAAGGAAAGATGCTTGTATCACTTACTTTCTTGACGAAATTGAATCTTTAAGGAATGAAAGGTGGTGGTAATATTTATAATTCCTTTTCCCTGATGTCTGCCGTCCAGATTTCGATTTAGGTTTATTTTCATTGCAGGCCTTAACAAACTGGGTTCTCAGAGACTTCCAAGCGGTTTTGCACTCATGTTCTAAGCTCAAAATTGTTAAGATTTATTGAAACAACAATAAACAAAAACAATTGAAAACATAAATACCTTCAGCGCCTATAGATTCGGATATGTCTTGCCATATTTCGTTCTTCTTCGTTGGATGTTTGTAATATTTATCGCTCTTATCGAAAATGACCGGATTTGCTTTAATTAATGTTATTAATTTGTCAACCTGAGCAGCGTTTAGTTTGTTCATTTTAAGTAAAAAGTAAAGGTATCATTTAGATTTTAGAAATCCTTGTATAAATTTTGTTTATAAATAAAACTATCCAATAAAAAAGGTTAGTTTGTTTGAAAAATGTCAAGTGGCGTAACTACTGTCAAATTAAAGTAGTGTTCGATTTGAATTTTGTAAAGGAGCTAGGTTAAACTCCTATAACACTAAGTTTTTTCTTTAAATTTTCGTGAGGATTAAAAAATAATGGTTGGCATGCTTCATATCAAATTAATTTGTTCAGATAGAGAGTAGTATCCGTGGCATGATGGTTAGTGCGTTGGACTGTCAGTCGTTCTTTGACTTCCAAAGTGTGAAGAAGTGTATTTTTATATTTTATTTCAAAGTTAAATTAGTGCAATTGATAAATAACAAGTAAAGTTGGCAGTTTGCCACCATCAAAATTAACAATCGATAGCCCAGTGGAGGTGGCGTCCGAAGATAGATCGAAGGGTCGTGGGTTCGATTCCCAGCCGGAGTCAACGAAAAATTTAGTTGCTTTTTTTCACAACAGAGAAATTGTTGATTTTATCTGTTGGGAAGAAAAACAAATGAAGGAGAAGAAAGCAGGGGTATCAAAAAATACCTCTGCAAATACATCAGGTGATGTAAGTGCAGTACCGGCAGCGGTACCTCATATCACCGCAACAACATCAGGCTACCAGTCCGATCCGACAAACGCAACAACAACAAGCAAGAGGAAACGAGGTGTTCCTCCAAATTTGGTGCAACGTAAGAGTGCTGCTACGCGTAGCGCTATGAGAAAAAGGATGGAGACGGAGAAGACGAAATTGATGACGTCGGATACTGAGTGCTCAGTGGTTGACGACGATATTGACTACGTCTCTGAGGAAGGAGAAGGACATTATAGGTCTCCGAACAAGAAGAACGAGACCTCAACAGAGCCGTCGACAAAAAAGGCACTGGAGGTGCCTGATGCCCCCAACGACAACGAAGTCGATGAGGTGGAGCTTGCACAAAAGCTGCAGGCAAAAAAGCTCCAAATTGATGCCTATGAGGCCCAATTAAAAAAGATGAAAGAGGAGATGGAGCCCCTTCTCAGTGCACTGAAATCAAAAATTGAAGCGCGCCGACAAAAAGAAGCAGCTGAGAAGGAGAACAGAAAAGCACAACGGCTCCTACAACAACAACAACAACAACAGCAACAAGCGAAACAAAAAAAGCCTGAAACAAGGCAACAAAAACAACAACCACAGCAGCAACAACCGCAGCCAAAGCCCGCTACCAAAATCACTGGAGCGAAACAAGAAATGAAGGCTTCACCAGCAGTGACAGGCCCAATGTCTGAGGGCCCATCCACTTCGACTAAAGCCAAGCAGCAGCAACAACAACAGCTACAACCAAGGCAGCAGGAGCAGCAGAAGCAGCAGCAGGAGAAGCAGAAGCAGCAGCAACAGCAGCAACACCAGAAACAACCACAGCCCAAGAAGGAGAAGGTGCCACCAATAAGGACACACAGAGTTGACCTGGACGACATAAAACAGGTATGTAAGTCGGCCACTAAGGGAAAATTTCTCATTAAAATTTTAAACGAAAAAGAAAAGAATTATTCGGTCCAGTGTTTCTCACTGGCCGATTACAAGTTAGTAAAAGGGTTACTAAAAGAGGCTACAGCTGAGTTCTTCAGCTACACGCCTAAAAGCGAAAAGTTTAAGACGGTCCTTCTGAAGGGCATAAGTTCCTGCACGGAACCGGAGGAGCTCTTAGCTGAGCTCCGTCAAAAAGCCACTGACGATCTCGATTTTATCGGGGTCAAGCCTTTCACTACGGTGAAGTCCAGGCGAGGGGGTTACAGGCTGCCAATGTTCCTCGTAACATTATCGCCCCAAAGTAGCTTTGAGAGTCTGAGGAAAATCGAATCCCTCGACTATCAAGCTGTACACTGGGACACATTAAAAAGGCACGACGACATTTTACAATGTACGAAGTGCCAGAGGTTCGGCCATGCCGGAGCCAACTGCAATATGCAGTTGCGCTGCGTCAGGTGTTCAGAAACCCACAACGAAGGAGAGTGCAAGCTGGGGAATGAGCGGGTTGAGGATTTAACCCAGCTCAAGTGTGTCCTTTGTGGAAACCAAGGGCACCCGGCTAACTATAGGGGTTGCCCTAAGGTCCAGCAAATGAAACAAAAACAGGCCAGTCAAAAAGCCGAAGGAAGTCGAACAGTTCGACAGGCTCCAACACAAAAATTCGTGGATCCCAAATTCTCTTACGCCCAAATGGTGTCAGGGAATGGGAATACGAGACAGGCTCCACCAACGGTTGCCCCAAAGGCCCCTGTGCCTAAGGCACCAGAGGTGCAGCCTGACATTGTAGCCTTGTTGTTGAGCATTCAAGGTCAACTTACAGGGCTGCAAAGTCAGATAAAGGAGCAAGGCAAAAGGGTAGATCATCTCTACTCTTTGTTGCCTGGCCTGGCGCAATTTAGACCATAATGGGCGCGCTGCCGGAGACGCGCCTAAAAGTCCTAGCTGTGAATGTAAATTCACTGATTAGGATTGAACGAAGAGCCAATATGTTCCAATTGTTGAAAGACTACAGTCCCGATGTGTTTATGGCTAGCGAAACTAAGCTAAACCACAAACACAAATTGACTCATAAAAATTACAATATCGTAAGAAGAGACCGGCCCGACTCCACTCAAGGGGGCGGTGTCGCTCTCTTTATACGAAAAGGCATTAATTATAAAGTCATATACAACAATGAATTGCGAAAGTTCAAGACGCTAGAAGTTTGCGTTGTATGCATCTCTCTCACTCAAGGGAAGCGGATGTATATGATTGCGGCTTATGCGGCTGGAGCTCCGCAGGTTACTTACTTTGCTTCAGAGCTCGAGATCCTTTTTAGGGAACTGAAACTGAGCTTGGAAGAAAACTATTTCATCTTGGCCGGTGATTTGAACGCAAAACATGAAGATTGGGGAAATCAACATAGTAATCCCAGAGGTAACCATCTTTTTAATTTGATGAATCTTTACAGCGTTGAATATGGCGTCGACCTGCTGGCTACTGAAAAGCCATCGTATCCAAGAACCGGCTCCTTTCTGGATCTTTTGCTGAACGACACCAGACTGACAGTAACAGACAAAGTGGGTAATCACCCTCGAAACTGCTTACAGACAGTCGAGTACGACAGTGATCACTGCGGACTGGCTGCTGTAATACAGATTCCGAACGAACGCGTGGAGTTGGAGGAATACGTTGCAACGCACTCTTACAATTACAGTAAGATGCGTTGGCCTCGTTTCACCAACGCCTTAGCGAGAGAACTTCGTTCGAGTGACTTAGCCCCACCAAACAACAGAAACCTGACAAATACAGAAATTGACCAACATTTACAACAGATGGACGAAACAATAAAACGAACGATGGAAAGGACAATACCAAAATACAAAGAACGGGACCAAATGGATGCTTACAGAAACGCGACTATTGACGCACTACGTAAGCACAAGAGTGGCTTACTGACAAGACTCAAAAACTTGTACAGACGATTTACAGACCCACACGACTTGGAGGTTAGGACACTGAAGTCGTCAATAAAAAATGTCAATCTGTTGATTAAGGAGAACTACAGGTTATCAATTAACAAGTACTGGGACCGCAAGATCCGGTCAGTTAATTCCAGTGACCCTGGTATGTTCCCTAAAATCAACAAGATATTTAGGAAAAAGAACGACAATGACCTTCCGTGTCTGAAACTCCAAAGAACTGAAGAGAACAGAGACGTACTCATGACAGCGCAAATAGATCCAGAAGAAGCCATCTTTGACGATGACTTTTATATAATTGAAGATCCGAAGGAAAAAGTGGAGGCGGTGGGAGCTGCTTTCCAGCAAGTGTACAAGGTGAATGTTAGCATTCGCCCCAACCACGACCTGGAAAACAGAGCCCTACTTAATCACTTTTACCTTCGAAATGATATAACACATTGGCGATCTGAGAACCGCGGTTTTATGCGGTTCGATGACGATTCCTTGGCAAATGCCATAATCGCCGAGCAAACGGGACCAAGTCCCTTGTTAGTGACGAAGGTTGAGCTTCAGCTCATCTTCAACTCAATAAAAAATAAAAAGTCAGCAGGTGTCGATGGTATATCCAACGTTGTACTAAGACATTTACCGATGGAGGCAATTGACATTTACACCACACTCTTCAATAATGCACTGAATAATGCATATTATCCAGTGCATTGGAAGACCGCTGTGGTTCATCCTCTCCCGAAAAAGGGAAAGGACAACTCCAACCCGTCAAATCTTCGGTCGATAAGTCTTCTTCCGAGTATCAGCAAAGTTTTCGAAAAGATCATCAATAGGGCTCTGACTAAGTGGGTTGCGGACAACAAAATAATTCCGGATAAACAGTTCGGGTTCAAGGCGGGTCATGACACAATTCATGCTGCGTCTAAACTCGTTTCTGACATCCAATGGAATAAAACAAAACAACAATGCACAGGTGCTGTTCTGGTTGATTTGGAAAAGGCCTTTGACACCGTATGGTTAGAGGGTCTTTACCTAAAACTGAGCAGGCTTGGCATAAGCAAACCATTGTTGTATATGCTTTATGATATGCTTAACGGTAGAAAGTTTGTTGTCAAAAGTGGCAACGTAACTTCTACCACAACATTCTTAATTAAAAATGGTCTTCAACAGGGAGCGGTGAATTCGCCGATTCTCTTCAGCATTTACACCAGCGATCTGATAGGTAGTCTTACAAAGGCAATTGCGTATGCCGACGATCTAATTGCGTACAGAACGGCCCGAAAGGTTGAGGTTATTAGAATTCTCTTGCAGCGTGATTTCGACAAGATTCAGCGATATTGCGACGACTGGAAACTGAAAATAAATGTCCATAAGTCGGAGACAATTCTGTTCCGGACTCCGTTGGCTATGGCCACGAGGGATACGTGCAAGAATTGGCGCAAGATGGTTATCGTTGATCTTCACGGGCAGCCATTAGCGAGCAAAAGTGTAGTGAAGTACCTCGGTATCTGGTTAGATCAGTATTTATATTTCGACAGACATATAAATGCTGCTCTGACCAGGGCCAGAGGAGCCTTCGCTCTGACGAAACGTCTGTTTTTTAGCAGTCGGCTTGACCCCAGAGTGAAGGTAATTTGCTACATGGCCCTCATACGGCCGATGATTGTTTATGGTTGTCCTGTGTGGTTCAACGTTGCCCCTTCCCAGATGGAAAAGTTTCGGGTGTTCGAGCGGCAGTGTTTACGACGCTGTACCGGCTTATATCGAACAGCCGAATCTTCTTACGTGCATTACTATTCCAACGAGGTCCTATACAACGGGGCTCGAATCAACAGAATTGACAATTTCGTGATAAAACTCGTTCGAGGTCACATTGCAAGAGCTATGTCTTCGACCAACAATTTAATTTTCGGGGCGTTCTATCCGAACGACGAGTATTTTGAAAGTGCACGCTTGAGCGGCTTCATTCCACCAGAGGCATTCCTCTTTTTAGATAGATGCGGTCTGATACAGGATAGATTGGCAGTTCCGCTAATCTACCACGTCAGACGACGAACCGTGGATAGGCGACTCCTATACAATCGGGACGTCATGGCACAAGGCGGAGCAGAGCTCCTTCGGTTCAGTAGGGCTGTGTCCGAAAGGGACCGAACTGATAGGGTGAAGCAGGAGAACCAGTTTTGGTGGCTTCAATCGGCACTTGATAGTGGGTAGTCGGGATGGGGTTTAAAGCCTTGGCCGGCTTACATACTTGTTTTATAGTTTTAGGGTTTAATTTTAAGTAGAATAGGCATGGTGCCAAAAAAAAAAAAAATACAAAAAATACAAAAAAAGAAACATACAAAAAAAATACAAAAAAAATACAAAAAAAAAAAAAAAAATACAAAAAAAAATACAAAAAAAAATAAAAAAAAAAGACAACAAAATATGAAAAACAAAAAACGTTAGATAGTTAGATTTGCTGCTGTGGTTGTTCTAGTTTTAAGTAGTTTATAGGTAGAATAGGTAGTTTTAGTTAGCTTTAAGTTTTATATTAAGGACCTTATTTTAAGTAGTTTTTAAGTAAAAATAAAAAAGGATATTGACATTAGTTTTTCTAAATTTTCTAATGAATACAAAAATAAATAAAATGAATTGAAGTTAAATAGATCTTAGGGCCGAAAGGCATTAGCATTAAGTATTATTGTTTAACTTAGAGTGTCCGTATGGGACCAGTAAGTTAGTTGTAAGTTATGGTTAATTAGGCTAGTTTTATGAATTTTTGTCTAGCTTTAAGATAGATTTAAGATTGAAGTAATAAAAATGAATTAAAAAAAAAAAAAAAAAAAAAAGTGCGTTGGACTGTCATGCGAGAGGTCTTGGGTTCGATCCCTGCCTATGCCATCTACAGTTTTTTTCACGGGTACTGCCTCTTGCGAGGAATTGACAAATTCTCCAAGAGTAATTGTTGTCATGAAAAGTGCTTTCTCAAATTTGCCGTTCGGAATCGGCTTAAAACTGTAGGACCCCTCCATCCCTGACAACAGTACTCGCACACAGGAATGGTTGAGAGTTGTAAGTCACTAGGCCCTAGTTCTCAACGGACTGTTGCGCCACCCAATTTATTTTATTTTTAGATAGAGAGAAAAGACCAATATTCCATTCCGGCAAAAAGATGTAGCAGAAAACAATGATGCATTTTTGATTCGCTTGAAAAAAATGGTTGCAATTGCATTGTACATGGTTGACTCTTCAGGTGAGTATCGAAGTACCGCAAACGTCTTCGGATTTGGAAAGGCAACCGTTTGCACCATTTTGATAGTTTTTGTCAGAAAGTATGGAATATTCTTTGTCCGAAATTCATAACAGATTATCCACTTACTTAGGTAGGAATAGTGGAAAATGTCAATTGATCAATCAATGGATTTGCAATGGCTTCAAATTATAGATACAAGTACAATCAGAGATACGCAATTAGGTAGGGTTTAAATTTATTTGGGGAACTAACAAACCGACTTCAAATACATCAACTTCAGTTCTTCATCTGTCTTTTTAATTTCATCGCGTTGTTTTAATATCTAATTATCTAATGCATGTTCTTTACAATCTGTTGTGATTTTTTTCTTTTTTTTTGGCAGCGCTTGACGTGAAAGCTTCAGGACGTCCAGTCCAACCATCTCTCAAATTTTGGAAACTATAGATGTGCACGGTGATGCTGTTGATGATGGCGTTGCACCAGACATTGATATATCTGTAAAAATGTCAACAAATTAAGGTATACATGTAAACATTTAATTACATATGTTAATAAATATAATTATATGTATAAATTAAAACTATTAATTTACTAACCAATTTCAATGATGTCCTCTACAATTGAATCGAGATTTTATATTCTCAGCGAACTTCCTGACGAACCAACAAGCTGTTATTTTCTATAACAGAAAATAATTACACTAAATCTTTTTTTAGAAAGAAGGTATACGTGTACCTAGTTCTAAGATTATGAACATGTATACACTAATTAGCATGCCAAACATCTCCTCCCAGATTTCGAGCAAAGACATCTCCTCTTCATCTTTCCACGATGTCCGTTTCTTCAGTTGCTTATTCATTTCTGGCAAGAATTTATACATTTTAGTTATGGGTGATTATACAAAAGTTGGGTAACTTTTGAGGATATTTTGTTTACGTTAGTTATTTAATCAAACTTCTACAAATTCGGGTGTGATAGCTAATCTAATTAATATATTGTTCCCAATCGGGCCAGTCACTTTTTCGAGTACATTGTAAGATATTTAAAAATTTCAGAATTTGACTGCCAGGGGACTGACGAAGTAACAGTACCTACTGATACATGTTTAAAACAGTTTTGAAAGTATTAGGATGAAATTTAATACAAATTAGTAAAAATCTCTTAGGATTTAATAATGAACACTTAAAATCACTTAGTAACAATTAAAATAATTATTAATATGTAATACTATAGGAGAACATACTGTAACAGTTTTAAAAACAGACTTTTGACATTTAACGTAACGTTATTCACTTATCTTTTACTACTTTCACATAGCTTTACTAAATATTTCTAAGTAATCAACAAAAAATATGAACAAAATCTAACAATATTCATCTTAAAAGTACTAATGATCATTAAATGAAGAACAATAACAATATACCTGACACAGTACTGACGCCATAGGACTGACGAAAAAGACGAAATTTGAGATTATAATCCGGACTAATGTTTTTTTTTGTAATTTCAAATATCAACAAACTAAATTTTAACAAATCAAAGTCTAATACGAATATATAAAAACAAACTTTAGATTAGCAAAAAATAACGACTCACCATAAAACTGACGTGTTGACTGGCTTAGCGGGTGTATAAACAACAAACATAACCCAAACTCACAGATATGATGGCCGTCAAATTGTGCAACCCGCAACTAACTTCATTACCAACATTAAAATTCAAAGTGGGATTTGACAGTGAGTCGGCGATATTTCGCACGAATTTCAAATTTAAATAACAGACAAGGGACTGACGAATGAAACTGAACACAAAATTTCTTATTTTTTGACCTAAGGTGGAGAACACTGCATTATGAAAAATAGAAACTCACTTAATGGTTGGTTTTCAAGGTTGTGACATGCCAGAGGACTGACGTTTTAAGAACTAATTGTGTTTTTTTAATAACTTGTATTCAAAATGAAGAACTAAAATTGGGTGACTAAATAAAGGTCTTTCCATTGTTTTAAAATAAATTGCAATCTCAATAAAATTCAATCAGACTTTGTATATATTGGTTGATGACATCGAGTTACCCAACTTTTGTATAATCACCCTTATATATTACTAATAAATAAAATTTAAAAAATAAAACCCAAATATTAGTGACAAGAAAAATACTTAAATTTTGTTTAATAATTTCTAATCGCAGCCGGCATAATCGAAAGTGGAATTCAATTTGTTTGACAGTTTGGAAGGCTTGTTTGTTTTTTTTTCTGAATAAACTGCTAAATTGGAAAACAGGTATGTTTGATTTTAATTTGATTTTGTTTGCGAATGTTCGATTTTATTTTATGTAGATTTGCGATGACATATATGCAATTTAAATTAAAACGGTAAGGTAAATCACATAATTTTTTATTCAAAGTTCACCATACAGTGAACCTTTTTGCTTTTTAACAATAAAGTGAACCTTTTACTGAAAATATCCAGAAGAATAGATATTTAGTACAAAATATTCTGGGTGTCTTAGAGACCTATCATAAAAAAGTTATACCTATGTAGGTACTTTTTTTTAACACACATTGCGTTAGAGAGATGCATGATAAGAAAAAGTTAGGCAGAAATTAAAACATGAAAAAGAAATACTGACAGCGAGAAAAAATTATGAGACGTCAAAAAGGTAAAATGTGAACACCATATTGAAAATGAGATTAAGGGTCTGTTTCCCAACTTAAAACTAAGGCCACAGTTAAGCTTCTTGAAACTTTATCAACAGATAAAATTCGATTTAGTTTTTCACAATAACTGGAAGCGTTTAACTAGAAGTTAATGTGTCAAGTAAGTTAGTTGGTGGATGAAATACCCAATAGCTTAGATACTTGACAGTTAACAGTTTCCAAAGTAATATCGTAGCGAGCTACGATGTTCGTAATTTTCTTTTTTAATCAAAATAGATATTTTTTTTTTGAAATCCCTCAGGAAAGGATGAATTCGATGAGTTTTATTTTTAGTTTTATGAAGAAATTACGGATTTCGAATAAAAACAAACTAAATGAAATCTTTGGACGAAGTGGACTTAAGGGCGCATTTTCTTTTAAAGAAAGAAATTTTGAGAAAAGTATTGTTTTTAATACGGAGCTAGATTTTTACCGCCACATAAAGGCAAGTAAAAAACATTGGTATTTCGATTATGCATAAATCACACCCCTTTCTAATTATTACAAAAATAATACAATAAATCCGACAACGCGGACACAATAAAAAATTTAACATTTTGTTCTCAACTTGTATTTGTCAAAACCTTAATAACATCGCAAAACTGCAATTACTAACAAGTAGTTATCAAATACATACATTTATGAAAAGGATGGATGTGAAATTTAACTGGCAAGTAATGGGTAATTACTCAGAACTTCACTTTTACATCGTGTAACAGAACCTTCAGGATCTATTAGTGTTTTCGTAATTGCATAATCAAAGATTTTAAATCATTGCAAAGTAAAGTAAAATGGCAAAGGCAACGGCCTAGTCACTGATAAAGCAACGGTTTAATTTAATTTAATTGAAGTAAAATAGATCTTAGGGCCGAAAGGCATTAGTATTAAGTATTATAGTTTAACTTAGAGTGTCCGTATGGGACCAGTAAGTTAGTAATAAGTTATGGATAATTAGGCTAGTTTTATGAATTTTTGTCTAGCTTTAAGATAGTCTTAAGAATGAATTAATAAAAATGAATTGGTAAAAAAAAAAAAAAGCATCGGTTCCCATCGATCACCGAAATCAAGCACCAGTGAGCGTGGTTAGTACTCAGATGGGTGACCGTCTCGAAACCTACCGCGTGCTGTTGTCATGTGTTCTTTCTTTCTGTTGTTCTTTCTCTTCTGTCCTTCTGTCTTGTATTAATGTCTTGTGTTGTTATCACCTTATATAGTCTAGTCGCTCAAGGTGCTGTGTTCTCTACTCTGTACATTTATGTGCTGAGTAGTGTGTAATGTAATGTAATGTAAAATGGCAAGAGTACGATAACTTAGGCGACAAGATATTATAACAGAATTTTTTAGAACAGTTAAAAATAAGCATTTTTTACTATGGGAGGGGGGGTCTATCTCCCCCCGTTTAGGCAGGAGGGGCAATTTAAAAAAATTATTACTTAAAATGGAACAAAATTCTTAAAAAATAACGGTGATACTTACAATTAAGTTGTATACATTTTTTTAAAGCCAACATTCTGTTCTATTAGCCAGTTTTTAAATCAAGTCAAAACTATGCGTAATTTTCGAAAAATTTAATTTTAAACTCAAAATTTGAGTAAAAAAAGTTAAAAAAGGTTTAAAGTGTAACTTTTTCAATACTTCAAGATTATCTACAATTGTTTTTATTTCAGAATTAATTACTCTTATTTGTTTTTGATCAAAAACTGAAAACAAGATGATTTTATGTCTTTTAGTTTTTGAGAAAATTGAAAATAAAAATTTAATTTTAAACTCAAAATTTGAGTAAAAAAAGTTAAAAAAAGGTTTAAAGTGTAACTTTTTCAACACTTCAAGATTATCTACCATTGTTTTTATTTCAGAATTTATTGCTCTTATTTGTTTTTGATCAAAAACTGAAAACTAGATGATTTTATGTCTTTTGGTTTTTGAGAAAATTGAAAATAACCACAACTACTATTTTAATTTAATTCTTCTTTTTTGCTTGAGTGGTCTTATTTTGATAGTAATATAATAATGGTATTTGCGTATGCGTAATGCGTGTTTGGGTTTATGCAACAGTAAGGTGTGCGCGAATTTGGGTGTATGCAACAGTGGCATCTGTAAGGGGGGGCATGCTGCCCCCTGCAACCCCCCTGCTTGGGCACACTATAGGATTTGGGGTGGGTGCAAGTTGGAGTGTGTGCAAGGTGGGGAGGGTGCAAGATGGGGTGCATGCAAAGTTTCTTTTGCATTTAAATAAGTTGGATTTAAGAAAAACTAATTTACCCTAGGTGTATCTTAATCCATATTCGATTATTACTATCAAAATAAGACTACGTTAATACTTAAGCAAGGAAAAAGTAATTTAATTAAAATATTTATTTTGGTAATTTTCAATTTTCTCAAGAACTAGAAGACATAAAGTCATCTAGTTTTCAGTTTTTGATAAAAAACAAATAAGAGCAATGAACTCTAAAAAAAAAAAACAGTAAATAATTTGGAAGTTTTGAAAAATTACACTTTAAACCTTTTTTTTAACTTTTTTTTGCACAAATTTTGACTTTAAAACAATTTTTTTCAAAAACTATGCATAGTTTTGACTTGATTTAAAAGCAAGCTAATAGACAAAAGTGTTGGCTTTAAAAAAAGGTATAACACTTAATTGAGGGTATTACCGTTATTTTTTAATTATTTTTTTCCATTTAATGTACATATTTTTTTTAACTGCCCCTACCGCCTAAACGGGGGGAGATAGACCCCCCTTCCCATAGTAAAAAATGCTTGTTTTTAACTGTTCCATACAAATCCGTCATTAAACTTTGTCGCCTAAGTTATCGTACTCTCCCCAGTAAAATGAATTATTCTTAAAAAATGTTTTTTTTTCGTAATAGTTTGCTCACAAACTTTTAATTAATTGGCATGCTTTAAGTATTTAAAATGGTATTCCAATAATGGTTTCAATATTTTGAATAAAACTCAAACATAAAATAATAAATTTAAATAGGTAATTACAACTTTATTCAAGATACAAATAAATAAATAATAAATAGTCTTAAAAACTTGCTTCGATTTAAAAAAATAATGAGTTAATATTAGTCTATTATTCAATATGTCTTATCGCATTCAATTTAAAAAAGGAAATGTTATTGCTTTTTTTTTTTATTTTATCAGTTATATTTGTCCACTCGTTATATTTGTCCACTTTATCATGCAAACGTCTGAAGAATTGTCTAAAGTATATAAAGCTCAAACACACGTTTTTTATGAAGGAAAAAACAAAACTTTCAGTTCTAATCTATTATGTCAATTGTACAGATTCTAAACTGTCACTGTCACGGTATCTTGCAGATTAGATCACAATTTTCATTGACTTATTATACTTCTAGTATGTAAATGAAGAAGAAGATTTTAGTTTAAAACAATCAACGGCGGAAGGTGTTTCACTAGCAAAGAAAAAACACTACCTAAGCCGCTAAACATGGATCGGATGTCTTAAAACAATGACGTATTTGTGCGTGAATTTTGTTTGTGTGGATAGGTCAAAATTATAGTGTTAACCTAATCAAAATTATAACATTCTGCTGCTACTATTTTTAATACAAATTCACCTTTGTTTCTGAATAAAGTTTTGTTATCAATCAAATTATCCCGCAGAGTATAATTAACAAATTAAGTGATAGAATTTATGAATTGTTAGTTTAAATTTTATAGTAGTCAAACAAGCTTTATTCATATTTCTTAGTTGTCATATAAGTGTTTTGAATTGAAATTTTCCATTTCTTACATAATTTTGCATCGAGATAGTGCAAAAACGTGACTAAATGTGCTATTACGTTGATTAATGTCAATTATTTCGGGTGTTGCACTATATTATTTTTATTTACGAATTTTGCAGTTCTTAAAATAAATACGCGCGTCGTGCACATTGTCGTGTGTTTCTTTTCATTTTTGAATAATATAGATATGTATGTATATGTTATGACTTAATGGCACTTTACCGGTTATTCGTACCATCGCGTCAGTTTGTTTGTAAATAAAACAGAACTTTTACAATATCAAAAAAGCTTCCAATAAAATAAAAAGAAGATATGGATTATCTTTTGGGTGGTACAGCTGCCATGTGCGCTGGAATATTTAGTAATCCGTTAGATGTAAGTAGCTTTTGTTTATTTATAAATAAATTGTTTTACTTGTAATTACATACAAAATGTTCGAAATATAATGACAACTAATGATTATAAGACACGCAGCTAGAAGGGATTTAACCCGCTCGTAAAATTATAGATACATTATGTAATAGTTACATTGATCCACACGCTATTAATACAAACGAACAGGTTTTTTTCACCATTAGTACTAAAAACCGGAAACTATAAATTTGTTGGTCTATTTAATTATGCTGTTATATTTAATTAGATAAATTTGTTTTTTTTTCTTTTTTTAATTTGATGACCAAAAGTATTCATTCATAGTTGATAATAAGTATACTTTTCATTACAGCCATTTAATTTGTAAATGACACATGTTTTCACCTCAAAGTAGTAAACAAAAAAAGTCTAAATTAACAGCTTAAAATGGCAATTTAAAAATATATTTCTTTTGAGGATACAAAACTTGTAAGAGATTATGGAGTGTAGACTGACTTTTTTAAAGCTTTTGACCAACTTAGCCACGGAATTATTTTATTTAAACTTAAAGCTCTTGGTTTTCCAGCATTTTTCTTAGCTTTGATCAAATCATATCTTGAAAACAGATCCTATGAGGTAAGATTTAGAAATTGTCATTCAAAACCTTTTGTTGCTCAATCTGATGTTCCTCAGGGAAGCCATCTTGGCCCTTTTCTGTTCATCTTGTCTACTAACGACTCACGTATCGTCATGTCTACGCTTAAATGAAGTTCTCATTTTTGCTGATGACATGAAGATTTTTAAAATAATGAAGTCCACCCATGATCATAACCTTTTACAAGCCGACATTGATAGTGATAGTTTCAAATTTTGGTGTGAAAAAAAGCCTTGCCCTCAACCCTATAAAATGCCAGACGATAACTTTTACTAAAAAACGTTTCGGTAGTGTATTTGATTATTGTATATCACAGCAAAAACTTTGTCGTGTCTTCAACATTTAAAGATTTAGGTGTTCATTTCTGTTCCAACTTAGAATTTACACATCATATTAATTTTATTGCCAATAAGGCAAGTTCTATGCTTGGTTTTATAAAACGCTAAAGGAGTTCAATGATCCCTATGTTACTCTTTCTTTGTACAATTGCTATGTTCGTCCTCATCTTGAATATGCATCGCAAGTGTGGACTCCCTTTTATGAAATTTATAGAAAAGATATTGAATCAATTCAACATAATTTCATTCGCTTTGCCTTCCTTGGGATGATCCTTATTCAAGGGCGGATCCAGACTAATAATTGGGGGGTAGGGGGTGGCCACATTTATAAAAAGAGTTTTTACTCACCGCTTAAAAATGTTCTTTAATGTTCTGTAAAAGAGGCTAAAAAAATTGAAATAACATAATGTGCATCTTAAAATTAAATGTACACATTTCAAGGGCTAAAGTGACAACTTTAGTTATTCAAATATTTTAGAACGCTGTGGTCCACCAGGGTACATATAGTCTAAAGCGGCATATACATTGTTCAAATGCTTGTCAAGCATGTGAGAGTGTATTATTAAATTTTGTTTGACGTGTCATATACACACATCATGCATAAGCTTTCAATCATTTATATTTATTTTAATTTTGAGGTGAATAGACGTGCGGTTGTTGTATCGGGATCAGGAAAAATATTTTTTGCAAATTTGATCGTAATTAATTTTCCGATACCCGATGTTTCCTCTTCGACAAAATATTAAAAAATAAGCTTGCTTGATCAATCAATCAATTTCGAATATACATTATGTCAATGCTGTCTATCTGATTAAAGAAAAATTAAAACATTTTGATTTTGCTTCAAGCATACACACATTGTATACGTGTTTCATTTTAACTAATACTCTCTCACATGCTTGACAAGCATTTGAACAATGTATATGCCGCATAACTGTTTTATTTAGTCGAATCTCTACATATTAAAGCATTCCAAGATTCAAACAGTTTTCTAAATATAACATATTTAAGAGCAAAACACAAAAGTTTAGAGGGTTTGTGTTGTTTTCACGCAGAAATGTAAGAAATTGTTTTGAAACTTAGTTTTTTTACAAAAAAAAGTATATTCTTTTTTGTTGCCATTTCTATTAATGCGAAAAACGCTACAAAATTCCAAAACCCAGAAAATGAGAAAGAATCTGATATCAACAATTTTCTGGCTTTTTTTGACGTATATGTAGTTTTTTCGGACTCAATTTTTGGGAGTCTGTTATTACTATCGCTATCAGTCTTACTCATAGACTAAGGTAATGCTAGAATATATATTTTGATCTTAAAGAAGGCAACAAAACTTAAAAATTAGGGAGAGAAAATGTAAGTTAGTTAGTTTAAACAAATGTGTCACTTTTGATGTTTTTGGGACATTTATATTCTTAAAATTCGTGTTTAAATCTTAGCTCTAGAACATCTAAAGCAAATTCACTTCAAAGGTAGTTTTTTTTTAATTTTTTTAAGATCTTAAAAGTTTTATTCAACAGAGAATCAATTTTAAAAGAAATATAATGCACGACTGGGTCGCTGGAATTTGCTAATGTCTTCAAAAATATTTTCTATATTTTAAGATTTAAAAATGTACCTGCAAAATAAGTTTTTCTCAAAAATTAAAATGCCATTTTATTTCTCAAAAAACCTAGATTAACTTATTTTTTTTTCGAAAATCATTAGAACGTGTTTTTTTTTAATTAATTTTTATATATACAATTTTTAAACTTGTCTTTAAAATATTTTTGGTATGCAGTTATTAAGTGCTTATAAATACACATTTTACATTTAAATTTCGTTAAAAAATGTTCACCCCTTTCTGAGATATCAAGAACTTGCACTGAAAGAGAAGAGCATTGAAATCGGTCGATTATTTCTTGAGAAAACTTAAAAACAAAATAACGGTTCTATGAGGTTCTATGTCTTTATGATCTGCCTCCCTATAAACATCGTATTCAGCTTCTTTAAATGCAATCTCTCCATCAAAGGCGTGTTAATAATGACTTAATATTTCTTCATCAACTCATTAATGATGAAATTAATGCACCTTGTTTTCTATCTTGTGTACATTCGAATTATCGAGGTGTAACTCATCACCTACGTTCATTTGATTTTATACTCGTACATATTGACTTCCATATAGAACCAACTACGGGAAAAATGAAGCTGTGTGTCAAATGAGCATTCTATATAACTTAAACTGATCATGATGCTTAAGATGGCGCTACAGTCCGGGCGGACCTGAACCTCAACCAACATGCGTCTTCAGCCAGCTCGGTCCCTAGCTAGCTGTCTCCAATTTCGCACGCCAAGTTGGTTGAGGTCTTCACCCACCTGCGTGCGCCACCTGAGTCGCGGTCTTCCTCTACTGCGCCATCCGGGCTGGAGCGTTGATGTCCATTCGCTCTACATGACCTATAGCCATCTAAGCCGTTGGACTTTAATTTTGTTCTTCTCCTCCATTCTCCATCTATGCGTACGGGACCAAAACTCACCCGAAGAATTTTTCTCTCGAAGCATCCTAAGACGCTCTCATCTTTCTTTGAGAGGGTCCAGGCCTCAGCGCCATAAATGAGAACCGGGATGATGAGTGTCTTATAGATGGTGATTTTAGATGCTCGAGAGAGGACTTTACTACTCAATTGCCTTCTAAGTCCAAAGAAGCAGCGATTTGCAAGAGTTATTCTTCGTTTGATTTCAGCGCTGGTGTCGTTGTCTGTGTTAATAGCGGTGCCTAGGTAGACAAAGTCCTTAACTACCTCAAAGTCATAGCTGTCCATGGTGACGTGCATATACGTGGTCTTGCCCTCATTGACCACTAAACCCATCTTCTTTGCTTCCTTCCCTTCGCAATGCTCAAAAATGCTCCACTGACATCACGCTTTGATTTTCCAATTATGTCAATATCATCTGCGTATCCGAGTAATTGGATGGACCTTTGGAAGATTGTGCCTCTAGTGTTGATGGTTGACTTTTGCACAATTCTTTCCAGAACGATGTTGAAGAAGTCGCATCGCCTTGTCCTTTTTGACATCAAATGCATCGGTGAGATCTTTTCCGACCTTGATGGAGCAGCGTGCATTCTCCATCGTCATTCTGCACAAACGGATAAGTTTGAAAGGGATGCCAAAATTAGACATTGCTCTGTAGAGCTCTTCCCTATAGATGCTGTCATACGCGACTTTAAAATCGATAAAGAGATGGTGGGTATCGATTTGAAGTTCCTGGGTTTTTTCCAAGATCTGCCGTAGTGTGAATATTTGGTCGATAGTGGACTTTCCTAGTCTGAAGCCACACTGATAAGGACCTATAAGGTTGTTGACGAACGGCTTCAAACGTTCACATAATACGGCAGAGAGGATCTTATATGCAATGTTAAGAAGACTGATGTCTCTGTAGTTGGCGCAGTTTAGAGGGTCTCCTTTCTTATGTATCGGGCACACTATGCTGAGATTCCACTCATCGGGCATGCTTTCTTCCGGCCATATTTTGCAGATGAGTTGGTGCATGCTCCCTACCAAGTCATCGCCTGCTGCTTTGAATAGTTCGGCAGCGATGCCGTCAGCTCCAGCAGCCTTGTTTGACTTCAGTTTAGATATAGCTATCTTCACTTCGTCGGGTAGGCGGAATTGTTGATCTGCGTCACCTAAGTTGAGTGGTTCTATCTCCCTTACAGCGGGACTCGGTTCGTCATCGCCCTTATATAATTTGGAGAAGTGGTCTTTTCTTATTCTCAACATAGACTGCGGTTCTAATACGATGTTCCTCTGATCGTCATTACAGGCTTCGGTTCGTGGCTGGTACCCTTGGGAGGTTTTTGTTTACCTTTTGATAAAATTTACGAACCTCATTCCTGTTGTGACATCCCTCTATCTCCTTGATCGCGCGCTTCTCATGCTCCCTTTTTTTCCATCTAAGAAGCCGGTGTTCCTCTCTCCTCTTCTGCTCGTAGAGCTCGCGAGCAGCTCTGGTCCTCCTGTGCAGGGGTTTCGCTGTGGTGGCCGTGTGAAACCCAGCACTTCAGAGGCGGCATCTCTGGTTTTCTGGTTTTCAAAGCTTAATGCAGGCAGCATAGGACTCCTTAAGAGGTTATTAGACACTCGATCGGAAAAGACACGGTAGTCTCTTGCGCTTGTAGCCGTCTAACGTCAAAACTTCTCACAATACTTCCTTGTTTTGGCTTGGATCGGGATATCCGTAGCCGTACCTTGGCTACAACGAGGTAGTGGTCCGAGTCAATGGTGGTGTCGTGCACGCTGTATCTCCCGATTGTGCCACTAAAGATGTCTTCTCTTCCTAGCTTGGCGTTAAAATCTCCTAAGATAATTTTAATGTCATTGCCATAAGTGTTGTCCAAGAGCTCGAAGAATATGTCTTTGGTGTAGGCAATACAACCGCAACAAAACACGTAAGTAGGGGAACACCCCAGGGTGGTGTCCTTTCGCCTCTTCTGTGGCTTCTGGTCATGGATACAATTCTCGTTAAATAAGAGAGATGTGGAGTGAAGGCGGTAGCCTATGCGGATGATTTGGTGCTATTGGTGTCAGGAAAGTACACCTCTGTGATTAGTGAAATCACGGAGTCAGCTTTGAAGAAAGTTAGCAGCTGGGCCACTAGTTGTGGTCTAGGTGTTAACCAAAGTAAAACTGAACTGATGCTCTTTACCACCAAAACTAAAGTACCGCCCTTCACGCTACCTCGACTCAACGGTCAAATCCTATCATTGTCTTCCAGTGCAAAATATTTGGGAGTTATACTCGACCCAAAATTAAACTGGAAACGAAATATTGAAGTGCGGGTTAAGAAGGCCTGTGTTGCCTTCTAAGCCTGCAGCAAAACTTTCGGCAAAAAGTGGGGACTTCAGTCGAAGATGATTTTATGGACGTACACAGCCGTAGTACGACCAATCTTAACTTATGGTTCGATTGTGTGGTGGCCTGCTCTTAGCAAAGCCTATAATATCGATAAGCTAAAGAAGGTTCAGAGAACAGCTTGCGTGGGCACCACAGTGGCCATGCGTACTTGCCCAACGGACGCCTTAAACGTTATTATGGATCTTCTACCAATCGACCTTTTTATTAAATACATAGTTTCCTGCAGCGCTATTAGACTGAAGGAATCAAACAGCTGGTTGTCAAAACCTTATGGTCACAGCAACACAGCGAAATTGATTCCCTCAGATATTATCTCGGTAGACACTGACTACTGCACTCCTACTTTGAGCCTTAGTAGGGGTTTTAAGATCTTTTTCCCATCCAGAGAGGATTGGGAGGATGACATCGTGTCGATAGGTTTCGATACAACCATCTTTACTGACGGCTCAAAGATGGAGTGCGGAGTTGGTTCTGGGATCTTTTCTGAGTCAGTAAATGTAGCTAAATCCTTTAGGCTTCCTGACTTTGCTAGTGTTTTTCAGGCTGAACTGCTGGCAATTAGGGAGGCATGTAAGATTCTTAAACAAAGCCCAAACCAAAACCGAAATGCGGCTATCTTCACAGACAGTCAGGCAGCTATCAAAGCCATTAACTCGGCTACATCCTCATCTAAATTGGTCCAGCAATGTCGCGATGAGCTTGCGAGCCTGAACATTAACCTCGGTATCACCCTGATCTGGGTTCCGGGCCATAGTGGTCTCGTGGGAAATGAACGGGCCGACGAGCTAGCCAGGCAAGGATCGGCCCTTCATAGCTCACTTGCCGAAATGGTTAACATTCCTCTTGGTGCTATGAAGGGTAAAATCTTTTCCATCTACCAAACTGAACCAAACCGAAGGTGGAGCAATTTACCCAACTGCATTATATCTAGGAAGATATGGCCCACCTATAATAAAACCCGTACAAACGATCTTCTATGCAGGCCAAGGCAAGACATAGCCAGGATTGTTGCGGTTTGTACCGGACATTGGCCGATAGGAGTTCATGCAGAGAAGTTGGGTATCTCTTATAACACCTTTTGCCGTAGTTGCGGCCACCAAAGAGAAAGTGAAACGATAATCCATTTCCTCTGCAAATGTCCTGCCTTGGCAAGCACTAGAATGAAATGCTTTGGGAAAGCATTCTTTCACGAACTGGATGAGCTATCTGAGACAAAGATTAGAGACCTAATCTCTTTTCTCAATGCGACAAAATGGCTCTAATTTAATCGCTATAAATCTTCTCCTTTCTTTCACAGGTCGAACGAGTTTTGGTATCAAAACGGCGCACCACAGCGCTAATTGGATCTCAGGCTAGGTCTGCCCTGAGATCGCCATTTCTACCTACCTACCTACCATGTCTTTGGTGTCTTCATCTTTCTCCTCTGTTGGGGCATGCGCGCATATTAGGCTTATGTTGGCGAATTTAGCCTTGATGCGGATTGTCGTGATGCGCTCGCACTCAGTGTGGAAACTCAAGACTTTTTGCCTGAGTCTAGTTCCAACAGCAAATCCACGACCAAATAGACACTGTCTTTGTTCTCGGTAGCAGTCGCCCGCGCCGTAGTATACATCGCAGTCTTTTAGTTTGCGTTTGCCCGGTCCATCCCATCGCATTCCACGTACAGATCCGAAGTTCGTTGTCCTTATTTCGTTTGCTTGGGTTGTCAACAGTGAATCCGTCCGTATCCAAGGCTTGTTGGTGCTTCGCAACTAGGAAATTTTTACGTGGTCAGGAAGTCACCCCGACGGCACAAACCCCAACCTGGAGGGCCAGATTCTTAGTATAACTCCAAGGACGGGGAGCTGGATAAACCGCTCCTTATAGGCCTGGGCTCCGAAAATGTCGTAGAAGCCCTATAAGGTGTTCACTCAGTAGTTCAACCTTACTGGAACTATAGACGCCACCGTTGATTCCAACCCGAGAATTCGTCCGCTGCCGTCTGGATAAGGAGAGGTGCCTTAATGGAAACACCTTTTCCCCCCTCTCTCGTTTGCTGCCCCAACAACTTTCCACTGGAGTTAGAACCCAATCTCCAGTTGAGGTACTAGGCACCCGATGTTCACCGCGGGGAGGTGAGAGTAGGAGTTGATAGACAGAGGTGGATTTGAGAAAAAACCTGTGGACGCTTGTGTCCTCTTGAATGCACATGTCTACCATTTGAACATATGTTTGTTCTGTAATAGTTGTTATTAAATGTTACTTACTTACTTAAGGTGGCGCTACAGTCCTGTGTGCATTTTATGTGTGCGTGTGTTAGGCTACAATTGTATTATTTTCTTACTAACAACTAACACATGCACTTATGATGAGCCTCTGATCGTAGTTTGACATTTGCTATAAGCAAACTACTTTCTGAAAATTCTGAAGTATAAAAAAGGTTTGATCAGATTAGGGTCAGTATCCCGAAAATCGAAAGTTTGGAAAACTAAAATTCCCTAAAACCCAAAATTAAGAAAACCTGAAATTCAATCATTTTATATATTGTTTCGGGTATTCGATTTCGGCAATATAATTTTAAATTAAAGCCTAGTACGCTGCTGATGCGAAACGAAATTTCCCATACAAAAATGACATGACGAAATCATAAACGAAAAATTTTGCTGTGCTTTTCGTTTTTTCAGTACGCTGCTGAACGACGAAATGTGTCATTTTAGTGGATAGCTGTACTAGATTTCGTAGTACAATTCTCCACTCTTTTCGTTCTCAATTTAATTGCCCGGTATATTAATTGCTTTCGAAATTTTGACGTTTTATTTATTTATTGAAAAATTTTTCGAATATTTTCGTTTATGATTTCGTCATGTCATTTTTGTATGGGAATTTTCGTTTCGCATCAGCAGCGTACTAGGCTTAAAATTGAACTTCAACTTCCAGACAGAACTCTCCACAAATATTTTTCCGCTGTGGTTTTCGTTTTAATTTCGCTCTGCACTTGGAGACTGCCGAAAAATTTCGTTTCGCATCAGCAGCGTACTAGGCTTAAAAAAGAAAGAGAACGTGATCATTTACACAATTTTTTGATATTATTTTATGAAAGATTAAATTTAATGAATTTAGATTCAAAGTCTCTGTATCTTGGAGTAGTGTGCTTAAGGACCACTTATGGCAGCAATTGAAAATTAAAAAAAAAATATAATCATGTGATGTGAGGATCACAAGGCAACAAATTAATATTGATTAATTAATTATAAGTTTTGCAGTTATCAAGATATTGATTAAAGAAGAAATACAAAAACCCATTTTCATATACATATGCAAAAACACTCTAAAAAAGATTTAAATCCTCTGTAGCCATCAAGCTAGACCGGAAATCAGACTCATGAACTCATTTAAGTATGCGTGTCATTTCTCCTCTAACTTATGAAATTTCCCCTAAAAACTCAGTAGTTAATTCTATGTATGCGTGAAAGGACGTCAATTTTTCTCCTTGAATACGTCCACATTACAAATACAACAATGTAAACAAACGGGTTTTGGAGGGTGATACGTACGAAGGATTTATATCTTCATATAGTGTTTTTGTACAAATAATGTATGCTTAATTTTGGACGTTTTTTTCAGCTAAAACATCATTTTTGTAAACACTTTTATCGAAATTTAGTTTGGACTTATTTTACAATATATGTATGTATGTACATAAGTACTTTGTAGGTGCCTAAGTACGTCAAATCGGTTGTGCATTAGGGTCAAAAACACTCTATATGAAGATATAAATCCTCGGTAGACATCTTGGTTTGCCTACAAGCTAAACCGAAAACCAGCCACATAAAATTAATCTTAGTGTGCGTGTAATTTCTCCTCTAATTTATGAAATTTCCCCTAAAAACTCAGTAATTGTGTTTATGTATGCGTGAAAACACGTCAATTTTTCTCGTTGAATTCGTCCACATTACAAATACAACAATGTAAACAAATGGGTTTTGGAGGGTGATACGTACGAAGGATTTATATCTTCATATAGAGTGTTTTTGATTAGGGTACTAAAGGTTCAGCTGTCATTGAACATTTTGTTTCAAAATTTAAAAGCGATTAACAGAGTGAAGTTCATTATATTTGCTATCAAAATAAAGATAATAAATTGTAGATTTTTTAACGAAAACAAATATTTTATTCAATGGAGAACTTTTATTTTAGGGGCTGGTTATATAGCTAACAGTAAAATCCATCAGTAATATATTTATTTTATAGCTTTCTTTTCAGATAAATGCAATAAGATGAATTTTATTGGCATTTGAAGCTAAATTTATTTCGTAAATATGTATGCATGTACATTTAAACAAAAAATAAATGATGACATTTAAAGTTAAGGGGCCAGTTATAGCCAGGCCCTGATTAATAGGGAGGCTAGGGGGGACTGCAGCCTCGGGCCCCGCGGAAACGCGGGCCCATCCCATTAAGAAATTTAAACCTTAACACCGCGATATTCAAACTATACAATCTAATAAACCCCAAAAATAAAAAACAAAATTAGTTGACCCCACAAAATCCAAACTCGAAAGCTATATACCCCAAAAACGTGGTCGAAAAGAGCAGTTGCCGTGAATGCTCTAGTGAATAATTTTGCTTGTATTTTTAATGCGTTAAGCTGCTTAGCTGATAATCAAAATCAAAAATTAGATACTCGGCATAAAGCTTCATCTTTAAAATCGAAAATTATTAAACTTGAAAATGCCTTTGACGCCACCAATTCGTATTTGCAAAAAGTGGAACTAGATTTAAACGTAGCTAAAAGCATGATGTTGTCTTTGATTAAATATTTAAAAAATACACGAGATAATTTTTCACAAATTGAAATAGTATCGAAAGCCTTAAGCAAAGAACTTAATCAGGAATTTTCTGATTTCAATAAAAGAAAGATTACAAAAATATTGAACGACGGAAAAAAGGAAAAAGAAACGCTCTATGGATCCGATAAGTGTAAAATTGGCACTTTTTATGTAATAATAGATAAATTGCTCACAGAAATGCACAAGAGGATTGAAGCTTACACTTACATCACTGATATCTTCGGATTTTTTTTTGCAAAATTTTAAGTACATATGAGTGAAAATGAAGTAAAAATAAAAGAAAAAAATTTAGTCGAAATTTATTATAAGGATTTGGAAATTGAATTAACTTTACGAACTAGAGCAGCTTATTCAAATGATGAAATTGCAGCCACAAGTGTTTTCTTTTCAAGTTCAAAAAGAAAAAAAGTGAACTTATTTCACCATTTAAAATACTTAACTGGATCGTTGAAAAACAAATGATTGACGTTTTTCCAAATGTTTATATAGCCCTTAGAATATTCGTAACAATACCTATAGCTAATTGTGAAGCAGAAAGATCTTTCTTAGTCCTTAAAAGAATAAAAAATATGTACCGATCTTCGATGTTGGATGAAAGATTATCATCTTTAACTCGTTTAGCAATCGAATCCGAATTAGATCGACTGAGTTTAATGATTTGATTCAAGATTTTGTAAAAATGAAATTGAGAAAAAAATGTTGTTTAATAATTATTATTTATAATGTATACTTACTTATTTTCAATCTAATAAATCCTAATTACTACATAATTTGTTACTTTTAATTTTTAGAGTTTTGAATCAATCAAAAAGAAATGGTCTGACGGTTTTGAGTTCATGGTTTTTGGATTAACTACAAATTTGGCTATGTGAGTTTAACGCTTTTGGGTTTACGATTTTTTATTTGCGATTGCAAAATGAACACATTTAATTTTTCAAAAACTTTAAAAAGAGCCCCTGATGCATAATTAGCCCCGGGTATCAAAAATTCTTAATCTTATGAGGGTTGGAGCACTTGGGGGATAGCTTCTTGGATTTTCGATGCTTCAACTCCTCGGCGCATCGTCTCTGAGAGCGTGGACTCCTAGCGCCCCGTGTTATTGGGTTTGCTCGCTTGGGATTTAGGACGCTTTGAGTTATTGGGTTGGCTCGCTTGGGGTTTAGGACGCTCTGGGGTGGAATCGGCTATTAAGGTGATAATTGACTATCAAATTTTTGATAGTCAAATATATAGACTATCACCAAGTTTCCCGTCTGTGTAAGCTGATTCAATTCAATTCAATTCGATTGAACAATTTCAGAATAATTGTCACAATTCATTGTTGCTATGGTGAAATTTTAAAATGATTTCTATAAAATATCTAAATAAAAGTATTAATTGTCTGTGTTTTAATAACATTCTTACTTTTCTTATGCTTTTTCGAATGCCGTAAGCTTTGTCCGTCACAAGAATGTGTTTTTGTACCTAAAAAAGGTAACTGACAAAATTTTTCAATAGTTTTTTGTAAGCGCCTGGTAGCTCTACTCAGAAACGACATTTTTGTAGGAAAACGACTATCAAATTTTTCTAGCGACAGCTTTTTAGGTATCAATTTGACTATTACCTTACACAGATCAAATTCGATTATTTTGACTGTCAACAATCAACAATCACCTTAGCCGATTCCACCCCTGGGTTATGAGGCGTTGGCTTGCTTGGGTTTTATATCTTTTTAGGGGGCCTCAAATTTGAAATAGCCCCGGGCCGCCATTTTCTTTTATCCGAGTCTGGTTATAGCTATTATTGAAACCAATCCGGAACAAATTTTGAATGGATATTTGAGTGTTTCCTTTGGGATTAGATTAGACGTGATCGAAAATCTGTCAAAAATTTTGTTTAAGAAAAAGATTTAGTTAAAAATACATTTTCATAAAAATACATTTTTCGGACCGAAATTCATTTTCCTGAACAGCTGATTCTTTTATGTCTAAAAGTGAAACAAATTGTTCCACTGATTTGTGTGATTTACACTGGAATTCAATCAGGAAATTATTTTCAATGGAAGCTATGTATAAATAACCTTTCAAAAAAATTCCAATGATTGGTTTCAATGCCGAAAACCAATGATAGCTATAGCTGGACCCTTACTAAACACTTATTTACTCACTTAAGGTGGCGCTACAGTTCTGTGTGAACTAGGACATCACCCAACAAACATCTCTAGATGTCTCTTTCCGGGCCTCTGGTGCTGTTTTCTGTGTTCATAGCGGAGCCTATAGATAGACAAAGTCCTTAACTACCTTAAAATAACTTCTGTAGATGGTGACGTCGGTGTTGTAGATCTTTTCTTGATGACAGGTCTTAAACCACACTGGTTAACGATGGGTTTTAGACGTTCACATATTACGGCAGAGAAGATTTTGTAAGCGATGTTAAGGGTACTTATTCCTCTGCAGTGGGTGCAGTTTAGAGGGTCTCCGTTATTCAGTATCAGGCAAACAATACTGAGGTTCCATTCATCGGGCATGGCTATCTCACAGATAAGTTGATGCATGCTCCTCACCAATTTATCTCCAGCTGCTTTGAAAAGTTTGGCATTCAAACCATCTGCTCCAGTTAGACTTCAGCTTAGATATGTACGAGTGTGATAAATCTTTTGCTCCTTACTGAACAGCTGACAGCAAAATGCCAGCATTTCATTCATTTCATTTCATTTCGTTTAATTAATGGTGCCTTTGTAATGGGTGATTTTTTTGAGGTTAGGATTTTCATGCATTAGTATTTGACAGATCACGCGGGATTTCAGACATGGTGTCAAAGAGAAAGATGCTCAGTATGCTTTGACATTTCATCATGAATAGACTTACTAACGAGCAACGCTTGCAAATCATTGAATTTTATTACCAAAATCAGTGTTCGGTTCGAAATGTGTTTCGCGCTTTTTTATCGACAAATTTTGTTCAGCGATGAGGCTCATTTCTGGTTGAATGGCTACGTAAATAAGCAAAATTGCCACATTTGGAGTGAAGAGCAACCAGAAGCCGTTCAAGAACTGCCCATGCATCCCGAAAAATGCACTGTTTGGTGTGGTTTGTACGCTGGTGGAATCATTGGACCGTATTTTTTCAAAGATGCTGTTGGACGCAACGTTACGGTGAATGGCGATCGCTATCGTTCAATGCTAACAAACTTTTTGTTGCCAAAAATGGAAGAACTGAACTTGGTTGACATGTGGTTTCAACAAGATGGCGCTACATGCCACACAGCTCGCGATTCTATGGCCATTTTGAGGGAAAACTTCGGAGAACAATTCATCTCAAGGAATGGACCGGTAAGTTGGCCACCAAGATCATGCGATTTGACGCCTTTAGACTATTTTTTGTGGGGCTACGTCAAGTCTAAAGTCTACACAAATAAGCCAGCAACTATTCCAGCTTTGAAAGACAACATTTCCGAAGAAATTCGGGCTATTCCGGCCGAAATGCTCGAAAAAGTTACCCAAAATTGGACTTTCCGAATGGACCACCTAAGACGCAGCCGCGGTCAACATTTAAATGAAATTATCTTCAAAAAGTAAATGTCATGGACCAATCTAACGTTTCAAATAAAGAATCGATGAGATTTTGCAAATTTTATGCGTTTTTTTTAAAAAAAAGTTCTCAAGCTCTTAAAAAATCACCCGATATAAGACCTATAGTACTATCATAGTTTTTCATTGGATAAAATATTTTTTTTCGTAAAAAAATTATCTTTATTTTGATACCAAATATAACAAACTTTACTTTATCACTTTTATAGCTCGAAACAAAATTTTCAATGATGAAAACCTACAACTCACTCCAAAATATTTATTGAGTTAGTTTAATGCACAAAAATAATTCTATGTTTTTGCAACTGTTGAAACGATAATTTAAATGTTTTAAATGTTGGTCTTAGAATTCAATTTTATTATGTATGTATTTTCTTATTGAGTGATTGACACATTTGAAAAATCCAAATTCCTTGATCATTTATGAAAAATCAAAAGGGACACTCTAGAATAATGTGCATCAAAATTATGCTATATTGTTCCATTTGATAAAATTATCAACTGTCAAAATTACACAACTCCGATGATGCGATAAAATTACTTGATTAACATGATAACTAAATGAAAATAGATTTCTTTTTTTTATCATGTTACAATTAAAAAAACTACTTTAATTTTTAAGAAACAATTTAACGCCTACTACATTACCTACACTGAACATTATCTTATAATTTTTCTGATTATTAGTTCATTCAATGAGCTAGTAATTGTTCAGAAAAATAATTTTTTCACCTCGGCGAATTCAGAGGTAGTAGTAATAAGCTGGAAATTTTGTATGCATTCGTTTTGGTTGAAAAGTCTTATAAAATCTCGTGTCTGCTTTGAAGTGATTGTCTCAGTTTCTATAGCTCGAATGGTGTTAAGTCCTTTACCAAATTGACAAGTAAAAATTTGCTAAAACTTTTTGTCTGAAACTTGTTTTCATACGCTCTACCACGCTCATCAACGCTTATCAATTTGTTTAGGTTAAATTACATAATAATTAAAAAAATTAAGGATAGTGAAAAAGTAGTAATTTTTCTTTTAAATGGCTTACAATGTTTACTACAACAAAAAGAAGGTATACAAAATTCTGGCTCACTAAACAACATGACTTAAAGAAAGGTGTAAAATAACAGGTTGGTGGTGGTCAGTTGTTAAGGCCTTTCGCGAATTAATATTGTCAGAAAATATTTCTAGGGAAAGTGCGAACTGTGACTGCAAATGTTCACAACTTTTAAATGAAATTTAACGAATTTCAATAATTGCTTAGTCTTAGATTGCCAAATGTCAAAGATGACAGCCGCTTAAATAGCACCTTTTCCAAGCCTCTTACTGAAAAACCATATATTATATAGAAAAGAAACTTCAGCTATCAATTTTGAATGAATAAACTACAAATTTCATATCATCTACATATATAATTAAGTTATGTAAGTCAATTTTGCAACTGATGCTTTATGATTTGTGGCAATGTTGTTGAAACCACATTTCTTTAATATTATGCCATTGACCAAAGAACAATGGGGTTTTCCATGGTTAAATTAAATCAATTTATTTTTGATCTAGATCTGTCGAAGCAAATATTAACCCTGTTTTTGCATTCCATGGGCAAAATAATTAATTTATTTTTGATTTAAGATCAAATCTGCAGATCTGGATTTGTTGGCAGATTTACCCCTTTTTGCACCAATACTTATACAGTTTTTAAAAATGACTAGCTAAGATTTTGACAGCTTTCGTAAGCACGTACACGAAGTTAAACTAATACAATGACAAAAAAAAACAATTCCAATCGTGTTCCAGGCGCCACGAAAAAAGAACAATTTTGAAGGAAATCTGAAGTTACCCATGGAAAACCCCATAACCTAGCAAGATGACTTGTTTGTAAATTACTGTATGAATGTAACGTGACGGTCATTTTCAACAACGGCCTTATGAAAACCAAAGACATGAAGATTTTTGATAGGCAGCAGCGTTTTTAAATAGTTACAGACTTCATAAGGATACCTTTATGTTTTTTTAAATAAAATATTTTTTTAAAAGTATCCATCTTTTAATTTTTAAATACTTTTTCTTTTAAATTAAAGGTGATAAAAACCCGACAACAATTACAAGGTGAACTCCAAACTACCAAAGAAACTAAACAACCCTATAGAGGAGTCTATCAATCTATTCGTTCCATTATCAAAGCCGAAGGAGTATGGGGCCTGCAAAAAGGTCTCGGAGCTGCTCTTACATTTCAATTTGTCCTCAATAGTTCCCGATTGGGATTTTATCAAACCGTTGAAGACTGGAATTGGACAAAATTAGATAAAGACAAATCACATCATTCACCACCTCTTTGTGTGTTTTGGGGTGGAGTTTCCGGTATTCTAGGATCAGCTTTGGGCTGTCCATTTTATATGATTAAAACTCAGTTGCAAGCACAATCTGTCGGGAAATATGCTGTAGGCTATCAGCATCATCATAAAAACACACTCTTTGCTCTGGTCAATATTGTCAAAGAACAAGGCTATTTTGGATTGTGGCGTGGTTTCTCGGGAATCGTACCACGAACTGCTGTCGCATCTTCTGCACAACTTGGAACTTTTTCGTCATGCAAAGATATTCTTGTGCAATATGAAGTAAATAATGCAAAAAATTGTTGTTTAGGAAAATTTAATGGGGTTTAAAATTTGTATTGCAGGTTTTTCAAAATTCTTTCCTTTTGACGGCAATGGGGGCGAGTATGGTGAGTGGTTTCTTTGCTGTTGTTTGTATGACACCTTTTGATGTTGTTGCAACAAGAATGTTTAATCAAGGTGAGTTTTTTTAATTTTATTTATTCATCATCTGCATGATTAATATTTATACTCTTCAAATTCAACAGGAGTTGATAAAAATGGAAAAGGACTTATGTATAAAAATATTTTCGATTGTTTCGAAAAAACTTTCCGTTACGAAGGCCTAAAAGGTCTGTATAAAGGGTTTGTACCTAATTATTGGCGAATGGCTCCACATACGATACTTAATTTAACATTTTGGGAACAATTTAAAAGATGGAAAAATATTTACCTAGCCGAAGAAGGAGCTGTTTACTTTGAATAAATCAAAATCAATGTGGTGTTAAAATGTGAACTTACATAACTATGCGGGTACAAAGTATTGCAATAAAATTTAAGAATATTTTAGAATATTTGTGTTTGTTATTTTTTGTAAGTTTTTCAAAATAAATTCAAAAAGAATCATATTTGTGCTACTTTGAACTGAGGACTGGGCCACACAATATGAATAGGAAATAGGTATAGCCCTAGGCAATTTCATTGGAAAGTTCTTTTCCAATTTGACAAGGAATCCTTTTACATAAAACATTAAATGGAGTTGTGAAGAAAATGAATAAATCAGAAAACAGTAAAGTTCAGCTTACAGTTGTCTGGAAAAAAGCTTGATCAGTTGTAGATTTGACTTAATAGTTTGGTAGATTTTTCTTGACTAACTTTCCGGTCAACTTTCCATTAAAGTTGCCTTAATTGGAAGGCATTTTTTTGCAGCTGACCAATCAGAGATTAGAAACTTGCCTAACTTTCAAGTCCCTTACGTCGTCTGAACCAACCCAATGGGCAGGTTCAGGCAACACAAGGGACTTCATTTGCAGTCAACTTCATTCTTTGAACGTACATTTTGACCAAGGCAACTAGTTAGTTTTTTAATTGTCATGAATTTTAAATTCAGAAATTTACTTCGCAAACCTCTACCTTAAGTTCATAGTACAAAAGCTACCAAAAACATTAATGTGTATAAAACACTCCTTTCAGCTTTCAGGCAAGCTACAATCACAATACAATCCATCACTATTTGTATTTCGTATTGTAAGGAAATATTACTTATGTTTTTCTTTGTCAAATTGACAAGGAACCCTTTTACAAAAAATATCTAATAGATTTGTGCAGAAAATAAATAAATCATGCAGCCCTATTATGGCTATCAACTATCAATTATTTGATAACTGATAACTTCTATCGATTTACTGATAATTTGGTATTATGACTATCACATGATAATTTTTCACCCATTGTGAATACTAATCAATATATATATATGTTAGCAACAGAAAACAAATAGAAAGGCTTGCACGATAAACCTTAGTTCCTCAGTACAATTGCCTTCAAACATCAATTCTAGTGAAGGCATTTCGTTCTTCAGCCCTATTATGGTTATCAAATATCAATACGATATTTGATAATAGTTGATAATTATCAACAAAATTAATGAATAGGTATTATGGTGATCAATAATTATCAATATTTTTGATAAATAGTGAATTAAAAGATCTATTGTGAATAGCTTTATTGATAAACTCGGTATTACGGCTATCAAACATATTGATACCCATCAAATATTCTATCAGCTACAAAATCTTCGTTTACAAATGTATCAAATATTCGTAAATGGTAAATAATTGTAATTTAAATACGATTTATAAAAGTTTTTTTTGTAGTTTTTATTGAATATACAAATTGAAGAACGAAATGCCTTTACTAGAATTGTTTTTTGAAGGCAATTGTACTGAGGAACGAAGGTTTATCAAACAGTATTACGAGATGCTTCAAACCCACAAATGCCTTCTGCAACCTCAGGATTTTCCTCCATTAGTTCCACAAGCCTTTCTATTTGTTTTCTGTTGCTAACTATTCTACTCATAAATAAACAAAATATTATTAAGAAAAAAGGGAAATTTATTTAATGAAAACAACTTACATTATTCCACCGAAATTATTTATAGACCAAAACACAAGAACTCAACACAAATGACAAACGTCAAACACTAAACAAAACCTATTCACAATCGTATATTGATTAGTATTCACAATGGGTGAAAAATTATCATTTGATACTCATAATACCAAATTATCAATAAATTGATAGAAGTTATCAAATAATTGATAGTTGATAGCCATAATAGGACTGTATGATTGATTGTCGAAAAACCATTCACCCACAATGAGTGACTGTTTGGTGCGGTTTATGGGGTTTATGGCGGGCCGTATTTTTTACAAAATGAGGCCGGTCAGGTAGTTACTACGAATGGTGTTCGGAATATGTATATGGATGTGGACTATAAATGGTTTTAAAAGGACGATTAAACTTGCCACACATCTAACGAAACAATATCTCTTTTTCGCGACAAATTCAATGGCCGTGTTTTCTCACGTGATGGCGATGTCAATTGGCCTCCAAGATCATCTGATTTGACACCGTTGCACTTCTGTCTTTGGGGTTATTTGAAAGAAAAGGTGTACGTCGATAAGCCAGCAATAATGCAAGATCTAAATGTTGAGATAAATCGGCGCATTAACGGCATATAACGTCAATTATGTCTCAGCGTTATCGAAAATTTGGACCATCGGATGAAGGTGTGCCGCGGAGGTCCCGGTATACATTTGGCCGATATTTTGCTCCATACACAATTGAACCATACTAATATTATCATAATAAAAAGAAATTACAATAATTTCCTCAACAATTTGTGTTTCATTTAAAATCAACATCAGCCCTTAAAATTTAACCACCCTTTAAAATTGGTGATGAATTTATTAAAATACTAAAAGATAAATACCGTTCCAGTGTCTGTCTTAAAAAAATGTGATTAATAAAAGTAAAAATTGTGGTTTAAAATGTTTATTGCTGCGTTAGTACATTTTGGGTGTAAAGATTTATTTAAATATTTGTATACAAAAAAATAAATTTAAATACGAAGATACATAAATAATGAAAATAAAACAAACAAAAAAAAATTAATTTACATTAGTTTTTGGTTCTGTGAATTTTTGTTTGTATCAAATACAGGTTTTAAGGAAATTGAGGAAAAACTAGAAATTAAAATTATTCTAAATTCTGGGAACAAAAATAAAGTATTCATTAGTTTAAAAAAAAAAAAACATTTGTTTCAATTAAATTAATAATTCTATTTTTATTATATGTGTTTTTATATGATTATTATTATTTTTATTGCTTAAAAAATTATTAATGTAATTATTATTGTAAGCAATATTATTCTACTTAAATAAAAAGAAAACTTAATTGATATACAAATTAAAAACACACATAAAACATTTTTAAATATCGTCGAATTAATAACTTTCGAATAAAACACAGTCTTTGGTTATGAATTTAAGTTCCATTTGCTTCTTCTTTACACAATTAATAATCTTGGCTATTTAGTTAGAATCTAAAATAATATTTTAACTTAATACGATTTTCAATATTACCCATCAATATTGTTTCTTTGTTTTTCTTTTATGAATTTAAATTAGAAGTTTTCGTGTTTTTTTTTTAAACATAAATTAGTAACAGAAAAAATACAAATTATTTTACAAAGTCTTTTTACATTGTTATTTTTTTTTTCATTCTTATTTTGTTTGTTTACATATAAGTATATTGCTTTAAGGCTCATGCATTTACAAAATATATATATGTATGTATATTTATTTTTATAAACAAATGATAATTTAGCTTTCGTTAAGTGATGATTGGTAGCTAAGTGTGTGCTCACGTTCATCGTACACACTTTTCGCGTAGTTTATCTGAAAAGAAAAGTGTGGGTATTTTAGTAAAGCGTATTAAAAGTGTTGAAATTGAGGGTTTATTTTTTCGCTCGTTCTAGGATTGAATATGGCCTCTTAAAATGAAATCCAAAGGCCTTTTTTGTAAAAAGCACATTGTAAAAAAAGGGAGGTAGGTATTAGAAATGAGGTGTCGTTGTATATTGGTTTTGAATTCTTGAACATTGCAATGACAAGAAAAGACAAAGCATGGTAAGGCATTCGCGTAGTATGACTAAGAAAATAATATCTGCACTTCACAGAGCAGCCGATGTTGGATTCAAGAGTAAACTGATGGGCATTCTTAGAAGCCCTAGGATTTCAATTAAACTGTTTAAGAAGGGAATTGTAACTGACCGTTAAAATAACGGTAAGAAAGGGTGAGGCAAGAAATTTAACAAAGTTGTTGGAGTCGTGTAATGGTGTTGATGATACACGTATTGGGTCATATGCCAAATGATGAGTTCAAGTTCTTTACTCACTTTTCTGAGAACTTTCTTAGAGTGGTATGCAGAAAAAAATACAGAGACCGAGATCCATCTCAAGCTGTGAGTTCGAACTCAAAGTGTTGAGATCGATCTCTCGACGAAAGCTCTATGTGAGAAAGTTCTAGTTTTGATATGCTAAAAGATGAGCAAACGCTCGATTGCATGAAATCGATCTCACAAATTGTTGAGGATAGGTTTTCTCTTACTCAGTTGATAAACAACTATCAAAATGGCCGAGTTTCTGAATAATTTTGTTACAAATCTTGTTTATAAAAATAGAAGATGTCCAATTGGTGAAGATTTTCAAAAATTGTATAGATTTAGTGAAACAGGTGTGCAATTATTGGCAGATGAGTTTTTGGGCCCAACCCCCTGGAAACACGCGGTGGTGCTTTGACTCATCAAGAAAAAATGAAGATTTTTCTGCGTTATGTAGGAGATCCTGGATTTCAAAGCGGTGTTGGTGAAGTCATTAGTGTCAATCAATCAACGATATCTAGGGTGGTACAGAAAGTCGAAACAAAAATTGCAAGCCGTGCAACTGATTACATCATATTAACACACACTTCTGAAAAAATAGAAGAAGCGCAAAGGTTATGGAGCAGTAAGTATGTGTTTCCTAATGCCATTGGTGCTCTGGATTGTACAGGTACAGATGTGCGTATAAGGAAACCACTCTATCACTACGAGGAGTACGTCAACCACAAAGGATACTACCCAATAAATGTACAGGCTACGTGCAACGTGGATGAAAATTTACAAGCATTGAAGTTTGCTGGTCAGGACAAGTCGTTGGAGATGGATATACTGAGAATATCGAGATGTTTCTTCTGATAAGACAGCATTGAGTTTCCGAAGTATTAAATTCCTATCAGTTGTACAATGAAGTGTAAGTCGGAATTTAATGAGCTTATCACAGTTTGGCGTTACAGTTCTACATCCGAGCATCCGAGGAAGACGGAGGTCAAACTGAAAACGGATATAAAAAGCTAAGATCACTATAGTTAGCAAAACAATTTATTGGATTAGAAATTCCAGACAGGAGATCATTTATTAAAATGAAGAAGAGTGTCGGGGAAAAAACGGAGCCCTTGTGCACACCAGCATTTATATTGTGGGTTTAAGAATTGAATCCGAAAAAAAACAACTTATATTAAACGTTTCGTGTACTGCTTTTCAAGACAGGACTTTCACCACACTATGAGTACGAAAAAAGATGGTCCAATAGAACCATACGCGCCTACGAAGTGACACTATCAGCGAAGGTGGATTTTGAGGCGAACTGCTAGCTAAGGTTGGTCCGAGAAAGAACTCCTCATTTTTGTTTACGAATGACCAAAAATACTAACATTGGGTTATTAAAGTATTTTTGCGGAAGTTTTTGGTCATGTGAAAATTTGGTACCTTGCATATGATCGTTGCAGGCTTTTTTGGCTTGCTTAAACCTTTTCCTCTTTTTCCTTGATAACCTCTTTGTAACTAAAATCAAACCATGACTTAGTTCTTCAATCCTATTCGGGAGAAAATATCTCATTCCCAAAAGAATCAAACTTGTGATCATATAAGCACTGAAGTTAATTTCGATATCGAGGAAACATAGTAACCAGTTAAAAATTCTGAAGAAATAAATTACAACGTCCCAGTTTTAATTTGGTGGTTTGATACGAGAGATCGGCAAAAATCTCAGGAAAAACCAAGAAGAATTGTAACCATTGTAATCACCCGGGCTTAAGTGAATAAAATTTTCCTTAACTCCTAACATTTTAAGCTACTTCTATTAAGCTCGAATATATTTTATGGAAATATGATCCGAGGGAATTTTGAAAAAAAAAAAATGATTCAACTTACACATCTTGCTGCCTTTTCAGCCATTTCCTCGGATTGACAACGAACCCTTGGCCTTCCAATCTGTCCTAGATTCTTTGATATTTCTATGTAGTAATGCGGCTTAGCTTTGGAATTGTGCGAACTTTGTGCTGTCACTGGATGACACGATAGCACCTCATCCAAATGACATTCCAACATCACAGTGGGTTCTTCCTCGGTGCGAGAGAACAGTCGTAAATATTCCGTCGACACCAGTAATCTCAATTTAGCGTCTCTATCGTTGCATAAGTCTTGCTCATACGACATTAATTGTTCGGAAAAATTCCTCCGATTTATTAGATACAAATACTGTTGACCTTTGGCTTGTCGATATGAATATGGTGGCAGTAGGCCACCTGGTGCTCCGGTTACACATCTTGGTGGGCGTTTTCTCTCAGGCAGTACACGATGGGCACTCTTGCTGGTTTCTCTTACAGCCGAAGCTGTTTCTGAGGCCAAATCCAAAACACCTATAATGGGCTTTGTAACAGTGCCAACAATTCCCTTGCCCAGGCCACTTATGAAGCCTTGAAATCCGTCGGTTTGGACTCCCTCGTATGTGTGACGAACAATACTCGTAACACCACCCAGCAGTCCGAAACCCAAACCCTTTAGACCAGCAGCTAAATGCTCCCCAGATGTGTTTGAACCAGTTGGGACCTCGAGGATTCTCTGACGGGTTTCGGTGTCTTGTTCGTTAAGCACTACACGTCCCAGTCCATCGGATATCGTCTCGGTGAGTTTTGCAGTGGAATTTGAAATTCCATGAGTCACGTTCTTCACCAAACTCTTCACAGAACCCTCGAAAATGAGCCCCGAAACACCTTCGGACAGGTCATTTGCAAAACCCAAAGGATTACCGAGGAAATCCACACATCCCAGAATGTATGCAGCATGCCATTTAATCTGGTTCTTGTAGTGTGACTTTATCGCCCTCATGTACATTTCCAGTGTCTCGAAATGATGCCTATCGGTGAAGTAGTCGAATTCAATGAGAGCGTCCTCGAACTTGATCATGGTCAAGCCGAGTTTCCTCTTCATCTCACTTAATTGTGGAGATAGTTTCGATGCCGTAATCACACTTAGCCGTATCTGCGGGAGGAAGGAGAGAAATTTAATTTGAAAAACAAAATTAGATAGATGTGACAATTGTTTAGAAAACTCACATGAGTCGAATGAATTTGTAAATTTTCAAAATAGTATCGTTTAGCATTTGAAGCCAGAATTCGCTTCTCAACTTGTTGTGCTTCATATTCGGATTCATCAGCCAAACTCGTCGCCGAATGATGTGACGAGCCCAGACCTAGGAACATAGCCATCTTTAGAATCAACCGTTCCTCCAGATAAACTACACACGGTCTCAAGTCAAATTTTAAGTATTCAACAATCACAGCGTTTTTATTGGGACTCGAGAGAACCCTAGCGTTAAAAGTCAACGCATTTGGGTTCCCACTTTCGATGGCCATCGATGGGGCAGGTGACGACGAACTCACATTCGGTTTGATGGTATACAATAGAATGGGACATGGAGTGTCGAGCAGCTGATTATCAATTTGCAACGTATTCACTCCAAAGTCAATTGAACGGACTGATGGCGTGGCTAGAGCTTCGATTGTGATGTTTTGTAGAGTGATGTAAGTCAGTTCCTCGCATGGTTGTCGTGATATCACAGATATTCCTATACCCTTCTCCAGATCAACTTTGACCTACAAAGGAACATATTTTTTTCATTCCATATTGAATGAAGTATAGAAATGCCTTTTAAAACACTTACACTCAATTCGTCAACGAAATGTGATTTTTGATCCTTCTCCCGGAAGCCACGATTCGACTTGATTTTCACAGCCGAAGCATGCTTCCATTGGGGATCTGGTGTCAGAGAATTTGAAAGGGGATTTTTTACATCTACTATTTGTATTGTCTTTATTGGTCCATCCATGCGAATTTTTACATCCAACTGACCAGAACCTGGTCGTAGCTTCTGTCTTTCTATGTTCTGTTCAATAGGAACCAGCACATCGCTTAGAGTTCGTGTTTCGGACTCGATTCGTCCTAGAACTGCATCGGATCCAGGCCGAAGACCAAAAACACCATTACGGGCCTGTAAAAAGTACAAATTAAACCATTCAACAAATTGGAAGAGAATCAACTGAAAGATCTCACCTGGACACACATATTTGCATGGCACATCAGTCTTCCATTTTCAAACTTCCACGTTTGTGTCGTTTGTCGTTGGGTATTAGGAGCCCGTACACAGAGATTAGTGTAGTCATTTGGATTCGGAGCTTTCTCTAAGTCCAGCACCATCCGCGTCACCGAATATGCTGACGATCGGCCGGGTTCACTTGGTGGAGACGAGCCCTCATGTTCCAATTGCCCTAGCTTATTCATGAGCCACAGTTGAGATCGATCTCCTGCGTGTTTACGCATCAGGATCACCTTAGAATTCTTCACACCCAGCACCAGATGTTGACTCTCTATGTCGAACTCTGAGGATAAGTAAAGATGTTCGGACACCGATGGCGTTTGAAAAGTTCCTTTGAAGGCGAGGTATATGAAATTCGAGTAAGTCAATCCCTCGGAACAGCTCAAATTTCGCAGAGGTATTTCGATAGAATTGCCACCAGGAGCTTCAATTTGCAGCAATTGATGTCCAATAGGATCATCAAGGGCATAAGACAGAGAGGAATTCGGACGAACTGTGGTTCTCCATTCCGGCTTGCAGCCATATTGAAAGAATTTAATGGGAACCTCGGAGAAATTATCCAATCGAATTGGTGGCGGGAGAGCATGAGCATCGCCGAATAGCAGGAAATATGTGGAGCCCTGCAGAATGACCTCGAGACGTAGGAATCGCATGTCACCCATGTCGTTGCGGATGTTTATGTAGAGAGATTGTGCTTCGTTGATGGGAATGCCACTCGACCAGTGACAACAATCGACATCAGCCATACGCACACAGAGCAGTGGCTCCTGGTCGGATCGTGGCCAATGGAAAGGGAAATGACACCCGGGAACTGCATCGATGTAAGTACTTCGTGATTCCAAATCAACCTTAAGAACACAAAGAGTCTGTGAGGAAAAACTCAAAAAGTTTCAAAAGATCTACTTACGGGCTTAGTAACGTGACATTTCTGTGCAAACTGCAGTTTTCTACTGCTTCGGTTGTATAGCTGGAACCTAGGAGAAAACGTCACTACACTTGTTCTCGAGTAGCGTCCACGGCCTCGACGAACCTCCACCCCGATGGCAAAGCTATCGTTGGAATTTGCTGCCTTCAGCTGACGATAGATGATCTCCTTGTGAAGACTGAAACTCTGGCACCACTAGAAAACAAAAACCCCTTTAAAAAAAACCCTTACTCCAAAAGTGGACTCTTGTAGCGCTTACTTGATTATTAATACCATAACGCTCGCCCAGACGAATCTCCAGAGACGGTGATGCCTCAGGATCTGAGAAAGAAAACATTAGTGGAGTCACCACCCGAGCCATTTCGTGTTCTTCAAACTGTCCCGAAGCTGGCTGGGATACACCTTCTTGCCGAAACACCAGCGGCAGACCAGTGCGATTCACCAGCCAGAAAGGTGCACTTATAAATATTTCCATTCCATTCCCCTTGATCGCTTGAATGGACGCCCTCAAATGTAGATCACGATTATTTATATCGAGGAGTTTCAATTTCGGCTCGACTACTCCAGTGTGGCCAACCGGGATCTTCAGCTGCCCAGAGACTTTGTAATTGTCCAGAGTGATGCTCAAACTGATGGCTTCCTCCAAACTTACTTCATAGATATTTGCGGTGGTCGATGATGTTATCCTTCCCTGAGTGTGACTGGTGGTCTTGTCCTGCACCTGGCCGGAAATCTTATACAACAAATCACAGCAAAGGAGGTTGGTGATTCTGAGAGGAGGAATCAGCATGATCGTGTGGCCTGGAACACCATCCCGATGAGGATAGCCGTCCCGTTTGATTGTGGTCACGACATTGTATACCTTATCCCGATTGGCCCGACAAATTCGAGGCTCCTGGATGATATCCTCGACGCACTTTGACCACGAGATTCCCTCATCGCACAAACCAAAGTGCCTGTTGCCATTTCTTGACGTGGTCAGTGTTTGTTGGAAGAAGTACTCATTTAACTGGTGATTCAAGTTTGAATCCCTTGGAGCATACTTGACCCGATCCAGCGCGTTACCATTCCTTTCATCATCTGGAGTCAGCTCGAACATCGGCATAAAGAAGACATCCGAACGCACCCGACTGAGCGGCACACTGAAACATTTACTTGGTTCCACCACCGCCGTCTCCTGA
Organism: Eupeodes latifasciatus; assembly: GCA_920104205.1. Taxonomy (NCBI): domain Eukaryota; kingdom Metazoa; phylum Arthropoda; class Insecta; order Diptera; family Syrphidae; genus Eupeodes; species Eupeodes latifasciatus. The sequence goes on from OV049924.1 coordinate 57,039,432, forward strand.
TCCAGTTTAAGGAGGATCTTGTTGTCCAGTCGATTGATCAATCGCAAAGCCGACCTTACAGTTATGAGTTTTTGAGCCGAACCAACAAGTGATACATCGAATACAATGCGGGCTTTCTCCGATGGTGAATCGTCTTGGAGAGCGTGGCGGAAGAATATGCCCACTCGGTCAATAGACACCGGTCCAACCTGAGCCCAACCCTTGACCTGGACTAGGATTTGATGTAAATTCAATTTGTGCGAGTCCAAATGACGCAACTTAGTTTGTGGACCAAAACCAAAGGGCACAGTTTCATAAGGCTGCACCTGGATCCATTCACTGATCATATTGTGGCTGGTGACCTCTGTTCGGGTGATCCCTCCCGGTTGAGTGAGGAGAATCTTAAACGACAACACCTGTCCGGTGTCATTTTTGAGTGAGAATGGCACGAATGGAGCCCGACGTCGATAGTTAATTGGGCAATCGATGGCACTGGTGGTTGATGTTGCAACGGCATTGTTGGTGCCTTCATAGTAGTCCTGTGTCCAGTTGTTTCTCACAAGCTGCCACAGCTCGATGAGAGTCGTTGTGATGTTGACTTTTAGCATTTGCTTGGACATAATCGAGAGATTAAGGAGGTTGCTCTCGTTGCTCGTCTGTCCAGTGCTGTAGTTCCAATTCGCTGTGCATTCCCATGGCTCAATCACTGGCTCCCAACCACTCAAGTGACGGTTGTAGTAGTCACTGGCTATCACAGCCTCCAACTGGCCACTGCAGAACACCGGAATCCTTAAGGGATTATACTGGCTAGTCAGCGATGCTAGCCTCTCATTCAGCAACTGATTGAATTTGAGCTGTGACAGGGAGAGTTCCAACAGGGGGACATCTGCGTCCATGCAATCATCAATGACACACACCGAAATGCACTGAGCATTTATCACCACCGAATGCACTTCCATAGTCGGCTGTCGTGTGGCTCTCTGTTGGGTCAACCATAGGGCCGCCTCGTTAAGCTGATTCTTGCACATTTCTAAAGCCCTAATACAATCGGCCCGCTTGAATCCCATGGCCATGAGTGGAGCTATCAACTCTGCATCTGGCAGACTGTAGACCGATTCCCGATGCATTGCTGTGCGTTTCTTTTGTGCGGTTCGAGTTTGCTTCGGAAGGGACTCGATCATTCGAATAAACATCTTCACATCGTGATACGACAATCGGATGCACAATTGCTTTTGGATCTGGATATCGATGGTGTTCTCACGCAAATCCAAATTAACGGTAATTGGATCGATGATCGACAGAGCAGTTTCATTCTCAAAGCCCAACATGCACGAGAACACTTCCAGATGATTCAGATTCACCGAAATAGGTCGAATGAGATCCATGGGTTTGAACGAGAAAACCGTTGTGCTCTTGAGGATGATCGCATTGGTGTCGTATTGGTCTGTCTTCTCCACGAAAACCAACTCCGAATCGGTGATGTTGAGAATCACTTCCATGGGAATTTTATCTGTTTCGTCCAACGTGCTCGAGCTCATGGAGACTCCGGTGTTTTTCATTCGCATAATCGCCCCCGATGGAGGATCTGCATCTTGACTGAGATAGTCCTGAAGATTCTCGATCCAATCGATGATTGCCATCACTCTCATATTGTTCAGTAGAATCGTAAACTTCGAATGGTCCTTTCTTTGACGACTGTGAACTTCCGCCTGAACGATATTAGACCCAACTTCTGCTCGTATTGGCTGTAAAATGTTGGTGAAAACATTCTTCGGTGCCTCTCGGCTGCTTCGCTGAAAGCGAGAGTCGGTAATTAAAATTTCCTGCGACACCAAGTCGATGTCTTGAGATGAATCGCTATACGAGTCAATTTTCAGACAAGATTTGATGAAATTTATACAAGCCAGAGGCTGATCCTCATGCAGACGATCGTCGGACCGAGAGTTTAACAGAACCGAGACATCTTCTAGATCAAGATTTATCGACAGATTATTCCAGACAATCTTATCAGGTATTGTTAGTTGTTGGACTTGTTCCATTGACGTGATATTCATTCGACTTTCGGCCAAACTAAACGAATAATTGTTATAGATGTCGTCGATATTCTCCCCCAAATTATACGCCAAAAACCCCCTCACAAGTTTGTACTGCTGTAAATTTAGAACTCCACTCAAACGTGACAAAGTTCCCTGCACACTAACATCGGGACAATTGTGACTACTCCCCGAATCCATATTCCTCTCGACTTGCAACTTCAAATGGCATTTCTCCTTGAAAATACTATTTCCAGTTTTCAATGCCCAAAAACTTCCCATATCCAAACAGATATCAGCATCGTTCTCGTTGCGTTGAAGTTCTTGAGACTTGGACACTCGATCGCCGGTGAATAGGTTCGTATTGACAAGATGGATTTGCATAACATCCAGAATTTCATCCATCAAAGCTTGGTCGGATTTTTTACTTATCACATGACTTTCACTTGCCAAATGGAAACTATTAGAGAGAGTGAATTCTCCCAGATCGGCAACAATCATGCGATTGCTTTCAAAGCTGAGGGGTAAGAGGACAATGGGTGAACCAGCACTGATTTCAAGACCAAGCTGGGTTGGACGCTGTTGGGCATTCGGGGCTCGATCGGAGAGTTTGATTTTTTTCATAACAGGCTGTAAATGAACAAAAAGAAAAAGACAAAATGATTATTTCCAGAAATCGTGTTTATCGTCAAGAGAGATAACTTACTGTTTGAAGCTGCAGGAATTCCTTAATAAATGCCTGAATTTCCATAACAAATCGCTTCGTATGAACATATCGTACTGAGGACATTTGAATCTTTAATGTTGCATCTTTCGATAAAGATCGTTGATCTCCTTTTTCATCTTGCCTAAATAAACAATGAAAGAAATAAAAAAAGATTATCTTGTTAAAACTCTTTCACTCGATCCTCTACAAGAAATACAAAATGACCACCTCATCACTTAGCCTGTTTGTTTGTTTTGACATCAACACACTGATAATAATATTTCAAATTTTTTTAAACGGAAAAGACTTTATATAGCAAGCCAGCATTCTTTACTCGTCATATACCAACTTTTAAGCGTCCTACAAATGAACTTAACCTCTCTTCTCTTCAAGGAGTGATAATTTTCTTATTCTTACCAACCTCAAGACCGATCGTAGGTACAATCACCAGATTACACATTACAAAACAATCAGTCACGCCACGGATGCTGTAAACAAAAAACACAAACCAAAAATTGACCCACCTTTTATAAATAAACTTCAAGGCCTCTGATCCACTGGTGAGGAACTTCTCCCGATAGATTTTGCCATAGTTTGTCAGATCATACAACGAAACCGAACCCAATCGACCTTCCACCGTTTTGGTCAAGTCATATTTGGCTACCACAAAGAATGCATTCGAAACATTTGCTTTGGCCAGTTCCGATTCATTTCGAACGAATACCAAGTTTAACGAACGCACTGTGATCTCGAGCTCACTGTTTCCATTTGAATGAACTTCATCGATTTGCTCCTCGGCTCCATCTTTGGGTGTGCTCTCATCCTCCTCATCCGAGACAAGACCGAAGAAATCCAGAACCATAAACCATCTTTCAACGGATATGATCAAATTCAAACAATTGAAATCAATGGAACTTGTTTGTCTGCGGTTTTGATAATTTGTCGCCAAAGTGGGACATTTTGGATCGATCAACAGAGCCGAGTATATGACCAAGTTATCTTCATGTGCTTTCGATTGTGGTGAAGGAGGTGGTGTTCCCGGACATTCGGCTCCTGCATCCACTTGCAATCGACTACGATGGTAGTTTATAGCATTGAGAGTCGTCGTAGGCGCTGCCGCTGAAGAATTACAATCAAATCCAGCACTTGACTCTAGATTCTCTGGTAACGACCCAGTCGGCATATCATTATTTAATGCCACCCGCACCAAATCAGGACACGACGACGACGGAGCATTAACTGGTCGGCAAGTTCTGTCCTCCTGAGCTGACGACACAACCATTTGTCGATATTTCGAATCGATGGGGCACTTAAGATCTTCCATCAGAATCGAACGCAACATCACCTGCACCACAGTCTCGTACTGACTTGCCTGGTCATACTGCACGCTGAACTCCCGAAATGTTATCTCAATAAGTGGGTTATCGTGCTCGTTTTTCAATTGGATTATGAATATCGGGAGAGAAAATGAAATTTTCGGAGTGAGTTCTTTGTGCTGATTATCGGGTTTTTCGCTGTGGAACATTTTCTCCGGCAAGCGATTATTCAATTCGAATGGCGATGAATTATTGTCAGTTTCTAAATGCATTGTATCCACAGAGACCTCAGCCGGTGGGCGGACCAAATCGTTGGGTATCTTGAAAACATTATCCAATGTCTCGAGAAGTTGTTCGTATTGCCTGCGAGATAGGGAGATCTGCAGCGGTTGTGTTACACTTCCATCGATCTAAAAAATCAGACAAAAATATAAAACAAATCTTCTCAAGACCTCTTTATCTCATTTAAGAGCTACCATAAGATCATCTTCATCTCGTTGTTCCTGAGAATAACCGGCCGAAGTTATCGTATAATCTTCAACTGCAAACTTCTTCACCTCCAATTGTATAACGGTGTCATGAAGTATCGCCACTGCATCTGTCGCACAGGAATAGAATTCTTCAGCCCGAGGCAAAGCTGACAAACGGAAACCCTTCCGCCGACTTGTGTCCAAGGAGAATAAATTCATGTTACGTATTTCGATGGAATATTTGTCGCATAATCGAACAATTTCACCAACATTTGTTTTGTTAGCAATTTGTGGTTCGTTTCGTTGGAAGTCGACTTCGTCAATTGTGAAAATTTCTTCATCATCTTCATTTGTATAGTTGTCCAGGGAGTAGGTTGGTGGTGATCGGAGTTCTTCTTGATTGTTTGTGACTGTGATTTTTCCCAAATGGGCCACAAGAACCTGAGCACTGCAGCTCGAACGAGGCACCACAAGAACTGGAGTGTCTAGAATTATGTCGAGTCTGTGAGTAAAAAAAAGGGGAGGGGAAAATTGATATTTTTTCTTCTATAAGCAACTAAAATAAAGGACCTACTTGAGTTTAACTTTTTTACCGCCTTTTTTGACTTTGTGTGGACTGGCAAAAAGTCTTGGTTGTTTTTCGTTCAAAGGAGTATCGATGAAAATCTCAACTGGGTCATTCAGAGGTTGGACGAGACCTATGGCCATATCAGTGGCCTTCTCACGAATCGATCGAGCAAAGTTCCTGCAAAAGCTATACATGAATGTTATGGACCAAAAATCAATTTAAAGTGTGTGTACTTAAGATAATGTTTAAATTCCTTGGCACACCAACTAATTTCCTGGACAAATCTCGCACAATGTGTATACCATACGGAAGCCATTCGAATTTTAACACTCACAGTAGCGGTAACATCTCGCGAGACATTAAACGACAGTGCCTGCGTTTGCTCAATCATCTTATCCTTACCCATGCCATAGCCCCCGCCACCACCGCTATAGCCATACACTTCCTGTGTCAATGAGTTAAGCAGGTCCTGTCGCATGTCTGGCGGATCGGTTAGGGGATCTTTGCCCACCGAAAAGATTCGCTGATGGTTTACTCCTTCTGGAGTGAGATCCAGGATTTGTAAGCCACCAAGTGAACCATTAACCGATATCTCTTGACCGAGGGTGGCATGAATTTTCGCCTCGCTCATTGTGAATGTGCCCACTTTTCGTCCAACTAGATAGGAGTCTCGTTTCAGGGCACGCAGAACGAGAATATTCAGACGATGGAAATCGAAGGTGATTTCGGTGCGAATTGATGTGATAGCGTTGGTTGTTGCGCCGCCGCCGCCGCCTCCAAGACGAGTCTCGGTAAATTGACGTTGCAGCTGATGGCGACGATTTAAATCAATTGATGTCGGTCTCGCTGCCGCGGGCGTCGCGCTACCAGTTTGTAAAACAGGAGCAGCAGTTGTTGATGATTTGGTTGGTTTTTTATTTGGAACAACTCGATTCACAAATCCAAGTAATTCAACTATAGTCTCTTGGTTGGCTAAGGAATGGAGTTTGACAGAGAGTGGAGAAAGAGTACGTTAATTTTGTATTTATACGAAAAATGCATAAGCAAAAAGAAAAAAACTTACCAATTATATCTAAATTATTAAAATTAATATTTGCTATTTGCAATGGCTCTGTGTCTGGCGTTGAGTTTATAAAATTTATTTCCAATGTGATGAGAGCATCTAAATCACCCAAAGTCGACCAAGTTGCTGAGTTAGCTTTTTATATTTATTTAATTTGTTTTCAAAACCAAAAAATTCAAACAAATTTGAAGAACATAGGAAAATACCAATCATCGAAACACGAAAAGCGAAAATTAAAAAAATGAAATAAAAATATATAAAAATAACCAAAAATTAAGAAAAGAATAAATAAAAAATAAAATGCGGGGTTCCACGAGAAAAATGCAACCAAAGAAAAGAATATTGCCTACCTCTCTGAAGAGAACTGATAGCTTTGCTTATGGTAAGCGGACTGGTTGGCCTTCGATTGTCTAAGGGATCTGGTGATGCTGGTGACGTTGGTGAGCATGGTTCACTTTGTTTAAGGCTTCCTGAGACACTATCCATTCTTAAAGAAAAAACGGACATTCAATTCAAGTCAATAGAACAGTCTAATTTTTAAATCCCTTACCCCACATGTCTATGACTTGCGATAAGCAACTCAAAATCAGGTCCAAATGATTGTATAGCATCGACCAACAATAAGCCATGAACAGATAGCGAAATATTCGTGTCTTCTGGTCGTTTACTGAGACCAGCCCGAACTCCAGAAACTTGTAGCTCTGCAATACTCCTTCCTCTCGATTGCACCTCGAGTGACATCTGATCGATGACAAATTGCAACATAATTAGATTCATCTGTTGTTGTTGTTGTTCTGTGGTGTTTGCTGATTCATCCAAACTCAACGAATCATCATCCAAATGGAAAGTCGATGAATGATCTGAGATATTAGATGGAGATGGATGAGCTTCAGGTGTCGGCGTGGAACTATCTGCCGAGATTATTGCTAGAATATCCATCAAAGCAGATATTTTGTGTTCGTTCACATGAGCAACAAGCTTTGGGAGAGTTCCAAAGAGAGTCAGTGATGGATACTCCGGATCAACGGTATGAACTACACGTCGTTCCAACTGCAACGATATACTAAATCTATCGAGCAGATGCAACGCCGAGGAACCTTTAACACTAGCAAATCCCCAGCGTTCCTTGCCCTTGCACACTAGCACCTGCAGATCGGTCATGTCAATTGTGTATTTATCATAGATTTTATCATGAAGAGCATCTTCCAGGCCTGTGTCGTTGTTTATCACAATGTCCGACAGATCTGGCACGGCTGAGAGTAATGTAGTCGAATCGGAGGGACTGTTTTCTGAACCGGGAGGCGTCGAGCAAGGTGTCATAAATGCCTCATCTTCTTCGCTTTCGAAGTTAAAGACCTGACCATTGATTTGTTCGACTCCCGCCGAAGCTTGTTCGGATTTTAATGAATTTTGCTGTCGGATTCGATTGTCGGTTGAATTTTTGGACAATTGAAAACGTCCAAAGTCCACGAGAACAATTGACGTGTTCTTTTTGGTGAAGTTCTCTACAAAAATAATTTGCGGTGCAGATACATCGATCTCAAGGCACCACGATTTTCGCTGACCCTAAAAACTGACTATTATAAAATTTTCTCACATTTCTAACATAAAACTTACCAAATCTCCTTCGATTATACTCTTCCAATTTTTGATAAGCCTCATTTTTGTGCTGTATTTCATCCGCTCGAGTCTTCGACGTGCGTTTGCATTCTGCAATGGACCTGTAAAGAAGTCCGTAAGCCATTTCAAAGCTTCCATGTTGTAAACCACATCGAGACATCTCGTTTTCACCGCCAGTCTGTAGTCGGTGTTGAATGCCAATGGTTTCTTTTCATATTGCAGCAGGAACCATGGTTCGTTGTTGTCATCCGTCGTCGCTTCTGTGTCCTTTTTCCCTTTGACATTTTGAAAACGACTGAATGCCGGCGGCACCAGCGGATCGTCCTTCATTTGCGGTTTTATCAATTCGGGAAACTCAGTATTCGGTGTGAATAGATCCTTGACACACACAGAACCCAGAGACAAGCCAATCAAATGGGATCCTGACCTCGGCCTCGTTTCGATGTTCAAATTCAAATTATCAAAATTCATTTCCATCATTGGTTTGACTTCGGCACTTGTGCAATTCTCACTGCAAACATTCAACTGTCCCCCGGTGAGGGAGAAGTCGAATTTCCCAAAAACAGCATCACGTTTTAGCAGAGAATTATTCTCTACCGAGCCTTCCAGGGCATTCAAAATATCATCTTCGAGGGTGTGTGATGAATCACTTGACGGCAGTAATTCACCACCGCTGTTCTCCGAAGCTGGAGATGCAGCTCCAGAGTTGCCGTACCATCCCCACCAATTGGGAAACCATTGAAAGAGCATGCTCCTTCCCTGATTCCCATCCTGGCCCTTCAAATCCAATTCACTTGTGACTAGCTGAAGGAAACAAACTTCCCGCAGAGTTCGCAGATCGTCCAGGTCACGAGACTTCTCCACGTCGAATTTGAATTGCTTGTCTTCCGGCGACAAATTCTCATTTGGATTCAGCAGGACTTTAGTGTACATTTTGATATAGCGTATGTTCTCTTTGGCTTTTGTCCATTTCTCGTTGGTGGTTTCGAAAAAGAATCCATGGCAACGCACTGCGTATAGCCACCAATCTTTTGTGTGTCCCCGCACTGAATTCGATGGACGAAGGACCCGGTAAGCCCGGATCTTGCTGATTGCTTGAAGTCCCCGCATACAATCCACCATCTGGGTGTATTGGAACTGAAATGAAATAAGTTTAATTTAAGTTTTCTAAAATAAAGAAAAAGTTCCAACTCACATCACTCAGACAGATGTTAACCTCCGTCACATTTACTTCACACGATAGTCTCGGTCGATTTCGTGTCCGAAGTGGAAGCGGACTCCTATCGTGCCGACAATGGGCCTTCGCACTAATCGGACTTATAATGTATCGATGTGCCCTGGTGGAGCATACAATTTCCATCGAATTGCTCAACTCACTCGACTGAATATCACGGCAGGTGTTCTCGGGAAACAGACGATCCCAATAGATGGCAAATGCCTTGAGCTCAACCAACTTAAAAGCAACTTCTTGATTCCACGATGTCGTGGAATTCTGCTGCCAATTTGCATCACAAGTGTGCGCTGTTAAAGATTCAATTGTAATTCCAGTTACGAAACTGAAATCTGGAATTGTTATCGAATCTTCATAACGAATATGAACTCCATTTATTTTTAGCTGGAGATTTTCACAGATATTCGTTGCCAAACCTGTGCCATAGCTCAACCAGCTGGAATACGATGAGGCATAGTAATTACTCTCACAGCTATCACCTTTTGCCGCTCGCCATTTGGCTTCGGCGTCGTCTAGTTGACATAGTTTATATTCAAGATCGGATTGTTTTTCTTTTTCGTCATCCCAATCGTTTAGGTCTTTTGGACCGATGACCGCATGGACACCTTCAATTATGATGCACCATGGTGCTGTTCTAAATTGACGAACTGGGATTTGTAGTTTTATTTTGCCGATGTTGCCGCTTATGGCTTGTAATGGAAGACCAAAGCTCCGGAGGGAATCTTTTCGTATTGGGACATTTTCTAATTCAACTTCACCTGGAAAAGAGAATATAATTATACAGATTAATGATCTTAGCGGTTAGTATAAAGGAAAATTAATAAGTTAGGAATACCGATTATGTGGATATGAGCATTCAACGTTCGGAGAAAATTTAACACTTACGAGTAGAATGGGTTTTAACAACTTCAAATATGTGAGTGAGAGGATTAGGAGAAACATCCCCTGAACATCCACAAAGTGAAAAGCGCTACTCTTACTTGGCAAACACTTCAATTGTTGATAACAACATGACTCAATCTGGAATAATCGTCGAAGAGATAATGAAGAAGTTACTGAAAGAAAACAATGATGAGCTTTACAAGAATTTGGCAACTAAGTTCGACTTGCAATGCCTACACGAAGATCTTGCCAGTCTTAAAGTTCATCATGAAGAACTGACACAACGAGTAATCCAATTAGAATCCCAAAATACATTTTTGGAAGCGCAGATCGACAGGATTATGCAAAAATCCACCGAAACAAACCTTGTCGTGCGGCTACAAAAAAACCATCCCGAAGCCTGTGAAAATGCTAAAGCTATCTGTGCTGGCCTTCTAAATGAACCCAACGCTGAAGCATTAGTTGATTCAGCTTACAGCGTTCGCACTCGTAACTCACAATCTGCAATGATTATTGTAAAAATGAAGTCTAGGGAATCAGCATTCAATGTTCTAAAGAAAGCTGGTACTCTAAAAGGAAAAGATATAAGCATCCAAAAGGATCTACCACGCAATGTACGACAAAGGCGAGCTTAACTCTTGCGCATTAGAAAAGTGCTCCTTGAAAGAGCCCCGCATGCAAAAATTGCTGTTCGAGACGACAAAATGGTTATCCAAGACAAAACTTTTACCTGGGACTCCTCGCTGGGGCTGAAGTGTGGGGAATATGATGGCCTTAACATTTTAAAATCTATTTTTGGAGACATTCCTTTTCTAAATTTATTAATGAATGATCTACTAAAACAAAACAATAAGTGTGTTCAGTGACGCTGTGCTGGACTGTTCTAGACAGAAAAGTACAGCTTTTTGCTGTTCATTGAGGTTTTTTCTGTGCTGAACTGTTCTACTTTCCTGTTCATTGACAAACCTAGAACAGTTTAGAACAGGATTTTCTGTTCTTGCTTTTGAGTCAGATCAGGTTAGAACAGACTCGTGAGAAATGTCAAAATCGAAGTTGTCATTTTTTTTGTTTACGTTTTGATTTGGCTGTGCTTTGTGTTTTTTTTTTCTCGTGATTTAAAAAAATTAAAATAAAGTTATTTTGCCAATTTGTTTAATTTGTTCAATTAAATAATTATAAAATATAATATAATAACTTTCAATGCAATTTCTTTTACATTTCATCAAAGAATAGGTAATAACATTCGTCACACTTTCATTCCAATCATCTGAAGAGGAATCCGACGAAAAATCACTATCGGTGTCTGAACCACTAACATTTTAGTATTATCTTAGCAATCACTTGATTTTCCATTTCAATAATTTCTAATAATATTTTTCACAGTAAAAACACAAAAAATGAAAAAATAAGCGAGAAACGAAAAATTCACACAATTTGCAATTTGTTTTGTTTTTTTTTTGACAACTGACGTTTAACTGACTGTTCTAACTTGATCTGACGTTTCTCACGAAACTGTGCTGTTCTGATCTAGAAAAATCCCCACTGAACACAGCTAATGTGTACCAAATGTCAAACATCCCTAATAACAATGAAGCTGTCAAAAATTTCGAACCAAGTGTCAGGCAAAACGTTAAGGTGGGAACGCAAAATCGTTCTTTAACTTCGAATGCAAGTACAAGCAGCGGTTGTGTTCACGAAGCATGAGAACTCGCTGTCTACCAGAACAAAACAAAATGTAACGAAATTAGTATTTTAAGTTATAACGTGGCAGGTTTAAAAAATAAGTTATTGTTTGTAAATTTTTTCAACTATATACGAAAATTTGATATATTTTTCTTGTCTGAAACACATTTATTAGAAAATCAGGAAGTACAATTTAAGAACATTTTTAATAACTACGAATTGAAATATGTACCGGCAGTAAAATCAGCAATATATGGTCGAGGAAGTGGAGGTATATTATTTGCCTATCGTAAAAATCTAACTGATATAATAAGATTTAAAAGAGTGTCCGAATCATACCTATTTGATATAAGACTCGGTAAAGATATGTTGTACTTGGTTCCTGTTTACATAAATTGTAGCAACTGGCAGTCTGACTTTAGTAAATTAAGCGAAACGCTGCAGGAAGTAGATTCATCAAACTTAATGCTTATTGGAGATTTCAATGGAAGGGTTGGCGTATCCCAAAACAACTTTTTTAACTACCAGTTGCCCTTCTTTAATACTGTTCGCAAATCAAAAGATGCTGTATGTGACAAGAAAGGTGAACAAATTTTGGATCTTGCCGATGCATACAACTGCCACATACTGAATGGCAGCTGCACAGGTGATTCTGAGGGTGAATTTACGTTCATAAGAGGTACAGCTAACTCAACAATAGACCTTTGTTTTATATCTGGTCTGTGGAACAATGCCGTGAAAGATTTTAGAGTAGGTACTGAAACATTTTCAGACCATATGCCGTTAGAAGTTATGTTTGAATCTTCCCAAACTCTAACCCCAGCCGGAACTAAACGTCTTAACCTCATTCCAAAATTATTCTGGAACGAAAGAAATAAACAACAGTTCCAAACCAGCTTAAATAACGAAATACGTAAGCTTCATGAACTTAATGTAAGCTTTGAGTCTAAGGTTCTTATAACAATTATCAAAGATTCTAACCCTCAAATTCAACAAACAGAAAAGAAAATCATATTTAAACAGAAGTGGTTCGACTCGGAGTGCACAAAAGCTAGGGAGACGTCTTTCAGTTTCCTGAAGCTCTTCCGATCTCACAACCTACCGATCTTCAGAAAACTCTATGCTGATGCAAACACCCAATACAAAAGAATTTGTCGCGCCAAAAAATCATCTTTTGAACAAAAGACAGTAATGGCTATAAATAAAGCTAGCAACTCTGTTCAGTTCTGGAAAGCTGTTAAAACATTAAATGAATCAACGAATATCATCTCTCTTAATTTGGATGCACAAAGTCTTCAGGATCACTTTAAGTCCCTCCTTAACACAACATTATTTTCTCCTCTGTTCCTGTACGCGGCCCCACTTGTGATAGACGACTTCCTTGATGCACCTTTTTCGATAGCTGAAGTTAAAAATATCATTGAAAACTGCAAATCAAACAAAGCACCAGGAGATGACCGAATTCCGTATGAATTCTACAAAAATGCCACTGATGAGTACATTGCCCTACTAACAAATGAATTTAACCGAATCTTCCAAAACTCAATAACTCCTGATGAATTCAAAAAGTCCATTATTTTCCCACTCTTCAAGAAAGGAAACGCTGAAGATCCAGCTAATTATAGGGGAATTGCTTTCTTAAACACCATCGCAAAACTGTTTGCTGGGATTATTGAAAATAGATTGTCGGATTGGGTTCGAAGAAAAAGAATTTTGTCAGAGTTCCAGGCCGGCTTCAGGAGGAGCTACTCAACGATCGACCATATATTTTCACTATACAACATAGTTGACTATTATCTTCAGAAAAAGAAAAAACTGTATGTGTTTTTCGTTGATTTCCGTGCAGCCTTTGACTCCGTCACCCGTGATCACCTCTTCTATAAGTTATCCACGATTGGTTTGTCAAGCAAAATAATAAATACGCTAAGAGCACTGTACACCAACAACACAGCTTATGTTTGGGACGGAAAATCTATCTCCGATGAATTTAGAACAGAAATGGGACTCAAACAAGGATGTATCCTAAGTGCTTTGCTTTTTGTCTTATATATAAACGACATAACAGATGCTGTTGGCGGTGGTATCTCGTTTGGAGGAATCAAAATACCAGCCCTAATGTATGCAGATGATATAGTTTTCTTCTCGGAAAGAGTAGATGGCTTGCAACTTATGATGAACAAATTGAAGGACTATTGCAAATGTTGGAACCTACAAGTCAACTTATCGAAATCGAAGGTAATGATATTCAGAGGTGGTGGTGGCAGAAATGCTAGAAATGAAAAGTGGTCTTATAATGGAGAAACGGTAGAAATAGTGCAAGAATATAAATACCTCGGGGTTTTATTTACTTCGAATCTTAACATGAAAAAACATCTAGAAGGAAAGTTGAAAGAAGCAAAGCGTGGAATTTCAGCAGTTTGGGAACGCTGTTTCAAAAATAGATGTATTGAGCATAGTGCTAAGCAAAAACTTTTTCGATCTACAGCGTCAGCTATCCTTCTATATGGCTCCCAGGTATGGGGATACAACTCTTTCGAACTAGTTGAAAAATGCCTCCGATACTTCATCAAAAGAATATTTTGTCTTCCAAATAATACACCAAACTACATGCTGTATCTTGAGACAGGAGTCGCTCCAATGTTTATGGAAACATTATACCTACATTTTAACTACATCGTTAAAATTTTCGAAATGTCAGATGAAAGATTGCCAAAAATCATACTGAAAAACACCATTAGAACATCAGGAAGTATGCCAACAGAGTGGAGAAATCTTGCGGCTTTCTGTAACTCAACGCTAACGGTAAATCAAAATGAACAAATCGTTTTGCTCCAGAAAAAGTTCAAAGCATTATTAGAACGATTTGGAAAAGCGCTCTATGACAGATACTTATCCGAGGCACGAGAGTCAACCTTTAGAAGTTACTACAGTCGGTTGATTTTTGACAATAGACTCAATACATATTTCCTCAACTCGAACCAATTACATAAGATTAGTATTATCTTCAAAACACGAGGAGAACTTCTCCCTCTCAATTTTATTCCCCACCGTCCTGACCTGCCAATACTCTGCAGTCTGTGCAATCGCAACGAACGTGAAGACATAAAGCATTTCATCGCAATTTGTCCAATTTTAAATGAGTTTAGGATCAGACACTTCGGTAAACAAAGTCTGAATGATACTGAGCTGCTTGACATACTAAACGGATCCGTTGGATGGGGTGCACTTTACTCGTATGTTGTTGCTGCGCTTCGATATAGAAATTGTATAGTAAACGAAGATTTCTAGATCCCTAAAATTGTTATTTGCTATAATTTTGTTTTAACCATTGCCACTATAAATATTATTTGTATATTTCAAAATGTCAGTCTGGTAGACGGCCATAGGCCAAACCGTTGTGACTTAAGATAAGCTTTTGTTGAATATATAACAAATTGTTACTTTGTACTTAAAATGAAATAAAGAGTCAATTAAAACTTAACTTACATCTTCGATGCAACTGCTAACCATGGAAAGCAGCATTAGGGGAGCAGCAAGGGGTATTGGGTTCAATCCCTGCCTGTGCCACCTAACTTTTTTCACGGGTACTGCCTCTTGCGAGGAATTGACAAATCCTCCAAGAGTAATTCTTGTCATGAAAAGTGCTTTCTCAAATTAGCCGTTCGGATTTGGCATATAAACTGTAGGTCCCTTCCATCTCTGACAACATTACTCGCACACAGGGATGGTTGAGAGTTGTAAGTCACTAGGCCCTGGTCCTTCATGGACTGTTGCGCCACCTAATTTATTTTATTTATTTTATAACGAAAGAACGCATTTTGATGAGAGAGCAAGATGCCAGACTCTATCATGAAATCACCAGTGGACCTATTGAATCTGATAATTCATCAGCGTTTATATTACCCATGAAAGAAGAGAAGAAATGCGATTGGATGTTAATAAGAGAAATAATGTCCGTCTCTTTTGGGTATAGGCTGAAAAAATGTTGTTTTCCATGTACTCGGGACGAGTCCAAAAATGTAGGATAGATCCTTGAAAGATCACCTCTTCAAAATAATAGTATTATAATAGATTTTTTAAGACTTTCACTACAATACGAGTACGAAAAAAAAAATTGTTTCCGTAGAAGGTAAAATTTGCGGCGTACAGCCTTAAAAAAAAGTTAACTTTCTCAATGCAGCTAACAAAAGGATTGCCTTTCACAACAAGCGTAGCAACCGAAGCAAGAGAGGAAAGGAATGACCAAAAATTCATACTACCTGTTGGTCATTGCAGTACTTTCTTTGATTTTTGGTAATGCATAAATCTGGTCTGGCGAATATGTACGTTTATATACCCATTAGGGCTAATTCAAGTTTGACGAAAAGAGATCAATTTTTTTAAATAAATTTGTAAATGTTGTTGTTCTCGGCTCACGATTGGGTCAGCTAAAGAAAATGTTAAAAAGCCCGGACCTGTTTAAGGTTACCTATTTGATATTGGTGAACTAAAAGCGGACGCTCTGTTGGATTAATAGGAACAAATATCTATAGAGGCGTTTAAAAACTATTTTTTCAGCAAAAAAAGATAAAAAACTGATGGATCCGAAAAAAATTTAATTTTTCGTTAAATACCAAAGTAACCAAAGAAAACTCACACGTTCTTCTTAGACGAAGAAACAGAATTAGAGGGTGATCAAGATTCGCATTTTTTTTTGGGTTGAGCTGGGCAAATGCAGTTTTCCATCCTCTCGGAACGAGACCTGAGGAGTAGGACAGATGAAAAAGCTTACGCAGTGGTATTACCAGCGGATACCATCCGGGCTAGCGGATTCATTTGTGTTTAGATCTCTTAGGAGTCAACTCGCTAAAGTACAGGCGTAGTCATAACACTCACTGGCAGCGAACTGCCTAGTAAAGAGATTAGCTTTCTCTAAAGAGCTAACAAAAGCAGTGACTAGTGTCCCTGTCCGACCGAAGCTTCGGCTTCGGTTCGGCCGAATTCGGCCAAAAAAACAATATTCGGCCAAACCTTCTGCTTATTATATCGAGCATCGTACTAGGCGCCGGAAAAAATATCAATTTTTGAATACCGAAGAAATAATTGCAATCTTTTCTTCGGTAGGTATTCAAAATTTTCAAAACACATGTGTGCCATCAGAGTAGGCGCCGAACAAAATTTCAATTCTTGAATTTTGCCTGACACCTTCTGCGCATCGTTTGTGGAAAGGAGAATTCTTGACTTTTTTCAACCTTAGGCTTCGGCTGAAAATCGATCTTCGGTCGGACACTAGCAGTGACATTGACAACGAGCGCGGGTTTTCATGAATCCCTGCTTTGGTATTGGATGGACCATAAAATAAATGCTGGTGTGCCCCAGGGCTCTGTTATATCTCCAACACTCTTTCTCATTTTTATAAATGATCTCCTGTCTGCAGCTTCTAATCCAATACATTGTTTCGCTGACGACAGTACTCTTAGCTTTTCATATTCGTTTTCAGACTCACATCCCTCTTCTTCGGCTGTGGAACTGCAACGACAAAATATGATAAGCTCATTAAATTCCGACCTAAACAGCATTGTTCAATGGGGATTAAAAAACCGCGTGGAATTTAATGCTTCGAAAACGCAATGCTGTCTCGTTAAAGCGAGATATACCCTCATTGCCATTATCCATGGATGGCACTTGCATCAATGAGACTGAACACCTCGATATTCTCGGTATGTGTGTCACCAACCACCTCTTGTGGAATGATCACATACGCGATGTCTTCAAAAATGCCGCAAGGTGTTTGGGTTTCCTTAGGCGATGCAAGAAATATTTCACCCCTTCTGATCTGGCTGTTATCTACAAGACTTACATACGTCCAAGGCTTGAGTATAACTCCCATCTCTGGGCTGGTGCTCCTGCAACTTACTTAAGCCTCTTGGATAGTATTGAACGGAGAGTATTTAAAATGATAGATGATAATATCACCATAGGTTAATTTACTTTTTTTTATTGTGCGCGCACTCAAGGGGATATGAATACCCTTATAATGATTATACACAGTGCGAGCAATTAGGAAGGGAGGATAGGATTGGAAAGGAGATACCGATGCACATTAATTTTGAATGCCTGCTCATTGTAATGAGTGGGAAATATTGAGTCTGGTAAAGCATTCCACATTCGTGTAGTGCGACTTAAAAAAGAATCTCTGTACGTCTAAAATTGGGCTCAAGGGTAAACTGATGGGCATTAATAAAAGAACGGTTATTACGGTTAAATTGTTTGAGGGGAGGAATGCAACTGGCTATTTCGCTAGAGCATTGTTTATGAAAATAGCAATAAAATAATGACAGGCATGAAACCTTACGGAAGTGCTCAAGAGATACTTCGCTTGAACATCGTCGTAAAGTTCTTGTCTGACCCTTTTTTACCGTTATTTTAACGGTTTATGCTCTAGTGAAATAACCAGCTGCATTCCTCCCCTTAAACAGTTCAACCGTACTACTCGCGTTTCTAGGAATGCTCATCAATATACACTCGAGCCCAACTTTAGCCGTACTGTCAAATACAGAGATTCGTTCTTTAGCCGTACTACGCGAATGTGGAATGCCTTACCACACTGTTTTCCCTAGTCATTGCAATATTCAGGAATTCAAAACCAATGTGCACCGACATCTCCTTTCAAACCCTCTCTCCTCTTCCTAGTGCTCACACTGTGTCTCTGCATAATAAGGGTAGTAATATACCCTTGAGTGTGTGCTTATTATAACAAAAAAACCCAGCGCCACAGCTCACACTGCCCCATCGAGAGCTAAAAAAATGTTTCACCCTGTATTTATCTCAATCATTTTTCGAACTCATTGATCATCGCTTTGTGTTCAAATTATAGTTTAATAGTTAAGTTTTGGTTAACTCATAAAATTTTAATTACTAAGTTGTCGTTAGTTTATTGATAATTTATTTTGTTTATAAAATCGAAGTATAAACAAAACATGTAATTGACAGATTTTATGACAATATTTATAATACGAGTACATAATTACGTATCTTATTTATTTATTCATGGGCATTAAATTGATTCTATTGGGGAAGCTAAAAATATGCAAGTGTCTATTTAACGTGAATAGACAAACTTTTATTATTTGTTTAGTGTTGAAAGCTTAACGACAATGTAAATGATTTCCATGTGCTTGACTTTTGATGACCTTTAAACACAAATCTTTAATCCTCATAAAGTTAAATCTATTTTAGGATATTTATATGCCATTTAATGAATTTTTAAATTTAAACTATTATCTTAACTATAAACTAATAAAATGCTTAATTACAGGGTATTACGGAAAAAGAACTTAATACCTTTTTCGCTCTTATGTTTGTCCTTTAAATTAAGTAGTTTATTATTACGATTTTTTTAAATGATTATCTTTGGATAATGAACGAAGGATTTTGATGGTGCAGAGTGATGTGAGTGATGATTTATCCGTCATTTTGGTCCACACAACGAGTTTATGTAACAGTTTTTAATACTCTGAGGAGATAAACCAGTACGAGGCTGATAAGCATGTTTACCGATTCTGGAAGCATTACCCGTGTTTTTTTTGGCATTCTATAAATAGTATAGTAGAAAATTGCTAAGAAAACCTATCGACAGTAGCCAGATTTTTGTATTTAAAAATTGGCACAACTGAAAGAAGGTTTGTCAGAATAATAATACAAATAGAAGAAAGTTTTGTGAAAATCAAAAGTTAAAATTAACTTCAGCAAAAAAACCTGACTAAAACTAATAAAATGGACAATATTCAAGAAGAAATGGTAAGAAAACATCTGGAAATTGAGATTCTATAAAATAAAAACATCAAGAAGGGGGTTTGTTCGTAGACTACTACATTAACATGTGGTGTTGAAGCCAGCTTGAAGCTCGCATCAATTCTTTATATACCTGAATCAAATTGAAATGAGCTTTATTCGACTCGATTCCGGTCGGGGATCGGAGTCGAGTCAAAATTTGTGAAGAAAACCCTGTGTGGAAAAGTTGGTTTTACCGATAATGCATTATGGTCTGTTTATTTGCATGTTTGTGTACAAAAAATATAGTTTTGTTTTAATCAAATTAAAAAAAAATTGCAGTAGGTAGCATATTCTTATATGCTGCTGAACTATTCAGTTTTTCATGGTTTAACACGAATCAAATTATCTCACTTGCACTTCATAAGAAACATCGAAACACCATTTGCATTTCAGAAAGTGCTGTCAAACTTAATCATTTTTAAATCTTCTTGTGCGGTGGAAACACCAAAAAGATTTATTTAATCTAAACTGAGATAAACCTTTGGTGGAAACATAGCAAAACATAAATATCTTTTCTATTGTTTTCTCTTGCAAAATAAGACAAGTTAGTCCATTTTCACTAACAAAACTAAATAATATCAACAGTATCTAACAGATTGATTTTTTCCCCAATGGAAAACACTTGATTTCAAATGCACAACTAATCAACGAACACAGCCATCGAGATACAAATGCAATATTAATCGTACCAACATTTGAGAACGAAATCACAAAAGATCCATTCGAGACTCGTATAAATGTCAAAACCCCATCCGTAGTTAAAGCTAGCCATAGACGGTGAACATGTTGGTGTGATTTGTTGGGCAGCGCTTCGCCATACACGGCCCAACATGTTTATAAACTTCATTTTTTGTGTGACTGTCGTGAAGTCAAGATGTGCGATAGAAGTGCGGATGATGCAATAGCATGTTTGATAACGACATGTTAATTCAATGAAAATAACAACACAAATGACGAATTGTTGTCCCACAACGCCATACACGACGAACATGTTGATAAACTTCAAAACATGTTGTAAACTTGCCCATACACAGCCAACATGTACGCCACAACTTCACGGTTTATAAAATATTTCATAAACCGTCGATTTGTTGGCCAACATGCCCATACACGAATGATTTTGAGCCCAACACCAACAAATCACACCAACATGTTCATCGTCTATGGCTAGCTTAACTCGATGTCATCAACCAATATATAAAGGGTGTCCCAAAATTAACACAAGATTTGAATTAAATATAAAACGCCGTTTGTAGTCTTTTGATAGTTATATTTTTATTGACTCGTAAAGTACATAGGATAGGGTTATGTATGGAATAACACATCGGACAAATGGCCTCCACGGCTTTGCATGCACATGTGCACTCTTTTGTTGAAATTTTCCATGACCATTCTGCATAAATGTGGCTGAATTTCGTTGATGCAGCGTTAAATCTCCTCCTTTAATGCACGGGTGGTTGTGGGCTTGTTGACATAGACTTGTGATTTCAAATAACCCCATAAAAAGAAGTCTAATGGTGTTAAATCACACGATCTAGTGGGCCAATTTTGATCACCGAAACTAGAGAGTACACGACTGGAAATGTCTCATGCAGTAATTGAATTGTTTCACGGGCTGTATGACATGTGGCACCGTCTTGTTGAAACCACATATTGGACACATCAATATCATCCAATTTTGGCAGAAAGAACTGTGTAATCATGTCGCGATATCTAACACCAGTAACAGTCACTGTTGGACCAGCACCATTTTCAAAAAAATATGGACCAATTATGCCTCCAGCCCAAAATCCACACCATACAGTCACGCGTTGTGGATGCATTTGTTTTTCGACAATCACATGTGGGTTCTCCGAACCCCAAATGCGGCAATTTTGGCGATTGACAAAGCCATCAAGATGAAAATGTGCTTCATGATTTTGCTCGAAAAATCAGCCGCCAAGCTTTCACTATTTTTGAAATATTCTTTAATAATGAAGACACGTTGTTCTATCGTGTAACGCTCCATTTATAATAACCCTATACTGTTAGCTGTCAAATTGCTTTTTTTTTCAGGGTTGCCAACACTTCACTGCACAAATGGCGGCAAATTCAAATCTTGCGTTAATTTTGGGACACCCTTTACAAAGTCTTATTATATTTTATTGAGATTACAATTTATTTTAAAACAATGGAAAGACCTTTATTTAGTCACCCAATTTCAGTTCTTCATTTTGAATACAAGTTATTAAAAAAACACAATGAGTTCTTAAAACGTCAGTCCTCTGGCATGTCACAACCCTGAAAACCAACCATTCTGTTCTCCACTTTATTTTAAAAAAATAAGAAATTTTGTGTTCAGTTTCATTCGTCAGTCCCTTGTGCGTTATTTAAATTTAAAATTCGTGCGAAATATCGCCGACTCAACGTCAAATCCCACTTTGAATTTTAATGTTGGTAATGAAGTTAGTTGCGGGTTGCACAATTTGACGGCCATCATATCTGTAAAAGAGTTTGGGTTATGTTTGTTGTCTGTACACGTGTTAAGCCCGTCAACACGTCAGTTTTATGGTGAGTCGTTATTTTTTTGTTAATCTAAAGTTTATTTTTATTTATTCGTATTAGACTTTGGTTTGTTAAAATGTATCTAGTTTGTTGATATTTGAAATTACAAAAAAAACATTAGTCCAGATTATAATCTCAAATTTCATCTTTTTCGTCAGTCCTATGGCGTCAGTACTGTGTCAGGTAAACTGTTATTGTTCTTCATTTCTTGATCATTAGTACTTTTAAGATGAATATTATTAGATTTTGTTTATATTGTTTGTTGATTACTTTGAAATATTTAGTAAAACTATGTGAAAGTAGTAAAAGATAAGTGAATAACGTTACGTTAAATGTCAAAAGTCTGTTTTGAAAACTGATGTAGTATTTTCTCCTAGTATTACATATTAATAATTATTTTTAATTGTTACTAAGTGATTTTAAGTGATCATTATTAAATCCTAAGAGATTTTTACTAATTTTTATTAAATTTCATTATAATACTTTCAAAACTGTGTATACTCGTAGTCCTCTGGCAATCAAATTCTGAAATTTTTAAATTACTTACAATGTACTCAAAAAAGTGACTGGCCCGATTGGGAACAATATATTAATTAGATTAGCTATCATATACACCCGAATTTATAGAAGTTTGATTTAAAAACTATCGTAAACAAAATATCCTCAAAAGTTACCCAACTTTTGTATAATCACCCATATGTCTCTTTGCATGGAATTCACATGAACAGCTGTTTACGTGAATATTATATTAGTTTGGGATAACGGTCACAGGTGACAGTTACTTAAAGATGTTGAACATTTTTGTATCTACCCGTAAATGTATCCTTTTCACGAGGATTTCGTTCAAGAAAGATGAAAAAACTTTACTCTATTGAAGGAAATAAATATTAAGATATAAATACACTAAGTTACAAAAAAAGTCGCGAAGTCATATACTTTATGATGTGTTGTTATTATTTTGATAATATACCGCTTTATTTTTGCAGAGATATTAGGTGCCTCAAAGCCTTCGAGATCGTCACCAAACAACAGTTGAAGTGTCTCACAGACTTTAAGACTTTGACTGCGGCATAGTTTGACCTGAGCGCTTCCTCTATGCTGAATTTTTTTTGTCAAAAAGGTTCCTTTTACTCTACTTTACTTATATCAGTGCTTAATTTTACTAATATTTTGTTTTTTAACTATAAAAACGATTGTGGCGTAGTCGACGTCAGCATCATAGTATGGCGTTTTTCCCGGATGCGAGGTGTGCGGAGGCATTGGAAGTGGTCAGTAGTAATCATGTTGTCGACGATGCGTCGACATCCGCCGCATAGAACAAATACGATCCGCAGTCAAAGTGTTAATCAGTGAGAGTGACCACTTTGAATGCTTAAACGGTGGGGCGGTGTTTAATTGAAAGTGATCTGGTCGATTCACGATCGAATGGAATTTGCTCGCCTTCAGGAAGATTGATCTTAAGCCGACTAGGGTATAATTCTCTTTACTGATAAGTCCAGGTTTTGTCTAAGCTCACCAGATGGACGTAAAAGAGTGTGGAGAAGATCAGGTGGGAGATACAATTGGACTACAGTTGCCAGCAGCGGGAAAATTTCTGGAAAGATTACGTCATGACGTGGGCAGGAATTTCCGTGCACGGAATTATTGGACTGTACATAGTGAAATGATCGGTTGCTGATTCAAGACAATGTGAGACCTCACGTTGCCAGGTGCATTATGGACTACTTGGAAGAAGTAGAAATCAATGTGATGGCTTGGCCTGCCATGATCCCGGTCATGAATCCCATCGAACATATTTGGGATCTGGTGAAAAAAATGATAAGGAAGCGCCCTGCTCTTCCCGAGACACTAGGTGGGCTGAGATATGGTCAGATTGATGAATGGGATAACTCGGACCACGCGGTCGTAAAAAACCTTATTCGAGGTATGCCGAGGCGAATTAAAGCCTTGATAGATTTTACCCACTACTTAGTGAACAAAAACTCATTTATTTTAAGTTTTATTTAAAAGTTCTTCCCATATATTTATTTTGTACATAAATTAATAATGTTAAATGTTAATAAACAATATTGAATTAAAAAAAAAAATACTTTTTTACATATTTGAAATTTTTGCGAAATTTCAAGGTGCGCCACCTTTTTGTAACTCAGTGTATAAAGAAACTTTTCCTGAATTGAAACAGGTTACTAAAATGATAAGTGAGGTTTTCACGGCAACTTCAACCTTTTATGACACATAGAATGTACGATGAAAAATAAAACTTATTAATAACAAACAAAATAACAAACGGTAGCTGAATTTGTTTTTTTAATTTTTAAATGTAGCATGATTTTAGCGCCACCCTCTACCTCTTTTTAACTTCTATTAGCTTACATCTATATTGGGTATAGATAAAGTATCTTAAATTATACAAAGCTGGAATCTGAACTGAACAAAATCGAGCTCCAAAAAACTCGTATCCGATTTTGTAAGTAACTTTTGCATGTACTGCGCTTAAAAGGCAATCTAAAAACAAGGTACAGGCAAACGCAAGACGCGCTACATAAAACTCTGAACTCAATTCTTTGGGTAGGTCTTGTCATGCGACACTTTGCATTCACAGAGATGTAGAACACATTTAACTAGCAATGAGTTACGAGTATCACCCGCAAGGATGTAGAAAGGAAAGAAAAAAACACTAAAATTATAAAATGTTTATTTTCTTTAACAAAAAGACAACAAACGGAAATTTGTAAACATTTTGTTCAGTTTGTTTTAATACTTATAAACAAATGTAGGTATTAATGCCAATTCATCTTATAAAAGTTATGAATTGACTCTCATGTGAAAACATACTCAAAGCGCGAAACAACAAAATAAAGAAAATAAACAATTAAAACAAATTGAAAACAAAAAAAAAACAAACTAAATTGACATTGAAAGAACTAATCTATTATATTTTATCAAGCTTGAAAGCCTAGACGTTAGAAAATACTAATTACTCACGTAAGCATTTGCGACATACCAACCTAGTGAAGGTATACTTATCTTTAGATAAACTCAAAACAATTACCTAAACTTTGCGCCATACCTAAAGAAAGACCATGATCAATTTCATTTCACTCTGTTTTGCACCCACCCCTGTAAATCGGACAGGCACAGGGACTAGGTGTAAATTCTTCCAATTAGAAATCATGAAATTGAAAACAAATCGAATCTAAACAAGACGTAGACGAGTTAGGTACAAGTTCAATGCTCTGTAAACTTCAATACCAACATCTCTCGCCCTCGCTTCCGTCTCGTCGTATTTACCTAGAAGCCAACTAAAAGTTAAGTTTATTTGTCTGCATCTGCAATATAAGAAATCTTTGTAGTCTACAATTTGTTTCACTTTCAAATTAAATAAGCAACGAAAATAGAATTATAAACAAGTTTTGTGTTTGGCAAACATTTCCTTGAAGGAGAAAGTGCGCAGAAAATACAAAAAAAAAAACAGAGAACCTTCCCAATTTAACACTAAAAACAACACATCAGGCTGACCTCGATTGAGGAGATGCAAATAGTTCCCTCACATTCCCTACAAGACACACAAAACGTGAGACATCGTCGGTCGACGTGACTCTTTAAATAGTTCATCGACCAAGAATGGAATTAGGAACTAACATCTCGAGTCAATGTGGCGCCTGCCCTAGCAGCACTGATTGCTCACAGAAGGGCCACCGAACAGAGTCTATTTTCAGAGTTGTTTTCACCACGAGACACATGAACATAGGGGCTCACTTGGGTTCTGGGACAGAGTAAAAGTTGGTCGTGTCCTGTAGTTTTATTTACATTTTGTGATTTTCACATTACATAATCTTTTCAATTGAGAAAAAAGCAATGAAAATTCACAGCTTACCTGATAACAATGCAACTGACAACTGTGCTGGATTAAAATCTTCAAGGTATTTGCCCAGATATGTGTTAAGGACCCATGTAATCAGTTCCCGGAGCATTTTGTCTTTTGGGTTCGATAAACGAAAAGACGACGACGACAACGACGAAATGCACTAAAACTAAAATGGATTTGTTGCACATTGAGCGTTGTGATTAAATTGAATTGATTTATTTTCTATCTTTATTTTCACTTCACTGGAGTCGAGTCGTGTAATCAATCTAGACGGGCACATAAATTGATAAAAGCTCCGAAGACGACGACGCAAAGCAAACAACGAAGACGACGACTACGACTACGACGGCGATGAGATCACTCATTTGTATAAAATACACACTAGCTATTTATTTATTTAATAGATTTTAGCAACAAATTTTATTTAAAATATTAAATTGCGACTTGAAATTTTGCACTTTGAAATTTTTCTCACAATCTCAAAAAGTTTTCTTTTCTTTTTTCCCCCCGTCACTTTTGTTCCTTCTTTTCTGATGCACAACCGGTGATTTATTTACTTATATATTTTGGTTTAATTATTTTCACAAGTGGGATGAGATTATTTATGTTTTTATTTTATTGAATAAAATGTTTAAAATTAAAAACACATCACGAAAGAACAAAATATTCCGTAACTTTTGCTCGTCTATCGTCTCGTCTTGTGCTTGTGATGATGGGAGAGTGAAAAATTCTGACGTTTGTTTTTGTGTTTTTGACAAATTGTGAAGGGGAAATTCTGATGACAGTTGGGAGACAAAATGGAATTGATGACAAATACAGGGTGTAGTTGAGGATTTATTTTATAATTCGCAAGATAATGTGGAATTAAGACATTTAAAAGTAAATTTTAAATTGAAAAAAAGTATTGGATTTTTCGCATGACATTGAAGAGAAACAAAAGGTTTTTAACAAATAAGTGATACGTTTGAAACTGTACTTCGATATGGGTTTGGAGAAGTTTGAGTTCTTGGACTATTAATACATTTCCATCTGATTATTCTCTGGGTGTTATGCCAATAAGACGAAGCAGAAGTGTTTTTATAGATAATTAGGCTTCTTTGACAATATCTTTTGCTCTGTAATTATGCTATTCTGTTATGAATTCAAAAATATAAGTTTTCAAAAATCAATCAATTATGAATTTTATGATTTGTAATTATGGTATTCGGTACATAAATTTCTAATCAAAGGGAAACACCGTCATATCTATTTAAAAATTTTTCCGGGCCGATTTCAATGATAGTTATAACTTTCCCCTAAAAATTAAATATAATCATTGAAATTCTTAAAACGTATTTACGAAATAAATTTTGCTTCAAATGAATTTTTGTTATTGAAAAAAATAATTGGCATTAGGATTCACCATACAGCACTTATTTTTTTCTGAAAAGAAAGGTCTTAAGTATCATTCACATGAGCGCGACCAACGAACGACGAATGAATTACAAAATGTGAGTTTATAAACGTTTGAAGACATATTTCCACACAAATTCTTAATAAAACGATAGCAATATAGGTAGTTTCTATTTGATTAATGATGCATACTTTTACTTTTCAATATCATATATTAATAAATTTAAGAAAACAAATTTATTCGTCGCGAAAAAAATTATAGTTTATACGAACTGTCAAACTTTATTCGCGTTCCACATTATCCACACTCGCAACGAATAAAAAAAATCGCGCGTACTTAACCTAAAAAAATCGTTATTGTTTTGGTTTCGGTGGTGAATGTCAAACTTCATTCGCGACGAATTAAAAACTCTCATGTGAAAGAAATGTCAAAATCGACGAATATTCGTTCATTCGTTAGTCGTTGGTCGTGCTTATGTGAATATTGCTTTACATGTTCAAAGTGTGAAACAAGACTTTTAAGCATCTTGCACATGAGCTACGAACTGCGAACTGTGGATGTTCGCATATTTTGACTTTTCTTTTACATGAGCAGACAGCGACGAATTGTCAACCCCTTACTCCATATTTTCCTCAGCCATGATCTTTCACACAAAAACAAAACAAGAGTGGTATAATTTTGAGGTTAAGTTGAGCGCGAACAATTTATTTTTATTCGTTGCAGTGTGGATGGTATGTGGAACGCGAATAGAGTTTGACAGTTCGTAGCAACCACACTGCAATTCGTTACTAACAAATTGTTTTTACAAAATTGTCTTGTTTTAGAGAACAAAATGCAAATTTTATTATCCTAATATTATTGTCAATTGGTTTCTTATAGTTTAAATGTGTTTTTGTTTGGAATTGACATTTTGAAATATGTAAAATCACGTTTGTTCGTCCATTCGTTCATTCGTTGTTCGCTCTCATGTGCAAGGCACTTTACTACTGAATTTCACTGATAGCTATAAACGGCGCCTTAAAATTTTTAAAATCTATTTACAAGTTGAATTTGGCTTCAAATGTATTGTTTTTTTTTTAAAGTATTTGACATGGGAGTTCATCTGATTGCATTTTTCAAATGCTGAAAATGAAAGTCTAACATGTTCCGAAATGGAAAACAAAAATTTTACTGATGGATTTTACTGATGCTGTTACCGCTTCCTATCATTGGTTTTTATCATTGGATTTTTTTACACGTGCGTCGTCGGTCGGTTGTAGCTATGATAGGCAGGTTCATATAATATAAGAAACTTCATTTGCAGTCAACTGCATTCTTTGAACGTAAATTTTGACCAGAGCAACAACTAAGTTTTTCAAGTGTCACAGATTTCAAACCTAGAAATTTACTTCATTAAACTCTACCTACAGTTCATTGTACTAAAACTAACAAAAACATTATTGTCTGCAAAACACTCATCATTCCATTACGGTTTGTGTTTTGTATTGTTAAGAGATTTTACCTATTTCTTTTCCAATTTGACAATAAAGAACCCTTTTAGACAAAACATTAAATGAAAATGTGCAGAAAAAAAAACCATAGAGTAATAAAGTAGCTTTCAGTTGAATGAAAAAACATTATCAATTGTCATTTTGACATAAAAAGACTTGACTTGATAGTTAGGAAGATTTTTCTTAGCTTACTTTCCAGTCAACTTTCCAATAAAGTTGCCTAAATTGGGAAGCAATTTTTTGGCAGATGGCCAATCAGATACTAGAAACTTACCTTTGTTACAAATCTCTTATGTCATCTGAACCTGCCCATTGATTTCTGTCATTGAACTAAAATTTTCTGATTTGATCCAAGCATTTCCTAATTGGAATTAAAAATTTGAGATTGGAGTTGATCATTTAACATTTTTTGAATAAGTTTTGTTAGACTGATGTATTAAGGCAGGCATTATTATATCAATATAAAGTTTATAAATTAAGCTTATCATTTTTACCAAAAAAAGTATATGTCACTACTGATTTTTGAGCAAAGTCTGTGCAAATTATATGAAAATATACTGAGTATAATGTATAGGGTTATCCATTTTGCGTTTTCAAAAGTAAACGTAAATGAAACACATATCAAAAATTTTTGTTCATGATATTTCTTTTTTGTTATAAAGTTTGAACGTTGATATTATGAGTAAGTGGTGAAGAGTTAAAGGTTTATCTGCATAAACACGGTCTTTCGCGAAGCCCCACAAAAAAAAAGTCCAGAGGTGTCAAATCGCATGATATTGGTGACCTGTTGATATCGCCACGACGAGAAAGTACGCGACAAGGAAATGTCTCTTGCAATAAAGCCATATTCATTCGAGTTGTGTGGCATGTGGCACCGTCTTATTGAAACGACATATTCTCCAAGTCGTATTCTTCAATAGCAAGCAAAAAAAGTAGGTTCTCTCTTTAATTACTTGAGGATTTTCAGAACACCAAATACGACCATTTTGTTTATTAACATATCCACCGAGTGAGAAATGTGCTTCGTCGCTGAAGAAAATTTTGTTCGAAATATCGCTGTCCACCGCCTGTTGTTCAGGCACCCAATCGACGTATCTACGACACGTTGTGAATGGTCAGCTGGCTTCAGTTGCTGTGTGAACTGGACCATATATATAGATGTAGGTGAAGATCTAAATGCAAAATACCCCATAATGTGCCGTAAGAAAACCCTAATTTCTGAGAACGACAAGGAATCTTCGGCAACACTTTCACTTAGAGCAATTTTCAGTGGTACGATCGTAATTATTCACAGGCCTTACAATATCTGTAACTAATCCAGTCTCCTCAAATTTATTTACAATTTCTTGCGTAGTTGGACGATTATGTAAACCATAATCTCCTTGTAAAGCACGATATGTGGCTGTTGCAGATCACCATTTTTGGATAAGTTTGAATAGGTCAGTTTTCAATGTTTTATTTTAAATGTTTGTATTTTAATGTTTTTAGTTGTTTTTTTTTGAAAATAAAATTTTTGACATGTCCTAATAGGTAAATATGAGCCGTTTATTTTGAAAGTGGCATAAGTCACTTTTTTTTTTAAGTCGAGATATTTAAGATATTTGTTATACCGTTAATTACCAATACTTCTCTCGAAGAAATCTCAATAGTTCTCAACTTATTGAGTGCAATTTTTTTTTAAAATGAAAAGATACCGTTCAATTGTATTTAGTGTTGCCATTAACTCGATTTTTTTGAAAAGGTTACTTATGCCACTTTCAAAATAAACGGCTCATATATATGTAACTAATGTAAAAATGTTAGTAAGTTGAGAAAAGCATTCGTTCTAATTTGTATTTTTATGATGGTTAAAAAATTTAGAAGAACAGTAAAATTTGTTGATTTAATACACTTTTTATGCTTGGATCATTTACCTATGTATATGTATATTATGTAAAGTTTATTTTTGTGTAAAACCATTCATCAGGCTTTGTGAATAAAAGCTTATCTGCAAAAAGAAATAAAGGAAAGACTAATATCGGGTGATTTTTTAAGAGCTTGAGAACTTTTTTAAAAAAAAAAAACGCATAAAATTTGCAAAATCTCATCGATTCTTTATTTGAAACGTTAGATTGGTCCATGACATTTACTTTTTGAAGATAATTTCATTTAAATGTTGACCGCGGCTGCGTCTTAGGTGGTCCATTCGGAAAGTCCAATTTTGGGTAACTTTTTCGAGCATTTCGGCCGGAATAGCCCGAATTTCTTCGGAAATGTTGTCTTCCAAAGCTGGAATAGTTGCTGGCTTATTTGTGTAGACTTTAGACTTGACGTAGCCCCACAAAAAATAGTCTAAAGGCGTCAAATCGCATGATCTTGGTGGCCAACTTACCGGTCCATTCCTTGAGATGAATTGTTCTCCGAAGTTTTCCCTCAAAATGGCCATAGAATCGCGAGCTGTGTGGCATGTAGCGCCATCTTGTTGAAACCACATGTCAACCAAGTTCAGTTCTTCCATTTTTGGCAACAAAAAGTTTGTTAGCATTGAACGATAGCGATCGCCATTCACCGTAACGTTGCGTCCAACAGCATCTTTGAAAAAATACGGTCCAATGATTCCACCAGCGTACAAACCACACCAAACAGTGCATTTTTCGGGATGCATGGGCAGTTCTTGAACGGCTTCTGGTTGCTTTTCACTCCAAATGCGGCAATTTTGCTTATTTACGTAGCCATTCAACCAGAAATGAGCCTCATCGCTCATCGGACGTAAAGCGCGAAACACATTTCGAACCGAACACTGATTTTGGTAATAAAATTCAATGATTTGCAAGCGTTGCTCGTTAGTAAGTCTATTCATGATGAAATGTCAAAGCATACTGAGCATCTTTCTCTTTGACACCATGTCTGAAATCCCGCGTGATCTGTCAAATACTAATGCATGAAAATCCTAACCTCAAAAAAATCACCCATTATAAAACGCTTATTCCAAACCCTTTTTGATACCTACAATTTGTAGGACAATCAAGCTGAATCAAAAAGTTATCTGAAGACACGCAAAAAGAAATAGAATATTTTGGACGTATGCTTGGAAAATAAAAAAAAAATTGGAAAACTCAAAAAATTTTGTTTTTATTTATTAATGGTATGGTTATGTTAGGTTAGGTTATAGTGGCTGTCCAAGATGGAAACGGACACACTTAGGCCAGTTTAATGGCCCATTGTGATACCACATGAATCTTGAGGTTACTTCCTAAGCTCAATGGAACCAGTTTGAGTCTCTTACGAAACGTGAGAGGCTGATTATGCCGATATGATTTAGATCGTTAAAGAAGAATTCTCCTAGGTAATTCTTGCGTTTTCGAGCCAGAGCAGGGCATGTGCAGAGAAGATGAAGAATTGTTTCTTCCTCTTCCTCGTCCATACAGCTTCTGCAGAAATCATTTGAGAATACGCCTAATCTCGTGGCGTGCTTTCCTATTAGACAGTGTCCGGTTATGACACCTATTATCGAGCTTATATGCGATCTGCTTAGAGAGAGCAAGCACCTTGAACGTTTTAAATCCAGTGTTGGCCAGATGTTTTTTGTGACTTGACACGTGGTGATGTTGTTCCACCTGGTGCCTGCCCTCCTCACAGCGTCTTGCATTAGCAAAAGTTTACAAGTAGCGATTGGTATGCCAGTACGTGCCAAACGTGTTAGGATGGGCTGTACTGTACCGTTCCTGGCGAGTTCATCTGCCTTACAGTTACCTGGAATGTCTCTATGGCCTGGCACCCAGCAAAGGTGAATATTAAACTGTTGTGCCATCTCCCTTAGAGATGATTGACAGTTATGGACTGTTATAGAGTTTGTAGAGACAGAATCCAGAGATTTGATAGCGGCCTGACTATCTGAGAAAATACGGATATCAGATGTTGATATCACGTTTTCTTTAAGCCAGGACAAGACTTCCTCCTGGAACACGCTACAATGATTGGGAAGGCGGAATGAGAGACTTAATTTCAGTCGTTCAGAGTACACACCTCCACCAACCCCTTCTTTTGTTTTTGACACATCTGTATAGAAATATTAATGGTATACAAATACTAATTATTTTCTTGTTTTATTTATTTGTATTGTGTAAGCCACAAAACCAACAAACAATATCATCGATGACTGATAAATAGATTTTAAATAAGTATTTCAAGACGTGAAAAGAATGAGGAAAAAATATGGCCAATTCGTTGTTTTGTTTGTTTGGACTGTTACAAATTGCCTTGCTAATTCGCTCACTAAAAAATGTTATTGTTATTAAAAGCTGAGCATAGAATATTTATAGAAGAGTGTTAAAGAGTATACAAAGGAATATTCTAGTAAAAAAATGCATTCTTTTGTGAATGCAATCTTTTATAACTTCAATATTGGGACTTCAAATTTTCAATTCATCAATCATTCAACCTTAAAAAGCCTTCAATAATTTTTTCTCAATTGATTTCAATCATTTCAGACTTTATGCATTCTTTGCATTCATTTGATGTCTTTGTGTTCACTTCAATTCGTGCATTCTTTGCAATCTTTAAGTTGAATTCAATATATGATTTATATTAATTTTTACCCAAAAGATTGCATTCTTTTATGAGCTTGCAAAGAATTGTTTAATAAGAGGTGTAATTCCCTCTATATGGCTACCTGTCTCTTTTGAAGCTGTACGTTATTACTAAAAATTCGCTACAAAAATGGTGAATATTTTGCAGTCGCAGTTCACAATTTTGCAAGAAGTTTCCTTGCTGCGTTATTTCTCGAATTGGTTACCGAGATCTTGTGATTTACATTCCTTAGACTTTTGCGCTTGATGATACAAGAAAAAGTTTAAAGATGAAATTCTTAGGCTCTGCAGTAAGGCAACTACTCTTAAGTCTTAAATTGTTATCTTTAAACTATTCTGCAATATCCGGATGCATTAAGACAAATGGAGATTCTCGAACTAATAGGATAGTTTCATTTTTCACATAACTTAATGAATAACGAATATTTAATTAATATCTAAATAATTTTTCCTTTTTCATAATACCATAAATATTTACATTAATATTTTCAGTTGAAGAGTATCTTGTTTCTCTGAAAACAGTGTCACAGTATTTTTAATTTAAATTTTAGTTTTTATTTGTTTTTGCAAATTGATTCGTGTAGTTTTGTTTTAATTGTTTTAATAAATTAACAAAATTTAAGATTTTTCATAATGCCCCAAAATTCTAAAAAAGTTGCAAAATCTCCGCATAGAAAACGTAGAGCATACATGTAAGCACAAGAAATCATTTAGTTTTGTTATTTTGTTTTACTTTAAATTTTTTCTTTTGCAATAGTGCTCCGAAACCAAGTAAACCAACAGTATGGGAAAAGGTTGCTCCCGGATTAGCTATGTTACGCTATCGGCCACAATTACTAAATTTAAAAGGGTCAGCAAATGCAAGAAAAATTAAGGTACATCCAGGAATTTCTTTGAATATTTAAAATTGGCCAAATAATTTATTAGTCTCACCGCACTTAAACCTCAGGACCAATCTAAAAAAAAACATACATAGATCAATGGTTTTTCATTCGCAATGGGCAGGTTCAGCCGACATAAGGGACTTGAAAGTAAGGCAAGTTTCTAGCATCTGATTGGCCAACTGCCAAAAAATTGCCTTCCAATTAAGGCAACTTTATTGGAAAGTTGACTGGAAAGTTAGTCAAGAAAAATCTCCCTAACTATCAAGTCAAGTCAACTTATGTCAAAATGACAATTGATCATGTTTTTTAATTCAACTAAAAGCTGAACTTTATTACTCAATGATTTATTTATATTCTGCATAACTTCATTTAATGCTTTCTGTAAAAAGGTTAGTTGTAAATTTGGAAAAGAAATAAATAATATTTCTTTAAAATACAAAATACAAATCATGATGGACTTGTAGCTTGCCTGAGGAGTTTTTTGTAGAAAATAATGATGTTGGTAGTTTTTGTATTATGAACTTGAAGTAGAGGTTTGTGAAGTAAAGTTCTGAATTTTAAATTCATGACACTTGAAAAACTAACTAGTTGCCTTGGTCAAAATTTACGTTCAAAGAATGAAGTTGACTGCAAATGAAGTCCCTTATGTTGTCTGAACCTGCCCAATGTTTATTTGTTCTTTCAAAATTATTCGAAAACAGTTCTACCGGTTTTGATATTCCGTATATACAAATTTTCTAAATCACTACATTTCCATTTTTTAATAAGAGATTTTTAGTATTTTTGAATGGTTTTAACTTTCTAGAATTCTTCAACGTGTGTCGTTGCCCCTGTCTACGTTGCTATTGAGCAATTTTCAGAATGGTCCACAGCTGTAATGGAAAATATTTTTGAAATCGGTAAAGAAGTACACCGTTTAACCTTGCAACAACTTAAACTTCGAGGCAATTCAAGTTATCCAATTCAATGTGTTTGTCCTACGTTCCTTCTCAATTTGAATAGAGTGACAATTCTTGTCAGACCAAATATATCTTCCAATTCTCTTTGCGGTGGTGGAATAAATTCCAATTTTGACAATACTCAAGTCCAGACTTTTGATAAGCTTCTGAGTGAAAATCATGGTGTTGTTCTTCAGTGTACCGGAAAGTCATTTGCATTTTGGAAGGATAAGTCGAAATTCTATGCACTTATACCAGAAGGCTTTCGAGATGTTGAAAATCGATTACCAGCACTTTTAAAATCAACAGATCTAAAGGTTCTGCTAGAACATAGCCTCAAACTGCAGCGTGGATTTTGTAGTTTATATTCGGTAAAAGTACTGAATAAAGTGAAGATTCCTATGACTCTTGAAAATATCAATGACGAGTTCATACTTCCACCAGAAGATGCAAATGTGCAGACAATCCCCACTGAAGATGAAAATGTGGAAGTTGCCCAAGAGACAGAAGTTGAAAAAGGAACTCCACCAGCTG
Source organism: Eupeodes latifasciatus (assembly GCA_920104205.1). Classification (NCBI taxonomy): domain Eukaryota; kingdom Metazoa; phylum Arthropoda; class Insecta; order Diptera; family Syrphidae; genus Eupeodes; species Eupeodes latifasciatus. The sequence continues at coordinate 57,075,017 of OV049924.1, forward strand.
CTGCAGCTCCTACGCCAACTAAAACCAAAAAAGACAAGAAAAAAGTTGAAGAACCTGAACCCGTTGAAGATGTTTTCTCCGAAGACATGGTATTAACATTTAGCTCGGATTATAAAGAACTACCTGATGAACGAGGAATTCTCGTCGGCAAGGAATATTGCAAGGAACCCGATCGAATCTCACATACTATTATAGCAGCTGCAGTTTTACTTCACCATTTTCCAGCTAATCTCTGGACATCGATTATAATCCATGATATAATGAAACTTGGAAAACAACTCTTCTACGAAAGTGAAGATGAAGATCTTCTAGATAATGAAGACTGGATGGATCGAATAAAATTTCCAATAAAATTTATGAAGAAAAATCTATCAATAAACTTTGATAAATTGGTTTTTGGAAGAGTCACTTCCACGGATTCGGATGTTTTGAGTGTTGAACAAGGATTGATAAAGTTTTTTGGTGGCAACGATACTGGAATTCTCGTTGGTCCACAAATGGTTTTAGTTTGGCAACAAAAGAATAACTTTTTCATGTTCGATCCTAAGGAACGTGACGGTCTGGGGAGAAAATGGACCCGAATGTTTTCATCCGAATTGGGAGACTCTGCTTTGGCGGGTAGTGCATGTGTCACATGGTATAGAAATCCAAAGAAATTAGCAGAAGTTTATGTTGAGAGTATTGCTCTGAAACATCGTAAGGATCCGTACAGAATTATTAAGTTAAAGTTCTTCGAAACTGTCGCTAAATCAGATGACGAGGGGGAATGGATTGGAATGGCTGAAAATAAGTGGATGCTCTTCGGAACAAAGACTCTGTGTGATTATAGCTATGCGGAGGATTCTTTAAGATCGGGCAAAGCTATTTGCATTGCAGTCTCGGCATTAATGATAGCTTTAGAAAAGCCCGAAGAAGTTTGGGACAGTAAAACTATTGATACAATTCTCAGTGAGGGGATTGAGCTATTTAAGTTGTCACTGCCCGCTCACTACAATGACAAGCCATTCAATTTGCAGAGTGTAAAAACAATGCTCCACATAGGAGGAAGGCGAGCCAAAATAACAATTATCGACTGTAAGATTCGTGGGCCTATGTTAGCAGAGGCTAAGAGCATTGGATCGGTGCAATTGAAAAATGGTAAGTATACATTCTTATGTATTCCCTAGGTACATCTTTTAAAGCATCTTTTCAAAAAAGGCTTGATTGAGTTCTTTGAATCTGCAAACTATGGAATTTTTACGGTAAAGGACATTTCTTTAGCAATATGGCGAGGACAGGATAAACACTTTTACCTCTTCTATCCATATGAAAAACTTTTAGGAATTCCACCACAATGCCTTTGTGGTAAGTTTCTAAACAAAATTATTTTATTCTTATCAAAGCTCAAAAACTTAAAAATCTTTTAAGAAAATGAAAAGCTTTTACCTCCAATGGGAATTGCTAACGCCATGCGGTTCAAAGCAATTGCAGATATTTTCTATTTCTTGACAACTTGTCTCAATACCAAAGACAGTGATGAGGTAAGTTCGAGTTTGAATTTTGAAAATTGGTCCCACCTTTAAAATTAATTCTGTTGTGTGCTTAGTACTGCCTAAGTCCCGTTGATATCGGCCTATCAATGGCAGCTGATCGTCCCCCAATCTATGATTATGAAGAATTCGGAACGAGTGGAGCTATCATTAGGCCCTTTAAGGATCTTCACGAGGGCCATGAAATGTTTGGAGTTCGAGCTGATAAACAGACACTGGCTAATCTCTTAATAGCTCTGGGCTTTAATAGAATAAATAGTTCAACAAATTGGACCAAAGAGGATCTGGCAGATATTCTAAAAATCGGTGATAAGATATTTTGTAAAATCTACATGGCACTGCCTGAGTGTCAAGCTCGAGATTACAAGCTTCAATGGGAGGATGTTGTTCCGATGATAGGAATGAATAAGTTCACATTCACTCGTGAGCCAATTGTTGGAGTTCTTGAAATATTACCCGAAGTCATGATGGGTGAAGAGGGCGAGAACGAAATGGGTGCGCAAGAAGATTACGAAAATGAGGAAGGCGTTGAGGTGCAAGATGAGTTGTTTGTTCGGCCGACGGGTAGTATTGCCGGAGAACACATACCTACACCACCTGCCAATGATCTAAGAGGGATTCTTCAGTCTTGGGATAACAAAGCAAGTGATCACCATGAAGCTGTGTTGGAATCAGATTTTTACAAGATTGCCATCTGGAAAAGGGTCAATCTTTATTTTGTTTTTGATCCGAAGGCATCTGGGCCAAATGGAGAATTGACCGAACGAAGAATTGAAATGGGAAAAGATCAGTTAGGTGGGGACAATCTTTCCGTTATGCCTGCTCAACAGCAAAAAGAAGATGACACTACACTCGCTTATGATGATGATGAAGAGCCAAAGAAAACGATAGCTGAACGTCCTTTGTATTTAGAAAAACGCACCTATACTAATTTCGACAATCAAGGTGCAGCATATTCAGCCTGGTTTTCAAATTTTGACGAGTTTTTCGATCATATCTCTGCCAAAACTCCTGAAGACTTCAAATACGGCAAGTTTACTCTTCATGATTTGACCCTGACCAGTATGCCAGTTGGAAGTGATGATTTCGAATTCAAACTTAAGCCTGGTTACCGATCTATTGCTCCAAATCATTCAATTCTTCGTGGTTCCATGACTCAGAATAATCCAAGTTTAATAAACCGCAACAAGAACCTAGAAGTCACAAATTGCATTGTTGCAATAGCTTTTGCAAAAATCACGCCTTCGAGTAAAATAACTGCAACTCTGTTGGATGTGCTCCTCAAGTACGGGGATCGCTTATACACCAAGAGTCTGAAAACCGATATGAATCGGCTAAAGAACATTGACAAACTATCACTAGAAGATATTTCCTCCATTTTTAGCATCTATAAAATACGATTTAAATGGAAGATAAATTCCACGACCAACGGAAACTTGTTGTTGAATGAGTTAAAGAAGGCAACCGGAAAGTTAGGAACTATCGAAGGGGGATCTGCAGTAATTCTCAGCCATAAAGGATATATTATGGCATTTTGGAAAGGTGATGGGGGTAATTTTTATTTGTACGACCCATTCGAAACGAATCCCAATGGAATTCTAGTTGAGCATGGAGGTTTGCCTAGTTTGTCGAAATTTTCCAAAGTCGATAATCTTCTGAATTATTTGCTGTCAAAATATACTTGTATTAGAGGATCAAATAATTTTACCCTTTATATGGTAAGTTCAAAAATAAGTTCAAGGTTCAGCGATTTCACTCAGCAATTTGGCTTAGTTCTGTAAGTATGGTTTAACAATAGTTCAAGAATCGTTTATTTGATAAAAGTCAACCTCAGTTAAAAAAAATTTTCTCAGCGGAATTTATGAGCCAAATTTGCTGAACCACGAGTAAAATACTTAGGAAAAAACTGGTGTCTTCAAGACTCAGACTCCAATATTTGTTTTGTTTTTAAGATTGGAATAGAAAGTGATCCTGTGGAAAAATTAAACTCAAATGCAACTTCTCCGGAAGAAGATATTTTAAGGTCAAAAATAGTTTCACAGATTGCGAGTGATCAAAACATGTTTCAGCATTATCAAACTGATATGAGAATCCTTAAATCTTCTCTGCTTGGTTCGGACAACATTCCTCAACATGGTCTTGCAATTGCCGCACTAATTCATAGTCAATTGCAATTTGTCGAATTATGGAATACCAACATTTCTCACAGGGTTTGTCAATTTAAAGGTTCATTTTAATACGTACTTTTTTTAAAAGCATATTATTGCTTTTAGATAACATTTTTGGCTAGATACCTTCTTCAAAAGACTGATTGTGAAATTGAGCTTCTTCGATCTAACGATCCTTCGGCATCGGCGTCTTTTGATGATATTCGATGTAACTTTGTCATAGATAACGAATTCCTTTGCAATATTGATTTCACGAAGAACATTCAAGGACCAATTTTCTCGACAAAACGAACAGAAATTGTGGGTGTAAACTTACGTAATGCCCTAACAATGTTCTTCAAAAGCTGTCAACAAGTTGTTGTTTTTCTACCAGGAACTGGTAATGCATTTGCCATATGGAAAGGCATTAGTGTATATTATTTATTTGGAATCGATCGAGTTGAAAGGGAAATGCATGTGATATCTTCATCAACACTGGAAAGTCTCTACGATATAATTTTAAAAGGGGCTAATGTCGAAGAAGATCTCAACAATTGGTATGAGTTACGAAATATTAGCATTTCGGTCGTTCCTTTAAAAGAGGGTATTTGTAAGCCATTGAAAACCATCCAAAATGATGACATTGTGAAAGGGCCTTTATCAACTAGAAGTGGAAATTACGTATCGGATAAATCCAAAGAAGCTTACTTTTTCGATTATGTTTCTGAGAAACCAGAAAACCTTCAATGCAAACTACGATCTTCGGAGTTTGTTAAAGAAACAAATGGCATTGAGATACTCTATTCTCGAAATATTCTTAGGTCACATAGGTTCTATGGAACCAAGGACTTTTTTCCAGTAAGTTGTTTGAATATGTTTTGACTCTTTTAAGCGAGATAGAAAGTGATGAGGAAACATTGTCAATAAGTAAAAACGCTTTCAATTTTATTTTCAGAGCTTACAGGCAGCATGTGTCGAAGCAAGTGCCTTGGCAAGAGTTAAATCACCGTCACTTTGGACAAAGAAGACTTTGGAAAAAATACTACTTGCTGGAGTTAATTTGTATATTAATACTGTTGCAGGTATAAAAGTCAAATGTTCATATTCATCCATAAGCATTCATGTGAAAATTTTAGTTTTAAAGCGAGAAAGACTATTTTAATTCTACTTATTTTAACGTTTTGTAATTTGTTCTTATATTTTTCCTTTTTAACTATCAAGTGTCAAAAATATCTAAGAAAACGTCAAAAATATTTGCAACAAAGTTTGGAAAAATCCGAATTAATTTAGATCTGTTTGTGAGCTGATGGTGCTGGTGAAGATTTTCCACATTTTTCAATCGAACAGACCCTTAAAGTTATTTTTAGAAATGTCTTTTGCGTCCCGTCGTCGCAATAAACTAAGGTGCTAGGTTTAGAGAAAATTAATTTAGGATAATCGAAGGACGCTTTTTGAAAGGTTGATTGAATATGACATATGTAAGCTGCGCAAAAAATGACTATCGCTCTTATTTAAATTTGACATTTTCGAAAATGTCATTGGTGCTATATTATACACGATGACATTTTAGTGATTTCGATTTATGAATGTTCTTGTTTATTTTTCAGAAAAGGTTGAGTTTCTAAAAATAGCTAGTTTTTAAATTATTCCAATGACGATGTTCAATTTGATCTTTTTGATCAAAATAAAGTTGTGACATGTCAAATTGAGCTAAATTAAAAAAGTCCAATACGAATACTGTTAATTAAATTTGACATACATTTCTTCTTAGCACTAATACTTACTTATTTATTTTTACTTGTTTTGTTTTTTACTTTGTTTACAGTGAAAGGTTCATCAAATATACAAATTATCGACTTTAAAGGAAACTTTTATTTGTCAAATGAAAAACTTGAAGTTATTCCCTATGTGCCAACAATTCAACCTGCATCATGTAAAAAAGAATTACTCATGTGTTTGACATGGATCTTAAGGAAATACCAAACAGCTTATTTATTTTCACAAAATTTTTGCTTTACTTTGATTTTGGAAAATGTCAATTGTTTTCTTTACTACCCTGGAAGCAATAACGAAATTTTCGAGAATTCGGAAAATCAATGTTCTTGTTTAGTAAGATTTTGCACAATTTCTGATTTATTAGATCGATTGTTGTTGAATAACAAAGAAATTTCAATGTGTGAAAATTTATCTATTGGACCAATTTATGTATTTAAAAATTAATGTACTAATAAAGTAAATAACTTTTTTGTTAAATATAATTTTTTTTTTGGTCTTGTAGAATAAGGATATTTTGTTCTAGGTATGTAAAAAAGCAAAAGGTTTAAAATTGAGGAAGTTTTTGGACGACTGAAACAAGTTTATTGTTAAAAAGTGTTGTCACAAAGCTTGTTGTGACAGCTTCAAAAGTGACAGCTGCCCAAATAAAGGTTATTCAAAATTAAACCTTTTGCAATGCCATACAACTAATTTAAGTAATTTAAGTTCAAAATGGTGGAAAATTAAAATGTTATTCTTCCTTATGTAGATAAAGTTTCTAGAAAACTATGGTCAAAGATTTCTAAAATTTGTTGTCTCCTGAATTTTAGTCGAAATATGAAAATAAACGTGTTATTTAACATAGACCAATTTTTGTTGAACCCTAGATAGCTGCCCACGTAATTTGGAACCCTTTTTCTAGAATCGTTAAAAACCTCTCTAACAAAAGAAATCAAGAACATCTCAAATGGAAAACATTAAGTCATGTCCAGAGACAACCCTGACTTGTACCTTAGTATTTATAAATTAAAAAGTATAAAACATAGAATTTGCAAAAAATAAAACCAACTATTAATTAGTCTGCAAGGTTATCTATGGGTTATTGAAAATGATTGAGTTTAACACTTTGCAGCATTGCCATTAAATATTTTTTCTTGAATCAAAAGATTTTAACAATGTAAAAATATATAATTGTTAAGTTAAAGATTTTTAGATTACATTAAAAGCTAAATAAATAGTTCGGATCCGAAATCAACACCAAAAATTAAGACTAAAACGTATTTTTCCAAGCGGTGATCGATTTAAGGTTTCTCAAAACTCCATATACTAAGTAAAATGATTTATCGAGAACATAAATATTTGTAGTTCGCAAAATCATAACCCAATTTTTTGTACAAAACTATGTCGGTCTTTAAAAAACATCGTTTTATTTTTTTTTCAAAAACATTTGTAAAGGGGTATTATTTCGAAAACATGATTTAAAATAGAGTATTATTTGGTTTGTAGGGCTGAGGACAGAGAAAAACCTGATTTGCATTTTTTGTCTGGCAACATTTAACATTTATGTATGACCAGACCATCCTCAACTGCAAGAAACGATGAAGTGCCTTAGTTTTGCTGTCATATTTGGTTGTTTCATAAACGTAAATAAGTAACAATTCTTAGAAACTTAAAACAACTCTTTTTAACTTCCCATAGGAAGTTATTGTAATGGGTCCGATTTGTCGAATTGAAAATTTTGACATTGCTCGACGTTTCAAGGACCCTAGAGTCTAAATAAATGATTTTTAGAAAGATGTCTGTGCGTGCGTGTGTACGTACGTCCGTACGTTCGCGACGTTTTTTTCGTCGTCCATAGCTGCGTGGGTGGTTTTTTTTACCATAGTAGTTTAAAAAAAGGTGAAAATTTTAGTTAAACCTAAATATCTCATGAACCAATGACGCTAGAGACTTGAATTAAATTTTAAATTATATATTGTAACGTCATACAAAACAATTATATCTTTGGAAAAAAAATCCAATTAACGGTTTTTTTATAAATCAAAAAAACTGAAAAAAATTTGTCACCTCGAAAATTTTACGACTAAAATATGATTTCATCTCCAAAACAATTTTGTGCAACGAAGAATAATATTTTTGACATTTGATACAATTTTGAGAAAAACCTAATTGACAACTTTTTTCTAAAAAATAAAAACTTGAAAAAAAAAACATTACTCAAAGTTGGTAAAAACTTAATTTCGACTCAAATATCTTTTCAAAAACTTGAGATTAAGACTTCAAACTTATTTTATGTTCTAAGAAATATTGTTTTCAACATTCTGAACAATGTTGAGAAAAATCGAATCAAGAGTTTTTTTACAAAAAATAAAAACCCAAAAAAAAATTTAACAAAAGTTGATAAAAATTGATTTTCGACTCAAATATCTTTTCAAAACTTTGAGATAATGGCTTCTAACTAATTTTATCTTATAAGAAATATTGTTTTCAACATTATGAAAAAAATTTGGAGAAAAATCAAATCGAGAGTTTTTTTTACAAAAAATAAACACCTACAAAAAAAATGTATAAAAGGTCGTAAAAATTGATTTTCGACTCAAATATCTTTTCAAAAAATTGAGATAATGGCTTCTAGCTAATTTTTACTTATAAGAAATATTGTTTTCAACATTCGATAAAATTTTGAGAAAAATCGAATTGACAGTTTAAAAAATAAAAACCTAAAAAAAAACAATACTAAAACTTGTTAAAAATTTACTTTCGGCTCAAATAGCTTTTCAAAAATTACAAATATTGGCTTCAAACTTATTTTATTTCACAGAAAATATTGTTTTCGATATTCAGTAATTTTTTTTATAAAAATCCAACAGTCCGTTTTTTTCATAAAAAAAATAGAATCTACAAAAAATAGTACCTACGCAAATTTGGTAAAAATTGATACATATAGACAAACTTTTAGCAAGATAAATCGACAGACGGAATGGGAAGTTATCAGTGTGGGTCGCATCCCATCCTCTTTTTTTTATTATTTAAGGTGGCGTTAACATGGAGCCTTTCTCTGACAGATAAAATAACTTACACTTAGAAGATTTGTTATGATAATTTTAAATCCAGAATAAAGAATTAAATCACAGAGACCAAAAACCATACCAAATGGTGATGCTTTTCCGTTTCAAATAATAGAAAAAGATAACAATGGCGTATCTTGGTGGGGGGGGGGTTCGTAGAGGTCATGACCCTCCCTGGGAGATAATTTGTTTGTTTTTTCGTAGGAATTACCTTCAATTCAAAACTAATCGCATTGCTTTAATAGATATGACCCCCATTATATTTGAATTATTTATTTTTTGTATATGAACACAACATTTGTAGGTATTTTACTTCCTTAAACTTTGTTGCTAAAAGTACTACTTTTAATTGAAGACTGGACCAAGAACATAATACGAATCAGATTTTCAGCCCTATTCCAATACAGCACAAATTGATCAACTTTTGACTAATTTTGATCATGGGGGGATCATATAAGCCATAAAGCTTACACAGTTAAGTTGTATAAGTAAAGATTTCATCTAAAGATTTGTTAGTAATTTAATGACATTCGCCAAAAAGTGGTTTTCTGTCAAAAAAACTAAAATTTTTGTTTTCACTTAATTTAGAATTTACTTTAGGCATGCTTTAAATTATTTTTATAAATTTTTTTTTCTAAGAAAAAGAGCAAATATTCAGGTTCTTAAGAAGAAACCTTGAATAAGAGATCATCAATTTTATATTAAGTTCCCTTTAAATTCCTAAAACTAGCCTTCAATTGTAATATTTAATTTTTTTGACACACATAAATAGTGAATATTGAAGTAATTTTTACTTGCGACATATAGGAACTTTATAGCAAGTTTTGCATTTGTAAAAAAATCCGAACTACAGCTTTTTATTCAACATGAAGGGTACCCCTCATACAACCTTTATTTTGGTTTTAAAGTTTTCTCAGGAACTAATGGATTGATTTCAATAATCTTCTCTTTCTGTGCAAGCTCTTATCAATGATAAAATTGATCATGATTTTTGATGATCAAAAATGTAATTTTTTTTATAAAATATTAATTTTGTTTACAAAACTCGATATCACAGAAAGGCGTCGACAATTTTTAAGAAATTTTAAATGTAAAATGTATATTTATAAGCACTTTATTTACTAGGTACTTACCAAAAATATTTTTAAGACAATATTTTAAATTTAAAATGATTTTCGAAGAAAAAATAAATTAATCTAGATTTTTGGAAAAATAAATTGGCATTTAAATTTTTGAGAAAAACTTATTTTTCAGGTAAATTTTTAAATCTTAAAATATAGAAAATATTTTTAAACAGACTTTTTGGAAGAAATTAGCAATTTCTAACGACCCAGGCGTACATTTTATGTCTTTCAAAATTGATTTTCTGTTAAATACAAAAGATCTTAAACAATTAAAACAATCTACTTTTGAAGTGAATTTGCTTTGGATGCTCTAGAACTGAGATTTAAACACGAATTTCAATAATATAAATGTCCCAAAAACAGCAAAAGTGACACTTTTGTTAAACTAGTGGCTAATTGAAAAACATAATATACGTTTCATATCTATTGATACAAAAGCTTTGAATCTCTTGAGATTTGAAGTGAAAAGAGATTCTGAAACTTGTAAGTGCCACACAAACGCTTCTTCCTAATTTATTTATTTACCTTAATTTGTTTTAATTTTATTTTTTAGAGAAATTACATATGTACTTAAATGCACCTATTTCCCTAAATTCCAGAACCAAACATTTTTCTATCTATACAATTTTTAAGTTTTGTTGATTCCTTTAAGATCAATACATGAGTAAGCAGACTGATAGCGATAGTTATAATTAGGGTCTGGATTCTCATGCTCTAAAAAAACAAGAAATATGCGCCTAAAATATGTCCTTAACAATACTAAATATGCCAAAAAAAAATAAAAATATGTCATAAAAATCCAAAATGTTCTGCTGAACTTTTCAAAAAGGAAATAAAAATACCTTGAAATAATAAAAAAAATACAGTCTTTTATTCACAGGAAAAAGTTAAACAAGCTAACATAAAACATACAATTAATTTAGGTTTAACGAAAAAATAAATTGTATTTCTAACATAAACATAAATTATGTTTTAAATAATATATGCATATTTAGGTATATTATTTTTGTAAGTATGTTTTGTTAGCGTGTATCATGAAGTTTTTTTTTTAATTTTCAAAAATGAAAGCTCTGCGATTTGGTCTCAAAAACACATTTTAGCATAGAAAATTTTTTAAAGGATACAATCTCATTAACTGAAAATTAACGATCCAAACACTGTTCTTTATCGCCCATTAAAGGATGTGAAGATTTTTTTCATTTGTGTACATCCTTCGTTTTTTTAAAGACATTTTCCATTTTTTGCAAATTGATTGGCCCATTGCTGATTCTACAGCATGTATTTTCAAAATTGCTTTAATTTGACTATAGTCTAACTGAGGAAGCCATAGTTCGAGCTATGAACCTGACCCATGAACCAGGCAGGGGTCATGAATAATTTTTGATAAAATATTTTTAGTGTGTGAGCTGCTTTCACCATACATATAAGAAGCTGAAATTGTTAAAAACAGAAGGATTTTATTTTTGTCGATATGTTCTCCAAAAACGTTAACAGATTCGTCAAAAGCTCGAGTGATTGTAGCGTGGTTTGTTTTCTGAAGCTCAATAACTGTTGTATACGCAGTTTGGCAACTCTGTTACCTCCCTAAAATTACATTTATTTATATTATATTATATTATATTATATTATTTTATATAGAAAGTACATAAAGTAAATAAGGTTACTTGGTGAACAAAATAACAGGTGTTGATCATTCGATTGAGATCCAGTTGCATAACCAGTTGTCATTTTTTAAACTTAGAATATTATTTGCCAGATTGTTAACTTAAGACTAAACTAAATAACACTGAATTAAAATAACTTAAAGAATATAAAAGTACAGTCTTTGTTTTCTATTTTGTTTCGGACCTTTTGTTTTAAATACACAACATATTGTGGCGACGAGGATAGTTTTGCTTTCATAAATTGTTTAATTTTATAGTGCAGATTATAAAAAAAAAATATGGACGCAGCCCAATTTGCAAAATTTATGAAACAGCAGCAGGATCTCATGAATCAGCAGCATGAATTTGTGAAGGCTATGCTTGAAAACTCAACCAGCGCCAGCGCAAATAGTACCCTTATCGGAGGCACCCAAATTAAACCTTCGGCGGAGAGATTAATGGAAACCCTTTCGAGTAGCATTTCTACGTTCATATATGACCCGGATAACGATATCACATTTATGGAATGGTACAACCGTCATGAAGATGTGTTTCTAGTAGATGGGAAAGAATTGGATGATGCTTCACGGGTAAGATTACTTCTGAGGAAACTCGATGAAAGGTCGTACAATCGTTATGTCAACCTCATATTGCCGAAAAAGCCACGTGATTTCAACTTTACTCAGACAGTGGAGAATCTCACGTCATATTTCGCGAGAAAAATCTCTTTATTTGCAACTCGTTATAATTGCCTTAAGATCGAGAAAACTGTGGGAGATGATTTTCAAGCATATGCCGGTGTAATCAATAAGCAATGTGAACATTTTCAAATAACCACGTGCAAAGCCGATGAGTTTAAATGTCTGATGTTCATCATTGGTTTGAAAAGTACATTAGATTCTGAAATCCGTGCGCGACTCATCTCAAAAATTGAAGCCGATAAGGAAAAGAAATTAACCTTGAAAGACCTAGCAGCAGAATGTGATCGCATTGCCATGCTCAAACATGATGTGCAAATGGTAGGTGATCCCAGTTTTATCACAGAAGTTAAAGCAGTGCAAAAACAAACAACGAAACAGAAAGCCCCAAAAAGTGCTTGTTGGTTCTGTGGTGGAATGCACTACGCTGATAAGTGTTGGTATTGTGTGGTTGCTATAAAACACACAAGTGCTCTGACTGCGATAAAGTGGGACACAAAGAGGGATTTTGTGACAGTTCTAAGTCGGTAAACAATCATTTTTTCAACAAGAAGTACAATCACAGAAGAAAACAAAAAAACACAAACAATTTCTCAAAGTCCAAGGTTAAAAGCATTTATTCAGTTTCACAGGTGCAGTGCAAGCAACACCGAAAATACATCGTGGTGAATATTAATCAGAAACCAGTCCGTCTTCAAATCGATACAGCATCTGATATCACAATCATATCAGAAGAGACCTGGGAAAAGCTAGGTTCTCCGCAGGGCCGTCGAGAGAAAATCCGGGCCCGGGACGGAAAAATCCCCCTTATTTACCATTTTTTTTTTTCAAAGTTCATGCCTACTGATATGGTACGTTCTAATTTCAATTACGAATAGCATCAGCATGACATTGGTTGGAATCAACGGAAATAATAATTTTTTGTTCGCAAAGTGAACCGAAAAAAAGTGTTAATCATCAAATCAATCTCACGGGTATCGTCCAGTTTAGTTGAAATGGAAGATGGATAGAAAATAATTCTACATGCGAGTAGAACAGACAACGACAGTTAGTAACTGATAATACGGTCGATTAACTATTTAAAAAAAAATTAGCATGAAGATCTATTACCTACTATGAAAATAAAATAGAGCGAAGTAAAAGTATTTGAAATTTGTCCCTAAAAAAAACTATGTATTTTAAAAGGTTTACATTAAATATTCTTTATTGTTTTTCTTTATATTAAAATATTATCACAATGTTTTCATAAGAGTTAGTTTGCATTCAATGAAATATTTCTTTTTGCAAACGAGCTTTCCTAGCTTTCTGAGCGGCAAAACAACTTATAATTGAATCGAAATTCAATTTCCTTGCCAAAGGTGCTTCGATGCATAGTGTAGCAAGTCCAGAAACACGATCTTGTGATGAGCACGAACGATGAAAATTCTTTGTTCTGGCAAGGACGCTAAATGAACGTTCGGCACTAGCTACGGTTACAGGAATTGTGGAAAACACACGGAGAGCAACAAAAATGTTGGGGAAAATCGTCTCCAAGTTCTGGGAATAAATAGCATTGAGCAAACTCAATGGCGGAAGTTCTGCTTCAAAATTGGCTTCATAAATGTGTTTCAGATGAATTATTTCTTCTTTCAACTCTTGAGACACATGCGAGTTATACTTTTGGATGAATCTTGTAGCGGAGTTTTTAATCTCAATTTCGTCCATTGTTGAAAACTGCCATAAAAATGAAAATGTAGCATTCAAATTCTTCATCGTATCGAACCGACGAGAAATTCCAGATAAAATTGAATCAACTATGACATAAAAGGTGTTTCTCTTGAAATTTATTTCTTCGTCTGTTTCAATTTGCTCTCCGCCTCCTCGATTTTCTCCAAAATGTCTCTTTAATTGCCTTTTTCGGTTCGATGGGAACGATTCTGGAACATCCCCCAATCCAGTAGCAACTGCTTTGCATTCAGATAAAATTTGATCCCATCCGTTTCGAATAATGTTCAAATCCGAGATCAAGTTGTCAAGATTTCGAATTTCAACGTCAATAGTCATGTTTCTGGATTGAAGAATGATACTTCTTTCATTTATAGCGCTAAGAACCCTGCACCAAATCGAAGACATGAGGACGCATTCAAATTTATGCATATATTTTAAAACGCCATTTACATCTCTTCGAGCTTCAGCAGTTAAATTAATATCACTTAAGGCTTCTAATGATGTTCTAAGGTTTTTTAGATGATTTGCAAATGGTTTCACTGCCTCAATTCTAGCTGACCATCTTGTATCGGAAAGTTTGTGAAGGGATCCGGGCACATGTTCCTTAAGAATTTCCCAACGTTGGGCACTGCTGCTAAACAAGTTGAAACACTTTTGAACAACACCAAAAAATGTGATTGCGGCAGTACAACATTCCGCTGAATCGACTCCACACAAGTTAAGGCTGTGAGCTGCACATGGTGAATACACGGCATTCGGATTTTTCTTTAAAATATGACTTTGTGCACCATTATACTGTCCTTTCATATTGCTTCCATTGTCATAGCCTTGTGCACAACAGTCTTCTAAAGGGATTTCATTCTTTGCCAATGTTTCGCAGATCAAATCAGCTATTGCGGTGCCAGTTTTTTTGTTGCAATCGACAAATTCCAAAAACCGTTCTTGGATGGAGAACACATTTTCTTCCAAGCGCAGATATCGCAAAATAAATGTGTTTTGTTCCACATGACTTGAATCGGGTGTTGCATCGACAATTATAGCGAAGTATTTGGCGTTTTCTCTCTCCTTCAAAATAGCTGAATTCACATGTTGGGCACAAATTTTAATTAACTCATTTTGAATCTCAACGGAAAGGTAGTGGACTTGCAAACGTTTGTGCTCTTGTTGTGAAATTCTTACTTTTTCCAAGTGCTCCTGAAGTAAGGGGTCATAATGACTAATTAATTCCAAAATGCCCAAAAAATTTCCATTATTTGGCTCTCCAATAAGATTACTATCGCCTCGTAGTGCTAGTCCCCTTTCGCCAAGGAAGAGAATGGTGTCCAATATTCTATATAGAATTCCTTGCCATTTTTTGGTTTCCCTAGTGATTTCGTCATTGAGAAGAGAATCAATCGAAAAGTTTTTCTTTATTCGCAGTTGTAATGAGCGCCATCGAACGTAACACTGGACATGATCGGTATTGTTTTCATGGGCAGGCAATTTGTCGTAAAGCTTTTTCCACACTTGAAGGCAAGAATATCCTTCTGGACGACACAGATTTGAACGATGTGTATTGATTTTATTTGTTGTAAACAAACGACAAGGTAGGCAATAGAATGCATTTTTAAGGTTACTCCACACTAACCAATCGCGCTTTATCAATTCGCCGTTGGGTAAGATTTTCGAAAGCAGCGAGGTCGGAAATTGCTCGTTGTTTCGATCACGTGGAAAAGAAGCAGGTAACTTCTCATGGCCTCGACGAACTACGGCATCTGCTAAGTCAGGCTGCACGAACTCGGTATGTATTGTTCCAACATCGTAATCTTTAAGAAGGTCAGTTCTAACCATTCCCTTAGTGGAGTGTAATGTGCAATCTTTTTCTTTTTCCAATCCAGAAATTGGATTCGAATCGGAAATAACTGCACTTTCGGTCACTCGATTAAGTCCTGATGAGCAACTTGGCAGACTATCATTTACATCGCTTGAGTTCAATTCCAGTATTTCATTTGATTTTATTTCTTCTTCTGGCGTTTTTGAAACGAAATCCAACAGAGTTCTTTGGGTTTTCATGCTTTCTCTTTCAAGTCTCTCGCGCTTTAAGCGTTCTTTGCGCTTTTGAGCTCCCGACTGGTGTGTGTACATGATCTGTAATTGAAACGTTCAGTTAAAAAAGTAATGAAAATATCTATTTTTAAATGTTTTTAACTAATGGAAATGTACATACCTGTATTATATTTTAATTCACCAACACTAGTCTAATATTTTTTTTCAGTTTGGTAGGTATTTTACGCAGTAGTCACTAATTATGGTTCCAAAGTGTAAACTCACAAAAAACTTGTTTTTCTTTATATTTAAAAATTTGTAGCCGAAATAATTACACTTTTCTTCAATGTATGGTCTTTTGGATTTCCAAAAACGTTATGATGGAAAACTGTAAGCCAGCGATATTTATATAGATATTTGCAAATATCGGTATCCCCGCTAAAACCCTATCTGTGTCCCAATGTTTCTGAGAAACGCGATATATATATGTACATATCTCAATGACCATAGTTAGGAAGGCGGAAGAATTCTTTAAAAAACATTTAAAACAGTGCAGAAAATCTAAAACATAGAACAAAATTACGGGGAACCGAACGGGAAATTCCGGTGGACTACCTACATTATAAAAATCAAATGTTGGTAATTTTTTAATTTGACAATCTTTAAATTGTTTACTTAAACCTTCTTTTATGATACATACTCCCAATTAACAAACAATTTGACCATATGCATTTAAAGTCCAGTATCTAATAAGCTGCATCGTCGTACAAAAATTGTATACGAGTAGGTACATAATGCATCTAGCTCTATTCAGGTACACACAGACACAGTATCTTAGAACTAACCCAATCATCCCTAAATTTTAATTACCTGCTGTTATAAAATACGAAAACGTATTTACCAAGAGTCATTCATTCATTTACCCTTTGGTATTCATTCATAAAAAATCTTTCCTTAAATGCACAAAAAAGCATTATCCAAACTACCTGCATATGGCTGGTTTAATATACACACTTTGAAGTGATTTGATATCCATCAAATCTTCAGTAAACAACTTATTCAAAGTATTAATTAATAAATATTAGGGAAACCACAATTGAAAAACGTTTGCGTGGGATTTTCCGGTCCCCCGAAACCGAATCAAAAATTTCGTTTACAGCAGAAACAGAAATAGAAGAAAAGAAACTTTATAAAAACAGAAACCGAAATAAATATTTGTGTTTTGTTTTAATTTGCCGGGCCCCTTAAATTGACTTTAAACATTTTTAAAATAAAATAAATTTGATAAAATAAATAAGAAAAGCCAAACAATTTATTATAACTTTCTTTGAATAGTTCAGAGTTGCCCAATTTTCCATTAAATATTAAACAAAATGTACGCCAATAATAATCAGGGGCCCAGATCGGCAAGCTTGTGACTGATAGATTGGTAGATAACATACAAACTGGGGCCCGATTGCGAAAGCATGAATGGTTTTTAAATTTTCGGGCCCCTAAAAATAAGTGGGAATAGGTATGTTGATGATGAGAGTACATTGAAAAAAAAAACACTCTTCTCATTGCTTTCAATTTTACGGGCCCCTAAAAAATCCCGGGCCCGGGGGTTTCCCCCCCCCCCTTTCCCCCCCCCCCTCTCGACGGGCCTGGTTCTCCGACAACGACTCCAACAACACATTCAGCCAGGAATGCCAGTGGGGAATCGCTCCCATTGTTATCGGAACTTCATTGCACGATTTCATTTTATCAAAAGCAAATAAACACATCTTGTTTTATATCTAAAATTCCAAATTTAAATATTCTAGGTATAGACTGGATCGAAAGCTTGCAGTTGTTTGACGTCCCAATAAATTCCATCTGTGCTCAAGTTTCATCAAAACAACAATCAATGGAATTTCCTTCAACGTGGCTACAGAAGGAGATAACTAACCTCAAATCAAAATATGCAAAGGTTTTTGATGGTTCCTTAGGGTTGTGTACAAAAGCGGAAGCTGTCCTACATCTCAAGCCTGGCTCAGTTCCTGTGTTCAAACCAAAACGACCAGTGCCTTATGCGTCACTCCCAGCCATTGATGCAGAAATAGCTCGACTCTTGAAACAAGGCGTACTCATCCCCGTGGAATTCTCAGAGTGGGCTGCACCGATCGTTGCTGTAAAAAAAGCTAATGGTGACGTAAGGATCTGTGCTGATTTTGCTACGGGACTGAACAATGCATTGCAGTCTAACCAGTATCCATTGCCATTACCTGAGGATATATTTGCTACACTTTCTGGAGGTAAATATTTCTCAGTAATTGATTTATCTTATGCCTACCTACAGGTGAAAGTAGAGGAATCATCACAGCCACTTTTGACAATTAATACTCATCAGGGTCTGCTCCGTTATACACGTGTTCCATTTGGTGTAAAATCCGCACCCGCAATGTTCCAAAATATAATGAACGCTATGTTGGCAGACGTTGAGTTCGCAGCAAGCTATATTGATGACATCATTATTGCGTCAAAATCGTTGGATGAACATAAAGCAAAACTTAATCAAGTCATGCAGAAATTAGAAGAATGGGGATTCCGAGTGAAGTTCGAAAAATGCAAATTTTTCTTGACTGAAGTAACTTACCTGGGGTTCATTGTCGACCAGCACGGAAGAAGACCTGACCCATCACGGACAAAAGCCATCGGATCGATGCCAGAGCCAACAGATGTTTCAAAGGTACGTTCATTTTTAGGAATGCTAAATTGTTACGGCCAGTTTATTAAAAACATGCGAGAAATCAGAGCGCCACTAGACAAACTTCTCCAAAAAAATTCTAAATTCTGTTGGTCAAAAGAGTGTCAACTTTCATTTAAAAAGGCCAAAGAAGTGCTTTTATCTGAGCTTTTGCTGGTGCACTTCGACCCAACAAAAAAAATAATCGTCGCAGGCGATGCTTCAAAAGATGGCGTAGGTGGTGTTATAATACATTCATTTCCTGATGGATCCGTGAAGGCTATTGCTCACGCATCGAGATCTCTTACTTCAACCGAGCAAAAATATGGCCAAGCTGAAAAAGAGGCATTATCACTTATTTTTTGCGTAAAAAAATTCCATAGGATGATTTATGGACGACATTTTACCCTGCGCACCGATCACCAGCCATTGTTGGCCATTTTTGGTTCAAAAAAAGGAATACCCGTCTACACAGCCAACCGGTTGCAGAGATGGGCGCTCACCTTATTAAAATATGATTTTAATATCGAATACATCAACACATTGAAATTTGGTTATGCAAACCAAAAAGTAAGTGCCACTGAAGATTTTGTTATTGCATCAATAAGGTTCGAGAGTGGCGTGAACCGTGTTTTGTCAGATGTAATACAAAATTTGCCAGTGACGGCCAAGATGATATCTGATGAAACAGCTAAGGATTCTTATCTCAAACAATGTCTTCAATTCCTTAAATCGACATGACCCACAGACATTAAAGATCCAGAACTCAGGCTACTGTATCACAGGAGAGATGCACTCAGCGAAATTCAAGGTTGTATCATGCTTCAAAATAAAGTATTAATCCCTCTCTCCTTACAGAAAAGGGTGCTTAAACAATTGCACACAGGGCATCCTGGAATTGTAAGAATGAAGGCGCTTGCACGAAGTTTTGTCTATTGGCCGAATATAGACCAGGACATTACAAAGGTGGTTCAGAAATGCAGTTCATGTGCAGCAGCCTCATCAGCGCCAGTAAAAACTCCATTGGCATCATGGCCGATCTGCTCCACTCCTTGGTCTCGAGTCCACGTGGATTTTGCTGGACAGTTCCATAGTCGCATGTTCCTCATTATTGTGGACGCATTCTCGAAGTGGCCAGACATTTTTTGCATGAGTTCCACAACTTCCAAACCGACAATTGCAGTTTTACGAGATGTATTTGGCAGATTTGGACTCCCCGATACAATTGTCTCGGATAATGGGACACAATTTACGTCTCACGAGTTCTCCGAATTTTGTGCCCAAGGAGGAATCGACCACATCAGAACAGCGCCTTTTCATCCACAATCCAACGGGCAAGCCGAAAGATTTGTGAACATTTTTAAATGTGGCATTAACAAACTGGAAGGGAAAGAGCAAATACCTTTAGATCTCCAAATATTTTTACAGTGCTACAGGACAACACCCAACGCTCAACTTCCAAACAACATGACTCCAGCAGAAGCTTTGCTGGGAAGAAAAGTAAAAACGCATTTGGATTTGCTACGCCCATCATCAAAAGTTACGCTCCAAAGAAACCATAACATGGAACAACAATATAACACCAAACATGGGGTAAGAAAAAGAAAATTTATTGAAGGTGATCTTATATTTGCTAGGAATTAGGTGCAGGGAATTAACTTCACGGGAACTACCTTCACATGGGAACTAACTTCACCACTAGTGGGAATTAATTTAACCTTTTTTTGGTGTTAGTTATTTCCCACTGAAGGTGGGAGATAATTTCACTTTTTTGTGGGAATGAATTTTACTTTCATATGAAGTTAACATAAGTTGAAGTTGAAAAATGACAGATACTTGTTGCTCGATTGAAATTTTTGAAATTGGAGCCTAAAACAAGTTTTTTTGAATTGATAGCACGGCGTACTAACAGCTAGGTATGTAAGGGGGGGCATGCTGCCCCCTGCAACTTCCCTGCTTGGCATCACTATAGGATTTGGGGTGGGTGCGATTTTGGGTATATGCAAAGAACACGAATGCGTTGTGATTCTTTGATAACTGTGAGCCATATGTACTTGCTTTTTTTTTTGTTGGGAATTTCTTTGATTTTAGTGCTCAAATGCAAAAGTTCTTTGCATATACCCAAACTCGCACCCACCCCAAATCCTATAGTGATCCCAAGCAGGGGGGTTGCAGGGGGGCAGCATGCCCCCCCCTTACATACCTAGCTGTTAGTACGCCGTGCTATCAATTCAAAAAAACTTTTTAGCAAAAGTAGCTATTCTAGACAATAAATCAACCATTTTTGCGTGTTTTGTATGTAAAAAGGTGAGCTTTAAAAATTCGGCGTTGTTATTTCTTTTTATAAATCGAAATAAAGCCAAATTGGTTTTATTTCGTTTTGAACAACGAAATAAGGCCAAATTTGAAATTTGGTGTTATTTCATTTGGTACTATTTCACGTCACCAATTCAACGCTTGATATTTTTTCAGATATTTCAATCGTAGGTGGGAAGTTACTTCACACAATTTTCTGATGAAATTATCTCCCGCCTTCAGTGGGAGATAACTTCACAAAAAAAAGTGAAATTAATTCCCACTAGTGGTGAAGTTAGTTCCCATGTGAAGGTAGTTCCCGTGAAGTTAATTCCCTGCACCAGGAATTACAACAAAAATCAGAAACCTTAATTGCCTGGTAACATTTTGAAGAGGATTGGGTCCGTAATGTATGCCGTTACAGTGGGGGACAAAACTTGGTGTCGACATACAAACCAACTTCGCTCAAGGCACTGTGCAGATAGCGATCTTAACATTATCGACCTGTTTAACCTCGAAGATCCAGTTCAACAAGAAACAGTCGAGAAGGCTCCACAGTCACCATCTCCAGATGTACAAAAAAATCCTGAAGACAAACCATCGACATCAATCAACTCTGATAAACCAGAAGAAAATCAACCTCGAGCAGTGCGATCTCAAAAAAAAACGCAACGCCTCGACATGAGAACATCGGCTGATGGCCGATATACATATCAATAACTTAAAAGGGGAGATGTTGTATACGCAGTTTGGCAACTCTGTTACCTCCCTAAAATTACATTTATTTATATTATATTATATTATTTTATATAGAAAGTACATAAAGTAAATAAGGTTACTTGGTGAACAAAATAACAGGTGTTGATCATTCGATTGAGATCCAGTTGCATAACCAGTTGTCATTTTTTAAACTTAGAATATTATTTGCCAGATTGTTAACTTAAGACTAAACTAAATAACACTGAACTAAAATAACTTAAAGAATATAAAAGTACAGTCTTTGTTTTCTATTTTGTTTCGGACCTTTTGTTTTAAATACACAACTTAAATTTTAGCTAAATACTTTTTTTTTTGCTTATATCCTCATCTTGATGTAAGATACCTACAACTAAATTTGCAACAAATCGACCCTGGATATCAATGGTTTCATCAATCGAAATGGAAACCCACAAAAAATTATCTTTTAGAAATATTTTAATCTCATCGAAAACACGAGTAAACACTTTATCAACATAGTTTTTTCTTAATGTAGATTTGTCGGACATAATTTCTTTTGTGTTTTCCTTTAAATAAATTTTTAAATGTTTAGTTTCTTTTGAAACATGCGGGTAAAATATGCTTTCATTATTTAAACTAGCTGACCCGGCGAACTTCGTACCGCCTAACAGTCAGTGAATGTCGTGTTACTTTTTAGCTGAACTATATAATTTGATGAACGTAAAACAATGATACAAAATAATATATGTATTTATATAGATAGAAACAAAAAAGTATTTTATTATGATAAATGATGATGAAAACATACATACAGAATGAGAATAAAAATAAAAAAATAAAAAATAATAATTAAGTACTTCAAACTCATGTCAGAAAAAAATGATTGAAAACTATGTTGTGCAGATTTGGAAAAAAAATAAAACTGAGATTAATTCATTAATAGGATTTTCATTCAAGCACTTTGTGGTAAACGAAATTCTTTATTTTTTGGTCAGGCGCAAGAACAAATAAGGCGGATGGTTTGCCGACACGTGAGTATGCCACGTACAATTGACCATGAGAAAAACATGCATTTTCTAGATTGAGGCCACAAATAGTCAAGGATTGGCCCTGTGATTTGTTGATCGTCATGGCGAAGGCAAGACGAATCGGGAATTGAATTCGTTTAAACTCAAAGGGCATATCCGTTGGGATCATCGGAATCCTTGAAATAAGAACTTCCTCATCTTTAAATTTTCCTTTAAGTATCGACGCGTGAATCACATTGCTCATCAGTTTTCTTATCACTAAACGCGTTCCATTTTTTTCCAGTTTTGGTTGGTTTAAATTTCTAAGCATGATGACTACCGAGCCAACTTTAAGTTTTAAATTGTGCGGTAGAAAACCAGGCACATCCAAGGAGTTTACAAATTTAGTTGGATAATTAGTGGCTTCTTCTTCGTTTGTTACACAGTCGATAGATTTGAATGAATACATAGTACCTACGATTTCATTTTGAATTATAAAATTGAGGTCATCTATGTACATCTTTATTTTTAGCGGCCAAAATTGCTCGCTCACTTAACCATTTAGTATTTTTGTGGTTAGCAATGATATCCGGGAATACTTTGTTGATAAGCTCGTCTTTTGATGATACGAAATTGCAAAAATTTGGAGGAAATGAAATCAAACCGCTCGATTTGTCAACAGGAACACGGCCATTACCGATAGTCAGCAATTGCTTTTTTTTTTTTTTTTTTTTTTCCTTCGAGAAATCATCAGCAGATAGATCGTTCAACAATGCAACTCTCATATTTACAGACAGTTGAAGTTTCTTTACATATCGCCACAGATTTGATGCTTTGATGCAAGCGTTTATTTCGTCGGTAGCAGTAGATCTTGGAATGACTGGTAGTGTTTGTCGGAAATCGCCAGATAATAAAATCATTGCACCACCAAAACAACTCAAGTCATTGCGCAGATCTTTTAATGTTCGGTCTAGTGCTTCCAATGCGCGTTTGTGCGCCATTGTGCATTCGTCCCATATGATGATTTTTGATGTGGCCATTGCGGAGTGTTTCGAAATGTTACATGTCGGTTGTTCAGTAGTTTGAAGGTTTAATGGCAATTTTAACGCTGAGTGAGCCGTACGGCATCCGTCTAACAATGTGGCCGCTATTCCAGAAGAAGAAATTGCTATCGCAATTTCGGATCTCGCACGTACAGTGGCCAAAATCAATGACATGAAGAATGTCTTCCCAGTTCCACCGGGGGCATCCAAAAAAAATAAGCCGCCATTTCCATCATTATTTGCATTAATCAGTGTATCATAGACTTCCCTCTGCTTAGGATTCAAAAGAGGTACATCCGTTTGAACTGATTGGATTAGTTCATGTGGATCATATTCACGTTCACGTTCCAATTCTCTATTAAATGCGTCATTCATTCCGCGATCTGGCGCTGGCATTCCTAACCTAACTAACAAACTGCCGCACATGAGGTAACACATATCTTCGATCAAGAGCAAAGTCTGGTAATGGATCTCCTCATTCACCTCAAGATCGGAATTTCTTGAGCTGACGCGAATTCGATGTAAAATATCTTCTGACATGTTATCTTTGTATTTGTTCCACAGGTCACGTGGGTTCGATGGGAAGCATGTTGAAATGATGATAGCAAATAATGTGCGTATCTGACTTGGAGATGCAGAAATAATTGCTTCAGCGATTGTCGTGTCCCAATGAGTATCGTTTTCAAGCAAGTTTAGCTCTTGACATGCTGCACGAAATGTGGGGCACACGATACAATTAACAGTTCGTAGTGACCAGGAACTGCATCGCCTTGCTTCCGACGTTGAAATTTCTTCGATGTAGCGTTCCAAGTGTAATAACGTGGCATTTCTGAGTAAAGCAAAGTTAATAATTAATAAATAATTTTCGAAAATTAATTAATTTAAAACAAACAAATATAACAGTACCTGAACTCTGTAGACATTTACAAAAAATAAATTTCTGAATGCACACATGATGTCTTCAGAAAATATAAAGTTATGGCTTAAAGGTCTCAGCAACCAGGCCATAAGCTCCAAAAAAAATAGTTGTTACACTATTTGACAGGATTGGACAACAAATGTTTGACATGTAATAAACAAATCAGCATCTACTGAAATGATTAAGTATTCATTACACATATCGAGTTTTCATTGTTTTTAAGATGTATTCTGCTATTCGGGTCGGAAACAAATCCAACAAATCAAAAACCATGGCAATTGGTCCAGCCGTTCTCGAGTTATAAGTGTTGTAACAAACACGACTTTCTTTTATATATATACATAGATTAATAAATCAATTGTAAAAGCTGTTGGCTATGGTATACAATACATCTACTGCTGCAAAACTCCAACTTTATTAAATTCTAAAACTTACAAACTTCAAGGTTCACAAAAGTGACTTACCTTTTTCCAACTTATCGATTGTTCACCTCCTATATTACACCATTTTACCTTAAAACTAAAACATTTTAACCGAAATCAAATTCATTAAGCAACAGAAACTAAAAACAATTTAAAATTGTTTATAACAACCATTTAATAAAAATGTTATAACTTAGTGAATATTGTAATAGAATATTATTTGCATAATTCCGTTATCTCAATCAACATCCGTTTCCGTTTGTAGTTTGCCCTTCTAAACAACTAAACACTTTTCATGTCATGTTATCTCTTTCTCATTTGACATATTAATAATGCGAGCACATGCGTTTTTTTTTGTCTCTTAAAAAATGCATTATCCCATTTGATAAAAGGAGATGAACATAACATTCAAACAATCAAATTCATCCCTCCGCCATAATGTCCATTCCATGAACTCTCTGAGAGGCTCAGCTCGAGAATTGGTTTTTCTTTAACTTCCCTTTTCCATATACATAATTCCAGTGAGAGAAATCCCTTAATTTTAAATATCTCAATTCAAATATCCTTTCTTCCAGGTCTTCCCTCTACCCTTATTCTGTACATTTCCAAGGTTCCCTTGAATTTCCTTTTTTGTTTTTGGATTTTCGATTTTTCCTTTTCTTCATATTTTTCTTGTTTCTTCATCATTTTCAGTTTCTTTCTTCTTGTCGCCCTGCTATGTTGTTTGCGTATCCAACGGTTCGGTCTCGTTTTTCGGTGTTCTAAATAAAAATTATCATTTCTTTTCCATAGAAAAATATCCCATTTCCTTTTTTATGTAACAAAGTGAATAATATAGAAAACACACATACACAAAAATTAATTCACGATAAACTTAAAACTATATTTAAAGTTAAACGTGAATATTGTAAAATTTGGTGTTTTACATTTTGTTGTTCCGTGGGAAATTCACAGATAAATGAAAACCTGAAAATCTTCTCTCACCCACTAAAAAAAATGCATTTTGTGATCAAATAAATACGAGTTAAAGTGTAAACGACTTAAAAATATAGCAAAAATGTGTTAAAATGATGGTTTTCCAAATTTAGGAAAAGAAGTCCATTTCTTTTTTACCAAGCAACAAATTTAAAAAAAAATATAAATAAAATTGTTAATTGTTAAAAAGTTGTTAGTTTTATTAGGGTAAAGTATATTTATGATGGAAAATAAAATAAAATTCAAGAAAAGATAGAAAGAAAGAAAGAAAAAAAAATACCCAGATCAATTGATGCGTGTGAAAAGAAAATCCATTAAAGCAAAAATGATATAAACGCCCACACACACAAACACCGCACCACACACCAACACACGACACAGATACTGATATAGGCGGCAATTGCAGTCGCGTTTTCTGGATTCTCTGGTTCGAAGGGTAGAAAACATAAATTATGACACCTCTTCCTGCTCGTATCGCGCTCGCCCGCCACCTCCGTTGTCGTTGCCATCACCCGTGTCATCGTACCATACCATCGTCCATCATACCCTCCCTTCCAATAGATGTGTTTATTTTGTTGTTGTTGCCTTATTTGATTTTCGTTGCACCACACACATACAGAGAGGAACTGGAAATTTTGTATGCTTTGCTTAAGGGCTGCCATATTGTTCTCTATTTTGAAAGTTGGACTCTTTCTTTTTAAAACTCTACAGAAATTTTAATATGACAGTTGACATAATATAGTATATAATATAGTGACATAATATAGTTGACATAATTGGGTTATAAATAGCTCAAATTTTATCTTCGACTATTTCTCCGTTCGTTCAAATAACTCATTAGGTTCGTTCGCGTACTTTCTGCACCAAAATTCGTAAAAAGAGATTTTAAAGAGTGGGTGTAAAATACTCACAAAAAAAAAAAAACTACAAAAAAGTAAGCGAACGGGAAAGCAACAAATTTTACATACTTTTATTGGTCGCATTCACAAAGCTAGTGGCTACGTAGTCAAAATTCAACTAGCTTTGTGAATGCAAAATTACACTACAAAGCTAGTCAATCTGGAACTGTCATATTATTGACAAATGCAAATATATAAAATAAGAAACATTTTTGATTTGATAACTTTAACTTATCTTTTGTGTTTTTAAATTCAATAAAATCAAACTTAAGACACAATTTGAATGATTTGATATATTTGTATTTAAATATTGAACGATTTATTTCATTTTGAATTCGTGTTAATTTACCGAGCAGCTGATTGTGAAACGTCAAAATCATTCTCCACTAACTTTGTAGCCGAATTTTTTACACTACGTCGGAGGGGAAATTTCAACTACTTTTGTAGTTAGATTTAGCCAATCAGAATCCCTTGACTACGTAGCCACTAGCTTTGTGAATGCGACCACTGTCTTGTCGCTGTTCTTTGAAAATTTGTTTTTAAATTTTATAACTGACAGCAAAAGTGAGCAATTTATTTAGTTTATTTGAATTTCTATCAAATTTGACAATTTTCACAAATCAGCCTAAAGAAATTCGTAGGTTGGGGAAATATTTTACTCTCGTGAGCGCTCTCTTTTACGAAAAACTACGAAATTTTTGAGTACGCGAACAGGATTTGGTTAAATTTCGTATTTTTTCGTAAAATTGGACTGTTTTAGGAGGGTACGCGAACAGACCTATTAATTTAAACAAAACAGACGTTAATAATCTCTTGAATGTCTTAGTTTTCGGAGATTTGGCGTATTTAGTTTACAATATGCCTATTGATAATGTTACGGAAGAAAAAATTCTGTAAAAACTTTGCAAAATATTTTGAAATGATAAATAAATTCAACCAAAAAATAGTACTATGACAAGAATGACAATTACAATAATTCCGACGAGAATTATGTTTGTAGAAGGTTTTTTATAACAGCTAAATTAGTTAAAATAAATATTTTTAATCGTTTTTTAACTAAATATAAATTGTTATTTAAGTTTTCAGAATTTTTAAATTGATATTGGGCTAATTTTTAGACCCCACATTTAGCTCTTTAACTAGTTCAACAAGATATGGCAACCCTATTTGCTTATGCTACTTTTGGGCCTCTTTTGTGAAGTGTCTTTATGGGTGTGTGTGTGTATTTAGTATGCAGTATAGTATGCCTTTTGAATTGTAATTGTGTTTGTTCGTGATTTTCCTCCCTTTGTCCCTTTCTTCGTTGTTGTATTGTCGTTTATTCGTTCTTTTTGGTTGTTTAGTTGGAGTTGCTGCTGCTGCTGTCGGTCGATGATTTCTCACACTTTTCTTTTATAAAGGATTTTTATCTACAGTAAGTGTGAAAAGTAGGAATGCTATTAGACTAAGCCTAATTATGAATAGAAATGTTTCGAGCTATCAAACTAGAAATTGACACAAAACTATAGTATATTTTGGAACTTATTAAATCGTTCAAAATTCATTCTTAAATTATGTTTTTTCATTATTGCGATATTTGTATTAGTAAATTTTGTATCTTTCACCTATTTTTGTCAAAATAGGTGAAATGAGGAAGAACAAATGCACATGTCAAAATAAATCTTCATTAAATCATTAAATCTCGCTTTCACTTAATAATTAAAAAAAGAAAGAATTCTAGAAAAAAGAAAGAAATGTTTGAATATTAAAAATGAGTAGAATAGAGATTGAAAAAATATCAATCTAGTAACTTTTAGTATACACAGCATAATTTTTAATAAAAAGAAAAATAGACATACAACTGTATGCTTTGAATGTCGATTTACTACTTTGATACAGACTTTTATGTTGAATAAATTTGCAAGTTGGTCACAAAAAATGACATATTACTTCCCTTCATTGGCAACCAGCTATTTGAAATTATTTTTAAAAACTCACTAGAAATTTATGTATATAACAAAACACTACTTACATAAATGTAGCTCTGAAGCAACAAAAGCCAGTATCAAACGCAATGGCTAGAGTGTTTGTTATAATTATTTCACTTATGAAATTACTATTCGATATATCCGCTAATCAACTCAATTAAACTTTTTGAATCTGTTAACATATAGCCAACTCCTTGAAGAAAGAACTCTTTTAAGCAAACTGAGACTTTTAATTTTCCCAAGATTTATGAACATTTTCATTCACATCTGCAGACAGGAGGATTTATTCAAACATAATTATTTCAACTGAGCAACAAAGGGTAGTTATGAATAAAAATTATAAAAAAAAATTAGAGTTTGAACAGCAAAAATTAACAAAACATACATATGAGAAATTTTGTTCGTATTTCTAAAAATACAGAAATCTCTCAAAATCTAAAAGCATACAAAATCGCAGACATTCAAAGTTAATAAACAGACCATCTTACGTAATGTCAATAAAAAAAAGTCATAAGCAATTCATGTATTTTTGGGACTGCACCGATTTAATAGTTAATAATAACCTATATTAACGAATACTCTTTCGGTTAAACTTGGGATAAGGAAAGGCCTTCAAAACCTACTTTGGTAAACCCTTTGTACCAACTATCTTAATTTTGTTTGTTTTCAACACTACAACAATAGTATTCACAAGTTTATCTTAGAAACTGTGTTTTTTATTTTGTCGAAAAACTTGGTGTATAAAATATTTCGAAATACCGAAATAATGGTTTGATTACATGCCATAAATTGCAATTAGATTAATATCAGAAAAATTACGGATGCATATAATTAAATTTTGATTTATGAACCCTTGTATTTGTAATTTGCATCATCTGGGATTTTTTTTATATTTTTTATATTTTTAGTAAATTATTGAATTTTAAAGTAAAAATGCTGACAGACATAAACAATTAAGGAAAATTACACTTTAAGAATAAATTTAGAATGCAAGTGACGTTTTGTTTTTGTGCATTTGTGTTTTACATTAATTGAAACCTTACCCTTGTCATTAGAATTATTGACAAATTTGCAACTGTCAGACTTGTGTACAAATGCACCCATTCTAAGATTTGTGCATTAAGTGGACCTTTGGGTTCAATTAAAGAAAATGTATTTTATTTCAAGAGAATTAGGGTATCACTATTTTGTAAATATGTATATCGTATCAACCATTTTGTCTATCTAATACTAACTACGCCCTGCAACGTTACTCGCATTCTTTATTTTAGAACAAATTCGGTTTGCCTAAAAAACGGTTAGAGTGAGCCAACTTTAAAAGATAGACATATGCTGTGGTGGATTATTTCTTACAACTATTGAAGAGAAACAATTATGTCATATATTATTTTAACAAATTTTAACCGTTTTCGTAGAGCACTCAGTGGATCCTCTAAAAAGGGAAACAAATCCCCGATTTTGAAACATTCTTTATTAATGTTTCTGGGAGTGTACGATTACTCAGGCGACAAAGTTCAATGACGGATTTGTATAGAACAGTTAAAAATTAGCATTTTTTACTATGGGAGGGGAGTCTATCTCCCCCCGTTTAGGCGGTAGGTTCAATTTAAAAAAATATGTACGTTGAATGGAAAAAAATAATTACAAAATATTGGTAATACTTACAACTAAGTTTTATACATTATACATATACATTTTTAAGGCCAACACTTATCTCTATTAGCTTGTTTTTAAACCAAGTCAAAACTATGCATAGTTTTTGAAAAAAAAAATTTAAACTCAAAATTTGGGCAAAAAAAAGTTAAAAAAACTGTTTTTTTTAGAATTCATTGCTCTTATTTGTTTTTGATCAAAAACTGAAAACTAGATAATTTTATGTCTTCTAGTTCTTGAGAAAATTGAAAAAAATGTAATTGCCCCTCCCGCCTAAACGGGGGGAGATAGACCCCCCTCCCGTGGTAAAAAAATGCTTGTTTTTAACTGTTCTTAAAAAATCCGTTATAATATCTTGTCGCCTGAGTTATCGTACTCTTGCCGATGTTCCGCTCATATTATTTTTATCATCATTTTATGTAGCCTTTAAGCTAGCCATAGACGGTGAACATGTTGGTGTGATTTGTTGGGGAGCGCTTCGCCATACACGGCCCAACATGTTTATAAACTTCATTTGTTGTGTGACTGTCATGAAGTCAAGATGTGCGATAGAAGTTCGGATGATGCAATAGCATGTTTGATAACGACATGTTAACTCATTGAAAATAACAACACAAATGACGAATTGTTGTCGCACAACGCCATACACGACGAACATGTTGATAAACTTCAAAACGTGTTGTAAACTTGGCCATACACAGCCAACATGTTAGCCACAACTTCACGGTTTATAAAATATTTCATAAACCGTCGATTTGTTGGCCAACATGCCCATACACGAATGATTTTCAGCCCAACACCAACAAATCACACCAACATGTTCATCGTCTATGGCTAGCTTTAGCCTTCATTAATAAATGTGTTTTGATTTTTTGTAATTGGACCAGTAATTTCTGGTAATATCGTGTTCAAACAAACAAGCAAACAGACGCTTCAGTGTTTCGTAGCCCAACTTACCATTTATGAAAAAACCTTCCGAATTAAAAGAAGGATAACGATTTTTTATAAAATATATAAAAAACCACTATCCATCTTTATTCAATTTTATAATCCTGCGACCGTCCTTCTTGTGACTTCTAATAATACTAACTCAAAGAACAATAAAAACGTTTTAAAAGCTTTCGTTCGATGCCTTACATTCGTTTAGTTATTTACAATATTTATATAAGTTTTATTTACCTTCTATTTATTTCTGGAACCATCGACTGCTGAGGTTGTAAATCTCATGCAGTTCGATACAATTAGTATAGATTCAGACTCTCAAACATTTGATAGTCTAGGTATAAATTACATATTTTGAAATTAATTGTTTTAAACGTCATTTTAAGATTAAAAAATCTTTTAAGTATTGAAACGGATCTTAAGTTCATAATTAACGGTTTTTACAGTTAGACTATTTTGAATAGTTTGACAAAATGTTCGACGTGCGATGCAGTCGTTATTTATTTTAACAAAAGTTAATAGATACGTAGGTAGTACTTTTCCCTCCTACTGTTAGCTATTCCCTTATCGTGCAGCAGCGGGCCATTCCTCTTTTTTTTTTTTTTTTTTAAATAAAAACCAACAAAAGTGTTCTGGTTTCCCAATTTCACGGTACAATTTATTTTTATAGTCTGCTGCTACTTTTCTGTGAACGACAGCAGCAGCCGCTTCGCGATGTTGTCTTGTTTTGAATTTCTCATATCACATTATTGCCTTTTATTTCATTTCATCTTTACTTCAACATCATCACGAAAACGGAAAACGAATGAAATATATTTTGTTGTTCGTGTTTCTATTTTTTGTATTTTTAATTTTGATGGAAAGAAAATAGAATATCCCTCCAAAATGCACTCGAAGATGAGAGAAAGTTTACTGGAATAAACATGTTGTCAGAGAGAAAGATTTTTGTTGGTGTTATTCTTGTTTTTCTTTCCAATTTTCCTTTCCAATTCTATTTACCATTTTTTCCAGAAATAATGTGCATTATTTTTCTTTTAAAAAAAATATTCATGTTCGTTTTCGTTGTCGTCTGTGTCTCTGTCGTTTATGTCGTCAGTCGTGTTGTTCGGTGTTGGTTTCGTTCTTAGTTCCTTCAAGAAGTAGAACAACGAATGGATTTTCCCTGAATTTTTCATCGGGTGCGTGTTGTGTGCGTTTATTTTTCTGAATTTTCTGAAGTTTGATATTTTTCCCTCTTGAGAGTTCGTTTACGAAAAACCAAATAAAATGAATTTTCCAAACGAAAATCACTCAAAAACACTTGATTTTGCTTTATGGTTTTTTAATAATTATTTTGTGTTTTTATCTTTAGAGAATTTTTGTATAAAAAAGTAACAAATTTGTCGTGCATTATTATACCTATAATAAAGGGCAAGTTATGATGTTAATGAGGAAAAGAAAATAATGAATTCTACACGACGAAATAGAAGGAAAAAGGTGGTGAATTTAATGTGATGAATCTATCAATATCACCATACAACGTGATGTCCTTGGTGATTGGAAAATCTATTTTGAAAAATTTAACTCGATTTTAAGTGTGAAACACAAGGGGAAGGTGAATTTTTGTATATTTATTATTTTGTTCTTCGTAAATCCTACCTATCTTGTGAAAAAATTAAAATAAGTATAAAAATATAAAATCTCTAAAAAGGGAGGAGTAGTTTTGGTGAAAAAAAAGCAAAAAAGCAAGAAAAAATTAAAGAAACAACGAAAAAAGTGACATAAAGAACAAAAGGACGAAAATAGAAGAAGGATAACACACAGCACAGTACTCAACCAGCACAGCACAGCAGAAGAGCGAGACGTGTTCTCACAAATACACACTTACCTCTCTACTGTATCCGTATATAGCACACCACTACAACTAACTACCACACCAACTAACCAACCAATACACACACGCTCATCCTGCCAGTTATTCCTGTGTGTGGTGATTATTTATTCAGGACATAAGAAGGGATATAAATTTCAAGAAAAAATAAATAATAAACAAAAAAAAAAAAAAACAATAAATAAAACGAAATAATTATTTATGATGGATAATAAACGGAGACAAATTGTTGGACTATTTGCTGTGGTGTTTTACTTAAACGTATTCACCTCGAAAACTGTCAATGGTGAGTTTTTTCTTTTTTTCTTAAATTTTTAAATCTTAAAATGTTTTTTTTTTTTTTTTTTAATTTTATTCTTTTCTATTAATTAAAAATGAAGGAGGCAAGAAGAATGAAGTGAAGAGAACCCGTATATTTTATGGTTCGTTAGGATTCTTTTTTCCACTTGACAATTAAGTGTAGTTTTTATTTGTTCTTTAATTTAATTTTTGAAGCTAAAAGTACGCATTTCGAAAAAAGCCACATGTGGTAGGAAAGGAAGGTTGTTTTATTTATAGGAGGGAATATCTTAAAGTGCCAGGCGTCTGGTTTCGAATTAAATGATGATAATAATGGTTCAGTGAATGAGGACTGCGCTAGTGGCGGAGGAGGCTGGTCGAAACGAAATTCTGGTTCGAATATTTATGTACATTGTACATATGTATGTACATATGTATTTCATATTTTCTTTTTTTTTTCTCAAAACAAAAAGACAAAAGGAAAAAATAAAGAAAGATAATATAAAATTTAAATGAATGAGCATGAAAAGGGATCAAGGTTGTTGACAGTTTTTGTTTTCGTTATTTTTTGTATGTCTCGTTTATGTAAGTATTGGCTTCAACTTGGCTATGCTCTCGAAATTGGTCCTTCCTTAATACTAGTAGAGGCATAAAAGAATGCTTAGGAATTGGAAAAAATATTGCGCAATATTTTTTTGTTTGTTTTTTTTTTGCAAAGAATAGTTGATTATAGGTAAGGTTGTCATCGTTGTCGTTTCCGGTTATTATTAGACAGGATCTACACCTACCTAGGTATAGGTACCTTCTTACCGTCGTCGGTCGTAGCCTATAGGGTAGGTAAGTATGTATTTATACAAAGGCATGTGTTTTGTGATTTTTTGAGTCTTGAGAGTTGTGAAGAGATTTGTATCTTTTGTTTTGTTGTTCGTAAGGTAGGTAGGTATGTTAGGTATATGTACATAGCAAGGCAAATACCTTCATACATAACTATATGAAGTTTCTTTTGTATGTCCTTTAAATTGGAGAATTATGCGAATTTGAAGTAGGCATAGCTGTCAACGTCATTTAGAGTAGATGAAAACAATCACTTTAACCTAGATAAAGAGGAGTTGATCAATTCAAACATTTTTGGGTTGTGGGATGTAGATTCCATACGTTTTATGATGTTTTGATACATACATGTACATATGTATGTAATGTAATGTATGTATGTAAGTAGGTATCATGTACCAAGGTTAGTAAAAATATACCTATTCCTACCACCCTATTAAGACCTTAACTCATTTTACTAACTTAATGATGCTGGTTGGAATAATTATATCATACAAAACAAAAGATAGTCTTTCAACAAAGATATAAGACCTTGGTTAGAAACATACACTATGTTGTTATGTACATACATAGGTATACACAACTAAAAGATAGTATGTGCAAAGGTAGATGATATACAGACTTTAGTACCTAGGTATGTACATATTCATTGTATACATAATGGTTAGATATCTATTTATCGACATGAAGTTTTATATAAGAGATTTTCTAATAACAACAATTAGGTTTATGTATGGAGCTGAGTTAATCTATAGAACAAAGATAGGTATGCGTCTGCAATTGTGTAAAGTTACAAAATAAAAATTATAGTTGTACCTACAGGGGTTTTCAATAAAAGGTTTTATTTTTATATAGGTACACAAAACTAGTATTTCTTAGGAGAAATCAAAGAATGTTAATATGTAGAAAGGAAGCTAAAGGTTGATTTTTTTAAAAGCTATAGGAAAGTTTTTCAAAAAAAAACATATAATTCAAAAAAATGCATGAAAACTTTATTTGAATCGATAGTTTGAAGATTTTTTTATGCAAATGTTGACCTTGATTGCGCCTCAAATGGTCCATCCGCTTAGTCCAATTTTGGCATGCTCTTTCCAACATTTCGGCCGGTGTCTCACTAATAAACGCTTCAATGTTTTCTTCGAATGCGTCAATTGAAGCGGCATTGTCTTTATAGACATGAGTTTTAACATAGCCTTACAAAAAATAGTCTAAAGATCGCACGATCTAGGCGGCCAATTGACCGGTCCCGAACGTGAAATAAAATGTTCACCGAACTCGCCTCTCAATAAGTCCATTGTTGCACCGTCTTGTTGAAACCACATGTCATGTAAGTCAAGCTCTTGCATTTTGGGCAAAAAAAAGTTGGATATCATCTCACGGTAGTGCTCACCATTCACAGTTACGTTACGATTCGCATCATCTTTGAAGAAGTACAGTCCAATGATGCCACCAGCCCATAAACCGCTTGAGCTTCATCGCTGAACACGCTGAAGCGCGCAATGAACTTTCTTAACAGAGCACGCATTTTGATAATACTAAAATTAAATAATTTGCAAGCGTTGTTCGTTTGTAACAGGGTTGTTGCGGATGTTAAAATTTTGACATCCGCGAATGCGAATGCGGATGCGGATTTTTTGAGACTCACATCCGCGGATGCGGATTTTAGAATTTATTAAATAAAAACAATAATTTTAAGTCCGTAAATACAGGAAAATTTTATTGATTATCTTTGCGTTTAATAATTAAATTTAAAAATGGGTGAGTTATATTTAATAAAAAGCAAGATTGCAGCCTTCTCAGACTGCAATCTGTTTCTTAGTGGATCATATATTAACAAGCTATTTCAGAATTTAATGTTCTTTTTTTTTTAATTTTCATTATTCGCACTCTCAAATAATCCAAAATCCTCTGGGTGCTTTGACTTCAGGTGGTTTTTCAATCAAGAAGTCGTGCGTCCTTTTCGTGAATATGTTTTACGACATATTTTACACTCGGACTTGTCAGGATCATTTTTGTTGAAATTAAAATAAATCCAGATGATGCTTTTTGTTGGTGGCGGCATTTATGTTCTGTATCTGTATCACTTTTTGACTAAATATATAAAAATAAACTGTGTCCTCTGGCCACTTAGCTAGCAAGAGCTTTTATATCCTTCAATCTGTGACCATTGCATATCACTTGTTGTTGCTTTTGTCGTCGCCTACTTAGGACCGAGATTTTTGAATCTGACAGTTTTGCTAAGGGTGAAAGAGTCGTTGTTGTTGATCATGATATAGTATGCATGCCGTGCTGTTGCTATTTTTTGATTGCAACTACAAATTTGAAAAAAGCGTTTAAAAACATCCGCATCCGCAACAAACTCCGCATCAGTTTATACTGATGCGGATGTTGGAATTATTGCGTATAATCCGCAATTGCGGATGCGGATGCGAATATTTGCAACATCCCTAGTTTGTAAGACGATTCATGATTAAATTATAGACCAAACAGAAGATTTTTGACAGTGAAACAAAACACGAAACGTGCGTCAGCTGTTTAAACCAGTGTTACCAAAGAGATAATAGCAAAAAAATCACCCTTTTGATTGTAGAGCATTGGGATGCACCTTTTTTTTCATATACATACATAGCTCACGATGAGGAATATTAAAAAAAAAAACTGAAATTTTCACAATTTTTATAGTGACATATTCAAAAGTGAAAGCTCTCAATATTGCCTTCTGCAAACTTTTAACGAAATCTTAATCCCTTGAACATATTGGACGCACTGGAAAGTTTTGTTGTAGGTGAAAAAATATTTTTGTAACGTAAGCTGGTGCAGGTTGGTGAAAGCTGTCATAATTAGTTGATGCTATCATTCAGTTGTATTTTGTTACTGAATAAAGTTGAATTTATAAAATAAATTATTAAATAATGCATAGACCAGAGCTAGTTTAGAGTGAAGGGCAAACTCTGGTGATTCAATATGTTCTCCCAATACTAAATTTAAATTGGTAATAAGAACAAAACAAAGAGAGAAATATTAATTCAATAACTTAATTGTTTTCTTCTTTTAACATCTGACGTATGTGCATATGACGTTTTTGCTTGAACCTGATCTGACTTCTGACAGTTGTTATGAACCTGCACTGCACCAAATTACTCTAAACTGGCATTTTTCTTGTTGAAAAGCCCTAATGTATATGGAGCAGATGTAGTGATGCTCTTTAGCGCGTATTGAACTTACCTATTTGGATTTTCTTACGTCAAAATAGAATCCGAGAATATTTTGAAATCTTACCTTGACTATATGTATGTAAGTGTGTTTTTAGTGATCTGCATTATGTTTGAAATGCACCTTGAAACTTAGCTATTACTTGTGCTTACCATTTTATTTATACGCTTGAAACTTAAAAAAACACAAAATACACATTTCTGTATGACAATTGTGGAATCTGTTCAGAACTAAATCAAAATTAACAGTGTGGGGTCGTTCAAACAAACCCACGGAAATGTCAAAATATAGCCACTGTTTGTGGTAAAGCACTAAAGCAGTTGATTCAATTTTGATGGTCGTGAATTTTATTTTTATTGCAACAGTTGCAATCCCAAAGTTTATAGATTGAGCTACATATTTGGCAAGTTTATAATCGCTTTTCACCATAACCATGTTGTAATTAAAGGCCTTATTCGACTTCGAATCCGCTTAAATTTTAACGCGCGCCGCCCGGTTTAATAGTCACATTATTGCATCTTACTCCAATTAAAAAAAGCGATATAGAAATGAGAGAGTATTTTTAAAAATGTATGGCATTGAAATGAAAGAAACGTCAACCTTCTTTAAGAATAAAATTGTCACAAAAAGTAAATTTACCTGAAGTGAAATTTAAAAATACTTTCTAAATGTTCATTATACATACAACATTGTTGATAATCTTACCAAAAAACAATTACGAATATTATAATGGTTAACAAAACATATACGTATGTATAAGTATACTTTATATTGTTAAGGCTCTACATATGTATGTTATGTATGTATGTATTTAGTAAACAGAAATAATATTTATGTATTTACCTTAAATGATTGTTAATACCAATATATATTTTCGTGATACTCGTATAGACAATTTAATAATGTACACTAATTTTCTAGCACTTAATATCTAAGCGACATCGTAAAATGTATCCAGAATTCAGGGTTGTTTCAAAAAAATCCTCACCATTACTAATTATACTTTCTATATTACTAGACCTAACTCTTCCTCTTAACCCTTTGGGTTTCATGTACTTTAGAGGGATGGATATAGAAATAAATTCATGTAAAATGATCATCAGCACCCTTTTTAACTTAACCTAACCTAACCTAACCTCTAACCCTTGCCTTTGCCTTTCATTATTCCTACTTTAACAAGCCTTGTAATCTTCTTTCATTAGTTTTTAATACATATAAAAGCTTTTGAGGACATTTTCAAAAAAAAGAAGTGTCGTATATTATTTATGTGATGTAGGTATAATTTTACATGTACTCCTATATATTATGTATGCATATGTCTACCACGGAAACACAGATACTTTATATTAAATTTCCATTCAAAAAATATCTCTCCTTACACGTTCTTAATTATATTTACAATATACATAAATAAATCTTTAGAAAAGTTATATAATGTCTTAAAGAGCTGTTCATATCTGACATTTGAGCAATTTAATAAAAATTTTATTGTGAGGTGTCACAAATGTTAAATTGACATCCCATCAGTTGTCAGTTTCATCATAAATGATTTTCGTTTATGTTAATTTGAATAAAATATCTTTGACCTAGTGTCAACGAAATGAGACTTTTAACTGTCACATTAGTATATTAGATTTTTGATGGCTCGCTCCACGTGTTAAAAGTCCACTATATGTCACTTAATGAACACACATTTTATTGACATCTGTCAACTGTCAAAAATAACAAAAACCAATAAATGTGTACAAATCTGTTCTGTGTTTTTTTTTTTCTTTCTTTCTTTTAATATTTCATGACAGTTGTCTAGCTCTTCTAGAAAAAACAACAAAAGCATATTTGTAATTTCGACATTCTTAATGCATCACTTAGATGTTACACGTTTTATTTTTTGGGACATCAATTTGTCCTCACTTCCTCAGGGATCTGGGGTAATTTGTGAACAAAACTTGTCAATGCCCTTGATTGGTTTACATCATATTGTAGAAAAACACCAACATATGAATTCGTCTATAAATATACACAAAATAAGTGTTCTTCTACATACATATTTACATGCGAGTATCATTCGAACTTGTTCGTTTTGTAAAATGTCACTTTAGGGGGAATGTGAGAGGCCCTTTAAGGGCTTTGAATTTTATTCTTCTTCGGTTCGGGTGTGTTTATTGATACAATTGGTCTGGGAGCAAAAGTGGATAGATAGGATAACTCAATTGCTTAAACATACCTACCTCCCGACTAACCTCTCTCCTCTCTCCTCCTTGCTTCTTAGTTCGTGTGTACTTAAAATATACACACTTCAATATTCTTCGTCAGTCATTCGAATAAAATTAAGTCATTTCTCTTTCTCATCTCTAATACCTATTCGAAGAGTATAGCAATAGGTATTGTGCATGGCAGGGAGGATGGATTTAATTTTCGATTGATTTTATTTGAACATGTGGCGTGTTTGTCGAATAATGGAGATTGAGATAGAAATGGAAATGGAGATTGATTTCAAAAAATATATTTTTTTTTGTATTCTTCAAATAATTCAGAATATTAATGAAGAAGAGTAGCTAGCTAACATATAAAAGATTTGTTTCCATTCTTTTTTTTTTGTTGATACTTTATGAATTTGCTTTATTTATTTTCAAGTGTTTTCTGAGGAAATTTGAATTTGAATCTTGGATTTAATTAAAGAAAAATTGATAAATTTAAGATATTTTCAATGAAAAAAACATTTTGATTGATTGCGAAATGTTTTTCTTTTTTATTTGTTGAAATATCGTTAATTACATATATTTGTTTTGTTCATAATTTGCAAGAATTTAGAGAGATATTACTAAACTTACCATATTAAAATACAGTGCGAGAATAAGAAAAATAGAGAATGATTTAAGAAGAGATTAAATAATGTCAAAATTGAGGTGAATAACATGATTAAGGCATTCCACATTCTTGAAGTGCTGCTGAAAAACGAACATCTACAATTGACAGTACGTCTATAGTTGTCCTTTTAAAAATTTTATTAGGTAGTAAGAATAAAAAATGTAAATCTGTTTTTAATAGAAGTTTTGATGATAGCTTATGTACACATAAATTAAATCTATATCCCTGAACTTTAACATTTTGTCTTTTTTTCGTTTAAACTCTACAAAAAAAAAAACAAACAAACTTTTCAAGTATTATCCATAAAATTAAATTGTACACGAAGTTTTTGTTTTTGTTTTTGTTGTTCTTCTTCTTCTCTTTCTCTTATTTTGTTATCAGAAAACCATTAAACAGGCAATTAGAATTCCGTAACACGTAAATTAAAAGAAACGAAATAATAACAACAAAGGTATAGGTAGATTGTACCTTTCATACCTTTCTATACCTAAAATGTAATTTGCCAAAAAACCATAAAAAATAACTGCGTAAACTACGTCGTCGTCGGCCACCACCACTGCCTCTACCATATCGACCGAAGCCGCCCCACCCGCGCGCCGCCGCCCGTGCCCAGCCGCCAATGCCTCCGATAAAGGACATCACATTAAAACATCTAACGCTTTTTCCTTTTATTGCAATTCGAAGATAAAAAACTTTTGTTATATATTGACAATAAAAAGAAACCTTCAGGACAAACAAACACAACAACAAAAGAAGAAAACCTTTTGAAAGAAAAAGTTATTTGACAAAGTTAAATTAAATGCACCACATTGTAGCACGTACACGAATATCTGATATGGCCACATGATGAAAAAGCTATTAATAAATATATAATTTTGATACAAAAACAAACATTTATTTTAAAAATAATAAAGTGAAAAAAGGAAAGGAAAGTTGGAAATGATTTTGGTGGTTTTTAAATCGAAAGTTAAAAAAAAATGGACATGTCCTAAATACTACTCTTATGAGCTTGATTTTCGGTTAAAACAGGGTTTTTAATTAACAACACATATCTGTTATCAAAATAGAATCAAAAGCAATCAATCACTAAACATTAACTCAGACGTCAAATGGCTGTTACAACTTTCAGCCCAATAATAGGTCCGTTCCCAACCTTGTCCGAAACTGGCAATTGTCAACAATTTGATGCTCTATTGGTCTGTCAAATGCCATATACTATAGTGGTACGTAAATTGACTGTTATTAGCGCCATCTGTTTTGACAGTTTTTTTGTCTCTGAGGGAATTTCATTCCCACTCTTCAACATTTTACAGACCAACAATTTCTGCTCAAAAATCTTGGGAACAAATCTGGTAGTGTTAGCGAAAAAAAAGAACGCATACAAAGTCGCAAAAAGAATAAACCATTGAACAGAATGAGAAGTATCAACAACTTAAAGAATCGCTGTGGCACAAAATGTCATAAAAATCGCTCACTGATACAAACAAGGTCGACCACAATTATGGTGTAGAGCAGTAAGACACCTATTTTAACTTAATTTGTATATATGAATCTATAACTTTAAATTGTATGTCATTTGGTGGCAACTGAAATAGTTCACGGTAAAAATAGAAAAGTAATTTTTAAAGTTAGAAGTTAAAGTTGAGTAAAACTTTATTACTGCAACTTTTCTTTCAGCAACTAAATGCGTCACATTCTAGCAATGTTTACTATTTCCGCGCATTGTGACTTTGAAATTGCTTCATATACTGCAGCTGAAACTCAACTTTGACAACAGTGAATTTTGTTGCTTTCCTTTCGGCTGCTTTTTCAAATCAATTTTTTCGAGTTTTGCTTTAAATTTAATTTAATTGCGTCAACATACAAACTTATATGCTATGGAAGAAACGCAAAGTATTTAAATGGTAGAACTTGACGATATTTTTTTGAAGTTTCAAATTTTTGACAGCTATTTAATCTGTCATCAAAGTGAGTGTGATAAAAATGCAGATACTTAAAAATCGGTTATGCATACATATGTACATATTTATTTTTGGGTAGCTGTCATGGTGAAAATTATTGAAAACTAATTGCGTGCTAACACAAAGGTGCCCCTGCTTTAACGCGAACCAACCAAAAATTTGAAGCTCAGAAACTAAGAATAAGGATGTTTTAATTTGTTCACCAGAATGTTTTGATTGAAAGCATCATTGATTCAACCAGCAATTCATTTAACATAGAAGTAATATTCAAATAAATTTAAAAAATCCGTTAAATATGTTGGTGATAGATTCGGTGTGATTTTGACATTTTGGTAGAAATGACAAAATTGACATTTGGTTCCATCCGCCTAGCTGCCCTCAAATCATCAAGGTGGCTTTGCTAGCAATTTAATGTCTTAAATCTTGATTTAATTGAGAAAACAAATTTAATAAAATACTAAAACTAACCTGTTTTGTGTGTCCATCAAACAATATAATTTATTAATAAAGTAAATTTTAAATCAAATCAATATACTCGCATTGAAAATCATATCGGGAACGCGTCCTAATGTACAATCATCAACAACAAGTCCAAAATATAATTGAAAAATTTAAGGTATTTAACCCCGGTCATTACTTAATAAACCATATTTTTTATACAAAATCTAGTTCTAGAAAGGATACTAAGAGATTATTTATTTTTAACCACAAAAATGCAAAAATAGTTTGTCCGCACAAGCCATTTCAGTGAACATATCGATAATTGACCAAAAATAAGTTTAAGTGAACGCAACCATTCGGTGTCAAACGTCAGTCGAGGAAGAGAATAATAACAAAGCTGGCTGTCAGAGTATTTATCGTCAAATAAATTATATCTAAATCAAAAACACTCTAATGAAGATATAAATCTTTCGTACGTATCACCCTCCAAAACCCATTTGTTTACATTGTTGTATTTGTAATGTTGACGAATTCAACGAGGAAAATTGACGTGTTTTCACGCATACAAAGAATCAACTACTAAGTTTTTTGGTGAAATTTCATAAATTAGAGGAGAAATGACACGCACACTAAGAATAAGTTTATGATGCTGATTTCCGGTTTAGCTTGTAGGCAAACCAAGATGTCTACCGAGGATTTATATATTCATATAGAGTTTTTTTGATCTAAATATTAAGTACCTTTCTATTCATTATTCGTAGAGCGTACATCAATAGTCTCTTAATCCGTAAACGCATTTATTACATTTAATTATTGATGAAATTATTTTTTTACGATACGAAATAATAAAGTAACCTCAAATATTTTCCTATTGACAAAGTCAGATCGCATTTAAGATGGCCGCCGCGCCGCCGTATAATCAAGAGGCGCCCTTATTTGAAATCGTCATTTCGTGAACGGTCATTTCGGGAACGTTCCCGGACATTGTTTTGACGTATTTTGCTTGTAGAAGATTTTGTATGTATAGTTTTAGATACATTATATACCCATGGTATTAAACAAAGCTTAAATTATATACTTTGTTTTGTTTTTGTTGATTTTATCAAACTTAGAAAAACGTTCCCGAATTGATGGTTTTCTGCAAGATATTTAGTACTAAAAAAATATAGAATTCTGTGCGCTGCCCTGTCAAAGTTTATTAATATACAATTTTTGCAACAGTATAACCTAAAATTCATCTTAAAGCTTGCATTTTTTTTTATCGGATACTGTAATCCGTGTTATTATTTTATATATGTATGTATATGTATAAACAAATATTTTTAAATCGCATATTAAACAATTCAACTGTCAAATAAGAAACGTCATTTTCAAACCTAAAAAGAAGGATTGTTCGTTGGGTTTACTTCCATGCGTTTTTTTTTTAATAAACCCTGACAA
Organism: Eupeodes latifasciatus; assembly: GCA_920104205.1. NCBI lineage: Eukaryota > Metazoa > Arthropoda > Insecta > Diptera > Syrphidae > Eupeodes > Eupeodes latifasciatus. The sequence continues at coordinate 57,119,159 of OV049924.1, forward strand.
GAAAATTATACCCTTTTTTAATTTTGGGACATATCTAAACTCAAGTACATATTTTGCTGACGATTTACACGGTTTTCACATTTGACTCTTTTGAGGCGTCTCATTTTGATGTCAGTTAAAAAACGACAGGCAGACATTTTTTTAATTATAGATGATGAAAAAGTCCAATGTGAACACCACCTTGAAATGACAAATATATGTCAAAGTGACATATGAAATAAAGAATTTAATTTCGTATTTTAATCTTAAAATAGGAAATTAATGCATGTTTAAATTAGTTAAAAGAAATCAAAAGCTTATGTTTAAGTTTTTGTATTGAATATGTACATTCACACATACTATGTACATATATATTTTTATACACCCACACTCTTTGAGCTGTCAAGCAAGAACTGGTACAATTCTGGTGATAAACAAACTTGCTTTTGTTCTTTTTTTAATGTTAATTGTCAAAAAAGACAAATTACAACATGTACGAAAAAAGAATTGTCTAATCTAAAAATATCGATACAAATGAGATCTGTTTGTTTTTTAAGATCCTATCAAAGTGTTCTCCCAAATTATTATCAATCCTTGTACAAAAAAAAAAAAACTTGACGTAGCAATACTGTGACGTACCAGTATCAATTTAAATTTTGATATATAAATACCTATACTATGTGTATAAAATGATTGTTCTCAAACCTCTTTAGAAATTCGTAAGTTCTTAACTATTATACTTGTTATACCTACCTTTAGTTATACATATTTATGTACTGTACATAGAACATTTATAACTTTCTGACACATTAGGGAAATGCAGAGTATTGTAACACCCGAATATGACATAACCACTTGAAAAAGTATTACTTCCACTTATTTCGAACTTTGAAGTTCTTTCGTTAAGTAAAAACTCAATTTCAAACTTCAACATCAGCATCAGCATCAGCATCAGTAGTCAGCCAGTCAGTGGCTGGTTGGTTGGATGTTGGATGTTTGTGGAACTATTTCATAGCATATCAGCTCCGCTCCACTATAGCTACGAGTATTATGGTGTTCTGTTCTGTTCTGTTCAATTCAGTTCTGTTTCTGTTCGGTCTTTGGTACGGTACTGTTTTTTTTTGTTTTCTTCATCTTTCTAGTTTAGTTTTTTTGAGGTTATGCACCCTCCGGGTTTTTGTGTTGAATGCCCGTGGGATGCCGAAATTGAATAGAATTTTACTTCTATTATTGGTTTCTATTAGAGAAATGAAAAAGGGAATATATGATTGTACATATGAATGTATAACTAAACAACATTTTGAGTATTTTTATTGTATTTATATGTACATCGTCGTCGTAGTCGTATACACATTTCCTTCTCGCCCTGCAGGTGTTCTATAGGTTCTGGGTTTTGTTAGAGTACACAAAACTAACAAAACAACACTTAAGTCAGTCTGGAAGAAAATAAGAACTGGCGCCATATTCAAATTATTTGAATTTGTGCGCGGCTAAAGTGTACCATCATATTGTCCAAAAAAATAAAAAAGTATCTAAGAACACACAGCGTGAAAACAGCTTAAATATATTGGAAGTTATTTTTTTAGGTTATGTTTTTGTTTTTTTTTTAAAGGAGCAAAACACAACAAACGAAAAAACAGCATATCATATAAAATGATATTAAATTTCATTGTGTCACATTTGAATATCTCAATTTTTCTGATTGTCTGTTTGCTCTTTATACTATATGTATGTAATATTTAATATTCAGAATTTAATCGTGGTGGATTGGAAAATTATAAACATACTTACATTCATATATTCATATTTTTATTATTGCTGACCTCATATTCAAAGGCATACATACGATAGCATCATACAATAATACAAAGATATTTCTTGAGATGAAGACATTAAGTTATTCAAGAAGAACACAACACATCGGATACAAGTACAAACCTTAGGTCAATGTGATATAAAATAAAAGTCAGAGAGAGGAAAACACAAAATTTGAAATGAATGAAAAATAACTTCGCGTTTTCGTTATTGTTCATAACGAAATAATAAGAATAAACAAATTGAAGTAGAGAAGACATCTCATAATGATGGCGATGGTAATGGCGGGGAGGTATATTTATTTTATGTATGTAACTACGTTTATAGTCAAGAATATTTAATGCATTCTTTTTTGCCTCTTTATAGAATAAATAAGTGTGTTTATCTACTTATTTGCATTTTGGACAATGAATTTAGGTTAGATACGTGGGTTGATAAGATATTTTCTTTTTGTCATGATTGAGTCATATATTATATATTCTTATGAATCATGAAATAGAAAAGAAGATGGAGTAATTTAAGTCAATTTCAATGGATTCTGTATGAACACAAAAATAGTAATTTAAATGTTTTTACATGGGCTTAGATAATAGACAGACATACGGGAGACACTGCATACAGATTGATTAAATTACCGTTATTTTTTGAGAACTTTAAATTTTAAACAACTCTTTAGGTTTGTAAATTATCACCTTATATTGCTCTGGAATAAAATCAAAAATAATTTTAAATTGAAATTTGTTGAATTTATTTGACATTTATTGTATCAAGATTCAAAGATAATAAAACTCCGGCTTGATGGGTTAGAGCGTAGGAGGTCTGTTTTTTTGTATGCACCAGTTTTCACGAACACAGCCTCTGGCAACAATTATTGACAAATCTTCACAAAGTGTCTTTTTGTCATTATAAAAATTATCGCAAAGTGGGCGATTTGACTCGGTTTAAAATTGTATTTACCTTCTTAAAATTTGGCAAATCTTTTCAAATCATATTTTTGGGTAAAAATTGTGTTTTGACGCTTAAAATAAATCCACCTGGAAGTTCGGCATGGTATTTCGGTCAGTTTTTTTTAGCAGTAATACTTACAATATGTATGATTATTCTAAATGAAATATAATCAAAAAATGTTTAAGATTGATATTCGAAATAAAGGGTGATTTTTTAGCTATTATCTTTTTGGCAACACTGGTTTAAACAGCTGACGCACGTTTCGTGTTGTGTTTCACTGTCAAACATCTTCAGTTTGGTCTATAATTTAACCATGAATCGTCTTACAAACGAACAACGCTTGCAAGTTATTGAATTTTATTATTGTTAAGAAAGTTCATCGCGCGCTTCTTCCAGCGAGAGACGAAGCTTATTTTTGGCTCAATGGGTACGTAAATAAGCAGAATTGTCGATTTTGGAGTGAATATCAGCCAGAAGCATTACAAGAGCTACCAATGCATCCAGAAAAAGTCACAGTTTGGTCTGGTTTATGGGCTGGTGGCATCATTGGACTGTACTTCTTCAAAGATGATGCGAATCGTAACGTAACTGTGAATGGTAAGCGCTAGCGTGCAAGAGCTTGACTTGCATGACATGTGGTTTCAACAAGAAGGTGCCACATGCCACACAACACGCGAAACAATGGACTTATTGAGAGGCGAGTTCGGTTAACATTTTATTTCACGTTCGGGACCGGTCAATTGGCCGCCTTGATCGTGCGATTTAACGCCTTTAGACTATTTTTTGTGAGGCTATGTTAAAACTCATGTCTATAAAGACAATGCCGCTTCAATTGACGCATTCGAAGACAACATTGAAGCATTTATTAGTGAGACACCGGCCGAAATGTTGGAAAGAGTATGCCAAAATTGGACTAAGCGGATCATTTGAGATGCAGTCAAGGTCAACGTTTGCATGAAATAATCTTCAAACATTAAATTATATGGAACGTACTATCGATTAAAATAAAGATTTCATGCATTTTTCTGAATTGTATGTATTTTTTCTTGAAACACTTTCCTAAAGCTTCTAAAAAAATCACCCTTTATATATTGAGACATATTCCTAAAAATTATATTATAAATTCAGGGTTTTGACCTTTTCAAGTGCACTTTAAAGAATTTCGGTCTGTCCTTTGGCAGTATTACTTGTCAAACTACATACTTTTAAGTAACAATACGAAAATGTAATTATTACGTAGTTATTAAAAGTTTCTCCAAATATAGTTTTCAAAAGTATAAACTTTAAACTGACTTAAAATGAAAATATCGGGTTTTTCAATAAGAGCGCTACAAAAGTTTTTTTTTTTAAATACAAAAAAAAACGGTTTTGGATATCCATGAAATTCTTTATTCTTGTAAAAGTACGTTCGATGCCATTATGTATGGAACTCGATTTCTTTTGCATGGCCACCACGGACACGCTTGCAGAAGTCCAGACGCTGAACCCAATTTTCGACAGTTTTCAAGCATAAATCGGCCGATACTGCTGCAATTTCACGTTCGATATTCGTACGAAGTTCATCAATCGTGCGTCGCTGGCTTGTCGGCATAGACCATAGACTTGAAGTAACCCCACAGGAAATAGTCTAACGGCGTCAAATCGTAGGACCGATTCGGCCAAGCGACTGGACCATTTCGTGAGATAACACGTTCTCATAACTTGGCTTTCAATAAATTGATTGTGACATTCGCTGTGTGGCTTGTGGTGCCGTCCTGTTGGAACCACACATCCTCCAAGTCCATATCCAATTGAGGCCAAAAATATTTAGTTATCACTAAACGGTAGCGATTTCCATTCACAGTAACGTGCCGGTCTTAATCATCACGGAAGAAGTACGGGCCAATGACGCCGCCGCGCCGGCCCATAAACCACACCAAACCCTAATTTTTCCGGGATGCAATGATGATTCATGGAGTACGAGTGGATTGCTGGCTGACCAATACCGCATATTTTGTTTATTGACGAAGCCATTCAGCCCGAAATGAGCCTCATGGCTGAAGATGATTTTTCGATGAAAATCCGAATCATTTTCAAGTTGTTGCTCAGCCCAATTTACGAACATACGACGCTTCTGGTGCTCAAGCGGCTTCAGTTCTTGCGTCAATTTAATCTTTTAAGGATGTAGGCCAGATCTTTTAGCAAAATTCGCCACAACGACGTCACAGAGATACCCAACGCTTGAGAACGACGTTTGAGAGACATACATATTTGGGCTTTTTGCAACTGAAGCCTCAGCGGCAGCAATATTCTCGGCACTACGGGCACTTCTTTGTCTTACTGGCACGGGAACATTTTGTGCTGTGCCTGTGGATTCAAATTCAAATTTTCCATTAGCCGCTCAATTGTTGATCTGCTATAGGACGATTATGACGACAATAAATTGCACGTAGCGCTCTTAAAGTTGAGGACATTGACTCCGAATTTCGGTAGTAAATTATAATAATTTCGACTCGTCTCGTATATCTTTTCATCGTGAAAAGGCCAAACTTACTGAAGAGAAATGTCAAAAGAGCAACAAGAAATATAGCGTCGTTTTCTGTCCCTGTTGCTCTACTTTCGTAGCGTCCCTGTTGAAAAATCCAGCAAACCCGAGTCGAAATTTTGGCCCTATTTTCGTCCCCAAAATTCAGGTTCTCTGAGGTCCAAAGAGATTCAAAAGAGGATCACTTACTGTTAAAAGTTGCTCCTCATTTGAACCTAATAGTGGCAGTTATCGGACAAAATACGATGTTTAGGATCAAATGAGGACGACAGCCAAAAGCCTCAAATGAACCTCTTTCATCTTGACCATAGCTTTTTTCTTTGTTCATTTACTCTCTCTCTTTCTTTCTCTTTCTCTGATACCACTTCATTATACTCTCTCTCACTTTCTATCTTATTTTCTTTTCTCTCTCTCTCGCCCTATCTCTCTTTCCTACTTGCTTTTCCCTTTCTGTCTCGCTCTCTTTCATTTTATTAGTAATCTTTTTAAAATAAAATAATTTATATTTTAATTTTATCCTTTTTTTTTATTCATTAAACAAAACAGTTTTTATTAACATTAGTAATTAATTTAAACGTATAATAATTATTCGTCGAAATCGTCTTGTTCGTCGTCGGAGTCGTCGTCGTTGCTGTCCTCGTCGTTGGTGTCGTCGACTTTACTGGCTCCATTGCTACCATTTTCACTATCACCAGCTCTATCCTTGTCATTTCCACCATCATTGTCATCATCTGTTGTGACAACAACAGTGACAACAAAAAAAAAAGCAGCTACACGAATAGGTAGGCTTATTAAGCATGAAAAGAGGACGATATCTATTTTCTATGTTGATAAACCTTCATTTAGGACGAAATGAGGTTCACAAAATATGCGTAGAAAAACGGAATGAATTCTAAAGATTCATATAGGACAAAATGAGGACGATGAAAAATCGTTTAGGATGATATGAGGTTCATTTTGCTGTATGTAGGAGCAAATGAGGAGAAAAGATCCTTTTTAGGATCAGAATAGGGCCAAAATTTCGACTCGGGAACGTATTTCCTTTATTAAAATTTTAGTTAAAATTCTTCTGCCAAGGGGAATACATTTTTGTTATTTTGCATAAAGACACGCAAAAGTTCTTTAAACTAATGGCAATAGACGTCGTATTTTACAAATAACTTGACTTGGGTAATTTTTATCATATCTTCTTTTTCTTGTGTCCAAATTTGTTGTCCGTTCATCTCCAGCCGTCAGTCCATTCTTAAAGATATCGCATTTTTGACTTACAAGCTCCAATTGCCCATCCGCTTCTTTATCGCTTTAAACTTTTGGTCTTAAAGCAGCTTGAATTTAAAACCAATTTTTGATGGTTTATCAGCATTTAAATTAGAGATTTGAAGAACTCCACAAAAAAGGAGTCCAAAGTTGTTAGATCACACGAAAGAGGTGGCCAATTCACAGGTCCATTCCTTGTCATAATTTCGTTACCAAACATTTTGACCGATGTGTGGCACGTTGCATCGTCTTGTTGAAAGCATTTATATCAATGTAATGTTTTGCAACGGTTTTGGATTCAAAGACAAATTGGCCGATGACATATAATCCTCTAAAAATAATGATTTTTCAGGGATACAATGTTGTCTCAAAAAACTTATGAATAAATTAAATTTTTTTAGATAACGTAAAGCCAGAAATGATCGTATTCGCTATAGATGGCTTAGCGATAAAAGGTGCTTAAAAAGTCTGATGAATAGAGCGCTACTATCGGAATAAAATTTCCACGATTTGTAAACTTTGTGCTGGTGTAAATCATTGTCAGTTATATAAGTGTGGTTCGCTACTCAGCCGTCTTCTTATATTTTCTTATTTTCACAAAAGTGTCTACACAGATTTTGGTCAAACTTGTTAGAAGCAATGTTAATAATTATAACAACAAAACTGTCACTTCAGTTTTTGCCAAACAAAATATGGAATGGCTAAAAATGTGTTATACATAATTTGGTACACCTGGGCGTATACGCACTTTTTTAATTTATTTTTTAAGGAAATCATTCTTTTTTGTTTTTTGCTTTTAACTTTGGGTTATGAATGACATCTTTCCTAATTAACATACATATTGGGGTAGATTAGATGAAATCTTGGAGCTATGCCGCCGTCACGCTCACGTCAGTAGTCTATCTGGGTTCAAAGGATAGGACTTTAATTGTTTTCATTAAACATGAAAATTTAGTGTTTTTTTTTTAGTTTTATTATCTGGATAATACACAACAAGATTTTGTTCCTTTTAACAAATATTTTGATTATTTAATTCTTATTTCCTTAATAAGGTTACTTTATCTAGACTTAAGATATATTTGGATATAATTTTCTTAAAAATGTAGTCTTGTAAACCATTTGCTTGCACTTTATTTCACTTTAAATCCATCTTATTAACTTTAAATATAATAGTCATCGTGAGTAAACATTTATATGAATATTTATCCATAAACATGTAGAAATTTAAAGCCTTCACAGTGAGATTTGCACGTTTGTATCACAAAAATATTTAATTATTTTTAAGACATAAAAACCACAAATTTTAACATAAAAGAAGTACACATTATTTTTAAGGGATCAAATTAAAGTGTGCTCCGAAACATGAAACTACACTACTCCTGATGTCAAAGTAGGTCCTATACATAAAATGTAATCTGAGAAGAGAGAATTCTGAATCAAAATATAGTAATAGACGATAACTACACCTTTAATGGTTAATTAACTGGAACTTTGCGCAGTATCGCCATATAGTTATCATCATCATCACCATATTAATCCTTTTTAGATGTAGATATTAGAATAATAGAATTGTCAACTTATGTGTACCAAAAAAAGGTTTCTAACACTGATGGTTATGGAAAAAGGTTAAAATTTCAAATTTTATAATACCTACATATGTACTCGTATATTGGCCTAAACCCTAAATACACTGACCGACCATAAAATGTACAAAAACCCATATAACTACAGGGTGCGCCAGAGAAACTTACTTTTTTGAAAAAATTCCCGCGCGGTGAGTTGGGTGGGTAGAGGGGGCGCATCTGGAGGGGGAAGTTCCCAAATTTGTTTCTCCCTCCAGTCAGTTCCCATTATGCTCTGGTCTAGAGACCAGCGGGCCTTCGCAGTTGAGAGCATCTTTTCTAACGGTCGCTCATTTGCTGCTACGCAACGTGCCTTCCGCGCTCGCTTTGAAATTCCTCCTCACAGACTCGTTCCTGGCCGTAATTCGATTCTGTCGTGGGTTAACTCATTTCAGGAGTGTGGAAGTGTCGCTAAACCCAGAAATGGACTTCAACGGACCATCAGAACTCCGGAAAATATCGAAAGAGTGAGGCAGTCAGTTGTGCGTTCTCGCCGGCGGCCGGCGTTCGGCTCGCAAACACGCAGCTGCTTTGGGAATTTCTGACACCACTGTTCGACGAATTCTCCATAAAGACCTTCAATTTCATTCCTATAAATTGGCTGTTGTGCAAGAATTAACTGAACGCGATTTTGTTGCCCGTCAAAATGCATGTGAAATGCTGATTGACAACCTGCCTGAAGACGCGGTCGTTTTTTCAGTGACGGGGCTCACTTCCACATTTCCAGCTGCATCAACAAGCAAAACATGCGTTATTGGTGTGGTGTAAATCCACGTGAGCTTCACCAGAAGCCACTTAATTGTAAGCGAGTTACTGTCTAGTGTGCGATGTCGATAATGGGAATAATTGGTCCTTATTTTTTTGAAGAAAACGAACGCGCAGTTACCGTTAATGGAGCTCGTTACAGGAACACGATCGAGGAATTTTTTCTTCCAAGACTCGAAGAAATGAACGTTAGGAACGTGTGGTTTCAGCAAGATGGAGCTACAGCACACACAGCACGAGACTCAATGAATTTGTTGCGACAACATTTCCCCGACCGCCTCATCTCTCTCAGAGGTGATCTCCAATGGCCGGCACGCTCTCCAGATTTGACTCCATGCGATTTCTTTTAATGGGGTTATTTGAAATCCCTGGTTTATGTCGATCGACCACGGACCATAGCACACCTCAAGAACAATATTCGCGACGCCATTGCCAACATACCGATTGATATGCTGCGAAGAGTGGATACGAATTTCAAAAATCGACTTCATCAGTGTATGCGCAATGGGGGTCGCCATTTATCCGATGTCATTTTTAAGACTGCATAAAAAAATAATTGGGATATTGTATTCTCAAATAAAAAAAAAAATTTAAAACAATAACTGAAGTACTTTTTTTTATTGACCTTTCAAATAAGTAAGTTTCTCTGGCGCACCCTGTACATTATATAGAAATACTAGTTTTGTATATCTAATTATAATCCTAACAATATAAGTAAGTGTTAAATAAATTACTTTAAGCCTTTTGAATGAAAATAATTAAGGTAAACGAAATTATTATAATATAATAACTCTGGCAACAAAACTTTGGCCACAAAAGGAATCTATGGCAACTAGATATGTACACTTGTACATTGTGCATTATTTAGGTAGATGCCATTTATAAATTTTACAATTAGATTATTCAAAGAACATTGGGGTATTTTGTATGAAAAGGAGAAACAAATTTTCAAACTCCAAAAATATATACCCTATGTTAATTTTAAATTTTTTACCTCCATATATTATTGACTTTTTTCGAAACCAAGTTTTCAATTTTAAGTATTCCAGATATTAGATTAAGATGTTATTAAAATTATTTTCTTTTAGCAATAATTTGATTGATTGAAGTTTTAAACTAGTTTTGAAGTTAAACTAGTTTTGTGGAAATTCAATAATATATATATATATATGTTACCCAAAAGTATTTATAATTTTAATTATATCAATTTTAAAATAAAAATCCAATGCTTTTTTTTTATATAATAAGCACACACTCAAGGGGATATTACTACCCTTATTATGCAGATGCACAGTGTGAGCACTAGGAAGAGGAGAGAGGTTTTAAAAGGAGATGTCGTTGCACATTGGTTTTGAATTCCTGAATATTGCAATGACTAGGAAAGACAGAGTTAGGTAAGGCATTCCACATTCGCGTAGTACGGCTAAAGAACGAATCTCTGTATTTGACAGTACGGCCGAAGTTGGGCTCGAGGGTATACTGATGAGCATTCCTAGAAGCGCGAGTATTACGATTGAACTGTTTAAGGGAGGCATGCAACTGGCTATTTCGCTAGAGCATAAGCCGTTAAAATAACGGTAAAAAAGGGTCAGACAAGAGACCTTACGACGATGTTCAGCCCAGAGATGGGAGTTATACTCAAGCCTTAGACGTATGTAAGTCTTGTAGATAACAGCCAGATCAGAAGGGGTGCAATATTTCTTGCATCGGCTAAGGAAACCCAAACACCTTTTTGGCGACATCGCGTATGTGATCATTCCACAAGAGGCGGTTGGTGACACACATACCGAGAATATCAAGGTGTTCAGTCTCATTGATGCAAGTGCCATCCATGGATAATGGCAAGGGGGGTAAATTTCGCTTTAACGATACAAGACAGCATTACGTTTTCGAAGCATTAAATTCTACGCGGTTTTTTAATCCCCATTGAACAATGCTGTTTAGGTTGGAATTTAATGAGCTTATCATATTTTGTCGTTGCAGTTCCACATCCGAAGAAGAGGGATGTGAGTCTGAAAACGAATATGAAAAGCTAAGAGTATTATCGCCAGCGAAACAATGTATTGGATTAGATGTTGCAGACAGGAGATCATTAATAAAAATGAGAAAGAGTGTTGGAGATAGAACAGAGCCTGGGGCACACCAGCATTTATTTTATGGTTTTCAGACTTGAATCCATCCAATACTACTTGTATTGAACGATAATCACTACTAATCCAATGAAGGAGGGATTCATGAAAACCGAAAGCACGCATTTTCGATAAGAGAGCCTGATGCGCCAAACCCTATCAAATGCTTTTCAAATATCAAGTGCAATAATCTTACTTTCTCCAAAGCGATGTAAAGATTTGCTCCACTCTTCGGTGAGATGAACCATGAGATCACCAGTGGACCTATTGCTGCGAAAGCTGTACTGCCGGTCATTAAGAAGCTTTCGGTCTTCGAGATATTTCTTAAGCTGATAATTTACCAGCGTTTCCATGACCTTGAAAAGAAGGGACGTAAGTGCAATCGGTCTATAATTAGAGGGTGAGGAAGATTCGCCTTTTTTGGGAATAGGCTGGACAAATGCAGTTTTCCATCCATCTTGCCACAGTACGAGTGCGAAAAAAGATTGGTCCCATAGAATCACTAACTCGCCCAAGTACAGGTAAAGTCATAACACTCACTGGCAGCATAGAATTGGCGGCGAACTGCCTAGCAAAGAGATTAGCTTTCTCTAAAGAGCTAACAAATGGAGTGTCGTTGACAACGAGCGTAGGAACCGAGGAAGAGGAAGAATTCCTCATGTTTTTTACAAATGACCAAAAATGTTTACTGCCTTTGGGACATTGCAATATTTTTTTTGCCGTAATTTTTGGTCATGTAAAAATTTGGTCCGTCGAATATGGGCGTTGCACGCCTTCCTGGCTTATTTGAACTTTTTCCGGCTTTCCTCAGTACGGTTGGCTTTATAGCAACGGAAACTTACCTTTTTGGCCCTAATAACCTCTTTACAGCTCGCATCAAACCATGCGTTTTCCTTAGGTCTGATACTTTTAACCCTATTCGGTATAAAAGTTCTCATTCCCAGGAGAATTAAACTTGTGATTATATCAGCGCTGGCGACAACGCCACTATCGAGGAAGCATAGTGACCAGTTAAAGATCCTGAAGTAATTATTGAGACCGTCCCAGTTGGTTTTCTCGTATTGCCAAACGGTTCTCTTAGGCGCTCTTTCTTTAACTGAACATTTTTGACACGAGAAATTTGCTGATATAACACAATGGTCAGATGTGCCTAGAGGAGATAGAACACTTACAGTGTACTTATCAGGGTCAGAGGTAAGAAACAATTCAAGAGTGTTTTCTGCTCGACCTTCACGGGTGGGCTCGTTGACCAGGTGATTCAACTCAGCGAAGATTTCTACACACACTCCATCGAGTGTTGTCTGGCCTGAATGTTGAAGCCATGAAGAATTGAGTACATTGAAATCGCCCGTAACAACGATTTCAGTGCGAGGATAGGACGAAACAATTCTTTGGATGGAGTCAGACAAAGCATCAAATTCACGAGAAGCTGATACTCTGTCTAAATTTGGGCTTGGATAAAGGAAGCAGTAGTAAATTATTTGCTTATTTACGGAGAATTTAAACCACATATAATTAAAAAAGAAATTGGTGCAAAGACCATCTTGTGGTAAGAGCTGATAAGCAACATGCTGAGGAGAAAATTAAAATAAAATATACAAACCATGTCATCTCATCAGAGTTCTTTTCAAATAATAATCTATTTTCTTCAGTAATTTACTCTAATAGAATTTATAGAATTTGCAGCACTCAATTATTTTTAAATTTTTTCGGTTTGGAAAGTAAGCTCCAGTTATAGCCATAATTGAAATCAATCCGGAAAAATATGTGAATGGATGTTTTATTGTCGTTCCTTTTATCACTTAATAATTTATTTGTCATTCCAATCATTTTTGTTTCAATTTCATACAATTCCAACTCTAATTCAGAAGTTTTCAATGTCGAAATTTGTAACCGTCCTGTCAAAAAAATCCCAATGTTTGGTTTCAATGATTAAAAAATCAAATACACACACCGATAAATTTTGTATGAACATTTTATTTCCAATAAAGTTTCTACTTCAATATCTTCAAATGATCGCCTCTCTTGACGTAATTTGTAATATTATTTTTGAAAAAATTCTGGAGTTATTTTAGTTTTTTAATGCGTCTATACGGATTATTGGCATCGATACAGTATTTTTCAAACATTTTTAAATCGCATCTTATCTTAGGCTTGACATTTCAAAAACTTTAAATTATGGAAGCAGGAAACTTTTCACGCAATGAAGCCATAATTGGTCGTGTTGTGAAGCTTTTTGCCTGTCTTGTTGTAATTAAAAATTTGCCTTAATCTTAAATCGCCCACCGCGAAATCAATAAATTTAAATCATCAGCAACATTTGCATTTGCAGTAATAATAATTGCTTGGGTAGTTAATCGATTATAACTACCATTATTACTAATACGTGACAAGTGGCTACGTCTAAATCACAATTTTTAGATCCGTTTTCGTAAATGAAAAAATATATGTAACTTGTATTTTGACAATTGAAATGACAGCTGAGCTTGACAGGTCTCAAACTCCAGCGCTAGAAAATTTAAACCATGAAATAAACGCCCCTTTATTTTTGGAGTAAGCAAATGTCACCTAGGAAAATCATTTTGAGAAAAAATAATGGTTCCAACAATACGTCGGCCTTTTTTTTAAATTATGCGCGCACTCAAGGGGATATGAATACCCTTATAATAATTAAACACAGTGCGAGCAATTAGAAAGGGAGGATAGGATTAGAATGGAGATACCAATGCACATTGGTTTTGAATGTCTGCACATTGCAATGAGTAGAAAATATTGAGTCTGGTAAAGCATTCCACATTCGTGTAGTGCGACTAGAGAGAGAATCTCTGTATTTTACACTATGTCCGAAATTGGGCTGAAGGGCAAACTGATGAGCATTCCTAGAAGAACGGGTATTACGGTTGAATTCTTTTAGGGGAGGAATGCAACTGGCTATTTCATTAGAGCATTGTTTATGAAAGTAGCGATAAAATATTGACAGGCATGAAACCTTACGAAGATGCTCGAGAGATATAAAAGTTTCAGTTAAGTTACGGTCAACTATCAGTTTTAGGGCTCTCTTTTGAATTCTGTCCAAGAGACTCAAGTTCGTAATAGGAGCACCTGCCCAGATGTGGGAATTGTACTCGAGTTTCGGCCGAATATAGGCTTTATAGATTATAGCCAGATCAAAAGGCGTAAAAAACTTCTTGCATCGTCGGAGAAAACCTAAACACTTAGCAGCATTTTTGGCGATGTCAAATATGTGAGCTCTCCACAACAAGTGGTTTGTAATGCACATACCTATAGGACTGATAGCTTTTCAGTCTCCTCGATGCAAGTACCACTCATGGATATTGGCATTGGGGGAGGGTTACGCTTTTGCGACAGTAGACAGCATTGAGTTTTCGAAGTATTAAATTCTACACGGTTTTTGATTTCCCATTGGACAATGCTATCAAGATCAGAATTTAATGAGCTTATCATACGCTGCCGTTGGTAATCCATATCCGAAGAACAAGTATGCGAATCTAAAAACGAATATGAGAAGCTGAGGGTACTGTCATCAGCAAAACAATTTAGTGGGTTAGAAGTTTCAGACAAAAGATCGTTTATAAAAATAATAAAGAGCGTCGGAGACAAAACGGAGCCCTGGGGCACACCAGCGTTTATTTTTGTGGATATTAGATTTTAACCCTTCCAATACTACTTGAATTGAACGATCCGAAAGGTAATTTCTAACCCAACAAAGAAGAGATTCATCAATACCAAAAGCACGCATTTTCGATAAGAGAGCTTGTTACCAAACTCTATCAAATGCCTTTGAAATATGAAGTGCAATAATCTTACTTTCTCCAAAACGATGTAAAGATCTGTTCCACTGTTCGGTGAGATAAACAACTTGAGCCTAGAAAAATTGTTAAATATCGCATTAATTTAGTCTTTAGACAATAATACGGAAACATTTATAATTGTTTTGATTTTAAGGTCTTAAGCTCATTGCGAGTCTGTGCGAACAGATTCTGACTAAAGTCCTTTTTGTCTAACTTCAAGGAATTGTCCTCTCTCTTTTTTTGAATTTGACTACTTTTTGTCGGTTATGTCAAATTTCTGGTCTAATCTCATAAGCCAGAAATGATTGATCATTTTGAAGGCAAGATTTGACTTACTCTTGACGAACTAAGACACAGAGTATGGTCGACAAAATGGTAATTGAACCGACCGACACGATGGCGCAGTTGCGAGGACCGTACGAAAGACTTTATTTCGAAACAAATAAGACAGAATTTTGGTCGTTTCATTGAATTTTTTGTTGTATTTTATTAAAAACAAAAGGTTATATTTCTCTTAAAATAAACTTAAGCAATAGATTAACCTCAATTTCGTACAGAACCCGACAAGATACTTCAATAATGGTGTGCTTCAAGGATACATTTAAGGACCACTACTTTTTTAAATTGTTTCTTTCATGATGTAATACTTTATATGAAGCTACATTCCTTCCGAACTTTCACACAAGTTCTATATAGCTATGTAGGTTCAGAAAACCCTTATAAAATACTTGCGATTTGTCAACAATATTTTCACCAAAAACTCCAATGTTAAATTGCGTTTTAAAATAGGTATAAATAGTGGGAAACCAACAAACAAACAAAAAAAAACGATATAAATATGTTTTCCTTTTTTTGTGTAAATATATATGTATGTAAATATGTTCGTATCTATGCTTTGTTTATATTATTTTAAAATATGTAAATTGTATATGTATATCAAAATAAGAGAACATATGTATGTATGCACAATTGCTTTTATAAACCACTGCGTATTTAATGACGCACTATATAAATGGTATACAACCAAACACCCTAGCTATTTAACCAGGCAGAAAATTTACAACGACAATCCTTTAGTGGCTGCGATGTTTTCTGCGTGCTTGTACATTACAATGTATATGAAGGGTAGGTTTGTAAGAATATATGTAGGTATACACCATCCATATAGTCAGTTGGAATTATTCGTGGTGACTATGATAGTGAGGAGTGAAGGACGTTTTAGTAGGGGGTATAAAACCATACCCAACACAAAGTACCTCGTATCCTCGCATCCTTACCTAGTCCTGATGATACTATGTGTACATACATACATAACATACCCTTACACTTCCACGCATTGCACACAACACATATAATTTCCGAGCACGTGTTCTAAATTTCCTTTTTAGATCCCCATTCCCTCTAGAACGACCGAGACCAATACCGACACCGACACGACGACATCATCAGAGCAACTTCTTCTCTCTAGTTCTGGCTCCGTGGCTCTAGCTTTTGTTTCGTTTGCGTCTTCTGTCGTTGCCTTTGCCTTTGCCGTCGTCGTTCATGGTCGTCCCTCTGCCTGGGCCCGAGCCCGCACAGCACATCATATCGCAATCGCAATAGCACACAAAAAGGGTGAACCAACCATGAACAAGAAACAAGGACCAACAATAAACATTCACACTCGTTTTAGTAACCATAATTCCGAGACGTACTATTATTATGAGAGTAGGTATAATACTTTATACACGAACTTAGGGATTCAGGATCTGGAACAACAACATAACTTTACAACGCACTACCTATGTATATAGGAATAGGGATGGATAGGTAGGTTTGTATAGAATCATTTACCATCAGAAAGATGGGATCAAAAGCAAACAATTTATCTATTCAATGTGACTTAGTGTACACTGTTTTCGACGAACATGTTTGTCATCATGTTCACGCGCGCCGCCGCCGACGCCGCCACCCCCTGCCATACCAAATGGAATAGTATCTCGTCTTGATTCTTGTCATTCTGTCGTCTTAGTGTAAATCACGTCTCATTTTTATATATTATATTTACAACATAAACTTACTCCCATCGCCATCACCATAATCCAGAAATGCTCCCTCTCACTCTGTGTCGTCGTCCTAGTTTTGTAATTTCCTTGATGCCAAATTCCAAGAAGTTCACTTCGCCCATCTTCAAAAATGACAATCTTCATTTCTCTGGCACTGGCTGGCTCTGGTTATGATTCTGGCGATGATTTTGTTTCTGGTTTCTGTTTCTGGCTCTAGAATTGATTCTTCAATCATAAAACTTCTCCCAAGAGCTCTGACCCCATCACCATCATCCGATTCGTCCTTTATATTTGTATATATTCCGCTATATTCTCCTCAAGCCTTTCAGTTTGCATATATAAATAGTTATAAAAAGTTTACAAGTCAATTAAAATAATATAAAATATAAAACGAAATTTCATTTCTTGGACCAGATTCAAAATTCGTCAACTTTTTTATTTGTTCATTTTTCATCCATTGTTGTTGTTTTTGTTGCTGATGATGATGGTAAATGCGGATTTGAAAAAGCAGAGAAAGTCACTAAGGGAATTGTTCGTCCATGTCCAGCTACAGCTCCAGCTCCAGATATAATGTAGCTCCAGCAACAGAGTGATGTCCACCCATAGCATTTTCTGCTTTTTCTTGTTCTTTGAATTTTTGCTTCTTTTCTCGTGCGCTCTTTTGGGGGTTGGGCTTATTCTGTGTGATAAATGGATAGAATTTCTGGGTCAGTCAGTCAGAACACAGTGGTCTCACAGAAATTCCAAATAATTTTAATGGACTTCTTGTTCGCTGTTGTTCAGCATGAATGGCCATAACAACACCATCAGTTGAGAATAAAAACTTAAAATAAAAAATATCAGATTTTTCTTATTTTTTAAATGGACAACATAACTTTTTTACCCTTTTGGCTGGCATTTGTTTTTGTATCATCGTGAATCGTGGTGCTTTATGTGGCGCACGGCGGGCGGCGTGGTGGAGGTGGTTGGTGCTACCTACTCTTGTATACGTTCATTAGGTCAAGGAGGAGCGGCGTTATCAAACTGGGGTATTACAAAGTTCAACAATCTGAATAATGCTCTTTTTATTTTCTGTTGATGTTGTTGCTTCTGCTTCAAATTCTGTTTCTGCTTCAGCCCCTGCTGCTGCTGCTGCTACTTCTGCTTCTGTGTTCTTGTGAAATCACTTGCTTGTCTATTTTCAAAAAAAAAAAAAAATGCAACCCTCGTTTAATTTAAAACATCCTCAGGCAGGGTTGTTATAGACTCTGTGTTTTCACATAACATTTAAAAAAGGGTTCTTTGAAGTGGTAAACGCATTGCATAAAGAAGCGATTCTGTTTTTGATTTTTCTAGACTTGAAAAAATATCGCCTTGAATTGTAACACAAAAAACAATGCCTGAAACTGGATGTTTTGAAAAACTAACGAGTTGTACAAACTAAAGCGTTTTTTTATTTTGAAGAACATTTTTTAACAAATTTCAAATTGATAGTCAAGAGCTTTTAAGTTGTGTTGTGTGTGTGTTTTTCATTCTCCCCTCTGTGTACAGATTAAAATTTAGTATTTTAAACAATTGAATCGTGTATCAACTTTCCTGCATCTTTTATAAAAGAATTGTGAAAAAGGGCTTTTCAGTTTTTGTTGTATTTTTTTTCACAAAAAAAATCTCCAAGGTCTCATTAATTTTAACAAAATATTCTCCAGGGGGGAGAATTCTAAACCACTTAAAAGTAAAGCAACAGGGAGGATTCGATCAAAATATGACAAATTTGAAATATAGGGTCAAGTAAGATTTAGAAAATAAAAATGATTCAATTTGTATGACACCATTTCTTAACAAGTAACAATGATTTCAGTTTTCTTTTGTTTGAATGGGCCACTTACTCCATATATCTGTTGATGTATCAAAAGTCGTTATTTCAGGAGAGTTTTTTCCTCCCTTGAGTGTTTCAATATTTCTCGTTGAAAATTCGGAATAATATATGTGCATATGTAACTTGCTTAGTAGAGTAGATATGGCAGGGTTGATGAGGGTCTTATACAGGGTGCGGCAGAGCCGACTAACGAGTTTTGATGGGCTATAAATAACGAACAGTAAAACTTCAATCCTATTTTAAAAAAATATTTTTTGAAAATTATATCTCCATTGATACACTGTTGTAGACGATCTCTGAAGCTTTCACATGATTTTCGGCACATTTCGACTGGTATGGCCTCAATTTCCGCGGTGATTTTCTGTTTAATTTCTTCTATGGTATGTGGGCGTTGTCTGAAAACCTTATCCTTAAGGTAGCCCCAAAGAAAAAAATCACACATGCTTAAATCTGGGGAACGTGCTAGCCAGCCTATGTCTCCTCTCAGAGAGACTAACCGCCTAGAGAACATTTGTCGTAAGACAGCAAGTAAAATTCGAGCTGTGTGCGCTGTAGCTCCGTCTTGCTGAAACCATACATCTCTCAAATCATGTTCTTCAGCCATTTCCTCCAAACTTTGCTAAATTTTCAACATCACAACATAACGAGCGGACGAAGCTACCGCGTGTTTCCGGGCTGAGCGTCTTGGTGACTGCTCAATTGACTCTTTAACCAACTGCACATTTTCGGGGGTTCTTACCGTTCTGGATGCTCCGTGTACAAGTCTACTTAGGGTACAGTTTCTTCCAAATTCCGTATCCATAATTTGATAGTGTTTGCAGAAGGAACAGATTCAGCACGTGGAATGCCGAAGTGTATACGAAAAGCCCTTTGTGTAGCGATCACAGAATGATTGTTTTCGTAATATGCACGCACGACGAAACCACGATGTACACCTCTCCAGACCATGATTACGAATAAAAACGGCATTACCGGCCTACTCTTATCTTAACACAGGCTAATGACCTCATCAAACTCGTCAGTCGGCTTTGCCGCACCCTGTATAGCGACACTTTGGTCGCTCGATAGAGGGCTTTGCTACTCAATTGATTTCTTAGCCCAAAGAAAATTCTTCGTTTGATATCAGCGCGGGTGTTGTTTTTTGCGTTCATAGCAGAGCCTAGGTAGACGAAGTCATTAACAATCTCAAAGTTACGTTTGTCGATGGTGACTTTTTGACCGAGACGCCGTCGGTCGGTGTTGTAGGTCCTTTCTTGATGACAGCATGTACTTTGTTTTACCCTCATTAACCGTTAAACCCATTTTTGCCGCCTCTGCATTTGTACCATTATTGTTATCAATTTTTTAAGTAAAAATCACAGCTTAATTTGTTTACTTTAATACATGAAAACCACACACAAAATTTTTGAAAACGATTTCGCATATCGCATATCACATTTTTTAATAATACTCCAACCAAAGGTGTGGAAGCAATTGCGCTATTTTATTTAGGAGTTAAAATTTGATTCCATTAATTTTGTAAAAATTACTGCAACACCATATTTCAGATTTCAAAAAACTAAGGCATCAAAATTTCAAGGTTATTTCGGTGCATTTTTTTCAAACTTCAACTTTTAACTATATTTTTTAAACGGGTTGGTGATAATATCCCCCAAGATATAATCCCCAAAGGAAAATCCCCAAATCCATAATCCCCAAAATGAAATCCCCAGCAGCAAAATTCCCAAAGAGAAAATACCCAGGGCGAAAATCCCCAAATGAATATCCCCAAAACAATTATGTTCAAGTAGTGAATCATGCGATTAAATCGCGCGCGCAATTTAATCGCATGATTCACTACTTGAACATAATTGTTTTGAATATATTAAATTTCATTTATATTGCATGAAATGCAAGCAAAAGATTTGGAAACAATAACATCATCCATTTCAATTTTTATTCCAAAATTAAAGAAATACTCGACACTACAAAACAACACTTAGACAGCACTAAACAAGCACTACGAATACAATGATTCTCTATCAATACTAAAGTCAGACTGAGAAGTGCATGCCTTTATAGTGATTTTTTGTTTAGAAACTGTTTATCATTATCATTTATAAATATCACAATAAGAGAATTTCATAAGAGTTTTTCTAAAAACTGCGTACAAAAATGAAGATATGCACGGATACTGGGGATTTGGAGATTTCGTGGGGATTTTGGCAAAATAAATTATTTAGTTGGGGATTTTGTCCATTCGTCTTATGTCTCTGGGGATATTATCAAAATGGATTAAATTTGTTTGGGGATATTATCCCGTGGGGATTCTTTTTTTTTTGGGGCTTCAACACGACACATTTTTGGATATTAATATTTCATTAAAAATGTAATTTTCTTTGAATAATTTAAATCAAAAACTAATATATGGTCATTTGTTATTGGGATATATCTTTTAAATATTAGTTTATAAAAGTTTACTAAAACTCGTTTAAATTCAATCCTCTTAGTAAACCCGTTTATATGAAATGTTTTTTTTTAATCCCCTAGTATTTGCTTTACCGATTTCCTTTAAAACACTTCACTTAAGCATAACTGTCTTAAGTGAAAACCCCGCATTCTAGAAGCATAATTTAAAGGCAATTTTATATTTAAAAAATACAATTTTTGAAGCTTTAAAACTCTGCTTAGTAGAGTTTAAGGATTTGCTTAAATGATTGTTTTCATTTATTTAGATTTTGCTTATTAAAAACACTCTTTTAGAGAAATAAAGACCGTGTTCGTGACATTTTACTGTTTCCCTTAAGCGCTTCTTACAATAAAATAGAATGTTTGTTTAGGTTTAAATCTTCGTTTATGCAGATTTCTAATATGTAGCATTTTGTTCACTTAACCAGAGTTCGCTCAAATTACGAGTAAAAACCCGCTCAAGGGAAAAAAAAGATCACGAAGGTGGCATTTTTCCGTTTCACTTAAGTATGTTTTATTGTATAGAAAAGTATTAGTCCTTTTTTCATTTTTTTTTCTATTCTTATGAATATTCCATTAATGCAAAAGTTTGCAAAAAGTTGTCAAAAAGGTTAAGTCTGACCAAAAAAGGTTCGTTTCTTCATTAATTTTGACAGAAAATGTTATTTTTTCGAAAAATTTGGGGAAATTTCTTAAAAATACGAGAATTGTTGCCATACAAATATTTCAAATAATATGAAGTAAACGAGACTTCAAATCAATTAAGCTGTGTTTTTGTTTAAAAAAAAACAGCTAGACACCCACTAAATTTTTATGAAAGTCCTTTTTGTACATCTTCATATTATTATATGTAAAAATAATACATTTATTTTAAGTCTTTTGATATACACACATATGTATGTACATATGTACATACATGGAGGAAAAAAAACGTATTGAGAACATACGAACTTACGAACTTAAGTACATTTCTCTAAGACCATAGATTTTGATTCTAACGGGCAAGTTATAGCTATCATTGGTTTTCATCATTTAACATTTTGTTTAAAGATTTTAAAGCGAGTAATACAGTCAAATTTGTTTTATTTGGTGGCGATTTGAAGCTTTTCTTTAAGTTTATTTATAATTTCTTAATGATGAAAACGTTTTCAATGAACAGCTGATTGTAAGGGGCCAGTTATAGCTATCATTGAAATCGATCCGGAAAAATTTTTGAATCGATATTTGACGGTGTTTTCCTTTGATTAGAAATGAAAATTATATACTGATCGATCGGAAATCACACAAAGAATTTTTTTTGAGAAAAAATTACGTGTAATTACGCATTTATTTTTCTCTAAAAATGTATTTTTCTATTTTCCGGGCGGAAATTCATTTTCCTGAACAGCTGATACTTTTATGTTCAAAAGTGAAACGAATCGTTCCACTGATTTGTGTTCCAATTTCACACAATTCCAATGACAGATTTCTGTCAGTAAAAGTTTTTCGGTGGCTTTCAATCAGGAAATTTTTTTCAATGACAGAAATTTCTAATGATAGCTATAAACGACCTGCCAAAAAAATTACAATGTTTGTTTTCAATGATGAAAAGCAATGATAGCTATAACTGGCACCTAAATTGTTTCACATTTCGAAACAAAGTCGTTCCACTGAAAACGTTCTATTTTCTTTTTATTCACACCTGTCACTATTACTTTTAATGATCAACTCTAACCTCAAGTACTTGATTCCAAACAAGAAATGCTGAAATGCTTGATTCCAATTAGGAAATGTTTGTCCAATGACAGAGATTGTCAATGAAAGCTAAAAAATTCCAATGATTGGTTTCAATTTCAATGATGAAAACCAATGATAGCTTTAACGTGCCTCTAATGACCGAAAACATCGAGAAATATTAAAATGTGGAATTGGACAAATCAGAATAATTACAATTAGTTCCAATGGGACAAAAATTGACCTTAATTGTGACAGATGTGTTTTTTGTTACGTTTTTCGTTGACATTTGCATATTGAAGGGGCGTGTTCACAGTGTAGTTTAAAGCTATCAAAAAACATTTAAAAAATACTAAAAGGTGATTTTTTAGCTATTATCTTTTTGGCATTACTGGTTTAAACAGCTGACGGACGTTTCGTGTACTTTTACTTTCAAACATCTTCAGTTTAGTTTATAATTTAACCATGAATCGTCTTAAAAACGAACATCGCTTGCAAATTATTGAATTTTATTATCAAAATGCGTGCTCTGTTAATAAAGTTCATCGCGTTCAAATTGTGTTCAGCGACGAAGCTCATTTTTGTCTCAATGGGTACGTAAATAAGCAGAATTGTCGATTTTGGAGTGAATATCAGCCAGAAGCATTGCAAGAGCTACCGAAGCATCCACAAAAAGTCACAATTTGGTGCGGTTTATGGGCTGATGATATCTTTGGACCGTACTTCCTTAAAGATGATCCGAATCGTAACGTAACTGTGAATCCAAATCCAACTATTTGTTTGCCCAAAATGCAAGAGCTTGACTTTCATGACATGTGGTTTCAACAAGACGGTGCCACATGCCACACAGCACGCGAAACAATGGACTTATTGAGAGGCGAGTTCAGTGAACATTTTATTTCACGTTCGGACCGGTCAATTGGCCGCCTAGATCGTGCGATTTAAGGCCTTTAGACTATTTTTTGTGAGGCTATGTTAAACCTCATGTCTATACAGACAAGCCCGCTTCAATTGACGCATTGGAAGACAACATTGAAGCATTTATTCGTGAGATACCGGCCGAAATGTTGGAAAGAGAATGCCAAAATGCGGATGGACCATTTGAGGCGCAGTCAAGGTCAACATTTGCATGAAATAATCTTCAAACATTAAATTATATGGACCGTACTATCGATTAAAATAAACATTTCATGCATTTTTTTTTTAATTTTATGTGTTTTTTTTTTGAAAAACTTTCCTATAGCTTTTTAAAAACCACCCTTTTTATGCATTACGCACTCTAGAGGAAAGATTTATTAAACAAAATTTCGTGTTAGATAAATCGTTTATCTTTTGTTAAAAAATGTTTGTTTTTTCCTTAAAAACGTTATTAGAAGTTTTTTACTTTCGAGTTTTCTATTGATATCAATAAAATTTTGACTTGTGCTTATAAAAATGATTGTCACGAATCTGTTTTCAAAAATGTTATACCTGATCAAACACATTTTTCTGAAGAGTTCACTTAACATAAAAAAATTTTAATTTAAAAATTAATTAAAAATAATCCAATAATAATAATTACATAAGTTTTTAATACTACTTTTTCGTTTTTTTTTTATTTTTTAACAACCCTGTTCTAATCACAGAGTTCATGGCTCTTTGCACGAAATTGAGAATTTAAGTGCACAAAAACAAAGAGAAAAAAAAAACAAAAAGTTATACGAATAGAGTAGAGCCTGGTGCAAATTAGGTAAAGCTCATTTAGTTCAGTGATGTTTCCTCCTACGCACCCGCCAAACTCTCCCTTTTGCCCAAACAAAATTATAATGAAAGAAAAAACAAAAGTTTCTATATAATATGTATAAGGGTTAAGGTCTTATTTTCTTCTATTTCTTCACAATCACCGTCGTCGACGTCGTCGGCTTCGTCGTCGTGAGTCGGTCGTCGCTCTAGGCTCTTATTATTTATCGCCACAAGGAGAGAAATAGCTCAAAATAATGTAATATTTTCCACCCACAAAACTTCTGATATGTAAGTTAAAAAGAAAAAAAAATAACAAAGAAGAAAAACAACACCGCACACAACACAAACCATTTGCTTTGCTTTTGCTTCAGCTTTTGCTTTTGCTCCCCTTTTAATTAACTCATTTCGAATCGGACAATTTTGCAGTCAATGATCAATCTCTGGCTTGGCTGGGAAAAAGCTCATGAAATAATCATACTGTCGGGTCTGGGTTATGTATCATCAGCAATACAATACCCACCCCCCATTATATAATATGTAGGTAGGTAGGTTGGAAGGATTTAAAAGGCAAAAGAAAACCGAGATACAATTTCTCCCTCATTAAGATAAAAGCACCGCGGCAGCAGTAGGCATAAAGAACACTCTTATAGAAAAGGTGGTTAAGGGTTGGGTTTTTGGGGGTGCTTGGGTGGTTGGTTCTCACCAGCAGCCGAGGGGTTGTAGATAATGATGATGACGATGAGTCGTGCCGTGGATGAACCAGTCACACGAATACACAAACACAAGCATTTTAGTTAAGTCGTCCTCATATCATGCCCCACAACTCTCACAGCCCCACCCCACTCCCCGCGCTCAGTCAGTCAGTATGATATACAGTTGTGTTGTAGAATAAAATAACCCGCCATCGATAAAACAAATCGAGGGTTGACAAAGGAAAATATAAAAATCATTGAAACAAATACACACACTATATGAAGATATACATACATACATACATACATATACATACATACATATACATACATACATATGTATATGTACACTATGCGACAAAGAAATAATTCACACAAAATAGTCATCGAACTTTGTCTAAAAAATATATACTATAGGTACTTATACTTGTGCTTTTATTAAAATATGACAATAAGTTCAAAGTTATGTCTATCTTAATTATATCATCATAAAATATAAAATGCATGTCGCACGGTCTTACTTGTTTTTTTAGAGGCTTCCTACATACATATAATCGTATCATAAATATTTTAAAACAATATTAAATTACAAGGAAGGGTTAAGAGGTTCAAGGAGTTTAGGGATGAAGTTATAAAGTAAATTTCTGTTCTTTGTATTAATGATTATGATTATGAATTCCAAGTTTATTATTTGTGTTTTTGCTTATTAAGTTTAAGAATTTTGTTTTGTTTTTAAATTGTGGGTTCAAGGGGTTATGAATACCCAAATAGAAAGGAGAAAAGGGTTAGAAAATAGATACTGATACACATTGATTTTGAATACCCCCACATTGAAAATTCGTAGGAAATATTGATCATGGTAATGCATTCCACATTCGTGCAGTGCGGCTAAAATAAATTATATCTGTAATCTACATTGCGTCCGAAATTGGGCTCAAGGGTAAACTGATGAAATACGGGTATTACGGTTGAATGGTTTGAACTATTTTAATAGAAATATGTTTATGAAAATGGGGATAGAATAATGACAGTCATGAAACCTTACGGTGGTATTCAAGGGTAGCCAAGATTATCCGTGGTGTAATGGTTAGTGCGTAGGGCTATCACGCCAGAGGTCTTGAAATCAATACCTTCCTGTGCCATCTAAAGTTTTGTTTCAAGGGTACTGCCCTTTGCGAGGAATTGACAAATCCTCCAAAAGTAATTCTTGTCATGTGCTTTACAAAGTGCTTTCCAAAAAATTAACCATTCGGATGCTGACACAGGAATGGTTGAAAGTTGTGAGTCACTAGGTCCTGGTTCTTTACACACTGTCGAGCAACCTTATTTATATTTATTTAACTGTCGCTTATCAGTTTGAGAGCTCTCTTTAGAATTGTATACCAAAAGAAGTGGTTTATTGGGACACCAACTCAAATATGCGAATTTAATTCAAGTTTTGGACGGAGAAAACCTTTATAAATTATAGCCAGATCAGAAGGTTTAAAAATCTTCTTGCATCTTCGAGAAAACCTTAAACCTAGCAGCATTGTTGGCAATATCAAATATGTGATCAATCCACAAAAGATCGTCTGTGATCCATATGCCTAGAACTGAAAACTGTTTAGTTTCCTCGATGTTAGACGCCAGTTATAGCTATCATTGAAATCGACCCGGAAAAATTTTTGAGTGGATATTTGACGGTGTTTCCTTTTGATTAGAAATGAAAATTATATACTGATCGATCGGAAATCACTCAAAGAATTTTTTTGAGAAAAAAATGTGTAATTACGAATTTATTTTTCTCTAAAAATGTATTTTTCTATTTTCCGGAGGGAAATTCAATCAGGAAATTTTGTTCAGTGACAGAAATTTTTAATGATAGCTATAAACGACCTGCCAACAAAATTCCAATGTTTGTTTTCAATGATGAAAACCAATGATAGCTATAACTGGCGCCTAAGTATAACCCTTGAAAAATGACATTAAGGGAGTAATCCTCCCTTCTTTAACGACAGTAGACAACATTGAGTTTTGTAACATTAAATTCTACTGATTTTTGATTGATTATATAAAGCTGAGGTAACTGTCGTCAATGAAACAATTTAGTGGATTAGAAGTTTCAGACAAACGTTAATTTATAAAAATAAGGCAATGTCGGAAACAAAACAGAGCCCTGAGGCACACCATCTATTACTATTGAGCCCGTCCAATATTAGTTGTATTGAAGGCTTCAAAAGGTTATTTCTAACCCAACCAACGTAGAAAAGATTCATCGAAACAAAATGCACGAATTTTTGGTGAGAGAGAAATGCCTTTAAAATATCTAGAGCAGGAATCTTACTTTCCACTCGGTGAGATAAACCACGAGATCACCCGTAGACTTACCATTGGTCATAAAAAACTTTAGTACATCATATTGCTTGAGCTGAAAAATGATTAGCATCTCCATGATCTTAGAAATAAGAAACGTAAGTGCAATTGGACGAAAGTTAGAGTGGGAGGACGTAGTTTTACGTAGATTTGTTTAACAAAAAACACAATTGCTTACGAAAACGGCCCTAATGTTTGTTCTTCTTTTTTTTAGTGCAAAAATAGTACATACGAATAACCAATTTAATTAGGCCATACTTAAAAGGAACAAAAGTCATAACTATTGACCTTGATTCTATGTAAATCACAGTATGAATTTTATTAACATCAATAAGGGTGGTTTTCATCATAACATAGAAGAAGACAAAACTATAATTTTATCCACCATACCAATACTTGACCTGTTAGTATTTTTGTTAAAGACTATTATTTATATTTGTTGAGTGATTGAATTAATATATTTTAGCATAAATGAACGAAGAACAAAAAAAATAGAAAACAAAGCCTTTGCGTGTTTTTCTTTTGTTAAATGATTTGATGGCTGCGCATAAATTATTTTGATGTCACCTTATTTTAATTGTGTGAAATGTTCAAAAAGAAAAATTAATATGTATATAGAATATATAAATGAACACGCTATTCAAATCACGAGCGCAAAATGAGCTATTGTAGTAGTTAAAAGTAGCCCAAGGTTATATAACAAAAATAACAACAACAACAACGAAAACTGAAATAAATAACAATGAAAATAGCAGCAAAAGTACAAAATTTAAATACTAATGTATTTCATTATTTCTTGATGTTAAAGTTGAAAGGTGAAGAAATTTTCAAATGTTTATACAAAACTTAACTTAGAATTAAAGGATATTAAATATGGTTGCCAACGTTTGATGTAATTTTTAAGAGTATTGCAAAATATTTGACCGTCTTTTAAGTAGAATTGTATACAATTACTTTTACATAGTGAATATAACAAGAGTACAAAATATCAGGGGAAATCGTATTTTTTCTTAATTAAAGCTTGAAAATTAATCTGACAGATGTCACACAATCACAATCTGACAGAAGTAAATTGAAAAATTATTCATTAGGAACTTGAAAGTATACAATCTCTCAATTTGAACAAAGTGAAGATTTTAAATTTTTTTAAATTTTTTTTTGAAGGAAAGAGCGATTTATAGGGTAATTTATTTCGTACTTTCAAGTTGGCAACGCTGACATTTGACACATGTGAAACTCAGCTGTTGTTTAAAGTTTAACAACATTTGAGCACTTAAGGGGGTATTCTAGTGTAGAGACATGAATTTCGCCCGGTTTTTGAAGCGTTGTATAAAGGAAACAAAAAATATTTTTAGTATCAATTTTTGTATCATTTGTTTATTGATTAGTTGTTCATACATACAAAAATTAATAAAAAAAATTAAAATTAACAAAGTTACAAGCAGTCAAAGTGGGAGGTCTAAATAAAAGAGGGTGTCCTGGCGTGCATCCTACCAACCCTCCTGGTGATCTGAAAAACAAAAACCAGACGCATTCTTAATTATTGTAGATGTCGCTATTGTTTCACCCTTGGATAAGTTAAAAAAAAATTTCCGAATTTTTTAAAAATACTAAATGAGAAGTTATATTTTTGGGCAAGGACCACACGATAAAGAGATGTATAAGGAACATCCTCTCCAAATTTGAAGTAAATCGGTCTATTAGAACTCGATATATCCTTACCGCCAGCTCGATAAAAGTAGTTTCGAGAAAAACGCGTTCAGAGTTTTGAGACAAGTTTTCGACAATTTTACTTATAGAATGATAAAGAAAACTTACATACATATTTTTAATCAGCGATTCCTGCTCCATATAAAAATCCTTCCTCTACTCAGTATAAAGGTTGCCACAAAAGTAACTTAAAATGAAACTAAAAGGACAAAACAGTTTCTATGACCTTCAAAACCAGTTTCTATAACCTTTAATTAACTTGAGAAATAATAGGAATATTAAAAAATCCTTTTAAACGCATATTCTTGAATGTCTAAACTTTGGAAATATGAAAAAAAAATTTTTGATTTTTTCAAAATTCTACTAGATTACCCCCTTAACGATAAATATTTTCGGCATAATCGACTTACTACGCAAGCAATCAGTAAAATTGTAAAGAAATTTGTAGAGAGTAATAGCGTCACTGATGGCTTAACCGAAAATTATTGCTGCTAGAAGGACAAATGTTGTTGATATTCCGAATTAATCGATTTTCCCGAGTTTGCAGCAATTAAACGTTTCATACACCTCACGGCCTTTAAAGATTATGACTTATACAATGTGTGGGTCCAAGAACTCGGGAAAATAAGCCAAACAACACGAACAATATTATAGCCTTATTGCGAGAAGTTGCTGCCAGCTTAAAGTTGCTCGCGATTATTTGTCGATAATGATTGATGTTGCTGAACGTCTTTATTTTCATTGCCTATACTTTAAGACAGAAACTCACCTTAACAACTTCCGCAATGTCGATAATGTCGTTTAATTTGCTGAACAATCATATGAGCAATAACATTATCTGTCATTTCATCTGTCAAACTATACATTTGAATCTTTATGCGCATAGGAAAAATACAATATTTTGTATTATTTTTGTCTTTTATTTCAAAATAAATATTAAATTGTGTAAAATATGTGTGACTGAACCATAAATTAAAAAAAAATACTTTTTTGACATGAACAAAAATTTCATCGATACAAATGTTTTTTTTTTTTTTTGACAGCTAACGTATTGTAATTCCTTACCTTAAATAAATTGTCTATAGGTAGGCAATCACATTATATAAATTTCTAGTCATTATGGCTCATCAGTGCCTCAAAAAAACAAAATATTTCTAATTAATAATTTTGTATTTTTGCCTTGCATGATTGACAACTTTCAATATTTCCATCAGTTATTATCAATAAACATCGATCTGATTTTTCCCCACAAATTAGAAAAGACTTAGTTAATTAAAACGAGAAAAAGTAAAGCACAAATTAAGAATTCTGAAAACTTTCTCAACTGAAACGTTGTTTCCTAGTGGGCGATGGAAAGCAATTTAGTTTAAAGTTTCTTGCAACTAAATTTCTCAGTGGGTGCAAGACCTCTATTTTAATTCTTGTGTATGTTTAACTGCTTCTATCCGATTCTAAATTGAAGAAATATAAAAAAGTGTAATTTTATTGGCTTCACAAGGCTTCTAAATGACCAATCAAAAAACGTCACCACCCGCTTGAAAATTTTAGTGCTGTGAACATATGACTTAAATAAGCTAAGTTATCGATAACAAATTGCGCATGCAAAACAAAATTCGTTTTGAATTTTCAAACATCTGTTTTTTGTAGTTTACATTTTTGACTTTTGATTAAAATGACATTTTCAAAAACGGGTCGTCTAACTAGTCAACCGTCTTTAAAAAAAAAGTAAGTAAAAGGGCTATAAATAAATCAAGTTTAAACTTAAATTTAATTCCCGTTCGAATTTGCTGAAGTCCTTTTTTCGAGCACGTAGCTGAAATATAGACTTAAAAGGAAATAAATTTCCCAGCTTTTCCATTATTTGTCGTTGTTTCCTAGATTTGTGTCATTTTCATTGTTGTCTGCGCAAACCATACACAAAGAGAATTTTAGATAACTCTATCCTTTTGTGAGACACAGGCACACAGTCGGACAAAACACTCTATGTGCGTGCACATTTTTCATTGTCGCTGGATGTAAAAGACAGTCAGGGTATAGAAAATAAGTAAAGGTATATATCTTTAAGATAGATAGAGGTTAGGTTTTAGGTATAGGTACCTTCTCTTTTAATACCTCTTTTATATAAAAATGACAAAAGGACACTAATACGCAATGGGACAGATAGATATAGATATTTTTCATGCGTCGTCGTCGTCGTCGTTCGTTCATTCATTCGTCGTCATTGTCGTCATGAAAGAGATATTTAGTTTGGCAAATAAATTTTATTTAATGTCTTATTAAAGTGAGAGTAAGTAAGTGTTAAGAATTACTGCGGACGCATTCGTTTCATTTATCTTGCTTAACGATGAAGGAGATAGCTTTGGGTAATTTAAAAGGACTCTACGAAGACTACGACGACTGCGATGTTATGTGAGATGTGAGATGTGATGTCTGGTGATTATGGTGTAATACAAGTTGTTGTGGGCTGATTCTGGATGCTGATGCTCTTGTGCCGTTTCACATCTTTCGTCATTCTTAATCACATCAAGGACTACTTGAGCTTTACAACAATTCGTCGTCGTCTGGTAACGAGTGTTTCTTTTTTTTTTAACTTTTTCTTACTAAGGTGTACCGTACCTACTTGTTTTAACTCCACATCCATCCACACACTCCTCGTAGTCGCCATCACTTGTTTTGTAAGTCTCGTATTCGTTTGTTCGTTTTGTATATGTAGTGTAACATTATATGATTGAGGAGCTGCCTGCCTCTGTCACCCATTTAAGTATAGAAAAAGGGTGAATTTCCTGTACTAGAAATGAAATGAACAAATTAACTGCAGGTCAAGAGATGAAACACTTGGAAATGTGTAATTTTCTTCAATTTCAACTGTGAAAAATGTACAAACATAATTATGTAGGCACATACCTACTCGTGTCGAAAGTATACAAACCTTGTCGTCGTCTTCGTCGTCGCTTCGTCTAGATTGAAAAGGAAAAACTGAGGCAATTTAAAATTAAGTAGCGAATTTCTTAAAGCTGTTGAAACTATACTTTGTTGAAACTTTTAAAGAGCATTTTTATGCATATACTCGGTATATTCAGAGACGGAGATGGGAAAATAGTCTTTAATTGAGTCACAGCAATCAAAAGCATGCAGCGTTAAGAACTTAACTCCGCTTAGTTACAAAAAGACGATATCAGTAATGAGAAAATATTTTGAAATTAGTCTATGTTTACCAGACTGAGAAGAAGCTTACGAATGTAAAACCTAACACTCTGTCACTTGGTAATTCATTAGACTTGGACAGTTTTTCTTTTGTACATCTTTCTTCTTTTGATGTTATAATACATAATTTGTCTTATCACTAATCCGACTTTTTCAATTAATTAACTTAATGTATGCCTGCACAAACGATACCGTATTTGGTTGACCCAATTATTTTACGAACCAATTACGGTATCTACTTCAGTTAAATTTAATTTCTTCTTTTTTAAATTAAAAAA
Source organism: Eupeodes latifasciatus (assembly GCA_920104205.1). Lineage (NCBI taxonomy): Eukaryota > Metazoa > Arthropoda > Insecta > Diptera > Syrphidae > Eupeodes > Eupeodes latifasciatus. The sequence goes on from OV049924.1 coordinate 57,152,029, forward strand.
TAAAAACTGAACAAAATATGTGTCACCTCGAATAATAAATTTGGTGAGAATTGGTTTTCGACTCATATATCTTGATAATGATTCAAAACATTAACGAGTTCTTTCTTAAGTTATGAGTGCTCTTAGGAAGAGCTAAGCCAGGGGATAAACCGTGCAGAATGTTTTTTCTGGGCGTTGCGTTGTTGTGAACGCCTCCCATATAAGTCTCTTCCTCAGAGACAACTCACACCGGAAACAAGAACTCATCACAAATAAGATGTAACAGTGGTAATCGAAGATTAATAGCTTGTGTCTTTCCTATTTCCGTTTGGGTTTGGGATTAATTCAAATTGTTAGCTTGAATGAAAGTGTCTTTTTTGGTATGTTTTATATAAGGGGAACCAGGATGACAAAGAAAGACTAACTACAAAAAATTTAAGACATATAAGTAATTTTAAGCTTTGAGAGCTTTGGTTACGGGAGTTCCCGCACGGGTACGCTAGTTTTTCTTATTGCAATAAAATAACTTTTTTATAGGACACCAAAGGGAAGTTATTAGTGTGGTTAATTTTTTTTTTTAACTTTTCTTCATTGTGTTCATGTGATAAAAATATATATTTCGAAATTCTGTTTTTCAATATTGCATAATTAAAAAAAATTGTATGTCTAAAATTTATTATATGTATGTTCAATATTTTGTTTTTGTAGAGCAGTGTGAATCTAGAACCCCGGTCTTAACATTTTTGAAGCCCTTATATACCGTGCGTTTGTCTATCGTGAAGTAAACCTGAAGTGATTATTTCGGGGTGTAATTCAAAATTAAAAACAAGACCTTAATGCAAAACATCAAAATTGGTTAGATTCAAAGGCTAATGGAAGAGACAGCTTTCTACACAACTTCCTTGAAGAAAACCAAGTTAATTACAAAATAAAGCTTTTTATAGCCCTTTAACACCAAATTACCCTCGTAGAAATTCGTACTTAGATCTTTGCATCGCGGACGCACGATTGCAAATACAAATGGTCCACGACAATAAAATGTCGCTATTGCTGTATGATAGCGATCATAAGGCAATAATTATGCCATTAACATTTGCTGACAACTTGATGTCTAGCTTCGCAACACGACACGAAGTCCCTAAATTCAATTTTAGGCAGACTGATTGGTGTCAATTTCAGCGTTGTGTCACCAGAAAATATAGGAATTGCATTGCTTCTACTAATATTCCTAGCAATAGGAATCTAACGAACGAGGAGTGTGATTTCTATATCGGGAATCTCAATACGATTGTATTACAAGCTATGGAGTCGTCAGTTCCGAAAATTAAATAAAAGAACTGCATGGAATGTTATTAAAACCGTCACATAAATACACTACAAAAACATAAAAGCTTTTTAATTACACAAATAAACAGAATATGTTGAGTGTTTCAAAAGAATGTCCAAAGTGCAGAGCTAGTAAGATTAAAATCCCTCTTGAAAAATGTAAAAGTTTTGTTACGCCAACAGTTCGAAAATAGTATTAACAATTATTGGAAGCAACGTGCCGAAAGTATTTTGAAATCTGATTCAAGAAACTTGTTTCCGAAAATAAAACTGATTTACAAACAATGTAATAATGTTAAAATACATAAGCTTAAAATAGCATTATAATCGCAAGCACTACTTTTTCAAGCTGGGATTGATATAGTGAACAGTGCCCAATCATCGATGAATCTTTTATCGTAGATGTTGAAGCAGATAAACTCAATCTTATAGGATCGTATTCTGAGTCAATTCATGCTAGAGAACTTCTTAGCACCAAAATTGACGCGGTAAATACCGAATTGTCAAGATTTTACAGTAGCGAAATACCGACACTCCTAAGATTTACTGATAATCTTAAGGCCAATGAACTTACTGCAGAACGAACCATGCACTAATTTATAGCACAAAACGAACTGACACAAATATTTCGTAAACTTAACAATAAAAAATCAAGCGGTTTAGATAACGTTCCAAACATTGTCTTAAAACATATTCCAATCGAAATCATACGCCAATATTGCGTTTTATTTAATAACTTGCTAAATAACTGTTACTTTCCGAGTTTGAAAAACTTCGATGGTACTTCCAATAATACAAAAGAAAAAGGATCCTTCTGATCCTTCTAGCTATAGGCCAATAAGTCTCCTTCCTAATATCGGGAAGATTTTTAAAATAGTTATTTGTAAGTCCATACAGTTCGTGTGCGAAGAAAAGGAGTTACTACCGCGAAACCAATTTGGATTCAAGAGAAATCACTTGCATGCAAATGTACAGAAGCTCACATTCTGACTTTCGGCATTACGTTTCGAACAAGAAACTATTGGATGCTTCTTGTGTGTCCAGAATTGACAATGTCATTGTGAACCTTGTGAGGAATCATTTTGAGAGGTCGGCAAACGTTGTTGGGAACAATACTGTTTCTGGGTTATTTTATTTTAACCCCGAATACTTCAAAACCACACTTACGAGTGGATTTATACCTCCCGAGGCTTTCTTGTTTCTGGATGCACATGGCTATTTTTCCAACTCAATGACCGCACCTATAATATAGAAGAGCTACAGATTAAAAAATACTATATTATTATCTAGAACAATAATAAATGTTTAATTAAATAAGATTGGACTGCGCTAACTCGCCAAGTGCCCTTCTGGTACAGATACGGAAAGCGAACTTAACTCAATACGTCTGACCCACTTGACGAGCTGCATTGTGCGGTCCTACTCTAAACTGTCATACCTTTGAGCAAGAGGGATTTCCCTGCTCAATGTGTTATACTAATGGCTAAGCTACCCTATGGCTATATTATGGATGATCTTAGGGGTGGCCTACACTATGTGTAACAATATGAGCCTTCTAAATTAGTAAATGGAAATACGGACCTAAGATACTGCGTAAGCATACCTCAAAGAGATGAATAAAATTTAGATCGTTATAATCGCGAAAGATATTGGTGGCTTGACTGGGTCGTTGCAGACGCATAACATCTTGGTATATGGTTTCTAATCGGTCGAGAAAGCAAGCTAGATAATTTTAAACAATTTTCGATCGTGCTTATATTTCGAAACGTTGGGGGATCATATGCGAGGACGAGTTTTTAAGTATTTTTAAGAACTAGTCTTAAAATGAAAAATAAAGATTTCAAAAGGTTTTTTTTTAAATCCCATTTTCCTTTAATATGAAAAAAAATAACATTGAATAGAAATCAAATATACTCCATTTACCAAGATCGGAATCTCAGACTGACATTTCGGTTTGCCTACAAGCTACTGAGGACTAAATGTGAAAAAGTGTGCGTGAAATGATGCAAACAACCAAACACATTCTCACATTTAGTCTTAAGGCCCATCAAAATGCTTCATTTTAGTCCTCAGCCCCATCTAAATGCTTCATTTTGAATGTTTCATGGCCTCGTTCAAAAACTAAACAATCCTAACCAACAGAATCTGAAGTGCTAACATGGTCTTAAATTGGAAGATTTGTATAGCTTTTTAATTTCAATCCAAATAAATGTTGTTAATGTATATTAAATAAAATAAAATTGACCAAGTACATATTTAATGATTTATTAGTGCTGTATTTTGTTTACTTAAATTATTTGCGAACGCAATATGCGCTACAACTGGTTAAGTAAAAATTGGAAATGGACAAAAGTGTAACTCAATACTTTGTAAAACAACAAAACAGACAATTTTTTCAGCTTTAGTTTGCTTAGAGCATTTTTTTTGGCGACGAACGTTAGAAGTTCAGGTGAAAACAATAGGCGGGTGTCTCCGTATTTTTTTTTGTACAGACAATGCTACAGGAAACATACTTGTGAAGTTCCATTGCCAAATTTAGCTAGTTCAGATTCCTCATTTATATTAGTATTTTCATCATTTAAGCAGTTCTATAATTGCATGACCAAATTTTAGTTCTGTTTGTTGCAGAAATATTCCTGAAAATTTCTTTTTTAGACACTATGTTAGAGTTAGAATTAAGTTTGTAGTTAGATTTTGGAATAGAGATTTGAGGCAACCATATTTTAAAAATAAGTTGCTTTGTGTAAAGCATCTTTAAGGAATAGAAATAGGCAATATGGTTACACACAATACCAACTAAATGAGTGCAATAAATGGATTTAAGTAACTTTTTTTATTCCAGTATGGGGAAACCGAACACCCAATAAAAAAAAACGGTATACGCGCCAAAATCCATACTTCTTGACTAAATAATGTTATCTTCTATGTTGACGCATAAAATTACGAATTTTGTAGCATATGAAAATTTCTAGACATTTTACAATCTGAAAAATGAATTATGCTATGAAATAATTGGCTGCTATTAATGCTAATTTTTTTTCTAAAAAGTTGATGAAGGTTAGCCGAAGCGGAAATTTCTTTAATGAACATACCTAAAATATTATTGGCTTTCTCAAAAATATTTGTCTACACTAACCTCTTCTTTATATTTGAAAACTATTGTTTATGTATATTTTCTTCTATGTTCTGCATTTATAAAATGTAATCTATGGAAGTATTTACTATATTAAGAAAAACAAAAACATTTACGTAAAACTCATTAATTTGTTTTATTATTAGCAGCACTTTTACTAAACACCCTTCAAACAATAATAAGTAAACTTAAACTTTGGTAACTAAACATTTTTAAGGAATGAATTAAAAATATATTTTGCGTTAAACTGTGGGAATTCACTAAAAAAAACAATAACAACAACAACAATAAACATTCATGACGATTACATGATCTATGGAATGAGTTGTGCATGAATTTTGAACGATTTTTTGACGTTTTCATTTTGTGATAAACGTCAAAATTTGCATTTTATTTGCTCTGCATTTATTCAACAGGTTCGCTATAATCGTTCTGATTATTTTTTTAAAATATTGGTGTTCCTTTGATGCATAGTTTTTTCTTATAGCAAATACATGTATGCTTCCATTAATCAAGAATGTTATGGATAAGGTATAACTTTAATATTTCTTAATCAAAATGGAATTGAAAAATAGTTGCAAGCTTATATTTAAAAACAAACTATAAATATACTTGGATTAATTAAATTGATACAGATTTTAATTACTTGCACAAAAAAAAAATTGTGCATTAACTAAAATTTATTAGAAATCAATAAATTGCGCTCGCACCCTTAACTTGATGGTTCTTCGAACGCATCTTTGATACAATAATCCGAAGTTAATTATGAAATTTAAAGAATTTCGTATAGATTGCAGTAAATGAGTGAATTAATTATATTAAACTGATGTTGAACATGCTTTTTTCAAGACAAAAATATACATTGGTTCGCTATCAACAAAATGACTGCAAAACTAAAGCTTAAAACTGACTTTTTCATCGAAAAAAGTAAAAAGAAAAATCTGAAATAAAAAACTTATTAACCTCCCCATTTTGTTTTTGCTTTGCAAAGTGCCGCTAGCCCACGGCATCGTTTTTTTTTATTTGTTTTCACATCTATTCATGGACATTATTCATTATTCATGGCATTATTCACATGAGCACGACCAACGACCAACGAATGAACGAAAATTCGTCGATTTTGACATTTCTTTCACATGAGAGTTTTTAATTCGTCGCGAATGAAGTTTGACATTCACCACCGAAACCAAAACAAGGATGATTTTTTTAGGTTAAGTAAGCGCTATTATTTTATTCGTTGTGAGTGTGGATAATGTGGAACGCGAATAAAGTTTGACAGTTCGTATCAACTAAAATTTTTTTGCGACGAATACATTTATTTTCTTAAATTTATTAATATATGATATTGAAAAGTAAAAATATGTATCATAAATCAAATAGAAACTATATTTCTATCGTTTTGTTAAGAATTTGTGTGGAAATATGTCTTCAAACGTATATAAACTCACGTTTTGTAATTCATTCGTCGTTCGTTGGTCGCGCTCATGTGAATGCTGCTTAATTGTCAGAATTACAAATACAACAATGTAAACAAACGGGTTTTGGAGAGTGAAACGTAAGAAAGATTCCGTTCTTGGTAAATGGAGTATTTTTGGCCATGATCTTTCACACAAAAAAAAACAGAACAAGAGTTTTATAATTTTGAGGTTAAGTTGCGCGCGAACAATTTATTCGTTGCAGTGTGGATGGTATGTGGAACGCGAATACAGTTTGACAGTTCGTAGCAACCACACTGCAATTCGTTACTACCAAATTGTTTTTACAAAATTTTCTTGTTTTAGAGAACAAAATGCAAATTTTATCATTCTTACATTAGTGTCAATTGGTTTCTTATAATTTAAATGTGATTTTGTTTAAAATTGACTTTTTGAAATGTGTAAAATCACGTTTGTTCGTCCATTCGTTATTCGCTCTCATGTGCAAGGCCCTTAACAGTTGCACTAGCCTTATTTTCAAAAAATGTATGTAGGTCTAATAGCGTCGCAATCCAGCCCAAGAATTACACCAAAATGTAACACGTTGAGAATGTGCAGGATTTTTAACAATCATTCTTGTATTTCCCAAGCCCCAAATATCACAATTTTCAAGTACAACCGGACCTTATCACTGAGATGATTTTTCGATGAAATTTCCGGAGAAGTTCGATGCACTTCAAGGATCCAATCAGCAAAGGTATGGTATTACCGCCTTGAGTTCTTGTGTTAACTGAGCCTTAAGATCAAAGTCTAATGTCGTTTTTTTTAATAATACATATACATATGTATACATATGCGTAGGATCGACGAGGAATCGAAAAATCCAACATATTCAGTTATTCTTGAGCTTCGCTGACGGTCACATCACTTACATGACCCAATAGGTCAAAACTGTTCAACCTGTTTTATTATTGCCGGTCAAGAAGTCTCGAACGGTGCAAAATTTTCAACAATTTTTTGGAATTGTAAAAATTTAAATGCGTTGTTGAAGCATTCGCTTCGCTTTTTGAATTTTTAGTAATGGTGTAGTTTTTACTTGTCAAATGTCAAAAAGTGAGAGCTTCAAATGTAACAGCTGCACAAATAGCGACTTACATATATTCAAAATTAAATCACTTATTAAAAACCCTATATTTATATCGAGATCACATAAAAAGTGTAAATGGATGAAGTCTTGGAAATATTCCAAACATACCTAAGAAAAGTCTCCCTACACGAAGTTGCCTTAATTTACTGAATCTTTATTTTAAACGAAAAAATAAAATATTGTTTTCTTTTGGTTTTTTAATAGTGATTAGTTAATCAAACTCTTGAAGGCTTCGATTAATAACTTTTGTTAATATACCTACATTTCATTTAACGAATATTATTAGGTATAATTTACGAGTCAAATTTTTACAAACTTTAATAATGATTTATTGTATTTTAGGATAGTTTATCGGATATTATTAAGGTTTGTTGTACAATTTATATCCCAACACTATCCATGACACGCAATTATATACATACTTGCTTATAATCACGGTAGGTTATAGTTACGTCAAAAAATGTCATTTTAACAAAACATTCACGAATCGTTATCATTATCAATAAAACACGAACTCTAACTCTTGATGTTTTCATAAATATACCTATTAATATCCATTTGATTACAAATTCGCATTAATTTGAAGAACTCCCCTTCTTTTCAAATACGACGAGACGTAGTAATCAAAAAAAAATCATCAACTTGACAGAATGAATCAACTCAATCCCTTTTGGAAATGTATATAATATGTAAATAGGGTGACTTATGTTCGACTTTACGCCTGCAGGCATACCAGACCAGACTATAAGTAAGCAATAACCGCAGCAGATAAACTTCAAAAAATCCCTCTCTCTCTCTTTTAAACAAAACAGTATTAAGAAGAAAGACAAAACATAACAAGTTAAAATTAAATGGCATTCCTTTGTAAAAGGCCGCAATAATTATTTTCAACTCTTAAAGTTATATTCTCTTAAGCTTTTTATTTTCTTCCCTTATACTTAGAGCTCTAACCCTTACAAAATCTTTCAATAGGCTTATTCCAATAAACTTATGTACATATATTATATCTAGCTATAGACCTATAAAGGGAAAAATTTAATCTATTACCCGTATACACGAACGGAATATAGCACCTGATTGTAGGAAGCCTCAGCCCGGCCCAGTCCAAGATTCCAAGTTCCAAGGAACAGCATAGCAGACACAATAATTATAACTACAACACTGCAACGATTTATTGCCAAAACTCTAGTAAACACTAAGAAACGTGAAGGCACCAAAGCAAAGACGATAAAGAGGAAGGGAGAAAGAGAGAGAGAGAGAGAAAAAGAGAAAGAGGAAGAAAAATTAAGGTTTTTCCTTCATATTAAAAGCAGACAAAAGAAAAACTTTTCCCTCTGTCCTGCCCAGCGCCAGCCTAGCGCCAACACTAACTACCCCACCGTGACGTCGCTCGTCGTCGTGTCGTAGTCGTAGTCACAGTCATATATTCGTACCAACGAACCTTTGGTCGTCCTCGTCATCGTCATCGTCATCATGAAAATCCAAGTCGCACAACGATAAATGGTTGAAACAACAAAACTACGCTATCCAATAAATTCATATGCATGTGGCGTGCTGCTCCCCGATACCAAAAAGGAATATCCAATCCAAAAAACCCAACACTCTTCTGCAGGACTGACTCCAGCCGCTGTTCCTGCTGCTGCCACAATTTCTCTGCAAAACATCGAGCCCGTTCTATCGTTCTTAAGTCTGGTGCCACTTTGGATGATGAGAACGACAACGACAACGACGACTGCTCTCTACTCTGAATACGAGGACGACAAAAACGATCCTGCTGCTGCTGCTCCTGCCTCCTGATGTTGTGAGGGTTAAGTCTCCCTTTATATTGTGTTCGCAGCGCCATCCACCACGATGATGGGGCGTGCTCCCTTTCCCTTTGATGTGGCAATAAACTGATGCACTTGCCGCTGCTTATACCCGAAGAGTGCTTAGAGTGGGGATAGATTGAAGAAGACGTTTATGCTCATCCCTCTCCAAATAATATACCAACCAAACCCCATCCCCATATGCCATGCCATCAACGACCCCATCCCAGCCGTGTGCACATCACACACAAGGCAGGGCAGCAGCAGCAGCGCGGCGGCGGGAGGCAGAAGCACAACAATAAAACGGAATTTTCGTTTTTATATTCTTTTTGGCTGCTGTAGTTGTTGTTGTTGTTGCTTCTGCCGTTTCGGTTCTGGGAAGGGATGAATGGATGAATGATAATTTGATTCCACCATTCCCCACCTGGCTTATCCATTTTTACTCAGATTAAACGACGACGACGACCCCAGAAAAAAAAGGAAATATTTTGTGCCCAACCAAACCAGAATGACGCACAGTGGGCAAACATCTAAATCCAATTGGACAAAACCGAATTAAAATTTGAAATTGCCAATTTAAGATAAATCTAGTACAATAACTTTCGTGGAGAATTATCTCTTTCTCTTTTTATTTTTTGACATTTCAAGGATTTGGTTTTAACACAGTTTTATGTAGCTGAAGCTATCCTAGTTGATACATGTATAAAAAAAACATCGTGTTAAAGAAAAACCTCTTTTGAAACTAAATTAGAAACTTGTAAAATTTTCTTTGATAACATAAATCAAGACAGGGTAACCTATATCTATCTTGTAAGGGTCGAGTTATTGTCCTACTTCACTTCTTTATTTCAGTTATAAAAGAATGTTAGATATAGCTTTATACATACTTGACACATTTGGGCAAGAGAATCCGAAATGGCCTTGCTCCAATTTGTCCGTACATATGTAACTACATAAATAAAATCTTTGTTAGATTTATTTTGTTTTTAGGGTTTATCATTTAGAAAAATAAAATTGCATCACGATTATAGGGTTGGCACACATAGAAATAATTCGTAATGTGAGTTTGAAATAGTCGTACAGTGTTGACTTCCTGGTAAGATTTGATTGCGTAAAATGTTTCCTTCAACTGACGATATGACAGCAATGCAATGGTAACTCATAGATAAGAGGTTGAAAGTTTTGCTCAACTTGTACTTCATCAAATATAGTAACAGACCAACTTTAACTTTGACAGTAGGAGCTAAGCTACATAATAACAATAATATGCGACTGCTTTGAAATTATTTCAAAACTTTCCTTTTCAACTTTTAGATTTTCAGCGTCGTTGGTATATGTATGTGCTAAATATTTGGACAATGTTTTAATTTTGAATCGATTAAAAATGCCAATGACATTCCTGATGGGTTGGACCAAGATTCCTTATCTAATTCTATTTTATAATTTTGTTTTCCGTAATTCTTAAAAATGTATGTCAAATTTGTAAGTTCCTTGGTAAAAATGTGGTGAATTATTGAAATTATCCATTGAAAATTTTATTTTACAATAATTTTTGTGAAGAACTGAAAGTTGTTTTTATTTTCTGCCAGCTATCTCAATTTAATTATCTTATTCGTTCAATATGATATCTAAAATTTCCAATCTAACATTAAATTGAATCCAACCATTTGGTTCTTTTGAAGCGACTCATTTTGACGTCTCATCATTTAATCTCGTTCTTTGACATTTGATCGAGAATGGTGAGATTTAAAATTTTTGCAATTACCTTGAAACAAATCTTGATAAAAAAAAAACTTGTTTTTAAAAATCTTTTGATGTGTCACAATAACATACAATTAAGACATGTCCGCCTAATACCAACAACTGTATGTCATGCTTTTTATTTCGAATTATCTGTCACTATTTTAGGATTAAGCCTAGTACGCTGCTGATGCGAAACGAAATTTTTCGGCGGTCTCCAAGTGCAGAGCGAAATTAAAACGAAAACCACAGCGGAAAAATATTTGTGGAGAGTTCTGTCTGGAAGTTGAATTTCACTGCTTGTCTTCATCACTTCTTGCACATCACCAATAACATCCTGAGTTTCCGATTCAGAAATGCAATGTTGGAACACATTAGACAAATCCATTTAATTTTAAATTTTAAATCAAATATAAATCAAAGTCAAAACACCGAAAGTCACAAGTAAACAATTTTTTTTTCAATAAAAAAATTAAACGTCAAAATTTCGCAAGCAATTAATATGCTGGGCAATTAAATTGAGAACGAAAAGAGTGGAGAATTCTACTAAGAAATCTAGTACAGTTATCCACTAAAATGTCACATTTCGTCGTTCAGCAGCGTACTGAAAAACGAAAAACAGTGAAATTTTTCGTTTAAGATTTCGTCATGTCATTTTTGTATGGAAATTTTCGTTTCGCATCAGCAGCGTACTAGGCTTACGTTAAAAATAATAATTTGGATTTTTTTTTATTAATAATTTATTAGCTACTACATCTGTGTTTATTGACATCATGGATACGAATAATAGTTCCGATGAAGAAATGTTGTTAGATGTGATAGACCTTTGTGAGGATGCTTTAAAAATTTCCAAGCAAAAGAAAAAAAAGGGAATCGAACTAAAATCTGGAGAGAAAATAGATCTGACTTCAGATCCTTCACTTTCTTGAAGGTAAATGAAGAAACTTTTGACCAGCAGAAAAGTTGGCTGTCACTTTGTTTCAACGGGTGAAACATTCAAACCATTCCTTCATTTAAATTAATTTGGTTATAAGGTTTTTGCTTCACTTGAAATTGTCCGGTAGCATATTTGTTACTTACTCGGAAACACAAGAAACAATAGTAAAGCAACGCCAAGAAACAAAGGAGGGCAAGAAAAAGTAACGTCAAAAACCATCCAAGACAAAGTCTCTGCGGGTTGAGTTGAGACTTCTTAAAGTATTTCTATTTGACCTACTTTCTCTTTCGCTCTTATTTGCGTCTTTCTTAAAACATCTGAGTGTAATAACACGCTAACTGTCAAAAAGATAGCTAATAGCTATGAAGTTTTTTATTTATATCATTAAAAATCCATACATTTTCTATGTATTTAAACCCGTATTGATCAAAATAATTAAATTTATTTTTGACTTTAAAATCCAATTTAAAAGTTTACTTTTCATAGGTACAATCATTAATAGAATTGTCATCTGTCAATTTGACTTATGAATGTGGTTTCTGATATATTCGAATTAATCTTATTTAAATATGGAGACAAATTTGAGTAAATTAATTGCATCAATCAAAAACAAATTTGAATACAAATTTGACAGCTATACTAAAACTAGAAAGAAAATCTATTTTCAATCATGTTCCATTGATACGAAAAACAAAAGTTATTAAAATAAATGTTTGGATACTAATTGAGTTTTCCGTGGGTTAATTTGAATTTCAATAAAAGGAAAATTTATTTTTAAAAACAAAACGAACACAGTTTAAAATTTAGTTTTTTCTGTCATTGAGTTAGTGTTATTCTTCGTCGTTGGAACTTATTTCGGTGTAATTGTCAAATTTGCGTTCAAATTCTTTTTCGCTGATTAATTCCACAAGAAGTGAATGTACTTTATGCATTGACTTACTTTTTAAAATCTGTTTTCACATTAAAATAAAAATACTATTTCTAAGATGGTATGGACTCTTTTGAGTTTACTCATTTTGATGTTTCATGGTTAAACTTTCAACTTATTTCTAAAAAAAAAATGTTTCAATGTGATAAGATAAAATGATAAGACACTCAAAAGTGTGATATATGATCACAGCCTTAAACATTATTCAAATACGGTTTTGACAATCAAATTGATATTAAATAATTACATATCATATTACATACATATCTCATCAAACATGCGAATGAAAACTAAAATTGTGCTGGTGCTGGGAAGGCTTAATCTAGGAAAAAATATATATCTTTACTTATTTGATTTTAAATCAAAAATAAATAGATTTATATTGTCAAATGGAATTCAAAAAATAGATTGATCTATTTTACGAATGGAAAACTTCAAAATAAAAAACTTTATGAAGCTTTTGAAATTGTTTGTACTAAAATGTTTCAATACATTTATTAAATTTGTTACAGTTTTTTTTTGTCAACTTTTAAATATAAATAAAAGAACACACTTAACAGAGCTCTTGCACAAATAATCCAAACTTTTATCAACTTTTACTTTCAATGCAAGAAGGACATGAAGTTAAGGGAGTGAAAAAAAAATCACTTTTTCTTTTCATAAATTTCCTGGCAATTATGTTTCCACGTGTAAATTGTGCAAGAGCTTTTAAAGAAATTCAAAAAAAAAAAAACATCAATTACATCTCCATCATTTTGATTTTTTGATGTAAAGGGGAATAAATAATTTTGTAGAGTAAAAAATATTTAGCCCCATTTCGCCCAAATAAATATGTTAGTAGGAATTTTTTCATGCCGTTTGCAGAATGAATTGCCGATGGATTCGGAGATGTTTTTTGACACTTTTACGTCGTTTTCAATTGGCAATCTGGAATTGTTCTTCGATTCGGAATCCCAATTGAACAGTTTTTTTTTATTCCGAAGAATCTGAAGTTTGGTGAGAATGTATTGGTTGAGTATGACATGTGTCACATATATGTGTATTCGCGCTAAATTTCATTTTGTTTTTGTGCTGCAAACATGGAGGAAGTGAATTTGGATTGCTGCGATATTATTTTAGCTGTTCCTCCGAATACTTGTCCACAACATCCTCCACAAAGTTTTGCACTTTTGGTTTTTTGGCAAACTCCTGCAGGAGGAAATCAACTGCAATAATATCTTCATCACTTGATGAAAAAGATGAGGAAGACGACTCCAATAATGTTTCTAACAAACTAGGAACACTTGTTACAATATTTTCAATATTGTTTTCCATTTTGATTATATTTTTTTATAATTTCTATATCAATTTCAAGAAATCACTTCACTGCTGGTATAATTTATGCAAACAAATGTGTTACAAAAAAAAAAATTCATTTGTCAAGTGTGACATCTGACATTTAAAATTTATGAAAGTGTGAGTGATTCTGCTTCTGATTGTGTTTTTAAAACCAGAAGGGAAATTCTCTTCTTTTCAGAATCAGAACTGTCACTTTTGCCCAATTGAACGCATTCAGAATGCTTTTTTTCACTTCCAGATTGCCAATTGAAAACGACGTTAGAAATGTCAAAATTGACAGTAAATTACCTCAGGGCCCTACTCATACAATAAGTATTGCAAATCCATTTGTGATTGTTTTTGGAATATTTTTGAACCAATTTTTAATTTAAAACGTATGGTTTTCAAAACATCCAACACGGTATGTTCTTTGGTGAGTCGTTCTCGCAATTTAGGTTTTTTTTTTTTCAGATTTATAAGGAAGAAATGGAGTTGGTAAAATTTTATTGAATTTCAAAGATTTTAGGTATCTACGTAATATATTTTCAAAAAAACACATGTGTAACATATGTATGTACATATGCATAACTTACATTTTAAAACTAAATCTTTACCCAAAAAATACTTTTTCCGTTATTTATTGTTGACCCTTTGACCACTGTATAAAACATGTCCGGCCAGTTTTATTCTGAAAGCAGACACAATTTCATTTGAAATGACATTCAGTGGATCTGGATATGCACGATGGTTTACCTCGTTTCTTCTCTTGTACCTCCTATACTCGTCATCATAGTCATTGTCCTTGTTGTGTTCACTCAAAAACTCACTGCTGCCTGAATCTGATTCTGATACTACTATATAGTCACATATTGATTTGGATCAAAGTCCAAAGGGAATTTCTGTCTTTCCCACCCTCAAATGTGGTCCCTCCATTTATAGGTACGAGTATATGGAATAATGTATATGAATGTTTTGTAGGGTTGGTATAAGCTACATACCGTACATATGTCTATTACGAGGCATGGAGGGAGGGGGCAGGGAGTGAAAAGTAGGCCGTGTGGTTGGTATTACGCACGTTATTTTCCAGTTGAACAAAAATGGATTTTCTTCTGTAAGGTATGTTGTCGTCGTCGTCATCCTTTTTAATACCTATTCTATTCTATACTCTGGACAGAGCTTGAAAAACCATCATCATCATCAAGGAACAAGGAATACGAATAGAAATAAGTTGGTGAGGATAGTAGGAGGTGAGGTTGTTTTGTGCGTGCACGTACAAAATTTAGAGGTGTGCATGGCAATGAATGTCAATGACATTGGGAAAACATTTTCACACGGAATCGGAATCGGAATAGGAATTTTTGGGATTGCTTTTTGCTTCTTCTGTATTATGGAGCTCCTCTACTCGTATTCAAAAACCAGGAGCAGAACTTAAATATACATCTATAAATTGTTTAGTATTCCCAATGGTGATGTTTAAGTATTTTTTTTTGTCTTTACATTTATTTGTCGACATTTTATTTGCAAAGAAAAAAAGGACACACACAATTTTAATGAGTCGACATTTTAAGTTATAAAACTGAAGAAAATATTCTTTGGAATATGTTTTTTTCTTTTGTGGAAGTCTAGGATGGTTCTTTCTTAAGAACTTTTGAATATATAAAGTAAAGAAAAAGAAGAGGAGCCATCAGGGAAAGGGATAGGGTTATCTTTCTCTTATATTTTTTTGTATATATAGAATAAAGGATAATGACTCAGTTTGGACCGGAAAGGAAGTTAAAATCGCGACATTGTTGAGCAGAGATACAATTTGGATTCGGAAGTAATAAAGGAATCCATTCGGCAAGAAAAAGACCCCCGATGGCGATTGCTTTCTTATTTTTTATTTTTTTTTACTTGGTTGCCTTCTTGGAATAGGTAAATCCTTCTGTGTTATTATTTCTTCCTTTTTTGTTGTTGGGAAACTTAAAGAAAAGTTGTACGTGGTATTTAAGTATGCGACAGGCTATTGTGCCATTTACAGCGGTGATGCTTACAGGAAGTTTAAATTTCAGAGGGACTGATTTATTTTAAGTGAAAAAGGATTTGAGCCAGGGGATCCTTTTTTGGATGTTATAGGCTTTATACAAATTCCTTTAAGAGAAGCTAATTCACTCGGTTGGTTGAAGTTTTTTTGGAGCTTTTGAAATGGAAACTAAAAAAAATTGCTGCCAAAGCAAAAAGAAGATTTATTTTAGTTTCAATGGCGAACCTTTAACAAGGCATTAATCAAAGCGGATTGATGTGTGGCTAGACTTAAGTCACGCTAGTGGATATTACTTTAGGTCTGTTTTTGGGATGTATACTTGGCTATAAATCTTCTTTAAAAGTTCCTTTCCGGCTTTTGTTGAGTTCTCTGTCTATTTCCGTAAAAAAAGTCTTAGCTCCGTTTGTGATAGAAAGTTGTTCTTTTTGCTTCTCAGATGATTAGGTACTTGTTTCGCGGGATTTTTAATTCTGTCTTTAACAAGGACGCATATGGTATTGCTCACACTATCCGTTATTCATCATCATTCAAAATTAAACTTTAAATGTTAGCCACAGTCAGCATATTTCAAAATATACTTTTTATCAAAATTAGCAATCTATCTTAGCAGAGCCCCTTCCGTGCTCGCAGATTATTATTTATGTCCTAGCTCTATCCTTTAAATTGTAACATATAACCATAAAATTAACTTTGAGCTTATGAATAAACAACAATAGTTGAAATTCTGTTTTAAACCCCGAAAAGACTCTTAGAAATTTGTTCTTTTTTTTTTAAATATATTTTTCTATAATCTCACAATTTATTAACTTTTAAATCTCTCTCTTGTTTTCAGCACAACAACGACCCAGAATATTAGAACACCCAGCTGATGCGATAGCAGCGCGTGACGAACCATTAACACTTAATTGCAAAGCGACTGGTAGACCGCAACCAGATATATCATGGTATCATAATGGAACACCATTGGTTCCGTCCGAACGAAGAGTTATCCTACCCGAAGGCTCCTTATTTTTTCTAAGGTATGTGCATCTTCTTTAGAGCTTAATCAGATTCTTCTTCTAAAAAAACATTCTTCCTTTTTTTTCATTTAGAGTAATGCATAATAAACGAGAACAAGATGCAGGCATTTATTGGTGTGAAGCTAAAAGTTCAGCTGGAATTGCCGTTAGTAATAACGCAACGCTTCAGATAGCCCTGCTCAAAGATGACTTTCGATCAGAGCCATCTGACTCAATAGCGTTAGTTGGCGGTCCAGTTGTTATGAATTGCACACCACCGAGAGGTATTCCGGAGCCTTCAGTTCTTTGGTATAAAGATGGGAAGCTTTTGGATTTAAGTGGGAAAAGGTTAGTTAGCTTTATAAGAGGAATACCTATTAAAACATTTTTTCTTTGTTATTCAGGCTGTCCATGGTTGATGGTGGATCTTTGATGATATCCGAGGTACAAGTTTCGGATGCAGGAAAATATGAATGTTCTGCACAGAGTATGGCGGGGCGAAAGAATGCCCCTCCGGCAACTCTAAAAGTTCTTACTCCACCTTACATAGTTCGTGGTCCGACAGATACTGAAGTGATAGAAAGCGAAAGAGTGGACATTCCATGTGAGCTGGTTGGAGATCCAAAACCTATTGCGTCATGGCATCGTGATGGAGGTTCGCTACCTGAAGGCAGGTCAAGGATTCTATTGGATAATACATTGAGAATAGAAGATGCTCGAGCTGAAGATCAAGGCACCTATACTTGTAAGGGATACAACGAAGGTGGCAACATCTCGCTGTCTATAAAACTCAGTGTTTTCGGTAAGTTCTGACATACACAACATACCCCCAAAACCTTATACCTAATTTAATGTTTTGCAGCTACTCCAAGAATCACAGAAGCTCCATCGGATGTAGATATCATGGAAGGTGAAACTGTAAATCTTCCATGTAAGGCATCTGGTCGACCTAAAACAATAACAATATGGGATAAGATTCTATCCGAGGGAATTGTGGCCAATTTACAAGATGAAATTTCTCAAATGCTCGAAGAAGAAGCTAGACAAGAACTTCTGGCAAAGGCAAAGATTATGAGCTTCAGAACAAAGCGACACAGCTCGAATTTGATGCGAAACAATCGTACCCGACGGAGTATAGTTATTTCCGACGAAGAGAAAGACGATGATGTCGATGTGAATAGTTTAGTCACCGAAACTACATCATTTATCGATGTTTCATCGTCACCACCACCAGAACTGCCCAATTTCGAAATTAGCAAAACTGGAGAGCTTGTCATCAAGAATATACAAAAGCGTGATGAGGTAAGTACCAACTTTTTGCCCTGTTCTTAAAGAAAAACTTTTCAAAATCTGGTATTTTTTAGGGTTGGTACGCATGCACAGCAATCAACGAAGCCGGAAGTGTGGTCAAGAAAATTTTTATCCACGTGAAATCACCATCAGATCCCGAGGGAGACTTTCAAATTCCCGAATCGTTTAATAGTCGCTGGGAGAACACCCAAAATATCCTAATAACAACTGTCATCCCAGTTTCTTCAAGCACTCTCGATGTTACTTGGGAATATGCTCAAACAAATCTATTCCCTAGTAAGGGAATAACCCTGTACTACCGTCCGATATACCTTAATGGAGCTGAGGTGCGTATACTGTCGAAGGAATATCTATCGACTGGCACAACGTTCGAAAAGAAAACCCATCGTTTAGAGGATTTGAAGCCCTACACGAACTATGAGATCTTTGCAACTGTACCGAAGGGACTTGGTGGAACTATTTCCAATCTTCGAAAGGGAAAAACTCTCGATGGGCCACCATCTGCACCGCCTACAGATGTGAGAGTAGGAGTCATAAATAATACGGCAGCTTATGTTCGTTGGTCTCCACCACCCACGCATTTGATAAACGGTGAACTGACGGGTTATAAAGTGAGTTCGTAATTATACTGGAATTTAATTTCAAATATTTAATTATCTATATTTTAAGATTCAAATAAAATCGAATGTGACAAATAAGCTTTTGGGGCAGATGTCACTTAACGCCAGCACACAGTCTGTGGTGATCAATAGTTTGAGTCCTGGTGGACGGTATATCGCTCGAGTAGCGCCTTTGACAGCAGGTGGCCTGGGACCATACAGTCCTCCAGCACCTCTTCACATCGATCCGTCCTTTATAGCTAGACCACCGAAGTAAGTTTAATGTTAGACGTGACACTAATTAACTTTTCCTCATGCTATTTTTTTTTCTTTTAGAACTGACCCAGCTCTAAGTGCTTGGTCAATGTCCTGGATGCCAGGCGCAGCTCTTGGAATTCTCGGAATATGTCTAATTAGTGGAGCTATATTTGCGGTATTTTGGGCGAAGCGGAATAAGCGCAATCTAAAGGCATCATATCCAGCACCAGTTCTCACATCATCCCTTGCTGATAAATCGCATACACTTTGGATGCAAAATAACACTACTATCAAACCAACTCATACCTATGCTGTGCCGCCACCACCTCCATCTGCACCACAATCTGAGTACGCCGAATTGACTACGGTCAATATGCCCAAACTTAACCTAGGCCAATCTGCACCACCGGAACCTTATGCGACGGTTACTCTGCAACGTGGAGCTGGCGGAGGAATGGGCATCGGTTTGAGCTCTATAGCGGATGACTGTCGTAAATGCTCGGCCAGTCCCAGTTCCAGCGAATACAATGCACCCATAAGGATGCCAATGAATATGTGCGATATGCTCCCACCGCCACCAGATCATCCATACAATAGCTACAAAACTATGAACAACATGACGATACGCACAAATCCCGCAGCACTGTCACCGCAGGTTATGCGTCGCGGAATGCAAGGAATGCCACAACCCCATCAGCCACCAGTTTGGGGTTCACTGCCACCACCACCGATACCCAATTTCCCGCAAAATTGGATGCAAGAAAGAAACACCGGAGGTTATCACCATCCTCAGCATCAGCAGCATCAGCAGCATCCACAGCACCAGCAACACTCACAACTGCCTTCACAGCACCAGCAGCATCAACTTCAACAGAAAGCACAGCACCAGTACCGCCACCAGCAGGATCCACACCATCAGAATATCTACAGCGAGAACGAGTACGAGTCCGGGTCGGTGCTATATGAGCAATTTTGTCGGGACAACGAGGCTTCCTACTTCAACGAAGGTGGGGAGCCCACCGAGGAGTATTACCGCAATGTAAATATGGAATTCTTCGAAGACCAAGAATTCGAACCCGCCACACCACCACCGCCTTGTCCACCAGACGCAGCGACGTCCAAAGGCAATCCCAATCTACGACTACTTGCCGCAGCAAATGGCGCCCGACACCAGGACAATGGCCAGTTGAATCTGCCAAGAAGGATATATAGGAATCATCATGGTGGCAGCGGAACTCCTGGTGATTCGTCGTCATGCGAAAGAAACACCAACCATACTGGACCTTCACAAGGTGGCAGTAATAGCTCCGATGATAGTGAATCCGAAGGTGACCGTTGGGCGCCACGTTCAAGACGTAGTCGGTCTCGGTCAAAGAGCAACGAACGGAGATTTCGAGGTGATCAGTGAGATGTCAGGTGATAGTAGATAAGTAGTAGTGGTACAATGCACACATCCGGTGTTATTTTAAACGTTGCGGATTTATCTTGACCGCAAAAAACAACAACTCTCGAATACTCGAAAATTTTGTGAAAAACATATTCATTAGTTTTAGTTAAGTAAAAGAAAGAAAACATAACAAAATTCGTTTCGAGTAGATTTTTGTGTTTTTGTTTTCTTTTATATTTATAATAATCGTAGATTTTAGACCATTTAGTTATGACACAAATTGGTATAAATTTATACCAAATAATTAGAATGTTATCTGTAAAGATTTTTTCTTTTATTTACATATATCTAGACATAGATTCTTCTGTTTTAAACAATAAAAAGAAAATAATTGGTATAAATTTATACCAACTGTGAAAGGTTTTATGTGTAAAAATGTTTTTATTTAATCTATATTTTTTTATAATTAAACTATTATTTCTGTAAATTAATATTATTGAATACAACAACAACAAAAATAAGAAAAAAAGTATAACTAAAGTAAGAGGCTTTTTATATGAATTCATTATAAATATATATACATATACACTATATATATATATACAACAAACATGCATACATAGATATTATTATTCGCAAAATGAAAAAAAAGAACAAGTTTTTAAAGAAAAAAGGTGTAAACAATATATTATTATATAATTATATTAGTAATGTTTTGTTATTCCTTTTTGTGTAAAGTAAAGTTAAAACAAAAATAAAATAAACTATATAAATTAGCAGATATAGAATGTAGAGAGGAGAGATATTGCATATTTTTGTGTTCCTTTAGTTATTAGTTGTTTTTTAGTTTTCTTTGTATTTTATTTTTGATCAAGTCCAGTTACATAATAATTGAAAAGTTTCAAGTTAAAACAAAAACACGACTGATTGCAATTGATTTCAATATAAATAACTTCCATTAAATGATAATATACATAAATGAAAGCACAATGATTGGCTAACAACAACAAAAATGAACAAATATTTATTAGCAGAAATTAGTTTTAAAAAGAAAATACACGTATTTTATACATATTTTAAGCTCAAATATTGTAAAATCCTTCAAAGGAAAACAATTTTATTTAACGTTAACTTGCAAAGGTGAAGAAATGTTTATTTATCAAATTAACTTTTCAAACTTAAAAATATGTAAAGCACTAAGTTTTTAATCTTTGGTATTTTAAAATTCACGATCTACTTATTAAAAGTTATTGCAGTAAGTGCACAGACTTCTATTTTGAAGGCTAGACACTCATTTAATCTAAATTTTTAATTAATAAAATCGATGAAGTCTTAAGCTTTGGTGCAATGATTTTACTAACTGGAATAAATTAGTAATAATTTAAATTTAACCTAATTTTGAAAACATAGTGGTTCTTTATTTTTCTTTTTTATATATAGATTCAAACGCTCATAATATGTTGTTTAGTATACAAGAATTGCCGATCTTTAAAAACTTATCTTTAAACTATTTTTTCAAGTTCCTACCCTGAACAAGACAAAATTTAGTAACAAGAGGCTATGTTCATAGATATTCTTGTTTTCAGTAGTAACATGGGATTTATTGCAGACAATTATTTTAAAAACTTGTAAGATCTTTATACTTACTTTAAAAAACTAACATGAATTAAAATCTTTTTCGTTAAATTTTTTTATTCGTTAGTTCTTAGTTTTTACTTTTAAAATCAATTTAGTGTTAAAAAAAGCAAAGATTTTAACAACTGCATAGGGTTTTGAAAACGATTTAGCAAGAATTAAGTTTCTTAATTTATATACTCAGTCATATTTGGATAGTTTGAAAACTTAATAAATAAGGTAGAATAAGAAAATTTCTGAGCTTAAACTAAAGACAATTCCTTGCTAATTCATTTGAGTTCAGAACATTCTTAATCCAATGTTTAGTTGCCCTGAACACGAAAGCTGAAATAACAATATTTTGTTTCTAAATCCTATTATTTTATGAACACAATGTTTTATCCTTAAGCTTTTCTTCATTTTTGGGTTCTAGTTTCTATAAAATTGTTTTATTCTTGAATAATTTTACTGTCCTTCACAAATAGAAAACAAGATTTAAAACATAAAATACTTAGATGCTTATGTTTTGTTTATTAAATAGCAAATATTTTATGCAAAGAACATACAAAATATCTAGTCGAATCGATGCCATATTATAAACTGCATAAATTATAGCTAGCCAATCGTTGTGTGTCCAACCAATAATTACAAATTCCTGTTCTTTTTGCCATAAATCAATAGTGTTATTAGTTTTATTTTTATTTTAAATAAAATAGACAAAATATTTGTTATAACTGCATACTATACAAAATATTAATAAAAACAAAACACACATAAAATATATACAATATTATTTTTTGCAACAAGAGACTGTTCTAGTTATTAATAATATTTTTTTTTATTTTATTTTTCATTTAATTTAAAAATCACTTTATTTTTTTTTATTTAAATAAATGAAATACAAAAACAACAAGAAACAATATTTCATGTATCATAATTAATTATTTTAATTATTAATGATTCTTCAAACCAAAACAGTATTTTTAATTAAAAAAATTAAAATTAAAAATATATAAAAACAAAGAATTATTTACACAAAAGAAAAAACAACACAATACAACATATTATATTTTAAAAATTAAAATAATAAAAACAAAATACATAAAATACGAGTATATATAAAATTAAATGTTTATATATATTCATATATATATAACACGTTCAAATTTTGGTTGTTTTATTTATTTTTATTTAATTTCGTTATGTTTAATGTTTTTGTGTACATGCATAGTTTGGAAAATTTACAGGGAGAAGAACACCCTTTTACCTACCTAATTAATATGTTCTAGCAAAAAGAAAATCAAAAACCAATTTCAAGTTTCTGAGAATTATAAACCTTAATATGTTTTTCTTTTTTAAAAGAAAAGAGCTCTGACCATATTCAGCCACATGATGAGTTTCAGCAAGAAAATATTCAACACGACAGATTTTTGTTCGCGCAATATTTATGAGTTTTACCTAAACAAAATTTCACTTCACAATATTAAAATAAGGTTTCGATTAGACTCCAAAAAACTTCAATTCTGAATAGACTTACATTTCGAGCAAAATAATAACTCACATATAAAATCAATCATCTCTCGGTTATAAGTTCATAAAGAAAAAAATGTGGAATTAAATGTTTCCAGATGAAATAAATTTCGTGTGAGTTGGATATGACGATACAAGCTAATCAAAGGTCAGTCAAAGAAGAAGTTATTACACGTTTTGACTGAAAATTGAGTAACCACTTTTCACGAGTTCTAAATGGTATGAGAAGTATTTTTTGTTTAGATGGAAGCTGTGATACTTCTTTTACAAGTTGACTATCAATTGGAATGTATAAGCTTACAACCCAGTAAGCTCCAATAACGGATCGTTTTCTATAGATTTCATGATAAAGCTTAAAGTAATGGTAAAACCTGTACTACCAGAACTAAGCGGCTTTTTGACCAAAATCTTACAGTTTAGGATAGGATGTGTGTAGGTAGTTTTAAAATCTAAAGGTTTATACATTTATCTTTGCTAATGTAAAGATTGGTATGGAAACTAATATTTACTTTATGTAGAAATAATGCGGAGTAAATAGGGTTATTTTTAAGGGCTAAAATGATTCTAGGTGAAAGTCAACTTAAATAATTTCATATGTTAGAAATTTAGAACCTCTTCAATGGAACGAAGCAAAGAAATCCAAAAGTAATCAGCTGTATCGATGTATCCTTTCGGAAGAATTTCCAAAACGATATTCTGTTCCTATCAGAACTCACATTTTTAAGAGTGTATAAATCGCTTGCCTTCGTCGTTATTCTTTCTTTAATATATGTATGTAGTATGTAAGTTCAATTATTGCACTAATGGAGTAAAGTTATATCTATTTATGTTTTTTCCTACTTTTATGAAGATTCCACATTTTTAAGAAGAGTTTTAAAAACTCTTAACTGCAAGCAATGTAATGACGTGCGTTACATTTTGGAGGATTGTCATATATGCCAATCAGAAAGGATACCTCGATTGATGTCAGTGAAAACCTTAAGTCAGTCCTTGGTCTTGTAAATAACGTCTAACGTGAGTTTGAAAAAAAAAATGTTAAGACTACAATGAATGCGAATTATCGCCAATAAAATGTTTCCCTGTATCGAACATTAGGGATGCTAAAAAAATCCGGTAAACCAATTTCTAGGAAAATTTGGCTAACATTGCATTGGATTTTTTTTTTCAAGAGAAAGTTATTTATTGTGATATTCACGATACCAGAAAATATTTTTCTCAAGATTCCTAATGTAAGTGGAATTATAATATCAGAGGTCTATTGCTCAATTTAGCTTATCTTAGAGTTTTTCATTAATGGAGTTTACAGTGAAATTAGTTGAGAAGATACTTAGCTCTGTTTCAAATTGTATTCGTTTTGTTTCCAGGTAATAGGGTTCTTCCGTAAAATGCAAGCAAGGATTGGGCGCATTCATAAAGCTAGTGACTACGTAGTCGAATTTCAACTAGATTTGTGAATACAAAACTTCACTACAAAGCTTGTCAATCCAGAACTGTCATATCATTCAATTCAATTCAAATATATAATACAGGAAACATTTGTGTTTTCAGTACTTTAAATAGTTTGTTTTGTTTTTAAATTTAATAAAACCGAATATAAGATATAATATGAGTGATTTTTCTTTGTATTTAAATACTAAATGATTAATTTCATTTTGAATTCTTGCGTCCTTACCGAGCAGCTGATTGTGAAACGTCAAAACCAGTGTGCACTAACTTTGTAGCCGAAAATTTTACACTGCGTCGGGGGGGAAATTTCAACTACTTTTGTAGTTAGATTTAGCCAATCAGAATCCCTTTACTACGTAGCCACTAGCTTTATGAATGCGACCATTGTGTTTGTTACAAAATGGGTACATTTTTATGACTTGACTAGTAAAATATTAATTTATCACATTTACTTGGCATTCGACTTGATATAAGGATATGTAAGGGCTTCAAGCAGGAAACAAATCATAACGAACCCAAAGTGTACTCATCACCGAATGACTCTGGCCTTCGGAGTCTTAAAAAATAGGACTTGTTTTTGTACCAGAACTGTTGTATATGTAGATATAAATTAGCCAGGACATGCTAATGCAAATTATTATGTTGATTTTTCAGCTTTTACCTTATTCATAACATCTGTCCAAACATAGTACCTATATGTTTTAATTTTTTTTAATCAGAAATTAATTATAAGACAATTTTAAGCGCACAATACCCAATTAAACCAAACTTGTCTATCAAATTTTAAGGAAAACTACAAAATGGAGGATTTAGCTGGAAACTAAGGGCTTGCTTAATGTGTAAGTACCCAACCTACCAAACCCTTTATTTATCTTGAAATACAAAAATAACCCCAGAGCTAACATTAAACCTTTGTTTATGATCATTGTGTTTTTGTGTAATTTTTTATTTATCTAAATGTTGTGACCATTTTGTTGTTTGTTTAAATATTTATAATTTTATTTACATAAATAACATTTTAAAACAATAATACATACAAAATATTGATGATATTTGATTTTAAAGTGTTCATAAACTGGTTGCCTTTGATAAATAAATAATTTGTTGTTTAGGTGTTAGATAATTTTTTTAAGTTGGATTTAAATGTGAAAAAAAAAATAAGAAAAGAAAATGAAATGAAATGAAAAAAGTATGTGACGATGACGTATACAACTTGCAACAGGATTCTTGAATATGTATATTATTATAATAATAAACAATTTGCTTAGAAAACTAAATAAAAAAAAAAAAACAGAATCAGAATTTGTTGCCTATGTAAGCAATAATTTTTAATGTGTGATTATAAAAAAAAATCTGTTTAATTTTGTTTTTATTTCTCAACAAAATATTAAAAACAAAAAACGAAAAATGAAAAACAAAATATTTATACATATACTTACATCAGTAAACGCATTTAAACTTATTATTTTTGTTTGTTGTTTTTATTTTTATTTAATTTGTTTGTACATTACATATAAATACAATTTTTTATAAAATAAGAAACAAACAAACAACAAAAACCTTTTTGGAATCATGTGATATAAATTTATATACATACATTACTAAACAAAACAAAAATAACAAATAAAAAATTAATTAAAACTTACTTACACATAAACGGTATGTTAAACAACAACAACAAAAACGAATTATTTTCAAAATTACACAAAGAAAAGTTAAAAAAAATATTAAAATTTAGACAAAAATTCATTCATTCCCGACAACAACCAACAACAACAAAATATATAAAATACAAAAATAAATTTAATTAACAGAAAAAAAGAAAATCAAAAGTAAATAATACAACAATTTTTTTTATTTAAATACAAAACAAAACAAGCTATATATTATTACTATATATAAGCCATTTAGTGCCATGTATATAAACAAAACAAATAAAGACAAAAAATGGAATACTAACATTTATACAATATATTACAAAACAAAAAAAAAACAAAAAAATTATATATACACAATATATATATATATATATATATCAACTAAAAATAATAATAATAATAATATCTAATGATAAACAACTTTAACAATAATTAAGAAGTAGAAAGACGTTAAAAGTATATATATATATATAAATTTATTATTAATTTTAATACGACAAAATAGCTTTTAATATTAACAACAACAACAACAAAAAATTATAAAACAAACGAAAGAAATTTTTCTTTTGTTAAAAAAAAAAAAAAACAAAGTACATACATTATTATACATACATTTATAAATTTGCTTTATAATATATATACATCATTATTACATTATATAAAAATATATATTAAAAAAATATTACTTACGCATAATATAAAATAAGATTGTAATATAATTAAAAACAATACATGCGTAAAAGAGTTCTGATGAGGATGATGTATATAATAGAGTTGATTAAAATAAAAAAAAGTTAATTAAAGCAATTTTAGATAAACAAAAAAAGTCCGAAAATAAAAATATAAGGGAAATATTAAATTTTTGACGCATAAATTTTCAATTTAAAATAAGAAAATCAGCAATTCATTTTACTTTTAATTTCGTTAAAAAATAAAAAGTTTAACCATTGAATAAAAATTAAAGCTAAGTATTGTCTCAGACGATTTTCCAACTGAGGAGAAGTTTAACACATGGGTGCTCTTTGTCTTATTCCAAACATAGTATATTCTTCAAGCTAAAATTTGTAAAATCACTAGCTTTTTATTTATTTTATAATTTTTCATAAACTTAAAGTTTTCAAATATTTTTTTTTTCAATACCTACGGACTTTTCAACTTTCTTTTACAGTAAATCAAAAATAGTTTGACATATCCCAACATTACGTACTTTACACATTATTTTTACAAATTTGAATTCTTATAAATTCAAACTGTTATAAGTTACCCATATTTTTTATCCGTAATGCAATTCAGTTACGATTCGTTAAGTTTCGTTAAAAATTTGAACGAGCGTTTCTAGTCGATCCGTGCTTAATTAAATTTGACAGCTCAAAGCAAAAAATGAAAACAAAATAAAAAGTAAAACAGGTTCCTAACCCAAACGAAGAGAATGTTGAATCATTTCAATTATAAATTAGTTCAGTACTATCGAATTGTTGTTTGTATAAATGAATCGACCGATTTTATTGTAATAAATTGTATTACATATTATTCTGTTAGCGAAAAATTTTACTATGGCTACCTTTTGCAAACTTAAGCAGTCTTTCGTTGGGTTTTTAACATAAGCTTATATTTGTTTACGTTATCATAGGCTGTGTTCAATGTCAGATAGATGCACGTATCCGGATCAATTTGTGTCACTATCTTACGTGTTAAAGAACAGCCGATCCAAAGCAGCTAAATTTTCAAAACGTAATCCAAATGTATCCAAGAATTTCTAGTATGTCTGGGTATCTGACAGTACAGCTAATTCAACATATGGTTGAATTGGAAAGAACCCGAAAACTGATTTCAAGTTTGTATGGGTTTTTTTTAAACATTTTAGTTTTACATTAATTAAGGACCTCGAAATCTAAATATTTGTCTGCTTCTTAATTAAGGTATCTAACTCGTTCAATAAAGTATCTAAAAATCCATTATCCATATCAAGGATAGCTTATCCATTTCGATATTGAACGCAGCCATAGTTGATTGTCTAGCTGTCATAAAATGTAAGGTATCTTTTAGTTAAATTTATAACAATGTCATTTTTATTTCGCTCTCTTATGATTATTTAGTTAGACAAAAAGATATAAGACTGGTCAACAAGGTTTTATATACCTATTATATTATTATTATACTTCTTCAGTTTTTGGTGGCCTAATTCCGGGTTATAAATAACTATCATGTCAGGTTTTTGAGATAGCATGTTTTAACTTTTTTTTCAAACAAACAAATATTTATTGGGTTAGTTTATTAACCATTGTTATTTTCAATAAAAATTGTGATGATTTTTAAAATCTACAACTTTAATATTCATTTAAAATATTTTCAATATCTCATTTATTTTTAGAAAAACCCTGATTTAAATATTAAAGAAACTCTGAATCATACCATTTATGCTGATTTAAATGAATTGTAAAAAAATACGACTGAAAATGTCAAAATTAATTAAGACAGCAAATTTTTAATTAAAATCTACTTTCGACTTTATCTGAAGACGTCTGGGATTAACCGAAACATCTTAAATCGTAGAAATAAAGTCAACTGCCCTGCTGAAACAGTTTTTTTCTCTAGTTGTGAAACAAGTTAATGAAATAAATTAAAGTCTGAAGAACTTATGTAAGTAGTTCTTGCAATCGGGCAGCTGTCATTCAAATTGAAAAAACATTATTGCAACACAATTATTTTCAAATGTTGTGCCTGGACTAGGAGTAATGACGATTAAATTTAGCTAGCAACATTTAAGTGACTATAGAGATTTGATTAGTTAAATAAATTAAATATTTGTTAAGGTCAAAATATTTCAAGCCCGTGACTTTGTCTTTGTGTATCTATTCAGTTTAGTCAAACTGTTAGAAATCTGACAACCCTTTTCATATGTACATATATGGTTCAGGCTACATAAGGAACTTTATTTGCAGTCAACTGCATTCTTCGAACGTACATTTTGACCAAGGTAACTAGTTTAGTCGGTCAATTGCCATACACTTCAAACTCTAACTGTTGATCGTGCAAAACTACCAAAACATAGTTATCTTCAAGAAGTTCTCAGGCAAGCTAAAAGTCCGTCTCAACTTGTATTTTATATTTAAAATAAATATTTTTTTTTTTCAATTTGACAATTGACGCTATTACATAAGACATTAAATGAAACGGTGCAGAAAATAAATAAATCTTAGAGTTATAAAGTTCAGCTTTCATTTAAATGAAAAAACATGATCATCTGTCATTTTGACATAAGTAGAGTTGACTTAATAGTTAGGGATATTTTTCTTGACTAACTTTCCAGTAAACTTTTCAATAAAGTTGCCTTAATTGGAAAGCAATTTTTGGCAGATAGCCAATCAGATACTAGAAACTTGTCTTACTTTCAAGCCCCTTATGTCGTCTGAACATGTCTTTCTTTTTTTAAAACAATATGTAATATGACTTTATCTAATAACGTAACGATATGCGCCAGTCTGTTCGCATATCAAAACAAATAATTGTCAATATAACAGTTTCTAGTTCATGGAATAAAGTTTTCAATAAGTAAGAAGAGCTTCTAGTGTCTTGTCAGGCGCAACACCATTGAATTGGCCAAAGTAATCTTTGCTGTAACCACCTCCTCGATGTTTAGTGTAACGTGGTGGTTATTGTAACCTACCAGCAATGGGGCAAACGGCAGAAACGGTGTTTCTTAAAGCAAATGAGTTTTTTTCACTATAACGATATTGCGCTTTAAGAAATGCAAAAACTCGCTTGTACGTACATATGTATGTAAACTCCATCTTGTAAAAATTCCTTATTAGTGATTTTCACAGGATAAAGTTTGAAAATGAATGTTTTGACATATGTATGTATATAGTTTACTTATTGCATAAAGGGTGTGTGCACAGTGATACTACTAAAGTGTCAAATTATATCGAAGATTTTATTTAACGATGAAATTTGCCTTCGAAACTAGCCGAAACGTTACAGAGACACGTGACGCAATACCAAAATATAAAAACAGTAAGTCATATTGCGTGATAAATTATTAAGAAATTTTGAAAACAATCCTTGTGTTCACGGTGTTAAGTTTGGAACTTTTACCTCAATTGTGACTGTTGCTGTAGATTTAGCTAAGGATCTCCAACCATTTATTTCAAATTCAATATCTTGACTTGACTATTTAAAAAAAAATTATTTCAATTACATATTCTTTAAATTTGTTAAATAAAAATTTTTATTTTTCAAATGCACCTAAACCTTCAATAAAAAAGAAAGCTCACAAAAGTAAATCAACATCAAATTCAAGTAATTTATCTTCAAATAATGACAAACAAAATAATATCCCTATTGGCTGAATATTTATTAAATTATAAACAAAAAAAAACACATAAATTAAGCTACGCTTCCATGAAATAAATTGAAAAATAATATATTTATAAGCATATTACATACATAATATATTTACTCAGTAAAAAAATAAAAACAAAAACAAAAATACCATGTTTTGAAATATGAATGCGATTTTTTGAATAATATTTCTTGATTTAAATATTTTTGCTTTTAAGTTAACACACGATTTATATTGAAAAATTTTGTAAAATAAATAATATTACATTTAAATTATATATATATACAACAACAACAAAAAATATATACACCATCACATTTAAACTAATATTATTGCTGCAGTACAAAAGAAAAACCAAAATAAAATATTTAAATGAGAAAAAACTGAAAACTTACTTTTCTTCATTTTATCCTTGTTATTTATTTTAGATTTTTAGTTTAACGAATTTAAGTTTTTTTTTATACAAAACAGTATACAAAATGAATACTATACCTATACTATATTAACATATCTTATTTGTAAATTGCAGCCATATCATTGTTATTTAGATGGAAAAAAAGATTTAATCAAACAAAAATAAAGTTCAATTAAAATTAGTTTAAACAAAAGTATTTTAACTAAACAGAAAGTTCTACGACAGTTTTCTCTCTTTTTATTAAAAAAAAAAAATTACGACTGCAGTTTTTCATTATTAAATATAAACAAATAAATTATAAATTAATTTCCCATAGAAGACAAATGATTTTCTTTTTAATTTGTAAAAATAATCACAAAAATATTTAAAATACAAATAGATCCAATGAAAAACAACTCAAGAGCTTCCACTAAAAGTTATTCTTCATAATAATGTTCTGTTTCTTTTTTCGCCCTTAGAATTTAATTTGATATTATGCTTAATTTAATATAATAATTTACCTATAATCAGAGCACTCGAATCCTATTTTGGAAGCTCTTAAATGCTTCTCAAAAACTTAAATAAAAATAATTAAAAAACAAAAACATAATTCATAAAAAGCAGCAAACAATAAAACACAAAACATTGAAATTATGCAAAAACCCAAAAAAAAAATGCTTTACAAAATAAAAAAAAAACAGAACAACTTCAACTAAGCAAATTAAAATAATAAAACAAAATATTATAATTAACATCAACTATTTGTAAAAATTAAGTGCTTTTAACAATTATTTTTAATTGTAGAAATATTTAAACGAACGATAAAGGAAAATTTAAAAAAACAAAAGAAATTGTTTATTACGCGTAGGAAGTTCTCAATTTTTTTGTGAATATCAATTAAAAAACCAAAATGAAAAAAAATAAAAATATTTTATATATTTTGTTACATAAATAATAATTTCTTTTATTGAGTGATTGCATTTAAAAAAAAAAAAAAAAACAAAACAAAATACGTTTCTTAGTTTTATAAGTCAAAAAAAAACAAATAACAAAACATATTTATAAGTTCATATAAATTATATATAAAACAAATTATCTATAGGTATTCAATTGAAACCCAAAAAAATTAAAGGAAATAACAAGTAGATAACATCAATAAATATTAAAAATAATATTTTACTAGAAAAGATGAAAATAAAAAAATATTATATATATATATACTGTATATTTCCATAGTTAAAATTATTACTTAAATTATATTATAAAAAAGATTCAAAAAATAAATTAAAATAAAACAAAACAAAACAAAAGTAAAAAGGAAAACAAATTTCATCACCTACCTACTTACTACCTTTACTCAAAGTCATTCTCAAAAACCAAAACCAAAAACAAAATAAAAAAAAAACTACATAGGTATATTAATTAAGAAATAAAGTATAAAATCAAATAAAACAACAACAAATCATCCTAATCATTCGCGTATCTAGTCACTATCTGAACAAAATAAAATAAAATAAAATAAAATACAAACAATTTGAATTCAAAAATTCTCAGCCAGTTAAAAATAAATTTAAAGAAAACAAAAGAACCACACAAATTAAAGGTCTTCTCAAAATGATGAAACAAAACAAAATTCACAAATTATTATAAATAAAAATTAAATTAAAAAACAAAACATTTACAAAGCATTTATAAAAACCAAAAAACTAGAGAGAAAGGAGAGAAGAAAAGGGGGAGGAGGAAGTAAAAAGGAGGAAGGCAGAAGTAACAAGAAAACCAAGTAATATTACTTATATTATGTATTGTTAAAATTCAATTATTATTAAATTACTGATTAATTACGAGAAAATTAAATTAAAATTAAAAACAAAACAAAAACTGAATAACAATTGAAAATGCTATCCTCATCTTGTAAGCAATTTTTTAAGTAGAAAAATAAAAATTTAAAGAAAAAATAATCAAAAAAAAAATTATAAAACTTGTGTTTAATTTAAATTAGGGAATAAATTCAAAAACGAGTAGCCTACAATTACCCAAAAGATACAGCTGTTAATAATTCTGAAGTAAGAGTAATTAGTTCTCACGAATTTAGTAGAATCAAAACAGCTTCTTAAAAAGGGCAAGGAAGTCTTGATGGTGATGTCTATCTTTTAATTAGTGTAGTCTTCACAATTTGTATAGATTCTAGAGCTAATGGAACGTTATCCAAGTAGATGATGTCGAAATACTTGGAAAACTCTTTATTCATGAACTAATTCCATTAGCTATCTTAATATTCCTCATTTTCTTGCTGGCGCACTTGGTTGAATTTGTTATGCTAAGTACAGAAGATTCTCCCATCTTACAAAATGTACAGGTCTGTCGGTAAAAAAACTGTCCTTATTGTTTTTCACAAACTTTCAATTTTGTTGAAAGTTGATAAAAAATCTAAAACTTTCTGACACAATCTAACAAATGGACTTTGGAACAAAGTCCATCAACCGTGTTAACAGACAATTCATAAGTGTATGGGCATCGTTAGAGCATTGATTGATCTGACAATATGTTGATAGTCTATAAAACTATATTTGAGCACATTTTATTATTTTTCCCTTCTTTGCAGTTCTTACACTTGATTCTTCAAAAGAATGTAAGATGAGTACCATCAAATGCGGTCCAAAGTGACAGTTACAGTTGCACCATTGGCTGCGTTCAATCTCGTGTTGGATAGGGTATCTTGAATAAGTAGATTTTTAGATACCTTGTTGAATGAGTTGGATAGCTGTAGCTGTATTGAGATAGCTGTCAAAAAATAAAAACAACTGAGCTGTTCACAAAAAGCAGGGAAACATTTAAGCTTCGAAGTCAAAATTGTTGTAAGATAAAACATTTAATCGATAATGGTAAGACCTAGCAAATTGGCCATCTACAAAACGAGAACAAAATAAGTCAATTTTGAAGTTTAAAAAAATAGATCATAATTACCTTCTAAGATTCGGAGGCAAATATCTTCATCGTCTATTATGTACAGACCATCCTCAAATACAACTTCATTAACATTTTGTTTCTTTTTGTTTACCAACAAATACAAAAAGCTGAAATCAATTTTTAAGTTTCTTGAAATTCAACCATGTGTTGAATCAGCTGTTCTGTCAGATACCTACATACCCAGAAATTCTTGGACACCTTTGGATTCCTTTTTTGACATCTCAGCTGTTATTTTACACGTAAAACACTAACAAAAAGGTATCCGGATACCCTATCTGTTTGAGATTGAACGCAGCCATTTTGTCCCATAGAGCGTATATACTGTCATTTTGCTTGTTAAGATTGTCCTTAAGATCAATTGATCTTCATCGAACATAAAATGACGAATTTCAAAGCATGTTATATAATTATTTCTTTTATCAAAATCTTAAATTTAATAAGTGACGATTACATAAAAAATATTTTACGATTTGATTTTGTGGCACGATTCGTCCGCCTTCTTGAACCTGGAAATCTGCTTAAATTTTAACATATTTACAAATGGCTTTAAGCAAGTGCAAATGGGAAGGTTCAGACAACATAAGGGACTTCAACTGCATTCTTTGAACGTAAATTTTGACCAAGCCAACTAGGTAAATTTTCAAGTGTCATGAATTTTAAATTCAGAACTTTACTTCGCAAACCACTACTTTAAGCTCATAATACAAAAACTACCAAGAACATTATTGTCTACAAAACACTCCTAAGGCGAGCTACAAGTCCATCACGATTTGTATTATGTACTGTAAAGAAATATAGCTTATTTCTTTTCCAAATTAACAAGGAACTCTTTTACATTAAGTTTTGCAGAAAATAAATAAATCATAGAGTCATGAAGTTCAGCTTTCATTTGAATGAAAAAACATGATCAACTCTCAGAAGTAGACTTGACTTAATAGTTAGGGAGATTTTTCTGGACTAACTTTCCAGTAAACCTTCCATTAAAATTGAAACTAGAAACTTGGCTAAGGAGCCAGTTATAGCTATCATTTTTGAATTGATATTTGACTGTGTTGACTAGAAATGAAAATTATATAATGATCGATCGGAAATCACACAAAGAATTTTTTTTAGGAAAAAAGTTTAATTGCAAATTTATTTTTCTCTAAACATTTATTTTTCTATTTTCCGGACGGAAATTCATTTTCCTGAACAGCTGATACTTTTATGTTTAAAAGTGAAACGAATCGTTTCGCTGATTTGTGTTCCATTTTCACACAATTCCAATGACAGATTTGTGTCAGTAAAAGTTTTTCGGTGGATTTCAATGAGGAAATTTTTTTCAATGACAGAAATTTTTAATGATAGCTATTAACGACCTGTCAACAAAATTCCAATGTTTGTTTTCAATGATAAAAACCAATGATAGTTATAACTGGCGCCTTAGGCGATTTCCTGATTGAAATCCACCGAAAAACTTTTAGGCGCCAGTTAAAGCTATCATTGGTTTTCATCATTGAAAACAAACATTAAAATTTTGTTGACAGGTCGTTAATAGCTATCATTAAAAATTTCTGTCATTAAAAATAATTTCCTGATTGAAAACCGCCGAAAAATTTGTACTGACAGAAATATGCCATTGGAATTGTGTGAAATTGGAATACAAATCAGCGGAACGATTCGTTTCACTTTTGAACATAAAAGTATCAGCTGTTCAGGAAAATGAATTTCCGTCCGAAAAATAGAAAAATAAATGTTTAGAGAAAAGTAAATGCGCAATTTCACTTTGTTTTCTCTTTGATTATTTCTAATCAAAGGGAAACCCCGTCAAATATTGATTCAAACATTTTTCCGGATCGATTTCAATGACAGCTATAATTGACCCCTAACTTTCAAGTCTCTTATATGGTCTGAAACGAAACTGCCCAATGATTAATAGATCTTAAAATATATTTTCATATCAGTCAGTTAAAAACAGACTTACAAACGTGTCACAACAAATGATATTAAAATGTAAAAAACCTGACAATATTATAATTTTAATTTTGACAACATGGTATTCCAACTTTATTTCCAACAAACATCAGTTTGTTATTTTATAAAATGAAATCGAAATATATGGAAACATTTTGCTTTATATGCATTTTTTTAGGTATTATTTCTAAAAGCAATTATTTTTGTCTACAAAAATTTACTTTTCCAGTGACGATTTAATTCCCTGTATATTTATCAGATACTCTCATTGCCGCAAATAATTTTTGAATTAACATTTTCTTGACACATATAACATTTTCACGCATATTAAAAATTCTATATAGTTGGCAGTGCTGATGTTTATCAACATGTTGCTAAAACTTTGATTTAACTGTCAAAGCTCAAAGTTTGACAGTTCTCATTTGTTGTCAACACGTGCGACTTGCATTTATTTTTGTTTTGTTCGTTTTCTCAGTTTCAAAAGAGTTTTTCTTCGTTTTTTTAAGAATAAAACAATAAATATTATCAATGGCAGAACAATACAAGTACTTAGACTTCTTTCCTTTATTACTTACTCTTCTATCCTCCTTATTCATATAAATTCTTCTCATTCAGACTCATTCATCCGGTGAAATTTTACCGCGACTATTTAAACAAAGATATTCGCCCCGATGGACGAGAGTTCGATAAACTTCGTCCGATTGCCATTAATGTAGGCTCCATCATCACAGCCGATGGTTCGGCCGTTGTCAAAGTCGGCAACACCAGTGTGGTTTGCGGAATTCGAGCCGAGCTAGCTAAACCTCGATCTTCTACCCCGGAAAACGGTTTTCTCATACCAAATGTAGAACTTCCACAAATGTGCTCACCCAAATATCGCAGTGGAGCTGGGTCGAATGATGATTCGGATGTTTTTAGCAGTGCCATCAATGATATTCTCATAAATTCCAATTGTTTGAATTTGAAGGAACTTTGTTTGCACAAAGAGAAACTAGTTTGGGCATTGCACTGTGATATAATTTGCCTTGACAATGATGGATGTGTTGTTGATACAGCTCTGATAGCTTGTGTGGCAGCTTTGAGAAATTTAAAATTGCCCGCCATTGAATATGATCATAAAATCAATAAAGTCCAAGTAGATACGAGTGAGAAGAAGAAGTTGAATATCGGGCCGGTGCCAGTGTCGACTACGTTCATGGTCTTTGATGAGTAAGTGTCCGTCTTTCTTCTCCATTTCAAGAAATGTTAAAATCAAAGTCGTTTTACTTCTTTTTCTACCTGCAGCAACGTAATAATCACAGATCCAACTGCGGAAGAAGAATCCCTCTCAACGTCCGTAGTTAATGTTGCAATTTGCAAAGGAGATGTGTGTTTCATCCTTAAACCAGGTGGGACCCCGTTCGACAAGGACCAAATGGACAGCTGCATTAAACAAGCCCTGAGACGGGAAAAGGAAGTCCTAAAATTACTAAATGAAGTGTGTAAAGATACAAATGGCACAAAATAAAAAACAACCCAAATAATTTTACTTAAATTTTGTTTTTCTTTTTATTTCCTGATATCTAAATAAACAAAATTAAAACTAAGCGAATTCATTTTCCACCCCAAAAAACTCCTCTTTAACTCTCAAGGAGCTGGAATTTAGTTGCTTTTCTTGTGTTTGATCTTAGACAGCAGACACTGAGTAGTGTTCTGGGAACTTGAACCAATGCGAGCCATGAGCAAAGACACTAGGTAGCAGACCGGCATTGGGAATGATGTTCCACGACAAGTAGAGGGTTACATTGTTGTTCCTAAAATGTGCACAAAAGTTAATAAGTGAAAAGTTTTAAGGTTTCGGAATATTAAAACTCACTTAAGACCATTGCCATCATCCCAGAAATAATACTTGGTGTTCATGTTCTTGAAGTCGAGGACGGTATTCTCACCGCGTAGGATTATTTTATCCCACAACACAACCTGATTGAGTTCGTTTTCCTTTGTCTTGTATTCGGCAGTTAAATAGAGGAATAACTGCTTCACATTCCAGTTAAAGAGATCTGTGAGATTGGTCTGAAGATCGAATGTCAGGAAGCCCAGATCGTGTTTCTCTCGTGAAGCACCGTAGTCTGGGACGTTTTTCCTAAAAAATATAAATCCCAATTACTGATAACTCTACCAAGAACTATATTAAACATTTCTTACACCAAAATTTTAACTGTATTAATTTTGGATTCGGTGCGATAGTCAAGGAACACAGTCGAGATGAAGCAACAGAAAGTCAAGCAGGCAAGAACGCTCAGAGAATACGCCACTGTGGCGTTTCCACGGGTTAGAACTGTATGCATTGTTAGTTAACTAATTGTGTAGTTTATTAAGGTGGATGAGTTATTGTTATTTTCAATAAAACTATTTGAAAATTAAATGCAAAATTAAATGAAGTTATATTTTGTTGATGGGCACGCCGCTTGCCAATGGAGACACGTCTTCTATTTGCCTGCAAAGCTGACGTTTCATGGAAAAAATTGAAAAAGCAACACAAATGACAGAAAAGTCGAAAATATATATTTTTTTCTCTTAACGTTGGTTACACTGTCTTACTGTGGTTCGACTACACTTAGACTGGTTTGTTTGGCAAAGTCAAATTTGTTCCGCTAAAATTAATTTGATAAGTTCTGGATCTTTTATTAGATTTAAATTTTAGATTTAACCGTGTTTTTTGGTATTCCATATATAATACAGTGAGAAATTGAAATTGATCTGCAGTAGTCCGGTTTTTATATTTGAAAGTTGATACAATTGAATATTTTCCAGAATAATTTATCAAAAAAAATAGCGAAATTCAGACCAGGGATGAAATCGTGTAAGCTGATCTTTGATAGTTGACTATCAAAATCAAGAAAATACGTCTGTGTAATGTGATAGTCGATTTTAAAGTTTTAACCAAACAATTTGACATAAAATAAAAACTTCAAGAAGAGGGTTTGTTCGTAGACTACTACATTAAGATGTGATGTTGAAGCGAGCTTGAAGTTCGCCTAAATTCTTTATACACCTGAATCGAGTTGAAATGAGCTTGATTCGCCTCGATTCCGGTCGAGGATCGGAGTCGATTCAAAATTTGTGAAGAAAATTCTGTGTTGGGGAGTTGCTTTTACAGATCATGCGTTATGGTCTGTTTATTTGCATGTTTGTGTACAAAAAATTTAGTTTTGTTTTAATCAAATAAAAAAAATGCACATGGAGTTGGTAGCATATTCTTACATGGTGCTGAACTTTTCAGTTTTTCATTGTTTAACACGAATCAAACTATCTCTCTTGCAC
Organism: Eupeodes latifasciatus; assembly: GCA_920104205.1. NCBI lineage: Eukaryota > Metazoa > Arthropoda > Insecta > Diptera > Syrphidae > Eupeodes > Eupeodes latifasciatus. Next base: position 57,191,539 of record OV049924.1, read on the forward strand.
TTCAGAAGAAACATCGAAACACCATTTGCATTTTAGAAAGTGCTTTGAAACTTAATCATTTTTAAATCTTCTTGTGCGGTGGAAACACCAAAAAGATTTATTTAATCTAAACTGAGATAAACCTTTGGTAGAAACATAGCAAAACTGGGGTGGAATCGCGTAAGGCGATAGTTGATTGTCACTGTTTTGATAGTCAATTTTGATCATCACCTTTTCTTTGTTCTGTGTAAAGTGATCGCTAAAACTTTACTATTTGCTGGCAGCACTTACCCAAGTTTGGGAAACTTGGTACAAATTGCAACAGGCATAAATGTCATTTCGATCAGCTGTTGTGTTTATTGTGTTGAATTTTCAATTTGCAAAGTTTTCTTTCTTTGAAAATGTAAGTATACCTATAACTTTACTTATTAATAGTTATAAATTCATAAGAATGTTTGTTATATTTTGCAAAAATATATTCTTTTGTTGAATCAAATTTAATGAAAAATGGACATAGAACCGACTGCATTTTCTTAATAACTGCAGCGTTTATTTCAGCTACAGTACTTTGGTCCATCGGTGCAGCTCAATCAGCCCCAACTTGTCGTTGATACCCACCACCTCCATGAAGATTTAAAGTTATAGCCTGTTGAAGGATAGGTGGAATATGTGTTGATCTTATTCCTGATGGTAAATCGAGCAACCGCAAAACATACACAAACATTTTTTTGTTCAATCGAAAATTTTTCAAGAATCTGAAATAAATATTTTATACGTACATACATTTATTTTGTAAATAACTTATTTATAAATATTCATAGAAAGTTTCATAATTGAATTGGGTTAGGAAGTTCCAAAATATTTGCTTTATTCCTTAAGTTGGTTCTCAGCAAATGAACTTTTTTGTATTCATTTCTCGTTCTGGTGCACTGATAGAAAATTTGCATTTATATATATATACATTATACATTACTATACTACTGTATACATTACTGTTCACATTACTGTTCACTTATTTTTATTTTAACTTTGATATCTTTTCACTTTTTTCACTAAATTTAAAATTTATAGTGGATCTGAAGTTCACACAAATTATCTTTCTCACAAAAAATTAATCAAAATATATGAAAGTGACACCTAAATAGCTGTCACTAACAAACCATAGCAAAAAAGTGATAGTCAATTTGATAATCACCTTACGTGGAGCAAAATCATCCATTTTGATGGTCAACAATCAACAATCACCTTACGCGATTCCACCCCTGAATTATCTTTTTTATTGTTTTCTCCTGCAAAATAAGCCCAGTTAGTCTATTTTCATTAACAAAACTAAATAATATCAACAGTAACAGATTGATTTTTTTCGCCAATGGAATACACATGATTCCAAATGCACAACTAATTAACGAACACAGCCGTCGAGATACAAATGCAATATCAATTGTACCAACAATTGAGAACGATATCACATAAGATCCATTCGAGACTCATATAAATGTCAAAAACCCATCCGTAGTAAGATTCTACTTTAACTTTTATCGGTAATATTCATACTGCGGATATTGTTTTTGTTATTCGTGTAAAATCCTACTATACTATTGATAGATTTTTCAACAAAACACGGGTTTTGACAAAATTTTGAAGATACAGGGATAAATAAATACAAACGAAATATATATACAAGCAATTGATAGTGACTAGTGTGCAATCTGTCAAAATGATTTCAAACAAACTTGAACCTTTAAATCAAATTTCACAATTTTTGTGAAAAGAAAAATTAAAATTTGATCGTGAATCGTTTAACGCCGGAAAATTACTTCCAAATTGTTTAAAAAGCGTTATCGATCCATGCTGACTGTTTTTTCTTTTAACAATACATACTCTAAGCATCGACTACATTTTGTTCCACAAAGTTAACAAAACTTGTTTAATACTGTGCTTAACAATCATATAATTTTCATGAAACTATCCACCAGATTATAATAATTAAAAATTCATTCCAACAATATTTCTGTCTTGTATTATTTTTTTAAATTTCTTATGCTTTTAACAAATCATCCATTTTTTCACTTCAAAATGTAACCCCACAAAATATAGTCTTGTGGTGTTACGATCTTGGAAGCTACGTCAGATGCCCAGGACGCGAGATAATGCCCTCAACAAAAGCTTCCTTCAATAACCGAAACATTATTTTGGTAATGAATTTACAGGATAAAATTATGAAATGGCAAACCAAACTGAGCATAAATCAATTGACAGTTGTCAAAAAGACCAACTCCGAAAGAAGTATTGACAGACTGAAAACTACATTTCTAAAAAAACACCCTATAGTATAGCAGAAATAGAAGCTACGTCAGATGCCCAGGACGCGAGATAAAAAAGCTTCCTTCAATAACCGAAACATTATTTTGGTAATGAATTTACAGGATAAAATTATGAAATGGCAAACCAAACTGAGCATAAATCAATTGACAGTTGTCAAAAAGACCAACTCCGAAAGAAGTATTGACAGACTGAAAACTACATTTCTAAAAAAACACCCTATAGTATAGCAGAAATATATGTAGTTTTTGCAAAAATGATGAAAATATACAACACCAGTGGTCTATGCTTCTTTAAAGAATTGGGCAGGTTCAGACGACATAAGGGCCTTGAAAGTAGGGCAAGTTTCTAGCATCTGATTGGCCAGCTGCCAAAAAATTGCCTTCCAATTAAGGCAACTTAATTGGGGAAAGTTGACTGGAAAGTTAGTCAAGATTCAAGAAAAATCTCCCTAACTATCAAGTGAAGTCAACTTATGTCAAAATGACAATTGATCATGTTTTTTCATTCAACTAAAAGCTGAACTTTATTATTCAATGATTTATTTATTTTCTGCACAACTTCATTTAATCTTTCTGTAAAAAGGTTCCTTGTAAATTCGGAAAAGAAATAATTGATATTTCTTTACAATACAAAATACAAATCGTGATAGAAATGTAGCTTGCCTGAGGAGTATTTTGTAGAAAATAATGATTTTGGTAGTTTTTGTACTATGAACTTAAAGTAGAGGTTTGCGAAGTAAAGTTCTGAATTTGAAATTCATTACACCTGAAAAAATAACTAGTTGCCTTGGTCAAAGTTAACGTTCAAAGAATGAAGTTGACTTCATATGAAGTCCCTTATGTTGCCTGAACCTGCCCAATCAACTTTGTGGAACGGTAATTGTAGTTAAAAAAAGGACATTTGGCCAGTATATATTTCCAAGATCTCTCTGTGATAGAGAATTCTTAAAATATCGATCATACAAATTCTGTTTACAGCTTTCTGACATCAAAAGTAAGAAACTTATATGAGTTATTATGTTTTAAATATAAAGTGAGGAATTAAAATTTCACTTTTGAGTAAAAATTGGTTGGGAAATTTTGCTTATCTAACTCCTAGGAATTAATTTTAAGCATACTACATGAATAACGTAGGTATATATAAATTTATTTTTAATAACATTCCGATTATGCAGACATAAGACATGCATAGATAATTAATATTCTTTTTTTAAATCATTTGTATAATAAAATAATTCTCATTTAAACTTAAACAGAAGGTACTTATTTTTTGAAAAACATTTTAGGAATAAGCTCATATGTAGATGTAAATAAATATAAAATTGCAATAATTTTAGCCAAAAAAGTGGCCGACCTTCAATTGAACATCTTGCATCTTTCACAAATAGGTTGTTCGTAGGTACCGCATTCACTGTTAAAAGAAATTTGTTTTTGTAAAGGAAATTCAAATAATGCTTTTTGTTAAGAATAACTTACAATAGCATTATACAACTGCCACATAAGAATTGCCCACAACCAATACAAGAGGAAGCACAGAACTCACAGAGTCCCAAATTGCAATTGAAACAATCGCCGGTAATGAAGACCTCTTTGGCACAACATTTTGATTTTCGTTTTTCTTTTGGGAATCCTTCAGGCTGAAATATAATAAGATCATTTATCTATTAAAAACATTATTGTAAAATTACAATGTGTAAATAGGATGTACCTTTTCCTTGGATGCAAAGACCAAGTTGCCGCTTCCACTTAAAGTTACTAATTGTGATATCTCCGCAATCCCCAAAGGTTTAGTGGCATCCGCGTTTTCTAAGTTTTGTGCGCCTCTGAAGAGCATTGATATAGTTTTACCTTTGCAACAAAAGTAACAATTAACATTATTGAATGCGTTTATATTATAATATTTATGTTAAGAAACTTACTATGAATTCTTTTCATTTTCTCATCGTTGAGTCGGTCAATTTTTTGTTGATTTATAAACATTTTACTTTGAAGTTGATATGGATATTCATCTGAACGCAAACGTTTACGGCAAATTGTTTCCATGTTATAATTTTAAACAAAATAAATCAATAGATTCTCTTTTATTGTTTAATTTTTAAATATTAAATGGTATTTCCCGCGCTTTAAAGTAAACAATTTTAATTTTATTTTAAAGTTTGGCCATGTGGAACATATGGTTTTGACGTTTACTTACTCATGTAATTGTGGATTGTGAAGCAATGGAACCCACACCAGTAGTGCCAGGTAAAAATATATTGTCTAATTAATTTCAATTCAACGAAAGCGGGTTGGGTTCGATATCCCGGTATTTATATTCCCGTTTCTTAAAATTCCGATTTTAAAATCCCGTTTTTTATAATCCTGCTTTTTATAATCCCGATTTTTTATAATTCCGCTTTTTGTAATCCCGATTCTTATAATTCCGTTTTTTATAATCCTGTTTTTTATTATCCCGAATCAAAACTAGTTGTTTAATTTTTAAAAATCGCGCGATTTTTTAAAATTAAACAACTAGTTTTAACTATTCAACGATAGCGGTAAAACCGTAATTGTGAGGTAGATTTGCTGTAGGATTAATATTTTTGGTGCAAGAGTTAATATTGTAAACAAAAGTTAATGTTTATGTACCTACAGTAAAAACAAAACAAATTACGATATTATAATATTTTAGTCAAGTAATTTAACATAAAAACCTTTGACTCTTATTGTTATTTAGTTTAATGCAAGTATTTTGTAAAAAAAACGGGATTGTCGGGATTTGACGGGATTTTAAAAAGCGGGGTTCCGATACGCTCCCAACGAAAGCTTTCTTGCGAAATTGTTAGAATAGTTACAAGTTTATGATATATTCAGTTTCAAAAAATTCTGACAAAATTGAATTTTGTTTTACATTCCTAACACCCTTAAAACCCTCTGCGACTGACGTGGTAGTCTGACAGACACCACAAAATTTAAAATCTGGTATTTCGTCGTTATTTTTTAAGATTTGACCTGTACGTTCTCAGTACCTTCCAATCATACGCTCAAGCAGGCGTTAGTGTATAGTGAGCTGCCGGGGCGTGCGAATTAAGTGTTGTGTGAAGGAGTGTCTACGAGACCACCACGTCAGCATTAAGGTATGTGTCTGTGAGACAACCACCTGAGTGTTATTGTTTTAAGTTCATAGTGTCAGTGAGACAACCACCTCGGTGTTGTTGTTTGTCTTCATAGTGTCTCTTAGACAACACGTCAGTAAATTGTTTGGTTTGGTAAATATATTCCTGCAGCCGTAAAACTCGTCGTTGGCCTATGGCTATTTTTTAAAGGATTTTAGATATGGCAGGTATTAATAGCTTTGTACTGTATGAAATGTGTGCTAACAGTGATATAATAAAATGAGAAGAGCAAACTTTTATTTTGAATATGGCAAGAGCACTAGTGCTAGATCACATGAAAAGCCGCGTGTACAACGAAAGATTGCCAAAAGAACTGCGGATGACGGTCAGTAGAGTTTTGGGAAATGATCTTCCCCCTCCACCCCCAAGATCACAACCGATATCACATACTGGAAGAAAACTGCTCGATTTGTCCAACTAAAATTAAAAGGAAGACTGATATTGTTGCTGTGATTGCTTGAAGCCAATTTGCCTTCAATGCTTCAAGTCACTCTGTGAAGACTGACAAAAAAATTTGTGATTTTTATTTTTAAAGAAACAAATCAGATGGTTTTCCAGTTAACTTTACTTACAAGAACCTTTCATTAGATAAAACTTTTGATATCTGTAACGCTTTCGCAACAAATTTACATGAGCCATTTGTTATTAGCCCTGAAGAAGTTGATGAAGTATGTTTTCATAATCTTCACTCCTTTTCGCAAACTAGCTGTAGTCACATCCTTGTGCTACAGAGTACGGTCCTTGATCTTTTATCCGCGTTGAATGATGACTGCTCAGCCAGTCCCGATGGTATTCCCCCGATATTATTAAAAAAGTTTAACAATGCTTTAGTTGAACCCCTTACGTTCTTATTCAAACTTTCTCTAAAAACGGGCAAATTTCCCAGTATATGGAAGAAGTCAAGAAAGGTAACAAGGCGGATATAACAAACTATAGGCCCATTGCAAAGCTTTCTCGCATTCGTAAATTGTTTGAACAAGTTGTTTGTGAAAGTGTAGCATTTTTAAGTAAAAATCTCATTTTCGAACAACAACATGGTTTTGTGAAAAAAGATCAACCGTTACAAATCTCCTCATATTCTCAAATATATGTACATACATATGTATCTATGTTCAAACGCTTTAGAACAAGGTTAGCCATGGAATTATTTTATTTAAACTGAAAGCTCTTGGTTTTCCACCATTTTTCTTAGCTTGGATCAAATCATACCTTGAAAATAGATCCTATGAGGTAAATACTAGAAATTGTCATTCTGAACCTTTTGTAGCTCAATCTGGTGTTCCCAGGTGGAATGAGCATTTTATATAACTCAAACTGTTTATCGATAGATTTAAATTTAAATAAGGTGGGATTAAAATTATTGTTTAGAACCAGTGCTCCACTATGGTAAACGTCTTTAGTTTATTTTTTTTGTTCTGTAATAATTCATGTTAAATTTTAATTATGTTTTGTATTTTGTGCGTGTGTTAGACTTTTATTCTATTATTTCCTTACTAACAGCTAAAACATGCACTTATGATGAGCCTCTAATCGTAGTTTGAAGCATGCTACAAGCTAACTACTTTCTGAAAATTCTGAAGTGTATGTCTAAGGCAGTATACATAGTTCGTTTGTGAGTTCTTAGTAAACTTTCTTCAATGTAAATTAGGACTAATAATGAATAACAACCGAAAAGGAAGAGCCTACAACCAGACATGGAACAACAATCTATGCAGTTTTCGACAGATGTACATATTTCTAATTTTTATTACAACACATACAATATGTACCTTATTTGTCATACCATAAGTCTCGGTCTTAAAATCAACCATATTTATTACCGATGTATCCGATACCTAATGATAAAAATAAATAAAAATAAAAAAATGTATTCAAAATGCTAATTTATCAATAGAAACTAATAATACTCTTATCTTAACTGTTGGAATATAAGTATTATATATAAACACTAGCTGACCCGAAAAACGTTGTTTTGTCATATAAAGTATTTCTAGAGAATATTTTGATAGAAATAAATAACTTATTGTAAGTGTGTAAAGATGTGGTATAAATGTACATAAGTGGGAGAGGTATAGAGCACTGTAAACGGTGACAAAAAATCAAAATAACAAATCACCAAACAAATGTTTTTAGTTTATTAAAATTGATTCTTTAATAATAATTCTATACATACATATCGCTAGTTATGACAATACTACAAAAAAACAATATCAATCCCTTAAAAAACAGAGTGTATGTATAGTAACATTTTTTTGTGATTGTGTGAAGTGAGACTTATTGATAGTTATTGCATATGCCAATCTAATTGGAAATTAAAAGCATTTGAATTGAATTAGCACATCTGTGGGTATAATAGGTATTCGTGGTAATAATATATTTTCACCTTTTAAATTTGCCATTTAGAATTATGGCTTCGATAACATTTTTCATTAATTTTTTAATTACTAATCGCGTGCCGTTGCATCTGCAGTAACTTTTCCGTCGCTTATATCTAACAGTTGTTTTGAGAATGTTTCAGCGGGAGGATCTTAAAGCATTTGAACACGCATATTTACTTTCAGTTGTACTTTTTCAACATTACGCCGCAGTGGCGATGATTTTAAGCACGCGTTGATCTCATCAGCGTACGTTGAGGGCCCTTTCACACCAAACGAATCCGAATCACTCCGAATCAAGTTGAATCTGATTCGTCATCTCAACTCTTTCACACCAGCTGAATCAACCTGAATCTATAAAAATCATCATACGTCATAATTCGCACTATTTTCTTTAACTTTTAAAATTAACTCCACGTCCATCTCGTATGGTTGTTGATTCAAGACTGACCGGACGAGGAATCTGACAGGTGGAATCAAGTGCAACCTCGAATCAAACCTGATTGAACCAGATTCGTCCGGTCTGATCTGAAGGCGGGAAAAGAATTTCTTCACATTTAAACGGAGATTCAACTTGATTCGGAGTGATTCTGATTGATTCGGATTCGTTTGGTGTGAAAGGGCCCTGAGCGTGAAATAACGGGATGTCTTTGTCTGAAATCACCTGAAAGGAGTAACAGAGTACCACCATATAGTCTGCCGTTGTTTTTATATCTTTTAATGTCCTGTTCAACGTCTCAAGTTTGTGTGCCATATTGCATAGAGTGATGTCAGATAATTGAGTGAAATTGGGGCCCAGGACCAGGACCGTTTTATGGGTTCAATAATCTCTTCCGTTTTTTTGGTATTGCGCTCCTCCTTTGCAGACTTTTCTTGAAAACCATCCCCGCACGTTTTTCATGACGTTCAATTTGGGAGAATATGGAGGCCATGGTAATAAGTTCACATTTTGCCCGTGCTGTATATATTGGTGCATTATCTTGTTGGAAAGTCCATCGTTGTCCACCAAATAATTCAGAAAACTGCGGAAAATCCCTTTCTAGAATCGATTTTTAAGTGATTGCAATTGTAATTTTAAAACTTTAAAAATCCAGCTCCACTGTCCCGTAATAGGTGATTGCTCCCCATTACATTACACTGTCTCCTTTGCTGTGCCGTTTTTCGAGATAGATTTCTTCCTTTCTTAAATCATTGAAATAGCAGCTATATTCATCAGGGCCGTCCAAATTAAACTTGTTTCCATCGGAAAATACAACGGTATGCCAGGTCGATTTTATCTAATGTGATTTGAGCAAAATTAAGGCATTGGATCTTGCGTGCAACTTTCTATGGTGGTTTTTTCTTCACTGCATGGTGTCGTATATGGTCTGCCTTCTGTATCACCCGAGCAATAGTCGATCTACTAGCATTTACCCCAGCTTCTGCCTTGAATTTACTAATGGAGTGCCTTAAATTTAAGGCAGCTCTTACTATTATCCGCTTTTTCTGAAATGATGTGGCTTTCGTGACTCTTCTTTTGTGTTTTTTTCCATACCTCTCTGGGTCCTTAAGGTAGTTGCGTACAACATTTGAACTTCTTCTAATTTTGATGGCTATAAAACGGATAGTTTTGCCGAGATACCGGTAAGCTCTAATTTTGTATATTTCCTTCTTGGTTAGACCCCTTCTTCTACCCGTACTTCTTGATTCTATCAAATTAATACTCGTACTAAGCTCCCAAAAAATCAAAGTATCCTTTTATCTTATTTTAAAACACGCTAATAGGTAAATTTAGACCTTGACTCTATTCATGTGACACGAAGTGTATCTGTTCCTTCTGAAGAAAACATTAAAATTTTGACAAAGTTGAACTTAGTTGAACATATTTAATAATTACAAAATCAAAACAATCATTGGAGGGGTCGTGGAGCTCTTTCCGGGTTCCGGTTTCTTTTGACCACATCAAACGGATCGGTGCCGAGTTTGAGACCCTTGACCGCCCCACTAGTTCATTATAAAATTACTTTTGTACACACTTTTTTATTTAACCCAGCTGTAAACAAGGGCGGATCCAGACTTTTAATCAGGGGGGGGGGGGGGCACACACTTAGATGAGTTTTTAATCACAGCTTAAAAATGTTCTTTAATGTTTTGTAAAGGAGGCTAACAAAATTTAAAAAACATAATGTGCATCTTAACCTTACGTTAACACATTTCAAGGGCTAAAGTGACCACTTTAAATGAAAAAAACTTTAGATGGAATAGGCAGGGATCGAACCCAAGACCTCTGGCATGACAGTCCAATGCACTTTTTTTTTCTTTTCAAATTCATTTTTATTAATTCATTCTTAAGACTATCTTAAAGCTAGACAAAAATTCATAAAACTAGCCTAATTATCCATAACTTACAACTAACTTACTGGTCCCATACGGACACTCTAAGTTAAACAATAATACTTAATGCTAATGCCTTTCGGCCCTAAGATCTATTTAACTTCAATTAATTTTATTTATTTGTGTATTCATTAGAAAATTTAGCAAAAACTAATGTCAATATCCTTTTTTATTTTTACTTAAAAACTACTTAAAATAAGGTCCTTAATATAAAACTTAAAGCTAACTAAAACTACCTATTCTACCTATAAACTACTTAAAACTAGAACAACCACAGCAGCAAATCTAACTATCTAACGTTTTTTGTTTTTCATATTTTATATTTTTTTTTTTTTATTTTTTTGATTATTCCATGATTTTTTTTTAATTTTTTTCTTTTTTTTGTATTTTTTTGTATTTTTCATTTTTGTATTTTTGTTTGTATGTTTTTTTTTGTGCCACCACGCCTGTTCTACTTAAAACGAAACCCTAAAACTATAAAACAAGTATGTAAGCCGGCCAAGGCTTAAAACCCCATCCCGACTACTCACTATCAAGTGCCGATTTAAGCCACCAAAACTGGCTCTCCTGCTTCACCCTATCAGCTTTGTATATGAAGTGGAATAGTAATATTATGAAGAGGAACGAACGAAGCGACGCCTGGCCTAACGTCAATGAACTAAATCTGCACAGTTTGTGCAGAATTTTAATTGGGGAAATTAAGAGACAATTTGACAATACAAAACAGAGAAGAATGTAAACAAAAGTAGCTATGGTTGGAGGGGACAATAAAGAGACATTTTTTTGTTTATTTATTTATGCATAAAGCAATAATAAAGACAAATACCAATAAGCCAAATACCAATTCAAATTTAAATTTTGAACTGTTGCCGGTTAGCCGATTGCCAATGAATACAACAAAAATACGTTGAAATACCCATTTTCAAAACAAAAAGAAAATAGGTACAATGTTTTGTTTTTCTTAGGTATATATGCATATGTATATTAGGTCAAATGAAAGTAGGAATTATTATTATTGAAATGAAAAGAATACGCTATCAATACAGGTATGTAAGTATATTTGAAAAGAAGACAAATAAAAGTCAATGGCGGATCCAGGGGGGTTGTTTAGGGGTGATGACACCCCCCTGGAAGCTATTTTTTTCATTTTATTAGAAATTCCCTTGAGTTCAAAACTTATAGTACCTATTGCCGTAATGGATTTCACACCTCTTAAGTTAAGTTGCATAATTAAAGACTTTATCTAAAGATTTTTTAGTAATTTAACGATATTTACAAAAAAGCGATTTGAAGCAAATAAATATTGTAAGACATTCTTAAAGTGTTTTTTCTTTCAAAATGGATTTCCTATTAAATACAAAATCTTTTAATATCTTAAAAATGAAAGAAATCTACTTTTTGAAGTGAATTTGCTTTTGAAGCTCTAGAACTAAGATTTAAACACGAATTTCAAGAATAAAAAAGTCCCAAAAACATCAAAAGTGACACTTTCGTCAAACTAATGGCAAATTGAAACACATAATAAACTTTTCATATCTTTTAATCTATCTATCTATATCTATATATATAAAAATCAATGCCACTTTTCGTTGTAATGTTATAACTCAACAATGCCTTTACCGATTTGGCTAATTTTGGTCTTGAATTATTCGTGGAAGTCCAGAGAAGGTTTGTACGTAGAGAAAATTTAAAAAAATCTTGAAAAAGTGTAAAATCAACATCTTTCTATACTCCCATATACAAACAATTTGTAATAATACTTAAAAGCCAATTTGGCAAAACAATCGAAGACAAAAAAAGTGACGTTAGTTCTGTCAAACAAATTTAATGTCTTCAAATGACTTATTTTGGTGCTACTAAAATTATTAGAGATAATTTTATGCCGACTTTTTAGGTAAATACCTCAACAGGATTGTCCCATATTTATATATCAATCTGAATCATAAAGTCTTACAAATTCTGATTCAACATCTACCTAAAATTGCATACATGTTACAGATTCAGGGCCAGAATTATCATCAAGCTGGTTCGTTATTGCCATACCCCTGATCATCAATTTTTACAAATTTATTTTATTGGTGATGAAAGTCGTAAATTGGATCAACGTTGTGCAATTGTTTCAAATACAAGACGAGAAATTATTCGTGAGCTATAAAGATTTTTCCATCAGCATAACGCATTAGTTCAATTGTTCAAAATTGCTCTTAATCGTATGCCATGTGATAATCACAAAATTGTAATAGCACCAAATTGAATATTCAACAAAAACATGTATATGACACAAGCCGTTTCCAATAATGCAGGTGGATTATATTTCTTGGATGCACCTGGTGGTTCAGGCAAAACTTTCGTTGTATCATTGATTTTAGCGACTATTCGATCGGAACAGAAAATTGCATTGGCACTTGCACCTTCTTGAATTGCTGCTACATTATTAGAAGAAGGTCGGACCGCACACTCTGCATTAAAATTGCCATTGAATGTACAGGTGATTGAAACTCCAACTTGCAATATTTCGAAAAATTCTGCTATGGCAAAAGTTATGCGATTAACGTCAATTATTTTATGCGATGAGTGCACAATGAATTCAATAGAAGCATTTAATCGAACAATGCAAGATTTACGCAGTAATCAACAGCTTTTTGGTGGTGCTCTAATATGGCTGTCAGGGGACTTTCGTCAAACATTGCCTGTCATTTCTCGATCAACTCCTGATCAAAAACACTCTATTACCAAGACCGGAATCTCAGACTGACATTTCGGTTTGCCTACAAGCTAAAAAGCACTAAATGTGAGAAAGTGTGCGTGAAATGATGCAAAAAACCAAACACATTCTCACAATTAGTGCTTTGGCCCATCAAAATGCTTCATTATAGTAATCAGCCCCATCTAAATGCTTCATTTTGAATGTTTCATGGCCTCGTTCAAAAACTAAACAATCCTAACCAACAGAATCTGAAGTGCTGACATGGTCTTAAATTGGAAGATTTGTATGGCTTTTTAATTTCAATCCAAATAAATGTTGTAAATGTATATTAAATAAAATAAAATTGACCAAATACATATTATTTAATGATTTATTAGTTTATTATTATTTATTTTGTTTACTTAAATTATTTGCGAACGCAACATGCGCTGCAACTGGTTAAGTATAATTATTGCAAATGGACAAAAGTGTAACTCAATACTTTGTAAAACAACAAAACAGACAACTTTTTCAGCTGTAGTTTGCTTAGAGCATTTTTTTGGCGACGTTAGAAGTTCAGGTGGAAACAATAGGCGGGTGCCTCCGTATTTTTTTTGTATAGACAATGCTACGAGAAGCATACTTGTGAAGTTCCATTGCCAACTTTAGCTAGTTCAGATTCCTCAATTAGATTAGTATTTTCATCATTTAAGCAGTTCGGTAGTTGCAAGACCAAATTTTAGTTTTGTTTGTTGCAGAAATATTCCTGAAAATTTCTTTTTGAGGGACTATGTGTTAGAATTTTGTTTGTAGTTAGGTTTTGGAATAAAAATTGGAGGGAACCATGTTTTAAAAATGAGTTGTTTTGTGTAAAGCATCTTTAAGGAATAGAAATAGGCAATATTTAGATAGATTTAAGTAACTTTTTTTATTCCAATATGGGGAAACCGAACACCCAATAGAAAAAAAAATCGGTGAACGCGCCAAAATCCATACTTCTTGACAAATAATGTATCTTCTATGTTTACGCATAAAATTACGAATTTTGTAGCGTATGAAAATTTCTAGACATTTTACAATCTGAAAAATTAATTATGCTATGAAATAATTAGCTGCTATTAATGCTAATTTTTTTTCTAAAAAGTTGATCAAGGTTAGCCGAAGCGGAAATTTCTTTAATGAACATACCTAAAATATTATTGGCTTTCTCAAAAATATTTTTCTACACTAACCTCTGCTTTATACCTGAAAACTATTGTTTATGTATATTTTCTTCTATGTTCTGCATTTATAAAACGTAATCTACGGTAGTATTTATAATATTAAGAAAAACAAAAACATGTACGTAAACCTCATTAATTTTTTTCATTATTAGCAGCACTTTTACTAAACATACCCTTCAAACAATAATAAGTAAACTTGAACTTTGGTAACTAAACATTTTTAAGGAATGAATGAAAATTATATTTTGCGTTAAACTGTGGAAATTCACTAAAAAAAAACTTCTGTACGTCAACAATAAACATTCATGACGATTACATGTTCTATTGAATTAGTTGTGCATGAATTCAGAACGATTTTAAGACGTTTTCATTTTGTGATATATGTCAAAATTTGCATTTTATTTGCTCTGCATTTATTCAACAGATTCGCTATAATCGTCCTGATTACTTTTTTAAAACATTGGTGTTCCTTTGACGCATAGTTTTATTTTTGATAGCAAATACATGTATGCTTCCATCAATCAGGAATGTTATGGATGAGGTATTTTTCTATTATAACTATTTTTTTAAATATAATATTTATTAACCAAAATGGAATTCAAAAATAGTTGCAAGCTTAAATCATTAAAAACAAACTATAAATACATTTGGATTAATTAAATTGATACAGATTTTAATTACTTGCAAAAAAAAATATTTTGGCCGTTCATTAACGAAAATTTATTAGAATTCAATACAAAAATTGCGCTCGCACCCTTAACTTAATGGTTCTTCGAACGTATCTTTGATACAAAAATCCGAGGTTAATTTTGAAATTTGAAGAATTTCGTAGTGATTTTTGTAAATTAGTGAATTAATTATAATTATAATAAATTGATGGTGAACATGCTTTTTTGAAGACAAAAATGTACATTGGTTCGCTATCAACAAAATAAATGCAAAATTAAAGCTTAAAACTGACTTCTTCATCGAAAAAAGTAAAAAGAAAAACCTGAAAAAAACTTATTAACCCCTCCATTTTGTTTTTGCTGTGCAAAATGCCGCTAGCCCACGGCATCGTTTTTTTTTTGTTTGTGCTCACATCTATTCATGGACTAATTGTCAAAATTACAAATACAACAATGTAAACAAACGGGTTTTGGAGAGTGAAACGTACGAAAGATTCCGGTCTTGGTAATGGAGTGTTTTTGCTCCTGATGATGAAATGAACGCCTTTTTGAAGGCATCAGTTCTTTGGAGATATGTAGATATACGAAAATTGAACCTGAACATTAATATGCGTATTCACCCACATAATGATGCAACTGCAAATGAGTTTTCAAAACAATTGTTAGAAATTGGTGATGGCAAAATACCAATCGACAGTACCAACGGATTGAATGTGTTTTTCCGAATATTCTTCAGAACTACAGAAATTATGATTGGTTGAGAAAACGCGCCATTTTAGTACCGAAGAACATTCATATCAATGCCACTAATTTTCAAATTCAAGCGAAACTGCCAGGGTCACGACATATAAATCAATTGACAGTGTTACGAATCAAGATGAGGTAATGAATTATCCAATTGAATTTTTAAATTCATTGGAACCGGCTGGTATACCACCGCATTGCTTGAATCTGAAAATTGGTTCTTTGATTATATTATTGCGAAATATTAATCCACCAAAACTTTGTAATGGCACCAGATAGGCAGTGAAAAAGTTATTGCCAAATTTGATTGAAGCTACAATCTTAACTGGTAAATCAAAAGGAGAAGTGTGTTTGATACCGCGTATCCCTATGATTCCAACTGATATACCATTTGAATTCAAAAGATTACAATATCCATGACCAACTTTATGTTGCCTGTTCCAGAGTCGGTACCCCCAACTGCTTTAGACAAACCCATATTTAACCCATATTTTTTAGTTTTTAATCTTTGCTGATAAATATAATATAAACAATATATCATTTGGGTCATTTGGACTTTTAAATAGCTAGCAATTTAAAAATTATTTATCAAATTATTTATCTTACACAAAATATTGTTATGAATATTTTGTAAAAGGTTTAAGAAAGACAAATCGACAGACGGGATTTAAAGTTATCAATTTGGGTCGCATTATTATTATTTTAGTTAAAATTATTAACTTCCAATAATAAGTTATTTTTATCGGTCCAGAATGTCTTAATGCAAATAAGAAAAACGTTTTCGACACATGGATCAAATTTTGGAAAATTAAATTGACTTCGACTCGAATGTCTTAGCCAAAATGAGGATACTGGCTTCAAACTAATTGTTTCTTACATTAGGTAAAGTTTAAAAAAAGATCTAATTGACACCTTTTTTCAACAAAACAAAAATTAACTAACGATTGGTAAGTTTTTTTTTGCTTCGAATATTTCGAGGACAGTTGAAACTATTGTCTTCAAATTTAATTTATTTAATTAATTTTTAGAAAAAGTCGACCTACAGTTTTTTCTATATAGGTACCTATGTACCTATAATATACTTTATAACTATGCTTACAATAGAATACCAAATACGAATAACCTATGATAAAAATGAAGCTATACCTATACCTACAAATATACCTACAAATTTGTAAACACTATCTAATTAGTGTTTTCAAATTTGTACCTAAATATACATATCCAACTTACGAGTAACAAAAATTGTACCTACCTCTCTACATACCTACATATCTGACTCAAAATTGAATTTCCCTACCTACCGTATTATTTCTTTCCAAAAAATGCAAAAAAAAACCTACACAAATCTGTTGCCAATTTTTAAATATGCACATCCACACAACTATGTACAATATTCAAAATATGACAACAGTGTATTCATTGTGAAAAGAAATTTGAATTATTTTAGATTTTATAAATTTGAAAATTTGAAATCAAATGCAACAAAAACAAAACCTACATAGTTCAATACATAGGAATATCTCCATGACAACACACAAAAAAAACATAAGCAACTGTATTATTTTGTTGCCTCACTTACTCTCTTCATTTCTAACAAGAGAGAAAACAATAAAACCCTCTTTTCCTCAACTCTTTTTTCTTTTAATTTCTAAAATCTGCACAACAAATTTTCAGTACTCCTAGCGCCGCCAGTCGGACGTCAATGAACTAAAAATTCGTGTTCCATAAGAGTACTATAGATTATATATACAAAGCTATCAGTTCGGTCCCGTTCGGACACAGCCTTACTGAACCGAAGGAGCTCTGCTCCGTCGTGTGCCATGACGTCCCGATTGTACAGGAGTCGCCTATCCACGGTTCGTCGTCTGACGTGGTAGATTAACGGAACTGCCAATCTATCCTGTATCAGACCGCATCTATCTAAAAAGAGGAATGCCTCTGGTGGAATGAAGCCGCTCAAGCGTGCACTCTCAAAATACTCGTCGTTCGGATAGAACGACCCAAAAATTAAATTGTTGGTTGAAGACATAGCTCTTGCAATGTGACCTCGGACGAGTTTTATCACGAAATTGTCAATGCTGTTGATTCGAGCCCCGTTGTATAGGACCTCGTTGGAATAGTAATGCACATAAGAAGATTCGGCTGTTCTGTATAAGCCGGTACAGCGTCGTAAACACTGCCGCTCGAACACCCGAAACTTCTCCATCTGGGAAGGGGCAACGTTGAACCACACAGGACAACCATAAACGATCATCGGCCGTATGAGGGCCATGTAGCAAATTACCTTCACTCTGGGGTCAAGCCGACTGCTAAAAAACAGCCGTTTCGTCAGAGCGAAGGCTTCTCTGGCCCTGGTCAGAGCAGCATTTATATGTCTATCGAAATATAAATACTGATCTAACCAGATACCGAGGTACTTCACTACACTTTTGCTCGCTAATCGCTGCCCGTGAAGATCAACGATAACCATCTTGCGCCAATTCTTGCACGTATCCTTCGTGGCCCCAGCCAACGGAGTCCGGAACAGAATTGTCTCCGACTTCTGGACATTTATTTTCAGTTTCCAGTCGTCGCAATATCGCTGAATCTTGTCGAAATCACGCTGCAAGAGAATTGTAATAACCTCAACCTTTCGGGCCGTTCTGTACGCAATAAGATCGTAGGCGTACGCAATTGCCTTTGTAAGACTACCTATCAGATCGCTGGTGTAAATGCTGAAGAGAATCGGCGAATTCACCGCTCCCTGTTGAAGACCAATTTTAATTAAGAATGTTGTGGTAGAAGTTACATTGCCACTTTTGACAACAAACTTTCTACCGTTAAGCATATCATAAAGTATATACAACAATGGCTTGCTTATGCCAAGCCTGCTCAGTTTTAGGTAAAGATCCTCTAACCATACGGTATCAAAGGCCTTTTCCAAATCAACCAAAACAGCACCTGTGCATTGTTGTTTTGTTTTATTCCATTGGATATCAGAAACGAGTTTAGACGCAGCATGAATTGTGTCATGACCCGCCTTGAACCCGAACTGTTTATCCGGAATTATTTTGTTGTCCGCAGCCCACTTAGTCAGAGCCCTATTGATGATCTTTTCGAAAACTTTGCTGATGCTCAGAAGAAGACTTATCGACCGAAGATTTGACGGGTTGGAGTTGTCCTTTCCCTTTTTCGGGAGAGGGTGAACTACAGCGGTCTTCCAATGCACTGGATAATATGCATTATTCAGTGCATTATTGAAGAGTGTGGTGTAAATGTCAATTGCCTCCATCGGTAAATGTCTTAGTACAACGTTGGATATACCATCGACACCTGCTGACTTTTTATTTTTTATTGAGTTGAAGATGAGCTGAAGCTCAACCTTCGTCACTAACAGGACAGTCCAACGCACTAACCATCATACCACGGGTACCACAGTGACAACTTTAATTATCAAATTATTTTAGAACACTGTTGTACAATGTACAGCAATTTATGATGACTCGCTACATATGAAAGCAATCCAAGATTCCAACAGTTTTCTAAATATGCCATATTTAAGAGCTAAATCACAGTGGTGCATTTCACGCAAAAATGTAAGAAACTGTTTGGAAAATAGCTTTTTTTTCAAAAATAAAATATACTTTTCGTGTTTTCATTTCTATTAATGCGAAGAACGCTACAAAACTTGAAAAAATCCAGAAAATGAGAGAAGATCTGATATGAAGAATTGTCGGGCTTTTTTTTATTATTACTATACCTATCAGTCTGTTTATTTTGATATTAGTCAACAGAACTTTAAAATTGTAGAGAGAAAAATGTTTGGTTCTTGAATTTAGCCATTAGTTTAACAAAACTGTCACTTTTGTAGCTTTTGGGACATTTACATACATATATTATTGAAATTCGTGTTTAAATCTCAGTTCTAGATTCACTTCAAAAGCAGATTTACATATTTAATTTTGTAAGATATTTTGTATTCAACAGAAAATTAATTTTGAAAGAAATAAAATGCACGACTGGGTCGTTAGAACTTGCTAATTTCTCCCAACAAGTAGGTTTAAAAATATTTCCTATATTTTAAAATTTAAAAATGTATCTGCAAAATAAGTTTTTCTCAAAAATTTAAATGGAATTTCATTTCTCAAAACTTATTTTTTTTTCGAAAATCATTTTAAATTTTAAATTTTGTCTTAAAAATATTTTGTTAAGCACTAAATAAAGTGCTTATAAATATACATTTAAATTTCGTTAAGAAATATTGACCCCTTTGTGAGATATCGAGTTTTGTAAACAAAATTAATAGGTATTATTTTTAAAAATTTAAAAAAATGACATTTTTGATCATCAAAAATCATCATCAATTTGATCATCGACAAGAACCTGCACAAAAAGAGAAGATAATTGAAATCGGTCCATTAGTTCTTGAGAAAACTTAAAAACAAAATAAAAGTTATGAGGGGTTCCCTTCTGGAGCAATACCAAAATATGTTTCTCTTGTAGAAAGAAGCCAAATTAAGAATACAAAATTTAGAGAAAGTTTTAAAAAATCACATATTTTAACAAACAAATTTGTATTAATAAAATAAAAAAACGCCTTACGCTATTTGGCTGAAAACCTTAATTTCAATCAACACAATTGTTTGGACTGTAGAGGCCAGAACAGATAGACAGACGGACGAAATCGGGGTACCCACGTTTTTCGACTTCTCTACCATCGTAATGTCATGTTTGATTAAATGCTCTAGTTCGATTTCTTGCTACATATTTCCTACATGTCACAAGTAAAAACCACTTTTATATGTGTCAAAAAAATTTAATAATAAAATTGAAGACTAGTTTTAGGAATTTAAAGGCAACTTAATATAAAATTGATGATCTCTTATTCAAGGTTTCTATCTTTCTTTCTTTAAAGAACCTGAATACAAATTTTGTGAAAATAATTTAAAGCATGACTAAACTTTTTTCAAATTCTAAATTGAGTGAAAACAATAATTTTAGTTGTTTTAAAAATTTTAAATTACTAACAAATTTTGAGATGAAATCTTTAATTATACAACTTAACTGTATAAGCTTTATGGCTCATATGACCCCCTCCTGGATGGTCCATTGGTCAAAAGTTGATGAATTTGTGCTGTGTTTTTCGAATAAGGCGGAATATCCGATTCATATTATATTCATGGTTCAGTCTCCTGTTAAAAGTAGTACTTTTAGCAACAAAGATTAAGGAAGTAAAATACAAATTTTGTTTTCATATACACAAAATATATAATCCAAAATATAATGCAGGTCATATCCATTAACGCAATACGATTAGTTTTGAATTGAATGAAATTCCTAAAAAAAAAAACAAATTATCAACCAGGGGGGTCATGACTCCTATGACTTGTACTTCAGTATTCAAGGTGTTTAACTTCGAATATAAATTTGAGAAAGCATAAACTATTCAACTAACACAAAATGCTGTCCATTAAATGTTTTGTAAGTCCTATAACTATATCTAAAGTTAGTGGTTTATCATTTTGCCCATCCTTAAAAAATTAAAACCACCAACTTTAACATTAATACTAGACACTACCGAACCTTCCTACAAAAATATTTATTTTCCTTTCTTTTCATTCATAAAACAACAAGCAAAGGACATACACATACTCACCAAAGAGAGTCGTCTTTGCTTTTATAAAGCGTTTACATTTAATTAAAAACAAAATGTTAGTATTTGTGTTTGGTGTTATTATAACGGTGCTTATATTTGTTTTTTACTTTCAATTAAAAATGGAATTTTTAAAACCTTAGTTGAAAAGTTATGACATTTTTAAAATAAACAATTAAACGGTTTTTTACGACGAAACAAACATGTAAACAAAACTTTCATATAAAATTTAACGTCTATATTATGGTAAGTTAGACAAATTAACTAAACAAACATTTCAAACTAAATGATTTATTACTATACCAAAAATTATAATAATGATGAACAAAAATAGATTAAACGAGTGTTTGTTATATTCATGTCCTCACATCCTTCGCTGTCATCCACAGAATTGCACCTTGGACATGGTATTTATAATTATTTGAGGCCGCACCTACATCTCGCGTTTAGCAAAGAAATACATTTTGTCTAAGAAAAACCACCCCAACAGTATAATGTCCTTCCAAAATCGTTTTGTCTTGAGTATCCAAAACGTTGGTTCTAGGTAGTAGGATCAATAAGTGCATTTTGTTAATGAGTCCTGGTTGTTTAGTTATGAAGGTATTGTTTGAATCGAAACTAATACACGTTAATATTATTAACTCATAATAATTTAAATAAAGTTAATTAATAATAATAATAAAACAACTTGAGAAGTCGCGAATAGGCTGCTGGTGTATGCTTGTGATTTTGGTAATAACTTAATTTGTGAAGTGTTGAAATTAATGTGAACTGTTGTTAAGAAGTTAAATTTTTGAGCAGACGAAGGGATACATCAGTGAAATTTTTTAAAGTAAATTAGAAAATCTCTGGCTTGTATCTTAATCGACAAGGAATTATTATTATTACTATAATTTATCAATAAGCAATTAACATATTTTAAAGGCAATGCAATTGTAAGTTTCGCAAGGTCTTAGTTAAAATCCAAATTAAAAATAAATGCGTTTTTTTCGTATTCCATATATAGTAAAGTGAGAAATTGCCAACAAAACGATCCGCAGTAGTCCGGTTTTTATATTTGAAAGTTGATACAACTGAATATTTGCCAGAATAATTTATCAAAAAATTCCAAAAAAAAATAGCGAAATTCAGACCAGGGGTGAAATCGTGTAAGCTGATTTTTGATAGTTGACCATCAAAATCAAGAAAATACGTCTGTGTAATGTGAAAATCGATTTCAAAGTTTTAACAAAACAATTTGACATAAAATAAAAACTTCAAGAAGGGGGTTTGTTCGTAGACTACTACATTAACATGTTGTGTTGAAGCGACCTTGAAGCTCGCCTAAATTCTTTATATACCTGAATTGAGTTGAAATTATATACCTGAATCGAGCGCTCGGAAATTTGTGAAGAAAAACCTGTGTGGAGGAGTTGGTTTTACAGATAATGCGTTATGGTTTGTTTATTTGCATGTTTGTGTACAAAAAATATAGTTTTGTTTTAATCAAATAAAAAAAAATTGCACATGGAGTAGGTAGCATATTCCTATATGGTGCTGAACTATTCAGTTTTTCTTCTTAACACGAATTAAACTATCTCACTTGCACTTCATAAGAAACATCGAAACACCATTTGCATTTTAGAAAGTGCTGTCAAACTTAATCATTTTTAAATCTTCTTGTGCGGTGGAAACACCAAAAGAAACTGAGATAAACCTTTAGTGGAAACATAGCAAAACATAAATATCTTTTCTATTGTTTTCTCTTGCAAAATAAGCCCAGTTAGTCCATTTTCACTAACAAAACTAAACAATATCAACAGTAATACATTGGTTTTTTCCCCAATGGAAAACACACATAATTCCAAATTCACAGCTGCTCAACGAACACAGCCATCGAGATACAAATGCAATATCAATCGCACCAACATTTCAGAACGAAATCACATAAGATCCATTCGAGGCTCGTATAAATGTCAAAAACCTATCCATAGTGAGATTCTACTCGAACTTTTATCGGTGTTGTTCATACTATGGATATTGTTTTTGTTATTCGTGTAAAATCCTACTATACTATGGATAGATTTGCCTACAAAACACGGGTAATATCTGTATATGTATATCACGTCAGGTTCTTGAGATATTACGTTTTATAATTTTATAAAATAAAACAACTTTTATAAGGCTTTTAGAGGTTTGTAAATTCTCAAGGCTTTCCCAATTTACTAATTAACCGTGTTTTATTTTTCTCATGATCCATATCAGTTTTTCTATTTCACACTAGGTGATATTTTGTCTTGTAAAAATTAGTATCACTTCCAACAATTTCAATAAAAACAGTGGTGCAATATTAAAAACAACCTATTGTTAAGGGTTTGACACTTTACTAGTTAACAATTTGCTAAATATTTAGAAATTTACAAAAGGAGTCCAAAATGTTAAACCTTTCTTTTCGTTTTGGTAACAAGTAAATTGCTAATTGCCTTTAATTTAAAAACGAGCATCCAAACATGTCTAAAAAAGGGACAGTTTGTGAAAATAAACAAAACAAATACGCTCAAACAAACCTATTGATTTGAATTCTCGACTGTTGACTGGGCCATTCCATCCATTACTCTTATAAGGATAATTGTACAGATGTCATATCATTTAAGCAAATTGCCTAAAGTTAAAGAAGCCATTCCTTGATTTTAACTTTAGCATATTATTGGAAAAAGATAGTAAGATGGTAAAATCGTTTAAAATTAGGTAAATTATCTTTTAAGCTTAGTAAATTGCTAACTTTAATATTTTACTAAATTTTTTAAAATTTTCCGCCAGTGTATCTACATACATTACCATTTTCATTCATCTGGAAATGAAGTTTTTTTTTAATTATATAACGAAAAGCTTAATGTTTATTTATTTTGTCTGCAATCGATAAAATAATAGAAATGTTAAACGAAACAGAACATAATTTGGTGACATTAAAATAAAGAAAAATAGCAAACTAATGTATATTTGACAAAATATATAGGCTTGCTTATTTATGTTATGTATTATTTGTTTATTGTCCTCCATTGAAAAGAGGACATTGTTTAATATAATGGGTGATTTTTTAAGAGCTTGAGAACTTTTTAAAAAAAAAAAACGCATAAAATTTGCGTAAAGCGCGAAACACATTTCGAACCGAACACTGATTTTGGTAATAAAATTCAATGATTTGCAAGCGTTGCTCGTTAGTAAGTCTATTCATGATGAAATGTCAAAGCATACTGAGCATCTTTCTCTTTGACACCATGTCTGAAATCCCGCATGATCTGTCAAATACTAATGCATGAAAATCCTAACCTAAAAAAAATCACCCGATGTATCATTTTTCAATAAAAAAAAAAGAACAAACTAATCATCGTGGAACAAAATGATCCGAGCTGTTATTTTTTGATCTGATCTTGTTTGGGTCATTGTGATAATAAAACGCGGCCATTATGTCCATTTTTAAAGAAAATGAGCACACCAAAAAATAATTTTTTTACAGGATATAACGGTCTTAACAATGGCTTTTCGATTATAATCATAAATATCAAAATTTTACTTATTAACGTATCCATTCATCAAAAAATGAGCTTCATCGCTGAACAAAATTTTCTTGTGCTTGATTATCGTTCGTCTTCAATTCGTGCACGTCGCACAAGTTGGATTATGTAAGCCCGAAAACCAAACTAAGTATAAATCAAGTGATATCTGTTAAAAAGATCAACTCCAAAAAACACCCGTTACAATGACATTTTTGTTATATTTATGCAATTTTAAACCTCTAAGCCAGTTAAGGTAAAAATGCCTCTATTGAGCTTTGTCAAACCTAAACACAACATTTTTGAAGTTTTGAGACAATTTTAATCTACCGTATTTGGCGTTTAAGAATTCGACTATGACGCCAGTTTTCATCTTTGAAAACAAACATTGGAATTTTTATGACAGGTCGTCTATAGCTATCATTAAACATTTCTGTCATTGAGACAAATTTCCTGATTGTAATCCACCGACAAATTTTTACTGACAGAAATCTGTCATTGGAATTGTGTGGAATTAGAACACAAATCCGTGGAACGATTCGTTTTAATTTTGAACCTGAAAGTATCAGCTGTTCAGGAAAATTAATTTCCGTCCGGAAAATAGAAAAATACATTTTTAGAGAAAAATCTTTGTAAATGGAATGGAATAGTATACTATCATGAATAGGAACGAACGGAGTGACGTCTGGGCAAACATCAATGAACTATGTAATATAACTGCAAAGTTTGTGGAGAGTTTCAATTGGGGGAAATTTGGAGACAATTTGACAATACAAAACAGAGAAGAATGTATACAAAAGTAGCTATGGTTGGAGGGAGACAATAAAGAGACATTTTTTTTGTTTATTTATATATGTATTGTATGTATTAAGCAATAATAAGGACAAATACCAATAATTTTGTAACTGTTGCCGGTTAGCCGATTGCCAAAGAATATAACAAAAATACGTTGAAATACCTATTTTCAAAACAAAAAGAAAGTAGGTACAATGTTTTTGTTTTTCTTAGGTATATATGCATTTACATTATGTATATTTGATCAAATTATTCAAGTTCTTAAGAAGAAACCTTGAATAAGAGATCGCCAATTGACTTTAAATTTCTGAAACTCGTCTTCAATTCTATCTTATTTTTTTCTTTGAAGCAAATAAATACTGTAAGACATTCTTAAAGTGTTTTTTTCTTTCAAAATGGATTTCCTAATAAATACAAAATCTTTTAAGATCTTAAAAATGAAAGAAATCTACTTTTTGAAGTGAATTTGCTTTGGAAGCTCTAGAACTAAGATTTAAATACGAATTTCAAGAATATAAATGTACCATAAACTAATGGCAAATTGAAATACATAATAAACATTTCATATCTATTAATTTACTATAAAAACGTTTTCGACATCTGTTATAATTGTGAAAAAAAAATCGAATTGACAAAAAAACATTACAAAAGTTGGTAAAAATTGATTTTCGACTCAAATATCTTTTAAAAAATTTAAGATATTGGCTTCAAACTAATTTCATCTTATAGAAAATATTCAGTAACATTTTTTATAAAAAACAACATTCAATTTTTTTTTTGGAAAAATTAAAATCTGCAAAAATTAATACGTAAAATTGGTAAAAATTGGATTTCGACTAAAAATCTCGTTAACCAGAAAAAGATTTTTAAATCAAACTATTTCTTAAAATTTTTAGGAAAAGTCAACCTACAGTTTTTTCTATATATATGTACCTATAATACTTTATAACTTTGCTTACAATAGTATACCAAATACAAATAACCTATGACAAAAATGTAGCTATACCTATACGTAGATAGGTAAAGGTACAAATTTAAAAACGCTAGCTAATCGTTGGATAGGTACAAATTTGAAAACACTAGCCAATGAGTGTTTTCAAACTTGAACCTATTCAACTTAGTAACAAAAATTCTACCTACCTGCCTGCCTACATACATAACTGCCTCAAAATTGAATTTCCCTACCTAGCGTATTGTTTCTTTCCAAAAAATGGTTTGATTTAACTTCTGTAGTCGCCACAACAAATTTTCAGTATTCCGAGCGCCGCCTGTCAACCATCAATGAACTAAAAATTCATGTTCCATAAGAGTACTATAGTTTTTATATACAAAGGAAAAATAAATGCGGAATTACACTTTTTTTCTCCAAAACAAATTTTTTTTGTAGTTTCCGATCGATCAGTATATAATTTTCATTTCTAATCAAGGGGAAACACAGTCAAATTTCCATTCAAAAAATTTTCCGAATTGATTTCAATGATAGCTGTAACTGACCCACTATGTCGAAATTGCAATATAAACTAAATGCTCTCTCATATAATGCCCATTACTTTATCCGTGTAAGGGATGCTTTAACTATACTCTTGTAGCCCTCTATCGGCCAATAGCGAATTATTGAAAGCTGTCAAAACTGACATTTCTGGCAAAAAAATTCCACCCATTTCTCCAGGCAGTTGAATTCAACTTCAACTGTCATTCCAGTTCAGTAAATTTTTTCAAGCAAATAGCAAGCAAACCATAAAATCAGAACCACACGACGTTTGAAAAAGTTGTGTTATTCATTTCTTATTTTATTTTACATATTTTTCTACTAAGCCTAAAAAGTAACATTGGAATTGAAATCGTAATCTAAACAAACGAACCTCTGACTAAAAACGTAAATCATACTTATTTATCCAAAAGAAAGATAAACCCTCGAAATTCGTGTAAAATGTTTTAAATGTTTCTGATAACAAGAACAAAAGATTCAAAGTGCACAAAAATTAGCTAGGAAATGTGAGTACTTCTTCTACCTAGCACCTATCTACCTACCTATCTATATGTTTAGTTGGAAATATATAAAAATATAAAGAAGAAAGAAATGAAAAAACCTTATTTGTTTAAACAAGAAAAACAATCTCCCTTCCTCTCGATCTCGGGCTCTCCTTTGCTTAGGGAAGGGAAACCGAACCATGGTTAAAGAAATTAGAGTTGTTGCTTATGTTTTTTAGTGACGTCATTGCGTTTTTTCATCATCATCATCATCATCATCATCAGCACGAACTAAAATGCTCACTCGCTACTCTACTCGACTCACTTCTCAGCATTTACTGATTGGATATTATGAGTTGTGACCCCTTTTTGCGATTAATTTAAGCAAAATTGTATTTTTATTGCCAACAGGGGTCACATATTGTTTAAACACATTACAAATGAATGTATGTACATTTTATATGTCTGGGACTGGGTGGTGTTTTTTCTTTCTCCTGGTGTTGTTCTCCTCTTGCCATCCATGGGAATGAACTTATTAAGAAAAAACGAAAGTAAAGGGCGGAACCAGTGGCAGCAGGCAAAGACAAGACAGAAAAAAAGACATATAAGACACAGTGGTTTCCAAGAACAAAGATTCAGAGAAACCACGTCGGTCGCTTCTTTTAATCAGTTTTCGTCGCGCCGCTTTTAATCGATGTTGATGTGATTCATAGTCGACCGACCCTCTTTTTGCTTGAGAGAGAGAGGAAAGAGGCAAATTGTTTTGATTTATTTTACTCTTCGTCCTACATTTACTATGTACTTTTGGATTTTCTGTTCGATGATAAATATTAATTTTCAGCTATTCACTTGACGGGCAGAAAACGGCAAAACGAATTTCTCATAAAGCATGACATCTTACGTGAGAACATTGTACGAGTTCGTTGGTGAACCCGGGACATCTGAAATTTCCATTAATCCAGGTGACATTTTGACTGTTCTGCGCACAGATGTCGGTGAAGGCTGGTGGGAAGGTAAGAATCCCGCCGGTCAAACTGGCCTCTTTCCTGCCGGCTATGTCGAAGTGATGTCAGCAACTGAAGTGGCCCAACAATTTAACGGAGGTGGATCAGCTGCTACGGCTCCTGCAGCACCAACACCAACAGCGTCTTCTCAACAACCACCACGCTATGATCAAACTGCGGATGATTTCAACGAAGGTGATGATTGGGAAGATGACTGGGACGATGACAACGAAACGTATTCGGAGATTGGTCCATCGGCGGGTGGGAATCACCAGACCGGCTCAAGTAAACACACTGGCTATGGCTTATCGCATTCCGCTAGTAGTTATGATAATAAAAACTTGCCTGCTGCACCAGCTGATGATCTTATATCGCTGTCTTCGTCACATCCAAGTGCTGCAGCTACAACTGTCAAGAAATCTGGAATGTTTGCCAAGAGTTCGGATTCGTATATTCTTGGTTTAAGTAACAAAGAGAAGTTGGCGGACTCGGATATAGTTTATGTTACACAAACAGATAATTATTATCATTGGCAACCCAATAATCAACCGTATACGGTTCGTGTAGCAAGTCCAAAGAAGGAGACCAAGTTCAAAGGGATGAAGAGTTTCATAGCTTATCAGCTCACACCAAGTTTTAATAATATTTCGGTAAGTTGTTGTTTTATTGAACTTTTTGAATTTAATTTGTTTGTCTTTTTTTAATTTTATTTTTTATTTGAGGCAGGTCCACAGTTTAAAACTAAACTAGTTAGTGAATAATTTGAAGATAAATCGAGGTGTTTATTTAATTATTAAAATGATTGTGTTTTAAGGTGGAGGTAGAAGGTGATGAACTATTATCATCTTCTCTAAAAATGTCCTGTACAACAGGTATTGGTCCAGAAAGATAGTTAGGCAAGAATGATAGTCACAAGTAATCTTTACTAAGTGACTCAATTAGAAGTGGAGTGCGCCGTTTTGATACCATAACTCGTTTAACGTATTAATAAGAAAAATGACGTATGATAGATCGGTAGAAAGACCTCTAAGCTAGTTTTCCCTAGAGCCATTTTGACGCGTGCAGTAAGAAAATCAGATCTTTGGTTTTCATTTCGAAACGCTCAGTAAGCCACAGCCGAGAAATAGGTTTCTATAGAATTTTTTTTTCAGAAATAATACAAAATTTTTCGAGAAACAGAAACAGGTTCTTGCTATCAGTTCTTTTTTGAACCTATTTTAATTAGCTATTGCATTTCTTTCGATATTTGATGTATTGAAGGGAATTTATTTTTCAAGATATATTCAAAATTTCAAGTCAATCGGTTGAAAATTGTCTAAGTTATGAATTATTTTGCAAAATTTAAAATCTTTAATACTTTAATTCAAAAACCAAATAAAGGGTGATTTTTTAAAAGCTATAGGAAAGTTTTTCAAAAAAAAAAACACATAAAATTCAGAAAAATGCATGAAATCTTTATTTGAATCGATAATACGGTCCATATAATTTAACGTTTGAAGATTATTTCGTGCAAATGGTGACCTTGTGTGCGCCTCAAATGGTTCATCCGTTTAGCCCAATTTTGGCATACTCTTTTTTTTAACATTTCGGCCGGTGTCTCACTAATAAATGCTTCAATGTTGTCTTCCAATGCGTCAATTGAAGCGGGATTGTCTTTATAGACATGAGTTTTAACATAGCCTTACGATTCGCATCATCTTTGAAGAAGTACGGTCCAATGATATCACCAGCTCATAAACCGCACCGAATTGTGACTTTTTCTGGATGCATTGGTAGCTCTGGCTGTTATTCACTCCAAAATCGACAGTTCTACTTATTTACGTACCCATTGAGACAAAAATGAGCTTCGTCACTAAACATAATTTTTCGGTAAAAAAGTGGATCTTC
Organism: Eupeodes latifasciatus; assembly: GCA_920104205.1. Classification (NCBI taxonomy): domain Eukaryota; kingdom Metazoa; phylum Arthropoda; class Insecta; order Diptera; family Syrphidae; genus Eupeodes; species Eupeodes latifasciatus. Next base: position 57,221,891 of record OV049924.1, read on the forward strand.
GGCCAACTTTCCATTCACCAAAAATTTTACGTTGCAGTAGGTCGTTCGGCTTCAATTCTTGCACCAGCTGTATTTTGAAAGGCATCACACCTAAATCCTTCCGCAAAATTTTCCACGTTGTAGAGTAACAGAGGCCCAATTGCTGCGAACGGCGACGAATCGATAATTGATGGTCATCCTCATCATTAACACTGGCCAACAATGTAAATTTGGTGCGAAATTTAGTCACAATAGCCCGGATAGCCGCTTCAGTGGGTCGAATAAACTGACCATAAAATGGAAGAAGTGCGCGATGAACTTTCTTAACAGAGCACGCATATTGATAATAAAATTCAATAATTTAAGACGATTCATGGTTAAATTATATAGACCAAACTGAAGATGTTTGACAGTAAAACAAAACACCAAACGTGCGTCAGCTGTTTAAACCAGTGTTGCCAAAAAGATAATAGCTAAAAAATCACCCTTTACTAAAAGATTTTTTCTGGCCATAATGTTAGGGGACAATATTTCTAAGATCGTTTATATAACAATATTGAATATAACATTATTGAATTGGTTGCGTGCTCAACATATATAAATTCTCTAGTCAGAATGGTAGCACCTTAAATAAGTAAGCACTAAAGTCTGTTCTTTCCGAAATCATGGAAACACTGAGTAATTGACTGCTTAAGAAATATCTTGAGAAATGAAAACTTAATGACCGGCAGTTCGGTTTTCGTAGCAATAGGTGTGTTGGTGATCTCATGATTCATCTCACCCAACAGTGAAACAAATCTTTATATCATTTGGAGAAAGTCAGGTTATTGCATTTGATAGAGTTAGGCTTTAGGTATAGGGGATTCCCAACTTTATTGGTTTACAAACTGTCTTTCAAATCGTTCATTACAATTTGTTTAGGGTGGATTCAAGTCTAAAACCCACAATATAAGTGCTGGTGTGCCCCAGGGCTACATTTTGTCTCCGATCCTCTTCCTCATTTTTATAAATGAATTTCCTGTTCGTTCCCAGACCGATATTTTAATGGATTATTCTTTAGTGAAATAGCCACTTGCATTCCTCTTCTTAAGTAGTTTTCAGTTTACCCTTGATTCCAACTTCTGCTGTACTGTAAAGTACAAAGACTCGTTCCTTAGTCGTACAAGTGAATGTGGAATGCCTTGATACGGTATGTATTTCCTTTTCATTGCAATGCTCAAAAATTCTAAACCAATGTTTTCAATGCTCAGCAGTGGGTATGGTGAAGATTGTCCAACATGGTTTCAAGTTGTTTTATATGTCGGCCGAATTCGCCAGCCCGATTTGCCAGCCCGTTCGTTTTCCATAATTCCACTTTAGTCTCGATTTAAAGTACAAACTCCATTTACGCAATTAATAGAAATTATGATAGTTCCAATAACAGAGGTGGTTGCACTTACTGAATATTAAGATATTTTTCCTAAGGAAGTAAGATATTTTACATTGAGTAATCTCTTCCAGATTAAGCTCTAGCCACAGAATTTGTAAGAGCTGATTCCTCTTCTTTTATGCGGTGTATCAACAATAGCATTAAAAACCTCTTAATCTAAAAAATCTCACTTCTTTTTTTAATATAATGCACAAATCAAGGTGGCATTTTTGAAAAGTTGCATTGTTGGAGTCAATGCGTGCTACAAATTCAGTGTTGCGAAAATCGATAAGTCGTATATCGCAGTTACATATATCGAAATCTTTCATACTCGTAACTATGGCATACAAGTTTTTTTTTTTTGAACTTTGATTTGTGTTTGTTTGATATTATATTTCAATCGATACATATGAAAAGATCGATCGTACTAAAGCTGTGTACGTCCACAATATCATCTTTGACTTTCATCAACGTAACCAGTTCTTCAACGATTAATTTTCAGTCCTAGTACTCCTAGATATTTCCCTCTGGAAGACTTAACTTTTAGTCTTGTGTAAAATTCTTTTTGCCAATGAAATCCTTGATTCGAATTCTTAAATCTTGGAACATGTTCAGATGTACCAACAACTTCAAAACAGATCTGAATCCAAACCAAAAACCTAATTTTGTATGGTTGAATAGAAATCCATACAAGTTTATCGGTTTATAACTTTGACGCCCACTTGTTTTTAATCTAACCTCCAATTAACTTTTTCGCCGTCACTGATTTTTCAAATACTACCCAAAAAATAAGTTCTTATCTCCAAAAATATAACTTGATGTTTTGCAATTTGCAAACTTATCAATGATAAAATTTTGTATTTGCTTAGGAACTTAACCGTTTCCCTGTGTTGTGTCTCCTTTTATTTTATGCCCGTTTGCATCAAAACAAAGTTCTAATAGAATGTCAATTCAAAAAATTCCCTCAGGTTTCCCGCCGTTATAAACACTTCGATTGGCTGCATGAACGGTTGGTTGACAAATTTTGCCTCATTCCCATTCCACCGCTTCCCGATAAGCAAATTTCCGGACGATATGAAGATCAGTTTGTCGAACATCGTCGTGTTCAATTGCAAGAATTCGTCGATTGGGTTTGTCGGCATCCGGTTCTGTCGAAATGTGAAGTCTGGTATCATTTCCTCACATGCACCGATGATAAAATCTGGAAATCTGGGAAGCGGCGTGCCGAACGTGACACTTATGTCGGTGTGACTTACTGCTGGGCGATATATGCCCCAGAGAAGACTCTGCTCACATCCTTTGTTGACTCGCAGTTGGAAAGTTGTGCCAATTTTTCACATCTTATGGACGGTGCTGTGAAGAATCTATTGACCATTGCATCGGAACAAACGAAACGTAATCAAATCCAATCGAAAAAAGATTTTCAACGCATCGGCGACGGGATGTGCGATTTGGCTAAGGCTTTGAATGTTGACGAGAGGCGTGTAGCTCCAGTTGGACATTCCCTGTCGGAGAGTGTTGGCCGTGTGGGAGGATTGTTTATAAGCATTGGTCAGATGTTCGGGGAACAACCGAGATTGGATTGGATTCCTCTCTCAGATCGATTACATATTTACAGGTATGTTTTTAAATGGCATAAGTTTTGCTACGTGAGTTGTAAGTTATATTAATTTTCTGCTTGTTGTTATTTCAGAGGAGTGCTTAACAGTTTCCCTGATATTCTGTCAACCCACAAAGGTGCAGTTCAAAAGAGAAAAGATTGCGAGCGTTTAGTTGCTGATCAGAAGATGGGAAATCATCAATTGGCCGAAGTTAATCGTCGGGTGGATGTTATGTCTTATGCTGTTATGGCAGAAATGACACATTTCCGTGAGGAACGAGATAAACACTTAAAGGAAACTCTCAAGGACTTTGTTGAAGAACAAATCAAATTTTATTCCAATATTGTAGCTAGGCTACAAGAAGCTCATCAGCAATTTTTCTAAAAAGAAAAACAACAACCGCTTTCCTTTTGGTTTTCCTTTATGTTTCATCTTTTTTAAAGCCTGTGTACTTTGTGTGTTTTAATATAATTTTGTATTTGTCAAAATGCACGGGCCTAGCGCATTACCAAGCAAACAATTGTAATTTTGTCTCGTCAATACTGTGTCTTTGCTTAAGAAGCATTTTCTTACGCTTGTCTTCTTCTTGTTTGTTAGAATTTATTCTTAAAAAAAAAAACCAAATTCATTCCCAACTTTTGTTTTCAAAGAGGAAATTATTGTTAAAGTTTCCTTCATCATTTACAACATAAAATATCCATACATATATTTTTTTTAATGAGCATAGCTAAATTTATTGTTTTTCTTTGTTTCGAAATCTTTATATTGCTTAAATAATTTTTAATCAAATTTATACAAAAATAATAATGCTTTGGTTATAGTAAAACAATTTATTTTTATACCAATTATAATTATTTTTTGATTTAACAATTTATTCAATGGAAATTGTTTATTTTCTCTTTTGTTTGTACATTTATTCGTTTTTTAATAATAACGCTAAACAAATAAGCTATTTCTGCTACAATTTATGTAAAACTGAACGTGATGTTGTTTAGATTTTTAAGTATTATAATTAAAAAAAATAATATTGAATGAAATAACAGCAAAACAGAAAAACTTATAATAAAGAAATATATATATATTTATATACTTTGTAATGTAAATTAGATGATTTTTTGTATAGTCTTGTAGTAATATTTTTGCAATTCCTAATAATATAGGGTTTTCCAATAAGAGATTCCATTTTGATACTAAAAAAACGTATGTTTATAAAGATAAATCATACAAATGACCACCATTCTTCTTAATATTGTCTATGACTAATTCGAGGTAAATTGCATCCAGTTCATGATTGCATCGTCTCCGAAATCACCCCCTTTTATTCAACTTGTTAAAAACTATAGCTGTTTTATCTAAAGCTTACAACATTGGAAGGATGTTACATTGCTGGCGTAATTAATGAGCTAATGACCAGGCCCACTGGTGATCTTATGGTTCATCTCACCGTCATTATTGCACTTGATATTTCAAAAGCATTTGATAGGGTTTGGAATCAGGCTTTCCTATCGAAAATGCGTGCTTTCGCTTTTCATGAATCCCTCCTTCATTGGATTAGTAATTACCTTTCGAATCGTTCAATACAAGTTGTATTGGATGGATTCAAGTCTGAAAACCACAAAGTAAATGCTGGTGTGCCCCAGGGCTCTGTTCTATCTCCAACACTCTTTCTTATTTTTATTAATGATCTCCTGTCTGCAACTTCTAATCCAATACATTGTTTCGATGACGATAGTACTCTTAGCTTTTCATATTCGTTTTCAGATTCACATCCCTCTTCTTCGGATGTTGAACTGCAACGACAAAATATGATAAGCTCATTAAATTCCGACTTAAACAGCATTGTTCAATGCGGATTAAAAACCGCGTGGAATTTAATGCTTCGAAAACCGAATGCAGTCTTGTATCGTTAAAGCGAGATATACTCCCCTTTCCATTATCCATGGATGGCACTTGCATCGAGGAGACTGAACATCTCGATATTCTCGGTATGTGTATCACTAACCACCTTTTGTGGAACGCGATACGCGATGTGGCCAAAAATGCCGAAAGATGTTTGGGTTTTCTAAGGCGATGCAAGAAGTTTTTCTCCCCCTCTGATCTGGCTGTTATCTACAAGACTTATATATATGTAAATATTTGATGGTTTTGGTCTCCCGTTGTGTTTTGATATGATGATTGTCAATCATCGGCATCATACAGTGAACAACAATAACGCCCGAAGATGGAATAATAATTCCGAAACGCGTCGCGAAAAAAAAAATAAAATTATTTATAATTTAGTTGTGGTTTAATTTTGTTATTTATATTAAAATAAAATAACTTTAAAAACAAATCTTTTTGATTTTATTATATATCTTATATATGTATGTACGTCCAAAGCTTGAGTATAACTCCCATATCTGGGCTGGTGCTCCTGCAACTTATTTAAGCCTCTTGGACAGTACTGAACGTAGAGCATTTAGATTGATTGGTGATACTCGTATTACCATCATAAGATCATTTACGTCGCTTGAACATCGTCGAAATGTTTCTTGTCTCACCCTCTTTTACCGTTATATTAACGGTTTATGCTCTAAAGAAATAGCCAGTTGCATTCCTCCCCTTAAACAGTTCAACCGTAATACTCGCGCTTCTGGGAATGCTCATCAATACTATCAATACGAGCCATACTTCGGTCGTACTGTCAAGTATAGAGATTCGTTCTTTAGCCGTACTATGCGAATGTGGAATGCCTTGCCACACTCTGTCTTTCCCAGACATTGCAACATGCTTAAATGAGTTCCTGAGTCCGATTTCCGGTTTAGCTTGTAGGCAAACCAATATGGCTTTCATGAAAGAAAAAAAAAATACATCATAACATCCTAAGGATTTTCTGGGCAAACCGTATATCAAATGAGGTCCTATAATACGAAGGTGTAAGTGGCAATGGATTGGACATACGCTTCGAAAAGGTAACGACTGCATTGCAGGCCAAGCAATGCAGTGGAATCCGCTCACACAAGAAGGAAGAAGAGCTGGACGACCGAGAAGCACATGGCGCAAGGCAGTTGAGTAGGAACCAGGAGGGAGCTGAAACACATCTCCGGAAACCGTATACGATGGCGCGTAGGCGTAGTAGAGGCCCTATGCCGCTTAAGGGGTTCCCAGCGGACTTAACAGGTCTAAGGACCTAAGTAAGTAAGTAAGTATGATATTTCAATAGAGGATTGTAGAGACAAAGCTTGATAATGCGTCTATGTGGTTAAAATATTCGGGTTTGCAAGCAGGATTAAAGGAGAAGTGCGAATTTGCTACCTTTGAACCTTGTGCAGCACATTCTCTTAACTTAGTAGGCCTTCATGCGGCTGGTTGTGTACATAAGGCAACAAGTTTCTTTCAAGTGGTTTAAAAAAATATACAAAATTTTGTCTGCTTCTACCCATCGCTGGAATAAATTGAATGAATGTTTAGGTTCACATGGAGTTCTTAAAAGCCTTTCTGAAACAAGATGGTCTGCACGAGCTGATGCAGTTAACGCGCTCCATGGTTATAACCAAATTACTGAAGCCTTGAAATCTATGTATCTCTAGAGATGCAGAGCAAGCTCGAGACACAAAAAGCGAAGCGCTTAGCCCGTCTAAGAAAATGTCAAAACTGGAGTTCCTCATTTTAACAGAAATTTGGAGCACAATATTAGAAGGAATTCATAAAACCAGCAAGAGCCTTCAAAAGTAACAATAACGATTGACGTTGCTGCCAATTTGCTTTGTTCACTTTGCTCTTTCATAAATGATCTAAGGGAGAATTTTGATAAATTTGAAGCTTATGTGCCAAAATTCAGAATCCGGATGCTTATTATAAAGACTTAATGCAACGAAAAATAGTACGAAGTTCCCGTGCCACAGCAGATTCAGATTGGGAAAGAAAAGTTTAAAATATCAACTTTTCTTCCAATTATTGACACTATTACTTTGCGCTTAAAATAATGCTATCCAATTGCTATCAAGAAATGAATGCGTTGTTTGGCTTTTTTGTCGATTGCAATAAAGATGTAAATGAAGATCTTATTACAATACCAAAATTGTACAGTATAATTACAGTGGATGAAATTGGGAACACATTTCCAAATTTAGAAACTGCCTGTAGAATTTTTGTATCTTTGATGGTTTCAAACTGCATTGGAGAGCGTTCATTTTCGAAATTTTATCAATTAAAAATAAATTACTGCAGGAAATTGAATTTGATGACTTAATTCATGATTTTGCAACTGACAAAGTCAGAAAAGTATGCCTTCAATAATATTTTATTGTATATTTAAACTTACATATGTATATATCTAAAAAAAAAACAAATAAAAAAAAAAAAAAAATACAAAGAAATAAACTTACATAAAATTAAAAAAAAAAATATAAAAACATTAGAAATCAACCAAAAAAACAATAACAATTATCAAAAATCAACTATAAAGAAAAATGTTCAACTATTGAAGGTAAATTAAAACAAAATATAAAAGTATAAAAAATATCTGTTTTATGTTTTTTGTAGTTCTTTTTAAAAAGTAAAAATAATTAAAAAAAAAACACACAAATTCATTTTAAAATGATTTTTTTCCCCGCTTAATTGCACTAACCATTTTGTCAGATTTGTCGGTCAATTATCCGAGTGGTTCAATTAGCGAAACCCCGCTTAATTGACTTATCTGTTCAATTAAGCGAAACCCGTATAATTGCACGAGTAGGTCAACTAAAAAATAAAATATTCATCCCAGAAATTTACTCTATAAACATTTCAGTGTCAACTTAATTTCGGCGTCTGTTCGTTCGCCATAATAATATCGCCATATAATATCGCTTATACAAAAGTTTTTGAAAAACTGCTTCTGAAGAGACTTAGCAAAATCATAGAAAGAAAGAAGGTTAATCCCAAACCATCAGTTTGGCTTTAGAAATAAGCATTCCACGATAGACCAAGTTCATAGAATATCGGATGTAATAGAAAAAGCATTAGAAGAAAAACAAGTATGTTCAGCTATTTTCTTAGATGTTGCTCAAGCTTTTGACAAGGTTTGGCATGAGGGACTTGAGTACAAACTGCAAAGGGATCTTCCCAGGCAGTACTTTGAAATATTAAAATCGTACATTTCAGACCGATTGTTTAGAGTAAGGTACGATCAAGAATACTCGGAATTGAAGAAAATAGAAACCGGTGTACCACAAGGAAGTTTCCTAGGTCCTACCCTGTATTTACTATACACAAGGGATATTCCAGTTGGTAATCACACCATAATGGCTACTTTTGCAGATGATACCGCAATTTTAGTACCCGACAAATGTGTCTCTAAGGCAGCAGTAAAACTACAACATGCCGTCGACACAGTGAGAGATTGGACCGAAAAATGGCGTATCAAACTCAATGAAACAAAATCTTCAAATAAAAAATTGAATAAAGAAAAATATCCCCTGAGGAAGTAGGGAATTCTTACGAAACGTTGGGAGAAAGAATGGAATAGTTTTTTATTTGCATTCACAAGCCAAAAAGACCAAAAGAGCCCATTTTTAACACAATCAAAATAATTATTTGTCTGTTCTGCTTTATCATTTCTTCGTCAAATTTATATAAAATTTGGGCCCATCAATTTTGGGTCATCCATGCCTTTTTGTTGGAGAAATATTGCAAAGGTACAACATTTATTTTTAAAATACCTTAGCGTTTTGGTTTTTCCAATCACAATCATTTTTTTATCCGTCCAATTATCCGAAAAATGTCCATGTAGGTATTTAGTTTTTCTGCTGCATATTTTTAAGATCAATTAAACGAGTAATTCAACTAAGCGGGGTTCAATTAACCATCTAAAAAGCTTTGCTACTAATACGGGAAATTTTCGTAACCAATTTTTTCGATCCATTAAGCGGAATGTTCAATTAAGCGAGGTGCAACTAAGCGGGGATTACGTATTATACTTTTTTTGGCCCCCAAATCCTGTTGGGCCCAGTGCCCCCAAAACTCTAAAGACGCCCCTGGGTATGTATAGAAATGAATAAAACTATAGCTACAATTTCTTCAATAAATAATAAGTATTTTATTTCTAAAAATTAATCAGTCCATCTGTGTGGTGTAGTGATACGAACTACTCACACCAACAACAACAATAGTAACACATTTTAATTCATTCATTTCCTTTTCCGCTTTAAAAAAATTAACGTTTTAAATAAATTAGAATATGCTGCGGATCTTGTATGACCATTGTAAATTGTTTATCCAAGTTATGCACTTGATAGGCTACTATTTGATTGGTATTCGTTGTATATGGATATTCACTCATAGTCGACGCATACAGAACCCCACGAACTTGAGACTTTCTGCGCTCCATGTAGCCCATTTTGAAATTATGGGGCCAGGTTTGAGGAACTGTCGATACCAGATCACATTGTTCGGGGACATGTTCTGCATAGAAATTATTGGTAAAGGCAGCATTATAAAATTGATGACACAAGCCGTGAGATGTTAAAGTTCCTGTGCCTGGTATTATAGCCGATCCAACTTGATACATTCCACAAACACCCATATTCCAGTTCTGATGGCAGTTCCGGGATATAGTTCCTATGCTTTTGCTCGTGTGAATGCATTGAACATTTTTGGCTGCTGCTGTAGGTTTGAATCTATCAAACCAATCAAATCCTGGTCCAGCCATGTCACAAACTGTTGTTAGAAATAAGAGTTAAGATTTATAAATGAAATGCTATATTTACTATACGCTTACCATCGATTTCGCCTAATCTTTGATATCCATACATTGTTCCAGCTCGTATAGCTATTCGAGCGCCAAGACTAAAACCGAAAATATAACCATTACTGGGATGATATCCTCTAAATTCAAGTTCGTCGAGTTTTTCTTTGAGGATATTCGATAATATGTTGGCATGATGTGTTAGCATTAGGTAATGTGGAATTGATGCTGCGGTTTCATAATCCATGCAAATTATACATCCTCCTCGGTATATTTCTAGATCTATAAATTGTGGGGAGATTTTGAAAGTATGAAATTATTATGTTTTTGTGTTTTGCTGAAAATAGAAAAAATATAAAGCAACTTACTTGTATTTAGATCTTGAACCCAACTTTCTCGGCAACTTCCTCTCCATCCGTGAATGATAATGGCATACGTTGTGCTGCTATTTCCTTGGCATTCTCTATAAAAATGAAAAGATGGATAATTTAGATTGTTGAATTTTTACTTTCAAGTAGTTCCGAAATCATAAACATTCAATTCGTAGGGAATATTCAAGTAGATTAAAACATGTGAAAGGGCAGGAAATAATCGTAAAAAGTAAATTTTTAAATAATATAGTTTTTCCAATAACAGGTTTCATTTTAAACGGCCAGTGATCTGTTATTTTTTGTACAATTGCTAACTATTGTTGTTATTTTAAAAAAGTATAATTATTGTAACGAATTTTTAATAACTATTTAAAGCCAACTTTTGTTAGAAATAGTTGATCTATCAAATTTCACATATCAAAAATTTGTTTAGAACTATACACTCCGACAGCTGATTTGTGAATTATTACAAATCGTAACTATTTGGCATTCCAACAATGAGAACGTTTTGATGACGTTACAAACCGTAACAATCTCAACGTGTAGAAATGACGACTGTAAACAAAAGTGACAATTAGTTAGAGAAAGAACAAACCGCAGGGATCTGTTCTTTGAAATATTGCACTATTGTTGTTAAGACAAATAATAATAAATTGTTTAAGAGCCTGGTCAAACAGAACGCGGTCCGACAGGACTATCAGAACGCACCGCTGCCCTCCCCGTCTTCTTATATGTCAAACAGAATGCGGTCAGCTTTCGGCGTTCTATTGAGTCAAGTAAAAGAGTTTACTTGCGACAAATAAGAAATATATGGCAAGTATAGCATTCATAAAAAATTTCGAACTCGAGATTTTAATCAAACATGTCATCATTATGGCAGAGAAGCCAAATAAAGTGGGTCCCCCGATTTCATCCGTCTGTCTGTGTTGATTAAAAAAATTATTAAAACACTTATTTTTTCAAAATTCGATATCTCGAAAACGGGTCACTTATTTTATTTGAAATTCGATATCTCGAAAACGGGTCATCATTTTTTTACGAAATTGAAATGTATAACGTATATTATTTAAGAGCTTAATTGCATACTAAAGATTGCCATATCTAATCTGAAGTCTAACAAAGTTTTGGCATCACTGCCAAACTCGTCCGTTTGTGTTGAAAACAACTGTTGGCTGCGCTGTCATGCCATTTCTTTAACTTCGTCCTTGAAGAATAGTACAGAGCTCCCACGTTAACACTAGAGGCAGTATCTCTCAAAAGTCTGTCCAATTACTAGCATATTCTGATGACATTTAAATAATCGGAAGAACTCAGCGTGATGTCAATAGAACTTTTGTGAGTATTGAGGCAGAGGCGGGTTTAACGGTTAATTAGGGCAAAACAAAGTACATGCGGTCAACAAGAAATGACCTATACAACACCGACATCTCGGTTACATCTCGGACGTTGCTTTGAGGTAGTTAAGGACTTCGTCTACCCAGGCTCCGCTATGAACGCAGTAAACAACACCAGCGCTGAGATCAAACGAAGAATTACTCTTCTTGCTAACCGCTGTTTCTTTGGGCTAAGAAATCAATTGAGTAGCAAAGACCTCTCTCGAGCGACCAAAGTGTCGCTATATGAGACCTTCATCATCCCCGTCCTGCTATACGGTGCAGAAGCATGGAAACCAATGCTCCGGTCCGGAAAGTCTCGAACCCACACCCACAGGATAGTGCGGTAGAGGAAGACCGCGGACCAGGTGGCGCTCACAAGTGGAAAGTGATCTCACCCAACTTGGAGCGCGAAACTAAAGACATCTAGCTAGGGACCGAGCTAGATAGAGAAGTTTGTTCGGTGAGGCCTTAGTTCACACAGGACTGTAGCGCCACCTTAAGTACATACATAAGTAAATTGCATAATACAAATATTTTTAAAATCAAATTAAAAAATTGTATATATCAACCTTAAAAAACCGCTCTTTCGATTTTCAAAAACAAATTTTCAAAATATACCTAAATTTGAAAAAAGTAATTTATTAAAAATTGCCAAAAAAATTGCTTCTTTGTATCTCTCACTTTGACAGTTCTTAGGAAAGACAACAGTAGGTACTATTTTTAACAATAGTTAGATGAAGAACAGACCTCAGGTAATTTTGATATTTAACAAGTAAAAACTACGCCATTATTTAAAATTGAACAATACCTACACTTGTATTCGCAAAAATTAAATTAAATATTTTGCAGTCTCAGTAAACAAGTAGGTAACAGTTTTGTAAACAAAATTTCCGACCGTGTTATTTCTGGTAATCGTGGTCACAATTAGCCACTTGATCTTTGGATCGTTTTTCTTTCGGCCGGCTACGTAAGAGATAAGGTCTATGCCAATGCTTGACAATCAATTAATTTAAAGACCTTAAAGATTGAAATGTGCAAATTGGTCATGAAAAAATGTATGAAAAGGATATAGTCCTACAACTAACCATTTCGTGTTCGGGTAACGCGGCGTGAATGGAAAAATCTTTTGAAGCATCCACACTGATAGTTTCATTTCAATTTCAATTAAATTTTGGTGGCTTGGGTAATTTGTGGTGCATTTTTTGGATTACCAATTGTAACTCATAGGGTTCATAGTTAAAATTATTGAAAAATGAAAGATATGTACATATATTTGTAATATGAAACAAGAATGCAAAATTTCCACTTATGACAAAATTGTCCAGTATGCCGACAATACAGTAAAAAAGTAACTTCATTCATCATCATTTTTATTTTGCTTCTTATCAGTGATGGAAACCGACTTTTTTCGATTGTACTGAAAGCTGAAACAAAAAAGTACTGAAAAAGACCAAATAGTACTGAGCTCTTTTAAATGGATTAAAGTAAATGAACACACAAATTCAATAACAAAATGTAGGTATTTATTAACGAAAACAAAAACAATTCATTTGTTATTATATATTTAATATTAAATGAGTAAAAAAAGAAAAAAAGGAACTTCATTATTAATAGCTACATAGATAAATATCGGACGGATCCCCATATCACAGTTGAAGTTTTCATTAAAACTCATCATTGAATATTTGTATTTTGTTAGTTTCAATGATGATGAATATTTTCAAACATTAACTCATTGCATTCATTTTTAAGAAGACCAATTTTTGCCCAAAACTCTGATATGGAAACATTTCTCATTTTTTTAAATATTCGCAGTCAGCTAGAGCTCTATAATCATTATTTATCAGTTCAATATTTTTGTGTTCATTGGAAAAAAAACTTTAAAATAAATTGAACGATAGAGTTAACTCGACCATCCAACACTGCACTTTGGAAAAAAATTTTAATTCCGTTTAAGAAAACGTCATCGAAATCAAATCTTTTTCTAATGTCTTGCAGAAATGTAATGTAAAACAATTTAGTATGATTTTTAAAGCTTTGAATATCTGTTTCCCTTAATTTGTTTGAATTGTATAGGATTTCAGATTCGGTGCCGCAATATATTTCCATAATAGGTAAGTGGTTTTCTAAAAGATTAATGGAGTTTATCGGTTTATCATCAAATGCTTCCCTTTTCATAAAATTTCTGCAGACTTGTTTAAAAATAGATTTCAATCTTGGAATTAAGACGTGCACTCTTACATCTTCGGATTGCATTTCCAAGTTAACATCATTAATTAGTTTTAAGATATAAGATAAAAAAGTGAAATATAACTTAACATTTAAGTCCTTAACAGTGGCGATTCCTGCTCATGATCTCAGGGTTAGCTACTTTCTCCTAGAAGTTGAAGATAAGTTTTCAAGAATAATAATTCATTTTATTCAAATTTTCTGCAGTCCGCCCTGAGCTTACATCGATAAATGCAGCAAATGTTTAATGATTTTTTTTTATTAAAGTAATGACAATAGATAATTGTGACTTTAAATGAATGTCAGACAAAGCTATAAACTCTGGCTGTCGGATTCTATCAGAAATGTGATCGTAACTGAAGTCGGAAAATCTGTCACAAGTTGTCGTACGTTTCACAAAAAGTACGCACACAATGTGTCGTACGGCTTTTTGATTTTATTTGGTATATTTGCAGTTTACAACCACATCAAATTTCTCAGAAAATATTTTTTTGTTCACTTTTATTTCTTACTAGCTTTTTGCCCGCGGCTTCGCCCGCAGTGGAGAAATTAAATAAGTATGAGAGATAAAGGGTAAGGGTATAATCATAGAAATGAGTCAATATATTAACTAAATTTTTTTGCTTGGCTGAGATCAACAATTTTTAAAAATTACTACAGACAATGAAGTTTCAACACCTTAATATATGCTTATTGAAATGCAACAACAAATGTTAAAATATATTTCACCGTAACAAAAATAAATAATTCTGAATTCTAACAATTTAAAAAAAATAAAATACAAAGTATTAATTTAAGATATTTTTATAGACAATGTTATAAGTTTTCCCGTCGGGTGCAAATATGTGTAAATTCCGGGCATTAGATACACGTGAACAGGCTACATAAAGTTGACCATGAGAGAAGCATGGGTTTTCTAAATGCACTCCTGCTACCTGTAATGTTTGTCCTTGTGCCTTGTTTATAGTAACAGCAAAGCTAAGCTTGACGGGAAACTGAACCCTTTTAAATTGGAATGGAAGGTCAGTGGGAATAATTGGTATCCGAGGTATTATAACACTATTTCCCTTACCGACACCTGTTAAAATAGTAGCACCAAGTATGTTCTGTCCCAATTTTGTTATCCGAAGCTTTGTTCCATTACATAGCCGAGGAGCATCTAGATTTCGCATAAGCATTACTGGTACATTTAGTTTGAATTGAAGTTTATGTGACGGTACACCCGATAGTTCAAGTGAATTTAAAAACTCCACAGGATATGAAGTACTTAGTTCCGTATCCATAATTGTATCCATTGACAAATATTCCTTCATTTCTCCTTGAACCTCGTTTAAAATGTCAGTGTTGATCCTATTTACAATTTCATTTCTTGGTGCTAATATTGCTCTTGCACACAACCACTGATCACTATACAAATTTTGTTGCAATTCCGGAAAAACATTAGCAATGAGATCCACATGACGATATTTTGACAAACAATTTTGGAATTTTTTTAAATAAAAGCAGAGTCAGAATTAACATCAGCGAGTAAGATCTAAAATAATAAAGTAACAGCTAACCACAAAAATTACGGATAACCTCAAAAATGTGAATAGTATTATACTGCATGTAACGACAGAAGAAAATAACAATAAATATAGAAAAATTAGAAACAGTTGAAACTATATTCAATTGAATTAGATATTGTCGTCACCGTCGGTAATACAGTGGGTTGGTATTACAGTATTCAGGGTTGGAACTTCATTACTATGATGCTAGATGATGCTAGATGGCGTTGAAGTAGCTAAATTTGACGATATTTTGACAAACAATTTTCTTATTTTTCGTAAAAATTTTTTATTTTTTTTTAATAAAAAGTATCCTATGTTACTTCTAATACCTTCAAGAGTGTATGTGCAAAGTTTCATGATGATCGGTTAAGTAGTTTTTGCGTGAAAGCGTAACAAACAAACTTACATTCGCATTTATAATATTATATAAAGTAAAAAAGTAAAAAGTATTTAAATATTTCTCCACTTTTTTATTGAAAAACTATTAAAAAAAATATAATCACCAAGTTATTCACTTCAAAAATGGAAACGTCACATGTGTCGTACGTCAAAGTTAAAAGTTGGTCAACTCTTCCGACTCCGGCTGCGGCTACGATTCCAGTTGCATCGCGTTGTGTTCGTACATTTGCATTTGCGTACATTGAATACTTTGACAGCTATTCCAGTTACGACAGTTACGACGAGTTACGACTCCGACACCATTGTGTTCCAGCAGTAAGACGTCAGCAACAGTTTTGATTAAATCATTTTGGATAGCAATTGAAAAACTTTAAAAATGGTTGACGTTTCAACACTGCACGATTTTTTTTAATGTTATGTTGGACACTTAAAGCTTCGTCTTTCCTAGTCTGACCAAAGGTAGCTAATTTAATTACATATTGCAAATGGGAGGCACTTAGCTTGTGTTTTCTCTGAAGTGTGGTTAGAGTGTTCATATTGTCCACGTCCGAGGAACTCCACTCCATGCGAAAGAGATACCGGAAAAAGCAAAAAAGATCAACAAAATAATTTCTTGTTATTCTCGCTACCAAAAAGCTATTGGTAATATTATAATATATTGAATATTGATTTTTGCTAAAGGTTCGAGTATAATCTCTGTTTCTATACTTGTGTGTTCATTTTAAATCTGTTGGGCGCCCATTATTAGCTTCTCCGAAAACGATATTTTTGAAAATGGTTTCTCTAATAATTTTTCAATTATGGTCTTTGCTTGACAAGTCTTGGAGATTCCATTTTAATTCCTAGACCAAGATCATGAAAATAAAGTATCTATTTTTAAACAAACAAAGAAGACTCTATTTACAACGACTTATCTCATAGCCTAAAACCCTATTCTTAGCTGGTCATAGAATTATACAATTCCATGACTTAGAAGTCAAATAGAATTTTTTATTGAATACAATTTGAAAATTAAACTTCATACAATTTTTATTAACTTGTTTTTGATTGCAAAAGAATTGAAATTAATCAAATGCAGCTGCATAAGTCGTAATGCTCTCTTATTTATTTTTTTTCGCTCTGGTAGTTTTTAATTTAAAGTCTTATAGTTTTCATTTTTTTAGAATTAATAAGAATAACGAACTCTAAATGAAAAAAATATATAAGCTTTATAAACATTTTGAAAAATCACACTTCAAACTGATTTTTTGACTAAATATTTGTTTTTTTTTTCGAAAGCTATGAATAAATTTAATTTTTCATTAAAAGAAATGCTTGTTTTAATTTGAGCTGTAATTATATTAATAGTAAATACAATAAAATATATGTACATAAAAAACATATTGATCACAAAACATTTAATATTTAACTAACAAAACAATAGATATTAAAATGCACTTTCTTAAGTCACTTTCCTTTCCGCCTAAAAGAAGGTTCCAAACAAAACCTACTTCCTATTAAACATTTGAATAATCTGCCCAAACTCCAACGCCTTTACCATTTCCTTTTCCTCACACATCGGCATCAAAAATCAGTATAATCGCTAAAAGCTGCGCTAACCGTGGAACATGCGTTGCTCGTTATATTCTCGTAGAGCGAGCAGGGTCAAGCAAGTTTGCTAGCAAACCCCATTTTCACATAAATAAATAACCGCACAATTTTCTGCTTCCAAAAACGAATATAGTATGATGTATAAATAGTTGCCGTGTTTGACGATCATGTTCGATTCGTCAGTGTTGTTCTTTGTTCCATAGTCCATACGAAGTATAAAGAGAGAAGACATCAAACTCTTGGTCGCGCCTGGTCTTCCTCTCTGTTGTTTGTGTGGCTTTAATGTGTACCTTCATACTTCGCCTGGTTATCGCTTTTTTTTTGCGCTAACCCTTCTACTTATTTGTACAGGCTTTTATTTGATTGTGTGTATTTATCTGTATGTGTAGAATGTATGAAATTTGATAGCGCAAACTTTTGCGATGCCCAAGCCCAATGTTTCAAGATAGATTTGATATTGTATGAGAGTTGTATTGCATGAAATGAAAATTATTTGAAGAAAAGTCACTTTGATTGCAAGATGCAAGTTATGTAACTACAACGGAATTTTTTAACAAAATGGTCAACTGTTGAGTTGGTTAGTAATTCAATTACCAAATGATATTCATATTACAAAATAAGATTAATTCTAAAATTCTTGGTTTAGCGCCGCTAAACCTGCTGACTATGAGGAATCGCCCCTGGTCCTTAAGGCTGGAAGATATGAAGTTGAGGTTTTGTTTCTTATAATTTGATTCAAATTCACCAAGTCCAAAGTAATAACACAAAGGGTCCCATTGCTCTAAGATGCGGTCAAGTGCTGCCCATTAACACAAAAAAATTAGCATAAGCCCAATTTTGAAATGCATTATTTCAAGTACCTGACGGGAAAGCCATCGCGTAGCACAATATTTTTAAATTGTGTGTAAATTAGTTCCAAAATGTTCTTGGAACTCTTGGAACTCCAACCTTCTGCTAGAGCTGTTACAAAAATGGTGATTTATTTCCTTTATTAGCTTATCGACTACGTCTGGAAATTGTTCTGTTGCAATTATGACATACGCAGCCATTTACAATGAGACTGGGGACGACTTCCTTTAATTTTGCCTGAACAACGTTTGTTTTGCCCATCATAACAGGACATCTGCGGTGAATCCAACCATGTTTTTAAATGAAATATTTTTTTGTTCAAAAATATTTTTAATTGTTCCGGAATCCTTTCCGTCAGTAAGTGTCAAAAACATATCAAGGCACTTTTCGTCGTATATTCGATTAACCACCGCCAATTTTTTTTTTATAGTTATATCGGTACTTTCATCTACAACTAATGAAAAATATTGACGGTTTGTTATTTCGGAAATAATTTTCGAATTTTCCGCAGCCATTATTTCTTTGATAATTTGTTGGCGTTTGTGTCGATTCATGACCATTTTTTTTAACAACTTCTGAGTCAGATAGGTTTTTTTAAAAGAATATTTAAATGATCCAATACTGCAAACGGTAAATTATGTTCTGCGATGAAAAGACTTAGGAATAATTCTAATTGTTTGGCATTTTTCGATGTTTTTATGTTTTTCTTTGACACGATAGTAAGCATCGGAAAGTTTACGACGTCGTAAACGAACTGTCACAATTTTGTATGAAAATACTTTACGATCACGTCGTAAATGAAAATATAGTAAGCGTGAAAATGTTTTATGAAGGTATTATGAGATTTTATATATCAAAATTTGACATCAACAAATATTTCAATAATACACAACATTTTATTTATTTTTTTCAAACGCTTCATTAAATGCACCGAAATTGTTCACCATTTCATTTATAACAATTAATGCAATTTTATAATTTTTATATAAAGGGGCGTACATGAAACTTTTGTCGGAATCTTTACGATTTCACGACGTCGGAAAGTTTCCGACGTTTCATGAATACCCTTATTGGGTAATTGTGATTTGGGTATGTTCGCATCGCACATAATTATTGTAAGTGAAGTTGTGAAGATAAAAGAAAATTTAGTAAAGGAATTAATCAATTTTGTACAAACAATTCAAAATAGTACTAAAAATGGCAAAGATGTACTGAGAAAATCAAATTCAGTACAATAGTAAGCCTTTTTCCAACGGTGCTTCTTATAGTGGCTTTAAACTTCTGAATGAGAATACCGCCTAAGTGAAATTAATAAAGAAACCCTTCTCTTTATAAATCAAGTCAAAGTCTTAGATCATAACCATGAATAAATGACCACAATATTTCCTTATAATAAAAATAATTATAACTCTGGATCAACCCAAGGGGAGTAATTTCAACCTTCAAGATTAAAAAAAATTACGTAGGCTAACCTTAAGAAATAAATACACGAAAACTACATATATGTATGCTAAAAGCTAGAACTCTCTATTGTTTCCTCATTAAGCTTACATACATAACTTAATATTGTCATCAATGTACTTAAGGAAAATTAAATGTCTACAAAAAATTATCAATTAAAGAATCGAACAAGAAAAAATAAAGACTTTGTCTTAATCATATCGATTAGCATATCTTTAAACGTGAAAATAAGAAGGTCGCACTCATCATCTATACATCTGGAAAAAAAAATTATGGATTCCATTTTATTTTTAATGATCCTAAAATTCAAAAGAATAAGAAAATATTTTAAACATTATGACGTATTAATGATATTCATTAATCATCAGTCATATTTATAGTTTTCAGGTTTGAATTTAGAAAAACCTTGTTACTATCGAGTTTTTTTTGGTTCATGACAATAATGTAAATTCTTAAAATAAAATGTAGGTACAAGAATTGTGACCGACTTTTCTGTGGCTTTACCAATGACAATTTTGATGGATTTTAAGTTTTATATAGACTCTCGTTATTTGTTTTTTTGTAAGTCTTTGGGGCTTAAACTTGAACCTCAGTTTAAACATAATTTCATAATAATGAAAAAATTATTTTTTTGATTTTTCATCCAACAACTATGGGGGTGATATAAATAAATATATTTTTGAATTATATATGCCAAATATTCTTAAGAGTTGACGGTATTTACCAATGTTTATTCAGAGATCTTTGGAACCTATAAGAGAAATTTGCTGTTGTGTGCTGCTGTGGAGAAATGCTTATAAATGTTGACTAAAAAACAATCGAAAAGATAACTGATGCAAGACTAATGTTTATAATTAAGTTTATTAACTTCCCATAAGAAGTTATTGTAATCGATCCGATTGGTCGAATTGAATATTTTGACATTTCTCGACGTTTCAAGTTCATTAGAGTCGATGTATAAAAGAATTTAAGAGAGATGTCTGTGCGTGCGTGTGTACGTACGTTCGTACGTCCGTACGTTCGCGACGTTTTTTCGTCGTCCATAAATAAAAAATAAATAAATATATAACTTAAAATAAATTTTGTTATACAGATGATAATGCAGAAATAAACTCTCAAAGCAGTTGTAACTAGAGGGTTCTGGAACACCGGCATCACCGGCATCACCAGGGTTCTGATCTATGCTAATCACCGGCATCACCGGCATCACCAGTGTTCTGATCTATGCTAAATACCGGCATCACCGGGGTTCAGATCTATGATAAATACCGGTATTATTTTGGGTTCTAGACCATGCTTAGCAAACTTTAGAACGTATAATTCACGTTCACGTTAAAAACGCAAAAACGTAAAATTCACGTTCACGTTAGAGCGTAAAAACGTAAAATTCACGTTAAAACGTAAAATTCACGTTCACGTTAAAAACGCAAAAACGTAAAATTCACGTTCACGTTAGAACGTAAAAACGTAAAATTCACGTAAAAACGTAAAATTCACGTTAAAACGTAAAATTCACGTTCACGTTAAAAACGCAAAAACGTAAAATTCACGTTCACGTTAGAACGTAAAAACGTAAAATTCACGTTACGTTCTAAAGTTTGCTAAGCATGGTCTAGAACCCAAAATAATACCGGTATTTATCATCTGAACCCCGGTGATGCCGGTATTTAGCATAGATCAGAACACTGGTGATGCCGGTGTTCCAGAACCCTCTAGTTACAACTACTTCTCAAAAAAGTTGAGTGGGTGGTTTTTTTACCTCAGCAATTTAAAAAAAAGGTGAACATTTTGGTTAACCCTAAATATCTCATGAACCAATGACGCTAGAGACTTAAATTAAATTTTATATTATATATTGTAACGTAATATCAAACAAATATATGTAAAAAAAACTGAAAAAATTGGACAAAAATTGATTTTATCTCCAAAATAATTTTGTGCAACGAAAAATAACGTTTTTAACATCTGGTAAATTGGGAAAAACCGAATTGACAGTTTTTTTTTACAAAAAATAAAAACCTAAAAAAAATATTTTGACTTCAAATTAATGTCATTCATCCAATTTGCATTTGTTTATATCAGAGATAAAAACTTTTATGAAATGCTACTAACATTGGTAAAAATCGGTTAACGACTAAAAATCTCGTTAACAAAAATAGAATTTGAAATTAAACCATTTTATCATATCCAAAATATTGTGGGTTATTTTTAAATTTATTTAAATAAATTAACTGATAACTTTTTTTAAGCAAGACAAATCAACAGACGGGATGGGAAGTTATCAGTGTGGGTCGCATCCCAGCCTCTTTTTTTGGATTTGAATCTGTCAGAATAATAATTTTGTTCATTTCATTTGTCAGTTCGTTTGGTATTCCTTTTTTGGTCGGACATATCTCAAAAACAATTAGAGATATTGACTTTAAAATATGTATTTTGTTTTACAGATACATACATATAATGACTTTCAAAAAAATCAATCGGAGGTATTTTAATTGCAGCTATTAAAAAAAATGTAAAACTGTCAAACCTAAAATCAACAGTTTTTCTTATAAATCAACAAAAAAAAGCTGACACAAAATTTGACAGCTCCAATATTATACAAACGAAAAATTATACTTGGTGCCCTAAACAAAAATTTTATCATAAAAAGTTATAATGGGGTTATTTTTTTAGAAAATTACACCAGTATTCTTACTAAAACTAAAGTCTTACCAAAAATATTACTAAATTTATTAAAAGTCCAAAACATTTCGAAAAAAATAGTTTTAAAAACATCAGTTTTTGAATTGTACGCATTTTTAAGTTTGTTAAATGACACTTTGCCTCATTCTAGATTATTACTATTTTAAAGGGAAGTTACCAGCATCCAGTCAAAGATCTATTTTCAATCGAGATTTATTCGCAACAAAAGAATCGATTTATTTTACTGAAATCTAAATTTTCCTATGGAAAACATAATAACAAAAACATTTACTTACTTACTTACTTAAGGTGGCGCTACATTCCGGGGTGGACCTGATCCTCAACAAACATGCGTTTCTAGCCAGCTCGGTCTCTAGCTAGCTGTCTTCAGTTTCGCACGCCAAGTTGCTTAAGGTCTTCACCCACCTGCTTTCGCCACCTGTGTCGTGGTCTTCCGCCGCCGTCCCTCGGGACTAGATTCGAAGACCTTCCGGGCATAAAATGCATCGGTGAAATCTTTTCCGACCTTGATAGAGCAGCGTGCATTCTCTTTAAGCTTTTGTTTTAATTATCTGCTTAAATGAATTTTAACTTAAAATTCTATGGAAACATTTCAAATTTGAAGAAATAAATTTCCTGGCAAAGTGGTTTACATTCGTAAAATTTTGTTTTTTGAATTGGAAAAATGGCATTGTTACAGAAATATTAAGAATTCCATTTGAAAAACCTTTTAACAATTCTGAAAACTGACTTCTAGATGGGATAGAAATAAGCTGGAAAGACAGGCTGGGATGCGACCCACACTAATAACTTCCCATCCCGTCTGTCGATTTGTCTTACTTAAAAGTTTGTAGGTTTTTGTGTTGGGTTAAAAAATCTGTCAGTTGAATTATTCTTAAAAATTTCAAAATATCTAACAATATTTTTTATATAAAGAAATACATAGTTTAGTTTCAAAATCTAGTTTTGTTAAATAGATTTTTAGTCGAAAACAAATTTTTACCAATTTTAGTAGCATTTTTTAAAAATTTTATTTCTAATATAAACAAATACAAATTGGATGAAAGAAATTAACTTGAGAGATATCGAGAACCGAACATCAGTTTTTACCAAATTTGCGTACTATTTTTTGGATTTTAATAAAAAATTACTGAATATCGAAAACAATATTTTCTGTGAAATAAAATAGGTTTAAAGCCAATATTTTTAATTTTTGAAAAGCTATTTCAGTCGAGAGTAAATTTTTACCAACTTTAATAATTTTTTTTTAGGTTTTTATTTTTTGTAAAAAAACTGTCAATTCGATTTTTCTCAAAATTTGTCCGAATGTTGAAAACAATATTTCTTATAAGATAAAATAAGTTTGAAGCCATAATTTCAAATTTTTTGAAAAGATATTTGAGTCGAAATTCAATTTTTACCAAATTTGAGATTTAGATAGATTTTTATTTTTTTATAAAAAAAAACTTTCAATTTGATTTTTCTCAAAATTTTACCAGATGTCAAAAACATTATTCTTCGTTGCACAAAGTTGTTTTGGAAATGAAATCATATTTTATTCGTAAAATTTTCGAGGTGACACATTTTGTTTCAGTTTTTTTTTTGTATATATATTTGTATATATATATTTGTTTGGTATCACGTTACAATATATAATATAAAATTAAATTCAAGTCTCTAGCGTTATTGGTTCGTGAGATATTTAGGGTTAACCAAAGTTGTTACCTTTTTTTTAAACTGTTATGGTAAAAAAAAACCACCCACGCAATTTTCTTGAGAGCCCTACGTACAAGGGATAAACAAGGGAACAAATATTATTTTATGTTTGTACAAACTTCGTTTCTCTCGGAAGATTGAAATAAGGTAAGAATTTATAATTTTTTAAACTTTAAAAATAAATAGATCTGTTTCCTTTCTCTGAATGTAGTCACACATTTTGTCAATTTATACTAAATAGTACAGAAAATAGTAAAACGTGAAATTGGATGTTTAACTTTAAATTAAATTATATTTATCAAATTATTAAACAAAAAACAAAACAACTCCATCAAGCTAACAGATAGAAAAAACGATCTCGGTGTATTAAATAAATATAATAATGGGTGATTTTTTTGAGGTTAGGATTTTCATGCATTAGTATTTGACAGATCACGCGGGATTTCAGACATGGTGTCAAAGAGAAAGATGCTCAGTATGCTTTGACATTTCATCATGAATAGACTTACTAACGAGCAACGCTTGCAAATCATTGAATTTTATTACCAAAATCAGTGTTCGGTTCGAAATGTGTTTTGTGTGTGTTTTATCGACAAATTTTGTTCAGCGATGAGGCTCATTTCTGGTTGAATGGCTACGTAAATAAGCAAAATTGCCGCATTTGGAGTGAAGAGCAACCAGAAGCCGTTCAAGAACTGCCCATGCATCCCGAAAAATGCACTGTTTGGTGTGGTTTGTACGCTGGTGGAATCATTGGACCGTATTTTTTCAAAGATGCTGTTGGACGCAACGTTACGGTGAATGGCGATCGCTATCGTTCAATGCTAACAAACTTTTTGTTGCCAAAAATGGAAGAACTGAACTTGGTTGACATGTGGTTTCAACAAGATGGCGCTACATGCCACACAGCTCGCGATTCTATGGCCATTTTGAGGGAAAACTTCGGAGAACAATTCATCTCAAGGAATGGACCGGTAAGTTGGCCACCAAGATCATGCGATTTGACGCCTTTAGACTATTTTTTGTGGGGCTACGTCAAGTCTAAAGTCTACACAAATAAGCCAGCAACTATTCCAGCTTTGAAAGACAACATTTCCGAAGAAATTCGGGCTATTCCGGCCGAAATGCTCGAAAAAGTTACCCAAAATTGGACTTTCCGAATGGACCACCTAAGACGCAGCCGCGGTCAACATTTAAATGAAATTATCTTCAAAAAGTAAATGTCATGGACCAATCTAACGTTTCAAATAAAGAATCGATGAGATTTTGCAAATTTTATGCGTTTTTTTTTTTTTTTTAAAGTTCTCAAGCTCTTAAAAAATCACCCGTTAGATTGATTTAAAAAAAAATGTTTTTTATTTGTCCTCGATCAAACTTATCTTGTTTTGATTCTAAATTAAAATTTAGAAGCTATTTTCCTATATTATTAAAACTAAAAATCATCATTGACTGACAAAAATATACAATAAAGGAAATGATTAAAAGATAAACAGAAATTCCATCATGTTTTCCATGATAAACTTGTTTAAAATTTGAAAATACCACTTTCAATTAAAAAATTATTCTTAAAGTTCTTTAACCCAGTGTCGAACCTCGAATTTATATTTGTTTTTTAATTAATATTTCCTATATTTTAAGGAAATAACATTTAAATATACAAACTCCACAGTCTAGAATTATATATTAATTTTAATTTAATTAATTTTCTATTTATCTCGTTTACACAAAAATATAAATATGTATTGAAGGCTAAAACGTGTCGTGATATTTTTTCCTCATGTCATACGTTTATTATTTTAATATCATCTATTCTGTTCAATAATTTGCAATATATATGATAAACATATTGTACTGACATTGATTTCTGTTATTTATCTATGTTTTTATCAAAACTTTAAACAGAACTCTCACTTTCATCGCATAGTCACATTATCATAGTTGAGAGTAAGAAAAATTATAATTTTTCAATAAAACGAATCTAATAAAACCGCCCAGAGCATTTTATTTTTTCACCTTTTTTGAATTAGTTTTATGTTTTTTTACAACTATGTTAATTTATCCTCATAAATTGTCTTAATTTTTTGAATTTTTGTGGTGCACACTCACTGATCATTATTTTGGTTCGCATAAATTTCAAAAACAAAAACAACAATCATCATAACCATCAGCACTTTCACACTTCATTCACTAATGACTTCTTTTGCTTATGGACTTACTGATTTTCTTGGAAAGAAATCACTCGACGATACCAAGAAGAAAAAAAGTATCCTTCTGCAAAAGGAACCATCATCATCACCATAAAAAGGATCCACACGAGACAAGTTGCCATTTTTCCGAACGAGGGGAACATTGTCATTTTTATATCAAAATTTCAAATTTAAATTTGAATCCGTTATAGCGCACGCGCTTCTAAACAAACCGAAAGCTAGACTTAAACTAAAGTCTAGTCTAGAGAAATTTTAAGTTGAAGATTCTTCTCAGACACTGTTTCATCTCAGAAAGTCCAAAATCAAAAAAAAAAACCAATCAAAAGAAGTATCTATGATGATGCCAAAGAGTCCGGAAGAAATTCACAAAACTAGATGGAAATTTGTTTATAAAAGATTATATACCGCTATTGAGCAAATGGCAGAAATGGCTCACAAGTAGGGCTTTGCAGACAGTGAACAAAAAAAAACTTATTTAAAATTTTAATCGGATCTTACCCACGTGTCATTAATTAATTCGGAATAATTTAATTAATTCGTGATTGCGACTCTTAAGTTTTTCTGATTGAACAAAAATCTCAAATTATTAAGAGATGCTCTTGAAGATTTGGTCAAAGTTGAAATTGAGGGAATTTAGCTTTTTTTTTTGACTCGGAGTTGATGACTCTTTAAAGGGAAATTTCGAACAATAAAAGTGTTTTCTTTAGTTCTTTGGGTTGCAGTTTTTGTTTCGCTCTCAATAAGTGAACTAGTTATGTAGGCCTTTATTTATAAATAAGAAGCTATTATCGATGATTTACATAATTTTGATCTAAATTAGTTAATGGAAAGCTATATACTTTCACTTTATTATTTGAGCTCAATTTCAAGTACTTATACACGCGTGCTAAGACTAAGAGGATTAAATTTAAATAGATTGCCATACATTTCAGTTTATTTAATTTTAGACTTATGAAAGTACAAACTTGTGCAATGTTGTAAAAGAATGGAATAAATTGCTAATGGAATATTTAAAAATTGAATTGACTTTGTGGCGATAGCCACAACAATTATTAATCTTATTTCCCAATCATAGAAACTACTTGTTCAATATCACTTGCTTGTTTAATATTGTAATTCATCAAATGTCTCTGAAATATTTGTTTTCAATTATTATGTTTTAATTCAATAGTTCTTATAAATTCGTTATTAAATAAACATTGTTCTATAAAGTAAATTGTTAGAAACTTTATTTCTAAATTGGTGACCCCAACTGAACAATACAAGAACTGAAATCAAGATATAAACATACTAAAGAAGAATTTCATGATGCCGGATACCGAGGACGAATTTCAATCTCAACTCGCAGCCCTAAGACAAGAAAATTCTAGGCTCCTTCAGCAAATTGGAGAAAACCAGCAACAAGGATCCCTTAATGATGAAAATCATAGGCAACAAAATGCAGGACATTCATCACAACCAGCGATTAATCGTGTTGCAGTTAAATTACCACCTTTTTGGGCAGAACGGCCTAGTTTATGGTTTTCGCAAGCTGAGTCTCAGTTTGTCATCTCAGACATAACAAATGAGGTAACTAAATTTCATTATGTTGTTTCCCAGCTAGATACACGTGTTGCCGCTGAAGTAGAAGACATTATAACATCAATGCCTGGCCAGAACCCGTTCACTTTCTTAAAAACGAAACTCATTGAACGTTTGTCAGCATCAGAAGAACAACGTGTCCGACAACTCATTAGTGACGAAGAGCTTGGTGACCGAAAACCTTCACAATTCCTTCGTCATCTTCGTTCTCTTGCTGGTCCTTCAGTCCTTCAAGATAATCTTTTGCGCCAACTTTGGTTACGATGTCTACCATCTTATGTTCAAGCAATCTTGACATCAAGATCAGATCTCTCTCCTGAACAGCTATCAGAACTTGCTGATAAAATCGTCGAGGTCTCTCCACAACCAGTTCCTTTTGCCGTGCATGCAACATCAAACAACGATTCTGACTCAAAATCATTACATGCTGCAATTGATACTCTTACCAAGCAAGTTGCTCAACTGTCAGCGCATACAAGTTTTCGTCATCGTTCTCAAGACCGAAGAAGACACAATTCGCGATGTAGATCCAAGTCAGCAAAGAGAGAAGGATGATGTTGGTTTCATACAAGATACCAGCACAACGCACGTAAGTGTAATAAGCCATGTACTTTTCAGGAAAACTCAAACAGCAGTTCATAATGACGGCCAATGACTGCAACATTCCTGGAAGCCGTCTTTTCGTTACTGACCAGAACTCAAAACATCAATTTCTTATCGACACCGGATCTGACCTTTCCTGCTTCCCAAAACGTTTATTAGCAGAAAAGCGTCTCGCCACCAACTATGACCTAAGCGCTGCAAATGATACCACAATCAAGACGTATGGATTTTTGAACGTCGATTTGAACTTAGGACTACGACGAAGCTTCGTTTGGAGATTCGTCGTTGCTGACGTTAGCATTCCTATCATCGGTTCAGATTTCCTTGCGCACTATCACTTATTACCGGACTGTCAATCAAAACGCCTAATAGATACTTTTACTGGCCTTCAATCAAAAGGGCAAACCGCTCAAGTAAAGCAGATCAGCGTGAAAACGATTCAAACTTCTTCACCATATGCTTCTTTACTGACTGAGTTCCAAGACATAACTCGTCCAGCCGGTTTACCCAGAGATGTAAAGCACAAAACTGTTCATCACATCCGAACAACACCAGGTCCTCCAGTATATTCTCGTCCTCGTCGTTTGGCACCAGAAAAACTCAAAATTGCCAAGAAGGAATTTGCGGACATGTTACTTGCTGGAACAATTCGACCTTCAGATAGTCCATGGTCTTCACCACTGCATCTCGCACCAAAAGCTGACAATGGTTGGCGTCCTTGCGGAGATTATCGTGCATTGAATACCCGAACAATTCCAGATAAGTACTCTTCACGTCACATCCACGATTTCACCCATAATTTGAGTCACCCATCAACCCAGACGATGTTTGCAAAACTGCAATCACGACTCCATTTGGTTCCTACGAGTTTTTATTCATGACTTTTGGACTAAGGAACGCTGGGAACACTTTCCAACGTTTAATGGATGAAATTCTGTTCGGACTTGATTTTTGCTTTGCGTATGTGGATGACATTCTAGTATTTTCCAAATCCTCAGAAGAACATATGGACCACTTGCGTATAATCTTCAAAAGATTTTCTGACTACGGAATGATCATCAATCCTTCGAAGTGTACCTTTGGTGATTCGGAAGTAAAATTTCTTGGATACTGGATTAACCCCGAGGGAATTAAGCCTCCACAAGAACGCGTCAGGATTATTCAAGACTATCCTCTTCCGAAAACAGCTAAAGGTCTTCGTCGTTTTCTGGGAATGGTTGATTTCTACCGAAGATTTATTCCCAAAGCATCGGAAATTCAAGCACCACTTCACAATATAATAAGTAATCCACAACTCAAAGGATCTTAACCTGTTCCGTGGACACCAGAGTTAGAAGAAGCTTTTAGCAGTTGTAAAGACGGCCTATCTTCTGCAACTCTTCTTGTTCATCCTTGTCACGAAGCGAAACTTGGCCTTTTTACGGATGCATCAATTCATTCAATTGGGGCTTGTTTAATGCAAATGGTAAATGGCAGCTGGCAACCACTGTCTTTCTTTTCAAAGAAACTTTCCGAGAGAGAAAACGCCTGGCCAACTTACCACCGAGAACTTCTTGCCATTTATGCAGCAATCCAACATTTTCGCCATCTATTGGAAGGTCAAATCTTCACAATATTTACGGACCACAAGCCTTTAATACATGCATTCCAACAAAAACGAGAGAAGCTTTCACCTGTGCAACTTAATCAACTTTCATTCATCGCAGAGTTTTCAACCGACATTCAACATATCAGAGGAGATGAAAATATTGTCGCTGATGCGCTTTCCCGCATTGAAGCAATATCTCCCATGGTAAATCATCAAGCTCTTGCTGTTTCACAAAAAGACGATGAAGAACTTAAAGATTTTCTGAAAAGCAATACAAAATCCCTTAATATAAAACAAGTTTTGGTACCTGGAACATCCATAAATCCTAAGCCATCCAGGAGCAAAAGCAACAATCAAATTAGTGGGCGATCGCTTTATATGGCCTTCAATGCGCAAAGATTGTCGTATTTGGGCTCGATCGTGTATATGTTGCCAACGCTCCAAGATATCTCTCCACATTAAATCACCGTTAGGAGATTTTGCAACGCCATCTTATCGATTTTCACATGTGCATGCTGATTGGACCATTGCCTCCAGTAAACTCGTATCGATATTGTTTAACGGTAACAGATCGTTTCACTCGTTGGTCTGAGGTATGTCCATTGGAAACTATCACAGCTGAATCAATCGTTGCCGCATTTCTATCGTGTTGGATATCTCGTTTTGGTTGCCCTGAAAAACTAACCGTTGATAGAGGATCGCAATTCACTTCATATATTTTTAAGGATATCGCAAATCAGTTTGGTATTGAGCTTCATTACACGATGGCTTGGCATCCTCAAGCGAACGGGATGATCGAACGCTTCCATCGTCAGTTAAAAGCTGCAATCATGGCTCATACCAATGAGAATTGGATTGAAGCACTTCCACTAGTTCTACTTGGAATACGATCTGCTTTTAAAGAAGACATTAAAGCAACTTCAGCAGAGCTGGTCTACGGAGAACCACTGCGGCTCCCTGGAGAGCTACTCTCAAAACAAGTTCAAAGTCAAGCAATTGAAGATCCAACAAATTTTCTTCACCGTCTTCGAAAATGCATGTCATGTTTACGACCAACTCCTGCTTCAAGACATTCTCAACCTGGTTCATTCGTTTTTAAAGAACTTTCAAATTGTCGTTATGCGTTTGTCAAAATTGGACCTATTCGAAAATCTCTTCAACCACCGTATACAGGACCATACGAGATTTTATCACAAGATCAAAAGACCATAACCTTAAAGATCAATAGTCAACAAATGAAAGTTTCAATCGATCGGATTAAACCAGCGTATATTTTACAAGAAGATTCCACAGATTCATCAATACCAACAAATCTACCAGCCTTACCTAATCCACCTGAAGATAGAAAAAAACTCGCTCAAGACGACATATACGATTACCGGACCGTTTGAAATATTAAATACAATTTTTTTTCCGTAGGGGAATAGTGTGGCGATAGCCACAACAATTATTAATCTTATTTCCCAATCATAGAAACTACTTGTTCAATATCACTTGCTTGTTTAATATTGTAATTCATCAAATGTCTCTGAAATATTTGTTTTCAATTATTATGTTTTAATTCAATAGTTCTTATAAATTCGTTATTAAATAAACATTGTTCTATAAAGTAAATTGTTAGAAACTTTATTTCTAAAACTTTAAAGATTGCATTGAGTTGACAGTTCAATAAAAATAATTAACATTTGCTATCTTCCTAGACGAAGAAGATGCTTTAAATAGTGTCCTAACTTAATTAATTCACGAATCACTTACTCACTTCGGGGTGGATGATTTTATTCATATGATGCTAAGTGAAAGAAGGATTCAAGCTTCGTTAGGTAACACAATATGTTCTTAACATGTGAGTAGATGAACACACCAGGGCGGTGTCACCGTAATTAGGGAAATCACGGAGAAGGCACTGAAGAAAGTTAACAACTGGGCCATGAGCAGTGACTAGGTGTTAATCAGAACAAAACTGAACTGATGCTTTACTTTAACCCGACTCAATGGTTATCCTTATTTTCTAGTAGATACGAAACATCTGGGAGTCATTCTAGACCCCAAACTAAACTCAAAATTAAACATGTTAAAAAATGGGGCCTTTAATCGAAGATGATTTTGTGAACGTACGTCTATTTGTCTATTCTGTGGCCTGCGCTTAACAAGAAATACAACATCGACAAAGTAAAGAAGGTTCAAAGAATAGCTAGTGTTGGCACAAAAAGGGCCCTTTGATCGTGCCAGAATTAGATGGATGGAATGGTTGCAAAAGACTTCGATACCACTATATTTACTGGATGGCGGGTCAAAGATTGAGTATAGAGTTGGGGCGGGAATTTTCTTTGAGTCCCGAAATGTCTTCTAAAAATGTATTTCAAGCTGAATTACTAAAAATAAATAAATTGGGTGGCGCAACAGTCCGTTGAGAACTAGGGTCTAGTGACTTACAACTCTCAACCATTCCTGTGTTGCGAGTACTGTTGTCAGGGATGGAGGGGACCTACAGCTTGAAGCCGAATCCGAACATCTAATTTGAGAAAGCACTTTTCATAACAAGAACTACTCTTGGAGAATTTGTCAATTCCTCACAAGAGGCAGTACCCGTGAAAAAAACTTTAGATGGCATAGGCAGGGATCGAACCCAAGACCTCTGGCATGACAGTCCAACACACTTTTTTTTTTAAATTCGTTTTTATTAATTCATTCAAAAATTAATAAAACTAGCCTAATTAACCATAAGTTACAACTAACTTACTGCAAAGTTAAACAATAATACTTAATTCTAATGCCTTTTGGCCCTAAGATCTATTTTACTGTAATTCCATTTTATTTATTTTTTGTATTTACTAGAAAATTTAAAAAAAAAAATTTAATTTCAATATCTTTTTTTATTTTTACTTGAAAACTACTTAAAATAAGGTCCTTAATATAAAACTTAAAACTAACTTAAACTATACCTATTCTACCTATAAACTATGTACTTAAAACTAGAACAACCACAGCAGCAAATCTAACTATCTAACATTTTTTGTTTTTCACAGGACACAGCCCTACTGAACCGAAGGAGCTCTGCTCAGTCTTGTGCCATGAAGTCCCGATTGTACAGGAGTCGCCTATCCACGGTACGTCGTCTGACGTGGTAGATTAGCGGAACTGCCAATCTATCCTGTATCAGACCGCATTTATCTAAGAAGAGGAATGCCTCTGGTGGAATGAAGCCGCTCAAGCGTGCACTTTCAAAATACCCGTCGTTAGGATAGAACGTCCTGAAAATTAAATTGTTGGTTGAAGACATAGCTCTTGCAATGTGACCTCGAACGAGTTATATCACGAAATTGTCAATTCTGTTGATTCGAGCCCCGTTGTATAGGACCTCGTTGGAATAGTAATGCACGTAAGAAGATTTGGCTGTTCGATATAAGCTGGTACAGCGTCGTAAACACTTCCGCTTGAACACCCGAAATTTCTCCATCTGAGAAGGGGAAACGTTGAACCACACAGGACAACCATAAACGATCATCGGCCGTATGAGGGCCAGTAACAAATTACCTTTACTCTGGGGTCAAGCCGACTACTGTAAAACTTCCGTTTCGTCAGAGCGAAGGCTCCTCTGGCCCTGGTCAGAGCAGCATTTATATGTCTGTCGAAATATAAATACTGATCTAACCAGATATCGAGGTACTTCACTACACTTTTGCTCGTTAATCGCTGCCCGTGAAGATCAACGATGACCATCTTGCGCCAATTTTGGCCCTAGCCAACGGAGTCCGGAAACGAATTGTCTCCGACATCTGGACATTTATTTTAAGTTTCCAGTCGTCGCAATATCGCTGAATCTTGTCGAAATCACGCTGCAGATAATTCTAATAACCTCAACTTCAACCTTCCGTTGGATTGGACTTGTCCTTTCCCTTTTTCGGGAGAGGATGAACCACAGCGGTCTTCCAATGCACTGGATAATATGCATTATTCAGAGCATTATTGAAGAGTGTGGTATATAAATGTCAATTGCCTCCATCGGTAAATTGTTTAGTACAACGTTGGATATACCATCGAAGATGAAGATGAGCTGAAGCTTAACCTTCTTCACTAACAAGGGACTTGGTCCCGTTTACTCGGCGATTATGGCATTTGCCAAGGAATCGTCATTGAAGCGCATGAAACCGCGGTTCTTAGATCGCCATTGTGTCATATCATTTCGAAGGTAAAAGTGATTAAGTAGGGCTCTGTTTTCCAGGTCGTGGTTGGGGCGAATGCTAACATCCACCTTGTACACTTGCTGGAAAGCAGCTCCCACCGCCTCCACTTTTTCCTTCGGATCTTCAATTATGAAAAAGTCATCGTCGAAGATGGTTTCTTCTGGATCTATTTGAGCTGTCCTAAGTACGTCTCTGTTCTCTTTATTTCTTTGGAGTTTCAGACACGGAAGGTCATTATCGTTCTTTTTCCTAAATATCTTGTTGATTTTAGGGAACATACTAGGATCACTGGAATTAACTGACCGGATCTTGAGGTCCCAGTACTTGTTAATTGATAACCTGTAGTTTTCCTTAATCAACAGATTCAGTGTCCTAACCTCCAAGTCGTGTGGGCATGTAAGCCGTCTGTACAAGTTTTTGAGTCTTCTACAGTCCAACACACTAACCATCATGCCACGGGTACTGCTACTAATTACTAGGAATTAGAAAAACATGCAAATTACTTAACTAAAAATATAAACACGGCTATCTGCACTGACAGCTAATAGGCTGTTATGGCTACCAATTTGGTCACAACATCATCTATACTAAATTGTCGAGCTTAACTATCCAGCCTTCGTGTCACTCTTATTTGGGTTCCAGGTCATAGTGGGTATCGATGAAAATGAACGGACTGATGAGTCATCCCTTCATAGTGTCAAGAAAGGGTAAATATTCCTCTTAGAGCTATGAAGGTCAAGTTTTTTTTTCACTTTTTATCGGGAATCAAACCACAAGTAGAACTATCTAACGACTGTGTTACATCTAGAAATATATGACCTACCTATAACAAAAACTTTTTTATCGAACTTTTATGCAGACCCAGGCATGATATAGCCAATATGAGAACATGCAGCAAAGTTAGGTGTCCCTGACAATACTCATTGCTGCAGCTGCGGAAATCAACATGAAAGGTGGGAGACCTAAACGCAAGAATAGGGATTGAAGAAGAGGTTGAGAATGTTAGACTCGGAAAATCAAGAAATTCAAAAGACCCAATTAAGAATGCACAAGGAAGTCAATTGCTTGAACTTTGCAACACTTTCAGGCTCCGTGTAATGAACGGTATAAATGATGGTGATAAATTGGGTGAATTTACATTCGTGGGAAAACAAGGAAGTTCGGTCATTGACTACAGTTTGGAAGGTAATGACTGGAGAAGAGTCGTTAAAAATCTGGAAATAGAAAAGAAACCGTTTTCAGACCACATGCCTCTTTGTATATCCTTTACTAACGGGTAAGAAAAAAATGAAAACAATGTATGCAACAAATGCAACTGATTCCCAAACTACGCTGGTCAAACGAATCTGCATCCAACAATAGAATACGTTTAGATGCACTTCTGATGATGGAACAGTACGACTCAAGCCTGAACAAAATTGAAAAAAGCATTAAAGGAGTATACCATATACCGAATAACAGTCAAAGAAAAACTGAATATAGAGAACCTTGGTTTGATAAGGAATGCATGCAGGCGAGAAGCCTTTCTTACGCTTGGCTGAGTGCAAATCGGAAGTCCAATACAAACTTTACAAAAGGAAAGTACATGGAGTATAATCAGAATTATAAACTTCTCTGCCGAAAAAAGAAAAAAGATTATTCGGAAGTGTAACAAGTCGTCTGAGTTTTGGAACCTGGTCCGAAAACTTAATGGAACAAAATTTACTATTAGCCCGAATCTTAACTCAAATAGACTGCAAACATATTTCGAACAATTGTTAAACCCAGATGCGCCAAATAAGTTTCTGAATCAGTATGCCACATCTGGCTTCAAAAATAATATTTTATATGCACCAATTTCAAAGGAAGAAGTGTTTATATCGATAAACAACCAAAAGGATCGAAAGGCTGCGGGCTCAGATGGTATACCCGCACAATTCTACAGATATGGTACAGATACTCTTGTTGTATCTCTTACAGCAGTATTCAACCAGATCTTTGAGGATTGAACGATTCATTCGTTTAAATAAAGGATACATTCTAACAATCTGCTTAGTGAGTTCCAAGCTGGCTTCAGATCGGGATACTCCACCGTCGATCACATTTTTGTACTACGCTCAATTGCTGACTCGTTTCTATTGAGAAATAAGAAACTATTTGCATTTTTCGTTGATTTCAAAGCTGCTTTCGACACCGTGGATCGCAATGCCCTGTTTTACAAGCTTTTCCAGATAAGAATGTCGGTTAAGTTCGGTACAGTATTGCAAAATTTATACAAGGCTACCAAAGCATCAGTGTGGAATGGCCAATGCTTATCAGAATGGTTCGAAACGAAATCAGGAGTTAGAAAGGGCTGTGCACTCAGTCCAAGTTTGTTTGCATTCTTCATTGATGATATATACACAGGCGTTAACATTAAAGCTCTTCTTTTCGCTGACGACATTGTTCTGCTCGCTTATACTCCGCAGTCTCTTCAGCTAATGATAAATAAGCTTGCTGAATATTGTAAAAGGTGGAGCCTAGTGGTAAATTTAAATAAATCTAAAGTGATGGTTTTTAAGAATGTATCGGAATCAGTTATGTTCTATGCGGCGCAAGCTTGAGGAGGTCGGAAATATGAACAAGTGGAAAAACTGCTCAGATTTTACATAAAACGGATTTTCCACCTTCCTTCGAGTACGCCAAACTACATGATCATGCTGGAAGCGAGTGTATCGCCTTTATTTATAAAAACACCCAAGCTGCAGGTCGATTACATCCTCAAAGCTCTGGATATGCCAAGTTATCGTCTCCCAAAGAAAGTAGTTCTTCAAACAATCCAATCCCGAAGTGGATGGTTTAAAGACTGGATAGAACTAGCCGAGCAGGTGGATGTTGACCTAAACTATAGTAACCTTGCCTCTTTATATCGCCTAATAGCTCGGCTGGATGAAGCCTCAAGAACACAATACACT
This sequence comes from Eupeodes latifasciatus, assembly GCA_920104205.1. Lineage (NCBI taxonomy): Eukaryota > Metazoa > Arthropoda > Insecta > Diptera > Syrphidae > Eupeodes > Eupeodes latifasciatus. The sequence continues at coordinate 57,258,904 of OV049924.1, forward strand.
GAGCAAGCCAAAAGCTTACTGCACCGCATGATTTACAGTAGACTAGGCTACGATCTCCGGGAAAGAAACTACTTCCACGACAAATATAACATCGAAAAAATTTCGTGCATGTTCCGGCTAAGAGGAGAACTCCTTAATCTGAACTACATTCCTCACCGTGAGGAGGAATTTATGCAACCTGTGCAACTTAAAGGAGAGCGAGGATGTTTTTCATTTTGTTGGACGATGTGCGATACTGAGAGAAATAAGAAGATTTATCCTAGGCAGTGACTTTCTTTCAAATACTGAAATAATAAGCCTTCTACAGGAAATGGTTGTCACAAAGTTTTTTGCATATTGCAAAACAGCACTTAAATATAGACATCAAATTTTAAATGAAGCGTTTTACTCTTAAACTGCACTTTCATTTTTTAAATTTATGTAAATCTATACTTTAAGTTGTCAATCAGGCAGACAGAAATGCCATGCATCATATTGATTGTATTGACCAAATTATTGTTAAAAATGTTAAATAAAATCAAAATCTAATCTAATCTAAAATTTAACATGAAAGGGAAACAATGATTCATTTTCTCTGTAAATATCCTTACTTGACCGTTTTTAGAATGTCAACCTTCGGAAGGGAATTCCTTAACGATCGTAAGCTATATTTTGAACAATGCCAAAATATAGTTTACGCGTAGTTTATTGTATTTCTTAAAAATAAAAATGATTTGAAATCTGAAATTGGATATAATATTATTATTACCTTTAGTAAGTATCACAACGCTACCAACCAACCTTTTGAATACAGTCTTGACATCAAATTATAACAATACAGCAAAAACAAAGTTTTGAACAGATACATTTTGTAATATTTAAATTCAAAGGTTTTGAGAAATTTTACTATACAAGGAAATATTCAATTTTATTTTCGGGATTAAGCCTTTTCCGGGTTTTCATGATCTTGATCTTGAGTTTTTAGGATTTAGGGTATTAGGGGATCTGGGTTTTCTGAATTCTGGGTTTCCAGTATTTTTTGTATTTTGGGTTTTCGTGATTTTGTATTCGGGATTCTCAGTATTCTGGATTCAAAATTTCGGGATTGTTTCCGTCTCTCTTTAAAGATAAGTATTAAATGGAAGGTTTCTATAGAAACCTCAGTTGAAAATCTTTTTTTCATAAAGGGATCAGGGATCAATTCTGAATTTAATTTTGTGTGGAAACAAAAAAATATAAATTGTTTGGAAAATGAATTATTCCACGAAATTTTTAAAATGAAACTACATATATGTATATTATATTCAACAAATCTGCACGTTTTTAAATCTTTTAAGCCTGATTTAAGTTAGTTAATATCAATACTAGAAGTTACTGCGATTTTTAAAAATTTGCATCTCCAATTTTCACAAAAGTCAATCCTCATGCCACTTGAGGTTGCAAATTATTCATTATTGCATTAGCAACTCAGTTAAAATGCACCTTCCAACTTTGATCCAATGCTTCAACTTTTTAAAATTCACAAGCACATAACATAGAATAATACTTAGCCATAATTCGAGTTGAACTTGTCATAAACGCATTAGCAATAATGGTGCGGTACAATGCAGTTTTGTTTATCGCTTTTGCATTTGAAAATAAAAACCAGAATGCACCAGCAGCAGCGGCATTGGCAGCCTAACTCAACTCAAAAACAAACAAATTCTATAATAATTTTCTGCAGAAAAACGAACAAAACAAATTCCATCACTTTGACTTTGGGAAAAATAATGTTCTTTTGAGTCTTCACACTTAAATATGAAAATTAGCATCATCGTCCGCGTGTCGGTCGTCGTCGTCGAACTCGCATCATCAACAAACGATGCAATGGATGGACTTTACTTTTACTGCGTGTGTCCCTGTCCATCTTCATATTATACAAGATGCAACTTATCTGAAAATCTTGACGTTAAACTATATGCAAAGTTTATATATGTAACTTAAGATGTGAGTTGAAGGAGCACCTTTCAAGATTTTCATGTTAAATGATGGAATGCGGAAGGATTTTCTGTATTTTAGATTATAAGCGAGTTGAGCTGAGTTGGGGTGTAAGTGCGGCAACTTAGCAGGCTATATGCATGCGAATTATCCCACTGACTATAAAAGACCTGTGTTTAGACTTTACATTTCTAAATAGCCATGAAGAACTTTTGCCTTTGGTCGGGTTTTGTATAAATTGACCGTGATTAATGGTGTGAAATTTTAGTTGTTTTTGTTTTCTAAGAATTACAATAACTCATTATGTATTTACTTACCAAAGCCCATTTGAAACAATAGAATTCTTTGAGTTGCTTAACTGAAAATAATACAAAGTTGCAGTCATATGAAGGTTTTAAATAAAAGTCGCAGGCATTCTATAGAGATTTGGATAATTCTATGAAACAAATTCGATTCCTTCGATTGAAAAGAATGAAAATGACTGAATAAAGTCTTAAATGATTACAATCAAATTATTTGTTTAAAACTGATTGAGCAAACTAATGAATGATTGCAATCTTTTTTAATGTCAATTAAATAATAATCTAGGAAAATTTGATACAACATATTACCTTACTTTGAAAAAATAAGCTTCACTAATGCGATCTAAGCACTTTCTAAAAAGGACCCTTGAAATAAAGCACATTGTTTTAAGGGAGGTAAGCGAAACTAAAAGAAGCAAACTACAGTTTGATCCAAATTATTTAAAACATTGTAGATCTTTGCAATTCTACACAAAATAAATAAAATATTTTTTACATGCTGTTGATAGATTTGGAAAATAACGTTTGAAAAATTGGTTCATAGTACATTTAATCCAAAACATTTATAAATTTCTATTTTCATAAATTAATATTCTCTGTCAAAAACCAAGTTTAATTATTTTTGAAGATCAATTTCGAATTGTGTTCAGTCGATTGTAATTAAAAAAGATAAAGTTTAAATTGAAATTCTCTTAACAATAAAATGTCCTAAATAATTGTAACATCTATGAAATGAAAGATACTTATATTGGGTGCGCTCATTTCAACTGTATTGTATACAATTGCATAGAATTGTCTTCTTTGATACCTTGCTAAGGTGCACAACATAAACAAAATAATTGAATTTTTTGATGTTGCCAATAAGAACGATGTGTTAAATTTCGCAGTCTTCAATATATTTTTTTTTTCAATTAAAAATTCGAAATGTAACAAAATCCTTTCACCTCAAAACATTGTTTCTACAGTTCTAAAAGGTAGGTGAAGATGCATTCTAGGTGCCACAAAACATCACTATGAACCCCAAAAAGCGATCCATGCTGCGTTTTCAATAACATGTGCATATTTTTTCAAATATTCCCATTGAATACTAAATTAACTTAAAGACTCTGGATCTACATACAATTGAAGCTTCTTCAAATGAATCTGAAAGTGACCTTCAATCTGGAAGCGATACCAAATATTTAGTAAATTAATCCCCTCCAACTGTACCTGTCTGATAATAAAAACAACATATTTAGAGTTACAAGCATAATTATTTTGTAAAGACGTATTATTTATTTTTTTCTCAATCAGATAGGATTTTATTGGAAGACCAATACCAGAGAGAAAAGAACTAATAGAGAGAACCAACTTCGACGGTTGCTCTCTTTTTGCCTACAAGCTGTGATTTGGCCACCAACTTGCATATGTATTAACTCCATATAAAAAAAATGTGGGGAACAAATACTTATGCAAGTTTGTGAACATACTCACCACGAAAGAGAAAAAACTTTTCTCTCTTTTCTCTCTGCTCACCACCTTTTAAAAATGGCGACCACCTTTGAAAAATGGCGGATGTAGTCAGCTGTTCAGAGGTGTTCAAAGAAAATTCAAAATTGTGGATGAACAACTTTTTGGTACTCTCATTGTGTTCGTTTGAGAGTAATATCATTCGAATATGAAGTGAAACTAATTACTCTTGAACAATGAAGATTTAGAAACAATTCTAAATTACGCATTTAAATAAATATTAGTTAGTTATTTGAAGCCAGTTTTAATCATTAAGTAAGTAAAATAAATAAGGTGGTGCAACAGTCCAATGAGAATTAGGACCTAGAAACATAAAACTCTGAAAGCACTACAACTTTTATTTGTATTATTAGCTGCGTTTATGCGTTTAATTTTCGCTCAGACCGTTGAAAGATGCAAAAAAAAACTCAGATTTGTTTCAATTTTTTATCGAGTTTATCGACTTAATTTTGTCGATGCGAGAGTTGCAGGAACATTGAAAACGAGAGTTACATAATGTTAACATGGAACATTGAAAACATTTTTAAATGCCTAATCATCTCTTTTTTCCATTCCTATTTTATTTCAGTATACTCGTTGTTTATTTCCTTTACATTACTCACGACATTTCCAAAATGCTGAAAATAAGTAATTTAAGTAGACACTAAATAAAAAGACCGTCAACTTGTTACTTCTGTTGCCAATTTTCATTGCATAAGATTTGTGAATAGGTGATAAGCTACTCTTACTGCTTTCCCCTAAGGTAGTGTGTTGCTTTTAAACGCTTAACCAAAATTTAAGTCTTATGCATCATTTTTATAAGTTTTCCAGTTCTAACTATTTATATCTTATCTTTCAGTTATATACCGAGAAGGAAAAATCTGTGAGGGAAAGTTTTAACTACAGTTTTTGCTGAAAGTGGCTTATTCATAGATGTTTGCTAAACTTTTTAGGCTATTCATAAATAAATGCAAATCAAAATTAAGGGATAAACCTGAATAACTATAAACATAGAAAATGCTGTGTTCAAGTAATTATTATCGCAGCCAAATTTCATAATTGATTTTTTTGGTGTATATAAAAGCTGAGAAATTAATTTATGACAGATAAATTTTACTAAGTCCCAGAAAATATCGATTGATACTGCAATTGCATAAGATATGGATATTTTATATAAATATTCCTGGTAAACTGTAGAACGTTATTATTTCCGCCTTTTATAATTCAATGTAAAATAATTCAATGCAGTATATTTTAAATAATATAAATAAAGTCTAGTCTAAAAAACCTTAACCTTGTTACACTCTTTCTGCACACATCCTTTCTTGTTTTGGTTGTTAATGCCATCTATCTGTAACTTAGAGAGAAAGAAGAGAAAAACAAATTCACCACGAACTACCGGTATAACTTCTCCCGTTATTTATTGACAAACAAAAATGTTTTGCTAGAATTAATTTGAATTATAGGAGTATTTTTGTAGATATAAAAACGACAAGATGTTAATAAAATTAAAGAAAGAAATTCATGAGAATTACAAATATTATAATGAGACTTTAAAGAACATAGCCTTCTTGGCTATCAATAAACAAAAATGAGAAATGTCGCATTTCCCGGAAATGATGTTTGATTGTGTACTCTTCTCCGAGGTGAAAACATGTATACACCGATACGAATTCAAAACGCTATAAAAAATGAGAGTTAGAGGTTTCGAAGGGACGGAGACGAGGAAATTTGGCTCTCTCGATTAGTTTTTTCTCTCTGACCAATACTATTGAGCTCAGTCTACGTTTTCTTTCAAAATTTTGCCAAATCTTCTTTTTCCATGTATTTGGTACATCCAGTCGCTATATCTGCTTTCTTTTCCAAAATACTGACCAGTAGTTCTATTCTATTTGGTTTTGACTTTAGGTCCCCCTATAATACAATTTAAAAAAATTGTGTTTATTTATCAAGCGACTGGACGAAGTTTTATCCCATCAAGGGTATCCAACAAAATATTAAAAGCAATGGTAAGAAAGAATAATTAAAAAATTAATATAAGTAGGTATGTAAAAAAAAAACAGAATATTAATGAAGTGTTATTTTTTTAATTTATCGTATTCTTTATTTATTTTATTTTGTTAATTTGTTATTTTATTTAAAAAATGTATATATAGGAAAGGGCCAATAAGGACCTTTATAATAAATTATAACCAAAAGGGCTGTTAGAAATGTCTAGGTCGTATTTCGATTACAACGACTTGCTTCTAGAAAAGCTACGATGAGAATGTCCCAATTCTCATCGTTTCACTTTTCACTAGACGAAAATTATTAATTGATTTTGTTTCATTATCAAACAATCCTTAACGACGTTTTCAAAGCTTATCGATCTGCTAATAATAAATTTACAAAGTTTTAATTTGTAAATATCTTTATCTATCACGGCCATCCTGCAATATGCAGCGATCTCGATGCATTTTATAAGTATTGGTTCTTAACACAAAACCAATAATTTCAAATTTATAAATTAACAATTTATTTTGATTTCGATTTAATATATTAAAAAGTTATATTGAATCAACATTTAGGATTTGATTTGATTTGATTTATTGAGCACGTTAAAATCCTAACGTTACAGGTAATTATAAATATAAATAACTATAACAATAAAAATGAATGTATATATATAAAAAAAAATAAAAAAAAATAACACAATTAAATTTCTAATTTGCAAAATTAACGAAAAATCTAATTTTAAACTGTTTTGATTTAATATTTACGTTGACAAAGTCAATTAAGTTATATTTTTTATTAAAAATATTAATTAACTGATTAATCGGACTGTTAGACCCATAGTTCGATCTGCTAAAACTGGGACGTATTGGCAAACTAGTTCTTAACCCAACACGGGCCGCGTTAAAGTTCAAACGACCCAAAACTGAGAAGGAGGAAATAGATCCATTCATTAATCCAACGATGAAGCAAAGCTGTAAAAACTCTCTATGAGCAGAAAGGGATGGGATATTCAAGAGAATTAGGTTCTGAGGCTAGGAAGGCCATTCAATTAAATTTGACCGAGGAAGAAATCGAAGGTTAAACTATAATAATATGTAATTTTAAACATACTTTTATGACAAAAAAAAAACAAAAAAATTAACATTTAACAATAAAAAAAAAAGTAAAAATTATAATTTTTCAGCAATTGTAATCAATAAAAATAAATTAAATTGAGTTCAGGTATAATCATCACAATGATTCGCATTCCCAGTTTGTTTTTAAATTGTTTCAGAATCTAAAACAAAACCAATTTACTTGTTATGCAATAACAACATTTTATCATTATTAACAAAATAAAGAAAGCAGAATCAAGGTTTAATATAAAAGCTTGAACATATTCACCATTGAGAACAACTACAATTTACATTTACATTAGCTCAGAGGCAACTTTAAGCTTGTCTATTATGTAAACAATGTAATTTAATCAACGATATTAACAAAAAAAAAAACAGAGGCAATCTTAAGCTTGTCTTTTGTACCAACAACTTCAAAAGTGGTTTTTCAAAAATAAACCAATTAAACTTTTAATCCTTCCAATAGTTCAGAAGCAACCTTGTCTATTTTTTTTTTGCAATTAGCTTAGAGCATTGAAAATCTAAAAATAAATGTAATATTAGTCTTAAGTTCTAACGTTAGTTTGTTAACGAATTTAATAAATAAAAAAGAGGCTGGGATGCGACCCACACTGATAACTTCCCATCCCGTCTATCGATTTGTCTTGCTTAAAAGTTTGTCTAAATGTATCAATTCTTACCAAATTTGCGTTCTATTTTTTGTAGATTTTATTTTTTTTTATGAAAAAACGGACTGTTGGATTTTTATACAAAAATTACTGAATATAAAAAACAATATTTTCTGTGAAATAAAATAAGTTTGAAGCCAATATTTTTAATTTTTGAAAAGTTATTTGAGCCGAAAATCAATTTTTACCAACTTTTATTAATTTTTTTGTTTAGGTTTTTATTTTTGTAAAAAAAACTGTCAATTCGATTTTTCTCAAAATTTGTCCTAATGTTGAGAACAATATTTCTTATAAGTTAAAATTAGTTAGAAGCCATAATCTCAAATTTTTGAAAAGATATTTAAGTCGAAAATCAATTTTTACCAACTTTTGTTAAATTTTTTTTTCGGTTTTTAATTTTTTGTAAAAAAACTGTCAATTCTATTTTTTTCAAAATATTACTGAATGTTGAAAACAATATTTTTTGAAAGATGAAAGTAGTTTAAAGCCAATATCTCAAAGTCTTGAAAAGATATTTGAGTCAAAACTCAATTTTTACCAACTTTTTTTTAATTTTTTTTTTTAGGTTATTATTTTTTGTAAAAAAACTGTCAATTCGATTTTTCTCAAAATGTTTCCTACTGTTGAAAACAGTATTTCTTATAAGATAAAATTAGTTAGAAGCCATAATCTCAAATTTTTGAAAAGATATTTAAGTCGAAAATCAATTTTTACCAACTTTTGTTAATTTTTTTTTTCGGTTTTTAATTTTTTGTAAAAAAACTGTCAATTCTATTTTTTTAAAAATTTTACTGAATGTTGAAACCAATATTTTTTGAAAGATAAAAGTAGTTTAAAGCCAATATCTCAAAGTTTTGAAAAGATATTTGAGTCAAAACTCAATTTTTACCAACTTTTTTTTATTTTTTTTTAGGTTTTTATTTTTTGTAAAAAAACTGTCAATTCGATTTTTCTCAAAATTTTATCAGATGTTAAAAACATTATTCTTCGTTGCACAAAATTGTTTTGGAGATGAAATCATATTTTAGTCGTAAAATTTTCGAATTGACAAATTTTTTTTTTCAGTTTTTTTGATTTATAAAAAAAACCGTTAATTGAATTTTTTTCCAAAAATATAATTGTTTTGTATCACGTTACAATATATAATACAAAATTTAATTCAAGTCTCTAGCGTCATTGCTTCATGAGATATTTAGGGTTAACCAAAATTTTCACCTTTTTTTTAAACTGCTATGGTAAAAAAACCACCCACGCAATTTTCTTGAGAGCCCTTTCTGCATCTTTCTGCCTTATTATCTGTATAACAAAATTTATTTGAAGTCGATACCTCTTCTGGTTCTTGAGCTATGGACAACGAAAAAAACGTCGCGAACGTACGGACGTACAGACGTACGGACGTACGGACATACGGAAGTACGGACGTACGGACGTACGGACGTACGTACACACGCACGCACAGACATCTTTCTAAAAATCTTTTATTTCGACTCTAGGGACCTTGAAACGTCGAGAAATGTCAAAATTTTCAATTTGTCAAATCGGACCCATTACAATAACTTCCTATGGGAAGTTAATAAATGTATTGCATAATTTAAACAAAAACTTTCAAATGAAACATATCATAACTCAAACAGACCACAAATTTCTCAAATTGGCATCTAAATGAATTTACCTTGAATCTATTGATCATATATATATTGATAGGATATACCAGTCAAAAGGTAATATTCCTACCACTTCAAATACTCCTTGGTATTGAACATCTAGCTTGGACATTTGAATCTGATTGCTTTTATAAACAACTTTCGATCCTATTTCTAGCCGTGTTGGCTTAGTTTTATTTCGATCAAATCTAACCTTCATTTTAGTTGCATTTTCTTTAATATTTTTATCGGCTAATTGATCTTCCATTTATTCCTGTTAGTATTTTTAAAGGTGATAATTTTGTTGTATTATTAATTGTTGTGTTCAACGTCAGTTGTATTCGACTAATGTAAGTTGTCCATTCTATGTTTGCATCAAAATTAGTTCTTAAAAGATTTGCAACCGTGTCAACATATCGTTCTATTTGACCATTGCTCTGTTTATTCCTGGAGCAATCATATGGTGTTCAATTCCATATGATAAACACATTTTCTTAAAGTCGTCACTTGTAAAATTTGTTCCTTTGTCATTGATAATTTTTAGAGGCACTCCAAATAAAGCTATAAAATCTTTAATATATTGTATTGTATGTGATGCTTGCAACGTTTGCAATGGACGTAGAACTATAAATTTGGTAAACGCATCAATGATAATAAGTACATAACGATCAATTCCTTCAGTTTTTGGAGCCAAAAGTACCCATACAGTCGATGTGTATAGTATGAAAAGGATTCGGTTGTTTATCAATTGGATGTAACGTTATTTGTTTCTTTCCAGATGGCCTTTTGGCTACCAAACAAATTATACATGATTCTATAAATTTTCTGACATTCATTGCCATCGACGGCATCCAAAAATGTTCTCTCATTTTCAAAATAGTTTTTTCCCAACCTATATGGCAATTATCTTCATGGTATTTTCTAATAAGAGACAATCGACATTTTGGAGGAACGTATAACTTATTGCCACTTTTATCTTTTCGGTATAAAAGCCCTCTGACTATAGTGTACTTTGAAATAGCTTCAGTATCTTTTTCTCTTACTTGATTCAATATATCGATTGTCATAGAATCTGTTTCTTGTTCTACTTGCAACCAGTTATCTGTTAAACTTGAAAGTCTGTAACAGATTTTAGTGGAAGTAAATCGAATACCTAACAAATAAGTTCTAAAATGTTTGATTGCATTAACAACAGCAAGTGTTTTCAACTCGTAACTGTGATATTTTGTGTATCATAAGGCTTAGTAGCTTTACTAAAATATGCTACTACTCGTAATTTATCGTCAATACGATGAAAAAGCACAGCTCCATAACCAAGAGCACTCGCATTTGTGTGCAATTCTGTTAGTAAATCAGGGTTGAAAATTGTAAGAACAGGTCTTTGCGTTAATTGGTTCACAATATATAACCTAGCTTCTTCACATTCTTGACATCATTTTTAATAAGGCGTGTAATAACGAGTGATTTTTTAAGAGCTTGAGAACTTTTTTTTAAAAAAAAACGCATAAAATTTGCAAAATCTCATCGATTCTTTATTTGAAACGTTAGATTGGTCCATGACATTTACTTTTTTAAGATAATTTCATTTAAATGTTGACCGCGGCTGCGTCTTAGGTGGTCCATTCGTAAAGTCCAATTTTGGGTAACTTTTTCGAGCATTTCGGCCGGAATAGCCCGAATTTCTTCGGAAATGTTGTCTTCCAAAGCTGGAATAGTTGCTGGCTTATTTGTGTAGACTTTAGACTTGACGTAGCCCCACAAAAAATAGTCTAAAGGCGTCAAATCGCATGATCTTGGTGGCCAACTTACCGGTCCATTCCTTGAGATGAATTGTTCTCCGAAGTTTTCCCTCAAAATGGCCATAGAATCGCGAGCTGTGTGGCATGTAGCGCCCGCCATCTTGTTGAAACCACATGTCAACCAAGTTCAGTTCTTCCATTTTTGGCAACAAAAAGTTTGTTAGCATTGAACGATAGCGATCGCCATTCACCGTAACGTTGCGTCCAACAGCATCTTTGAAAAAATACGGTCCAATGATTCCACCAGCGTACAAACCACACCAAACAGTGCATTTTTCGGGATGCATGGGCAGTTCTTGAACGGCTTCTGGTTGCTCTTCACTCCAAATGCGGCAATTTTGCTTATTTACGTAGCCATTCAACCAGAAATGAGCCTCATCGCTGAACAAAATTTGTCGATAAAACACACACAAAACACATTTCGAATCGAACACTGATTTTGGTAATAAAATTGAATGATTTGCAAGCGTTGCTCGTTAGTAAGTCTATTCATGATGAAATGCCAAAGCATACTGAGCATCTTTCTCTTTGACACCATGTCTGAAATCCCGCGTGATCTGTCAAATACTAATGCATGAAAATCCTAACCTCAAAAAAATCACCCATTATGTACAATGAAAATAGCTTGCAAGACCCATAAACTGTCTGACTTGTCTTACGTTTGTTGGAGATGGGGCTAACATAAGTGCAAATATTTGTTTGGAACTCGGTCTTATACCTTCAACTGATACCTACTTCTCTGCCAAGATATTCAATTTGTAACTGAAGACATTTACATTTTTTAATATTCAATGAAAATCCACATTTAGTCAAAGATTTCAATACAATATCAATTCGCTTTATGCCTTCTTCAACACTTGTTGATGGAATGACTACATCATCCATATAAACCAATGCAATTTTACTTTGTATTTCATTCCTTAAGGCGTGATCAATTGCTCGCTGAAAAACTGCAGGAGCATTAGCTAATCCAAAAGGCATTCTTAAGAATTCAAAATGCCCCTCAGAAGTCATAAATGCCTTTTTTTTCATTGAACCTTCAGCTAGTATAGGAATCTGACAAAATCCCGATGCCATATCCAAAGACGAAAAATGTATTCCCAGTTAATTGGTCTAAATAATTATCTTTTCTTGGCAATAAATAACGGTCTTTAATCGTTATTTTATTAAATGCACGAACACCGACACACATCCGATGTTTACCTTTTTTTTTTGAACCAATATAACAGGGCTAGCAAAAGGCGAGTAACTATCGCAACAACCAATAAAATAAATAAATTATGTGGCGCAACAGTGAAGGACCAGGGCCTAGTGACTTACAACTCTCAACCATCCCTGTGTGCGAGTAATGTTGTCAGAGATGGAAAGGACCTACAGTTTATATGCCGAATCCGAACGGCTAATTTGAGAAAGCACTTTTCATGACAAGAATTACTCTTGGAGGATTTGTCAATTCCTCGCAAGAGGCAGTACCCGTGAAAAAAGTTAGGTGTCACAGGCAGGGATTGAACCCAAAACCCCTTGCATGACAGTCCAACGCACTAACCATCACGCTACGGGTACTACGCAACAACCAATAACAAATCGAAATTTCATATCTTCAGAATTTGAGCAATTTTTTTCAGGATAAAATCGTTGTATGAGATGGATTCACAACTTTCAAAATTCGCCACCCTTCCCAAAACCGCTACACCATTCATATCACTTGCAAAGGTATGAATCAACGACGAAAGCAAATCTACCCATTGATATTACAGAAACAACATTTTTCAAACCAGGCTTTAACTGTTCCCAATACATTTTTTTGAATTCGTGGTATAATATTGAAATCTTCTAAACACTGTCTCGCTTAACGCTTAAATCAACATCTTCACACCATTTTTTAATATCTACACGCAAACGATCAGAGTAGAAGACAGGAAAACTACTCATTACTTTTTGTCTATCATTATCTGCTTTTAAATTGATTAAATTTTGCTGATCGTTCTGAACAGCAACCTCCTAAACACCACTCTCCCGACCTTTATTAATGCCCGTGTTTATTTTATTTCTTTTTAAACACAGAACTGGACAGGATTGTACTGGACAAATAAAAATATAAGATAAAAATAAAAATAATTACTTATCTTTTTCATCTTGAAAAAAATACCTGGACTTTTCTTCCAATTATTTCTTCAGAAAAATCTCGAACTTTTTCCTCAGCAACAATTCTTTCTTGCATTTTCTCTAGGACAATTCTTAATTGATTATACGCTTGCTTAGGATGTATCCCACTTCTGATGAAAGGGCCGAGAAGGACCTTTATAATAAATTATAACCAAAAGGGCTGTTAAAAATGTCTAGGTCGTATTTCAATTACAACGATTTGCTTCTAGAAAAGCTACGATGAGAATGCCCCAATTCTCATCGTTTCACTTTTCACTAGACGAAAATTATTAATTGTTTTTGTTTTATTATCAAACAATCCTTAGGGGCCGGTTATAGCTATCAGTAAAATCAATCAGTAAATTTTGAAACAGGAGGAATCTGAAATATTTTACTGATGAGCGTTTATAGCAATCAGTAAATTTACGTCATTAAATTAAATGTCACTTTGAGGCTTCGCGCCTCAGACAATTTTTTTACTGCTGCTTTCATCAGTAAAATTTTTAATGATGTGATCGGAACAGTAAAAAATTGGAACATTAACAGTAAAACGAAATGGAATTTTGTTTGGCTTTTGGCAGTCAGTTGTTCAGTAAAATGAAATTTCATCATTAAAAATATTAAAATGAATTTATAAATTAAATAAAACTTTAAATCCATTGATTCTTTTTGAAAAAAATACTTGAATATAGGATTCATCTTATTGCATCAATCTTTTGCTAGAAATAAATCTGTAACATGTTCAAAAACTAAAAACTAAAATGTTACTATATGGATTTTACTGATAGCTGTAACCGGCCCCTTAACGACGTTTTCAAAGCTTATCGATCTGCTAATAAGAAATTTACAAAGTTTTAATTTGTAAACATCTTTATCTATCATATATTTTTATTGAAATTATGAAATAAAAAATATTTTAAACTAGTTTTTAACTTTTTTTAAGTTTAAAGTGAAAAGTAAAGCATTTTTATGGAAAGAAACAAAAAAAACCGAATATTAATGGCACTCACGTATGTTTTTTTTACTAAGCTATAGGTACTCTAGAAATCCCAGAAATAAAAATACGTAAAATAAATATGAGTGATAGAATTGCATATTGTGCATTCGATACTATATAATTAACGTTGAACATAGATATATTCAATATATTCATATAAACTTACCGTCAGTTAAAATTAAAAATAGGTACGCACAAACTCCCTTACTCCTAAAAAGAAATGACAAATGACTTCCACCAATCCAATGAAAATCTTCTTAAAAGACTTACATATATTACAGAAGCACTTATCTGTTATTTTAAATAAAATATAAGTGGCTGAATTCCAATGTTTTTCTAATTCTTAATATTAAAATCTAAATTTTTTTAAGACACCTATTCCAAGAATAAATAAGCCTCATATTTATTATTGAGAACAGGATTTATGAATTACTTTCTTATCAAAAAATCCCTATATTCCAATTAGTGGAATTGGTGCGCTTATTTTCTACTTAAACTGACCTCAATTCATTCCATTAACCAAGGTTTTTCTTTTTCAAAGATACATATTTAATCTACTCACTTAAATCTTGGTTTTTCTCTTAAGGAAATCCCCTTAAAAGAAATAAATTCTATGAGGTGCAATCCAACAAGCACGAGTGCGCTGCTGCCGAGTTGGTACCTTCCATTTGTTATATTATATGGGCCTGAATAGTTACATACGTTCAATGTCTTCTAGAAGATGAAGTGAAAATTTAATTAAGCCATTTTCGGGTTATCTTTTGAAGTAGCTACATACCAATAGATTGCATATCAAAATCCCATTATCCTAATTGGAATTCATTCGATAAAGTGAAGTTTTTTTTACTTCATACACTTCACGTAGGTACGCACATATTTTTGAGTATTCTCGTTCATATTGAAAGTTGAAATATTCACTTTTTTGACTCCCTCCTTAGATTGAATAATATTCGAATCTTATCGGAAACGACACGATTGACAGACGCAGACAGCAGCACACGGCTCGGATTAAAATGTCTCACAGTCATACCATCATCCATGTGATGTTTCTCCCCCAGGAGTTCTCGCCCAAATTCATCTCACGACTGCAGTTGAAGTCGATGGCGCGGCGCGGCGGCCGGCGCGGCGGCTTGGAATAGATTTGTAGGTATTTTCTATTTATTTTATTCGATTCCATTTCTGTTAACTTCGCAGTGATCACCAATTAGAAGCAAAACGTCTCTATTCTTAAGCAGAGATATTGGCAATATAGTATATAGCGTCGTCTTACTCAAGTGGCTGCTTCTTGTGGAGTTTAGAGATAAACACAACACTTAGAAAACTCCAGAGGCTTCCTTCTCGCTTCTCTGTACAAAAGGAGGCAAAGGCTAACCAACGAACGGCTCCAGCAAACGACTTTCTTATATTTTGTATTTGAAGTTTATTTTGTTAGGCACACGCTTGTGTATTTTTTTCTTCTTACTTTGAACCACTTGAGATACAATCTGAATCTCGTATAGTCAATTGGTTCTTTGTAAAAGAGATGTTCTGTGTACGAATCTAAAGCAGTGCCCTAAATATTTTTATAGCTTCTGACGTTGACTGACACTTCAGTCAAAATAAAGGGGGTAAAATCTAGACTTTAGAGGTTATTAAACTCATTGAGTATTTTATACTCTGTGAATTATTATGAAAAAACAAAAATCGATTTAAGTTAAGTTGGTATCGTGTATCAATTGTGTGAAACGTTTGAAAATCAATGTACATCGCGATAGCAAAAACACCGTCTTACGTGAACACCGGCTAACGTGAACACTTTTTTTTTTACATTGACTACTCTGTAGCGTAAACAGTGTGTGAAAGCCCTATAACATGAACAACTTTTAAATGCGTTTTAAAAGCTTCCTTTGATCGTTTTTCGGTATTTCAAATCGTTTTACTAAATGGGTAATCCCGTTAAGGATTTTCCAGATATTATTTACTTTAGTTTGTCATTTGTCTTAGTGCGCGGTGTTGGTTTGGCGTAATCAAAAAGAAGATTTTCTTGAAAAATGTCGCAAAAAGTACCAAAATTCTTGTCTTCAAAGGACAAAGTATGTGTTTTAGAAAAATTAAAAGAAGGATCAAGCGTAAAAAGCTTAGCAAAGCATACAATGTTGCAAAATCAACAATTTGCGCTATCAACAAAAAATCGGAGAAAATTTTAAAATGTGCTAACAATACATTTTCTGGACCTGGAATGCGGAAGACCATGAAGCGTTCTGAACTTCCTAAAATGGAAAAAGCTCTTTACCGTTGGTTCATCAAACAGCGAGAAAAAAATTATCCAGTCAATGGATTGATGGTTAAAGAAAAAGCTAAATTTTTCCATTCAAAAATTAATGAAACTCAGGGCGATTTTAATGCCCTGAAAATTGGTTTCATCATTCTTTCGTACCACAGGTAGGAAACAGATTGCAATTTTGCATTGATTTCAAATGTTTTCATGTGTAGATCAGAACATTTTTAAAACACCAAGGGTTGCCCACCAAAGCTCTTCTTTTAATTGATAACGCTCCATCTCATCCACCCGAAAACGAATTAACATCTGAGGACGGGTTAATAACTGCGATGTTTATGCCGCCGAATGTCACGCCGCTCATACAGCCGATGGACCAAAATGCTGGCATGAATTGTGGCCGAAAAAACTGATGTTATTGAAGCATTAAAAAAATTGACGTTAAGAGACGCTATTTGCTATTTAAATTCGAGTTGGCAACGTCTTGAAAAAGAAACAATAGCAAAATGCTGGACGAATATTTTAAGCTCAATAAGAAATGGAAAAGACTCTGAAGAGGATATCCCACTAGCTGTTTTGAGAGAAAGAACTTGTTCACCAATCAAGTCTCAAGAGGAACGTACACTAGAACTTTTTCACGCAATTAATCCAGAGGTTTGAACATTTTCTCTTGTATACAGAAAAACTTTCGATTCGATTTGTGCCCTTCTATGTAGATCATTTTTTTCGGTTGCTGATGTCCATGAATGGAATGAAGATCTTCCAAACGACACCGAAACGAACGAGGTTTTGATCAGTGACGAATGTGAAAGCGAGGACAGTATTCTGGAAACAGCACATACCAGAATAGAGCCTAGGGAAGCAATCGACATTTTCAATAAGGCTATGGAATGGGCTGAATATGAAAACGTTAATACAGCAGACATCAGCGTACTTAAACGACTTCGTGAAAAGGCAGTTTTCAGCCAAATAGAAAAAAAGAAAATTCAGAAAAGGATTACGCATTTTTATCATTAATTGCAACACAATTACATTTTTTCATGTACATTTACATTTGAAATAAAAAAAACATTTGAATTTTAGTTGAAACAAAGGTCTAATTTATTTTAAAAATTTTAAGAACTACACCTTCGTCAACATGAACAACTTCGATAACGTGAACACGCTCGGTTTTTAATAGCTCACGTTACCGCGAGTCTACTGCATTTACTTTTTCTGAAAGAAATTTCTTCCTAAAGATAGTTGCGCTGTTGTGCAAAATCTTAAACAACTTAGGTTTTTCATGTGAACAGTTAGCAATTTTAGAAATAGGTATTAAACTATTAACTAGCTTTTTTAGAATAAAAATAATTTGTTTTCGTTTTTAGTTTAGTTAGGAACGGTGCATCTAAACACGTCTCAAGAGTGTCAGTAAATGAAAAAAAAGTAAACAAACAAACCTTAATATCGAGCCCTTCCCGCCATTTTATCGTAAGCGACATTTTCAATCAAAAAGACAACTTAATTATTAAAATTTGCTAGTAACACATAGAGCCTTGAAGGCTATTGTCATGTCATAACTTAAGCATAATTAATAATTTCCAATACTGACTATGGCCATGGGTACAAGTTGGTCCAAGGACCAGCAGTAAGCTTTTGATTTGTCGTTTACGATAAAATTTATTTTGGCGTTTCAGATCAATTGGCGGGTAGGGGAACGGATCTATTAAAAGGAAATGACAGAATGTCAAAAGTCATATTGCTTCAGCAAATGAAAGTAACATAGAGCAAACAAAAACTGCGCCCACTTATGAAGAAAGCTTGGGAAAGAGTTTAAAAAGGTATGATTATCAAGCTCCCACAAAAAGAAGATGTCACTAATTGCGAAAACTAGAGAAAAATATGAGTTCTCCCTGCATTAAAAATGATAACAAAAATAGTATTAAAGCGAACAAATGACCACCTCAAAGACACACTCGATGCTGCACAAGCAGAATTCGACACTTGATCTTCTTGTTCGCATCACATTAACACCATCATCGATCGAACAGTGCGTTAAATACCGTTCATTACTTCACCTGTTGCTCATCGATTTCGAGAAAACATACATACCTAATGAACGATCTAAATGTCACGTTTTGCATAAATGAAGGTCGTCCGAGTAAATTGAATTTTAAAGTGGAGTTAGTTCAGGCTGTATACTTTTACCAATATACTGTTCCCGTTGGTGATATAAGTGACGAATTGCATTACACAGCTTTGTCGAATAGAAATGGGGGAATTCAAAGGACTCTGTAATTGCACCTTAAACATCAGCGGACTAGGTGTGCGTACTCTCTCATAGATCTCCATAATCAACTTAGGCAAAAATAAAAAGGAGGAGCCTTTAATTTTCTCATCAAACAAAAAATCACACACTGTTACTTAAAAGCTGCAAACGTTCGTTAATTGATTAGTAGCATCTTTTGACAGTTTGAAACGGATTTTCAACGGGGATGCTACAAAAGTAGAGCGGCAGGGACAGCAAACGACGCCATATTTCTTGCATCTCTTTTGACATTTCTCTTCAGTAAGGTTTGCCAAGGTCCCTAGAGTCGAAATAAAAGATTTTTAGAAAGATGTCTGTGCGTGCGTGTGTACGTACGTTCGTACGTCCGTACGTCTGTACGTTCGCGATGTTTTTTTCGTCCTCCATAGCTCAAGAACCAGAAGAGATATCGACTTCAAAAACAATTTTGTTATACAGATAATAAGGCAGAAACATGCAGAAAGAACTCTCAAGAAAATTGCGTGGGTGGTTTTTTTTACCATAGCAGTTTAAAAAAAAGGTGAACATTTTGGTTAAACCTAAATATCTCATGAACCAATGATGCTAAAGACTTGAATTAAATTTTATAATATATATTGTAACGTAAAACAAAACAAATATATTTTTGGAAAAAAATCCAATCAACGGTTTTTTTTATAAATCAAAAAAAACTGAAAAAAAAATTGTCACCTCGAAAATTTTACGACCAAAATATGATTTCATCTCCAAAACAATTTTTGCAACGAAGAATAATGTTTTTGACATCTGATAAAATTTTCAGAAAAATCGAATTGACAGTTTAAAAAAAAAATAAAAACCTAAAAAAAATTAATAAAAGTTGGTAAAAATTGATTTTCGACTCAAATATCTTTTCAAAAATTTGAGATAATGGCTTCTAACTAATTTTAACTTATAAGAAATATTGTTTTTAACATTCGATACAATTTTGTAAAAAATTGAATTGACAGTTTTTTTTTACAAAAAATAAAAACCTAAAAAAAAAGCAATACTAAAACTTGGTAAAAATTTACTTTCGACTCAAATAGCTTTTCAAAAATTACAAATATTGGCTTCAAACTTATTTTATTTCACAGAAAATATTGTTTTCGATATTCATATATCATTCGATATAAAAATCCAACAGTCCGTTTTTTCATAAAAAAATAAAATCTACAAAAAATAGTACGCAAATTTGGTAAAAATTAATACATATAGACAAACTTTTAAGCAAGACAAATCAACAGACGGGATGGGAAGTTATTAGTGTGGGTCGCATACCAGCCTCTTTTTTAAATTTACTACCGAAATTCGGAGTCAGTGGCCTCAACGTTAATTGCGCTAGGTCCAATTTATTGCAGACATAATCGTCCTAGCAGATCAACAATTGAGCGTCTAGTGGACAAATTTGAATCAACAGGCACAGTAAAAAATGTTCCCTTACCAAGTAGACAAAGAAGTGCCCGTAGTGTCAAGAATATTGCTGCCGCTGAGGCTTCAGTTGCAGAAATCCCAAACAAGTCTCTCACACGTCGTTCTCAAGCGTTGAGCATCTCTGTGACGTCGTTGTGGCGAATTTTGCGAAAAGATCTTGGTCTACATCCTTACAAGATTAAATTGACGCAAGAACTGAAGCCGCTTGACCACCAGAAGCGTCGTATGTTCGTGAATTGATCTGAGCAACAACTTTAAAAATCGCAAAATCATCTTCAGCGATGAGGCTCATTTCTGGCTGAATGGCTTCGTCAATAAACAAAATATGCGGTATTGGTGAGGCAGCAATTCACACGTACTCCATGAGTCGTCATTGCATCCCGAAAAATTACGGTTTGGTGTGGTTTATGGGCCAGCGGCGGCGTCATGGGGCCGTACTTCTTCCGTGATGATCAAGACAATGTTCAATGATAACCGAATATTTTTGGCCCCAATTTTTCAATGAAGAAGTGCGTCCTTTTCGTGAATATTTTTTAGAACATATTTCAAACTCGGACTTGTCAGGATCATTTTTGTTTAAATTAAAATAAATCCAGATGATGCTTTTTGTTGGTGGCGGCATTTATGTTCTGTATCTGTATCACTTTTTTACTAAATATATACAAATAAACTGTGTCCTCTGGCCACTTAGCTAGCAAGAGCTTTTATATCCTCCAATCTGTGACCATTGCATATCACTTGTTGTTGCTTTTGTCGTCGCCTACTTGGGACCAAGATTTTTGAATTTAACAGTTTTACTAAGGGTGAAAGGGTCTATTTCGATTGCAACTATAAAAAAAAGGGTTTAAAAACATCCGCATCCGCAAAAAATTCCGCATCAGTTTATGCGGATGCTGGAATTATTACGAATAATCCGCAATTGCGGATGCGGATGCGAATATTCGCAACATCCCTAGTCTAGACCTCTGCAAGCGTGCCTGTGGTGACCATGCAAAACAAATCGAGTTCCATACATAATGGCATCGAACGTTCTTTCATAGGAATACAGAATTTCATTGATATCCAAAACCGTTTTTGTTTTATTTAAAAAAACGTTTGTAGCGCTCTTATTGAAAACCCCGATATTTAAAAAAATACAGGTTGGATTTTTCTAAGACCATTATCTTACAATATAATATGTAATAACAAAATTCGTCATGAAATTAAATCATTTTGAAGTCAATACCTACATTTATTCACGTGATATCGAGAATCAAACATCAATTTTTACCAATTTTGTAGATTTTAATTACCTATTAAGAAAAAAATTACTGTTGGATTTTTATAAAAAAAATTACTGAATGTTGAAAATAAGAATTTGTATAAGATGGAATTTAATTTTTTTAATTTTTGTTTTTATTTTTTATGAAAAAAAAACTGGCAATTTAAGTTTTCTAAAAATTTTACCAGATGTCAAAAACGTTATTCTTCGTTGTATACAATTTAAAAATCTTTTATTTAGATTCTAGTGACATTGAAACAGCGAGAAATGTCAAAATTTTCAATTCGACAAATCGGACCGATTACAATAACTTCATATGGGAAGTTAATGACCAATCGGAAATTTTCACTCGAATTAAATTACTAATTAATTCTATTGCGTATTTCTTACAACAAAAACTCTCTTAACTTTAATAACAAAAAAAGTATGATTTTACTTTCAATAAATTATTTTTATTATCGATCCGTTGTATTACTACGAATTTGTATGATTGTACGAGTACTTTAAGTTCTGTAGGCGGTGTGGTTGTTTGTAAATAAATTAGCTAATCGGGTATTAAATTTATAAAAAAAAAATTGCTACCAAAAACAATTCTTATTAAAACAAATTACCTTCTACCTGCTATTCAGGTAGAGTCTGATTTAATTTAAACTTTCTAACTGATTTCATTCATTCCGATCATTTTAAGGTGGTAATGGCAAAACGTGCACAGTGGTGGACATTAAAGGCATACTTTATTGCTAATAAATTTGTTCTTTATTTTAGGAAATTTTTACCCTAAATTGCTTCAAATCTGAGTCGAAAGAAATTATAGTAGAATTTGTGACCTACATTTTCTGTGTTCACGTTTTATTATGTTTGTGACATTAAATGGCGTTAACACTAAATTCACATTTTCTATATATTTTTCGACTTTTTTTCGGCTACATATTGTGTAGGGTCTTCTGAAAATGTATATGTTTTACTGCTTTTTTGTAAGGTTATACTTGACCTATTACATCACTTTCAAAATTTCCCTAGTTTTATTTTTTATATTTAAAAATCTACACAATTTTAATATTAATGTATTGGTAAAAGATAATACTGCCCCGAGGGCTTTCAAATTCAAAGAAATGAAAAAGCTTAAGAGCGAAATGCCCTCAGGGTTCTGATAATAAATCATAATTCGCCACTTCATCTGCGCATTCAAAAATTAATATTTCATTAAAATATATTTGCATAGAGTTCAAATTGGCTTAGTTTGGATTGATTATTTATTATACCGTAGCTCAAATAATGTTCTAAAAATTGTATCTTAATTAAAACATACATTTTAAGAAAGAATCCAAATATTATGAAATGAAAATTTGGGTAATGAATGGAAGTAGGATTTGTAAGTTTGAGATTTCTTTACTTTTTGGATCAAACTTTTGTGGATTCTAAAACGAAAACTTGCAGTACCTACATGAAGTGACCTTTTGCGTAGGTAGAATTTTAAAATAACTGGACTAACTGGGCTTATTTTGCAAGAGAAAACAATAGAAAAGAAAATGATTAAGTTTGACAGCACTTTTTAAAATGCAAATGGTTTTTCGATGTTTCTTATGAAGTGCAAGTGAGATAGTTTGATTCGTGTTAATCAATGAAAAACTGAATAGTTCAGCACCATGTAAGAATATGCTACCTACCCCATGTGCAATTTTTTTTTTTAATTTGATTAAAAGAAAACTATATTTTTTGTACACAAACATGCAAAAAAACAGACCATAACGCATTACCTGTAACACAAACTCCTCCACACAGGTTTTTCTTCACAAATTTTGACTCGACTCCGATCTCCCGACCGGAATCGAGGCGAATCAAGCTCATTTCAACTCGATTCAGGTATATAAAGAATTTGAGCGAGCTTCAAGCTCGCTTCAACACCACATGTTAATGTAGTAGTCTACGAACAAACCCCCTTCTTGAAGTTTTTATTTTATGTCAAATTGTTTGGTTAAAACTTTAAAATCGACTATATCACATTACACAGACGTAGTTTCTTGATTTTGATAGGCAACTATCGAAAATCAGCTTACACGATTTCACCACTGGTCGGAATTTCTCTATTTTTTCTGGAATTTTTTGATAAATTATTCTGGCAAATATTCAGTTGTATCAACTTTCAAATATAAAAACCGGACTACTGCGGATTATTTTTTTTGGCAATTTCTCACTTTACTATATATGGAATACGAAAAAAACGCACTTAATGTATAAGATTCCAAAATAATTGCATGTATCGAAGAATAACATTTTTAACACCTGGTTGGATATTTAGAAAATTTGAAGAGTTTTACTAAAAAATGATGAAAATTAATTTTCGTCTCGAATATCCTAGCAACAATTAAAGGTATTGGCTTCAAACTTTCTTAAGATTATACAAAACATTGTTTTCAACATCTTATAAAATTTTTAGGAAAATTAAATATACCTACAACAAGTTGGTAAAAACTGACTTTTGGCTTGAATGTCTTGAGAATAAATGAAGGTACTCACTTTAAAATTATTTCATTCTAATTAAAATATTTTGGTTGATATAAGATAATTTTCTTAAAAAATCCCACCCGCATTTTTTGTAATGAATAAAAACTTTCAAAATCTGCTAGGTACTAAACTTTACATATAACCCAGTTTTTGACTAAAATTTCGGAAACGAGATAAAATATTGAAATATATTTTATTTTACCATATTTAAAATAATGGCGCAATATTCTAACCAATTAGGTAAAATGTTAAAGCCATTTTTAGCAATTTACTAAGCTTAAAAGATGATAACCTAGTTTTAAACGATTTTAACATCTTACTGACTCTTAACAATTTTTTAAAGTTAAAATCACGGAATAATTTTTTTTTAATAAAGGCAATTGGAAATTTACTTGTTAGCAAAATGAAAAGATTGCTTTAACAATTTGGACTCCCTAAGTAATTACTAAATATTTAGCTAATTGTTAAACCCTTAACGAAAGGTTGTTTAAAATTTGCGCGAATGTCTAAAACTTTTAGAATTTTTGTTTTTTTTTTTTTTTAATCCAAATGACAACTTTTTGTACGAGAAACGAAAACCTACAAAAACAACTGAAAATTACCAAAAATTGCTCAAGAAATTTACTTCAAACTTTGTTTCTTGCACAGAATGTTGTTATAAATATAATTATTGTAAAACTTTAAGAAATATCGATAGACAGACAATACCAAATATGACAAAGGTAACGGACAGTCGTTAAATAAGAAATGTCTACAATAACATCACTTCCGGAAATAACCCAACAGAAACATGTTGCATCAACAAAAACCTGTTATCATCGTCTTTATTTCTATTTATCAATTCATTTACCAACCGGCAGCGACAAAACATAACACATGACCGAATGAACAAACAGCTGTTCGAGTTCAATCCCACGTTTTTCATTTGTTTACATTTTCAATACCATAGTATTCCACATAAAATAAACTGTGTCGGTAACGCAGTTTAATTAATTTCTCTATTCTGCTTTTCAGAGGCTCTGTTTCTGTTTATTTTTGCCCTCGTCGATTTCTCTTAGAGTTTCCTTTATTTAGTCTTACGAAAAATTTCATTGAGCTCAGTTGGTTCATTTCATGGTTCGGTATAACCAGTAAATTTGCCAGCGGAAACACCTACGATAATGGTTTAACGGTATTGTGTGTTTCAAACCTTCTTGGTTGTTTTTTAAGTGCAAAATTAACGATTTCAATTTTAAGTGGATTTTAATTTGAGGGTTTACTTAAAATATTGATGAGCTGATGAATAAAGATTAAACTAAAAAGTGGTTTTATCTGTCAAGTTTTTGTTTAGTATTTAACTTTTCTTTAAAAAAAATATCAATTTATTTTTAGTTTCTTTTGTTTGCAATAACAAGTGTTTATTCATTATCACTCAATATACATAATAATTATATAAATAAAAGTGCCTTAGAAGTGATATTAATTAAAATAAAATAAGAACTGTGTGTTGACAGTTCTAATAGAATCATTTGACGTACGGTCAATTAATCAAAACTCATAACAAGATCTCTTTTTTCTATCTCGTTTTTTCATTATATTATTTATTCTTACTCTACAAATTGCGAATTCAATTAAATTGTTTGCTGTTTGGTTATTAAATAGATTTATTATATTCGCACTATATATCGAACTTATTTGCAAAGCTATACAGATGTATTGTAGATGAGGAAGGAGTTCAAGGTTGGTATTCATTATTAAACATTATTTCATTTTTTTTTTCCAATCTATAAAAGTGTATCTCTCTATTATAATTTATATTTACGTATTGACATAAATATGTATGTAGAGTAGATACATTTGTAATATTATTATTTAGTCAAATGTGAGTTGAATAATAATTACTAAATGTCTATAACTACAAACTTAAATAAAGACGTGTTTCGTTTTCAAAAAAAATAAACTTTAATCAAACAGTACCTAACTAGAACTACTTTATCTTTACTGAAACTCTTATATGAACTGTTTGTTTAATTTCTAATATTTTCAATTTGTTTTTTGACAATCAACGTCCAAGGTTCTGTCAAAGACACTGTTCAAATTAAACTCTTTTGTGGTAACTTATTTTGATGTCTAATCATTTAATCTCGCTCTCATCTGCCACTCCTGTTTAAATAAGTTATAAAATGTCTATCTAAATTATACCTATGCATATCTCTTTTTAACTATCAAATTGGAGTGGGATAAAATGATAAAACGTTAAAATGAGTAGCTTTAAAAATAGCCCAAAACTTAAAAAAAAATTTAATTTTCCGAAATAAACGAACAGATCCAATAACAGGGCACGTTCCAAAAACCAGAGGAAACAAATTTGATTGTCAAAAATTACCGACACTGTAAAATGGGTTGCCAGTTGGACGAAATGGCTTCCTTTGTTTGTATTACTTTGTAGAAAGTCGAGCTTATAGAATTTTGAATGGGTTGTTTTTTTTTAAGTAGTGCTTTTTGGTATTCGAAGAAGTAAGTTTGTACGACATAATTGAAGCCTTACACAAATATATTGTTTAAAGTGGTCTATGATTTATTGGTTCATGATTACAAAGCCAAAAATAATTAAGTTTTTCATCTCTTGACATTTAGTCGCCAAAAGCATCTATAATATTTTGTATAAACTAAAAAATTTACTCGCATTTAAAAGTCACTTTGCCATCATCAACATGACATTTTTGTGCTCAATATGTACCACTTCGATAAAAACATGACAAATGTTTTATTGTCGTTCGAAAACGAAACCCAAAGGCTTAACAAAATTGTTTATAATCAATCAAAAGTTTCACCGGCTTCAGTTCGATTAAATTGATAGGTATAGTTAGGAATTTAAATTTTGAATATGTTTTTTCTTGTTGGTCTTCAGTTCCGCTGATTGAGAAGTGTGTAGGTTGACATTTTTGTCTTTCTTTAAAATGGATGTAGGTATATTCTTTGACGTCAATCGAATGCTAAACTATATGAATATGTTAACGTATACCTACCAAAATAAATAATTAAAATTTAAATTTTCTTAAAAAAGAAAGCGTTTTTTTTATTTTTATCTTTTAATGTTATGATGGGTGTTTAAGGTGTTGTGGACTATTTTTCAGTTTTGTCTGATTTCTGATCTGATCTGCATTTGATAGACACAAATGATTATGTTAATAAGTGGAAATGGTATTTTTTACTTTTTTGAAAAAAACTTTATATGTACATATGCGCATACGTTATAGATTGTAGTTTCGTTTGGTGTTGTTGTTGTTTTTAGTTTCATGGTCATATTGAATAAAGAACGTGATGTTTGAAGCTTTTTTTGGTTATCTCTATAAATAAGCTTTGAAATATATGTAAAAAGAATATGCGTAGGTGGAAAAGATGACAATATTTTATACATTTTATATGCAAATAAGATAACAGATAGAGTTTTGGCGTATAATAAATGTATAGAAAGGTAAACAATAAACAATGATGTAATGTGAACTTAATGAATTATTTTGAATTATTTTTTTTTTCCAAAAATGTATTATGTTTATTTGTATAGTTGTGAAAAAAAATATGAATATTTATTTTATTCGTATTCTGCTTTCATGTTTGCTTTACACTTATTGCCTTTTTTCAAAACATCTCATTTCTGGAAATAAGTTCAAGAATTCTTATAGAATATTATTTAAATATTTTTAAGGGAAAACATGTTTTCTCAAAAAACAATAAAAATTTTTTTTTAACAATATCTTCAATATAAAAGATACAAATCCCTTTAATTTAAATAAAATGCCGATCTTTTCATTATGATCAATGGCTTGAAAGTATTGTCAAAAATAAAGGTTTTTGGTTAAAAACTCTGAAATGTATAAATCTTTTAAGACAAATTCAAAACATTTTTCATTTAGTGATAAGTAAAAAATAAAAAGAGGCTGGGATGCGACCCACACTGATAACTTCCCATCCTGTCTGTCGATTTGTCTTGATTAAAAGTTTGTCTATATGTATCAATTTTTACCAAATTTGCGTACTATTTTTTGTAGATTTTATTTTTTTATGAAAAAAACGGACTGTTGGATTTTTATAAAAAAATTACTGAATATCGAAAACAATATTTTCTGTGAAATAAAATAAGTCTGAAGCCAATATTTGTAATTTTTTGAAAAGCTTTTTAAGTCGAAAGTAAATTTGTACCAAGTTTAAGTATTGTTCTTTTTTTAGGTTTTTATTTTTTGTAAAAAAAAAACTGTCAATTCGCTTTTTCTCAAAATTTTATCGAATGTTGAAAACAATATTTTTTATAAGATAAAATTAATTTGAAGCCAATGTCTCAAATTTTTGAAAAGATATTTGAGTCGAAAATCAATTTTTAACAACTTTTGTTAAATTTTTTTTTTCGGTTTTTAATTTTTTGTTAAAAAATTGTCAATTCGATTTTTTTCAAAATTTTACTGGATGTTAACAACAATATTTTTTGAAAGAAAAAAGCAGTTTAAAGCCAATATCTCAAAGTTTTGAAAAGATATTTGAGTCAAAAATCAATTTTGACCAACCTTTATAAATTTTTGATTAGTTTTTTATTTTTTTTTTTTTGAAACTGTCGATTTGATTTTTCTCAACATTTTTCAGAATGTTGAAAACAATATTTCTTATAAGATGAAATAAGTTTGAAGCCATAATCTCAAGTTTTTGAAAAGATATTTGGGTCGAAAATCAATTTTTACCAACTTTTATTATTTTTTTTTTGGTTTTTATTTTTTGTAAAAAAACTGTCAATTCGATTTTGCTCAAAATGTCATCAGATGTCAAAAACATTATTCTTCGTTGCACAAAATTGTTCTGGAGATGAAATCATATTTTAGTCGTAAAATTTTCGAGGTGACAAATTTTTTTTTCAGTTTTTTTGATTTATAAAAAAATCGGTAATTGTTTTTTTTCCAAAAATATACTTCTTTTGTATCTCGTTACAATATATAATATAAAATTTAATTCATGTCTCTAGCGCCATTGGTTCATGAAATATTTAGGGTTAACCAAAATTGTCACCTCTTTTTTAAACTGCTATGGTAAAAAACCACCCACGCAATTTTATTGAGAGCCCTTTCTGCATCTTTCTGCCTATTATCTGTATAACAAAATTTATTTGAAGTCGATATCTCTTCTGGTTCTTGAGCTATGGACAACGAAAAAAAGTCGGGAACGTACGGACGTACGGACATACAGACGTACGGACATACGGACGCACAGACATCTTTTTAAAAATCTTTAATTTCGACCTTAGGGACCTTAAAAAGTCGAGAAATGTCAAAAGTTTCAATTTGACAAATCGGACCCATTACAATAACTTCCTATGGGAAGTTAATAATCAATTTTTGTACTTATGTATTAACTTTGTGATACTGAATAAGATTTCTTACCACAATACCTGAGTTTTTGCTGTGAAATATTGAAAAGACCACATTCAGTCACTCTGATTAAAATATGTATGTAGAAAATCAGCTTTTCGAAATTATCTGTTTTGATATTGGATTGCTGATATACATAGGGTCGTTTATGCACATAAGTCTGGTCTTTAATCAACACCTTAAATTTAATTAAAGTCCAATAACAAAATAATTAAATTGTTTGTTATTGATTGCAACATCATCATAAAGATAAACCACGATACAAAAAAAATATGCATTTACTTCCGTGAAGAAGTTCAGTGCTCTTTTCTTACTCTGTGTCTATATCTCGAACTCAAAAACCACTGCCACCATATAGCAATGTTTATTTTTTTTCGATGTTATTGATGTTGTGAAAATATACCTATACTCAACTCATCTCTGGATCTGGTCTAGAACCATCAGAGACCAGACCACTAGTCCAGAGCCAGAACCAGATTACTGATACTAATGCATCACCACCACCCTCACTGACTCTCAAAAAATAATAAGCAATAAAGCAACATAGTCTGCTGACGTATCTCTATCAAAGACTGCTGTTCGTTGGGTTCGAGTTCTTTTTGTGTACGTTTTGAATCTTCTTGAACTATGGGCGTATTTTTCGCAATCGTGCAACGCGTGCACTGCACTGGAACTGGATGACTCTGGATGATTTCATTTTTCTACGTTTTACCTCCCTATATTGAGAAATCATTTGAAATTAGTTATTTGTTTGTTTGTTTTTATTCTTTGTTCAGATTTAATTAAAATTTTTTAACCACGTAATTATTGTGGTTTCTTCATGTTTATTATACCTTCTCTCGTACTGTTTGTGTTTTTTGGTCGGTCTCAAAGTTTGAACCAACACAGAACTTAGGCTTTGGAGGAAGTTGTTTTCGTTTAGTCTCTGAACTTATTGACCATAAATGAAAATTCCAAGTGGTACATTTTTCGTTTTCCCAAAAAGAAACAAAAATAATAATTAAAAAACCAATCCAATTCAGATTAAACTCCTCTTTCGGATATCATCTCCATAGCAGAGCAGGCTATATAAGCATCACTATAAGACTTTATACGTTCCCATATGTAAGTATACTTCTATAGCTAATAAATTGGAGCAATGTAACGCTGAGTTTCGTGTACGTTATTTTCTTTTTTTTTTCGTTTGTTTACAGAGGATAAGTGCGCTTCTGAGATTATAGCTTAGGTTTATAGAGATGTGTACCTATGATGCCATCACAGGAACAGGAATGCCATGATTTCAGCATCAGATTTTAAGTTCAGATGCAAATGATTTTTGTTTACGAATCACGTAATGGAAGCTATTTTTGAAAAACATTTTACATTCAGTACCTAAGATAGTTTCCTCAATTAAAATTATTCGAGCAGATGGTGAGAAACAAGCCGGAAAAATAGTCCAAATATCTTGAGCTTTTGTTTTCTGTGTTTTTTCGCGCTCGTAAAAATTGTTTGAATTGTATAAAGTTGGTGATTTGAACTTTTTTGTTGTTGTTGTTGTTTGTTCGCCTTTAAGCAGTATAAGTTCTAAGAAAATATTTGTTTATGTCTTTTCTATAGAAGTCTTTGACCGAAATAAAAGATTTGCAATCTTTAAAATGCTACATATTTAGTTTGCACCAAGCACCATTTTATTAAACTTTTGATCTTTATTGATTATATGATTTGTATGTTATTTTCTAAGAAAATACTAAACTTGTGAGTGCTTTGAGTTATGGATTGATGGATTGGACACGGATATCGTACAACTTATTTCTTTTGCTCCAATTTAGATTAATTTTTTTGTGAATTTCATTGTAAGATCAAGATTTCAATATAAAAATCATTTTTTTCGTTACCAATGGAACACGATTGAAAATAGATTTTTAACTTCCCATAGGAAGTTATTGTAATGGGTCCGATTTGACAAATTGAAAATTTTGACATTTCTCGACGTTTCAAGGTCCCTAGAGTCGAAATAAAAGATTTTTAGAAAGATGTCTGTGCGTGCGTGTGTACGTACGTCCGTACGTCCGTACGTCTGTACGTCCGTACGTCCGTACGTCCGTACGTCCGTACGTCCGTACGTCCGTACGTCCGTACGTCCGTACGTTCGCGACGTTTTTTTCGTCGTCCATAGCTCAAGAACCAGAAGAGATATCGACTTCAAATAAATTTTGTTATACAGATAATAAGGCAGAAAGATGCAGAAAGGGCTCTCAAGAAAATTGCGTGGGTGGTTTTTTTACCATAGCAGTTTAAAAAAAAGGTGAACATTCTGGTTAAACCTAAATATCTCATGAACCAATGATGCTAGAGACTTGAATTAAATTTTATATTATATATTGTAACGTGATACAAAACAATTATATTTTTGGAAAAAAATCCAATTAACGGTTTTTTTTATAAATCAAAAAAACTGAAAAAAAAAATTTGTCACCTCGAAAATTTTACGACTAAAATATGATTTCACCTCCAAAACAATTTTGTGCAACGAAGAATAATGTTTTTGACATCTGATAAAATTTTGAGAAAAATCGAATTGACAGTTTTTTTACAAAAAATAATAACCTAAAAAAAAATAAAAAAAAAGTTGGTAAAAATTGAGTTTTGACTCAAATATCTTTTTAAGACTTTGAGATATTGGCTTTAAACTACTTTTATCTTTCAAAAAATATTGTTTTCAACATTCAGTAAAATTTTTAAAAAAATAGAATTTACAGTTTTTTTACAAAAAATTAAAAACCTAAAAAAAAAATTTAACAAAAGTTGGTAAAAATTGATTTTCGACTTAAATATCTTTTCAAAACTTTGAGATTATGGCTTCTAACTAATTTTAACTTATAAGAAATATTGTTTTCAACATTAGGAAAAATTTTGAGAAAAATCGAATTGACAGTTTTTTTACAAAAAATAAAAACCTAAACAAAAAAATTAATAAAAGTTGGTAAAAATTGATTTTCGGCTCAAATAGCTTTTCAAAAATTAAAAATATTGGCTTCAAACTTATTTTATTTCACAGAAAATATTGTTTTTTATATTCAGTAATTTTTTTATAAAAATCCAACAGTCCGTTTTTTTTTCATAAAAAAAATAAAATCTACAAAAAATAGAACGCAAATTTGGCAAGAATTGATACATTTAGACAAACTTTTAAGCAAGACAAATCGATAGACGGGATGGGAAGTTATCAGTGTGGGTCGCATCCCAGCCTCTTTTTTTGTTATTCAATCACATAGCTTTGTTTATTTAGGTTATATCCATGTGATTGTCAAATTTCTATTCTAGTTTTTGTTCAAAAACTTTGCTTTTTGAATCAACTCATTTATCAAGACTGCTTGTTTGTATGTATATTACACAATTGAATCTGAATAAGAAATCACATTCTTCAATTTGAAAGAAGTTTAATGACAAATGTGTTTAAATTAGACTCTTTTAATGCGAATCATTTTGACGTTTCATCGTTTTATCTCGCTCCCACTCAATTCAATACAAAAATAAAAATGTCTACTTCACTCCCCAAGCCTAGTACGCTGCTGATGCGAAACGAAAATTCCCATACAAAAATGACATGACGAAATCATAAACGAAAAATTTCGCTGTGCTTTTCGTTTTTCAGTACGCTGCTAAACGACGAAATGTGACATTTTAGTGGATAGCTGTACTAGATTTCTTAGTACAATTCTCCACTCTTTTCGTTCTCAATTTAATTGCCCAGCACATTAATTGCTTGCGAAATGTTGACGTTTAATTTTTTTATGAAAAAAAAATGTTTACTTGTGACTTTCGGTGTTTTGACTTTGATTTATGTATGTATATTTGATTTAAAAATTCAAATAAAATGGATTTGTCCAATGTGTTCCAACATTGCATTTCTGAATCAAAAACTCAGGATGTTATTGGTGATGTGCAAGAAGTGATGAAGACAAGCAGTGAAATTCAACTTCCAGACAAAACTCTCCACAAATATTTTTCCACTGTGGTTTTCGTTTTAATTTCGCTCTGCACTTGGAGACCGCCGAAAAAATTCGTTTCACTTCAGCTGCGTACTAGGCTTAAAGATCGAGTGAGAGCGAAATAAAAGGATAAAACGTCAAAAACTCAGTTCTTAAATTTTGTTTGCAAATTTATTTTGAAATCAAAAATAAATCAATTAATTTGGTCTAATGGAAAACGCCAGAAGATGAAGGGTGTAAATCAAAAATGAGTCCTAATATTTTTCTAATAGAAAATCCCATAGACACGGTGAAAGTTACAGTTAGATCTTAGGTAACTTTTTTGGTATTTTCTTAAACTGTTCTTTTTTCTTATTAAGGAAATAATAACAAAATAAATTTGTATAATATTATGTGGGAAGTTTGTTTTCCTTTTATTGATGCGTATTTTTTTTAGGAAGGTATCTCTCGCGTTTAAAACACTTTTATATGTATGTATATGTATTTGTGTAGAAACAATAAACGTTTGATTTAAATCGATCGTTAAAAATTCTCAATCTCAACCCACATAATCGAATTATAACCTTTGTCAAACTGTCAAAATAAAAGTCGTATAAAACAATACAAAGAACAAATTTTGTATTATTTGTTAATTTTTCTTAAAACGCCACTGAATAGAGTATCTCCTAATGCTTCTAATGCAAATGAAATGATTTAATAGATAAGATTTTTATTATATTGACCCATGTCATTGATGATTTATTATATTTTTACATAAAATAACTATAAAATTTGCTGGTGGTCTCTAGATTAAAATTTTAATTGAACGGAAGGAATTTTTCTTATTAGGTACACAACTTTTAGAATATTGTTTCACTTAATAATTGTTTTGAATATGCATTGTACATAAGAAATGAAAACGAATTGCAAATGTTCAAGAATTTTGACATTCTGACGTATAGATTCGCTGGACGATACATAGCTAAGAATAATCATCGAACACACCCATTTTATTTAGAACTTGATCGTTTTTTCTATTGTGGATTGCGAATTTAAGTTTGACGGTTCCTTAATTTATTGGTCGCGTTGAAAATTAAAATAAATAAATACAAATTTCAAATTAAAACCAATTATATAACGTGTGTACATTGTACGTGCAAATTGGATTAAAATATAAGGTTCGTTCGCGTACCCTCCTTAAACAGTCCAATTTTACGAAAAATTTCGAAATTTAACCAAACCTGTTCGCGTACTCAAAAATTTCGTAGTTTTTCGTAAAAGAGAGCGCTTACGAGAGAGTAAAACATTTCCCCAACCTACGAATTTTAGCTCAAGAAATTTCTTTGGGCTGATTTGTGAAAAGTGTTGAATAAAATCGCTTTTGCTGTCACTTATAAAATTTTGGCTTTATTTAATCGGTTGAATATTAATAAACAAACTTTCATCTTCTTCAGTTTCGGAGTTCTCCAACAGAATATCATCGGTTTGGTCATTTTTTTCAACACAGCATTCAAGCACAAATTGAAGTTCATGTTGTCTTAATTTATCCATTTACAAAAAAAAAATTCTAAACATGAATCAAATGATTATGTTTCAAAATTTATATTTTTTTGACAGTATTGTGGGAAAATTTGTTGTTTTCCCGTTCGCTTCTTACTTTTCTTTTTTGTTTTTTTGTGAGAGAATTGTACCCCCACTCTTTAAAATATCTCTTTTTATGAATTTTAGTGCAGAAAGTACGCGAACGGGCCTATAACAGATTTCTTTTTTATTTAGTTTTTGCTTTTAAAATATCTAACAGCTGTCAAATGTGAATTCATTATTAACATCAATTTAACGTGTTCCAATCAGGTAAAACAAAATTCGTTAAAATTGAAATGCCAAATTTGACACTTTCCTATTCATTGGGCGGTGTTTACACCGAATCCTTTTTAGACGACTAATTTGGTAATATTATTATTTTATTTCTCTTCCACTCATTTTCGAAAAATTTCAACCTCACTTTCCTTATATCTCGTTTTAAACATGGAAGCATGTTATAACAATAAGGTGCCACATCAAAAGTGTGCAATGTAGTTGTAAGTTTCTCAGTTGATGTCTAAAGCTCGTGAGAATTAAATGTCAAAATTCGGGAACATTTGTTATTTAAGATTTAGTGTCTTTCTGGCCTCTCACATTTCCAAAAAAAAATCCTTTGAAATTCAGAGCCATCTGCCTTTATCATTTTGTTTTTGAAGGCGTTAGAAAAAATGTTGGCTGAACAGATACAAAAAAATTTGATTAGAAACAATGGAAGATATGTCAACATGGTAATCACGGTTTCGGAAAAAGCAAATCAATTATGATTACTGTTTTTCAATAACCTTTGATTGCATTTATTACTTAATTCTTGTCTTCTTCCCTTCGAATAACACTGGTCGACAAGGTTTTCTTACTGGCAATAAAATTGCAAAAATTGTTTTGATGGCATTAATTCAAATCCGACTTTAAAATGCATATGTACCAGGTCAGTTTCTTGAGATATTACTTTTTTTTCGAAATCTGTAATCCATTTCTTCAATATCTTCATAAGTTGTTAGATTTCATCTGTCTTACAAGAATCTGAAAGAAAGGCTTAACCACTTATGCTAAAACGGTTTTCAACAGAAAATGGCAAAATGGTTTGAAAGTAAGTTTTCAGTAAGTCAGCACTAAAAATTAACTTTTAAACGTATTTTTCAAAACTATGAAAGTTTGAAATTCAAGGTTTGCTCAAAACTTTATACAGATTCAAATAAATACCCATAACTAATAAGATATTCCAGAAAAAAAGTAAGATACTAAAATGATTTAAATATTACCTACCTTTTAACCTACAGTTTTAAGACGAATCCGAATGGTTAATTTGAGAAAGCACTTTTCATGACAAGAATTACTGTCGGAGGATTTGTCAATTCCTCGCAAGAGGCAGTACACGTGAAAAAAAATTTAGATGGCACAGGCAAGATTCAGGTTCAATTATGGTCCAAATATAGAGAAATGTCAAAAGTTAATAAGCTTATTTTTAACTTCCCATAGGAAGTTATTGTAATGGGTCCGATTTTTCGAATTGAAAATTTTGACATTTGACGTTTCAAGGTCCCTAGAGTCGAAATAAAAGATTTTTAGAAAGATGTCTGTGCGTGCGTGTTTACGTACGTCCGTACGTTCGCGACGTTTTTTTCGTTGTCCATAGCTCAAGAACCAGAAGAGATATCGACTTCAAATAAATTTTGTTATACAGATAATAAGGCAGAAAGATGCAGAAAGGGCTCTCAAGAAAATTGCGTGGGTGGTTTTTTTACCATAGCAGTTTAAAAAAAAGGTGAAAATTTTGGTTAACCCTAAATATCTCATGAACCAATGACGCTAGAGACTTGAATTAAATTTTATACTATATATTGTAACGTGATACAAAACAAGTATATTTTTAGAAAAAAAATCCAATTAACGGTTTTTTTATAAATAAAAAAAAACTGAAAAAAAATGTGTCACCTCGAAAATTTTACGACTAAAATATGATTTCATCTCCAAAACAATTTTGTGCAACGAAGAATAATGTTTTTGACATCTGATAAAATTTTGAGAAAAATCTTATTGACAGTTTTTTTTATAAATAACAAAAACCTAAAAAAAAACATTACTCAAAGTTGGTAAAAATTGAATTTCGACTCAAATATCTTTTCAAAAACTTGAGATTAAGGCTACAAACTTATTTTATCTTATAAGAAATATTATTTTCAACATTCATACATTCATGGTTGAGTGAAGGTATTACATCTCAACTAGTTTGTTTTAATGGTTTTAAAATTTTTAGAAACGATCGCTGTAGTCGAGGGGGAGGAGTGTGCATTTATGTTAGAGAGCATATACCTACGAAAGTAATTTATAGTTCAACGAAATTGTTAGAGTTTTTATGTGTAGAGATTAATAATGGTGTTGAGAAATGCCTTTGAGTGGTGGTGTACTGCCCACCTTGTTTGTTTAAAGAAGAAAACTTAAATGAAATTGAAGAGACACTTTTTCGTTTGAATTCTAAGTACTCAGATGTGCTCATTGCTGGTGACTTTAATGTTAATTTATTAGTAAATAATAGAACCACGCGTCTCTTTAAATATTTTTGTGAAAAACTAAGTTTGTCTGTTGTTAATACTAGTTGGCCAACATGTTTTCAATCTATTGATAATCCTTCGCTTATAGATATGTTTCTTACTACCTCATAAGAAAAAATTTTATGCAATGAACAAATTAAACTAACCTCTGAATTTATTCATGATTTAATTTTTTGCTCATTCCAGTTCAATGTAAGAAACTTATGTTATTCGAATACTTTCAGTTATAGATCCTATCGTTCATTTAACTATTACGATATGCAACATAGTATTAGCAATAACTACTGGGATAATATTCTTTATACTATTGACGTTAACAGTAAAGTGTTAATTTTTAACGACCTACTTGAAAGATTATTTAATGCTTACGTGCCTTTAGTTACAAAACGGGTAATAAATCGAAAGGGATGTCCTTGGTACAGACAAGACATTGAAGTACAAATTAAAGAGAGAGAACGCTTTTTCAAAAGGTACAAAAGAAACCCAACGGATTTTAACAGAAATCAATATATCTTTTCTCGTAATAAAGTCACTGCTCTTATACGTTCATGTAAAAAACATATTTTATGAATAAACTTAATGTTTCTCTGAGTTCTAAGGATCTTTGGAAAAATTTGAAAGATGTTGGTGTTTGTTCATCTAAGTCGATTTCGAAATGCCCATTAGACCCACAAGAAATGAAATCATTTTTTGCACCGACTCAGCTTAATTCAAGTCTTACATTAGTTATTCCTGAAAATGACAATGAATTATTTACATTTAATTGTGTGGAAGATTTCGAAGTTGTTTCTGCTCTAAAATCAGTTAAATCAAATGCTTCTGGTACAGATAATATCTCACCGAAATTTATACGTTTGATTTTACCAATTGTTATTAAACCTTTGAAGCACATTTTGAATACATGTATCTCAAGTTCTCAATTCCCAGAAGCCTGGAAAAGTGGAATTATTGTACCCATACCCAAAAAAGCTAATTCTTCAGAGCTTTCGGACTATAGACCAATTAACTTGTTACCTTTTTTTGGTAAAATATTTGAACGGTTAATGTTTAATCAAATGCTAGACTTCATTCAATTCAATCAAAAGTTATCTAAATGGCAGTCTGGTTTTCGTAACAAACATAGTTGTGAGTCTGCTGTTCTAAAGGTAACCTCTGATTTTCGAGCTGCTCTTGACAAGGATCTTTTGGGTGTTATGGTGCTTTTGGATTTTTCGAAGGCCTTTGACTGTGTTGACCATCAAATTCTGATTTCTAAATTAAGCAACAAGTTCAGTTTTTCAAAAACAGCTTTAAAACTATTAAGCAACTATCTCTGTAATAGACTGCAGATGGTAACCACAAATCAAGGTAATTCAAGTACATTTATTGTTAATCAGGGAGTGCCCCAAGGGTCAGTTTTAGGACCACTCCTTTTCTCAATATTTATCAACGATCTTCCAGATATTGTTTATAGTTGTCATACTCACATGTATGCAGATGATGTTTTGCTCTATAATTTTAGCGAATTAGGTTTGATGGAAAACTGCATTGTCCGGGTTAACGAAGATCTTACGAGTATTCAAAAGTGGTCTCTTGAAAATAAATTACTACTAAACCCATCAAAAACTCTTTGTATGATTTGTTCGAGGAGTGAAGTTACTCTTGATGATTTACCCAAAATTGTTTTAAATTCACAAGTTGTTGATTATGTTTCAAAAGTAAAATATTTGGGTTTCCAAATTAACAACAAACTAACCTGTTGTGACGCTATTTCTGATACTATCAGACGTGTTTACTATAGTCTGCGTTCTCTAAGATCTTCTTCGAACATCTTGGATACTGATTTAAGAAAACATCTTGTGAAAAGTCTCGTTATGCCCTCTCTTACTTTCAATTGTAATGTATACCCCTCTCTTGACTATGAGTGTAAACGAAAACTTAATGTCGCGTTTAATGATTGTCTACGTTTCATCTATAATATTCCAACGCATGAAAGTGTGTCTAATTTACATTCATCGCTGTTAGGACTAAATTTTGATAAATATTTAATGCTCCGTAATGTTATTCTGCTAAACAACATTATTCATAACAGAAGTCCTGCGTATTTAGGTGAAATGCTTCAATTCGCACATTCTCAAAGAGGACTAAGATTAATTTTACCGCGCTTTACGCACACCATTGCCGAAAGATCTTATTTTGTAAAAGCTATTAGATTGTGGAATGGCTTACCATTTGATTTGCAAAGAACCACCTCTCCAACCATTTTTAAGAAGAAATTATTTGAACTATTATCATCTATGGTTTAAAATTGTACTTAATGCACTTAAATTCTATACCTATTTATTTATTCTCTTTTTTTCTCTGTTTCCAAAAATTGTTTATAAAATGTTTGTAACACTTTTTCTTACTATTTTGCTTTTTTTATTTCAATTGTTATCATTTTTATTATTTATTAAGTATTGTAAAATATAAAACTTGGTTACGAATTATTGATACTATAAAAGATTGAATCTTGATGTATCTTTTGTAATTTTTCTATTAATGCAAATACAAATACAATACAAATACAATACATTCTGAAAAATTTTGAGTAAAATCGAATTGACAGTTTTCTTACAAAAAATAAAAACCCAAAAAAAAAATTAATAAAAGTTGGTAAAAATTGATTTCCTACTCAAATATCTTTTCAAAACTTTGAGATATTGGCTTTAAACTGCTCTTATCTTTCAAAAAATATTGTTGTTAACATCCAGTAAAATTTTGAAAAAAATCGAATTGACAGTTTTTTAACAAAAAATTAAAAACCGAAAAAAAATTTAACAAAAGTTGTTAAAAATTGATTTTCGACTCAAATATCTTTTCAAAAGAGACATTGGCTTCAAACTAATTTTATCTTATAAGAAATATTGTTTTCAACATTCGATACAATTTTGAGAAAAATCGAATTGACAGTTTTTCTTACAAAAAAATAAAAACCTAAAAAAAGACAATACTAAAACTTGGTAAAAATTTACTTGCGACTCAAATAGCTTTTCAAAAATTAAAGACAAATCGACAGACGGGATGGGAAGTTATCAGTGTGGGTCGCATCCCATCTCTTTTTAATTTGTTTTCACTGCTCATCTGTGTGATATTCAAAAATTCTATGACTTTTTTGACAGCTTCATCTTAGAGAAAAATATACTAACTTCAGTGCAATTAATACATAATTCCATGTTAAATTCTAATTCAGGTAGCTTGAATGATTTCAATCTCATGTGTGAATAAATTTGCTTATCTATGTGCCCAGTTTTCTGTCCAAAATATTGAGCCCTACTCGTATAGTCCAAGAAATAACAATTAAAAAAAAAAGAATAAGATGAACTTTGGTGAAAATTTTCATTTATACGTCCTGTCTCTTGAGGAATTCTTAAAAATTAGGGACTCTAAACTGGGAGTGCGGTATTTAAAAGTAGTTCTCGAAAGGAAAGTATGGGCTCATTTTAATTTCTAGTACGAGCACTACAAAATTGACAGTAAACATTTTCCAAAGTTTGCATTGCGAATTGAAGTTGCAAAATATTCTAATTTATTTCATTGTCCATAAGCTGTTTCTACAACAAAATTGTTTATTTTGTTAAAATATAAATTTCTCAGGCCAAAAAAAAAATTTTAACGATGTTGTTATTTCCCTTCTATTTTTTCATAATTAATTGTGTATATGTTTATGAAATACTAATAAATATACGTTTTACTTTTGAAGTTTGTAGGTATTGAATTATGTTTTTTCATTGGGCATAAGCTTATTTTAATAATGATACATTGCGGTCTATAGAAAAATATACCAAACAATATAACCCCAACCTTAAATGTTTGTTGTAAAACATAATTTATTCCAATAACAATAATAATAACAATAATTACTGTCCAAAACACATGTTTCCCATCAAAACAAAAAATTAACAACTCAATTGTTTCAAAAAGTTCCAAATTGTTTATTTCAATTTCGATTTCATTGTCAGTTTATGGTAAAGGTACACAACTAACATATGTACATATTAAGATACAGCCAGCATCCACTTCTCGAAAGCAATACAAAACGTATTGTTGAAATATTTGTTTTGTTGTTTGTAAAAATAAACAATTACAATATAAAATATCGCCAATCAATTTGAGTAATCAAATCAGACGGATTTCCGTTTTAGGAATTATTTCAAGATTTCATTCATAAAATTTGTATAGTACGAGTATTGAGAAAAGCTGACTGACCTCGAAAAAAAAGAAAAGAATTTACAGCGTACATAAGGTATGGATTCTTGTTTACATGGTATCTCAAATATCAGCTATTAAAACACACAAAGTCAATACAAATTATTGTTCTATAATAATTACTATAGACATAAAGATACTTTACGGTATAGATACAACACCACAACACCGTTTACGTCCGGAAATGAGTGTTTTCTGCTTGTTTTTGTTTTGTTTCTATCTAGAAGGGGGAATAATGTTGTATATAAGTCTTCTATGGTTCTACTACTCCTACTCATTTATTTTGCTAATTTTAGTTTTTTTTAATGATCGATTAAATCTCGGATAAAATGCTTTTAATATGAGTACCGCTATTATATGTTCGTTGTACTGCACAACATGACTTACAAGTCGTCATAAAATTGTAGGTGATTATGAAAAAGTATGTTCGGGGGATAAATTCTCTATTAAATTTAAGATGAAATCTAAAAACTAACAGTTGAAGACCTAAAATTAGATGCATTTGTATTTAATAAACATAACCCGTGTTTTGTTGGCAAATCTATCCATAGTAAAGTAGGATTTTACACGAATAACAAAAACAATATCCATAGTATGAATAACACCGATAAAAGTTAGAGTAGAATCTCACTATGAATAGGGTTTTGACATTTATATGAGTCTCGAATGGATCTTATGTGATTTCGTTCTCAAATGTTGGTACGATTGATATTGCATTTGTATCTCGATGGCTGTGTTCGTTGAGTAGTTGTTTTTGCATTTTGGAATCATGTGTGTTTTCCATTGGGGAAAAAATCAATCTATTACTGTTGCTATTATTTAGTTTTGTTAGTGAAAATGGACTAACTGAGCTTATTTTGCAAGAGAAAACAATAGAAAAGATATTTATGTTTTGCTATGGTTCCACCAAAGGTTT
Source organism: Eupeodes latifasciatus (assembly GCA_920104205.1). Lineage (NCBI taxonomy): Eukaryota > Metazoa > Arthropoda > Insecta > Diptera > Syrphidae > Eupeodes > Eupeodes latifasciatus. Next base: position 57,301,369 of record OV049924.1, read on the forward strand.
ATTTAGAAGATTTAAAAACTATCAACTATCAAAAATCAGCTTAGACAATTTCATCCCAGGTCTGAGTTTCGCTATTTTTTTTTTTTATTTTTTGATAAATTATTCTGGCAAATATTCAGTTGGAATACGAAAAAAACACACTTATAATCATACTTTTTATAGAATCCAACGAATGAGCTGCGAATGGATTCGGATTCACAAGATTTTGACATTTCTACAAATGTCAAAAGTGACGTTTTTTGATCCATCCATAGTCTTATCTTCGGATTCTGTGACTGGAATAAATAAAAATCGTGATGATTGAAGAAAGTTGATTGAGAGAAAATCTGTAGCTGTCACTTTTGTAGATGTCATCTTTTGACGTAAGACTACAAGAATCAAGAGATATTGGGCAGGTTCAGACGACATAAGGGACTTCATTTGCAGTATACTACATTCTTTGAACGTACATTTTGACTAAGGCAGCTAGTTAGTTTTTCAAGTGTTACAAATTTGAAACTTGGAACTTTACTTCACTAATCTCTATCTTCAGTACATCGGACAAAAACTATTAAAAACATTATTGTCTACAAAACACTCCCCAGGCAAGCTACAAATCCATCATGATTTGCATTTTGTATCGTAAATAAATATTACTTATTTCTTTTCCAATTTGACATGAAACATCAGATGGTTTTATGCAAAAAATAAATAAACTATAGAGTAATTAAAGTTCAGCTTTCAGTTGAAAAACATGATCAATTGTCATTTTGACATAGGTAATTAGACTTGCCTTGATAGTCAACTTTCAGCTTTCAATAATGTTACCTTAGGGGCTAGTTATAGCTATCATTGAAATCGATCCGGACAAATTTTTGAATCGATATTTGACGGTGTTTTCCTTTGATTAGAAATGAAAATTATGTACTGATCGATCGGAAATCACACAAAGAATTTTTTTGAGAAAAAAAAGTGCAATTACGCATTTATTTTTCTCTAAAAATGTATTTTTCTATTTTCCGGACGGAAATTCATTTTCCTGAACAGCTGATACTTTTATGTTCAAAAGTGAAACGAATCGTTCCACTTCGCACAATTCCAATGACAGATTTCTGTCAGTAAAATTTTGTCGGTGGCTTTCAATCAGGAAATTTTTTTCAATGACAGAAATTTCTAATGATAGCTATAAACGACCTGCCAAAAAAATTCCAATGTTGGTTTTCAATGATGAACACCAATGATAGCTATAACTGGCGCCTTAATTGGGAAGCAATTTTTTGGCAGCTGGCCAATCAGATACTAGAAACTGTCTCTTATGTCACCTGTTAGGATTCGCAGAAATTTTCATTTAAGTCTGTTGTCGGTCTTCATATTTTAAGTATCTGCCAACGATGCCAAATAACCTTACCTTAAGTTCAAATAGCTCTATAAAAATTTCGCTTACTGTTTCTTGGTAAACATTTTTAATGATATAGGGTTTCTAAGGAACATCAAACTAAATTAGTTAAGATTTTTTATGAGTTTTTTATTTCCAGTTGTGGGGCTCTATAGGCTTTTCTTCATATAAAACCCCAAAAAGACTTATAAAAAGTAGCAAAGTTGTAAGTCAATTGTATTTGTCTATTTTATTCTCCGTGTTCACAGTGCGATGATGTGAGGCAACCGGTTGAACTAGTTCCTATGATGGGAACATTACTTATTATTGTTAGATATTAAAATAATGATAACTATTCAACGAACCATAAATCCCATCACATTAGTTAAAGTCTTTAACCTTTTATAGCTTACATCAGAAGATCCTCACATTTTAGTATAGAAACCACAGAAGTCCACACGAATATATAATTTTATCTCGCGAAAATATACACATCTTCTTCTGGTTTTGAGGTTCTGTATCTTTAGTCTACAGAATTTTGATTGATGGTTGGAGTCTTCAAAAAATGATGATGCCATTCGTTTGGGTTTGCCATGGCTTTACGACAACATCAAAAGCCAAAAAGTCAGGCAATTAAGTAATGGACGCTTGTCCTGCATATGCATATAAACAATATACACAGCAGCGTCAGCAGCAGCTGTCTGAATTTTAATGACAGCTTATTTTTTTGTTATTTTGTTTTCAAAACTTCTGAATGCGACACCTATTGGCATCAATTTATAACTTAAACGTCATTTTGACAGTAAAAAAAAAAAGAAGAGAAATAACTTTAATGATCTTTGAACGGACAGAAAATTTCTGCCGGAGGTCAGGCCTCAATGAAATTTTGTAAGTATTTTGTAGTTCGTGACTGTGCGTATAGTATGTTTTTAAAAAGCGTTGAACTGGACAATTTGGTTCAGCAAAAGAAGCAATTAAAGTGTGGTATGGTTAAATGTTTTTTTGTTCGAGATGAACAACCGAAAATACTCATTTAAATAATTTGAAAGATACATTTTTGTTGGTTGAACATTTTTGTTCCCTATAAATGGTTTTCACTTGATGTTTTTGTTTGGCAAAGTAAGATTGATGCGAAAAGGGATTTTTGTAAGAAAATCGTATTAAGTACGGTTAATTTAAGGTATGTATAGTAGGGGTTTTTGTAAATTTTGATTTTTGACTAATGTGTTTTTTTGTTGTGGAGATTTACATCTATATTATAGCTTAAGGAAATTTTTTGAGACTTGAAATATTACGGTTTTTAAAAAGGGCTTTTAAATTTGAGAATGCTCATATTGCTATTTATAATAAAATGTAATCACACAAAAATATGTATGGAGTATGAGTATCAGACCTTATGTCAAAAGTGAGATATGTATGATATTTAAAAATGCACTCTTTTTTTAGTTGTGACTTTTTAATTATTAGATGAAAAAATTTTTTAAATCATAACTATTTTTAACGATTTTAAGTTAACTCAATTCTTATAATTAAAGACTATTCGATAAAAAAGCTGTTTGTTGAGGTTGGTATCCGACCCTCTGATAACTTCCCATCCGTGCTCGTCTGTCGATTTTTCTAAAACTTATTGAAACCAATATTTTGTGTGAGATAAAAAAGTTGAAGTCAATATCTTTCTTTGTTCTCCTAATACTTGAGTCGAAAACCATTTCTTATCAGTTTTTTCGTTGTTTTTGTAAGTTTTCGTATTTTGTAATAAAAAAAGTTTTCAATTAATTTTTTTTTTAAATCACCTTTAAGTTAGCAACAATATTTTATGATAAACTAAGTTTGATTTCAATATCTGTTTTTGCCTCCGAGATTTTTAGTCGAAAAACAATTTTTAACAATTTTATTAGCATATTTTAGTATTTTATATTTCTAATATAAAAAAAAACAGATTAGATTTTTCTAATTTTTGAAATCACTTTGAAGTCAATATTTTCATTTATTCACGTGATATCAAGAATTGAACATCAATTTTAACCAATTTTATGTAGTATTTTTTGTAGAAATTGAGTTTTATAATTACAATTTTACTAACTGTTGAAAATATTATTTTTTCTAAGATGAAATTAGTTTGAAGTTTTTGGTAAACTTTACTCCGTTTTATGTTAATCATGGACAATTTAATACCAATTTTAAACTTTATCCTTGAGTCTAAAAATAAACACTACAGAACTTATGGTTAACCTGTTTTTAACTCTATAAAACGTGAAAAATAAACAAACTAATTGAGATAATTATGTTGTAAGACATTTTTTTATAGATTTAAAATACAAAAAAAAAAATTGAAATGTCACTAAACTTAAAAATCGATCAAGATTTTGATATTTAGCTTAATGTTAGATTGGTAACACCCAACAGAAAAAGAACGACCTTCTTAACCAAATTCGATCCCTTAAAAATGGATTATGGCAATTTCTATGAAAGGTGTTCAAGTTTTTTATTGAAATTCTATATATTGAAGATCGAACTTTGCCAATATCTAAGAATTTCCAAGTCTTGCGAGTATTCACTAAATTAACATACAAAGGTAATGTAATGTTTAGTACTGTACGTTTCTTTACCACAATAAGTAAATGTTTTGTTACAACAAGCGGCTTTCATGCAATTTCTCAGCCAAAAGTCAACATAAATGTTTCAAAGATTTCAAAGAAATTGACTCCAGCTGTCGCATCTTATTTTATTTCCCTCTACAAAACTTTTTTCATAGGTTGAAATAAAATTATATAAAAATTATAGTAGAATATACCTTAAACCTGTTTTTAATTAAACAGTGCTACCAAATCCTTTATAAATAGCAACTGTGTCTAACTTATATGGCTATGAATATTCCCCAATATCATTAATTTTTAAAAAGATAAAAGATATTTAAGTGAGAATTAATTTTTACCAACTTCTAATAACGCATTTTATTCGTTAAAAAACCGTGGCTTCGATTTTTCTCAAAAATTTTCCAGATGTCAAAAACGTTATTCTTCTTATTATTTTGAGGGTAAAATCATTTTTTGTTCGTAACTGTTAATTGTTTTTTTTTTTCAAAATTATACTATATTTGGTATCATTTCGCCATCGTTATCGGTTCGTAAAATATTTTACGTCCACTAAAATTGTCATTTTTTTACGTGTGACATATAGGAACTTTATGGCAAGTTTTGCATTGGTAAAAAACTTTAAATTCGAGGTTTTAATCAAACATGACATTACGATGGTAGAGAACTCGAAAAAAGTGGGTAGATTGACTTTAAATTTTTTACTTCCCATAGGAAGTTATTGTAATCGGTCCGATATGTCGAATTGAAAATTTTTGACATTTCTCGACGTTTCAAGGTCCCTAGAGTCTAAAAAAAATATTTGTAGAGAGATGTCTGTGTTTACGTAAGTTTGTAGTCGAACGTACGGTTCGGGAAGTTTTTTTCGTTGTTCAAATAAATTTTGCTATACAGATAATAATAATGTATAAAGATACAGAAAGGACTCTCAAAAAAATCGAGTGTGTTTTTTTTTACCATAGCAATTTAAAAAAAGGTGAACATTTTGGTAAAACCAAAATATCTCACGAACCAATAACGCTAGCTATTTGAATTAAATTTCATATTATGTATTATAACGTGATACCAAACTAGTATATTTTTGTAAAAAAAATCCAATTAACGATTTTTTTTTTTAAATCAAAAAATTGAACAAAAATATTTATCACCTCGAATATTTTACGAACAAAAAATGATTTTATCTCCAAAAGCTATGCAACAAAAAATAACATTTTGAACATTTAGCGAAATTTTGAAAAAAAAAATCGAATTGACAGTTTTTATAAAAAATAAAACCCTAAAAAAAAAAAATTACTAAAAGTTGGTAAAAATTGATTTTCGACTCTTTTCAAAACTTTAAGATTATGGCTTAAAACTAATTTTATCTTATAAGAAATATTGTTTTCACAATTTGGTTAAATTTTGAGAAAAATCTAAACAATAGTGTTGTTTAAAAAAAACAATACTAAAAATTGGTAAACGTTTGCTTTCGACTCAAATATCTTTTTAAAAACAAAAAAAAATGGCTTCAAACTGCTTCTATCTCACAGAAAATATTGTTTTCGACATTCAGTTAATTTTTTATCATTAGTTTTCTAAATTAAAAATGTATATTAATAGATACGCCATAAATAACATAACATAAATATTTTTTAGCTAAAACTGAAAAATTTTATATATACAAAATTAATTATAAAAAAAAAATTTTAAATAAACATTTTGAAAAATTAAGTCTTTTTTGAGAAATAATACTCTTTTAAATCTTAAATACAGAAAATATTTTTAAACAAACACTTTGGATACATGAGAAAGTTCGTGCGACCCAGTCGTGGATTTTATTCTAAATTACTATAGCATAAAGACTCATGATTCAATTATTTTAAAAGTTCTTTCTGGATAATTCTGTTTTATTATCTTTCTTTAAAAGTCGAAAAAATCTTATGGGGAATAATGTTAAAAATGCTGTTAAAGGTAATTTTTTGACAAGTTGATCGCTCAAAAAAAAAAACATTTCAAATTTTACATCAAAGCTTATATAAAATCGAATCAGCTGAAAATGTACAAGTCCTTAATCTTCTTTTAAAAATCTTCTGTATAATTCAAAACGGTGCAGGGAATTAACTTCACGGGAACTACCTTCACATGGGAACTAACTTCACCACTAGTGGGAATTAATTTAACCTTTTTTTGGTGAAGTTATTTCCCACTGAAGGTGGGAGATAATTTCACTTTTTTGTGGGAATGAATTTCACTTTCATGTGTAACTGTTTCCCACGGAAGGTGGGAACTAACTTCACTCTTCAGTACAGTTAAAGTAAATTAACATGTTATGTTATTTTTATTCTCGCATACGCTAATCTAAGAAAATCTTTAATGCATAGGCGGGCGGCGCAAATTGAATTTGGGCCTTAAGTCCCACCCAAGTAAGACCCACAGGTGCTTTTATTCAAAAAAGCTGTTGATATTGGCGCCTGCCTGGCGACTTTGCATACCCTAAGCGGAGCAACGGAGTTGCGTGAGCGGGTGTGACCCCGAAAAAGGGAGTTAAAATCCTGAGAACCCGCGAAGCGGGCCACCTGATATAGGCGCCTGCCTGGCGAACGTTACATACCCTAAGCGGAGCAACGGAGTTGCGTGAGCGGGTGTGACCCCGAAAAAGGGAGTTAAAATCCTGAGAACCCGCGAAGCGGGCCACCCACAGGTGCTTTTATTGCTTAAAACTTACATATTTTTGTTTTGATTAACGCTTGATATTTTTTCAGATATTTCAATCGTAGGTGGGAAGTTACTTCACACAATTTTCTGATGAAATTATCTCCCGCCTTCAGTGGGAGATAACTTCACAAAAAAAAAGTGAAATTAATTCCCACTAGTGGTGAAATTAGTTCCCATGTGAAGGTAGTTCCCGTGAAGTTAATTCCCTGCACCATTCAAAACGAAAATAATTTTAAATATCCCACATAGCTGACAAAAAAACACCGTGTATCACGCTCAAGTTTTATCATTATCATCCATCTACTAACATTTCAATTAGCTATTGACCATCCTACTCCGTTCCGGTTTACCAATTCTTTTACAATCAGCTGTTTCTCCCACTATTTGTTTACATTTTCAGTTCCATACAATTTCAAAAAATAATATTACTATTCCGTGCGTCGGTAATATAGTTCAGTGAATTCGTTCATTCATTCAACTCACCGTCACCCACCGTCGCTATACAAATGTTTTCTTTTTTTCTGACGATGAATGGATGCGTGTAGACGAAGTTCGTTTATATTTTTTCTTTAGTCTCGCGTCTTAATTCATTGTGTTTGGTAGCACATCGTCGTCGTTAATATCGTGCGGTTGAAAATCCTACCAACCCGATTTATATGAAATACTTACTTACCTACAGTTTGAAATATAAATACTAATTTTTGTAGTTAAACATTTTGAATATTTATGAGTGATTTAATTTTATTGAAAACAAAAATTCAGTGATTGTGAAACAATAAAAAATTGTGTCAAATTTGAATGACACGTTATACATTTAAAAATAATATTGATAATGTAATCATTGTTCACTGTTATTATTTAATAAACGTGTTTTGCGCGAAAAATAAATATTGTCTCTCCTCTGTACTTATAAAATATAAATAAAAAATAAGTTTATTTGGTCGTCTCTTAAATTTGCGAAGCTATTATTATTTTTGATGTTGTTGTTGTGTTATCTCACTCGTTCGAAGTTATATCAATATTATTTTGCGAGTGTTTGCTCCCCTTTCTGTACAATTTCTCTTGTATTCTTATACCACTAAGTAAACTGTTTCAACTTGAAAAATAATAATAATAAAATTATAATAACAGCTGCTCTTGACAGATAGCTAGACAGTGCAGTATTACGTAAAAAGGTAGACGAGTTTGTAATTTGCAAACAAAGGGTTTGCCCCAAACCTTCACCTTAAGCGTTGTTTATCTTGTGCAAAGTGCCAATTCTATTAAAGTTATAAAAATTAAGTGAATACCGACCATTTATTTATTAGATCAGTTATTAAAAATAAATTTTGCACTATCTCTATAAAAAAAAAACAAAATCAACAACAACTACAAGTCTGTGTGTTCAGGGGAAAAAGTTCAAGGTTTGTGTTGTTATTAATTTTGTGTTTTCTTTTTTATTTATTTATTAGTTTTTGTTATCTGTATAAAATGTTATCGGTGCCTTATGCGGTAAATTGGGGCATCTATTCACGCAATTAAGTAAGTTAAGTTTATTTTTGTTTTGATTAATGAATGTTGCTGCGTGTAAATTCAATGACATATACATAGGTATTTGGACATCCGTGATGGTATGACAGATTTTAAAGGAAAGTGAAGAGTGATGGATAGTATGGTTAAAGAATTAACTGTCTTAAATTCAAAGGTTCTAATACAATTGTTTATGATTCATTCGATCACGAAAGTAGATCGTAATGTTGAATGTTTCGCAAAACTTTTGTATACCTTAGATCACGTATAACAAGATAAGAATCACTAAGCACGATTTATACGTTCACGAATGTCATGATTTGACCGCAAGTTAGTTAATTATTAAACGCACCCATCTATCAAAATGGAAGTAGTCATAAGTTTTGAAAATTTTTTTAATCTGTTAATTATAAAAATAATGTTACATGAGAAAGCAAAGAAGTAATGAATTGTAAGTAATTTTTGAAAAGACAGTAAAACGTCAATAAATATTTATTATTTAGATAATGCAGAAATTTGTTTCCATTTATTTTTCTGACAATAAATTGATTATAGAAATGTTTTTTCCTAGAGTTAGTTGAAACAAAAGGGATCAAGAGTTAAACCATGGCTTACAGCCCTATTTTAGCTATCAACTGTCAACAAGATACTTGATAGAAATCATGGAATAAGTTGGTTCTATACTATGATTATCAACTATAGACATTTGTGATCGACTTTGAATTTTATTAGATTTTCTCATTATTGTCAGTGATGGATTTACGCCTAGGCCCGTGAGGCCCTGGCCTAGGGCGGCATAATTTGAGTGGTGGCAACATTTTTGAAATGCCAAAATTTTAGAGGCGAAAAACAGTAAGGTTAGGTTAGGTTAAAGTGGCTGTTGGTTTGGGACGACCAACACACTTAGACCAAAGTATGGTCCGTTGTGATACCACATGGATCAGTTAATCAGCTTAACTCGTTGAACCAATTGGAGCTTCGAATGAAGCGTAGGAGACAACTAATGTCTGAATTTTTTAGATCGCTGGTATCGTTAAAGTAGTAGTCTCCAAGGTGGATTCTACGTCTTTGTGATAAGGCAGGGCATGTGCACAGAAGATGAGAGATTGTCTCCTCTTCTTCTTCGTCCATGCAACTCCTACAAAAATCATTTGCAGGGGCTCCAAGTCGAATAGCATGCCTTCCTATTAAGCAGTGCCCAGTCAGGACACCTATAACGTAGCTAATGTGCAATGTACTCAGAGAGATTAATTGTTTTGAGCGCTTGGTGCTAAGATTAGGCCAAATGAAAAAAAAAAAAAAAAAAAAAAAAAACAGTAAAGAGACAATCAATTTTAAAAATTGGTTCAGATTAGTTTTTATAAGAAATTGTTTATAATTAGAATATATTATAATTCAATTCATTAAATTACTTCTTAATCTGCATGGGTAAGGTGTCAATTTTTTAATATATCAATTATATAGGCTTTATTGAGTAATGTTCTTTACTTTCTGTTCCTTTAGTGAGATTAATCTCATGGGTATGAAGCATTTTGAAATTACTAAAGCTGAATAACTTCTCAATTTGTTTTAAGTGTGAAATAAAAATACCGTAGATTTGCATGTATGTATGTATTGAATATCATTTTGATATTCATTCAAAAGTGTCAGAACATTTTTTGTTCATAAAAATAATTTTTGTATGGAAAATAAATCCCGTCTTTTTTCATATTCAATTCTTTTAATCATAAAAAAATTGGTAAAAAAATTGAAATTTTTATCTGAAATAGAAAAAAATCATTCGATATTCCACATTATTTACAAAAACCTTGAATTTGGAAACAGCAATCCTAGTCATTGTTTGGAATGTAATTTTAGATCGTTTTAATGCTGCTAGTAAGAAGCTTCAAGAATCTCAAGCTGATTTATCATCCGTTTTTTAGATCTATAACTCTCTGGCTCTATTTCTTCAAGACATAAGAGACAGACAATTTTCTGATTATGAAGAAAAAGCGAAAACACTATCTGGAGTTCACGATTATTATCGTTATGATACTCATCGCAAAAAAAACATAAGAATTCAGCCAGATGAGTCACGGGTAAAGAAAGAACACCTTTTTCTGGACAAGAAAATGTTCGCACAAATGTTTATTACCCTATTCTAGACACTCTGAGTGCACAATTATCCGGGCGTAAAAGTGCATATGAAAAGCTTTACGAAAATTTTAATTTTTTTGATGAGTATTCCGGCTACAAATTGTTCAGGAGAAAGATCTTTTTCCACTCTAAAACGCGTAAAAACCTATTTACGCGCACCAAATCCAGGAAAAAGAAATTTTAAAATTAATTAATATTGAAAAAAATATTAATGATTTCTCTGTTTAAAGTTTATAACTTATTTATCTGTCATGTTTATTATTTATATTTAAAAAATTATATTTCAATAAATAAAGTTATTTTAAAATAAAAATATTGTATCAAAATTAATGAAATTCAATTTATCAAAAACGGCGGCGCATCGAACGGGGCCTAGGGCGGCAGCAAGCCTAAATCCGTCACTGATTATTGTGAATGATTTTGTTGATAGACATGGTATTACGGATATTCAACAAAATAGATACATACCATAAATTCTTGGTTGAAAAGTAAATATAATAATTTGTTTGGAATATTTAAAAGGAAAAAAAGTTAAGAAGGATAATGACTTCGATATAATTGTTTTTTAAAGGGATGATGAAGGTAATGTACTCGCATTCTTCAGACCCAAAGGATTTGGACGAACTCATGAAATTGTAGATTCATTCAAAACGTAAGACTTTCCAAACAAGCCTTCTTAGAGGTATTAAACGATATTGATAATAAACTTAAACTAATCAAAAGTCAGCATTTCATTTCAAATATACTTAAATTGGCAGCGATCTTAAAATTCTTTGTTCCAAGAAGTTATTAATTGAGAAGTGTCAATTGTTCTAAGTGAATTACTTCGGGTTTACTTCAGACTTTTCCCTTACAACACAAGGACTCTCATCCATTAACTCAACCATTCTGTCTAACTATTGCTTACTATTCTGCTCTTAAATAAAGGAATATTATGCTAAGAACCAAAGTAATTTCTTATAAGAGCAACTTACATTTTCGCAAAAATATTTTTTTATTTAGTGGCCAAAAAAATGACAAATACTTTACACGTGAAACGTCAAACAAAATAAATAAAACTCATTCACAATGAACTTTTGATAAATATTCTCAATCGGTCTAGAATCACAAGTTGATACCGAACCGATAGTAGTACCAACTTATCAAATAATTGATAGAAATTATAGACTATCAATTTATAAAAAAAAATTGGTTGGCGCAACAGTCCTTTGAGAACCAGGACTTAGTGACTTACAACTCTCAACCATTCCTGTGTGCGAGTACTGTTGTCAGGGATGGAGGGGACCTACAGTTCTTAAGCCGAATCCGAACAGCTAATTTGACAAAGCACTTTTCATGACAAGAATTACTCTTGGAGAATTTGTCAATTCCTCGCAAGAGGCAGTACCCGTGAAAAAAAATTTAGATGGCGTAGGCAGGGATCAAAACCACGACCTCTGGCATGATAGTCCAACGCACTATCAATCATTCCACGGGTACTACAACTATGAATTTTATATTCATAATAAGGCTGTAAGTCACTTAGTCTCAACCGTGGTGTGAATTAGAATTAATTCAAATTTTTAATTTTTGACACTATGCCTACATACGTGAAAATGTCAAAATCTAATCTTGAACTCCAGTTTGCACCAGTTCTGATTTGTTGGTTCTGATTTGTTGGTTTAATCGCAACTTACACTGAATTCAAAATACATTGGGAATCAGTTGTAAAATAATGGTACAATATTTGTTGCTTTAATCAAAAGATTTTCTGATTTAGGTCTCTAATGAGTTTTAATCAAGGTTTAAGTATTCAAATTGACTTTTACCCCATATACAATTCCTGGAACCACTGTTGAAACTCACTTAACTTATTGACACCGGTCAATGGAAATAGCTGAACCAGGAGCGAAATATTGAACTACAATTATATGCAATGTAAATACATTCGGCCTAAAAAGTAACGACATAACTTTCAGTTACTTGTAGCTTATATTGGGCAGGTTTAGACAACATAAGGGACTTCATTTACAGTCAACTTCATTCTTTGAACGTAAATTTTGACCAAGGCAGAAAGTTAGTTTTTCAAGTGTCATGAATTTAAAATTCAGAACTTTACTTCACAAACCTCTACTTTAAGTTCATAATACAAAAACTACCAAAAACCTTGTTGCCTTCAAAACACTCCTCAGGCAAGCTACTAGTACATCACGATCTGTATTTTGTATTGTAAGGAAATATTACTTATTTCTTTTTCAAATTGACAAGGAACCATTTTACAGAAAATATTAAATGAAGTTGTACAGAAAATAAATAAATCATTGAGTAATAAAGTTCAACTCTCAGTTGAATGAAAAAACCATGATCAACTGTCATTTTGACAGAAGTAGACTTGACTTGATAGTTAGGGAGATTTTTCTTGACTAACTTTCCAGTCAACTTTCCATTAAAGTTGCCTTAATTGGAAGTTATTTTTTTGGCAGCTGGCCAATCAGATAATAGAAACTTGCCTAACTTTCAAGTCCCTTATGTCGGCTGAACCTGCCTATTATTAGTTTGAAAATAGGTTGAACTGATGGCAGGAAGATTCATTTTGACAGCAAGTGTGTAATCCTTAGACTAATTTCTTACTAAAAACCAAAATTTAAGTTAAAATGAATTGAACTTATTTTGTATAATGTAAATAACATAGAAAAGATCTAGCAAAGTTGTTTATTTAGTTTAAATAAATGAATTGTTCTCAGAAGATTAAGTGAGGTTCAACCTTGTTTAAAAGTTCTTATACGTGGCTTAAGTTCATTAAATAATATTGATTGTAAACTGAAATCGGTTAGTTAAAATTGTTGAACCCAACGTATCAAATATTATTTTTCTACTGTCCAACAATTTATTTTTAGTTGAATGTTTGTTGTATTTAAACCTTGAACTCAGACCATGTTGTAAATTGGATTAATTAAGAATTAAAATTTGACGTTTTTAATTTATTTGACGTTCTAGTGTCAAAAATCAAATTTCGGATTAGGAATTCACAATAAGTGTGAATTTAATCCAATTCACATACTGCCTTTAAGTTCTTCTGATGGATGTGCCACCTTAAGCTTTTATCATTATGTTTGTTTACCTTTAAGTGTGACAGTGCCAAAAGTCGTTCCATTCATTAAAACGAAAAAAAAAATAAGCATGTTTATCAAGGTGCTTTGTTTATTTACTTAAGTGATTTGTAAGTTATCAAAATATACATTTTATTATTATTTTATCAAATCAGTTATATTAGTTATTAAATTTCATATCTCTATATCTTATAATGTCAACAAAAAAAACAACACTTAAGATACCTAAATAGTTAGACTTACCAAAATATATATCGATTTATTTATTATATTTTTGACCTACAAAGAGAAAGGTATTCTTTTTATATGACCAGAAGCCTGAAAACAAAACAAAACAAACCCAAAGCAAAACAAAATAAAAAAAACGTTATGTTTTTTAGCTTTAATTTATTTGTTTGTGTTTCCAATTTGACTGATAAGTTAAGTAGTGTGGGCTGTACCTAAGTATAATTTCTCTGAAATATGCCGGCTTTTGGATTCTTTTTTGATATGTGTGATATTAAGTAAATAAGTAGACAAACATAATACACAATCATCACGTGTAAATGGAACAAACGTAGGTGTGATATGTTTAGAAGAGCTCTTTGTGATAGGTGCGTAGACCAAATATTTGAGACCCTTTTTTCATTGAGTTTGGACTTAAGGTGCAGTTATTATATAGTTTGTGTGTGTAATAATTATGAAATTCCTAGAAGATTTGAAATTCAAGGTATAGAAGATGTGTGTCGATACCTAAATGTTTGAAATTTAGCACTGATAGTGTCATCAAAACAAGAACACTCCTTTTTATATGACTTCACATTTTTTTGTATGAATGAAAGGGCCGAAATAGACGTTGACATACGTCACTTCATCAAAGCCAATATTTTTTTTTCAATGAATTCACATTTTGAAAGGTTAGATCTAACGAATGAAATCAAAACAAACCTTTAATGTTTCACGCAATGAATGGAAGGCAGAAAGTGTTGGTAAAGCTGACAAAATGTTAAATTTACGTTATTTTATCAATATTGATTCATTTTTTTATGTTAAATTAGAGAAACGTCCCCATTTTTGTGATTCCATTGAAATAAAGGGTTATCCATTTAGCCGTTGCAAAAATATAGGTCTGGAATTTGACATCTGTCAAACTAAGTTGTTGAACCAACTTTTTTTTTCAGTTGAAAGTCTGACATTTAAATGGATTGCTTTACTATCGAACAAACGCATACAAATTGTAAAAACCTACTAAAAAAAAATTGTGATTCTGCCACAGCTACATATCGTGCTTTAAGAGGAGATTATGGTTTCCATAATCGTCCAAATACGCAAACAATTGGCAAAATTGTGAAGAAATTTGAAGAGACTGGATTGGTAAGAGTTATTGTAAGACGTCTCGGCATTGTATATTGTACCACTCAAAATATGTGTGCTGTAAGTGAAAGTGTTGCCGAAGACCCGGATGTGTCGATTCCTCGTCGTTCTCAGGAATTAGGACTGTCTTACGGCACATTATGGCGTATTTTTCATTTATATCTACACCTACATCTAGCTCCCACAACAACTGAAGCCAGCTGATCGTTCACAATGTCGTAGATACTTCGAATGGGTGCTTGAAGAACAGGCGGTGGACGGCTATTTTTCAAACAATATTTTGTTCAGCGATGAAGCATATTTCTCACTCGGTGAGTATGTTGAAAAACAAAATTGTCATATTTGGGGTTTTGAGAATCCTTAAGCAATTGAAGAGAGGCCATTAAATCCACAAGAAGTTACTGTTTGGTGCGGTCTTTATTCCGGAGTTGTGATTGGACCTTACTTCTTCGAAAACGACGATGGAACGACTGTCACCGTCAATCAATTCGGAGCCTTATGGTCATAGGATAACCGACTTTTGTTTTGACTGCTATTGAAGAATACGACTTGGAGAATGTGTGGTTTCAACGAGACAATACCACATGCCACACAATTTGAGCTTTATTGTAAGAGACATTTCCTGGCCGCGTAATTTCTCATGCCATTTGACAGCGCTGTACTTTTTTTTTGTAGGGCTACGCAAAAGACCTTGTTTTTGCAGATAAACATTTAACTCTTGAAAACTTTAAAACAAACATTCGTCAAGTTATGGCTGAGATACCACCCAGTATGAGTCAAAAAGTGGTCGAAAATCACCTTAAAAGAATCGGTGCTTGCAACAATTCGCGTGGTAGTCGTTTAAATTATGAAGTATCTCACACATAATTTAAACGTTCAAACTTTATAATATGTGTTAAAGAAATATCATGAAAAAAATATTGTACCTACATATACGTGTTTTATTTACGTTAACTTCTGAAACCGCAAAGTGGATAACACTATATAACTGCAAGTGTTCTATTGCCATATCTGTCAAAAATGTTATGTAATTCACCTAATTTATAGAAGTTCCTTTAAAAACTTAATGAAATTCCTACAGTGTTGGATTTTATAAGGACAAATCAAAATTAGTCATTCTAGATTAGTCAGATACTACAAAAACAAATGTTTCGTTAAGTTTTTATTTTAATTTTAAAATTTTTCGAAATCTTTTCTGTTGACGTCATTATTCAGAAATAAAAAGCTTATCTTGGTTCTTTCAAACAAAGAAATACAGATTCACTAATTAGTATACAAAAATCGTGCTAGTTGTATATGTCAATGAATGCATAAACGTCAAATGTATTTGCAAGGAAATTAACTGATCATAATTCTACATACTTGACGAAAGCATTGCTAAAGTCAAAAATTAAGATCATTTGAAAGTTAGAATGATATTAATAGGTAATTGATAATGTTCGAAAATGTTTGAAGTTAACATAAGTTGTTAGAGTTTAGTGCTCAGAGAGATCAAGTGTCAAAGTCCAACATCTCCATTCGTAGGCTGTCTGCCTAAGTAAGTTTAGATAAAACACGAATTCTGCACACGAAATTTTTCAACAAAGCAGAAGTAAAAAATATAGGAGTTGGATATAATAAATATATTTTGCAGTGTTTGTTGGCGAATTTCATTTATTTGTGAGTATTGAAAGACCAAAAAATTCTTGGTGAAATAACGCAAGTGTGCACAGGGCCTAACAAAAATAATTTACATCTATTTTGCATTTCCTTTTGCTCAGAGAATTTTCAGAAAAAGTTAAAATCAGCATCATAATTGATGGATTTGACGTTTATAAAATAACAAAATACAGTGAATTAGATATTCTGCTATTTGTTAACAATTGCGTATGTTCTTTTCTCTTTTGAATGTTTTTAATAAGGGTGAGGAAGTAAATTTTTCTAATTTGTTTATAATACTACTATGTAGTACTTATCAAAAGTCAAACTACAAATAATAATAAATTACCATTTTTATCTTTTCTTAAGCCCATTGTTAAAAAAAAATATGTATCTTAAAAACCCATTAAAAACCGTTTTTTATATCTTTTCATATGTTGTGCTAATAATTTATTTGTTCTGTCTTCACAATCATACACTAACTGTCATAAATCTGTTTGAGGAGAATCTTTAAACAAAAATAAAAGAAAAATTCCCATACTCTTGGTGAATATATCTTGTTTTTGTTTTGTTGCGTTCAAATTCAAGATTAACCCATTAAATCCAATTTATTAACATGACTTGCGGCAGTTATTCAAATACGCATATGTATCTACAGAATAGAAGACAGAGAAACAAATTTTTGTATGTGCATCGGATTGTCGTGTATGTCGTGTTGCAATCGCACTTTATCTTAAACAAATTTATCTTATGTGTCAACACTACAAACTCCAACCAGTGCTGTCCCACGCAATATTGTACAATCCTTATGGTGTAAAACCAAATGCCACAACTACCTATCAAAATGTCCAAAAAATATTATAAACTCTAACTTTTGAGAGATTCTTAAGAAAAAATAAACACTTCAAGATGCAAGCATTACTCAACTACACTACATTATAATAAGACGAGTATATGCTACATGCCATACAGTCTGCTTCTGCTTGTGCTTCGTACTTGAAACTCGAAGCATATAGCATTAGATCCCGCTTCGCTCTGCCATATTTAATTCTTAAATCGTTCAAGAGCTAAAGTGAGGTAAAATTTAAGCGTAGGTGAGTAAATAACCATTCCACACAAGGCCGACAACTGCCTTCTTCTGTCGTCTTTCTCTTCCTCACTCTGCGCTGCTCTCTGTCTTTTATGTCAGCAAAATGATCTAATGTACTTCAGTTTTGCTGCTTGTTGCACTGCATAGCCGGCATTGCCTCCTATACATTGCAGTCTGTGCTGCTGCTGCTGTTGTTGCAGCAACATAGATCCATGTTACGATAACCAGAAGCATGCAAGTGAAATATTTTAATTGCTTACCCTTTTTATTTGTTAATCATAAGTTTAACTATTTTATATCATCACTCTAAAGTCTGGTGTAGGTAAGGTAGGTAAGGTATGTATGCAATTAAGTAAACACAGCTACCCACTTAAAGTTCCATCCAAAGTGACAGCCCGACCATACCTACCATATGGGCTGTCATTTCGTTTAACCGGAAATGTGAGCCAATCTCGGATTTGGTTTTCGATTTGGATATGGAAATAATGCACCATGCTGCCATAGAGAAATCTCATTTAAATATCTATAAAAGTGTAACTTTATCCACATTAGTGTAAGTTTGAAGTTTTATTTATGGAAAAGTGCTGTTAGAGTGGGTGGTGTTGTGTTGTGGTGTATATCAAGTTCAAGATGACATGTTAAATTTTATTTTTGAAGAAAATTTACATCAAAAAGCTTCTTAAATTGTCAATTCGATGATACTTTCAAATGTCATCATGCACATTTCTAAAAAGTACTCAGGCTCAAAAGTGACAGTTGTTTCAACTGTCAATGCATCGATCGATGTTGCTTACGGCGGCGGCTGTCGCATTTAAATCGCTATGAATGCCAAATGTCATTTATTCAAAAATTTAACCTAAGGTGTAATGCCTACTAGTCAAAGTCAATGCATGTAGTTAGTTGTGTTTTTGGCACGAGCCATTTCAGTCAACTGTCATAAGCCCGTTTGTCCATCATGTTTGCTACTTATACTTATCCATGTAGACATTTGTTGTATATGGACATGGACAAGACCCAAAGCGACATAAAAGTGGGTGGGTTGGGTATACTTGGAAGGAAAACATAATATAATTTGATGTGCCTCTGCGTTCTTCGTCGTCGTCGTTGTTGTCGTGGTCATTTCGTTTTTCTTCGTTGTGGCTTTGGCCGCTCACTTTAGGTTTCTTTGATTATACTTTTGTATAGAGGGATAATTTATTGCTTCATTTGAAGTAGGCTATACGGTATATGACACCTTTACTATTTCTATGTCTCGACTCGACTCTGACTGTGAATCTCGAGGACATTAAAATTTATGCAAAATTTGCAAAATGGACACTGACAAAATGTTTGCGGTAAATTAACTCGTGACATAAAATTCAAATGGAGTGAATTAAGTCACTATACTCATGCGGGTTTGAAAATATATGCAGATCTATTATTGCAACTCACTTTACGGTCATCATCGTGGGTGGTTTCTAGGGGTGTTTAAATATTTTTAATTTGGCGTGAAAATAGGTTTGCCATTTGTTTAAAAAGAAAAAAAAAAACAAAAATAGTATCAGTTAGAACATTATTCTTATTGTGACTCATTAATGCAACGCACATTCATTTACAATTTGTGAATTACCAAATCTGGGCTTAACTCACCCTGCCTCTATTCTGTTTTTATTCGTAAACTGTGTTTCACAGAACTAAAAAATTACTGCAAACAATAAAACTGAACTTTGAGTTATTAAACTTTTCTAGAGAAAAAAATAATTGCCTTTTGTCATACCGATTCTCTTTAAATGGAAAAGTGTAAAATCTTACTATCGAGTAAGGTTTGTGGTTCTCTCTAACTTATTATTTTTTAATAATAGGCGGTTCTTTGAAACTATACTCTGTCGATATGTCTTGAAATGGATTTGACGTTAATGATCTGAGCAAAATTATAATATGTCAAAAGTCATTACGCATCACGTGAGGGAAAAGCGTTGACTTAAGTTCGAAGTAAACTTTTGTCATTAAAGCTGTCAAGTTCATAAAGTGACTTAATTTCCAATTTGGTAATAGTGCAAAATTTTAAGTGATTAATCAAAACATTTGTATAATAACAGCAATTTAGCATCGCACTATGTTTTTGAGTTTTTACTTAAGCCATTCAAACTCAGTGATTCATACCTTATAAAAATTAGCAGTCCAGTCACATGTTGCATTCATTGAACTTACTTTAAGATTGGAACACAATGGATTTTATTTGCGTTCAACTGCTTTCTTTGAACGTAGACTTTGACAATGCAACTAGGTAATTAGTTTTTCAAGTTTCATAAATTTCAAGCTTGGAACTTTACTTCACTGACATCTTCAGTTCATTGTACAAAAACTATCAAAAATAATGTTGTCTACAAAACACTACTCAGACAAGCTACAAATCCGTCAATATTTGTATTTTGTATTGTAAAGAAATATTTCTTATTTCTTTTTTACGAAAAACATTAAATAGAATTGTGAAAAAAACGTGACCAACTGTCATTTTGACAGTTTTGATAGTTAAGGAGAGTTTTCTTGTTTAACTTTCCAGTCAACTTTCCAATAAAGTTGTCTTAATTGAAAGTCAATTTTTAGCAGCTGGCCAATTAGATACTAGAAACTTGCCTTAGTTTCAAATTAATTTTGGCAACTCTGACAAATGTTTCACACACATTTGAAAAGATGTGCATACATTTTTAGTTATGATAAGAAACACCAAAAAGGGTATGGTTTGCGACTTACACTGAGAACTTATCATTGATTTTCATACGAAGTTAACGATGTTTGTTACAACATTTTAATTAAAACAAAAATAATGACGTTTAAGATATTTACTGGTCGAGATAATAAATTGAGACTTTAAATCAATTTAGTAAAGTATTTTAAGTATAGAATATTAAAAACAACACGACAAAATGAATTTCTCAAAATATTTCAGTAAAAAGCTTATTTTTACCAGTTCTTAGAAGAATTTCTTTTGTATTTGTTCTTTAAATTAAAAATGTTACCAGATTTCAACAACGTCATTCCTTGTTATACAAAATTTTTCAGAATTTCTACCAAAATGTCAAAATTTTCAAGGCAGTTAATAACAAAAATAACAAGGTTCTATTTAATTGTCTACCTTTTATAAAACAATAAAGAAGATATCCTAATTTTAAACCATTATTTTTGTTTTTATTTCAGATTGCTAATGTAATGTTAATATCTAAACAAAATTAAGGTAAGTCAATTGTTTTTAAATTAAAGATTAATATAATATTTGGAACAACGAAGAGATCTTAAAAACCTTAAAAGCAATTTTTTAAGGAATCTGATAAAATTCCAGTAACTAACCAATTTAATTCGAGTGACAAAAGTAACATTCATGAATCTTATATTAGTTAAGTGGATAATTTGTCAATAATTATTTATAATAGACGCCAAAATTATTTATTTTTTTCTTCCACATAAAGCAAACAATACTCATCCCTATCACAGAGTCCCTCGTAGCGAGTCCCGAAAATTTTGTTACGCTACGAATACAAATACATTAACATCATAAGCCCCGAACGAAAACAAAAAAGCATTGCCACAGATAAATACTAATTTCGGAGTGTCAAAATCAGCTGATTTGCGTCAAAATAAGAAAAATAAATAAAAGCTTGTTTTTCATCTTTCGATTTAGTTCTATTTGTTTTTGTCTTCAAAAATGGATAATATTGCCGTTGCAATCTTTGCAATAAATGAAGAAAATACACGAAGACGACGATCACTAAAAATGCAGCGCAAAATTTTTTAGGCTGGGTGAATCATATGATGAAGATTGTGAAGATATGAAGATTGTATATCTTTTATTCCTCTGGTCGAAGTTTCAAGGCCAGTCAGTCTTATGACACCTTCTTCGAGGCTGCTAAAAGAATGCATTCTATTTCCTCCGCCACCTGTAGCTTTGCATTCTTTTTTGTTCTCAACTAATTTTATCTTGATGTATGCCTTCCAATCTAACCACACCTAAGAATTGAATTAAATTATAAAAAAGTTTGGACTAATCTATTCAATTTACTTTTCTCCAGCTAGATGTGTCCTTAGCAGGTGGGCCTAGGCTATTTAACTCTGTTTTTACTGCTTCCCAAAAGGAATTCAATTCCTCCTTATGGATTTTCGAAAATCCTTGGGCAATTTCAGGTTTTTCTTGAAGCATTTCATAAAGCCTTTGGAACTAAATTTTATTTGTGATAACTTTATTTGCCCTTCAAAAAAAATAAAAAATATAGGTAAACACTTTCACATTAAAACAATAGTAAAACTTAAATGATTCTTTTCAAATATTTTATTTTCATTTAATTTATCTTCGCACGCTAAATATTTTTTGTTCGTTTTCAATTGAACTCCGATCAAAATAACTGTTCGTAGAAAAAACTGCCAAACTTCCTATTTATTCGGGGCTAGTGATACCAACTCCGAATTTCGTAGCAAATTTCTTTAGTACGAGCGACGACGGGAGCAATGATACTTTTTTCGGGGTTCGTACTACGAATCTATTACGACGCACGGGGCCTGGGATAAGGCTGACTATAATAAAGGTTTAAGTTGTCCTTAATTGGAATATCGTTGACTTTAAAAATTAAAGGCTAAGGTAAACAAAGTTCGTAACAATAAATCAAGAGGATAAATTCTTGTGTTCTAATTACAAAAGTAATATTATTTTTAGAATTTTAGGTAACTTCCGGAAATCCTCATTAGTTGTTTCTTAAGCGTATATTTTTTGGATAAAATAAATAAATATTAATAAATTGTTTGCGTTGGTTGTCAGCAGTAAATCCGTCCGTATCCGAGGCTTGTTGGTGCTTCGCAACTATAAGATTTTTAAGTGGTCAGGAAGTCACCCTGACGGCACAACCCCCAACCTGGAGGGCCAGATCCTTAGTATAACTCCAAGGACGGGGAGCCGGATAAACCGCTCCTTATAGGCCTGGGCTCCGAATAAGTCGTAGAAGCCCTATAAGGTGTTCACTAAGTAGTTCAGCCTTACTGGAACTGTAGACGCCACCGTTGATTCCATCTCGGGAATTCCTCCGCTGCCGTCTGGATAAGGAGAGGTGCCTTAGTGGACGCACCTCTCCCCCCCTCTCTCGTTTGCTACCCCCAACAACTTTCCACTGGGGTTGGAATTGGAACCCAATCTCCAGTTGAGGTACTAGGCACCCGATGTTCACCACGGGGAGGTGAGAGTAGGAGTTGATAGACAGAGGTTGGTTTTGAGAAAAACCTGTGGACGCTTGTGTCCTCTTGAATGCACATGTCTACCATTTGAACATCTCTATGAGCAGAAGAGGCGAGAGGAACACCGACTTCTCAGAATGAAAAAGAGAGAGCATGAGAAGCGTGCGATCGAAGATGTTGAGAGGTTTAAAAGCAGAAATGAAGTTCGAAAGTTTTATGAATAGGTGAAACGAAATTCACAAGTACATAAACCTAGAACCGAAGGCAAGACGAAAGTGGAAACATCATAGTAGAACCGCAGTCGATGCTGAGGATATGGAAGGACCACTTCTGCAGACTGTATAACGGCGACGACGAACCGAATTCCGCTGTCAGGCAGGATGATCCATTCAACATAGACGACGAAAGCCAACAATCCCGTCCTCCCGACTTAGACGAAGTAAAGATTGCTATATCTAAGCTGAAGTCTAACAAAGCCACTGGAGCGGATGGCTTGAATGCCGAGCTCTTTAAAGCAGCTGGAGATAAGTTGGTTAGGAGCATGCACCAACTTATCTGTAAGATATGGTCGGAAGAAAGCATGCCCGATGAATGGAACCTCAGTATTGTTTGCCCGATCCTGAAAAAAGGAGACCCTCTAAACTGCACCAATTATAGAGGAATCAGTCTACTTAACATCGCTTATAAAATCTTCTCTGCCGTAATATGTGAACGTCTACAGCTCATCGTCAACAACCTGATAGGTCCTTATCAGTGTGGTTTTAGACCAGGAAAGTCCACAGTCGATCAAATATTCACATTACGGCAGATCCTGGAAAAAACCCAAGAACACCAAATCGACACCCACCATCTTTTCATCGATTTCAAGGCCGCATATGACAGTATCTACAGGGACGAACTGTATAGAGCCATGTCTAGTTTTGGCATCCCTGCCAAACTCATCCGTTTGTGCAGGATGGCCATGGAGAATTCACGCTGCTCCATAAAGGTTGGAAACAACTTAACTGAACCTTTCGATGTCAAAAAAGGTTTTAGACAAGGTGATGCGCTGTCATGTGATTTTTTTAACATCGTACTTGAAAGAATAGTGCAAAGCTCACACGTCAACACCAGAGGCACTATCTTTCAAAAGTCTGTCCAATTACTAGCATATGCTGATGACATTGACATAATCGGAAGAACTCAGCGTGATGTCAATGGGGCTTTTGGGAGTATTGAGGCAGAGGCGGCAAAAATGGGTTTAACGGTTAATGAGGGCAAAACAAAGTACATGCTGTCATCAAGAAAGGACCTACAACACCGACGTCTTGGTCAAAACGTCACCATCGACAGACGTAACTTTGAGGTAGTCAAGGACTTCGTCTACCTAGGCTCCGCTGTAAACGCAGAAAACAACACCAGCGCTGAGATCAAACGAAGAATAACTCTTGTTAACCGCTGTTTCCTTGGAATAAGAAAGCAATTGAGTTAAAAAGACCTCTCTCGAAGGACCAAAGTGTCGCTATATAAGACCCTTATCATCCCCGTCCTGCTATACGGTGCAGAAGCATGGACTATGACAAAAGCGGATGAAAGCACCTTGGTTCGTTTCGAGAGAAAAGTTCTTCGTGTGATCTACGGTCCCGTATGCATCGAAGGGGAGTGGAGGAGAAGACCGCGGATCAGGTGGCGCGCACAAGTGGAAGGTGACCTCACCCAACTCGGAGCGCGAAACTGGAGACATCTAGCTAGGGACCGAGCTAGATGGAGAAGTTTGTTGGGTGAGGCCCTAGTTCACACAGGACTGTAGCGCCACCTTAAGTAAGTAAGTAAATAAATTGTGTGGCGCAACAGTACATTGATAACTAGAGCCTAGTGACTTAAAACTCTCAACCATTCCTGTGTGCGAGTAAAGTTATCAGGGATGGAGGGGACCTACAGTTATTAAGCCGAATCCGAACGGATTATTTGAGAAAGCACTTTTCATGACAAAAATTACTTTTGGAGAATTTGTCAATTCCTCGCAAGAGGCAATACCCGTGATTTTTTTTTTTTTTAATTTAGTTTTTTTTTTATTTAATTGAACCCAAGACCTCTTGCGTGACAGCCCTACACACTAACCACCACGCCACGGGTACTACTTTTTTAGATATGAATTCAAAATTCGATTTCAGCTATCTGTTTAATATTCAATATACTACATATTTTAAAAACTTAAAGTCCCATTTAGACGATAAATTCGTTAAACATAAAACAAAAAAATACTCTCAAAACTTTTTGCATTTTTACATTTTATGTTTCTTAAGAATTTTTCGAAAAATGTATGAAATACTGAAAATATTTATAATAATTAACGAAGATAGGAATTATGGATTTGGATCATCAATAAATCATCACGAAACTTATTGAAAAAACCAGACATTATACTAATTTTGAAGTCTAGTTCGGACTTAGACCTTCATATAATAGTAAAGGGTGGCTACATTTTAAGGGCTGATATTTATTTTAAATAAAACACAAATTATTTAGGAAATTACTACCATTTCTTTTTATAATATATAAAATGGGAATGGTTCAATTAGATATGTTTTGAACAAAATATAGGCCAAATGGCCCCCGTTACCTCGATGTTCTAAATTTTCGATGACGCTAAGGCGCATAATTGAGGTTCTATGCCGTTAATGTGCCGAATCATCTCATCTTTTAGATCTTGAATACAGGCTTATCGATGCATGCCTTTTTTTTTCAAATAACCTCAAATAAAGAAGTCCAACGGTGTCAAATCTCTTGATCTTGACGACCAATTGACTTCGCCACCATGTGAAATAACACGGCCATTGAACTTGTCGCGCAAAAGAGCCATTGTTTCATAAGCTGTGTGGCAAGTGGCACCGTTCTTTTGAAACCAAATATAGTCCACATTCATATCTTCCAATTCGGGCCATGAAAAGTTCATTATCATCTCACGAAAGCGATTACTAATCATAGTAAGTAAAGTGGACGGTTCTTCATCCGCACTATAGCGAAAAACAGCAAT
Organism: Eupeodes latifasciatus; assembly: GCA_920104205.1. NCBI lineage: Eukaryota > Metazoa > Arthropoda > Insecta > Diptera > Syrphidae > Eupeodes > Eupeodes latifasciatus. The sequence goes on from OV049924.1 coordinate 57,327,038, forward strand.
ATTTTCTGCACTGCGAGCATGCATTGGTGTTTTCACATATCTTACATACCCGGTTTGCTTAAATTTTTTAACGATTTTTCCGATTGTACACACATTTCGACGATTAAATTGACCGAAAAAAACACGAAGTGCACGATATTAATTTTGATTTGAACGCCCATTTTCATAATAAGTCTGAATAACTTTAACACGTTATTCTATAGTGTTTCATTCCATGGTTCAAATTGTGCAAGTCTGAAATTGAGAAATGTCAAATATAATGCAGAAAAAAACTTGAAGTTTAAGTGTGGGTCACATTAAACATCGGCTTTAAAAATTTAACCACCCTTTATAATTCTAATTACAGCAACAGAAACTTGGCGCGTAGAGTTATTAATGAACCACATCACTTGAGGTCGTTGCTTCTTTTTTGCTGACTTGTCATTTATTTCATACTTAAAGTAATAGGTACATTATTTATTAAATCAATATATATGTATATTTTCTTAAATTTCGTATTTTTATTTTAACGCAAACATTTCATACCGATCGTTAGGGATACATCTCTCTGGCTAGCGACAAAATTTTCACCTACTAACAGCAAAATATAAATAAAAACAACTTACAAATTATGCGACTGCAATGATATATAATTAAATTTAGCACAATTTCGTCTCAACTACTAATAGACTAGACACAAATCTAAAATTAGAAAAAAGTTTTCTTGAGCTTGACAAAGAAGAACATGCATTGATGTACGTATACACTCGTAGTCTATGTTGAAATCTTTCAAAGATTGTAAAATATTTTTTTCAAAACAATTTCGAGTTCAATGAAAAAAAAAACTAATAAACAAAATTATTACATTGCTATAAATGTTGTTTTTCTTCTTGTTTCTATGCTCATAGAACAAAAATAGATTTTTTTGTGTAAAATTTAACATAAACATTGATCATTATTATTCTCTCAAGACTTTGAAATGGTTTATGGTATTACATCATCGACAATACGAGTACAAAATCTTCTAACATATAACATCATCGTTGGATGATTCGATTTTTCATCAACTATAAGAGGTTTACATAGTTTTTTTTTCGATTAAAGTTTTAATACATCCGATTGCAAAATGATATTCAAAATAAATTTTAAAAAATAAATAACATTTCCATAAAGTCGGTCATAGACGCTTGAAAAAAGAATTAGTGTTGGCGCAAATTCTATTACGTTTTATTATGCTGATCAATGAGCAATAAGCACTAGCGGTATGAATATACCTATAGAAATAATTTGGTAGCATCTTATCTCCCATTTAAAATTATTACGACACACATAATGTTGTACACATGTGTCTAGTATTTTTTAAGACAGACACTGTAATACTGTTTCTGCTTAAAGGGTGTTTTTTTTTATTTTGTTCCTATTTGGACAATCAACTATTGGGTATACTAATAAAAACGAAAATTTGCTTCATGCAGCACTGCACCTTGAATTCATATGAGTGTGTACTGCATATTTAATGATAATAGTTTAAGAGGCATACACAAGTTTTTGCATAATTTGTATACATTTATGTTTCCAAGTCATTTTGTTTTTTGAAAGTCAGAAAAAAAGCACCCTCTTATTTTTAGTCTTGATTATTATTTCTTGTTCATACATATACGGAACATCAACTTATCAAAGAAGGAGTTCCTCATTCACTCCCATCGATTTAATGTCATGTACTGATGTCGGTTGTCGGATAGTGTAATTACGATAAAGGTCAGTAATTATACTGAAAGAAAACCACACAATGAACTCTGTGTGTGGCTAGGCTATAATGTTTGCCAGAGTTCGCCCACGTTTACTTAACCATCATACTCGGTCCGTCGTCGGTCGTTCTTGTTCTTAGCCAGTCGTCAAGATTTATTTTACCAGATCACGCAAATTTCATTACACTCATTTATACAAATACGTACATCAGACGCGGAATTGAAAAAGAACTTAACATAACATTATAACCACACGAAGACGGTGACGTAGTTCGAACTGCCTTATCTTATTCCGTTCGATTGAAAAATTTGTTTTTTTTTTTTTTCTTTTTTTTTTTATAAATGTATTCTTTTGATCTCTCTCAAGCTGAAAAGAAAAAGTCGCGGTCTTTAAGACTTGAGAATATAATGAAGGAAGGTCAATACAAAAAATAATTGTTTTCTTATAAAACAGGAATTTTAATTGAATAAGTCAAGTGATAAATTAATATTGTTTTTTTTTTTTTCTTTTAAATTATTTTTGTTGGTTTTTTAAGATAGAATTTTGAAGGAAGTTATTGAGTGATGGATATTTTCTTTAATTTTTTATTAAATCGTTTTGGTTTATTTCAATTTAATCATTCAAATTAGGCATTTTTAAACGAAATATATATATATTTTTGTTAAGGTCTTGAAAATCTGGGATTCATGTTACTTACTTACTTAAGGTGGCGCTACAGCCCTGTGTGAACCAGAGAGAAAAGAACTAATAGAGAGAACCAACTTCGACGGTTGCACTCTTTTTGCCTACAAGCTGTGATTTGGCCACCAACTTGCATATGTATTAACTCCATATAAAAAAAAAGTGGGGAACAAATACTTATGCAAGTTTGTGCACATACTCACCACGAGAGAGAAAAAACTTTTCTCTCTTTTCTCTCTGCTCACCACCTTTTAAAAATGGCGACCACCTTTGAAAAATGGCGGATGTAATCAGCTGTTCAGAGGTGTTCAAAGAAAATTCAAAATTGTGGATGAACAACTTTTTGGTACTCTCATTGTGTTCGTTTGAGAGTAATATCATTCGAATATGAAGTGAAATTAATTACTCTTGAACAATGAAGATTTAGAAACAATTCTAAATTACGCATTTAGATAAATATTAGTTAGTTATTTGAAGCCAGTTTTAATCATTAAGTAAGTAAAATAAATTATGTGGTGCAACAGTCCAATGAGAATTAGGACCTAGAAACATAAAACTCTGAAAACACTACAACTATTATTTGTATTATTAGCTGCGTTTATGCGTTTAATTTTCGCTCAGACCGTTGAAAGATGCAAAAAAAACTCAGGGGTGGAATCGCGTAAGGCGATAGTTGATTGTCACTGTTTTGATAGTCAATTTTGATCATCACCTTTTTTTGTTCTGTGTAAAGTGATCGCTAAAACTTTACTATTTACTGGCAGCACTTACCCAAGTTTGGGAAGCTTGGTACAAATTGCAACAGGCATAAATGTCATTTCGATCAGCTGTTGTGTTTATTGTGTTGAATTTTCAATTTGCAAAGTTTTCTTTCTTTGAAAATGTAAGTATACCTATAACTATACTTAATAATAGTTATAAATTATTAAGAATGTTTGTTATATTTTGCAAAAATATATTCTTTTGTTGAATCCAAGGGCTTAAATTTAATGAAAAGTGGACATAGAACGGACTGCATTTTCTTAATAACTGCAGCGCTTATTTCAGCTACAGCTTTGGCCCATCGGTGCAGCTCAATCAGCCCCAACTTGTCGTTGATAACCACCACCTCCATGAAGATTTAAAGTTGCAGCCTGTTGAACGATAGGTGGAATATGTGTTGATCTTATTCCTGATGGTAAATCGAGCAACCGCAAAACATACACAAACGTTTCTTTGTTCAATCGAACATTTTTCAAGAATCTGAAATAAATAATTTATACGTACATACATTATGTTGTAAATAACTTATTTATAAATATTCATTGAAATTTTCATAGTTACATTGGGTTAGGAAGTTCCAAAATATTTGCTGTAGGTATTCCTTAAGTTGGCTCTCAGCGATTGAACTTTTTTGTAGTCATTTCTAGTTCTGGTGCACTGATAGAAAATTTACATTGAATTATACATTACTGTTCACTTATTTTTATTTTAACTTTGATATCTTTTCACTTTTTTCACTAAATTTAAAATTTATAGTGGAGCTGAAGTTCACAAAAATTATCTTTCTCACAAAAAATTAATCAAAATATATGAAAGTGACATCTAAATAGCTGTCACTAACAAACCATAGCAAAAAAGTGATAGTCAATTTGATAATCACCTTACGTGGAGCAAAATCATCCATTTTGATGGTCAACAATCAACAATTACCTTACGCGATTCCATCCCAGATTTGTTTCAATTTTTTTATCGAGTTTATCGACTTAATTTTGTCGATGCGAGAGTTGCAGGAACATTGAAAACGAGAGTTACATAATGTTAACATGGAACATTGAAAACATTTTTAAATACCTAATCATCTCTTTTTTCCATTCCTATTTTATTTGAGTATACTCGTTGTTTATTTCCTTTACATTACTCACGACATTTCCAAAATGCTGAAAATAAGTAATTTAAGTAGACACTAAATAAAAAGACCGTCAACTTGTTACTTCTGTTGCCAATTTTCATTGTATAAGATTTGTGAATAGGTGATAAACTATTCTTACTGCTTTCCCCTAAGGTAGTGTATTGCTTTTAAAGGCTTAACTACATAAGCCGAAAAGTACTTTTGTACAAAAGTAAAAATATTTGTATTCTCGCTAGTTCAGTGGTTTTGTGAAAAGAATATACAAATTTGTTCTTCAACCAAAATTTAAGTCTTATATGCATCATTTTTATAAGTTTTCCAGTTCTAACTATTTATATCTTATCTTTCAGTTATATAGCGAAAAGGAAAAATCTGTCAAGGAAAGTTCTAACTACAGTTTTTCTGAAAGTGCATTGTGGCTTATTCATAGATGTTTGCTAAACTTTTTAGGCTATTCATAAATAAATGCAAATCAAAGTTAAGGGCTAAACCTGAATATCTATAAACATAGAAAATGTGTTCAAGTAATTATTATCGCAGCCAAATTTTATGATTTTTTTGGTGTATAAAAAAGCTGAAAAATTAATTTATGACAGATAAATTTTACGTTAGCACTAAGTTCCAGAAAATATCGATTGATACCGCAATTGCAGAAGACTGTAGAACTTTATTATTTTCACCTTTTATAATTCAATGCAGTATATTTTAGATAATACAGTAGTTAAGTTTTTAGTTAAGGTATTACTATTGAAATAAACATAACATACATTTATAAAAAAAACATGTACTCGTTCATACATATATACAAATAAAGTCTAGTCTAAAAAACCTTAACCTTGTTACACTCTTTCTGCACACATCCTTTCTTGTTTTAGTTGTTAATGCCATCTATCTGTAATTTAGAGAAAATGAAGAGAAAAACAAATTCACCACGAACTACCGGTATAACTTCTCCCGTATTTATTGACAAACAAAAATGTTTTGCTAGAATTAATTTGAATTATAGGAGTATTTTTGTAGATATAAAAACGACAAGATGTACGCAAAATTCATGAGAATTACAAATATTATAATGAGACTCTAAAAAACATAGCCTTCTTGGCTATCAATAAACAAAAATGAGAAATGTCGCATTTCCCGGAAATGATGTTTGATTGTGTACTCTTCTCCGAGGTGAAAACATGTATACACCGATACGAATTCAACACGCAATACAAAATGAGAGTAAGAGGTTTCGAAGAGACGGAGACGAGGAAGTTTGGTTCTCTCGATTAGTTTTTTCTCTCTGGTGTGAACTATATGGCCTCATCCAACAAACTTCTCCATCTAGCTCGGTGTCTAGCTAGATGTCTCTAGTTTCGCGCTCCAAGTTGGTTGAGGTCACTTTCCACTTGTGCGCGCTGGTGTTGTTTTCTGCGTTCATAGCGGATCCTATAGGTAGACGAAGTCCTTAACTACCTCAAAGTTACGTCTGTGGATGGTGACGTTTTGACTGAAGCGTCGGTGTTGCAGACCCTTTATTTATGACAGCATGTACCTTGTTTGGCCTTATTAAGCGTTAAACCCATTTTTGCTGCCTCTGCCCCCTTGACATCACGCTGAGTTCTTCCGATGTTATGTCGTATGCAATGTTATCAGCATATGCTAGTAATTGGACAGAATTTTTAAAGATAGTGCCTCTAGTGTTGACGTGGGAGCTCTGCACTATTCTTTCAAGTACGATGTTAATAAAAATCGCATGAAAGCGCATCAATTTGTTTAAAACCTTTTTTGACATCGAAAGGTTCTATGAAGTTGTTTCCAACCTTTATGGAGCAGCGCGAATTCTCTATGGTCATCCTGCAAAAACGGATGAGTTTGGCAGGGATGCCAAAACTAGACTTGGCTCTATATAGCTCGTCCTTGTAGATCTTATTATATGCGGTTTTGAAATCAATGAATAGATGGGGGGTGTCGATTTGGTGTTCTTGGGTTTTTTCCAAGATCTGCCGTAATGTGAATATTGGATACCTGCAATTCATGAAAAAGAAAAAATCGTCCTAGATAATCATAAGGATCTTGTAGAGGGTATCCCAAAAGAACATTTTTAGCAACTTTAAAAGAGAGTTTTTAAGAGATTATTTTTAAAAGTTAGTAAAATTGAGTATGAAACAAATGTTTGCATTTGAATAATTCCAAAAATTGCAGTTTGCGGCATATTTGAAGCACACTTTATAACGCATCGGTCATCTTTTTAACGGGCAATTAATTGGGATAATGATACTAACCGTTATTTTTTGTGGATGTGGATGGTATTTCATGTTAACATTAAAGTCATCGACTTAAAATTTTGGTAATAAATTTGTATTCATTTTTGAAAATCTTCTTCGTTCTTGAACCCCACCATGCTGAGATGTTGTTTTTTTATGTTTGCTTAATTATATTGACATTAAGAGATTGATCATTTGTTTAAGGAAATGTTCACATACGAGTACCTATAGTGTTTGAAGCTTTCAAATCCCAACTGAGAAGAATTATAATAGAATGCCCAGAAGACTTTGTTCTGCATTTTCATGTTTTAATAAGTTATAAAATAAGAAGAATGCGTATACGCCCCAGTGGACTTATGTCCAATAAGACTTCATACTAACGTTTGAAATATTGCATTGTTTTTATCCGATTACACTCTGTTCAACAATATAAAGTCGGTGCTTTTCCCAAAGCAGTGGCGCCTGATTTACCCTGACTACTCTACGTCGGGAAAGATACTTCTAAAGAAAAACAAGCCAGTGACATTCCTTAAGGAATTGTTTTTGCAATTCTTCGCAAAAAGTTGTCACCTTCAATTGCAAGCAAAGGGCTTATTAATTGGACTTTATTAAGGAGCTTTTAGGTTTTAAAGCTACTGAGAATAAAACCCTGTCAGAGCTTTAAAAAGCGGCAATCCTATTCAAGACAATGCAATCAAAGTGAGAAGTAAACGTTCTTTCTACTCTGTTCTGGCTGTTGTTGTTTTTTGTAAACTTTTAAGCACTGACAAGCAGCGTTGCCAGTTTTGTTATACAGATTGATAAATTGACCGAATGCTCTTGATTGAGATCAATTGCTTTGACAGTTGTTGTCACATGGTGTGTTATATTTTTTTCCAAATTTATATAGTGTTGGCTGAAACATTAGCAACTAAAATTATATCCATCTTTATCTTTATGTCATTCAAAAATTAACAACTTAAACAAATTATTTTAATTTTTTTTTACAAAATTTAATAAATTACGTATGTACTTCTAAACAGACCATAAGAGAATATAGTTTTCATAACGGTCCATTTAAATATGAAATAAGTAGGACAGTTAACCCAATTTTTGTTGATCAAAACAAAAGCATATTTTTATTGCTATCTCTCTTTTTCTTATTAATAGAGAAAAGTTAGTCCGTTAACTACAAAATCCATTGCTCATATTAATGGTGTTGGCAAACGAGTGCAGTTGAAACTATTTATTAGATGTTATTTGGTTCACGGGCAAGCTAATCAGTTTTCTTAGATAACTTTTGTAAAATGGCCGGAAACAAATAGTCTAACGAAATAAAAGAAAAAATTATAAAAGAATATAAAAGTAGAATAAGTCAAATTAAAATATTGGAAAAATATTCCATTCCAAAATCAGTGATTTGCCCATTAGAAAATCGAGGAACGTTCTCTTTGTGGACGAGTCCAAACTTAATTTCAAGGGTTCCGATGGTATTCGTTTTGTTCACAGACCAGGGAAAAAGTCACTAAATCCACGGTACACCAAAGCAACTGTAAAACACGGAGGAGGTACCGTAATGGTGTGGGGATGTTTTCAGGGCATGGACTGGGACCGATTCACCAAAAAGATGGTACAATGGATAGATTTGTGTACTGTGATATTTTGAAAAATATAATGCCGCCACATGCTGAGGATCAGTTACCTCTGAAATGGATATTTCAGCAGGACAACGACCCAATAAAGCACACGTCCAATAAGGTTAAGACGTGGTTTTAAGAAAACCGGATTGAAGTGTTACAATGGCCAGCACAGTCCCCAGATCTCAACCCCATAGAAAACCTATTGTTGAAAATTGTTTATCAATGAATTGTAAGGGTTAATTGCAAAAATAAAACGATCTGTTTGATCAAATTAAATTGGCTTGGGAAAGTATCCCAAACAGCATTATAAGCCATTTAATTGACTCCATGCTTCGAAGATGTGTTGAAATGATTAAACCCAAAGGTGCTTCCAAATACTAGCAATATTTTAGTATAAGACTATTTTTACCAGCCTAATATTGAAATAATTGTGCTTTATTTAATAAACTAATACAACAAAAACTATTTTTATTTATTTAAATTTTAAACACAAAAAAATACTATAATTGAATCCTAAATTTGTTTTTAAAGTATCTATGTATTTAATAATTGAGGCAATTATAGTTGCTTTTGTTTTGGCCCTTATTTTCGGGTGATTATTTAAATGTGTTCATTTAAAATGGGCATCAATTATAACAAAAAAGCTATCAATGTGCGTGACGTGAACTGTCACTTTGCGTAATATGTGAGATTTACGAACTTTAATGGTTTAAAAATTAATTTTATAAATGGTGAAACTAACTCGACTTTGTTTTATATGTACAAAGGGTATTTCTGTGTATAATGATCTTATTGCCGCCAAAACTATAATACAAAAGGTATTATCTGACTTTGACATAAAAAGGTATGAATCGATATTATTTTCCATTTTATGCGAAATAATAATATATTTATATCTTGCCCTAGGTTCAATTTAGGTCAAACTACTAAAAATTTATACACCATAGTTCCCAAAAAGAAAAAAGAAAACATTTTCCAATTATTTTTTTTTAACCTTTTATCCAATTATTATCATCACCCAACATGTTTGCATGTAAAAAGCTACAATTTGAGTGAAAAAAAAAAAATATTATACCAAACCTATACATTATTTTTAAACAATACATTTTACCATCTCCATATATAGGCATTGACTTTTATATACCATCGACAAGCCGTCAAAACTGGGCAAAAATACATAACAAAAACCTAATAAATCGATTAGATCAGCGTAACGAGCCGCGACTAACTCCTTCACATCAAAGAGTTTTAAACACGACCAACAAAAATTGGAAAAAAAGAATAATTGCTATAAAAACTCGTCAATCTGTGAGCTCAATTATTATGTTGTCCCATTCACGATTGGCTAAATTTGCCTCCCATATTTGTAACGAGGTAAAGGCAGCAGGAACGGATTAGGTTTATGCAGAGGTTAGGATTTGACTTCATCAAAATAAGAATTTAAAATTACGAATTCTTAAGTTTATTATTTTCATACTCGTACGTCATGTGTCAAATATATCCTTTGAGATGATCCACATTGATGCAATGTAACGTCACCATTATTCTAGATGGGATATATGATTGTCAACTGTTGAAGTATAAAATTGGTTTCAAATATAGTTCACCTTGGCTTGAAAGCACATTGAAATGAATTGCAATAAAGTATGACACAAAAAAACGCCTTCATTTCCAAATGAGACATAAGTCCGTCCCATCGCTGTCCGTGCCCATAATCTTTCTACAACAAGCACACGTCCTTTATTCTACAACTCCCTCATCCTAAAGACATAACTTAATTTGACTTGAGAATTTATCGGTTCGACGACGACGATGACGCGATCGAACAACGCTGACGTTTTGTTGAGAGTTTAAAACTGACGAGGAAAACATTTTGCTCCCAAGACAAAAATCAAAGAACAGACGGGAATTGGGGAGATATTCAATCCTCCGATTTCAGCAGTGCTGTCAAATCAATTTGTTGAAAATTCATGCACACATCTAGGCCATTAATGTAAAAACAAATTTATTATGATTGTGCAGCGATTGACGGCAATCATATTAAAATGGTGTGCATTCGACAACACTACACTACCGTCGCTCGTTGTCGCGGTCGTCGCTGCCAACGCCATTGCCGACATCACCACCGACCGACATCGACCCAACCCAACCCAAAACCCAATAAGAAGCTTCAACTACGATTATATCGTTGATGATAGAGGTTTGGTGTCAGTCGGTTGGTTGGTCGGTCTGTCTCGGTATAAGAAGAAGAAAATAAAAAAACATTAATTTTATCCCGCATTATGAATGAGGATAGGTTTTTAAATTACAAACGCAACTCGACATATTTATGCGTCGTAATTGGATTCATTAGAATGCGTTTACGGAAGAGTTGCAACGTCAAAACAAACAATCATCTACAACAACGATACAAGTTGTTTATTTGTTTTCCAAGTTAGGAAGAGAACTTAGTAAGGCATGTCTGTCTGGCTAGGCTATACGGTATAATGTAGGTTTGCTGTAGGTATACTTGATTAGAGTCTTTCTCCTTATAAATAGATACTCGTACTTTCTTGGTTATAGGTAAGCTAGGTATGCGTAACGTACTCCTCATGAGTTTATTTGAAAATACACAACTCTTGGATTATTCGTGATGTTTTGAGTGAATTCAAGCGTATACAGATGCCTCCATTATCAAGTGTTATAAACACAAAAGAGTTAAATGTTTATCATGTAAGTTAACGCCGAGGCCGTTTTGTATAGTTTAGATAAATAGATTCGTCATTGTATCTTTAGAATTTGAGAATTATGACCAAAAGTTTACCTACCTATACCTAACAATCGATTTGAATGCACCTGTTAATGAATATGTTTGACTGATAATTCGAAGAATAGGAATACCGAGGGTTGTGCCTTAGAATAGTTTACATGATATTTTTTGATAGATTTAAGAAGATTTGAATAACGATTGTCAAACGAATTGTTTGTTTTGAAAATTATTCACATCTTTTCATGAGAACCATAAGTATAATAACGTGTATAGCTTCAATTTCTTAAGGGCTTTTGCAGGACATAAAATCAGTAAAGCTCATTGGCAGCAATTTTCAGAGCACTAACTGTTTTGACGTTATTGTAAGATCTGATAACCTTCTGTTTTTTGCCGATTACATTATGGCGGAAAATAATGTTTCTCATAAACGCTTTGAAATAAAATGTATGTATAAAAAACGACAAAACTGTCAATAAAAACACATTTTTTAACAAATGACTAAATTTCAACAACGAAACGAATTTCTAACCTGATTGCCCTTATGTTATTTGAACGACATCGAATTTTATACACAAATTTTTCGATAGAAGGTTTGAACTTCTGATCTATATAATAAGTGCGTTTTTTTCGTATTCCATATATATTACAGTGAGAAATTGCCAAAAAAAACGATCCACAGTAGTCCGGTTTATATATTTGAAAGTTGATACAACTGAATATTTGCCAGAATAATTTATCAAAAAATTCCAAAAAAAAAAATAGCGAAATTCAGACTTGGGATGAAATCGTGTAAGCTGATTTTAGATAGTTGACTATCAAAATCAAGAAAATACGTCTGTGTAATGCGATATAGTCAAAGTTTTAACCAAACAACTTGACATAAAATAAAAACTTCAAGAAGGGGGTTTGTTCGTAGACTACTAAATTAACATGTGGTGTTGAAGCGAGCTTGAAGCTCGCCTAAATTCTTTATATACTTGAATCGAGTTAAAATGAGCTTGATTTGCCTCGATTCCGGTCGGGAGATCGGAGTCGAGTCAAAATTTGTGAAGAGAAACCTGTGTGGAGGAGTTGGTTTTACAGATAATGCGTTATGGTCTGTTTATTGGCATGTTTGTGTACAAAAAATATAGTTTTGTTTTAATCAAATTAAAACAAAAAAGAGGCTGGGATGCGACCCACACTGATAACTGCCCATCCCGTATGCGATTTGTCTAGCTTAAAAGTTTGTCTATATGTATCAATTTTTACCAAATTTGCGTACTATTTTTTGTAGGTTTTAGTTTTTTATGAAAAAACGGACTCTTGGATTTTTATGAAACAATTACTGAATATTGAAAATAATATATTCTGTGAAATAAAATAAGTTTGAAGCCAATATTTGTAATTTTTGAACAGCTATTTGAGTCAAAAGTAAATTTTTATCAAGTTTTAGTATTGTTTTTTTTTAGGTTTTTATTTTTTGAAAAAGAACTGTCAATTTGATTTTTCTCAAAATTTTATCGAATGTTGAAACAAATATTTCTTATAATATAAAATTAGTTTGAAGCCAATGTCTCAAATTTTTAAAAAGATATTTACGTCGAAAAACAATTTTTACCAACTTTTGTTAAATTCTTTTTAGGTCTTTAATTTTTTGTACAAAAACTGTCAATTCGATTTTTTTCAAAAAATTTTACTGAATATTGACAACAATATTTTTTGAAAGATAAAAGTAGTTTTAAACCAATACCTCAAAGTTTTGAAAAGATATTTAAGTCGAAAATCAATTTTTACCACCTTTTATACATTTTTTTTAGGTTTTTATTTTTTGTAAAAAAAAACTGCCCATTCGATTTTTTTCAAAATTTGTCCTAATGTTGAAAACAATATTTTTTATAAGTTAAAATTAGTTAGAAGCCATTATCTCAAATTTTTGAAAAGATATTTGAGTCGAAAATCAATTTTTACCAACTTTTGTTATATTTTTTTCGGTTTTTAATTTTTTGTACAAAAACTGTCAATTCGATTTTTTTCAAAATTTCAATGAATGTTGACAACAATATTTTTTGAAAGATAAAAGTAATTTAAAGCCAATATCTCAAAGTTTTGAAAAGATATTTGAGTCGAAAATCATTTTTTACCAACTTTTATATTTTTTTTTTAGGTTTTTATTTTTTGTAAAAAAACTGTTAATTCGATGTTTTTCAACATTTTTCCTAATGTTGAAAACAATATTTCTTATAAGATAAAATAAGTTTGAAGCCTTAATATCAAATTTTTGAAAAGATATTTGAGTCGAAATTCAGTTTTTACCGATTTTGAATAATGTTTTTTTTTAGGTTTTTATTTTTTATAAAAAAAACTGTCAATTGAATTTTTTTGTAAAATTTTATCATATGTCAAAAACATTATTCTTCGTTGCACAAAATGTTTTTGGAGATAAAATCATATTTTAGTCGTAAAATTTTCGAGGAGACAAATTTTTTTTTTCAGTTTTTTTTTTTGATTTATAAAAAAAACCGTTAATTGGATTTTTTTTCCAAAAATATACTTGTTTTGTATCACGTTACAATATATTATATAAAATTTAATTCAAGTCTCTAGTGTCTTTGGTTCATAAGATATTTAGGGTTAACCAAAATGTTCACCTTTTTTTAAACTGCTATGGTAAAAAAAACACCAACGCAATTTTCTTGAGAGCCCTTTCTGCATCTTTCTGCCTTATTATTTGTATAACAAAATTTATTTGAAGTCGATATCTCTTCTGGTTCTTGAGCTATGGAAGACGAAAAAACGTCGCGAACGTACAGACGTACGGACGTACGGACGTACGAACGTACGTACACACGCACGCACAGACATCTTTCTAAAAATCTTTTATTTCGACTCTAGGGACCTTGAAACGTCAAGAAATGTCAAAATTTTCACTTCGACAAATCGGACCCATTACAATAACTTCCTATGGGAATTTAAAAACATTGCACATGGAGTAGGTAGCATATATATGGTGCTGAACTATTCAGTTCTTCATTGTTTAACACGAATCAAACTATCTCACTTGCACTTCATAAGAAACATCGAAACACCATTTGCATTTTAGAAAGTGCTGTCAAACTTAATCATTTTTAAATCTTCTTGTGCGGTGGGAACACCAAAAAAACTTATTTAATCTAAACTGAGATAAACCTTTGGTGGAAACATAGCAAAACATAAATATCTTTTCTATGGTTTTCTCTTGCAAAATAAGCCCAGTTAGTCCATTTTCACTAACAAAACTAAATAATATCAACAGTAATAGATTAATTTTTTCCCCAATGGAAAACATACATGATTCCAAATGCACAACTACTCAACGAACACAACCATCGAGATACAAATGCAATATCAATCGTACCAACATTTGAGAACGAAATCACATAGGATCCATTCGAGACTCGTGTAAATGTCAAAAACCCATCCATAGTAAGATTCTACTCTAACTTTTATCGGTGTTATTCATACTATGGATATTGTTTTTGTTATTCGTGTGAAATCCTACTATATTATGGATAGATTTTCCAACAAAACACGGGCAATGTATGTCACCCTGCTAAAATAAAACGATTTACAGTTTCAAGACATAATACTTTCGTGCAGCTTTTTCTTTTTTTCGTATGTATGTTTGTTCAATTTTCCAACATATTCTGCCTTTTTTTTTCAACTGCAGTGCAAACTACCTTACCATTTGAAAACTATTTTTAAATTTTCAGAAATTTACTCTGATAGAAACCAGGATCACAAATTTTTGCAAAGGTAACCCATATATAGATCATTTTGTTGGAAATACGGTACTTTTGAACACAGTGTTCAAACTTCCATATTGCGACATTTCTTAAAGTTTTTTAACTGGTGGCCGACAAACTTTGGTAGTACAGCGAATATATAGGTTTATTTTTTTTTTTGTAGATGTTTGTACTGTAAGTTGGCAACACTACTTTAACAGGCGGCCTTTTTTCAGCTATCTGATATATTTAACGTTTGGTTTGGCATTTCAATATGAATATAGTCTGACCTCTAAAGAACGCATCTAAATTGTGCAAATTTAATAATATAAAGGGTGTCCCAAAATTAACGCAAGATTTGAATTTGCCGCCATTTGTGCAGTGAAGTGTTGGCAACCCTGAAAAAAAAGCAATTTGACAGCTAACAGTATAGGGTTATTAAAAATGGAGCGTTACACGAGAGAACAACGTGTCTTCATTATTAAAGAATAAATATAATAAAATATACAAAATATGGTCGGAATAGTGTTTTAACTTCGTCAACTGTGAAGAGATTAATTGAAAAATTCATGGAGACTGGATCCGTTGGAGACGCCAAACACACTGGTCGTCCAAAAACAAGCCGTTCAAATGTGAATGTCGAAGCAGTGCGTGAGAGTGTTGCTGACAATCCAGGAACCTCAATTCGACGTCGTGGACAAGAATTGCAAATTTCAAGAACCTCTCTACAGCGTATACTCACCAAAGATCTGTGTCTTCATGCTTACAAAATTCAATTAACACAACAATTGAAGCCTAATGACCATGGACAGAGAAGAGAGTTCGTTGAATGGATTATTGAACATCAACAAATGGACCCTGATTTTTCGAGCAAAATCATCCTAAGCGATGAAGCACATTTTCATCTTGATGGCTTTGTCAATCGCCAAAATTGACGCATTTGGGGTTCGGAGAACCCACATGTGATTGTCGAAAAACGAATGCATCCACAACGCGTGACTGTATGGTGTGGATTTTGGGCTGGAGGCATAATTGGGCCATATTTTTTTGAAAATGATGCTGGTCAAGCAGTGCCTGTTACTGGTGCTCGATATCGCGACATGATTACACAGTTCTTTCTGCCAAAATTGGATGATATTGATGTGTCCAATATGTGGTTTCAACAAGACGGTGCCACATGTCATACAGCTTTCAATTACTGCATGAGACATTTCCAGGTCGTGTACTCTCTCGTTTCGGTGATCAAAATTGGCCTCCTAGATCGTGTGATTTAACACCATTAGACTTCTTTTTATGGGGTTATTTGAAATCACAAGTCTATGTCAACAAGCCCACAACCACCCGTGCATTAAAGGAGGAGATTCAACGCTGCATCAACGAAATTCAGCCACATTTATGCAGAATGGTCATGGAAAATTTCAACAAAAGAGTGCGCATGTGCATGCAAAGCCGTGGAGGCCATTTGTCCGATGTGTTATTCCATACATAACCCTATCCTATGTACTTTACGAGTCAATAAAAATATAACTATCAAAAGACTAAAAACGGCGTTTTCTATTTAATTCAAATCATGCGTTAATTTTGGGACACCCTTTAGATAATAGTACCTTATTTGGAGTAATGCGCAAATTTTGTGTTAATTTTTAAACACCCTTTACATATCCTTGATAAGATGTTAGTTCATTATTCAAAAATGTGCTGCAGTTTAATGGATTTTCAAATAATATTTCCTGTTTTTTTTTTTTATTGTTAAATTACGACATCAAAGAAATTTCTATTAATTCATAAAATCCCTTTTTTGTTCCGTTCATCCATTAAAATTTTGATTGATTTTCGAACATAAAAGTCTTTACATGAATCGACAGTACGATAGTTTATGGCGCCAAATTTAGAACAAACATAAAATCCCTCTTTTAGATTCGATTAAAATTGCCTTTAAAATTATTAACTACTTGCTTAATGGATTTATATTCATCTTTCACCCTTCTATCGATTTATGATCCCTTATCGAAAGAAAATAATTTATGTACGCTCACGTACCCATGATACATATGTATGTATATCACAACGAATCTCCCCACTGCACTGCATTGGCTGTGGTGCAGCGCAGCACTGCACGAATAATAATTATTTTATTTGGTTCGCCCTTATCAGTTAATGGTTGCAAATTGCTACACAATTGCGTGCAAGATAATGGGTTGCTAAATTGTGGTAAAACTGTGGCAGCATGGACTGCTGTCATGGATTGTACTCGTAAATCGCGCCTTATTCCGCCATCAGTACTTAACAACCTGTTGCATGCAGTTTATTTTATTGTCACCGTTTGGCGCTTGCTCATGCTCATGCTCACCACCGATGATCATCTCATCACCCTTCACGGTTTGTGGGCATGTGAACTCTGCATTCAGCCAACGCTATGCGTTCTTGACTCCAATTTGTTTAACATGCGCTCATTACTTCCGATAAGATAAAGTTAAATCCGACTACGCAGTAAAACAGAACAGCCACAGAAACGGAATCGGAACTGCGGAGAACGCAGGCTGATGGCGCTGTGCTGGGATGCTTATAAATTATGTTCACAAGTTTTGTTCTGTTGTCTAAACAAAGTCAAAATGCGAAAGATGCGAACGTGGCGTGGTACTCTGTATATTCCGTTCGGTACGACCTGCTGCGCCTCCTCCGCCACGTTCCTACATATTATGAATGTGATACAATTTTGTTTACTTAAGTTGGACAGAATGTTCCGCTCGCTTTACGTTGAACGACGACTGACGACAACGAACGACATCGAAGAAGACGCCAGGCTATTTTTAACGCAAACAAACCTAAAAAAAAACAACAGAAAACCACTTTACGCTTCACCTGTTTGTTGCAAAGTGAAGACAGCAGAAATGATAAATACTCGTACGACGACGACGTAGTTTACTGCACTGCACACCGCATTACTTTACATTGAGTCATGCAGCAGCGGCAAAATAGTCAGACTTAAAGACAGACGACAAGATAGACACATTTTAATAGGTTCTATATAAGCTGCCGCACTGCCCCCTAGCTCTTGATGTATGTAGGTAACTTAGTATAAGCGCATCGCGCAGTTTTGCAGATAATGATCTATATTTGAGTCGTTATTGTTTTTGTTTTTGTTTTATAACGATGTTGGCGCTGACTGTTTGTGTTATCAAAATGGGATTTGGGTCAAATTAGCTTAATTATGGCGAGGCTTTTCAGTCAAGCATTATTGTACGTTGGTGGTACGGAACGATCTTTTTATTGGGGTGTAGCTAATTACGGTCTTTTTATTTAATATACATAATAACATACTTTGATGGAGTTTCAGTTATTGGTTCCCACAAAAACAAGATTAAAGTGGGCCACACGTGTTGTAAAATATACAATACGCTTACTCGCATATAGAATATTTTTCAACTTTGAAAAATTGGGTGGAAACCCCGCCCCCTATTGGTAGGAAATACTGTGAAATTAAAGTTGTTGCTTTTAATCCATCCGAAATAAGAAGGAGTATCGAAAATTGGCTGAATTCGTTTCTGTTAAAAAAAAGAGGAGTAGTGCCAAAGAACTAGCCTGGGCTGCAGCGTTTTGTTGAAATTTTTTCACAATCCACCAACACTCTGACTTCAATCCCTAAAAACATTAAAGTACTAACGTGCAATTAAAGATTTCTAAAATTATCGATACATCGAAATTGTCTTTCAATAAAATTTGAAACATATACGACAAACATATTTTGATGATACCAATTATAGCTAAAAATGTGGCTCAGAAGACATCGAAAATTGTTAGTATTACAGATGTTCCAAAAACACGGATTTGATATTTCTAAAGTACTTTTTCATGACAAGAAAAGGACTTGTCAATTCCTCTCAAGAGGTAGTAATAGTGAAAAAAATTTGTAAGTGACATATATAGGGATAGATTGAATCCAGGGCTCTGGCATGAAAGTCATACGCATATGGGTAAGATTTGAGATTCAAAAGAAATGTCAAAATCTCTGATTTATACATCTAATTTTGCACCATTTTTTCAAGTTGGTATACTCGTCCTTATTTCCTTAGTCAAAGTAGTCGAAAATTCTTCTATAATAGGAACGACGTGACGTGGTAGTACTCGTGGCATGATGGTTAGTGCGTTGGACTGTCATGCCAGAGGTCTTGAGTTCGCCACCTAATTTATAATTTATTTTTAACAGGAACGACGCGACGTGGCTAATTCAAAAATCTATTTGTTAAGATCATTCAGTCACCAAAAGTTTTGTGAAATAAAATTAACGTTACCATTTTTTCACCAAATGATTTAAGATTACGTGAAAAATAAACAAAATTAAGAATCATTCCTTAGTCTCGGAACAATAGACAGTAACCCTTTTTTCGAAATAATAATCACTTTACAAACAACAATTCCGCTATGAGCCTTGTCGCTGAAGATTATTTGATTAATGAGCAATGGCGGATGCAAGGGAGGGGGGGCATGGGGGTAATGACCTCCATTTTTAACTGAGGACTGGAACAATAAAATAATGTGAATTGGAAATTCGGCCCTATTCCAAAAACTTTGCACAATTTCATAAAATTTTGACCAATGAACGATCCAGGGGGGGGTCATATTAGACATAAAGCTTATACAGTTAAGTTGTATAAGCAAAGATTTCATCTAAAGATTCGTTGGCAATTTAACGAAATTCACCAAAAAGTGGTTTGTTGTCAAAAACATCTAACATTTTTTTAACTTTAGTAATGCCTTTAATTATTTTCATAAAATTTGTTTCTAAGAAAAAGAGTAAATATTCAGGTTCTTATGAAGAAGTCTTGAATAAGAAATCGTCAATTTTATATTAATTTGCCTATAAATTCCTGAAACTAGCCTTCAATTCCACTTTATTTTTTTTTGAGGCACATATGGACATAGTGAACATTGTGATTTTTACTTACGACATACATACATACATGAACTAAATAGCAAGTATTGCATTCGTAAAAAAAATCGAATCAAACATGACATTTACGATGGTAGAAAAGTCGAAAAAAGTGGCTCTGTCTGTCTGTCCTGGCCCCTTCAGCCTAAACCATTGTGCCGATTGAAATTAAGGTTTTCAGCCGATTAGCTTAAGGTGTTTTTTCATTTTTTTTTAATACGAAAAATTACAGCAGTCCCCATACAAATTTTTTGTTTTAGAATTTTTACTTCTATTTTTTTTTAAATGAACCGATAGATTTTTTTAAAACTTTCACTAATTTTTTTTTTCCTAATTCGGCTTCTTTCTACCTCAAAAGGGTACCACTCATAAAACTGTTATTTTGTTTTTAAGTTTTCTCAAGAAATAATCGACCGATTTCAATAATCTTCTCTTTCAGTGCAAGCTCTTGTCGATGATCAAATTTTCAAATTTATGATGATTTTTGATGATCAAAAATGTCATTATTTCTTTTGATTTTTTGATTGATTTTTGAAAAATAATTGTTTTTACAAAACTTGATATCTCAGAAAGTGGTGAAAATTTTTTAACGAAATTTAAATGCAAAATGTATAAGCACTAAATAACTGCATACCAAACATATTTCAATGACAAAATTTAAAAATTGTATAGGTATATAAAAATTACTTTAAAAAAACCAGCTCTAATGGTTTTCGAAAAAAAATAAGTTAATCTCGGTTTTTTGAAAAATAAAATGGGATTTAAATTTTTGAGAAAATCTTATTTTGCAGTTACATTTTTAAATCTTAAAATATAGGAAATATTTATAAACAGACTTTTTTAAAGAAATTAGCAAGTTCTCGCGACCCAGTCGTGCATTATATTTCTTTCAAAATTGATTTTTCGTTGAATAAAAATTTTAAGATCATACAAAATTAAAAAAATCTAATTTTTGAAGTGAATTTGCTTAAGATGTTCTAGAACTGACATTTAAACACGAATTTCAAGAATATACCTAAATGTCCCAAAAACAGCAAAACTAACATTTTTCTCTCCACAGTTTTTAAGTTTTGTTAACTCGTTTAAGATCAAAATATTTTCTAGCACAAGCTAGATTGGAATCTACGATTAAGCAGACTAATAGCGATAGTAAAAATATACTCCCGAAAATTGAGCCCGAAAAAACTACCTACATACTGTGTTGGCCAAAACTAAAGCAACTTTTTTAATACAAAAAAATCTTTGTAATTTAAATGCATATAGATTCATATATTTCATTTCGCTAATAGTTAACAAAAATGTTTGAACTTTAAAAATCAAAATTATAAAACAAAAAATAAATATTTTACTCGTTAAAAAATTTATTAAAAAATTACAACAAAAAATGTCTTTTCTGTCTTGCCAGAACAAAAGCAACTTTATTTACAAATAAAATCATCTACTTAAGAACGTGATTTCTAATCAATATTTTGTGGAGAAACCCTTATTTTCGATCACTGCTCTGCATCTTCTAGGCATACTCTCAATAAGATTCGTGATAATAGTGCTAGGGATACTATTCCAAGCCTCTTTGACTTTTGCAAAGAGGTCATTGGGAGTTTTCGCGTACAATTCTCCGATCTACAATCTCCCATAGATTCTCTATTGGGTTGGGATCCGGAGACTGTGCTGGCCATTCCATCACCTCAACTTTATGATCACGAAACCATTCCTTTACAACCTTGACGGTGTGTTTTGGATCGTTGTCGTGCTGGAAAGTCCATTTAAGAGGAACATTCTCCTCTGCGTAGGGGAGCATGATGTTTCCCAAAATGTCTTTGTATACAAAGCGATCCATTATCCCATCTATTTTATGAATAGGCCCTACTCCCTGTCCAGAGAAGCATCCCCAGACCATGATACATCCTCCTACATGTTTCACGGTTCCTCTTGTAAACGAAGGATCTAGTCCTCTATTAATTAGACGACAAACACTTTGCATACCATCTGAGCCCTTAAAATTAAATTTGGATTCGTCAGAAAATAACACTGTGTGCCATTTGGAAACTGTCCTGTTTAAATGCTCCTTGGTAAATTTCAATCTTGCCTTCTTATTTTTGAGCGAAATAAAAGGTTTTTTCACTATTTTGAACGATTTCAAACCACCATCCACCGCTCTCCCGCGAATCGTTCTTTCACTCACTTCCAATGATAGATCTGTTTTAAATTCTCTGGAGGACAAGAAGGGTTTTTTTATTGCTCGGGCAAGCAGTTTATCCTCTCTGAGCGTCGTTGCCCTTGGCCTACCACCAGCGTTGTGCTAAAATGCCCAATTGGGCCATTTGGCCCCCTGCCCCGGGCCATCACGAAATGGCCCCAAAATCGTAAAATGTTATGTTGCTTTTTATAAATAAAAATTGATTAAATAATTAAAAATATTAACTACAAATGCAAAAATATGAATATTTTTAAACCTTAATATGTAGGTGTAAAAATATTCATATGTGAAATCATATTTTGTTGCCCAGATGGTCGAATTTTGACCACACGCGATACTATAAATACGGCAAAAATAAGTGGAACCAAAAAAGTCAAAAAGGCCCCAAAAATGGCCCCAACATTTTTTTTCCCAGGAACAACGCTGCCTACCACCTCTGTGGAAAGTTTTCACGGTGTTATTCTTGTTAAATGATTTTATTAAGCGAGATATCACTGATTTATTAATATTAAACTTTTTTGCAAGAACTGATTGTTTAATTCCACTTCTATATTCGTTAATTAATTTTAATTTAAACGTTCTTGGATATTTATTTCGCGCCATTGAATGACTATTTTTTTTATTTTAGGTTTTGTTACGTTTCTAATGTCCAGATTGATTAAAAGTAACGGTATTTTGTATCTCCTGATGTCATGTGACGAGTTCAAAGAAGAGCAGCAAAAAAGTTGCTTTAGTTTTGGCCAACGGTAAAACGAATTGGAGATAATTCTTTGCTATTTTTTTTCTTGCATTGTTGCTAACTGCTTTCAGATTTAGTAAAATAATTAACAACAAGCGTGGCTATAGGAAACAAGAAAAAAAATTATGATTTCATGATCAATACAACGCACTACATCGTTAGACTCGTTAGACGTTCTTTGAAGCAAACTGTTGCTTTAGTTTTAGCCAACACTGTATGTACATACGTCAAAAAAAGCCAGACAATCATTGATATCATTTTCTTTCTCATTTTTTGGGTTCTTGAATTTTTGTAGCGTTTTTCACATTAATAGAAATGACAACAAAAAAGAATATACATATTCTTTTTGGAAAAAACCTACGTTACAAAATAATTTCTTACATTACTGTGTGAGAGCAACAAAAACCCTCTAAACTATTGTGCTTGGCTATTAAATATGGCATATTTAGAAAAAGGTTGGAATCTTGGAATGTTTTCATATGTAGAGAGTTGACCAAAATAAATAGTTAGACTATATGTACCTTACTGCACAACAGCGTTCTTAAATAATTTAAAAACTAAAGTTGTCAATTTAGCCCTTGAAATGTGTACATTCAAGGTTAAGATACACCTTAATGTTATTTAAATTTTGTTAGCATCCTTTACAGAACATTTAAGAACACTTTTAAGCGGTTAGTAAAAACTCGTCTATATGTTAAGCGTGTGACACCCCCCCCCCCCTGATTAAAAGTCTGGATCCGCCCTTGTGAAAGAGGTGCTCTTAAACTTAAACTTCCACGATTTGTAAACTTTGTTCTGGTGTACGTGTAGGTCTTTGCGTCGTAATTAGCTAACGTATACACAAGTAGGCACTTTATTACAATGACAGATTTTTTGACAATTATCCCATCCGACACTTTTTACTTCTAGAAACAACCTCCCAGCCGATGCTACAAATACGGAAGTACAGATATAATTATTTATCAATAAAAAGCCACCTGAGTACATTTAATTACTCCCAATTTTATTACAACTGTCACTTATTTTGACATTTAATCAATTATATGTTAATCCATGGGTATACCGAGCAGAAAAATATACGCTATGAGAAACATTATTCCTCAAGCTCTAACTCTTAACTTCTAGAGGTAATAAGTAAATATTTAAACAAATATTGTTATTTTTGTTTGTCAAATAGCTTAACAATGATATCACCACCTTGAATCATAACCTTCAAATTTTACATATACTACATATCACAATTTCCTAGAGTAACACAAATAGTACAAGTGTGACGTTTGTATAGTTTTGCCGCTTTGCCAAAAAATTCTTCGTGCTATCAGATCTATAGTTAAGTTTTTCGGCTTTTGATTTATACTAACATTTTTAATCATGTAACAGATTGTCAAAGTGATATAATATGTCAACAATGTCATATCTCATAATAATATTCTCCTCAAGTCTGACAAAAAAAGCCGATAACAGCAAGTTGACTGATGGCAACTAAATGTTTTTTAATATACCAAACATATATTTTACATGCCAACACCATACATCACCTAAAGTATTAAACAAAAATTACACAATCGATCTTCATAAATAATTCACAACACCCATTACGTCCTCCTTGTTCACTCCTCGTACGCTTACGCCTGCATATCAATTAAACCGAAAATAATATTAAAAACAGAAACACATTACGAGTACTAAACAAAATAAAAAAAAGAATTAATTCAACGCTGCGGCCGACGAACGGTGGTGGTTGGCTGCACCCACTTCACATAAAGACATTTGGTTTGGATGCAATGCATACTCAGCTTCAGCCCCTTCTTCTTCTGATGCGAAAAAAGTCACGTTCCGCCCGCGTCACGTGTCAGTTTTCAATTGAAAATGCAATTTATCAAGTATTTTACTCCACTTTATAGAACGAACGAATTGAAAATACTACTTAAAAAAAAAACAAACGTGTCTGAATGACTGAAGACTGAAGGGAGCTGAGACTGAGACATACGTTCAATAATTTCGGTCATTGATTTGTTGTTTTATTGTTTCGTTAATAATACTACGCTGCGGGCCAACCTAGCCTCGGTTCAAAACTTAACATAGTGATATACATAACGTTTACGTACATACGTTTGGCTGACATATCGTCTACAACAATGTATGGAATAGTCTTCGTCGTTGTTGTTATCGTCTTTGACAACGTCGTCATTTGATTCAATTTAATATGAAATTCGACACCAATTACTGCCAAGTTGACACATGGACGACTGACGACCAAACGTCTGTGACATTGTTTTAAAATTGTTGGCATTTACTTAACTTTTTTTCTTCTTTCTTTTATTATTTAGTAGTACATTAAACTTATATGTACATATACCCTAGAAAGTAAGCTATGGAGATCCATTTATCCATGATTTACAAAACTGTCATCGTGACAACACTAAACAATTGACTGAAGAATTTACGACTTCTCTGATGTATACTTCCAGTGCTATAGTGAGTGCCAATTTGATGAGAATTGATTGGAAAGCAGTTGTAGGTAGGTATGCACTGCACATTGAAAAACAGCGACACACACACAATGTGGTTTAGTTTTCGCGGAATATTATTGAACTCATTAAAAGTCAACGCCAAAGAGGGTGACGATCTCATTTTAAATTGAAAGTCAAAGTGGCATTTCAATTTACACAAATCAATTGTAAAATAGCACGAGAAAGTAAACTCATTTGAAATGAATGCATTTAATTTCCACTTAATATATGTGAGTTTATGACTTATTAAAATGGCATCGACAATTTTTCAGAGATTTCAAGAAAACAGATTTGATCAGAGAATTGAAACACTTAAAACGATTCACTTCCATACATTTTATATATGTAGATTGACAGCGGCTGCGTTCAAATCCAAAAAGTTTCAAAAATGTTTATATAGTACATAGCGTTTATGATAAACTCAAAAATTGTATAATATTTGTTTCTTATAACCGAATGTTTCTTTCATTCATAGAGAAACAAGTTTCTTATACGGATATACTCAGAAGTGTCAAAAACGTATCCTCTGCTTAATATTCAATCCAATTAAAAAACGGCAATAAACGCACCCAATTCTTAGCAAAGTGTGTTATTACACCCAGACTTTTTGTATGCTGCGTGTTTCGCATATTTTCTTTTGAACATTCATCCCGTCAATCTCGCATTATTACACTCGGATTGTTTTCGGTTGCGTGTTTTTGACAGTTGTCTTTCATTTTTTGTTCTCATCCACAAAGTCAAAGTGTGAAAATAATTAAAGAAAACTGCACTTTTTACTATAGCAATGATTGTTGACATTATGAGTACCGATAATAATTCCGAATAATGTAAAAATAGGAATTGGATTGAAATCTGAAGAGAATCCTTTATTTTCTTGACAAAACAACTAAAATCAAATGATAAACCATCGTTTTTAAATTATCAAATGATGAATGAAGAAACGTTTAACCTGCTTTTCATTGAAAACGACACAAAAAAATACAATTTTTAGGGCCAGAAAAGTTGGCTATCACTTTGTTTCAACGGGTGAAACATTCCAAAGCTTAAACTACCAAGCTAGAGTCTTTCAATCATTCCTTCATTTAATTTCATTATAAGGTCTTTGCTCCACTTGAATATTTCTTGTTTACTCGGTAACAATAGAAAGAAAAATAAAGCAACGCCAAGAAACAAAGAAAGGCAAGAAAGAGAAACGTCAAAAGCAATCCAAGAATCCCGAACCCAGAACTCTGCGGGTAGAGACTTTTTAAAGTATTTCTATTTCACCTACTTTCTCTTTCGCACTTATTTGAGTCTTTCCAAAAAAGTCTGGGTGTAATAACACACAAAGGTAAAAACGGTAAGAACACTGACACAACAAATAACAATCAACACAACAAATGTCAAATGAACACTGAACTGAAAATTGGTCAGTTTATATTGCGAAGATCTCGGAGATTTCCGTACTATCAAAAATATAAACAAAATTTTTTACTTTTGTTGTCAGAATGCCAAATCTTCTTTTTCTCTGTAGGTGGTAAATCCAGTCGCTATATCCGTATTCTTTTCCATAATACTAACCAGAAGTTCTAATTGGTTTTGATTTGTTGAGTTCGTCCTATAATAAAATTAAAAAATTGTTTTTATTTATCAAAAAAGTTTCAAATGCACTTACATTGCTCCGTCTCGCCTTAATTTCTCCGCCAAAATAAATGCGGAAAAATTCCAGAGAAATCACATCAAATTTCCCATGCAAATATTGTTCACGATAGCAATAAATTCCGAGGGGAATTTCGAACATCATTTACGATACGAATTTTTCGAACGTGGGAAATATTTCCCGGGAAATCTCGTTCACGATAGGGCCCATTGTGTTTATACTTCATTCTCCTGGTCTGCCAATCCGTTTGAGAAAATTCTCAGAAATCATAAAAAAATATAAACTGGCCAATTCTCTTTAAATGTCAAATTGAAATGACATTTGCAAATAGGTTGAATTTTTCCTAAGGGTCTGTTCATGTTTGTTAAGTTTCTTGATATTTTTGAAAGTTTCTTAAATCCAAGCAACTTTACATTGAAAAAAAAGTTCGTGGTTTAAGAAATGTTTCTTTTTTCAGTGTTTTTCTTATAAATACATATATTTCTTATGAACACACAATATTTAACATAAAAATATATGGGATATAAAATATGTTATAAGCGTGAAAGAACGCGGTGTTTATGTTCAATTTTTTTGTAAGCGAGCTTTTCTAATAAGCGTGTTTCTTATAACTGTAGTATTAGAACAGAATATGTA
Organism: Eupeodes latifasciatus; assembly: GCA_920104205.1. NCBI lineage: Eukaryota > Metazoa > Arthropoda > Insecta > Diptera > Syrphidae > Eupeodes > Eupeodes latifasciatus. The sequence goes on from OV049924.1 coordinate 57,354,352, forward strand.
ATCACAATTTGATTTAAAAACCGAAAGTTGTAAACAATTTGAACAAAGTAGATCCTACGTTGGGCGCCACCTGTAAACGACCGATGTATTGTTGATCTACTTGTTAAACTATTTAATATTATTAGTCTAATGATTACCACGTGGCGTGTTGATTAACAATTATGTGTTCAAAATAAATTGAAACATCTTTCTTGCGCAACTAAAAAAATCACATTTCATTCAAATTAGAAAATGTGTTCTAAAATATATCTCACAAGAAAACAATGATGACGTAACAGCTCTTTTATATCTATAGCCTAAGAAATTAAATTTTCAAACATAACTGTATTTTTTGTATAGCCTCGATAAGGATTGATTGAGAAAGAATTTTTAAGAATCAGTCCTCGCGTTGGGCGCCATCTGTAAGGAACATATACATATATTGCTGGACGAATTTTATTATTTTGTATATTTTCAAATATTGTCTTTTATTTTCGATGCCAACTGCAACGATACAATATGGACCTGTTATATAGGGTTTTAAATTGATTCTGGCTATGCGTCGCGGCTATTTTCTTTTGTTTTTGTTTATTATTCAGTTGTTATACGATTGAACAGCACGTTCAAATGATAAAACTTTAATATCGAAACGTTGCGCGCATTTCGCCCATTTTACGATAGACGTGGTGGCCCTTTACAGTCGACTCTTCAACGTTTGATGGCCAAATTTGAGACAACCGGTTCAGTTAACAATCAGCCAACACCCTTACATTCAAAGAACGCAAGATCGGCCGAGAACATCTCCTCGGTCCGTGAAAGTGTACAGCAGAACCCGAGGCAGTCTATTCCTGGCCGTGCACAAGAACTCGGCCTTTCGCAGACCACAACTCAGCGAATTTTGCGTTGGGAATTGGGCCTACACCCGCACAATATCCAACTGACCTAGGAGCTCAAGGTTCAAGGTCAAGGTCAAGATAACTCCGTTTGTTCGCTGACTGGGCTTCGAATCGTTTGGAAGTGGACCCTAATTTGGCCTAAAAATCATCTTTAATGACGAGGCGCATTTTTGAATGAATGGCTATGTTAACAAGCAAAATTGCCGTATATGGGACAACACCAACCCACGCGATGTTCACCACATCATAATGCATCCTCAAAAAGTTACCGTTTGGTGTGGGTTTTGGGCATAATTGGTTCGTATTTTTTTTTTGAAAACGACATTAGTGAGACGGTCACCATCAACAGCGAGCGCTACATAACGATGATAACTAATTTTGTATGACCCAAATTGAATCATATGGACCTAGACGATATGTGGTTCCAGCAGGACGGCGGCGCGGCGCAGCGCTACGTGCCACAAAGCAAACGAAATGACATCTACACACAACATCTAACCTTATTGAAAATTCCTATATTTAATTCTCCTGCTCTGCCAATCCGTCTGAGAAAATTCTCAGAAATTTTAGAAATATAAGCTAGCCAATTGTCGTCAAATGTCAAAATGAAATGACATTCGCATATGCGATGCTTTGAATTTTTCTTAAGTAATGCGATTAAGAAACCGAAAATTGCAAACGATTTGAACAAAGTGGATCCTGCGTTGGGCGCCACCTGTCAAGAGCTAATGTATTGTTGGTCTTCTTCTTAACCTTTTTAAGGATATTTGTTTAATTATTATCACATTTCACGCTGTTAAGCAATTATGTGTGTGAAATAATTTAAACGATATATCTCACGTTACTAAAAAGTCACATTGCATTCAAATTCTAAAATGTGTCCAACAATCTATCATCAAAGAAAAAACTGGTGACGTAACTGCTCTTGAAGACCTATACCCTAAAAAATGTAATTCTTTATCAAAATTGTATTTTTGTATGGCATCCAAAAGTATTGATTGATAAAGAATTTTAAATAATCAGACCTCGCATTGGGCGCCACCTGTAAGGAACATAGGTATGTAATGTATACATATATTGCTAGTCAATTTTATTATTTTGTTTATTTTTATATCTTGTCTATTATACTCTATGCCAACTTCAACGATGCAATATGGACCTTTCATACATCTTCCAAATAAAATTTTGCTGTGTTTAAAAGCATACTTGTCAATAAAATTTGTGTGGTCAACTAGCTGCTCAAATATTGCTTCCACCATCCTTGTGTATCGCAGATTTCATTAAGTGTGCTGAATTTCGGGAAAGGCCTGGCTTTCTTTCCGAAAAACAGATTTGATCTGATGACTCGCGTTGGGCGCCACCTATAATTAACTAATGTATTGGTTGTCAAACCAAAATGTAGACTGTTAAATACGATTTTAAATTTTCAGTACTGTGCAATATGGACCTCCAATATTGTCAATCCTTAAAGCTTTTTACGTGAAGAAAGTGAATTGACTCAACGGTTTGGAGTGAACCAAATATGTTCCAATAAATATTTTCTGACTAGCTTTCCAAAGTTACTGTCGTCCCAATGTGTCATCTGCATCACCATTTTCATTAAGTATGATGAATTTATGAAGAGAGTGAGCATGATTTTGTTGAATTTTTATTTTCTCCAAATCAAAACTTAATTCGTTATTCTATTTGACTCCATTTCAAAAACCAACAGTCTATTCAAATCATCTCATCTTCTTGTCTGAAATATGTTTCTAAATACATAAATGCATAACGTAATGACATAAGATATATGCGTGCATGAGTTGTTGTATCACGGCGTTTGATATCTTCGTCTTTATCTTCTTATCATCTTCAATACTTTGTATATATGTACCTTTCTCATTAAATAATGAATGGCAGGTGTGATGCAACATTGAACAGCAAACATAACATCATACACGATATGCTCTATGCATGCCTGAAGCTCATTTATCAAAATTGATAATCCACAAATCGATAGATTCTCTAATTAAACACCTGACAGATGTCAACTTTAGAGAGCAAATTCCAATCTTGCACGCGATTTCCTTGATGCATTTCGCCATCACTCTACAGCATCGTCGTCGTCGGTCGTATAAAAATGACATTCAGTAAATTTTGTTCCCATCACACCATAGGACAGCATTAAAAATCTATACCTAACTTATTCCTAATCCTTTCTCTTCATCAAACTGACGTTCATTTCGTCCAGCTTCACGCCACTACTGCCATGCTCAGCTCATGCCTCTATTGCCGCCGCCGCCCGTCGCCGTCTGTCATAATCATGTTTATGACGAGTTGCGATCCCGGTATGCCATGTGGCTTTATTTGCAAAAATCCAAGAGAAAAAAGCAACAAGCAAACTACATTTCTATGCAAACAAACATCGAAGTAAATTAAATATATTTTGATACTAAGCCGATGCAATGGCACGCTTGCCACTCGCTCGGAACAGAACTTCACACCAACAAACTCTTATCCTCGCGCGTTTCTTGCGTCGTCGTTTTTTCGTCCGTCATTTTACGTCTCGTTACACCATTTGACATTTGTCTATTAGCAACTGTCATGCATGCGAGGTGATTTAAATTTGAATTCGCAGTGACCACGAAATGCTTTCTTATAATTTCCCAAGATTGCGTGTAAGTCAAAAGCGCAAAAGATATAAAGCGGGTGGCCGCAGAAGGAGGAAGGTTAAGGATGGCGGTGAAGGCGTGTGACTTGTGTGTACTCCCATGGTTTCTTGTTTTAGCTAGATTCGACTGTAAATGTTTGGCGTGGTTGTTGTTTAATAAATGTAAGTTTGCGTGCAGTAATGATGATGAAAACGATGAAATATGGCAAATCCAGTGACACTTGTTGGATGAGGAGAGGTGGGAAGGGGGGTAGTGTGACAGTGGATACAAATGCTACAACTTTATGCTGCACACAGTTGACAACATATACCACCATAAATGGAAATTAATAACTGCTTAGTGGCAGTGACAGTAACAACAGCAAACTTTCACTAACATATCGCTGATATACTTGGTGGTGCTGGCTGGCTGTTGTCACAGAAAACTCCTCAAGCGTCTGATGGCAGTGACAGCGAGTGTGTTTTTTTGTTAGCTTCTCAGCAAAAGAAAGAGAGACTCCACATTATCCGCATCTAACTGAACTAGACTGTCATTTTTGTCATTTTTACCAACTAACATCCCGTAACCAAAAATGACATATTTAGTGTCACCTCTATAGAGGGGGCTATATAGAGAACCGGATGAAATGCAATACTTACGTTTTAACGTTCGTTATGAAGAAGTGTGGTTAAAAGTGGCAGGCAATACACGGCATCATCCATTCCATGATGAATGAGAGTACGAATATATACTCGGTTCTGTTCGATTCGATTTTTGTTCTATATAGCTTTTGCGGTTGTTAGATATGCGTGTGCCTGTGCATCTTCAAAGACCTTATAAATGCGGATTCACTTCTCATTACACGCACTAGTAGTGATGTAGTGACAGTCAAGTCCAACAAACTGATCTATAGTATCGTATAGTGGCGGTGGATGGCGGTGGCGATGGTGGCAGCGGCGCAAACGTCTTTTACCTTTTTTGAATTATTATATGTTGTTAACCCGCCATTCCAGCCGCAGCAATAGCAGCCATATATGCGGGATTGGTTTCTGTGTCTTAATAAAAAAAAAAGTTGACTTCAGATTGAGAATGAGAGTCACGGGGACCCACGGGGCATATAATAGTTATAGTTAGTAGTTAGACTGCTGCTCTGGTTAACATCGTTCTCGCATTTGCTGATGTCAATGATGTTGACAATGATGGTGATACTTACACCTCAAACTTACCTACTATACTATTTTTATTATGAGGCACGACATGTGATTCAAAGAAAAAAAGGCAAACAAAACCACACATCCATAAGAACACTACATTTTGTGGCAGGGATTGAATGCTTGAAAGGAATCATCTTCAACCAGAGAGTTCGGTATTAGAATTAAATGAGTGTACTGGCGAAAGGGGTGGATGTTTTTATACATCCACCAGCAATAAAATTTTAATGTTTCTAGTTTGGGAATTTCTAGAAGAAAGGAAATCGAACAGTTCCATCTGTCAATTAATTGGTTTCCATTAATGGTCTAATACCTGAAGCTCTGCGACACTCATGAACAAGAAAACTAATTTTTTGCAATAGTTTTTAGTACAGAATTTTTGTTTTCTTCCTTTTCCCTACAATCTTGGTCTGAGTTCCTGCTTACTGAAAGTTTCCCTTCCTATACACATACTTACCATTTAATTGCTAAACTAATTAACATTTAATGGTTTTGATGTTAAAAGGAAGCCCTCATGTGTAAGAAACGTAGTTGTGTAAACCCAGCGTTTTTCTCTGTGATTTAAATTCGTTTTATGTAAAACATAGATTTATCGATTGGGCAAATATTATTTTTCAAGATAGAGTTCAAGTAAAAGACGAAGCATATTTGTGTAAACCCAGAACTATTCATCTCATTTTCTTAGAAACTTGTCTTGTCTTTCTTATATCCCTGTTATATTTTTTTCTTTTGCTTTCCCATATTTCAATTTCAATGTATATCATTTAAATTAGAAAAACCTCAACCTGTATGTGTTGAAAAAAAATTGAAATTATGGTTTATTTGTAAACCCATCGCACAGTGTGACAATTCGCAAATCTAGCGGGATTAAATTAATAGCGGTTACGAGTTTTTCCTTTTGATAATTCTTTTTTTGCAGGATTAAATATAAATATGTGAATAATGAAATTTAACAACAATTATTAAAATATTTTGTTAATTTTTTTTTTTACAGAGCTTTAAAAGTACTTGTTTTTTGCAGTTTGATAGACTCTTCTTAGCAAATGAATTTCGCTCAGAAAAAAAGCTTATGCTTGATTTTTTTTGGTCATATTTATAACTAATAGATACCAATATGAAATTAAAATAGAATTTTATATATACTTGGCCAAATTTTTAATGAACGGAGTTCTGAAACTACGTGTTTTATGCACTTAGGTAAGCACATCAGGAACAATTAAATTACGCCGAAAAAAAAACGTTTGTTCCTTTTTACTTATATTTATTAATAAAAAACATAAAATACATAAATTAAAATAAACATTATTTATATTTTTCTACAAAAAAGACCGTAAAAACAAGGTTTTTATATTATTTAGTTGCATTTAAAAGGTCTAAGACTTCATGCTCGATAGCACTTTTTTTCCTTTTCGGAATGCACCTTATTATGGCTATAAAAGGGTCCGATGTTATCAATAGCCTAATTAAAAGATCCGTTATTGTGTCCAACAGCGAAGTTTTTCTCGTAAATAGCTCACAATATTTGCTGTTTTCTTTGTTCCTAGCTTCTTGTGCTTCCTCCGAAAGTTGGCCAATCGGCAAAATCAGTGGATTAAACTAATAATAATTTAATTGATTTTAACTATTAAATTATCTACAATTCATGTTTATACACTTTGTACCATTGAAATGAAAAAGTTATAGTTAAAAACAGATTTTCAATAAAAATGTCTTTAAAAGTCCAAAATCGAGAAAAAAAAAGAAAACTTTTAAAATAACATTTATTTTTAAAATTGTTTTTTTTTATTGTATTATAACTTTTTTATTTTTAGTTCTACATAAAATGTTATTAACATAAATTGTAGAGAATTTAATTATCTACAAGATAATATTAGTATTTTTTGTGAAAAATAACTATTTTCAAAATATCACGTAAAACTCTTATCACCCCCCTTATAGAAGATGGCCCCTCAATAAAAGGAAGGGGGGGGGGTGTGTTGAGCTCCAAAAATCGAAAATTGTACGCACACTAAACTCCCCTACACATACGCAAAAAAAATCTTATCAATGTAGCACTTCATGGTAATATAAGTAAAAAAACTATTATTTTGACATTCATTTTTTGCTGAAGGCCAGTTCGAAAATGAAAAAAAAATGTATGGGCGTCGCACCTATGCGCAGCAACTTAAAGCGGTTAATTATAGCAGACATATCAGGCTATAAAATGCATATAGTCTCGCATCCGAATAACACTGAATAATTTAATTTTTTCTCTAATGAATGTACAAATTGTATAAAATTACACTTTTTTTGTACCATATCCTCCAACAAATATATTTAAACACCATATAAATTAAAATTTTACTTTTTTTTTCAATTCTCCAATATCCTGTTAATAAAATAAAAGCAAAACTTTCAATAAAAACTAAACCACGCACTCACAAAAAAATAAAGACCTAAACCACCTTCACTGGCCAATTGCCACCAAAAAAATTACTAATTGCAACTTTGACATCAATTATCTTCGTTCTACATCACTTCTGCATAACAATTCTTTCTAAATCGGCTAGTAGAAGGTTTAGGCTCCAAGTAAAACCAACTTTTAAATCAGTTTGTGCATATCATTTTTTTAATTAAATCCCGCTAGATTTGCGAATTGTCACACTGTGCATCGTCCTGTTTTTGTTTGTGAAATTTTCATATTTTTGCGGTCAATAAAGTCACCATCGATATAAATTAAACCACACTTTTTTTTCGTTTCCTGCGTGTTGAAGCTAAAAAAACAATTAAAATCCATTTTGTGTAAACCCAGGCACCTCATCCTCTTTGAAACTTGTCATCTTACTTCGTTTTACACATTAATTTATGGTAGGAATGCTGGATGAACTGTCTTATTTAAAAGTAGCCTACTTAAAAACAAAAAAACAACATCTAGATGATCTGTGTGTAAACCCATCGCAATGTCGAGCGATAAAAATCAAAATGTACTTTTAAAAATGTCGCTTACTATTAATGCTGACGTGCTAATTGTAGGAAAATCTCTTAACATTCCACAACCTCAAGGCATCCGATTGAATTTCATTGCACTTCGGAATTGGATTTACATAAACTACTTACCATGTTACCGACCCGATCCAGCTCGACTGCTAGTGGCGTGGAGTGGATGACGCTGCGCTGGTACTGTGTGGTAAGGTGATGCGGTCGTCGTCGTCGGTAGTATGGCAAAGCAGCAGTTACAGAAATAACACCAAGTAGGTAAAACAAAAACAAACAAAAAAAAACGAAACGAGTATAGATTCATGCATATCAAATAGTTTTTCCATTTATTTTGTGGCGGTCGGTGTGGTGCAGGCAAGAGATGATTTTTGAACTTTCAACATAAAGTCCCTAACACACTCGTTGCATCCGAAGAGATCAAATTACAAAAATGCAACGAACTTTAAAATTGAATTCTCATCAAATGATCATTAATACTAATTGCATGTGTGTACATAAGTATTTCATTGATTTCATTAATTTTCTGAATTTTGTCTTAACTTCTTAAGGTCTGAACGTAACTCAAGGCAGCAAAGCATATTGCCATACTTTTAACCCCATTTACAATACAACATTCAACTCTTAAGATTCAATCGATTCCGACTCCGAGCAAATCTTTTTTCTTTTTTATTTTCGGTAAGCGTTATGGTGCTTTGAAAACACTGTCTGATATATGTGACAGCTTTATGGCTAGCTAGCTATTCTCCAAACAACAAACACGACAATCCGAACAAGCCAAGCCAAACCAAGCTGAGAAACTTATGTATATATAAATGTATTTCTATCCATATAATTGGTTTAATTTAACTTCGGCACAGAATTACTTCAATCAAAGTTGATTTTTATTGGATTTTAATTTGATTGATGTAGTCGCTCTTATGAAACGATGATGATGATAATGACGGCGATGATTGTTTCTATTTTATTCTGAAGCATTGAATGAGTGAATAAGAGTATATGTGGTTGTTAAATAAAATGAATAGTAATTTGTTTGAGAAATCATCTCGTCGTAACTATTCGTAAAATGGGAACAGAGCTTCTGTTTAATTTAAAATAAAAATGTTTATTAAATGTTATGTTATTATGCAATTATATTAAACATTTAGTATATATGCAAGCTCATTATAGCAAAGCAATTAATCAATGTTAAAGAAGCAGACAAGACATATTAAGGTTGATGATAATGGGCAGTTTAGACAGAATTGACTTGATGTATGTATGGAAATGAAAGACAAAGAAATTATTGTATTTTAGAAAAGTTTTGACATTTTGTTTGAGAGGCATTTTTTTTTGTAATGATGGATCGCATTTTTAAATCAGAAAATATTCGCTTGATTTCAAACAAACAATCAATTACGGTCTATGTTGAAAGGAGCTTTTGCTTTGACAGTTTACTATGATGTTATTTAGTTTGATTCATTTTAGGTGGCGCCCAATGTGAGACTCGATGCATTGATATTTCTTGCAACTGATATTGTTTGTTTGTTCGATAAAATCGACATAAATATGCCAATGTTTATACCTTGGACTCAATGCCTTGTTGTTTCCTTCTCCGAATATTTGCGTCATGTTGCGTCATTCGGGAGATTTGCCGACAAAGAATTTGGGAACTGATAAATTTGGAGTCTTTAAGATTATAGTTAAGGAAAAATGAATAATATACTGCTAGCTGGATGGTGCCCAACTTAAGACAATTGATTCATATCCCTCCTTCTTTGAACATCAAACATCGAACACATCACAACAGAGTTCTAGCTATTTCTATAGTTATAATAATTGTAACTCACTGAGTTTTGTTTTCAAAAAGGAAGTCTTGCGTCATCAATTTTTAGCTTTCAATGCATGTACAGACATATTAAAGAGCTTTAAAATAAAATTAACCTGTAGAAATAGGTAAAGTTTTATGAATAATCTTTCCAAGTTTGGGAAGTAAACCGATAATAATTTAGTTTCTTATAGATGGCGCCCAACAAGAACCCGATTCTATTTCGCGCATATTTTAGAGCTTTTTAAAATATATTTCAACAAATAAGTTAAATGTCTTGTATTTGATAATTAAGAAAACAGAACATTAAAGCATGTAAATTGATAACTATTTAGTTTGTTATAAGTGGCGCCCAACAATGAACCCGCTTTTGTTTAATTGTTCAAGTTTTATTTTTAACTTCCCATAGGAAGTTATTGTAATGGGTCCGATTTGTCGAATTGAAAATTTTGACATTTCTCGACGTTTCAAGGTCCCTAGAGTCGAAATAAAAGATTTTTAGAAAGATGTCTGTGCGTGCGTGTGTACGTACGTCCGTACGTCCGTACGTCCGTATGTCCGTACGTCCGTACGTCCCTACGTTCGCGACGTTTTTTTCGTCGTCCATAGCTCAAGAACCAGAAGAGATATCGACTTAAAATAAATTTTGTTATAAAGATAATAAGGCAGAAAGATGGAGAAAAGGCTCTCAAGAAAATTGCGTGGATGGTTTTTTTATCATAGCAGTTTAAAAAAAAAAAAGATGCAAATTTTGGTTAAACCTAAATATCTCATGAACCAATGACGCTAGAGACTTGAATTAAATTTTATATTATAAATTGTAACGTGATACAAAACAATTATATTTTTGGAAAAAAATCCAATTACCGTTTTTTTTTATAAATCAAAAAAACTGAAAAAAAAAAATTTGTCACCTCGAAAATTTTACGACTAAAATATGATTTCATCTCCAAAACAATTTTGTGCAATGAAGAATAATGTTTTTGACATCTGATAAAATTTTGAGAAAAATCTAATTGACAGTTTTTTTTACAAAAAATAAAAACCTAAAAAAAACAATACTAAAACTTGGTAAAAATTTACTTTCGACTCAAACAGCTTTTCAAAAATTACAAATATTGGCTTCAAACTTATTTTATTTTACAGAAAATATTGTTTCCGATATTCAGTAATTTTTTTTTTATAAAAATTCAACAGTCCGTTTTTTCATAAAAAAATAAAATCTACAAAAAATAGTACGCAAATTTGGTAAAAATTGATACATATAGACAAACTTTTAAGCAAGACAAATCGACAGACGGGATGGGAAGTTATCAGTGTGGGTCGCATCCCAGCGTCTTTTTAATTATTATTTCAAGTAGATATGTATGTAGATAGATAGATAGATAGATATTCTTTATTCTGTGTTAACAATTTTGATATTTACATAGTTACACCTTCTGAATAAATGTTTAAGACATGACATGGACTGTCGTCTGCCTGAGGGGCATTATTATTTACATTTTGTAATTAAGTAATTTAACATAATAAAACATAATTATTATTATTATTATTTTTAATGTTTTTTTTTTTTTTAATTTTCATTTCAAATGACTATAAGAAACAAATTGTAATGGAATAAGGACTTTAAGATTAGTTAAATCAAAATAGACATTTTATTTAATTCTTTTTTTTTTTAATATTTTACGTAATTTTATTGAATTCCAATGAATTTAATCGAAATTAGAACAAGATTTGAGAGGATTTTCAATAAAGTTCAAAACATTTTAAGAGGACTTTTAGATTAGTCAAATCAAAACAAAAATTTATTCGGTAAGCGGATTCTTATGCCTGTTATTGGTTTGAATCAAAAATGTTCATCGATGATTCGGGCTCTGTATTTTATCGCTTCTTTGTAGAATTCGTAAAGGCGCATCCAGTTCTCTCATGCTGATTACAGAGGGAGCAAAGATCGATAACCTCGTTACGATGGGACCTAAAGTTTAGTCTGATCAGTTCTCCTCTTTTCTTAAATACGGATCCAATGATAGAATTGTTATATTCGCTGGTGAAATAGTTTATGTCGTTGAGATTAAGTACGCACTTTGAATAATATTGCCTTTCCGTTGATGAGCGAGATTTTTCAAAAGCCCATACCTTTCATTCTCATCAGGGTCAAGCTACCGCCCGCAGCTAACAAGTTCCAATTTTTACAACCAGCTTTTTTGTTTGAATCGCATACTCCATTATCTTTCTCGGTAGCCTATGCTCATCCATATTTAGTACTCTCACAATGTAGTCAGCATTCAGTTTAAGGGTTGAAATAAACAGTGACGGAAGACCAGTTTCCAAATGCATTTATCGGCAGAAAGAATATTTTCCTTAACAAAAAACGTAATAGGCTTTCAAGTTTCAAGTAATCTGTTAAATAACACACTATATTCTAAAAGGAAATAATTTGTCAAAAATTCTTTAGAAAAGTGGGTCAATTTTTAAAATTGTATTCTCAAAATTGAATATTCGTAGAATAGCGTTCAAAGATTAGAAGAAGGTATATTTAATGAAAAATTCGCCCTAGTGGATAGAATCTATCGAATAAGATAGTTAGAATAGGGCAATATATCATTTATTTAAATAGATTAATCTGAAATTTCTTCATATATTTCTCTCTTTCAATTTTCAAAGCTTAAGAAAACCACACATCCAAAGACTATAATTAAATATTTTGAAAAGAAATTTAGATCACTTCAGGGAAAATCGTTTTAATTGGCCCGATTTTGAAATCTCACCAAAAATCTAACGGTTAACAACAAGTTTATAGAAATGCATACCCGTACATATCTCTATCAATGCATATAAATCTGGCTTAGTGTCAATATTAAAAAGCCATTAATAGCGCCACTTAAAAATAAATTACTATCAACGTCAAGATCTGTTATAGGGATTTTGTTTTCTGTCATTTCCGCATTGTTCTCAGTTTTTTTGGTTTGTTTTTGTAATGCCTCTCTTATCCCATTTCTGACCTCCCAAGTTGTCGAATATAACCCTCGCTCAATGCCAAAGCTCCCCAATCTGCATATAAGTATATATGTAGATATTTACAAAATCAAATCAAAGATCGATAATGTCATTCCAAAAATAAATTCCTTTGAACTATTTTATAAAAGATTTTTTTCTTTAGAGATTCAAAAACCTATAATCTTATTTTTTGTTGTTTCAGATTAGGGCGCCATTCGATCGTTGATGTGTATTCGCCTCAGCCTAATTGATTAATCCACAAATCACTACCACCGCCGCGCCGCCTTCGGTTCATCAGAAATCAGATCACGACGACGATATCGCGCGGGGTCCCTTTCGTGTGCGCACGGGCAATAAGACATCACCACACAAGCTGTCGTCGAATCCGTGAAATATTTGCCAACTTTATATGCCTATTTTTTGTTGTTGTGATTTTTCAATACCTTTGACGATAAATCAAAGACAACGACGACGCGAGCGACGTCATGGTGGCATATAGCACGCCATCAATTCCAATAATGAATGATCCCCCCAAGTCACCAAACGTGCAATCAATCGAAATTGAATAAAACTTCCAAATAAAAAAGCGCGGCGAAAAAACGACGGAACGGGACAACCAAATTAAAAAAAAAAAAAAAAAACAAACAAAAAAAGCAAGCAAAACTCTTGGCAAACAGCCAATTAGGAGCACACCTTTTACCTTTTTCGGGAACCACATACCTATAAACCTGAGTCTTGAATCTCGATCGATACCGAAGCAAGAAATAAACAAACAGAAGAAAAAAAATAATCATACATTTTAGAGCCAAAGCGCCAACATTCAAAATATGGAAATCATTAAAATTTAGGTTAAAGGGGTTGAAAACTGAAAAGTTGAGACTGAAAATCTCAAAAATAAAAAAAAAACTCTCCTAAGGCTCTTGGAGCCAGAGCACACACCGACGACGACGGCAGAGACGTCTAGTGCCTTTAAGATGAATGTTTGTTTGACTTTGGATCATACTAAATTTGAATATTTAGATTAGAATATCTCCTCTTTTGCTGGCTCAAGGTGAAGAAGGCTTTAAGGCGATCGAAGCAGATAGATAGATATTTTTCTTTCGTTAAGAAACGAAGAAAACCTCAATTTTCCCATAAGATTTCCAGGATAGAAAACGACGTCATCCAGCGTTGTCGATAAGATGTCACATTACAGTACGACAAAGCGAAAACGCCATAACCATTGTTGTGGGAGTATCAGCTTGATCAAGTGTATGCTGCATATTTTTAACATTGTCTTTCTGGTGAGTTATTGTTTTTTTATTCATATCATTTTGTTTTTTTTTTTTGTGTATTTCTATGTTTTTGATATTAACAACGTTTGCTGGTTGTGTCTTTTGTCTTTGTCAAGGAAATCGATTACGACAAGACAAGAGATTCAACTAGGCATGAAGAAACTATTGTTATAAAACTTTGAAAAAAACAAAAGCCCTAATTTATGACTTAAATAAAAAACAAGGAAATAGTGTAACTTAAATGTCTTTAGTTTGTTTAAGACAATAAACAAATCGCCTTTACTATTTTTAATTAAAGGTCAAAGGTTATTATAACTTAACCTTGAGAGCTTTAAGGGGCCAATTGTAGCTATCATTGAAATTAATCCGGAAATTTTTTTAAATACATACATATTTAAATGTGTTTCCCTTAGATAAGAAATGAGAATTATTTACTGATAAATTGGAAATCGCCAAAAATTTACTTTTCTCTTTTCCGGGCCGAAATTCATTTTCCTGGACAGCTGATAATTGTATGCTAAAAAGTGAAACGAATCATTCCATTGATTTGTGTTTCAATTTTACAAAATTCCAATGGCAGATTTCTATCAGTAAACGTTTTTCGGTGGATTTCAATCAGGAATTTTTTTTCAATGACAGACATTTACATATGTAATCCATTTAAATTTGCTTTTTAACTGTACAATAGACACCTAAATACTTAGTTTTTAAGGAATACTCAATTTTGCGTCAGTAGAAAATAAATTAATCATAGAATAGTAAAGTTCAGCTTTCACTTGAATGAAAAAACTTGATCAACTGTCATTTTGACAGAAGTAGACTTGAAAGATTTTTCTTAACTAACTTTCCAGTAAACTTTCCATTAAAGTTGCCTTAATTGAAAGGTAATTTTTTGGCAGCTGGCCAATCAGCTACTACTTATTTTCAAGTCCCTTACTTATGTGGTCTGTACCTGCCCATTTCTTTTAGCTGTCAAAACAGTTTTTGAATGTGTTCTTCTGACTCTTATTTTAAGTTTACTTGCGCTTTTCACAACGCCGGATATATTGTACCCCATTTTTACCAAAAAAACCTATTAGCTGCCAACAAGTTTTTTACTTTCGACATTTAGAAAATATATGAAAAGTTTTGCATTCGTACAAAATTTCGAACTAGAGATATTAATCAAACATGACATTACGATGGTAGAGTAGTCGAAAAAAGTGGGTCCTCCCGATTCCGCCCGTGCGTCTGTCTGTCTGTCTGTCCTGTCTCTTCTAATCCAATACACTCTTTTATATTCGTTTTCAGACTCACATCCCTCTTCTTGGGATGTGAAACTGCAAGGACAAAATATGACGAGCTCATTAAATTCCGACCAAAACAGCATTTTACATTGGGGAATAAAAAAACGGGTGGAATTTATAGCTGAATCACAAACACGCTTCAGCTTCGGCTTCGTCTGCGTTACGGTGGGCCTGCTTCGAGGTTGCTTTGAATGACATTTCTATTATTTCATCCCTCCGAAGAGCAAATATTTTGTTTGTTGACATTTTTTTACAGCTGCTGAGCTGTCAGACAAAGCAAATGTTCAGATAATTGAACTAGAGCTTCCATTTGGAGTCACATTACGTTACATTACGTTTTTTTCCCTACGATTGTCATGTATTGAATTCCTATGGCTGAACTCATAAACGTCAGGCGAAGCAGAAGATGAAGCGTGTTTGTGATTCAGCCATTAATACTTCGAAAACTCAATGCCGTCCTGTATCGTTAAAGCGAAATATACCCTCCTTGCCTTTATCCATGGATGACACTTGCATCGAGGAGACTGAACATCTCGATATTCTCGGTATGCGTATCACCAACCGCCTCTTGTAGAACGATCACATGCGCGATCTCGCCAAAAATGTTTGGGTTTTCTATGGCGATGCAAGAATTTTTCCTCCCCCGCTGATCTAGCTGTCAACTACAAGACTTATATACGTCTTAAGTTAAGCCTCTTGGACAGGATTGAACCTAGAGCATTTAAATTGATTGGTAATAATACCATCATAGGATCTTTTACGTCGCTTGAACATCGTCGTAAAATTTCTTGTCTCACCCTTTTTTACCGTTATTTTAACGGTTTATGCTCTAGAAAAATAGCCAGCTGCATATCTCCCCCTAAATAGTTCAACCGTCATACTCGCGATTCTAGGAATGCTCATCAGTATACCCTCGAGTCCATCTTCGGTCGTACTGTCAAGTACAGTGATTCGTTCATTAGCCGCACTACTCGAATGTGGAATGCCTTACCACACTCTGTTCTTCCCAGTCATTGCAATATTCAGGAATTCAAAACCAATGTGCACCGACACCTACTTTCAACCCTTCTCCCCCTTTCCTAGTGCACAAACTGAGTGCGGGCTTATTATAGAAAAAAAATGACATTGTTTTTATTTTTGATTTTTTAAAAAAAATTCTTGAACATAGGTCATCATTTATTTACTAAATTGAAATGTAAAACGAATATTGATAAGCTCCAAATTCTTTTTTAAAAAATAAAATTAATTTAAAGCCAAAATCTCAAAGTTTTGAAACGATATTTGAGTCGAAAATCAATTTTTACCAACTTTTATTAATTTTTTTGTTAGGGTTTAGTTTTTTGTAGAAAAACTGACTATTCGATTTTTCTTAAAATTTCTCCAAATGTTGAAAACAATATTTCTTATAAGATAAAATTAGTTGGACGCCATAATCTCAAATTTTTGAAAAGATATTTGAGTCGAACATCAATTTTTACCAACTGTGAGTAATATTTTTTTTTGTTTTTTTTTTTAAACTGTCAATTTTATTTTTCTTAAAATTTTACCAGATGTTAAAAATGTCATTCTTTGTTGCACAAAATTGTTTTGGAGATAAAATCATTTTTTGTTCATAAAATTTTTGAGGTGATGAATATTTTTTTCAGTTTTTTGATTTATTAAAAAAACCGTTGCAATATATAATATAAAATTTTATTGAAGTCTCTAGCGTTATTGGTTCGTGAGATATTTTGGGTTAACCAAAATTTTCACCTTTTTTTTAAATTAAAAAAAAATAAATAAATTACGTGGCGCAACAGTCCGTGTAGAACCAGGGCCTAGTGACTTACAACTCCCAACCATTCTTGTGTGCGCGTAATAGCAGGGATGGAGGGGGGTACCTACAGTTTTATGCCGAATCCGAACGGCTAATTATGAGAAAGCACTTTTTCATGACAAGCATTATTCTTGGAGAATTTGTTAATTCCTCGCAAGAGGCAGTACCCGTGAAAACTTTTTTTTTTTTTTTTTTTTTTTTTTTTAATTAAGGTGGCACAGGCAAGGATTGAACCCAAGACCTCTCGTATGGCAGTCCAACGCACTAACCATCATGCCACGGGTACTTTTTTTAAATTGCTATGGTAAAAAAACCACACACTCAATTTTCTTGAGAGTCCTTTCTGCATCTTTCTGCATTATCTGTATAACAACATTTATTTGAAGTCGATATCTCTACTGGTTCTAACCTACCAAACATACCAAACGTACGGACAGACGTACGAACGTACAGACAAAATCTTTTATTTAGATTCTAGCGACCTTGAAACGTCGAGAAATGTCAAAATTTTAAATTCGACAAATCGGACTGATTACAATAACTTCCTAAGGGAAGTTAAAAATCCTAATATATATAAATAGAATAAAAATACATCAAAGCACGAATCGCCCTAATTTTTGTTCATGCAAAACCAATTGGAAAAATCCAAAGCAATGTTTTTAAGAATATCAATGATAGTTGTCCATCTAATTTTGTGTCTCTTAACACTTACCATTTTGGCGTCTCTTACCAATTTTTCACGTAAGCTAAAATTTGAGATTATAAATGAAATAAATACGTATTCATAACCATAATGTATGTATAATTCTGTGATGTAAATTTGTTTGTTTTCGAAACTGATCTTTTACATTTAACAAAATTAAAAATAAAATAAAAGAACTGTCAAAGTTAGAAATATGGAAACAAACAGTCCAAAACTTTGGAAATGTTTTCAATAAATTGGAATTTAAGTTTCTGATTTTCGTTGATATTTATGATTATTTAATCTGAGCAACTAGAATGGAATTTTGTATTTTTAATACTTAAAGATGTGAACTGAATTTACCTACGTTCGACGTCTTCTTAAATTCTGAACCGATTTTATTAAAAAATTAATGGTGTTTTTAAAATTCATAAAATATCAAAGCAGTTAATCCAAAACGTAACATGTACTGTAATTTAATGCGTCTTGGGCTTTATCTTTTAAATAAGCCTAATTTTTAAATCATGTAATTTGTACACTAATAAATTGTAATTAATTTTTCTCACGCTACGCCAACACACCCAACCCAATAACCGTTTTGAAATTACAAGAAAATCTATTACCTTGAATATCTATACGTGTATGCTTATTAAAAGAGTCTTTTATGAGGTTTTATGCCTTTTTTAATGCTCAATTATTATGAAGTTAATCTATATAACGATCAATAAATTTTCAAACATGATGTACATACATGATCTGTGGTCTATACAGATGTACTGACTAAACCCATATCGTTATCTTTAAAACCTTTAAATCACTTCATTTACTCGTATAACTTCATCTCTTATATTAACGAGTAGATGGTAGGTAATAATCACGTATCACATGCGCCATGTGAATTACAAATATTTCCGAACAAACAAAACCTAAACTCAATAATAACACAGTTGTAGTTATTGTGTTGTAAGGCTGATGTGTCTATCAAGATTCAAAAGTCAAGACATCCAATCATATTAACCAAGTAGAGCGCGGCTTTAAAAAAAAAAAACTATAATAGATTTTAGTCAGCATGTTTGTTTACATGAAGACATGCCCTTAAGATCTTTTGTTTGTTGTTTGGCGGCATAGATCACACCATATCACAGTTGGTGGCATATATGGAACGCGAGTTCAATTGGTGTGGCTTTTATTTTTATTATCTAGATTCTGGTATCCATAATATTAGTCTCTATAGCTAATAATTATTTAATGATTGGTAATTCAACTTAAAAACATATTTCAACGCAGAAACGACTGCAATCGATTGAATAAGACACAACGATTCGATTTTTAAAGTGCAACATAAAACGATTGACTTGAAGTTGAACCACCACCGTCGAAGTCAAAGTCGAGTCCGTCAGTTGGTCGGTCGCGCCCCTGCGTGCGACGCGTCGGCCTAAATTTGTATAACTAGCAATGTCCGTTGCATGTCCAAGTAGAATGTTAGTAACACCTACACGTTGTTTCGGACCAGAATTGAGTATATAAATATAAATAGTTAATGGAGTGCTTAAGGGGCTACGATCTATGAGCGCTGAACTTTGCTTTATGGACTTAACCATGTTCAACTTTGAAATCAATGACAACATCAAATGACTTAGGAAATGCGCCAAGCGCAAGTTTTAATTTTATTCCCTTTTTTTCTTAACGGAAAACGGAAACAATCACATAAATTTTATTTGGAAATTGATTTGTATGAAAATTTAAAATACATGTAATATAAAAGAAAACTTGAAAGGTAAATAAATTGAACTACATTATACTGTTTAATTTTAAGGTGGAGTTAGTGTATCGGTTTTAGTTTATATTGTTTTATGACTAATTAGGATTATAAATTGATATCAATCAGTAAAGAAAAAACGTGATTCATGAATGGGAATTCACGACTTTTAGAAACTTTTTAATTTTTTTTCCGTTTGAATGTTAGCTAATGGCTGGAGACACTTTAAAAATGGAAAGTCATTAAAAACAGGCTACTGTTTACCAATTTTATTCATAAATATGGTATTAGGGTCCTACTGCATCAACTGGACATTCCGCATGTTCTTTTGTGTACCAAGACATTGCTTTTAGTTCTCAAAGAGGTTTCCTCTAAGTACGGAAAACTTTTGACAGAATGTCAAGCAGCCATTTTGTTTTAGTTACGTTACCTGTCAAATTTTTCATTAGGTCACAATAACAAGTTATATAATTTGTTTATCTCAAATAGGGGCGCTGACAGCTCATGTCGTCATGTTATTTCTTTATCATGCAAGAGTTAAAATAATCGATCTTTATGTTTTGAATACAAAAATCAAAAAGAGGTTGGGATGCGACCCACACTGATAACATCCCATCCCGTTTGTCGATTTGTCTTACTTAAAAGTTCGGAGGTTTTCGTTTTGAGTTAAAGAAGTTGTCAGTTGTATTATTTTTAAAAATTTAAAAATTACCAATAATATTTAGCATATAATGAAATTGTTTGATTTCTAAATCTATATTTTTGATAACAACATTTTTAGTCGAAAACTAATTTTTACTAATTTTAGTAGCATTTCTGAAAAGTTTTTATTTCTTATATCGGGTGATTTTTTTGAGGTTAGGATTTTCATGCATAAGTATTTGACAGATCACGCGGGATTTCAGACATGGTGTCAAAGAGAAAGATGCTCAGTATGCTTTGACATTTTGTTTCGCGCTTTACGCAAATTTTATGCGTTTTTTTTTTTAAAAAAGTTCTCAAGCTCTTAAAAAATCACCCATTACGTATTTATTGTCCTCCATTGAAAAGAGGACATTGTTTAATATAATGGGTGATTTTTTAAGAGCTTGAGAACTTTTTTTAAAAAAAAAAAAACGCATAAAATTTGCGTAAAGCGAGAAACACATTTCGAACCGAACACTGATTTTGGTAATAAAATTCAATGATTTGCAAGCGTTGCTCGTTAGTAAGTCTATTCATGATGAAATGTCAAAGCATACTGAGCATCTTTCTCTTTGACACCATGTCTGAAATCCCGCGTGATCTGTCAAATACTAATGCATGAAAATCCTAACCTCAAAAAAATCACCCGATATAAACAAACACAAATTGGATGAATGAAATTAATTTGAAGTCAATATCTTCTATTCTTCACGAGATATCAAGAACCGAACATCAATTTTTACCAAATTTGCGTACTATTTTTTATGAAAAAAACGTACTGTTTTATTTTTATAAAAAAATTACTGAATGTCGAAAACAATGTTTTCTGTGAGATAAAATAAGTTTTAAGCCAATATTTTTAAGTTTTGAAAAGATATTTGAGTCGAAAGTAAATTTTTACCAAATTTTAGTATTGTTTTTTTAGGTTTTTATTTTTTGTAAGAAAACTGTCAATTCAATTTTTCTCAAAATTTAACTGAATATTGAAAACAATATTTCTTATAAGAATAAAATAGTTTAAAGCCAATATCTTAAAGTCTTGAAAAGATATTTGAGTCGAAAATCAATTTTTCCCAACTTTTAGTAATGTTTTGTTTAGGTTCTTACTTTTTGGAAAAAAAAACTGTCAATTCGATTTTTCTCAAAATTTTACCATATGTTAAAAACGTTATTGTTTTGAAGATAAAATCATTTTTTATTCGTAAACTTTTCGAGGTGACAAATATTTTTTTCAGTTTTTTTGATAAAAAAATCGTTTATTTGAATTTTTTCTAAAAATATATTTGTTTGGTATCACGTTACAATATATACCTAATATAAAATTTAATTCAAGTCTCTAGCGTTATTATTTCGTGGGATATTGAGGGTTAACCAAAATTTTTACCTTTCGTAAAAAAACAACCCACACAATTTTTTTTGAGAGTCCTTTCTGCATCTTTCTGGATTATTATCTGTATAAGAAAATTGATTTGAAGTCGATATCTCTAGTGATTCTTGAGCTATGGACGACGAAAAAAACGTCACGAACGTACGAACTTACGGACGTACGACAAATATACGTACGCACAGACATCTCTCTAAAAATCTTTTATTTCGACTCTAGGGACCTTGAAACGTCGAGAAATGTCAAAATTTTCAATTCGACAAATTAGACCGATTACAATAACTTCCTATGGGAAGTTAAAAACAGAATTGAGTAAAGTATTCCACATTCTTGATGTGCGGCTGAAAAATGTATATCTATACTTGAAAGTACTACCGAAATTGGGCTTAGGGGTAAATTGATGGACATTCCCAGAAGTTCGAATATTAGAGCCAAATGGTTTATGATTTCAGTATTTTGTTAGAATGTTGCTTTAAAAAATATCGATAAAACAACGGTAAAATTCTATCGCCTACACTTTTTAAATATGAGAATTGTTCTCAAGTTTTGTAAATTGCCGCCAGATCAGAAGGGCTGAAAATTTCGAATATTGTATCATTCTATAAGATCTGTAATATGCATACCTAGTACTAAACGCTGACTAGTTTCCTCGATGCGTCTAAACATGCTTTGAAGATTAAATGTTAAATGGTCACAATTGCATGTCATATGTTTGTCCTTTGGGGTTTCTTGATTATGTTTATAGCCTTAAGCTTTTGCAAATGTCCTTGAAGACCTCCTATAGTGATACATTCCTTAACAAAAGAGACATAACAAAATAATTACGAAAATATTTACATTACATCTAGCATCACGGGCGATATAATCAATGATAAACCGCTTCTATATCAAACATTTAGCTTTATAACCGCTCATTATGCACATCGCATGCTCCTCCTAAATTTCATGGTCGTTACTTTTACTAATTATTACCAATCAAAAAGCTTAATCACATAAATTTCAAGAAATTATCCAATCCGGTCCCGATCGCACAAGCGAGACATGTTTCATACCTAAGGCATTACAAGATCTCCATCGTCCATCCAGGATCAAAAAGATGTACCTCATCAGAGTTGCGCCTTGCAATGTTGTTACATTAATTTCCAAAAACAAAAATAAATAATTTCCTGGTCAATTTATTTCGAAGCCACGACCGCCAGACAAAACAAAAACAACAACAATCAAGGCATCACTTTACCATTTAATTAACCTTTTGTGTTGTGAAGTTTACCCCCGGAACTTTTTTTCGGTAGCAGTATCAGAATCCAACACACAACTCAAAAAACAAATAAATTGCACGGAGAACGGAGGAGAAGAGCTAGATGGAAGGTAAAACGTGATTTGTATCACTTTAGACATGCGATCCTCTCTGAATTCCTTTGGACCAACTGGCTTGGCCCAATCCGGCTGGCGTTCCAGTACAGGCCACCACCATCGATCGTCGCCATCGTATTGGAGCTGAAGCCAAACATTTCGGCGATTGTTGGAGACTGCTTGCCACCATAATCGTTATGTGGTTTCGGTTTGGTTGCATTGTGAATGAAACTGGTTCACTTGACGCCGCGTGCCCGTGCGCTGCGCATGTGCAGCACATCTTTCAAGATACACAGTTTTGGGTCCATCCATATATTTATACTATATGTATTTTTGGGTGGCCTCCATTAGGCTTTCAAGGCACAATGAAGACCTTACCAGAAATGTGCATGTACAGTACATCATGTGGAGAAGAAAGAAAGATGCAACTTATTTTGCATCTGTTCGCTGTGCTTGCGCTGCGCTGGCTGCACTGCTTGAAACGAATTGCAAATCATGCCACCTACCAAGTCAGTCCGCATTGCGGTCGTGCGCGAGAGAAATTTCGAAGACATATTCCCATAGTGTACATTAAAATTGTTTTACAACTTGTAACATAAAGAATGCCTATATGTGAAGATACAAGAAGCGGGCGCACCACCACCACCGCATCTCATCGCATTGCATTGCATTGCACCAACCAAATCTATATAATCATACTGACTTGTCAAGCATTTTGTATAGTCTTACAACTTATATGAGTTAAACTTGTGATTTACCGCTTTTGGACTTGAAACTAGGCATCTTTATGGCTTCGACTGCTAACTCTCTAATTGGCATTTGATTCGATCAAATTGGAATACTCGTCGGCGTTTGTCGATAGTTTTAGGTACCTACATATATTGTTAAAAACAATGACTTGCTGTTTAGATTGGACACAGTATACCATAAGTGATTTACTATCTTTGAGACCTTAAGCAATAACAAAAATACATAAAATATAGTCGCATAAATCGTTAAACTTATGGTATTTATGAGTAAGATCATAAATCTGAGAAGGTGTTTGAAATTTACATTCTTATTCACAGATGAAGCGAAAGATGTTGACCTAAAAGCAAATTTTGCCAAGGTTTTATTGGTTGCAATAAATTATAAAAATATAGTTAACCAACCAAGGAAAAGAATTTGATTTAAGTAAACACATTCAAAACTTATGAAGATTTTTTATTTTTTTTAAGGAATGATGTCACTAGAATGCAATGAAATTAGACGTGAGACATCAAATTCCATTTTGACTCAACTCCAAATGACGAAAAACATGCACTCCATAACCCGCATTTTGCATGTTAGGGGTCAATATATGTAGCTATCAGTAAAGTTCATCAGTAGCATTTCTGTGTTTCAGTTTTGAACACATGAAACAATATGTTTCAAGTTTAATTTAATTCGTTAATCTATTTTATGTTTGGTATTAAAATGAAGTAGAACATTGTTAACTTAAATAAATACTTTATTTAACCCAGAATTTTTATTTTAGTTCAGCTGATTTTTCAGTTATTAAGATTTGAAACAAAATCGTTGCATTACCTTTGTATTCTGTCAGTTTTACTTTCAAAGATCAATTGTTAGGGGCCAATTATAGCTATCATTGGTTTTCATCATTGAAACCAATCATTGGAATTTTTTGGCAGGTCGTTCATAGCTATCATTAAAAATTTCTGTCATTGAAAAAAATGTCCGGATTGAAATCCACCGAAAATGTATACCGACTGGAATCTGTCATTGGAATTGTGTGAAATTGGAACACAAATCAGTGGAACGATTCGTTTCACTTTTGAACATAAAAGTATCAGTTGTTCAGGAAAATGAATTTCCGTCCAGAAAATAGAAAAATACATTTTCAGAGAAAAATAAATGCACAATTACACTTTTTTTCCTCAAAAAAATTCTTTGTGTGATTTTCGATCCATCAGTATATAACTTCAATTTCTAATCAAAGCGAAACACTGTCAAATATCGATTCAAAAATTTTCCCGGATCGATTTCAATGATAGCTATAACTGGCCCCTAAAATAGAAAAATACATTTTTAGCGAAAATCAGTATATTATTTTCACTTCTAATCAAATATCCATTTTAAAAATTTTCGGGATTTATTTCAATGATAGCTATAACTGGAATAGAATGATAGCTATAACCAACCTGTCTAAAAAATCCAATGTTTTGTTTCAAAAATTAAAAACAATAAAAGTCGTATCTGGCCCCTTTCAGATGGCGTTCCAATTCAACATCAAAAGAAACAACATTTATATTTCAGGTACGAAGTAAGTTTACTGATTGCTGTAAACGCCCTTCCGATTGCTCTGACCTCGAGCTTTGGGTCTGTTCGTTTACTTTTAAACAGAAGACCTTGGTGGCTAACCCTGATCGAGATTTTTTTCTTGAAAACAGCGATTGTTTCGTTGATAAGCTTTGCAACAATAAATAAAATGCACGACTGGGTCGCACGAACTTCCTCCTGTATGGAAAGAGTCTGTTTAAAAAAGTACATATATATATGATATAAAAATATACCTGTAAAATAAGTTTGTCTTTAAAGATATAAATGCCATTTGATTTGATTCAAAATTTTACCTGAAAAATAAGTTGGTCTTCAAAAAATTTAAATGCCATTTTATAAATAAAAAACCCTTGAATTTTTATATTTTTTTTTTTGAAAATCGTTAGACCGTTTTTTTTTAATTAATTTTGTATATGTATATAAAATTTTTCAATTTTGTTCTAAAAATATTTTTGGTATGCAGTTGTTTAGTGATTGTAAATATACACTCTACATTTGAATTTCGTAAAAATATGTTGACCCGTTTTTGAGATATGTATTAGAATTTTGAAAAAAAATTCAATATTTTTCTAAAAATCCAAACAAAAAAATTACACTTTTGAGAGCTCGTTTAAGAGCTCGTCCAAAAAAAATATTGAAATCGGTTCATAAGTTGCTGAGAAAATTAAAAAAAAAATAACGGTTCTATGAGCGGTACCTTTCCTGAGCAATACAAAAATATGTTTTTCTTATTAAAAAAAGCCAAGTTAAAAAAAAGAATTTTAAAGAAAATTAAAAAAAAATCTATCGGTTTGTTTTTGAGAAAATTCGAATTTTCGTTTTTTGATCAAAAAAATTGTATAATGGCCACTGTTAGTTTTAATGTTAAAAAAAAAATGGAAAAAAAACGCCTAACGCGAATCTGCTCAAAACCTTAACTTCCAAGTTTGAACTCAATCGACCCATGGTTTAGGTTGTAGGAGCGTGGACAGACAGACAGGACAGACGGACGGAATCTCAGGACCTACTTTTTTCGACTTCTTTACCATTGTAATATCATTTTTGATTAAAATCTCGAGTTCGAAATTTTGCACGAATGCAAAACTTGCCATTGTAGTTCCTATATGTTGCAAGTAAAAATCAATATTGGATCTTCTCGGTACCGTGACATAAGGGCAAGTGACATAAGACCAAATTTTAGAATGTGGCCTTATGACACTTTTCGAAAGCGTCATAAGGCCAAATTTCAACGGTTGGCCTTATGTCGCTTTCCAAAGTCACTTTCAAACTTTATCTCTATCACCTGAGAAGATTGGAGATGTACCATAAAGTACATGCATTATTCATGTACATAATAGGTGACGTGAAATAGCATAGTGCTCAAATGCAAAAGTTCTTTGCATGTACCCAAACTCGCACCCACCCCAAATCCTATAATGATCCCAAGCAGGGGGGTTGCAGGGGGGCAGCATGCCCCCCCCTAACATACCTAGCTGTTAGTACGCCGTGCTATCAATTCAAAAAAAAAATTTAAATCGAAACAATGCCAAATTGCTATTATTTCGTTTTCTAAAGCGAAATAAACCCAAATTGAAAACTTGGCCTTCACAAAACTCATAATTATAAATCAAATCACTTCGAACATCCATTTTACGACTTTTTCGTACAAGGCAAAGGCTTGCAACTTTCCTGATTACATTTACTTACCATCTGTTGTTACTCTTATCATAATTCTAACGGTAAAGACCGGTTTTTGTTATTGAAGAAAATATCAAAACAAATTTGGTTTTAAGTCGCAAAAAAATTTGGCCTTATGACACTTTCTGAAAGCGACATAAGGAAAAACGTTGGAATTTGGTCTTATGACGCTTTCGAAAAGTGTCATAAGGCCAAATTTCAAAATTTGGTCTTATGACACTTGCCCTTATGTCACGGCACCGATCTTCTCTGCCCCAAAAGCTACAATTCTGCTTATTAACGTAACGTCTTAATCGAAAAAGAGGCTCATAAGTGAAAATTAGAATCATTTTGATACATTCCAAGAATCCTATATCAGCAAAAATACAACGTTGCTGGTGAACGACCAGATTGAGTTCTTAAGTTAGTAATTGAACTTTAAAAGCCTTAAGATTTAAGTCTTTATGCAACACGATAAACAGCTAGGTTCTACATTTCACTTTCACTCGAAATGAAATTGAAATCGATTCAAAATATAAGTTTGGGTTCTGAAATTCACCTTTATCGATATCGATAACGAAGTGAATTTCCTTGTTCAACATTTCGATATTTGCGATTTTCAAGTGATTTTAATTCGACCAGAGTAAGTTGGTGCGATTTGAATTCAACAAGAGGAATTTTTTTAAAAACAGTAGTATTTTCATTTTGTATCTTGTAATGTCTACAGATGTTGTGGATTGCACAACAAACATTAATTATTTGTACCACTTTATTTGGCTGGTATTTAAGAGAGCGAGCTAGACACCTTAAATGATTTTTCAAAATTCCGATTGTCCTCTCTAGCACGTTTCGAGCCGAGGAATGTTTTTTGTTGAATGCGTGATCTAAGGTTCCCGCTTGTGAATCCCTATAGGGCGTCAGAAGAAAGGGATGTAATCCATAACCAGCATCTCCTTAAGGCCAGGATGAATGCTCCCCTCTGTCATATCTTTTTTGAAAATAGTTCCGAGCTTTGCTCATGCTCCAGATCAGAGCATCATGACTGGATACTGGACGACGGGCGTAGACAGCTTTTATTATTAAGTTGTAATCGCATACTGTCCAAAAGAAACGTAATGAATGTACTATCTTTTAAAAATAAAACAACTTACAATCATTGCATTCATTGAAAAAGTGCCCCTTCCTATTAAAAAAAAGCGTTGGATCTTAATTTGGCTGCGACATTCTAATATGGGTACCGTCAATGCATCCTATGACGCCAGGAATATTGAATTTGTCAAAAAAAATGTCGTTTTGATTTACTTTGATCTTTATCGGACATAGCAAGTTTTATCCAACTTGGAGAAATTCGATTCTCCAAAATTTCTTACTTACTTCTGTAAGCATTTTTGAAACAGTGCTTCGACCCTAGGCGATATCATCATCCTACCCAATTGACCTTTGGAAGCTTCCCTCGGCAAGAAACCGCAAAACTGTGGCTAGCTCCAACGTTGCAGGAATTGAAGATTGTTTAAGATGTGGCTCAACAATTTCCAGCACCATTAGGAAGGCACTTTTATTAAGACGGTAGTATGAAATGAACCTAAATGAACAATACATATAATAATTGACAGGGTTTAACTTTTGTTTTCAGTTTTAAAATGACATACGCGGCATTTGCGATTTCCAAGTGATTAGAAACATCTCGCAGCCTTCGTCTTTTTATTTTTTTCTTGTGCATATTTATTTCTTTCAGTGTGTAACGTCAAAACTATTAACGCCGCCCTCATTATGCGGTCGTAATTAGTACTTTTATATCTTTAAAGGCGTGAACAATAAACAAATATTTACAAGAAAACAATTTGCCAAAATAAAAATTCTTCAATAATATCCCAAATGACAGATATCAGCTGTTTTCAATTTCACGAAAAGTGATTTCGAAAAAAATTCGGAGTTACCAAATCGCTCGAAATGCAGGAACACTGAAAATAAATTCACTCGATTTGCAATTTCGATTTCGGTTTCATTTCACTCGAATTCTGGAACCTAGCTGAAAGTGTCATTTGTGGGATCCATTAAATTCAAAGATAGACGAGAAATCAACAAACCTGGGTTGTCGCAACGGGCTACATTAACAATATTCTCAGTTTGGTCTTGAACGACGGACACGGTTTTGATTCTTTACGCATCACGAACTTGTATCAATATTGGCAAGAATCAAGAGCGTTCTTCAAAATGAATCAAACGTGATTTAATTTTGGAACTGTGACTACAAAGTGTTCAGTATTTTTATAACTAACTTATTCAAAAATGTCAGTGCGTTTGTCGAAGTGTGTATTGTTCTTTTTTCAGTAATATTATTTTTATGTTAACAATAGTACTCTATGAGCCCATCTGTCGAACTTATTTTTATTTTGATCATAGTTTTCATTTGCTGGTTCTAAATGTACACGTACACCCCTTTAAACATGTTGACAGTTGATGTTTTAATCATATAACTAAAAAAGAGACTGGGATGCGACCCACACTGATAACTTCCCATCCCGTTTGTCGTCCCGTTTGTCTTGCTTAAAAGTTTGTCTATATGTATCAATTTTTACCAAATTTGCGTACTATTTTTTGTAGATTTTATTTTTTCATGAAAAAAAGGACTGTTGGATTTTTATAAAATAATTACTGAATATCGAAAACAATATTTTCTGTGAAATAAAATAAGTTTGAAGCCAATATTTGTAATTTTTGAAAAGCGATTTTAGTCGAGACTAAATTTTTACAAGTTTTAGAATTCTTTTTTTTAAGTTTTTATTTTTTTTTTAAATTGTCAATTTAAGTCGAAAAACAATTTTTACCAACTTTTATAAATTTTTTTTTAGGTTTTTATTTTTTGTAAAAAACTTTTAATTCGATTTTCCTCAAAATTTTTCCTAATATTGAAAACAATATTTGTTATAAATTAAAATTAGTTAGAAGCTATAATCTCAAGTTTTTGAAAAGATATTTGAGTCGAAAGTAAATTCTTACCAACTTTTTTTTCGGTTTTTATTTTTTTTGTAAAAAAACTGTCAATTCGATTTTTTTTCAAAATTTTACTGAACGTTGTAAACAATATTTTTTAAAAGATAAAAGGAGTTTAAAGCCAATATCTCAAAGTTTTGAAAAGATATTCGAGTCGAAAATCAATTTTTACCAACTATTGTTATTTTTTTTCGGTTTTTATTTTTTTTGTAAAAAAACTGTCAATTCGATTTTTTTCAAAATTTTTCAGAATGTTGAAAAAAATATTTCTTATAAGATAAAATAAATTTGAAGCCTTAATCTCAAGTTTTTGAAAGGATATTTGAGTCGAAATTCAATTTTTACCAACTTTGAGTAATGTTTTTTTTAGGTTTTTATTTTTTATAAAAAAACTGTCAATTAGATTTTTCTCAAAATTTTTTCATATGTCAAAACCATTATTTTTCGTTGCACAAAATTGTTTTGGAGATGAAATCATATTTTAGTTGTCAAATTTTCGAGGTGACTAATTTTTTTATCAGTTTTTTTGGTTTATAAAAAAAAACCGTTAATTGGATTTTTTCCAAAAATATAATTGTTTTGTATCACGTTGCAATATATAATATAAAATTTAATTCAAGTCTCTAGCCGCATTGGTTCATGAGATATTTAGGGTTAACCAAAATGTTCACCTTTTTTTTAAACTGCTATGGTAAAAAAACCCCCCACGCAATTTTCTTGAGAGCCCTTTCTGCATCTTTCTGCCTTATTATCTGTATAACAAAATTTATTTGAAGTCGATGTATCTTCTGGTTCTTGAGCTATGGACGACGAAAAAAACGTCGCGAACGTACGGACGTATGGACGTACGCACACCCGGACTCAGAAACATCTTTCTAAAAATCTTTTATTTCGACTCTAGGGGCCTTGAAACGTCGAGAAATGTCAAAATTTTCAATTTGACAAATCGGAGCCATTACAATAACTTCCTTTGGGAAGTTAACAATACTATCAAAACAAATTGACAGCTATTATTTGTATGATGATCAACTTAAAGGCCACAAAGTTAACCTCTGCGTTTTTGAGAAAATATAGGGTTTTTCAATAAGGGCGGGTAGATGTTGTGTGTAGTTGTCGTGGCCTCACTAACGTCGTTTTCAAAAAAGTATGGATCAATTAAGTCGCGCCGGCCCAAAATCCACACCAAACGGTAACTTTTTGAGGATACATTATCACCTGGTGAACCCCGCGTGGGTTGGTGTCGTCCCATATATGAAGCGCTTAGAAGATGAAGGACTTAAGCGACATTTTCAAACATTTGAGTAAACAGCATTTAAAGTTTATAGTCTACAAATTTTCTTGTGAAAATATTTTAAATATTGTATATATAATTTAAAGTCAATAAAACTCAGGGAAGTGTAGTATAGGTATTATTTTTTCTTCATCGCAAATAGTTTTTGAGATTTTTACATTTTTTTGCGCATAACACCTTCATCCAGGAAATTTTTTGGATTTAATTGATTTTTTTTTAAAAAAGGGTATTAATTGACATTTTGAAAAGCTGCAGTTTATTTATTTTTTTTTTATCTCTTTTCCTTCTCGAGGACCTGCTGAAATTGCATGAGAATAAAACCATTGATGTTCTAGAGTATAACAAATTTCATCTGTTCTTGTGAGTTTTTAATTTTTTTCTGCAGAAAGTTGTTTCCATTTTTCGGTGTCTCTTGGCATTAAATCTTGATTTTTATCAGGACGTTTGCTACTTTTGGCTATAATGACCTTACTAAAAGGAACATTTTCTTCAAAGCGTTCTTTGTAAAGGTAGGAACTATACTCCTCTCCTCGAATCCATTCGATCGAGTCCCTAAATTGAACCTTGTCATTAGCGACGTTTTTTGTTGAATTTTTTACGTTAAGTTTATATTGAAGATCACTCAATGAATGAAAATTTTGCATGTCAATAACAACCGTTTTTTTGTACTAGCACTTCTTATGATGTCTTGGTACTGATCTGCGGTGTAAACGGTCGCGTGTTTTCGCAAAACCTTTTCAATTCTGCCGAAGTTTCTGTCGCTATTTAAAAACGTTTCCTGCTTCTGGAAATTTGTAGTCGATAGTTTTGAAGTATCTTTGAAGTATCAAGGTTTGGTACAGGCAGATAAAGTTAAAATTTTGGTTTTGTCCAGAACATGAATCAGACCAAATAATCCTTATCCTTAATGTCACTGTTTGATTGAACAAACGACCATAGGGAGCTAGCCACTTCCGAACCGACTCTATCGCCCACGTCTTCCGTCCATGTAAATACATAGGGCTTTTCCCCGTTTGACGTTATAGACTTAACTCCTAAGTTGTATAACCACATCTGCCTCAAATAAAATGCCTTCGATGTTGTGAGTCTCGGCAAGGGTATTGTTTGTTGCAAGTCAACAGTTAAATACACAACATTCTTATCATTAGGTTTTTATTTCTGATATAATGCGACTCTTCCGCAGGAAACTCCCCTATTGTGTTCGCATATGTATGTAGGCCCTCACTTTGTCCTGAACTTTATTTGCCCGAACAAGATGTTTTCCTCTTTTGTCCGGTGAGGAAACTGACTGTCCAGATTTGAGCTTTTGCTATATTATTTTCAATATTCTTAAACCTATTTGGAAAAGAGAACAAAGAGCAAACTGACACACACGAACTGATTTACCAGCAAGATTAATGTGATATTCGTAGGTTACGTTTCTTTTGCTTAAAGTTGCAATTCGTTTTGGAGATTTCATTTTAATGCTCCTAAATAACACTGCATTTTTCGTGTTAATATCTAACTTATAAAACCCAGAAAGCATTTCTTTTCTTGCACTCAAATCCATATTTTGTGAACATTAATAGCAAACGTTTTTGCTAGGTTCACACAAGAAGGTGTTAAGTGCGCACATTACACCTTTATTCACAAAATTTATAAGTCAGATTTCATTATTTTTGTGTAAAAAGGACTTAAACGCATTTAACACATTCATCCACACAGATTATTACCGAAGTGTATGCATTTAAAACCTTCATCTTTGAATGAATACGAATCTATAGATGATAGAAGAGTACGGATGAGTCAGAAATTTAAGTTTTCATATAAGACATTCATTTGTAGGGAAAACCCTAAATTTGAAAAAATGTCACTTAACACCTTCATCTTCTAAGCGCTTCATATGTCAATTTCGCTTGTTAACACAGCCATTCGTCCGCCTCGTCAATAAAGATGATTTTTCGGCCAAAATTGGGGTCCTCTTCCAAATGATTCGAAGCCCAGTCAGCGAACAAACGAGGATGTCTATGGTCATGAACTTTGAGCTCCTGGGTAAATTAGATCTTTACGGGTGTAGGCCCAAGTCCCGACGCAAAACTCGCAAAGTTGAATTTTGCGAAAGGCCAAGATCTCGTCCACGGAATAGACTGTCTCGGGTTCTATTGAACACTTTCACGAACTGCGGCGATGTTCTCGGCCGATCTTGCCGATCGTCTCAAATTTGGCCATCAAACGTTGAAGAGTCGACTGTGGAGGTCCACTTCGTCTACCGTAAAATGGGCGCAATGCGCGCAACGTTTGCATTAACGAACACTCATTTTGATAATAAAGTGTTATCATTTGAACGTGCTCTTCAATCGTGTAACTTGCCATGATGATTTGGCATAAACAACTGAATAATAAACAAAAGATTTGACAGATGTCACCAAAACAAAATGGCCGCCACGGTGTGCCAAAACAAAATGGCCGCCTCGGGGTGCCAAAAAACCCTATACACTGGTTATTCCCAATTTAAAATAATAGTGTATAACTCGAAAACTAAGTGTAGAAGAATTTTTTTTTGAGCAACTACATATTCTGTCAAAATTTATAGTTTTGAAAATTTTAGGAACAGATTTTAATTAATTTTAACATATTCTTTTTAGTTTTTAGCAGTTTT
This sequence comes from Eupeodes latifasciatus, assembly GCA_920104205.1. Lineage (NCBI taxonomy): Eukaryota > Metazoa > Arthropoda > Insecta > Diptera > Syrphidae > Eupeodes > Eupeodes latifasciatus. The sequence continues at coordinate 57,387,981 of OV049924.1, forward strand.
TTCTTTCGTTAAGCTTTATTTTTAAATTCATTTTTAAAATGTTCTTTAATGATTCTTTTAGCACGTTTTCGATGGTAATTTTATTAATAGAATTTGAAAATAATGCTAAGCTATTTCCAATGGCAGGCCGTAAAGATTTTCATAAATTATGCCCTTCCTTCTTATCATCAGATTTTCTAAATTTTTTTAGAATTAAATTTAAAAAGTTTATCTTTTAAAAATCAACTTTCTCTTATATTTTTACCAAAACAAATAAAATGTGTAATGTATTTAAAGATGTCACTAAATTCTAATTCATATGTATAAACAACCGTAAAATTGTCACAAAATTTTACTACTTTTCAAACTTTCTATAAACTATACATAAACGTATGTAGATCTCTGCTATATAAGCCTCTCTATAAGCCACTTAAAATTATAGTACCATCAAAACATTATTCCTACTCGTATTCGTATATATACAAACCATAAGAGCATCATTTAAAAAATTAGTTCAATCCTACATTAACACAATATTCGAATTATCCCCAAAAACTCATTCAAACTAATGTGTAATCGAATACTTTGGTCGATCTTCTTCCATCGCATTGCGGCTCGGCTGGCCGTCATCATCACTTGCTGCTCATATTACATATATCCATACTTAAGCCACAATATTACAGCCAAGCTGCATGAAATGCCTGCCGATATATAGACAATTTAACGACTTTTTTTTCTGTTGAGCTCGGAATTACCTAACTCCTCTATATAGCCTGCCTCCAGAGAGCAGTCTTGGAGTTATGGTTTGTTCCACATATAGAGTACAACACTTCTTGTGTGCGGTTGGTATATAACATTTATGACCCCATCCGCTCGGTGTTATAGGTAGAGAATGAATTATTTTTATGGCACTTTAATTGGCTTAGCTCTCGCTAAGATGGGTCTTCTTGGTGTCTTGGCTCTCAAGTGTCGGTTAGAGGGCATTCCTGGCCGTCTTCCTAAAGCGATGACATGCTATACAGGCAGGTATAACTTCCATCGAGTGGATTTAGTTTCTCTGGAGCATGGGTGGCTATGAAAGTGGTGCGCCACCAACATAATTCCTTCGATTAGACACTTTGAGTCGTCCGAGTGCCCCAAAGAACAACTATACGTGTTCCCTTTTTTGGGCAGGAGAGAGATACTGCGTCATAGCTAACACGGCTCTTACATTGGCTTTTGATGTTTAACGACGACGACGAACGACGACGGCGGCGGCGGCGGCAAGTTCACGTCTAGGTGATGTGGGTGCTGTGCTGGTATGCTGCAGATACATTGTTGCTTGGATGGTGTCTAACGTCTAAGAGCATGCGTCCCATTCTCTGTCAGTCATTCTAAGGTGAACAACAACAGCAACTAGCAAGAAGCAACCCACACAATATGTGGTCCTGAATAACGCGAGTGGTTTTGAATGCATTTTCCATTTTCTATTTTCCTCTTCCTTTATTTATAATTCATGGATATTTATGAGTCCGAGTGTAGTAGAGAAACAAGTGTCTGAATTAAGAAAGGTGACACGTATATAGAGTTGTACGTTAATGCATTTGGACGAGGACAACAAGAACGTGGTTAGTTTTGAAACCAGGAGATGGAATTTAATGATCTTCTCACTCCTCCTCTTTTCCTATACGCATATAACCTGAAAGAAGAATATAATGGAAGATTTAAAAGAAAAATAAAATTCGTTTTTTTTTTTTATTCTTTTGAGAGTTAGTGTTGTTGTTATTGTCATCTTCAAAACCTCATCATGTGAAGTAAACGATGCGACGTGCATATCTTTTGATTGCTTATAAAAAGGCACATTAAATGAGCTGTTGGTGATAATAGAATGCATTATAATGTGGTATACCACTATATGTACATTAACCCACCCATTTGTTTATAATGTGGTTATTTCTATGCAATGAGCTATTTGAAAATCTATAATGTTTTGAAATTGTTTTATAAAATAAAGGAACATTTCGAAAAATATACATACCATGAGCTAAGCAGGTATATTTGATGACTAAGAATTTCAGAGCTGCGGGATATTATTTAAATGATGATTTAGAAAAAAAAAGAGATTTAGAAGGCTAACAACTATTGTTATATAAATTTACCTTCAAATACGTGTGTTTTTTTTTTAATAAATTTTGGGATTTGCTTTGGTTGTACTTATTCTTGATATAATAATCTATTTATTTCGATTGATATTTAAAATTTTAATTTTATTTATCCTCATTAATTTAATTCAAAATGTACAGAAACATGTTTTAAATTTGTAAAAGCATTTATTGACATTTTGAAAATATGCGTGACTAACAAAGAAGAAAATTTTTGGGTAGTAAACATCTCATTTTATTGTATGTACATTTTCGCAAATTCTCATTCTTTATCCCTTTGCTAAGAACAGTGTAATTTTTTAATGGAAAACTATTTACAATATTACACAATTAATGCAAAACATAAAAAAATACTGTTTTACAGATGGCAATATGTTTGTTAAAACGGTCACGTTTTTTGTGTTGACAAGCACCTGATTTTATAAAAAATATGCTTTAACAAATGTTTGCAACACAGTAATAGATTACTCACTATAGTTCTTTTATTTATAAAGGGTGATTTTTTAAAAGCTATGGGAAAGTTTTTCAAAATAGAAACACATATAATTTAGAAAAATGCATGAAATCTTTATTTGAATCGATAGTACGATCCATATAATTTAATGTTTAAAGATTATTTCATGCCTCAAATGGTCCATCCGCTTAGTCCAATTTTGGCATACTCTTTCCAACATTTCGGCCGGTATCTCACGAATAAATGATTCAATGTTGTCTTCCAGTACGTCAATTGAAGCAGGCTTGTCTGTATAGACATGAGGTTTAACATAGCCCCACAAAAAATAGTCTAAAGGCGTTAAAACGCACGATCTAGGCGGCCAATTGACCGGTCCCGAACGTGAAATAAAATGTTCACCGAACTCTCCTCTCAATAAGTCCATTGTTGCGGGTGCTGTGTGGCATATGGCATGTGGCACCGTCTTGTTGAAACCACATGTCATGCAAGTCAAGCTCTTGCATTTTGGGCAAAAAAAAGTTGGATATCATCTCACGGTAGCGCTCACCATTCACAGTTACGTTACGATTCGCATCATCTTTGAAGAAGTACGGTCATAAACCGCACCAAACCTTGACTTTTTGTGGATGCATTGGTAGCTCTTGTAATGCTTCTGGCTGATATTCACTCCAAAATAGAATCGTAGAATTACTTATTTACGTACCCATTGAGCCAAAAATAAGCTTCGTCTCTCGATGGAAGAAGCGCGCGATGAACTTTCTTAACAGAGCACGCATTTTGATAATAAAATTTAATAATTTGCAAGCGTTGTTCTTTTGTAAGATGATTCATGGTTAAGTTATAGACCAAACTGAAGATGTTTGACAGTGAAACAAATCACGAAACGTCCGTCAGCTGTTTAAACCAGTGTTTCCAAAAATATAATAGCTAAAAAATCACCCTTTATATTGCAGAATTGTTTACTATGTCAACATTTTATTCGCTTTGGGTGTTTTTAATCTTAAAAATATTCAAACATTTAAGGTTTTAAAAGTTCATAATTTAAAACGCCAATATCTTTCGATTTTTGCTCTCAATAAATTTGCTTTAAGACTTTAAATGTATAGGAAAAACTCTAGTCACGTGACCTAATTTTAACATTTCATTTATCTCAATCCCACTTAATGGTGAAAAAGAGACAACTTAATACATATATATCTAAACTTTTTTGCTATGTCAAAATAATCTCATTTTGTGAGTGTAACAGTGACCTTTATAATTTTATCAAAGTTGAAGTTATTACTAAAATTGAATAGATATCTATGTCCCAACTTATACATACAAGAAAATTAAAAGATTTAGAGCAAGAGCGGCCTATCATTGCTTAAAAGTTTAAAAGTCAGGAAATATATTTAATGAAAATATTCAACAATTCTGAAACTGGATATAAATGTTTAACTTCAATTTATTTAGCAAACACAATAATTCAAAAATAAATACTTTAATAAGTAAAAAATAAAAACAAGGATTGGTTGAAATTTGACAAAGTTGGATCCATTTAAGAAAACGATAGAAAGTTATAAAAACCCTTTATAAATCAAAAAGGGAGCAAAACCAAGAGTGACTGTGGTTGATTTTGTAAACAGGGTTATCCATCTTGCAGTTTCAAAAGTAAACGTAAGTAAAACATGTATAAAATATTATTTTTCATGATATTTCTATTTTATTATAAAGTTTGAACGTTGACATTATGTGTGAAATATCACTACATCATTTAAATGACCACCACGCGGATTGTTGCAAGCATTGATTCTTTTCACGTAATTTACAACCTTTTTTTGATACATATTGGGCGGTATCTCAGACATAAATTGACAGATGTTAGTTTTTAAGTGTTCAAGAGTGAAAATTTTATCTGCATAAACACGGTATTTTGCGTAGCCCCACGTGGCCAAGAAATGTCTCTTGCAATAAAGCCATATTCGTTCGAGTTATATGGCATGTGGCACCGTCTTGCTGAAACCACATATTCTCCAAGTCGTATTCTTCAATAGTAGGCACAAAAAAGTCGGTTATCATATGACCATAACGTTCCGAATTGTCGATAGTTCGTTCCATCGTTCCGGACCAAAGAGCGCACCAAACAGTGACTTTTTGTGGATGTAATGGCCTCTCTTCAATTACTTGAGGATTCTTAGAACCCCAAATACGACAATTTTTTTTATAAACAAACCCACCGAGTGAGAAATGTGCTTCGTCGCTAAAGAAAATTGTGTTCGAAAAAACGCCGTCCACCGTACACCGCCTATTGTTCAAGCACCCATTCGACGTATCTACGACGTTGTAAATGGTCAGCTGACTTCAGTTGTTGTGAATGTAGGTGTAGATCAAAATGCAAAATACGCCATAATGTGCCGTAAGACAGTCCTTATTCCCGAGAACAACGAGGAATCGACAAATTCGGGTCTTCGGCAACACTTTCACTTACAGCAGCGATATTTTCAGTGGTATGATGCACAGGCCCTACAATATCTGTAACCAATCCAGTCTCCTCAAATTTTATTTACAATTTTGCCAATTTCTTGCGTAGTTGGATGATTATGTAAACCATAATCTCCTCTTAAAGCACGATATGTGGCTGTGGCAGAATCACCATTTTTGTAGTGATTATAAGAATTTTGATGCGTTTTGTGATAGTTAAGCGATCCATTTTCCTAAATGTCAGACTTTTAACTGAAAAAAAAAATTGGTTTATTAACTTAATTTGACAGATGTCGAATTTCAGCTCTATACTTCTGAGACCACAAAATGGATAACCCATTACAAATATTTGGCTTTTCTTTCCGGATTGTTTGGTTTTGGTTACTTCTTCTGTATTATAGCAACCCATCTGACTTTATAATTGGTTTTAATGGTATTTTAAAGGGACATGCATACAAAATCACAACTCTATTTTGGAGCATCTTGCAAAAAGAAAATCAAATTAATGTAAATTTGTTTTTAAACTTAAAACAAATACAAGTGTCTTGAAATAATATGTTTCTTTATATTTTTTCTACTAAAAATAATGCACTTACATCATCTTATTCGTTATATTAGAAGGTTCTAGGTTCTAATTTCAGGTTCGCATACCAGCTCTTTCGTTTAAATTCTTAATTCCTATGAATGTTATTATAATATATTTGAATTGTATATATTTTAATGAGCAATGTATTATAATGTATTTATAACCATGTTTTAGTATACTGTGATTCTTTGAACTAAGCTCAACAACCTATGCAATATTGAATAAAAGATTATGCTTAAAAATAGCTTTTTTTACTTTCATTTAATTTGTTTTCTTATTAAAATTTAAAATAAACAATAATGTATTATGGACTCTATCAATCACATTCACTTTTACATTTTTGTGGAATTCTTTCTTTTGTGTCAATCACCATTAAGATTTTTTTTATCTTTTGAAATTGTTTTCATAGAATCGAAAACATGATAAAAAGTAAATTTCATTCAATAGTAAATTTTCACTATCATGATAATATCACAAATATTTCATTTTATCAAAAATATTCAACAACTTAATTTCCGTCTCTCCACATAATAACACATCATTTATCAGATGTCAAATGAGTGCTATTGGAACAATAAAACTTAGGGCTTAGGCCTTTTTATTGACTAAGTGAGGTGAAGTATATTTTCTTTTGTAAAAAATTATCCCCAGCAAAATCCATTCTTGATGCATCATAAAAAATCAAAATAAAAATTGATTCAGATAAGAATTTAATGACTGCCACTAGATCAGATTTTAAATAATGCATTTTCCTAATTCTTTGGAAGCTTGTTATTTTTTATTTCATTGTCAGATCTTTTAAAATATTTTCTTTAACAACGCATCTTTCATTAGAACACCTTTAACTTTCAATTATCGGTATAATGATGAAGCAAGTCGAAAATCCCGAATTTCTCCTACTTTTGATCATCATAAAACTGTGGGTATCGATAAAAATACCTACGGGAAACTTTTTAATCATGAACGACAAGTTAGATTCTGACAACAAAATAATCAAACATTAAATTTGATGGCGCTCCAAATGGCTTCGTCAGAAAATTCTATTAAAGTTGAAAATAATAATACAAAAAGTTGAACCCTCAGTGATCTCGCGCAATGCAGTGTTCCGTTTTAATTGATTTCGTGGCCTAAAAATTCGTGTTTATTGTGGGTGATGTTGCTATTAACTATGAAACATGCGATCAGGTTCCATCCCACAAGGTGAAAGTTGAACAGATTTATGTCTTAAGCTCACGCGACCACTGACATCAAATTAATTCTTGTCCCGCCGCGCGCGCCGCGCTGCCATAGCATCCGTGCCGTTGCTGTGGCGTGCGTTTTGTCGTCATCATCATCGTCGTTGTTGGTTGTTGGGACTTGATGCTGTCATTTAAACGTCAGTTTGTATTTTCAATTGACTCGTTGGAATTCCTTTACGACTGTATTCGAAACTATCTGACTTCGATTCATTGAAACTTCTATTGATCTGGCATATTGTTAATGACATAGCGCACAGCTGCCCAGTTCCCCAGTGATAGAGTTGGCAATTGCTGCTGCTGCTGATGTTGTTGCTGTCATCGGACAAAACGAAATCACCGTACCGTTTGTGCTACGCCAAGGTAAACATGAACATCATGGACACAAAATATACATATACCTAGTGGTATAAGAAAAAGGAGACTATCTCCATCTTTTGGTGCGCAAGCGCACCACACTGTGACTATCCATGGAAATGTCAATTTGTGGAACGTGTTGCACGGTCCATGCTAACAATAATTGTTTACAATTTGCATTTTATTGCTTGCTTCTCAAGAGGCGATATTGTTGAGGAGGAGCATTGGCAGGCGGCAAGAAGCATTTTGTATGTTTTGTGGCTCATTGATAGAGAAGCATTTCGACGAAACGCTAAAAACAAATCTGCTTTTGTGACATAAGTGATTGATGATGGGTGATAAATGGGTGACGGACATTAACTGAATAACTACTACGACTATTAAAATACGAGGGGCGTTAAAGGGGGATGGGTGGAGACTTCAAACAAATAAGATGCCTCGCCCATTCTAGCTTATAGCTTAGCGCATAGTGGGATAAACAAAATGTAAAAACGAATCAAATCGTATATCAAAAACCATTTGATTTTGGTGTTCCAAAACTTCTAAGCGCATCGAATCTTAGAACAATTTGGTCACTCAAAAATTCTTCGCGAAATCAAAAAATTTATTTCAGTTGTGTTACTTGTGTAACCTTCGGTAACTTTAAATTTTCAAACCACATGTTTTATTTCAATGTGAGACAAATAAATAAATTAATTATTAGTTGCTCTGTGCCAGTATTTTATACTTTTGGAAACTGTGACTAGTGCAATTTCTTTTATTTTATTAAGAAAATATCAACGAGGAAATTAAATTTAAAAAACATTTCAGTGTTGTGACGATTTTATCAACTTAGAAAAGTACTACTTTTAACAACAAATATTCTTATATTATAAAATAAGAAAATTCAAATTCAATTTAAAGTAAAAACTGTTACGGATGTGACAACGATAAATAACACCCATTTCAACAAAGAGATAGAATTTGACTTAACTATTCAAAATGAGATATTTTGTAACTACGAACAATTATTATTTTGCTGTGTTATTGAATCAAATTCAATTTAGTTACAAGTTTGACACAAAAACCGTACTTTGCAAGTGAGACATCTAATTTGTATTTTCTTCAAGAATAAAAGAATAACAAACTTCGAATAATTTTATCGTTCAATTGATCGTTTCCCATTTTTGTGTAGTAGGTGTACATAGTTTGTATGTTACAGTTGTGACATTTAACTTTTTTTGTGATTTGACAAATATTTGAATATAGTCACACAAACTGCCCCACTGTATACAGCGGCAACTGTTAAGCGATGAGTCTTGACTAATTGAGTTAAAATTGTTTTCCAGCAGCGCTGCAGCCAGCGGCGCGGCGTGCATATAACGTGCGTTGTCTGAACTGAATGTAAATATCTGTCACTCGCTTGTGAATGCAGCTTTTACGATGCGATGTGTGCGGTTTGAAATAGTTTTGCGCAACAAATCGCTATTCGTTTTATTTTCTTTTTGTTGTTTTGTTTTGAAACTTAAGATTTCCAGAGGTCATTTATCTTCTATGTAATTAACTATGGGGAGGTCAGTTTAATGGATTTGCTAGATAAATGATTTGACTCGCTTTTGAAGATATTATTTTACATCAGACACAGACATTTGCAGAGTTGTGGGAGTTGAACTATAGCAATTTAATTTAAATTTATAGTTTCTTAAAGTTTTTTTAAATCTTTGTTTTGTTTTTTTTATTTATTTACAGATGTCAGGAGTTGTGGTATATGGAGTTGCTATGTGGACGATATTTTGGAAATTACACTATGCTCCATTATTAGTGTCGATAGCATATCAAGTTGGAACTTATGGATTGGCAGTTGCTGGAGCATTGGCAATAATTGGTGGTTTTCTTGGATGCTTTGGAATATTCTATGAACAGAAAGTCATTATTTTGTTTGTAAGTGTTTATTTTATGTCTTAATTCTGATATAATAAGGGATATTTGTTTTAATTTCTTTACATTAGTCTTTACCTGTCTTTATACTCAATCTATAGCAAAGCTAGTTACTGGGGTTAATATGTAGTCCTGACAAAAAGCTAGTTCCCTTTCATTTCTTCACATCACTAGTAATTGATCTTATTTCAGAATCATAGTTTTTTTGTACCTATACACTAATTTTTAACTACACCAGTAAAAAGTTGACGAATAAAGACAATGTCAATATTAACATATAACCCTCTTTTGTGATAAAGGCTGCATTTAAAGAAGCTTTATCCGATGTTCATAAGGAAGGATAGGTTGTAAGGATCAGACCATGATGGCCCTCTAAAGGCGAAACATATGTAGTTACGATGAGCAGATTCTATCCTGTTCTTGTAGAACTCGTAAAAAATAGTCAATACCTGGGATGCGTACTCAAGATAGGGGTGGAACCCAGTGTTATATAGGTCGAGAGTAACATAACGATCCTGAAATTCCTTAGACCAACGTTTGACAAATTTTAACATAGAGTTAGCCTTATACTAACGATCGAATTCTTTTTGCACCAAATAAAAAACTATATAGATAGATAGATAGATAGAAAAGTTCTTTATTTTTCCAATTTTCTTATAAGTACAATATTTCATAATAAAAGATATACAAAGCATGGCTTTATAAGCCGTCTGCCGGAAAAAAAACTAATTAAATAAAAAAAACAAAAAAAAATACAATATTTGAGTAAAAAGAGAGAATATTTCACAAAATAAGTTTCATAGTTAAAAAATATGTAAATATAAATATTAAAGAAGAACATTTTTTTTTAAATTATTATATAATGTGACTTTTAGTTTAGACAAAACAAAAAAAAAAGAATCATTGAACCATATGGAAATAATGTTCATGTTTATCAGTAAAGTATATTTTGATATATATATAGTATAAAAAAAGCAATAACAGGTAGTTATATGTTCAATAAGAAGTGTGACTTTTAGTTTAGTCAAAACAAAAAAAATTAAAGAAAAAAGAACAATATTGGTAATGGGCTTTTAGTTTAGCTAAAACAGATAATGATTTGTAAGTGAGAAAAAAAAGCAAAAAAAAAATAGGAAAAAGAACCGCATATTTCTCAAGTTTTTTTTTTTTTTTTAATTTTAAGGGCTTTTAGTTTGGTTAAAATGATAAAAAAGAAGAAGATACAATCACTTTAAAATATTGTTACAACTCAAAACAAATTCAAACACTCGTTTCGATATTTTCTTGCATGTGAGACATAGCGTATAAGAGGCTTCCAGGTTCCAGCCACGATCTCCGTTTAGTACACCGACACATTCCTCTTGGGAAAGAAAACTAGAATAAAAGTAGAGCCTTCGGATTTCCTGTAATATTGGACAAAGTGCTAAAAAATGCAAAACATCTTCGTTTTGACCAAGGTTGCAAAGGGAACACACAGGGTTTAAGTCAGTTCTATGTGGTCTATAATTCAAATCGAGCATTACCGTTCTGATCTTGAAGATCAAGCTCATTTCCGAAACTGTAAACTCTTCTCTAAAATAGTTTCCTTCACCAAGTTTCAGATTAAGTTGTCTGTATATGTATATTCCTTCATGTTGATGAAGTCCCTCGCGCAACACAAAGCCTATACATCGAGTCATCTATAACAGAGATACATTCATATAATGCATTTTTTAAAGCTTCCACCTTGTCCACTGGCAAAGATATTGAAAGGTTATGTGCTACAGCAAGATCATAACAGTTTTTGACAGGACTATATCCACAACTAAAACAAATTTTAAGGAGTCTTTTTTTCAAGTTTTGGTCGGACCGCTTCATAACTTTGATTATAAAATCGGCGTTAACCTTAAGTTTTTCAAGAAAATTTGAGGTAAGCCTGACTCTAGGTGAATAGCATAATTAGGAGTGTTGATAGGTAACCTAAAAATTCGCCTGAAAAAATACCTCTGTATATTTTCCATTTCCTCCAACTGTTCGAAACCATATACTTCATTACCATAGCAAAAACATGTATTCACGGTGGCATTGAAAACTTTGAATTTTGAAATTGGATCTACGAGTTTATTTGCGAAGAACTGGGACCACATTGTATTTATTGCAATTTTTGCAGCGGTTGTTTTTTCTTTTATAAAGGTTTGAATGTTAAGATTATATGTCATTGTATACCCAAAATACTTAAATTCATTTACTACCTCAATTATCTCACCATCTAGAGTCCAATTCCGCCCATAGCCAATTGATCTATTTCGAGATCTGAAAACCATTATTTTGGATTTAGTGGTATTTATTCTAAGATCCCATAGATCACAAAACTGTTTTGGCTTGTTAATCTGGAGCTGTAAAGTAAGCGGACTGTCTGATAAAATCACTAGATCGTCAGCATAAAGCAAGACTTTAAGAGTAATATCCCCGAACTGAACTCCCCCAGGCATACTGTTTTCGACATCGTTCATATACAGTGCAAACATGATAGGGCTTAGAACACATCCTTGAGGGACACCTGCTTCACAACTAAATTCTCTACATACTTTTCTACCATTCTGAACAGATGTCATCATGTTTTCGAGAAGTTTTTCGTAGACTCTGATAAATTTAGTACATAGCTGAGAGCTTATAGAGTAAGGACCTCCTATTAATAGTGTCAAAAGCCGCTTTTAAATCAACGAAAAAGGCATATAAGATCTTTTTTTATCAATAAAACGCCTAGCAGTGGTGCTGAGTAGTTGTAGTACCCGTGGCATGATGGTTAGTGCGTTGGACTGTCATGCCAGAGGTTTTGGGTTCGATCCCTGCCTATGCCATCTAAAGTATTTTTCACGGGTACTGCCTTTTGCGAGGAATTGACAAATTCTCCAAGAGTAATTCTTGTCATGAAAAGTGCTTTCTCAAATTTGCCGTTCGGATTCGGCTTAAAACTGTAGGTCCCCTCCATCCCTGACAACAGTACTCGCACACAGGAATGGTTGAGAGTTGTAAGTCACTAGGCCCTAGTTCTCAACGGACTGTTGCGCCACCCAATTTATATATTTTTAGTGGTGCTGAGTACAAAAATTTGATCAATAGCTGAAAAGTTGGCTCAAAAACCAGCTTGAAAGCAACTAATCATATTATTATCTTCCACCCAGGTCGTAAGTCTAGTAAAGAGTATTTGTGTAAACACTTTTCTTAATGAGTTAAGCACAGAAATTCCTCTATAGTTCTCTGGCAAATCACGGTTACCTTTTTTAAAAATGGCTGTAATTCGAGACAGACGAAAATTTTCAGGCACTATCTCTTCAATAAATATTCTATTTAAAAGTTCTACCAGATATTCCAAAAACTCAGGAGTAGCATGTTTATAAAACTCTACTGGGATCCCATCAGATCCAGATGCTTTGTTATTTTTCATTTTTTTTTTAAACAGCTACTATGTAGTTTAACCATTGTGAGATTGGAATCCAGTTCAGGAATAATGACATTGGGGAATGCAAAGCTCATTGTGTTTAGATTTGGGTCAGGCAGAAATAGAGTTTTAAAATAATTTGCAAGTAGATTTTCATCAATTTTAAACAATACCCTCCTATTCCGCCCACTCAACACTTGTACTGTCTTCCAAAAAGATTTCGAGTCCTTGCACTCAACGAGCTTAGAAGCCGTGTTTTTTAAATAAAGTTCTTTTTTGAGATTGCATAACCTTTTGTATTCTTGATTTGATTGTAAATACAGTGATTTAAAAACTGCGTTATTTGTTTTGCTATATAGTTTTAAGAAAGCAAAAGATTTTCTCCTCCTTTTTTTGCATTCTTCATCGTACCATACAGACTGAAAGGTATTTCTACGTTGGGAAGAAAGTCCTGCAGACTGTCTAATCACTGAAGAAACTATGTTAGTTATAGAATCTATAGAGTCAAAAACTATATAATCTTCTAGTTGTAATCGATCTTTTAAGCTATTGAAAATTTCCATATCATAGATAAAATTTGACTATGTATGTATATCGTACACAAGGCGTGAACCATTTATGGTTAAGATAAAGCTTAAATGTGATTATATCATGAAAAAGTTGGTCAAAAGCTTTAGAGTAATCTGTGTAAATAGAATCGATCTCTTGACTTTGTCTTCTTCTATATGGTTGGAAATTTACCTGAGCTTAAAGATAGTGCAAATATGCGAAGTAGGGAAGATGCCACTACTGACTTACATTTGTTCAAGACAATTGGAGAAATTCCATCTGGTCTAGAGGAATAATCATCTTTAAGTAATGCAAAGTTTTGTCTAGCGTCATTTGAACATTCCTATTTCACGGAACTTTAGCTTTGTAGTATTTATAAAACCGAGTCGTAACAGGGGCGATTCTTCATAGTTAGCTGGTTTAGCGGCGCTAAACCAAGAATTTTAGAATAAATCTAATTTTGTAATATGTATATTATTATTGGTAATTGAATTACTAACCAACTCAACAGTTGACCATTATGTTAAAAAATTCAGTTGTACTTAACATGCAATCATAGTGAATTTTCTACATATAATTTTCATTTCATACAATACAACTCTCATACAATACCTAATCTATCTTGAAACATTGGGCTTTGGGCATCGCAAAAGTTTGCGCTATCAAATTTCATACATTCTACACAAACAGATAAATACACACATTCAAATAAAAGCCTGTAAAAATAAGTAGAAGGGTAAGCGCAAAAAAAAAGCGATAACCAGGCGAATTATACAGGTACACATTAAAGACACACAACAGAGAGGAAGACCAGGCGCGACCAAGAGTTTGATATCTCCTCTCTTTAAACTTCGTATGGAATTTTTGAGGAAGAACAAGACCGATGATTCGAACATGATCGTCGAACACAGCAACTATTCATACCATATTTGTTTTTAAAAGCAGAAAATTGTGCGAGGTAATTTATTTGGGTGAAATTTAGGTTTGGTAGCGAAGACGACAAGAATCTAGCGAACAAGAGCATGTTCGTCGGTTAGCGCTGATTTTAGCGATAATACTGATTTTTGGTGTCAATATGTGAGGAAAAGGAAAATGGCACACAGATAGGCGGATTTTTCAAATTTTTAATAGGAAGTAGCTTTTGGACGTGCCTTTTAGATTGGAAGTAAAATTACTTCAGAAAGTGCTTTTCACTAGTTAAGTATTTGATGTGTTATGATTGGTATGTTTTTATGTTTATAATTTATATTATAGTTATTATTAATATAAGTCCATACCAATTCATACATGCAAGAGACTAGGAAATTATTTTACCAGATTTCTTTAGAACACTCAATTTAAAACAAACATTTTACCTTTAATGAGAAAACTAATATTCACAATTACGAATCATACATTTTTTAAAGCCAACGGGTTCTTCAATCAGGCATAATTATCAAAAAAAAAAACTATTAAGTCAATATTTGGAAAAAAAGTATAAAAATCAGTTTGAATCGTGATTTTTCAAAATTTTAATAAAGTTAATACATTTTTTCATTCAGAATTCGTTGCTCTTATTAATTCTTAAAAAAAAAACTGAATACTATATGACTTTAAATTGAAAATTACCAGAACGAAAAACAAAACAAAATATGTAAAGTAACATAACGACTTATGCACCTGCATTAGTTCAAATTTAATTCTTTTTCAAATAAAAAGTATATACAAACTAAAAATAAATAAAATAAATTAGGTGGCGCAACAGTTCGTAGAGAACCAGGGCCTAGTGACTTACAATTCTCAACCATTCCTGTGTGCGAGTAATTGCAGGGATGGAGGGGACCTACAGTTTATATGCCGAATCCGAACGTCTAATTTGAGAAAGCACTTTTCATGACAAGAATTACTCTTGGAGAATTTGTCAATTCCTCGCAAGAGGTAGTACCCGTGAAAAAAGTAAGTGGCACAAGAAGGGATCGAACCCAAGACCTCTCGCATGACAGTCCAACGCACTTTTTTTTTTTTTCAAATTCATTTTTATTAATTCATTCTTAAGACTATCTTAAAGCTAGACAAAAATTCATAAAACTAGCCTAATTAACCATACCTTACAACTAACTTACTGGTCCCATACGGACACTCTAAGTTAAACAATAATACTTAATGCTAATGCCTTTCGGCCCTAAGATCTATTTAACTTCAATTCATTTTATTTATTTGTGTATTCATTAGAAAATTTAGCAAAAACTAATGTCAATATCCTTTTTTATTTTTCCTTAAAAACTACTTAAAATAAGGTCCTTAATATAAAACTTAAAGCTAACTAAAACTACCTATTCTACCTATAAACTACTTAAAACTAGAACAACCACAGCAGCAAATCTAACTATCTAACGTTTTTTGTTTTTCATATTTTATCTTTATCTTTTTTTTTATTTTTATTTTTTTGATTATTCCATGAGTTTTTTTTTTAATTTTTTTCTTTTTTTGTATTTTTTTGTATTCTTCTTTTTTGTATTTTTTTTGTATGTTTTTTTTTGTGCCACCATGCCTATTCTACTTAAAACTAAACCCTAAAACTATAAAACAAGTATGTAAGCCGGCCAAGGCTTAAAACCCCATCCCGACTACTCACTATCAAGTGCCGATTGAAGCCACCAAAACTGGCTCTCCTGCTTCACCCTATCAGTTCGGTCCCGTTCGGACACAGCCCTACTGAACCGAAGGAGCTCTGCTCCGTCTTGTGCCATGACGTCCCGATTGTACAGGAGTCGCCTATCCACGGTTCGTCGTCTGACGTGGTAGATTAACGGAACTGCCAATCTATCCTGTATCAGACCGCATCTATCTAAAAAGAGGAATGCCTCTGGTGGAATGAAGCCGCTCAAGCGTGCACTCTCAAAATACTCGTCGTTCGGATAGAACGACCCAAAAATTAAATTGTTGGTTGAAGACATAGCTCTTGCAATGTGACCTCGGACGAGTTTTATCACGAAATTGTCAATTCTGTTGATTCGAGCCCCGTTGTATAGGACCTCGTAATGCACATAAGAAGATTCGGCTGTTCTGTATAAGCCGGTACAGCGTCGTAAACACTGCCGCTCGAACACCCGAAACTTCTCAATCTGGGAAGGGGCAACGTTGAACCACACAGGACAACCATAAACGATCATCGGCCGTATGAGGGCCATGTAGCAAATTACCTTCACTCTGGGGTCAAGCCGACTGCTAAAAAACAGCCGTTTCGTCAGAGCGAAGGCTCCTCTGGCCCTGGTCAGAGCAGCATTTATATGTTTGTCGAAATATAAATACTGATCTAACCAGATACCGAGGTACTTCACTACACTTTTGCTCACTAATGGCTGCCCGTGAAGATCAACGATAACCATCTTGCGCCAATTCTTGCACGTATCCCTCGTGGCCCCAGCCAACGGAGTCCGGAACAGAATTGTCTCCGACTTATGGACATTTATTTTCAGTTTCCAGTCGTCGCAATATCGCTGAATCTTGTCGAAATCACGCTGCAAGAGAATTCTAATAACCTCAACCTTTCGGGCCGTTCTGTACGCAATAAGATCGTCGGCGTACGCAATTGCCTTTGTAAGACTACCTATCAGATCGCTGGTGTAAATGCTGAAGAGAATCGGCGAATTTACCGCTCCCTGTTGAAGACCATTTTTAATAAGGAATGTTGTGGTAGAAGTTACATTGCCACTTTTGACAACAAACTTTCTACCGTTAAGCATATCATAAAGTATATACAACAATAGCTTGAGTCCAACGCACTAACCATCATGCCACGGGTACCACAAACTGTATGAAGTTTAATTTGCAAATAGTATTCAATAAAAAAAAAATTAATTTGGCTTTAAAACCATAGCATTGCAATTCTATGAGCAGCTAAATTAATTGTATTAAAAAAAAAAACGAAAAAATTTCGGCACTTTACTATACCATTATTATTTTAAATTTTGTTCATATCTTATATAAAATATTATGTATCCGGTTTTAGGCTATGAAATGCAGCGTTGTAACCAGATTCTTCTTTGTTTGTTTAAAAATAGATACTCTATTTTCGTGATATTGGAATGTTCATGATCTAGGAACTGAAATGATATCCAAGCAAAGACCATAATTGAAGAATTATTAGAAAAAACATTTAGAACAAGATCGTTTTCTGAAAAGCTATTAAAAGTTAATAATGGGCTTCCATATCGAAAGCTAACAGATTTAAAATCAACACACAAGTATAGAAACAAAAAGAATAATCGAACCTTTATCGAAAATCAATATTCCCCTTAAAAATGGCTAGCTGGTTACGAGAATCAAAAGAAATTGTTTAGCTAGCTTTTTTTTCCTGTATCACGCATGCTTTCTTGCAAACCCGAAGTTGTCCTTTAGAGGCCACAATGAATCAAGTTCAAGGCAACTATATTAAACTACTCAATTTACTGAAACAATATCGTCTAATTTTATCGCAACACCTAGAAACAGCAACAGTTCTTATACAGGACTTCAATGCTTATCTACTCCACAGTGATTTAACAAATGCTGTTGCTTGCCTTTTACGCAATAAAATTTCCAATAGAATCAGACAGTCAGAATTTGGCGCAATTATACGAAACTTGAGACATTCAATTAAAGTCCACATTATATATTGTTATCCGATATTACTTTAATAAACAAAATGATGCAAAATTTTCTGCATTTATCGATGATGTAATCCTAGGACACAATTAATCTATACACCAGCAATTTTATGAGCATTAGGATTTGTATTCTTATTTACAGTAGGAGGGATTAACTGGAGTAATTTTAGAAGATTTGAATAAATCGAATTATTATTCTTGAAAACTTATCTTGAACCTCTAGAAAAAGCAGCTAACCCTAACGCTATGACCAGGAATTGCCACTGAGTCGTAAATAGTACTTACTCGGGTTTATCAGTTGATATTGGTTCGAGTACTAATTCTAGGATAAGTAGAAGTATTTTAGAAGTCATAGTCTTTGGATAAAACTTAATTGTGTTAGGTATTGATTCCAACGAAAAGGATTGTAAATATCATAATTTTAAAAATCAGAGATCATAATTTAGAAATTGTGTAACTAGATAAGTGTGAACTCAAATTTTGAGCTGTAAATATGTTCCAGGTAATTGCTCCTTTGATTTTTCGTAAAATCTTTTCTCATATTGTCAACCGATTAAGGTAATATGAGACAAAGGATGTGAATAATAAAGGTCTTACAAAGTACCATCCAAATTATGTTCAACACGTTTTTACGGAGATGTTTTTTTTTTTTGTTGACAACTCGTATTCAGTCTGTCTTTTTGAATGGGGAATTTTAATGTTAATTCATTTCATTATAATTTGTTTCAGCCATTTTTTTACACTTTCATTATAATCATAAAACACGATCACACCCTAGGTACACACAAAAGATTTAAGATTTGTTCGTCTGTAAGTACTCCGCAGTGTCCCACGGAGGTGTCTCTATTGTAAAAAAAAAAAAACTCATCATCACGTTTTAAGTGTAACATTTTGAATTTCCTCAATTGTTTTGTTTTGTGGCACAATAAAGGTAGTTTTATTTAAAATTCTACACACATGTTTTCACTTTTTGTTATTACCTGACTTGCCATCCTCTATATTAAATACGTGTCTTAGGGTTAAGGTCATAGATTATAGGTATACTCTATAAGACTCTTGTATCCACAATGTTTAGCAAAATTAGAAGCCGCATACACGGAAAATAATAATATAAGTGTGTCTTGGCCTTGATCGTGACTTTACTTCAATTTTTGTGTTCTTGGATTTTTCTTCAAAGTTAGTGCCGATTTTTGGTATGTTAAATCATAATAATAGACTCCCTCATATGTACGTAGGTACAATATACTTTGGGGCTTTTACTTTAAAACCTATTACCTATTGCAATATAGAGAATACCTACAAAATATGATTGAATTATTATTAAGTATCTATAAGTGGATGTTTAGTATAAACAGAGGTAGTTGTTAAAGATACAAGAATGCGGAAGTCTTAAAATAAAATTGGTAAAATTGTTCAATTAGTGATAATACAAAATTCCAATGCAAAAAAAGAGAAACTTATATTTTGAATAAATTCACACACAGTATAATTTTGTCACGATATATTTCAATGGTTTTGTGATAGGAATTCTAATATAAGAGAAGAGAAAAGGCTTAAGTACTCAGACTCTGTAATATTATTAGCAAAATCAATACCTCCATTTGGTTTTGTATTTCCTTATTTGTTGATCCAATTTGTGCGAATTGATTAGATTTGTATACGTAGATGATTTATGCAAATGAAGAATAAACTAAATCTATTTGTGCTTGTGGAAAATAAAAAAACAATCGAGTACTATTTACTCGTCATGTTTATTTAGTACTGAATCATGCAAATCAGATTTAGGAGTAAAAAGAAAACATACAAGGTGACGCAAATGTTGTTATCGTCGTCGACACGGCTCTTTTTGAGGGGACTCATTTTGACGTTTTATCATTTTAGGGTTTTATCATTTTATCTCATTCTCACTCATTTGAAAATAAAAACGCCTGATTAATTTTTCAATCTATTCTTAACAATAAAGTGAGAGTTGAGGAAAATGATGAAAAGTCAAAATAAGTATCCTCAAAAGATTCAAATTATTTCAAAAATGTCTAAAAGTTGGACTGACATTCATTGCCATCAAAAAGAAATAGCTTTAAAAAAATCCCAACATACTCCAATATAGGCTGATGGGCGATAACATTCTTTTGCACCACCTAATAGATTAAAATTACAGTCGTACGCCATTTCAATTATTTAAAAGTTACCCATTTTTATAATTTGGTATCGATAAAATTTTTAGTGCATTTTTTCTAACAAAACTAAATTCATGTAATTCAATGTTAAAATTCAAATTATATTCAAAATTTTACCTTCAAATAGTCAAATGGTTTAAGCATGATTATTTTTTCAGAAAATTGATATTTTGTACAACACTTAGGCCCGTTTGCTGATACGAAACTTAAGCGTTTATGTTCAACATAAACCCTTAAGTGACACATATTGCTTTGCACCAAACTCAAACCTAAACATGAAAGTCATTAAGTCAAACATAATTTATGTGTAAGAGGAAGTGTCGCATAAATTATTTAAGTAGCAATTTAGCAATTTTTGGACGTTCTTGTAAGCTAATATAAATAGTGATTTAAAAAAAATCAATATCAATAAAACAAAATAAAATGGACTTCGAAATCCTGGATGTATTTGATGATGACGTTGAAATCCTTGAAATTGTTGAACTTGGAGTTCCTCGTCAAATATACGAGAGAAATGAATATATATATATAAACGTCCAGGCAATTTGCAATGCTAAAATGATATTCACCAATGTGGTGGCGAGGTGGCCTGAATCAAGCCATTATGCAACGATTTTTAATAGTTGCAGAGTAAGAAACGTTTTGGAAAGAGAGTCTAGCTCATACGCAGATTGTTTTATTTTGGGTAGGTACTTTAAAATGTTCTATATGTGTAGGAATGTTATTTTCGTTAAATATTAGGTGATTCAGCTTATCCTCAAAAACCTTATTTGATGACGCCACTGTTCAACCCACATGGCACAGCAGAACAGTTGTATAACGAGTCTCAAATTCGTTAGAGATGAGTAATCGAAAAAGCTTTTGGCATTTTAAAACGAAGATTTCCCATTTTGGCCTACGGTGCCCGTTTGAAATTGAGTACTGTATTAACCATTATTGTTGCAACCTGTGTTTTGCACAATATATTGAGGCACAATAATATAATCGATGATCCGCCTGAAAGCATAGACTTCAGTAATGAAGATCTTGAACGTGTTATCAGCGCTGGTAAGATAATTATTGAACATTCTTCCCAACAAAATATTTCAAGAACAAATTCCTCAAATTTTAACATGCAAAAAACGTATGAATTTGATAAATAATTATTTTGCATTCTTGTAACCATTAAATAGTAGATAATAAAGGGCATTATTTCGATTTATATAAAGAGATTTTTTAATTCAATATAAAACGATAACAATATAAACTAAAAACAAAGATAAAAACTAATAATTACTGGAAAAAATTCATATAGGATTATAATGAATGTACATATTATGCAGTATAAAATATGTATCAAGGTACGTTTGTATTTCCGATGGACATTTTTTTAAGAAAGCTTTTCTCGGGTGATATCATTAAAATAAACTTCAATGTCATTTAAAATATTTTGAGCATCTTTGGCAGTGCAGTTTTCCTTTCTGATTTTTTTCAAAATCTCACTTTTTATTTCAATATCGAGTTCCATGGATTTCCTCTTCAGGTCATGCTCGATATTCATCTGATATTTTTTTGCAATAGCTTCTTCTTTCAAAGTATCGTACTGCAATTTGGCAAGTTCTATTTTAATTCTAGAAAGTTCTGAATACTGTTTAGATATTTTGTTGCTTGGTAGACTTGAAGTAACGGGTCTTCTTCTAGTAAACCATGGTGTATTCACCTCTAGCGAACTACTTTCAAATTGGTTTTTGAAACCTTTTGACAAAACAACTGTTGGTGAATTTTCATTTTCAATTTCAGGCAAGTTGCTTTCTTCATTGAGATCATGTAAATCGGTGTCACTAATGGTATGAAGTGGGGTTCTTAATTTGGGATGAACAGTTTTCCACAGCATAGAGGGTTTGTAGCCACCCCAGTCGTTGTTCGAGTTTTCTTACTTACTTACTTACTTAAGGTGGCGCTACAGTCCTGTGTGAACTAGGGCCTCACCCAACAAACTTCTCCATCTAGTTCGGTCCCTAGCTAGATGTCTCCAGTTTCGCGCTCCGAGTTGGGTGAGGTCACCTTCCACTTGTGCGCGCCACCTGATTCGCGGTCTTCCTCTACTGCGCTGTCCTGTGGGTGTGGATTCGAAGACTTTCCGGGCTGGAGCATTGGTTTCCATGCGCTCTACGTGACCTAGCCATCTTAGTCGTTGGACTTTTACCCTTCTTGCTAAGTCTACGTCGCTGTACAGCCCGTACAGCTCGTCGTTCCATCTTCTCCTCCACTCCCCTTCGATGCATACGGGACCGTAGATCACACGAAGAATCTTTCTCTCGAAACGACCCAAGGTGCTTTCATCCGCTTTTGTCAAAGTCCATGCTTCTGCACCGTATAGCAGGACGGGGATGATAAGGGTCTTATATAGCGACACTTTGGTCCTTCGAGAGAGAATTTTTCCACTCAATTGCTTTCTTAACCCAAAGAAACAGCGGTTAGCAAGAGTTATTCTTCGTTTGATCTCAGCGCTGGTGTTGTTTTCTGCGTTTACAGCGGAGCCTAAGTAGACGAAGTCCTTGACTACCTCAAAGTTACGTCTGTCGATGGTGACGTTTTGACCAAGACGTCGGTGTTGTAGGTCCTTTCTTGATGACAGCATGTACTTTGTTTTGCCCTCATTAACCGTTAAACCCATTTTTGCCGCCTCTGCCTCAATACTCACAAAAGCCCCATTGACATCACGCTGAGTTCTTCCGATTATGTCAATGTCATCAGCATATGCTAGTAATTGGACAGACTTTTGAAAGATAGTGCCTCTGGTGTTGACGTGTGAGCTTTGCACTATTCTTTCAAGTACGATGTTAAAAAAATCACATGACAGCGCATCACCTTGTCTAAAACCTTTTTTGACATCGAAAGGTTCAGTTAAGTTGTTTCCAACCTTTATGGAGCAGCGTGAATTCTCCATGGTCATCCTGCACAAACGGACGAGTTTGGCAGGGATGCCAAAACTAGACATGGCTCTATACAGTTCGTCCCTGTAGATACTGTCATATGCGGCCTTGAAATCGATGAAAAGATGGTGGGTGTCGATTTGGTGTTCTTGGGTTTTTTCCAGGATCTGCCGTAATGTGAATATTTGATCGACTGTGGACTTTCCTGGTCTAAAACCACACTGATAAGGACCTATCAGGTTGTTGACGATGGGCTTTAGACGTTCACATATTACGGCAGAGAAGATTTTATAAGCGATGTTAAGTAGACTGATTCCTCTATAATTGGTGCATTTTAGAGGGTCTCCTTTGTTCGAGTTTTCTGCAATCTAAAAAATACATAGTTAAGAAGTCAAGCAGGCAAGCAGTGAATTGTTGTTTTACAACTTACATTTTCGCCTTGTTTTTCTTTGACTTGATTGTCACCGTCAAACTCGTTCTCCAAGCCATGAACAGTTTTTGGCTTCAGAATGGAGATAGCCAGTTCAAAATTTGGGTCTGTCGGTTTGAACGGCTTCCCACCACCAGTTTGCACACTAGAAAATTTTTCTTGAGCAGCTTCCTTCCGGGTTTCGGCTTTGTAGTTTCCATATAGCATTTTTAAAGACTCGCTATTCCTATAACACGAAGCTCCGGATTGGCTGTTGAAATTTTGCTCAATACGACGCCAAGCACTTTCCTTTTCCTTCCATGTAGAGGCATCAATTTTTTTGTTCTCTATTACAGCTCTTTCTTCATAAATGCATTGAAGAAGCAATGTTTTCTCGTTTAGTGAAAAGTTGGGATTTCTTTTCTTCATTTTGTCTGCCATTATATTTTATTTTAACAAAAAAAAAAAACAATTTTAGAACACAATAAGAACCAGCAATTAACAAAACACCACCGTTTCAATTTTGAATTTTTTACCGAATTTTAATATTTTGACGTTTTGTGTGAACGAAGTGAACTTAGATGTGTTTTAAATCTGCTCATTTGCTAAGTTCAACATAAATTTGTATGTGCAACATAAATAAATGTATGTTTTACTTAAACGCTATGTGAAACTTAGCTAGTAACAAGATTTATGTTTCGTATATCAGCAAACGGGCCTTAAGTCTATTTAGATGAATAGATGATAATAATTTTCTTGTTTTGATACAGAAAATATTTATCAATACTTTGCAAAAAGTTTAACAATATTCAGGCTTATAACAAATTCCATCGTGATGGAATACGAATCCTGATACTAAAAAATATCTCACAAACAAAAAATGTGTTTGACTTCAATTAAATTTTATGTTAAATGTTCTATGAAAATAATCAAAAAACAGTTTCATACTCCGAATATTGATGTTTTTGACACCTGGTACAATTTGTGGAAGAGTTCGAAAAAATACAAACAATTTTAATACTATATGTAAAATTGTTTTCCGATTCGATTATTTTAGAAAAACTTGAAATATTTAATTTTATTTTCTTTTATTTCGTGAATGCTTTATAACAGTAAGATATAATATCTTATAATTTAGTTACAAGCTAATTTTTACAAAGAGAGCAAAAAAAAAAATATAACAATAAATTAATACATATCATTTAGAAAAAAAAAGAGAAAATAATCAAATATTAAATGTCAGTTTAAATCATAAAATTCACAAATTTCCTGAATAGTATTCCTTTAGATCCTTTTTAAGTCTTGCTGTATTTTGTATATCTTTTATACGACGCTGTAAAGAGTTCCAAAGACGGACGGAGTTTACAAAAAATTGACGCTCACATGTTAAGAATGAACATCGGGGATGAATCAATTGATGAGATCGATGGGAAGTTGCAGTTCTAATTCTATGAAAACAGTATTGGGGTTGGTGCGTTATTAATATATTTGAGAGACAAATTAATGTACGAAACTTCAGATAACTTTCAAAAGGCATAGACAGCACCCTACTAGCAAAGCCAGACAATCTGTCATATCTTCGTAGGCCATAGACATAACGTACTGCACTATTCAACGCAACATTGAGCTTCTGTTTGCTATATATTGACTTTAATCTTTCTTTATCTTAGGTTTTTGGTTTTAAGTTTTTTTAACCCAACTGTCGAAATACAAGAAATGTTGGATAATTGAAAAAGATATCAAGTACAAGGTTTCACGAGTGAAGCGCCCAGTAGGAAGTTATCAGATAGGAATAGGAATAGGAATAGGAATAAGAATAGGAATAGGAATAGGAATAGGAATAGGAATAGGAATAGGAATAGGAATAGGAATAGGAATAGGAATAGGAATAGGAATAGGAATAGGAATAGGAATAGGAATAGGAATAGGAATAGGAATAGGAATAGGAATAGGAATAGGAATAGGAATAGGAATAGGAATAGGAATAGGAATAGGAATAGGAATAGGAATAGGAATAGGAATAGGAATAGGAATAGGAATAGGAATAGGAATAGGAATAGGAATAGGAATAGGAATAGGAATAGGAATAGGAATAGGAATAGGAATAGGAATAGGAATAGGAATAGGAATAGGAATAGGAATAGGAATAGGAATAGGAATAGGAATAGGAATAGGAATAGGAATAGGAATAGGAATAGGAATAGGAATAGGAATAGGAATAGGAATAGGAATAGGAATAGGAATAGGAATAGGAATAGGAATAGGAATAGGAATAGGAATAGGAATAGGAATAGGAATAGGAATAGGAATAGGAATAGGAATAGGAATAGGAATAGGAATAGGAATAGGAATAGGAATAGGAATAGGAATAGGAATAGGAATAGGAATAGGAATAGGAATAGGAATAGGAATAGGAATAGAAATAGGAATAGGAATAGGAATAGGAATAGGAATAGGAATAGGAATAGGAATAGGAATAGGAATAGGAATAGGAATAGGAATAGGAATAGGAATAGGAATAGGAATAGGAATAGGAATAGGAATAGGAATAGGAATAGGAATAGGAATAGGAATAGGAATAGGAATAGGAATAGGAATAGGAATAGGAATAGGAATAGGAATAGGAATAGGAATAGGAATAGGAATAAGAATAGGAATAGGAATAGGAATAGGAATAGGAATAGGAATAGGAATAGGAATAGGAATAGGAATAGGAATAGGAATAGGATAGGAAGTTAAAAGTAAAACATAAGCGTTTATGTTAAACATAAATATTAAAAATTCATTTCATTAAATTTATGCTTCTAAGATTCATCAAAAACTCAAAAATTGATAAAATATTTTGATTAATTATCTCCTTAGAAATTTTTTTAGACTAAGCTGATTCCTCATAGTCTTGCATTAATCTACCTTATCTGAATATCTACTATTTTGTTTCATATAAATGTGTATTTATATCAAATCTATCCACTTATGCTAAATAAACCTATACAAGAAAGATCAATAATTGTATGAAATGATGAAAGAATTGCCTAGACTAATCATACCCTCTTATAGTAGTTAAAGACATCACTAACGTGGGATTGTATTTCATCATAGATAAACCACCGAGTTTATAGTTAAATTATTATTGCTTCAATCTATCTTCTCATATAAACCGTCACGATTAAAGTTTCAGGCAAAAATCAATTTTCTATTTGTGGCTTCTTATATTACGAGTATGGTTTTGTTAAATTTGTGTATAGGTAAGAGTAATTTGTGACCTTAACCTTTGGCCACCACGTTTATGATTGGCCTACAGAAAATTAATATAATGAGTTTTGAAATTTCAAATAGATCTATAGCCAAATACAGAAGAAAGAAAATTAAGTTCTTAAATAGTTAATAGTGCCAAACTACACACCCAAACCATTTTCCATTGGTTATGTAGAGACTTCTCTAATTTGATGTAATATTTTGTTCTGCATAGTTGATTTTTTAAATCAATTTTAATTGAGTGATTATGTACATAAAAGTAGATTCTATTTTATTAATAAAATCCAATCAACTGGAAAATTGGTGAGTTACGTTGAAAGACATGATCAGTTTACATTGCCAATGAATTGTATAAAAAGTCAATGAAGTGAGAAAAAACATTGCCCTATTTTCCAATGTTGATTTTTCTTTCATTGATTTAATTTAAATTTAATTGTGTGAGATCTCACAGTGAATCAGCTTACATGTTTTTACCTTTTTTATGTAGGACTTACTTGACTTTTAAATATTGCGCAAATTCAGTAACGCGTTTAAATTCCATAATTTTCTCAGCCGGCAGCACAAAATATTGAATTTTTGTGCATGTGTATCTAGTACATCTGATCAGTGTAATGAGGTTACCATTGGTAGAATGAATCAATCAATTTTTAAATCAATCTTATCAAAGCACAGATTTTCGTTTTCGTGTGTTCCATTTGACAGAGAAAATTGGTTAAGATAATTTTGGTTTGAAATAAAATTTGCAGACACACAAATTTAAAGATAATTTTGGATTCAAATATAATTTGCAGACAAACCTATATTTTGAAGTTGAAATCATTCAAATTTCATCTGGTTGATACTTTAAAAACAATTTTTTAGTCAAATGGTTAACAAGTTTTAAATGAATGATTTTGATAAGTGGAACCCAGCTTCTTCTTTATTAATGCATGGAGCCAAATACCAAATTAATCAATTACTAGTGTTGTAAGAAGCGTAAAATTGAATTTCTAATCACAAAAATAATCTTATGGGAAAAAAAATGAAAGGAATATAATTTCCTTAATTTTCGAAGTGAAAATTTGGACGAGATTTACTGCCATTTTTTTAAATGACATAATAAGCGTTTCAAAAACTGTCCAACTTCTTAGAAAATCTTATTTCATTAAATTGAAAGCTGGTATATGGTAAATTTAAATTTCCTTCAAAAATTGATTTTTCTCCTACAGGATTTATGGAGCAGGATAACTTCGTGAACGTGTTAACGAGTGCGGGGGAGCTGTCAAATTCTCAGCTAAACATTTCTTAAAACTTGTATTAGTATTGGGGCTAAAAAGGCTAAATCTGCCGAAAAAATCCAAATCTTGAATCAAAAAAATCAATTTATTTTGCCCCATGGAATACAACAACAAGAGAAATTTGTGTTTTAACCAATGGAAAACTCCATTAAAGTTCAATATTTAAAGTTGCAATTTGTTCCAATTGGCCAGTTTATATTTACATAAGATCTTAAAAATGTCCTTTTTCTCAGAAATACTTACATACTTACTTAAGGTGGCGTTACAGTCCGGGCGGACCTAGGCCTCAACCAATATGCGTCTCCAGCCAGTTTGGTCCCTAGCTAGCTGTCTCCAGTTTCGCACGCCAAGTTGGTTGAGGTCCTCACCCACCTGAGTCGCGGTCTTCCTCTACTGCGCCGTCCCTCGAGATTGGATTCGAAGACCTTCCGGGCTGGAGCGTTGATGTCCATTCGCTCTACATGACCCAGCCATCTAAGCCGTTGGACTTTTATTCTGCTAACTAGGTCAGTGTCGCTTTACGTGTACAGCCCGTACAGTTCGTCGTTATATCTTCTCCTCCATTCTCCATCTATACGTACGGGACCAAAAATCACCCGAAGAATTTTTCTCTCGAAGCATCCTAAGACGTTCTCATCTTTCTTTGACAGGGTCCAGGCCTCAGCGCCATAAATGAGAACCGGGATGATGAGTGTCTTATAGATGGTGATTTTAGATGCTCGAGAGAGGACTTTACTTCTCAATTGCCTTCTAAGTCCAAAGAAGCAGCGATTTGCAAGAGTTATTCTTCGTTTGATTTCAGCGCTGGTGTCGTTGCCTGTGTTTATAGCGGTGCCTAGGTAGACAAAGTCTTTAACTACCTCGAAGTTATAGCTGTCCATGGTGACGTTTTGTCCAAGACGTCGTTGCTCAATGTCCTTTTTTGATGACAGCATATACTTGGTCTTGCCCTCATTGACCACTAAACCCATCTTCTTCGCTTCCGTCGCAATGCTCAAAAACGCTCCACTGACATCACGCTTTGATCTTCCAATTATGTCAATATCATCTGCGTATCCGAGTAATTGGATGGACCTTTGGAAGATTGTGCCTCTAGTGTTGACGGTTGAGTTTTGCACAATTCTTTCCAGAACGATGTTGAAGAAGTCGCATGACAGTGCATCGCCTTGTCTAAAACCTTTTTTGACATCAAATGCATCGATGAGATCTTTTCCGACCTTGATGGAGCAGCGTGCATTCTCCATCGTCATTCTGCACAAACGGATAAGTTTGACAGGGATGCCAAAACTAGACATTGCTCTGTAGAGCTCTTCCCTATGGATGCTGTCATACGCGGCTGGGTATCGATTTGAAGCTCCTGGGTTTTTTGCAAGATCTGCCGTAGTGTGAATATTTGGTCGATAGTGGACTTTCCTGGTCTGAAGCCACACTGATAAGGACCTATCAGGTTGTTGACGAACGGCTTCAGACGTTCACATAATACGGCAGACAGGATCTTATAGGCAATGTTAAGGAGACTGATCCCTCTGTAGTTGGCGCAATTTAAAGGATCTCCTTTTTTATGTATCGGGGAAACTATGCTGAGATTCCACTCATCGGGCTGGCTTTCTTCCGACCATATTTTGCAGATGAGTTGGTGCATGCTCCCTACCAAGTCATCGCCTGCTGCTTTAAATAGTTCGGCAGCGATGCCGTCAGCTCCAGCAGCTTTGTTTGATTTCAGTCGGGTAGGCGGAATTGTTGATCTGCGTCGCCGAGGTTGAGTGGTTATATCTCCCTTACAGCGGAATTCGGTTCGTCATCGCCTGCGGTTCTAATAGGAGGTTCCCCTGATCGTCATTACAGGCTTCGGTTCGTGGCTGGTACCCTTGGGAGGTTTATTTTACCTTTTGGTAAAATTTACGAACCTCATTCCTGTTGTGACATCCCTCTATCTCCTTGATCGCGCGCTTCTCATGCTCTCTTTTTTTTCCATCTAAGAAGCCGGTGTTCCTCTCTCCTCTTCTGCTCGTAAAGCTCGCGAGCAGCTCTGGTCCTCCTGTGCAGGGGTTTCGCTGTGGTGGCCGTGTGAAACCTAGCGCTTCAGAGGCGGCATCTCTGATGGCTGCAAGGCAATGTTGCCACTGGTTTTCAATGCTTAATGCACGCAGCATAGGACTCCTTAAGAGGTTACTAGAGACTCGATCGGAAAAGGACATGGCAGTCTCTTGCGATTGTAGCCGTCTAACGTCGAAACTTCTCACAGTACTTCTTTGTTT
This sequence comes from Eupeodes latifasciatus, assembly GCA_920104205.1. Classification (NCBI taxonomy): domain Eukaryota; kingdom Metazoa; phylum Arthropoda; class Insecta; order Diptera; family Syrphidae; genus Eupeodes; species Eupeodes latifasciatus. The sequence goes on from OV049924.1 coordinate 57,417,999, forward strand.
TCGCTTGGACCGGGATATCCGTTGCCGTACCTTGGCTACAACGAGGTAGTGGTCCGAGTCAATGTTGGCCCCTCGGAATGTTCGGATATCCTGTATACTGGAGAAGTGTCGTGCGTCGATCGCAATGTGGTCAATCTGGTTGACGGTTGATTGATCAGGAGATTTCCATGTCCCCTTGTGGATATTGACATGTGTGAACTGCGTACTAGCTACCAGAACGTCTCGCCCCGCAGCGAAATCGATCAGCCTGAATCCGTTGTCGGAGGTGGTGTCGTGCAGGCTGTATCTCCCGATTGTGCCACCAAAGATGTCTTCTCTTCCTAGCTTGGCATTAAAATCTCCTAAGACAATTTTAATGTCATAGCCAGGGCACTGTTCATATGTCTTGTCCAAGAGCTCGAAGAATATGTCTTTGGTGTCTTCATCTTTCTCCTCTGTTGGGGCATGCGCGCATATTAGGCTTATGTTGGCGAATTTAGCCTTGATGCGGATGAAACTCAAGACTTTTTGCCTGAGTCTAGTTCCAACAACAAATCCACACCCAAATAGACGCTGCCTTTGTTCTCGGTAGCAGTCGCCGTAGTATATATCGCAGTCTTTTAGTTTGCGTTTGCCCGGTCCATCCCATCGCACTTCTTGGATGGCGGTAATATCTGCCTTGCAGCAGTTTAAGGCTTCCGCTAATTGTTCGGCTGCACGTGGTCTGTTAAGGGACCTAACATTCCACGTACAGATCCGAAGTTCGTTGTCCTTATTTCGTTTGCTTGGGTTGTCAACAGTGAATCCGTCCGTATCCGAGGCTTGTTGGTGCTTCGCAACTAGAAGATTTTTACGTGGTCAGGAAGTCACCCTGACTGCACAACCCCCAACTTGGAAGGCCAGATCCTTAGTATAACTCCAAGGACGGGGAGCCGGATAAACCGCTCCTTATAGGCCTGGGCTCCGAATAAGTCGTAGAAGCCCTATAAGGTGTTCACCAAGTAGTTCAACCTTACTGTAACTGTGGACGCCATCGTTGATTCTATCTCGAGAATTCGTCCGCTGCCGTCTGGATAAGGAGAGGTGCCTTAGTGGAAACACCTCTCCCCCCTCTCTTGTTTGCTTCAGAAATATAAAACAAAAATTCTCATATACAAGTTTTTCAATTTAGCTATCAGAAATCTGAGGTGAAGACTTTAATGATTCGATTTCGAAGAATTAATCCATCGCACAATTCAAAAAGGATGAAAAGAAATGCAAAGCTTATTTGATGGCTATAGCTGAGAATGAATAGTTGTGTTTATATTTCAGTTTCCTGCTCTGTCAATCCTTATAATAAATCTTAGAAATATAAACTGGCATAAAATTGGCTACGACTGGACACAGTATTGCCAATTCACTCATTTACTTTATTTTCTTCATCCCCTTGAATGTAGATTTCTTAAATAAATCTAAATAAGCGCCACCTATTATTAAAAGTAATTTCAATTCTACTAATATAAAAATCATCTTAAAAGTTCTCTACATGGTCCAGATTTTGGCATATTCCTTAATATGTTTTAAAAACAATCAATAAAGTATTTTACATACAATTAAAAATGTATTTATTCATAATATAAACAAGTTCATATATGAGCCGTTTATTTTGAAAGTGGCATAAGTCACTTTTTTTTAAGTCGAGATATTTAAGATATTTGTTATACCGTTAATTACCAATACTTCTCTCGAAGAAATCTCAATAGTTCTTAACTTCTTGAGTGCAAATTTTTTAAAAATGAAAAGATACCGTTCAATTGTATTTAGTGTTGTCATTAACTCGATTTTTTTGAAAAAGTGACTTATGCCACTTTCAAAATAAACGGCTCATATATGTACAAAAATGACATTTCTTGTTAAAAATTTGAAAGTTCAAACTTCAAAGTCAATTTTGCTAACAATACTTGTTATGCTAAACGAACTAAATTGATTGTCATTCACCTAACGCCATCATATCTTCCATGTATTCGTTTTTCGTGTTTTTTATTTACTACATTATTGGCGCTAAAGTGTGTCATCAAGATATGAGCACCATAATATTCTGTCATAGCTCACTATTTGAATTTAATTATCCTAAAAGCATCTTAATGCGAAACCAACATGACACATAGGCAAACCTTTAAATATGACACTTTGAGATATATACTCGTAGAAGCGCAAACTTCAAAAATATACCAACGCCGCTGCTGTCTCACCGCGTGTGTTGCGTGCTAACACGATATTACTTACCGTAAAAAAAAAGTTTTTATTTTATTTTGTGTTTTTGTTCATTTGATATCATTCAGAATTATATACACTTGAACTTGAAAGTCAGCGACTTATATGGAAACAAAAACATCTCCTCCCTGAGCACACCTATGTATCTAATATTATAATATTAGCAAGCTTATGCTGGCTTGTCTTACATAATATTATTATGTCAAACCACATCGAGCATGCAAATCGTGCTGGCAATGCGTAAATATAATGTGTTGTGTATCTGTTTAATGTCCAGCAGCACCGAGAGTCTTAAATTAATTTGTTAGCACATTAAGTAAGCTCGTCGAATTAATTAATTTACTTACTTCATAAAACCTTGAGCGACAGCACTGAGTATAATAAAATTAAAGGAACTCTCGCTCTGTCTCTGAGGACCATCAATCATGACGTAAGCTGCTGTAAGGTAACGAACGCTAGCATGTACATTATATTCCTATTGCATTGGAATGACCTGTTCAGGTGTTAATAATTGGTCATCAGGTGTAGGTAATTTGAAACGCATGACATAAGCTATCACAGAAATGTCAAGTGTTCGACTGTTGGTCGTGATACGGTTGTTTGAAAAGGTGCCACCCAAGCCTAATGTTCACGTGTAAACGCTTGATGGAAATCATGGTTGGAAAGTGTACATAAGTATGTCTTATGCTCAGCACATTCAATGATCGCGTTCAAAGTCAAGTCAAGTTTGAGCTAGGAAAATATGTGTGTGTAGTCATTATTATGCGACTTGGAAAAAATGTTTGTTTATGTTAATTCAACTCTTGACCGGCTCGGCTGTCAAATGGGATGGCGCGGCGGTATAATGTTGTGTCATTGGGCGGCTTTGTTCTGAATGAATGGCGTTGTATTATTTGTCTACGTTGTCGTCGTCGTAGTTCGTCCTATCGGCGTTGTCAGTCAGCCATTAATTATTGATAAATGATTCAATAATGAATGTGTGTCATGATTGATTCTAATGAATAAAAATCTTAATAGGTGATTTTTGTCAAAGTGTAAAAGTTGAAACCAGTTTGACAGAATCGATTGGTTAGCTTTTTGTTGTATTTGCTTTTTTCTCCTGACTGAATTTTGAATGGAATTTTTTTTTCAATAAATATTAAGATATATTTATATAGTTTGATAAAACTCTCCATTAGATTTGGATACTTTATAACTTAATTAATTATAAGATCAGTGAATTTGGTTTTGTATATGCTTAATGCTTATTCATTAATTTCTAAGTAAAATTTGGACTGGTTAAGGAATGTTTTTTCTTTTTTCTTTTTGAATTATAATCTGGTTTAATGACACAATCAGTTTAAGGTTGATTTAGACTTTAATAATAAAATGGTGGGGCTAATTATGTTAAGTTATTGCGTTATTTTAATCTGAAGTTAAATGAATAAAAACAATCTGGTTTTGCTTTCATTATATCCATGAATATTCTCTATCTATAATTATGTGATTTCTGTCAATTCAAATAGAAGCAATAATTTTATTAAGCTTACACGACTGTCAACAAATTAACGAAAACAACGTTAAATAATTAGACGAGTATTTACAATTTCCAATTTACGTAATTTATTGTTGCTCTTTTAATTGCGTGAGAATTTGAAATGCAATCGAATCAAGAGCTTTCTTGAGATTTTGAAGATTTTCGACTCTTTAAAATCAATTGAGATAAGGAAATTTAAGCAAACTTTCGAAAAAAACAGTTTTAACGCATCTTTTTTATTTTAAATCATCAACACTGAGTTCTGCAACAATTTTAATTGAACTCCACTCTGTGAACACGATTGCATTAAACTTATTTCAATATTTTGTTAAATATTACTGAATCAGTCGCTTCAGTATCGCCGTTTTATCTGCAATTGAAGTGACAGTCAATCCACAATTCCGAAGTGCTTTCACACTTCTTACAAACGAAGAATTTGTCACATGTTCATGTGCACTATAATTATTCAATTTAACTTCAATTGAAACACTTAAAACAATTAATAAAATATCTAGTTGTGAATTTATCCCCAATTCAAGTTTATATGAAAATCCTGCATATAAATAAAGTTATACAATCTTATAGACGTTGTTCACATTGAATTTTTTTAAGAAAGCTAATTTTGACGTTTTTTTATTACACCTTGCTGTCACCCATAATAAAATAATAAAATATCTGATCCGCTTTCCATTCCCATCAAATGGGAGTATGTTTTAATGATGAGACGTCCAATGGCAACAAAGTCTAATGGACGATATAAAAAAATACTTATGACAGTAACAGCAGTGTTCAATACATATTTCTTTTTTATACTAAAAGTGGGTTTACATTTTACATGGACATACGTTCATGCATCTCCATAATGTAGAAAAAAGCAAATACATGTAAAAACCCAAAAATGGGAAAGAATACACCAGTGGTAACTTCATATTTACTTACTATAAAATACTATAACTTTTTGATAGTACAGTGTTGCAACAAGCATTCCCGAAAGTGTCAAATAAACCTAACAAAATCAAAGAGGTAGTAAGAAAATTGGAAAATATTTTCAGATAACCAAAAAATATTTGTTTCATAGCCAAACTTACCATTTATGAAAAAGAAACTTTCCGCACTGAAATGAAAACACAACGCTTTTTTAGAGTGGAAAAAAAATATAAAAAACCGCTATCCATATTTATTTAATATTAGAATTCCTGCGAACCGTCCTGTTTGCGACTTATAAGAATACTTAAAAAAAAAAACTATAAAACGTTTAATGGCTTTTGTTCGCAGAACGAACGCCTTACCTTCGTTAAGTTATTTACAATATTTTTATATAAGTTTTGTTTACCTTCTATTTATTTCTGGAACCATCGACTGCTGAGGTTGTAAGTCTCACGCAGTTCGATACAATTTTTTTTAGGAGTCAATTATGGCTATCACTTGTTTTCATTATTGAAACCAATGAAAATAGAAAACTACATTTTTAGCGAAAAATAAATTCGGAATTAAGCGGAAAACACAAAGCTACTTTTGTGTTAGCGCTGACAATCGTTACGCTTCTATACTTTCGATTGTACTTTGATTGACATCTGTCATTATTCAAATAACAATTCCCAAATTAAATGTGTTTTTAAATTTTGATTCTTTCAAAATAATAACAAATATCATGGATCTCAATAAAAAAGTGCAAAAAATTGCATTTATTGGGAAAATAGCATATGCAGCATATTGGGCATACGAAAACTATATCGATCTACTTGAAGAAGAGGAAGAAGAAAAACAGAAAAGACGTTGGTGGGTTCGTGAACTTAATCTAACAAGAGATGAGACCGGTTTCTTTGCTCAGAATTTTGAACAAATGAAAGAACGGGATCCAGAGCATTTTTACAAGATTATAAGAATGTCTTACCAGTCTTTTGAAATCCTTGGAGCTCTTATTGACCCCCACTTGGAAAAAACATGTTGGAGAAAACCGATCGAACCGAAAGCTCGATTGTTTTTGGTTTTGATGTAGGTTTTTAGTATTAATTCTTGTATTATTTTATTAAATAGAATAATTCTTCAGGTATCTATCACAAGGAGTACCAAAACAAGTTTTTGCCTGGATGTTTCGAATAGGTTATTCTACGGTAGCAAGCATCATATATGAAACATGTGACCTACTGTGGGATCATCTTATGCCCTTTTATTTAACCCCACCTAGTCAACACGATTGGAGACGAATCGCTTCGGATTTTGAAGTTCTCTGGAATTTGCCTAACTGTGTTGCTGCGATAGATGGCAAACATGTGAATATCCAATGTCCTCCTGGTGCTGGATCAGAATATTGGAACTATAAGGGTCATAACTCCATCGTACTTCTTGCCTCTTGTGATGCAAACTATACGTTTACTACGGTAGACATCGGAGCATACGGAAGCCAGAGTGATGGTGGAATTTTCAAAGACTCATCCTTTGGGAGGAAGATTATTGCCGGTGATATCAATTTCCCTCCGCCTAAACTACTTCCGAACTTTGACTTCTATGTCCTTATTATATGGTTGGAGATTCTGCGTTCCCATTAAAGACATACCTAATGCGGCCTTACCCAGGAAAAGTGTTAATTCCAGAGAAGATAAATTTCAATGAGAGACTTTCACGAGCCCGCCGCGTTATTGAAAACGCTTTCGGCATTTTGGTGGCTAAATGGCGTATACTAACGACAACCCTTAATATGCTGCCAAATAATGCAGATAAAATAGTTAAGGCTACAGTTGTCTTACATAACTTTGTAAAGCTAAATGACACAGCTTATTACTCTCCCGAGTTTGTCGATCGTTACGATAGGAACGACCAAATTATACATGGTCTTTGGCGAAGTGAGATTGCACCACTCTCAACATCCAGGTCATTGGGTTCCAATAACTCGTCTCAAGCTGCCTTTGTTATGAGAGATAAGATAAAGGAATATTTATTTGAAAACCAAATATAATAAAAATATACATACATATGTATATATACATATTTATAATTTAATATTATAACTGCATTTGTCATCAAAATAAATCATAAAAATTCAAAAATGCACATACATATCAATTTTTTTATGAAATTTGCCCTCTATCCCGGGAGGATATTGACTCTCTCCCACTCCTATTCGATTTTTTTCTGGTCTAAACTCAATCTACTTGTTGTAGTTTTTGGTGCATCTTATGTAGATGGATACATAAAGTCGGTACATAAAGTCGGTACATAATGAAAATTAATTTTTGTATCTTCTGCAAAAAAATTGAATTTTAAGCTAAAGACAATGATACAAATTACTTTAGTATCATCCCAAAAATCTGTTCAAAAAATCCAATAAAGAACTTTCATAAATTAGTAGATATTTATTATTAAAAAAGGAACTTCAGAAATCACAGATCTGGTACATATACACAAAATTTTCAAATCACAGATCTTTATAGGACATTTTGAGCTCATATAAATAATGAGCTTATAGATAATAATAAAAACTTATTTGTCGTTGACAGACTGTAACAGCTCTTTATTTATGAGCTCAAAAATTTGGGAATGTAATCGAATCCTAGTTAATTCCGGCAACCTCTTCATCTTATTCCCCATGTTTTGCATGAACTGCAAGTCTATGTCTTCATTGGCAGGCTCAGTAAGATGAGAGACAAGGGAGGTGCTCAACCCATCCAGGAAACTTTTAAAAGTTTCCTCCGCTGCCTTGCGCTTGATGCCGCTTGATTTCTTCGGTGACGCAGTCACCGCGGCGCTCTCTGCTAGAGGAACTTCGGTGTTTCCAATTTGTCTACAAAAAGAAAAGTAAACAAATTATTGAAATTAAATCTTAAAGATTATACATAATACACATACTTCCTGGTAAGGAGCGAAGGAATTAAAAATTCCAGGGAATCATACAGCTCCCATTTGTCATCTGGCTCAACGATAGCTGCACTGCGAGATGGAAGCGAAGTCATACATCGGTGCTCTCTTGTGAATCTGTCCCTGAGACTCCTCCAACGTTGCTTACAATCTTGAACTAAAAAGGATATAATTTGGCATTGTTTGTATCCATTTGAGGTAGCATGTAATATAGGGAAATACTTTACCTGGTCTTTTAAGTTGGGCGCTTATTTTGTCCCAGGCGACGGCTCTTTTTGTCGCATTTTTATATGATCTTGACTTTGTATTAAAAAGGTATTCTTCCTCCTTTACCAAGGATATCAAATTCTCCTCAAATGACATTTTAATAATTTGTTTTTGTATGATGTATTTAAAGAATTTTTGTTTTTTTTTTTCACAGTGAATTGTTTTGCTTCACTTACTTTGAAAAACATACACAAAGTGACAATTTAAGACAAAAAACGCTCAAAAGTAGAAAATATTTCAACCGCTTATGCCGCGTTACGTGTATGTTACGTTCTCTTTACGATTGTCGAAATAAAGGATGAGCTTAAAAGCAACATTGTGATAGGTTGTAAGCGATTTGTATGGTTCAACTTTAAACTTCACTCAACGCTAACACAAAAATATCTTTGTGTTTTCAAAAAAAAAATTCGGATTGATTTCAACGATAGCTATAACTTGTCCCTAAAGGAAAAAGGTTGGTAAACCTGATTTTCTTTTATCTCGAAATTCTGCTCGAACTGCTGTTCAACGTACCCAACCTGATAAGCTGTCAAAGTCAATGATTTTCTTTGTTATGTTCATTATCGGAAGTGTGGTCTAAGTTGCCAATACAGTTGAAAAGTTTATATTTCTAAGGTCTCTAAGATTTCCGTATTCTCCTACTCTGTTAATTCGTTTCAGAAAATTCTCAGAAATCTTAGAAATATAAATTGGCCAAGTATGATGATAGTTCACGTTCATCTGAGTAATCAGATAAAAAGTTGAACGCTATGTTAGTGCCTAGGACTGTCATGCCATATGTCTTCAGTTCGATCCTCCAACAGTAATTCTTGTCATTAAAAGTGACTTCTCAAGTTAGGCGTTCGGATTCGGAAATTGTTGAGAGTTGTAAGTCACTAGGCCCTAGTTTTCTGCTGTTCAACTGTTTTAAGTCCTCTTTTTCATATGACAACTGTCAAATAAAAAAAAGCTTTTAGAATACTTGTATTTAAAAATTCAGTGTTTAATAAAATAAAATAACGTTTTGAGGTCGAAGCATCAATCATACCGTCAAAGCTTCAACATTTTGTATTTTAACCAATTTTCATTTGAAGTTAAATTATTTGACTAAATATTTGTTTCTTTTCTTCCATAGTACACATTCCTGCTAGTTCTAGTCTTCTTGCTTGAGCTAATTATTGGTGGTCTTGCATATTTCTATGAAACACAACTTGAAGATGAATTAAAACGAACTCTTAACAAGACATTTATTTCAAGCTATGGCATCGATGAAAGTCGAACAATAGCAATTGATCGAATGCAACAAGAGGTAAACACTAAATTAACATTTATTAATAATTATTTTTTTCAAACCATCCATCTTCATTTATTACCTTAAAAACAGTACAAATGTTGTGGTGCCATTCGTTTCGAGGATTGGAGATCCAGCGAATGGTTGTCTTCCAATCGAACAGATTTAATTCGACCTACAAACGGTCGAGTTGTACCCGATTCCTGTTGCGTTACTTTAACGGATAATTGTGGACTTCGGGATCATCCGAGTAATATTCCTTATACGGTAAGTTTCTATCTTTTTCAACTTTCAAATTCTCTCGAAATACTTTCAACTTTTTTGTAATTATTTTATCCCCAGGGCTGCATCTATCAATTTTCTGACGAAATGCGCCGACATCTAATCATTCTCGGAGCTATTGGTCTAGGCATTTGCTTAATTCACATTATCGGAATGATTTTGTCATGTTGCTTATATGTGAAGCTAAAAGATCCAGATGATGATTGACAATTACCTGCGGCTCGGGTCTACGATTCAAGTTTCTTGAATGACTTTAGTAGACCTGAGTCGCAGTTTTTACCAACAACTAGTACACCAATAAATACTGCTGCAACGTCTGATGATATAAGTCTCATTTATGGCAATGGAACGTGTCCGGTGCACACGACAAAAAAGCGAATTCGTTTTGCTAACGGTACAAATGGTGTAGGAAGTAGTAGCACCATCAGTAGTAACAATCGTCGTTACGATTCAAATAATATTATGGACGATAGTTTACATCCGATGGATGTGAGCTTATAGAAATGATAATAAAATGTATTTTATTTTGTTGTTTTTTCTTTTGTTCTGTTTAAAAATTAAAAGCCATATCCGACGCACGGTTGTTGATAATTTTTGCTATATGTAATTAATAATTGTTTTTGCGTCACATAAATAGTGTACATTTTTAAAAAAAACACGTCTTCTTAGTAAAAGTAAAACAAAAACCAACACACACACTTAATGTCAATGTGATATTTAATTTTAAATTATAAATTTTAATATAAAAATATTGTAAATGTGTCTTTATAGTTTTAAGAGTACGAATATAGTCATAATTATAAAATAAAATGTTATTCTATTCTAAAAACAAACATTTAGAAATTTGTATAAAAAGATTAAACATTAATAATTTTATTTATCTAGACCAGTACTTACAAAACTTTTAATCTCCATAACACCAGTTTAATAAAAAAAAATCTATAATTTATAATTTACTATCGTTTCTATGTAAGCAATTTAAAATATTTTCTGATAATCTCATTGAAATTATTTTGCTGTTTTTGATTGCACGGTTATGTTTTTGAAATTTGTCAAACACATTCCAATATATTTTAACCATGAAAGAAATTATAAAATATATCAAATTTTGTACCTAGCACATTTTAAATCAATGCACCAGAAACAACAGTCATAAAATCAATAAACAGACCTATTTTGTACGGTATGGGACACAACTCCAAGTGTCATATCCTCTTTAAATTAAAAACACACTACGTAAATTTTACAAAATTGTCATTTTGACGTTTTTAAAAATGAGAGCAGGATATATGTATGTACATATATATGTATATCATTCTGTTGCTGATAAATTTGGGTATGGTACGAGTATAACTGTCAAAATTTGACATTTGATTCCCTTCTCAGCCTACTCATCGGATAATGTAATTGATGTTATTATTTTCTAAGAAACTTCAACATGTACTTAGAAAGTTAGAAGAACGTCAAGACGAGATGTTTGTTTGCTTAGTTTAAAAATGGTGATGAGATATTTTTAAAATTCACAATAATCTTTTTTTTGACAGGTCATAACAATCAAAAGCAACTGTCACTTTTAATTTAAAAAATCCTTTGTCATGAAAAGAAATATAAAATGCTTGTTTTTCAAAATTCCAATTTTTGTTCATTAGAATTTTAATAATTAGTTATAGAAATTCAGTTGTCATTGAAGTAGTTTAAGTCAATTTTTATGACAAGTTTGATTCGTTTTCAAAAAGTCTAGAGACCATTATATTCTTCCGAGCTAACCTATTTTTCTGCCTGTTTGTTAATACAACTATTATGATTTTACAAATTTACACAAAATTACAGAAGTAAAATGCTTTCAGAAAATATTTTAAAACTTAACACTCACATCGCATCGAAGTGAAGAAAATAATATATAAGAAACAATAAAAATTAATAACAAAATCGAATCTAAACACAGAGAAGAGCTTTAACAAAATAAATATTAAATTAATCTTAAATAAATTATTTAATTTGTATCTATTTTTTTTAATAAATTGTTGTAGTTATAAATAAGACTTTTTAAATCTTAAAAGAATTTAAATTGTAACATAAAATTAATTTGAAACATTTTGTATAATAAATCTTCTTAATTATAATTAATTATATTTCTTCTTCGAGAAACCAAAAAAAAATTGCAGAATTTTTCAAAAAACTGTTGTTAAATTTATTTATGTATTTAATAAAATAATGTAATACAAAGGAAAATATCAAATTGTTTTCACTGATAATTTCTTAACCAAGCTTATTAGATTTTAATAGGCTTCACTTTTTCTCTTAAAAAATAACTTATAAACTTGCAGGTCACTTTGAAGCATTACGTAGTCCAATAACCTCGATCATTAGTCCATCTGCAATATTGATATATTTTATAGAAAATTATGTTCGTGCAAATTTTTCTTTACGAAATTTATAAAAAAAATAATTCAACTTTAAGACAGAACTAAAATTACTCACTCAAAAATAAACCTTTTGTTCTAAAGTTAAAAATTTGGCCACTAGGTTAGTTTTGACAAGGAAGATCAAAAAAAACCAAAAAGTAAACGCTCCATAGCTAATTTGGACTTATCTTTGTTTAATGTCACTCATAAAAGAGTTTACATTAGAGATTAGATTCTTTTGAGGCGACTCATTTTGACGTTTCATCATTTCATTTCACTGGCAGTTCTGTTAAACAATACAAAAAACAAAGCTTCTTGTGACACATATTTGCTTTTCACCATGAGGTGAAAATGAAATACAAGAAAGAAACGTCAAAATGATTGCTGTGGAGTAATTCAAATGTATTACCATTTGGGAATCAAACTTATGTAACAAAAATTTCTAACCCAATCGGCAAATTGTTTATAATTTTACATAGAATTTACAAAACAAAAATACAAAGTTCACTCGTAGGTAATAAAAAGTGCACCCAAAGGACGGGATCTTGTGGAAAGAGAGGATTTTCTCTGTTTTGGTTTTTCATATTTGCTCAAATTTTCAAATGATAAACTTTAAATAAAAAAGAAATTAAAAAATACAAATTAAATATTATATACGAGTAATATATGGCCGACCTAAAATCACTGCAACTACTGCTTTCATCGAAATCTAAATAATTCATAGTCACAGGATAAGGCTCTTTTGGTATAAAAGGTCTTCGATCCCTGCATGGTAAATAGAGTGGGTAGGCAGCATATTTTATAAGTTTTGTGATATCATCACTCTTCTTTTCCAGAGATCCTTTCCGTTTTTTCTTATATCGCTTCTGGAGAATTCGGATATATTCTATAGTTATTTTCCACCATTGTTTTCCTCGAGGATCCTCGGTAGAAAACAAACTCGACTGTGGGTATACAATTTATTTTAGTACAAATTTACTTTTTTCTATCAAAAAAAGAAAATACAAAACTTACCTCATAAGAATTTTCGCGATGGAGCTTTGAATGTCGAGTGCATTGACGTCGTGTTGAATTAAATGTCAGACTTCTAGATTTGACAGTTGAAATTTTTCTTACATTTGATCTTATGCAACTGGCATGTGTTGGTTGATTTAGACGCTGGATCTGTAAATAAACAGTTTTAAAGCAGTTTAAAGAGAGAGTTGAACAATTTTTGTTCAATGTTTGATCGAACCGTGGTTGAACCTTAATTAAACCAATTAAGTTAACCTAAAGCAATATTCACATGAGCACGACCAACGACCAACGAATGAACGAATATTCGTCGATTTTGACATTTCTTTCACATTCGTCGCGAATGAAGTTTGACAGCCGAACACCATTCACCACCGAAACCAAAACAAGAATGATTTTTTTAGGTTAAGTACGCGCGATTATTTTATTCGTTGCGAGTGTGGATAATGTGGAACGCGAATAAAGTTTGACAGTTCGTATCAGCTACAATTTTTTTCGCGACGAATAAATTTGTTTTCTTAAATTTATTAATATATGATATTGAAAAGTAAAAGTATGCATCATAAATCAAATAGAAACTATATTGCTATCGTTATGTTAAGAATTTGTGTGGAAATATGTCTTCAAACGTATAATAAACTCACATTTTGTAATTCATTCGTCGTTCGTTGGTCGCGCTCATGTGAATACCACTTAAGGGCCCTTTCACATTAAACGAATCCGAATCAATCAGAATCACTCCGAATCAAGTTGAATCTGATTCGTCATCTCCAGTCTTTCACACCAGCTGAATCAACCTGAATCTGTAAAAATCCTTTCATCTTCTATTTTTTCATATCGCACTATTTTCTTTAAATTTTAAAATTAATACCTCCACGTCCATCTCGTATGGTTATTGATTCAAGACTGACCGGACGAGGAATCTGACAGGTTTAATCAAGTGCGACCTCGAATCAAACCTGATTGAACCAGTCTGAAGGCGGGAAAAGAATCCCTTCACATTTAAACGGAGCGCTCGAAGCCGAATCTTGGTCAATCAGATTCAACTTGATTCGGAGTGATTCTGATTGATTCGGATTCGTTTGGTGTGAAAGGGCCCTAAGCTGAAGACTTAGAATTATAAAACACTGAACTTCGAATCTCATTCTCACCAAAACATCCTGTTCGCCCTTGTTACTGCTTCTTGCCACTTTTGGTGTAATCGGTTTTTTCACTTCAACTTTCTCGGGCTTCTTCGACGATGATTTTGATTTGGCACTTTTGTCACGATCATTCTTACCAAATAAACCTCTTTCTTCAGCCATTTTTATTAAATATTTAGCATCCAGACGAGTTATTTCTTTCCTCTGAACCAGCGCAATATAACAACCCATGCTAACAATTTCCAAACAATCATCCTGATTCATACAGACATCGGGAATTTTCGTCATTTCAAATTCATCAGTTTTGGGAACTTTTATTATTTGCGAGTAGTCTTCTATGGTTTCCTCGGATTGAAAGGAATTCTCACGGCTGTCAATACGCAACTTCGATTGCTGTGCATCATCTGTCGGTTTGTTTGTAGTTGCACTAGACGCACCTCCAGCTGTTCCTTTTCGGGGAGATTGCGTTTTTCCTGAAGCTGGAATCGTCACTTGCTCAGCTTCGGCTAGAGCTTCAAGTCTCTTGAGTTCCTTGTAGTACATGAGATGCTTTTCAAAGGCATTTTTATTCACATGCTCTACGGCCCTTTCAACCATATCCTGATTTTCACAATCGACAATAGAATGCGTTTGGTAAAGAACAAATTGTACTTGAGGCCGAGACATCGCCAACCTTAAAGTCTCCCTCTGTTCCTCTAGAATCTGTGCTACTCGACTTCTGCCATCATCACCAATCTCGGATTCCGTCATAACTTGCAACATATTTAGATCACCTCCACGACTGCAGATCAAATCGATTGGATCTGCAACCGCACTGAAGGAGTTCGGTGGAGTTGCTAGAATTCCCACAACTGTTCCGAATTTTTGTACTTCCAGAGAAATCGATGCAAATGGCTCTGCAAAGAGTCGAATATTTCGTATGCCCAATGTAGCCATGTATAGTTTATATTCTGCGAGCATTGCACCACACCCATAAGCGAGGAAATCACCAACCCGATTGATGGATCTGAACAGGGAAGCTAGATAAGCTGTTGATCGTGGCGAAGAGACATGCGTTTGAACAACATCACCATCAAGCTCATAGTGTTCAAGCAATTGGGAAACTATCGCTGGAGCAAGGGCGAATGTTCTGTCCTGAAAAAGAAATTCATGGAGTGTTGATTTAACTTGAATTTTTAATCATTCTTACCTGCATGATCATGTAATGGTTTCGTATAAAATCAGTCTGTGCAAAGGCACTCCTATCAAGAGGAAGTATCGAAAGAAACAATGGACAAATTCTATCCCATTTATATTGATTTTCCTGCAAAGGTTGCTCAGTCAAATGATCTCCTTGAACCACCTCTGTAAGGCCAAGCTTTTTGAGATATGTTTCTGCTATGATTTTGTTTCTAAAGGAAAGAAAAAGCAATGTATTACATTGAAATATGATCAATTGAAAATCCCACATTGGGCGCCACTTCATTACTTTTCCATGTAACTCATAAACTACTTACTCTAATAAAAAAGGATTTATCCAACCTGATACAATTGGATTTGCTGCAGCAATGGCTACTTTTTCATTTTGTAAATGTGTTGGCAATAATTGCGACAGCTCCAAAGCTCCATTTCTTATGCGCATTCGTGATATGGAAGCAGCTAATCGGATACGATATTTCCATAGACAATCAGCTATATCTATGAAAGAAATATATTTCAATGGAAAATTTGTTTGAAATTGATTAAAAAACGTATTCCAAAAATTACCATAAACTTGAGCTTCTTTGTACAATCTATTTTGAAGATCGATTTCTTCGGATTTCCTTCTGAGAAAATGTCTTGTAAATAATTCAAAAAGCATCAACCAAATACGATTTTCATCACCCATCAGCTAAAAATTATATTTTATTTGTATTATTTATTGGAAACAGCTCATTCAGATACTTACCTCTGGATAATGAGCATAAAAAGATACATCAGTCAAAGCGTTACTCATCACAACCTTATCTGGAGAAGTATAAGAAAATTAAATCAATTCTATAAAAGAATATAAATAAATGCGACCTATAAAATATATTATTGCATGCAAATCACAACAAAATCACAATTCGATATTGGAAATAGAATAAGCAATTATTTATGTACATAGCTTATATCGTTAACTATCAAATCGCATGTTAATAAAATTGTTTTTATTTTTGTTCTCTTTCACAGAAATGTATTGAAAAGTAATAAGGACACGAAAATGTATTAATAATAAGTATTGGCTGAGGTTGCAGACTGATGAATAGCTTAGCTATCGGTGCCCTTCCCTAAGTATTTTTTGGAATGCGACAAAAATGCAAATGAAGAATTTTTAGTGTACTTAAATGGTAAACAAAAATAACTGGAGGGAGCCACTATTTTCAGTTAAACATACCTAATGCCATTTTGATTTTTAACGAACTGTCAAAATTAAAAATGAAAATGTCAAATAAAAAAATAATTGTTTGTCTGTTTTTAAACACGAGGCCTCACAATCAAGGATGTTTCGGCTATATTATCCAAAAAAATTAAAATACCTGAAATTAATAGGAATTACACAATGGCTGCGTTCAATCTCGTGTTGGATAGGGTATCTTGGAAAGGTGCAGTTTTAGATACCTTGTTGAACGAGTTGGATAGCTGTATTGAGATAGCTGTCAAAAAATAAAAACAACTTTCAGCTGTTCACAAAAAGCAGAGAAACATTTTAGCTTCGAAGTCAAAATTGTTGTAAGATAAAATATTTAAGGGATAATTCAACTGATTCGTCGGACGATGATGAATTGATAGGTGCGTAACAATTTAATAAATAAGAGATAAATACAACTTCAACTAACATTTTGTATCTTTTCGTTTACCAACAAATACAAAAGGCTGAAATCAATTTTCAAGTTTCTTGAAATTCAACCATGTGTTAAATCAGCTGTTTTGTCAGATACCTACATACCAAAGAAATTCTTGGATACCTTTGGATTCCTTTTTTGACATCTCAGCTGTTTTACATGTAAAACACTAACAAAAAGGTATCCGGATACCCTAGTTTGTTGTCAGTGTCAAAAGTGACAGTAGCCATTTTAGAAGCTGTCACATTTACATGTGGTTGTCTGTGATTTGTATTTGGGTTTATGTTCACATTTATTTCTTTTAACGAGATTCAAGTCATCATGTTGTCCCGCTCCCACTCTTAAAAACAAATTAAATGCCTGATTTAATTTCCTATGTCTTTTTAACTATCAAGTGATAAGGAAATACTTAATAATACTTAAGGAAATCAAATGGTTGGGCTGACAAGAAAACAATGTTGACACTGTCACAAGTTCCATTAATTTTATTTTTATAGAGTTGTTCAATTCATATATATATTCAACTTGAGTGTAGATTTCGTTTTCGTGGCGTTTGCTGTGTGGCACCTGGCACCGCGCCGCCGTGCATGCCGACCTGCTGGAACCACATGTCGTCTAGGTCCATATGGTTCAATGTTGGCCATAAGAAATTACTTATCATCGTTATGTAGCGCTCGCTGTTGACGGTGACCGCCTCTCTAATGTCGTTTTCAAAAAAGTACGGACCAAGTACGGCGCCGGCCGGCCCAAAATCCACACCAAACGGTCACTTTTTGAGGATGCATTATCACCTGGTGAACCTCGCGTGGGTTGGTGTCGTCCCATATACGGCAATTTTGCTTGTTAACACAGCGAACAAACGGCGCGGCGTTGTCTATGGTCATGAACTTTGAGCTCCTGGGTCAGTTGGATCTTGTACGGGTGTAGGCCCAAGTGCCGACGCAAAATTTGCCAAGTTGAAGTCTGCGAAAGGCCGAGTTCTTGTACACGGCGAGGAATAGACTGCCTCAGGTTCTGCTGTACACTTTCACGGACCGCGGCGATGTTCTCAGTCGATCTTGCATTCCTTGAACGTACGGGTGTTGGCTGATTGTTTACTGAACCGGTCGTCTCAAATTTGGCCACCTAACGTTGAAGAATCATCTACCGTATAATGGGCGCAATGCAGGCAACGTCGTGTAGTTTGCCATGATGATTTGGCATAAACAAAAGATTTGACAGACGTCACCAAAACACGGGGCGCCAAAATATACCCGCGCCAAAAAGCCAATAGTATGCGGACTTGACAAGAATTTAAATAAATAGCACAAAAAAATGACTAAAATTTTAATCAAATTTACATACATAATTAAAATTTAGCTAAACTGTACTTTTGAAACTAAGCTCGATCAGATTATTGAGTAAATGTCTAATGAAAGCAGGAGATACATTTATCTTCATTTTGTTGAATGACCTGTCAACTGTCACTTTTAAGTTTGAAATAAAGATGGAAATGTCAAGAGCATCACTGATGTCGTAATTAAAGAAAATAAGAAAATATTTCTATTTGTAAGAAAATAATTCTTCTATGTAAGTCTCTTAGAATTTTCTTTAATTTAGGGCACACTTGAAATGAAAAAGAAATTTCCACAAGAAAAACAAAATATGTACTCACATCTAAAGACATCATAAATCAACGAATAAACCCTGCGCATCTCATGTTCATCGCCAAATTCTACCGGAAGTGGTGGTTTTCTCAACAATTTCGCTGCCTTAGCTATATTCTCTAATGGCCAGCTTCCAAGTACATCCGCATCAATGAATTCAATAGGTTGATCAGGAGCACAACGTTTTCGCAAATCGAATCTTCCATTTGGCGTCGATGATGGACTGAATTTTTCAATCACAAAAGTTGGGTCGAAAATTGGTCGTTCTTTTCTTCTGGTAATTTCCTCGAGTGTCCTACAAAACGTAATCAAAACCATGTTACTCGTATCATAAAATTATTCTATCACACAATTTAATTTATATGTCAATTTATGTACACATTTTTCTTTTCAGAACAAAACAATAATTTTTAGGGAGTTATTTTTTGTTCACTAACATTCCACTTTCTAGAGCTTCGTTGACTTTCTTCTGAACCTCGAGAAGGCGATGATAGACTCTTTCAAGCCATTCTTCGTCACTTGGCAGATAAATTATATCTTTAGCCAATTTACCCTCAGTTTTGCGTTTCACATCCTCCGTGGCTATTAATTCACGGAAAATCTTTGGATAGACAGAGAATATGTCAGCTAAACTCAAAAAGAACAACTGGTTGGACATGATGAGAGTTCTCCTCCAGAATTGTCACTGATTTGAAACTTCGTGAAAATAATATCGCGACAAGTTACCTTGTTAGTGGTCTTCTTTAAACTGATTGATCCTTTGTTCGATTCCCGACAAAAGCCTTAAACCTACCAACTTAATACATATTCGAAAAAGGGAAATAAGGTTTGCGTGACGCTGCCTATCGAAAACCATGATAAATATCCTTCAATATACGGAACACTTTCTTTACTACACGCTGCTGCTGGTTGCTTATGGGTGGCCGGGAGTTAGTAGTTTGAAATCAGTTTGGGGGCAAAAAAAATATATGCCAAGTCAGGAGCTAGGGCAATATATTCTTTGGTGGATTTTTTGTCAACTGGATTCATTATACAGAACTTCATGTATGAATAGTTGGCACAGGTCGGGCGCGAAATAAGTTAGTTTATTTTTGTCCCCCAAAGGAAGGACTGGCGCTGTGTATGCATTCGTGTCGGAGAAATTGATTTTGAAGGTTAACAGGTAGTGGCTGCAGGATTGTCATGTGCTCTAGAGGTATGCATACAGCTGTGAGCTCACTTTTACTTTCAGGTACGAACAAAGGAGGGAATATTACTTCATAATAATGACGCCAACAAAAACACCTCATGGAGTGCCATAAGTTGGAGGAAAGTTATAAGGAATATTGAAAACTATATAAAGGAATGCCTATCGCTCTATAAACTTTGAAACAAGCTATAGTGGTATGTATGTATGGTATGGTGTTTGAAAAGTGCAGGAAAAGTTAATTAGAAATATAACTTATCTTCTAAAAACATAAGGTCATCAAAGATGTTTGCTTTCCTTTCGTGTGAATGAAGAAATTCTGAAGGAAGAGAGGTTTCAAAAAGACATACGTAATTGGCTCTCATTCCCTCAAAAAAGTAAGGCTGGTTTATATCACAATTAACGAAATTCTACACTGAATTCTTTAAAAGCGTTTATTTTTTAATCTTTAAGGTAATTGGAGTAAGACACTGGCGCAAAATTATAGACATCCTATTTTAAGGGTCTATAGACTTTTCACACCAAGTCCAAAACCCGGTTTTCGCTAAATTATCGGTTTTGGCTGAAAACCTATGTACATCGAAATTTCAAGTTTTCCCATAGGTACATTTTTGATAAACTACAAGTATTCGTAAACCACAAGTTTTATATGAAACCTCTCGAAAACTAGTAGCAATTCAAAGTTGAACTAAACAAACAAACCTTTCGAAACATTCAGCACTCAAATTAATGTAAACAAAACAAATATTTCATTTTCAAATAAATTTGGTCGTGGTAATATTATTTATACAATTTCCTTACAAAATAAAAATTATTGCTTTTTGTTTTTTTATTTACAGAATATGGAAAATTTGCCAACGTCGAGAATAAACCCGTAACTATTTGCGGCACTGGTGGTTCTTTTATGATCCTCCAGAGTTTTAAACGCTCTTTGTTAAGCGAGGAACCGGAATTCAATATGGCTACTGGCGTGACGACCCCAAGGACAAGGAAGACTTGCTCATAGTTCGTAATGACGTTTCCAAGGGATGCGTCTTTGAACTCGTCGCCACAAATATGTTCGACGCTTTCACTTACTACCTGGAGAAAGAAACTAGAAGACTTTTCAACGTCGCCAAAAGAACTAGGAAAGAAGCTGATTGGGAACATTATAAGGCCAGTCAACGTATTTTTAAGGTCGAAACTCAACGGGCAAAACGTAGCTCATGGATGGCCTTCTGCGACGAAATAGAAAGTACAAATGTATCAGCAAGACTCAGGAAAATTCTGACCAAGGATTCAGTCGCTCTAGGATCCCTCAAAAAACCTACAGGCAGCTGGACTGAATCCGGTGGCGAAACGCTTGAGCTCCTTGTGAATACTCACTTTCCTGGCTGCGTAGCTGATATCCGCAGTCCAGAAACAGTCTCATACAGAAACCCTAGTACCATCGGATATTATAACGGAAGAAAGGATAAAATGGGCCATTCACTCCTTTTCCCCGTACAAATCCCCTGGTCTAGACGGAATCTTCCCTATGATGCTTCAGAAATGCATAAACCTTATCATCCCACACCTATATAGCATTTTCAATAATAGCCTTAAATGGGGGTATGTTCCCTTATCGTGGCGTGAGGTAAAGGTAGTTTTCATCCCTAAGGCTGGTAAACCTAGCCATACGGAGGCCAAAGACTACAGACCCATTAGTCTAACATCGTTTATTTTGAAAACTTTTGAAAGGCTAATTGATATACACATCCGAAGCACCCTGAAACCGGACTATATATCGGAATTTCAACATGCCTACATTAAAGGAAGAAGCGTTGAAACAGCATTGCACAGTGTTGTCAGCGTCATAGAGAAATCACTGCATGACAAGGAATACACCCTTGCAACGTTCTTGGATATTGAGGGAGCCTTCAATAACGTAAAGAACGAAACAGTAAAGCAAGCCTTGGACGACCACAAAGTCGAAAAAGCAATAACACAGTGGATAATGTGTATGCTCAGAAAGAAACAAATTAACTCTGAGCTAGCGGAAAAAAGGGTGAGAGTAACCACATCCAGAGGCACCCCTCAGGGTGGAGTTCTCTTACCGCTACTTTGGGTTCTTGCATGAACGGCATACTCTCTAAATTGAAATCAAGTGGAGTAAGGATAATAGCCTACGCTGGTGATCTTGCCTTACTAGCGACTGGCAAGTTCCTACCCACTATCAGTGAACAAACGGAATACGTACTCTCGTTGGTAAGCAAATGGACTAGGAGCTGTGGGCTGACAGTCAATCCAGCTAAAACAGAACTAGTGCTATTTACTAACAAGCGCAAAATACCTGATTTTAAAATTCCTTCAATTGAAGGCTGCCCTCTTAAAATCTCTGATCACGCAAAGTATCTCGGTGTGATCTTAGATAAAAAACTAAATTGGGGCCTGAACACCAAAGATAGATTCAAAAGGGCATCGATTGCCTTTTACTCCTGCAATAGAATTTTCGGGAAAACCTGGGGACCAAACCCTAAAATTATCAGATGGATGTATTCGGCAATAATTAGACCAATACTAACCTTTGGTAATTTGGTATGGTGGAAAGCTTTAGAAAAGAGCACAAACCTGAAAACTTTGACAAAAGTTCAAAGACTTGCGTGCACTGGCATTACGGGAGCAATGAGATTCACTCCAACTGCGGGACTGGAAGTTATACTCAATTTGATTCCCCTAGACCTCTTTGTTCAAGAATCTGCGGCCAAAAGTGCCCTGAGACTTAGTCAAACTAAAGTCTGGATAAACAGTTCCATAGGACACGCCCAGATCCTTCATAAAATTATGGGTCATAAGTAATACAGCAGACTATAAAATACCCGTACTTGATTTTCATAAACCATTCCAAGCTGCCATCCCAAGCAGAGAGGAATGGATAGATAATATACCATACTCCAGTGAGTCGTCAATAGCTATCTATACTGATGGCTCTAAAACGGACACTGGTGTAGGGGCAGGCTTCTATTCTGAATCTCTCAAGTTGACCGCCTCGCTTAGGCTTCCAAACCACAGCAGCGTCTTCCAAGCGGAGGTCCTGGCAGTGACAACAGCTGCTAAAAAGGTATCAATGATGGCGATACCACGAGCTGATATCACCTTTTACATTGATAGCCAAGCGGCAATAAAAGCTATTACTGCAACTGAGGTAAAATCGAAGCTTGTTTCATGCTGCCGCGAAGAGCTTAAGGTTCTTGGCGCACAGCACAACATTAGACTCTGCTGGGTCCCAGGCCACAGCGATATAGTAGGCAACGAGAAAGCCGATGAATTAGCAAGATTAGGGTCAATGCTTGACGTAAGCCAAGCTCAGCTAGTTAGCATCCCTACCTGTTATTTAAAACAGGAAATCTCAAAAAGAATAACAATTAAGGCCGATGAAAGGTGGAACCTTCTTGACACCTGCGGCACTACAAGAAAGATCTGGCCCTGTTTTAACAAACAAAGAACGGAAAGAATTATGCAGCTACAAAAGGGATCACTTCGATCTCTTGTAAGCATAATCACCGGACATAATCTGTTAGGTTATCATATGAAAAAGATGAGAATCAGTTCAGATGATCTATGCAGAGGATGTGGTGACGAGGAGGTGCATGAAGATACTTCGCACTTTCTGTGTCATTGTCCCGCACTCTCCCATCAAAGGAAGAAACTGCTTGGCAACTATTTCTTCGGGGATTTAAAAGAACTCTCTAGTACGCCAGGTACTAACATTCTGAACTTCGTCAAAGCCTCTAAATGGCTTGACTCACTGAACGCATAGGTTTTTCTTATTAGCTTGATTAGCAATACTCATGGGTATCACAATGGATCTGTGTTGATCTAAGTGTGACAGTAAAGACATCAACTGTCAGCCCCTCAACCTAACCTAACCTACTACCTGGAGAAAGTCTTTCCGGTAACTCCGTTCAATCACAAGGGTTTTTTTTATTTATTAAAATCAATTTCAATTTGGTTAGAATTCATTTTATTTTCACAAATAATATAATAATAATTTTTTCATCAATACAAAATTTGACAGCCGGTGTGAAACAAATTTAAATGTCAAATGAAAACGTGTAAATGTTTGGTGTGAACGATTTTCGGGTTTTCGAAAACTTTTTGCCGAGAACCCGGTTTTGGGTTTGGTGTGAAAAGGCTATTAGTGTGACACTAACTAACTATCTTTTAACTTTAATGTAGTTGTCTAACTGTCCTGAATTATGAACACTTTTTAATGTACTAACATTTAGTTTCGCACTAAGATCATTGCATTAAGAAACAAGCCTTCAAAAATGACAGTTCGTTCGAAAAATTAAGGGAACAAACCTTCAGCAAGAAATTTAGCTGTAAAATGTCATTAAATGTATTGTTGTCCTGCTCGTGAAGCAAAATAGTTTTCCATGAATTTTTAGCCACATAATAACGGTTCGTCTACGTCTTATTTGATTTGTTATGGTTATTGAGCATTTTTATCAGAAAAATACAAAATATGAGTAATAAGACGAATTGGGACCGAGCTGAGAAGGAAATGTTGCAGCACTTGGTGGAATTTAAGCTGCTATAACAAAGAGGACAAGGGCAACGATTTAGGAATGATTGCAAAGGAAAAATTAGCTTGGCAAGCTGTTTAGAGCAGGTATGATTGCAGCTGGTTATAACAGGACCTTGGTGAAAATAAAGAAACAATGATCGCGAATGAAAATTGCGGCAAAAAAGCTGTTAAAGTAACTGGCAATATGGTATCTATACCAGTTGCTGATCTATCGGATGATGATGATGATGAGGGGAAATTTATAAAATGAGGTAGTAACGAAGCAATGCGTTTTGAAATGTTTGCAATTATCTTCCCTAGAGTTGACTTCCATTCCATGCAAGTCTCCTGATATTATAATAATGTTTCTGCTTAAAGAGTATCTTTTCCTAAATTACAATTTTGCTTTACCAACATCACTTTGAAGAACGTTTCTTCCAAACAAAATTAAGAGCCACGAGCACTTGTAGTGATTTAGGAATAGGAAGTCCCTCCATCCCTGCAAACATTTCTCGCACACAGGAATGGTTGAGAGTTGTAAGTCACTAGGCCCTAGTTCTCAACGGACTGTTGTGCCACCTAATTTATTTATTTTTAAGTCCACGATTTGTTGTAGGTTTCGGCTAATCGATGTTTTCGTCCAAAAACTGAACTTTGGTTTTATCAAATTTATATCTTGAAAAAAAAACTTTTCATCGTCCAGCTCTGTGAAAGGGTCACTTAATTTTGTATATACTTTAGGCTTCCGAAAAAGCTCAATATCTTCAAAAAGTTGAAAATCTTCATCCTCCGAAATCATTTTGTGATATAAATTTGTGAGGACAGATGCCATACCCGCTGGTGCAATACTAAAAATATTTGTTTTGATGGTTTTAAATTTAATGCAAGTGTTTAAATATAAAGATGGTTTTAAATGGTCTATAATTTACGAATTGACCTAGTGTCGAGATAACTCCACTATAATTTTGCGCCACTGAGTTAAAATAAACTTAATACATATTCTGAATGTACAATGCATATTCATGGCAAGACAAATAATAGTCGTATAGATCAATTTTAAGTTTGGCTCAATAATATTTACTCATAGATTTCTTGGTTCAACTGAGTGTCAAACAAGGTCTAATTTTTTAATTTGGACTTTCACTACATGCACACATCTTAAAAAAATGATTGCATTCCCTCCAATTACCCAAATAAAAATTCTCAAAAACGAATAAAATATTGAACCTTGCTTGAACAATATGTCCTCGGAGTTCCAAAATAATTAGATTTAACAACCTTCTTCTTATCTACCAAATGGAAAACACTTAAATAATGATAATTTAATATTAGTTAATTAGTTAAATAAATTATATAACAAATCATGTTAAGCTATATTTGTTATGTTTAATATTCTATTTTGTTGATAAAAAGAAAATAAAAATAAATAAAAAAAAAAACTTTTAACTCTAATTCTGCGAACACATCCTTATGTCAATGACCAAAGTAAATGTCAAACATTAAGCAAGAAAATATATTTTGACTTTGTTAAAAATACTCATTTTAAGACTTCAGCATTTTATATTATAATTTTTTCAAATTTGTTTTCGTTTATTTTACAATAATTTATCAATAAGTTCAGAAAGTCGTTGTTCTGAATGTCTGTTCAGGTTTACTTTTCACGAGCACAGCATGGGTAAATTTTTTATTTTTTCTTCAATTAAAGGTCTCAAAAGAGCAGGGTTATAATGAAAGGTTATTCATTTTTCACTTTCTCCGTCTTGTTGGAATTACGTCGTATTGCCCTTGTCGTGATATCTCGTTTACGTACGTTTAATTACTGTGAACTCCGAACAATCCATGAATATTGCATCAGCAATATTTTCGACTGAACTTGAATTACAGGTAATACATTTGTGTACAAAACCCATGGTATAAAGAACCAGAACTGTCAAGCATACCTTGTATTCTTTATACCATGTACAAAACTTATAGTACTATTATCTTACGTTTTTACGGCTCGGCACCTAGTGGCTACGGCAACATTAGCTATTGCAGTTTTTCACTTACCTTTTTATATAAAACTTCCAACTTCCTTGAGGCTTAGGCGAACGTTAAAAAACAGCTCCATAACAATATTATAGATTTTGCATAAGTATAAAGGTAATACTTCCAATCTTTTCCAATTTCTTCAGAATTGTACCGATTGCTTGCGTTATCGGTGGATTATGACGACTATTAAAATCGTGCAAGGAGCGTAAATTGGCTACTTTATAATTACCTCTTTTGTAGATTATTTTAATAACTCAAATGACAATTTATTTTGACTGCTAATTTGTTTTTCAATTTTAACTTATTTTATTTGTTCAAATGTATGTTTGTTTTGAAAGAAAATTTTACAACGTTTCAAATAATACTTAAAATTGCAATTTCGCCCTTAATCAACAAACCACACTAGTGTAAGGCCACCTTTATCATAATGACATTTGAACTATTTTACCGACTGCTATTCTGCCATTTTGTGGAACTTTTTGAGTAATACAATCCACAAACAAACAATCCCAGGCGTCAACATCAGCAAAACGTCAAACTTCAAAAGTTCAAACATAAATATACTTGGCTTCTGCATTTTGTTTACAATTTTAAATGAAAAAATAAAATAAATTAGAAATATGAATAAACAACTGCATCTCATCGGAACGAAATTATTCTCTACAGATGCCATCACATTTGAAATATCTCCCAATAGTGATATAGACTTCTCCAAAGTTTGTCGTACTTGTTTGCGTGAAACCAAAGACAATAATCTGGAGAACGAAGCTCTTTACATCATTGGATGTAATGGTAAGTTGGCGCGTCTCTTCGAAGCATTCGAAGTAGCCACTGGACTCAAGGTAAAGTGAAAGTCTTTTACTCTACGCCTTCATAGCAAAAATAATAACCATTCATTTCCAAGTAGATACCAACTGATGACATGTTACCTCGTCATATCTGCAATTCGTGTCTCCAAAATGTTAAGAATTCTTTTAGTTTTCACTGCCAAAGTCAACGAGCCAATGAAATTCTTCAATCGGTGTTATTCTCATTGAAGGACGAAAATCCTAGTAATGATGAAGCAGGAGAAGAAACTCATTTGAGAGTTGAAATGCAGGAAGTCGGAGATGAAGAAGAAGAAGGAAAAGAATTTCGAGAAGAAAAAATTCCCCTTGAAAACAACACTGAAGCTCAAGAATACTCCGAGTGCAATGAACAAGAACAAGAAGCAACCGGCATCCTAAACTTTGATGAATTCTATGTGGATGAGAATATTCACAGTCCCATTGATGACATTGTGCAAGATGACGAGGACGGAGGCGACGACGAGAACAATGAAAATGAACTGATGATGATGGAAATCGAACAATTGGGTGAGGTATCTGAACAGGATGAAATTTCTGAACGTGTTGTCGTCTTAAAAAATGCAAATAAAATCTTTCCATGCGATTTCTGTCAATCTGTAAGTGAGCATAGAAAAAAAGTCAAGGTGCTTCTCTTGATTACGACTTTATTTTTTTATGATTTAGATATTCAACCTGCAACGTGACCTGATCCGACACTACAGAGATGAACATCCTGACGAGAAGCCATTCAAATGCGACATCTGTTCGATAGCCTTTGTGCATATCCAGTCTATGCGTCGACACAAAAACACTCATGCTGCCTGTCCCAAACAGAAAGCTTGTCCACTCTGTAATTGGACATTCTCCAGGTCAGATGATCTGCGACGGCACATGCGGACACACACAGATGAGCGGCCCTATGCGTGTTCGGTGTGCCAGAAAGCCTTCAAGCAGCACACCGAACTCAAGGATCATATGCTGAGTCATGAAGATAAGAAGATGTACAAATGTGAACCATGCAACAAGGAGTGGCGGTCCCGGAATGGCTGGTATTTGCACATGAAGGCTCATCAGGATGGCCGAAATGGACAACGGAAACAGAGGGTGAAGAAGTTTGATTAAACACTGAAGCCGAAAGGTAATGATGTTCATCTTAACACACTGCGGAGCGGCAGAAAAGATTAACATTATATTGTCTCACTGTTCGCATGACTAAGCGACTAAAGAGGGAATTGGGAGATAAATTACACTCCTCATCGCTGCGTTAGAAAGAAGTCACACCTTAAAACAGATTTTATGTAATATAGACGTCGTCATAACTGGACGCATTTTGAAGAGAACTCAAAGAGATTAGAAGTTCTCTAGTCATGCACGCTACTTGTACAAATGTTTTGATTATTTTATTTAAATACAACTTAGCTTTAAAAAAAATCGTTTTTTAATATTTTAAAACTTTTCACTTTAGAAAAACAAACTCCAACATCTCATTCATTACAAAAAATTTATTAAAACGAAAAAGAGCACAAATCTATCGTGGGCACATAACATTCTTGCCACCATCAATCGGCAGCAAAGAGCCGGTAATAAAGCTCGCTGCTTCACTGGCTAGATATACAATAGAAGGTGCAATTTCGTCCACAGTTGCAACACGACCCAAAGCGTGTGTAGATTTGCAAAGCTCCAAGTAGTCGGCATAAGCCTTCTCATCCATTCCACTACGTTTGTGAACCTCCGTGATAACAACACCTGGATTTACAGAATTCACCCGTACATTATGAGGAGCCAACTCCAAGGCCACACATCTGGTAAATTGATCTAGAGCAGCCTTCGAAACACAATACGCCAAGGCATTTGGAAATGATCGTATCCCCGCCACACTTGAAACATTCACTATATTACCCTTGGTTTTGATTAAATAAGGAACCACCGATTTGGTCAGCTGGAAAACTGCACGCAAATTGGTGTCCATTATTGAGTCGAAATCTCCACTCTCAGTATCCAAGATTGTACCGCTTTTCAATATTCCAGCATTGTTGACTAAAATATCAATTTTACCAAATTCCTTGATAGTTTGATCGATGATTTTCTGAGTGTCTTTTGTGACGTCAGCTTGAATGATTAGACATTTTACTTTCGGGTTAGCTTTGGCACAAGCAGCGGAGGTTTGTTTTAGGTTTTCCAAATTTCTACCAACTGCTACGACGTTTGCATTGTTTTTAACAAAATGCACACATGTTGCAGCTCCAATTCCAGAACTTGCTCCCGTAATGATGGCGACTTTCTTATTCAAGGTCATTGTTTTAATTATAAAATATATGTGACTTGCAATTTAACTAACTACTTAATTCAAAAGATGTGTAGGTAATTAATTGATTCTATTATTGAATAGTAATACAATTGTTATTTTTACAACTATTTTATCTCCTCTGCCTTTGAGCTTTTCAATGAAACTAAACGTTAAGAAATGAAATCCAGTGTTTTTATTATCAATCATTGAATCAAAAAGTACATACAAATTATAGGTACCTATAACTACCTGCCTTTACAATACCGTTTTTTTGTTTAAAAATAATGATAACATTTGTTGTACAGTTTTTTTTTTTCTGTAGTTGAAGTGCTTTTTTAATGGCGTTATCGTCATCACTCCCGAGTTATAACAATTCCATATAAAGGGCGTTTATTGGGTTTGAAAGTAAAAAATATATAAAATCTAAATGATCTTTGGGATTTGTACTTCATCTCGGAGAGGATCATGCAATTAAATTAACATTTAATGTTTATTGTTCGGGTCAAGGATTAAGTTTTGTTTGAGAAATTTTAAGCTTTCCGTTTTCGTTTTTTCAAAATATTGTCGTACCCTGAATGCACCCCTAAAATAGATAAAAATTTTTTGTTCCAGTGAGTTGAGATCATCACAAAATTCCCATGATATGTAAAGCATTAATTTTGTTGTGGACTTGCGTGCTGGAAGTTATTATTTAAAATAGAAATTCGAGAATAAACTTACAAAACATATGATATAATTTCATAATGAAAATTAAACATTTAGGAAACGTTTAAACTAATTTTAAGTTTTTTTTTACATTATGTACAGTACATATGTATAATTAATGTACATAAGTAAACATAGTAGCTCTTTTATTTGATTTTTAAAGTAATAATTGTCATTTGTATTAAATTTAAACGGATTCCTGTCAAACATTTCAGTTTTAATATATTTTATCGTAAAAAGCATCATTTATGTATCTACATATGTAAGTATGTATGAATTTAGACTTTAGGTACCTTAAATGTATTAAAGCCTAAAATAACATTTCCCGATAGGTGTTTGTACATTGCAATTAGATTATACTTTTGTGAAAGTTTTTGATGTCTTTAGTGCGGATCCTACTTCAAAATAAGTCTGTTATGTCAATTTTTTTAGATATTCGATTCGAAAAAACTAAATCAGTAAGACATATGTATGTACATATGTACATGTGTATGTACATACACTGACAGTCATAGGGTTAAAAGCAGGCATTTTCGAGAAGTAACATCGTCATTTCTCCCGTTACATGATGGATTAGAAAAAAACAACTATGGTAAATGAGGGACTATTTTGTTAACAACAAAATATTAAATTTGGGTAAAGAAGAGATTTAGCTAACGGAACTTTCGTGGCATATTGTTAATTGAGTCAAGAATATGCGAAAATAAATCGGGTCATTAGATTAGAAGCACATCAAATAAATGGAAATAAAATGCAAGTACATATTTGTATTTTGTTATATTTTTTTAGTTTTCATTATGTTTTTAATAATGTGTGCTACCTCCAGCCTTCAAAATAACTTCAAAAATTTTACCTTTTAAGGATTTATAGAGATTCCAAGTCGACCAAAGAAATCTCACTTCAGGCCAATTTGATACCATGAATAAGCGCTTCCTTGTCACCGTATTGATTTCCTCCCTCATGTACCTTACGTGTATGCTAGCCCCACACATTTTCAAATATATTAAGGTCCGAGGAATATGGTGGTCAAGGCAGCAAGTGGAAGTTTTGGTTTGCAATAAGGGATTTTACCTCGGGCTGTGTGTATGGGAGCGTTTTCCTTCTGAACAATCCACGGAATTCGTCCAAAAAGCTCGCTAATATTGGGGAATACTGATTCCAGGAAGGTTTTTTATGTTTTGTGAGTCATTTGGTATCTTGGACTACCAAGTCTATAGCGCCATACAATAAAATTGAGCCCCAGACGATAACGCCTCCTTCTTTTGCTATGGTGACGGTTTAAAAATCACTACTCTTTTCTCAGGCGATGGAAATAATAATTATAACCATCTGGCCCATCTAGGTTAAATTTTTCGTCGGAAAAAAAACCTTCCGCCAATCATTTACGGTCATTCCATTTTGCACATCCCAGCTCATGTGATCTTTCTCGAAACACAATCGTTGCTTCTTCTTTGCGTCATTAAGTGGTGGTTTCTTCTTAAGCTTCAGGTGCTTTAAAGTGTTTAGCATGGCGAATCGTGCATTTAAAAGTGGATAACCTGGCCTTAGCATTGGCTTCTTGACTCAATTAACAATTTGTCATAAAAGTGTCGTAAAATAAATCTCTTCTATACCCAAATTTTATATTTTGTTGTCAACAAAATAGTCCCTCATTTACCATAGTTTTTTTTTTCTAATCCATCATGTAACGGGAGAAATATCAATTTTACTTTTCGAAAACGCCTGCTTCTAACCTTATGACCGGCAGTGTATGTAAATTCATAGAGTAATTTTTCTGAATAAAATTCATGGTGAATTACCATAATACCTATAATCACTCTTTTAGGAGTGAAAGCGATCCGATTCCCCGGAAAGTAATTTTTCCCATGGGAATGCGTTGTTTTCCCGAGTTCAAAAGTAACTCATGTCCTTTCTTAAGTCTCAAACTATCTCCTTGCCAAATTTCATTTAAATCTGTTCAGTAGTTTAGGTGTTTCCCATGGGAATGCGTTATTTTCCCGGGGTAAAAAGTAGCCTATGTCCTTTCTCGGGTATCAAAATATCTCCATAGTAGTTCAGGCGTGATTGAGTAACAGACAGACAGAGTTACTTTCGCATTTATAATATTAAAGTATAAGTATATGAAGTATGAAGTATAGTATGATAATACGTTGTTGTTCAAACAGAAAGCGAGAATTCTTAGAAATATTACAAATCTAAACTGGCCAATTGTTTTTTTTTTTGATGATAAAACGTCACAATGAGTCTTTTCAAAAAAGTCCAATTTAGATACCACTCACTTAAACATTCTTGAAAAACTTAAACACACATATAGCTTTTTATAGAGTCAACGAAGATGAACAATATTATTTTCAGATAATAAAAAAAAAACTTAAAAATTACAAAAACTGTGGCATTTTTCTTTTTAATTGTTATTTTATTTAAATATACATTTTAAACAACTAAAAAAAAGTAACACTATAATATAGATTGTAACAAATATTAATTACACAAAAATAACGTTATTTTCCTAAAAAGTTAAACATTAAAAAAAAATCATATAATTTCTTATAAACAAAATAGACATCGATAATAAAACTAGTTAGCGAGAATACTCTTGTTGAATTTCCGTTTTGTTTTTATTCTTTCTTAATTAAACATAGATTTTAGCACTTCATTACCGACTTAATCCAATCGGTCATTTCGATTTTAATTACATTATCTTGATCATGATCTTTCTTTTGGAAAATTTCTAACAAAAGATTACATTAAATAAAAACAAAAATTAGTAAAGAATTGGGCTATATTCAAAAACAAATTAATACATACCAAAAGCTGTTGTCAAGTGTAAAATGGCCGATGTAAAGTCACTCAATCTTAGAGTACCATCTTTTCGAATATAACGATGCATAAGAACATTCATAATTTCTGTATTCAATTGAAAACCCACATCACATAAAGCATCTTTAAGGCGTTCAGCTCGCAACACTCCGGCTTTTTCTTTTGTATATATTTTAAAAACACCCTGCCACGACTTGAGATTCACCATGAAAGTTTTGAATTGGATGAAATTTATTCGACCTGTTCCAGTTTTCTACAACGAAAAATTAAACAAAACAAACCAAAACAAATAAATAAAATAAAATAAAATAAAAATTAAATTTAATGGAAAGAAAGTGAAACAGAGGAAGTAACAACGAACCAAAAATAAAGAGGAACACTTTTTGACAGTTTATGATAGCCGCAATAGAGTCTAATTTGAACAGCTTCCTTAGCAGTTTCATTTTGGGGCGAATCATTTTGACGTTTCATAATTGTACCTCCTTACAACTTAAAATAGAAAAGTGAGGCAGAAACACGAGTGGGAACGATCCAAAATGACAAATTGTCAAAATTATTCGCCTTAAAAGAGTTCAGTATCAACACTTTCCTAGACTCGTCCCAAATTTTTCTTATGTCATTTTGATAGTTTCTATTTCCGTCATCTCAAATCATTCTAATAAAAAACTTTGATTCTTTTCCCACGATTCAGCATATGTGCATATTTTTGACATATATTTTATATATGTATATTTTGTGCATATTATCTTAGTTTCCTAAGGCGATGTTCACATTTTACAACTCATGTTGTAGTTTCATTATTTCATTTTGCTTCCGCAAAATATTTTAGAGATACACTCATTTCAGTTTAAGTTCCCTATCTCGAAAGTGAGTGAGTGGGGTTAAAAAAAGTCCAATATGAAGGTCGTACAAAGTCCTTTTCAAGACCTTGAACTTCAAAATTTCTTTCGCTCCGTTTGAAACAGAAGTTATTGGCTGCGTTCAATCTTGTGTAGGATAGGGTATCTTGGATAGGTGGATTTTTAGATACCTTGTTGAACGAGTTGGATAGCTGTATTGAGATAGCTGTCAAAAAATAAAAACAACTTTCAGCTGTTGATCATCTACAAAACGAGAACAAAATAATTCAATTTTGAAATTTAAAAAATAAGGCATAATTACCTCCTAAAATTCGGAGGCAAATAGCTTCTTTATCGTCTATTATGTACAGAACATCCTCAAATACAACTTCAACTAACACTTTGTATCTTTTTGTTTACCAACAAATACAAAAGGCTGAAATCTATTTTCAAGTTGCTTCAAATTCAACCATGTGTTGAATCAGCTGTTCTGTCAGATACCTACATACCCCAGAAATTCTTAGATACCTTTGGATTCCTTTTTTGACATCTCAGCTGTTTTTGATCAGCTATTATTTTACACGTAAAACACTAACAAAAAGGTATCCGGATACCCTATATGTCTGAGATTGAACGCAGCCATTAGGTATTTGCTTGCCAGAGAGTGTTTAGCTGTCGTATAAGCTGTCAAAGTGATCTAAGATATACATAAGTTCCTAAACACTAATTTTGAGTGTCAATAACATAGTTGGAAGCCCTGGGAAGTTTTTGGTGAGCCCATTTGCAGTTTCTATATTTGTAGGGGAATTTTTGAAATACCTTTATCATACTCACGTCTTGCAAGGCAATGACCTGCCGACAGATGTCAATATTCGCACATCCTTTAATATAATCATTTGGTAAGCATGCCTCTAAAAGTTCTTGAAGTTCAAAACAGTTTATTGATCTAAAAACATAAATATAGTTAAAATTTCATAAAAATATACAAACAATTAAAATATCTCACTTATTTTCATCAGCCAATTGCATGAAAACTGGTTCATACTGACACTTTTTCACCTTAGCACTATCGGGTTCATTATTCAAATTAAGCGCCGGAAACGGATCCAACAGCATCATTGTCTGTGTTTCCAATTGTGATAGCCTCAAAGAACTTCCCAATATCCTCACAGTAAAACATGATTCTTCACCTGGTTCATAGGTTGTGGCCATGAGTAGATACTTCCCCACATCGAGACTGCATCTGTAGCACACGTGTCGAGTATTTCCGTAATCAGAATTGATATAGCTGACTTGACTTTTAAAAAATTCCTTTGGCAGGCATTCAGTTAATTTACTTTTATTGACTGAAAGTGCAAACAAAAAACCAATAAAATAATATTACGAATAGTGACAACGAGCTGTCCTAACCTGTATTCAGTTTGTACATAGTAAAACCGATGACTTTTGGCTCAATAGCCGTGTGCTGATTCAGTGCTATCACAACTTCTTCCTTCTCCTGTATGCTCAAGAGTAACTGTGGATTTATGTGGAAAGACTCGTGGTTTCGACATCCACCCGCCGTGACACCTCGCCGCCATTGGCCTTGATACATTTTCATTTGCCACCGTTTGGGACGATCTGACAATGACAGTTCATCTTTGGCTGTATCTGTGTCCAAATGGACACTCTCGAGAAATGTGAAGGATTGTGTGAAGGCCAAAAAGGAGATCCAAAATTCTCCAACATCCAATTGACCAAGAAGTCGATCTCTTTCTTGAATTGACACTCTGTCCCAAGATTGGGACATTGCTGACCATTCGCCATTGTAGCCAGATTTAGTGCCAAACGTTTCACATGCCATAGGATCTTTCAGTCGAACCAGTTGAACAGCATCTCCAAGGAGTGTTTCAACCTAAGATAGAGGAAAAAAGAAGTTTATTAAATCTGTGGGATAGTTTGTCACACAAAGTGCGAACTTACCTTATCTAGCGAGCACAGACGATAGTTGACATTAACACAAATTCCATTCGCCAGCCTTTCAGGAATGTTTTTGTACTGACCGTTGGTGGTCTTTGTTGCGATGCAGGTTACAATGCAGGTAGTGTCTAGAAACGATCTCAGCTGTACAGGCCTTATGGGATCGTTATTGATTTTGATTGGAACACTTTCTACGATACCACCTAAGAGATCACTTAAGCCATCCGACCGTGTTCCATATTTAAGAGCTTCATACGATCCATGTAATCTATAAGACAAAGTTCATTTAAATTTTCCAAGATTCAACAAAATAAGTCACAAACTTACTTGGCTACAGCCTTTTCCAACAAAGACGCCCAAAAGCAATTTGACTTCTGTGGTTGCAGAAACGCCAACTTTCCATTGATCGTCGGCAAACGATCATCGACCAGGACTTCCACCCATTCGCCACACCACCACAGCCGAAATCGAAACAATCCATGTGAATTCTCAATACTTTGATCGGCCGGTACAACACGATAGAAAAGATTCTTCAGTGAATACAAAACTCCCAGACATGAGACAAGCCAACGATCACCCATTTTGCCAGGGATTATATCGAAATTCTCGCCTTCGTTCATAAATGATGCATTTGGCGCAATTTCTGGTATTCGCTTCCATTGAAACGTAAACGGAGGTGTTTGATAGTAGAAGACAGATGTTTGAACAGCTGCAAAATCAGGATCTTCCCAGTGGGTAGCCTTTTTTTTGCATTCTGTTTTTATGCGTTCGTATTTTGAAGTCATTGTTATTGATTTGTGGGACTTTCGTTTGGCCGCATATCATGTGACATCGATTTATATTCTGAAAAAAAAAATATATATACAAAACTTATTGAAGGTGTCTCAATATTGAAAATATGACTAAACGTTCAAAGGTTAAAATTGCAGAAAATTGCTCAAGAAGCGAATAAAAATACTGCATAAACAATTTTATATCTTTTCTGAGTTAAATAAAACAAAAGTTTGAGTAGCTTAGCTTCAAAACTGATATCTTTTACAAAATTTACAAGAACTATTCCGTGTATTTTGGTTATTTCGTTTTTTTATTAAAGAGTGATTAGTGTCACAAGAAAAACCGAGATACATATTTTCTACCATCAAATGAAATTTAATCTGCAATTTTTATGAAACAGCCGTAAATTTATATTTGTAAACGTAATATTTGAATTTAAATTGTTTTTTATAATTTTAACAAGAATATGTGTTACTCTGCGAAATTTACTCCACTTAAGACAAAATAAATAGTTTTAATCGTAGATTAAAATGATAGAAAATACTTTGTTACCATGTTATCTTTTTTTGTCACAAGCGTATACACAAATATTCCATTTTTTTGAGTATTTAGATTTTCAAAAATCAAGAAAAAAAAATCCTAATGCTTAGTATATATGTATTTATAAAACTATGTCATAATCGCAACAACAAATATTCACATTATTAATCCATTATTATCGATTTTAAAGCAGCTTTTGATACAATACTCGTAGATCGAGTTGCACTATTCTATAAGTTGTATAGTCTTGGGATATCAGTGAAGTTTGGTCGCCTTCTTGAGCACCTATGTCCTATATAGAGGTGAAGAACTCTCAGATTGGTTTGAAACCTCATCGGGAGTGAGTGCACGGTTGTACATTAAGCCCTATTTTGTTTGCCCTATTTATAGACGACCTTTTAGACTACCTGCCAGGTGAAGTGGATTTCGCAGAAGGGCACTTCTGTTCGCAGACGATAAAGTCATGTTTGCGTATTCTCCGGAAACTCTGCAGCTCATGACTAACAGGGTTTACCAGTATTGTCAGCTATGGAATTTAATAGTAAATATAGATAAATCCAAGGTTATGGTTGTTAAAAGTGGTGGTGGACGTAATGCATCAAATGAAAAATTGAGCTATAATCGCGAAAATATTGAATGTGTGCGAGACTACAAATACCTTGGCATTAATGTTACAAAAAATTTGAATATGGAGAAACACTTGAAGGAGAAATTGGTTAAGGCAAAAACTGTTATTAATATGATATGGAAACAATGCTTTATGAATAAGTGTATAGCGCATAGTAGCCTGTTTCAAGTCTTTCAAGTCTTTTATATGGAACGCAGGTATGGGGATGTAAAAAGTACAATTCGGTTGAAAAACTCCTTACGCACGCCAAACTACGTTATAATGCTGAAAACGGGTCTCTCTTCTTTGTTTATAAAAACATTGAAGTTACAAGCGGACTTCTTGCTTAACGTTTTTAAAATGACTGATTCACAGGTTGTAAAAAGAGTGGCCATAAAAGCGATACAAGATCAAAATAGTTGGTATCTAGAGTGGCAAGATCTTGCTGAGGAATGTCAAATTAATTTTAATTTACCTATTGAGGATTTATCAACCGCTAAAAACATCTTGTATGAAGTCATTTTAAAGGTTGATGAGAAATGTATAGAGCTGAATATATTCCTGAAGCGTCTAATTTCTTGAACAGAACAACTTAAAGCAGATTAAATCATATCCTTGCATTGAATAACTATTTTAAGGATTCTAATAATAAATAATAGATCTAAATTACATTCAACACAGACCGGATTTACCCCTAGAGTGTAATATGTGCAACCTATCAGAAAGAGGGGATACTGTCCACTTCTTGGGAAAATCACCCATTTTCAGATAAATCAGAAGAAATGTATTCAGAAAAGACTTTATCGGAAGATCAAGTGATAAGTTTATTGATTGAAATTAATGTTGTCAAATTTTACGAATATTTCAAAGCTGTGCTTAGATAATAGAACTGCTATAATGAACGAAGACTTCTGATTGTGTTTCTTTTCACTTTTTTAAAATTATTTTGAATTTATCATGAACTTTATATTGTTCAAAAATTATAAATACTTTTTAATAATATTGAAAATTAATTACAATCGAGGGCTTCTTACATTCATTGTGTTTTGTTGTAAATCTGGCAGACATTTGGTAAACATTTTTGTTGTAGAATGTAAATTTTACATCAATTCAATAAAATCTGTAAATATGTATCTATCTATGTAATACGTGAATATAATTCACCTATAAAATTTCAAGGTAATTCGTATTTTTTAGTACCCGTGCCGAGGTGGTTAGTGCGTAGGACTTTCAAGCCAGATGTCTTGGGTTCAATCAATTCATGTGGCACCTTCCTTCAAAATTAATTCTTCTGACATGATTCGCATATATAATTAGTTGAGAGTTGTAAGACACTAGGCCGTAGTAGTAGTAGTAGAAATGGTGGCCACGAGCAGTCTAGCTCGGTGACACAATTAGCGTTGAGTTGCGCCGTTTTGATACCATAAAATACTCGCTCGACCTATAAAGATAAAAGGGGGATTATAAAGAAAAACTACGCCTCAAATCCACTTTGTTGCGTTTAGAAAGGAGATCAAATCTTTGATCTCTCAGTTCTGAGAGCTCATTGAGATCGTTGAAAGAGGACTTTCCCAATGTTTTGGCTCTCGTTCTGGCTAAAGCAGGACACTTGCATAAGAATTGAAGAACAGTTTCTTTTTCTCGCTGGTCCTCACAACTACGACAGAAAGTATTGTGGGGGATGCCCAGCTTAGATGCGCGTTCTCCAACAGGCCAGTGTCCGGTGCATGTGGCAACGACCCTGACTATGTCTTGCCTGGGTCTGCAAATAAGATTATTAGTACGGGATTTGTTGTAGGTGGGCCATATCCTTCTAGATATGATACAGTTGGTTAGGCTGTTCCACCTGTGGTTTGATTCAGCGAGGAAAATAGAGAAGATCTTGCCCTTCATAGCACCAAGAGGAATGTTGACTCTTTCCGCGAGTGAGCTATGAAGGGCTGATCCTTGCCTAGCCAGCTCGTCAGCTCGTTCATTGCCCTCAGAGCCTCTATGACCCGGAATCCATATGAGAGTGACCCTGAGTCCAATGTTCATGCCCGCTAACTCACTTCGGCATTGTTGAACCAGTTTGGAGGATGAAGTGGACGAGCCAATCGCTTGAATAGCCGCCTGACTGTCCGAAAAAATAGCTGTATTGCGGTTTTGATTTGCATCTAGTTTTAGTACCTTGCATGCTTCCTTGATCGCGAGTAGTTCAGCTTGAAAAACACTAGCAAAGTCAGGAAGTCGCAAAGACCTGGAGACATTTAAAGACTCGGAGAAAATTCCTGCACCGACCCCACACTCCATCTTCGAGCCGTCAGTGAAAATAGTAGTGTCGAAGCCTCTCGTCACTAAGTCATCATCCCATTCATTTCGAGATGGGATGATAATTTTAAAATCCGCACTGAGGTCCACAGTAGGGGTGCAGTAGTCGGTTTCTGTCGAAAACACTAGGCCGTAGTTCTTCACGAATTGTTGCGCCACCTAATTTATTTATTAAAGTCGTATTTTGTCTACCATAAGACAATAATTTCACCGAATTTTAAGATTCCACTTATGCAATCAGTAATTTTTATTTCATGTCAAATTTTAGTTATAATCCGTTAACAATTTGATATTGATAAATATGATCTTAAACTCCATAAGTTAAGTAATATTTGCAAGAATATCATTCTATAAGTATTTGTTCCTCACAAATTTATCAAAATAAACGTAATATTACAATTTTCAATCACTTTGAGTAGCAAAATAAACTACTTTTAGACAAAAAGGATACTACAGCGGTTTGGCATTATTACAATATCTTGTGCTCGTAAACGTAACACTAACCTGTCACAAACGTTACAATGTCAAATGTTACTAAACTAAAATTGAAAATGATCTTTTAGATACACATTTTTAACATGATATACAACAATTTACCAAAAAAAACTGCCTTCTCCTAAATTATCACCTCTGAAATGCACCCTATAACTTTCGCTTATTACAAATGTATGTCTATATTTTTAAGTCAGTGTTCTTCTTTTCTTTCCTATACACTTTATTTATCAATTTAGAAGTCAGTGAGTAAGTTTTAGAACTTTGTGTTATACATGTGACAGTAAAATGACAGAACTGAAATTATTGTTTCTGTTAACCTTTAAGCGGGCGCGCGGTCATTTGTAACGGGAGCGGGCGCGCGTAACCGAAAAGACCTATGGGATGAATAAGAGAAATAAAGAACTAATTATTCAATAATAATTATTTATTAATTTGTACTCAGATAAATTATCATTTTCTTTAAAGTCTAATTTTTAAAAAAAAGTACTTAAAATTATGAAAAAGGCTACTAGAAATGAGAATTATGTACATATGATGGTAAACATAATAATATGAACGAAAATGTACTAAGCGCAGTCGATTCGACTACGCGCGCCCACTTGAAGGTTAAAATGACAATTTGTTGAGCATAAGTCAATTATAAACAACTTTTTCAAGCTTCTTTTACAAAAAACAAAAATTCAAATTTATATCAAAAACAGTTTGATAGTTAAAATGATAAACAATCTAACAGCTAAATATCTTGTACCGCAGTGAAAGCTGATACTATACAATAATTTTAAAATTAGTCCCACACACCTTTTAATGACTTAATTATATAATCATTATCCATTTAAAGTTTCAAAGACCCTGGGTGCATTCAAACGTGAAAGATTGCAGAAAAGAAACTATCTAATTATCGATGAAGTTAATGAATCAATAGGAGTTGATTATAGTTAAATTAAACGAAAGTGGTCAAGTCGATAACCCACCAACCAACCAACAAACGAACCACCATATGGAGTCCGCTAGCCCATTTAACTAGCCGTGTGTTCATCAGTGCGCAAAATATATTAATTTCAACTCCAAATCTAAACATAAACTAATCGCATAAAAATTCAACAACTATGGTATAAAAGCAGTTATTAGCAGCAACCAACTTGCAGCCCCATGTGTAGGTTTA
Source organism: Eupeodes latifasciatus (assembly GCA_920104205.1). Classification (NCBI taxonomy): domain Eukaryota; kingdom Metazoa; phylum Arthropoda; class Insecta; order Diptera; family Syrphidae; genus Eupeodes; species Eupeodes latifasciatus. The sequence goes on from OV049924.1 coordinate 57,459,544, forward strand.
AACATTTGGCATTTAAACTTGCTTCAAAACCAAAACAAATTAAATGTTCAAATTCTTTTGGTATTTCATAAATTTGTAGACAACCAGTTTCCTCAAAAATGACTAAAATATTTTGTTTTATTTTTTATTACAAATGAATCAGGAATGCCACAAATAAATGAACATATCGGATAAACTTGTAGAAACTAAACAAAAACTCAAAAGATACATAATTTCTATACCACAAAAAAAATTAAAAAACCAAGAAAAACAAGCACAACCTGATATTGAATTAATTATAAGAACCTAAAGAGACTTGATGGAGAGGGAAGAAAGAAATAAATAAATTAACCGAGACCACATTGTTTAAAACAAAATATACGAGATCGAATATTAACTGTTATACCCTGCAGTCATTCGATGAATACTTTCACTGCTGCACAATAAAGTCTTCAAAAGTCTAGAGGTAAACCGTAACTTATAAAGCTGTAACATAATTCAATCGAATGATTAATTTCGAATTAATTTTTGTTGAGGTTGTTATTTTTTTTGTTTGCTCTGAATTCCAAAGATTAAACCGCATTTTTATTCAGTTTAATTGTTTTCTTATTATGTCACTGTCATTTTTGACCATTACTGGTTGTAGTGATGTGTTTTTTAAAATGAACATGAACAAAAATGACATTGATGGGCGGGTTGTTTGATATAATTTTAGTTGTTTTAAGTGTTTGAAATGTTTAAACGTTTTCTTGGAATTTCCTCAAAATAAATTGTTAGTAGGTTATATAGGTAATTTTAAATTAAAATTTTAAAGTATTTCATTTGATGCAGGTCGAAGATTCCATTCATTTTATTGGAAACCTTGAAAATTTAAATATAAACAAGTATAAATAATTGAATACGAGTAGTGTAGCTTTTTTTTTTTTTTTTTTGAATGAATGAGTTAAGCAATAAAATATGTGTATTTGGAAAGGTTACTGAATTACCATTCATGGGTATGGAAAAATTTTCAGTTGAGGAGACGATTATATAAAATAACTACAATAAAATATTAAATAGTCCAAGCGGTGAGTTATTTCAGTTATAAATTAAGATTTTAATGGTAGTCAAATCTCTGGACTCTGTCTTTACAAACTCTATAATAGTCCATAACTATCGATCATCTCTAATGGAGATTGCACCACAGTTTAATATTCATCTTTGCTGGGTGCCGGGGCATAGAGACATTCCAGGTAACTGTAAGGCAGATGAACTCGCCAGGAACGGTACAGTACAACCCATTCTACCACGTTTGGCAAATGTTGGCATACCAATCGCTACTTGTAAACTATTGCTAATGCAAGACGCTATGAAAAAGGCAACCACCAGGTGAAACACCATCACCGCGTGTCAGGTCACAAAAAACATCTGGCCAACACTAGATTTAAAGCGACCAAGGTGCTTGCTATCTCTAAGCATACCGCATATAAGCTCGATAATAGGTGTCATAACCGGGCACTGTCTAATAGGAAAGCACGCCAAGCGGCTAGGCGTATTCTCAAATGACTTTTGCAGAAGCTGTATGGACGAGGAAGAGAAGGAAACAGTTCTTCACCTTCTCTCTACATATCCTGATCTAGCTCAAATACGCAAGAATTACCTAGGAGAATTTTTCTATAAAGCCTAGTACATACTTCCTCGTGAAGTGAACGTTCGCCAGTGGAGAAAGTGAACTTTTGACATTGCTCACTGGTACACACTTGTGAGTACACGTCAAAGCTTCACCAACAGTTCCCGTACATTTTGCACGTGAATTGCCCGTGAACGAAAACTCTCCACTTTGTTCTCCACTCAGCTTCACGAGCAAGTTCACGGGTGAACCAAAAACTGAAATTTGTATGGGTTCACGAGATGGTTCACAAGTATGTACTAGGCTTAACGATCTAGACCCGGGTTTCCCAAAGTGTGCTTCGCGGAGCACTTGGTGCTCCCCGAAGAGTATCCAAGTGCTCCGCGGAAATATTTGAAAAAGTATAAAAAATTCCAAGAAGGACTAGTAACTAGTTAATTTTGGGCTTCTGATCTTGCAATTTTGATCGCAGCAATCGAATTGAAATTCGTGTTTTAAAAAAAATCAGCATAGGTAACTATGTACAAACAAATTTCAAATAATTTTTTGTTTTTTCAACGGCAGCCATAGTAGGCCTGCAGGCAATCACAATCAGTCGAAACCGAGAAAAGACAAAAAGAAGTATAATTTTGTAGTTGTAAGGAATACTTCTTCATCCACTTGAAACGGAAAAAACACATTCATGGACAAATTCTATTTTTATTCTATCTCACTCGTATAAATTTTTATACAATACCACGAAGACAAGTGAGAGTGACGTAAATCGTCACTCTCACTTGTCTTCGTGGTATTGTATAAAAATAGAAACAGTTTTTGTTCAATTCATGCAAACTTTTAAACGTAGTACGGTGAAGTTAATTTGCAGTTGCTTTTAAGCATTATTCACATGAGCACGACCAACGACCAACGAATGAACGAATATTCGTCGATTTTGACATTTCTTTCACATGAGAGTTTTTAATTCGTCGCGAATGAAGTTTGACAATTGTTTTTTTTTTTGTTTATCATTATTGTGTTTTGTTTGAAAACAACCGATTAAGAAAATGCGGTCGAAGCTATATTTGTTAAAAAAAATTATTGGTGTCCTTGTTAATAAACAAAACAAGGAAAAGATTTCATGTGCATCCACAGCCGAACACCATTCACCATCGAAATCAAAACACAAGAATGATGTTTTAGGTTATGTAGCGCGCGAACAATTTATTCGTTGCAGTGTGGATGGTATGTGGAACGCGATCAATTTATTCGTTGCAGTGTGGATGGTATGTGGGACGCGAATAAAGTTTGACAGTTCGTATCAACTAGAATTTTGTTCGCGACGAATAAATTTGTTTTCTTAAATTTATTAATATATGATATTGAAAAGTAAAAGTATGCACAACAAATCAAATAGAAACTCCATTGCTATCGTTTTGTTAAGAATTTGTGTGGAAATATGTCTTCAAACGTATATAAACTCACATTTTGTAATTCATTCGTCGTTCGTTGGTCGCGCTCATGTGAATGCTACTTTAGTGCGTGAGTTTTACTTTATTTTGTTTTAATACATAAAATTTTCGAATGGATCGCTGGCTTATGTCTGGATCTTTGAAAAAAGCAAGTGAATGCCCCGTAAAAGCACCCGAAGCTGCCAAAGAATCACCAACTGACGGGTATTTCAAACAAAATCATAATTTACGTAAAATAGTAATCCCCGCTAAATAACTTCTGCTTTTTAAGCATTTAACCACACAAAATGATTTCAATGATTTTATTTTGAGGCGTCACTTTCCAAGGATTCATCCAGATAGCAAAAGCAAACCGACTGATTTCTTCGAAAGGAAGTATGCTGAACTTACTAAATCTCAAACCATTATTACTTATCACTCAAAGACAGTGAACGAAAATGCGTTGATGGCGTCCTACTTTGTAAGTTTCCGAATAGCGCAAACTGGCAAAGCCCATACCATTGCTGAAAACTTAATAAGGCCATGTGTTAAATACCTTGTTTAATGTTTGTTGGGTGAAAAGGCCAACAAATTAGTTGCCACTATTCCTTCGTCAAATAACACAATATCAAGACGAATCGGATACTTAGCGGAGAATGTAAAAGCTACTTTACTTTTACGAATAAGTTACAAAATTTGCGCTGCAAATGGATGAATCAACGGATGTTGCAGGCTTGCAGGGTTAGCTATTTTAATAGTATTTGTGCGCTACCAATATCAATAGTCCTTTCAAGAAGATCTGCTCCTCTGCAAGCCGTTGCCAACTACTACAACTGGTGCTGAAATTTTTAATTTGATTGGCTTCATCGCGGAAAAACACTAACGCGGCTTTTCGAAATGAGAGCTGAAATTAGAACCTTCCTGATTGACGACAACTTTGTATTTGGGGACATGTTGTGTAATGACTAATGAGCGTTGGTTATTGAAATTAGCGTATCTATCAGATATGTATATTTAAAAATGATTTGAGTGTATCACTTCAGGGAAAGTCCATAGGTAACTGTTTTCGATGCCGTGACAAAATAGAAGCATTTAAAAATAAAATCCAGTTTTGGGCTGAATGTATACAAAATCGAAACCTAGACAGCTTCCCAATGCTCAAAGAATTTAAAGAAGAAATAGATTTGGACATTTCCGATGATAAAATGAGTTTCATTTCCACCTAGTAGGTTTGCTGGACTATTTTCCAGACGAATTCCACCTGAACATTAAGGAAAACGTATGGGTAATAAACCCGTACTCTGCCACGTTGGAAAACCCACTTTTCTTGACATCGCTGCAGTTTGAGTGCTTGATTGACCTGACATCACATTCTTCGATAAAAGAACTTTTTGCAACAAAGAAGTCTTTATCAGAATTCTGGTGAAAGACGAGTTCAGTTTTCTGTCAGAGAAAGCTAAAATAATTCTTCTGACGTTTGCAACAACATACCTACATGTGCGAATCAGGATTCTCTGCATATGTTGGAACCAAAACGAAATATAGATTCCGTCTCGATGCAGAGCCTGATATACGGTTGTCCCAAATTCAACCAGATATTTCAACTTTATGCAAAAATAAGCAGGCACATTATTCCCACTAAAAAGAAACTCCATATAATTATAAATGCATTTAATATAATTGTGTAATTCCTTATTAAGTTAAGTTTACATTGTTCTTGTGTTTTTCGTTGTAGAAACTGTTTCCTGAATTAAATAAAACAAACGAAATTAAAAAAAAACGTATTAAATTTGCTACATGAGTTACATGCGAAAAATGGCATATGCGCAACGAAGTGCTCCGCGTGAAATTTCTCACGCAAAAAGTGATCCGCGACTAAAAAAGATTGGAAACCGCTGATCTAGACGATCTAAATCATATAAGCATAATCAGCCTCTCACGTTTCGTAAGGGACTCAAACTGGTTTCATTGAGCTTATTAGGAAGCCTCAACATTCATGTGGTATCACAATGGGCCATTAAACTGGCCTAAGTGTGTCCTATTCCATCATGGACAACCACTTCAACCTAACCTAACCTAACTTATGATATAGTCTATATCAACTCTCATTTCAATTAGAGGAAAAAGCAGTCATTACTGATTTTATTGATCATTACTTCTGTTTCCAATTAAATTAATCTTATTAAATTCCAATTATTAATTGACGCTTTTCAATAACAAGTAATTACAATTAATTCAATACACACCACACAAACATGTTTGTGCAGACAGGGAAAATTCAAAATTTTTTGATTTTGTTCAAACCGCTTGCGCAAACACGCATAATCGCTACACACTACACAAACAGTTTGCACAAACATTTTTACAACAACAAAATACATTCGTTTGCTCAAACAGTTTGTGTAGTGTATGGGCCCTATTAGTTACATTTTGAAGTAATTAAAAAAGTGTATGGAAATTTCAATAACAAGTAATTCTGATTGATTTTTTTTAATCGTTTGTTTTCAACTCTGTTATTAATATATCAACACAAGAGATTAGTAGGTTTAGTGTAAACTGTCGATTTAATTCCAGCTGTATGGGTCGTAATGTCTAAGGCTAACATTATTGTCAAATTAAAGACCAATTTTTATTTAAAACGAAAATACAGGAACATGAGTTTTGTTAAAAAATATTTTTCGTTAAAGATTTAAAATTAATTTAACGTATTCCCATGTGTAAAAAAAAAGTTTAAGGGCATTTGCCACGGGTTTAACATAAGAGATCTAAAACTATAGCAGCGATTGCTGTCAAAATAGCAAAATATGTACATTACATAAGTATTCCTTTTGTACACACTTTATATTTTTGTTCATGCAGCCAAAATTCAGACAAATTTTATTACCTATTTCAAAAACTTCTAAAAACTAAATTAGATGGCGCAACAGTCCGTAGAGAACCAGGGCCTAGTGACTTACAATTCTCAACCATTCCTGTGTGCGAGTAATTGTAGGTATGGAGGGGACCTACAGTTTATATGCCGAATCCGAACGGCAAATTTGAGAAAGCACTTTTCATGACAAGAATTACTCTTGGAGAATTTGTCAATTCCTCGCAAGAGGCAGTACCCGTGAAAAAAACTTTAGGTGGCATAGGCAGGGATCGAACCCAAGACCTCTCGCATGACAGTCCAACGCAGTGACAGTCCGAAGACGAACCGAATTCTGCTGCCAGGCAGAATGATCCATTCTATATAGACGATGAAAGCCAACAATCCCGTCTTCCCGACTAAGACGAAGTAAAGATTGCCATATCTTAGCTGAAGTGTAACAAAGCCGCCGAAGCAGATGGCTTGAATGCCGAGCTCTTCAAAGCAGCTGGAGATAATTTGGTTAGGAGCAACTTATCTGTAAGATATGGTCGGAAGAAAGCATGCCCGATAAATGGAACCTCAGTATTGTTCAATCGATACTGAAAAACTAAGACCCTTTAATTAACTGCACCAACTATAGAGGATTCAGTCTACTTAACATAGTTTACAAAGTCTTCTCTGCCAAAATATGTGAACGTCTAAAGCCTATCGTCAATAATCTGATAGGTCATTATTAGACCAGGAAAGTCTTCAGTCGATCAAATATGCACATTACGGCAGATCCTGGAAAAAACCCAAGAACATCAAATCGACACCTAGCATCTCTTCATCGATTTTAAGGCTGCATATTAAAGCATCTACAGGACAAACTCGTCCTCCGAATAGTCTTCGAATCCACGCCCACAGGACAGCGCAGTAGAGAAAGACTTGGAGTGCGCAACTAGTTAGGGACCGAGCTAGATGGAGAGGTTTGTTGGGTGATTCCCTAGTTGTCACGGGACTGTAGCGCCACCTTAAGTAAGTAAGTAATTAAGTACATATATAAATGTTTAGGGTTATTTTTTTTTATGCAATTATTAGTTTTTTTGTTCCCATGCTGGAATTTACATATATATCAAAAAAACAATTCCCCAAAAAACATGAGCTCTTAATATATGTAAATATTTAGTACTCGGCGAAGCTATTTTAAGATTTTCAATATAAAAAACATGTAAAATTTGATATTTTTTTCTTTAAATTTCTAAAGCTCAGTGGCATTTAATATTAAATTATCATCTAACCCAGTAAAGGTCTTTTTTTCTCAGAACTGAAAGCTCTACAAAAGTGTCCACTCCGGATTTTCCTTAACATTCACTAACCCACTAAAACTAAGTTTTATCATTTGAACGTGCTGTTCAATCGTATAACTTGCCATGATAAGTTGGCATCAACAACTGAATAATAAACACAAGATTTGACAGATACATAAAAAACAAAATGGCCGCCACGGGGCGCCACATTCATTGATATCACACTGGTCGACAAGGTTTTGTTTCTGACAATCAAATTGCACTTTTTCAATTGCTGGTGATAGCCTTAATTCAAATCAGACTTCAAAATTACGTCATCAGTTAAGGTTTTTGAGACATTACTTAAAAAAAAAACAAAACAAAAAAAATCAATATAAAGGGTGTCCCAAAATTAACGCAAGATTTGAATTAAATAGAAAACGCCGTTTTTAGTCTTTAGATAGTTATATTTTTATTGACTCGTAAAGTACATAGGATAGGGTTATGTATGGAATAACACATCGGACAAATGGCCTCCACGGCTTTGCATGCACATGCGCACTCTTTTGTTGAAATTTTCCATGACCATTCTGCATAAATGTGGCTGAATTTCGTTGATGCAGCGTTGAATCTCCTCCTTTAATGCACGGGTGGTTGTTGGCTTGTTGACATAGACTTGTGATTTCAAATAACCCCATAAAAAGAAGTCTAATGGTGTTAAATCACACGATCTAGAAGGTCAATTTTGATCACCGAAACGAGAGAGTACACGACCTGGAAATGTCTCATGCAGTAATTGAATTGTTTCACGGGCTGTATGACATGTGGCACCGTCTTGTTGAAACCACATATTGGACACATCAATATCATCCAATTTTGGCAGAAAGAACTGTGTAATCATGTCGCGATATCGAGCACCAGTAACAGTCACTGCTTGACCAGCATCATTTTCAAAAAAATATGGCCCAATTATGCCTCCAGCCCAAAATCCACACCATACAGTCACGCGTTGTGGATGCATTTGTTTTTCGACAATCACATGTGGGTTCTCCGAACCCCAAATGCGGCAATTTTGGCGATTGACAAAGCCATCAAGATGAAAATGTGCTTCATCGCTTAGGATGATTTTGCTCGAAAAATCAGGGTCCATTTGTTGATGTTCAATAATCCATTCAACGAACTCTCTTCTCTGTCCATGGTCATTAGGCTTCAATTGTTGTGTTAATTGAATTTTGTAAGCATGAAGACACAGATCTTTGGTGAGTATACGCTGTAGAGAGGTTTTTGAAATTTGCAATTCTTGTCCACAACGTCGAATTGAGGTTCCTGGATTGTCAGCAACACTCTCATGCACTGCTTCGACATTCACATTTGAACGGCTTGTTTTTGGACGACCAGTGTGTTTGGCGTCTCCAACGGATCCAGTCTCCATGAATTTTTCAATTAATCTCTTCACAGTTGACGAAGTTAAAACACTATTCCGACCATATTTTGTATGAAATTTTCGAACTGCAGCCGCCAAGCTTTCACTATTTTTGAAATATTCTTTAATAATGAAGACACGTTGTTCTCTCGTGTAACGCTCCATTTTTAATAACCCTATACTGTTAGCTGTCAAATTGCTTTTTTTCAGGGTTGCCAACACTTCACTGCACAAATGGCGGCAAATTCAAATCTTGCGTTAATTTTGGGACACCCTTTACAAAGATTTTTGAGGGTATCTAAAATCATGAAGAAGCTTTTTTCGATTCAATTAGTGAAGGTTTTAGAAACCCATTATCCTTTCCTTCGATATTCAGTTGAGCTATTTATAGTATTTCAGACATTGTTCGAAAAATCTTCATAAGTTGTTAGATTTCACGTGTCTCGAATTAATATTATAAAAAAACTGGACCATTTGTGCTTAAACGGTTTTCAACAGAAAAAGTCAAAAAGGATTGAAAGTAATTTTTGTTCTTGTAACGAATCGGTCGTCTTAACAATTCCATTATATTTACTTTTTGAATTATATTAAAAACATAAAAATAATGTTGAAAACGGGTAATTTTAATACTTAAGCAGATAGTTAAAATCAAAGTAAGAATTTGAAATCAGAACTAAAAAGTAACTCCAAAACGTACTTTTCAAAACTAGTTCAAAGTTTGCTCAAAACTTCACATATAGTCAAATAAAGACTCATAACCTATGTGAATTTCTATAACAAAGATTTTTAGTTTGCAATCTCATCATGGCGTAAGGCGAGATTCGAATTAAGGACATCTTAATTCTTTGGAAAAATCTTGTTTTGTTTTTTTTTTTCTATAGAAAAAAACGTAATTTTTGTCGACTAGTATTATTAATTCTAGAATCTCTACTCGTTTTTGAGACATGGCAGCCAAAAAACGAAGGATGTACTAAAACTCAAACAAATATCATTTTCAAAGAGCTTGCTTTTTATTGATTTTTAACTTCCCATAGGAAGTTATTGTAATGGGTCCGATTTGTCAAATTGAAAATTTTGAAATTTCTTGACGTTTCAAGGCCCCTAGAGTCGAAATAAAAGATTTTTAGAAAGATGTCTGTGCGTGCGTGTGTATGTACGTTCGTACGTCCTTACGTCTGTACGTCCGTACGTTCGCGACGTTTTTTTCGTCGTCCATAGCTCAAGAACTAGAAGAGGTATCGACTTCAAATAAATTTTGTTATATAGATAATAAGACATAAAGATGCAGAAACGACTCTCAAGAAAATTGCGTGGGTGGTTTTTTTGCCATAGCAGTTTAAAAAAAAGGTGAAAATTTTGGTTAAACCTAAATATCTCATGAACCAATGACGCTAGAGACTTGAATTAAATTTTATGTTATATATTTTTTGTTATATATTTTATGTTATATATTTTATGTTATATATTGTAACGTGATACAAAACAATTACATTTTTGGAAAAAAATCCAATTAACGGTTTTTTTTTATAAATCAAAAAGACTGAAAAAAAATTGTGTCACCTCGAAAATTTTACGACTAAAATATGATTTCATCTCAAAAACAACTTTGTGCAACGAAGAATAATGTTTTCGACATCTGATAACATTTTGAGAAAAATCGAATTGACAGTTTTTTTACAAAAAATAAAAACCTAAACAAAAATTAATAAAAGTTGGTAAAAATTGATTTTCGACTCAAATATCTTCTTTTCAAAAACTTGAGATTATTGCTTCAAACTTATTTCATCTTATAAGAAATATTGTTTTCAACATTCTGAAAAATGTTGAGAAAAATCGAATTAACAGTTTTTTTTACTAAAAAGAAAAACCTAAAAAAAACACTTAATAAAAGTTGGTAAAAATTGTTTTCGACTCAAATATCTTTTCAAAACTTTGAGATATTGGCTTTAAACTACTATTATCTTTCAAAAAATATTCTTGTCAACATTCAGTAAAATTTTGAGAAAAATGGAATTGACAGTTTTTTTTTTACAAAAAAAAAAAACCTAAAAAAAAAACAATACTAAAACTTCGTAAAAATTTACCTTCGACTCAAGTATAGCTTTTTAAAAATCACAAATATTGCCTTTAAACTCATTTTATTTCGCAGAAAATATTGTTTTCGATATTCAGTAATTTTTTTATAAAAATCCAACAGTCCGTTTTTTCATGAAAAAATGAAATCTACAAAAAATAGTACGCACATTTGGTAAAAATTGATACATATAGACAAACTTTTAAGCAAGACAAATCGGGAGACGGGATGGGAAGTTATCAGTGTGGGTCGCATCCCAGCCTCTTTTTTAAAATACGTATTCCTTTATAATGAAACTCAAGTTTAGTCATAGAAAAATAAATCATAAATCATAACCTCTTTTAGATAATAAAATACATTTTTTTCCAAATACGTTTATTTCTGTAAATATGTATACCTCCAGCTCAATTTGATTTTAGTTACTCGACCAAAAACAAAACTTTAAAAATATTCTCGTTAAACAATTGGACATTTGAATAAATATCAGTACATTGACAAAACAATAAAAAAAACCTTTCCTTGATCATTATGGTAATCACCTGAAATTCATTCAATATAGATAAGATATACTACCTTAAAAATAAAGGTATCCAAATTTGGCTAAACAAATAGATTTCTGAGTGAGTGGCAAAATAAATAAAAATAATTATTATTATTCCTAACTCCGTATAATCTATTACTTTGAATTTATTTTACAAAGTACTCTTTTATACCATAAGGTATCACCATGACCATCTTTTAAGTTTTCGTCAGCTTTTCTGCTTAAAATTCAAAATCAATTGTGCTAAATATTACGAAGTTATATTCGTTTTGAATAATAAATGAGCCTTAAAGCAAACATCATCATTTGACGACATTCTCTTTTTTAAACATTTCATATTGTTGTCAACAAAATTGATATTCAATGGATGTACCCTGCCAGTTCTTTTCAACGCAAATAAATGGGCTCATATTCGTGAATGTAATAAGCACAAAGCTGTATTTATACTTCATAAAGGTTCTATCGGCCTAAAATGCATTATTTTATATTCTCGATATAAAAATTAATTGATTTTATGATTCTATTGTATCTGCTTGTGCTTGACACAGATGTCAAATTTTAAATGTGTCAAAATGAGGTTGACAGGCATGTAATTGGAAAAGAAAGTTGGTTGTAACTTTTTTAATACTTATTTTTCTGAATACAGGAAGAAAGAACACAAAACAATGTAAACAGTAATAATTATTTATAATAATTGTCCAATTTTCTTCTAAAGTTTTCAAAGATTTTACATAAAGATGCACGTATGTAAGTAGGTTAGTATCTAATTAACCAAATTGTAAAACAATAATAAAAAAAATCTATTTTGTAACATGTTCTTTTGTTTAAACTAACTAATGATGAAAGATAAACAAAAACAAATTAACCGCAGTTAATAACCGGCTGACCATTCTACATAATTTTGAACTTGTTGTTAAACACAACATCTTAAAGATTATTATTCAGCCTCTGTCTACGTCAGATGTAAAACATAAATGTTTAAATGCATGGGAAGCAATTGTTCTATAAAACACAGTGGGGTAGTTGCTATAGTTCATTAGGCATAAAATAAGAAGAAGAAATGATAAGAATTTTTAAGAATGGTTTACCTGATTGTATGGTTTTGTATTTCAAAATATTTCCAAAAAAATAAAATGAATTTAAACCAAGATCCAATTCCATAAATTATACACATAATCAAAAGTAGTTATAAAAAGTTTGTCTATAATTAATATCTTTCAAGACCTGCCGATAAAAAAAGATAAAAGATAACGGATTTATATAATGAAAGTTTTGGTGAAGGTAGAGGCATTTCGTTGCATTCTAAAAGGAAATCAGGTCTTTGACCATTTCAGAAAGTTCATTAAGATAGTTAAGGAATGCCCTTCCGAAGGGTGCCAGGTTGCCATTCTATAGCTGGTTAAAGAAGGACATTTATAGAGAAAGTGAATCAATGAGTATTTTTCTAAATGTCAAATTTTGCTGCATGTTCTCCTATTGGCCAGTTTGCGTTATATTGCAGTGACCCTGGCTATATCTGCCTGTTCTGCATATACATATAATTATAATCGAAAGAATGAGTTTTGTTAAAGGTAAGCCATATCTTCTTTGAATCTATTTCTGTCTGTCTGAAAAACTTTTTCATTTTTGCCCTTCATAGCGCCAAGAGGAACATTTACCCTTTCACTAGAATAAACAATATTTTTTTACTTGCGACATATAGAAACAATGTACATATGTATATGGCAAGTATTGCATTCGTAAAAAATTTCGAACTCGAGATTGTAATCAAACATGATGTAACGATGGTAGAGAAGTCGAAAAAAGTGGGTCCCCGTTTCCTTCCGTATGTATGTCCTCGCCCCTACAGCCCAAACCATTGGGTCGATTGAATTTAAATTTGGAAATTAAGGGTTTAAGCCGATTCGAGTTAGGCGTTTTTAAAGACTTCAAATAACAGTTGTCCCCATACAATTTTTTTTGCAAAAATCAAAAATTCGAATTTTCTCAAAAACGAACCGATAGATTTGTTTTAAATGTTCTTTATTTTATTTTCTTAATTTTGTTTTCTTTTAATAAGAAAAAAGTATTTTTGTATTGCTCCTACCCCTCATAGAACCCTTATTTCGTTTTTAAGTTTCTCAAGAATTAATTAACCGATTTCAATAATTTGTCTACATAAGCTCTTAAATTATCTCATTAATATTGGATGATAAAAAATATTATCGTTTTTATTTTTGATTTTTAAAAAAAATATTACATTTTGTTTCGAAATTCAATATCTCGAAAACAGGTCGTTACTTTTTACGAAATGGAAATGCAAAACGTATATTAATAAGCTTTAAACAACCGCATACTACAAATATTTTTAAACTCAACTTAAAGAATTTGATATATTAAAAATTAAATAAAAAAAACTGCTTTAAGGATTTTAAAATACAAATTTTGAATTAAAGGCATTTAAATTTTTGAAGAAAAAATTATTTTGCAGGTACATTTTTAAATCTTAAAATACAAGAAATATTTCTAAAAATACTCTTTGCAAAATAATGCAAAGAAGACCATACTTTTATTTTTGTAGAAGACAATTTTTAATAATATTTTGTAGGGCATATTTATATAGGTTCTATTTTTATTGTTCATAATTATTAGAATTTCAAGTCTTGATAAAAATCTCAAATCTAACTTTTTTCGAATTCAAAGTTTGCGTATATTTAGAAACAGTAACAGAGTTACGATAGATAAAGTTACTAAAGAAGAGATAAACGAGTATAAATATAACGAATACGATACTTTTTGATAATTGCGTAAGGTATCGAAGAGGCAAAAAAGTCTAAAATAGTTTTGTCACGAATGCAGCCCCTGGATTTCAAAAACGTTTATTTGGATACATTCTTGATAAACTGTTTTGGAGGCTTTTAACCCCCTGATATTTTACGTAAGTCTCATACGAAAAACAGACGCTTTTAGTTTGAAATCAAAAGACAGGTACACGTCAAAGTTGCGCCATAACAAAAAGTAATTAAAAAAATATTTGTTTCTCTTGTCTGAAAGCTGTCTATAAGTGTCAATGATTTTCCTTTTTTTAAAAATAATAATAGACATATTGGCCCACTGTTGTATATATCGTTGGCCAAATGTGTATAGCAAGTCGTAACAACACGCGTTTGAAATATAAATTATGTTCGTGAACCAGATAAAATTTATGTTACTAATTCTGTTAACAGTTATAAACATTTTTTAACGTACGAGTACACATATTTTTTAAATCAACCTGCTTTTTTATTGCTTAAGGCATTAAACTATGAATAGTATACATGTATATCTTGATCCTACTTTAATGGTTTTCTGAATACAAAGGTCCATTGAACTTTTACTGTTTTGAAAATGAAAAAATACAAAAATATTTAAAGCACGCGTATCTAAAAACGTTTTGGTAAAACGATAACAAACACATGATATTGAAATATTGTGTAAGTAAATCAACATTGTATTTATGGCATATTTAGGGCTTAATTGAAGGTTAGATTTGAAGGTTTTAAACTTTCTGAATTAGCTATTGAAATTTAAGTGGTTTACTTATTTTACTGGCACATCTTTGTGTGATTAGTAATTCTATCAAGCCTTTCACAAACTCTCTAAAATAAAGAAGAAGAAGCAGAAGAAAAAATGCACCTTGCACATGCAACCTACTTAAAGCCCAATCAATTAAAGTTAATGAGCTATAAGCACTAAGCCCGCTTAAGAAAGAGAGACTAAACAAAGCGCACCGGATATCGAGCATTAGAATTTAATAGAAATAAAAATTCCATGTTCATGCAGCGTACAATCCTATTTAAGAGCACATCGACCGCATCTTCAAATTAAAAAAGAATCAAAAGAAAAACAACAACAAAAATAATCAAAATTTGCATTTTATTTTTTATACTCGTACAAAAATATAAATAAAAGACTTTCTTCGCCTTTTTTATAGCCAAAAACCAAACCAAACGTGACCGGTTCTTTAGATGAAAAGGCGCCTATTAAACCCTCTTTGGCTAAAAAAATAACGTTAAGCAAAAAAGCTATTAATTACAGTCGACCGCAATAGGCGTTTCGGTGGCCTCCCATAATACCAGCTTTTGCTGCTTTGGTTGATAGAAAATACGTTTTCTATATAATAACTTGTTGCGATTTTCATTTATTGTTAACAAGATGTACGCATGGCAGTCTAAGTCTAATAAATCAATTTGTCAACTGAATAAAAGATGCGCGCGGTAAAACGCGGGAAAAGAGGATGGGAACGAGACAACAACAAAAATTGAAAGATCTTACAATGTCTTGCATTTTTGTATAGTGTAGCTTAAGATTAGTTTTTAGCAAAGCGAAAGCGATAGCGAAAGTTATGTGTTTTTTAGTTGCTGTTGTTTTATATTTCACTTGAAAGATAAAATATAAGTACCTACATATGTAAGTATCTTTGAGAGATGATCTTTGAATGATATTGAGTTGCGATTAAATTTCACATGTCAATCATCAAATATCAATACATTATAAAGATCGAAAGATTAAAGCACATAGATTCCTAACCTATGTTATTTCTATGAAAGGAATTGATAGGATGATGTGAATTCAATCAAATGGGTACTTTTTCCAATTAAAATCTACATCAATGATGCGAAATTTATTTCTTGACAGGAAGGTAAGTGATTGTTTTGTAGAGAAAGTATTTAAATGGGTGAACATCAACTGAGAGTCATTTTTATATTGCGATTTTAATAAACTTATAGATAAGTATCAATCATTTTGTAGGAAGTGTCTATTTTTGCAACTTTAATGGGACGAAAAAAAAATTGTACTTGAACTGCCAAATTAAATTGAGAGACACATCTACTTTTCAATAGAAAGGTGTATAACTTAACGAGTGTAAGTTGATTTGGCTGACTGTATAGTATAATAAATATAAAGCACTCAACATCAATTTGAAGCGTATTTAAAAACATGTACCTTTATTAAATGAAATGAAAAATAGATCACAATAAAATCCAAATTATACAAATTATATTTTTTCTGCCTTTTTCTATCAGATCGGAAACACAAGACTATGCCATAGTTGTATTTTCTCTATTGCAAAGTATATCTTTTTAATATCCAATGACCTTATGAAAAAATTACAATAAATCAAAAGTCATTACATATTAAATAAGATGGTAACATACAAAAATTGTTCAAAATTATCAAGATCATCTATTAAATTGAGTAAATTATTAAAAAAGATCTTCAATTTTTCCGAAATCGTTTAAATTGTTGGCATTTATGTACAAAATAGTAAACTAAAATTTCAAATCAAAAAGTACTGTGGTAGGTATTAGCATGAATCACCAACATTATTTTTTTTTGTAAACTTAGAGGACATAATTTGCCTTATAATTTGTTCAAGCTCTTGTCCAATAGGACATGCTTAGAAGCTACAAGCGCTATACAATTGAATGCTTTATTGGTCAATTTAGAAAAATTGTAAATAAAAAGAAAAACATCCTTTAAGAAAATGAGAATCGACAAGAACGAATATTTTCATATTTAGTTGAATTGCGCAACTTTCGGTCCGTTTCTTACATTGGCTTACTTACATATTTACATACCATTACAAAGTCAGTGTCTTAAATTAGCGCTAACTAAGTGCGACTTTTTATCGCTAGAGTTATACAGGGTTATTCATCTTTCGGTTTCAAAAGTAAACGTAAATAAAACACATATAAAATATTTTTTTTCATGATATTTCCTTTTAATTACTTTGTTTGAACGTTGATATTATGTATGAAACACTACATCATTTAAATGACCACTACGCGAATTGTTGATTCTTTTGAGGAAATTTTCGACCACTTTTTGATACATATTGGGCGGTATCTCAGCCATAACTTGACGAATGTTGGTTTTTAAGTGCTCAAGAGTTAAAAGTTTATCTGCATAAACAAGGTCTTTCGCGTAGCCATACAAAAAGAAGTTCAGCCGATTCAAATCGCATGATTTTGGTGGCCAGTTGATATCGCCACGACAAGAAATTACGGAATTCGGTCGAGTTGTGTGGCATGTGGTACTGTCACCAAGCAGTGACTCTTTGTGGATGTAATGGCCAATCTTTAATTACTTAAGAATTCTCAGAACCTTATCGAGTAAGAAATATCCCTCTGCACTGAAAAAAATTTTGTTCGAAAAATCGCCGCCGTCTACCGCCTGTTGTTCAAGAGTTGAAATTCCATGAGATATCCTTTAAGATAGCTTATTAAAGTTCTTACAATATTTTCGTTGCTAACAAAAACTATATTCCAAAGTTAAATAGTTGTTGTTTGCTTTAAAACATTCATTTAAAAAAACTTAATTTTGACTCAAGATATTTTAGGTGTCATAATAAAAAAATATTCATGGATAACATGTATTCTTTTCTTAGAAGAGAACGAAATAATTAAAAAAAAACATATTTACACAAAATTGAACCTGGTTGCTCCTCATTTTTTTTCAAATTTTTTAGGTTTTTACTTTTTATATACAAAATTTTAGGCAATCTCGATTTTCGACACTCAATGTTCATTTTCTTTTTTTTTTCATTCCTGAAAACATTACTCGCATACAGGAATGGTTGAGACTTGTAAGTCACTAGGCCCTAGTTCTCAACGGACTGTTGCGCCACCCAATTTATTTATTTATTTTTAATGTTCATTTTTCAAAACAATTCCAAAACAAAAACGGCAATACATACACTACTAAGTAAGACGAAATCGAAATGGTACACTGGGGCGTATACGAACTATTCTTTATTTTTAAATCTTTTGTTTGTTAATATTTATGCATAAGCAAAAGTGCATTCGAAGACTTTCACAAAATTTTGATAATATCAATAAAATACATAAAACTGCAATAAATAATTTGATTAAAAAATTAACAATTAACATTTTTCAACATCAATCAAGCTTTGGATGATGTGGTTAAAGAAGTGTTTTTACTTAAATATAAACAAAAAACTTGAAAAAATAAATTTTAAAACTCTTTCTTCTTTCCAAACATCAGAAACATATTTCTTGGACATCAACTTTCTACACCAAAATAAGAGTGCAGTGCCAGAAATATAAAATTAAATTAAAGAAAGATCTTATATAGTGCAGTACTTGACAAATACTCGAAGGATTTATTATATTCATCTTCTCTAACAAATAAATAAAAAATAAATTCTTAGAGTCTCAGCATAGCATTACATAAAACTAAAACAAACTATTATAAATTATATTGCACAAAAACAGTTATCCAACACACTAACATATGCTTTTAGGCTTTAAAGACATAAAATTTTTCAATTAGCACTTTGATCTCTTTGCAATATTTACAATAACAAAAACCGAAGTGAAGACCTCTTCAATAAGTAGGTAAGATAGGAAGGCAGGTACATCGCAATATATACGATCTTAAGTAAATATATGCATTGCACTTTGCTATCGACATAAATGATATGGCAACGACGATGAAGACGACCATTAAAGTGTAGTATAACCATAACCATTTATGAATATTGAGATTTGTGATTATTTTTTTATTTCATCATTATTTATGTTTATGGATGTACAAGAAATTCCTTACATTTATATTTTGCAATCCACATTTTTTTTAAACAAAAAATAAATACAAATAAAAATCCAAAATAACCTCTTATCCAGTATCATCTTAAGACTTAGAGGTTTTATATCTTTTCCAAGAAATTGTCTTTTTATTATTATTATTATTATTTTAACTCGCTAAAGTGCTTACGTTTTTTTCCTCTTTCAATATCAAGGTTTCATACGAAGTTATGATGAAATAGTGGAGAAAGATCATTAAAAAAACTAAAATGTTTTAAGGTCGACCTAAAATAAAAAAACTACAAGCCATAAACACATTAACCCTTCAACAACAAACGAACGACACGGCACGGCGGCACACGTTATTGTAGATAAATCTAAGAATATAGAGACAAAAAAAAAAACAAAAACAAAAATAAACAAGATACGTAACTAATAAAAAAAGATAACGAGTGCCATAATTGACTGAGGTCAGGTAAACTTCAACAAAGTTTTTCAGATCAGTAAACAACAGGGAACTATGTAGCTTGTAACCTCAAGCTTTTATTTAAATAAATTCCTTTGATAACTGGAACTTAAAAATCATGCCAGAGCTGTCGTTTGAGATATTGTCGAAGAATAGCAACGTCAGAAATTGATAAGCGTGTTTTCTGGGTGTTTAATTAATGCACTTAATTAATATTGTTCTTGTAAAATTTATTGAAATTAAAATAGTAAATATAAAGAAAAAGAACAAAAATCTTAATATATATGAATTACGTGTCACGATGTTTGCCCGCGATGGACTCTTAAACTGATTAACTGATTTTAATCAAATTTGTACACCGTGTGCATTTTCGTCCAAATAAAAAAAAGGATAGCTTACATCTCAATTTATGATCGCAATATTATTTTATTAGTTATTTGTCTATTATTTCACAGTCACAATTATCCGTTAGCTCCGAACGATACTAGCAGATGGCGACATCTGTTGACTGGACTGAGCAAGTATTCAATAAACGGCGCTTTTTCAAACTTCTTAACTTTTCATATAAGCCACATTTAATAGCATTACCATCACATGTTGCTGAGGCTAAAGTATAGGTTAAATTTATTTTGTAGTAACAAAATACAGTGAATTTTACTTTTTTAATTTTTGGTGTTAGCATAGCCGGCCACGTAATACTTAGACTGAAGTATAAATTAAATTCGTATTATAGTGAATATAATACAATGAAATTATTCCTGCTTTTTAATTATTAGCGCCTTCGTTGTTCAAAACTCTAATTAAACTATATATGTAAAGCGTAACATACCCCCGATGCCGCTATCTATAAGTGGCACTTGCATCCAGGAAACTAATCAACTGTCAGTACTCGGTATGTGTATCACAGATCACCTTTTATGGAATGATCACATATTCGACATCGCCAAAAATGCTGCTAGGTGCTTAGGATTTCTCCGACGATGCAAGAAATTTTTCACCCCTTCTGATCTGGCTGTAATTTACAAAGCCTTCATCCGTCCAAAGCTTGAATATAATTCGCATATCTGGGCAGGTGCCCCTAAAACAAGTTTAAATCTCTTGGATAGAATTCAAAAAAGGGCTTTAAAAATGATAGGCGACAGAACTATAATCGAAACATTTACATCACTAGAACACCGCCGCAATGTTTCATGCCTTTCGTTGTTTTATCGATATTTTTACAAACAATGTTCTGTCGAATTAGCCAGTAGTATTCCACCCCTTAAACTATTCAGCCGTAATACTCGCACTTCTAGGAATGCTCATCAGTTTACCCTTGAGCTCAATTTCGGGCGTACTGTCAAGTATAGAGATTCTTTCTTAAATCGCACATCGAGAATGTGGAATGCTTTGGCCAACTCTGTTTTTCCCTCCCATTTTGATGTTCAAAACTTTAAGACCAATGTGCACCGGTATCTCCTTTTAAATCCTTCCCTATTTTCCTAACGCTCGCACTGTGTTTAAATATAAACATATAAAGGGTACTAATAACCCCTTGAGTGCTTGTGAATTATATATAAAAAAAAAATATGTACATGTAAGTATTATTACATAGTTATCTTATCATTCTTATGATTGAATGATTGATATTGGGAACGGTAAAATAGAAAAAATATATTGATTCAGAGTATTTTTCTGAATATACAGAGTAATTACTCAAATCATAACTGGCTCAGTCATCGGGTTATTTTGACATCCAAAAACGTTGATGTTGACGAAATTAACTTCCATATACAACAGTTGTTACCAGGCGATCTGATGTCTTTTAAATCAATCGATACTGTTGTTAATAAAAATGATAGTGTAAATTTTCCAATTGAATTTTTAAATTTACTAGATATATCTGGAATGCCACCACATTCATATAGTCTTCGATTAAAGATTGGTTCACCTTTTATTCTCCTGCGTAATTTAAATCTACCTCAATTATGCAAGGGTACACGTTTGGTCATCAGAAAGATCACCGGAAATATTCTTGAAGCAACCATTTTAACTGGAAAGTTTAAAGGAAAAAGTGGTCCTGTTGCCACTTATTTCATTAATACCGTCAGATTCTAATAAACCCTTCAGAAGGTTACAGTTTCCAATTCGTTTAGCATTTGCCATGTCTATAAATAAATTTCAAGACCAAACAATGTATATTTGTGGTTTAGATTTGGAAAATTCATGTTTTTCTCATGGGCAGCTAAGCTCAATGTCACGTGCCGCAAAACCGTCAAACCTATTTGTGTTAGCGAATGATAGGTTTACCAAAAATACCAGCTTAACGTTTCCATCTTCATTCGTAAATAATAATTTCATTGTTATAAGGGGTAACAGTAGTAGAAAATCAGTCATGAAGGTCGCCATGTTTTTTTTTTACAAATGGCATCTACGAAAAAAAGCATGGTGGTGCCAATGTCTGATGATCTCCTACCGTTCGCCTTAAATAGTTTACAACAACGCGTGGCCGGGTCAGCTAGTAGTTTATATATTTTAACAATATCACCCATAAGAATATACACAATTTGATATTATACTACAGAAATTTAGAAGTCAAAACTCATCTTTGAATGCCTCATAGCTATGTAAGTGGCAGAATAAATTTGATCAAAATGGAGTCAGTTGATCTTTCCAGCTTTAATTTTTGTCAAAACGACAGCCCTGGTATGAAACTTTATTAAAGATCATGTCAGTCAATTTTTAGTCAACAACAAGTTGTTATACAAGAACCATATATACAAACACTACATACTTTATTATATGCACTTACTTACGCGGCATGCTTATAACTTCTTCATGCGCTTACACACGTTTTCATAAAGGTTTATGGAGTAATAAATTTTTTTATAGAGCTTCATCTGTGCAAAATGAAACGAGGCATCGAATGTTCATGAACTTATTTTTTTGTTTTGCGTATAAATGTAGCTAATGGTTTGTCTTTTAACCGGAAAATTTTCACATTAAATTGGAATGATATAGTTTGATCGTGCCGTGCTTGCTTATTTCCTCTGGCTAACATGCTTGTATTAATCTTTTAATTTTTTGTGAGATCTTTTTTTATTTGTTTTGAATTTTTGCTCTAATTAAGTTGTTCATAATGTAGGTACATATACATACATATGTATATAGGAAAAATACTCGTGCCAAGAAGAAAGCCTATATTTAAATTTTAATTTTTTTTCCCGATGAAACTACTGCATGTAGGAAGAGGCAACTTTCATGTTTTGTATTTCCTTGAACCTAGGTCTTGGATAAAATGTTAGAGATTCAAAAGTTAATCCGACTTGAAATAAGGAAATACAAGACTTTCAGCCGATACCTAGGGTCTGTGAATGAGTGAAGTTAACAACGATGCAAAAAATAGAAAACAAGTCAGATGTAAGACAAGTTGTTGTATCATAAAGTTTTTTGACTTTTATGAATACAATTTAAAAGGAATTTTTAGCATAAATAGCAATATTTTAGTTTTGGTTTTGACTTTCTCACAATTATTAAAGTTTTTGAATTATTTGTCTCATTTAATCAATCTAACTTTGTCATTTTTTTTAAATTAAAAGACATAATACACGTGTTCTATGTATAGGTACTAAGAAATAACCATCTCACTATCAATTAAGGGCTTAATATTTGTGATTTCGAATTTTTTGCTTTAAGTTGGGTCAACTTTTCCGTTGGTTTACTTAAACTTTTATATCAAACACGTGTATTTTTTTTAGAATTTTTGTTCTTAAACGTACATAATATAAAGGGTGTCCCAAAATTGACGCAAGATTTGAATTAAATAGAAAACGCCGTTTTTTGTCTTTTGATAGTTATATTTTTATTGACTCGTAAAGTACATAGGATAGGGTTATGTATGGAATAACACATCCGACAAATGGCCTCCACGGCTTTGCATGCAGATGCGCACTCTTTTGTTAAAATTTTCCATGACCATTCTGCATAAATGTAGCTGAATTTCGTTGATGCAGCGTTGAATCTCCTCCTTTAATGCACGGGTGGTTGTGGGCTTGTTGACATAGACTTGTGATTTCAAATAACCCCATAAAAAGAAGTCTAATGGTGTTAAATCACACGATCTAGGATGCCAATTTTGATCACCGAAACGAGAGAGTACACGACCTGGAAATGTCTCATGCAGTAATTGAATTGTTTCACGGGCTGTATGACATGTGGCACCGTTTTGTTGAAACCACATATTGGACACATCAATATCATCCAATTTTGGTAGAAAGAACTGTGTAATCATGTCGCGATATCGAGCACCAGTAACAGTCACTGCTTGAACAGCATCATTTTCAAAAAAATATGGCCCAATTATGCCTCCAGCCCAAAATCCACACCATACAGTCACGCGTTGTGGATGCATTTGTTTTTCGACAATCACATGTGGGTTCTCCGAACCCCAAATGCGGCAATTTTGGCGATTGACAAAGCCATCAAGATGAAAATGTGCTTCATCGCTTAGGATGATTTTGCTCGAAAAATCAGGGTCCATTTGTTGATGTTCAATAATCCATTCAACGAACTCTCTTCTCTGTCCATGGTCATTAGGCTTCAATTGTTGTGTTAATTGAATTTTGTAAGCATGAAGACACAGATCTTTGGTGAGTATACGCTGTAGAGAGGTTCTTGAAATTTGCAATTCTTGTCCACGACGTCGAATTGAGGTTCCTGGATTGTCAGCAACACTCTCACGCACTGCTTCGACATTTACATTTGAACGGCTTGTTTTTGGACGACCAGTGTGTTTGGCGTCTCCAACGGATCCAGTCTCCATGAATTTTTCAATTAATCTCTTCACAGTTGACGAAGTTAAAACACTATTCCGACCATATTTTGTATGAAATTTTCGAACTGCAGCCGCCAAGCTTTCACTATTTTTGAAATATTCTTTAATAATGAAGACACGTTGTTCTATCGTGTAACGCTCCATTTTTAATAACCCTATACTGTTAGCTGTCAAATTGCTTTTTTTCAGGGTTGCCAACACTTCACTGCACAAATGGCGGCAAATTCAAATCTTTTGCGTTAATTTTGGGACACCCTTTATAAGATATATAGATAGCAGTTATAGCTTTGTATGTATAGTTATTAAATTAGTTATACAGAATTTAAGAATTTTGACTGGCGGAGAAAAATTTATTTTTTAATGAAAATTTATAAAAATGTTAAGAACAATAAACAAATGTTTTTATACACCTGGTAAATGTTTTTTTAGGAAAAATCAAAAACTCAGAAAATACAACTTATAATTTTGGAAAAATAGTATTTAAGCTCAAATTTCTTGAAACTAATAAAGATAGTCTTTTAAAACATATTAAATTTTGTATAAACGGTGTTTTTTAAGACGTGTGGTTTAAAAAAAAAACATATTATTTATTGCTATGACCAAAAAAATAGCTTTATTATAAATGTAAGGGTTTGCCATTATGTTTTAAAAATGCTTTTGGGCAAGAGACCCAGACGAGAGAACCAATTTTCCACCACTTTTTGCAGCAATTAGAGCCGTATCAATCAATCGTCTAGGGTTAATCTTCATAGACAAGCGACTTTACAAAACCCCACAAAAACAAGTCCAGCTGTGTTAAATCGCATGATATAGGATGCGAGATAATGCGCTTAGCAAAAGTTCCCATTGATAAATTGATGCGTTGCGCGAACCAAACCATTACTTTGGTTATAAATTTGCAAACTTTGTTTAGGAGTAAATCTATTCATTATGAAATGTCAAACCAAACTAAACAAAAATCAAGTGACAGCTATCAACTCCAAAAAAAGTGTTGCCAGATTGAAAACCATACGTCTACATATATGTAATTAAATCGACTGGTTTGTATGTAAACAAAAATTATTCCAAAAATTGGAAAAACATTTTTTGTTTTTATTAGAAAAACTTCAGAAAATACAATAATACGAGTATTAACGTTTGGCGAATTCTTTTTTAGTAAGCAACTGCAATACATGAGTGAATATTTTCTTATGCTTTAATAAAAATCCAATCGGCGGATTTTTTTCCAAAAAAGTTAAATCACAAAAAAGCTGCTTATTTCTGTAAAGGTTACTTTTAGGAAATCTACAAATGGAGGTTTTAATTATTATAACAAAAAATATCAGACACAAGTTGTAAAGTTCTTCAATGTAGGCCGCATTCAACTTTTTTTTTATTTGTATATATCAGCAGATTTCAAAAACACTGATAACATCCAGCTACCAAAATATTCAATAAAATTTGTCATTTTATAAATGAATGGTTCCACACTGGTGAGCATGTGGTATTTGTAATTTTCAACAAATTCGAAATGAAACGTATAAAGATAATATAAAGGCTTTAATAATACGCAGAGTGCGGAAGAGTAAACCGATCCAGGATTAGCACACTTGGCGATACTTAGCTCGATATTTAAAACATATACATATGTATGTATGTAGTTCATTTAAAAGGTTATTGTAAACATTATCCACAAAAATTGAAATGTTTTTGAAATACCACAGAAAAAGACCAAGTATTTCAAGAACGGTTACCTTATTATTGATAAAACAACTAACTTTGAACAACTAAAACTTCTTGTGAAAACCTTAAATATCTCGAGTGATTGTCAAAAAAGTGTACTTCATCCTCATTCACCTCCTTAATTGTTTTCGGGATATTTTAATTATTCTTAAGTATAAATTAAGCTCTCCCCAAGCTCAGTTTTGGCGGAATTTTGTTCGAAGTAAATGTCTTATTTTCGTAGATTACTACGCAAATCCAAAATTTTCAGAGCTATACTTAAACGTAATTGCATTGTATAAACCGATGTGGTCTTTTTCTATCCATTTTTATTGTTGGCCTTATTTTTAACATATGTACATACATATGTATGTATGTATGTATGTACATACATACATACATACATATATCTTAAAAAAAAAAAATTCTATGAACATTTTTGTGGTTAAAAATTATAATAATCGAACTAAAAATTCTTATACAGATTGTCCCGTAAAGAATATTTCAAATTGAATATGGGTATAGGCCAAGTCATGAATTTTCAGAATTTGGTTTAAGACGGTTTCGAATGCGTAAATTTTTCGATTTCATCTTATCTGTCATAAAATTCGAATCTTCGTAGAAAGTTTGAAAATAAATTTTGAAAGTTTGAAATAAAAAAAAACAACATCAGATTATACAAAATTTTGTCAACATAAAATTTTGAAGATTAAAATGTAAAATGGGGTTTGATTCAGATCTCAAAGTTTTTATTAAATTTTTACGGAATAGCAATGCCGACTTAATTTTTCTTACTAAAGATTTATTTTCCCGACTTTTAGTTATTCTAAATTGTCAGATACATCAAAAACATATCATGAAGTTTTTAGACTTTTATGACTAAAATTTAATGCAATTTTAAGCAATTATTTTTTTAGTTTTGACCTTCTCACAATTCCTAAAGTTTTTGAATTATATTTGAAATAAAAGATAATACGGATGTTGGAATATATTTTTGTGTAGGTGTCGGTGAATACTTGCAATTTCCGTTTCGCACCCCGTGCCTTATTTAATCAATCTTAATATCAAATTTAAAAATCATTTGTTGACAGGGTGAGTGAAAAACCGACTTAAAGTAGCTGTTTTCCAAAATTTCAATAAAACAACCGTGTCTCCCTATGATTCGGGAAAAAATAAAGTAACACAATTCTGAAAAGTAATTACCATATTCAGTTTGGACCATTCTTTAGGTAACACCCTGTATAAATTTTTCTAACTTATTTTGAGTTTAAAGCACAAATCCAATCAAATTCCTAATCCTCATTATAATAACCCCATATATTCTCCGCATACCAACGAACGCGCTCTGCAACACCAATCCATATCTAAATATTACATCATGTCTTTATGCCTCCTCCAACAAATATCTCTGCCAGTCATTAATCAAAAACTCCCAACAAACATCTAACAAAAAAAAAAACAAACCAAAGTTCAGATACCTAGTGTAGGTAGTTAAGGCTATTGAACAAAACCGAAGTTAAAATAAAAGAAAACATTCTTCAAAGATCAATGATCGTCGTCACTTATTGAGTGCTTAGCCAAGGCACCTTCGAACATTGTCTCGACTATCGTACTCTTAACACGCAACATATAATTAGGTGATTTTAAAATGTATCGGAATCGTTGTTAACATAGTAAAAGATCTATAATGAATGCAATTTATAAGAATTATGAAATTCTGGTGCACAGAAGACTCTCTTAAAGGAAACTTACACAAAAACTTGTTGTAGTCCGCAACTACTCCTCAACTATCCACTTTATTTTCAGCAGTTTAGAGATGTTAGAAGATTGTTTTTTGTTTTTATATTTTAATCCAAATTTAATTTTTTAATCCAAATCCAAATTCAATGTGGCGGCACAACTTTGCTATATGTAAATTTATTTATTCGTTTCTGATGTGTATAGAAGATCCAAGTCAAACAACTTTCCTTCACAAAATGTGTTTTGGTGGAATAATTCAGGGGAGAGAGAGGCAAGATTAAATTTCACTTTATTATCACAGCAAGGGGCCACTTCTTCACCAACATGAAATAACAACAACAACACACGAGCGGACAACGTACAAAACTTTCATTCATTCAATATATGGTATAGTGAAGTGAATTTCATAAAAGAAAAATGTTTTATGTTAAATAATAATCTTCCTTCCATCAACACAATCAATTATAATTATTATTATTTTTTTCTCGCTGGAACCGTCTCGTACAGCGATGGAAAAAAATGACTACACTTTGTATATGAGATAAGTGCTTCGGCGTGAATACGACGAGTATCTTTTGTTCAGTCCGTGTAAACTAGTACGTATCTTTGTTCGAAGATACAACAGAAGGCAGCGCCAACGCCAACAACATCACCGTCACCGAAACCGTCAACAACAAAACGCGAACGCGAAACTAACCAGTCCACTCGACTCCACCACCACACCAAATAGTCCGACCGAACGGATCGCGAGATGTATAATAAATTCAAAAAACACAGTAAATAAAAAACACTCACGAAAAACCAGTACAACTTTCTACCGCGCAAGTGAAATGTATTAGCTCAGCTCAATGTCAAAATATTGGAATCGACATCTTGAGACTTGAAAATCGCGCAAAACTCGAACCCGAATACGACCTGCAGATAGACGAGGCGACCATATATAATTGAAGGGGGCAGGGCAGCCGCGACGAATATCAACGACGACGACGTCAGACGTCAGAGGTGGTAATTGCGCGCAACTCCAATATTATAAGAAGGCGAATATGGTCTTCTTTGCCCGACCGACACCGAAGTCGATGTTGACTACTGCCTAGTTAGCAGGAAGGTACGTATAGGCAAGCGAAGAACCAGATACACTCTACACATGATATAAGACTAACCACTAAATAGCAAAATGAAATGTCCAAGACTGCGAGTATAATAGACGCAGAATAGAGAAACTATATACGAACAAATAATATGTAAGCCGATATTGGTAACAACAACGAACGGTCCCGTGGAAACAGTAATAAATCTATACCGCAGTCGAAGAGCCTAAGCCTATAGATCTTTCTTCATATATGTATCTCTGGAATAGTTTTGAAAGCACAAAAAACACCACACCACACCATTAAACAAAAAAAAAAAAAAAACACAACTCTAGGAGGAAGAGGCGCCTTGAATTGTGAGACACCACAATAATACCTTCTAGACGGAAAAAACCACGATCAAAACAACGACGAAAAGCTGATGAATAATCCAACTGAGATACAACCAGCCTATAGCACATAAAAGACACGACAACAAGAGTAGAGTATAGGTACTACGTATTTCTTTCTTCGACAAGAACCGATGAGCAACTGAATCCGAATCTCAATTGAGTGGTGATCTTGAGCCACAATATTGTGGTTCAAGCTCTAAACCTGTCAGCCGTATAGTCAGATAGCCAACAGAGCCCGCGCCTCTCTATAAACTTAACATAAAATATAGGATAGGTACCACTGAGTTGAGCTTATTGACGAAGATAGTAAAAAATTGATACTTCACTGGAACCATGGAGCTGCTCTTATGGCTGAAAATTGAACAAGAAAAAGCTAGAATTTTATGAATTAGCGATTTTTTAAATATTTAGTATTTTAATTTAAAATTTATTAATTAATTCAAAACAACAGTTCTTTGTACACGCTGTTGCCCTATGGAACTCCTTGCCTGCTTACCTGAGAGGGATACACAGCAGCACTCGTTTTGAGAACTCTTTAAAGAACTTATACAAATGCTGAAATTTTTTTTCAAAATAAAAATCACTTTGTCTTAGAATTTAAAAATGTATGTTATTTAATTTTTTTTTTCTCTTATGTACATTGTATATATAAAGGATCATGTCATCATGACCATTTATCTAAAAACAACTTTTCTCTTAACTTCAAGCAAATTGTAAATTTAGCATACTAATTTGATTCCTCTTTTAATTTGATTAAATATAAATCTGAACATAATAAGTATTAAAAATAAGACTCTATGTTTTAAAATGCTTAATGATAATAAATAAATACAAAAAATACAAATACAAATATCTATTCAAAAAATTCAAACCTAGCGAAATACTTATTTCCTTTTTATTAAAAACACTACATTTCAACACGTCTGAGATAAAAAAGATTGTGAACTTTAAATATCTAACGAACCTAAATAAGGAAATAATTTGTGATGTTAGAAACTCAGAAGTTGTACATAAACGGATTTAGCCAATTAATAAAATTAAAATCGTTTAAAATAAACTTTATCATCTTTTTAATTTAGAAACTTACTTTTATCATTAATCACTATAAATATTTCCTTAACTTGCTAAGAATTTTGGGTGATTTACCACATGTAATAATCATAGATAAAAAGAAATCCAACATGAAAAAATGACTGGTCATTTCAACAAATTAAATTGTTAGAAATAATTGACATAAATCTGCTAGATTTTTTTAAAAGCTGTAAGAAAATTGGTCCAGCGTGGTATCTCAACTATTTGTTGTTTATTCATAAACTTTAAGTTAATTTTATGAATATATTATACAAATTAGAGAATAGAGCTAAGACATTAATATTAATATGCGAGCACAGAAGGGGTTCTGCTTAGATATTTTGTTAATTTTTATTCAACTGTGACTGTCACTAACATTTAAAGTTTAATTTATAACGATGATAAGTAGCGGATGGTGTGAGCAGTACCATGTGTCCTTGCAGCTTACTATCTATGAATTAAAAAACATCCCTAACAAGAATGAGAATCAACAAGAACGAATACAATTGAATGTTCATTTCTATTAGACTTTTGTTATGAGCTTTTCTAACAGAGAACACAATAATTTATAGATTTTCCGAAACTAGTTTGAAGCATTTTAGGTGATGGTTTTCAAATATATTTGTAAAAAACCGATCTATGGTAAAGGCCATTCAAAATTCGAGTATTTTAAAAAAGAGAAATCAAGGGATAAGAAATTCAATCAATCAATAAAATATCAATACGATAACAGCCAAATGGCTGCTACTGTAACGGTTGCAGCGCCATATTATTTTCATGACCAATTCCCACATTTGCAGCTGCATGTCCTCGAGAATATCACGAACTCCATCCTTTAAACCTTAAGATTTTGGTAGCTTATTGTGATTCGAAAATTGTGTTGATTTGTTTTTTGTGTGGGACCCAAATCATTTTGGTACTGAATTTTAACGTATACATCGTTCAATTTTTTTTTTTTGTAATGCCGTGATTTTTACTTGTCAAATAAAACATCTTATAAGAAAAAATGTTTGGACTTTGCTCAAGAAAACTCGAAATGTATACTAGGCTTTGTAATTTTTTTAAAAAGCTTAATTGTAATAAAATATAGGGTGTCCCAAAATTAACGCAAGATTTCTTGCGTTAATTTTGGGACACCCAAATCTTGCGTTAATTTCAAACAAGTTGATATACATATTTATTTAGAAACGAAATCTCATCAAATGGTAACCTTTTTGGATTGATTAAGTGTTTAAAAAAATACTTGTCTTTATAAAGGGTGTCCCAAAATTAACGGAAGAAATCTTGCGTTAATTTTGGGACACCTAAAATTAACGCAAGAAATCTTGCGTTAATTTTGGGACACCCTATAAAAATATATTGACATGATTTCGGATGAACCCTTTTATGGTATGTAGGCAAATCTGAAAAAGTAACAATAATAATAATGCTTTGTGTTACAAAAATGTTTTCATTCAAAAAGATGATGACAAATGTGTTTACTAAGACAGCTATATCTGGGACTGGACGTGAAAAAATTGCAAACCAAAATGTTTTAAATACATATTTTGAACTCATTTCATATCAAATAGTTTTATTAGTTTTTTTTTTGTGCACAATTGTTCTTTTAGGAACTCGAGAATTTGAATTTGAAGCCATTAGAGCTATATATTTTCATAACGAACTTTATTCCTAAAACAAAAAACTTATTGTTTTTAATAATTACACGTTTTTACTTTTTCCAGTAAAGTGAATACAAAACCATCGGGTGGCGATATCCAACGTAAATGAACAGCTTCATCCATTTTTCAAAACAAAATCATTTTCTTAATTACCAATACCAAACCTTAAGAAGTGGTAAAAGACAAACAATACCACCCCACCCTATAGCAAAAAAAGCTACAAAGTTAAAGTGGGTATCGTCGCACTACTGCGCAGCCGGCGCGCCGCCGGCCACAGCAACGATGTGGTCGGTTTGGGTGGTAAGAGTTTGCTACCAACTTGATCAGATCTTCCACCAACTTACCTTGGGTTTCGCCAGACTTTGGTATAGGAAACAATCCAAATAACTGCTTACTACACGATGCGGTGAATTGGGTCTTGGGTGGGAGACTTCAAGAGAGTGAAATTGAGCATAAATTCAAAGAGTCCAAACACACTACAAATTTACACACAAGAAGAAGTAGACGTGAATATTTTACAAATCATTATTATTTATATTTTCTTTTACTGTTCGTATTTTTTAATTTTTTTAAGAAATCTCAAAAACCAATGACAGTTATATTTGACGTTTATTTTGATGTTTTGTTTGTTAAGGTTGAATGACGATGGCAATCGTCGCGTCGAATGTGCTCATTGTGTAAATACTAATTTTTGTCTTTTATTGGATGCATAAATACTTCGGTGTGCACCATTGAAATTCAAAATTAGTATTCATTGACTTAAAATTATTGTCGTTTCTATTATTTGATGAAATTCTACTGAATTAATTAATTTATTTAACAAAATCAAAAAAAAAACTGTGATTTAACGAGTAAAATATTAAAAACTTTCTTTAATTTGAAGTTAATCGTTTGAATGGATATTATGCAGAGCAGATAACACTCTCATCGGAACATTTATTTTGAATAATAAAAATAGGACAATAAGAATTTTTAAAGTTATTGAACTTTTATGAAACATTAAGGTGTTCAATATCTTTGAACTTATGTATATTGTTTTAGTTCTAATAGACTAAAATTTAAAAACGAATAATCCGCAATGAAGGGATTTTAGCGGATTTTGGTTACATTTGCACAATTATTTCCGAACTAAGTTGTCGCAGTAGGGATAAGGTATAGTAAATTGTTCCTTTGTCTTGCAATTGCATCGGAATAGAATAAACCGTTGTTTTTATTTTTAAAAATCTCCATTTAAAAAAAAAACTTTGGTTGCCTGGCACGAATATAATGTATTATTAATATTAACCTTTTTCATTTCTTATCAAAATAAATAAGATTACGTATTGTGTTAATTTCTATCTGATCAATATACACTCATCTAGAAGTATTTACAGACATTTTTATCAATATTGATAACCTAACAAGTAGGTTCTGTGCGGGCTTATCGTTAGTCCAGTAAATTTTCTACTGTCATTTCTGCAACACGTACTTAAAATCACTCTGAAAGTTTTTTAATTAAAATAATGAAACTCGATGGAAAAGTTGCCATTATAACTGGAGCAAGTTCAGGAATTGGTGCTGAGACCTGCAAGCACTTTGTGATAGCCGGGGCTCATGTTGCAGCAGTTGGTAGAAATTTAACTAACCTTCAACAAACAGCGGAAGCCTGCAAAAAAGCCAATCCCTCATCAAAATGTCTGCTAATTCAGGCTGATGTCACCAAAGACACTCAAAAGATTGTCAACGAAACAATTGCTGAATTTGGTAAAATCGACATTTTAGTCAATAATGCAGGGATCACGGCGAATGGATCAATTCTCGAAGCTGATCTTCAACAACTCGATACCATTTTCGATACAAATCTTCGTTCGGTCTTTCAATTGACAAAGCTTGTTCTGCCTCATTTAATCAAATCCAAGGGTAATGTTGTGAATGTTTCAAGTGTTGCTGGTTTGCGGTCGTTTCCAAATATCTTAAGCTACTGCATGTCGAAAGCAGCTCTTGATCAGTTCACAAAGTGTGTTGCATTGGAAATGGCACCACATGGTGTTCGAGTTAACTCTGTTAATCCAGCTATGATTGTTTCGAATATTTATAAACGAATTGGAGCAACTGATGAAGAATATGCTAAAATTTTGGAACGTTCAGCGACCACACATGCCATGGGACGTGTTGGGGAAGTACATGAAGTTGCACCGGCTATTGTATTTTTGGCTAGTGATTCGGCTAGTTTCATAACTGGTACTCAGTTTCCAATCGATGGTGGCAAGAATTCTATGTGTCCGCGATAATTTGTGTTATTTGAGATAAGAAATAAAGTATTAAAAGTTGTGATTCAAGTTTTTTCTTTGCATTTAAATTCAAAAGATTTAAATCAGCTTTTGAGAAGAATAATAATTGCTAAGTAAATTGCGATTGCATACTGAAAGCGCCTAATACAGATAGTTTTCAATAAAGTGTTAAACATACTTATACAGAAATGTCAAAAAGTAATTGGACTGTCAGTGAAAAAGTTGAAGTTGATACAAATGTATGGTTAGTTCATTCAATTTTTTGATTGTGGTTTTTAATATTTGATATTAAATGTCAAAAAGAATCGATCTTATTTTTGTGACCGCAAATAACTTTACATATTCCACATATTAATGTGCACCAACAGTTTATCCATTTGTAGAAGGTTTGACAAAATCTTGAAGTTTATTTCTATCTTTCAAATCGGTATAAAATTGTCTCGAGTGTGGATATGGATAAGATATTTCACCAATCGTTTAAGACGTTTATAAACATAAATCTCGTAGGAAACGTCAATATTCTTTTTTTCGTTCAAACGTGCCATACAATATGGAAAACTTAAAAATCTACCAACTTGTCCAGCTCCGTCTAGCAATGGAAAATCCAGGGGGGAGGGGGGTGTCATGACCCCCTGAAAGATAATTTGTTTGCTTTTTCGTAGGAACTCCCT
Organism: Eupeodes latifasciatus; assembly: GCA_920104205.1. Classification (NCBI taxonomy): domain Eukaryota; kingdom Metazoa; phylum Arthropoda; class Insecta; order Diptera; family Syrphidae; genus Eupeodes; species Eupeodes latifasciatus. The sequence goes on from OV049924.1 coordinate 57,494,157, forward strand.
TCAATTCAAAACTAATCGTGTTGCGTTAATGGATATGACCCCTATTATATTTTGAATTATTTATTTTTTGTATATGAAAACAACATTTGTATTGTATTTTCTTAAACTTTGTTGCTAAAAGTACTACTTTTAACTGAGGACTGGTTCAAAAACATAATATGAATCGGAAATTCAGCCTATTCCAAAAACGCAGCACAAATTCATCAACTTTTGACCAACTGACGATCCAGACGGGGGTCATATGAGCCATAAAGCTTATACAGTTAAGTTGTATAAGTAAACATTTCATCTATCGATTTATTAGTAATTTAACGACATTCACCAAAAAGTGGTTTGCTGTCAAAAACAACTAAAATTTTTGTTTCCACTCAATTTAGAATTTGAAAAAAAACTTTAGTAATGCTTTTAATTTATTATTTTCATAAAAATTGTTTCTAAGAAAAAGAGCAAATATTCAGGTTCTTAAGAAGAAACCTTGAATAAGAGATCATCAATTTTATATTAAGTTGCCTTTGAATTCCTTAAACTAGCCTTCAATTTTATTATTAAGTTTTTTTGACACACATAAATTGTGAACATTGAAGTGATTTTTACTGGCGATATATAGGAACTATATGGCAATTTTTACTTTAGTAAACAATTTCTAACTAGAGCTTTTAATCAAATATGACATTACGACCTTAGAGAAGTCGAAAAAAGTGGGTACCCCGATTTCGTCCGTCTGTCTGTCTTTTCTGGCTCCTACAGTCCATACAATTGTGTTGATTGAAATTAAGGTTTTCAGCCGATTAGCGTAAGGGTTTTTTTTTCATTTTATTAAAACGAAAAATAACAGCAGTCCCCATACAAATTTGTTGGTTAAAACATGTGATTTTTTTAAAACTTTCTCTAAATTTTGTGTTCTTAATTTAGCTTCTTTCTACAAGAAAAACATATTTTGGTATTGCTCCAGAAGGGAACCCCTCAAACACCTTTATCTTGTTTTTAAGTTTTCTCAAGAACTAATCGGTCACATTTCAATAATCTTCTCTTTCTGTGCAAGCTCTTTTTGATGATCCAATTAATGATGATTTTTTATGATCAAAAATGTATTTTTTTTTTATTTTAAAAAAAAAATATTAATTTTGTTTACAAAACTCGGTATCTCAGAAAGGGGTCAACATTTTTTGACGAAATTTAAATGTAAAATGTACATATATTTATAAGCTCTTTATTTAGTGCTTACCAAAAATATTTTTAAGACAAAATTTCAGATTTAAAATGATTTTCGAAAAAAAAATAAGTTAATCTAGATTTTTTGACAAATAAAATGGCATTTAAATTTTTGAGAAAAAATTATTTTGCAGGTACACTTTTAAATCTTAAAATATAGAAAATATTTTTAAACAGACTTTTTGGAAGAAATTAGCAAGTTCTAGCGACCCAGTCGTGCATTTTATTATTTCAAAATTGGTTTTCTGTTGAATACAAAAGATCTTAAAATATCTTAAAAAATTAAATGAACTAATATTTAAACTCGAATTTCAATAATATAAATGTCCCAAAAACAACAAAAGTGACACTTTTGTTAAACTAATGGCTAATTGAAAAACATAATAAACGGGTCATATCTATTGATACAAAAGCTTTGAATCTCTTGAGATTTGAAGTGAAAAGAGATTCTGAAACGCGTAATTTGTGAGTGCCACACAAACGTTGCTTCCCAACTTATTTGTTTAACTTAATTTGTTTTAATTTAATTTTTTAGAGAAATTATGTATTTAAAAGCACCTTTTTCCTTAAATTCCAGAACCAAACATTTTTCTCTCTACAATTTTTAAGTTTTGTTGATTCCTTTAAGATCAATATGGGAGTAAGCAGACTGATAGCGATAGTAATAATAGACTCCCGAAATAGAGTTCGAAAAAAAACTACGTCAAGAAAAGCCTGACATTTTTTCATTTTCTGGATTTTTTAATTTTTGTAGCGTTCTTCGCATTTATACAAATGGAAACAAGAAAAGTATATTTTATTTTTGAAAAAAATCTATGTTTCAAAACAACTTCTTACATTTCTGCGTGAAATGCACCAAAAACCCTATAAACTATTGCCTAAACTATTGTGATTTAGCTCTTAAATATGGCATATTTAGAAAACTGTTGGAGGGTTGGGTACCCTAGCCCCAAACCAAAATCCCCAAAACAAAATCCCCAAAACATAATCCCCAAATCTAAAATCTCCGAGACCAAAATCCCCAAAACCAAAATCCCCAAATCCAGAATTCCCAAAATCAAAATCATTAAGGACAGATTCACCATATTTTGAGTATGTCTAAGAAATTATGTTTGAAGCGGCGATGCCAAGCTTCTACTATACATTTTGTGTGCGAGGAAAATTATTTTTTAGACAATTGGCAACTAACTTTGACTTGGGTTCATGTTTTATTTTGACGCATCCAGGAAATTGTTTTTGAACCAGAAGTAAAGTTTTGAAATGTCGTAATCTTCTGAACTATTGCTTAGTTCCGAAAAGTACACGCAAATGATAAAAACCAACATACATTGACGGAATTTGAAAAAATTAGATTTGGGGATTTTGTTTGTGAATTATGGGCATGGGGATTAAGATCCTGTGGATTTTATTTTTGGAGATTTTGGTTCTTGGGGATAATGATTTTGTGGATTTTTAAAAGTGTGGGGATTTTGTTTTTGGAGATTTTGCACCTGGGCATTATGTCGGTATCCCACCGTTGGAATCTTAGAATGCTTTTATATTATGTAGGGAGTCATCCAAATTAAATAGTTAGACCATACCTTGCTGGACAACAGTGTTCGAAAATAATTTGATAACTAAAATTGTCAATTGAAATGTGTAAATGTAAGGTTAAAGAAACACATTATTTATGTATGTTACTTAAATTTTGTTAGCCTCCTTTACAAAACATTAAAGAACATTTTTAAGCGGTGAGTAAAAACTCATCTAAGTGTGTGAGACTGACCCCCCCACCCCTGATGAAAAGTCTGCATCCGCCCTTGTCTACAAGAGTGTTAAATTTTTAAGCAATGAATTTGTTTTTTTTTGTTTTTTTTTTTGTAGCTAAGGAATACTCTCTATACGATTCCACTCAAGATGCCCACACGCAATTTCTACTAATATCCATACAAAAGTTCGTAATGTGTATCAATTTCAGAAATATCACCACCACTTCCACTCCTAAACCAAGAGTCGAATCAAAACGTAGGCATAGGCACACATGACGCGTGCAATGTTTTATCGTCATTCCAATTATCTGTACACCGATCATAAAATGTTACCATACCTAACCTTACCTAGATCCAACAACTCAAACAAAAGCTATCGAAGTGAAATAATAACAAGTTCGCCTCCACTGATGTGTCAGTCATGTGACTCCCATTTGTATTATGTTCTGTCTTATATACCTCTAGGACAGTACGGCCTTGAAACTCTTATAATTCAAAGATTGAATTCACCGCATATCATCCATCTAAATATACGCACGAATACGAGTATTGCTGTCATCAAAATTCCGTTCTTGACGATGTATCTGCCTATATCATGCACGCTGCACGCTACATTTGTTTGAGTTTTTAAGCCGGAGGAGTTTTCTTGTCAATTCATTAATAATCTCGATTAATTGTTTGTCTCATCTTAACGAGTTTGAGCCTTCAAAGTCTTCAAATTCTCATTAAGAATGTCACACATTATAAACTGCGCAGTGCGCACCTGAAAATGTTCTTTCATACAAAGTTGATAGATTCCATAGAAGATAAATGGCAGACAAATTCTGTGAGCAGGGTTAAGCTATTTTTAATTTGAAAAAAAAAAAAAAAAAAATATCAACGATTACCGAGAACCACAGCGGAAAGACCGCCACAATTATATAACTTGATCTTTCACACATGCAGTGCGAGCTGTGGCGTAGCGTAGGTACTAGCACTTAGCAGCAGCAGTCAGCGATGTAGGCTCGTTATTCTTTCTGCAGTGTGAATTCTAAAGTGTTGATTTTAATCAATCATACGTACGTATACAAACATTTTATATTTTTATTTTGTATGTATAGGTTCTTTGTCTTTCTTGACTTTTGAAGACTTGCTCTTGAGAGGATTTGAGACTTGTCTTTGGTGGCTGTGATGTTAAGTCTTATTGCAGCGCGCCGCTTAGATATGCAAGAGTCAAACATAAATGCAGCAAAACCTCTCTCATCACCTTGAATGATATGTCTTTTGCATTTGGAATAAGAAACTAAGGAAAACGAAAAAAAAAAAAAACTACAAAGAAGATAAATGTTTCCCGGTTTAACAATTTGCATATGGCCAAAAGGCTGCAAAGATACATCTTTCTGTATCTCTGCAAATTTGCAAAGCGCATGAAGCATGTGCAGTTGGTGTTGGGCAATGACCACCATCATTTAGACTTGCAATTTAATTTATTAGCTTAACTAAGGCGTTGCCTTTTAAAAAGTTGTATTGTATAGAGAAGTTTATTCATGTAGGTAGATGTAGATACATATTTAGAGTTGTTTTGATTGTTTTAAATAGAAGTGATCATGATAATGAACAAATGGATTCTGACATTCTAGGCCTAGGGAGGGAGAATGCTTCTCCTAAGGCTACACATATCGTCTTCACTTGCTTCATCTACAAATTCTATATAGTTTTCTGAGCAGACCTTGTTGACCTAACCTCAGGGTCATAATTAATTAATTAATTAGGTGGCGCAACAGTCCGTAGAGAACCAGGGCCTAGTGACTTACAACTCTCAACCATTCCTGTGTGCGAGTAATGTTGTCAGGGATGGAGGGGACCTACAATTTATATGCCGAATCCGAACGGCTAATTTGAGAATGTACTTTTTCATGACAAGAATTACTCTTGGAGAATTTGTCAATTCCTCGCAAGAGGCAGTACCCGTGAACTCTTTTTTTTTTAATTAAGGTGGGACAGGCAGGGATTGAACCCAAGACCTCTCGCATGACAGTCCAACGCACTAACTAACATGCTGTGCCAAATTTCAAAACCGATAAAATTTACTTTATGAATCCCTTCTTCGTTGGGTTAGAAATTACCTTTCGGACCGTTCAATTCAAGTAGTATTGGACGGGTTCGAATCTGATATCCACAAAATAAACGCTGGTATGCCCCAGGGCTCCGTTTTGTCTCCGACGCTTTTCCTTATTTTTATAAATGATCTTTTGTCTAGAACTTCTAACCCACTAAATTGTTTCGCTGATGACAGTACCCTCAGCTTTTCATATTCGTTTTTGGATTCTCATCCTAGTTCCTCAGATGTGGACTACCAACGGGAGCGTATGATAAGCTTATTAAAAGCTGATCTTGACAGCATTGTACAATGGGGAATCAAAAGGCGTGTAGAATTGAATGCTTCGAAAAATCAATGCTGTCTACTATGTTGCGGACGCCTGTTGAGCCATCTTCTGACCCGATTAAAGCAGCACCTAAACGTAAGAGCTTAAATAGTTCTAAACAAATAAGATGCGAAGGAAAGCAGCAAATATTTTTTTTTACTTTTGATATGTCCCCTTATCAGTTTTAAGTTGAGGGAAACTTTATGCAAACCTAATGTAAACGGACCCTTAGCAGATTCTACATTCGAAGTTCGAAGAAGAACGTAAATGTCAATTTCGTTCGGCTCACCTATACTTAGAAAGTAAATGCGAATAAATGCATTTAGTATTAGTAGAGTCGTACGTATATACTGAGGAGTGGATCGGACGAGGTTATTTGCCGTTAGGAGAAATTATCTGATAGCTTTTCGGGAGTATTAGTAATAAAGGGGTTTATTGATTTTAGCTGTTCTTATTGAGACGGTTGGACATATTCAGAGATGCTGTAACTATTTATAGAAGAAGCAACTAGAGCAGCACAATTGAAATAAAAAGTTTAAAAGAAAATAATTAAGAAGTGCACCTTACTAGTCAAGCGTTTTGGGCCTTTTTTTTTAAACTTAAATACGAATTATAGCGGTAAGTTGACAAGGAAAATTTTTAGTGGAAAATAATTAAAGGAATACCTATCAACTTTTAGGCAATTTCTCGGCGGACCGAGATCTAATCCCAGGGGCTGGGCCGCCGCTTCTTTTTTTTGACCATCCCAAATCTTCTATCCTCGATCGAGGTATTTGGATTCGCTGGATACAGCCAGAAGGGAGATCTTCCAACGGATAGCTGGGGATGCTCCAGTATACCGCATCGGGCGCTCGTGCAATTCTGGCAGAGTTAATACTAAACCGGAGTCCTACCATCTATCTCCAGAAGCCGAGTCACCTCAAAATCCTGAAATAGGACAGAACAAAAAAATATAAACAAAAGTCCGTGAGTTTTAGTAACTAAGAAATGAAAGATACAAAAGCTAAGGAAAAGAAAAGTTAGTGAAAAAAAAAATAGAAAAAAAGAAGAATAAGAAAAGATAGAAGTGAAAGATAACAAAAAAAAAAAAGAAGGAAGGAGAAATTCCAAAGGAAGATTGCCAATTATGAAAAAAAATTATAAGTGAAAAGGAAATATGTTTAAGAATTTGAATAAGGAAAAGTTTTGTGTTTGTGTTTGTCTGATAGTTTTAAGTGGGATTATTTTTTTTTGTTTTTTATTGTTTATGTTTCAAGAAGGTGGTGATTTTTTTTTATAATAATTTTTGCTTCGGCGATACAATAAGCATCATTGTTTCCTTCACAATATTGTTTCAAAAGACTGTGTTCTAACTAACGTAATCAAACCATTGTAAGTGAGACGGTTACATTCCAATCATTGTTCGCGTTTCGTTCATCATAAGACGAACTTTTTGATTATTTTGTTTTTGCCGTTGACACCTCCACAGAGCTCTATCGAGGTAGGGACAAAAATCGAGGCGTTAGATGAATTCTGGGTATGCACCAAAAAGGGTGCTGTGTACTATTGTGTTGGTTGGAAAGTAAAAAGTTTCATGTTGTTAACTTCCCATAGGAAGTTATTGTAATGGGTCCGATTTGACAAATTGAAAATTTTGACATTTCTCGACGTTTCAAGGTCCCTAGAGTCGAAATAAAAGATTTTTAGAAAGATGTCTGTGCGTGCGTGTGTACGTACGTCCGTACGTCCGTACGTCCGTACGTTCGCGACGTTTTTTTCGTCGTCCATAGCTCAAGAACCAGAAGAGATATCGACTTCAAATAAATTTTGTTATACAGATAATAAGGCAGAAAGATGCAGAAAGGGCTCTCAAGAAAATTGCGTGGGTGGTTTTTTTACCATAGCAGTTTAAAAAAAAGGTGAAAATTTTGGTTAACCCTAAATATCTCATGAACCAATGACGCTAGAGACTTGAATTAAATTTTGTATTATATATTGTAACGTGATACAAAATAATTATATTTTTGGAAAAAAATTCAATTAACGGTTTTTTTTACAAATCAAAAAAACTGAAAAAAAAAATTTGTCACTTCGAAAATTTTACGACTAAAATATGATTTCATCTCCAAAACAATTTTGTGCAACGAAGAATAATGTTTTTGACATCTGATAAAATTTTGAGAAAAATCGAATTGACAGTTTTTTTACAAAAAATAATAACCTAAAAAAAAATAAAAAAAAGTTGGTAAAAATTGAGTTTTGACTCAAATATCTTTTCAAAACTTTGAGATATTGGCTTTAAACTACTTTTATCTTTCAAAAAATATTAGTTTCAACATTCAGTAAAATTTTGAAAAAAATAGAATTGACAGTTTTTTTACAAAAAATTAAAAACCGAAAAAAAAAAATTAACAAAAGTTGGTAAAAATTGATTTTCGACTTAAATATCTTTTCAAAAATTTGAGATTATGGCTTCTAACTAAATTTAACTTATAAGAAATATTGTTTTCAACATTAGGACAAATTTTGAGAAAAATCGAATTGACAGTTTTTTTACAAAAAATAAAAACCTAAACAAAAAAATTAATAAAAGTTGGTAAAAATTGATTTTCGGCTCAAATAGCTTTTCAAAAATTAAAAATATTGGCTTCAAACTTATTTTATTTCACAGAAAATATTGTTTTTTATATTCAATAATTTTTTTATAAAAATCCAACAGTCCGTTTTTTCATAAAAAAAAATAAAATCTACAAAAAATAGAACGCAAATTTGGTAAGAATTGATACATTTAGACAAACTTTTAAGCAAGACAAATCGATAGACGGGATGGGAAGTTATCAGTGTGGGTCGCATCCCAGCCTCTTTTTTTTTTCCATTGTTTCTTTTGAACCGTCTTTTTTTTGTTCATTGATTACTTTTCTTCAAAAATTAGTGAAGATTTCCAAAAATGTAACTTGAATGGAATAGAATAAATGTCATCCGCCTTTCATGCTGAAAAAAAAAAAATGGACTTTTGTTGTTGTTTTGTGTGAACAAAATATGATGTTTTGAAGACTTTTTTTAGGGGTGCTGAGGGTGGCAGAGTATAGGGGCAATGGTTTGATGTGAAACCGACCATCCACTGTCAAAATTGGGGGTGTCCGTCCAACACTGGCCGCGGACACCTAAAGGTAGGGTGGGTAATGGCCTCACTGCAATAACATCCGCAGTGCCCTGATGTGCCATAGTCCGTCCGTTTATGTTTCCTTCCCTTTCCTCCTTCCTTGGCCTGATATATGTTTTTGTCTGCAGGCGAGGTTAAGTTTCGGGGGCAAGATCCCCCCCCGTCCGACGAGCTAACGCCGTGCACTGCAAGCAAGCCGCGTCCCCCGGAGCTTGACATTCCAACCTACCCTTTCCAAACTCTTTCTATGACTTTTTCCTACCTCATCCTTATCCTACCCTTCCACTTCACCCACCTCCTAACCACCTCTTGCCCCTTCTGATCTGGCTATAATTTATAAAGCCTATATTCGTCCAAAACTTGAGTACAATTCCCATATTTGGGCAGGTGCTTCTATAACTCACTTGAGTTTGTTGGACAGAATTTAAAAGAGAGCTCTAAAAATGATATCAATAAGCAAAGCTCTAATAAAATAGCCAGTTGCATTCATCCCCTCAAGCAATTCAACCGTAATATTCGTTCTTTTAGGAATGCCTATCAGTTTACCCTTGAGCAAAATTTCGGTCGTACTGTAGAGTACAGAGATTCTTTTTTTTACTCGCACTACACGAATGTGGAATGCTTTACCAGACTCAATATTTCCCACTCATTACAATGTGCAGGCATTCAAAACCAATGGGCATCGGTATCTCCTTTATAATCCTATCCTCCTTTCCTAATTACTCGCACTGTGTATAATTATTATAAGGGTATTCATATAAAACAAACTACAATTACTTGTTATTACAATCTATTTCAAAATTGATATAATTACTCTCAGTTTGTCTTTAAAATTGGGGTTTAAAAATATTTACAACTCGAGTATTTGTTCACTTTCTATAATTCCATTAGAACTCAGTTTAAATTTATTATTGAGTTTAAATGACTTAGATCTCAGTTTAATAAAACAAATTTCTAACGAATAATAAACTACTTTAGTAGAACCCGGTAGAATATTTTGACATATATTTCTGATATTCTGCCAAGTATTCTAAATAGAATGTTTGTCAATTTTGATTTGGCGGTAAACATTTTTAACTTCCCATAGCAAGTTATTGTAATGGGTCCGATTTGTCAAATTGAAAATTTTGACATTTCTCGACGTTTCAAGGTCCCTAGAGTCGAAATAAAAGATTTTTAGAAAGATGTCTGTGTATGCGTGTGTACGTACGTCCGTACGTTCGCGACGTTTTTTTCGTCGTCCATAGCTCAAGAACCAGAAGAGATATCGACTTTTAATAAATTTTGTTATACAGATAATAAGGCAGATAGATGCAGAAAGGGCTCTCAAGAAAATTTGCGTGGGTGGTTTTTTTATCATAGCAGTTTAAAAAAAAGGTAAAAATTTTGGTTAACCTTAAATATCTCATGAACCAATGACACTAGAGACTTGAATTAAATTTTATATAATATATTGTAACGTGATACAAAACAAGTCCTTTTTTGGAAAAAAATCCAATCAACGTTTTTTTTTTATAAATCAAAAAAACTGAAACAAAAATTTTTTCACCTCGAAAATCTTACGACTAAAATATGATTTCATCTCCAAAACAATTTTGTGCAATGAAGAATAATGCTTTTGACATATGATAAAATTTGCAAAAAAATTCAATTGACAGTTTTTTTTTATAAAAAATATAAACCTAAAAAAACATTACTCAAAATTGGTAAGAACTGAATTTCGACTCAAATATCTTTTCAAAAATTTGAGATTAAGGCTTCAAACTTAATTTTTCTTATAAGAAATATTGTTTTCAACATTAGGAAAAATTTTGAAAAAAATCGAATTGATAGTTTTCTTACAAAAAATAAAAACCTAAAAAAAATTAACAAAAGTTGGTAAAAATTGATTTTCGATTTAAATATCTTGTTAAAAATTTGAGATTATGGTTTCCAACTAATTTTATCTTATAAGAAATATTGTTTTCAACATTAGGACAAATTTTGAGAAAAATCGAATGGACAGTTTTTTACAAAAAATAAAAACCTAAAAAAAATCTACAAAAAATAGTACGCAAATTTGGTAAAAATTGATACATATAGACAAGCTTTTAAGCAAGACAAATCGACAGACGGGATGGGAAGTTATCAGTGTGGATCGCATCCCAGCCTCTTTTTTAAATATTATTTTGTACTGCTTTTAAAATATTTTTGAAGTGCGCGCTGTGACCTATGGCATTATTGATTAAAATATTGTATGCGGTTAAAATGTATATATGGAGATTGAGACAAGGTCTATTGACCTTATGCCTTTCTTGAAACGTTAATATGGACATATTGCCGGTTTGAGACTTGAAGTTATTTCTAGACAAATTGTTCATGTTTTTTATGTTCTCTTGGGTAGTCTTATGGTTCAAAAGTTTAATATTAAAACTAGATACGTACATTATTTATACATACACATATTATGTATATTTTTTAAGTCTGAAAGTTGTTGTGGCCTGGACTTGTCAGCGTCCATAACTGTATTTTCCAACAATGTGTTGCACATTGAAAAAATTCGATGACTGCAAAACTAATAAAACAATACTACCTGAACATTAAATCTTTCAAGGAATTAAAAACATTGCTAAGCCGAGTTCTAATATCCTAAAGACCCTTAAATTGTGGTCTAATAAATTGAAATCTTATCTTATAAAGAAATGAGTTAGAACTCAACCCGATTTCCAATTTTTCAATAAACCGAGTTTTAGAGACTATTACTTTGTTAAGAAATGTTAATCCAAAATTCAATTCAACTGACAAATTACAAGAATGTCAATGAATAAATGTCATAAAAGTCATAAAAGTCAAGTATTGAATTTGTTTTACAGGAAAATAAGAATTTATGTTAAGACGATGACACTATGATTTAAGGAAATGTGGAAACCATTTTAGTGAGTTACTAAGTTAAATAGAATCCATATTCACTTCAGTTTACATAAGTTATTTATAGACAATTTAAAGAATGCTGCCATTCAACAAAAAACGAAAGCTCTACTTAAGCCGAATGAATGTATGAAAGCGATACCTTTCGAGAAAAAAAAAAAACTATCAAGTTTATGATAGACCTTCTAAATATTAAAGATCGAAATTCAATGAACAGTTTGGCAATAAAAGATTTTCGCTCTTTAGCTAACGCATTTTATTTGATTCACCTCTACAAGCCATTTTGTAAAGGTTTACGTGAAATTCTACTAGAATTGTAGTAGAATATACATAACTTAAACCTGTTTCTAACTAAACAGAGGTGCCAAATTATTTATGAATAGCAGCTTTGTCTAACCTAGATGTTAAATTTCGTTTCCAGTTCAAATAGACTAGGGGTTTAAAACATGACTTTGAATATGCCACATTATGTTTATATTTTTAAATGATTCAGTAATCTCTCTATACTACGTTTCCACCGGGCACTAAACCGAGATTTAGCTAGATTTGTCACAAATCTCCTTGAAATCTCGAAGATTTACCATACAAATTTTAATCTCCTCAAATGAAGATTTCAAATAAAACTCATTGAAATCTACTTGGAAACATTAGTTTGTCAAATCAAACAAACTTTTTTTTCGGAAAATAATTGTTGAACCGACCCATTTAAACGCCAATTTCGTTTATTGACAGATGGAAATGTCAACAAAAACTATCTGTCTCACTTCCATATGATTCAAATTCAAAACAATAAACAACTTTCAAGAAATCACAGATGAAATAAAATGTAAGTATACAAAAATAATAAATATGTACACGAATATAATAAAATTAATTACTTACAGATGATGAGTGAACAAATACAAAAAAACAACGAAAAACCTGGGCAGCGGAGGATGAAACGCTTTTGTTGGAATTGTGGGCCGACAAACAGGCTGACTTGATCGGCCAGAGAAAAAACTCTCACGTTTTCAAGGAAATGGCAGAGATTATTGTGGGATATACTCCAGAGGAAATAAAAGTCATCGAGAAAGAACTAATAGAGAGAACCAACTTCGACGGTTGCTCTCTTTTTGCCTACAAGCTGTGATTTGGCTACCAACTTGCATATGTATTAACTCCATATAAAAAAAATGTGGGGAACAAATACTTATGCAAGTTTGTGCACATACTCCCCACGAGAGAGAAAAAACTTTTCTCTCTTTTCTCTCTGCTCGCCACCTTTTAAAAATGGCGACCACCTTTGAAAAATGGCGGATGTAGTCAGCTGTTCAGAGGTGTTCAAAGAAAATTTAAAATTGTGTATGAACAACTTTTCGGTACTCTCATTGTGTTCGTTTGAGAGTAATATCATTGGAATATGAAGTGAAATTAATTACTCTTGTTAGGTGCCAGAACAATGAAGATTTAGAAACAATTTAAATTACGCATTTAGATATATATTAGTTAGTTATTTGAAGCCAGTTTTAATCATTAAGTAAGTAAAATAAATTATGTGGTGCAACAGTCCAATGAGAATTAGGACCTAGAAACATAAAACTCTGAAAACACTACAACTTTTATTTGTATTATTAGCTGCGTTTATGCGTTTAATTTTCGCTCAGACCGTTGAAAGATGCAAAAAAAACTCAGATTTGTTTCAATTTTCAGAGTTTATCGACTTAATTTTGTCGATGCGAGAGTTGCAGGAACATTGAAAACGAGAGTTACAGAATGTAAACATGGAACATTGAAAACATTTTTATATACTCATCTCTTTTTTCCATTCCTATTTTATTTGTGTGTACTCGTTGTTTATTTTCTTTACATTACTCACGACATTTCCAAAATGCTGAAAATAAGTGATTTAAGTAGAGACTAAATAAAAAGACCGTCAACTTGTTACTTCTGTTGCCAATTTTCATTGTATAAGATTTGTGAATAGGTGATAAACTATTCTTACTGCTTTCCCCTAAGGTAGTGTATTGCTTTTAAAGGCTTAACTACATAAGCCGAAAAGTACTTTTGTACAAAAGTAAAAATATTTGTATTCTCGCTAGTTCAGTGGTTTTGTGAAAAGAATATACAAATTTGTTCTTCAACCAAAATTTAAGTCTTATATGCATCATTTTTATAAGTTTTCCAGTTCTAACTATTTATATCTTATCTTTCAGTTATATAGCGAAAAGGAAAAATCTGTCAAGGAAAGTTCTAACTACAGTTTTTCTGAAAGTGCATTGTGGCTTATTCATAGATGTTTGCTAAACTTTTTAGGTTATTCATAAATAAATGCAAATCAAAGTTAAGGGCTAAACCTGAATATCTATAAACATAGAAAATGCTGTGTTCAAGTAATTATTATCGCAGCCAAATTTTTTGATTTTTTTGGTGTATAAAAAAGCTGAAAAATTAATCTATGACAGATAAATGTTACGTTAACACTTAAGTTCCAGAAAATATCGATTGATGCCGCAATTGCAGAAGATATGGATATTTTTTAAAAATATTTCCGGTAAACTGTAAAACTTTATTAATTCCGCCTTTTATAATTCAATGCAAAATAATTCAATGCAGTATATTTTAGATAATACATAACATATGTACATTTATTAAAAACATGTACTCGTTCATATATACAAATAAAGTCTAATCTAAAAAGCCTTAACCTTGTTAAACACTTTCTGCACACATCCTTTCTTGTTTTGGTTATTCCTGCCATCTATCTGTAACTTAGAGAAAAAGAAGAGAAAAACAAATTCACCACGAACTACCGGTATAACTTCTTCCGTTATTTATTGACAAACAAAAATGTTTTGCTAGAATTAATTTGAATTATAGGAGTATTTTTGTAGATATGTATAAAAACGACATGATGTTAGCAAAATTAAAAAAATGAGAATTACAAATATTATAATGAGACTTTAAAAAACATAGCCTTCTTGGCTATCAATAAACAAAAATGAGAAATGTCGCATTTCCCGGAAATGATGTTTTTTGTGTACTCTTCTCCGAAGTACAAACATGTATACACCGATACGAATTCAACACGCTATAAAAAATGAGAGTAAGAGGTTTCGAAGAGACGGAGACGAGGAAATTTGGCTCTCATTTAGTTTTTTCTCTCAGATAAAAGTGAAAATTCACAACTTAACGAATCGGTATAGGTTAAGTTCTTTTTTTTTGTTTTCTTTTTAGAATTTATTATTAAATTCTTTTCACTAACAGAAAGGAAAAGAAATTGGTGGGTCCTTATCGAGGTTCTCCGTCTCAATGGGGTCTGTATTTACAAATAAATGCAATACTGGGAGAAAGACCACTGAGTAATGTGGAAAATCTACAAGAGGACAGCATTATGGGTAAAACAATATAACTACTCAAAAAAAATCATTTTGTTAAAATTTATAATGTATTTCAGAATCAATTTACTCCACTCAAGAGTCATTTCAAGACTCATCAGATGAGGAATTTCAAAAGCAGGATGAAATAATATTGGAAAGTTTCAAACTAATAAGAGAAACTGATGAAAAATTGATTTTGATTGAGGAGAAAAGAAACGCAATATTGGAAAGAATTGCAAAATCTTGCGAATCTCTTCAACAAGATGTTGCACTTTCAAGCCAGAGGAGTTTCTTGGGATAATTTTAATACTTATTTGTGATGTTTTTTCATTGTGTTGTGATACCAAACGTGCTATTTTGAATTAATAAATTTATGTTATTTATGTACAGTATGTAATTTATGTACATATATTTTTTTAAGTTCTTATTTTTGTTATGTTTTTTGTACCTACATATGTATATATGAATTGAAATAATGAATTAAAAAGGAAAGAATATAAACCAAATGAAATGTTTTACTTTAATGAATGGGGTGTGGGATTTCTTCTTGTCGGCTTTGTTAATGCTTTTGTTATTAAAACAAAGACATTTAATTTTTGAAGAAGATGACAATTACATTCGAAGTACTTGGAATTTCATATTTTTTTTTCTTTTCGAAAGGAGAATAATTTGACGTTTCGTTCTTATGACATTAACCAAACGTCAAATTAATCTCCTTTTCTTTGGTGGAAACACCTCATGATTTATTTTAAATCACTTGACTTAAATCTCGGATTATTTGTTGGTGGAAACGTGCTATATATCTTGACATTTAATTTGAATTAAAATAACAAAACTGACATCTATGTTCTATCGATCACCAGATTTGGGTTTGTTTGCTTTGTTTTTTTTTTTTTTGTATGAACTGTCACTGGCTTAGAAGTGTTCAGTTGCAACGTTTTGATTAAAACGGAATTTGTTTTGAACTATTTACCAAAATGATAAAAAGTTAATAGTTTAAAATATTGCTAACTAATAAAATGCTTAGCACTTAAATAAGGTTGCTTACATTTTGCTGCCAAATAACTTTCTGAACAAATTACATTGTTTTAAGAAAATAGCTGTATTGTTGATAGTTTCGCCCGCTTCATACATTAATGTATGCAAGTACACAATTCTGACATTTGAAGGGATTATATCTTTCCTGTTTTTAGTGGCCTTGGTATTGAATATCATTGTAAAGATCTGCAGTGCTTTTTAATACTAAAAAACAATTTAATTCCTCCAAAAGTTATTTGTGAATTTATTGCCTTCATAATTTTTGTGTCATTCACATAGTAAACATAAACATCTCAATTACCTTTGTTCAATTTCTTACAACAAAGGTAAGATCGTGGGACCCGCAACAGCTGGTGTATTTTACTACTTTTAAACCAACAAATGTATATTGGTCTAGGTTTTTTCGTGCTCATGAATTGCTCTATAGGCACACGAAAGATGAAAACGTTTTCTTTTTAAACATATCAATTAAGGACCAATATATATGAACTGTCATGTTTGTCAAATTAAAATCACGAATAAGTTTTCAATTCGGAATATTATACATAAATGTTTACACTTATACCTACCTTCAAACATAAATACTCGTACATATGTACCTATGTACAGTACACTCTTAGCAAGCACATCTTTTAAAAGATATAAAATTGTTGAAGAATCTTTATTATATCAGAAAACCGTTATCAATGCTTCAATACAGTAAAACAAAAAGCAGAAACAAAAAATCAAGTCTGATGGCATGATATATTGCAATAGGTACGCGAAAATTATCCACAAGCCTTAGAGAGATTTTCATCTCAAAGAAAGGAAAGTTTTTCTCTCCTCTACTACAATTTATTTCTTTTACTTGATAGTAAATTGCGCAATGTATAAATGAATCAGGGTCGGATTGTTCATATTTCATGAGCAAAAGGAAGGAAAAGGCGTTAAGTCGCACGATCTAGGCGGTCAATTGACCGGTCCCGAACGTGAAATAAAATGTTAACCGAACTCGCCTCTCAATAAGTCCATTGTTGCGCGTGGTGTGTGGCATGTGGCACCGTCTTGTTGAAACCACATGTCCTGGAATTCAAGCTCTTGCATTTTGGGCAAAAAAAAGTTGAATATTATCTCACGGTAGCGCTCACCATTCACAGTTACGTTACGATTCGCATCATCTTTTAAAAAGTACGGTCCAATGATGCCACCAGCCCATAAACCGCACCAAATTGTGACTTTTTCTGGATGCAATGATAGCTCCTGCAATGCTTCTGGCTGATATTCACTCTAAAATCGACAATTCTACTTATTTATGTACGTACCCATTGAGCCAAAAATGAGCTTCGTCGCTCGCTGTAAGAAGCGCTCGATGAACTTTCTTAACAGAGCACGCATTTTGATAATAAAATTCAATAATTTGCAAGCGTTGTTCGTTTGTAAGACGATTCATGGTTAAGTTATAGACCAAACTGAAGATGTTTGACAGTGAAACAAAACACGAAACGTGAGTCAGCTGTTTAAACCAGTGTTGCCAAAAAGACAATAGCTAAAAAATCACCCTTTATATAACCTTTGTGGCTTACAAAAAAATGTCATGCTCTAAAAATTTAAACTTGCTGCAAAAAAGAGTCAATTGATTTTTCTTTACTAGCTAATACTCGTAACACGACATTACAGCTTTTTACCTAAACCATTGCATATCAACAAATGAAATTAGACGTTTATATTGAGTTTGAAAACAGTTCGAAGTAAGTTTCAATCTCAAAGTATTTAAGAATCTGAAAAAGAAATTCTTAAAATTTGGCCCACTTGTGATATTTATTCTTTGAACATTTTTCCGAACAACTATCACAAATACCGCAATTTTGTGCCATACCCTGAAAGAAAGCAAAACAACTCGTATTTAAATTGGTTTTAAGCAATCCTATTACTTCTTGTTGAAGTTTGTCTTTTAACGTTGACGCAATCGATTTTCATTACTACATTTTTCCGTTTTTATTGTGATCCAACTTTGACATGTAAATGTCAAATGTAAGACTTTTAATATGGCGGCTGTTTATGCCGCTCAATTCTTTGCAACCATCAGTGAAACGTCAAAAATAAAGAATCGAAACGTTTTATCTTTATGCGTTTGCTGATACATTGCTGTGTGTAGTGTATAGACATTTTAATTTGAGCATGTTTAAAGTTTTGACAGTTTTTGAGGCTCCGTTCTCACTTTGTTTAATTAATTATTGACAGTAAGTCCGTCTCTGGTTTTGTTTTTAACAAATGCACTCCGCAACTTCAACTAGACGAAAAACAATCCACATCAAGTTTGTCCATGAAGTCCGAATAAATAGACAAACCAAAGTCCAATTCCCAGATCCCAGTGTCAGCACATCTCGCGCTGCAATATAACAACAAATTCGCATCCTATAAATTAATAAGAAAAAAAAGAATCATTCAATGTTTTAGCTTTACATCATTTCACTTCTTTGCTGCCGTTGCGTTGCATTTGCGAATACTTTTTTTCTTTTCTTAATTCATTCAAGTGAGTGTGTCTGTGATAATTTCACTTAGCTCAATGACTGAGAAAAATAGTAAAAAATACATACCTACTAATAAATCTAAGCGGCAGATAAGTTTTTTTCTTAACTTTATAATGCGGAAAACTCAGCTCAAGACATTCTTGTTAGATTAGGAGACATGTTTTAATGAAGAAGTTGATATAAACCTACTCGTATACAATCATATGAATAGATATCAATAGAAAAAATAAAATTGTGGCGAGTCTTGGAAAAACCTGAAATAGAATTGTGGATAGATTGTTTGATAGATAGTGCAAAAATATAAGGAACCATATTAAAAGTCTACATTCTTCAAGACACAGCACATAATATTACGTATAAAACCATGTAAGTCGGTATATCTGCACTGACATAACCAAACCAAACTAAACCACCCAACTCAAATTGTATCAAGAAAAGGTTACGTATGAAGAAATGGGAATTTCATCAGGAATATACCTTATTCCTAACCTAATCGTTTGAGATATCAACGATTCGTAAGAAAAGAAATCGGACAGATTCCCGAAATTAATAACCAGAAAAAAAAGTAAAAATCCTAAAAACCCAAAAACTACCAGACCCAAAAATAGGCCAAATACCATTTAAAATAATTAACTTAGGTGGCGCAACAGTCCGTTGAGAACTAGGGTCTGGTGACTTACATCTCTCAACCATCTTTGTGTGCAAGTACTGTTGTCAGAAATGGAGGGGACCTACTATTTTTAAGCCGAATCCGAACTTCTTATTGAATAAAGCACTTTTGACGAGAAGAAATACTTTTGGATTTTAGGGATTATGAATTTTCTTAGTTTTTGTATTCCGACCCATCAAGAGGACTCCTGCAGTGCTTCAAATCATGTTGGCTTTAGCCTACAGAAGTTTTTTTGCAAATACAGGAAAATTATTATCAATGTCATTTTTGTGAAATTCTTACCACAACGACACAAAAAACAACAACAAAGTAGTTGGAAATATTTTTCTCGAGGAAACCCGTTTACAGTTATCTTATATTCACCTTATAAAGCAAATTTGCACATATGTAGGTACGTACAAAGCCGTAACAGTTGGGAAAATTCTTATTTTTTTTTTGTAAGATCTCGATCACCTTAAGCTTGGCAAACTGCGTCATTGTTGTTGATGTTGATAGAAAATTGTATCAAGAAATAAAAAGATATAAACAATTCAGGTTGGAGCATAATCGCCCACAGCACATGTTCAACAGCGTAACCGAATGCATTATTTGAGTTGGTATGTCTATGTCTAGATCTAGAATAGGCACAAGGTGAGTTATATAGCTGCATAGTATTTTCTGTATACCCCCATTTCAACGTTCCGACAATCCATAAAAATTATTAAGAAATTACTACTGGAACGCAACTAAACCAGTTCGATGAATTTGTTTTTTTTTTTTTTTTTGTATTTACAATCTTTTTCATTGGCTGTAGGGTATATGCATGAGCGCCAAATAATACAATTTAACTTAAGATAATAATCAATAAACCATAAAGATAGTAGTTTGGGCTTTATAAGGTTTTAAGAAACTTAAAATGGGTCTGTATAAACAAGTAGGATATGCAAAAGAGAATATTACGAATCTGTCAAAGAAAAGTGACAGCTAGCACTTTGGAGATAAAACTGTCAAACAGAGAACTGCCATTAAGAATTATGATATCTCTCAAGAAAAGTCACGAATTTGACATTTATAAACTAAGGAACATTTGACATTTTTAAGTTTGTCATGTTACACAAATTTTGAACGATCTGTAATTTTTTCAGAATTGATGATAGCAATTTGTCAAAGGCCAATACATTTCTACCTTAACATAGATGTCATACTTTACTTTGCTTTTGTTGTTGAAGTTCTTTTTTTATTAATTTTTGTAGAAATAACCAATAATCTCTTAATTTACCCTATTGATCTAGATTAAGGAAAAGAAGTGAATTAAAAGCAATCTAATGGATCTAGATATTCTACTCATACTGGTTATGTAAGATAGATGGATGCACCTGTACCTATTGCTTGCTTGTAAAAACAACATCTATCTACTATCACATTGATATTGAATTAAATTCAATAATAAAATCGTTGATAATGACTCGGAGAATTGCATTTTATATGCTCTAGAAAATGATTTAAATTTTTTCTTCTTGTTGTTGTGAGAGTTTGATATTTATTTTATTTATGTAGTTATTTTTTTCTTATTTTATTGAAATTTTAATTTTTATTTTACGGAAGGCAATTATTTCAAATTTATGATGAAGAGTTTTAGATTATAAGACCTATTTAAATTTTCAAGATTGTCAAAGAAGAAAAGAGCGTTTGCAATGAATATTAAATTAATGTCTTATGTTAGGCTACTAAGATGGGTGCGTTTGAATTGGTTATCAGACATTTTATGGTCAGATAACATCAATGTATTAAATCTGACAGAACTAGGTTTTTCTTTTAACTGATAATACTCATTTATTATTCTATGAACAACACATATTATAGAATTTTATTCCCAATTTATTGTACCTAAGCCAAAGTTTGCTAAAATTTGGCATTATTGGTGTACCTATTGTTTATAGGTAGATAAGCAATGTAATATTTATATCTGACCCAGATCAGATCAATTGCACGAAAAATAATATATCTAATGTATATCCCAAAATTTATTTACACATGATTTCATATTTTTGTTTTGTATTGTTGGCAACCCTTAAATAAAAAAAAATCACAGAAGTACCCAGAGGAACTCTAAGGCACCAGTTATAGCTATCATTGGATTTCATCATTGAAAACAAACATTAAGCGGCATATACCTACATTGTTCAAATGCTTGTCAAGCATGTGAGAGTGTATTAGTAAATTTTGTTTGACGTGTCATATACACACATCATGCATAAGCTTTCAATCATTTATATTTATTTTAATTTTGAGGTGAATAGACGTGCGGTTGTTTTATCGGTAAAAATATTTTTTGCGAATTTGATCGTTTCATTTCATTTAAAAAATATAAAAGATTGATCAAGCAATCAATTTCGAATATACATACATTATATCAATGCTGTCTATCTGATTGAAGAAAAATCAAAACATTTTGATTTTGCTTCAAGCATACACACATTGTATACGTGTTTCATTTTAACTAATACTCTCTCACATGCTTGACAAGCATTTGAACAATGTATATGCCGCATTAGAATTTTTGACAGGTCGCTTATAGCTATCATTAAAAATGTCTGTTATTGAAAAAAATTTCCTGATTAATATCTATCGAAAAAATTTTACTGGCAGAAATCTGTCATTGGAAATGTGTGAAATTGGAACACAAATCATTGGAACGATTCGTTTCACTTTTGAACATAAAAGTAACAGCTGTTCAGGAAAGTGAAATTCCGTCCGGAAAATAGAAAAATACATTTTTAGAGAAAAATAAATGCGCATTTACCCTTTTTTTCTCAAAAAAAATTCTTTTGAACTCCTATTAACAAACTTGATTATTAACAAACTTTTATTATTTATTTTACTATGTTAAAACCTTCTTTGTAAATCTGATCCATTTTTATTTACTGTTTTTGTAGAATAACCAATACCTAAAATAACACGTCAATAAATGTGAAATTTATTTTTTAACACTCTTTGTAACATTTCTTTTATCTGTACTATGTTTAAAAATTAATGTTTGTAATTTTATAAAGACACAAGTTTGATTTTTGTTCAAGTTTAAAAAAAAATCAATATTCCTCTACAGATAACATCATTCATGGAACAGACATTTTTGTTGAAGCCTCCTACCACCTTATAGGCACTGTGTGTCAATACGAAAATTTGATGTGGAACCTAAGAGAGGTAAAGAAACAAAATATTAGAAGAAAAAGTATGAATGAGAAAAGTAGACTTTTTTTTTAATCTCATAAGTATTAGATATATAAAATATACAATTATATTATATTTCTTTCGAAGCCAACGTTTATTTTAAAAATCACAATCCACAATTTATTCTTTGTTTTGATGACGATTTTCACTAGCAATGTTCTTAGCAAATACAACAACCTCATACATTTTTTAATAGAAAACATAGAATTTAATCCAAATTATACTATCCACGTTCCACATAGTTTTCAAAGAAAGATGACTATTTATTTACCATATAAAACTCACCACTCCATTGGATTGGATTGTAATAGAAAATCGTTACAGTTCAAATTTTTAAGAATTAAAATTTTTAATGTTTAATAATGCTTTCTGATGATGAATGATTTTACATACATTTAAATTTAATTTTGAACGTTACTATTACAAGTTGTAAAAGCCATACAAGTAAGAGAAAAACAAAGTAGATTTCTATTCCACAACTTATTTGAAAAAAGACGCTGGGATGCGACCCACACTGATAACTTCCCATCCCGTCTGTCGATTTGTCTTGCTTAAAATTTTGTCTATATTGTATCAATTTTTACCAAATTTGCGTACTATTTTTGGTAGATTTTATTTTTTTATGAAAAAACGGACTGTTGGATTTTTATAAAAAAATTATTGAATATCGAAAACAATATTTTCTGTGAAATAAAATAAGTTTGAAGCCTATATATTTTTTTGAAAAGCTATTTGAGTCGAAAGTAAATTTTTACAAGTTTTAGTATTGTTTTTTTAGGTTTTTATTTTTTGTAAAAAAAACTGTCAATTCGATTTTTCTCAAAATGTTTCCTATTATTGAAAACAATATTTCTTATAAGTTAAAATTAGTAAAACGCTATTATCTCAAATTTTTGAAATGATATTTGAGTCAAAAATCAATTTTTAACAATTTTTGTTAAATTTTTTTTTCGGTTTTTAATTTTTTGTAAAAAAAACTATCAATTCGTTTTTTTTTTTAAATTTTTCTAAATGTTGACAACAATATTTTTTGAAAGATTAAAGTAGTTTAAAGCCAATATCTCAAAGTTTTGAAAAGATATTTGAGTAGAAAATCAATTTTTACCACCTTTTATAAATTTTTTTTTAAGTTTTTTATTTTTTGTAAAAAAAACTGTCAATTCGATTTTTCTCAAAATTTTTCCTAATGTTCAAAGCAATATTTCTAATAAGTTAAAATTAGTTAAAAGCCATTATCTCAAATTTTTGAATAGATATTTGAGTCGAAAATCATTTTTAACAACTTTTATTAATTTTTTTTTAGTTTTTATTTTTTATTTTTTGTAAAAAAAACTGTCAATTCGATTTTTCTCAACATTTTTCAGAATGTTGAAAGCAATATTTCTTATTAGATAAAATAAGTTTGAAGTCTTAATCTCAAGTTTTTAAAAAGATATTTGAGTCGAAATTAAATTTTTACCAACTTAGAGTAATGTTTTTTTTAAAGGTTTTTATTTTTTATAAAAAAAACTGTCATTCAGATTTTTCCCAAAATGTTATCAGATGTCAAAAACATTATTCTTCGTTGCACAAAATTGTTTTGGAGATAAAATCATATTTAAGTCGTAAAATTTTCGAGGTGACAAATTTTTTTCAGTTTTTTTGATTTATAAAAAAAAACTGTTAATTAGATTTTTTTCCAAAAATATAATTGTTTTGTATCACGTTACAATCTATGGTAAAAAATTTAATTCAAGTCTCTAGCGTCATTGGTTCATGAGATATTTTGGTTTAACCAAAATTTTCATCTTTTTTTAAACTCTGCTATGGTATAAAAAACCACCCACGTAATTTTCTTGAGAGCCCTTTCTGCATCTTTCTGCCTTATTATCTGTATAACAAAATTTATTTGAAGTCGATATCTCTTCTGGTTCTTGAGCTATGGACAACGAAAAAAACGTCGCGAACGTACGGACATACGGACATACGGACATACGGACATACGGACATACGGACATACGGACATACGGACATACGGACATACGGACATACGGACGTACGAACGTACGTACACACGCACGCACAGACATCTTTCTAAAAATCTTTTGTTTCGACTCTATGGACCTTGAAACGTCGAGAAATGTCAACATTTTTAATTTGACAAATCGGACCCATTACAATAACTTCCTATGGGAAGTTAATAATGTCATTCGTTTTTTCTGAAGCAGAAAATATATTTAAAAAAAATCAGAGATGACATTTTGCTACCAGAGTCAGGAAATATCAATCAAAATTTTCCATTCGAAAAAATGGCAATTTCTTTTAGTAATTTTCACTTAAGTTTATTTGGCAGTCAGTAAAACAGTGAAAACATTTTTGAAACACTTCAGATCTTACGTTTAAAAACAAAACATTTGTTAAATGTGATAAAAATTTTGAAGCAGTCCATTCGAGGATACTTTATGAAAATGTTTCCATGAAGTATCGAATTGTGTATGTTTTTAATTTCTCTTTAAAGTTTTATTATTTTCTAATATTTTCTATATGTATTCATGTGTATGTATGTTTGTTTATAGAAAAGCTATGCAAAAGCAGTTTGTACAAAATACCAATTGTGGGAATTTCGAAAAACAATTTTTTTTTTAAATTAGACCAAAAAAAGTCCCGAATTTTGAATAATATATGGACAGTTATAATTTTGAAAAGAAGTACTATAAGAACAAAATTTGTCAATATTTGAAATACCTACTTACTTTCAATAATAATTATTCAATCAAGTTTTGTAAAAAAAAAAATAACTAAGGATTAGGAGTGATATGTACATATATTTTATTAAATAATAAATATTTATTGGAAAACAAAATTGAAAAATTGAGTTGATAGTAAAACTAGTAGTAGCAGACATATGTAGGTGGAAAATCATATCTTAAAAGAGGCTGGGATGCGCCCACACTGATTACTTCCCATCCAGTCGATTTTTTTGTATGCAATTTTAACTGTTCATAACAATATTTTGTGTCAGAAAAATAATTTGATATAAATATTTATCTTTGTTCTCTTAATACTTGAGTCGAATACCATTTCTTATCAGTTTTTTTGTTGTTTTTGTAGGTTTTTGTTAAAAAAGTTGTCAGCTGAATTTTTATAAGAAATTAACTTATAATTACGAACAATATTTTGCATGAAACAGTTTGATTTAACGAGATTTTTAGTCGAAAACCATTTTCTACCAATTTTAGTACCATTTCTTTTTTATTTCTTATGTAAACAAATACAGACTGGATTTATCTTCGAAAATTTAGCACATAATGAAATCAGTTTGAAGCCAAAACCTTTATTTATTCACGAGATATCGAAAATCGGACATCAATGTTTCCCAATTTTGCGTACTATTTTTTGTAGAACTTAATTTTTATGAAAAACTGACTGTTGGTTTTTATACAAATTTTATTGAATGTCGAACACAACATTTTCTATAAGATGAAATTAGTTTGGGGAATTTTTGAATTTTTACCAACATTTAGTAATATTTTTTTTTGGATGGTTTTTATTTTTTGTAAAAAAAACTGTCGATTCGATTTTTCTCAAAATTTTACCAGATGTCAAAAACGTTATTCTTCGTTACATAAAATTATTTTGGAGATAAAATCGTTTTTTTTTTTCATAAAATGTTTGAGGTGACAATTTTTTTTTTCTCGTTTTTTTTTATTTATAATTTGTTGATTTTTTTCAAAATTTGACTAGTTTGGTATGACGCCACAATATATAATATAAAGTTTCAATCAAGTAAAAAAAAACACTCACTCAATTTTTTTGAGAGTCCTTTCTGCATCTTTCTTCATTATTATCTGTGTAAAAAAAATTATTTGAAGTCGATATCTCTACTGGTTCTTGAGATATGGACGACGAAAAATGCTTCCCGAACGAACGAACGTACGGTAGTACGATTGTACGTACACACGCACGCACAGACATCTTTCTAAAAATCTTTTATTTAGACTCTAGGGACCTTGAAACGTCGAGAAATGTCAACATTTTCAATTCGACCATTTGGACCGATTACAATAACTTCCTATGGGAAGTTAAAAATGAATGCCATACAATTTTTCACCAGATAATAATAATACGAACATTATTCCAAAAATATTTCTGTATTAAAGTTTTCAATCTCTTAATAACTTAAATAACTATTTTCCCTAACTATTTGCAAAAAATGTTTTAACTTTGTCTCTTTGAAATAAATATGCAAGTATCTATATGTATGTTGTGTTTTGCACACCTATTTTGATTTGTCTGCCTTATTATGAAATTGTTTTTAAAATCAAAAAGTGAAAAATTTGGTCGACCTTGAATACATCTAGAACCAATTACTCTAACGACTTCAATTAAATTGTATTTTATACATTGAAATGTGATACCGAATTGGAATAAATTCGAAAAAAAAAATCAACAAACGTTTCTTTTTATGAATTTTGATATCTGTTAACGGTTTTTTCCAAAAAATAAAAACCTAAAAAATGTGGTAAAATTAATTATCAACTCGAATATTTTGACAAAAATTAGAGATAATGGTATCAAACTTGATTTAAAGAAAGTTGTTTTTAACATCTGGTAAATTTGTATAAAAATCCAAATTACAGCTTTTTTTATAAAAAATTGAAAACCCACAAAACATACTTCACAAAATTGGTAAACTCATATTTTCTCTTGAACATCCTGAGAATGAGTAAAGGTATTGACTTTCAAATTATTTCTTTCTAAATAGAATAATGCGGTTAAGATAAGGTAATTTTCTTAGAAAATCCAATCGGCCATTTTTTATAAGATATAAAAACCTTAAAAATGCTACCAAAAATTGGTAACAATTGATTTTTGACTACTAAAATTTCTCAGGAACAAAAGCAGATATTAAAAGCAAACTTATTTTATCATACTCGTATGTCAAATATTATTGTATATTTTTTAGAAAAATCCAATTTATAACTTTTTTTACAAGAACAACTAAGAACTGATAAAAAAGTTTCTCGACTCAAGTGTCTTGAGAACAAATCTTGCACAAAGAAATGTTGTTATTTATACTGTAGCAAAAATCGAGAACGTAAGAATCGAGGAAAGAAAGAACCCTTGAAAATAAATAAAACAATTTGTAGCTTTAAAATAAATTTTATTTCAAAGCCTCTGGTTCCCGAGAGGTATATTTTTTGTATGGATAAATTGTTATATTGGTTAGTAGGATTGATGTTACGGAAGTGTGCCAGCTGCTTAGGGATCTGCCAGAAAAAAAAGAGAGCGCGCTCCATTTCACGCGCGCCTTTTATGTCTTCCAAAGTCTCCACGAAAATTCCCTTTTGAATCCTGTAGTCGTCTTCTTTGCAATAAACAGGGGTCTCTTTCTATCTCAACTAATCGGCCGTTCTCCTTCACTGACACTTCGGAGCAACGTTGTTTCTGATGAGTACAAAAAAAGATCTGTTTGTGTTGTTTATTTTTATGGTGGACTACATCATTTTCGCAACAATACTTTTTAGGACCTTTGGAAACATCCACAGACGGACACAAATCGGAAGTTATCTTCAGTGTGAGTCGCATCCCAGTCTCTTTTTGGCAAGAAAATCCTTTCACTAGTAAAAACTGTAGTATAAATATGTACATATGTACATATTTATAAATAAAAAATGTATTTAATAAACTGTTTATAAAAATAAAGTTGTAAAGTAAGGCCAAGTAAAATAAGACCAACTTTCAAAACTTGGCCTTATTCCACTTTACAAAAGTGAAATAAGGCCAATTTTCAGCAGCTGCTCATATTGCACTATGACAAAGTGAAATAAGGCCAAATTATTTTAAGAAAAAAGAGGCTGGGATGCGACCCACACTGATAACTTCCCATCCCGTCTGTCGATTTTTCTTCCAAGTTTAACAATATTTAGCATAAATATTGAAATTGTTTGATTTCAAAATCAGTTTTTGTTAACGAGATTTTTAGTCGAACACCAATTTTTACCAATTTTAGTAGCATTTATAATTATATTCTTATATACCTAAACAAATACAAATTGGATGAATGAAATAAATTTAAAGTCAATACCTCCTATTTTTCACGAGATATCGAGAACCGAACATCATTTTTTACCAAATTTGCATACTGTTTTTTTTTTGTAGATTTTCAAAATTTTATCGAATGTTGAAAACAATATTTCTCATAAGATAAAATTAGTGTAAAGCCAATATCTCAAAGCTTGAAAAAGATATTTAAGTCAAACATCAATTTTTACCAACTTTTGTTAATTTTTTTTACATTTTTAATTTTTTGTAAAAAAAACTGTCAATTCGATTTTTCTCAAAATGTTACTGAATGTTGAAAACAATATTTTTTTAAAAATAAAATTAGTTTAAGTTTAAGTTATTTGAGTCCAAAATTAATTTTTAGTAACGTTAAAATCATTTTTTGTTTTAGGTTTTTATTTTTTGTAAAAAAAACTGTCAATTCGATTTTTTCAAAATTTTACCAGATGTTGAAAACGTTATTTTTCGTTGCACAGAACTGTTTTTGCGATTAAATCATTTTTTATTCGTAAAATTTTCGAGGTGACAAATATGTTTTTTTTTCAGTTTTTTTTTTGATTTATAAAAAAAAACCGTTAATTGGATTTTTTTTCCAAAAATAGAGTAGTTTGGTATCACGTTACAATATATAATATAAAATTTAATTCAAGTCTCAAGCGTTATTGGTTCGTGAGATATTTAGGGTTAACCAAAATGTTCACCTTTTTTTAAACTGTTTTGGTAAAAAAACCACCCACGCTATTTTCTTGAGAGGCATTTCTGCATCTTTCTTCACTATTATATGTATAACAACATTTATTTAAAGTCGATATCTCTTCTGGTTCTTGAGCTATGGACGACGAGAAAACGTCGCGAACGTACGGACGTACGAACGTACGGACGTACGGACGTACGAACGTACGTACACACGCACGCACAGACGTCTTTCTAAAAATCTTTTATTTCGACTCTAGGGGCCTTGAAACGTCGAGAAATGTCAAATTTTTTTCAATTTGACAAATCGGACCCATTACAATAACTTCCTATGGGAAGTTAATAAGACCAACTTACTTTGACAGTGAGGTATGCAACCCCCGATGTTGAGTGTATGAAAAGTTTCTTTGCATCAATGACAAACCACACCTTTAAAAGTGAAATAAAACCAATTTGGCTTTATTTCACTTTGTTTTAGTGTAATAAGACCAACTGTTGAAAGTTGGCTTTGTTAGACTTTACAAATGTGAAATAAGGCCAATTCTTGAAATTTTCCCTTATTTATTATATTTCACGTATGAAGTTAATTAATGTTTACTTTTATATCCATATCCAATATCCATACATACATATATTGAGTTTTCCTTTTAAAGTTCAAAACAGTGAATCTTATTTAAAGAAGATGCCACAATTTTGTGCTTAATTTGATATTTTCTTGGAAAAAGCCAAAATAAGGATTATTTGAATTCATATACATATCTACAATATACAAATTCAAATTAAATATCCATATCCATAGTCTCTGAAGTAGAAGTTGTGCTATTAAATATCCTATTCCTCATGTTGACATAACTATTCAAGACCAATTTATCATTTATTCCTAAGATATGAGTTGAATTTGCCAATTCCATCACCATACACAATACAAAATATACACTTTATACATGAACTCTCATGGCACATACATATATAAACTTATCCTCATCCTCAACAATTCATCAAAGATTAAAAACAATTTGTCAAGTTTCCAACAAACTATCAAGAACATCCGCAGATATTGTATGCGTCTCATATATACAATATACATGGTGTGAACTCTCTGAATACTAAAAATAAATCCATGAGATGCAGAGATGAATATGAATATGTGTTATATTTGTGCTTGACATATCTATAAAAACACCCTCAAAAAAGAAAATAAATAATATATTCCATATAAGTTTGTACATAAGTCTAAGTCTATATGATTATATCTGATGAAGCCGAAGAGGAAATTCCCTATACTATACCGACTTTATGACCTTTTGACCCGAAACCCACATCAAATTGAATGAGCTATTTCCATTCATTCTATTGTGTGTGTGTTTTTTTTTTTGTATTTTGTTGTTCATTGATTGTCGTTGACTTGCTGTATCCGAATCCATATCCAAATCCGAATCCGATCCATTCTATTCACCCTTGAATAATATGCCCGCATATATTTGACATTTTCAATGGATCCAAGCCCGACTCCTTAGATGTCGTCGTTCGTCGGCATCGTCGTCGTCGTTCGTCGTTCGTCGTTCGTCGCTCGTCATCGACTTCTTCGACACCCAACAGTTCCTATAGCATGTTTGATTTTGATTGATTGCTTTATTGCCAGCAATCTGACATAGCTCCTGGCTCCTGGGGCATTTGATTCCCACTTTGATTATATTGTAACTAAGTGTCACCGCATCACCATCGTCAACTAGAACCCTCGCCAAACTACTCCCGAAAATCTCTAATCAAATATCCAAGGTCGTGATTTTCATTTTCCAAAACATCATCAAGTTTGAAAGAGTGAGGGAATACGAATTCGAAGTCAACGAACGGTCGTTATTGGATTACGCGTACACAAAATCAAGGGCGGTAATTATGCTAGATAATAGAATTTCAATCAAAGTTACTTAAGGCAACGCCAACGGAAGAAGATGATGAAGAAGCTACAATTCTTCTGGGTCTTGAATTTGTTTGGAATCAGGACACAAGCGTACATAGCGCCAGCATAAAAATGTGCCTTTTGTTACATTCGTTACGCGTTACGCAGAGGTTAAGGGTACCTTTTTTTGTTAGGATGGTTGGACGGGCGGGCGTTGTGAACCTTCTTTATCGAATTTTTAATGTTTTTCCCGCGTTTTTTTTTTTTTTTTTTTTTTTTTTTGTATTGTTGCTCCCCAAAATTTCTTATCAGAAAAATATCTTTGGAAGAAAATATTAAGTGAAAAAAATTCAAAGAAAAAAGCGGGAATATCCGTTTGAACTTAATGAACATATATCGCGCGATGCAACATTGAAAGCGTGAGATAACAATTATTATTTATGTTTAATAATAATTTTTTTTTGTGTTACAATTTTAACCTTCTTTGATGGCATTCAATTAAAACTATTAAATTACTTGAATCGTAATGAGGCGGTAGCTATGAATTTCTAATAATAATAATACATTTTTCGGCGACGAAAAGAGATGAAGACGACGACGAAGACGCGACGAGATGATGAGTATTTTAGTTCATTAAAATAAATTTTATCTCAGCTCAAGCGTTATAATTGTTTTGAAATTCAATTAAAATTTATTTTAAAGCTTTGAACTTTGATGTTGAAGGTGTAAGCGGTTATACTTATACACCAGAAGTTCATTTAACTAAATTTTATTTACGAAGAAGAAAATTATGTTTACTTGAAAGTATATAGGATAAGAACAGGCAAAAGGGATGGATCATTGTATAAAATGAAACTGAGGTCTTGAGTAGTCAGGCTAGGGAAATATTTAAAACAATATTGTTCATTAGGAAGATCTTTTGCTCTTACAATAAAACTGTAATATTCAAATTACTTTGGGAAAAAAGCTATGTTTGTAATGCCTGTTATCTGAATTTAAAATGCGATATGTTAAAAACGCCATAACCTTAAAAATCGCACGGTTTTCAGTAATTAGTGATTTTAATATGTGTTTTTTAACAATGTTATGAACTAAATATAATAAAGTTACTAGCGCCCCTTCCCGGCTTAGCACGGGTAGACATAAATAGGTACAGATATTTAAGTTATAAGCATGCTAATTAAAACGACCATGAATCACTAAATTAGAAAACATTTTTTTGTCCTATCATTAATACTCTTCGCAGCGTATTAGATAAGAGACGTTTTATGGTTAATTTTTTTACACCTTCGGTTGGTTTTAATAGGAATTTCTAAAGATTTCTATAGTAATCTAGTACTAATGTTGTGTGTAACACCTAAAACCAAAATAATAAACAAATATAAACAATAACAATAATATATGAAATGTAAACATTCATGAACTCGACGCATATCGACCTACATTGGATTGTGTTGAAAATGATCAGCCGTCACCAAGCGATACCATCGTGTATTGAACTGATCATGTTACACATTCGGAATACATTTGAGGAAATATAACCGAAAGTATATTTTGTCAAGTGGATATTTAATTCTTACGTCATGTGGGGTAATATATTGTAGGTCATAAGTAGAATAAATAAATAAAGAACTAGGTTAAGAATATCTATGTACATATGAAAATTAATTTTGCATAGAACTAGTTGTAAGTATAAATAGAAGAAAATTTTGAAAATAAAACCAGTCTAAGTTAAAACCTTAACTGCGACTCTTTTCTTTTAAATATTGTGAATCTTGATGCTCGGATAAATAAGCGGCTTTGCATAAAAGCTAAGAAATCAATTTTGTTCTTTTGAACCAAGGCTTCCTCGTCAAACATAACACTAAATATAGCCTAAGACTTATGAAACTTACGATTAATAACAAACATCAACATTGACAATCAGTTTATTGTTAATTATAAATTATTAAGACCAATAATCGAAATATAAACTATCCTATATCTCAAGTTAGACCAAATTACACATAAAATGCCAACTTTCATCGAAATCGGTTGACTTGGTGAAGAGTTCACTGGGAACATACATACATATGACACTGGATTTTTATATATTAAGATAGCCAGATCAGAGGCGGTAAGAAACTTCTTGTATCGTCAGAGAAAACCTAAACTTACTTACTTACCTGTGTGAACTAGGGCCTCACCCAACAAACTTCTCCATCTAGCTCGGTCCCTAGCTAGATGTCTCCAGTTTCACGCTCCAAGTTAGGTGAGGTCACTTTCCACTTGTGCGCCACCTGATTAGCGGTCTTCCCTTACTGCGCTGTACTGTGGGTGTGGATTCGAAGACTTTCCGGGCCGGATCATTGGTTTACATGCGCTCTACGTGACCCAGCCATCTTAGTCGTTGGACTTTTACCCTTCTGGCTAAGTCTGCGTCGCTGTACAGCCCGTACAGCTCGACATTCCATCTTCTCCTCCACTCCTCTTCTATGCATACGGGACCGTAGATCACACGAAGAACTTTTCTCTCGAAACGACCCAAGGTGCTTTCATCCGCTTTTGTCATAGTCCATGCTTCTGCACCGAATAGCAGGACGGAGAGCTTTGCTACTTAATTGCTTTCTTAGCCTAAAGAAACAGCGGTTAGCAAGATAATTCTTCGTTTGATCTCAGTGCTGGTTATATTTACTGCGTTCATAGCGGAGCCTAAGTAGACGAAGTCCTTAACTACCTCAAAGCTACGTCTGTCGATGGTGACATTTTGACCTAGACGTCGTCGTCGGTGTTGTAGGCCCTTTCTTGATGAGAGCATGTACATATGTACTTTGTTTTGCCCTCATTAACCGTTTAACTCATTTTTGCCGCCTTTGCCTCAAAACAAAATACAAATACAAAAGCCCCATTGACATCACGCTGAGTTCTTCCGATTATGTCAATGTCATCAGCATATGCTTGTAATTGGACAGACTTTTGAAAGATAGTGCCTCTAGTGTTGACGTGAGAGCTCTGCACTATTCTTTCAAGTACGATGTTAAAAAGATCGCATGCCAGCGCATCACTTTGTCTAAAACATTTTTTGACATCGAAAGGTTCTGTTAAGTTGTTTCCAACATTTATGGAGCAGCGTGAATTCTCCATGGTCATCCTGCACAAACAGACGAGTTTGGCAGGGATGCCAAAACTAGACATGGCTCTATACAGCTCGTCCCTGTAGATACTGTCATATGCGGACTTGAAATCGATAAAGAGATGGTGGGTATCGATTTGATGTTCTTAGGTTTTTTCCAGGATCTGCCGTAATGTGAATATTTGATCGACTGTGGACTTTCCTGGTCTAAAACCACACTGATAAGGACCTATTAGGTTGTTGACGATCTGCTTTAGACGTTCACATATTACGGCAGAGAAGATTTTGTAGGCGATGTTAAGTAGACTGATTCCTCTATAGTTGGTGCAGTTTAGAGGGTCTCCTTTTTTCAGGATCGGGCAAACAATACTGAGGTTCCATTCATCGGGCATGCTTTCTAGGCATTCAAGCCATCTACTCCAGCTTAGACATCTTTACTTCATCTAAGTCGTAAGGACGGGATTGTTGGTTTTCGTCGTCTATGTTGAATGGATCATCCTGCCTGCAGTGATGGATTTACGCCTAGGCCTGTGAGGCCCAGGCCTAGGACGGCATAATTTGAAGGGCGGCAAAATTTATAAAATGCTTAACACTTGAACAAACAAAAGAGAACTGTAAGAATAGAAAAATCTCACCTCATCTCTTTGTTTTTGATTTTATTTTCTTAATTAAATATGAGTGGCTATCCAAAAAAATTAAGCGGTGCTGAACATCGTAAAATAAAATAAAAATAATCTACGAAGTTAGATAAGTTTGATTGGTAATAATTTTCTTATTGGAATTGAATTTGTATTTGCAGCTGGAATCAGAAGAGACTTCAGAACAAGATAGCGAAAAAGTACACTCTTCCCTATCACAAGGTACGAACGAGGCTGAGGCACCGTCAAATTTTTCTTCATCACAATGTACTGAAGAATTCCAGTCAACAGCTGATATTTTTAAATTTCCTTTAATGGAACTTGAATGAAGAAACACGAGATTTTATATCTATAAACGGTGTACCACGAGATGATAATGCAGACTTTAAAAATTCTAGAAATGTTTATGGTGATAAAACGAGGTATTGTTCCAAAACTTTATTTCAACGTACTTTAAAAATGGAGAGATTCAACGCCTTTGTGAGTGGTTGATTTATTCAGAAACTAAAGGCTCTGTATTTTGTATTCCATGCTTATTATTTGGTAGAACTAGTGGAATACTTTTACTGACGAAGGATTCCGTGACTGGAAAAACTCAAAAGCACGCATCGAAACTCATGAAAATTCTGACTGTCAAAAAACTAACGTTAGTCATTTTAAAGCTCGAGAAGTAGTTCATGGTTCTAATAAAACAACTCGATGAAGAAATAATTTATTGGAAAAAAATTGTATACCCAGTAATTGCAATTATTAAATCAACTTACTATAATTATAAGAAACATATGTATGTACGTACGTGATAACGGTGAAATTGTTGAAAGGTTTCTAGAATTTCTACCAAATATCGGCCATAAAGCTAAAGATATTGAGGATGCATTGTTAAAATCTCTAGAAAATAATGGTTTTGATATATTGAACTGCTATGGTCAATCGTATGACAATGCGAGCAATATGTCAGGTATATGTTCAGGCCTTCAGACACGAATCAAAACTATAAATCCTTTAGCAGATTATGTTCCTTGTTGTGCCCATTCTTTAAATTTGGTAGGGTCATGTGCAGTTGAATCGGTAACATTAGTTGTTGACTTCTTTTCTACTTTACAAGAACTATACAATTTCTTTACTATATCTACTTATCGTTGGGAAATCTTGGTGCAGCGTACAAATTTAAGAATTAAGAGTCTTTCTCAAACTCGTTTCGACATGATAGATGTTACGCATTAGAAAATAAGTGGTCTGCAATAATTGATGCACTGGAATTTATTGCCGAAAGCAGAGAAGAGAAGCCGACTACGCGATCTAAAGCTACGGGATTGCAGCGAAAATTACAACATTTAGAAATAGCAATCCTAGTCATTACCTGGAATATAATTTTAGGTCGTTTTAATGTTGCTTGTAAGAAGCTTCAAGATTCTCAAGCTGATTAATCATCCGTTGTACAGATCTATAGTTCTCTGGCTTTATTTCTTCAAGACATGAGAGACAGACAATTTTCTGAATATAAAAAAAAGCTAAAGCAATGTCTGTAGTTCAGGATTATTATCGTTATGATACCCATCGCAAAAAAAAAAACAGAAAAATTGAGACAGATGACTCACGGGTAAACAGCATTCAAGAATGTTTATTCGAATGTGGACATTGCTCTCCGAATTTTTTTGAGTATTCCGGCTACAAATTGTTCAGGAGAAATATCTTGTTCCACTCTTAAAAGAGTAAAAACATATCTACGTGCAAGCATGGGCCAAGATAGACTTAATGCTTTTGCATTACTATCTATTGAAGCACAACTAGTCCAAGATATTAATTATGACGATATAATTGACGTTTTTGAGCGGACGAAAGGCCAGGAGAAAAAATGTTTGAATTCATTAATATAAAAAAAAAATATTTATTATTTGTCTATCTAATTATAACTTATTTGTCTTTCATGTTAATTAATTATATTTATAAATTATACTTCAATAAAACAAAGTTATTTTGAAAAAAAAAAACAAAAATATTGGATCAAAAAAATATTGGATTCAAATTTATGAAATAAAATTCAACAATAAGGGCGGCGCATCGAATGGGGCCTAGGGCGGCAGCAAGCCTAAATCCGTCACTGCCTGCCTAACAGCAAAATTCGGTTTGTCTTCGCCGTTATACAGTCTGCAAAAGTGGTCTTTCCATATCCTCAGCATTATCTGCGATTCCACTATGATGTTTCCACTTTCGTCTTTGCAGCCTTCGGTTCTAGGTTTATGGACTTGTGAATTCCGTTTCACCTGCTCATAAAACTTTCGAACTTCATTCCTGCTTTTGAACCTCTCAACATCTTCGAACGCACGCTTCTCATGCTCTCTCTTTTTCCTTTTGAGAAGTCGGTGTTCCTCTCGCTTCTTCTGCTCAGAACTTCGAGAGAGGTTACTTGTAACTCGGTCGGAGAAGGATTTGGCGATCTCCTTGGGTCTGGAAACCCAAAGTGCTACCTTTGAATTGGACGATACTTAATTTAATTAAAGGATAATTAATAACCATGGTATACTTTCCAACATCGAATATCTTTACTAATATTAGAAATAAGAAAGTCAGTTTGTTTGTTTGTTTTTCCGTCCCTCATGCCGCAACGAAGCTATTTTATGACATGAGTTTTTTGTTCGGAAGAAGTTACGAGGCTGGAGAGTGTTTTAAGCTACTTTTTACCGCAGTAAAATATCTCACTCCAAGCTCATTCAAACACATCCGCCAGTAACACTTATGAATAGATATTCAATATAATCTTAAACTAATTACTAGCATATCATTAGGTGCTGCCTGTTTTTGAACATATCATAGTTGCCTATCATTAGGTGCTATAATGACATTAACACACGAAACTATGCTAAGCCCCTGTTAAAAATAGAAGATAGGCGGTTAAAAACCGATGCCAAGGGCTATGTGACACCAACAGAAGATTTTTTATAATTTAGGACATAGTAATTCTGAGTATTGCAAGTGCTTAACCTGATTTACAAAGGAACATATTATATGACGATAATTTTTTCTGTCAAATTGCCTAGAAAAGTCGTGCTTCATCATTTTAACAATTAAAAGCGTTACTTCTGATTACTCTTTGTTTCGTTTGGTTACCAACTTACTCATGTTTCGACGTAAAATTTAGATTTTTTTACAAAGCAGGAAAAGCCTGCAAGTACTTTAAACATTGTAAAGTGTCAATTTTTAACCTTTTTTCGGAAATGCATGAGAAAATTAATAAGAAGTTTGTTCGATTATAAAAAGAATGTTGGAAAGTTTATACATGTGTATACTAGCTGACCCGACACACATTGTTTTGTCATATAAATAATTTCTAGAGAATATTTTGCTAGAAATAAATATCTTATTGTAAGTGTGTAAGGATGTGGTATATAGAGCACTGTAAACGGTAACAAAATATAGAAAAAATAACAAATCACCAAAAAATTTTTTTAATGTATTAAAATTAATTCTTTAAAATTTTAAACATATCGCTAATTATGAAAATACTACAAAAAAACAATATACATCCCTTATTGCAACAGAGTGTACAATATTTTTTGTGATCCCATCTTTCCCGAATACAAACAAACTGGATGGTTTGCCCACTCGAGAGCACGCCACTTATAGTTGTCCGTGTGAAAAACATGAAGTGCTCAAATCTAAGCCTCAGACAGACATCGTTTGGCCTTGAGACTTATTGATAGTCATTGCAAATGCCAATCTAATTGGAAATTGAAGGCTTTTGGCACATCTGTGGGTATAATAGGGAATCGCGGTAATAATATATTTTCACCTCGGAATTTGCCATTTAGAATTATGGCTTCGATAACATTTTTCATTAAAATTTTAATTACTAATCGCGTGCCGCTGCACAACCGTGGAGATCCAACCTTCAGTTGTAAATTATGTGGTGGCATGCCTGGTAAATCCAATGAGTTCAAAAATTCAGTTGGATGATTTACAGCTTCGGTAGCATCACAAACTGTATCAATAGATTTGTATGACACCAAGTCTCTTGGTAACAAAATGTATCTTCGTTGACATCCACATTTTTGATCTTAAATTGCTCTTTCTGTTGGCCACTCATGATTTGTATATTGTCTTTGTACATCGGGAAATATCCGGTCAATGAGAGCATCTTGTGAATCAATAATCGTGCAGAAATCGGCCGGTAGTTTTATGCATCCAGTTTCATCTGTAGTAACGTTTCCGTCGCCTATATTTAACAGTTGTTTTGAGAATGTTTCAGCGGACGGATCTTGAAGCATTTGAACACGCATATTTACTTTCAGTTGTACTTTTTCAACATTACGCGCGCCGCAGTGGCGATGATTTTAAGCACGCATTGATCTCATCAGCGTACGGTGAACGCGGAATAACGGAAAGTGTTTGTCTGAAATCAACTGAAAGGAGTAACAGAGTGCCGTCAAAATAGTCTGTCGTTGTTTTTTATATCTTTCAATGTCCTGTTCACCGCCTCAAGCGAATGTTTGGGTGCCATAGTCCATCATCCCAGTTGATAATTTTACACTGTTTCAGCACTGTGGCCACGGATGATTGGTTTTTTGTATTGCACATAGCGTCTGGGTTATTTTGAATATTTAGTGCAGTTTAAACACTGAATGAGCTGTCCTGCCTCTATTCAATAAAGTTGCCGCAATGACAGAAGATGCAACAGCCAATGCGATAAAAAAAATTTAATTTTGTTATTTTTTTGTGTTTTTTAACACGGGACAAATGTGTCCCAGTATATGCGTCAAAAGTTGCGCAAATTACCGTTTTGAATAAAACTAATATTATCAATGTAAGGTAAAATTTATTAGATAAAGTGAATCAAATGATGCATATATCAAAGGAACTGAACATTTTTTATTGAAAACAAAGAATATTTTAATGATAATCTTGGAAACAATTTCTTTCCGATGTGAAACATAAGTGTACGTTGCACGTTGAACAAGTATTGTTAGTGCGATTTTCAACACGAGATTTGGCACATTGTACACACCTCTTCCTTATATTTGTTTTTACCATAATATGAGATGGCGAACGCCTTTTTTGTAAGTTACCTATTCTTTTATTCGTCATAATTGTAGATGGTAGTGCTCTCTGACGAAACGAGAAATCAGCAAATCGAAATTCTAGTCACGAAAGCAATGTTCCTTCAACTAGTTTGTCATCATGCAATTTGATGTATATTATATAGGCGTTATTCATTGCAATGTCGAGCATATCAAAGAATAGTCTGAGGTAATATTTGATTTTCGCTTTTCTATCAACTTCATAGCAAACTTTCCTTTGGTCCATCAAATCAACGCCTTCCATGTTCTTATTATATTTTACTACAACGTCGAGACATGTGACATTTATTTTCTCACCACTTCCGTGAATTCTTCTTTTCACCGTAGTAGTGAGAATTGGGGATAGGAAATTTGTCAACATAAAAACGGCTTTATTGTCCATCCATTTTATGAAGGAAATCCCTTGTGAGCTAGTCGCATATATTTGCCCTCTTTGGCAGGCAGACACTTATTTATTTATTTAATTCGTTAAAATCTAACGTTAACAATTCTTATAATCTAATAATATCTAATATCATAATTTATATTTATTATTTATTATTCAATATTGTTGAAAAACATAAGTTTAAATTGTTTACATTTTATATTATCATTTACAGATTCTAAACAAAAATGAAATTCGTTATAAATTGTTATTAACTGATTGAGAGGGCTACATACACCATAGTTTGATCTGCTAAATATTTGAATAATAGGTTGCTGTCGCCTTAAACTTGC
Organism: Eupeodes latifasciatus; assembly: GCA_920104205.1. Classification (NCBI taxonomy): domain Eukaryota; kingdom Metazoa; phylum Arthropoda; class Insecta; order Diptera; family Syrphidae; genus Eupeodes; species Eupeodes latifasciatus. The sequence continues at coordinate 57,534,535 of OV049924.1, forward strand.
ACGACTGAAACTGAAATTTAATTTACTTAGAACTGATGGTAATGATAACCATTAATAATCCCAACAATAAAACAAAATTGTATATACTTTCTGTGGTTAGACAAAGAAGGGAGGCTGATCAAAGCTAGTCTTTGAGAATAAGGCGGAAATAGATTTTCATCATTTTATCGGCAGAAAAATTTTTCGGAATATTCTTTCTATTTGAACGAACTGTTCCACAAGCTCTTATGTTCATGTTTGCCAGTTTATGTTGCGGATTTAGAGAATTAAAGAAGTTGTCAAAATATATTTCACAACCCAAATTTTGAAGGTCGTTGCAAAGTTGTAAAACCACTGATTCTCCTAATCCAATTTCAGCACCACCTTGTTTTTTCCCAGTATACAGGTCAAACTGAAATAGATAGCCATGTGCTTGAATCACATCTGCACCACATTTTAAATCCCCATTTTACTGGTTTATTTTTGACATATTGTTTCATAATATTGTGACCTTTGAACTTAATTATATGCCCATATATTGCTTGAGTTTTTGTGTTTGTCACAGCGTTTTGAAAACTGTCGTTGAAATGATCTAACACTGGGCGTATCTTATATGCTCTATCATACGAAGATTGACTTCTAGATGGTTCATTTGTATTGTCACTGAAATATAGGTTCCTTCGTATTTATTCGAACCGGTTGAGTGGCATTACGTTTGCAATGAAAGGAACTCCCATATCAGGATCTGACGATCAATAGCTGCGGAATGTAGGCAAGATGTGATATTCCATCACGTAGTTCATCTCCAGAAAAACCTTCGCCTCTGCACTAGTGAGAGCGAAAGGTCTTCCATTTTGCAATGCGTATCGTTCCGATTCAGGTATAATAATTTCATCAAGTAATCGATCAAACTTTGCCACTGCATCAAAAATCTTCAAGGGAGTAAAATCAGTTGAAATAATAATTTCGCCATGTTTATATCCTTCTTGTTCATGGAAATGGTACGGGTCATATGAGTTTTTCCTCCTGTTGAACGATGACGGTGTCAAACCCGTCCTTGCTTCTACTCTTTGTTGCTGCCCTTGACTTTCTTCTACGTCCTGTACATTTTCGTCAACTGTATGTGAAGAGCTCGGTTTAATTTCAACAAATGAGAGACCTGCATCTATGTCTTGGGCCAAAAACTGCTGATCTTCTTCATCTAAGACCAATGCAACTTCAAAAATCTCAAAAAACTCATAACTTGATTTTACCGAATAACTTTTGCATAAAACTGTAAAAACTGTCGTGACACATGTGTCCCATATGCGTGAAAGGGAAGGTGCATTCTAAAAAGGAAAAAAAGTGCTATCGAGCATGAAGTCTTAGACCTTTTAAATACAATTAAATAATCAGCCCTATCACAAAATCCATTCGTAGAAAATCTCCAAACAAATTCTACCCTACGAATTACGAAAAATTTACATCACAAAATCCGAATAGAATTCAAAAAGGCATTGCCTCATTTGCCGCTTTCATTTTCGAAATCAGCTGTTTCGTGTCAAACATTGTCATTTGTGAAGACTACCCGAATAAATTTTGAATCAATTTCTAGTTCTTTAAATAATTTTTTTTTAAAGTGTAAAAAAATTAAATATTTTTTTTTTTTTTTTTTCCGCAGGAAGGTGAGAAATCTTCAGAGACACTATAAGCCCGATGCTTATAGTAGTGTCAGATTTTTACTGACTAAAACTCACCTCCCTTATCTTCTATATTATTACTACAACTAAGTCCAGCTTAACAAGTAGTTTTAGCGTCATTTTGTTCGCGTTTTGTCAGGAAGCTCCCTAACGAGAGGACCTGAAGATTCCACAAAATTCGAGTGGAGAGATTAATTTGTTTGCGCTAGATCAGAAGGTCTTGTTCGGTGCAGACGCCGAAAAACGAACGCCTCGCTAACAGATTGTTGGATTAAGTTATTACTATGATTTCTAAGTCGTGATCTTAGCTCTGTAGCAAATTTTTTAATTTCGTTTTCTACATATTTTATATTTAAATCTCTATGTAAGTCGCTATTTCTTACATACCATGGAGCATTTACTATTATTTTAAGTACTTTGTTTTGGTATGTTTGCAAAATTTGTATATTTCTTTCGTTGGTACAACCCCAAAGTTGTATACCGTACGTCCAAACTGGTTTCAGTACTTGCTTATAAATAAGAAGCTTGTTATAAACGCTTAGATTGGAATATCTTCCAATAAGCCATGTCAATTCGCGGAGTTTATTTTCGAGTTCATCGCGTTTCTTTTTTACATGAACTTTCCATTTAAGTTTCGCGTCTAGAGTCATGCCTAGATACTTCGCTTCATTAGCGTATGGAATTTGCACAGAATTTATATAAATAGGTAAGTTATATACTTTTTTATACGTAAAATTTGTGTGCGTCGATTTCGTTTCATTAAGAGCAATTCGCCATTTCTTTGTCCAATCTGAAATGCTATTAAATGCCTTTTGAAGCTTAGAGGTTGCCGTTTCTATTGAATCCGATATTGCGAGTACAGCTGTATCATCGGCAAAAGTGCCTAAAGTTGTGCCTTCTGTTTGGGGTATATCTCGGGTATAAAGAACAAACAAAATCGGTCTAAGGACGCTACCCTGGGGAACCCCAGCGTTTATTTCTTTAAACACCGAATACTCCGTTCCTTGCTTAACTCGAAAGAATCTATTTTCTAGGTACGATTCAAGAATGTTATATATTTGCTCTGGAAAGACTTTTAATTTATATTTTAGCCCGTCATGCCAAACTTTGTCAAAAGCTTGAGAAACGTCAAGAAATGCAGTTGAGCAAATCTTTTTTTCTTCAAATGCTTTTTCAATTTCGTTAGTTATTCGGTAAACCTGATCAATTGTCGAGTGATTATTCCGGAAACCGAATTGGTAGTCGGGAATTAAACGTTTTTCTTCAATAATTGGTAGCATTCGTTTAAGAAGCAATTTTTCAAATATTTTAGATATAATTGGTAAGAGAGAAATTGGTCTATACGATTTTTTCTCATTCGGTGGCCTACCCGGTTTGGGGATCATTATTACTTCGGCGACTTTCCATTGCGTGGGTACGTAAGCAAGTCTTAAAGCAGCGTTAGTGAGCTGTAAGAGCTTAACCATTGCTTTTTTAGGCAACTCTTTGAGGACACGACCGTTAATCAGGTCGTAGCCAGGAGCTTTATTATTTTTCTGCCGTTTTATTTCCTGGACAAGTTCAGTCAAAGTAATATTCCTGATAGAAAAATTGTCCGGCGCTGGTTGGAGCTCTCCGTCATTAGTCAGAAGCTCTTGACCATCGAAAGGTTTGAACGTTTCCTCAAGGTGCTTAGCAAATAAATCCGCCTTTTCCTTATCAGTTTTTGCCCATTCAGAATTATTTTTTCGAATAGGTGCCGACATTATTTGAGGCTTTTTATAATACCTTTTATCGTCTTCCAAAGAGAATAATTCGTTTTTTTGTCTGCTGTTAGGCTTTCAAGATAGGCAGAATTCTCGCTGTTTTTAAAATCTCGTAACAAATTTTTAATCTTGTTTGATAATTAAATATAAAGTGGTTAAAAATGGATTCAGTGGCTTTTTAAATAATTGCTGCTCGAATAGAGTCCTTCAGACGAAAGCGAAACCTGAAAATTCAGAGGAAAATACTTCGAGACGCTTGTAATCCATTCGACTTAGATGACATAACGTATGTATAGTGATATTGAATTTAATTGTTTATGTTTTAAAAACAAAATCTTACAGATTTCAAAGAAATTTCCGACTGAACAAGCCAGCATTCAAATATGTATTGGATGATCTGGACCATGAGCTTAATTTAGGAGTGTTTTCATGCGCAATAACTTCTATTAGCCGGCTTGTGGCTGTCATAAGATTCTTGGCAGGAGGTGAATACCAACTTGGTGTTGGTAACGAATATGAGGTTGGCATGGCACAGTCCACATTTTCTTCAACACTCAAAACTGTGTTGAATGTAATGGAAAGAAGACTCTGTCCTGTGTGAATACAAATCCAGATGAGCGAGCCGGAAAAAATGAATGCCAAAAGAGACTTCTATTCGAAGGCGAGTTTCCCAGGCGTCATTATGTGTGTCGATGGAACACTTATAAATATATTTGCTCCACCCGAAGAAAAGGGGTTGTATTACAATAGAAAAGTAAACTTTAGTATAAATGCTATGCTGGTAAAATAATTTATCAACGATGAACTTTATTATGAAATTATGTGAATTTCGTTTAAGATTTGTGACAACAACTTAAGAATAAGATACGTTGATGCCCGCTATCCTGGTGCGAGCCATGATTCTCATATATGGAATTTAAGCAACGCAAGACGATACTTCCAATCCAAATATCAGGAAGGTGAAAGGAATACTTGGATTCTAGGTTTGTACAAGAGTGGTAGAAATATTTGTTATCTGGCTTAAATTTAATTTATGATTCACTAAGGTGATGCTGGTTATCCATTGGAACCATGGATGATGACTCCATATCGTTGTGCTGAAGCTGGAAGTGCAAAGAGCACATACAATAGTAGACACAGCAAAACACGGAATGTTGTGGAAAGAACTATAGGAGTTCTGAAAAACAGATTTCGGTACATACTGGGTACACGTCAACTACATTACAATCCACAAAAAGCAGCACAGAATATCAATGTGGTTTGTGCGTTGCATAATATATGTATACATAATCGTGTCTTGGACTACACGAATATTCCTCACTTTGATATTGAGGACCAAGAAGGATCACAGGAAAATATCGGCATTGATGATTCGAGTAGTTACCAAAATGTTTGCAAACGCTATGAGGGATAACATTCGGAACACATTTGTTTAAAAAAAGAAAATTTATTGAAAATAAAAAATTACTTTCACAGTCCACAGAATCTTAAATCTAATCTTATTTTAAAGCTTTCACAGCATGGAAATAGGAACTTTTTCAAAATGGATCAAATTCATAAACTAATTTAGGCTCTGGCGATTTAGCTTCTCCTCTTCCATTTGTAGCATTTTAAGTTTTATTTCAACTTTTTTTTGCAGAAGCTCTTCTTGTATTTTGTTGTGTCTTCAATTTGTGTTTTTTTCATGTCACCAAATCTGTCTATTCCTCTGTATATTCTTTTTGTGTTTGCAGCAATATCTTCCGTAAGTTTTATTTGTTCCTCGTAATACTTCTCTGTTTTTGTATAAAAATTATTTTGCAATTCAATTTGCTTCCTTAAGAGGTTCGCAGTATCATTTAAGGCAGTTGAAGACTGATTTTTCCTATATGTGTCACGATCGGATGACATGGACACATCTACAGGTGGGTCATCACGCTCAGGAGCTACATTTTCAGTTTCGGACTGTTTTGAAACCCTCCCATGCTCACCAGAGATTCCAAACCCAAATGAATCTACGTTTTGTATTTCTGATGTGGAAGTTTGTAGCCCTGCCAGCTGAATGACTCTTTCCTCCAGCTTTGAGAAGGAATGTTGCCGGCAAAAAACGAGTACTTTCAAAGCTCTGCAAAAAAAATTTAACAAAACATTTTTAAAAATTGTTGTTTAATTTCATTATTCACATATGTATTTATAATTAATACTGCAAAAAAAAGAATTATCAAAAAGTAAAACTTGTAAAAGCTATCAATTAAATTCCGTTAGATGAGCGAATTCCCACACTAAACGGTAACTTTTTAAGGATGCATTATCACGTGGTGAACGTCGCGTGGGTTGGTGCCTTCCCATATACCGCAATTTTGCCTGTTAACACAGCCATTCATCCAAAAATGCGCCTCGTCACTAAAGATGATTTTTAGGGCAAAATTGGGGCCCTCTTCCAAACGCTTTGAAGCCCATAGTATCTTGTACGTGTATAGGCCCAAATCCCGACGCTTAATTAAATGTCAAAAAATAAATTGCTGAATTTTTGTCAACAATTCCAGAGGTTTAAATTTAAATAAAAGATTGTAGTAAACTCAACTAAAAATTTGGTTTTGGTAAGTATGTAATATTATTTATACAGATTCATTACAATAAGAATTTTGAATTACATCAATTAAAGCTTTTCTTTCGAAGCTCTAGGATTTGCAAAAGAAGTTTTTTTCTTATGATATAGATGCTTTGAGATAATGAAAAATTTAACAAAATCTTCAAATCTTTGTTCAACTTTCAAAATAATAAAAATACAAAAAATGCTTTTAGCTTTGGTGATTTCTTTCTTATAACCTCAATTTGATTGGGTTTAGCTATACACAAAAAGAAACCCGTACGCCCCATGTTTTACAAAACAAGTACAAGTCTAAAAATTTGCAATTTTTTGTTTTCAGTTGAAAGTGTGATATTTATGAAAATGGATCGCTTAACTATCGCACAACGCATACAAATTGTTAAAACCTACTTTAAAAATGGTGATTCTGGCACAGCCATTAGCCCACATATCGTGCTTTAAGAGGAGATTATGGTTTACAGAATCGTTAAACTACGCAAGCAATTGGCAGAATTGTGAAGAAATTTTAAAAAACTGGATTGGTTACAGATATTTTAAGGCCTGTGCATCATCGTTTCGCTCGTTTCACTGAAAATATCGCTGCTGTAAGTGAAAAAGTTGCCGAAGTCCGGAATGTGTCGATTCCTCGTCGTTCTCAAGAATTAGGACTGTCTTATGGCACATTATGGCCTATTTTGCATTTGGATCTTCACTTCCATATAAAGCCCAGCTCACTCATAACAACTGAAGCCAGCTGACCATTCACAACGTCGTAGATACATCGAATGGGTGCTTGAACAACAGGCGGTGGACGGGCGGCGATTTTTCGAATAAAATGTTCTTCAGCGACACATTTCTCACTCGGTGGGTATGTTAATAAACAAAATTGTGGTGTTTGGGGTTCTGAGAATCCTCAAGTAATTGAAGAGATGCCATTACATCCACAAAAAGTCACTGTTTATTGCGCTCTTTGGTCCGGAGGTTTGATTTTGGACCTTAAATAAATAAATAAATTAGGTGGTGCAAGGGTGCAACAGTCCTTAGAGAACCAGGGCGTAGTGACCTACAACTCTTAACCATTCCTATGTGAGAGTACTGTTGTCAGGAATGGAGGGGACCTACAGTTTTAAGTTGAATCCGAACGGATAATTTGAGAAAGCACTTTTCATGACAAGAAATACTTTTGAAGGATTTATCAATTCCTCGCAAGAGGCAACTATCGGGTGATTTTTTAAGAGCTTGAGAACTTTTTTAAAAAAAAAACGCATAAAATTTGCAAAATCTCATCGATTCTTTATTTGAAACGTTAGATTGGTCCATGACATTTACTTTTTGAAGATAATTTCATTTAAATGTTGACCGCGGCTGCGTCTTAGGTGGTCCATTCGGAAAGTCCAATTTTGGGTAACTTTTTCGAGCATTTCGGCCGGAATAGCCCGAATTTCTTCGGAAATGTTGGAATAGTTGCTGGCTTATTTGTGTAGACTTTAGACTTGACGTAGCCCCACAAAAAATAGTCTAAAGGCGTCAAATCGCATGATCTTGGTGGCCAACTTACCGGTCCATTCCTTGAGATGAATTGTTCTCCGAAGTTTTCCCTCAAAATGGCCATAGAATCGCGAGCTGGGTGGCATGTAGCGCCTTCTTGTTAAAACCACATGTCAACCAAGTTCAGTTCTTCCATTTTTGGCAACAAAAAGTTTGTTAGCATTGAACGATAGCGATCACCATTCACCGTAACGTTGCGTCCAACAGCATCTTTGAAAAAATACGGTCCAATGATTCCACCAGCGTACAAACCACACCAAACAGTGCATTTTTCGGGATGCATGGGCAGTTCTTGAACGGCTTCTGGTTGCTCTTCACTCTAAATGCGGCAATTTTGCTTATTTACGTAGCCATTCAACCAGAAATGAGCCTCATCGCTGAACAAAATTTGTCGATAAAAAAGCGGATTTTCTGCCAACTTTTCTATTGCCCATTCACTGAAAATTCGACGTTGTGGCAGATCGTTCGGCTTCAGTTCTTGCACGAGCTGTATTTTATACGGTTTTACACCAAGATCTTTGCGTAAAATCTTCCATGTGGTCGAATAACACAAACCCAATTGCTGCGAACGGCGACGAATCGACATTTCACGGTCTTCAGCAACACTCTCAGAAACAAACGCAATATTCTCTTCTGTACGCACTGTACGCATTCGTGTGGTTGGTTTAATGTCCAATAAAGTAAACTGAGTGCGAAACTTGGTCACAATCGCATTAATTGTTTGCTCACTTGGTCGATTATGTAGACCATAAATCGGACGTAAAGCGCGAAACACATTTCGAACCGAACACTGATTTTGGTAATAAAATTCAATGATTTGCAAGCGTTGCTCGTTAGTAAGTCTATTCATGATGAAATGTCAAAGCATACTGAGCATCTTTCTCTTTGACACCATGTCTGAAATCCGGCGTGATCTGTCAAATACTAATGCATGAAAATCCTAACCTCAAAAAAATCACCCATTATAAGTAAAACAAAACTTTAGGGGTCACAGGCAGGGATTGAGCTCAAGAACTCTGGCATGACAGTCCAACGCGCTTACCATCATGCCACGGGTACAACGTGATTGGACCTTACTTCTTCGAAAACGACGACGATGGAACGACTGTCACCGTCAATTCGGATCGTTATGGTCATATGATAACCGACTTTTTTTGCCTGCTATTGAAGAAAACGACTTGGAGAATATGTGGTTTCAACAATAAGACTGTGCCATGTGGTGGTCATTTAAATGATGTAGTAATAATGTCAACGTTCAAACTTAACAATAAAAAGAAATAATTATGAACAAATATGTCCGATGATTTTTAGTGGCGGCAAATTTGAAAAGTTAAGAATTTTAGTACGAGTTTAGGATCTTGACATTTTAAGCTATAATCACAATGATTTTTTATTTACATTTTAGAATTTTAATTCAAATTTAGGTTTTAAGTTTTAATTTAGTTTAGACTTTAAGTTTTAAATTTTAATTTAATTTTAAGTATTCAAAATATGAAATTGAAAATAAATTTAGTTTTAAGTTAAAAGTTAATTTAAATATAGATTTTAAGTCAATTCAAAAAGTGAGTTTAATCAAATTTAATAATAGGTTGATGAACTGCTTGTGCTTCAACACAGACGTCATTCAAATTTTTCAAATTATTATATAAATAAATGTGATTTTAACTTAAGTCAAATCAATAGCTTGAGAAATAAACGTTTTCAAAGGAGATGTTTAATTTTGAATAGGCCGCTCTTTTTGCAGTTGTCACTTTTTAACTTTTAACATGTAAATTTTACGCCCTTACTAAAAATAGAAGATAAACCCTTGAACAATTCATACATTGAAATTGTTAAAATTCACTCAAAAATGGAAAAATGTTCCATGTCACAATTGGCAATACTAAAGTATTTTTGTGTCGTCGTCGTCGAATAATGTGTACAGTCAAAACGCGTTCGTCGCTCAAGAATAACTACAAACATTGATAATGTTATGTTGTCGAAAATTCAATTTCGACGATCGATAATTTCTGTAATTCGGCATCTCACAACATTAAACCTTTATTTGCATGAAGGCTATTTTCAATTCGAATTCGGAGGCTACGTTAATAGCAGAATTGTCGCTACTGAGCAATGAATAATAATTTTGTGTTCCCGGAATTCAAAGAAATTGATGCATTCGACGTTTATTTTCAACAAGATAAAAATTGTATTTTAGAGTACATTGACATTCTATGATTTCATCATCTTTTTCAACCCGCAAGTTTTAGTGAACATCAATTTTTCTAATCGCCATCATAACCATACACGAAGTCAAAAATCCAACCTAAATTAAAGTAAAATCCTTCAGATATATAGGAATTCTAAGTACAGTATCTATTTCAAACTCACGCACAAAGTCTACAGAACCAACCCTACGCGTACAAAGGAAAAAAAAAACACATTTATTATCAAAACGTGTATATACGTTCATCATTTAGGCCAACACACAAAAACCGTCGTACATATTCAATATATAACATACATACATAGAAACGAATCCTATATACATACATATATGAGATAAATAAATAAGGAAGTCCATTTCCATGTCCTTAAATTGTTCCACGTAAAATCTAAGTTCGTCGCCATCAATATGCGACTCATGCGGATGCGAAATTGCGAAGCGAATGTAGGAAGTCCCTCTGTCGGCTTTGGCTTTTGTGAACGATGATAAAATTCCATTACGCATTCGATAGGCAGGCAGGACATCAGAGGAAGTCCTCAGTACTCAGAATAGTTTTGAACCCTTCCTTGTTATTGGACTTGGAGTTTAAGATTCCATTGCTCTGTTCTATCTTAAAAAAAAAAAATTGAAAACAACAAAACACACAGAAGTCCTTTATATTTAAAACTATATAACTCCAGAGTCTATTCAACGCCATCGCCCGCCACTGCTCCCTATCCACCAACCAACCAACCATCACCATCACCATCGACTTCCGAGGATAATAGTGGTTGTTGGCCCAGACATAGCAACAAGTAAAAGAGATGACTAAAATCTAAAAGGATAAAACTTTCTCCATTTTGATTCCTCCTCCTGTTTTTTTTTTTTTTAAGTTGTTGTTTTATTTGAAGACCAGCCTGGCGCGCCGCGGTGGTCGATGATAGAGGCAAAGACGAAGTGTGAGTTACCTTCCTGATTGATGGTGGTACGATATACAGTAGTGTTCCCTTCCATCAGGAAAAGGAACAAAAGGACGAAGAAGAATTTTATGTATTTTTCTTGCACTGGTTGAGCTTTCTTCCTTGTTCCTTCCTTTATTCCACATCCACCCAGGACCCCTCTGACTTGTGTTAAGCGCGTTATATTGCTTGAATCCTTCGTCCTCGGTTAGCAGCGAGGACGATGAGGGTAATCTGTTATGAGAGTGCTTGCTAAATTCATGGTTAGGTTGTTGGTTCTGGTTCTCCTATAAACTTAAGGCAAAGGCAATGAATGACTCACAGTCAATTGGTGGGTTAGTCATAGTAATTTTGGTAATTGAAGGGTGGTTTCATTCGTCCCTATATAACTAAAGATCCTTCTTCTATAAATGTAGGAAGGTACATTGAATCAAAATTACTAACTGTCAGAAGTATGGTTTTAGCAGGTGAGTTTTTGGGATAGGTTGGTGGCCCTTATTTTGATAAAGATGGAGGATAATATTTTGAGTCATCGATGATAGTTCAATATGAGGTGACGCGTGATGAAAAAATGATTGGTTATGGTTTTCAAAACGAGAGGGGGTTGAATGATGGTGGAATTTATTTCATGGCAAAAGTTTTAATCCAGACAGAGAAAATTGGTTTCTTGAGAAGGTCAAAACCACATCACATTGTTATCCTTTTTTTCGATGGGTCGAATAAATTTATATCGATTGTTCAATTTGTTTCAAAGGAGTTAGTTTCTCAAAATCTTCTTCAAACAAAGAGAAACTTCTTCAACCTTGCCGGGATCTACATATGTATGTATCTCTACTTCATGACTATTCTTCGTGAATTTTCCTTTTTTTCAAGGTGTGTCTCATCAAGGAGCTTCCTGCATCACATTAAGTTGGGGGGGGGGGTTAATGTTTTCTCAAGTTTGCCAATTCTGTTCCTAATATTTCTACCAAATAATTCAGCAAAAGTGGCAAAGCGTCGAGAGACGGAGAAGACAGAAGAAAAATAAAGAAGTTTCTTTTCATATAAATTGGTTTGACGAAACGATTTAATAGTTAGTTGTCGGAGGACAAAAGGTGCGAAATACCAACTCATAAACCAACTGATTCCTTTCCCTTTCCCTTCTTTTGACAACGTAGAAAAGTTTTCCTCAAATGTTTTATATTTTGTGTATAACTATATATAAAATACAAACAATTTGGTCCTTTTGACTGAGAGTGAATTTTATTACAAAGCTATTTACTTAGCTTCTATACTTTGTGTTTGGTCGTCATTGTAGTCGACGACGCGACGGTCTTTACCGTGCCTTTTGTTTGTCACTATGTCGTCAGTGCAAGGATTTTATATTAAATAGACAGAGAATTGGGATGAATGAAATAATTTATTGTACAAGAGGGAAGTATTTTATGAGGAATAAGTTAGCTAGAAAGTTACATGTACTTCAAACGCAAGGACATCCATCAAAAGGTAGGTAAGATAAACTAAGTAGGTAAAACAAATTTGGGAAGGAAAGTTATGTAGATGGTCCTTCTGGGTTGACTGTGAATAATGTTATAAATTTTATTACATTCTGAAACCAAGTGAATTATATTTTGAATAGAAGTAACTTAGCTATTATTAAAATGATGAGTTTATTTATAAAGGAGTGTTAGTTTTGGTGAACAAATTTTCAACTAGGTACTTACATCTAGTTTTCAGGGAGAATACTCTTATATAATAAACTGATCACATTACGAGTAATTTTTTGTGGATTCATAGAAATCATTGACAGGTTAAATATTATTAATCTAATATATAAAATTCTCCTGTCACAGTGTTAGTTGCCATACTCCTCCGAAACGGCTTGCCCAATTTCAATGAAATTTTGCATATAGTACATTCGGTAGGTCTGAGAATAGATTTTTATCTATTTTTTATATTCCTAAGTACTATGGTTTAATTGCATCAACATCGTACAAGGCGTAATGAAGCATTGTTTGCTATTGAGGATCTTTGCGTTACCACATGCCTACTTACCACTCAGTCATTTCGGTATGCATTCACTAAATCGAAATGCATCGGATTTAATAGACACTGAATTGAATCGTGAACTACAATACAATACTGTAGAAATGGCAGCGATTGTTGCTCGCAATGTCCCACTAATAAATGAAGAACAAACAACCAGGATAAGGTGGATTCTTTTTTTTTTTGGATGCACCAGGTGGAACTTGCAAAACATTCTTTATTTCGGTAATTCTTGCTAAAATACGATCAAATAATTGTATCGTATTGGCTGTTGCATCTTCTCTCATTGCGGCTTTATTGAATAGAGGCAGGACAGCTCATTCAGTATTTAAACTTCCACTAAATATTCAAAATAACCCAGACGCTATGTGCAATACAAAAAACCAATCATCCGTGGCCACAGTGCTGAAACAGTGTAAAATTATCAACTGGGATGATGCACTATGGCACCCAAACATTCGCTTGAGGCGGTGAACAGGACATTGAAAGATATAAAAAACAATGACAGACTATTTAGTGGCACTCTGTTACTCCTTTCAGTTGATTTCAGACAAACACTTTCCGTTCTTCCGCGTTCACCGTACGCTGATGAGATCAATGCGTGCTTAAAATCATCGCCACTGCGGCGCGTGTAATGTTGAAAAAGTACAACTGAAAGTAAATATGCGTGTTCAAATACTTTGAGATCCGTCCGCTGAAACATTCTCAAAACAACTGTTAAATAAAGGCGACGGAAACGTTACTACAGATGAAACTGGATGCATAAAATTACCGGCCGATTTCTGCACGATTATTGATTCACAAGATGCTCTCATTGACCGGATATTTCCCGATGTACACAGACAATATACAAATCATGAGTGGCCAACAGAAAGAGCAATTTAAGATCAAAAATGTGGATGTCAACGAAGATACATTTTGTTACCAAGAGACTTGGTATCATACAAATCTATTGATCGAGTTTGTGATGCTACCGAAGCTGTAAATCATCCAACTGAGTTTTTGAACTCATTGGATTTACCAGGCATGCCATCACATAATTTACAACTGAAGGTTGGATCTCCACGGTTGTGCAGCGGCACGCGATTAGTAATTAAAATTTTAATGAAAAATGTTATCGAAGCCATAATTTTAAATGGCAAATTCCGAGGTGAAAATATATTATTACCGCGAATCCCTATTATACCCACAGATGTGTCAATTCAATTCAAACGCCTTCAATTTCCAATTACATTGGCATTTACAATGATTATCAATAAGTCTCAAGGCCAAACGATGTCTGTCTGCGGCTTAGATTTGAGCACTTCATGTTTTTCACACGGACAATTATACGTGGCGTGCTCTCGAGTGGGCAAACCATCCAGTTTGTTTGTATTGGCGAAAGAAGGGATCACAAAAAATATTGTACACTTTGTTGCATTAAGGGATTGATATTGTTTTTTTTGACGTGACAACGTCTTAAATTAGGTTGCGGCTGGGAGTCACTTATGAAAAAGTGTAACGCCCGGTAACGTTACGATGAGTCACCGAACGAGAGAGAGGCCCGCCGAATGCCTTGCGTCTCTCTCTCCCACTCAACTATGATCGGTCTGCCGCGCGCGCAGCACTAGAGAATTAGGCGCATTGAATCGGCGCATGCTTGTGTCTCTGTCTTTGTCTTTCTCGAACGTTCTTGGCGTTGGAAAAACAAAAAGGTAAATAATTGTACACTGATATTTCATTATCGTAAACTATGATTGATTGATTAATTTTTAGATTGACACAAAAGTTGAGAAACTGAGTTTATAGGTTATGTCATACTATTGATAAATGTTGATGGTGTTAAGTAAATTATTAGTTTAAAAAATTTGTGCAATTCTTATTTTCATTCAATTCCTTGTTCCTATTGTGCAATTTAATTATATTCATATCAATAAATAGTCTACCGAGAAAAAGACGTTGTCACGTAAAATCTTCGCCCGTAAAACCGACTTTACAGGCAACCATTTTTTTTTTTTTTTTTTGAAAATATATTTTTCCTCGTTTAGAATCAATTCGACACAGAAACAGCGTTGTTATATCAAACTAAAGACATTTATTTAGCAGTCAAATTGAAGTTTTTTTTTGACATTTCTTGATTGACCACAAATATTACACTAATTAAAGAAAACTGGAGATAAATATTTGTTACCCCGAATATTTTACGCACAAATAACGATATTACCTCCTGAATAATTGTATGCGTTGGAAACTAATGTTTTTTGATATCAATTCAAATTTTTAGAAAAATCTAAAAACATTTTTTTTTGTAGTATTTTCATAATTAGCGATATGTACATACGAGGTGTGTTCAAAAAGTACCCGGAATTTTTAAATTTCGCGGATCTGGAGAGTCTGAAGGTCAAAATTTTTTTTTGTATTGTGTTGGTATACATGCCCCTAAAGTTTGATGCAATTTTCAGCTATATTCACTGTTTACTTTGTCTGTGGTAGTTGCTAAGGTTCGACGTGTTTTTATGAGCTCGGCGATTTTAGCTGAACTGCTGAACTTTGACCAAAAAAACAATCGCATGAACATCGCTTAAGAGCTGTTAAATGACGTCAACGACGATCCAAGTTTGCTTGACAGGGTCATAACTAATTATGAAACATGGGTGTACGGTTATAATGTCGAAACCAAAGCACAATCGGCCACCTGGAAGCATCCAACTTCAACAGCGAAAAAAGCACGTCAAATTCGATCAAATGCGAAGGTTTTGCTTACTGTTTTCTTCGATTATAATGGCATAGTGCATCAAGAGTTCTTACCACAAGGCCGTACGGTTAATAAGGAGTATTACCTTGAAGTTATGCGACGTTTGCGTGAAGCAATCCGAAAAAAAGCTCAGATTTATGGAAAAACAATTCATGGCTTTTGCACCACGATAACCCACCTGCCCGCTCGTCGTTGCTTGTTCGTAAAAACAATACCGTAGTCATGCCTCAACCTGCATTTTCACCAGATATGGCTCCGTGTGACTTTTTTCTGTTTCCAAAGTTGAAGAGACCCATGAAAGGACGACGTTTTTCCTCGATTGAAGAAATAAAGGCCGAATCGCTGAGAATGCTCAAGGACATATTAAAAAGTGAATATCAAGAGTGCTTCGAAGATTGGAAAAAAAGCTGGCATAAGTGTATTATATCTGGGGGGGAATACTTTGAAGGGGACCCCATTGTTGTAAACGAATAAATATATATTTTTTTTTGAAAAAAACGAAAATTCCGGGTACTTTTTGATCACACCTATACTATAATTTTTAAAGAATTAATTTTAATAAATTAAAAAAATTGTTTTGTGATTTGTTATTTAAATATCTTGTCACCGTTTACAGTGCTCTATACCTCTCCCACTTATATACCACAACCTTACACACTTACAATAAGTTATTTATTTATATCAAAATATTCTCTAGAAATTATTCATGTGACAAAACAACGTTTGTGGGGTCAGCTAGTATGTATGTAAAGTTTAAAAAGAGATTACTTCGCTCATTTATTGTTGGATTTTGGCCCACTTGGGTAAGTTATAAATACATAATGCATTTATGAGCCTAGAGTCCATTATGAACTTTTGGCATGTGGATTTTGGGCCCTGCATCCAAAAATTCAAGTGCATGCAATTCAGTTCAATATTTTATGAATAATGTATTTTTCTAAATAAAAACAAATAGTATAACGTAACCATTAAAATTATAAACACTAAAACCTTAAACGATAAAATGATTTTCAAGATTCGATTGAAATTTAAAAAAGAATGTACATATTTTTGAATTCTATGCACTGAATTGAACATAAAGAACGTGCAATTTTTAAAATTTTAACGCAAAAGTTATCATTTACTTATGCACATTGCGCATACTTCCTTAAATAATATGCAATTCCTAAAAATTTCTTCGTGCTCTTATTAGAATTATTAAAGACAAGATCAAAAGAATCATACAATATACATATTCTCTACATTATCAAACTAACAATAACAGGAAAAACCAAGAAGAATGCCGTTGATTTAACAATGTCATATACTTCGTTCGGTTTGGTAAATTTAAATGGAATGTGAATTTCCGGTCAATTCCATCCATCTTTTGTGTACTTCCTGTGCCACTAAACAGAGTGCACTATAGTCGGTTGTTGTACTTATAAATACGTTGTCTTAGTGGTGCGGTGCGGTGAAATGCGGTCTGCAGTACAGTGGTGGTCGGACAAATGCCAACTTGAGCAGCAGTAGGTCTCTAGTGCACTTCGAGTTTGTTAACATGGTTCTTGTTCTTCTTCTTCTTCTCCTTTGACTTGTTGTGATGGGCTTCTCTATAGAATTCATGTTCTTCCTTTTATTGCAGCTCACATAAAGGAGAACACGCATCGTAAAAATCCAGAACACACAACACACGATCAATTTGCAAGTGAAATTCTTTCAAACTAAAAGAAAACAAAAATACAAAACTCAAACTCAAACACTTGACAGTTTCTTAAAGAAACCAAAAGACAAGCCATGACAGTATAGATGAGACGCTCGCACGGAAGGAGAAGCAGGAGGAGTGTTCCTAACTTAACATCAATTATCGTATGAGCCATAATACCACCTATAGACCTAAAGTGGATGTGGAATATATGTACACGGCATTTGAACGAAGCAAGTTGTACGTCTCCATCTCTATATCCATTGTTTGGTTAAGTTGGGCGGCTTTGTTATTGCTTCGGCAATGCACATTTTGCTTGACTTTGCACCGTGGGGCAAGAATTATTATTATTTGTGTTATGACTATCGAAGTCTTGTCTTCTACGACGAGACGACCGACACGACGCCGTCAATTTGTCCAAAACAAAAACAAAATTCATGTCGATGTCCAAGTATGGAGGAAACAAAGAATTACAAGCGTTAAAACATGGAATAAACACAGAAATTACATCCAATGCAATGTACTTCCTTTTTGGTTTAGCCTGAACTGAATGTGCCGAATGAAGGTGCATTTATAACATGGTTAAATTTGTTTGGATCTTTTAATGGGTATAAAGAAGTTGAAACGTGGAAGAAAGTTCGAAATTAGAAAATTAGGACTATTTATTTGAATAAGCTACAATTTATAAATACTACTTTTAATTGATTGTAATTAACTTGCTTATATCATTCTATGGTCAAACAAGTTGATATAATTAACATAAAAATAATAAAATAATTTAAACATGCTATCAAGACTTGAACATAGTTTAAAATTCCTCAGGTTTTTTTGAGGAATATTAAATTTGACCCAGGCGGAAGGTCGAAAGAGTTCCCATTTAATAATATGAAAATAAACACAAAATATAAATAAGAATATCTGCTCGTAAGACTCGACATATCAATAAATTTAAGTCTGCGTTAATAAGGTGAAAGGTAGTAGGGATTAACCAATACTAACCCCCTTAGTGCGAATCTTAGGAGCCTTTTTTGCATCAGTATGGAATTATGACAGGCATAATTTTGTGCTCAGGCCTGACATTGGTCGATATAATATTATAAAAGCTGCCTTATAACGTAAGGATAAAAAAATATTGTACTTCCCCATTAATCTAGCCAAGAATTAAATACATAAGTGTTATTAGTTACATATTGGGGCTGCGTGAAATAACGCCCCAAGAAATAACCCAAAACAAAATTAAAAAATTAGAAAAGAGGCTGGGATGCGACCCACACTGATAACTTCCCATACCGTCTGTCGATTTGTCTTGCTTAAAAGTTTGTAGGTTTTCGTGTTTTGTTAAAAAAGTTGTCAATTGAATTATTCTTAAAAAAATTAAAATTACCAACAATATTTCTCATATAAAGAAATAGTTTAGTTTGAAAATATAGTTTTATTAAATAGATTTTTAGTCGAAAACAAATTTTTACCAATTTAAGAAGCATTTCTTAAATTTTCACAAATTGGAAGAATAAAACTAATTTGAGAGATATCAAGAACCAAACATCAATTTTTACCAAATTTGCGTACTATTTTTTGTAGATTTTATTTTTTTATCAAAAAATGGACTGTTGGATTTTAATAAAAAACCACTGAATATCGAAAACAATATTTTCTGTAAAATAAAATAAGTTTGAAGCCAATATTTGTAATTTTTAAAAAACTATTTAAGTTGAAAGTAAATGTTTACCAAGTTGTAGTATTGTTTTTTTTTAAGGTTTTTATTTTTTGTAAAAAAAACTGTCAATTCGATTTTTCTCAAAATTTTATCGAATGTTGAAAACGATATTTCTTATAAGTTAAAGTTAGTTAGAAGGCATTATCTCAAATTTTTGAAAAAAATATTTGAGTCGAAAATCAATTTTTACCAACTTTTGTTTAATTTTTTTTAGGTTTTTAATTTTGTGTACAAAAGATGTCAATTCGATTTTTTTTTTAATTTTACTGAATTTTGACAAAAATATTTTTTGAAAGATAAAAGTAGTTTAAAGCCAATATCTGAAAGTTTTGAAAAGATATTTGAGTCGAAAATCAATTTTTACCAACTTTTATTAATTTTTTCTTTAGGTTTTTATTTTTTGTTAACTGTCAATTCGATTTTTTTCAACATTTTTCAAAATGTTAAAAACAATATTTCTTAAAAGCTTAAATAAGTTGGAAGCCATAATCTCAAATTTGAGTATTGTTTTTTTTTTAGGTTTTTATTTTTTATAAAAAAAAACTGTCAATTAGATTTTTCTCAAAATTTTATCAGATGTCAAAAACATTATTCTTCGTTGCACAAAATTGTTTTGGAGATGAAATCATATTTTAGTCGTAAAATGTTCGAGGTGACAAATTTTTGTTCAGTTTTTTTGATTTATAAAAAAAACGTTAATTGGATTTTTTTCCAAAAATATACTTGTTTTGTATCACGTAACAATATATAATATAAAATTTAATTCAAGTCTCTAGCGTCATTGGTTCATGAGATATTTAGGGTTACCCAAAATTTTCACCTTTTTTTTAAACTGCTTTGGTAAAAAAAAACCACCCACGCAATTTTCTTGAGAGCCCTTTCTGCCTTATTATCTGTATAACAAAATTTATTTAAATTCGTCTCTTCTGGTTCTTGAGCTATGGACGACGAAAAAAACGTCGCGAACGTACGGATGTACGGACATACGGACATACGGACGTACGAACGTACGTACACACGCACTCACAGACATCTTTCTAAAAATCTTTTATTTTGACTCTAGGGACCTTGAAACGTCGAGAAATGTCAAAATTTTCAATTCGACAAATCGGACCGATTACAATAACTTCCTATGAGAAGGTAATAACCCCCCAAAAATTAGAGATTTATTTCATGCTTTTTTAGGGACTAGTTTCATTTTTAATTTGGGGAGTTATTTCATGATGAAAGAAGTGCCCAAATTCAACTATAAAATATATCCCCAAAATTGGAAATTGCAATAAGTCCAATTTTTGGAAGTTTGTCTTATTTCATTATAACAAGGTGAAATAAATCCAAATTGGTTTTATTTCACTTTTAAAAATTTTGTTTGTACACAGCTTTAGGCTGAAAAAACAATGAGGTATGTATTATTTCACTTTCTCAAAGTGCAATATGACCAACCTTTAAAAATTGGCGTTATTTCACTTTTGTAAAAAAAAAATTTATTATTTTTTTTAATTTTTATTTCGGGGAATTATTTCTTGGGTGTTATTTCAATAAGCCACATAATAAGTTTACATGTTGTGAAAATTTTAGTTTTCCATCAAATAATGATACTCCGTGAAACAAAAAATTAAAAGAAATTACAGAGAGCTTTCTGGTTAAGCTTGTAGTTTTACATTTATCAACGTTAAGAAGCAGGCAGTTACGAACACATCAATAAAAAAAATGACTTAAGATAACATCCCTACATAAATAAGATACTTAAATTTTTCCTTCTAGGTTCCCTCATAGTGGAATAAAAGTAAAATTCTGGAAAATACTTAAAGTTCGAAAATTTAAAATTAGTAAGTCTTATTACGAAATACTCATAATACAATACAAAGAAAACCAAAAAACAAGTCCAAAATCAATCAAAAAATTGTCAGCGAATAAAAGTGGAAGGATAGGTTTCGGTCGAAAAATCATTATTTTGATATATAAACAATGTTGTATAGTTTTTTATACACACCGTGATCATCGATTATGAAAATCTTTTTTGAGAAATACACGGTTGTGGTTTGAAGTCGGTTACACAGGGTTATCCATTTTGCGGTTTCAAAGGTAAACGTAAATATTCCTTTTTAATTATAAAGCTTGAACATTACCATTATGTGTGAAACACTACATCATTTAAATGACCACCACGCGAATTGTTGCAAGCATCGATTCTTTTGAGGTAATTTTCGGCCACTTTTTAACACATACATATTGGGTGGTATTTCAGCAATTAAAGACGAATGTTGGTTTTTATGTGCTCAAGAGTTAAAGGTTTATATTTTAGCGCCGTCCACCGCCTGTTGTTCAAGCACCCATTTAACGTATCTACGACGCGACCGACGTTGTGTATGGTCAGCTGGCTTCAGTTGTTGTGTGAGCTGGACTTTATATGTATGTAGGTGTAGACCGAAATGCAAAATATAATGTGCCGTATTACAGTCCTAATTCCTGAGAACGACGAGGAATCGACACATTCGGATCTTCGGCAACACTTTCACTTACAGTAGAGATATTATCAGTGGTACGAGCGAAACGATGATATACAGGTCTTAAAAATTACAATATCTGTAACCAATCCAGTCTCTTCAAATTTCTTCACAATTTTGCAAGTTGCTTGCGTAGTTGGACGATTATGTTAACCATAATCTCCTCTTAAAGCACGATATGTGGCTGCGGCTGCACTACAATTTGTATGCGTTGTGCGATAGTTAAGCGATCCATTTTCGTAAATGTCAGAGTTTCATTTGACAAAACAAAAATTGGTTTAACAACTTAGTTTGACAGATGTCAAGCCCTATACTTTTGAAACCACATAATGGATAACCCGTTACACAGCAAACTGATCGTATACAGTTAAAATGGCCGTAACTCGCTCAATTTTGAACAGATCGATACATAATTTTCATATTGTTTCTATGCAGATGTAACCCCTTAAAACCGATATTTTGCAGAAATTATTATTCATGTTTAAAGTGGGACAAATAAAGTCGAAACTCTAATAAATTCAAAAATTCGAAAACAAATATTCTAAAAAAAATAAGAAAAGAAAATAATAACACGCAAAATTTGAATTTAGTCTGAGTTAAACTTGAACTCATCCTTCAAATATGTCAGCTATTCAATTACCTGCATAACTTAGTGTTTACTATTTCCTCTTTAGAAAACATAATTCATAGTTATGTTAATGTTTGTTCAATTTTTTGTTGATTTTTAATTCAAATCTTTTTTATCAGGATTTACGAATTTAAAAGAGCTATGTACATACATTTCAATGGGGTCTATGAAATAACTCCCACTCCCACGAAATAAGTCCCACTTTTAAAAACGAAATAAGTCCCACCAAAAATTGCTTAAAAAAATGAAATAACTCCCACGAAATAAGTCCCACTTTTGAAAACGAAATAAGTCCCACCAAAATGAAATGATTTAAAAATTTACTTAAAATGAAATAACTCCCACTCAAAATGAAATAACTCCCCCTTAAATAATATATTTCTTAAATGAATTAAGTCCCACTTTCATAAACGAAATAAGTTCCACTTGTAACAACGTTTGGATTCGTAAATGGATTAAGTACAGATCAATTGTTCTTATTATTAAGATGGAAACCGTTTCGGAAGGACCATCAGATTAAAATTATCGACCTTTATAAATGGCTTGAAGATCCAGTGCTTGGTAGACGGTATTATAGTTTTAACGTGGCATTGGGATTAGTAGTATTTTGATATTAGAAAACATGGAACACGAATTCGTAGTACCCGTAGCGTGATGGTTAGTGCGTTGGACTGTGGACAAAAAAATAATAAAAAAAAAATAAAAAAAACATGGAATAAGAAAAAAGACCAAAATATGCAAAACAAAAAATGTTAGTTAGATTTGCTGCTGTGGTTGTTCTAGTTTTAAGTAGTTTATAGGTAGAATAGGTAGTTTTAGTTAACTTTAAGTTTTATATTAAGGACCTTATTTTAAGTAGTTTTAAGTAAAAATAAAAAAGGATATTGATATTAGTTTTTTCAAATTTTCTAATAAATACAAAATAAATAAAATTTAATTGAAGTAAAATAGATCTTAGGGCCGAAAGGCATTAGTATTAAGTATTATAGTTTAACTTAGAGTGTCCGTATGGGACCAGTAAGTTAGTAATAAGTTATGGATAATTAGGCTAGTTTTATGAATTTTTGTGTAGCTTTAAGATAGTCTTAAGAATGAATTAATAAAAATGAATTGGTAATAAAAGTGCGTTGGACTGTCATGCAAGGGGTCTTGGGTTCAATCCCTGCCTGTGCCATCTAACTTTTTTCACGGGTACTGCCTCTTGCGAGGAATTTACAAATTCTCCAAGAGTAATTCTTGTCATGAAAAGTGCTTTCTCAAACTAGCCGTTCGGATTCGGCATATAAACTGTAGGTCCCTTCCATCTCTGACAACATTACTCGCACACAGGGATGGTTGAGAGTTGTAAGTCACTAGGCCCTGGTTCTTCATGGACTGTTGCGCCACCTAATTTATTTTTATTTATTTATTTTAGGAACACGAATTCCAATTTCCTGCTAAAAATATAAAAAAAACACTTACATACGTAATTACGTCAACAATTTTTTTTAATATTGTTTTTTTATTGTAGTTAAGTTCGGTACCTATTTGTACACATTTCTTTAAAGTTTTTTTTATTATAGTAAGTATAAAGTAATTAATAACAAAAAAAGGAGAGCCATGAGAGATAAGGACAAAAAATTATGGTTGTCCCTTTTACGAAATGTCCAATATATAACTTTTTGCATAAGAAAAAAATGAGAAATAAAGCCATAATGGCCTTTTATTCAAAAAAGCTGTTGATATTGGCGCCTGCCTGGCGACTTTAAATAGCCGCGAATCGGGCCACCCACAGGTGCTTTTATTGAAAGAAGTTGTTGATATATGTAGGTGCCTGCCTGGCGACTTTACACACCCTATATAATGGGTGATTTTTTAAGAGCTTGAGAACTTTTAAAAAAAAAAAAAACGCATACAATTTGCGAAGTCTCATCGATTCTTTATTTGAAACGTTAGATTGGTCCATGACATTTACTTTTTGAAGATAATTTCATTTAAATGTTCACCGCGGCTGCGTCTTAGGTGGTCCATTCGGAAAGTCCAATTTTGGGTAACTTTTTCGAGCATTTCGGCCGGAATAGCCCGAATTTCTTCGGAAATGTTGTCTTCCAAAGCTGGAATAGTTGCTGGCTTATTTGTGTAGACTTTAGACTTGACGTAGCCCCACAAAAAATAGCCTAAAGGCGTCAAATCGCATGATCTTGGTGGCCAACTTACCGGTCCATTCCTTGAGATGAATTGTTCTCCGAAGTTTTCCCTCAAAATGGCCATAGAATCGCGAGCTGTGTGGCATGTAGCGCCATCTTGTTGAAACCACATGTCAACCAAGTTCAGTTCTTCCATTTTTGGCAACAAAAGGTTTGTTAGCATTGAACGATAGCGATCGCCATTCACCGTAACGTTGCGTCCAACAGCATCTTTGAAAAAATACGGTCCAATGATTCCACCAGCGTACAAACCACACCAAACAGTGCATTTTTCGGGATGCATGGGCAGTTCTTGAACGGCTTCTGGTTGCTCTTCACTCCAAATGCGCCAATTTTGCTTATTTACGTAGCCATTCAACCAGAAATGAGCCTCATCGCTGAACAAAATTTGTCGATAAAATGATGATTTGATTGATGATGATTTTGGTAATAAAATTCAATGATTTGCAAGCGTTGCTCGTTAGTAAGTCTATTCATGATGAAATGTCAAAGCATACTGAGCATCTTTCTCTTTGACACCATGTCTGAAATCCCGCGTGATCTGTCAAATACTAATGCATGAAAATCCTAACCTCAAAAAAATTGTTTCTCAAAAAAAATATAAAGAAGTTTGCTGTTATTCCTCTTCCCTGCAATTATTTCGGATGTCACACTCATGTTCACTATTGAAATTTACAAACTTAACTAATCAACATAATGATAAGGTCTTGTAAACTAGCACACTTAACAACAAATTTGAAACAATACCATTCATTTCGTAAAGAGCAAGAAATAACGGAACTTTTCGAAAGCATATTCTAAAATACAATAATTTTTTTTTAAAAAGCAACAAAAAGAACATTATGAAATTCAATGAGAAACAACGTGAAGAGCAACAAATAACGGCAAACATTATTAAGCATTCACTTAAAATGCAAAATTATGAAAATGAAATAAGTCCCACTTTTAAAAACGAAATAACTTCCACTTTCAAAATAGCAATTTTTGGTGGGACTTATTTCGTTTTTAAAAATGGGACTTATTTCGTGGGAGTTATTTCATAGACCCATTTCAATGATTTGTTTTTATATTTCGAGTGCCTCCCATATAATCATTTTTATTAAATTTATATTTTTAAAACAGAACCCTTCCAACTTTTTTGTTTAGAAAATTGTATAAAATTCTTTAAAAAATGGGACATGAATTTTAAGTTCACATTTTGTTTTCCATAACAAAAAAATGCATCTCATCTTGTATTCGTTCTACGAACTTAAAAACATGAATTGCGTACTACGAGTATATCAACCCTTTAATTAATGTTTAAACTCATTCTTCAGTCACTTAGCGAGAGTCCCTCTCTTTCTTTGAAGTTAATTAATTGAATTATGAGCCTGAATGTTATTTCTTATACAAAATATAATTGACTTCATACATACATTCATATGTACATATATACTTACTTACTTGTACTTTATTGTGTTGAATATGACATTTTCTTTAATTATTAGTCATGAAATATGAAAATACATTAAATAATTGTAGAATGAAGTTTTCGAGGGTTGAAAATTGTTTTTTTTTTTTTTTTTTGAAGAAAATTTGTGTCTTTAAATTGATTGAATTCTTTGAAATTCAACGACATTATAAATGTTCTGAAATAAATTGTAAGTGCATTTACATATAAATGAACAATTGTTCATTAGATGGATAAAGTACTGCAATTATGTTTGAGATAATTAATCTATTAATAGTTTGTTTGGTGCTTAATACTGCTTGATTGATTTTAATTAAGTTTTTTACTATCCCTTCATGCCTATTTATGCATCAATATTGATAAAGATTTTAAAGGCTTAGCTTTAAAGAACATTTTTCGGTTTTAAATTAATAATTATTTGAGAATCAAATAACATACGACTTTATTGAAAATGGTTGTAATGTGACAAGGCATTGTATTGTAATTTAGAGCAATTCATTTTCTGTAAGAAAAAATGAAAATATAATCAAAAAATTAAAATAGATAGAAATGGTTATCGTTGAAAAAAACTTAACAGCCAAAACAATGTAACTCAAAATTTTAAATTTGAAAATTAGTGAAAACTGTTTTAATTTTTTTTAGGATAAAAACTATTGACATTGTTTAAAGGCATCATATAGAATTTAAAAACAAATTGTTTCACCAAAATGAATCATATATCATGTATATTTTTAACTTCCCATAGGAAGTTATTGTAATCGGTCCGATTTGTCAAATTGAAAATTTTGACATTTCTCGACGTTTCAAGGTCCCTAGAGACGGAATAAAAGATTTTTAGAAAGATGTCTGTGAGTGCGTGTGTACGTACGTTCGTACGTCCGTACGTCCGTATGTCCGTACGTCTGTACGTTCGCGACGTTTTTTCGTCGTCCAAGAACCAGAAGAGATATCGACTTCAAATAAATTTTTGTATACAGATAATAAGGCAGAAAGGGCTCTCAAGAAAATTGCGTGGGTGGTTTTTTTACAAAAGCAGTTTAAAAAAAGGTGAACATTTTGGTTAACCCTAAATATCTCATGAACCAATGACGCTAGAGACTTGAATTAAATTTTATATTATATATTGTAACGTGATACAAAACAATTATATTTTTGAAAAAAAAATTCAATTAACGTTTTTTTTTATAAATCAAAAAAACTGAAAAAAAATTTGTCACCTCGAAAATTTTACGACTAAAATATGACTTCATCTCCAAAACAATTTTGTGCAACGAAGAATAAGGTTTTTGACATCTGATAAAATTTTGAGAAAAATCGAATTGACAGTTTTTTTACAAAAAATAAAAACCGAAGAAAAAATTTAACAAAAGTTGGTAAAAATTGATTTTCCACTCAAATATCTTTTCAAAACTTTTAGATAATAGCTTCTTACTACTTTAAACTTATAAGAAATATTATTTTCAATATTAGGAAACATTTGGAGAAAAATCGAATTGTTTTTTTTTTTACAAAAAATAAAAACCTAAAAAAAAATTTATGAAAGTTGGTAAAAATTGTTTTTCGACGTAAATATCTTTTCAAAAATTTGAGACATTGGCTTCAAACTAATTTTATCTTATAAGAAATATTATTTTCAAAATTCTATAAAATGTTGAGAAAAATCGAATTGACATTTTTTTACAAAAAATAAAAACCTAAAAAAAAATACTAAACTTGGTAAAAATTTACTTTCGACTCAAATAGCTTTTCAAAAATTACAAATATTGGCTTCAAACTTATTTTATTTCACAGAAAATATTGTTTTCGATATTTAGTAATTTTTTTATAAAAATCCAACAGTCTGTTTTATCATTAAAAAATAAAATCTACAAAAAATAGTACGTAAAAATTGATACATATGCGAGGTGTGTTCAAAAAGTACCCGGAATTTTCGTTTTTTCAGAAAAATATTTATTTATTCGTTTACATCGATGTGGCCCCCTTCAAAGTAGACCCCACCCCCCCAAGATATAATACACTTATGCCAGCGTTTTTTCCAATCTTCGAAGCAATGTTGATATTTACTTTTTGATATGTCCTTGAGCATTCTCAGCGATTCGGCCTTTATTTCTTCAGTCGAGGAAAAACGCCGTTCTTTCATGGGTATCTTCAACTTTGGAAACAGGAAAAAGTCACAAGTTGGGGCATGACTACGGTATTGTTTTCTGCCAAAAAATTACGAACAAGCAACGACGAGTGAGCAGGTGCGTTATCGTGGTGCAAAAGCAACGAATTGTTTTTCCATAAATCTGAGCGTTTTTTTTCGGATTGCTTCACGCAAACTTAAGGTAATACTCCTTATTAACCGTACGACCTTGTGGTAAGAACTCTTGATGCACTATGCCATTATAATCGAAGAAAACAGTAAGCAAAACCTTCACATTTGATCGAACTTGACGTGCTTTTTTCGCTCTTGACGTTGGATTCTTCCAGGTGGACGATTGTGCTTTGGTTTCGACATCATAACCGTACACCCATGTTTCATAACCAGTTATGACCCTTTCAAGCAAACTTAGATCGTCGTTGACGTCATTTAACAGCTCTTGAGCGATGTTCATGCGATTGTTTTTTTGGTCAAAATTCAGCAGTTTCAGCAAAAATCGCCGAGCGAAATTTCCGGGTACTTTTTGAACACACCTCGTAGACAAACTTTTAAGCAAGACAAATAGACAGACGGGGTGGGAAGTTATCAGTGTGGGTCGCATCGCAGCCTTTTTTTCATTTACCAAATCATAGGCCAACAAATAAAGATACATATTTTATTTAAAATATAATATGAATCATACGTCATTGAATAAAATTAAAATTACAGAAATTACAAACCACAGCAATTATATTGATTTTTTGTCTATTGAATTCGTCTGAGTAGAATTCCTCTTAAATAATCGGAAAAACTCAAACGCGAAAATAATGAGAAAATTAATTATTAAATTAACAAATAACCATTGAGGAATAGAAATTAAATGAAAGATAGTGGAATACGAAAATTTGATTTATAAAATACTTGAACCGGAATGTAATAAAAAAAGAGGCTGGGATGCGAACCACACTGACAACTTCTCATCCTTACCCGACTGACGATTTTTTAAAACTTTAACAATATGTATTGCACGAGATAAAAAAAATTGCAGTCAATATCTTTCTTTGTTCCCACATTATTTTAAAGTCAATATTTCAAATATTCTCGAAATATTCGAATCCAACATCAGTTTTTACCCATTTGATATTTGAGTCGAAAATTAATTTAAACCAACTTTTAGTAGTGTCTTTTTAGGTATTTATTTTTTGTAAAAAAAACTGTTTTTTTTGCATTACATTATTCGGCACGAGTACGATAACTTTGGCGCCAAGATATAATAACCGTTTTTGGTAGAGGGGCTTTATACAAGCATTTTTTACTATGGCAGGGGGTCTATCTCCCCCCATTCAGGCGGTAGGGGCAATTTAAAAAAATTATTATTTAAAATGGAAAAAAATAATTAAAAAATAAGGGTGATACTTACAATTAAGTTTTATACATTTTTTTAAAGACAACATTCTGTTTTATTAGCCAGTTTTTAATTCAAATCAAAACTATGCGTAGTTTTTGAAAAATTTAATTTTAAACTCAAAATTTGAGTAAAAAAAGTTTAAAAAAAAGGTATAAAGTGTAATTTTTCAATACTTCAAGATTATCTACCATTGTTTTTATTTCAGAATTTATTGCTCTTATTTGTTTTTGATCAAAAACTGAAAACTAGATGATTTTATGTCTTTTAGTTTTTGAGAAAATTAAAAATAACCACAACTACTATTTTAATTTAATTCTTTTTTTTTGCTTGAGTGGTCTTATTTTGATAGTAACAATGGTAGGTGCGAGTTTGGGTGTATGCAACAGTAATGTGTGTGCGAATTTGGGTGTATGCAACAGTGGGATCTGTAAGGGGGGCATGCTGCCCCCCTGCAACCCGTTGCTTGGGAACACTATAGGATTTGGGGTGGGTGCAAGTTGGAGTGCGTGCAAGGGGGGGAGGGGGCACAGTTCGGTGGGTGCAAGATGGGGTGCATGCAAAGTTTCTTTTGCATTTAAATAAGCTGAATTTAAAAAAAAATAATTTACTCTAGGTGTATCTTAATTCATATTCGATTATTACTATCAAAATAAGACTACGTTAATACTTAAGCAACGAAAAAGTAATTTAATTAAATTATTTTTTTTTTGGTAATTTTCAATTTTCTCAAGAACTAGAAGACATAAAGTCATCTAGTTTTCAGTTTTTGATCAAAAACAAATAAGAGCAATGAATTCTAAAAAAAAAACAGTAAATAATTTGAAAGTTTTGAAAAACTACACTTTAAACCTTTTTTTTAAATTTTTTTTTTGCATACATTTTTAGTTTAAAAATTTTGTTTTTATTTATTTTTTATTTTATAATACTTAATTGTAAGTATTACCGTTATTTTTTAATTATTTTTTTTTTCATTTAATGTACATATTTTTTTAAATTGCCCCTACCGTCTAAACGGGGGGAGATAGACCCCCCTCCCGTAGTAAAAAATGCTTGTTTTTAGCTGTTCTATACAAATCCGTCATTAAACTTTGTCGCCAAAGTTATCGTACTCTCACCCATTATTCTATATTTAATATCATTTTCTGTTCGTAAAATATTCGAGGTGACAAATATTGCTCTTTAGTATTTTTTTGATTTATGAAAAGTCGCTATCTCTATTGATTCTTGAAACATGGACGACGAAAATATATGTTTTTGATTTAGATTATTTTCAATTTGACAAATAGGACAGATTACAATAACTTCAATTGGGAAGTTAATAAAGCGAACAAATGACAACAATTGAATTTGACAATTCTATTGGTCTAAATCATTTCAAACCGTTTTATCGTGAAATGATTTACAAACACAGAATATAATGATGTGTTTGTATTTAAATTAGGGAGCGCACAAGATGTGAAGAAATTTAAGTTAATCTCGAAGTTAGGATCAATCAAGTTTAACTCCATTTGTTTAAATAAACTCGACATGCTAAATTTAGCACAACTGAGAAAAGTTTGTTTTGGGAAAAACGATAATTTCTAAATTGATATACTATTTCTAAATTGATATACCTAATACACTAATATCTACTTTCAGCAAATTTGTTGACACATTTAAGCTTTAGCTTGGGATCACTCGGGCGTATACGTACTTATTGTATTATTTATTTTTTTCAACAAAATTGTGTTTCTTCTCTATTCTGGTATAAAAATATGTACATACAGTGTTGGCCAAAACAAAATCAACTTGAATTGCCTTGAATAAATTAAAAAACAAATTCAGGATTCATTATTGTATATTATTGTTTTTAAAATTTAAACAAATATTTACAGTTTATAATAAAAAATAGTTCTTGTTGTAATAGTTCATTAAATAAAGCAAAATTAGTTCAATATTAGGCTGGTCAAAACAAAAGCAACTTTTAATTTAAAAAATACGTACATTTTTTAGTCTTACTAAAATATTGCTAGTATTTGGTAATAAAACCCTTGTTTTAAATCACTTTAGGACATCTTCGAAGCATGGAGTCAATTAAATTGCTTATAATGCTGTTTGGGATACTTTCCCAAGCCAATTTAATTTGATCAAACAGATCGTTTTTTTTTGCAATTAATCCTTACAATTCATTGATCTACAATTTCCCATAGATTTTGTATGGGGTT
This sequence comes from Eupeodes latifasciatus, assembly GCA_920104205.1. Lineage (NCBI taxonomy): Eukaryota > Metazoa > Arthropoda > Insecta > Diptera > Syrphidae > Eupeodes > Eupeodes latifasciatus. The sequence continues at coordinate 57,565,861 of OV049924.1, forward strand.
GAGATCTGGGGACTGTGCTGGCCATTGTAACACGTCAATCCGATTTTCTTGAAACCACGTCTTAACCTTAGTGGACGTGTGCTTTGGGTCGTTCTCCTGCTGAAATATAAATTTTAGAGGCAACTGATCCTCAGAATGTGGCAGCATTATATTTTTCAAAATGTCACAGTACACAAAACGATTCATTGTTTGGTGAATCGGTCCCAGTCCATGCCCTGAAAAACATCCCCACATCATTACGTTAACTCCTCCGTGTTTTACCGTAGCTTTGGTGTAACGTGGATTTAGTGACTATTTCGCTGGTCTGCGAAAACGACGAAAATCGTCGGAACTCTTGAAATTAAGTTTGGACTCTCCGAAAAGAGAACGTTCCTCCATTTTCTAACGGTCCAATTTATGTGGTCATGAGCAAATTTTAATCTCGCCAGTTTGTTTTTGGTTGAAATAAAAGGCTTTTTTTACATCTTTGAAAGATTTTAATCCACCATCAAGAGCTAAAAAGTTAGCTAAGAATACTAACTAGCTTGCCCGTGAACTGAATAACACCTGATAAATAGGTTCAACTGCACTCGTTTGCCAACACCTTTAATACTAGCAATGTTAAATGTAGTAAACGGGCTAACTTTTCTCGATTAATAAGAAAAAGAGAGATAACAATAAAGAGTTGCTTTTGTTTTGACCAACAAAAAGTTGGGTTAACTGTCCTACTTATATCATATTGAAATGGACCGTTATGGAATCTATATTCCCTTGTGGTCTATTGCGAAGTACATCATACATAATGTATTACATTTTTGTTGTCTTATTACAAGATACTATATAAAAGTGAGTCATTGTCTACCGGACCTCCTTGTTCTAAGTGCAACACAAATAAATTGAACTATCTCAAATATCACAGTGTTTTTTAAGAAGTATAGACGTCCGTCGTTCAATATTATGCAATAAGAAGGGGAATTGATTATTTCGGACAGTTATTTAAACCCAATTTTTGAAGATCCAGTCTTCATCAATTCAAAATTTTGGAAACAAATTTTATTTATTTGCAAATGTTCTTATTATGCTGAGCATTTAATTTTGGTTTAAGAGTGAGCTTACAGTGAAACTTCAAATTTTTTTAAGTTCTAATTTAAAAACCTTGTAGTTTTAGATCAAACGGATAATTACAGAAAATGTTATCTACCAAATTTCAAGTAAATCAGTTAACAAAATAACTCAACAAACACAAAATATTGGTTATTTTTCCATTGCTCCATTTAAAATGTTTAAATTTTTTGATAAAAAAAATACTAGACTTTGTTACGAAATGTTGATCCGATATTTATAAATTGTGTCTTAAACTAGCTACAAAGACAAATTGCACCATTACAAATTTAAAAAAAGGCCCACCCAATCTTAAGTTATGTGTGTCAAACTCAACAAGTTTTTTTTTTTTTTAATAAAAATGATTTTTAAATCATGAAAATCATGAAAAATAAATGTAAACCAGCAAGTGTTCATTTATGCGTTTCACCCCGGTGTGATGGTTGGGCTCATCAGAAGATGACCATCACACCTTGTTTTGACGCATATTTCCCGAATTAATCGAAATACCATATAATCCGAGCTACATAAAGCAACTGCGAATTATATTATACAAGGTGTGATGGTCATCTTCTGATGAGCCCAACCATCCACCGGGGCGAAACGCATAAATGAACACTTGCTGGTTTACATTTATTTTGCATGATTTTCATGATTTAAATCACTTTTATTAAAAATAACAGTGTTCAAGGAAAAAAAAACTAGTGACTGTTTACAGTCAAATATTTCTTTTTCAACAAGTTTGTCAAGTTGTTTTAAATCCAAAAACTTAATCTTTTATAGGTAGTTTAATCTAAAACAAAAAACTTCACTAAAATACCACAAACTTAACAATGTGGCAACCCTTTTTAAATACCTACCTACTTAAATATTTCCACTCCATTATCATATTAATGCATCATGCATCACATTAAAACACACTCACTCTTATGCTTTCCAGTGCAATAAGAACAAATTGGAGTTGCAAAAGTTGCAAATACAAAATATCCCCAATCCCCAATAATTGCACAAAAACTTTTATATTCACCTTTCAACTTCACCAATTTATTTATTTCTCCACTTTACCAGCTCCATCCACGGTGTAGGTAGATTGATTTCCCCTTTTTCATTTTTAACAAAATGCACCTTATTACCATTTTGGATTTTGACTCTGCGCATCATTCGCCTACACAAAAACTTCTTTTACTCCTTTTTATTTGTTATTTTTTCGCTTTGCGGAGTTCCAGAGTTTGGACCTAGGTATACAGAGAATTTTCTTTGTGTCTTCCCGAAATTCACGAAAAATATGATGATATACAGAACAGACAGGGAGCTCCTGCACAGCTTCCTCACACCGTTTTGGTTTGGTAAAGCGCAAGCGCTTCTTCTATAAAATTCACCATAGGCACTTTCAAAATGTATTCCCTTTTTTGTCGTTCGTTTCGTATAGGTACCGAATCCACCTAATGTAGGCGCAGTTCTTCTATTTACGTGTATTTTATGCAGATCTCATCTCTTCCGTGGATGGATAGCTCTAAATCCCACAGAGTCCAGACTTCAGCTGGAGTTGTTTTAACCGAAAAAAAATATGTTGGTGGAATTCAAGAAGTCAAATAAATGGAATCAGAATACATGCATCAGGAAAGCTTGAAGAAAAAAAGATACAAAGATGCATCCATTCCATATCCCCTTCCTAAACCACTTCAAGCCTTTTTGTTGTTGATGTTAAAAGAGAAAGAAAAGGGAAATTCAAGCTGCGAATTGGGGAGTCGGGACTCGGGAGTCTTCCTGGGTCCAGAAGAGGTTTCTCTCCATTATTTTGTTTAACGAACATCATTGTCACCAAATGTAGGTACCACTTAACCGTCTTCCCAACATCCAGATCCAGTGCTATAGTCAAGCCAGCCATATCAAAAAGGAAGAAGCCAAGTTGAAGTTCAATGAAAATAAAAAGCACAGTACACAAGGAAGAGACCAAGACCGACCGACCGCACCCTGGTTGCTAAGCAACATCAACATACACTCTCCTATCCTATCCTACATTCTCTCTCTCTCTCTCGCTTTCTATCCCTCTCTGTTCCTTGTTCGTTCGCCCATCTATCCTTCCCTTGCCCCGATCAACTTGATCCATTGGTATTTGTGTGAGCGTGAGCCGTGCCTTGTCATCCCGTGAAGTTGACTCAACTCCACCATCGCCCCCTCTGCAAATCCTCCAGAAAGTCAGTATATTCTTTTGTGTTTTGCATTTCTCTTTTCTTCTATTCTATGGGATTTTATTTTTTCAGCTTTCATTTTACGTGGGTATTCTGAACACTCACATGACGATTCCTTTTTTTTTGGTTGTTTTGTTTTATCAAATGTGTGGAAAAGTTGATGAATAAGGGAACGGGGGTCGGTGTTGGTTTGGAGAGCAGGGAATATTTTTTTTTAAAGAGATAGTTGAGTTGAGAAAAAACGATAAAAGAAAAAGAAGAAAGAAGTAAAATTCACCACAATCTGTTGAGGTTCTTTATTTGTGCCTTTTGTGGTTGGCACTCGTTTTCCTTTTTGTTTTACTTCATTTTTTCCTGTTCAAGGAACAATGCGAATTAATTTCGTTTGAATGCAAATGATATAGGTACGAAACGAAGAAGAAAACGTTAATAGACAACAAAAACATTAAGAAGAAGAAACACTCCATACATACTCCAGGAATCTGGTGTATCTTATCTTCTCCCTGCCCCCTGCCCCCCCCCCACCCTTCTCTACAAACTTTATTTGTTGGTGGTTGGGATGCGATGCTATGTTGATGGTTTCCTCCAAGGAGGGTAGGTAAGGTAAGTGATTATCCTGTGTAGAAGGCTTCGTTTCGTCCTTTTCATCTGCCACACCCGCGTTTTTCACAACCCAAAATTGCTCAACATGACTTAATTGCTGTTCAACAAAATACCCAACAAAATGAGAGAGCAGTGAAAACGAGAGAGAGAGAAAGAGAGGTGATGAGAACACGGACAACATATTATTATGTATATATACATAGATAAAGGAAACTAAACCGGGTTGTGCCAGATTCAGCATTAGGAGCAACTAAGAACCCATCTCTGCCTGCTCCACTGTCTTCATGCCTTGATGATGGCTTTTTGCTTTATGAAAATGTCCTTTTTCCACTTCCTGTGTTCTCGTTCTTCTCCTATTTCCTGGACAAGAATAAAGAGGCAAAAAAAGGAAAACAAGAAAAAACGACACACACACAAATCTTCTTCTGCTTCTACTTTGGACTGCTTTTATACTGACTGAACTTTAAGTGCGAAAAGTTTAACATAGGTTTTTGATCCAAGTCGGCTAATAGCCATTAGAATCGACCCTAACTCTATACACTATATACACAGAGTGTTAAAGGACACCGAAAAAGGACTCATTTGTTCCGCTTTATTGTCACCACATTTCCATTTTCGATAAGTATACTCATCGGCCGAATGTTTGTAAAGAAGCTTTTTTCTTAAGAAGTGGAGGGAGGAGGGGTGGATTTGGTTTTCAAATTTTATGGGTACCTATGCTCTCCGATGATGATGGGAACTTTTGAAGTGTACCTATACCTAACTATCTACCTCTACCTACATATGTATGTGATATTGTGATGTCGATGTGTGATGTAGAATCTAGGATGTGAAAAATATAATATTTGCGAATTCCCCATTCTCCGTTTTCCTCTTATCCTCTTTTTCTCCCTTTCTCTCTCTCTCTCTATTTCTCTTTTGGTTTTTCGATCCATATTCCATAAACGACGGATTTTTGTTTTTCGTTTTTGTTAACATGGGTCTCACTTCTTGTACATCGTTGGGGGTTAAATGGGATCCTTTTTTTTCATCCATCGACATTATCATCAGCATCATTATTATCATCATCCAGAACCAAAATAGGGCGTGTCGTGGTGGTCGGTGTACCTATACTTTTCGACTACCTATCTATCTATAAAGCTATAGATAGGTACCTACCTACATACATACCTATATGGATGCTTACCCAAAGGAACCTTATACCGTTTACCATATGGCAGGCTTTAAATATTTATAGAGTGAATATTGAATGGATTTTTTTGATTTACTTTAGATTAGGTCATGTTTATAAGTCTTTAAAAGAAAACAAAATTGTACTGCTGCTCATGTTGTCATGTTAAGCTGATGATGATGGCTAAAAAGGCTCTCGCTTCCTCTGGGTGCTCTTTAATAAAAAGATACTAAGCATAGGTACTATATATCTCCACCTAGCTATAAATCTATACTTTGTGGTTAAAACAAAAATAAATATAGGTAAATAAAAATAAAAAAAAGAATTCAAAACAAATAAGAAACTTTAAAATTGGAATCTTTGATGGGATGCTCTATACTCGAGCTACGAGCGACGTGTCGTACATATGTTTATAGGTTGTGTACAATATGGGTTGATTTTGTTCCAGTTCTTTGTTTTTTATTTTGCATGAAAGAAAGTAAGTCAGGTGGAAGAATTTGTAATTTAAGGCTAAAAATACGGTTTATATTTTTATATACATACCTACATCTCCCTAGGTAAAGGTGGATACATATTGTATCCATGTACATATTCATATGGTAGGATTTAGTTGACCGAGGATATATTTTTGGATAAACATGGGTATCTAATATATGTATATGTATTTGAAGTAGAAAAAAAACCTTTAGAAAACACACACATTTTGGGGAATTTTTTTAATATTTAAAGTGATTTTGTTAATGTTAAAGTCTAAATAAGAATGCTGCTAGGTTAGTAAGTTCACTTGAAACTTATTTTTAATTTTCGTATTTCTGATTTCTATTTTTATCCTAAGTTATATGTTTCCTTAATTTCTCGTTACTTAGTTGGTACATTTTTGATTTATTCATTTAATGTTTTCAATGTAGGTAGGTACCTACATACACTCATCGCCACTTGAATAGGACATCCTGTATACACTCTTTTTACTTTGCTTATAACTCAAAAGCGGAATGGTAAAATAATGGTACTTTGCCCGTTATCTTCTTGCAACTCTTTTCTTCTTTCTCCATGACAAATTGCAAGTTCTGGAAAAAAGCCGTTATATTTTTTTTTCTACTTTATGTTAACTTTCGTCTAAATTAAAGCAATATTTTTGCGCCACTTGAATAGGCCATGCATTTAGTTTAATCGTTATCTTTGTCACGCGGAATTGTATTTTTCGTTGATCGAACTATTTTGTAAATTTTGATTATTTAATTTGAAAAAAACGTAAAATGGGTCGAGGAAAAGTGTTGACCGAGGTGGAAAAAGGACAAATCAAAGCATATAAGGAAGCTGGCTTATCTATTGCCAAAATAGCTAAAAAAGTCGAGAGAAGCCGACACGTGATATCCAAATTTTTAGGTAATGAGCTTAAATATGGGGAAAACATGAAAGGCCGCACACATAGTGTGCTTACTAATGCGGAAAGGCGACTTATATTAAGAAAAGCGTCAAATTCTCACGACTCTTTGGCAAAAATCAGGGAAAAATGTGGTGTTAAAGCAAGTCTAACAACCATGCGTCGTGTTATTTCAAAAGCTAAACACATTAAAGACTTAAAATCAAGAAGAAGCTAGCCCTTAACCCAGTTCGAAAAGAGCAACGCCTCAGTTTTTGGCGCGCACATGTTACCTGGACTTCTGAGTGGCATCGAGTGGTCTTCTCCGACGAAAAAAAAATTAATTTGGAAGGTCCCGATGGATATAGCTACTAAAGGGTGTCCCAAAATTAACGCAAGATTTGAATTTGCCGCCATTTGTGCAGTGAAGTGTTGGCAACCCTGAAAAAAAGCAATTTGACAGCTAACAGTATAGGATTATTAAAAATGGAGCGTTACACGAGAGAACAACGTGTCTTCATTATTAAAGAATATTTCAAAAATAGTGAAAGCTTGGCGGCTGCAGTTCGAAAATTTCGTACAAAATATGGTCGGAATAGTGTTTTAACTTCGTCAACTGTGAAGAGATTAATTGAAAAATTCATGGAGACTGGATCCGTTGGAGACGCCAAACACACTGGTCGTCCAAAAACAAGCCGTTCAAATGTGAATGTCGAAGCAGTGCGTGAGAGTGTTGCTGACAATCCAGGAACCTCAATTCGACGTCGTGGACAAGAATTGCAAATTTCAAGAACCTCTCTACAGCGTATACTCACCAAAGATCTGTGTCTTCATGCTCACAAAATTCAATTAACACAACAATTGAAGCCTAATGACCATGGACAGAGAAGAGAGTTTAATCACAAGTCTATGTCAACAAGCCCACAACCACCCGTGCATTAAAGGAGGAGATTCAACGCTGCATCAACGAAATTCAGCCACATTTATGCAGAATGGTCATGGAAAATTTCAACAAAAGAGTGCGCATGTGCATGCAAAGCCGTGGAGGCCATTTGTCCGATGTGTTATTCCATACATAACCCTATCCTATGTACTTTACGAGTCAATAAAAATATAACTATCAAAAGACTAAAAACGGCGTTTTCTATTTAATTCAAATCTTGCGTTAATTTTGGGACACCCTTTATTTCCATGACCTCCGCAAAAAAATCATTATCCGGACCGGCTGCATAGCAGAGTTGGAGGTGTAATGGTTTGGGGAGCTTTTTCCTATTATGGCACCTGCAAACTACATTTTGTATCAACAACAATGAATGCGTTGTGTTACAATGGTATATTGAAAGAGGCCTTTCCATACTTTCAAACCCTTTTTGGACCTCTGCCCTGGATTTATCAACATGATAATGCGCCAATACACACAGCCCGGGTAGTTAAATCGTATATACAGAGCCAAAATGTGGAGCTATTAAGCTGGCCGCCCTACTCACCGGACTTGAATATCATAGAAAATGTTTGGGGATGGCTGACACGTCAAGTATACGGATCAGGAAAACAATATTCAACTATATCCGAACTAATCCAAGCCATCGAATGGGCTTGGAGCTCGATTTCGCTAAATTATTTGGACAGTTTGTATGCATTCCTTCTAAATAGGATGTGTGAAGTTTTGGAGCAGAAAGGTGGCTCAACACACTATTAAAACATTTTTGCTTGTTAAATAAAATACTCCAGTTACCTCCAATTAAAGTAGCGTTCGTAATAAAAAGAATAGTAATACTCTAAAATGGTTTTTTATTAAAGTGTCCTATTCAAGTGGTGCGAAATTTAGACCTCGTAGTTTGCCTGTTTTTGATCATTAATTTTTCATTAATACTTAAATCCTTAGCATTAAATCTTTTTTCAGGTGAAATAAGAACAATTAACTGAACTTAAGATTAAAAAAAAAATAGGTCTCTAGCATGTTTGGTTTGGGAACTATGGACGATAGAAAAAAACCCTAAGGGGTGTCCTATTCATGTGGCGAGGAGTGTATGTACATGGTTATCCATTTTGCGGTTTTATAAGTAAACGTAAATAAAATACATATAAAATATTAGTTTTCATCATATTTCTTTTTTATTATAAAGTTTGAACGTTGAAACGTGAAACACTTACTTACTTACTTACTTACTTAAGGTGGCGCTACAGTCCGGGGCGGACCTGGGCCTCAACCAACATGCGTCTCCAGCCAGCTCGGTCCCTAACTAGCTGTCTCCAGTTTCGCACGCCAAGTTGTTTGAGGTCCTCACCCACCTGAGTGCGCCACCTGAGTCGCGGTCTTCCTCTACTGCGCCGTCCCTCGGGATTGGATTCGAAGACCTTCCGGGCTGGAGCGTTGTTGTCCATTCGCTCTACATGACCCAGCCACCTAAGCCGTTGGACTTTTATTCTGCTAACTAGGTCAGTGTCGCTGTACAGCCCGTCGTCGTCGTCCTCCATTCTCCATCTATACGTACGGGACCAAAAATCAAAATATTTTCTCTCGAAGCATCCTAAGACGTTCTCATCTTTCTTTGACAGGGTCCAGGCCTCAGCGCCATAAATGAGAACCGGGATGATGAGAAGTAGCGAATTGCAAGAGTTATTCTTCGTTTGATTTCAGCGCTGTCTGTGTTTATAGCGGTGCCTAGGTAGACAAAGTCCTTAACTACCTCAAAGTTATAGCTGTCCATGGTGACGTTTTGTTCAAGACGTCGTTGTTCAATGTCCTTTTTTAATGACAGCATATACTTGGTCTTGCCCTCAGTGACCACTAAACCCATCTTCTTCGCTTCCGTCGCAATGCTCAAAAACGCTCCACTGACATCACGCTTTGATCTTCCAATTATGTCAATATCATCTGCGTATCCGAGTAATTGGATGGACCTTTGGAAGATTGTGCCTCTAGTGTTGACGGTTGAGTTTTGCACAATTCTTTCCAGAACGATGTTGAAGAAGTCCCATGACAGTGCATCGCCTTGTCTAAAACCTTTTTTGACATCAAATGCATCGGTGAGATCTTTTCCGACCTTGACGGAGCAGCGTGCATTCTCCATCGTCATTCTGCACAAACGGATAAGTTTGACAGGGATGCCAAAACTAGACATTGCTCTGTAGAGCTCTTCCCTATGGATGCTGTCACACGCGGCTTTAAAATCGGTAAAGAGATAGTGGGTATCGATTTGAAGCTCCTGGGTTTTTTCCAAGATCTGCCGTAATGTGAATATTTGGTCGATAGTGGACTTTCCTGGTCTGAAGCCACACTGATAAGGACCTATCAGGTTGTTGACGAACGGCTTCAGACGTTCACATAGTACGGCAGAAAGGATCTTATATGCAATGTTAAGGAGACTGATCCCTCTGTAGTTGGCGTAATTTAAAGGGTCTTCTTTTTTATCTATAGGGCAAAATATGCTGAGATTCCACTCATCGGGCATGCTTTCTTCCGACCATATTTTGCAGATGAGTTGGTGCATGCTCCCTACCAAGTCATCGCCTGCTGCTTTAAATAGTTCGGCAGCTATGCCGTCAGCTCCAGCAGCTTTGTTTGACTTTAGTTTACACTGAACCAAAAAGGTACGTAAATACAATAAAAAAATTTATTGGGCCAATAAAAAAGTTAATCAATATTTGTCCAACAAACAGGTTTATTGGGCCAAAAAAGGCTGTCTATTGGCTCAATAAACGCAGATTGGCTCAAACAAAAGTTTATTGATCCAGTTTATAAATTTATTTACCTTTGTTTGTTGGGCCAATAAAATATTTCAGTGACTCAAGCAACCTTGTTTGTTGAGCCAATAAACCTGTTTGCTGAGCCAATAAAGTAGTTTAATGATTTGGAAATATTTGTTTTTTGAGCCAATAAATTATTTGTTTGACTCAAGCAAAATTATTTGTTCAGCCAATTAAATAGTTTATTGATTTGGAAATATTTGTTGTTTGAGCCAATTAATTATTTGTTTGACTCAATCAAAATTATTTGTTGAGCCAAATAAATAGTTTATTGATTTGGAAATATTTGTTGTTTGAGCCAATAAATTATTTGTTTGACTCAAGCAAAATTATTTGTTGAGCCAATTAAATAGTTTATTGATTTAAATATATTTGTTTCTTGAGCCAATAAATTATTTGTTTGACTCAAGCAAAATTATTTGTTGAGCCAATTAAATAATTTCTTAAATTTGAAAAATTGCTTTCCTTTACTATAGAAACGTCCAATACGTTTTATTGTATACGGCCAAATATAGCAACGTCCAATACGTTTTTTTGTATACAGCCAATTAATTTTTCGAGAAAAGTCTAAAACGTTTTCTGAAATATATCCAAGTGAATTTCTTATAGCAACGTCCAATACGTTTTCTTTTCTGAAAATATGAAAGTAAAATACAAATTTTTAGTCACATACATTTATTGGTTTTATTGCGTTAAGCAATATATGAGTTTTTGAACATTGATTTTTCTTATTTCTAAAATACAAGGATTCAATAAAATTCCAAAAACTAGAGGATGCAGTAGGAAACTTTAAATTGAATAAAAAAAATATTTTGAAGCAAATGTCTACTGCCCTAGAAAATGATACCATTGGAAATTTAACACCGTCAAAGTAGACGTATATCTCTTGAAAGTTCAATACATCTTCTCCAAGGACATATATGAAGGGCTGAACACTTTCTGATCTCTGGTTCAAAAATCCGATATGTTCTTCAACCACCTGTGTATTTCGCCCAATGTAAAGAAATGATTCCTGGGAGTCCTTGATAGTATACTTAGTGGTGCTTTTCTTTCCAAATCTGTCTTTTCGCACAGATTTTTGGCTGGGAATATAGTACCCATGAAGTGACCACATAATTGTAGCATCTCGACAATCTGTAAAACAAAATGAAGAAAATGCCAAACTATACTTCCACTGTGTTAGAAAGATATTTGCTTAAAGTTATATCGTATCAAAAATAACTAAACCATATATAAAAACGAGTGATTTGACAAGTAATGTACCAGAGATGTTCGTTACTCTCTAGCTTTTTTTCAATATTTAATGCTTGAATCTTTGATCAATTTCAAGTCAAATACTAAAATGAGAACTTTAACGCTAATATATTGAGACCTAATAATAGATATCCGTCCGTTGATATCTCGATAAAATTTTGAGAAAAATCGAATTCACAGTTTTTTTTACAAAAAATAAAAACCTAAAAAAAAAATAATACTAAAACTTCGTAAAAATGTACTTTCGACTCAAGTAGCTTTTCAAAAATTACAAATATTGGCTTCCATATTCAGTAATTTTTTTATAAAAATCCAACAGTCCGTTTTTAAATAAAAAATAAAATCTACAAAAAATAGTATGCAAATTTGGTAAAAATTGATATATATATACCTACAAACTTTTAAGCAAGACAAATCGACACTACAAGCATTAGTGTTTGAATTTATCTTATGCAAAACATCTAAATTTGTTAATAGATAAACGATAAGGTTATTGTTATAAAATAAATAATTATTTTCTTAAGGAAATAAAGTTTTATTTTGAGCAAATATTGTAACATACTATCGGATGGATTCATCGATCTCATTTTTATGAGAGTCTGCTTTATTGATTTTTCTTTGATGTGGTCTTCGTTGCACAGAAAGTCTACTATTTTCTCATGAAGTTCTTCCCAAGTGTCTAAAAGTGAAAAGCAGTTCTTGTGCAAACAGCCAAAGTCCATGTCCACCTTTAAAAATTTTTAATATCGTTATTAGTTATCATATCATTATTAGTTAGTTAGTACAATTAATATATACAACCACATATGCGTCAAATCTGGTATATTCCCGTTAAGATGGGAGGGGTAATTTTCTCAGAAAATGGCTTAAAGCATAAGCATCACTACTGAAAACCACAAACCCATAGTTGAACATACTTTTTAAAAAAAAAGTTATTTTAATTGAAAGTTTTTGAAAATTTAATTTCCATACTCAAAACTTTAAAAAAAGAATATTCTACTCATTACCTAGTAGAAATAGGATCTTTGGAGCTAATTCCTTTTTTAAAGTTTTTTGTTTCTGGCTTTAAAATAAGCTATAAGAGAATATTGCAGGTGCTACCATTGTTTTTCAATAGTGTTGCTTCTGCTTTAAGCCATTTTTTGAGAAAAAACGGGGGTGTATAGAACCCCTTCCAGTATGATTGTTTTACTCTTTTGACCTAACCTAGACGCTGGCGCTGGGGTAAATGTAAATGGTGGTTAATTTAACTCTCTAATAGAAAACAAAGTCTCTGAAAATGTTTTGTATGTCGTATACAGTATACCTAGGCATATTTTTGTACGACAATTTCCAAGAGGAATGTGTCGGTGTACTAAACGGGGATCGTGGCTGGAAGCCTCTTATACGCTATGTCTCACATGCAAGAAAATATCGAAACGAGTGTTTGAATTTGTTCTGAGTTGTAAGAAGATGTTAAAGTGATTCTTTATTATTTTTTTTTTTGACTGAACTAAAAGTCACATTATGAAAATAATAATTTAAAAATTTGTTTTCTTTAATATTTATATTTACATATTTTTAACTATGAAATTTATTTTTGTGAAATATTCTCTCTTTTTACTCAAATGTTGTATTTTTTGTTTCTTTTTTTTATTTAATTAGTTTTTTTCCAGCAGACGGCTTATAAAGGTATGCTTTGTATATCTTTAATTATGAAATATTGTACTTATAAGAAAATTGAAAAAAATAAAGAACTTATCTACTTATCTATCCATCCATTCAATTCAATGATCTTTTAATGAAATGTTGTAAAGTAAAACTTATTGCCGTTAGTCTTTGTTAAAACGTTATTAGTTTCTATCAAATAGTTATACAATTTACATTGTAATTAAGTAACTTAATTATTTGAAGGATTTTTGCATAAAAGTTGTATAAACATCTAAGTTAGAAGATATGAAAATAGAAATATAATAAAGGTAACTTAACCGATTGAGTAACATTCGACCTAACAACACCATCAAGAACAAGTTTTAACTCTTGTATAAGCTATTTGAAGCATTTCGAATGACAAAGTTACAAATATTTGTTCGTGCACAAAAATAGAACTGATTTATAATGGCTTTTGTTTTTTTTAATAGAACACAAATACAACAAATTTCTTGTTGCAAATCAAATTTTGTGCTATTCGGGAATGCTATCGAATTGCTTGAACAGGTAGGTAGACATGACGGATTAGATGGTTGTATATCTTAATTGAAGTTACTGTGCAAAGAATTATTACATTCTTAGTAACTGGTTTATATTATTGTTTCAAAAATACTCACAAAGCGATAGCCAGCTGGTTGCTTGTATTGTGGCCATTTTTTAAAGACTTCTGACGTTGATTCGGAATTTTGTATGTCCAAGAGCCTGTATTGGGAACTTGCCATCCAACATCTATCAGTTTCTTCCGAAGAAAGGTTATCAAATTTTAATGCCCGCAAGCATTGTTCGGCGTTTTCTTCTGCAACTGATAAAAAAATATAGAAATATTTTTTTTAAATACGCAATTCATGGAAATAAGAAGCATTTACAAAAAAGCTCGTAAATAAGAAAAAAATGACTTGAATTTTCATAAATAATTGTTTTAAACTTACTTAACTCTGGAATCTCTTCTCGAACTCCCCTTTTCCCACTCGTCTTTGTTTGTCCGATACTTTGAGGTTCGTTTATCGCCTTGAACGTAAATTTTAAATTACAATATTTATTGTAAATTTTACCACGTTTGCTCGTTCGGTAAAATTCCTGTAAAGTGTAAAAGTCGTTGAAAATAAAAAATTTAAAAATAGATATATATATTAATTGGAGCAAGCTGAATATTTTGGAAAAGTTTTGAAGAGGGTACAATGTTAACCCTAGAAAGATAATCATATTTTTTAGTGCGTGAATGTATGTATGTAGTATGGCACTTATTAAGTAGTATGGCACTTATTAAGCGCGTTTAAAGATGACCATTGATTTTTATCATTATTTTGTATTTTAATTAATTATTTGGGTTATTTTAAGTAAAATGAATCAATAATTAAGTACAAAAGAAGTAAAATTTGAGCAAAATTTATAAAAAATCTGAACCACCTTGAAAACAGAACGAACAATTTTTCCTCGCGCCATACGTCCCGCAGACGTAGATTATCTTTCTAGGGTTAAAATGTTATTTTCGACAAACACTTTTGGAATGGCCACGAAATCAATATCCCGGAATCTTGTTAGGAATCCCTAAAAAATGGATCATAGAATCCATCGTAGTAGAAAATCCCATACAAATTGCCACTAATAACAGATTCGGTGATAGTTTTTTTTCGGGATTCATAAAAAGTTTTTTATAACGATGGAGTTTGTGGATCGTTTTTTAAGTATTCGTAACAAGATTCCGATTACGATGGAACTCGTGATAGGGCTGAATATACTTTTTTGCACTCACCTGCCTTTTGGTGGAATCGTGTTACGTGACGCCAGAAAAAAAAAATTCACACTTGAATGGTAGGTACCACGAGAAATTTTGACAAAAATATATGGCTTTTAAGACACCTTTACGTAAAATATAATATATTTTGCACTCACCTGCATACGTTTTTCAGGAGTCCAGCACACAATAAATTTACTATTTTTTTTTTTAATTTAATTAAACACGCACTGACACGACTGATTAAGGAGCTCAGCTCTCGAAGATGGCAGAACACAGAATGAGGAATTAAATTCTTTTAACGTCTAACGCTATGGCACAGGGAGAAATGTATGGGGTTTTATATACATATTATGGTTTATTGGACCAAGAAATAGTTTTTTGAGACAAAACAGATTGTATTGGAACAATAACGAGATTTTTGGGTCAAAAAACACTTTGTTGGGAAAATAAAACCTACTTCTTTGAATATAAAAACCTTTATTGGCAGGATTAACTATATTTTGGGCCAATAAACTATTTTTTGGACCAATAAATTATATTATTTAAAACTTTTAAAAAAAGGTACCTACTGTACTAAATTTTATCTAAATAAATAAAATAAACTCTTTCTTTGGATAAAGGAGGAATGGCAAGAAAAGCAAATGGCTTAAATTTACATTCGGTTCCAGTGTTGCCGCAGGTTTATATTTAGATGATTGCTACAGGCGGAAAAAATAAGTTCATTAAAAAAAATTAAGTCTATAAAACTCACTTCTTGATAACACCAAATATAACAAAAAATAAAACACATTTAATTCACGTAAATGAAAGTCATATTATTGAATTGATTCAAACCAAGTCTTACGGCAAAACTAGTTCCATAGAGGTCTCCGTGGTCCAAGTTTTAAAAAAATCGGTATTGAAGTTTTGATATCCCTTGTTCAATATTTTGGGTTTTAAATTCCAAAACTTTCATGAATAATACAGATTTTTTTGAAAGCTCGCAACTTGAAACTTTTACTAAACTAGTTTTGCCGTAGATCCTGTTTTAAAACAAGTTTATAATAATATGACTGTTATTAAACTATTCAAGTTTTCTTTTCAAAGATCCTTTTTTAAGCATTTGCGTTTCTTTTAAAAATAAACTTGCGGTAACACTGATGTCTTGTCTTTTCCTTATGGGTTTGTGTTTATCACTTCAAAATGGTGCTTTGTGCTCATGCATGTTCATGCACGCTAAGGCTCTTTCACAATGCGACACGGAAACGAGACGATTCGAGAGCGAGGGGAGATGAAGTTTTCTATATTTTGCCAAGTAATTTACAGAACAGAACAAAGATTTTAAGAAAATATGGTAACCAGAAATTAACAACTAAATGATAGAGCTTTGTTTTGATTAATAATTTTCTTTTACGTTTGTCGTGTAATATTATAAGAAATTATGCATAATCATACATACATAGATCATAAAAAAAAACATTTAATTCATGACACGAGATCCAGATTTTTTAAGGATCACATTTCATGTAATGCATGTTTTAATATCTGTATGCGTCATTTCTGATATGCATCATTCCGATGACTGAAACGGGACTGAGACGAGATCTCGTCATAGTTTTTAACCGATTTCAATCCATAAAAGCATACGGTGATTAGATATTACAGAGTTTTTCGTTGGTGCCAGAATTCGAAAAATTAAAAAAAGACGGCGAGAATATAAAAGAATACGAATAGTTTTTTTTTATTAAAAAATGTATCATAATGAAACAATTATTTGCATTTACACGAAGACAAAATTATGACTGTTTCAGATAATGACAATTTGTCATAAAAGAATGAGCATGTTCAATATTTCTTCCAGTTTGTCATAATTGTGAAAATGGTGTCATTGTGAGTTTACGCGATTTCATATTTATGACAACATTTTATGATAGTTTGATCGTCTCGGTCTCAGAATCGCCTTTTTCGTCTGGGTCTAATCTCGGAAAAATAAGATTTCATGTTGATAATTTCAATAAAATATTCTCAATACGTCAAAATATAGTTTATCCCCCATATAGTTTCAATATTGTGCAGAAGAAAATAAATATTTAATTGAAATTGAATTGTTCAATCTACTAGCTTTTTTTTCTACCGAGACAACCCAAACCGACGAGACTTTCGGTATCGTCTAGGTCTAGTCTCTGATGTAAAAAAGGCAGTCTCGTCTCGTCAAGTGAGACCGAAAACGAGACTTTTCTTGTCTCGTGACCAGCCCTAGTCAAATTGTCACGGAACATGAAAAAAGCGAGCTGCACAGTTTCAAATCTGTTTCGCAAATCTGTTTGAATTGTTTGATAATGTGTATCCCGCTTTAAAATCCACTCTATTCGTGAACAAAAAATCAGATTTTGTACCTTGCAATCTGAGCTTGCGATTTTTAAGCAAGATGTTGAGGGTCGTAGACAAAATGACTGGAGATTGACATATAAGGTTAGACCGCACTCGACGGAACTGAACTGCAGCGGAACTGCGATTCACAAGGATGAAGTTTAGTTGCCGCTTTGTGCGATATTGCTCATACAAGTTCATACAAATAATGTTTTGGTACATCGTGAAGCTCAATTCCGATGAAGTTGAGTGCGGTCTTGCCCTTAGGTATCATCTTTCCCTGTTGTGCTTTGTGTAGTCTTTTCATTTGAACAAAGTTTATACTTTTGTTAAAAACAACAGCATTGTAAAAGCAAAGGGGCCAAAAGAGAATCAACACTTAAAAATCTCAATCGTGTAAAAACACACATTATGAATTATTGGGCAACGATTTAGGGCTCTCCAACCAACGCGGAAGTGGCACATTCGCCAACGCGATAGTAGTTTTTGTTGTTATTTGGCATAGTAGTTTAGCCCTGCATAGCGCAGGTTCCACGTTGGTTTGAGAGATACTTTAGAAAAAGATTACATCGGATCATGTCTCGATCTCGTCCCATTTTCTCATCACATTGTGTTACGAGCTTTAAGTTCAACGATGGAAAATGGAGATAGACACGTGTAAAAAAAGAAATCGTTTGTAAGATTGTTGGCATGGACACACCATATATGGTGTGTCTACTGTCTATGATTGTTGGTTTAGGCATTTGAGAAGAGATTCTGGTGGCGGTGGCGCTGCGGCTGCAAGCTTAAAGTCGAAATATGGCGGTTCATTGAAAGGAATGAGCATACAAACAATAAGAATTGGTATATTATGTACCTATAGTACAAATAAAAACTGTACTAGATACTATAACTAGATTGGATCTGTAAAAAGAGTCCAATTGTGGTGTAAAACTACTTTCAACACCTGCATTTTGTTTCCACAATAAGGCTTTTCTAGAAACAAAGTACATATGTAGATTTACAAACGCATAACTGCGCAAATAATGATTGAAAGCATTCATAAAATACATAAAACCCGCATAATTTTTTGTATGTGTTCAAGTTCATGGCTCTATAAAGATTGCGACTTTTCACTTCGATACAAGATTTGGTGTCAGTTTAATGTATTTTATGAATGTTTGAGGTCACTAATTGCGCAGTGATGCGTTTGTAAACTTACACTGTACATAGATATACATAGGTACTTAAATATATAAAATAATGCACAAAAAATCTAAATTCAGAAAAAACTATGCAAAACAAACAAACACGGAAGGTACTATTGTTTGCTTTTCCTTGAACTAAAGCTAGGTATCAAACTATTGTTTTTTTTTGCATTTATTGTTTTTTTATTTTTGTGCAATGCAAGTTTTTTCTATGGCGGAAAGTCCGAATAATTTCTTTCATTGCCCATTTTCATATTTAATAAACTAAATTTTGTTTGCCCTGTGTCTCCTACATACATAAAAGTATACATGATCAGAATTCGACTTCACATACAACTTGATTTAAAATCTTGCAGGTACCTATGAGTCAGTTTTAAGTAAACAATAATAAATATGCGTTTAAGTCAATCAAAAATGGACGTAGGAGACACCGGACAAAAAAATGTGTTCTACCAAATATGGGGCCTGTTATGGAGGTACCTATATATAGTTGGTACATATTAGATGATGTCTTTTTTTCCAAGAAATTTCTAACAATGGACGTATGCGACGTTTATTGCGATAATTAAAAAATTGTTTCTGTCAGTAAAAAAGTTTATTGAAATTAAAAAATTTTGTTTATTGCGCCAATAAACGAGTTTATCAATGTCAAAAATGTCAAAATTATTGTCCCAACAAACGGTTCCCTGGCGCAATGTATGAGTTTATTGTGACAATAAAAAAAACAAATAATATCAATAAAAAAGTTTATTGACCTTTAATAAATAGGTTACTGAGCCAATAAACGTATTTATCAAAGTGAAAAAAATCTTTTTATAAACAAATTGTTTGGCCCAATGTATCAGTTTACTGGTACAATAAAAACTTTTATTAATATAAGCAAAAGTTAATTGATATTAAAATTTCAATTTTCAATAAACGGCGATTACTTGAGCCAATAAATCGTTTATTGAAGACACATTTTATAATCCAAAATTTTTTGTAATATCAAGAAAAAATTTATTGAGCCAATGAAAAACCAGTCAATAAACGCTGTTTATTGATATTATAAACGATTTTTTTTTCAGTGTAGATATAGCGAATAGAAACGTGAAACACTACATCATTTAAATAAGAACCACGCGAATTTTTGCAAGCATCAATTCTTTTGAGGTAATTTTTGGCCACTTTTTGACACATATTGGGCGGTATCCTAGCCATAACTTGACGAATGTTGGTTTTTAGGGCTCCAGCGTATAGTGGGTACTCGCCCATACAACGTGCGGTCAAAAATATTTGCTTTTTTTTTAAGAAACACTGATTTTATTCTTTTAGTTTGTTTGCACAAATGCACAATTATAGAAAAACACATACAATATTTATAAAATTAAATTTGTATTATTATTCTTATTTATATAAGAAAGATTTTATTTTATTAGGTAATTTTCTTAAATTTGATATTAATGGATCGGAATTTAATAGAAGTCTTTTGAAAAGGTCGTTATTTGTGACAATGCGAGACATTTTTCTCGTGTGATGGAGTGGGTAATTTTGTATATCCTTGTTTCGGGACTCTGCGCCTTCCTCACTCAATTCGTCAATTGAAATAAGGCCATGATGTTCAATGCCCGATGCACCATAAACCCCTTTTGAACCGAAGCGGGTAAATAATATCATGGATATGTTTTTTAATTATCTTCTCAGCTGTTTCCAAAGCAAAAACTTTGAATTTATCGGCTTCGATGTTAAACCCATAGTTTAATACTTGTAAAATTGTGGCACATTTCTCTATTAACGTTTTATTTCAGCCGCAATTTTAGGGTATTCTGGATGTCGCTGTATTGCCATCATTTGAGGAACCACTTCCGCCTGGTTTCGGTTTGTCAACGATTAGTCCTAGTTTTTCTCGGAACTGAACTTGAACACTTTTCTTTTTATTTTCAAATTCAAATTTATCGTCACCTCTTACCTGACATTTCTTTAATATAAGTCTGTACGAAATGTATACAAAAAACTCAAAAAACCTTATCCATGCGTGAAGTGGGGAAAGGCCAATAGAAAAACTATTGGTATTGACCACCTTTTGAAGGCACAAATTAATGTTATTCATTTCATTTTCCATTGGGTGTAGCATGTACACATGTAACATTTCAATGATGTGGAGTCGTTCAGCGCGTTACAAACTTTACCGTCCACCATAGTTAAATGTAAACTGTTGTTGACATCAACAACATCATCATTCAACATCAGCGATCATTATAGTTAAGGGTTGCAACGATTTAATTTTTTTCTAAAAAGTACTGTACTTCAGACACAGAAACAGCAGGAGTTTCTATTTTAAACTGAAACCTTATTGGACGACAGTATCGTGTTGAAGCCGATCGAGGAATTTTCCAAATAATTATCTCTTGCGAATCCTTTTTTAACTGCAGCTGCAATGACACGTAAGATGTGACAAATAAGTCACAGTCTTTCGCGTCAGATTCACGATAATTCTGCTTGGACTTGCTCTGTCCAGTACTTCCATCAAATCCCCATTTACCTTCTAATTGAAGCCATTTAGAGGTTTCTTTGCTGAGTATTTCTAGAACATTTTTCTGAGAAATTAATAATCTAGTTGCTGTGTGGTCAAGTAAAGCTTCAGCACTTGTTTCCGTTACTGTTAGTTTTTCAGCTTCTGGATAACAGCTCTCCTTTTCTTTCTGAATAGCTTTGTAGCTGGGCAACCCATTTTCTTTAATTTTTGTGTTGCCAAAGTTTTAAATAAGTAAGAAAGTATTGATTTTTTGTTAACTTAGCTTCAACGAAAATAGGTACCTAATACTTCAGAACAAGTTACAGACAAAGCTTTTTCATCTTCTATAACCGAATTTGTTGATGTTTCACGTAAAGCTGTGGCTATAGAATCCTCAGTCATTGATATTTCTGCCAAACGTCTCGACCTTACTTCTTCGAACAGGACGATGGAACGACTGTCACCGTCAATTCGGACCGTCGTGGTCATATAGTAACTGACGCGACGTTTTTTTGCCCGCTATTGTAGAATACGACTTGGAGAATATGTGGTTTCAACAAGACGGTGCCACGTGTCACATAACTCGAGCGAATATGGCTTTATTGCAAAAGACCGCGTAATTTCTCGTCGTGGCGATATTAACTGGCCACCAAGATCATGCATTTTGACACCGCTGGAGCCCTTAAAACCAACATTCGCAAAGTTATGGCTGAGACACCGCCCAATATGTGTCAAAAAGTGTTTGTCACCTTGAATCTATCTATCTATCTATATATATAAAAATGAATTGATGTTCGTTAGTCTCACTTAAACTCGAGAACGGCTGAACGGATTTATCTTATCTTAGTCTTGAAATGTTCGTGGAGGTCTAGGGAAGGTTTAAAGGCGAGAAAAAATCGAAAAATTTCCGGGAAAACCCTAAAAACAGCTGTTTTCTATTTCCCATACAAACGTTTTCTAGAGTCAATTTGAACTTTATTGCAATTCAATAAAGTTCATATTAAATTATAATCACTCACTGTTGTCTAGGTTAGGTTAGGTTGAGGGGCTGACAGTTGGTGTCTTAACCGTCACACTTAGATCAATACAGATCTATTGTGATACCCGTGAGTATTGATACTCAAGCTAATAAGAAAAAAAAAAAAGAGGCTGGGATGCGACCCACACTGATAACTTCCCATCCCGTCTATCGATTTGTCTTGCTTAAAAGTTTGTCTAAATGTATCAATTCTTACCAAATTTGCGTTCTATTTTTTGTAGATTTTATTTTTTCATGAAAAAACGGACTGTTGGATTTTTATAAAAAAATTACTGAATATAAAAAACAATATTTTCTGTGAAATAAAATAAGTTTGAAGCCAATATTTTTAATTCTTGAAAAGCTATTTGAGCCGAAAATCAATTTTTACCAACTTTTATTAATTTTTTTGTTTAGGTTTTTATTTTTTGTAAAAAAACTGTCAATTCGATTTTTCTCAAAATTTGTCCTAATGTTGAAAACAATATTTCTTATAAGTTAAAATTAGTTAGAAGCCATAATCTCAAATTTTTGAAAAGATATTTAAGTCGAAAATCAATTTTTACCAACTTTTGTTAAATTTTTTTTTCGGTTTTTAATTTTTTGTAAAAAAACTGTCAATTCTATTTTTTTCAAAATATTACTGAATGTTGAAAACAATATTTTTTGAAAGATAAAAGTAGTTTAAAGCCAATATCTCAAAGTCTTGAAAAGATATTTGAGTCAAAACTCAATTTTTACCAACTTTTTTTTTATTTTTTTTTAGGTTATTATTTTTTGTAAAAAAAACTGTCAATTCGATTTTTCTCAAAATTTTTCCTACTGTTGAAAACAATATTTCTTATAAGATAAAATTAGTTAGAAGCCATAATCTCAAATTTTTGAAAAGATATTTAAGTCGAAAATCAATTTTTACCAACTTTTGTTAAATTTTTTTTTCGGTTTTTAATTTTTTGTAAAAAAAACTGTCAATTCTTTTTTTTTCAAAATATTACTGAATGTTGAAAACAATATTTTTTGAAAGATAAAAGTAGTTTAAAGCCAATATCTCAAAGTCTTGAAAAGATATTTGAGTCAAAACTCAATTTTTACCATCTTTTTTTTTTATTTTTTTTAGGTTATTATTTCTTGTAAAAAAACTGTCAATTCGATTTTTCTCAAAATTTTATCAGATGTCAAAAACATTATTCTTCGTTGCACAAAATTGTTTTGGAGATGAAATCATATTTTAGTCGTAAAATTTTCGAAGTGACAAATTTTTTTTTTCAGTTTTTTTGATTTATAAAAAAAACCGTTAATTGAATTTTTTTCCAAAAATATAATTGTTTTGTGTCACGTTACAATATATATAGCATAAAATTTAACTCAAGTCTCTAGCGTCATTGGTTCATGAGATATTTAGGGTTAACCAAAATTTTCACTTTTTTTTTAAACTGCTATGGTAAAAAAACCACCCACGCAATTTTCTTGAGAGCCCTTTCTGCATCTTTCTGCCTTATTATCTGTATAACAAAATTTATTTGAAGTCGATATCTCTTCTGGTTCTTGAGCTATGGACGACGAAAAAAACGTCGCGAACGTACGGACGTACGGACGTACGTACACACGCACGCACAGACATCTTTCTAAAAATCTTTTATTTCGACTCTAGGGACCTTGAAACGTCGAGAAATGTCAAAATTTTCAATTTGACAAATCGGACCCATTACAATAACTTCCTATGGGAAGTTAAAAAACCTATGTGTTCAGTTAGTCAAGCCATTTAGAGGCTTTAACGAAGTTCAGAATGTTAGTACCTGGCGTACTAGAGAGTTCTTTTAAATCCTCAAAGAAAAAGTTGCCAAGCAGTTTCTTCCTTTGATGGGAGAGTGCGGGACAGTGACACAGAAGGTGCGAAGTGTCTTCATGCACCTCCTCGTCACCGCATCCTCTGCATAGATCATCTGAACTGATTCTCACCTTTTTCATATGAAAACCTAACAGATTATGTCCGGTGATTATGCTTACAAGAGATCGAAGTGATCCCTTTTGTAGCTGCATAATTCTTTCCGTTCTTTGTTTGTTAAAACAGGGCCAGATCTTTCTTGTAGTACCGCAGGTGTCGAGAAGGTTCCACCTTTCATCGGCCTTAGTAGTTATTCTTTTTGAGATTTCCTGTTTTAAATAACAGGTAGGGGTGCTAACTAGCTGAGCTTGGCTTTCGTCTGTGGCCTGGGACCCAGCAGAGTCTAATATTGTGCTGTGCGCCAAGAACCTTAAGCTCTTCGCGGCAGCATGAAACAAGCTTTGATTTTACCTCAGTTGCAGTAATCGCTTTTATTGCCGCTTGGCTATCAATGTAAAAGGTGATATTAGCTCGTGGTATCGCCATCATTGATACCTTTTTAGCAGCTGTTGTCACTGCCAGGACCTCCGCTTGGAAGACGCTGCTGTGGTTTGGAAGCCTAAGCGAGGCAGTCAACTTGAGAGATTCAGAATAGAAGCCTGCCCCTACACCAGTGTCCATTTTAGAGCCATCAGTATAGATAGCTATTGACGACTCACTGGAGTATGGTATATTATCTATCCATTCCTCTCTGCTTGGGATGGCAGCCTGGAATGGTTTGTGAAAATCAAGTTCGGGTATTTTATAGTCTGCTGTATTACTATGACCCATAACTTTATGAAGGATCTGGGCATGTCCTATGGAACTGTTTATCCAGACTTTAGTTTGACTAAGTCTCAGGGCATTTTTGGCCGCAGATTCTTGAACAAAGAGGTCTAGGGGAACACTGTTGTCTAAGCAATTTAAGTGTATTCCTAACGTCAAAGAGTCAATTTGCAATTTATTACCGCTGCATAAAGTTCAAATTCAATCATATCTATGAAAATAGTCTTCGCGTACCCTTTGCGATTGTTGTTGATGTTGTTGTTGTTGATGTTCGTGGTCCGACGTCGTCGTTCAAACAACTAAGAACAGTTAATGGACAGCTGTGTGCGACTTGCCGTGAGGCATGCTAACTATTACATTTACTTGGATGATACGCTAAAGGATTCCGTAATATCTTCATCGCCGCGCCGCATCAAATTCGTACATTCTTTGCGATTATCATATCGACATGTTTCCCGTCGAATCCAAAAGATTTGTGGATTAAGTATAGAGATAACATTTCTGAGGATGTTTTGCATCGTGTGCACCGTGAAACTTTGAATCCTACACTACAAATGACTGAAGAAATTTACAATGAGACATTGATCATGATAGAAGATATGTGTTTATTGAAAGCAAATAAAGTGAAGTCGTGTTTGGGAATGACAGCACCCAATCGTCATATGCACGATGCATTAAACAACGAGTTACAAAGGGAACAACAGAACGACATTGAAGCATTGTCCGAAACAGTTCGTACAAATGTTCCACAATTAAATCGACAACAAAGAATTGCGTAAGACACTTTGATAGAAGCTGTGAACAGTGGATCTGGTGGAATTTATTTTTTTGATGCTCCCGGAGGAACCGGAAAAACGTTCTTAATTTCATTGCTTTTGGCAAGGATCAGATCGCGAAATGATGTTGCTCTAGCGTTGGCTTCATCTGGAATAACTGCGACTCTGCTAGAAGGCGGACGAACTTCGCATTCTGCCTTGAAATTACCATTAAACATGCAAATCACCGAAACACCAATTTGCAACATCGTCAAAAATAGCGCAATAGCCAAGATCCTACAGGTATGCAAATTAATTGTTTGGGATGAATGCACAATGGCCCATAAGACGTCACTGGAGGCGCTGGACAGAACATTGAAAGATCTTCGTGACAACCAAAATATTTTTGGTGGGGCCATGATTCTGTTGTCAGGTGATTTCTGTCAGACTCTTCCAGTTATTCCCCCATCAACTGTTGCTGATGAACTAAATGCATGCCTAAAATCATCTTATTTTTGGCAGTACGTAAAGACACTCCAATTAACAACTAACATGCGAGTATTTTTGCAACATGATGAAACTGCAAATGTGTTTGCGCAGCAGTTGTTAGATATTGGAAATAATAAAGTTTCAATGGACACCTCGACCGGATTCATTACATTACCCACAGATTTCTGTCACATCACAGATTCAAAAGAGGAGCTTATGCAGCGTGTTTTCCCAGATATAGCGCAAAAGTTCAATAACCATAATTGGCTGCGTGAACGAGTAATATTGACAGCGAAAAATAAAGATTTCGAGGATCTCAATGCGACCATTCAGAATTTTCTTCCAGGACAGTTGGTTTCCTTCAAATCAGTCGACACCGTTATGAACCTGGATGATGTAGTCAACTATCCCACGGATTTTTTAAATTCACTGGAATTGCCTGGATTACCACCTCACAATTTGCAGTTAAAAGTAGGATCAGTTGTCATCATGCTGTGTAACATTAATCAACCTCGACTATGCAATGGAACAAGACTGGCTGTGAAAAAGCTGATGAATAACGTCATTGAGACAACAATCATAAAAGGAAAATACAAAGGAGAGGATGTCTTGATCCCGCGATTACCGATGATTCCAACGGATTTACCATTCGATTTTAAACGCTTACAATTTACAGTACGTCTGGCCTTTACGATGACAATAAATAAATGGCAAGGACAGTCTTTAGAAGTTTTTTATTTACGCACCACAAAAAAAAAAAAAAAACAAAAAATATAGTTTATGAGAAAGCTTTAAATTGATTAACAAACTGTATCATAACCAATGGCGGATCCAGGGGGGGGGGTTCGTAGGGGTCATGACCCCCCCTGGGAAATAATTTGTTTGTTTTTTTCATAGGAAATCCCTTCAATTCACAACTAATCGTATTGCCGTAATGGATATGACCCCCACTATATTTTGAGTTATTTATTTTTTTTATATAAAAAAAAAAATTTGTATTTTACTTCCTTACACTTTGTTGCTAAAAGTACTACTTTTAACTGGGGACTGGACCAAGAACATAATATGAATCGGAAATTCAGCCCTGTTTCAAAAACATAGCACAAATTCTTCAACTTTGGACTAATTGACAATCCAGGGGAGGTCATATGAGCCATAAGGTTTATACAGTTAAGTTGTATAAGTAAAGATTTCAACTTAAGATTTGTTAGTAATTTAACGACGTTCACTAAAAAGTGGTTTGGTGTCAAAAACAACTAAAATTTTTGTTTTCACGCAATTTAGAATTTGTAAAAACTTAAGTTATGCTTTAAATTATTTTCATAAAATTTGTTTCTAAGAAAAAAAAAGGAAATACTCATGTTTTCAAAAAGAAACCTTGAATAAGAAATCGTCAATTTTATATTAAGTTGCCTTTAAATTCCCGAAACTAGCCCTCAATTACATCTCATCTATTTGAAGCACATACATAGTGAACATTGAAGTGATTTTACTTGTGATATATAGGAAGTTTTGCATACGTAAAAAATTTCGAACTCGACCTTTTAATCAAACATGATATTACCATGGTAGGAAAAAAGTGGGTCCCCCGATTTCGTCCGTCTGTCTGTCCTGACCCCTACAGTACAAACCATTGTGTCGATTAAAATTAAGGTTTTCAACCGATTAGTGTAAGGCGTTTTTTTTTAAGTTTTTTTAATACGAAACATAATAGCAGTCACTACTCACCATACATACAATTTTTTGGTTAAAAATCGAAAATTCGATTTTTTTTCAAAAATGAACCGATGTATTTTTTTAAAACATTCTCTAAATTTTGTGTTCTTAATTTGGCTTCTTTGTTCAAGAAAATACATATTTTGGTATTGCTACAGAAGCGTATCTACCCTTCATAAAATCGCTACAAGTATTTAGTTTTTTAAGTTTACTCAAAAACTAATGGAACGATTTTTTTTTAATTTAAAAAAATATAAATTTTTACAAAACTCGATATCTCAGAAAGGGGTCACCATTTTTTAACGAAATTTAAATGTAAAATGTATATTTATAAGCACTTTATTCAGTGCTTAACAAAAATATTTTTAAGACAAAATTTGAAAATTTAAATGATTTTCGAAAAAAAGTTAATTTAGGGTTTTTGAGAAATAAAATGGCATTTAAATTTTGTGAGAAAAACTTATTTTGCAGGTACATTTCGAAGTCTTAAAATATAGGAAATATTTTTAAACAGACTTTTTGGAAGAAATTAGCAAGTTCTAGCGTCCCATTCGTGCATTTTATTTCTTTCAAAATTGATTTTCTATTGAACACAAAAACTTAAATTAAAGAAATCTACTTTTTAAAGTGAATTGGCTTTAGATGCTCTAGAACCGAGCTTTAAACACGAATTTCAAGTAGATAAATGTCCCAAAAACACTTTTGTTAAACTAATGGCTAACCAAAAAACACAACGAACGTTTCATATTTATTAAAATAAAAGCTTTGAATCTCTTGAGAAATAAATAAATAAATTAGGTGGCGCAACAGTACTTTGAGAACCACGGCCTAGTGACTTACAACTCTCAACCATTCCTGTGTGCGAGTCTTGTCAGGGATGGAGGGGACTTACCGTTTTAATGCCGAATCCGAAAGGCTAATTTGAGAAAGCACTTTTCATGACAGCAATTACTCTTGGAGGATTTGTTAATTCCTCGCAAGAGGCAGTGCAGTACCCGTGAAAAAAAAAACTTTTTTATAAGTGGTACAGGCAGGGACTGATCCAAGAGAACTGAAGTGAAAAGAGATTCTGAAACGTGTAATTTGTGAGTGCCACACAAAAGTTTTTTCCCAACTTATTTGTTTACTTTAATTTGATTTTTTTTTTTTTTAATTTTTAGAAAAATTATGTATTTAAATGGACCTATTTCCTTAAATGCAAGAACCAACGTTTTTTTACAATTTTTAAGTTTTGTTGACTCCTTTAAGATCAAAATATTTTGTAGCATCAGCTCAAATCTATGAGTATGCAGATTGATAACGATAGTAATAATAGACTCCCGAAAATTGAGTTTGAAAAAACCATATCAACAAAAGCCAGACAATTCTTTCTAAAACTGTTGGAATCTGGGAATGCTTTCATATGTATGGAGTAGTCCATATTAAATAGTTAGACTATACCAACATACATATAAACAACAGTGTTCTTAAATAGTTTAGTAACTAAAGTTGTCACTTTAGCTCTTAAAATGTTTAAATTTAAGGTTAATATACACATTATGTTATTTTAATTTTGTTAGCCTCCTTTACAAAACATTAAAGAACATTTTTAACCGGTGAGTAAAAACTCGTCTATGTTAAGTGTGTGACCCCCCCCCCTGATCAAAAGTCTGGATCCGCCCTTTATCATAACAGTGTGTGCCTTTTAATAAAAATTTAAATCTTATAAATAGCCAGTATTTCAGGAAAACTGTTATTTTAAGTAAGCAACATGATGTGTCGAAAATAATAATAAAACTTCATGCTTCATTAAAAAATGCTATTTTATTCAGTGCGTTTTGTTTGTTTTGAAATTAATTTATACAAAAGTTTAAATCTTTTATTTATCGATTGAGGCAGTACAAAGTCTGCCGGGTCAGCTAGTATCTTATAAACAAATATCGAAATAAAGTTCAGATTAATTTTTTATGATGAAGAACGATTTTTGTGATATGTGTTAAAAATTTTAGAAAAATTCGAATATTTTCTACAAAAAAAAAATAAATTGTTAACATTATTAAGAATTTTTAAAAAAGTTCAATTAACATTGTTCTTTTGTATAAATTAAAAAGTTAGCTTACAAAAAATATTCTTTGCATAATATAAAGGTCGTTGTTGGGAAGTTATCAGTGTGGATCTCATCCAAGTCTCTTTTTACCAACTTTATCATTTTTATAAGTTGAACATAATTAACGTAATCGGAATCCAAACCGAATCAATTTTCAAATTACGAATTAATTAATATTGAAAAATATAAAAGCTCTGATACAATTTTCATGTAGATACATATACGTAAATATTTACTCTTTAAGGTAAGGAACTCAATAATATATTTATTTTGATAAAAAAAATTGTTCTGGCACTACGTCTCGCCTGGATAAAATAGTGTCGTATGTAACAATTTGCTACTTTTCAGGAGACGCATTTAAAGTTCAAAAAATTATTTCTCAAAAACTACACGGTGGATTTTTTTGAAAATAAAATGGCTTATGCACAAAACATCTGCCGACCAAAAAACATTAAAATAAATACACTATTATAATAATGAAAGAAATGAGGGTCCATTTTCCCCAAAATGCCGTTGTCGTATGTGACGATTTATCCAGAACAGCTTGTTACCCAAACACATACGACAAAATAATCACACATACGACAATAAATCAAAAAAAATGTTATGTTATTAGTATATAACATACGACAATATAGAAATATACCAATTATTTATTTAAAAACAAAAACAAACCCAGATTTATTTTTACTTATTTATTTTTCGGTATGAAAATATTTGTTTTTATTCTTAACAAAATTAAAATAAACAAAATTTAAACTTAAAAATGTAATTATAAAAAAAACCATATTCGATTAATTAAAAAATACTTTTGGTGTCTAAACTTAAATATATCCGTAAGTATAAAAAAATCACATTAATTAAAACATAAACATAAAAAATTCGTAAGTTAAAAACAAATCACATTATTTAATTCACAGTTCATTTGATTTTTTTAAATATTAAGTTAACTAACATTCTAGCAGGAACACAAACATGTAGACTTTAAAAGATCAAAGTTTTAGTAATTGATTTTTAGAATAGCACGATAAAATGCTTTATCTTCATTTTTTTCTTGGTACGGAATCATACTTTTTGTATCATTTTTTTTTAACTTCCCATTGGAAGTTATTGTAATGGGTCCGATTTGTCAAATTAAAAATTTTCACATTTCTCGACGTTTCAAGGTCCCTAGAGTCGAAATAAAATATTTTTAGAAAGATGTCTGTGCGTGCGTGTGTACGTACGTTCGTACGTCCGTATGTCCGTACGTCCGTACGTTCGCGACGTTTTTTTCGTCGTCCATAGCTCAAGAACCAGAAGAGATATCGACTTCAAATAATTTTTTGTATATAGATAATAAGGCAGAAAGATGCAGAAAGGGCTCTCAAGAAAATTGCGTGGGTGGTTTTTTTACCATAGCAGTTTAAAAAAAAGGTGAAAATTTTGGTTAAACCTAAATATCTCATGAACCAATGACGCTAGAGACTTGAATTATTTTTTATATTATATATTGTAACGTAATACAAAACAATTATATTTTTGGAAAAAATCCAATTAACGGTTTTTTTTATAAATCAAAAAAACTAAAAAAAAATTTGTCACCTCGAAAATTTTACGACTAAAATATGATTTCATCTCCAAAACAAATTTGTGCAACGAAGAATAATGTTTTTGACATCTGATAAAATTTTGAGAAAAATCGAATGTACAGTTTTTTTACAAAAAATAAAAACCTAAAAAAAAATTAATAAAAGTTGGTAAAAACTGATTTTCGACTCAAATATCTTTTCAAAACTTTGAGATATTGGCTTTAAACTACTTTTATCTTTCAAAAAATATTGTTGTCAACATTCAGTAAAATTTTGAAAACAATCGAATTGACAGTTTTTGTACAAAAAATTAAAAACCTAAAAAAAATTAACAAAAGTTGGTAAAAATTGATTTTCGACTCAAATATCTTTTCAAAAATTTGAGATTATGGCTTTCAACTTATTTTTTCTTATAAGAAATATTGTTTTCAAGATTCCATACAATTTTGAGAAAAATCGAATTGACAGTTTTCTTAGAAAAAATAAAAACCTAAAAAAAAAACAATGCTAAAACTTGGTAAAAGTTTACTTTCGACTCAAATAGCTTTTCAAAAATTACAAATATTGGTTTCAAACTTATTTTATTTCACAGAAAATATTGTTTTCGATATTCAGTAGTTTTTTATAAAAATCCAACAGTCCGTTTTTTCTTAAAAAAAATTAAATCTACAAAAAATAGTACGCAAATTTGGTTAAAATTGATACATATAGACAAACTTTTAAGCAAGACAAATCGACAGACGGGATGGGAAGTTATCAGTGTGGGTCGCATCCCAGCCTCTTTTTTTTGGAGTCAATGGCCTTTTGCTGGAGCTAAACGTAGCTCATTTTGCCATAAATTATCATCATTTGGCTTTTGAAAACGTCCGGTCCTTTTTGTCAAATCATAATAAGTGTAGTCCACTTCTTTGAATGAAGTCTTACATCCTATTTTATAAGTATTCCCCTCGTTGTAAATAAGAGTTTTGACTTTAAAAAACTGGATACTGGAAAGCCAGGTTTTCGGACTTGAAAGCATAGTTTTTAAAATCCTTTTGATTCATTTGCAAATTTTTTAAGCTAACGTTTGAAAAATTAATTTTGTTTAAAAGCCGAATTAAAGTGACTTGACTGGGTATTTCGATGTTTCGTAAATATTTTTCAATTACGCTGTGGACACAGTCAATTTCTTGCAAACAAGAATGTCCTGGCTCACAAAACTTTTGCGTTATTTCTTTGATTGTATTTGGATGGTCATGAAGGAATTGCAGGATGACAGTCGACGTTATCCGGTTTCTATTTTGTGGAACGCATGAATCGCTCCACAAAATTATTCTTTTCATATTTGGGTGGTCATCTACAACTTTTTTTAAGATTTTTTTTAATCCGCTGGCAATATCATTTCCAGACCGCCCGCTTACTGTCTCATTTCAGATTACGCAGTATGTTACTTTTACGGAACCGGGTATGATAAGTGTACCAGTTAGATTGTACACACAAAGTTTTCTTTTATAAAAAAAGTTCGATGTATATGTTTTTGGTAGTGTAAATACGTTTTCTAGGTAATACATCAAAACGGCACGCGGTGCTTTCATCAAGGTTTTGCAAGTTTTTTTCTCGCTCAGCCTTCGTGAATATCTTTTCTTCCAAGTGTTTTTAATAAATCTGAATTTCAGCTTCCGAACATGTTTCTTTATTAGCCCTATAAAGACTACACTTGTCGCATAAGTCGATTTTGGGGCATGGAATGACACATACGACAATTATTTAGCAAACGTTGACTGAACAGATTTTGTATGAAAAAAATGTCGTATGTTTTAATTTTGTCGTATGTGTAGCATTTTGTATACACATACGACAAAGAAATACTTAAATGTTGGCGACCTTGCACATACGACAAATTTTAAGGATATTATCTTGGAAACTAAGGCAGATATCGAAAAACGGATTTCACTAGATTGTAGAGAAAAAATTAAATAACAAAACTGCATTTAAATCTCAAAACCTCAATTTTTCACATACGACAGTATTTTATCCAGGCGACGACTAACCTTTTAGATTTAAGGATTGATGTCTAGAAAATTAACAGATATTGTTTATATACACTATTAAGGTTAAGGCAGTTCAAAAAAGTAGCTTTCTAATATATGTAGTTTAACAATATGGTAGTTGTCATTAAAATGTCATGTCTCTGTCCTAAAGCTATATTACCGAATCAACTTTACCAGAAAATATTATTTTTTCCTAAAAATGTACTGAACAAAATAAATACTTATCCAAAACAAAAAATATAAAAATTCTCAGAATTAATTAAACATACCAATATTGTATATCAACAGATACCTTCTACGTACCGTCTTCTGTACAAAAGCTTTCATTTATTCGGTACGATGCAAACAAAACAAAAGTGAAAAAAAGGAACAAAAGGCCAAATCACTTGCTCAAGATTGAGAGTAAAAGCAGAGTATCGCATGCACATACAAATGAGACGACTACGCCTTCGATGTCGATGTCGATGTGGTCGTCGACGACAACAAATTACTAATCTTCCCAAATGCCGGAAATAATCACCATAGAGGAAACGGTCGACCAACTGACTATAAAGAGGACCAATCGTCAGCCGGTCGGTTGGTTGGGCGGTTGGCTGAACGACCGATCCAAAAAACAAAAAAATATATATATTTCTAAATGCCTGCTCCAGGGCAAGACGAAGACGCAAATATGGAAAGGGATAAACCGCATCCTATCCAGAGTTTACAATTTTCACTTGAATCGAATCAACGCTGCCATTGTTGTCACAAAGAGCAGTGAGAGGGCAACGCGACGCACAGCTCGATCCGGGCATTATGGGGAGTAAAGAATAGAGCAAGGCATATCTCGAACTCGAAAACTCAAGAATACGACGTCGGACGACGAAATGACGAGGCGACGTTACTGATTCCAAAAACGCATCTAGAATGATAATGTCGACGAAATGTGTCGATAAAGTAGGTACATTTCGCATTCGTATATATTTACATGGTTATAATGTGCTCTCTACATTCCCAGAGTTTTACCATAAGTTAGCCGTTAGTCCCAGGCCCAGTCCCAGTCCCAGTCACATTCATAGCTTCTTAAAAAAAGAGAGATGAAAACATTTCTTTCACTTAAAGTCAAGAGTGCCCACTTGTCCCAAACACTGATATGTCTGGGCTTCGGGGGTTCTATATTAGTTAGTGAATGAGATTCTTTTCTTTTTTTTTTTGCTATGTTGTATTTTATTTTATTTTTCTTTAAATTTTGGATTAATATACCCAAGGGGGTTGATATGGTTTGAAGGAAAGGAAGGAAAAAGATATGCACTGCACATACTTTAATCTTAACGAACAAATAATGACACACCCCATTAAAACACTGCTCCTTGATAAGCGACACTAACTTATAGTCTGGGGATTTTTGTTTGTTTTTACTTATGGTTCAAAAATGACTTTTAGACAAAAGTAATATAACAAATTCGCTTGCATTTTGTTTCAACGTTTTTATATCGATTTTTATTTAAATTTTGTTTTATTATTTAAACCACGAAAATAAAAATTAAAGGGCATTTAGTACATTCATATGTTTCTATGCACGATATCAGCAAGGGTTGGTTTTATCTGACTTTTGAACTCACCAACGACTATTATAGTGCACCATAATTTTCAGGATTTTTTTCTATAAAATGTGAAGAGAAGGTTCCTGATAAATTGGTCGCCCGCCACGCTCAGAATTATTTTATTTTGATTTTTTTATAGAAATCCTTTTATTATCTTTCACATGATATTTTTTCAGCCTTAACCACTCCTACATTTGTTATCTTTAGTTTTTATATTTATTTAATTCCCTAAAGAATTCTTAACCTTACGAAAAGCATCAAGAAACTCAGCAGGTTCATTTAAAAAAAAAAGAGGCTGGGATACGACCCACACTGAAAACTTCCCATCCCGTCTGTCGATTTGTCTTGCTTCAAAGTTTGTAGGTTTTCGTGTTGGGTTAAAAAAGTTGTCAGTTGAATTATTCTTAAAAATTTTAAAATTACCAACAATATTTTTCATATAAAGAAATAGTTTAGTTTGAAAATCTAGTTTTGTTAAATAGATTTTTAGTGAAAAACAAATTTTTACCAATTTTAGTAGCATTTCTTAAATTTTTACTAATTAGATGAATTAAATTAATTTGAGAGATATCAAGAACCGAACATCAATTTTTACCAAATTTGCGTACTCTTTCTTGTAGATTTTATTTTTTTATGAAAAAATGGACTGTTGGATTTTTATAAAAAAACCACTGAATATCGAAAACAATATTTTCTGTGAAATAAAAAAAGTTTGAAGACAATATTTTTAATTTTTGAAAAGCTATTTGAGTCGAAAGTAAATTTTTACCAAGTTTTAGTATTGTTTTTTTGTTAGGTTTTTATTTTTTGTAAAAAAACTGTCAATTAGATTTTTATCAAAATTTTACTGAATGTTGAAAACAATTTTTTTTTAAAGATAAAATATCTCAAAGTTTTGAAAAGATATTTGCGTCGAAAATCAATTTTTACCAACTTTTGTTAAATTTTCTTTTAAGTTTTTATTTTTTGTAAAAAAAACTGTCAATTCGATTTTTCTCAAAATTTTACTGCATGTTGACAACATTATTTTTCAAAAGATAAAAGTAGTTAAAACCCAATATCTCAAATTTTTAAAAACATATTTGAGTCGAAAATCAATTTTTACCAACTTTTATTAATTTTTTGTTTAGGTTTTTATTTTTTGTAAAAAAAACTGTTAATTTGATTTTTGTCAAAATTTTTCCAAATGTTGAAAACAATAATTCTTATAAGTTAAAATTCGTTGGAAGCTATAATCTCAAAATTTTTGAAAAGATATTTGAGTCGAAAATCAATTTTTACCAACTTTTGTTAAATTTTCTTTTAAGATTTTATTTTTTGTAAGAAAACTGTCAATTCGATTTTTTTCAAAATTTTACTGAATGTTGACAACAATATTTTTTGAAAGATAAAAAAAGTTTTAAGCCAATATCTCAAAGTTTTGAAAAGATATTTGAGTCGAAATTCAATTTTTACTAACTTTGAGTAATGTTTTTTTTTTAGGTTTTTATTTTTTATAAAAAAACTACCAATTCGATTTTTCTCAAAATTTTACCAGATGTCAAAAACATTATTCTTCGTTGCACAAAATTGTTTTGGAGATAAAATCATTTTGTATTCGTAAAATTTTCGAGGTGACAAATTTTTTTTTATTTATTTATTTATTTCTTTATTCATCAATGGATACATAATCTGTTGACTATAATTAAATTATAATTTACCATTATACATCATTAAAAAAGTTTAAAGCAATACTCTTAAACATATCCCTATTCATTTGAAGGTCGACTTCACTATGAATTAAATTAAAAAGAGATAAATTACGAGTTATGGGTTCATTAAGTCCATAGTTCGTCCTGTGACTAGGAATCAAAAAGAGAACGTCCCTATTTCTTAGATGTCTCTCAGGAACATAAAAAGACATAAGAGCTAGTAAGTCCGGAGATTTTATTTTACCATTGAGTATGTCCTTGATAAAAAGAACCCCAAGGGTTTCTCTACGGCTTTTTAAAGATTTTAAATCTATCAGTGCGCACCTAGAGCCATAATTGGGAAAACCATCTGACCACCTGAAATTCCTTAAAGCAAAGCGCGTGAATCTTCTTTGAATATTTTCGATCCTGTCTGAGGACTTTTGATAAAAAGGAGACCAAATAACACAACAGTATTCCAGTATGGGTAATATTAAAGATATGTAAATCGTTTTCAGAGTATAACTATCTTTAAATACCCCCGTGTTGCGTTTTAAAAAACCTAGCAACGAATTCGCTTTTGAAATAATAAAATGTATGTGTTCAGAAAAAGAAAACTTAGTGTCAAAAATAACGCCAAGGTCCTTTATTTCACTAACGGTTGAAAGACTTTCATTGCCGAGACTGTAACTGAACAGCACTTTAGGTGTTGTACGAGAAGCTCTAAATATTTTACATTTAGAGATATTTAGCTCGAGATGATTATATTTACACCAATTGAAAAACGCATCTATATCTTTTTGAAAGTTAACACAATTTTCAACTGAAGAAATTTGGGAATATAGTTTCAAGTCATCTGCGAACATCAAACAATTAGAAAATTGCAGACAGTTCGGAATGTCATTGACGAAAAGATTGAAAAGGAGGGGTCCCAAATGACTTCCCTGAGGCAGTCCCGATAAGACTTCAATAAAAAAGGATTGATTGCCTTCGATTTTAACAATCTGTTTTCGATTTGACAAATAAGATTCTAACCATTGAAGAAAACCGAATCTGAATCCCATTCTCTCCAACTTTCTTAATAGAAGTCTATGATGGACTCTATCGAACGCTTTCACAAAATCCGTGTACAAAACATCGACCTGCATTCTTTTTTCCAAAGCAGATAAACAAAAACTTGTAAACAGACACAAATTCGTAGTAGTGGAGCGACCACTACAAAATCCATGCTGTCTCGAAGATATTATGTCTTTCACCGTGAAACTAAGTCTATTGAACACCAACTTTTCAAAAAGTTTTGGAATCGCTGAAAGTTTTGAGACTGGTCTATAGTTCTTAATTAAGTGCTTGAGACCACTTTTATAAATAGGGCTGATGGATGATATTTTCCACTCTTCTAGAAAAACCCCAGAATGGAGCGATTTATTGAAAATAATTTTTAGTACTTTACAAAGCGAAACAGCACATTCCGATATCAAAAGAGGAGGAATCAAATCTACTCCAGCTTTTATATTAACATCAAGAGAAGCTAAGCCGTCAAATACCTCTTGATCAGATAGAGAAAACACATTAAAATCAACTTGAGAACTAATATCATTATACAGGTTTTCACTATTAGGTATAATGTCTATATTATAATTCGCTTGAAAAAACTTAGCAAAAAGATTGCATGTAGCTTCAGTACTATGGGAGGTCTCTCCATCAAGCTCCATAGAGCTAGGAAACGCAGAACTTTTGCGTTTTGAATTTAAAAAAACCCAAAAAGATTTCGAGTTGCATTTGATATTCCTTTCAACTGAACTAATATATTGTGAATATAGAAATCTACTCAAAAAATCAAATTCCCGTCGCAGTTGCATAAAACGAATTCTATCTTCAGATTTGCCTGTTACCTTACATCTCTTTAAAGCCTTGTTTTTTACATTTTCTAAATTCTTAAGTCTTTTATTAAACCAGGGAGATTTAAAAGACGATCTCTTTCGAACTACCGGAACGAACTTCTGAACACCCTCAAACAAAAGTGTTTTAAAGATGGTATACATCTGATTTAAAGATTTATCTGCAAATAGTTGCTCCCAATTTATGGTATTAAAATAATTATTTAGCGAAATGAAGTCAGCCTTCTTATAATTAAATATAAAACAGTTATTTGTAATAACGGGTTGAAAATTATAAAGTTCAAATACAACCATAATGGCTTTGTGATGAATTTGATTTCTTACTAAAGGAAAGTCTGATTCAAAGACCATAAATTTAAGATCTTTAATAATAAATACAACATCGAGAAACCTATTTAAAGTATTTTTTACATGATTTATTTGGATTAATCCTAACGAGGAAAAGTTATCAACTAATTCAACTTCCACATCCCTAGAAACATTAAAAGGGACAAGGATTTGCTCATCTTCTAGATAACGCCAATCAATGTCACCAAGATTAAAGTCACCGAAGATACATGGATATTGATTAGAAGATAAGCCATTCAATAAACAACTAACATTTGAAACAAGTTGAACATATAATTCTAAGCTACTCTTTGGTTTAATATAATTTACAATAAAACAATATTCAGCTCTGCTTACATTATGTGCTAAATGCTCTGAACTAACAAGAACGCATAGTTGATCAAAATAAATAGAATTTGTTTGAAAATTTAATTGTTTACTATTAAGTGAAGTACGAACTGCAATTAATACTCCCCCGCCTCTATCCATACCAATGTCTAGAGAGCGATCCACTCGATAGACAACATATGAAGAATCAAACAGCTCGGAAGAATAGATTCCATGGTGCAGCCAGGTCTCTGTTAATATTATTACGTCATAGTCGTGTGCACTTGAAGTGATGAAAAACTCATTTGTTTTTGTTCGCAAGCCACCAACATTTTGATAATAAATTCTAAGCTGTGACGGATTAAGGGAAGACGATGAGGCACATGTTATGTTGTTGATAATTGGTTCGCACCACTCCCGTTTTTTGATTTTGGACGTTGGATAAAGTTCTTAATCTGCACACCCAATGGCCAAATAGAGGGATTAAATGCTTTCTCAAATGCAAACTCTGGAATTCCAAGTTTGAAGTTAGTGAAATGAAGAGTTGAAACATCCACATTATTTTTAACTAATCTCTTGCAAAGAAGCACGCTTTCCGGAAGTTCAAGCCTATGTGCTACAAAAGAAGTAATGTTCTTCTCGGTGACGTTCGTACTGACACGAGACAGATGAAGAAATTTAAGCTTAAGAACTGATGAGAATGAGAAATCAGCTGTGCCTTCAGTTGCAGTCCAGTTACCAATCAGTTTAGAAGAGCGCTGACTTGGTTTGCTTTTGTCTTGCTGCACTATCTTAGGGCACAAGTCAATTGCATTTTTAATGATCGGTTGAACATATGATGACGTTTTAAATGAAGGTGTTGCGGCAGATAAAACAACAATTGAATTTGATGACGACTCAGAAGTATTGTTGTTTTCAGGTCTTGCGATTAATGACAAATCGTCCGTTGAAGGTGCACTTTCAGTAGCTACGTTAGGTGATAGAACAGATGGAACGCTGGGGGGGGGCAAATTGTTGGAACTGTTATTGGTATTATTTGAAACTCAGCTGATGACGATGTTGAAGATGATGATGACGATGATGACGAAGACGATGATGATGATGACGATGACGGTGCAGATATTGATGGGGATTCTGCAATTAATGTCGAGTCATGAGTGTTTCTTGTACCCTCAATGAATGACACTTTTTGATTTGTTTTATTTTTGTTTCTAGTTTTTGGTTCAGTTTTTAAAGAGTCACTATTTTCAAGCTTCGACTTTATATCAGCAACATCATTTTTAAGTTTAACGATAAGCGATAGGATAGAGCTACTAACACAAATGCAGCTATTACATCGCCACGCGAGGTTGCGATCTGATTGAAGTGTTAAGTCAGATTCATCACGAACTTCTGCGCATTTTTTATGAAAACTCAGTCCACAAAAACCTTCACAATGAATAAAACCATCGCGATGCAATCTTAAGCCACAAAGCGCACAATTTTTTGGCATTTTAAAGAAGTTTAAACAGTAAACTTATTTTGAAAAAAATTATGAAAAACAGGGAACAAAAGAAAAACACGTCCGACAGCCACGATTGACAGTCAATCAGTTTTTTTGATTTATAAAAAAAACTGTTAACTGGATTTTTTTCAAAAAATATACTTGTTTGGTATCACGTTACAATATATAATATAAAATTTAATTCAAGTCTCTAGCGTCATTGGTTCATGAGATATTTAGGGTTAACCAAAATTTTTACCTTTTTTTTAAACTGCTATGGTAAAAAAACCACCCACGTAATTTTCTTGAGAGCCCTTTCTGCATCTTTCTGCCTTATTATCTGTACAGCAAAACTTATTTGAAGTCGATATCTCTTTTGGTTCTTGAGCTATAGACGACGAAAAAAACGTCGCGAACATACGGACGTACGGGCGTACGTACACACGCACGCACAGACATCTTTCTAAAAACCTTTTATTTCGACTCTAGGGACCTTGAAACGTCGAGAAATGTCAAAATTTTCAATTTGACAAATCGGACCCATTACAATAACTTCCTATGGGAAGTTAAAAAAGGCTGGGATGCGACCCACACTGATAACTTCAAATCACGTCTGTAGATTTGTCTTGCGTAAAAGTTTGTAGGTTTTCGTGTTTTGTTAAAAAAGTTGTTAAATTACCAACACTATTTTGCATAATGATGAAATAGTTTGATTTCAAAATCTATTTTTGTAAACGAGATTCTTAGTCGAAAACCAATTTTTACCAATTTTAGTAGCATTTCTTAAAAGTTTTTATTTCTTATATAAACAAATACAAATTTGATGAATGAAATTAATTTAAAGTCAATATCAATATCAAGTTCACGAGATATCGAGAACCGAACATCAATTTTTACCAAATTTGCGTACTATTTTTTGTAGATTTTATTTTTTTTTTTTTGAAAAAAACTGTTGGATTTTTATAAAAAATTTACTAAATGTCAAAAATAATATTTTCTGTGAGATAAAATTAGTTTGAAGCTAATTGACAAATTGAAAATTTTGACATTTCTCGACGTTTCAAGGTCCCTAGAGTCGAAATAAAAGATTTTTAGAAAGATGTCTGTGCGTGCGTGTGTACGTACGTCCGTACGTCTGTACGTCCGTACGTCCGTACGTTCGCGACGTTTTTTTCGTCGTCCATAGCTCAAGAACCAGAAGAGATATCGACTTCAAATAAATTTTGTTATACAGATAATAAGGCAGAAAGATGCAGAAAGGGCTCTCAAGAAAATTGCGTGGGTGGTTTTTTTACCATAGCAGTTTAAAAAAAAAGGTGAAAATTTTGGTTAACCCTAAATATCTCATGAACCAATGACGCTAGAGACTTGAATTAAATTTTATATTATATATTGTAACGTGATACAAAACAATTATGTTTTTGGAAAAAAATTCAATTAACGGTTTTTTTTATAAATCAAAAAAACTGAAAAAAAAAATTTGTCACTTCGAAAATTTTACGACTAAAATATGATTTCATCTCCAAAACAATTTTGTGCAACGAAGAATAATGTTTTTGACATCTGATAAAATTTTGAGAAAAATCGAATTGACAGTTTTTTTACAAAAAATAAAAACCTAAACAAAAAAATTAATAAAAGTTGGTAAAAATTGATTTTCGGCTCAAATAGCTTTTCAAAAATTAAAAATATTGGCTTCAAACTTATTTTATTTCACAGAAAATATTGTTTTTTATATTCAGTAATTTTTTTATAAAAATCCAACAGTCCGTTTTTTCATGAAAAAAATAAAATCTAATAATAATAATAATAATACATTTAGACAAACTTTTAAGCAAGACAAATCGATAGACGGGATGGGAAGTTATCAGTGTGGGTCGCATCCCAACCTCTTTTTTTTGTAGATTTTATTTTTTTTATGAAAAAACGGACTGTTGGATTTTTATAAAAAAAAACTACTGAATATCGAAAACAATATTTTCTGTGAAATAAAAAGATTTTGAAGACAATATTTTTATTTCTTGAAAAGCTATTTGAGGCGTAAGTAAATTTTTACCAAGTTTTAGTATTGTTTTTTTGTTAGGTTTTTATTTTTTGTAAGAAACCTGTCATTTCGATTTTTCTCAAAATTTCACTGCATGTTGACAACAATAGTTTTTAAAAGATGAAAGTAGTTTAAAGCAAATATCTCAAAGTTTTGAAAAGATATTTGAGTCGAAAATCAATTTTTACCAACTTTGAGTAATGTTTTTTTTGGTTTTTAT
Organism: Eupeodes latifasciatus; assembly: GCA_920104205.1. Classification (NCBI taxonomy): domain Eukaryota; kingdom Metazoa; phylum Arthropoda; class Insecta; order Diptera; family Syrphidae; genus Eupeodes; species Eupeodes latifasciatus. Next base: position 57,608,598 of record OV049924.1, read on the forward strand.
TTTTTATAAAAAAAACTGTAAATTAGATTTTTCTCAAAATTTTATCACATGTCAAAAACATTATTTTTCGTTGTACAAAATTGTTTTGGAGATGAAATCATATTTTAGTCGTAAAATGTTCGAGGTGACAAATTTTTTTTCAGTTTTTTTGATTTATAAAAAAAACGTTAATTGGATTTTTTTTCTAAAAATATACTTGTTTTGTATAACGTTACAATATATAATATAAAATTAAATTAAAGTCTCTAGCGTCATTGGTTCATGAGATACTCGTATTTAGGGTTAACCAAAATGTTCACCTTTTTTTTAAACTGCTATGGTAAAAAAAACACCCAAGCAATTTTCTTGAGAGCCCTTTCTGCATCTTTCTGCCTTTTTATCTGTAGAACAAAATTTTTTTGAAGTCGATATCTCTTCTGGTTCTTGAGCTATGTACGACGAAAAAAACGTCGCGAACGTACGGACGTACGGACGTACGAACGTACGTACACACGCACGCACAGACATCTTTCTAAAAACTTTTTATTTCGATTCTAGGGACCTTGAAACGTCGAGAAATGTCAAAATTTTCAATTTGAAAAATCGGACCCATTAAAATAACTTCCTATGGGAAGTTAATAAACAAATTCAAAAAATGTTACCAAAAATTGTTAAAAATTGGTTTTCGACTAAAAATCTCGTTAATTAAAATATGCAAAATATTGTTAGCTTTTATCGGGTGATTTTTTTGAGGTTAGGATTTTCATGCATTAGTATTTGACAGATCACGCGGGATTTCAGACATGGTGTCAAAGAGAAAGATGCTCAGTATGCTTTAACATTTCATCATGAATAGACTTACTAACGAGCAACGCTTGCAAATCATTGAATTTTATTACCAAAATCAGTGTTCGGTTCGAAATATGTTTCGCGCTTTACGTCCGATTTATGGTCTACATAATCGACCAAGTGAGCAAACAATTAATGCGATTGTGACCAAGTTTCGCACTCAGTTTACTTTATTGGACATTAAACCAACCACACGAATGCGTACAGTGCGTACAGAAGAGAATATTGCGTCTGTTTCTGAGAGTGTTGCTGAAGACCGTGAAATGTCGATTCGTCGCCGTTCGCAGCAATTGGGTTTGTGTTATTCGACCACATGGAAGATTTTACGCAAAGATCTTGGTGTAAAACCGTATAAAATACAGCTCGTGCAAGAACTGAAGCCGAACGATCTGCCACAACGTCGAATTTTCAGTGAATGGGCCCTAGAAAAGTTGGCAGAAAATCCGCTTTTTTATCGACAAATTTTGTTCAGCGATGAGGCTCATTTCTGGTTGAATGGCTACGTAAATAAGCAAAATTGCCGCATTTGGAGTGAAGAGCAACCAGAAGCCGTTCAAGAACTGCCCATGCATCCCGAAAAATGCACTGTTTGGTGTGGTTTGTACGCTGGTGGAATCATTGGACCGTATTTTTTCAAAGATGCTGTTGGACGCAACGTTACGGTGAATGGCGATCGCTATCGTTCAATGCTAACAAACTTTTTGTTGCCAAAAATGGGAGAACTGAACTTGGTTGACATGTGGTTTCAACAAGATGGCGCTACATGCCACACAGCTCGCGATTCTATGACCATTTTGAGGGAAAACTTCGGAGAACAATTCATTTCAAGGAATGGGCCGGTAAGTTGGCCACCAAGATCATGCGATTTGACGCCTTTAGACTATTTTTTGTGGGGCTACGTCAAGTCTAAAGTCTACACAAATAAGCCAGCAACTATTCCAGCTTTGGAAGACAACATTTCCGAAGAAATTCGGGCTATTCCGGCCGAAATGCTCGAAAAAGTTACCCAAAATTGGACTTTCCGAATGGACCACCTAAGACGCAGCCGCGGTCAACATTTAAATGAAATTATCTTCAAAAAGTAAATGTCATGGACCAATCTAACGTTTCAAATAAAGAATCGATGAGATTTTGCAAATTTTATGCGTTTTTTGAAAAAAAAAAGTTGTCAAGCTCTTAAAAAATCACCCGATAGTTATTTTTTTTTTGGAAAAATTCAGTTGATATCTTCATCTACAAAAACAACAAAAAACTGTTTTCAACTTAAGTATTATGGTGTGCACTTAAGTATTATGGTGCACAAAGATGGATATTGACTTCAAATACGGTTATATGTAAATATTTTGTTAAAGTTTTTTTGAAAAATCGAAAGACGGGTCAATACCCATCAATATGGGAAGTTAACCCAGCCTCTTTTTTATTATGAGTTTTGTGTTTGTATTTTACCTTAACCTTAAAAATACAATTTTTAAATGTTTAAAGAGGCATATTTCAAAAACCTGATGTGATAAAAAAACATTCTAAAATTTATTCGAATTCAAAGTAACTAAATTCTTTATCAAAGTATTGTTTTGTTGGGTTGTGTGGGTGAAAAAATAAAACTATCTTTTTACGATCAACTGAACCTCCCAGGCTATGATTAAATTTTCTAGACCAATATAGCTTAATTCAGAATATAAAGCCTTCCTTCATTCCGATCTTAGATACGAAAAATCTATATATCTATATCTACACAATGAAGAGATGCTGATAACTATCTTGTACTATACTGTACAACCGAGAGTATATGTATAGTATATGTTTGAGAGGAGCTACAAGTAGCCATATTACCCTCTAGATTACTCCCCTGGGGTCCGCCTGCTATCGCCAACCCATCCATCTGTCCGTCCATCCGATTTGTTATGAGGTACATATCAGTGGAATGCAGTGACCAGCTCTATGGAATGGCACTATGATTATGACGAACAAGATGCATTCCAGAATATAATGCAATCATTTAATATTTTGCTTCGTTTTTATTATTTATTTTTTTGTCGTTGTTGTTGTTATAATAAAATATTTCTTTATTATAAAAAACTGTGCACATTATAAAGATAAATTTTAGGTGGGTGGGGATGGAGATAAATTGCATTGTAAACCACAACGACGGAGGACGGAGACGTCCGACGACGAGCTATGATGTCACCACTAAAGGCTGCGTCCACTATAAGAGTCGAGCAGAGGTACTCGTATAAACGGAGTTGCAAAGAAAATGAAAAATAAAAGGAAAAAGGAAGGCTGGGAAATTTATAAAGAAAACTAAAATGGTCAGTCTTCTATACGATAAGACTATATAGATTGTATAGTATTTCTGAGATGCGATTGCAGGGGAGTTATGAAGCACTTAATTTAATTTCATATCATTTTTTGTGTTGCTTTGTTTTTTGAATGAAATAGAGAATTATAAATACCAATGATAGGGATATACATACATAATAAATACAACCCTATATATTATACAACAAAATTTGTTTACAGGGTAGAAGAATTCTTTTGAGTAAGATTCCTTTTGCCCAGAAAACCCATATCTAGAAATATTTGATTTATATCTCTTCTTTATACTATTATAGAATATAATATTTGAGAATGCATTCTTTTAATTATTAATATAAATGTGTTACCATTAACTTGATATTTTTTTCAAACAAAACACCGGATATCATGTTTGATTAAAATCTCGAGTTCGAAATTCCCAAAAATGTAAGTGTTTTTAATTTAATTTAATTTAATCTAATTTTCTCAAGAACCAGTGAAGATATCGACTTCAAATAAATTTTGTTATACAGATAATAATGCAGAAAGGACTTTTTAAAAAATTGAGTGTGTGGATTTTTTACCAAAGCAATTTAGAAAAAAAGTAAAAATTTTGATTAAATCAAAATATCTCAGAACAGAAACGTTATCGACTTGAATTAAATTTTATATTATATATTTTGACGTAATACCTTACTAAACTTACAAAATTTAAAAAAACAATTTAACTAACATTATTTTATTATAAATAAAAAAATAATTGTCACCTCGAATATTTTATCTCCAAAATAATTTTAGGCAACGAAAAATAACGTTTTTAACATCTGGTAGAATTTTGAAAAAAATCGAATTGACAAAAAAAAACCTAAAAAACATTACTAAAAGTTGGAAAATTTGATTTATACGACTTAAATATCATTTTTAAAATTAAAGATATTCGCTTCAAACTAATTTCATCTTATACAAAATATTGTTTTCAACATTCAGTAAAATTTTGAGAAAAATCGAATCGACAGTTTTGTTACAAAAAATAAAAACCTAAAAGTTGGTAAAAAATTATCTTTTCAAAAACTTAAGATATTGGCTTCAAACTAATTTCATCTTATAGAAAATATTGTGTTCGACATTCAGTAATTTTTTTATACAAATTGGACGTCAGTTTTTTCCTTAAAAGTTAAAACAGTAGGCAAAATTGGTAAAAACTAATGTTTGATTCTCGATATCTCGTGAATAAATGAAGGTATTGGCTTCAAAATGATTTCATTCTGTGCTTTTTTTAGAAAAATCCAATATGTATTTGTCTCCATAAGAAATGCTATTAAAATTGGTAGAAATTGGTTTTCGACTAAAAATCTCGTTAACAAAAATAGATTTTGAAATCAAACTGTTTCATCATATACAAACTATTGTTGTAATTTTTAGTTAATTTCTTAGAAAAACTCAAAAAATTGATAAAAAATGGTTTTCGACACAAGGAACAAAGAAAAATATTGACTTCAAATTATTAAAATATTTGTATGAATATTTTGTTAAAGTTTTTAGCAAGACAAATCGACAGGCAGGATGGGAAGTTATCAATGTGGTTCGCATTTCATCCTCTTTTTTTATATAAAATTGGAAACAATATTTCGAATAATTGGTTTTGTTGAAATCTTTTAAAAAGAGGCTGAGATGTGAACTACACTGATATCTTTCCACTTACGCGCGCCGCCCGTGAAACGTATACCTCACATTTTTTTGTAATGATCAAAACAGCCATTTAAGTATTTAATTGTGCAATTAATAATTGAGATTTAAGCCGTTCTTATTTCTTGTAAAAAAAAGAACTTTCAATTACAGATATTTTTGTATAAAGAAATAACTAGATATTAAAAAACAAACTTTTGAACAAAACAAGTTTAGATTAGATTTCAATTTTTACAGAATTCAGAAATGTGGTGAATATTTTTACATAGGTAAAATAAAATTTGTTTTTATTTATTCTAGAAATAATGTTGAAGATCAAAGAAAAATTTGTAATTCTTTTAATAATTATTACAGAAGAAACACCACACATTAAGTCCTTTTCTGCACATCTTATGACGCTATTATCTGTGACAACATTTTTTTGAAGTCGACATCTCTGGTGGTGCCTTAGATAAAGGAAGAAAAAAACTTCCTCTCTTCTTAAAAATAATGGATTTATATTCTAGGGAGTTTAAAAAGTTGTATGATGGGAAGATAACCTCAAATGGGAAGTTAATAAAAAAATCTCTCTCTTCTGTAGCGTTTTCGACTGGGTTTGGAAATTTAACAAATTTAGGCGTGTAAGCACAATTTCCTTTAAATTTTGATATTCTTTGAAACCTTTCACAGAACGAAAAAAGTCATCCTATTGACTATTTTGGTAGTCAATATGACTATTTGGTAGTCAATTTTCAGCCGATAACCGCGATAGTCAATAGAACAATTTTCGGTTGTCAATTTTGGGATCAGAAATTTTTTTACAATTTGGTAGTCAATATGACAACTTTGGTTGAAGGAATTTGAAACTTCGGTTGTCATATTGACTAATATGACAACTACGGTAGTCAATATGACAACTTTGGTTGAAAGAAATTGAAACTACGGTTGTCAATATGACAACTGTGGTAGTCAATACGACAACTGCGATAGTCAATATGACAACTGCAGTAGTCAATATGACAACTGCGGTAGTCAATACGACAACTATAGTAGTCAATATGACAACTGCGGTAGTCAATATGACAACTGCAGTAGTCAATATGACAACTGCGGTAGTCAATATGACAACTATGGTAGTCAATATGACAACTGCGGTAGTCAATATGACAACTACGGTAGTCAATATGACAACTGCAGTAGTCAATATGACAACTGCGGTAGTCAATACGACAACTATAGTAGTCAATATGACAACTGCGGTAGTCAATATGACAACTGCAGTAGTCAATATGACAACTGCGGTAGTCAATATGACAACTATGGTAGTCAATATGACAACTGCGGTTGTCAATATGACAACTGCGGTAGTCAATATGACAACTGCGGTAGTCAATATGACAACTACGGTAGTCAATATGACAACTGCAGTAGTCAATATGGCAACTATGGTAGTCAATATGACAACCACGGTAGTCAATACGACAACTGCGGTAGTCAATACGACAACTGCGGTAGTCAATACGACAACTGCGGTAGTCAATATGACAACTACGGTAGTCAATATGACAACTGCAGTAGTCAATATGACAACTATGGTAGTCAATATGACAACCACGGTAGTCAATATGACAACTGCGGTAGTCAATATGACAACTGCGGTAGTCAATATGACAACTGCGGTAGTCAATATGACAACTATGGTAGTCAATATGACAACTGCGGTAGTCAATATGACAACTATGGTAGTCAATACGACAACTGCGGTAGTCAATATGACAACTGCGGTAGTCAATACGACAACTATAGTAGTCAATATGACAACTGCGGTAGTCAATATGACAACTGCAGTAGTCAATATGACAACTGCGGTAGTCAATATGACAACTGCGGTAGTCAATATGACAACTACGGTAGTCAATATGACAACTGCAGTAGTCAATATGGCAACTATGGTAGTCAATATGACAACCACGGTAGTCAATACGACAACTGCGGTAGTCAATACGACAACTGCGGTAGTCAATACGACAACTGCGTTAGTCAATATGACAACTACGGTAGTCAATATGACAACTGCAGTAGTCAATATGACAACTATATGGTAGTCAATATGACAACCACGGTAGTCAATATGACAACTGCGGTAATCAATATGACAACTGCGGTAGTCAATATGACAACTGCGGTAGTCAATATGACAACTATGGTAGTCAATATGACAACTGCGGTAGTCAATATGACAACTGCGGTAGTCAATATGACAACTATGGTAGTCAATATGACAACTGCGGTTGTCAATATGACAACTGCGGTAGTCAATATGACAACTGCGGTAGTCAATATGACAACTACGGTAGTCAATATGACAACTGCAGTAGTCAATATGGCAACTATGGTAGTCAATATGACAACCACGGTAGTCAATACGACAACTGCGGTAGTCAATACGACAACTGCGGTAGTCAATACGACAACTGCGTTAGTCAATATGACAACTACGGTAGTCAATATGACAACTGCAGTAGTCAATATGACAACTATATGGTAGTCAATATGACAACCACGGTAGTCAATATGACAACTGCGGTAATCAATATGACAACTGCGGTAGTCAATATGACAACTGCGGTAGTCAATATGACAACTATGGTAGTCAATATGACAACTGCGGTAGTCAATATGACAACTATGGTAGTCAATACGACAACTGCGGTAGTCAATACGACAACTGCGGTAGTCAATATGACAACTGCAGTAGTCAATATGACAACTGCGGTAGTCAATACGACAACTATAGTAGTCAATATGACAACTGCGGTAGTCAATATGACAACTGCAGTAGTCAATATGACAACTGCGGTAGTCAATATGACAACTATGGTAGTCAATATGACAACTGCGGTAGTCAATATGACAACTGCGGTAGTCAATACGACAACTGCGGTAGTCAATATGACAACTGCGGTAGTCAATATGACAACTATGGTAGTCAATATGACAACTGCGGTAGTCAATATGACAACTGCAGTAGTCAATATGACAACTGCGGTAGTCAATACGACAACTATAGTAGTCAATATGACAACTGCGGTAGTCAATATGACAACTGCAGTAGTCAATATGACAACTGCGGTAGTCAATATGACAACTATGGTAGTCAATATGACAACTGCGGTAGTCAATACGACAACTGCGGTAGTCAATACGACAACTGCGTTAGTCAATATGACAACTACGGTAGTCAATATGACAACTGCAGTAGTCAATATGACAACTATGGTAGTCAATATGACAACCACGGTAGTCAATATGACAACTGCGGTAGTAAATATGACAACTGCGGTAGTCAATATGACAACTGCGGTAGTCAATATGACAACTATGGTAGTCAATATGACAACTGCGGTAGTCAATATGACAACTATGGTAGTCAATACGACAACTGCGGTAGTCAATATGACAACTGCGGTAGTCAATATGACAACTGCAGTAGTCAATATGACAACTGCGGTAGTCAATATGACAACTATGGTAGTCAATATGACAACTGCGGTAGTCAATATGACAACTGCAGTAGTCAATATGACAACTGCGGTAGTCAATATGACAACTATGGTAGTCAATATGACAACTGCGGTAGTCAATATGACAACTGCAGTAGTCAATATGACAACTATATGGTAGTCAATATGACAACCACGGTAGTCAATATGACAACTGCGGTAGTCAATATGACAACTGCGGTAGTCAATATGACAACTGCGGTAGTCAATATGACAACTATGGTAGTCAATATGACAACTGCGGTAGTCAATATGACAACTATGGTAGTCAATACGACAACTGCGGTAGTCAATACGACAACTGCGGTAGTCAATATGACAACTGCAGTAGTCAATATGACAACTGCGGTAGTCAATACGACAACTATAGTAGTCAATATGACAACTGCGGTAGTCAATATGACAACTGCAGTAGTCAATATGACAACTGCGGTAGTCAATATGACAACTATGGTAGTCAATATGACAACTGCGGTAGTCAATATGACAACTGCAGTAGTCAATATGACAACTGCGGTAGTCAATATGACAACTATGGTAGTCAATATGACAACTGCGGTAGTCAATATGACAACTGCGGTAGTCAATACGACAACTGCGGTAGTCAATATGACAACTGCGGTAGTCAATATGACAACTATGGTAGTCAATATGACAACTGCGGTAGTCAATATGACAACTGCAGTAGTCAATATGACAACTGCGGTAGTCAATACGACAACTATAGTAGTCAATATGACAACTGCGGTAGTCAATATGACAACTGCAGTAGTCAATATGACAACTGCGGTAGTCAATATGACAACTATGGTAGTCAATATGACAACTGCGGTAGTCAATACGACAACTGCGGTAGTCAATACGACAACTGCGTTAGTCAATATGACAACTACGGTAGTCAATATGACAACTGCAGTAGTCAATATGACAACTATGGTAGTCAATATGACAACCACGGTAGTCAATATGACAACTGCGGTAGTAAATATGACAACTGCGGTAGTCAATATGACAACTGTGGTAGTCAATATGACAACTATGGTAGTCAATATGACAACTGCGGTAGTCAATATGACAACTATGGTAGTCAATACGACAACTGCGGTAGTCAATATGACAACTACGGTAGTCAATATGACAACTGCAGTAGTCAATATGACAACTATGGTAGTCAATATGACAACCACGGTAGTCAATATGACAACTGCGGTAGTCAATATGACAACTGCGGTAGTCAATACGACAACTGCGGTAGTCAATATGACAACTACGGTAGTCAATATGACAACTGCGGTAGTCAATATGACAACTATGGTAGTCAATATGACAACTATGGTAGTCAATATGACAACTGCGGTAGTCAATATGACAACTGCGGTAGTCAATACGACAACTGCGGTAGTCAATATGACAACTACGGTAGTCAATATGACAACTGCAGTAGTCAATATGACAACTATGGTAGTCAATATGACAACCACGGTAGTCAATATGACAACTGCGGTAGTCAATATGACAACTGCGATAGTCAATATGACAACTGCAGTAGTCAATATGTCAACCGCGGTTGTCATATCGATTACCACAGTTGTCATATTGACTTCCGCAGTTTTCATATTGACTACAGCAGTTTTTTTGAAGTCGACATCTCTGGTGGTGCCTTAGATAAAGGAAGAAAAAAACTTCCTGAGTTTAAAAAGTTGTATGATTGGAAGATAACCTCAAATGGGAAGTTAATAAAAAAAATCTCTCTCTTGTCTAGCGTTTTCGACTGGGTTTGGAAATTTAACAAATTTAGGCGTGTAAGCACAATTTCCTTTAAATTTTGATATTCTTTGAAACCTTGATCACATGCGTATTTACGAATAAAAGAGTGAGTGAAAACGTGCCCAACTGTGAAAAAACGCATCTTACCCTTTCGAAATCGTAAATATTGGCGGATTTTTTTCCAAAAGACAATATTTTGCTACCTTTCAAGCAATGTCATATGGAATCAATGGCAGATTATTTCGCTTAAATTTTCTTAGGAATTCCCTTGAACACAAAACTTATCCTATTGCGTTAGTGGATATGATCCTCTTATATTTTTATATATTTATTTTTTTATAAAATTTAAATTTTACTTCTTTAAACTTTGTTGCTAAAAATACAACTTTTAACTAAGGACTGGAATAAGAATAGGAAATCCATCCCTATTTCAATCGCTCAGCACAAATTCATCAACTTTTGACTAATAAACGATCCATAAAGCTTATACAGTTTAGTTGTATAAGTAAAGATTTCATCTAAAGATTTGTTAGTAATTTAACGATATTCACTAAAAACGATTTGCTGTTAAAAACAACTAAAATCTTTGCTTTCACAAAATTTTAAATTGGAAAAATCTTAAGTAAGCCTTTTAGCTATTTTCATAAGATCTTTTCTGAAAGAAAGAGGTTCTTAAGAAGTAACCTTGAATAAAAGATCGCTATTTTAATACTAAGTTGCCTTTAAATTCCTGAAACTCGTCCTTAATTCCTTCTTATTTTATTTTGACGCACATAAATGGTGTAAGGCGGCTTTCTTAAAGTGTTTTTTTTTTCAAAATTGATTTTCTATAAAAAACAAAAACTTTTAAGATTTAAAAAAAATTAAAGAAATCTACATTTTTAAGTGAATTTGTTTTGTATGCTCTAGAACTGAGATTTAAACACGAATTTCAAGAATATAAATGTCCCAAACACTGCAAAATTGACACTTTCGCTAAACTAATGGCTAATTGAAAAACAATGAACGTTTCATATCTATTAACTTAATATAAATGCTTTCAATCTCCCGTGAACTGAAATGGAAAGAGATTCTGCAATGTGTAGTTTGTAAGTGCCACACCAAATTTTCTTCCCAACTTATTTGCTTACCTCATTTTGTTTATATGTTCTTTAATGCACCTATGTACATATTTTCTTAAATTCAAGAACCAAACATTTTTCTCTCTACAATTTGTTAGTTCTGTTGACTCCTCTAAGAACAAAATATTTTCAAAGCGTTCACGCAAAACAGTAATATTTTTAGAATTTTTTCTTCTAGAATCAGCCCAAACTTACGAGCAAGCAGACTGATAACGATGGTAATAATAGACTTTCGAAAATTGAATCCGAAAACCATACGTCAAAAAAAAAGCCAGAAAATTCTTGATAACAGATTCTATTTTATTTTCCTACGAAAAAAGATCAAATTTTCTGGATCTTTCTCATTGTATCGGTTTCTGCATCTATATTTTTGTAGCGTTCTTCGCATTTATAGAAATGCTGACAAGAACAGAATGTATTATTTTTGGAAAAAAAACTACGTTTTTACACAATTTCTAACATTTCTGCGTGAACTGCACCAAAAACCCTCCAAACTATTGTATTTTAGCTCTTGAATATGGCATATTTAGGAATCCTGTTCGAATCTCGGAATGTAGACAGTCATACAAATTCAATAGTTAAACCATTTCTTGCTGGACAGCAGTGTTCTAAAATAATCTAATAACTTAAGTTTTATCTTTATTTCTTGAAATATGTAAATTTAAGGTTAAGATACACATTACGTTATTTAAATACTGTCAGCCTCCTTTAAAATAAAAGAACATTTTTAAGCGGTGTCTGACCCCTCCCCCCCTGATTGAAAGCCTGGATCCGCCATTGGATGGAATGAAATAATTCTCCTCTATTTTTTCTTACATATATTAGAATTGAGCTTTTGAAATCTTTCTTTAAATATGTCAAAATGTGATTCCCACTTGAAAAAAACGTTTCCATTCATTAATCTTAGGTAAAACAATTCATACTGACTTTTGACAGCAAGATTTGTTTTTAACTTCCCATAGGAAGTTATTGTAATGGGTCCGATTTGACAAATTGAAAATTTTGACATTTCTCGACGTTTCAAGGTCCCTAGAGTCGAAATAAAAGATTTTTAGAAAGATGTCTGTGCGTGCGTGTGTACGTACGTCCGTACGTCCGTACGTTCGCGACGTTTTTTTCGTCGTCCATAGCTCAAGAACCAGAAGAGATATCGACTTCAAATAAATTTTGTCATACAGATAATAAGGCAGAAAGATGCAGAAAGGGCTCTCAAGAAAATTGCGTGGGTGGTTTTTTTACCATAGCAGTTTAAAAAAAAGGTGAACATTTTGGTTAAACCTAAATATCTCATGAACCAATGACGCTAGAGACTTGAATTAAATTTTATATTATATATTGTAACGTAATACAAAACAATTATATTTTTGGAAAAAAATCCAATTAACGGTTTTTTTTATAAATCAAAAAAACTGAAAAAAAAAATTTGTCACCTCGAAAATTTTACGACTAAAATATGATTTCATCTCCAAAACAATTTTGTGCAATGAAGAATAATGTTTTTGACATGTGATAAAATTTTGAGAAAAATCGAATTGACAGTTTTTCTTACAAAAAATAAAAACCTAAAAAAAAATTAATAAAAATTGGTAAAAATTGATTTTCGACTCAAATATCTTTTCAAAACTTTGAGATATTGGCTTTAAACTACCTTCATCTTTCAAAAATCTTGTTGTCAACATTCAGTAAAATTTTGAAATAAATCGAATTGACAGGTTTTTTACAAAAAATTAAAAACCGAAAAAAAAATTAAAAAAAGAGGCTGGGATGCGACCCACACTGATAACTTCCCATCCCGTCTATCGATTTGTCTTGCTTAAAAGTTTGTCTAAATGTATCAATTCTTGCCAAATTTGCGTTCTATTTTTTGTAGATTTTATTTTTTTTATGAAAAAACGGACTGTTGGATTTTTATAAAAAAAAGAGGCTGGGATGCGACCCACACTGATAACTTCCCATCCCGTCTATCGATTTGTCTTGCTTAAAAGTTTGTCTAAATGTATCAATTCTTGCCAAATTTGCGTTCTATTTTTTGTAGATTTTATTTTTTTTTATGAAAAAACGGACTGTTGGATTTTTATAAAAAAATTATTGAATATAAAAAACAATATTTTCTGTGAAATAAAATAAGTTTGAAGCCAATATTTTTAATTTTTGAAAAGCTATTTGAGCCGAAAATCAATTTTTACCAACTTTTATTAATTTTTTTGTTTAGGTTTTTATTTTTTGTAAAAAAACTGTCAATTCGATTTTTCTCAAAATTTTTCCTAATGTTGAAAACAATATTTCTTATAAGTTAAAATTAGTTAGAAGCCATAATCTCAAATTTTTGAAAAGATATTTAAGTCGAAAATCAATTTTTACCAACTTTTGTTAATTTTTTTTTTCGGTTTTTAATTTTTTGTAAAAAAACTGTCAATTCTATTTTTTTTCAAAATATTACTGAATGTTGAAAACAATATTTTTTGAAAGATAAAAGTAGTTTAAAGCCAATATCTCAAAGTCTTGAAAAGATATTTGAGTCAAAACTCAATTTTTACCAACTTTTTTTTTTATTTTTTTTTATGTTATTATTTTTTGTAAAAAAACTGTCAATTCGATTTTTCTCAAAATTTTTCCTACTGTTGAAAACAATATTTCTTATAAGTTAAAATTAATTAGAAGCCAATATCTCAAAGTTTTGAAAAGATATTTGAGTCAAAACTCAATTTTTACCAACTTTTTTTAATTTTTTTTTTAGGTTATTATTTTTTGTAAAAAAACTGTCAATTCAATTTTTCTCAAAATTTTATCAGATGTCAAAAACATTATTCTTCGTTGCACAAAATTGTTTTGGAGATAAAATCATATTTTAGTCGTAAAATTTTCGAAGTGACAAATTTTTTTTTTCAGTTTTTTTGATTTATAAAAAAAACCGTTAATTGAATTTTTTTCCAAAAATATAATTGTTTTGTATCACGTTACAATATATAACACAAAATTTAATTCAAGTCTCTAGCGTCATTGGTTCATGAGATATTTAGGGTTAACCAACATTTTCACCTTTTTTTTAAACTGCTATGGTAAAAAAACCACCCACGCAATTTTCTTGAGAGCCCTTTCTGCATCTTTCTGCCTTATTATCTGTATAACAAAATTTATTTGAAGTCGATATCTCTTCTGGTTCTTGAGCTATGGACGACGAAAAAAACGTCGCGAACGTACGGACGTACGGACGTACGGACGTACGGACATACGGACGTACGGACGTACGTACACACGCACGCACAGACATCTTTCTAAAAATCTTTTATTTCGACTCTAGGGACCTTGAAACGTCGAGAAATGTCAAAATTTTCAATTTGACAAATCGGACCCATTACAATAACTTCCTATGGGAAGTTAAAAAGTTGGTAAAAATTGATTTTCGACTCAAATATCTTTTCAAAAATTTGAGATAACGGCTTCTGACTAATTTTAACTTATAGGAAATATTTATTACAACATTCGATAAAATTTTGAGAAAAATCGAATTGACAGTTTTTTTTACAAAAAATAAAAACCTAAAAAAAACAATACTAAAACTTGGTAAAAATTTACTTTCGACTCAAACAGCTCTTTAAAAATTACAAATATTGGCTTCAAACTTATTTTATTTCACAGAAAATATTGTTTCCGATATTCAGTAATTTTTTTTATAAAAATTCAACAGTCCGTTTTTTCATAAAAAAATAAAATCTACAAAAAATAGTACGCAAATTTGGTAAAAATGTATACATATAGACAAACTTTTAAGCAAGACAAATCGACAGACGGGATGGGAAGTTATCAGTGTGGGTCGCATCCCAGCCTCTTTTTTTTTTAATATTGCACTGAAAAATCCACATCCGAAAATGAAAGATGTTCCATGTTTAGGTAATTGATGTTTAGAATCTTTTTATAAATTCCAATGTTGATATTATTAGAATGTATGATTGGATTAGATTAGATTAGATTTTATTTTTTCAATAATAAAATTTACAAAATTTACAGTTCAAATTTTAGTAAATAAAAAGTTATGGGCGTGGCATTGCCGTCTGCCCGATTTATTTGTTAAACATTTGGTATGTATGTATTATAAAACAATAATTTTAAAGTAATTTAAATGAAAATTAAAACTTCTAATTCAGATTTTTGTAATTAAACAAAAAACAAAAAAGAGAAATTTTAATTTTGGATCTTTTACAAGAAGAAAATGAACAAAAATTTAAAATCGTGATGAATAGTACCTGTCGCAAGAACATGATGTAACTAAAGGGTGTCCCAAAATTAACGCAAGATTTGAATTAAATAGAAAACGCCGTTTTTAGTCTTTTGATAGTTATATTTTCATTGACTCGTAAAGTACATAGGATAGGGTTATGTATGGAATAACACATCGGACAAATGGCCTCCACGGCTTTGCATGCACATGCGCAATCTTTCGTTGAAATTTTCCATGACCATTCTGCATAAATGTGGCTGAATTTCGTTGATGCAGCGTTGAATCTCCTCCTTTAATGCACGGGTGGTTGTGGGCTTGTTGACATAGAGTTGTGATTTCAAATAACCCCATAAAAAGCAGTCTAATGGTGTTAAATCACACGATCTAGGAGGCCAATTTTGATCATCGAAACGAGAGAGTACACGACAGGGAAATGTCTCATGCAGTAATTGAATTGTTTCACGGGCTGTATGACATGTGGCACCATCTTGTTGAAACCACATATTGGACACATCAATATCATCCAATTTTGGCAGAAAGAACTGTGTAATCATGTCGCGATATCGAGCACCAGTAACAATCACTGCTTGACCAGCATCATTTTCAAAAAAATATGGCCCAATTATGCCTCCAGCCCAAAATCCACACCATACAGTCACGCGTTGTGGATGCATTTGTTTTTCGACAATCACATGTGGGTTCTCCGAACCCCAAATGCGGCAATTTTGGCGATTGACAAAGCCATCAAGATGAAAATGTGCTTCATCGCTTAGGATGATTTTGCTCGAAAAATCAGGGTCCATTTGTTGATGTTCAATAATCCATTCAACGAACTCTCTTCTCTGTCCATGGTCATTAGGCTTCAATTGTTGTGTTAATTGAATTTTGTAAGCATGAAGACACAGATCTTTGGTGAGTATACGCTGTAGAGAGGTTCTTGAAATTTGCAATTCTTGTCCACGACGTCGAATTGAGGTTCCTGGATTGTCAGCAACACTCTCACGCACTGCTTCGACATTTACATTTGAACGGCTTGTTTTTGGACGACCAGTGTGTTTGGCGTCTCCAACGGATCCAGTCTCCATGAATTTTTCAATTAATCTCTTCACAGTTGACGAAGTTAAAACACTATTCCGACCATATTTTGTATGAAATTTTCGAACTGCAGCCGCCAAGCTTTCACTATTTTTGAAATATTTTTTAATAATGAAGACACGTTGTTCTATCGTGTAACGCTCCATTTTTAATAACCCTATACTGTTAGCTGTCAAATTGCTTTTTTTTCAGGGTTGCCAACATTTCACTGCACAAATGGCGGCAAATTCAAATCTTGCGTTAATTTTGGGACACCCTTTACTATGTAAATTCAGTATTTACGAGTATGTAGTGTCTATATTTGAGTGCATCTTTTAAATAACTGTTGAGGGCTACCCAATTAGAACAATTCAATATGGTTTTCGTTTGTTCCATCGTCAAAGTCAACTCACCGAAGTAATTGCATTTTAAGTCTCTGTAAATAGGGCATATTGCTAAAATGTGAAAATTGTCTTCTTTTGCTCTCATATTGCATATTGTGCATAGATTTGTTTCTTTATTTATGTATGTTGAACCATTTAAATTAAGCATATCACATCTAGCTCTGCAAATTAAAGATATCGATTGAATGTTATTCGAATCGTTAAAATAGTTGTTGCAGTTTAGGCTAAAGCTGAGCTCTGGGTAGATCGGTCTGTTGATAGAGTTAGTAGCTTGTTGAATGCATTCGTTGTGCTGATGAGTGTCGTGAAGCTCGAGTAACTACGGTCTTCGTATTGCAAGTTTAAGTTGAATCCACATTTATCAGACAGCGTTTTCCATTCGTGAAGCCATTCAACCTTCCTGTTTATTACAAACTTTGTAAGGATATTGGGTATTCTGTGCATTGGTGTTTTTAGGATATAATCAAAATGTAGCTTGAGAGTATAGTGGTATAATGAAGGTGAACCTGTTTCTAGTGTAAGAACGTAATTTGGCGTATTCATCGGCAGGCGGAAGAGTTTTTTTTAAAATATCGTAGCAGTTTTTCAACTTCTTCATATGAACGGTAACACCAAGTTTGGCAACTATAGCACATGGCAGAGCGCATAATTGATTCAAAGACCTTGTATTTCGCGGAGGTCTTAATTTCATTGTTCCCGATTATATCTTTCCAGGAAGAATTTATAAGCTTTTTAGCGGAAACCAGTTTTTTCTCTAGGTGGAGAGAAAACTTCATGTTTGATTGCAGTATAACACCAAGGTATTTGTATTGTGTGACTGTTTCAATTGATTCGCCATCTAGAAACCATTTTTCGCCATTTCCCAATTTTGTTTGCCTGTTGCGAATGATCATAATTTTTTGATTTTTCTAAATTTATTGCAAGTCTCCAGGTTTTACAATAAGTATTGGGTTTATTGATCATAAGTTGAAGACTCTGTGGAGATTCACCAAACAGAACGATGTCGTCAGCATAAAGAAGCACTTTAATTCTTATTTCTGCTACGCATACTCCAGCAGGTAGATGAGAAGAAATATCGTCAATGAACAGTGAAAACAGTATTGCACTCAGAAGACAGCCTTGCGTCACTCCTGATGTTGTGATAAACCATTCTGACATACTTTTACTGAGAACTTTTAACAGCTTCGTAGACAATTCTTTTTGTGATAGTTTGTAGAACAATGCATTGCGATCAATAGATTCAAAAGCTGCTTTAAAGTCGACAAAAAACATGTACAATTTTTTATTTTGTTTTAGAAAATGTTGGGCAATGGTCGTCACAGTGAAAATGTTTTCTATCGTTGAGTAGCCTTTACGAAAAATTGCTTGATACTCACTCAATACTTTGTTTCTTTCTATCCATTCGTTTATTCGATAAAGTAGAATTGCAGAGAAAATTGTTGCTGTTGAGTTCATGAACGATATACCCCTATAGTTACATGCCAAATTAACATCACCTTTTTTATAGATCGGGTACAGCATCTTTAAATTCCTGAGGCACCATACCGGTTCTGAAGATGAAATTGAAGGCGTCAAGCATGTGCGTTAGGAACTCGATAGGAGCATTTTTGTAAAATTCGTTAGGGATTCGATCAGGACCTGGTGCTTTTCTGTTCTTAGAGCTATACAGGCTCAATTGTAGCTCATTTAGAGGTATTTTCCTATCAAGTAGATCATCTTCGACAAGTGGTTCTGCGTAGTGAAAGTTGTGCTCTTCCAAGTAGCATGGATTCAGCAATATTTTGAAGTGTTCGGCAAGTTTTCCTGCCGTTAAGTGTATCCCACAAACGAAGTCTAGGCCTTTTAGTAACTTTATTTTTGCCCAAAAACCTTTGGTATCTCTTGTACAGGAGAGCTCTATAGCTATTGCATTGTAGTAATGTTTGCGTTTTTAAATTCATAGGTAATTCTTTATAATTTTTATTTGCGGTGATATATTTTCCTCTTAGGGTTTCGTTATGATCGATGATGTTCCTTACTTTTCTAAGCAGATGAAATGATAGCTTTCTTGCGGTGAAGCATTCTTGGTCGAACCATTTTTGACGGTAGTTATTAGATTTTGATGGGGTAGAATTTATGTGTACGACTTCCTTTATAGAGTTGTTTAAAAAACGTATTTTTTTTCTCGTTTCGAAGTTCCAATGTAGTTAAAAGGTAATGTTGATCTGGTTCAGTAACTTTGCTGCGTGAATTTCTTTTGCACTATCTTTCCAGACGAGTTTTGGGGGTAGCGCTATTTCGTATTGATATGTATGTACCCCTTAAAGGAGTTATTTTCATCTCTTTCACAATCATTTGAATAAATCCAAAACCTTTAAAGAGGTGAACATTGATTTGATTTATTACAAAACAAAACAGGTACAAAATTTTAAACCGCATTATTTTTATTTAGAATTTGAGAACCTTTAATAAAATGGATTTTAATGTAATATTAAGTTTGCTAGTACCTTTAATTAAAAGAAAAGAAATATTGGGGAAAGTACGATAACTCAAGCGACAAAGTTTAATGACGGATTTGTATAGAACAGTTAAAAACAAGCATTTTTTACTATGGGAGGGGGATCTATCTCCCCCTGTTTAGGCGGTAGGGACGATTTAAAAAAATATGTACGTTAAATGGAAAAAAGAGGCTGGGGTGACCCACACTGATAACTTCCCATCCCGTCTGTCGATTTGTCTTGTTTAAGTTTGTATGTTTTCGTGTTTTGTTAAAAAAGTTGCCACTTGAACTATTTTTAAAAAATTAAAAATTACCAACAATATTTTGCGTACAACGAAATATTTTGATTTCGAAATCTATTTTTGTTAACGAAAATCAATTTTTTAACAACTTTTGTCAATTCGATTTTTTTCAAAATTTTACTGAATGTTGAAAACAATATTTTTTGAAAGATAAAATAAGTTTGAAGCCTGAATTTCAAGTTTTTGAAAAGATATATGAGTCGAAATTCAATTTTTACCAACTTTGAGTAATGTTTTTTTTAGGTTTTTATTTTTTATAAAAAAAAAAACTGTCAATAAGATTTTTCTCAAAATCTTATCGGATGTCAAAAACATTATTCTTCGTTGCACAAAATTGTTTTGGAGATGATATCATATTTTAGTCGTAAAATTTTCGAGGTGACAATTTTTTTTTAATGTTTTTTATTTATAAAAAAACCGTTAATTGAATTTTTTTCCAAAAATATAATTGTTTTGTATCACGTTACAATATATAATATAAAATTTAATTCAAGTCTTTAGCATCATTGGTTCATGAGATATTTAGGTTTAACCAAAATGTTCACCTTTTTTTTAAACTGCTATGGTAAAAAAACCACCCTCGCAATTTTCTTGAGAGCCCTTTATGCATCTTTCAGCCTTATTATCTGTATAACAAAATTTATTTGAAGTCGATATCTCTTCTGGTTCTTGAGCTATGGACGACGAAAAAAACTTCGCAAACGTACGGACGTACGGACATACGGTCGTACGGACGTACGGAGGTACGGACGTACGAACGTACGTACACACGCACGGGCACGAGTACGATAACTTTGGCGCCAAGATATAATAACGGTTTTTGGTAGAGGGTCTTAATACAAGCATTTTTTACTATGGGAGGGGGGTCTATCTCCCCCCTTTAGGCGGGAGGGGCAATTTAAAAAAGTTATTATTTAAAATGGAAAAAAATAATTAAAAAATAACGGTGATACTTACAATTAAGTTGTATACATTTTTTTAAAGCCAACATTCTGTTCTATTAGCCAGTTTTTAAATCAAGTCAAAACTATGCGTAGTTTTTGAAAAATTTAATTTTAAACTCAAAATTTGAGTAAAAAAAGTTAAAAAAAAGGTTTAAAGTGTAATTTTTCAATACTTCAAGATTATCTACCATTGTTTTTATTTCAGAATTTATTGCTCTTATTTGTTTTTGATCAAAAACTGAAAACTACATGATTTTATGTCTATTAGTTTTTGAGAAAATTGAAAATAACCACAATTACTATTTTAATTTTTTTTGCTTGAGTGGTCTTATTTTGATAGTAATAATATTATTTGCGTATGCGTAATGCGTGTTTGGGTGTATGCAACAGTAAGGTGTGTGCGAGTTTGGGTGTATGCAACAGTGGGATCTGTAAGGGGGGGCATGCTGCAACCCCCCTGCTTGGGCACACTATATGATTTGGGCTGGGTGCAAGTTGGAGTGTGTGCAAGGTGGGGAGGGTGCAAGGTGCGGTGGGTGCAAGATGGGGTGAATGCAAGGTTTCTTTTGCATTTAAATAAGCTGGATTTAAGAAAATTTAATTCACCCTAGGTATATCTTAATCCATATTCGATTATTATTATCAAAATAAGACTACGTTAATACTTAAGCAAGGAAAAAGTAATTTAATTAAAATATTTTTTGTTGGTAATTTTCAATTTTCTCAAGAACTAGAAGACATCAAGTCATCTAGTTTTCAGTTTTTGATCCAAAACAAATAAGAGCAATGAATTATAAAAAAAAATAGTAGATAATCTGAAAGTTTTAAAAAATTACACTTTAAACCTTTTTTTTTAACTTTTTTTTTGCACAAATTTTGACTTTAAAACAATTTTTTTCAAAAACTATGCATAGTTTTGACTTGATTTAAAAACAAGCTAATAGACAAAAGTGTTGGCTTTAAAAAAAGGTATAATACTTAATTATAAGTATTACCGTTATTTTTTAATTATTTTTTTTCCATTTAATGTACATATTATTTTAAACTGCCCCTACCGCCTAAACGGGGGGAGATAGACCCCCTCTCCCATACTAAAAAATGCTTGTTTTTAACTGTTCTATACAAATCCGTCATTAAACTTTGTCGCCAAAGTTATCGTGCTCTCCCCCACGCACGCACATACATATTTCTAAAAATCTTTTATTTTGACTCTAGGGACCTTGAAACGTCGAGAAATGTCAAATTTTCAATTCGACAAATCGGACCCATTACAATAACTTCCTATGGGAAGTTAATAATTAAAAAATATTGGTAATACTTACAACTTAATTTTATAAATTTTTTTTTAAGCCAACACTTTCGTCTATTAGCTTGTTTTTAAATTAATTCAAAACTAGCTATGCATAGTTTTTGAAAAAACTTGTTTTTAACTCAAAATTTGTGCAAAAAAAAGTTAAAAAATAGGTTTAAAGTGTAATTTTTCAAAACTTTAAGATTGTCTACTATTGTTTTTTTTAGAATTCATTGCTCTTATTTGTTTTTAATCAAAAACTGAAAACTAGATGATTTTATGTCTTCTAGTTTTTGAGAAATTTTTTTAACTTTTTTTGTTAAAAATTAAATTTTACTACGCATAGTTTTAATTTGATTTAAAAACTGGCTAATAGAACATAATTTTGGCTTTAAAAAAATGTATAAAACTTAATTGTAAGTATTGCCGTTATTTTTTAATTATTCTTTTTTCCATTTTAAATAATATTTTTTTTTTTAATTGCCCCTCCCGCCTAAACGGTTGGAGATAGACCCTCCCCTACCATAGTAAAAAATGCTTGTTTTTAACTGTTTTTAAGAAATCCGTTATAATTATAATATCTTGTCACCTGAGTTATCGTACTCTTGCCGAAATATTTGACAAAATAATTAAATATTATAAAAACATTTTTTTTATTGTCAAAATAGTCAAACTAAAACTGCTCCAAAAAAGATAAAAAAAACATAGGTACTATGGGTAGTCTTTAGCTTTACACCATTTGTAATACTAATAATCGATAAATAAAATTTCGCGTTATTTTTTGGGACATCCTTAAATGAGAGGTAGTACCCGTAGCGTTATGGTTAGTGCGTTGGACTGTCAACCAGTTTTGGTGGCTTCAATCGGCACTTGATAGTGGGTAGTCGGGATGGGGTTTAAAGCCTTGGCCGGCTTACATACTTGTTTTATAGTTTTAGGGTTTAGTTTTAAGTAGAATAGGCATGGTGGCATAAAAAAAAAACATACAAAAAAAAAATACAAAAAATACAAAACAGGAAAAATACAAAAAAAAAAAAACAAAAAAAAAAACAAAAAAAAAAATTTAAAAAAAATATGGAATAATCAATATTAAAAAAAAAAAAATTTAAAAAAAGACAAAATATGAAAAACAAAAAACGTTAGATAGTTAGATTTGCTGCTGTGGTTGTTCTAGTTTTAAGTAGTTTATAGGTAGAATAGGTAGTTTTAGTTAGCTTTAAGTTTTATATTAAGGACCTTATTTTAAGTAGTTTTTAAGTAAAATAAAAAAGGATATTGACATTAGTTTTTTCTAAATTTTCTAATGAAGACAAAAATAAATAAAATGAATTGAAGTTAAATAGATCTTAGGGCCGAAAGGCATTAGCATTAAGTATTATTGTTTAACTTAGAGTGTCCGTATGGGACCAGTAAGTTAGTTGTAAGTTATAGATAATTAGGCTAGTTTTATGAATTTTTGTCTAGCTTTAAGATAGTCTTAAGAATGAATTAATAAAAATGAATTTAAAAAAAAAAAAAAAAAAAATGCGTTGGACTGTCATGCAAGGGGTCTTGGGTTCAATCCCTGCCTGTGCCACCTAACTTTTTTCACGGGTACTGCCTCTTGCGAGGAATTGACAAATCATCCATGAGTAATTCTTGCCATGAAAAGTGCTTTCTCAAACTAGCCGTTCGGATTCGGCATATAAACTGGAGGTCCCTTCCATCTCTGACAACATTACTCCACACAGGGATGGTTGAGAGTTGTAAGTCACTAGGCCCTGGTCCTTCATGGACTGTTGCGCCACCTAATTTATTTATTTATCCTTAAATGAGAAAATCTAAATAAAAATTACATCTCTCTATCGTCTTTATCGTCAACTTTCTAAAAATCATAGTTAAAATATTTTCATACGCCAACAACAAATGTTAACCTAATTTTCTAGAAGCTTGCACTTATCTTTAAATAGAACCGCAAACTTTTTAACCTCGATCTTCTATGTGACATTTACGAATTACGAGTGAGTGCCCGCTCCCGTCGCGTCGTAAAAGTCATAATGTTGTGTCAAATTATGTTTTATAGTAAGCCCTCATGATGACGGGTGACATTGTAGTGTAATTTATTTTTTTCATTCTAGACAAAATACAAATTAAGAAACCCTAATTTCTCTCAAACTAAAATAAATTGCTTCCTTCGTATACTTTGTACTTCGTATACACTACACACCCCTACCCTCATAATATGTCATATGCTCTCAAAAATGAAGGACCTTTGCTTTTGTATATAAATAATTTTGTATAGAACACAAAAGTAACAAACGATGATGCCAGCAACATATTGTTTTGTTATATGAAAACCCTCTGGATGTCTCTTTGATGGTCTTAAAAGAAATTCACGACGCGACGACGAATAAGAGGTCCACCATCATAATCATTATTTTGTAATTAACTAAATTATTTTATTATTAACTAGAAAATCATTTTTATCTCACGTTTTTCTGTGCTTCGTTATAATTTTGATTTTTATTCTTTTTATTTTTCCATCTCATCTTCATGGTTGCTGCAACTTGAAACCGCACATTTTTACACTTTTATAATCTAGTTGCATGAAAGTGTTGTTGGTAGGTAAAGGTATTTAGGATATAGGACTTAAGAGTGAGTCTTTTAGAATATATGAAGGATTAAAAAACTAACCATCATCACAATAAAAGTAAAGTGAAGATGAACAACAACAACAAAAAAAGAAGAAAAACTTAATCCTTAAGGTACATAGATAAGATAGATACCTATCTAGATCTAAAAAGGATGAAAATATTTCATGTGATATCAGAGTCAGAGCCACCACTACCACCACCCTGTGCCTGTCTAGTGCAGAAGAATGAAGAAAAAATGTCGATGTTGATGCCGATGTCGATGCCGATGCCAAGAAGCCTTGAGTTTTGTATTCTGCATATTTGTTCCTTTTTCTTCTATTTTTGTTGTTGTTTTTGTTTTGCTCCAAATTGCATAAGGGGATACAATAACTTTTTTTTATTTTGTCTGTTTTTTTTCTTTTCCTTGTTCATATTTTATTCTGCGTATTCGTATTTAATGTTCTGTTCTTTTTCGTCTTCTTCTTCTTCGTCCAGTCCATACTAGGCACGTCGCGTCGTCATCGTTGTCTGCGTCTATAGCTACTCCCAAACACCGAGAACAGCTGGATACGAGAAATCCTTAAGATGCACATCATGTTCTGGAACTAAATCTTTTCGCTTCATTTTTAAATCACATTCAGGAAATCTTGCCATAGACAATGTGCTTTCTATTGCTGTTGTTAGATTCGTTGTTAATTGATAAGAGAGTGTTTGATATCCTGAATCCTTAAGCTACACATCACGAAAAACAAAAAAAGAAAACTAAGACTCAAAACATTAAGACCATTATCAAGGATATCTCTCTCCGTCTCTCTGGTATTCTAACGAGAACCTTGGATTATGTGGGATTTTGGGGGCAGAGCAGACCTATGTATATATGAAGAAAATCCTGATTCCCTGTGGGGAAGCCTCCATATACTCTACATACTCAAACATGTACGTATAAGGAATTTTATTTCGGCTACAAAACTTATGGTGACAAGTGACAGAGGTCTTAAGCTTTTGTATTGTTTTTCTTATTAAGAAGATCCTTTAACGACTTGACATGACGTATTAAACTAAGAAGAAGTAATGGTGTAAGTTATGTTTGTGGTATAGTCAGCATGTTATCGAATATCTAACTATCCATAAAAGACTTTTTCAATATAATGATTTTAATCCTCTCTACCTAGATTCTTGTGGATGAAATGATGTGATATGCACTGAAACGGAAACAATATCATGGATTCATGATGAACATCATGGCCTCTACTAAAGAGTAGGTTTATTTTGTGAATTATTTATGTGCGTCTGACTACGTATTTGTTTAATTTCAAGAAAAAAAAGGTCTAACTTTAGTTAGACCTCTTGATCTTGAAACCTACCTAAATGTTTTTTTTTTCCGACAGTTTCTAACAAAGTTCATTTGCAATTTTCTTTAAATGTCCTAAACAAGAATTATTAAGTATTTTGCCTTTAAGCTGAAACGCAGCTACATATACATGTATGTTAATTAATTATATTCAAACTTTTTGACAGCTGTCACTTTATTATGCTCAGTTTGGTTTAACATTTCAAAATGAATAGACTTACTCCTTAACAACGTTTGCAAATCGTGCAAATTTATTTGCTAAAAAAGAGGCTGGGATGCGACCCACACTGATAACTTCCCATCCCGTCTGTCGATTTGTCTTGCTTAAAAGTTTGTCTATATGTATCAATTTTTACCAAATTTTTGTAGATTTTATTTTTTTATGAAAAAACGGACTGTTGGATTTTTATATCGAATGATATATGAATATCGAAAACAATATTTTCTGTGAAATAAAATAAGTTTGAAGCCAATATTTGTAATTTTTGAAAAGCTATTTGAGTCGAAAGTAAATTTTTATCAAGTTTTAGTATTGTTTTTTTTTTTTAGGTTTTTATTTTTTGTAAAAAAAACTGTCAGTTCGATTTTTCACAAAATTTTATCGAATGTTGAAAACAATATTTCTTATAAGTTAAAATTAGTTAGAAGCCATTATCTCACATTTTTGAAAAGATATTTGAGTCAAAAATCAATTTTTATCAACTTTTGTTAATTTTTTTTTAGGTTTTTAATTTTTTGTACAAAAGCTGTCAATTCGATTTTTTTCAAAATTTTACTGAATGTTGACAACAATATTTTTTGAAAGATTAAAGTAGTTTAAAGCCAATATCTCTAAGTTTTGAAAAGATATTTAAGTCGAAAATCAATTTTTACCAACTTTTATTAATTTTTTTTAGGTTTTTATTTTTTTTTTTTTAAACTGTCAATTCGATTTTTCTCAACATTTTTCAGAATGTTGAAAACAATATTTCTTATAATATTAAAAAAAGTTTGAAGCCTTAATCTCAAGTTTTTGAAAAGATATTTGCGTCGAAATTCAATTTTTACCAACAATGAGTAAATTTTTTTTAGGATTTTATTTTTTATAAAAAAAACTGTCAATTAGATTTTTCTCAAAATTTTATCAGATGTCAAAAATATTATTTTTAGTTGCACAAAATTGTTTTGGAGATGAAATCATATTTTGGTCGTACAATTTTCGAGGTGACAAATTTTTTTTTCAGTTTTTTTGATTTATAAAAAAACCGTTAATTTGATTTTTTTCCAAAAATATAATTGTTTTGTATTACGTTACAATATATATTATAAAATTTAATTCAAGTCTCTAGCATTTTTGGTTCCAAATTTTCACCTTTTTTTTAAACTGCTATGGTAAAAAAAACCACCCACGCAATTTTCTTGAGAGCCCTTTCTGCATCTTTCTGCCTTATTATCTGTATAACAAAATTTATTTGAAGTCGATATCTCTTCTGGTTCTTGAGCTATGGACGACGAAAAAAACGTCGCGAACGTACAGACGAACGGACGTACGAACGTACGTACACACGCACGCACAGACATCTTTCTAAAAATCTTTTATTTCGACTCTAGGGACCTTGAATCGTCGAGAAATGTCAAAATTTGCAATTTGACAAATCGAACCCATTACAATGACTTCCTATGGGAAGTTAATAATTGTTCGGTTTGCGTGACGTTTGCAATGATCGTGCGATTTAACACCGCTGTTAAATTGCATTTTTGAGTTATGTAAAATTGCATGTCTATGCAGATAAGCCCAAGACAATTAACGCCTTGGAAGATAATATTTGGCACTTTATTGCAAACATTATGGCCCAAAATATAGCATTAAATTATATACATATGTTTTGTTTCTTATTGAAAAAACCACACCTCTAAAAAAACACCCTTTATGTGTAAATGATCATTAGTATTAAGTGCAAATTATAACATTTGATTTTTGACAAAACTTCAAACTTAAAAATTGAAATAGAAAAATATAAATTCAAGGCTATGATATCATGAAACCAGTTCGTCTGAAGACAATTTTTAATTAGACCTTTTTTGTTCAACATTTGATATTGTACAAAAATGTGTAAACATAACAGTTTTTGCTTAAATTTTTACGAATTTTTGACGCAAATATACAGATACAAATTTGTAACTTTAACAATCTTGAACATCATTGTTTTCAATTATTTTGAACAATATTTTTGAGGTTGCATACAAAAGTATAATTACATTGACTTTTTGATCTAGTCTTGGATATTCCATTTATTATTATCTTTATTTTTTCAACGCATAAAGTACAAATGTTTAAATATAAAAGATTAACGAGCATGGCTTAAAAGCCGTCTGCCGATTATATCTAAAATTATTACATTAAAATTTACATTTATACTTTTTAAAAACAGCCAGAAAATTGAAAATGAAAAAGTGTGGAGTATTTTAACATTAAATATAATTTTGCCAGTTAACATAGATATAATTTTAACAAAATATCATTAGAGCTTAAGACCTTATTTTAATCAGATCTAATTAAAACTAATATTTAGAAACTAATATAAATATATTGCAAAAGTTAAATTTTTTAAAAAAAAGGAAAAAATTTAAACTATTTTGTTTAAATTTAAAAGATTGATGAGTTAATCGATTAAAGAGTAATGGTAGATTAAGGAATTCAATATTAACTGAAAGATGGGCTTTTAGTTTAGCTATTTCTGTAAGCGATAGCTTCAGTAACAAACCGGATAAGAACTTTCCACCATTTAGAATTGAGTAACTCTCTTCTGTAGAAAGAAAGCTTTTCCTAAAGTATAAACGTCGAATTTCTTGGAGTATTGGGAATCTTGCTAGGAAAAACGTTTTCGATTTGATTAAGGTTGCAAAGATTACAATTATGATTTATATCAACCCTATGAGGTCTCTAATTTAAGTCTAGCATTTCAGTTCGGATCTTAAATACATCTCGTTAACTGTGAATTCTTTTCGAAAATAATTAGATTCCGCCAAACAATTATTCAGTTTGCTGTATATTGTTCTTGACATGGACTCTTTAGCACGGTTCAGAGAATTTTGAAATATTTTTACGTCATAGAATTCATCCTTCCATGAACCAAAGTTATTCAAGGCTAAATTCAATGTCGTATTATATTTAGTAGCCAATTCTTGCCAATCTTTGAACCGCGCGCGTGTAACAACGCTGAAGTGCAATCATGAGTACTTTTCTTTGAAAATTATTCTCACATCTCTTTAAAACTTTGACAATATAGTCCGCATTTGCCTTAAGGTTTTTTTAAGAAAATTGGAAGTAGTCCAGATTCGACATATTATATTGCATAGTTAGGTGTCTTTAAAGGGACCTTAAATACACATTTGAAGAAATATCTCTGGATAACTTCAAAGTCTTCACATATGTACTTCGAAACCATACACTTCATTAGCAAAACAGAGTGAACTTTTAATTGTTGCATTAAATGCTTTGAACTTTACCATCGGTTCGATACATTTGTGATTAAAAAAACTTGACCAAATGCAGTTAATGGCTGATTTCGCAACTGATGTTTTATCTTTTATATGAGGTCCGATGTTTAAATTTTGTGTTATTGTAAAACCTAAGTATTTAAAATTTTTAACTACCTCTATTCTTTCACCATTAAGGTTCCAAGAACGGTCATTTCTGACATTATGATTATGAGATCTAAAAACCATAATCTTCGACTTTGAAGTATTTATTTGAAGATCCCAAGAGTTACATTACTGGTTAAGTTTGTTAATTTGCAGTTGTAGAATTACCGGATTATCAGTAAGAATGACAAGGTCATCCGCATATAAAAGCACCCTGAAAACATGTCGTTAATAAAAAGTGAGAAGAGCAAAGGACTCAAAATGCAACCTTGCGGGACATCCACTTCTGTCTTAAATTGCTGCGAAGAGATTCTACCATTAGAAACTACCGCTGTTGTATTTGAAAGAAGTTTCTCATATATTCTTAAAAATGTTGTTGATAATCCAACACCTGCTAGTTTGAAAAGTAATAGTTTTCTGTTTAAAGTATCAAAGGCAGCTTTAAAATTTACAAAAAAGCATAGAGATTAGTTTTTTATCCAAAAAACGTTTAGCGACATTAGTTAGAGTACAAATTTGATCAACTGTAGAGAGATTAGCTCGAAACCCAGCCTGAAAACAACTTATTTTGTTGTTTGTTTTAACCCAAGGTACAAGTCTAAGATATAGCATCTGAGTAAACAGTTTTCGTAATGAATTGAGAACAGAGATACCGCTGTAGTTTTCGGGGAGATTAGGATCTCCTTTTTTATAGATCGCTAAAATGGATGACTCTTTGAAACTCTTTGGTACTCGTATGTATTTCTTCGTTGTTGAACGCTCGGTTAAGTAAGAACAATATACGAGTATGTTCTAAAAATTGTTAGCTGGCATTTCTCAAAAACTCGGCTGGGATGCCATCTAAACCCGAAGCCTTATTTCTAAGACAAAAAGTAGTTCTGGCATTGAGAACGGAGTGTCTAATTCTTCGATGTAAATAAAAAGTAACGCAAAACATATGTAAGATTGGTTGGGATTAACTTTTGTAAGTTTTTCGAAATATGAGTCCATAATGTCGATACTGATTGGAAAAACATTCGATCTGTTTCGGTTACCTAAAATTCGTACATTTTTCCAGAATTCTTTAGCGTCCCTGCATTGAATCATATTAAGAGCTATTTTTTGCACATATTGTTGTTTTTTATAGAGGCATAGGTTTTTATAAGTATTATTCCATTGGCTAAGTAGATCATTTAATTTATATTTGTCAAAATGACAACTTCAAAGTTAAATCAAATTAAATTTGAGAATCTGAAGTTTTTGACAGATTAACGCTTCATTACATCAACAAATTAATCACTTTTCATCTGTCAGTTTTACAGATGTGGTTTTTGATTTATAAAATTGTGGAATTTGTTTTCAAAATATTGAAGAAACAGTTTAAAATGAATAAGTTGGTAGATCAAGCTCATTTACCTTCTTAAGTACATCAAGTAAAAACTACATAAGAAGCTGAGCTGCGACTTGCACTTATTAACTTTCTATTGGTACCAAATTGTCATTTAAATAACATTGAAGTTGAAGGTGTTTTCTGTAGTGTTCTTTTAATGTTTTTATTTTAAATGAAAAGATACCTAATGTATGTCAGTTGGATTTTTCTATCAGACGTTATTTTTCGTTGCATGAAATTGTTTTAAAGTACATATGTATGTATACATATATGTAATATCATTTTTTGTTCGTTAAATATAAAAGCTAATACTTTTGTTTTTCCGTTTTTTTTTTTAATACAAAAATGTAAGTTGATTTTTCTTTAATTTATAATAATTCTGTATGACTTAATTGTGTGTAAGTCAATTTTAAATTGAAGACGATAACGTTATTGGTACCTAGTAGAGATATTTAGGGTCAGCCAAATATTCTATTTAACCTTTTCTTAAAGGTCTACAACAAGAAACCACTACAGACAGACGTACGAACGAATGGGATGTTTAAAAAAGAAAAATTGACAGGTGTCTTTTCTTTACATAAGAAGGGAGGCAAGGAAAAAATAGTTTTCAATTGGGCACGAAAATAAATCAATTTTTGTATTGAAAATCAAATTCATCAAAATGGAAAATCGCATGAGTATTATTTCTTCTCAAATTGTGGTATTATTGAGCTCTCATTGTCGGCGGCCAGACTGTGGTGAAAAAATAACAAATTCCTTCCAAAACAAAAACCGTGTTTGTCCAAATTCGTTAAGTTGTTTTTATTTTCTAAAAATAACAATTTAGATTTTAAAGAAAAAAAAAGAAAAAAAGAAATTATAAGAAAACTTTGTGTTAGCGCGTTGACAGTACATAGGTTAGGTTAGGTTGAGGGGCTGACAGTTGGTGTCTTAACCGTCACACTTAGATCAATACAGATCCATTGTGATACCCGTGAGTATTGATACTCAAGCTAATAAGAAAAAACCTATGTGTTCAGTTAGTCAAGCCATTTAGAGGCTTTGACGAAGTTCAGAATGTTAGTACCTGGCGTACTAGAGAGTTCTTTTAAATCCTCAAAGAAAAAGTTGCCAAGCAGTTTCTTCCTTTGATGGGAGAGTGTGGGACAGTGACACAGAAGGTGCGAAGTGTCTTCATGCACCTCCTCGTCACCGCATCCTCTGCATAGATCATCTGAACTGATTCTCATCTTTTTCATATGAAAACCTAACAGATTATGTCCGGTGATTATGCTTACAAGAGATCGAAGTGATCCCTTTTGTAGCTGCATAATTCTTTCCGTTCTTTGTTTGTTAAAACAGGGCCAGATCTTTCTTGTAGTGCCGCAGGTGTCAAGAAGGTTCCACCTTTCATCGGCCTTGATAGTTATTCTTTTTGAGATTTCCTGTTTTAAATAACAGGTAGGGATGCTAACTAGCTGAGCTTGGCTTACGTCAAGCATTGACCCTAATCTTGCTAATTTATCGGCTTTCTCGTTGCCTAGTATATCGCTGTGGCCTGGGACCCAGCAGAGTCTAATATTGTGCTGTGCGCCAAGAAGCTTAAGCTCTTCGCGGCAGCATGAAACAAGCTTTGATTTTACCTCAGTTGCAGTGTCCATTTTAGAGCCATCAGTATAGATATAGCTATTGACGACTCACTGGAGTATGGTATATTATCTATCCATTCCTCTCTGCTTGGGATGGCAGCCTGGAATGGTTTATGAAAATCAAGTTCGGGTATTTTATAGTCTGCTGTAGTACTATGACCCATAACTTTATGAAGGATCTGGGCATGTCCTATGGAACTGTTTATCCAGACTTTAGTTTGACTAAGGCCGCGGCCACGCAGTAAGCGGCTGAGCGGCTAAGCGGCAAGCGGCTGAGCGGCAAGCGACTGAGAGGCAACTCTAAGCGACGTATGGCCAGGCACTGAGCCGACTGCTTTTGAGCGATTAGTAGTTAAAGTCGAGATTGCACACACGAAATTAACAACTCAATGTTTACTTTGGCCATCTTTACTTCTTGCCGCTCAGAAAATTAAAACAGGTTTGGTTGCTGAGCGGCGCCGCTTAGCCGCTCAGAATTTTGTTTCGCCGCTCGCTCATTGCGTGGCCGCTTCTATGTGATTTCATATGTTTTATATTTTTTTTCCGCTCAGCCGCTTACTGCGTGGCCGCGGCCTAAGTCTCCGGGCATTTTTGGCCGCAGATTCTTGAACAAAGAGGTCTAGGGGAATCAGATTGAGTATAACTTCCAGTCCCGCAGTTGGAGTGGATCTCATTGCTCCCGTAATGCCAGTGAACGCAAGTCTTTGAATTTTTTTCAAAGTTTTTAGGTTCGTGCTCTTTTCTAAAGCTTTCCACCATACTAAATTACCATAGGTTAGTATTGGTCTAATTATTGCCGAATACATCCATCTGATAATTTTAGGGTTTGGTCCCTAGGTTTTCCCGAAAATTCTATTGCAGGAGTAAAAGGCAATCGATGCCTTTTTGAATCTATCTTTGGTGTTCAGGCCCCAATTTAGTTTTTTATCTAAGATCACACCGAGATACTTTGCGTGATCAGAGATTTTAAGAGGGCAGCCTTCAATTGAAGGAATTTTAAAATCAGGTATTTTGCGATTGTTAGTAAATAGCACTAGTTCTGTTTTAGCTGGATTGACTGTCAGCCCACAGCTCCTAGTCCATTTGCTTACCAACGAGAGGGCGTATTCGGTTTGTTCACTGATAGTGGGTAGGAACTTGCCAGTCGCTAGTAATGCAAGATCATCAGCGTAGGCTATTATCCTTACTCCACTTGATTTCAATTTAGAGAGTATGCTGTTCATGACAAGAACCCAAAGTAGCGGTGAGAGAACCCCACCCTGAGGGGTGCCTCTGGATGTGGTTACTCTTACCCTGACAGTACATACATATGTATGTATATCAATTTCATTTAAATTTTCTTTAATCCGCAATTCACCGATCCAAGATTATTTTTTTCCTTAACATTTCATTTTTAAATCTCTATTTTTTCGCGAAAATACAATAAATATTGTTAAGAAACGCATAAAAAAGAAATCAATCTAGATTTTACTTAAAACTCTGAAAGTTGTTTTTTTTTCAGATAAAAAAAAAATTTGACAGCTTTGAATCATGTTCATAAAACTTTGGACAACCTAATGTTAGCATTTTATTATTGTTTTATTTATTAAAAACGGTCAAAGCCGTGATAGTTCGAGAAAAAAAATAACCAACAAACCTAAATCTGTTGACCGGATCTAATTAATTTGAAATATTAGAAACTCATAAGTCATACGGATTCAGCAAATAATTAAAAGTTGAATAGTCGCTATTTTGTGACTTTAATTTTAAATATAGTAAGGTTTAAAAATGGTTGATTGCTGTTTTCTATTTGTTTGATTTACACGATAAATTTATATTCTGTGGAAATGTTGTGTTAAATCGTTTATAAACGTCAAAACTTAATAAAAAAAACTTTAAAGAAATGTCAGTATCTTTTTGGGCCACTGTCTTTTCTGTTCCCCCAAAATACTATATTTTTGTTGACAGTTTCATTTTCAGTCAACTGCATTCTTTGAATCAAAATTTTGGACAAGAAAACTAGTTAGTTTTTCAAGTGTCATAAATTTCAAACTCGGGACCTTACTGCACTAACCTCTACCTTCAGTTGATCGTGTCGTAAACCATTGTTGTCTACAAAACACTTCTTAGGCAAGCTGCAAATACATATATAACTACTTGTATTTTATAACCTACTTATTTTTGAAACCTTTTACTCAAAACATTAAATGGAATTGTGTAAGAAACAAATACATACATTACAAAGTAATACAGTTAAGCTCTCAGTTCAATAAAAAAAAACCTGGCCAGCTGTCATTTTGACATAAGTGGACTTGACTTAATAGTCAGGGATATCTTTTTTGACTAACTTTCCAGTCATCTTTCAAATTTTTTGACAGTTGGCCAATCAATTCTCATTTCTCGGCTTTTTCAAAGTGTCACTTTTCTTTAGATTTTGACAGATTCGTTAAGTTTCCTAATCGGAATAAAATTTATTATTTTATTTCAAAATTATTTGTGTTTTTGTTTTAAAAATTAATTTTGAGGAAGCGTAGAGTTAGGTATTTGAAAAACTTTACTATCGGCTTGAAGTGCAATCAAATCATTGTTAAATGGAATTTGACTTAGTTCATATGGCCAAAGCGGCCACGATTGCAGACGTGCGTCGAATCGTTGCACCCAATTTTCGATTTTCGATTACTTGGTCACACACAGACGCTTTTTCGATATTGAAAAATAAATTGACAATGACAATTCAATGATAAGTGAAAGATTGCGTTCACAATATAAATTGAAAGTTGCCAAGCCGATATGTCCGCAGTGCAATTTTTTTTTTTTGTGACTAAAATGTCATAATTGTTTAAATGAGGCAAAACTAAGTCCATTGTGAATAACTCTACTCTATCTTTAAAGGAGCTTCAAGTAAATGTATTATTATTTCTATAGACTTCTAGTATAGACTTCAAAATATGATTTTGGCAAGATTTATCTAATTTTGAAATCTAAACGGGATATTATGTAATCTCCTAAGTCCGTCATCAGCTATACGTAAAATGCATTTGAAGTTAAATCACCTAACATTATATCTATACCACAATTCCTACCCTTGCAGTGCAATTTTGAAAAGGAAAACTCTGTCGTTGTCGTATTCATGTAGTCTACGTTCTAGTCGAGTTGTTGGCCCAAAGAAGTTCAAGGGGTGATTTTGAGAGGGAGGTTATGTTTTGGATGTTGGTGTGTTGGTCGGTATGTCTATGCTGCGCCTTAAAAACAAGACAGTGCAGAATAAACTGCTTAAATTTTTAAGTTAGATGCAGAAAATTAAGTTGGTACTTAACTTATACATATCTCTAACTATAGGTACGAGTAGGTACCATATGAAACGCCTTTTGTCTTATCACACAAAGGACGAAGTTTTTTTCATTTTAAGGACAATATCAAGGTAGGAATATAGAAACCTATCATGTACATAAGTAAAGGTATTTACTATAACATAGGTTGTTAGTACATCGAATAATGTCGACTTCCGTCAGTAATAGTTTTTGTTGCCATTCTTTCCGATGCAAAGCTGTTGCATATATGTACATTGTACATAGATACCTTTTACACCACCAGCTTTAGAATGGATGATGTAAAATCGTTCAAACACCCTATACAACTATTTCTCATAATAATCCCACTTTTCCACCCTTTTCTAAGAAGACACCTCATATCAAGGGACATTGAGGACAACATCTAGGAGTTTCGATAACGCCACTCAATTTAATTCCGCCACCGCCGCGCCGACACCGCCGCCGTGGTGCCGCCACCGCTGCCAGGCCACCCACCATTGCCACCTAACCGCCTTTGGGATTGGGAGTTTTATCCTTGGCAATTTTAAAAAATCGATTTAACTTCCATATGGTTGGTTAAAGGGATGTTTTAAGGCTCATTCTCTTTTTCACTCTTCTCTTCTGTGTGTCTTCGCGTTTTATTTTAGATAGATACTTTGGGTGCATTGTATGATTTTTTACAGAAATTTTCGTTGTTTGGTTCATTTTTTGGACCACCCATGACTCATGTAACAGGTTGAACTGAAGACATTCACCATGTCGTGATGTGGATAGAAAAAAAGGCACAAGCTTGCAAAAAAAAACTTCAAAAAGTTCATCGCATTGCTGTCGCGTGAACAGAGCGTTTTCGAAAGTAATATTTCGTTTACTTTGGGTCATAAATCTTTCTATGGTATGGCGTTGTTGCCGTGCGTAACACAAAATTCAGTAAGTTTAGGTATACGCCTAGATATAGGTTTATATAGGAAGCAGATTCATATTTTTTTGTATGATCCCAAATATAGACCATACGGACACATTAAATTTTGAATACTAATCACGTTTTTCAATATTTATAACTACCTATACGTATATTTTATGGAAAACCTATTTTCAGTGAGCTTTTGGCAAACAGATGGGAGTTAAATCACATTCACACTTTTGAAATTTTCGTTTAATTAAATAAATATTAAAACTTTAATTCAAAGTGATTTTTTTGTTCCTATTTCTGTTGCCATATTAACAATGGTAGACGTACTTTAAGGGTTATTTATGAATTTGAAAAAAAAATCGGATATTGGATTTTTAAAAAGCTTTTATAGTCTAATATTTTGTATAAATTTTAATGGGTCCTTAAAAGTTATGGCTATATAATTTGAATCAAAAAATTGTCGCGTTTTTAGTAGATTCCATAACTGCGGATTACAAAAATCTTAAATAAGGGATATTCTAAAGCTTTGGTTTAAAAGACCAGAAATTGTCATTTAAAGACAATTAAAAATGATTGGTTAAAGTTTTACAAAGTCAAAAGAGGTTTTTTAGGTATGTGGGATATTCGCAAAAAGTGTTGACTACTTGTTTGAAAAACATCAAGTTGTTTCCGTAATTGGTCAATTATAGCAAATTTTGAATCAGTATAATTGGAGTGTTTCAAAGGTCATCAGAAAACTTAATCAGCTAATTTTTGGGTTATTCGCAAAAAACCGCTGAGTTTGAGGGAAAGACCTACTTGTTTTAATAATTCTGGTTTCAGTTTGTCAAACATATTTTGTTTGACATTTTTACCATCTCAAATAGTTTCAACAATGGTTAAAATTTTTCAAAGTTATACAAAATATAAACCACCTTATCAGGTATTTGAAAATCGTGCATAAATTGTGAAAAAGTTCAAGATATTCCTTCAGTAGATATTGATGACCAATTCTATATAAATTTATATAGATAATGGTGTTTTAACTTGTAAAGTAATTTTAAAGTTAATTTTATGTGGGATATTCACAAAAAGTGTATACTCATGCTCTAGAAAAGTCAAGAACTTTCATTTAAAAATTATCTATACGAAATTTGTAATTATATTTATAAATTTATTCATGGAATATTTGCAAGAAAGGATTAAAAATGGGATTTTCGTAAAAACAGTTTTAAAAAGGTTAATGGGTTTTAGTTATTGATCAGTTAAACAAACAAATTATATTATCTTATTCATTTACATGGGAAATTCACAAGTAAGAGTTGTAAATGGGATATTCAAAAATAATTGCTTTTTGTTCAAAAATGTCTGCTGATCAGGGCCGGCCCAAGCCAAACTTGCGCCCTGTGCAAGATTTGTAGAAAGCGCCCCTTTTTTATATTTTTTTACACATAAACTGATACACAAGCATAAGCCTTTCCCAGATTACCCGGGAGGTAGACTTTCAATGCGTTTTTTTTTTTTATTGAGGTATCCCCAGGAGGCCTAAACCAAACTAAAACGCAGCGAAGAAATGAGCAGAGGGGAAACTTTTAAACTTGGAAACTTACTTTTCTGGCCTTACATTTTGCAAATTCAGAAAAGAGATCATCAAAGTCTAAAGAATTTAATAATTTCTTTTCAATGGACATTATAGATAAACCTACCAATCTCTCTTGAGTCATGGTTGTCCTAAGATAATTTTTAATAATTTTAAGTTTAGAAAAACTACGTTCTCCTGAAGCTACCGTGACCGGGATTGTATTACGGATTTGGAGAGCAGTCACTAAATTCGGAGCAAAATCTTCAAGGTTTGAACTAAAAAAATAAAATTTAACATATCTAAACTTGAGCTTTGTGGCGTAACAAGCTGGGATATTACGGTTAACTCTTGAAACAATTCTTCTCCATCTAAATATTTAAAACTACTTTATGTTAAAACATTCTGCAAATTAAGGCATGAAGCACGTACATTTTTATTTTTTAAACATTCGCTTATGTTACTCAAAAATGTAAAATTGATACTATACGTCTCAAACCTTTCAAGTATTTGAAAAAAAAAAATTCAACTTTGAATCTTTGTTTCGGCTAATATAGTTTCAGGACATTCATCAGCATAAAGTATTTTTCTCCGTTGAGATCGCAATGATGAAGCTACAAGAAACATATTTGGTATTTCTAGGGAACTAGCAATACGCTCGGTTAATTGAACATACCTACTCATTAAATTTTTCATCGGAACGCATTAAAATCAAACTGTTTTTTGTATTTTCTAAAACTGTTATGCCAGTTGACAGATTAACGGACGGACTTTGCAAATATTTACTAGTTTAATTTATATTTTCTAAAATATCAAACCAAATTAGCAGGCAGCAAATAAATGTAAAATCAAAAATTTTATTTCCTAACGATTCTGCAATGTTTTTTGCCTCTAGATTTCTTAATTCTATAGGGCTTCATATATTTCTTGAACTTGAAAAAAAGTTAAACAAACATTGAATTGTATCGAAAATTTTAACTGCATAAAATGAGAACCGAGCAGCATCATTAACCACTAAATTTAAGGAATGCGGGCAACATGGAACCAAAAATGCTCTTGGTTCCAGCGTTCGAATTCGATTCTGAACACCCGCTTCTTTTCCTTCCATATTCGAACCATTATCATAACTTTGGCTTTGACAGTTACTTATTAAAATTTCATTTAATTCAAGCTTGTCTAAAATCAACTGAGTCAGTCACATTACGGTCTTGTCACAAAATACGTCACTTCTATTAAAAACTGATAGCTATTTATTTAATATTAATTAACCAACAAAGCGAAAAAACAATCGAAACAATCTGCTTTCTGCACCAGACTAGATATACATTAAAAGTAGCCGTTACAACAGTCATTAACTTTCAAAAAA
Organism: Eupeodes latifasciatus; assembly: GCA_920104205.1. Classification (NCBI taxonomy): domain Eukaryota; kingdom Metazoa; phylum Arthropoda; class Insecta; order Diptera; family Syrphidae; genus Eupeodes; species Eupeodes latifasciatus. The sequence goes on from OV049924.1 coordinate 57,648,255, forward strand.
AAAATTGCCTGTGCAAGAACAATTCGACTCCACATAGAATCATCCCTCTTTAACTTTTAAGCTCTATGCTCCTTTTCCATTCTATTAAAAATTTCATCTCCTGTAATCAGGCACTTAACTCTTACACAGTGTGCAAGTGCAATAAGAAAACCTGCACGCTCTGACCCATATGATTCCGTATGAATAAGTTTTTTTTAAATATCTCCCATGTTAGTTTCGATACTCAGTGTGCAAAAAAGAAAACTTGCACATCAATTGACCATACCTACATACCTACATACCTAATTTCCAAATATTTCACCCTGTTCATACAAGAGAAAAAATCTCAAAACAAAAAAGTTCCATGCCACCTCATATGTGCAAGATATAAAGGGTGTCCCAAAATTAACGCAAGATTTGAATTTCTGGAATTGCTGATACATTAGCATTTTCTAACATTGACGAAGCAGTTTCAACTTTTTATAAGATCCTTAATTATTGTTTAGAAAAAAATGTACCCTTAAAGAAATCAAGAAATACAAACTTTAGCCATCCTTGGTACACGAAAGAATTGCGTTCACTGCGTAACAAAAGAAATAAGGCATGGAAAACGTATCTTAAAACTCTGTCTCCAATCAACTTCTCTTTTTATGTCCAACTCTTTAACCAATTTAAGTCTCTTTCTAATTTTTTATATGCTTGTTATGTTACTGATATGGGATCCTCTTTGAAAGAGAATCCTAAAAAATTTTGGAATTTTGTAAACTTAAAGAAAAAATCAGATGGCTTTCCAGTTAACTTCACTTACAAGAACCTTTCGTTAGATAAAACTGTTGATATCTGTAACGCTTTCGCGACAAATTTCCGAGAGTCATTTGTTAATAGCCCTCAAGAAGTTGATGAAGTATATTTTCATAATCTTCACTCCTTTTCACAAACTAGCTGTAGTCACATCCCTGTGCTACAGAGTACGGTCCTTGATCTTTTAGCCGCGTTGAATGATGACTGCTCAGCCGGCCCCGATGGTATTCCCCCGATAGTATTAAAAAAGTGTAGTAATGCTTTAGTTGAACCCCTTACGTTCTTATTTAAACTTTCTCTAAAAACAGGCAAATTTCCCAATATATGGAAGGAGTCATTTCTAACACCAATTTTCAAGAAAGGTAACAAGGCGGATATAAGCAACTACAGGCCCATTGCAAAGCTTTCTTGCATTCCGAAAGTGTTTGAACAAGTTGTATGTGAAAGTGTAGCATTTTTTAGTAAGAATCTCATTTGCGAACAGCAACATGGTTTTGTGAAAAAAAGATCAACCGTTACTAATCTCCTCACATTCTCAAACATATGTTCAAACGCTTTAGAACAAGGTTATGAAGTTGACTGTATATACACTGACTTTTCCAAAGCTTTTGACCAACTTAGCCACGGAATTATTTTATTTAAACTTAAAGCTCTTGGTTTTCCACCATTTTTCTTAGCTTGGATCAAATCATACCTTGAAAACAGATCCTATGAGGTAAAATTTAGAAATTGTCTTTCTGAACCTTTTGTTGCTCAATCTGGTGTTCCCCAGGGAAGCCATCTTGGCCCTTTTCTGTTTATCCTGTCTATTAACGATGTATCGTCATGTCTACGCTCAAGTGAAGTACTCATTTTTGCTGACGACATGAAGATTTTTAAAATAATAAAGTCCACCCATGATCGTATTCTTTTACAAGCCGACATTGATAGTTTCACATTTTGGTGTGGGAAAAATAGCCTTTCACTCAACCCTTTAAAATGCCAGACGATAACTTTTACTAAAAAACGAATCGGTAGTGTATTTGATTATTGTATATCACAGCAAAAACTCTTTCGCGTCTCCACATTTAAAGATTTAGGTGTTCATTTCTGTTCCAACTTAGAATTTACACATCACATTAATTTGATTGTTAATAAAGCAAGTTCTATGCTTGGTTTTATAAAACGCTGGGCAAAGGAGTTCAATGATCCATATGTTACTCTTTCTTTGTATAATTGCCATGTTCGTCCTCATCTTGAATATGCTTCGCAGGTACGGACTCCCTATTACGAAATTCATAGAAAACGTATCGAATCAATTCAACATAACTTCATTCGCTTTGCCCTAAAGGGTCTTCCTTGGGATGATCCTTATGATCTGCCTCCCTATGAGCATCGTATTCTGCTTCTTCAAATGCAATCTCTTCATCAAAGGCGTGTTAATAATGACTTAGTATTTTTTCATCAACTCATTAATGGTGAAATTGATGCACCTTATTTGCTATCTTGTGTACATTTGAATTACCGAGGCGGAACTCATCACCTGCGTACATTTGATTTTATACATATTGACTTCCATAGAACTAACTATGGAAAGAATAAAGCTTTAAGTCGAATGAGCATTTTATATAACTTAAACTGTTCATTGATAGATTTAAATTTGAATAAGGTGGGATTAAAATCATTGTTTAGAACCAGTGCTCCACTATCGTAAACGTTCTCATTTTATTTTTTGTTCTGTAATAGTTAAATGTTAATCATGTTTTGTATTTTGTGCGTGTGTTAGGCTATAATTGTATTATTTGTTTACTAACAACTAACACATGCACTTATGATGAGCCTCTGATCGTAGTTTGACGCTTGCTATAAGCTTACTACTTTCTGAAATTCTGAAGTGTAAATAGAAAACGCCGTTTTTAGTCTTTTGATAGTTATATTTTTATTGACTCGTAAAGTACATAGGATAGGGTTATGTATGGAATAACACATCGGACAAATGGCCTCCACGGCTTTGCATGCACATGCGCACTCTTTTGTTGAAATTTTCCATGACCATTCTGCATAAATGTGGCTGAATTTCGTTAATGCAGCGTTAAATCTCCTCCTTTAATGCACGGGTGGTTGTGGGCTTGTTGACATAGACTTGTGATTTCAAATAACCCCATAAAAAGAAGTCTAATGGTGTTAAATCACACGATCTAGGAGGCCAATTTTGATCACCGAAACGAGAGAGTACACGACCTGGAAATGTCTCATGCAGTAATTGAATTGTTTCACGGGCTGTATGACATGTGGCACCGTCTTGTTGAAACCACATATTGGACACATCAATATCATCCAATTTTGGCAGAAAGAACTGTGTAATCATGTCGCGATATCGAGCACCAGTAACAGTCACTGCTTGACCAGCATCATTTTCAAAAAAATATGGCCCAATTATGCCTCCAGCCCAAAATCCACACCATACAGTCACGCGTTGTGGATGCATTTGTTTTTCGACAATCACATGTGGGTTCTCCGAACCCCAAATGCGGCAATTTTGGCGATTGACAAAGCCATCAAGATGAAAATGTGCTTCATCGCTTAAAACACTATTCCGACCATATTTTGTATGAAATTTTCGAACTGCAGCCGCCAAGCTTTCACTATTTTTGAAATATTCTTTAATAATGAAGACACGTTGTTCTATCGTGTAACGCTCCATTTTTAATAACCCTATACTGTTAGCTGTCAAATTGCTTTTTTTTCAGGGTTGCCAACACTTCACTGCACAAATGGCGGCAAATTCAAATCTTGCGTTAATTTTGGGACACCCTTTAGTTATGTCACAGACATACACCACTACCGTCCCTACAATATCACTTAACGTGATGGACGGATATAGCCATTGAGCTATCGGCGCCGTCTAATATAAACAATAACTTCCGTCAATGACCATTGACATAAATCTTAACACATAAAAATTCTTCCCAGCGAGTAACATAAACATTTACTCGCTGTAAACATAAATGTGCTGACTCGCACATCTTATCGATTGTGTCACCATCATTCCCGTTAGATCATGTATTGATCGTATTCCAGAATAATGGAATGGGGATGATCGGTTAATTATAAATAAGACTGCAACAGTCGATGAGCAGTTCACTTCACTTCATTCTATCACTTCGTATAGCCTATGGTTTCCCCCGACCCACGGTAAGGGACCAGAAGCTTTAATAAAGATTCAAAATTAATGTTATTATAAATTGTTTTCCGGAATAAAGAAAAACTTAGAAATTAAATAAAGGTTTTTTAAAAAGAAATAAAATCGTGTTCGTGTTTTATTAAAACTCCCAAGTTGAAGGGGAGTATAAATGTGTTTTTTTGCCTTAGCGGGTAAAGAGGCATATAACTATATATTTCATGCACACCGAGTCCCAAAATTAACATAGAGAGTATGACGAAGTAAAATACTTATTCATATCGAATCGTATGGGCTAGTACGTGCAGGTTTTGTATCACGCACCGTACCTGAATGTGAGTTCTCATCTACAAAAAAAAAAAAAAACAACAAAAAAAATGCCTCAGAAAAAAGAGAGCAGATAGGTTGCTGTGCTACCTTCTACTACAAATCAAAGACACTCCATATATATATATGTATATATATATATATGGAGTGTTTTTTTGTTGTTTTATTTTGTAGATGAGAACTCACATTCAGGTACGGTGCGTGAATGCGTGATATAAAACCTGCACGTTCTAGCACATACGATTCGATATGAATAAGTATTTTGCTTCGTCATACTCTCTATGTTAATTTTGGGACTCGGTGTGCATGAAATATATCTTGCACATATGAGGTAGCATGGAACTTTTTTGTGTTGAGATTTTTTCGTTTTTTCCCTTGCATGGAACTTTTTTGTGTTGAGATTTTTTCTTTTTTTCTCTTGTATGAACAGGGTGAATGGTGAAATATTTGGAAATGAGGTAGGTAGGATTTTTAGTTCTGCGATATCTTGAGTTAAATTTTCATTGAATGCAACAATGAAATTGATGTTAGTTAGTGCGCAAGAGATAACTTAGGACAGTTGTGATGGGATGGATGTTTTTTTGAGATTATTTTAAGAATGTTTGTGATTCAAAAAATGGCAAATAGTAGTACATATTTGTTTGCGCAAGATCAGATTACATTTTCTTGCTCCTGGCAATGCGCCCCCAGAATTCTGCGCCCTGTGCATTTGCACATCTTGCACATATGCTTTGTCCGGCCCTGCTGCTGATGGTTAAATTATCATAAAAATATACCATTTTAAGTACGGGTTATTCGAAAAGATTTAGAACGAAAGTTGATTCGCATTAAAGTAAAAAAATCAAATACATATTTTTTTTTTCATTTATTCGTTGTAGTTTGTAAAAATTATAAAAGATATGGAGCATTACATTTATCCGGGATTTTTGGGTACAAAATCAGTAATCGGTCAAAAATTTAGAGATATCAAAGCACTTTATATTTGGGATATTCAAAACAGGTGTAGCATTAAGCCGATAGGATCAACTTATTTAAATTCAGTAATTTTTAAATCACTTGTTAAGTTTTAAAAAATGTCATCAGGATTCGTAAATAAATTTTCAGTGGGATATTCACATGAAATGTCCATTGATTTTCAAAAACAAAATTTGATTTGATACTGTTATTGGCTAATCATGAATATTTGTTCAGAATGGTTAAAAACCACTAGTTTATATACTTAAAGCCTTTTTGGACCAATTGCTTACCTATGACTGAATTTTTGGAAAAAATGTATTTTTCGAATATCCCACCATCTATTTTGGAGCTTACAAATTCCTTCAAAGAGGTCTCTAAAAGTCCAGTCTGTTCTTCAAACTTTCCTAAAAGCCCATCACTTCTGACGAAGCTTCACTTTGGACTCAAAATTTATTCTGAAACCCTAGTTGACTATGCGGTTGGTAAAGTACATACGACCTTATACCTAGTCATACTGAATTTATTTTCTTCTCTCTCCAAATATGGCTAAGGCCATACAATTATGGTTGCATTCAAAATTCCATTCATCGATTTAAAATTATTAGATTTTTATTTGGTTGGTAGAAAAGCGGCTGGCCAAGCGGGTGAGCGACGACGATATTGGTTTGGCAGAGTAGAGTAGGTGGCACATTCCACCATCACTTCACCGCCGCCGCCCGCACCGCTTCTATTTGAAACTAATAAATCGGTTTCACAATTACGTGACCTATGAATTTTGCATATCAGAATTCTCTTATAGTACGATGGGATAGGGGGTGTTTGGGCGGTTGTAGAGGTAAATATTAGTACATATATATGTACTTGCTAGTTCGCGTATTTTGTTAGTCGTACTTTAATATTTTACATAACATAACTTAATTGGGATGTTCTCATAATAAATTTTGTTGTTATGCGTTTATTTATTAGAGAATACCATTACTTTGTATATACCATTATTGTATACGCAGTACATATGGCACAACCGCCGTTAACTATGTTTATATTGAATTATAATCGATGTTGAAAACGATAGGAATTTATGTGTCGATTAACTGCAATTTGTGTGCCATGATTTTAGCGTTTATTATGCTATAAAGCTCAAGCCCAGACAAGCCATACCTATGTTAATAATTAATTATTAGATATATTTTGTTATTTTTTTTTAATCTATCAGACATATTGTGTGTCATGGGGCTTTGGATTTTGTTTACAATGTTTGCATATTTGATGTGATAAAAATCTTAAAAAGAGGATGGGATGCGACCCACACTGATAACTTTGCATTGGTGCCCATCTGTCGATATTTCTTACAGTTTAACAAAATATTAATAACAACATTTTGAGTAAGATTAAAAAGGTTTGAAGTCAATATATTGCTTTGTGCACATAATACTTAAGTCGGAAACCATTTCATATCTGTTTATTGTTATACGTATTCAACAATTAAAAGTTAAAAGAACTGAACTTCACACTTCACTTTATAGGACTTTCCCACTGAGTCGTAAATAACTTCATATCATGCACAGTTATTGGACATTTGGATTGAAGAGTTTGTCATATTAAGTTAAAGTTGAAAATTTGAAAATGTATAGAAACCTCGGAGTTTTGACATAGGTTTTGAGGTAATACGCAAAAACCAAGTTTATGACTTATTGAGAAAGGCCTGCAATATTTGCGAATCCAATCGCTGTACTTCTATTTATGCATAATCGAGTTAACAAATGATAACATTCGTTTTTGTTTAGTTTTCTTTAAAATTATAAACTTTTTTTGTATTTTTCTAGGAAACTTACTACATACTTAGGTCAAAAGTTGGGGAAAAAAATCCAACAGGCAAATTATTTTCACGTTGGGTTAATGTGGATGGAACATACAAATTATTATTATGTTATCTTTTTAAAGAATGTATTACTCGTTAAATAGAATAAAAAAGATTAATTCTACTTTCGTATACTTATTGAATTTAATTTTACATTGAAAACTCCTTTTTTATTCATTAACAATAGCTATTTCTTCCATCTTCAAAATATTACCCGTGTTTTGTTGGAAAATCTATCCATAGTATAGTAAGTTTTTACACGAATAACAAAAACAATATCCATAGTATGAATAACACCGATAAAAGTTAGAGTAGAATCTTACTATGGATGGGTTTTTCACATTTATACAAGTCTCGAATAGATCTTATGTGATTTCGTTCTCAAATGTTGGTACGATTGATATTGCATTTGTATCTCGATGGCTGTGTTCGTTAAGTAGTTGTGCATTTAGAATCATGTGTGTTTTTTTCATTGGGGAAAAAATCAATCTATTACTGTTGATATAATTTAGTTTTGTTAGTGAAAAAGGGCTAACTGGGCTTATTTTGCAAGAGAAAACAATAGAATAGATAATTAAGTTTTGCTATGTTTCCACCAAAGGTTTATCTCCGTTTAAATTAAATAAATATTTTTGGTGTTTCCATCGCACAAGAAGATTTAAAAATGATTAAGTTTTAAAGCACTTTCTAAAATGCAAATGGTGTTTCGATGTTTCTTATGAAGTGCAAGTGAGATAATTTGATTCGTGTTAAACAATGAAAAACTGAACAGTTCAACACCATATAAGAATATGCTACCTACTCCATGTGGAATTTTTTGTTTTAATTTGCAAATAAACAAACCATAACGCATTATCTGTAGAACCAACTCCTTATTTATTTATTTATTATTATAAATTCTTTATTATTCTCGATAAATGTACAATCTTTTAATAGCTAAGAATAAAAGCATGGCAAATGTTGCCGTCTGCCTAAGAACCAACTCCTCCACACATGTTTTTCTTCACAAATTTTGACTCGACTCCGATCCCCGACCGGCATCGAGGCGAATCAAGCTCATTTCAACTCCATTCAGGTATATAAAGAATTTAGGCGAGCTTCAAGCTCTCTTTAACACCACATATTAATGTAGTAGTCTACATTTATATAACGGACGTACGAACGTACGTACACACGCATGCACAGACATCTTTCTAAAAATCTTTTATTTCGACTCTAGGGACCTTGAAACGTCGAGAAATGTCAAAATTTTCAATTTGACAAATCGGACCCATTACAATAACTTCCTATGGGAAGTTAAAAATCTGGCTACTGCGGATCGTTTTGTTAGCACTTTCTCACTGTATTATAAAGGGTGTCCCAAAATTAACGCAAGATTTGAATTTGCCGCCATTTGTGCAGTGAAGTGTTGGCAACCCTGAAAAAAAAGCAATTTGACAGCTAACAGTATAGGGTTATTAAAAATGGAGCGTTACACGATAGAACAACGTGTCTTTATTATTAAAGAATATTTCAAAAATAGTGAAAGCTTGGCGGCTGCAGTTCGAAAATTTCATACAAAATATGGTCGGAATAGTGTTTTAACTTCGTCAACTGTGAAGAGATTAATTGAAAAATTCATGGAGACTGGATCCGTTGGAGACGCCAAACACACTGGTCGTCCAAAAACAAGCCGTTCAAATGTGAATGTCGAAGCAGTGCGTGAGAGTGTTGCTGACAATCCAGGAACCTCAATTCGACGTCGTGGACAAGAATTGCAAATTTCAAGAACCTCTCTACAGCGTATACTCACCAAAGATCTGTGTCTTCATTCTTACAAAATTCAATTAACACAACAATTGAAGCCTAATGAGTAATGACCATGGACAGAGAAGAGAGTTCGTTGAATGGATTATTGAACATCAACAAATGGACCCTGATTTTTCGAGCAAAATCATCCTAAGCGATGAAGCACATCTTGATCTTGATGGCTTTGTCAATCGCCAAAATTGCCGCATTTGGGGTTCGGAGAACCCACATGTGATTGTCGAAAAACAAATGCATCCACAACGCGTGACTGTATGGTGTGGATTTTGGGCTGAAGGCATAATTGGGCCATATTTTTTTGAAAATGAAGCTGGTCAAGCAGTGACTGTTACTGGTGCTCGATATCGCGACATGATTACACAGTTCTTTCTGCCAAAATTGGATGATATTGATGTGTCCAATATGTGGTTTCAACAAGACGGTGCCACATGTCATACAGCCCGTGAAACAATTCAATTACTGCATGAGACATTTCCAGGTCGTGTACTCTCTCGTTTCGGTGATCAAAATTGGCCTCCTAGATCGTGTGATTTAACACCATTAGACTTCTTTTTATGGGGTTATTTGAAATCACAAGTCTATGTCAACAAGCCCACAACCACCCGTGCATTAAAGGAGGAGATTTAACGCTGCATTAACGAAATTCAGCCACATTTATGCAGAATGGTCATGGAAAATTTCAACAAAAGAGTGCGCATGTGCATGCAAAGCCGTGGAGGCCATTTGTCCGATGTGTTATTCCATACATAACCCTATCCTATGTACTTTACGAGTCAATAAAAATATAACTATCAAAAGACTAAAAACGGCGTTTTCTATTTAATTCAAATCTTGCGTTAATTTTGGGACACCCTTTATATTATAAAATTTAATTCAAGTCTCTAGTGTCATAGGTTCATGAGATATTTAAGGTTAACCAAAATTTTCACCTTTTTTTAAACTGCTATGGTAAAGAAACCACCCACGCAATTTTCTTGAGAGCCCTTTCTGCATCTTTCTGCCTTATTATCTGTATAACAAAATTTATTTAAAGTCGATATCTCTTCTGGTTCTTGAGCTATGGAGGACGAAAAAAACGTCGCGAACGTACAGACGTACGGACGTACGAACGTACGTACACACGCACGCACAGACATCTTTCTAAAAATCTTTTATTTCAACTCTAGGGACCTTGAAACGACGAGAAATGTCAAAATTTTCAATTTGACAAATCGGACCCATTACAATAACTTCCTATGGGAAGTTAAAAATCTGGCTACTGCGGATCGTTTTGTTGGCACTTTCTCACTGTACTATATATGGAATACCAAAAACACGCACTTATTAAACAAAATATATTGAAAGTATACAAAACTAAATACAAAGTTGAAGAATTAGATATCACCAAAACCCAGGAATACCTAAACAGACGTAGGAATTTAGTTTGATTTAATCTAAAGATTATTTAAATGACTTACCTTCTTATGTTCCAATAATTACTTATCATTTAACGCTTTAAATAAGACAACACAAAATACCTACATATATTTTTATAAATTTATAGGTACATTGTTTAATCAGCAACTCTAAAAATAAAACTCTCACAATCCGATGTCGTGGATTAAATTTCATTCCCTTCACAACACTCAACAACATAAATATTCACATTGAATTAAAAAAAAAAAAAAGTGTTTAGCAGAACATGGTTTCGATCCACGGACCTCTGGGTTATGGGCCCAGCACGCTTCCACTGCGCCACTCTGCTTGTTTGGAATGGTGGCTAATATTCAATAAGTACACATGATTTCTTTTTGTATTCGTATTATTTATGAACTGGAGAGTTATAGAAAAGTAGATACACAACAAACATAATAATTATAAATTGTGTTGGTAGGATAGAAATTATTTATTTTTATATATTTCACAATATTACAAATAAAATTATTGATTTATCCCATGTACCTTAACTAACTTCCTCAAAATTTACCACCAGACCTTGATTTTTTACGATAGTCCAGAGAGAATACCTATTTATATTTATTTTTAAAGTTGCCTACTTAGGTAGAATTGGTAGCAATCCTACGTTTAAGAAAAATGATTGAAAACAGATTTGGCGATTTTGATCAAACTTTGTACTTGTAATGAGTAAAATACCTAATTACTTCAAAATAGAGTTTCATTTTCTTGTTAAAGAATATCACATGAAAGTAATATACGACCTATGGGCTATGGTCTCTACAATATATACAAGGTAATCAATTTTGCGGTTTCAAAAGTATAGGGCTGGAATTCGACATCTGTCAAACTAAGTTTTTTTTAGTTGAAGGTCTGACATTTACAAAAATGCTTAATCGGTTAACTATCCCACAACACAACGCATAAAAATTGTTAAAACCTACTACAAAAATGGTGATTCTGCCACAGCCACATCCCGTGCTTTAAGTGGAGATTATGGTGTTCATAATCGTCCAACTACGCAAGCAACTGTCAAAATTGTGAAGTAATTTGAACAGACTGGATTGGTTTTACAGATATTGTAAGGCATGTGCATCATCGTTTCGCTCATACCACTGAAAATATCGCTGCTGTAAGTGAAAGTGTTGACGAAGACCCTAATGTATCGATTCCTCGTCGTTCTCAGGAAGCGAGTTGACCATTTACAACGACCGTCGAATGGTGCTTGAACAACAGGCGGTGGACGGCGATTGTTCGCACAAAATTTTCTTCAGCGACGAAGCACATTTCTCTCTCGGTGGGTATGTTAAGTTAATAAACAAAATTGTCGTATTTGGGGTTCCGAGAATCTTCAATTAATTGAAGAGAGGCCATTACATCAACAAAAAGTCACTGTTTGATGCGCTCTTTGGTCAGGAGCAGAGGAGTGATTGGACCTATTTCTTCGAAAACGAACGATGGAACGACTGTCACCGTCAATTCGGAGCATTATGGTCATATGATAACTGACTTTTATTGCCTGATATTGAAGAATAAGACTTGGAGAATATGTGGTTTCAACAAGACGGTGCAACATGCCATACAACTCGAGCGAATACAGCTTTATTGCAAGAGGCATTTCCTGCCCGCGTAATTTCTCGTCGTGACGATATCAACTGGCCACCAATATCATGCGATTTGACACCGATCACGAGATCTCGAGAACCGAATATCAATTTTTACCAATTTTGCGTACTATTTTTTGTATATTTTAATTTTTTATGAAAAAACTGACTTTTGGATTTTTATAAAAAATCTACTGAATGTCGAAAACAATATTTTCTGTAAGAAAAAATAAGTTTGAAGCCAATTTTTTAAATTTTTTAAAAGATATTTGAGTCGAAAGTAAATTTGTACCAAGTTTTAGTATTGTTTTTTTTGGTTTTTATTTTTTGTAAAAAAACTGTCAATTCGATTTTTCCCAAAATTTTATCGAATGTTGGAAACAATATTTCTTATAAGTTAAAATTAGTTTAAAGCCAACTTTTGTTAATTTTTTTTAGGATTTTAATTTTTTGTAAAAAAGCTGTTGATTTGATTTTTCTCAAAATCTTACCAGATGTTGAAAACGTTATTCTTCGTTGCACAAAATTGTTTTGGAGTTAAAATCATTTTTTGTTCGTAAAAGACGCACGCACAGACATCTCTCTAAAAATCTTTTATTTCGACCTTGAAACGTCAAGAAATGTCAAAATTTTCAATTTTTCATTCATTAACTTATGGCTAAGATACCACCCAATATGTGTCAAAAAAGAATCGATGCTTGCTACAATTCGCTTGGTGGTAATTTAAATGATGTAGTGTTTCACACATAATTTCAACGTTCAAGCTTGATAATAAAAAGAAATATTATATTTTATGTGTTTCTTTAACGTGTTCTTTTGAAACCGCAAAATGGATAACCCTATATAACCCAGATTATTTTTAAATGCAAAAGAATTTGCATACACCTAACCTCGCACACACCCACCCAAACCGTATAGTGTGCAGCAGGGTTATAGGCGGACAGCATGCCCCTTTTATATAACTCAATGTTTTACTCACCGTATTAAAATAAGTTGGTCTTATTTCTGAAAATAATTTGGCCTTATTTAACTTCGTCAAAGGTGTTATGAAAATTGAAGTTATTTCACTTGTGTAAAGAAAAAAACTAGTAAGAGAATTCTTCAAGTCGTGGACTTATTTTAATCTTTTCATGCCTTTTTGGGAATTTATTCTAGGTATTTTTAAATTGGTGATTAATTTCATTATGCAATAAAGCCCCAATTTGCGGAGTTATTTCATTTTTATTTGGGGGGATTTATTTCACAGAGCCTCCGATTTGCAAGGTTTAAATCATTAAGACTGGCTCTTTTCTGTTAAACATAAAGCCGTTTTTACACTTCTAAGAACAGATTTCTAGATGGAATAGAAACAACTTTTTAAGATGGAAAATGAGTTAATTTTACAATTTATTTATTAACTTAAAATTTTGTTTGTCTTAAGTCGACTTAAAACCATTTTGCACATTGCATTGAAGCTAAATTTTTGCTCATTCGGCAACTCTGCTTTAAATTTCAACTCTAACTTTAAATTCCATTAAAAATAAAACTCCTGGAAAACTGGAGTTTTTAATTTCCACTCATATTATATATTCACCTCGCTGCAATCAGTAACTTTCCCCTTTTCTAACCAAACACACCAGACACCCCAACTCATTTATAGTTCTTTTTGCTTTTTTTTGTTTCATCGTCCACTCCATTCCGCTGCAGGGCAACGGTAACAAAAATCAAACAATTTTCCCCTTCCTGTGTGTTTTAAAAGAGCCCGTCTTTTCTGTGTAGTGAGTGCCCGAGTCTGAGACCTTTTGTTTGGGAAAAGGAAAACCAAACCCACCACAAACTATACCCAATACCCAAAACAAAACTCCACTCTCCATGTCTATCAAACAATCCTCCACTCCAACGTCCATCCCTTCGACTTCTCTGGGTATATAATCAACATTAAAATCTACCACACAAAATTCCAATTGAACGCGAACGCTTTGCTTTTGTGCCTTTGCGTCTGCATTTTCTGCGCTGCGCTGGTTCTGATTGTCGCCTTCGCCTTGCTGTACACTGTACTCTTAACTCTACCGCTGCCATCCTCCACCATTCACAACTACATCAACCAACGACCAACCCAACCGACTTCAAATGTGCCCTGTGCTGTGCTGCTTGCCTGCTTCTGCTCTGCTTGTACGGTGCGTGGTGAATTAGATTTTTAATATTAAAGTTGAAGAAAAATCAAAAGCAAATATACGTTACGGTTTTCCAGCAGCACCGACATTCGTTCAGTATAGTGTGAGCATTCTTAGCTGTCAGTTGTTCTCTCAGTTGTCTGGAGTATAATAATTATAACTGTTCATTGTAGTGCAAGTGCAATTTTGTGTTTTCTTTCTCTGTGTTCTTTCTGTTATTACAGATTTACACTATACAACCCGTATTTCAAAAAATATACAAAAACACGGATCCTAAAATATATACGACAAATTTTGTGTAGAAAAATTGCTTTTTACTTGACAAATTTTCAAATAGAAAAAATCGGTCCTGTTTTAAAAGTGTCCCTGTACCGAATTTCCAATAAAACCAAAAAATTCCATTTCTAACGGGAAGTGCATAGAAGTACAAGCAAAAAGAAAAAAATAGAAGTAGAAGGAAGGAAGAAAACCGTTGTTTCGTAGTGCAATCGTGTTCTTTTTGTTTGAAACATACAAATCTAAAATCTAGTGATCTGTGGTGAGAATTTTGAATTTTCTAATATTCAAATTCCCATAACTGTTAATTTCCCATCATCAAACTTTTTTTGACTCAAAACTTGACGAAAATATAAATTGAAAGAAAAAAAAAGATGGCAGCTGAAGTAGCAACAAATCAACAACAAAATATCGCCGCCGAAGACAAAGCCGCTGCCCCACCAGCAGCAGTTGAAAATAAAACAGAAGAAGCGGCAGCTAACAATGTAGGCGAAGCGGCCGCGGCAGCGAGCGACAAAGCAGCCACTGGAGACGCCACCGCAAATGCTACCGATGAGAAGAGCGGTGCGGCGGCGGGCGAGGGTGGTGACGGTGCTGCCGGAGATGGTACCGCTACAACACCAGCGGCCGATGGTGATGCCAAGAAGGAGGGCGCCGGCGAGAACCACGAGAACTCGGCCAACAACACCACCGTCACGAAGACCGAAGCGCCACCAAAGTACAACGTCCACAAGGCGAACTTCGAAAAGGATGTTATCTACTTGTACCAATTTTCGCGTACCCCACTTCTGCCATCGCTTTCGCCCTATTGTCTCAAAGTTGAGACTTGGTTGCGTATGGCTGGATTAAAATATGAGGTAAGTTTTTTCTTTCTGTTTCTGTCCCAATGGAAAACAAAAATATTAAAAGTCTAAGAGTCTCGAATTTTGTAGAAAATTTAGGCTCGAAAAAATCATTTTCGCCATATTTAAATTTTTCCTTTCCTTTTTCTGAACGATTCCAATTTCGTTTCCTTTTTCTCTTGCTCTTCCACTTCCCCCGCAAACAGTACACTTGACTTGATTGAAAAAGGAGAAGGTTTTTGTATATTTTTTCGTTTTGTGTATGTTTCGGGAGAGGAACAATAAAGTATATAAAGACGCTTTAAGTATATATATAAAACGGGATAACTGGTTTTTTCCCATGAAATACACATCCCCTTTTTGATTATTTGTATCCTTCAATTTATGCCTGTGCCTGGGGAAACTTACCTAAACTCCAATAAGTAAAATAAAGATAACATGAAACTTCAAATTCAAAGTAGTCAACTGGAGAAAGAGAGAGTGAGAAAGAAACAGTAGTTGGAGACGAATTTGAAAATAAAAAGAAATAAAACTGGGATTAAAAAAAAAAGTAAGAAACACTGGAAAGTGGAATTTATTTTTTCTCTTGCTCCTCATCTTTAATGTGTGGGAAGAAAATCCTTTTATTTTTCCGATGAGTTGTATTTTCTTTTTGTACAGATTTTAAAATTTTTAAAGATAAGACTTTTTTTTATGTATATTTTTTCTTATCTAAAAGAAAAACGGGTAGGGTTGGGACTACGACTACCTATAAATTTTTATCGATTTTCTTCTGGAAACAGGATAGGCAGGCTCCTATTTAGTGGCTCAATATGTTTCTTAATTTTCTTTATCTTTGTGTTTTTATCTTTATTTGTTGTTCTAAAATACATCACAAAAAAGTCAGAAGACTTGAAGAGAAAGGGATCTAGCCCTTCTAGGTACCTACATAAAAAGGAGATCAAATTAAAAATGTACTTATACTTGGTTTGATGTTCTTTTTTCTTTTGCACAATTTCTCGATAAAACACCTCCGCAATTTTGGTCCATATGGCGGCAATATGGTGTCCAGGCGGTATCCAATCCATGCCTTGTATCGACTATCGTGGTATAAAAACTGAAAACTACACCAACCTACCGAAACGTTGCCAAATTTCTGTCTCTTAAATTCGAAAACATCGAAAAATTAAAAAAAAAAAATGTTTGAGGTTTTTAGAACTCAATTAACTCAACAGAGGAAGGGCAATATTAAATTTGTTAAGTTAAATAGAAAATACAAATTGCTTTTTCTTTTGATCTAAAGAAATAATAGACTCTTTGTAATGTACCTATGTATAATATTGTCAAAAATATTTTCCAAGTCTGCTAATTTTAGTCACAAGTAAATGTGCAAAATCAAAGTCTTGCGTAGTGGATAAGTAAGTACCTATACATAAAAGGAACTTAAAATTGAGAAATACACAAAGGTAGGAGAAGATTCACTAATAATTTAAGTGTTTTATTGGCATACTTAGATACTTCTCGATTTTCACTTTGTGTCAAATTACTTAAGTTCACTTAAAGAGTTTATGATAAAGAAAAGGTACATTTTACTTTTGGATAGTTATCTATAGCATAAGTTGTAACGTTGCACTAAAATATCTAATTACGTAGGTTCATATCATTAAACGAATCTTATCTTAAGACCTGCATTAAAAAAGGTATAAGACTTAATATTATTATTAAAATTGACTTAACTTGGCCAAACACATAATTTGGTTTCGGTAGGATTTTGATTTTTTCAGTTAAACTGAGCCTTTTTTTAATTAGAGTAGTAGAATTCTTACTCGTCCGTGTTTGTTCAGAACTTTGGTGATTTTATCTCCCCCATTTACCTACCTACTTATAAGTATCAGTAATCCCAATGTTTTCTAATATTAAAATATGTACATATTTTCACAAGTTTTCTAAGAAAATAAAATTTAAATTTTGCATCATTGTTTTTTTTTTACTGCAAAAATTGATAAATTACAGTCTTGACTCAAAAAATTAAATTAAGTTTTTATGATTCATGAATATTTTCTTCCAAAATGAGCAAAAATCTTAATCTAATAAAAAATCTAAACTTTTTTTAAATTAAATAAATCAATGTTTAAAACAAAATTAGGTACCTAGGTTGGTAGTTAAAGATTCACAACTACAAATCAGAGTTAAGCTTGAGGTAACACGTAAGTGAGATAGAAATTAATCTTGTTTCATTACTTCAATACCTACTAAAATACGTTTATTGGCTATGAATTAATTGTTTAAGCCGATAAATTAATTGTTTAAGCCGATAATTTCCATATAAAGTTAAAAAAAAAACAAAATATTTCCTTCTTTATGGGACATTTCAGTGAGAAATTGATTTTACTCAGAATTTAGCCTGTTCACACTGTCAATTTATTGAAATTTAATAAATTTAAGTTAATAAATTTATTTTATTGGATTTTTTGTAGGTAGTTATTTGAACACAGATTTCCTGTCATTTTTCTCTTGTAGTTGTAAATAGAACTACAACCAAACTTCTTTATAAATTATAACTAATAAGGGTTCAATTTTCGATTGCACATAAACCGTTTTGGGTTTTTGTTTTATTATAAAAATCTTTCAATTAAGAAAGTTGAAATTATGCATCATCTTAGGTTCCATTTCTTGTTTCAATAAAGCTTGGAAAATTATCATACGTAGTTCTCATATCATTATCGTTTTCGAATAGATTCGATTTCAGTATTGTCATCTCATAATTTCGATTCCTTAGATCCAAAAACATTCATCTTTAGGAAGTCCATGGTAGAAAAATTTGCATCCAATGCAACATAATCGTCAAATGGTATAGGATAATCATCACTTAGTAGAACTCTGTTAAAGTTGCTGTTGATCTCGATTATTAATGATCATATCGTTGACAATGGAACTGAGTCTTCAAGGCACGAACAATCAAAAGTGTAATTTTTTAAAACTTATCAATCGTGGCCGTGGTGGAATAATAATTAATTATACACAAACGGAAATTAAGCAGTATTCACATGAAATTTTGCCATACAAAAAAAATAAAAGGTTTATAGGTAACTATTTTCTAGTATGGTTTTCTGAAAAACAAGATTCTATGAATCAAATCAATTTTTTGATTAAAACTTATAATTGAAACATAAATAGGTAGGTTTCAATTCTACTTTTGATGGCGGACTCAACTAAAATCGGATTTAGCTAGATTGAAAATAACCCATATAATTTAAGGAGTAATTTTATTATTGATTTATTTAAGTATCCTTTGTAGGTAGGTATATGTAATGTAATAAATTAAAATTCCTGGTTTTCAAAGTTGGTTTTCTGAAATTACTTTATTTGGTGATAGCATTGCTACTAAGCTATCAAACCGGGATGTATTTAACTTGATTTGAGCTTTTTATTTTAAAAAACTACCTAAATGTAATTCGAATTATATTATAAAGATGCTTCAAAAATTTCAAAAAGTGAATTTTCAAAAATTCATTTAATGATTCACATAGGTATCTCTGCAACTAAAATTGAATTCTGCTATTTGAAATACCAATTTTTTGTCGGTTCTTGAATAGGTATTCTACTCGCAATATGTACTGCCCTTACTATTAAAGAGTTTAGAATTTTTTCTTGAAATTGGATAAATGTTAAACATACTAAAGTTCTACTTCACTCATTTCCAACTATTTTCAAATAACTAAATTAGATTAAATTAGGTGGCGTAACAGTCCGTTGAGAACTAGGGCCTAGTGACTTAGAACTCTCATACATTCCTGTGTGCGTTTAATGTTTTCAGGGATGGAGGGGACCTACAATTCTCAGTCGAATCCGAACGGCTTATTTGAGAAAGCACTTTTCATGACAAGAATAACTCCTCGCAAGCGGCAATACCCGTGACAAAACATTTAGATGGCATAGGCACATGACAGTCCAACGCACTAA
Source organism: Eupeodes latifasciatus (assembly GCA_920104205.1). Lineage (NCBI taxonomy): Eukaryota > Metazoa > Arthropoda > Insecta > Diptera > Syrphidae > Eupeodes > Eupeodes latifasciatus. Next base: position 57,667,394 of record OV049924.1, read on the forward strand.
CCATCATGCTACGGGTACTACAACTAAATTAGATATAGCTGTTTTATGTTCCAGTTCGAGATTGAACTTTGATAATTTGGTGTTAAGCTAATAACTCGTTTTAAACTAAATTTCTGAATGCAATTGCATCCGTCTTGGGAAGTGGAGGAGTAGTTTGGTCATTTTAGACAAACATAAATTCTAAATTTATAAAATAGTTATGTCTGGATATTCTGGAACTTCTGGCAGAATTCAACAAATACTCAATTTTTGACACTTTAATTAAATAAAAAATATAATTAACTAGCGGCCCGTCCCGGCTTCGCACGGGTAGACATAAATAGGTACAGATATTTAAGTTATAAGCATGCTAATTAAAACGACCATGAATCACTAAATTAGAAAAAAAAATTGTATGCTTATCTTAAAGCTTGTACACTACGTTGGCTGTGGTATTTGTAGATGGCAACAAAACGTATTGATTTTCAGGGATCCTACTCGAGAAAGTGCCACATACATATGTACAATTGCCCGTGAGAAAAGCACTCTTTCCTTAAGTGGATACCAACTATGGAAAAAGTTTGTTCCTGGGATTTATTTATTGTTAAGGCAAAGGATATTTTTAAAGGGAACTGTAACCTTTTAAAAGATATGGGCAAATCAGTTGGTATCATCGGGATCCGCGGAACATGTGCGAACTGATTGGCCGCGGGACTTGTAATGATAATTGCTACAATCACATTATCTCTTAATTCTTTAATCAATAGTTTTGTACCATTACACATATTGGGAGGGCTTAAATTTCTTAAAAGCATAACAGGCGTAGGTACATATTTTTAATTTTATATTCTATAATATTGTCGAACATTTTTTTGTCCCATCATTAATACTCTTCGCAGCGTATGCGATGAAAGACATTTTATGGCTAATTTTTTTACAGCTTCGGTTGGTTTTAATAGGAATTTCTAAAGATTTCTATGGTACTAAATATAGCCTATATTACTCAGTGATCGGTCCAGTACTTTTTGAGTTTATTCGTTACGTACAAAAATACAAATCTTTCCTCTTTATAATATTAGTGTAGACAACATAAAAGTTTAAAAATAAAGAAAAACCTATAAACAGAAGAGTTTTCCGCTGATCCGTAAAAAATTGTCTGAATACAAATTCGTATACAGAAGCTAAGAGAAGGAAGTGATAATGAAATTGAAAAGCATATTAAAAACACTATTCGTTTTTAAAAGCTGTGCCGAAAGTTATTGACACTTAAAAAAAGTATCAGTAGTCAACAATACCAACCTGCTTGAAGAAAACACAAACAAAACTCCAGTCTTTTATTGATCGCAGGCACCCAAGTAGATGTTTTTTACGATTCATTTATTAAATAAACTTCTTTTACCCGAATCTAAATAAATTAACAATCTATCCCCATAGTTTCCGGTGCTTGAAATATCATATCATATTACAATAACAAAAAATCCACTAGAAAAAAAAGAACTGCTAGCTTGAGGTACTCTAAAAGATACCCACTTGTACAAATCAGTTCCTAAGAATTTGTTCTACTCCCTTCATACACCACATTGGACTTGAATTGTTGTCTTTGTAAAAATATGGGCGATGACAGAAAAACATTTTTCGTCGATCAAGTGTGGCTAATTTCTTAACCCGAACTTGAGAACTCAAGTGCCTTAAATGAAAGACAATGTTTACTCACAAAAAAAAGTCTTGAAAAAGTATTTAATAAGAAATGAAGATGACAAAAACCTATAAAGATAAAACACTGCTTATTACTCGTATATCCACATGTTACTCATCTTGTGCGACTAATAAATAATAAATATCGATATGGTTGTTTTTTAACTTCTCTTCCTCTTTAAACCATAACAAAGAAATATTTTAAAAGATATATGTATCTATAAGTAGGTATATAAATAACGGTATATATTTAATCAGTAAAAGAGAATGTCATTGTGTATTTTTGTTGTATTGCTGCTTATTAAGAATAATATAATTGTTAGCTTATCAGTAAGTCTTTTTCTTCTTCTTCAATGCTGCAACCAATAATACCCTAAAGGTCATGGAATTTGTAACAAAAAGTAATAAATTCTCAGCTGATACCCCTAAAGACCAAGGACGACAATGACAACGACGACACATTCGTTGTCATTAAATATTAAGGTGGTTTTTTTGTGTTCCTTTACCATATGGAAAGTTATGAGATTCATCTACAAATAGGCTTATACCCTATCTGGTGTTCCAGTTTTATAGGCTTAAATGTTTTTTTAATGATGCCCTGAAATGAAAATACCTACCATACTTATTTTGTTTGTAATATTATTATTTTCCGAACTGGAATCATATCAAATGACTTATGGCATTCAAATCGACTTGAAATTGCTTTTTTTATACCTATTTTCTTTCAATATGGAACCCAAAACGTCTTCTTTATCATCGACGTCTTCATAGATAATAATTATTATTGAGAGTAAATTTTAAAATAAAAACATTCGAGTACGAAAAAAGGATGTTCAATTTTATAGGCAATTTAAATTCAATATGAATTTATTGTTTATAATCAAATAGGTACCTAAATATCTATGCAATTCAGAAAATTCCTACCTTACCTATCAAAAATGATATAATTGAGTCTTAACGACATAACTTTATCTGTATTTTATGATACTTCGATGATTTATGTTTATCTTCAGGTAAATAGATAGGTGTTGTACGGACTACGCATAATAGGTTAGGTATATAACTTATTCTTTCTTGAAGAAACTTTTCTAATAAACACAAAATTTATTGTTGTTTCAGAGAAGGAGTTTAAACTTTTAATTGGAGAATTTTGTTTTTCAACTTATTCTGTTTTGTGTTTTTGTTCTCAATATTAAACATGGTTAAAAGTTCACTTGTTTAAAAATTAGGCCATAAGTAGGTAAATTTTGTTTAGGACATTTTGTGTTTTTCTTTATTCTTTTGTGATGTTTAATTTGGTGCCTGAAGATTGAATTATTATGTATCTTGTTAAACTGACAAGCGTTCTTTTAACGTGAAAATATTAGATGTCAGGTTGGGCTTTTAGGGTTTGAGATTTTTTTTTTACTTTTAAAATTTCTCTGCTTTCTTAAATTTCCATTGAAAATATTAATTTCATTTAAATCCAATTCAAAATCAATTTCCCTGATATCAGAGAGCCCGTTCAATGTCTCGGATTTGAATGTAAGTTACTCAAAGAAGTTGCAGGAAGTTGGATTTAAAGAGTTTAGCCAGATGCATCATCATTAACAAAATTCGAGACAAACTTTTGAAAATCATAATTAGAAATAATTAAATTCCACCTTACCAGATAGTGTCATGGCTCACCTAGTTCTTGAACGCGTAAATGGTTCTATGATACTCGTACCAATCTATTTTCTTACTGTGACGAGAGTTCTTTAAGATCTCAACATTCATAAATCCTCTGGTCCGGAAGTTATCCCCGCTATTGGTGTTCTTCCACGCTAGCAAAACCACTGCGTAAGCTTTTACATCTATCCTCTTCTACTAGGCTCGTTCCGAGTAGTTGGAAAACTGCATTTGTTCAGCCAATCCCAAAAAAAAGCGAATCTTCTTATCCCACAAATTATCGACCAATAGCACTAACGTCCCTTTTTTCTAAGGTCATGGAAACGCTGATTAATTATCAGCTTAAGAAATATCTTGAGGAACGGAAGCTTCTTAATGACCGGCAATACGGCTTTCGTAGCAATAGGTCCACTGGTGATCTCATGTTTCATCTCACCGAACAGTGGAACAAATCTTTACATCGTTTTGGAGAAAGTAAGATTATTGGACTTATTTCAAACGCATTTGATAAAGTCTGGCATCTTGCTCTCTTATCGAAAATGCGTGCTTTTGGTATTGACGAATCTCTTCTTAGTTGGATTAGAAATTTTCTTTCGAACCGTTCAATACAAGTTGTTTTGGACGGATTCAAGTCTGAAACTCCTAAAATAAATGCTGGTGTGCCCCAGGGCTCCGTTTTGTCTCCGACCCTCTTCCTCATTTTTATAAATGATCTCCTGTCTCCCACTTCTAATCCAATACATTGTTTCGCTGACGATAGCAATCTTAGCTTTTCATATTCGTTTCCAGGCTCACAACCCTCCTCTTCGGATGTGGAACTGCAATGGCAAAATATGATAAGCTCATTAAATTCAATAAGTAAGTACAATGGGGAATAAAAAACCGTGTTGAATTTAATGCTTCGAAAACCCAATGCTGTCTTGTATCGTTAAAGCGAGATATACCCTCTTTGCCACTATTTATGAGTGGCACTTACATCAACGAAACTGAAAATCTCGATATCTTCGGGATTTGCATCAGCAACCACCTTTTGTGGAGCGATCACATATGCTATGTCGCCAAAAATACCTCAAGATGTCTAGTTTTTTTTAAGAAGATGCAAGAAATTTGTCTCCGTCTGATCTGGATACAATCTACAAAACCTATATATGTACGTCCGAAACTTGAATATAACTCTCATCTCTGGGCTGTTGTTCCAGTAACTTATTTAAGCCTCTTAGACAGTATTCAAAGAAGAGCTTTTAAAATGATTAGTGACATTAATATCATCAACACGATTACATCACTCGAACATCGTAGTAAAGTTTTTTGTCTTATCCTTTTTTGCAGTTATTTTAACGGACTTTGCTCTAGTGAAATAGCCAGTTGCATTCCTTCCCTTAAACAATTTAACCGTAATACCCGCGCTTCTAGGAATGCCCATCAGTTTACCCTTGAGCCCAACTTCGGCCGTACTATAAAGTACAGAGATTTATTTTTTAGACGTACTACGCGAATGTGGAATGCCTTTTGACTAGTTTGACTCCACATAATTTAACTACAGTCGATAGGTGTAAGAATATTCTTTAGAAATTCAATTGCAGTAGCTCAAAAGCCGGGAAAAATATTGTTACTATTGTCGTTAATTTATGACAATCAGGGTAAAACTAAACATCAATAATGGGTGTTTCAAGATAAACCAAGTCCTAAAAAAGTAGTTGCACTTAGAGCACTTTCAACAATTAGTCGCTTTTTGATGAACGTACAACGGTCGTTTCGGACAAAGGCCAAAATTAAATGATTTTGTTGGTTATTTAATGATAATGTGTGAACTTGGGTACTGAATTTTGAATATTTATACAGAGCATTCTGATTTTCCGAAAGTTTCCATGGAATTTCTATTTATGGATTTTAACTCTGAAATCTTGAAATTTAGCGTTTTCAAGTTTCTGCACATTTATCCAAAAATAAGCTCCTTTTTTGGAAGATATATGTATGTACATATGTACGAGGTGTGTTCAAAAAGTACCCGGAATTTTTAAATTTCGCGGGTCTGGAGAGTTCGAAGGTCAACATTTGTTTGTATTGTGTTGGTATACATGCCCCTAAAGTGTGATGTAATTTTCAGCTATACTCATTGTTTACTTTGTCTGTGATAGTTGCTAAGGTTCGACGTGTTTTTATGAGCTCGGCAATTTTTGCTGAAACTGCTGAATTTTGACCAAAAAAACAATAGCATGAACATCGCTCAAGAGCTGTTAAATGACGTCAACGACGATCTAAGTTTGCTTGAAAGGGTCATAACTGGTTATGAAACATGGATGTACGGTTATGATGTCGAAACCAAAGCACAATCGTCCACCTGGAAGCATCCAACGCCAAGGGCGAATAAAGCACGTCAAGTTCGAACAAATGTGAAGTTTTGCTTACTATTTTCTTCGATTATAATTGCAGAGTGCATCAAGAGTTCTTATTACAAGGTCGTACGGTTAATAAGGAGTATTACCTTGAAGTTATGCAACGTTTGCTTGAAGCAATCCAAAAAAAAAACGCTCAGATTTATGGGAAAACAATTCATGGCTTTTGCACCACGATAATGCATCTGCTCACTCGTCGTTGCTTGCTTGTTCGTAATTATTTGGCCAAAAACAATACGGTAGTCATGCCCCAACCTCCATATTCACCAGATATGGCTCCGTGTGACTTTTTCCTGTTTCCAAAGTTGAAGAGTTCCATGAAAGCACGGCGTTTTTCCTCGATTGAAGAAATAAAAGCCGAATCGCTGAGAATGCTCAAGGACATATCAAAAAGTGAATATCAACATTGCTTCGAAGATTGAAAAAACGCTGGCATAAGTGTATTATATCTGGGGGGACTACTTTGAAGGGGACCACATTGCTGTAAACGAATAAATAAATATTTTTTTGAAAAAAAAACGAAAATTCCGGGTACTTTTTTAACACACCTTGTATTTTCCTCCAAAAAATTAGCATGACCTTCAAATTATGAACTTTAAAAAAATGTTGGCCCTCCAACCACTAGGAATTTAATAACGCAAAAGAAAATAATCGATCATTGAGCTCAATTTTACCGCAAGTTGTAAAATGTTAATTTTTTTCGTTGTTGTTCATTCAGGGTTCGGATTACACTTTCTTTCTTTTGAGTGTTTAAAAATGTCTACAAAATAAATGATCACCACTTTTTATATTGGTTTTTCAAACCCCACAGTCCCCTAACTTCCGTTTGAAAAAAAGCTGCAATTAAATGAATCTTCAAATCGGTCGTTGTTGTTGTATGCACATATCAAAATTGTTTGTAGGTATACCTACCTCTACATCATTTTTGTTTTTTGTTTGTTCTTTCCAAAAAAACAAAGAATCTTCTGCGCCCATAATTTTTGCACTAGAATGCACCCGAATGAATCAAAACTTGTTTTATTTTTGTTGTTTTGTTTTTTATTCACATAAATGGAGGGAGAACAATCAAAATTCCTTTACCATGTTGTTGTTGTTGTTGTTGTTGTTGTTGTTGTTGCATAAAAAAATCAACTTAAAAAAAAATTTATCATAAAATATCAGTTACAGTGTGTGTGGTAGCATATAAAATATAATATAACCACTCTCTCGCTGCACAAAAGATTAAAACAAAGCAGCGGGTGACGGACGTTGGATGTGAACCACTGCACAGGGGGCACGAAACACAAATTTTATTAAAACAACGAACGATGAGGTTTGTTTTTTTGTGTGTTTTGTAGGTATTTGATTTCTGGGATTTTGAGATATTTTTTTTTAAATTTTGTGCATCCAACTCCCGGTCATTGTATCTGTTTGTTTTTTGTCACACTTCCATGAGATAAAAGTCACGACAAAAATTCAGAAAAGGGTGGTTGATTGTTCCAAATTTGGCAACAATGCAGATGACAAAGGAGCTGCTCCCGAAAATCTAGAGAGGATTCCTTTAGGTGTTTGCCTTGCTTCTGTTTATGGAACACCCTGTGAAGTTTTGGATATGAAATATTTTTTAACAGAGATATATTTAATTTTTAGTAGAAATTACGTGTGAAAAAGAGAACTTGTCCAGTTGTACGATACAAACCTCCCCCATTGCCTTCGCTAAATTCAAATGACAACAAAAAACGTTTATCTCTTGGAAAAGATCTTACCTTAGAGAGATACCAACCTACCTTGGGGGAGACTTTTTTTTGTCATAATCGGAGCTATCAGAAGCAGAAGCACATGATGATATTTTTAGCACAGATGTTACCTTGAAAAACAAAACAAAAAAAACAAACAAAAAACATTGCCTACCTATTGCTGTGGCCTCTCGGACCTGAATCTGGTCTTGGATCTGGTCCTGTGCCTGGTTCTGGTTCTGGACCTTTCTTTGTGTTTATTTTGTCGTTTATTACTTTTTTGTTGTTGTTGATGAATTTTTGTTTTGTCTCAAACTTGCTTATTGCAGCATTTTCACATCAAACATTGTCGATATGAAGTGAAAAACTTGTTTGCACTCTGTTCTTAGGTTTTGGGAAGTCTGTATATGTATGTACCTACCTATGGGACGAATGATGATGAGGATGATAGTTGTTGTTTTTCCTTTTTTTTTAATGATATTTTATTGGTGCGTCTCTCAGTCGGTCAGTAAACTTTGTCTTTGTTTGAATGTTCCTTCCTTGCATCGTCATATGGATAGTTTTGCTATTCCTTAATACTCGTATCTATGATGGGATGTTTTTGTTGTTGTTTATACTAATAATATATTTATGCAAAGCCAGGTAATCTTTCTAACAATCTTTTTCTAGAGGTAGGTAGAAAGTCAGAAGGCCATTTATATATGTATGTATGTATGTATGTAGATTGTAGATACCTTTGGGAGAATAATCTTTAAATTGACCGCCGCAATCATTTATCAACTAAGTGTCAGGGATTATAGGTAGGTCTATAGGTGGTAGAACTAGGTACCACATAATAGGTGCTTGATGTCACAACTCATTCATATGCCCAAGCACATGCAGATCCCGACTAAATCTTTCCATCCATCTCTTCAAAAAGGATTAATTGTATAGAAATAGGTATGTAGATTTATAAATGTCTGGTCAGGCGGTACGTGTCGCTCGTTACGTAGGTACCTAACCTCGTATCTATTTTGTTTTCAAATTGGAAAGATGATGTCCAAGCATTAGAAAACCGTTGAATTCTTCTTGTTCTTTTTTTCGAATACAATACATTTGACATCATATTGTATGATGAGTATGAGACACATGATGTTCATTTTGAGAGACAAGACAACAACGATTAATTCTCATCGTCATCCGCCTGCCTACGAGTTGAGTATGTGAACCAAACCCTAATTGACCATTTTAATGGGATTCCTTTTTTTTGTTTAAGTTGAACGGATGAGTACCTACCTATAGCGCAGTTGAAATTTGATATCTTTTAAATTTATGTAGATAACTATGTATGTATGTATATACGTTATATACTTTCATATAGGTTGGTTAGGTTAAATTCCTTAATTTTAGTGGGAAAGTTAATTTTCATAATGAGCGTAGGTATACAAAATATTTTTTGTTTATTGAAATTTTGTTATTGGAATTCAATTAGGTATATGGTTATTTATTTTAGTTTAAAAAATAAATATAGGCGTGATATTTGTACGTACTATGTTTTATGAATAGGCATTTAAAGTTTGCGTAATTCATGATATACGAAGCCACATTTTAATTAATTAGCTATGGGTTCATCAGTTCAAGATATTTTTTTTAAATTATATTCAAAAAACAATATCCACAAAAGTTTTATACCTACCCTTAACAAAACTCATGTTCGCTTCACCACCATTTATTTTTATTGCTCGAAACATTTATTAGAAGACATGTTTCCACAATTTTTTAAATAAATTGCATGATGAAAATTCAGTTAGAACGTATACTTTTGGGTAGTTTTTCATTTAACAAACAATTTTTTTTGAAATAAATCAATTAACAATAAATTCGCAACAATTATTTGCATAGTTAGTCAGGTTTTTCAATTTTGGTTTATTCTAACAGTTTTTGAGGGTGGTAGCTCGATCGTCAAGTTTAAATTACCAGGTTTAAGTTAAAAAAAATACAAGCGGGATAATTTTTTGGTTCACGATAAATTGGCGAAAATTAAACTTTTAGAATTAATAAAATAATTATTAGTTTCCTACAATTTTGAAGTGGTATTGCATTCTTGATCAAACATTAATGAAAACTAGTAAAATTCTGGATTCCATAACAGAAATTGTCCAGATTACCCCGATCGAAAAGGTTTTGCGATTGGCAATCAAATAATAGGTGCTTTTCCGAAGGGTTTTATTGACCTTAATTCGAACCCGACTTATCTTTACCTTTCTTAATATTAAACCTTTCAATAAACGCTAAAGTTTATACTAAACCGTTTTTTCATTTTTCATAACTAATTTTAATTTTGAATTCAGGAGAACTAAAACAACATAGATACAAACTTAATTTTGATATGTTCTAACAGTTAAGGTAATGAAAGTAAAATAAGTATACATAGTTTTATGTGAAAAAATAGAAGAATTTAGGCGTTTTTGGAAAAACAAATCGAACGTTTGTCTAACACCAAACGTTTTGGAAATCCAAAATGTTGTAATATTTAAAAATAGGCCAACATGTTTTTTTCTAAGATTTTGCTTTTGAACATAAAATTTGGAATGGCGGAATGAGTGCTTTAACTCTGACTTCTGATTCGAAGACAGCTTATCAAATTTCTCCGTAAAAAAGTGCAGTTTACAGTTCAGTAATCGAAAGATTGCAATATGTAAGAGGTTTTAAAGTCTGTTCTGTTCTGTTTCAAGTCTATTATCTTATAGGTACTTACTGATTGAAAATGAAGGTCCAAAAATATTTTTTGAAAAGTGAAATCATTTCAACAAGTCTCTTGCTATCTCGAGTCGTAATAACTTTAACTTAAGTACGATCAGCTGCACTGTCTTCTATCAGGTATTTTTCAATAATTCGAATTAGTCGACCTACCCACCAATGTTAAATTTAGCTATCGTCAAAACATCTGCCTCGAGGTGAAAAGCTTGAAGTTCATGATTGTAGCGTCCCTTTTATAGAGTAGGTATAGTATTTATAGAGAGTCCATGGTTCATATAAAGAGTGATTTTTTAAAAGCTATAGGAAAGATTTCAAAAAAAAAAAACACATACAATTCAGATGCATGAAATCTTAATTTGATAGTGCGGTTTATATATATTTTATATAGGTAATTTAATTTATTGTTTGAAGATTATTTCATGCAAATGTTGACCTTGACTGCGCCCCAAATGGTCCATCCGATTAGTATACTCTTTCCAACATTTCGGCCAGTATCTCACGAATAAATGCTACAATGTTGTCTTCCAATGCGTCAATTGAACCAGGCTTGTCTGTATAGACATGAGCTTAAACATAGCCCCACAAAAAATAGTCTAAAGGCGTTAAATCGCACGATCTAGGCGGCCAATTGACCGGTCCCGAACGTGAAATAAAATGTTCACCGAACTCGCCTCTCTATAAGTCCATTGTTGCGCGTGCTGTGTGGCATGTGGCACCGTCTTGTTGAAACCACATATCATGCAACTCAAGCTCTTGTTTTGGGCAAAAAAAAAGTTGGATATTATCTCACGGTAGCGCTCACCATTCACAGTTACGTTACGATTCGCATAATCTTTGAAGAAGTACGGTCCAATGATGCCACCAGCCCATAAACCGCACCAAACTGTGACTTTTTCTGGATGTATTAGTAGCTCTTGCAAAGCTTCTGGCTGAAAATCACTCTAAAATCACTCTAAAATCGACAATTCTGCGTATTTACGTACCCATTGAGACAAAAATGAGCTTCGTCGCTGAACACAATTTTTCGGTAAAAAAGTGGATCTTCGGCCAACTTTCCAAGAGCCCATTCACCAAAAATTTTACGTTGCACTAGGTTGTTCGTATTTAATTCTTGCACCAGCTATATTTTGAAAGGCATCACACCTAAATTCTTCCGTAAATTTTCCACGTTGTTGAGTAACAATTGCTGCGAACGGCCGGCGACGAATCGATAATTGATGGTCATCATAAACATTGGCCGATATAGCTGCGATATTTTCTTCAGTTCGCACTCTACGTAAGCCTGTTGGTGGTTTAATGTCCAACAAAGTAAATTTGGTGCGAAATTTAGTCACAATAGCCCGAATAGCCGCTTCAGTGGGTCGATTAAACTGACCATAAAATGGAAGAAGTGCGCGATGAACTTTCTTAACAGAGCACGCATTTTGATAATAAAATTCAATAATTTGCAAGCGTTGTTTGTTTGTAAGACGATTCATGGTTTAATTATAGACCAAACTGAAGAAGTTTGACAGTGAAACAAAACACGAAACGTGCGTCAGCTGTTTAAACCAGTGTTGCTAAAAAGATAATAGCTAAAAATCACCTTTTATACGTATTATGATGACTCGAATCATTTTCATCAACAGCTTTGAAGTTATGCTTAATTCCCTTGATTTCAAAAGTCTAGTCACGTTACTTAAGGCTTCTTCCTTCCCCTAGAGTGTTGTAGAGAAAAAACTTGCGGAATTCATGAAAGCAAAACAATTTTAAATTTAAAGTAATTGAAGAATTTTACTTCCATCCGATAATTCCAAGAAAAGTTTTCCACCTTAGAAGAAACTTGAAAAGTGGGTGCCTCTCCAATATTATTATCAATTAAAGAAATATCCAAATTACATTTTCTAAATGCAAAATAATACACTGAACTTTTATAATTTTTAAATCAAATTCGGAATGTCACGTGGCAGAAAAAAGCATCTGTCCGGGACAGCTAGTATGAACAATAACGAGGATTAAATTTTATTGAAAGAGGGATTGGTAGGATATTGGTAGAGATACTTTTCTTTAATGTTATTATTCCAGCAAGTACGTCGCCAAATCTTCTAAGAAAAATCACCCAAACCCCCAAAAAAAACTTCTATTTTAAGTTCTTTTCAACTTTCTATTTTTATAAAACAGGGAAAATTAAAAAAAAAGAAAAAAGAGAGGTATTATGTTTGTGACAGGTATTTACCAACTAAAATTCTAAAGCCATCTATATAAACACATTTGCGAAAGAAAAACAAATTTACAATAACTAAAAAAAACAACTTCATATTTATACAAAAATCTTCTCAATGTTATACCACCTATGTATGTACATTGTACATATATTGAAACCTATTTATTTTTGTATGCTTAACCAATTTGCTCAAGAGCCTTTTCGTATCGTGTCTCCCTAAAGGAACAAAAAAAAAAGGCGAAAAATAAGCTTGCAAGTTGCTTTTTTCACACCTTTATAGGTACAAGGAACAGGGATAATGTCAATATTATACCAAAAAAAAAAAGAAGTATACTAAACGTGATAGTGAACAGAACATGGCGGATAACAATGACGAACGGATGTCCGAAACCTCTTCAAGGCAAGAAAAATGCTTGAACAAGAAAGACGAAAAAGAATTTTCTCGCATTTTTATTAACAAAAGATTGTTTTGGCTCCAAACAACATTGGAAGAGAAGAATCTAACTGCTATTTTATTCCTTGGGGCTATATTCAGGTTAAGGATAAGGAATAAAATGATGTTGATTTAGTGTAAATGTTAGGGTGTATATTGTGTTCTGTTTTTTTCTTTTTGCACACCAGGTGAAATCGATTTTTATTATTATTTTTTCTTCTTGTTGAAAGAGAATATATGTATGTACATGAAAAGAGTGTGAACAGAAAAATCTGTCTTATCACACATAAAACACTACATAACATATCTCACTCACCCCTCCCCCCTACCAACAATTTGTGTTTCTTTGGTATGTTTACTTAAGTGGAAAGCTACAAAAAATAAAATAAAATTATTAGATAGACTTACACAAAATAAATGGATAGAAGAATAATCTTGTTGAGATAAGAGATAATATACTATATCCAGTTCTTTCCTTTTAAGACAAGAAAGAAATATGTACATACATAGGTAGCTAAAACAAAGGCAACCAGGGACGAAATAAGGACATTAATTAAACAATTTTTACTTAAGGGCCTGTCTTTATGAAATCACTAATTCCGTGACTGGAAGTTTTATTTTAAATTTAAAGTACGAAAGGTGCTCTATTTAAATGTCAAAGTTCTCCTAAAAAATAGAGTTTTTGAATAAGAGGTTTTGAAAAGCACGCTGATTGGGCAGCTGTCATCTTTTGACGTTTGATAAGTAAAGACTACGTTCGTCGTTACAAAAAAAAAAATAGAACGATGCACGCTTTGATGATGCTTTGAAACTTTTAAAATGTACTGCATTGTTCCTTGGAGTCGACGTTAGTAAGCAGAATTGTAGCAGTTGGGACTCGACCAAATCCAATAATCATTGTTAACCCTTTGTTCCCGAAAATATCATTTTTTTTTTCAAATATTTTACTTAAAAGCTGAAATATAGATAAAATAGTCATTCTTAAGTTGTGCAAATAATTAAAAAACCAAAATTACATCACCAAATGCGCTCCTGCTTAAAGATTCCATTGAGAATTTTGTATCCATATCGTCCTTGGATAACACTCTCTTGATGAATATGTACGTGATTGAATGACATAGGGTCGTGATCTTGTTCTCCATAAAGATATACAACATTATAAGAATCACCTTCACTTAAACTCAAACCCCAACCTAACCCCAATTATCCTTCTGGAGCTGACTGACTGGTTGGTTGGTTGGTTGGTTCAGGCTGGCCGCATCCAAAGACTTGGGTATATCTTGAGAAGAGATACATATTTATTTATGTAGGTAGGAAAGTTTGTGCTCCTTTTTCTTGTACCGAACACACAATAACACTTGAAAAAAAGGGTAGCTCATCAATTGTTCCGCTATAATGTTCTTGTTGTTAGTCTTGTTCTTCTTTCTTATTTTTAGCGTAATGTAGTTCTTTCCGCTCAATAAAACACTGATTTATATATTTTTATCTTTTTCTTCATACATACATATATACTCTTTTGTTATGGGTTCAATGAAACGATAAGGACTAACTCCTTCTTCTTATTCATCTTCTGTTGGTTATATCACTATAATGTCTTAAAAACACACACCCCTTAACTAAAGATATATAGTCAAGAGAGTAGCAAAGGGCAAATTCTTAGGAATTGAAAGGAAGGGGGTTTAACATATTAAACCCTCACAATTGGACGTGGGTGTGAAATTAATATATCTTGTACATTATTAAAACCTTATAATGGATTTTTTCCTTAAGAGTTAAATGTATGTAAATAAAGACAGAGTGAGAGTAGAAGATACACACAAAATGAAAGCCTACTGTACACATAACTGCTGGAGGCTTAAAATAGATTATCTATACGAACCTATTTACCTACCTTCCTAACTTAGTTGGTTAAAGATAGCAATTAAATGCGTTTAAATATTTGCATACACTCTATGCGTGCATTTTACCTACTTTCACGTCAAATAATAATGAAATAATGGTGCGTCTACACTTTTTTTTTAGTTTAAAACCGGTAGCGGCGGCTGCGAAACCAAACCAATGACCACAAACGTAACGAGTACAAAAGACAAAAAAAATCATAAATCCATAGAAGAAACTGGTAAAAGTGTGTACACGGGTTTATTTCTTCAAGCAAATTGTGACAAGAAACACCGTTAACACTAAACTATACAGTGAATGTCAAAAGTATTATGATTGTGCTCATATACACTTTCTATTTTCTTGGTCAAATATTTATAAAAGAAGACATTTTTCAGTTCGGTGTTAAAGTTAAGTCATCAAGTTTTGACATCTGTCACTTTAACTTTTCGAATTGGAAAAAATTAGTATTCAGTTGATTTTAACTTTGTTGTGATTCTTTTATACTGTGAATTCTTTTCACAGCTATTGAGAAAAATTTAAGTTTCTTGAGGTCTAAGAAAGTTTTCAACTACCATAAGGTCAAAGCTCCAACCACTGCAAGTTTTGACATCTGTCACTTTAACTTTTCGAATTCGAAAAAATTAGTATTCAGTTGATTTTAACTTTGTTGTGATTCTTTTATACTGTGGTTTCTTTTCACAGTTTTTGAAAAAAATTAAAGTTTCTTGAGGTCAAAGCTCGAATTCGAAAAAGTCACTTCAAAAGTAATTGTCTTTATATTTGTTTTTTTTTTGTCACATTGTCATCTTTGAAACTCAGCCCAAAAATCAAGATTCACAGATTTATATCTTGATCTAAAGATCAAATTGGTTTACAATGTATGAACAGTCGTTTATTGACTTTTCACACCCACTGTACACGTCTTTGAAACTTATTGTACAAAGAAAAAAAGATTAAGATTAATAATCTCGGATTAACTTTGTGTGTGAGCTCTGATGGAGCTTGTTATAGTTTTTTCTTAGTGTTTTACTGTTGTGTCTATTTCTAATTAATCAACTTTAATGTGTTAACTTTTTCTTTTTCTTTCCAGGTATGTAAAAACACACGCTACTTTTTTTTCTTCATACTGATTAACGGTTTTAATTTGTGGTCACATTTATTGTACTCTTGTGTAAGTATATCACTCGTTTATCTTTATGTTTTAGCATTTGAAGACCTCCCAAGTAAGATAGATTGCTCCGATGAAGCTACTTTATTTTATTCTTGCTTTAGGATGATTGATTATTAATTTTATTTAGTTTTATGATAATTCGGGTATGAACCACTTTTTTGAATCTATAAAAAAAATATTTCTCGGTTAAAAGGTGCGTGTCCAGTTGAGAAATTTTTCGTTAGTAAACTCTGGGCATGTCCATTTGACAGTTAATTTTTTAATATTTACTATCGCAAATTAACCAGTTAAGTTTTGAGAGTCGATTTTCCTAGAGTTCTTTCATTATCGTTCTACTTGATATTTTTTTCTGGTAGTTAAAAGATGGAAGTAGTAAAAACTTTATGTATTCTTACAAGCGACAAGTTGCAGCTTTTGGTATTGTTCTTAAATAAGATAAAGAAGTTAACAAAATGTTGTGTCAAATAATGAAATGATCATGTCGTCGACAATTTGGTGTGGGGTCATCTCCTACAATACAGCTTCAAACTGAAGATGCTCAATAGTTAAGAAATGATTGCCGTCTGTTATGTATTGGAATTGAAATACGATATTTCAATATTTTATCTGGTTTTCCTCACAACTTCGAAGGACTGATATTTTTCTACGTTTTGGAATGTTTACTTCCGATTGACTCAAAAAATTGAATGTCGAGAGTAAAATTAATAAATTTCTCTAGCTCCTATTAGGGGTTTTGCTTTTGAATGAACACGCACCTTCAGAAAGCAAACAATTAAAAGAAAAAAGGGAAACAATAGCAATATTGTGCTCTCAAACAATAATGCTTGGCGTTACAATTATTGCAGACAATTTGAATGTCAAAGCTAAAGCTACAGGAATTTGATCGTTAGACTTAAAGCGACCATTTTTAAAATCGCTCATTTCGAGACTCTCATTTTAATTTTCGTTGAATATATTGATATTTTGGATTTCTCAAACATTCGCTTTGAGTCGAATTTTCAATTTTGTATTCAAAATGAAGGTGAGAAATTTGATTAGATTAAAAGGTAATTGGATGCAGAAGCCAGATTTATTACCCGTGTTTTGTTGGAAACTAATAATAGTATAGTAGGATTTTACACGAATAAAAAAAAAACAATATCCGCAGTATGAATACATACTAGCGATAAAAGTTAAAGTAAAATCTTACTACGTGTGGGTTTTTGTAATTTATACGAGTCTCGAATGGATCTTATGTGATTTCGTTCTCAAATGTTGGTACGATTGATATTGCATTTGTATCTCGATGGCTGTGTTCGTTAAGTAGTTGTGCATTTAGAATCATGTGTTTTCCATTGGGGGAAAAATCAATCTATTACTGTTGATATTATTTAGTTTTTTTTAGTGAAAAGGGACTAACTGGGCTTATTTTGCAAGAGAAAACAATAGAATAGATAATTAAGTTTTGCTATGTTTCCACCAAAGGTTTATCTCAGTTTAGATTAAATAAATATTTTTGGTGTTTCCATCGCACAAGAAGATTTAAAAATGATTAAGTTTGAAAGCACTTTCTGAAATGCAAATGGTTTTTCGATGTTTCTTATGAAAGTGCAAGTGAGATAGTTTGATTCGTGTTAAACAATGAAAAACTGAATTGTTCAGCACCATATAAGAATATGCTACCTACTCCATGTGCAATTTTTTTTTATATATTTTGATTAAAACAAAACTATTTTTTGTACACAAACATGCAAATAAACAGACCATAATGCATTATCTGTAAAACCAACTACTCCACACAGGGTTTTCTTCACAAACTTTGACTCGACTCCGATCCCCGACCGCAATCGATTCGAATCAAGCTCATTTCAGCTCGATTCAGTTATATAAAAATTTGAGGCGAGCTTCAAACTCGCTTCAACACCACATGTTAATATAGTAGTCTACGAACAAACCTCCTTCTTGATGTTTTTATTTTATGTCAAATTGTTTGGTTAAAACTTTGAAATCGACCGCCAAGTGTGAAAGCTGAAAATGGAAAACAAAAAGAAAACAGGAAAAAGGTAAACAATTTTAAACTATTTATAGAATGCCAAAAAAACACGGGTAATTCATCCAATTTGTCTTAACAACAAGTTATCTTAGCTCTAGACTTAATTGAGCATCAGTCTTAATTCTCTATGATAGCTTTCACTTTGCGGAGACTAAAACAAATGTATTTTATTTGGCTTGTAAGAAAGATGAAGCATGTAATGTTTCCATAAACCTTTAAATTGAAAAATATTGATGGAAAATGATTCACTTTCTCAAAAATTACTTTAATATATGAACCATTTTTCGCTGGGCGAGATCTTGGACTACTGAAATTTCGTAAACAAGATATTTTACAACATTTTAACAATTCGCTTCTAAAATTGTCATGTTTTTTATTTTTGCAAACAATAGTTGTAGGAGTTTGTTGTTATTTGCCATAAGTTCCAAGATATATGAATCTGCTTGGACACTTCTGATCAAATTATACTTAGGTTTTTTGTAATTCAAATTTGCAAACAGTCTTTGGTACAGATTCAATTTTTTAACTTCGATTTTGGTGCAATCGGTAACATTATCAAAATATTAGTTTAACTGAAATCATTTCCACATAGTTAAAAATTAAGTTAAGGTATACAACTGTAAAAAAAGAAGAAAATAAATTAAAATTGAATTGAATTGATTTGAATTGAAAAATAAAGATGCGCCATGTTAAATTCATTATTATATTTCCTGGAACTGTTTGGATAAGAGAAAACCTTTAGCCCCATGCAAAATTTATCAGGATTACAATTTTTAAGAAACGAGTTAAAGTGTTGGCGTTGCTTCGTGTCGTGTTAGCTAAATGACCCATAACATCAGGTGTTTAAACTGAACCATCAACAAATCCCACACAGTATTCATTATGAAGCTGTTCTTGCAGATATCAATTTATTTACTTTTAATCTTTCACTGTGGAAAAAAAAACTCAAACTGTCATTTCATTACTTGATTCGACAGAATTAAATAAAATAAAAATCATACAGCGTGGGTAAAATGTATCTCAATCTTAATGCACCACTATAACTGCTAGTATTAAAGTATCTACATATGTATATAGTTTTGTATATAAAGCAATCATGCACATCCTACTAGTAAAGTTTTATTTTTACTTGCGACATATAGGAACTATATGGCAAGTTTTGCATTCGTGCAAAATTTCGAACTCGAGGTTTTAATCAAACATGATATTACGATGGTAGAGAAGTCGAAAAAAGTGGGTCCCGCGATTCCGTCCGGTCTGTTTTGTCTGTCTGTCCACGCTCCTACAGCCTAAACCATTGGGTCGATTGAGTTCAAACTTGGAAGTTAAGGTTTTCAGCAGATTCGCGTTAGGCGTTTTTTTCATTTTTTTTTTAAGACCAAAACTAACAGTGGCCCCCATACAATTTTTTTGGTCAAAAAACGAAAATTCGAATTTTTTCAAAAACAAACCGATAGATTTTTTTTAAATTTTCTCTAAAATTTTATTTTTAAACTTGGCTTCTTTTCATAAGAAAAACATATTTTTGTATTGCTCAGGAAAGGTACCGCTCATAGAACCGTTATTTTGTTTCTTAATTGTCTCAGCAACGTATCAACCGATTTCAATAATTTTTTTTCTGAATAAGCTCTTATATTGCCTTAACAATATTTGATTATCAAAAGTGAAATTTTTTATTTTTTGGATTTTTTAAAAAATATTGAATTTTTTTTTTTCAAAATTCTATATCTCAAAAACGGGTCAACATTTTTTTACGAAATTCAAATGTAGAGCGTATATTTACAATCACTAAACAACTGCATACCAAAAATATTTTTAGAACAAAATTTAAAAATTTTATATATAAAAAATTAATTTAAAAAAAAACCGCTCTAACGATTTTCAAAAAAAAATTTTGAAAAATCAAGGGTTTTTTGATTTATAAAATGGCATCTAAATTTTTGAAGACAAACTTATTTTTCAGGTAAAGTTTTGAATCTTAAAATAGTTTTTTTTTTAAATTATTTTAACTGCATTAAATGTAATCCCCTCCCATCTCACCAGATCAAATCTTATACATGAGCCCGAAAGAGCGCATTACATTGACAAAACTTTTATTATGTTCAGCCCTATCATGAATTCCATCGTAATCGGAAATTTTTACGAATCCCGAAAAACTATATCATGAAATCCGTTCGTAGTGGAAAATCTCATACAATTTTGCATTACGAACGGATTTCATGATACAGTTTTTCGGGATTCGTAAAAATTCCGACTACGATGGAATTCATGATAGGGCTGATTACTATCTTTTATCCAAATTAGATAATGCATTTGGTACATATGTATGTATTGTTTATAACTATAACTATTGTAAATACCAATTCATTTCCGGGATGAGTTGTCCTAGGATGAGTTGTGTCTTGGGATGAATCGCGCGGTTTTTTTGACAAATCGAATAGCATTTAAATCTTTGAAGACAAACTTGTTTTAAAGGTATAATTTTAAATCTTATATAGGTGCTTTTTTAAACAGACTCTTTGCATACAGGAGCAAGTTCGTGCGACCCAGTCGTGCATTTTATTTTTTGTGTTTTCCTCAAAACTAATGCCAATTGTTTAGCTAGCCCCCATCCATATAAAAGTATACTCACTATATTCACCCTACGCTCATCCAGATTGCTCCTACAGGCTCTCTAACTCTATATTTTTGTCTTGTATATTTATAAGTACTGCACAGTGCAATGCACACCCACTGTATCATGCTACTGAT
Source organism: Eupeodes latifasciatus (assembly GCA_920104205.1). Classification (NCBI taxonomy): domain Eukaryota; kingdom Metazoa; phylum Arthropoda; class Insecta; order Diptera; family Syrphidae; genus Eupeodes; species Eupeodes latifasciatus. The sequence continues at coordinate 57,688,039 of OV049924.1, forward strand.
GATGATGATGGATAAATGGATAAATAGAAACCTTTCACATCGAGACATCTCAATCACATAAAGAGGTTCCTACACACTCTATACTTTTCTTCCTTGAAAATTCACAATCCCCATTACAATACTCTTAATCCTCAAAAATAATATACCGAGTATGTTACATTCGAATAAAATATCGCACAGATGTCATAGAAATTACTAAGAAATACGTCCAGCTTATGATTTAATATCTCGTAGGTTAGTTAGGTGCTCCTCTATGTCTCGAATGTGCGCATTTGAGAAAATTCAAAACTTACAACTTTGGTCATGTTCGTAAGTTTGTACGAGTATAGTATCAACATCACTAGGAGAAGAAGTAAGATACTCTCACAGTAGTTGGTGTAGCACTGTACTGAAACAGCCATCGACAACGTTGTCGTCGCCCGTAGTCATCGTCGTTTTGAAAATTCATAGAGAGAGAGATACAATATCTAACAAAACTTCACTGAACGGTGCAGCACATGTACTGTGCAGTACATTGTACCTACATACATACATACGCTCAATTGTTTATAATCTATTTGAAAGTTCTGCATGAATGTACACATTTTATACAATATCTATAATATGAAAGACTGTGAGGGGGCTAGAAGAGTGAGGAAGGGGATGAGGGGTGTTGGTTTCATTTGGTTTGGAATAAGCAGCGACCCGGAGTATATTGACCTCTTCACTGTGTGTCGTTGTCATAGTTGTTATTTTTGTTGTTGGGTTGTATCTTTTTCCATTGAACTATAATATCTATATAAGTTGGTTGGTTTTGGTTGGGTATATGTAGCTACCTACCTACGTTTCGTAAACGTTCGAAATGCCTCGAGAATGTGCAAGTCTGCTCTGCTCTGTTCGTTGCTAGTTGCTCGTTCCTCGAGCTCTCTTGTGTGATGTTATAGGAAAAAGCTGTTCTGTTGGTGTTGTATTCGAAATGAAAAAGTGAGTGTTTTTGTTGGTTTTGTGTTTTGACTTGTCTTATAGTTTCATATGACATAGAACATAAATCATGCAAAATATGAACAGAAGAAAAATAAAATTGGGAAACATGATTTGCACAGTCAGGGTGAGAATTAAACAGACGAATTTTGTATGTACAAAATTGGAATATTGTATTTTTTTGACCTGAAACCTTTCTTTACATGGTCAACATAAATACAAAAACTTATCTTTAATTTTTGGTAAAATTTTCACAAAGAAGAAATCGAGAATAGGTAAATTGAATTCAGAATCAACAGAAAAAAATTACATCAAACGGTTTTGTTCGCCCGAAATTTAAAAAAAGATATGAAATTCGCCTGAACGAAATTTCACCTATGTAAATATGTAGGTTTTAAATTTCGAAAAGCGTCCAAAATAGATTTACATACATGACTTAAAGCCTCCTTACTTTAACTTGTTACAATCTTGTAAAATTTTCAACGAGATTAAATCTAAATAAATCTAAAATCTTTTATCTTTCGGATGAAATTAACAATATGTGAAAAGCGAATGAAGTTTTGATTTGTGAAATATTTTTCAAGTGAAAATCATTTCATATCATTCATCGTAATTTTTAGGAACATATTTTTGTAGGCTTCTGAATCTAGAATATGTTTTGAACAATACAAACTTGAAGTATTTGGTCTTAATTGGTGCGATGAAGGGAAAATTATTTCGTGTTTACAAGTTGGTAGCGCTAGCATTTGACACCTGTCAAACTCAGATGTCACTTAAAGTGTCATAATATTAGTTGAATCTTTGCCATTTACGGTAATGGATTGCTTTTGAAAATCGATTTATTGATTTTTTGTCGTTCACAGTAATGGTTTCAAAAAGACAGTTCTACAAGCCACACAAAACACACCAAAATCATGCAACTTAGAACCGTTTTGTTTGGGGATATGAAATGTTCCTTACATCCTTAAATCTAATATGCTGAAGACATTTTTAACCTATGTAAGTATAGACAGTTGTAAGATCTTATCTCAAATCTGTCGGAAAAAATGTGTCTCCTATGTCTTACACAATCGTTATTGTCAATATTGTTAGAAGACGCCTTTTGATATTGACATACATATGTTGATGTTTATGACATCTGACAGTTTTTTTTCAAACGCGAAATCGAATCAGCAAACCTAAGACAATAAAATTCTAGGACGGACAAAATCTACCAACCGTGTGAACAGACAATTTTAATTGAAAGATATTTGACATTTATCAGTTATTGCGTTTTATTGTCAAAGCATTGAAAATTGACAGCTTTGACCGTATTAAAACATCTATCAATCGTTTCGTATGATTTTTATTCGTCTAAATAATTTTGTCATTGAGTGTGGAAAATTTATACTTGTTTTATTCTCTTGGGGTACGGGTACCTAACTTATAAAATCCACGATAACAGAAAAAACGTTGATTCTTTAATCAGGTTGTTTGCTTTTGTTTTTATTTATTTTTAGTGGTTTTTGTTTTTCATTTTTTAAGAAGTGATTTGAACTGTAGACAAATAAAGAGACAAGTTGTTGGCAATTATTATTTATTTTGAGGAAAAGTTGTAACATATGTTATCCACATGATATCTGAAGAATTTAACCCTCACTTTTAATCCTAAGCGCAAACTAGGAGTTTAAATTATTTGTCTGTGGCTAAGACTTAAAAATCACTAGAAACTAAACTAACCCAGTTTTTTGGTCTTAGTAGTTTATAATGCTGGTCAACTGTTGACTGTAACACGAATAATATAATTGAAAGTTTTTGTTCATAAGTTGAACAAAGAATTGGATTTTAAAAAAGGAATTTAGTTTGCACAAGAAATCCAGTAATATGAGTACAGGTATGTAGTTATTTAATCTTTGGGTGGTAAAGGTTGAGGTGATCAATGTTTTAGGTATGCATGTCTTGAAATTCTTTGGCTATACAATTTCAACAAATAGAAAATTAAGTAGTTTTACTGGAAATTATTTTAGTTTTTAATGAATTATTTTAGTTTTTTTTTTAGTGAACCACACAAATATCTATTGTTAAATTGTAATATTTATAAAAAAAAAAAAAAAAAAAAACTGAGGTTGCATATAAAAGCAATTAACCAATTTTACAAGCATTTGAACTTTTCTTTTTTTTGTCGAATTCCACATTTTTCTTTTAGCTAATTGGAATCTTGAAGGTTAAAGATTTATCTACAGTTTTTCTTTAAAAAAATGATCCAGTGAGATATACAGAATTATCCATTTTGTGGTTTCAAAAGGAAACGTAAATAAAACATATATAACTTATTTTTGTTATGATTTCTTTTTTATTATAAAGTTTGAACGTTGAAATTATGTGTGAAACACTACATCATTTAAATGACTACCACGCGAATTGTTGCAAGCATCGATTCGTTTGAGGTAATTTTCGACCACTTTTTGACACGTATTGAGCGGTATCTCAGCCTTAACTTGACGAATGTTGGGTTTTAAGTGCTTAAGTCTTCGGCGTAGCCCGACAAAAAAAAGTCCAGCGGTGTCAAACTGCATGATGTTGGTGCCCAGTTGATATCACCACGACGAGAAATTACGCGGCCATAGAAATGTCTTGCAATAAAGGCATATTCGCTAGAGTTATGTGGCATGTGGCACCATCTTGTTGAAACCACATATTCTCCAAGTCGTATTCTTCAATAGCAGGCACAAAAAAGTCGGTTATCATATGACCATAACGCTCGGAATTGACAGTCGTTCCATCGTAGTTTTTGAAGAAGTAAGGTCCAATCACACCTCCGGACCAAAGAGCGCACTAAACAGTGACTTTTTGTGGATGTAATTACCTCTCTTTAATTACTTGAGGATTCTCAGAACCCCAAATATGACAATTTCGTTTATTAACATACCCACCGATTACCGAGTGAGAAGTGTGCTTCGTCGCTGGAGAAAATTTTGTTCGAAAAATCACAATCCTTTACCAAATTTTCTTAAATCTCAAACCGAAACTGTAATTTTTTGAAAAGTATGTGGTGACTCTGAGAGTTTCCCGTCATTGCTACAAAAATATTCTTGCGTTCTTTCCCTATGAGTGTTGGGGCTTTTCAAAAGTAAGTTAATTCTTTTTAGTTATTTCATAAATATCCTCGCATTCATTAAACTCTTTTGACTCTCATGAAATCGAAAGGGAACTTTTTTAAATTCTGCCCTTGGATAAATTTGTATAAATATAAATGTCCCTGATTTATTTATTTATTTATTATCACAGGTACAATGCAAATAAATTTACATCGTCCGGAACACATAAAGCCGGGGATCTAAGCCCATAAGTGGCTGACTTAAAGTAATTACAATAATAGGAACTTGTATAATAGAGTATTATTATGTTATAGGGTTATGGTTGATGTAATTTAGGAATTAGTATTAATTAGTATTAGGAATTGTTTTAATTTTATATTTGGTTTATTTTGTGTTTGTTTAAAAGTGGGAAAAGATGTGATGCGTCTGGAGGTTTGGTTGTATCGAATAGAGTTTGTAAAGGTGGAATGTTGTGATTGAAGTGACTTCTAGTTAAAGGGCAGGATTGCAGTACATGTTGGATGTTAAGAGTTTCCTGGCAATATGTGCAAGTAGGAGGATTTTCTTTTTTGAATAGATACATTTTGTTGAACAATGCATGTCCGAGCCTCATTCGAGAAAGTTGTACGGATTGTATTCGGTTGAACGATTCATGATAAGTGACTCGCCCTAATGTAGTCTTGTGTTTTCTCAAAAACGAAGTAGAGTTGTCCCTGATTGTCATCACGTTTACTTAAGGGTATCTGCATTTGAAGTTATGTAGCTGACTTTTCTTTTTTTCTTGTGTTATGTTTCAGTGTTAACTTTTGAAGCAAATTTCTTCAAATTTAGAGATTAAGATTAAAAGTCGAAGCGTATTTTTTATAAATAAGATTAAAAGTCGTAAGCGATATTAGAAGGGAAATTTAAATTTTTAACTCGCAACATTAAAAAAAAGTTGTAAAGATTTTAAAAAATAGAGCCGTAGTCTTGATAAACGTTTTCGTGAAAATTAATATTCTGTTATCTTTAAAATTAGTGTAAAAGTGAACCATTCGTTAAATTTAACATTTTGATTCTCATCTTAACAAAAGATTATTAATAAAGATTTTTTTGGAATGATAAAGAATTTGAAATATTTATATTAACCCAGATTCTTGAAAAATACAGAAATTGTATACTATTTTTTAAATGAAGGATTAAAAAAACACAAATTTTGAGCACTACTTACGCCAAACTTTCTTAAACAAACATTTTCGTCATAACCAGCAAAGGAGACTGCAACATTTGGCAAAAGATTGCTTTAGGTGCTCAACAACAAAAATTTTAATTATCTAAATTTCATAACCATCTGATTTGAAATAAGAAAGAAGTTCAAATTTGAACCATCTAATTAAAAACTTAAACCAAAACAATAAACCAGAAAGTTAGAAACATGTGAGTATATATGTATGTAAGTTTATGCACATGACACATGTGCCAGTCAGTAATGTATTTTAATATTTTAGAACTTATTTCGAAATTCGTTAAAAAAGTTTTTGAGGTTTCTTTAAGTCGTTGTCATGACATCAGTAGAGTGTCTGTGGTAAGCTAGTGGCTAAAGATCCATGACATGAGCTTCTTGTTCTTAATTTAACCGTCATCTCATAAATAATGTGGGTTGATAAACCTAGAAATAATGTAGATATGTATGTACCTAAGAATATAGACAATTTATATGTAAGGGCACCGAAAGAAAAAGAGTAAAAAACTTTTACTATTTTTCAAAAGCTTTTTTTTTTAGTACCTACGTAAACGTAAAAGTTTCTCTCAAAACTTTAAAACAAAAAAAAAATAGTAAAATGTTTTAAATTTATGCTGCCACAAAAAGTAAATCACAGCGCATGTGCATTTTGAGTTGTAGTCGTAAAATGCATCCTTTAAAATTCCCACACCTCTCTAAAAAAATTCACCGGAAATTCTCTTCTTATGTTTTCTTTTTTTTTTAACTTTATACAAAAAACTTATCGAATGTTCGTTCACATGAACAATTTAAAAAAAAAAAAAAAACTACCAAAAAAAGGATTTAAGATCCTGCGGAGGCTAAGATATGCCGGGTAATTTTATACTTTTTCGTTGCCAAATAGGCAACTTAGGATACACACCCCCTTTTGAAAATATTTTGATATAGAAAAATGAAATAAAAATAACAGCAATTTATTTTGTATCTTTTACATTTGTATCTGTCGCCGTCATCGTTGTCTTCGCCGCCATCGTTGTTCCTGTCATGAACGTGATGAAGATAACGAATACCGCTCCCAGGCACTATAGTATAGCTTCGATTGTATATAGTCCCTCTTCTGATGATCCTGGTCCTGTTTCAGTTTCTGTTTCTTGGTGTGTACTATACTAGAAGGTTGCATGCTCTCATATTATTCCAAAGGTTCAAATAGTTCTGGATATAACATACCTACAAACCCTCTTTTCTCACCTCTTCCTCTTTACTCCTGTTTTGCTATACCTTCCTTTCTTTAAATCCCAAGCTCCCAAGTGGGTAAAGCTACTATGCCATTGCATACAAAAACCCATTGCAGCATAGCAGAGCGGTAGAAGGCAAGGAAAGGAATGAAACGAAATGCAACCAGGTCTGGGTCGTCTACCCAAACTCTGTTCCATAACCGTCCTACGAGCTACGACCGACCAAAAACTACGGTGACGACGACGGACGGTAGAGAAAAGCTGCACGTTTCGTATCTCAATTCGTTGCATGCAATATAAATATATAGGGGTGTAGATTCTAGTACGCTCATTCGGATTCGGGTCGGGGCTCGGGGATTGTCTCTAACACAACATGAAGAGGGAGGATGGGGAGGAGGGGTGACGGATGACGGGTGAGACGTGAGAGAAAGTAAGGGTTTGGTTGTATTTTTCTTTTTTCTTCTTCTTTTTGTCGTTGTTGGGTCTCGCAGTCGGGTTGGGTTTTGTTGGAAAAGTCAATGCACTTGGAAAAATGAAAAGTGCTAGGATTTCTCTCGTTTGGCTGTATGTCCTGTTTTTTACATTTCAAATAAGGGTGGGGTTATTTCTTATAGCAGCATAGTCGAGAGTTGAGCTGAGTTGAGTTGAATTCGAGTCAAGTCGAGTAGAGAGAGTATAGAGAAGAACAGAGCCGTTGACGACAAAGGGGAAGTTTTGTATATGAGAACTGATGCATATCACGCGACTTTAACGGTACTACGTCTATCTGATGCAAGGAAAAAGACTCGGTCTCGTATATAGACACACAAAGGAACGATGACTATCATCCTCATCATCGTCCTCGCTCGTCGTCGTCGTCGTCGTTTGCTTACTTACATATAATTACATTTGTGAAATTTAAACTGAACATCTAAACTTCAACCCCCCTTCTATCCAATCCGACCTCCAGAGTTACAACTCAAACCCTCCGTAAAATGACACAATGACAAAAATCCATTTCGTAGCTACATACATACATACATACATATATAGAAGTTGTAAATTTAGTAGAGAAATGACAACAAGGACAAGAGGGATAAGTTATAGGAAAAAGGTAGTAATAGGTATCGTTTAGTTAAAAGTTAGGGGTGAAGTTGAAAAGTAGTACGACAATTTATTGGAAAAGAGAGCATGCCAAAGGTACCTCTACCATCAGCACAAATATGAATTCATTAAATCGAGGAATTTGTTATTACTCGTATTATGGACAAATATTTTATTAATATAAATATGGGGTAATCAAAAATACACATCGGTTAGAAACTACCGAGTGTTTCTAAGGGTCGTGTGTCGCTTCGTCGTTAAAGGAATACCCACATAGTTGTGGTTTTGGTACCCGCACAGAGTTGTACCAATATACTTCATATGGTGCTATGCATGCATGCCGCACCCATAACTGTGTACACTATACAGTACAGAAATGGGCAATATTTGCTGCTGCATCTCTCCCTCTTTCCCAACTTCGAGTCATCATATTAGGTTTTCATTCGATTAGATTAGAATTTACAATAATTGACACAAGGAATTAATATGCGGGATTACGAAGACGGACTGTGTCAGTCGTCTGTTAGTAGTGGAGGAACTTATAGTATGATGTGGAGGACGACACACCTAAAGGACGACAATGATGACGACGACACATAATACCAGATGACGGTACACGAAAACTATGTGCATGCTAGAAGGGGATTAAAATACTTAACCCGACTTTTATTGGAAAATGACATGCGCACAATAATGTAGGTAGAGGTAACTTTTCTACAAATGAACCTATTCCTTCTCCTATATAATAGTAGGTACGTACTGCCTGTAACTGTATTTATAAATGTATGTAGTATATGTATGGATAGATTTTATATAAATTCCCAGATGACATCGGTTTGTAAATAATGTTGTTTTGTCTGTCATTCCTGTGGGATAGAAAAATTGATTGCTGAGGTTTTTCTTCGCTCATTTAAGACCACCATCAGCTCACTTCTATGTATACGTATAGATGTAGCCATGTTCCAGAGAATAAGGGTAAAAGATTAAAATAATAAAAAAAAAAGGAATCGACGATCTGATGTTCTCTGCCAATGACTGTTAATTGGATTAAACTTCAGCTAAGAAGCGATTTAGACTTGTAAAATGACTTAAAATGCTAGTTCAACTTTTAGCTTTCATTCTTTCTTTTTTATTTTATTCTGTTTTGTTAATGTATCTTATTTCATTCATTTGGAAGAGTTTAATTTTTCTTACTCCTTCTGTTTTTAGTTTTTAACTGTAAGGGTAAATTTTAGAAGTTGGAATTTTCTTTGTTAATAGTTAATTAATGTTAAATATGCGTGTGCTTTTTGGTGGTAATTTAATTCTTCGAAAAGGTCTTTTTTTTACTATCAATTCAAGGAAAAAGTCAATGATCTTTTAGCTTTAAAAAATAAATAAGGTCTTGTTCTTTGTTTTGAGGTTCGAGAAGGACATGAAGAAAGAAAAAAGAAATTTCTTCGGTGGATAGGATTCAGAGATTGTTCCGCGTAAACAGCAAATGTTAAAATTATGGTGAAGGACGATAACTTGGCAATTCTTGGAAAAAGAAACCTATTTTTACATTTTAATATTATTCATTTTTCAGTATTTTTATCTGTCAAAAAAAAAAGTAAATGGAAAATCTTTACTGAAGTAGAGCGAAGCAAGCCAGAAAAACGATGTTACGGTTAGATTTTTGAAAGTGGCTAAATTAAACATTTTTCTAAAAATGAATATTGTCCGTCACTAATAAAAATACCAAATCGTTTAATTGGCATGGCCAAGACGGCTAATAACACTATTCGGGAATTCAGTGAGCAGGAGATCGATTGTGTGATATTGGCTCTGTTGCACGGTATACCATCCTGCATGAACGTGAGGTCTTCCAAATTGATATTTTCAATTTCAGTTAAATATAAGTCGGTTAACACGGCTCCGTAACGCCCATCTTTGACCGAAACGCTATTCGCAGCCTCATTTTCAAAGAAAAATGAACCAATGACACTCCACAAGAAGCACCAAGCTTTCACTTTCTATGGTTGCATTTACTTTTCGACAGTAGCTTTCGTACAGCGTCATAAATCTTATATTTCCCAAAAGTTGTTCAAGACCAGAGGGCCTCATTTCGTTCCATGGAGGTATATTACTGAATCTCTTCAAGATTTTAATTGGAAATTAAATGGAAGTGTCAAAATAACCTATGATTTAAAAAGAAACCATTGGATGGTCCAATCAGTACAGGGGCCCTACTCTGTAATGCGTTTCGAAAGCTAATCCGATTCGAATCTGATATTCGATTTGTTTATGAACTCGTACTCTGTAAAATGTTCGAATCGAACAAAACAATCATCTAGTACTTTTTCTATTTATAGAATAGATTTGCCGAGTCTCGAAGTACTTTTTTATGAGATGTGTCAAAGCAAAAATACAAAAAAAAAAACAACAAATCACAAACAAGATGAGAGATAAGCACACATAAATTCCACCAAAAACACTATATGAAGATAGAAATCCTTCGTACGTATCACCCTCCAAACACCATTTGTTTACATTGTTGTATTTGTAATTGTAATTTGTAAACGAATTCAACGATAAAAATTGACGTGTTTTCACTACTAAGTTTTTTGGGGAGATTTCATAAATTAGAGGAGAAATTACACGCACACTAAGAATAATTTTATGAGTCTGATTTCCGGTTTAGCTTGAAGGCAAACCAAGATGTCTACCGAGGATTTACATATATCTTCATATAGAGTGTTTTTGAATTCCACCATAATTTCAAATTTGCTTTTGTTTGGTATGCACAGTTTTCGCTGATGATTCCCCGTAATGAAATTTATTTGCTTAAATTTTGAATAAAATTATTATTTCCTTACTTACATTTTTTATCTATTTTACACAACTTAACACAACTTTTCCTTTAGTGTCCTTTAAAAACGACCTTCGAATTGCAATTCGTTACCTATCTTGGGGTAGAAACAAAATTTCCGTTTTCGAACGCTAATGACATTCGGAAACGCATTGCCAGGTACGGAAAATCCGAATGCGGATTTGTCATTTCGTAAGTACTAGATTTCTTATCCGCATTAGAAATAGAGAGTACAAAATATTCGTTTTCGAAAGTATTTGCTTTCGAAACGCATTACAGAATAGGGCCCAGGCTTCATTACAGCCAAAGCTTTTCTCAAAAAACGAATTCTTTTTCAAAGAAAATATCTTATATTGCCCTTTGTTCAAGAATAAATTACCTCATTTTATTTCATTCCCTAAAGTATGTTATTGACTTTCTATCAAGATCTTGTATGGGAAATTGTTGTCAGTCTAAAAATAACCTATGATATAAAAAGAAACCATTAGATGATCCATTCAGTCCAGTTTGTGATATATGTATATTTCCTTTCGAAATATTACACTTAAAAATATTTATAACTATCCAATTATTGAAAAAGTGTCTTTCTGATCGACTACAGCTTGCACGAACAGGTCGATTCTTTATGTCTGCTAAAATAAAATGATGTATAACATTAAGGGAGAGTTTTAAAAATATTCAATATTTACTAAATTTTAATTATAATCAACATTTCAACATTCCTTTCTTCTGACAATCCAAAGGGTGGTGGTCTGGTCGGTCGGTCAGTCTAAGTCTGAGTAATCAGTATGATATTTTCTGTGAATGATTCAACATCAACATAAATGTAAATTCATACGAGTATGAACAAACATTATTACGATAATTGCTTCCCATGCCAGCGAATGATTTCTCCATCAATAACAAATGTTTGCTCTTAATTGCTAACCAGACACACCATAAAAGTGTACCGAATCGGCATATTTCTACTCCATGACTACTCCCCCTTTCTACATCATCACTCTGTGATAAATGTTTGCTGATATTTGGAAATGGGAATTCTTTCGTTGGGTGGTGGCCCACAGGCCACAGGCTTACATGACCATTCCCATATGAAAACAGACCTAAGCTATTTGTTTTGAATTTTCGAATCCAACCTATCCAACGATAATAATCTTTGATTCCACATGTTTGTAATAAATGTTTTCAATAGTGTTTTGGAGATAAACTTTATCTCACTTTGCTGCTCCCTTTTTTCTCACCCAAACCACCACCAGCTACCTCCAAATCAACAAAGCAACAGCAAGGCAATAATTCTTATCGTGAATCATTTATACAATTTGTATTCCAACACTTCTTTGGTGGCGGAAGCAAAAGGGTTACAGTACGTAATAGTGGATAATATTCATCACCCAATTATTCATTTGGAAATGAAATTTAAATTTACTCATCTCATCACAAATAAATACAAAATTGTTGTAGGTGCCTTAAAACTTTTATACTTTTGTCTGATTATGACCACATATGGGGATTGGCGTGAGGCATTCATTACGAGTCAGTAGAAGCGAGAATGCTTGACTTACAAAAATAAAAAGATAAACCACTTGCGATAATATTAAATTGAGAGAGGTTAATTTTAGACCGATAAATTTATATATTTTCCTTTGTAATTGAATATTATGAGCTTCTGTTTCAGTGTGAAAATGATTAATAGCAATTTTTATCGTATGGATTTTCTGTATTACAAAGATTAAGAATCACGTGGGCTATACGTAAGATGTGATCATTTTATCTGAGAACTTTCATATTTAATTGTTGTTTTAAATTATTTTCCATGTTTGTTTATACAAAGTTTAAAGAAAATTCTACTACAATAGTTTATATAAATGCACTTTGATGACTTTTTATGTTCAGTTCGAATAATATGCCCAATTTTCAAGGTTAAATATGAACTTTTGAATTTCATCTCGCCATGGCTACATGGCTAACTTGAACAAGTGACAAAATTACTTAAAACCATTGATTAGATTAGATTAGATTAGATTTTTTAGATTTTTATTTCTCGTCTTATATAATTTACATAGTTTACAAAAATCAAAAAAAGCATGGCATTCTGCCGTCTGCCTAGTTGACAAAACATAAATTGAAAACTAATTTTTTATGAAATATAATTTATAAGTAAACAATTTAGGTACATGAATTAAAAAGTTTTTTTGAATAGTTAACTATTGAAATAAAATATTATCTTCAGAAACTCTCATTAACAATTCTCCTCCTATAATTAAAAGCCAGTTTACAGTACATATACAGTTTTTTAACGTCGACTTCGTTCAACAATGATACAATTTCATTTTCATTCAAAAATCCAAGAACATTTCTCCTGATGTCTTTAAGAATTGGACATTTACCCATGAAGTGAAATACATCTTCTCTCACTTGTAGATTACATAAGGAGCATAATATTGGTAAATCCTCCCTATGTGGAATGAAGTTAAGAGGTACAAGTTCACCACGTAGCTTAACCATCATCGAAATCTCCTCTACGCTGAATTCATCCCGAAAATAGTTCTTCGCCTCCAAATTGTGATTGAGTTGACTGTAAATTGCTCTGTGCAGAGACCCAGTTGCTTCGTTAAGGCATTTTCTCCATAACATATCATCCACTTTTGCAATTAGGTAATACAGTGATTCTTTCCATTGATTGAAATCAAAGTTATCAATGTTAAGGTCCATGTCACTCTCCCTAGCAAGTTTCATCCATTCTGCATACCATCCTGACCTCTCTCGAATAGTTTGAAGTGCCACTATCTTCGGTAGCCGGTAATTATCCATATTCATGATTTTGAGCACATAATCAATCTGCATTCTAAGTGTTCGTACAAAGAGTGGCTGCAGTCCCGTTTCCAACATAACTATATAATTCGGCGTATTTGGTGGCAGCCGAAAGATCCTTTTAACGTAGAAGCTTAACAATTTTTCCACATCTTCATATTTCTTCGCTCCCCATACTTGAGCTGCATAGAACAAGATTGATTCTGCTACTGCCTTAAAAACAGTGTACTTACTGCTGTGTGCGATATTTTTGTTTGAGAAACACCTACTCCAAGATGCGCTGATGGCGGCTTTTGCACTTGTAAGCTTTTCTCTCAGATGCGTTTCCATATTTAAATTTTTTGTCAAAATCACTCCAAGGTATTTGAACTCTTTTACAATTTCTATATTTTCACCATTGTAATTCCATTTTTCATTAAGGCAGTTTCTACCTCCTCCGTTCTTGAAAATCATGATCTTGGACTTTCCATGTTAACTATTAGGTTCCATATTTTACAGTACTCAAAAATCCGGTTTATCATAAGCTGAAGTGATTCTGGAGATGGCGCGAGAACCACAATATCATCCGCAAACAAGAGTGCTTTAATTAATTCTCCCGCGTGTTCGATACCAGCAGGTAAGAAATCGACTAAGTCTTCGATAAATAGAGCGAATAGGCTTGGACTCATCGTACAACCTTGTCTAACGCCTGATTCAGTTCTGAACCAATCCGACCTTTCTGTACCATTCCAAACTGCTGCATTTGTATCCATATACAGGCTTTGCAGGACTCTTCCAAATCTTAACGACATTCCCATACCAAAGAGCTTATAGAAAAGAGCTTGCCTATTCACCGTGCCAAATGCAGACTTAAAATCCACGAAAAACGCGTATAACTTCTTCCTTCTTCTTATAAATGAATCCGCAATGCTTTTCAGAACAAAGATATGATCGATTGTTGAGTAACCGGATCTAAAGCCTGCCTGAAATTCTTTCAACAGCTTATTTTCTTCAATCCATCTATTGAGCCGTGTTTGCAGAACAGCTGTAAATATTTTATAGAACGAATTTAAAAAAGATATTCCTCGATAGTTCGACATCTCAGACCAGCTTCCTTTTTTGTGGATCGGAAAAATGATTGATTCCCTAAATTCTTGAGGAATCATACCTGTTCCCAACACCTCGTTGTAAACTGAAGTAAGCTTGCTTATTAACTCAACGGTTCCATACTTAAAAAATTCCGCTGGTATCCCATTGGAGCCTGCCGCTTTTCCATCCTTCATTTTGTTCATAGCCGCATCTACTTCTTCGTTGGTTATATCTGCGTCCAAAACTTCATTATAAATACCCGGATGTGCAAAATGAAAATTGTTTCCTTCATGAATTGGGTTTAGCAAATTTTTAAAATGGTCTGCCAAAAGCAAGGGGCTCAGCTTGGGATGGATTTTAAAGGTTTTACCATTCAAATTGTTCACCAATTTCCAAAAGTCCTTCGAGTTCATACAATTTGATAACCGTCTAGCTTCTGTCTCAAAGTATTTTGTTTTTTTTTTTTTGAAACACAAGGTCTTGTAATAGGTGTTTGCTTGAAGATATTGTCTTTTAAAGTGATCATCACTTAATCGACGATAAGCTCTTAACCATCCAAATGATAATTATTCTCAATGTTTTTAATGATTTTCTACAAAAATTTATATTGTGAATTGGTTTTATAAAAGTAAAGAATTTATCAAGAATGTCTTCTCGGGTTAAAATTTTCCATAAATATTTTTATTGCCTTCAGTACCAAATGAATTTTTCTGTATGAACATCCTTATATCGGGGTTTTTCAATAAGAGCTCTACAAAAGTTTTTTTTTTTTTTTTAAATAAAACAAAAACGGTTTTGGATATCAATGAAATTCTTTATTCCTGTGAAAGTACGTTCGATGCCATTATGTATGGTTTCTTGATTTCTTTTGCATGGCCACCACGGGCACGCTTGTAGAAGTCTAGATGCTGAACCCAATTTTCGACGGTTTTCAAGCATAAATCGGCCGATACTGCTGCAATTTCACGTTTGATATTCGTACGAAGTTCATCAATCGTCACTGGCTTGTTGGCATAGACCATAGACTTGACGTTGCCACACAGGAAATAGTCTAACGGCGCACAGTGGCCCGTTTATGCAAAACTGCTTGCAATATTCATTTTTCGAGTGGGTCTATAATGCAAAACTTTTTAGTTCACTGGACTCACAAATATTTGGAGCTTGAGTAATCGAAAAAAATATTCAATTTGGGTTATTGGTGTGCCTTATAGAGCAGGCCAAAGTTGAACATTTTTTATGATGATCATTTTTTTTTATTTTTTTATTTTTTTTCTTAACTTTGAATGAAAAAACTAGAAAAAGGGCTTCCAAACGCTTTTCGTTTTTGTTTTTATGATATGCTTTGCCATTATTTAGATCGGTAGTTAAAACAAAAAAAAAACAAAAAAAAATTTTTAATTGTTTAATTTAATTTTTTTGGAAACACTACTTTTTGCACCCTTTTTCGACTTCAAATTGGATAGAAAAAAAAGGTTCAACGAGTGGTGCTAAGATCTCAACTGATTCAGAATCCTTATATATTCTTTTACATAAATCCAAAAGATCAACTGCGTCATTTTGCATCGAACTGAGCTAGGGAGATTTGAAGTGATGAAGTCAGTCATTTTTTTCCCCTCTTTTTTTATGGAAATTTTTTTTTTATGGTTTTCTTTGTTTTGTGTGTGGTGGATTTACAAAAGATGATTTTATTTTAAAAAGGTAAATCATTTTTATTTTTTGTTTATTACATAAGATTTTCAAGAGTTTTAGAACTAATTTTTTTAATCCTGTTATAAAATTTTAAATAACGCATTTGTTTTCCGGTACGATTGAATTTTGATCAGGTAGTTTTATTGATAAGGATTAAGATTAAGAATTTATTGATAAGATTTAAGGATAAAACGATTTTGGAATATGTTAGTATACAGGTAGACAGACAGGTAGTTTTATTGGGGTGTCTTTAAATATAATTAATATAAGGATTAAAGCGACTTGAGTGCAGGTATTTACTCTAAGGTATAAAAAGATGAAACATTTGACTAAAATAATCATTTAGAATTCAAACGAGCGTTCGAGCAGATGCTTTTATTTTTCAAAACAATTTAAAATGGATATTCCGAATAAGGATTTGTTTGAACTTTTTGTCAATGTTACCACTTGCAATGAGTTTATATCTGCCGTGGAAATTGAATACCAACTACCAGATGCAAATGCAATCAAACAGATATTAAAACAATTCTATTACAACCTTGATAGAAAATGGATAGCAGCCAAAAGATCGAAAAAAAAACTTTAAAAAGAATGCAGAATGGCTTTCCTTATCTCTGCATATCAATACCGGACAAACAGAAGAAGCGGGTGATCTCCCAACTACATCGAGAGGAAGACCAAGAAAGACAGTCAATGAGTGCGCAACATTTACTAAAAAACAAAAAATAATCAAAGCTACAAAGGAGATATGTACAGAACATCTCTCTGAAGCTTTGAGTATAAGATACAATAAGGCCCATGAAAAGGGGAAGAGTGATATAATTCAGGCAATATCTTCTGCAAGTCCACTTCGTGTCAAAAGAGTCAAGGAAAGCATTCACACTCCCCAACACAATCCCATAAAATACACCAATGAGAACGCATTAGCTTTGTTTATGGATTTGGGACTCTCAAAAGAAAAATATAAAATCCTGAGAACTTCGTTAAGACATCACAACATAGATGTCTTGCCATCCTACAATATGATTACAGTTGCGAAAAAAGAAGCAGTTCCCGATAACTGCGAAGTCACGGAAATATTAGCTAGAGTGAAACTTCAAAGCATGATGGATCATACAGCAATGCGGCTAATAGAAAGCAAAACGGAGAGTCAAATAATTGCACTTCCAAGAAGTCTAACGTTACAGAGTAAATGGGGCTGCGATGGATCATCTGGACAAAGTGCCTACAAGCAAAAAATAAATACAACAGATGGTGAAACAGACGCACACATGTTCATGGCATCAGTTGTCCCACTTCGACTCAATAGTACAAATGGTGAACATTGGAGGAACCCTCGCCCATCATCAGTTCATTTCTGTCGGCCCATTATGTTCCAATATGTTAAAGAGACTAGTGACATCATAAATACCACAGTCAATAATATTAAAAGTCAAATAGCAGATATTCAACCAACAATATATAAAGTTAATGAAGAAACAACTATTTCTGTGAATCACGAGTTCTTTTTAACTATGATAGACGGAAGAGTATTAAACGAATTAACGGAAACAAAGTCTACGCGGTCATGTCCGATATGCAAAAGGACACAAAAGAATTTCAATAAAGATGAATCAATTGAGGACGAACATAATTACGAATATGGATTCTCTCCACTGCACGCTAGAATCAGATGCATGGAATTTATTTTGAAGCTTGCGTATATCTACTCTTCGACAAGAAGGAGAAGGTACTGATGAATCGGTTGGGACCAAGGAGGCGGAAAAAAGAAGAAAACAAGAGATCCAAAGGCGTTTTCGCGATGAGCTTGGCCTTGATGTGGATAAACCAAAGCAAGGGTTTGGAAACACTAATGACGGAAACACTGCAAGAAGATATTTTGAACAGTCAGATGCAACCGCTTGAATAACTGGAGTCAATGGAGAAGTTATAATGAGGCTCAAAGTAATATTGAACGTTTTAAATTGCAGAGAAGTAGTGAATGCAGTTAAATTTGGGGAGTATACAAAAAAACTGCAGAGCTTTTAAAACAAAAGTATCCTGAAAAATTACTCACACCTACACTACACAAAATATTGGTTCATAGTCAAAATATCATTGAATATCAATCACTACCACTTGGAGAACTGTCAGAAGAAGCCCAGGAATGCAAAAATAAAGACTACAAGAAATATCGATATCAGAATACGTGTAAAGTTTCAAGGATTCGGCAGAATGAGGACCTATTTAACATGCTTGCAACCTCTTCGGATCCACTTATTTCTTCATTAAGGCATGTGAGAAGCCAAAAAGATTTGAAAGAACGATACTCTCCAGAAATGATGAGTTTATTACACATTTCCCCGGACTTAGATGACAGTTTTCAAGAAATTTAGTGTTTATATATTAATTTGTTGTCTTTATTTCTTTTTACACTGACTTTTGATATATGTATAACCAAAATACATTATGTACTCTTGAATACTGGAAAATAAAAAAAAAATGCCTTAAAATTTAAAAAAAATACTTTTTTCCCCACTGTTTCACTCGAATTGGTTCTTTTTCTCTTTGCTCCACTGTTTCAATTCACTAAATTACTTAAAAAATTGATTTTGATGATTGCATATTAAAATACCGCTACGTTTATCACCTTTGTTAAAACTTTTAATTTTAACACAAATTTCTGAAACACCCTGTAAACAGTTTTTTTTGCTCTACTGTTTCAATTCACTCAGATTACTTAAAAAAATGATTTTGACGATTGCATATTAAAATAACGCTATGTTTATGACCTTTGTTAAAACTTCTTATTTTAACACAAATTTCTGAAACACCCTGTAAACAGTTTTTTTTTTTGCTCTTCTGTTTCAATTCACTCAGATTACTTAAAAAAAATGATTTTGACGATTGCGTATTAAAATACCGCTATGTTTATGACCTTTGCTAAAACTTCTTATTTTAACACAAATATCTGAAACACCCTGTGAACAGTTTTTTTTGAAAGTCACAATTTTTATAGCCTTAGAAATTTCCTTCAAGATAAAAAAAAAATTAAAGCAATATCTTTATTCGTTTAGGAGATATGATTTTTGCAACCAAAAAAGTCAAAACGGGCCACTGTGCGGCGTCAAATCGCACGACCGAGGCGGCCAAGCGACTTGACCATTTCGTGAGATAACACGTTCTTCAAACTTGGTTTCCAATAAATTGATTGTGACATTCGCTGTGTGGCTTGTGGCGTCGTCCTGTTGGAACCACATGTTCTCCAAGTCCATATCATCCAATAATTGGGGCCAAAAATATTCGGTTATCATCATTGCCGGTGTTGATCATCACGGAAGAATAACGGAAGGCCCAATGACACCACAGGCCAATAAACCACACCAAACCGTAATTTTTTCGGGATGCAATGATGACTCATGGAGTACGTGTGGATTGCTGTCTGACCAATACCGCATATTTTGTTTATTGACGGAGCCATTCAGCCAGAAATGAGCCCCATCGCTGAAGATGATTTTTCGATGAAAATCCAAATAATTTTCAAGTTGTTGCTCAGCCCAATTCACGAACATACGCCTCTTCTGGTGTTCAAGCGGCTTCATTTCTTGTGTCAATTTAATCTTGTAAGGATTTAGGCCAAGATCTATTCTCAAAATTGGCCACAACGACGTCACAAAGATGCCCAACGCTTGAGAACGACATGTGAGAAACACATTTGAGTTTTCTGCAACTGAAGCCTCAGCGGCAGCAATAATCTCTTCTTTGTCTCACTGGCACGGGAACATTTTGCACTGTGCCTGTGGATTCAAATTTGTTCACTAGACGCTCAATTGTTGATTGCTAGGACGATTATGACGACCATAAATTGGACGTAGCGTTCTTAACGTTGAGGCCACTGACTGCGAATTTCGGTAGTACATTTTAATAATTTCGACTGGTTGTTGGCTCGTATATCTTTCCATTATGAAATGGCAAACCTTACTGAAGAGAAATGTCAAAAGAGCGGCAAGAAATTTGGCGTCGTTTGCTGCCCCTGTCGCTCTACTTTTGTAGCGACCCTGTTGAAAAACCCTGTATTTCAATTTAAATTTTGAACTTTTTCATTATATGTATGTGAAAATCGATTTCATTAAAATGCATGAAAATCGATAAATTCGATCATCAGCACCACTTCCACTTGCTGTAGAAATATTTTGGCAAGAGTACGATAACTTAGGCGACAAGATATTATAACGGAATTTTTTAGAACAGTTAAAAATAAGCATTTTTTTTACTATGGAAAGGGGGGGGGGTCTATCTCCCCCCGTTTAGGCAGGAGGGGCAATTTAAAAAAATTATTACTTAAAATGTCAAAAAAATCTTAAAAAATAACGGTGAAACGGTCCCACAAGGATCAAAGTTATGGCCACTGCTATTTATAACATATGTAAATGACTTGCTCTCAGTTTTAACACATGGTACGGGATATGCATACGCCGATGATACTGCGATTGTAGTGAGCCACCGAAACGTTGAAATAGCAGAGAAAATAATGCAAAAGGAATTTGATGCTGTCACTACATGGTGCCATGATCATGGGCTGATAATTAATGCACAAAAGACTAAAGTCATGCATATTCATCCACCACACATTTTAAAACATAAAATAAAAATAAAAGTACACGAAGTTCAGTGTTTGCATAGAACAATGAATCACCTTGATCTACAAAAGGAAGATAGCTGCCTGGCTTTGATAGAAAATGTTTCAACTTATAAATATCTTGGAGTTATAGTCGACTACAATCTTAAATGGAGTTACCACATCAGAGCGTTAACTAAGAAACTACAGCAAAGTGCATACGCTCTTTTCCATCTTAGTTATCATTGCCCACCAGAGGTCTTGCGGCAAAGCTACTTTGGATTAGTTGAATCTCACCTTAGATATGGTATACTTGCGTGGGGAAGGGCGCCTCAACTTACCTGCCTCGAAAATGTACACCTAAAATTACAAAAAATTATATATCGGGCTACATTAGGACAACAATATAACAGGCGGCCAATCGATAATGATGTCAAATTGCTAAGTATACTGCAGATGTACAAACTAGAAGTGATATCTAATTTTCATGACGATAACACACACAAACCTGCTACCCAGCAAATTTTCAACACCAGAAGAAGAAACCAAAAGCAATATGAAATACCGAGATACTGGAATGAATATGGACGAAAACGATACGAAGTAGCAATCCTAACAGTATTTAACGAGCTTCCCCTAGAATTTCGGACTTTGTCAAAAAAGCTATTGCTGAAAAAAGTTAAATTTTTTTATTTCAGTCAAACTTAAAAAAAAAAAAAAAAAAAAAAAAAAAAATTAGTAAGAACTCAAAACAAAACCTATAAACTTTTGTACACAGTCTTCTGCAGACAAGCCCATAAGGCTTTGCAGATAACAAAATAATGTAAAAGCTTTGAAATATAAATAAAATTTAATTGAATTGAAAAATTAAGTTGTATACATTTTTTTAAAGCCATTAACATTTTTGTTTTTGATCAAAAACTGAAAACTAGATGATTTTATGTCTTTTAGTTTTTGAGAAAATTGAAAATAAAAATTTAACATCAAGTCATCTAGTTTTCAGTTTTTGATCAAAAACAAATAAGAGCAATGAATTCTAAAAAAAAAATAGTAGATAATCTGAAAGTTTTGAAAAATTACACTTAAACCTTTTTTTTTAACTTTTTTTGCACAAATTTTGACTTTAAAACAATTTTTTTCAAAAACTATGCATAGTTTTGACTTGATTTAAAAACAAGCTAATAGACAAAAGTGTTGGCTTTAAAAAAAGGTATAACACTTAATTTAGGGTATTACCGTTATTTTTTAATTATTTTTTCCCATTTAATGTACATATTTTTTTAAACTGCCCCTACGACCTAAACGGGGGGAGATAGACCCCCCCTCCTCCCATAGTAAAAAATGCTTGTTTTTAACTGTTCCATACAAATCCGTCATTAAACTTTGTCGCCTAAGTTATCGTACTCTCCCCAATATTTTCGATATTTCTACACTCTTAAAATTTTATTAACAATTTTAGCGATTTAATCACGCTTATTCTGACATTCTAATGAATAGCCAATTCGTTAGAATAGATCTATTCATTAGAATGAAATTTCTGTATTTTGACATTCTAACGAATAATGTTCACTTCTGAATTAATATATTAAATGAACAGGAATGAACTCGAATTCGAAGTTAGCTGTTTGAAGTTTCGATCTTATTTAGTGTGACCAAAGTAACAAAATTTAAAATTGTTCCACAAACTTTCAATTTCATTGAAACAATTGGATGGAATACAAAAAATACCTTAACTTAAGAAAAATTAAATTAATAAAGTTCTAAGTGCTAGTGATGTTAATTATTTAAAAAACCATCAATGACACTTTGAATATGGGAACATAAATTTAAATTTATTGATATGAAAAGTAAAAAAAATACATTACAAAATTTTGTACAGCTAACTCAGCACTTTTAAATCTAATAAAATAATTAATGTGCTTATAATTCGATTTGCTTTCGTCCCACATGTATTACCAAAAAAATGTAACTTTAAATCTCTTTATTTGAATCACACCTGGTCACACTTCACAATTGTCAACGAGAATCAAAAAGTAACACAGTCGATAAAATCGTTTAAATTGTCTTTCAAAAATTCAAATTGTTTTATTTATGAAAAATCAAAGCAGCATAAATCGAAGAAGAATTATGGATGCATCAAATCGATTGGGGATTCGATTTGTAAGAAAACCTCTCGCGATTTCATGGTTTTCTTCCATTAATTATATAAGAACTTCCTTTTGTTCTATAGTTGTCCAATTTGAGTGTGACTGTGACCTTTAATAAAAACATCAATAGATTTTCATAAAAATATATTCCATTTTCTTTATTTTTCGGAAAAAAAAAACAGAACTTACATGTTTTTCTTTTAATTCTCTCATCAATATGTGAACGCTTAATAAATGACGTTTGTTTCGAATGATTAGAAAGTCAAAGTTTGCTTTAGTTTCGAATTAAAATGAACTTTCGAATCGTTAGAAAGTGAAAATACGTATCATACGAATTCGAATAACTTTCGAACGAAAGAGAATGTCAAAATAAGGCTGATTGTGTTGATCGTCAATAATGGCGAATATAATCATCGCGTAATGCACGAAAATAGTTTACATATGAAACCCAACTTTTTTAATAACTTTTAATAATTTAACGCGTTGTTCCATTGATAAGTGATAAATCACCGTAAGTTGCAAACATTTAACTAATATTATACAATTATTCCATTGACAGCTGAGTTTGACAGGTGTCAAATGCCAGCGAAACCAACTTCAAATATTCGAATTTCAAATAGGTTTTCATATTAATTTACCACAAATCAGTTCTAATTTAAGAAATATCCTGAAATCCGTAAATTGTGTTGCTAATAAACTTCTCTAATTTGTTGCTGTATGACCTTTTCGCAATTCAATTAAAAATATTTATACAAGTTCAGATTTATTTTCATTTTAACTTTGGTAAGTAACTTCTTAATTTAATTACTACTTACACTTACGGAATTAACTCAGGTCTTTATGAACAAAATTACATCAACAGAATTATGTCAAAATTGATTCACAAAGTACTTTATAATAACTTAAAAGGCTATGAACAAATTTTTTTTTGTTCTACCAAAAATGATTAATATTCTCTCCCATGAGTGTTCCTAATAATAATAATTCTTGGTAAAACACCTAATAAGTCTACAGCTAAATATTTTCCCCATAAATACTAATTACACTTAGAGAGCTCAACAATCAACATTCTTTTATATTATACATATACATATGTATGTGTATATATTCAAGCTAATTTATATGAGTTTACCTCCGACTCATTTATTCGCATATATGTACATATCTTGCACCTATGCCAACGCCCACCTACACCTGAGCTTGAACTTCCAGCCCAACCAACCTCTAACCAACCAACGAACCATCAGAAAAAGTCACACTTTAACCTTATCTCGTTTGACTTTACGTGACTTCAGACAATAATAATATAAGAACAGTGTCATATCTAATGCAGACTAATTGTTGTTGAATGTACGTATCTTTGAGTCCTTTTGTGTTCATAATAATTCATACCTTAAATATGTCTTTCAAGTCACTGAACCTTTTGCAAACGACGACAATAATTCTCCTATTCTCATTTTCTCTTATATTTTTATATATTAACGAGGCCACCCACTAAGAGTTCAACTAGAACAGCAACAACAACAAAAACAAAAACATCAGCAAATGAATCCTAAATAAGTCTTAATTGGTTTTCAAAGTACTCGTATTCGTTCGCATATGTAGGTATGAACATTTATTTTCTGCACTTATATTTAATGTAGTGGCACTGACTGTAGTAGCCACCCGCACTCGTAGAAAAATAATTGACAGTAGTCGCTTCGAAACGAAGAGTATAATTTTGGTAGTAGAGTTGGGCATAATTAAGAAACAATACTTGGAAATAAATTGGATGAAATTGTTGCAGAAAAAGAGGAGACAAATACAAGATGGAAAATCATGATTTCTGTTCTGTTCCTTCTAGTTCTTCGGAAATAATAATTGGAAATATATTTTTTGAAGATTGCTTGTTTTTAAATGAGAATAATTGTACTGAGAAAACATATTAATTGTCAAACCATTAAATCTGTTATTAAATTATACTCGAAAAGAAGTCTCGAAAGTATGAAAGTTAAAGGTGAAATCGATGTTTAAGAATAATAAATTGTAATTTTTAGTTTCTCCTCTCTTTGCATAGAAATTAATAAAAAATAAATAATACAGTTAATACCAACTGTAGCCATTAAGCTAGGATATTGTTCTTGTTGTTGGAATTAGTTATTATTTTTAAGAAAATGAATTGAAACATGTTATGTAATTTATTATATTTTTGAACATTAATTGCCAATAAGAATATATTAATGGGTAATTTAAATCAAATAATTAGACATTTAATTGTTTATTTGAAAGTAACTATCATTAAACTTTAATGGCTAAGAAGCTTTGTATCATAAACATAAGACAAGTGCTTGAAATGTTTCATAGTATTCAAACAATTATGCCGTAATATCGAAAGTTCTTAGAATGTAAATGAGTAAACTCTTGATCTTAATTTGTGGCGCACTGTTAAGTATAGAATTTCTTGTTTTCAGCAGCACATCAAGAATGTAATATAACTAAGCCTACTCGGTTTTCCCCTCCCATTTTTATATTAAGAACTTTAAAGCGAATGTACACTGGTGTCTTTTCTTTAATCTCACTCGCAATATCAGGAAAAAAGTTCGAATATTGGGGTTTTTTATTTTCCTTGATGAAAATCAATTAAAATGCGATTGAACTGAAATGAGTTTGATTAGATATGAATTGAGTTTGAATTGAAATGAGTTTGAATTGAAATGAGTTTAGTCTGAATTGAAATGCGTTTGGTCTGAATTGAAATGCGTTTGGTCTGAATTGAAATGCGTTTGGTCTGAATTGAAATGCGTTTGGTCTGAATTAAAATGCGTTTGGTCTGAATTAAAATGCGTTTGGTCTGAATTAAAATGCGTTTGGTCTGAATTGAAATGCGTTTGGTCTGAATTGAAATGCGTTTGGTCTGAATTGAAATGCGTTTGGTCTGCATTGAGTTTGAATTGAATTGTGTTTGAATTGAAATGAGATTGAATTGAATTAAATTTGAATTGAATTAAATTTGAATTGAATTAAATTTGAATTGAATTAAATTTGAATAAAATAAAATAGAATAGAATAGAATAGAATAGAATAGAATAGAATAGAATAGAATAGAATAGAATAGAATAGAATAGAATAGAATAGAATAGAATAGAATAGAATAGAATAGAATAGAATAGAATAGAATAGAATAGAATAGAATAGAATAGAATAGAATAGAATAGAATAGAATAGAATAGAATAGAATAGAATAGAATAGAATAGAATAGAATAGAATAGAATAGAATAGAATAGAATAGAATAGAATAGAATAGAATAGAATAGAATAGAATAGAATAGAATAGAATAGAATAGAATAGAATAGAATAGAATAGAATAGAATAGAATAGAATAGAATAGAATAGAATAGAATAGAATAGAATAGAATAGAATAGAATAGAATAGAATAGAATAGAATAGAATAGAATAGAATAGAATAGAATAGAATAGAATAGAATAGAATAGAATAGAATAGAATAGAATAGAATAGAATAGAATAGAATAGAATAGAATAGAATAGAATAGAATAGAATAGAATAGAATAGAATAGAATAGAATAGAATAGAATAGAATAGAATAGAATAGAATAGAATAGAATAGAATAGAATAGAATAGAATAGAATAGAATAGAATAGAATAGAATAGAATAGAATAGAATAGAATAGAATAGAATAGAATAGAATAGAATAGAATAGAATAGAATAGAATAGAATAGAATAGAATAGAATAGAATAGAATAGAATAGAATAGAATAGAATAGAATAGAATAGAATAGAATAGAATAGAATAGAATAGAATAGAATAGAATAGAATAGAATAGAATAGAATAGAATAGAATAGAATAGAATAGAATAGAATAGAATAGAATAGAATAGAATAGAATAGAATAGAATAGAATAGAATAGAATAGAATAGAATAGAATAGAATAGAATAGAATAGAATAGAATAGAATAGAATAGAATAGAATAGAATAGAATAGAATAGAATAGAATAGAATAGAATAGAATAGAATAGAATAGAATAGAATAGAATAGAATAGAATAGAATAGAATAGAATAGAATAGAATAGAATAGAATAGAATAGAATAGAATAGAATAGAATAGAATAGAATAGAATAGAATAGAATAGAATAGAATAGAATAGAATAGAATAGAATAGAATAGAATAGAATAGAATAGAATAGAATAGAATAGAATAGAATAGAATAGAATAGAATAGAATAGAATAGAATAGAATAGAATAGAATAGAATAGAATAGAATAGAATAGAATAGAATAGAATAGAATAGAATAGAATAGAATAGAATAGAATAGAATAGAATAGAATAGAATAGAATAGAATAGAATAGAATAGAATAGAATAGAATAGAATAGAATAGAATAGAATAGAATAGAATAGAATAGAATAGAATAGAATAGAATAGAATAGAATAGAATAGAATAGAATAGAATAGAATAGAATAGAATAGAATAGAATAGAATAGAATAGAATAGAATAGAATAGAATAGAATAGAATAGAATAGAATAGAATAGAATAGAATAGAATAGAATAGAATAGAATAGAATAGAATAGAATAGAATAGAATAGAATAGAATAGAATAGAATAGAATAGAATAGAATAGAATAGAATAGAATAGAATAGAATAGAATAGAATAGAATAGAATAGAATAGAATAGAATAGAATAGAATAGAATAGAATAGAATAGAATAGAATAGAATAGAATAGAATAGAATAGAATAGAATAGAATAGAATAGAATAGAATAGAATAGAATAGAATAGAATAGAATAGAATAGAATAGAATAGAATAGAATAGAATAGAATAGAATAGAATAGAATAGAATAGAATAGAATAGAATAGAATAGAATAGAATAGAATAGAATAGAATAGAATAGAATAGAATAGAATAGAATAGAATAGAATAGAATAGAATAGAATAGAATAGAATAGAATAGAATAGAATAGAATAGAATAGAATAGAATAGAATAGAATAGAATAGAATAGAATAGAATAGAATAGAATAGAATAGAATAGAATAGAATAGAATAGAATAGAATAGAATAGAATAGAATAGAATAGAATAGAATAGAATAGAATAGAATAGAATAGAATAGAATAGAATAGAATAGAATAGAATAGAATAGAATAGAATAGAATAGAATAGAATAGAATAGAATAGAATAGAATAGAATAGAATAGAATAGAATAGAATAGAATAGAATAGAATAGAATAGAATAGAATAGAATAGAATAGAATAGAATAGAATAGAATAGAATAGAATAGAATAGAATAGAATAGAATAGAATAGAATAGAATAGAATAGAATAGAATAGAATAGAATAGAATAGAATAGAATAGAATAGAATAGAATAGAATAGAATAGAATAGAATAGAATAGAATAGAATAGAATAGAATAGAATAGAATAGAATAGAATAGAATAGAATAGAATAGAATAGAATAGAATAGAATAGAATAGAATAGAATAGAATAGAATAGAATAGAATAGAATAGAATAGAATAGAATAGAATAGAATAGAATAGAATAGAATAGAATAGAATAGAATAGAATAGAATAGAATAGAATAGAATAGAATAGAATAGAATAGAATAGAATAGAATAGAATAGAATAGAATAGAATAGAATAGAATAGAATAGAATAGAATAGAATAGAATAGAATAGAATAGAATAGAATAGAATAGAATAGAATAGAATAGAATAGAATAGAATAGAATAGAATAGAATAGAATAGAATAGAATAGAATAGAATAGAATAGAATAGAATAGAATAGAATAGAATAGAATAGAATAGAATAGAATAGAATAGAATAGAATAGAATAGAATAGAATAGAATAGAATAGAATAGAATAGAATAGAATAGAATAGAATAGAATAGAATAGAATAGAATAGAATAGAACAGAATAGAATAGAATAGAATAGAATAGAATAGAATAGAATAGAATAGAATAGAATAGAATAGAATAGAATAGAATAGAATAGAATAGAATAGAATAGAATAGAATAGAATAGAATAGAATAGAATAGAATAGAATAGAATAGAATAGAATAGAATAGAATAGAATAGAATAGAATAGAATAGAATAGAATAGAATAGAATAGAATAGAATAGAATAGAATAGAATAGAATAGAATAGAATAGAATAGAATAGAATAGAATAGAATAGAATAGAATAGAATAGAATAGAATAGAATAGAATAGAATAGAATAGAATAGAATAGAATAGAATAGAATAGAATAGAATAGAATAGAATAGAATAGAATAGAATAGAATAGAATAGAATAGAATAGAATAGAATAGAATAGAATAGAATAGAATAGAATAGAATAGAATAGAATAGAATAGAATAGAATAGAATAGAATAGAATAGAATAGAATAGAATAGAATAGAATAGAATAGAATAGAATAGAATAGAATAGAATAGAATAGAATAGAATAGAATAGAATAGAATAGAATAGAATAGAATAGAATAGAATAGAATAGAATAGAATAGAATAGAATAGAATAGAATAGAATAGAATAGAATAGAATAGAATAGAATAGAATAGAATAGAATAGAATAGAATAGAATAGAATAGAATAGAATAGAATAGAATAGAATAGAATAGAATAGAATAGAATAGAATAGAATAGAATAGAATAGAATAGAATAGAATAGAATAGAATAGAATAGAATAGAATAGAATAGAATAGAATAGAATAGAATAGAATAGAATAGAATAGAATAGAATAGAATAGAATAGAATAGAATAGAATAGAATAGAATAGAATAGAATAGAATAGAATAGAATAGAATAGAATAGAATAGAATAGAATAGAATAGAATAGAATAGAATAGAATAGAATAGAATAGAATAGAATAGAATAGAATAGAATAGAATAGAATAGAATAGAATAGAATAGAATAGAATAGAATAGAATAGAATAGAATAGAATAGAATAGAATAGAATAGAATAGAATAGAATAGAATAGAATAGAATAGAATAGAATAGAATAGAATAGAATAGAATAGAATAGAATAGAATAGAATAGAATAGAATAGAATAGAATAGAATAGAATAGAATAGAATAGAATAGAATAGAATAGAATAGAATAGAATAGAATAGAATAGAATAGAATAGAATAGAATAGAATAGAATAGAATAGAATAGAATAGAATAGAATAGAATAGAATAGAATAGAATAGAATAGAATAGAATAGAATAGAATAGAATAGAATAGAATAGAATAGAATAGAATAGAATAGAATAGAATAGAATAGAATAGAATAGAATAGAATAGAATAGAATAGAATAGAATAGAATAGAATAGAATAGAATAGAATAGAATAGAATAGAATAGAATAGAATAGAATAGAATAGAATAGAATAGAATAGAATAGAATAGAATAGAATAGAATAGAATAGAATAGAATAGAATAGAATAGAATAGAATAGAATAGAATAGAATAGAATAGAATAGAATAGAATAGAATAGAATAGAATAGAATAGAATAGAATAGAATAGAATAGAATAGAATAGAATAGAATAGAATAGAATAGAATAGAATAGAATAGAATAGAATAGAATAGAATAGAATAGAATAGAATAGAATAGAATAGAATAGAATAGAATAGAATAGAATAGAATAGAATAGAATAGAATAGAATAGAATAGAATAGAATAGAATAGAATAGAATAGAATAGAATAGAATAGAATAGAATAGAATAGAATAGAATAGAATAGAATAGAATAGAATAGAATAGAATAGAATAGAATAGAATAGAATAGAATAGAATAGAATAGAATAGAATAGAATAGAATAGAATAGAATAGAATAGAATAGAATAGAATAGAATAGAATAGAATAGAATAGAATAGAATAGAATAGAATAGAATAGAATAGAATAGAATAGAATAGAATAGAATAGAATAGAATAGAATAGAATAGAATAGAATAGAATAGAATAGAATAGAATAGAATAGAATAGAATAGAATAGAATAGAATAGAATAGAATAGAATAGAATAGAATAGAATAGAATAGAATAGAATAGAATAGAATAGAATAGAATAGAATAGAATAGAATAGAATAGAATAGAATAGAATAGAATAGAATAGAATAGAATAGAATAGAATAGAATAGAATAGAATAGAATAGAATAGAATAGAATAGAATAGAATAGAATAGAATAGAATAGAATAGAATAGAATAGAATAGAATAGAATAGAATAGAATAGAATAGAATAGAATAGAATAGAATAGAATAGAGTAGAATAGAATAGAATAGAATAGAATAGAATAGAATAGAATAGAATAGAATAGAATAGAATAGAATAGAATAGAATAGAATAGAATAGAATAGAATAGAATAGAATAGAATAGAATAGAATAGAATAGAATAGAATAGAATAGAATAGAATAGAATAGAATAGAATAGAATAGAATAGAATAGAATAGAATAGAATAGAATAGTATAAAATGGAATAGTTTAAAATGGAATAGTTTAAAATGGAATAGTATAAAACGGAATAGTATAAAATGGAATAGTATAAAATGGAATAGTATAAAATGGAATAGTATAAAATGGAATAGTATAAAATGGAATAGTATAAAATGGAATAGTATAAAATGGAATAGTATAAAATGTAATAGTACAAAATGGAATAGAATAAAATGGAATAGTATAAAATGGAATAGAATAAAATGGAATAGAATAAAACAGAATAAAACAATATAATTAAATAAAAAAATAAATGTCAAGAAAATACGATTGGGAAAACAACAAAAAAAGTACATAATTTAAAGATTCTCCATTGCTTAAATAAAGAGAAAAGTCCTAAATTTCGCAATGTATCCTATGGGCCTAGACTGGACCCACTCTTTAATGTAACTGAAGGACGAGAATTTAAACTTTTTCGTTTTATTAATTTTACCCTAGAATTATTTTTTTTTATTATAAAATCAAAAATAAAGCACATAGCCAACAAAATTAATTGTATATTAAAAATGTTATTATTGTCATTTAACAAAGTGCACACAAAAATCTTCAACCATTAATTTTATGGATATGTATACAATTTCTACTGAAAATGAAAAACCTTTTTTTCTATTTTGGGTCTAAAGACCCACATCTGTGATATTAATTTTCTAAATAGCTCTAGAGAAATGTTCCGGATCCCTTTGCCCTGAAGTGGTGAAGTATAGAGTAGTTTTCATTTCATTTCTTTACTTTTTTGTTGTTGGTGTTTTTTTTTTGTTATTTTACTCGTTATTGTTGCTTATTTTTAATGAACTACGAAACGAATTAAAAACACATGGCCCCTCAAGTACTTTTTGGAGTACATTTGCCATTCTTTGCTAGGTAGGTACATTTATATGAATGACAACAACAACAAATAGAAAGGAAAATAATGAATATGAAAAAGGAAAGCCAAAAGAGCCAGCGGCATCTCTGAATCACCACGAGCGAGCTGTACTTTACGTACAGTGACAGCACTAGCACCAGAAGGAGTAGCAAAAGAAGAAGGGTTGTGTATAGGTACTTTATTGCCTTTTCTACCTTGCTTCTTGCCCTGAATTTGTCTATAGGACGATGTAGATATACTCCTACTGTGTACATACCTGCTGGGACGCTCTGGGAGTTATAAGAACAAAAATTTCCCAATAACACAGCTCTCACTCTCAGCTCTATGGAATTCCTAGAGGATTGTGTCGCGCATAGTATACCTTCTCGTGTGTTTACAATTTTGTAAACTAAAGTCATTAGGTGGTTTTTGTAATTATTGTTTCAGTTCTTGTTATTTTTCTATTCTCCTCCTTTTGTTATAGGTACATAGCTAGCCTTAAACTATGGAAGCTATAATGTTTCTTTAATGTAGGAAGGGATATAGAGATTGGGTTTATTGCAATTGTTTATTTAAGTTTGATTTAGTGATGGGATATTTCCGGTATTTTCCTTAGGGGGGTGAGTCATTTTTTTAAAATAAGAAAATAAACATTTTCTTCTTCTTAGTAAAGCAGTGATATATGGTAAGAAACCTGAGAGTATTAAGAACATTTTAAACAAATGAATAATATGGTAATATGTAAACAGGAAATCGAATTTTTTAAACTAGTTTTTTTCCATTTTTCTTCTTACTTTTTTTTTCTTCAAAGTGATAGTGACTAATCGATTGTTTTTTCCTTCTTTTCATTTCAGGTATGTTCAATATTTTTGGGCTTGTTTATTTTGTAAAAGTGTAAGTATGTCATTATGCGATGCATTTGAAAACTTGCATATCCCCACCCGTGGCCAAGGTTTAACAACATTTTTTATTAAAAAGAAATAAACGACTGCTGGGACATTGTAGTTACAGAAATTAGATGTTTATTAAGACCGTTTTTCAATACGACATTTTCCTCAAAAATTGACGGAAAAACGGCTTAAAAAGTAATTGCAAAAGTCTACTATTCGAAAAACTTGAACGAAACTCATGCAAAAGGATTATTTTTTTTACGACAACCGAAATCACGATAAGTTCGTTAATAATTCAAATGCGAAAGACTTGATAAAGTAGATTCGACGAAAGCTGTATGACTGCATGTCGAGCAAATTGACTTAATTTGACGTTTTCGAAAGCTGCGTACTTGACATTTGTATGTGTTTACGGTCTTTCCTAAATGTAGCTTTTTATAAAAGAATTAATGACGGAGTATGACGCGGCTTTCACTAGTTTTGGTTCGTTTAAATATCGCGCGTTTCAAAGTAAGTTTCCCATTTTTAGAGAACCAAATTCTGACTTGAAATATGAACAATAAACCAGATCCTTCGTGAATTTTCAGCCTAAATATTGGATCTAAATGAATAATTTGTTATGAACACCCTTAGCATTTAAGAAGAAGATAAGTCTTGGAAATTTTGATTATCATATAATAGGAGGAAAAACAAAATCATGCCACATTCTTGATGTGCCACTTAAAAAAAATCTCTGTACTTTAAACTACGTTTGCAATTGAGTTCAAGGGATAAGTTTTTGAGAGGGGCGGGGGAGAGTATTTGTTATAAGAATATCGATAAAACAGCGAAAGGCAGGAAACATTGCGGTGATTTTCTAGCGATCATAGTTATATCATATCTCGTTTTAAAGCTCTTTTCTGAGTTCTGTTCAAAAATCTTAATTATGCTTGTTTGTTTTAAAAACCGAGGCTCGTTTGTTTTTCATATCTTAGACGATGAATGCTTGTAATCTCTAAGTTACTTGAAATTCCCGAAATCATTACATAAAACTTGACTGTTTAAGACTTAAGATATTAGAATTCCAAAATTCATCCCATGCTCCTTGAACCGTTGTTATGCTAGCTGATACTTCATCAATTATCTTGTTTACAACTATTTTGCTTCTGTTAAGGTAATCTTACTGCTTAACTTCCGGAGCGTCCTAAATCCTTGAAATCATCTATTTTTGATCTTTCTTTATATCAAAACAGTTGTATTCAACGCTCTCTTAGATAGTCTATTTCACATGTTAGCAAAGGCCTCATCCAAGTCGAATACCTTTTTGTGCGCTTTTTAGTTCATAGATTACAACGCTCACTTAGGAATCTGTAATGGCGAAATATATGTACATACATATTCCCAGGTAATAAAAGTTTCCGAGTAAAAAACTTCCACCAAGTATAAAAGCCGAATATCGATTCCAAAATCTGTAACCTCATCCTAGTGGTTGGCAGTGTATAAACACCAACGAAGATATTAATACCAATTTGTTTTTCCGCTTACAAACCAAACAATTTTTCAATCACATCAAGTTTATAAAATAAATATAATTCTTAAAAAATGCAAACAAATTGTTTTAAAATCGCAAGACCCTCTTTTTGGCTACTATCGTTGAAATAAAAAATCAAATTTCAAGCAAGTGGATTCCGAATAAGGAATATGACTGAAAACTTTTTAGAGTGCAATCATTTGAAATTGATCTCAATCAAATTATTTTGTTCGTATATTATATCTCATGGAAAGTAGGACTTCACAAATGTTTGAACTTGAAGTGTCAGTGTGAAAGTGAATTCAATAAAGATTATATTCTTTAACAACCTTCTTACATAGCTCAGTTCAAAAATTTAGAAGACCCATAATTACTTTTATGTGCAAGTTAAAATCAAGAAATGTATATGTGTGTGTAACTGAAAAAGTGTTCGTTCAATTTTTGTTTGTTAAGTTTAAAGCTTCGAGCAATCACAAATGACTCCATTACACCCATAGTGACAGCTAAAAAGTCAAGCTACTTAATCACACAAAAATTCTGCTCTAAATATTTTATTATGTTCATGACTTTTATTACATTTTATTAGCATCATTTTCATCATCCTACAAAAAATGAAAAATCTTAATTTCCATTTAAATATTCTCTTTTTGACACTTAAAATAAAACACAAACAACAACAAGAACGAAGACAACTTATGTAAATGACTTAATTTCCTTCTAAAATACTCGCATCATACTCATATCACTCTTGAGACGAGACACATTCCACTTCTGTACTTCCTTCAATGTCAAAATAATCTTTTTCTGGAATTCCTCTTTTTTCAACTCAAATTGAAATGTGCAGCTTTGTGTGTGTTTCTTTTATAAAATAAAAAATTCACATTTGCATAATAAAAAAATAAACAATTTGATTAGAAACATTTGCCTTACAGATGTCAAGAATTATATTTTCAAGAAACATACATTTTTCGCTCATGTTGTTTGTATGATAAAGTATGATGATGCATTTGTTGGGTTGTACGTGAACGTATTTTAAATTCTGTCACACTAACTGTCAAATTTCAATTAAAACATGTGAAAAATGTTATCGCGTTTTGAGTTTGTCATTCATGATGCACGATGCACTCTCAAGAAGTTTTGCTCCAGAGATTTCTGCTGGTTGTGTTCATTCACATATTGTGTGTGGTATAATAATCTCACAAGTGGAATCTATTTTAAGTTTTGGTTTGTTTTTATTTTTTTTTTCACTTTTAATTTTCTCGCGCTGTGAGAATAAATTTTTAATTTTGAACTTCTTCACTACGCCTAGTTTGTGTGCCTTGAAGAAAGTCAAGTTCAACATAATACTCGTAGCATAGATAGAAAATGTGATGCGATGAGTAAAACTAATTGCGAAATTGCATTCTTAATTCTACTTTACTCGTAGCGTATCTACGAATTTGAAAGCGAGAAGAAGATTCGCTTTGGTATTCTGATGATGATGTTGTTTGTTGATTCTCACGCTCTAATAGCATTTTAGACCTCGTCATCCCAACATTAACATTATCGCCACACAAAGCGTGTTGTCGTCTTCTTTATGCTCGATTTTTATTTCGTTCTTTTGAACTAATTGTGGGGTTTTGCGAATTTTATAAAGCTGGGAACAGACAATGCCCAGTCTAGCAAAACATTCATATAAAATGCATTTAGGAATTTTATTTTAAGCATACAATAAAATGACACCCATCAATCATAATATTTAACGTTAAATTTACACCCAGTGATAAAATATTGTCTTTGGTGCCCGCCGCTGCGCCGACACACAGTAGTGTTTTTATGTTTAAAAACTGTCCCATTTGTAGTTATTTCAATTTGTTTTTTGTTTCGTTAAGTTTTAAGATTATTCATGCTCTTCTTTTAAATTTGAATTGCAAGAATTATAAAATAAAATTCTTACGATAATACCCAACGAGTATTAAAAGTAATTGACGTAGATTTTCGTTAAATTTTTGTCGATGAAAAGAAAACGCTAAACTATGTACTTATATAACTCAAATCAACATGTGATGGTGTAGACATTAATGAACTATAAATATTAGAAAATTTAGCTTAACTATAAGGTCTGTCTTTATTTGAATGCTAAGAAGTTTTTTTTTTTTGTTAATTTGTTTACTTAGACTAAAGCGAATTTCCGATTTCCGAATACATAACTTAATATAAAACTTAACGAAATTGATAAAAAGTGTGTGCCATAATTTAATACAAAGTTAAGTGACCCATGATAGACTTGAAAAATTAATTATTTGTTTAGTTTAAAATTAAAAGATACTCAATAATACCCTACTTGTATTTTTTTTTTTAAGTTTTTCTCAAAACAAACTACTGTTTTCGTTCAGTTTCTCTTTGACTTTTATATATACCGAAATTTCAATTTAAGGTACCATTTTTATTTTCGAAAATAGAAGTTAATAAAAACTGAACGAACATTATAAGATTTCTTGCTTTCTAGTTTTGCTTTATTTTCACTAAGCGCATTTCACAAATTAATAAGTATATAAAAACTTAACGAAAATAAAACGAAAAGCAGCTAGCTAGTTTAAATTGTCGGCACGAATTAAGCAAAAATATTGTCATGACCGCTGGATTTCTCTTCAATTACTAAAACAGAAATTTTGAAAATGAAAACTAAACGAAAGCGTGCAATCCAGAATCTTAATACAAACTTAACGAAATACCTTCAATTTATCGAAAATAACAGGATTTTTTTAATTCCTTTAGTTTTCATTTAACGTTAACCATCACACTAATGAAAAAGTGTACGACAGCTGAACGAAACCAGGCATTTAGCTGATTTTTTTTAATACGTTTTAAAATAACAGACATTCTTTACTTCATAAAGTTTCGTGGGATACGAATTTAGCCAAAATCAATCATAGTAGCCATCTTCGTTTAAGAAATAACAAATATGAAAACTTAACAAAAGAGTGCAATTTAGAATATTTGGTGCAGCTCTTTGTCACTTCACTTTTTTGTTAAATACCCAAAGCTTTTGTATTGTAAATAGTATCATACCGTTCTCTTCGTAATGACATTTTTTTCGTTAAGATTACAGGCTTACTATTGAATTCTCAACTTTTAATCAGTTTTTTTAAGTTAAAAAGCTCCACTGTGGATCAATGACAGATAAGAAATAATAATTCCGAAGCTGCCGCTCAATGACCTTTCCGGATCAAATTTGTGTTGTAGAAATGCCGGCAAATTATGATTAACAGTTTAAATATTTTCTATATGTATGCACATACATATATAACACGTTTGTCATACAGTCTCGTGTTTGAAGAAAATACTAAATACTAAATTTCAGAAAAAAATGTTGAAATGTGTTTGACATGAAAAAAAAGTGCCGCCTCGACGCGTTGTGCTTGTCATGACTTTAACAACACTACCTCAACAACTATAACAACATCAGTAAATTAAAGTTACATGAATCGCTTCGCTTGTCAATCTACACCCGAGCTAGAGCTCGTGGCACAGCAGACGTGTTATGATTCATTTTACTTTTTTAGTTTAATTTTTTGTTGTTGTTAATTCCAAACACAAAAAGTGTCGCACGACACTTTCACGCGACTTGAACTTGTTTTTTTTTTTTCAATTCTTGTAATTGTTGTTGTTGCCGGCGTCGCGTCCGTCTTCTGTTTTTATTCATTTTCTAAGTTGTTCAAGTCGTACAATGAACTTTGATTTTTGTTATTAAATCGTTTTATATACATTTTTGTTGTTGTTTTTGTTTGTCTATGTCGAAAGTCTCTTAACGTCTATAACCTTCACCTTAGCTTGTTGTTGTTATGATATTTGAATTTTATGCCTTGAGGTGTGGGCACTTGAAGAGAGCTAAATAAAAAAAAGAAGCCAGTCTCGGTCTAGTCTCGTTATCGTTAGTTTTGTATGTTTTTCATTAGGATAACGACTACGATGAAAAAAACAACAACAAAGTATTAGGTAGGTAGCACTGAATTAGCTTTCACTTTCTATTCAATTCTGTTTCCGCCCCGGTGTTTCACCAGTGTAGTCGGTGAAGTAAGTAGGTACCTATTTCTCTACCACACGTGTTTTTTTTTGTACCAAAGATAAAGGAAAGGAAGAAAAGAAAATAATAACGGAAGATAGTAGGTATATAGAAGTGTCAGGTCGGTGGTATGTATGTACATATATAATCACATTCATGACAGCAATTTTTATCCAATTATTACACCATGGCAGCTCCTTTTTATTTTTTTTTTTATTTTACTCTCGTTTCGTTTCGAGTACCTTATCCACTTGAGAATTCGGTGCTTTTGACTCTAAAGTGCACACAATAATGATAAATTTTTGTACCAGGGATGTTGTAATGTAGAAATGTACATATAGGATGTATTCAGTACATTGGAACTGAATTCGAATTCTGAATACGAAATGCTCTCCCCCATCTTTATTATAGTCCTTGGTTATGGTTGTTGGTAAAAAATTGTGACGATGAGGACAAAGCGACGACGACGGTGATGATGATGATGATGATGAGGCCAAGTATATGGCCACCATTACTGTCATCAGCAGAAGCCGCATCCTCCAACTGAACGAACGACGAGCGACGACGCTCGAGAAGTGCCAATATTTTTTTTATTTCTTGTTCTTCTGTTTTTTATCATTATTATTTCTTGTTTTATATTTTATTTGCTTTTTAGCGTCATATAAATTTTGTTTTTATTGAGCATATGAGTGTTTTTCTTTTTACAGAGTGCCTAGTAGATACAGAGCCTAATGATTTTGTTACAAGTTTTTACCACCTCCGCCGCCGCTGTCTTTCGACATCAAACTCGTAATTTAAATTTTGTTTGATATGAATGCACTTTGCTTGACATATCATTAAGTAATTAAGAAGATAAAAACAAATTATTATTTGTAGTGGTTATTATGTTGTTATAAAACATCAAATGATGGCCTCTTTGATTTTTGTTTTTGCTTCAACCCATGCAATTATTGTCTTTTATTTTATTTTTATATTTGAATTTTATTTAGATATAAAAAAGAAAAAAAGCATTTTGTTCATTTAAATTAGAGAGCCAAAGTACGAAAAGGAAGCTTGATGAACTAAAGAAAAAGTTTGATGTTGTTGTATTTTTGTAATGGGCCAAAACTTTCTGTCTGTGGACTTTTTGCTTGTATTTTGTTTTTATTTCTGGTTTTATTTCATATCCTAACTCAATGTACTTAATTAGATGTAAATCTTAACTTAGATTAACTACTAGCTATAAAATTAAAGCATAATGTTCTTGGTGTTGGTAAAAGAGTTTTTCTTTATTGTACTCTAAGGTACCTACTTTTGAATTAATATTGTTCTGGGCATCAGATAAGGGATTTACTTTAACGATGTGTTGGCACATTTGATGTTGAAATAAGACGCCTTTTTAAGATTTTCATCTGAAAGTTAGAAATTCTTCGTTTCGTTTTTATTACAGATAGTGTTTCTTAGAGTTGTAAAATAAAGGATTTATCGGTAGGTTTTATGAGTCTTGCGAAGGAGTCAAAACTCAAAACATGTTCTACATATTTTGACCTAAAATTTTTTGTTAGGAATTAAAGCATCTTGTAATTTATTGAGATGGAAAATATACAAAGAGTGTTAGTTGAATTTGTTCTAAGGAAAAATTAGTGAACTTTTACTCTTTTTCAGCAGTTTTGTTGTTGTTTTAGTTTGTTGGTCTTTTACGACTTCTATGTTCTGACTTTTAACTTGAATATTCAGATTAGATCTTTGAAGTGTTTTTCTTTATCTTTCCAAGAATTTTGCCTGCTTTAATTAGTACGTCTGTTTCAAATGATTTGCTGATGTCAACTACCAATTGATGGTAAATAAATATAGGAAGTCTAGTTTT
The DNA here is from genome assembly GCA_920104205.1 of Eupeodes latifasciatus. Classification (NCBI taxonomy): domain Eukaryota; kingdom Metazoa; phylum Arthropoda; class Insecta; order Diptera; family Syrphidae; genus Eupeodes; species Eupeodes latifasciatus. The sequence continues at coordinate 57,728,399 of OV049924.1, forward strand.
TAAAATTCGGTAAATACTTTGGTAGTTAATTAATTAATTAATAATTTGAATTATTTTTAAAAGTATCAACACTCTTATTAACTTCCCATAAGAATTTATTTTTATCGGTCCAGTATGTCGTTTTAAGATGCCTAGAATTTATATTTTTGGAGAGATGTCTGTGTGTGCATGTGTACGTCCGTGCGTTTTGATTTGAACTCGATATCTCTACTAATTCCTGAGATATGTGCCGTTTATTTTGAAAGTGGCATAAGTCACTTTTTTTTTAAGTCGATATATTTAAGATATTTGTTATACCGTTAATTACCAATAATTCTCTCGAAGAAATCTCAATAGTTCTCAACTTATTGAGTGAAAATTTTTTAAAAATGAAAAGATACCGTTCAATTGTATTTAGTGTTGCCATTAACTCGATTTTTTTTGAAAAAGTGACTTATGTATGCCACTTTCAAAATAAACGGCACATATCTCAGGAATTAGTAGAGATATCGAGTTCAAACCAATTTTGTTTTACCGATAAAAACATCGAAATATGTAGTAAGAACTTACAAAAAAATTGAGTGGGTGAATTTAGTTGACTACAAATATCTTCGAAACCAATAACGCTAACGACTTCAATTAAATGTAATATTATACAAAATTATCCATTTTGAGGTTTCAAAAGTAAACGTATGTATGTAAATAAAACAGATGTAAAATATTTTTTTCATGATATTTCTTTTTTATTATAAAGTTTGAACGTTGACGTTATGCGTGAAACACTACATAATTTAAATAACCACCAAGGTGAATTGTTGGAAGCATCTATTCTTTTGAGGTAATTTTTGACCACTTTTTGACACATATTTGGCGGTATCTCAGCCATAACTTGACGAATGTTGGTTTTTAGGGCTCCAGAGCGGTGTCAAATCGCATTATCTAGGTGGCCAGTTGATATTGCCACGAGGAGAAATTACGCGGCCAGGAAATGGCTCTTAATGGCTGAAACACAAACACACTTCAGGTTTGGTTTCGCCTGGCGTTTACGAGTTCAGCCATAGGAATTCAATGCATGATATCACAATGAAGCTTTTACCTCACGTTTCGTTTGACAATCGTAAGGGAACAACAACGTAATGTGACTCCAAACAAAAGCTCTAGTTCAAATTTGCTGAACATTTGCTTTGTCTAACAGCTCAACAACTTTTTAAAAAAAGTCAACAAAGGAAATACATTTGCTTTTGGAGGGATACCCATTGGTTATTATAGGCTGTGTAAGCTACTTCCACGATAAATTTAATTTTTTCGATTGAAAAATTTATATTATTTACTGCACGAAAAATCGAAGCAAACTTTTGAGAAAAAATATCAGCTGCTAATGACAGAAGTGCTATTTTAAAAATGTCATCCAAAGCAACCTCGAAGCAGGCCAATCGTCACGCACACGAAGCTGAAGAGTGTTTGTGTTTCAGCCATAACGCTCCGAATTGACGGTGACAGTCGTTACATCGTCGTTTTCGAAGAAGTATGGTCCAATCACACCTCTCACACACTTTTTGTGGATGTAATGGCCTCTCTTCGATTACTTCAGGGCTCTCAGGTCACAAATACGACAAATTTGTTTATTTACAAAGCTTACGAGTGAGAAATGTGCTTCGTCACTAAATAAAATTTTGTTCCAAAAAATCGCCGTCCACCGCTTGTTGTTCAAGCACCCATTCGACGTATCTACGACGACGTTGTCAGTGGTCAGCTGGCTTCAGTTGTTGTGCGAACTGGACTTTATATGGATGTACTAGGTGTAGATCCAAATGCAAAATACGCAATAATGTGCCGTAAGACAGTCCTTATTCCTGAGAACGACGAGAAATCGACATACTCGGTTCTTCGGCAACACTTTCACTAACATCAGCGATATTTTCATTAGTACGAGCGAAACGATGATGCCTTACAATAAAAACCATAATCTCCTTTTAAAGCACGATATGTGACTGTAGTAAGATCACCATTTTTGTAGTAAGTTTTAACAATCTGTATGCGTTGTGCGATAGTTAAGCGATCCATTTTTGTAAATGTTGGACTTTTAACAACTTAGTTTGACAGATGTCGAATTCCATCATAAACATAAAAACATTTAAAAAGCACTTAATTATTATAGTAAACCACCACCTCCTTGAATATGAACGATGACGTACAATCCATTCGTGTATTTTGTTTTCTAAAACATCCTGTGTTCCGTTTTGAGATAAAATATTTTAAAAATAGATACCATTAACCTAGTTTATTTTTCTTTATTTCTTCCAATATCATATAAAGCATTTGGGTGATTGATATTTGGTTTTTGTTATTTTCAAGTTGTTTACTTAAAGATATCTTGATTATACACTTTCACTAATGAAAATCCTTTTATAAAAACTACACTGCTTCTATATTTGATCTGTCAATATAAATTTTATCATCTCTTTTGAGAGTTAGATACTAAAATTTTAAACAATGTTTACTTTAACACAAAACTATTTATTTTTCAAAACAACGACGACTCTGTTTGTATTATAAACACAAATATACTAAAAGAAAAAAAAAATATGTTGACATAAAACAAATAATACCCTAAACAAATATTAAAACACAGCATAAGTATAAAGTATAGTGAAGTGAAGTCCTCCCGAAAGGCGCCTTTTTTCACAGTCATAGTCAGTTTGAAATTATTTTATATGTTTTTTTTTGTGTCTGTTTGAAAAACAAACATCAAGAATGTGTTTACTAACTTGGTTCTGGAAATTAAATAAATAGAAACAAAATTCATTCTAAACACAACACTCACTATGTCGTATCTTTTGTAAACCCTTTTGTGCAATTTTTCAATTTTTGTATTTTCCTACAAATACTACTACGACCTAGGTCATTGGCTTTTGGCATTTTCTCCTTGGAAAATGTTCATGCCCTTCTTTCAAAAAAGAGTTTATTATATAGCCGCTGATGATGTATATTGTGTAGTCGGGAGTGTATAGTGTATCAAGCGTTAAGTTGTAAACACAATCATTGTCGTAATCGTAATCTCGTATTAAATGCGCGCTGACATAAATGAACTCGTCATTAGTTCACTTACAGATAACTTCTCATCTGAAGAACGACGATGATAAATGAACGGTACATGTGGTATAAGCGATGAAATCTAAAAATAGTCCTTCCACGACGAATGGGTTGCTTACACTCTGCTATGCAAGAAAATAAACAATACAAGAACCTTTATCAGTCAAAAGTAACGACAACGAATAACAAACTGCATAAATAACGACAATCGACGACCGACGACGGCAACGATAACGAAAACGATGATGATGACGACTACAATGATGATGATGATGACAATTGTAATTGTAAATTCTTATAAATTTATTTGTGCAGTTCAGAGACATCAAGTTGCATGATGTCGTTGCATTCATCAAGAGTTATTTCTCTCACTTGATTGTAATTTAATGCCACGCCTACACTACACCCGCCAATTCGCTCTTTTTTAAATTTATTTGTGTTTATTGTGGTGCAGCTTCTCTCTTTATAAGAATCGAGTGTACAGTACATAGCATGTTTTCAGAGTTTCCAGATGCCAAACTACTTAATTCTTGATAAACATTATTTTGTATCTTTTTTTTTTTCTTTTCCTGCTTTGTGAAAAGGGATACATTTATAACTAAAAATAGATACATTTTCCTGTTAGTTTGTTTGTTTTGTAGGCCCGCTCTTTCCCCTAATGCGCAATCTTATATCTCTTTTTATGTATTCTTCATTGATGACAGAGAGTATACTGGATAATGGCGAACAAACAAAACAAACTACAAGGGTTAGATATAAATTATCGCATTTACACAAATTGTCGTTTAAGAAAAAGAAAATTGAAAAAAAAACAAGAAAGAAAACTATATCGTTTTGAGCTGAACTGATGTGTGGGTTCACAATGATTTTGATAACGTTGCCGGTCGATTGTCTTGATTAGCCTCGCCCTTTTTTGGACACTTGGACAGACGCGCAAACACCATCACAGCGGATCCTATATTTTCTCAAAGAAAAACATGTCAAAATTGTAGAATGACAGTTCTTGAGCAAGTGTCTTAAATGCGGTATTAGAAAAATAAAAACTCGTTATAGTTCTAAAAAATAACAAAATCTTATGAATCATCGTTTATTTGTTTATCTGTATTGAACTGAATATCGGTTATTAAGTAATGAATAAATTCGATTTTCTTTAGGTCGTCTGAACGAAAGTAACGAAATCTCGCAAATCACTGAATTTTCATAAGTTGATATAAAATTTAATACTCGTTACTGATTAACGAATACAACTGATTCGTTGAAGCTATTGAAAAAAGTCACTAAAAAATGTACCGACTTTTCGTATCCAAATGAATAAAAAGAGGCGACTATTCATATGATTCGTTAAATCTCTAAAAATAGGTACGAAACCAAACGTTTAGTTAATCGTTATAACTTTGAAAAAACAAAAAAAAAACACAATTCTTTACAGCTTTGGAAAAAAGTAAAAAAAAAAAATACACAAAAATCACTGATTTTTCGTTATTCGGTAGAAAACTCTTCTAAGTGACGAATGAACATGATTCGTTGTTGCCTAAAAAAAAAGTAACGAAATCATACAAATCACCGACCGACGTTTCGTTACTTATTGGCATCAGTAAAGGATAAATAAGTATTTATAACAGACCTACACGTAAATTCTTCACCTCCTCTGTACGTGCCCTGCTCTAGCTCAAAAACGCAAGAATTACCTACGAGAATTCTTCTATAACAATCTAAACGATCTCAGTCATATTAACATGATCAGCCCCTCTGCCTCTCAAGTTTCGTAAGGGACTCAAACTGGCTTCATTGAGCTTGGAAGAAAGCTTCAAGATTCATGTGGTATCACAATAGGCCATTAAACTGGCTTAAGTGTATCATACTCCACTAAAGTAACAAAATTAAATGAATAACTGAAGTTCCGTTAATTAAGAAAACTATACGATTCGTTAAAGTTCTAAACAGCAACGAAATCATATAAACGTTTCGTTAATCTTTACAAAACATGTTAATAGGCAAGAAATAAATGGGATTCGTTACAGTTCAATGGTGTTTCGTTAAATGGTATAAAATCTTTATTTAGTAACGAATACATGCTGCTCGTTACTAGTCTAATTTCCATGTGATTATCCTGTAGAAATTTTTAACTGACGTGTAGTTCACCGGTTAAAGTTTGTATATATTTGGGAAAGATTGCATCTCAATAGAAGTAAGGAATAGTGGATAATTTCAGTATTTTAGCTATTTTGTTCCACTGTTATGTGCCCTCTAAGGAATGTTAATACTTGATACCGTTTACAACAGGCATCCATTATACATAACACATAATGTGTGTTATCATGCAGACAGTTTTAATATCTTCAAGAATGTAATTGAAGGGGACGCTATCAATTTATTAAAGAGCCCAAGAAATACGATGCTGCTGTATCCCTTGATCCATTGAAGTACAGTGAAGCTTGCTTTTTCTTCCTATTTTTTTTTCTTAAGACGCGTTGAAAATAAAAATATAAAATTTAATAAGACACATTGTGCAAGGTTTTCTTCTTTTTCTCTTTTTACAAATTAATCACTTATCCTATTTATCTAGCTAGAAGTTGCATCTTCTTCTTGGTTTTAAACTTCTTTGAGTAAAATTGAAGAGCGAAAGAATGCTTTATCTTAGCTATCTCAATTGTAATTTTGTGTAAATTGTAGCAAATTGCTTACAAAAATTCCACATAAATTGAATAAATTCATATTTTTGCTATTTTTCAACTCTAGAGGTAAGAAGAAAAAACACATCCATGCATAGTTAAATTTTATGGCGTTTTTGAAAGGGCTAAGTTCTGTAGGTTGAGAGTTGAAAGTAATTGACTGAAATTCTTTTTTATGACATGCGAAGGAATATGACTTCCATTTTTTTTTTGATGTGTTAGTTTAAGTTATTTAAGTAAATTAGTTAATTAAGATACGACTCTTGGACACAAGTCATAAACCATTTTTAATACGATATGGTGAAGGAATGAAGAATGGCATCTTTATAAATTGTTGAAATAACTTAATAAATTCCATAATTTTTATGTTTATAGTAATTTTTAAAAGGTTAAGTACACTCATGATCCTGTATTAAAATTAAAACTGTACCTTCGTTCATTACTGAGGTTTAATTTCGTTTTCGTAAAGTCTTTGGAAACGTCGTCAGTTTTAAGCTTTTTTTTTTATATATTTTAAGTAATTTATAAATTTTTTGTTTTTAATGTTTAGACTTATGATACACCTTTTATAAAAATGGTTCATAACTGGTCAAGACTAGACGAGGAAAGTATTAGAAGAGTTAAGGCATTGTAACTTCTTCATTTTGAAGCTGTCAAATTATGAAATCCAACAAGCTTTAACTAATCCATTACAAGAAATGGAACGATATACGCTTCAACAACGCATTGAAATTGTACAGGGTTATCCATTTTGCGGTTTCAAAAGTAAACGTATGTAAATAAAACACATCTAAAATATTTTTTCATGATATTTCTTATTTATTACCCGTGTTATGTTGGAAAATTTATCAATAGTATAGAAGGATTTTACACGAATAACAAAAACAATATCCGTAGTATGAATACTACTGATAAAAGTTAAAGTAGGATTTTACTACGGATGGGTTTTTGACATTTATACGAGTCTCGAATGGATCTTATGTGATTTCGTTCTTAAATGTTGGTACGATTGATATTGCATTTGTATCTCGATGGCTGTGTTCGTTGAGTAGTTGTGCATTTGGAACCATGTGTTTTCCATTGGGGAAAAAATCAATCTGTTACTCTTGATATTATTAAGTTTTGTTAATGAAAATGGACTAACTGAGCTTATTTTGCAAGAGAAAACAATATAAAAGATAATTAAGTTTTGCTATGTTTCCACCAAAGGTTTATCTGAGTTTAGATTAAATAAATTAAATAAATCTTTTTGGTGTTTTCACCGCACAAGAAGATTTAAAAATGATTAAGGTTGACAGCACTTTCTAAAATACAAAAGGTATTTCGATGTTTCTTATGAAGTGCATGTGCAATTTTTTTTTTCTTAATTTGGTTAAAACAAAACTATATTTTTTGTACACAAACATGCAAATAAACAGACTATTATGCATTATCTGTAAAACCAACTCTTCCACACAGGTTTTTCTTCACAGATTTTGACTCGACTCCGATCGAATCAAGCTTATTTCAACTCGATTCGGGTATATAAAGAAATGAGGCGAGCTTCAAGCTCGCTTCAACACCACATGTTAATGTAGTAGTCTACGAACAAACCCCCTTCTTAAATTTTTATTTTATGTCAAATTGTTTTAGTTAGTTTTTTTGCTGAAGTTAATTTTAACTTTTGATTTTCACAATACTTTCTTCTATTTGTGCTTTTTTTTTTATTATTCTTACAGGTCTTCTTTCAGTTGTACCAATTTTTAAATACAAAAATCTGGCTACTGCCGATGGGTTTTCTTGGGAATTTTCTACTATACTATTTAAAGAATGCCAAAAAACACGGGTATTATAAAGTTTGAACGTTAACATTATGTGTAAAACACTGCATCATTTAATCCTTTCGGGACTGAAGTGGGACGTTTACATATAAATATTCTTTGTTCTGTACCACTCTCGTAAATGACCACCACGCGAATTGTTGCAAGCATCGATTCTTTTATGGTAATTTTCGACCACTTTTTGACACGTATTGAGCGGTATCTCAGCCATAACTTGACGAATGTTGAATTGTAAGTGCTTAAGAATTAAAGGTTTATTTACATAAACACTGTCTTTCGCGTAGCCCCACAAAAAAAAATCCAGCGGTGTCAAATCGCATTATCTTGGTGGCCAGTTGATATCACCACGAAGAGAAATTACACGGCCAAGAAATGTCTTGCAATAACGCCATATTCGCTTGAGTTGTGTCGCATCTGGAACCGTCTTGTTGAAATCACATATTTTCCAAGTCATATGCTTCGATAGCAGGCAGCTCCGAATTGAAAGTAACAGTCGTTTCATGGTAGTTTTCAAACAAGTAAGGTCCAATCACATCTCCGGACCAAAGAGCGCACCAAACAGTGACTTTTTGTGGATGTAATGGCCTCTCTTCAATTACTTGAGGGTTTTCAGAACCCCAAATACCATAATTTTGTTTATTAACATACCCACCGAGTGAGAAATGTACTTCGTCGCTGAAGAAAGTTTTGTTAGAAAAATCGCCGTTTTTATTTATTTATTCGACATTGTGAATGGTCAGCTGGTTTCAGTTGTTGAGTGGGTTGGACTTTATATGGATGTAGGTGTAGATCCAAATGCAAAATACGCCATAATGTGCCGTAAGACAGTCCTAATTCCTGAGAACGACGAGGAATCGACACATTCGGGTCTTCGGCTATACTTTTACTTACAGCAACAATATTTTCAGTGGTACGAGGGAAAGATGATGCACTGCACAGCCCTTACAATATCTATAACCAATCCAGTCTCTTGCGTAGTTGGACGACTACGTAAGCCTTAATCTCCTCTTGAAGCACGAGATGTGGTTATGGCAGAATCACCAGTTGTTGTAGGGTTTACAAATTTTTATGAGTTGTGCGATAGTTAAGCGATCCATTTTCGTAAATGTCAGACATTCAACTGGACGACTTATTTTGACAGATGTGGAATGTCAGGGTCAGCCCTAAACTTATATACAGGGTTTTTCAACAGGGATGCCACAATAGTAGAGCGAGAGGGACAGCCAAAGACGCCATATTTCTGCCGCTCTTTTGACATTTCTCTTCAGTAAGGTTTGCCATTTAATGATGGAAAGATATACGAGCCAACAACGAGTCGAAATAATTAAAATTTACTCCCGAAATTCGAAGTCAGTGGCCTCAACGTTAAGAGCGCTACATCCAATTTATGGTCGTCATAATCGTCCTAGCAGATCAACAATTGAGCGCGTCTAGTAGAAAAATTTGAATCCACAGGTACAGTACAAAATGTTCCCGTGCGAGTGAGACAAAGAAGTGCTCGTAGTCTCGAGAATATTGCTGCTTACACGTCGTTCTCAAGCGTTGGGCATCTCTGTGACGTCGTTGTGGCGAATTTTGCGAAAAGATCTTGGCCTACATCCTTACATGATTAAATTGACGCAAGAACTGAAGCCGCTTCGTATGTTCGTGAATTGGGTTGAGCAACAACTTGAAAATTATTCGGATTATTCTCTGAGCAACAACTTGAAAATTATTCGAATTATTTTTTGAGCAACAACTTGAAAATTATTCGGATTTTCATCGAAAAATCATCTTCAGCGATGAGGCTCATTTCTGACTGAATGGCTTCGTCAATAAACAAAATATGCGGAATTGGTCAGGCAGCAATCCACACGTACTCCATGAGTAATCATTGCATCCCGAAAAAATTACGGTTTGGTGTGGTTTATGGGGCCGGCCGCGGCGGCGTCATTGGGTCGTACTTCTTCCGTGATGATCAAGACTGGCAAGTCTTGGTCTATGCCAATAAGCCAGTGACGATTGATGCAGTTCGTACGAATATCGAAGGTGAAATTGCAGCAGTTTCGACCGATGCTTAAAAACCGTCGAAAATTGGGTTCAGGGTCTGGACTTCTGCAAGCGTGCCGTGGTGGCCATGCAAAAAAAATCGAACGTACTTTCACGGGAATAAAGAATTTCATTGATATCCAAAACCGTTTTTGTTTTGTTTAAAAAAACTTTTGTAGTGAAAAACCCGATATTCAGCCCTATCATGAATTCCATCGTAATCGGAAATTTTTACGAATCCCAAAAAACTGTATCATGAAATTCGTTTGTAGTGGAAAATCTCGTACAATTTTGCATTGGATTTCATGATAGTTTTTCGGGATTCGTAAAAATTTCCCAACACGATGCAATTCATGATAGGGCTGATTATTACTTAACAAATTATGGAAGTCTTGCAGTTGCAGTTCGCTAACGATTTTTTCATATCAGTTTATATAAATGGTGACTTCAAGACCTTCGTGTCACATTTGTTCACATTTATTTTTTTTGTCTGAAAATCAGGTTTAATGTAAATTAGCAGAATGAACAACAACGACTTAACAAACTCCTGAAAAACCTGGTCTTAATGCTTCAATCACTAATTTCATTCTCGCAATAAGCTGCGATTCATTCAAAACATGAATTTTAATAAAAGAGTTCGTATAAACATCCAGGTCAACTTGAAGCTTGTACGACAGTAGTCTATCAACGTTCATGATGAAAAGAGGATGGAAGTCGACCCCAATATTAAAAAACTCGAAAATGTGAAAAGCATTTTTTATTATGGCAAATGTGTAGTGTATACGCCTATTCCTTTGCACAATAATTTGTTTTTATTAAACGTACATAATATTTTCCTTTCACTCTTTTTCCTTTTGTTCATAGTTTTTCCAAACCATTAACTAATTATTATTTCTAATAAAATTTTGATTCAAAGTTAATGGTCTAAAAGGTGTTTTATATCAAATGAGGCGAAGCCCGAAACGAAAACATACACTTAGGCTGTTCAAAGAATAAGCAAACGACACTTGTCTTAAAATGAAATTGGTTAAGGTTTTCTCTTTTCTTTCTTTAGTATTTCTTCGTCAGTTTTTAAAGTTCAAAAAATTAACTTCTTTTTGAAGACTGGTAAGAAAAAAGAAATTGAAGACTGAAGGCTGAAGGCTGTATGTGAAATAGAAAAGCATTATGAGCACACGCTACTATCGGCCATTTGTTACTGTCCCCAAATGACTTCCGATTTGACTTGTACAAAGTTGGAGGGGTTTTTGATAAACGCTTTTGATCCCGTGTTTCGCTTCGCTTTCAAACCAAAACCTAAACTTATATGCAGTGTACAACTTTTGATGTTGATGCATATATTTTTTTTCTTTCGTAAATGCATGCAGTAATGCATATTAAAATGTACTCATAACATTTTTATGGAAATGAAAATCAAGGAGTATATGTTCAAATATACTCGTAATAAATTTAAAATAATAAAAGAAAATGTTTTCCCGCCCAACATAATAGGTGTATCTACGCTCTACGCTCTAAGTACACACATCAACTACGTGAAAAGGCAGAGAATTTTCAAAACAGGAGGGTAAAAGGGAGTTTTGAGAGTTCGACTATAAACTATAATAATACATATTTGCTAAAAATTTTGTAGGCTGATCACGAAGTGTTTTGGACGTCTGCGTCTATTCGTTTGGAATATTAATTTATGAGTTCTTCTATGTACATATGTATATGCCTGTGCCTGATGGCCGTGTGGAATGCTGACTATGAATGCATTTTTAAGTTTTGTAATTCTATTTTGATTTTGGTTTGAATAATGTTGAAATTTTGTATTTATTTATTTTTCAATTCAAAAAATTCATCATTTTATTTACAAAACATAAAATTTGTTTAACTTTATGGCACGAAATTTTATTGAATGAGATTCACTTAACTTGATTAAGAACAATTTTATGGGAGAAAAAAACGTCGAAATAAAATCGATGCAACTACATAGCTTCCGCTTATTTGCTTTAACACAATTTTTTTTGGTGATAAACAGGGTTGGGATTTTGTTGACCTAAAAAGAAAAAAAAAGGCAAAACAAAACACTTAAAAAGGCAAAGAAAAGGCATTTATTAAAAAATACTAGGGAAATAAACAAAAATACATTTAATTATAGTACTATTGGACTACCAAGAGTTTTTTAAAGTTCTTAGGTAGCAGTCTTCTTCGGTTGTCTTTTAGAAGGGCTATGAAAGAGCTAAATGATCTCTCAACAGCTGAAACGAGTGGAACCCATCTAAACCTTTCAACATTATTCACTTCAATGTTTCCTGGAAGTTTGGAATCCACGTCGCCGCCGTTTATTACAGCATTTATCTGCTCATTCGTTTTTAGACCTGTTTCCATTGAAAACGACAGTAAACTTCTGACTTGCTCTGCAATGGGCTCTTTTGCTTTTTTTAAAATTTTCTTCAATGTCTTTCAGAACAGGAAGCATTTCGCCAATTGATGTTTCTTGATGAGAATATTGTTAGCTTAAATTATAAGTAGGTACAGACTCTCAAATAGGTCTTTGAAAATATTTTTTTTCGGATCGACTAAAACCCCAAAATTGACCAGCTGCGCTTGCAGTAACTAACGAAGTACCTCAGCGAGTTAAAACCTAGTTTAAATGGAAATTCAAAAACACAACTTCAAATACAGTTTCAAAAAAAACTTACAGGTTGAGGTGGCAGTGGCAATTCACGTTCCATATCCTTAAAAATGGCAATCCGAGATGGAGTCTTCACAAATACTTTTTTCAAGTTCGACACGAAGGTGTCAACTTTTAAGAAGTGACTGCGTATGCTTTCACAAACTCTGTTTACACTGTTAGCGACGCAAGTTACGTGAACCATTTTCGAGTACAACCCTTTCAGAGTTTTGTCACTCTTCTTCATATACGGTGCAGCGTCTGTTAAGAACAACAAAACCTTTTCTCTCTTAAGCTCATCGGGCCTCAACAATCGCATCGTCGTCGTCAAAAAGCTGGGTTTTTAACTAAAGATTCTCAACGGTATGCGAAAATGTTCTCATTTCTTTTAATGCTAAACCAATTATTAAATATTTCTTAACAAAATTTAATAAATGAAGCAAATTAGGCAGAAAAAGGCAAGAATGGCGAAAAAAGCAAAATAAAATACATATATTTGCAAACACCAAGGCTTGAAACATGTTTGTCGAAAGTCGATTTCATCTTCCGTTTAACCAAAAAAAAAAAAGCAAAATTAGTAAAATCCTATCCCTGTTGATAAATATGAAAAAGGTAAACTTTTGCTAGTTTCATATACTAACGATGATGATGCATTGGATGTTTCTGTAAGAGCTTGAGAACCTTAAATAATAAGATACAAGACAGAAATATTGTCGGAATATGATTTTCTGCGTATGTTCGCCGCAACTACAAATTTCATATTCCATTCGATCGATTCATTTCAATTTTGTTTTTAAATAAATCTGGGCATATGGCTTCCTTGGTGTGGCTTCCATATTGGCTTCAAGAATTACTCGTTTTTCTGCATTAGCCAATGACTTAACAAATCCCCATCAGCAAATAATCGAGAGTCGTTGAGTCGCCCAAACGAGGGTTCTGTTATAAAAGGACCACTTCTGGAAATAAAGTAGTAACCAAATTGATTAAACAAAAAATTAATAGTTAAGCTCTGTTTGACAAGTTGTGCCGCACAGTGGTTCGGTTTGTATGGGAGAGCGGAAAAAAGTTTGTTTAATCAGAACAGTTCAACGGATTTAAATGAAATTTGACAAACATGTTTAGATTAGTGTTATACATGCTTGGTAAAAATTTAATCAAGAAAAAATTATTATAAACAAAGTTACTGACATTTTTATAAAATTTGAGGGTGTTTTGATGTTATATTTAATTTAAATACGTTTTTTTTAGTAAAATCTTAACTTTTTATTTTGAGTAAAATATTATTATTAACTATAAATACATATACTATAAAATTAAATAAATTAATAGATAAATACATAAAAAAAAATAAAAAAAAAAACAATTATTAAGTAGTAATTTTTTAATACTAAAATGAGGTTTTAAGCGTCTGTGCTGATTGGAAGTATTTTCTTTTTTTGCCTGTGGACTTAAACTTGTTATTATTGGATCTGAGGATATGAGTATATGATGCATCAGATCTTCATTCGTCGCAATTTGGCTGCATTTTCTCGAATGAAACCTACGGTAGGCTTTATAATCCTTATATCGACATTCTTGGGCTTCCTCGGAGAGCGATCCAACAGGAAATGCACAGCTTTTAATTATTCTTTCTACATGGATCAAAACCTTATGTACGGTTGCTGGCATATTGTACAAACAGTATCAACAAACAGTTCAGCATGTAAGCTGCATTTTTTCGACAATTCTGCTTGTATAAATAATGCAAGAGCCTTATCCGTATCAAATTGTGAGCAGGAAAAGCTCTCTGATGTTGCTGCATAGTTTATCTCTTCTTGAGGAAACATATTTTTAATTTCGTCCCTCTTATACCTTTTAGCTCGATCACAGCATTCGTCAAAACTCTTTTGTGGTCTTCCCATATTAGTTGATGTTTCGGGCAATACACTTTGAGTTAGTTCTACTTCGAAAACTCCTTCGAGCCAATGAGTGTATTTTTTTTCTATGAACTGCGTTCCATCGTCTTAAAAAATGAGACATAAAACGTTTCTTTAATTCTGACAGCACAGTTTCTATTTGCTCAGAAATTAAGTTGGGGTATTCCCTTACAAAATATGGTAGAAGATTTTGAACATCATGACCGTTAGAGTTAGAGTAATAAGTTCACTACACAACACCGAATAAGGAGTTTCGATTGAATCCATTTTAATGTATTGAATTCACTATATATGTTTGTTATTATATTTCACTTCACGTTCACTTATTGGTTGATCAGAGAGTAAACATTTTTCTTACCAATCTTGCACAAATGCTTAATAACTCAATACTGACTTTTTTCATTAATCATTTATGTACATATATAAATAGATTTAAGTAAGAGATTTTATTCTTATAAGCCAGGTAATAAAAAATTACGCAATACACAACAAAGCAATAAAACTTTAAAAATAACACCTTTTTTTACTTTTACCTGCCCTACTTTTAGCGAAAAATTAAAAGAATAATAAAGGACTATCCCTAATCCTTTTTTTATTTTGTATTAAGCTCTGTCATATACATAGTTCAGAATATCATAAAAATATACTATTTTTCGTGTGTTGTTTTCAAAAAAATGGAGTTCAAAGTTGAAAAATTTTCCAGGCAGAAATAAGTGGTTTCGCAAAAATCGAAATTCTCAGACCTGGGTCAATGTATTAATTTTATTTTATTTTTAAGATAAAGTTTGACATTTTTTTTAAATAATGGGCTTAACCAGTTCATTCTGACAATTAATACCGAAGAAAACAAACTTTTTGATAAAAGCAGACGGTGTCAAGACGGAGTTTTTTGAAATCTGATTCAGTGAAACATTTTTGAGCATAACTTCCACATCTGTACGCATCTGCAGCTAATTATTTTTTCTGTGCTTTAACATGAATGTATGGAAGAGCATATGCTGGCATACTTACTTTCTTGGCATCTTTTGGCGTTTTTTTTCAATCAAAAAGTTTATAAAAAAAAATTTTTTTTCTTAATACTAAAGCTTCAGACTACTTATAGAAGGCATCTTTTATAAATAATCAATATTTTTTTACATAATCGAAAATAGACCAATTAAATTATTTAAGAAGCTAGAGAATTTATTTAAAGGAACTTCATCTCAAAATTTGCTGAAAATACGGTTCGCGATTTGAGTAAAATTATTTTTCAACTTTGAGGCCTTGTTAATCAGAACATACAACATATATGTTAAAAAATACTTTAAATACGCTCGGGTTATCTAAAAATATCTACTTAAACATAAAGTTTAAAAGGATAGATATGACTTTTTCAAAAGACTTTTCCGCTCTCGCACCACTGTGCGCCGCGCCATCTTATTGGAACTTGAATGTCGTCGTTGTTTAGCTGATTAATTTTGGAAACAAAAAATTAGTCACCATTGTAACACCAGCTCTTTCCTCATTTCGTAAGAAATTAGGACCAATGATACTACCAGTTGGTAAACTGCTGGTTAATAACTTGAAGATTATCTTCAATCCATGTATTGCAATTCTGCTTATTGGCGAAGCCATTTAACCAGACATGAGCTTGATCACCAAACAGCGTAAAATAGACGAATTGCTCAATGAAATTTCCACAATTTGGAAGCGTTGGGTGTTTTTATAAACGTCTGCCTAACTTAGGCCTTTGTTAGACATAATCATAAAGTCAGAAATGTTCATAAACATCATAAGCGACATCAGCGACAATCTGCAGATTGTGTAAAAGAAAAATATAAAGTGGGGAAAAATGTAAGTTTTATTGAAACTGCTACTTTGAATTTAGCTTCTAATCGAGAGAAGAATTATCATGGAAAAAGAATTCAGGTCTGGAAAAAGTTAATTATGGAGGACGGTGTTCTTTAAAATTAAGAAAGTTGAAATATTGGTTATCAAAAAAATATCGGTAGAAATTTTCGATTTTTGTGTGACGTTTATGAACATTCCGTGACTATTTAAATTCGTACTCAAGCAGGCTTACACACGTTCTGCAGAATAAATGTGTTCATTAATGCAACAAAGTAGAAAGACGATTGCACTAACGCAGATTTTCGACATTTATGAAAACTCCTTTTGTTCCAAATCGTAATAAAAAGAAACGTCAAAACAGTTTGAAAAAATCAACTGTCAAACCATAAACGACAACAACTTCCTATGTAGCTAAAAAAAAAAAACACCTTATATTGGCTTTAAGTTTAAAGTTATATCGATTTCTATCCTTAAATTCCATTTTATCTAAATGTACTAAAACTTCAAAAGAATTAAGAAGATTTAATCACGTTTCAGAACGTGTTCTATAAAGTTTACAATTTAATTTTTCTATTTTTATAAATTTTTTCTTTTTTTTTTTGAATTTGTGTGCAAACTCATTTCGCTAAGGTTCATTAACTAATTGTTTGCTTTTTTTGATTGAAAATTCCCCCCAAAAACCCAATTAATTTCTAAAAATAAAAATTTCAACTAAAAAAAAAGTAGTGAATTTCTATGAAGTTTTAAATTAGATAGGTACTAGGTACCGTAACTACATTATGTATGTACGGTACGTGTTTGTTGAAATTTTTTGGGAAATGTAAACGTGAGCAAATTAAGTCCACTTTTAGGTTCTACGACTAATTAAAGTAATTAAATTTGAAAAAGGGTTTTTAATAATTTGCTATTTTTATCTTTTTTCTTTTTGTTCAAGAATCCGGTGTGGAATTTAGGTAGTAAATTTTGTTTACAATTCTTTTTATGTGAAAAAGACAAGTGTTAAGAAATTAAGGGTTTAATGAGTCCATAATTTTTATATTCTTTCTCTCATGATAATAATTTGCATGATTAACCTTTTTGACGGAAGGTAATTTCTCTTATAATATTTTAGGGGTTTATTATTAAAATAGATTAAATTAAAAGGGTAAACGGATTTACAAGTGTTTAATTTTATAAAGCAACCCAAAACAACATGCTTTCGAATAACACTTGTAGTTAAATGGGCAACAACATATTAGCAGATAATAAAATAAGGAGGTTGATCGATTAATTTTGTGAAAAAATATTTCATTATACAGAGTTTTCCAATAAGACGTTTCATTTTGATAAGGGGTTTTTCAATAAGGGCGGATAGATGCTGAAATAAAATAAAACAAGCTGTGTGTGAGGTATTAACAAATGTTGTTTTTTATTTGAAAGGCGCATGTATGCCATTAGGTGTGGAATATGACATCATTCAAATGCCCGCCTCGGCTTCTTACGGTGGCACGGATCTGGTTCAATTTTCAATGACTCTTCCACATAGATCCGTCTGAATTTAAGGGATGGCCTGTGTTGTGTTCACCTTTAAGGCATCGGTCGATTGTGGTTTATTTGCATAGACCTGCGTCTTTAAAAACCCACAGGAAAAAAGTCTAGCGGGGTCAAATCACATGTCCCTGGTGGCCAATTCACATCACCCCTGCGAGAGATAACCTTACCCTCAAATCGTTAATGCAAAATGTCAATCGTGGCGTTTGCTGTAAGAAATTAGTTATAATCGTTATGTAGCCCTTGCCGTTGACGCAATTTTGCTTGTTAACACAGCCATTCATCCAAAAATGCACCTCGTCACTAAAGCTGATTTTTTGTCCAAAATTGGAGTCCCTTTCCAAACGATTTGAAGCCCAGGGCCTGATTATGAGGTTCGCGGTGGATCGTTTTCAATTTCACCTTTCGAATTCGAATCGCGTCGTATTTCCTTATTAGCGAATTCGCGGCGATGCGAGAATAGTTCTTCCTATATTCCAGTGATTTGACACTTTTGGTTTGACAGCTTTCCACAAATTTTGTTTTGTTTTGATTGAATTTGTGAAATTTGCGGTGATTTATTCAATTCAATAAACAATATTTAATATTAATTACACTTGTTTTAGTTCGATATTCAGGACCGACGAGTGCTCCCGTTGCAATGTCCTTATTTTTCTTCATAAACTCGACGAGAGTCGAAAATTGATGTCGATTTGTTTGCTTGTTTTTATCGTTCCTTGAATGAATTTTAAAATTTTATTGTGGATAAATTATAAGAAAATTAAAATAAAGCTAACTCACATTTTTATATAATTACAATCAAGAAAGAATCCACGAAATCGAACAGTGAATAATAATAAACTAAACACTCTATCGCCTGTGAATCCGCCAAGAAAAAGCTGTCGGATTTCAACTCGCCAACAAACATGATGACATTTCAAATTCGCCTTCGAATTCGTTAATTGGTCGAATTCAAAACGAAGAAGGCGAAAGCGAAAGCAATAACTGAAAAATGGCAAACTCGCTAGCAAAACGATTCGCCGCGAATCTCATAATCAGGCCCCAGTCAACGAACAAACGGCGGCGTTGTCTAGGTTATGAACTGTGAGCTCCTGGATAAATTTGATCTTGTGCGGGTGGGTGTAGGCCAAAGTCCCGACGCAAAATTCGCCAAGTTGAAGTCTGCGAAAGGCCGAGTTGTGCACGACGAGAAATAACCTGCCTCGGATTCTGCTGTACCGCGGCGGTGTTCTCGATCGATCTTGCGTTTCTTGAACGAACGGGCCGATTGTTTACTGAACCGGTCGTCTCAAATTTGGCCACCAAACGTTAAAAAGTGGACTGTGAAGGGCCACCACGTCTACCGTAAAATGGGCACAATACACGCAACGTTTGCGTTAACGAAGACTCATTTTGATAATAAAGTTTTATCATTTAAACGTGCTGTTCAATCTTGTGACTTGCCATGATGATTTGATATGAATAATAAACAAAAGATTTGACAGATGTCACCAAAACAAAATGGCCGCCACAAGGCGCCAATTGAAACACCCTTTATTAAAATAAAACAAGTATTTTTTTTTTTTAGTTATCAATGCATATTTATTCTATTGCAAAGAGGAAGGTAACAATGGAAATTACCGCTATGGTAATTTAATCCTTCTTAAAAAAAAAATCCATGACCTTCAACTGTTTGCGTCTGTATATCCTCGATAGCTAAACGAATTCCATCTTCAAGGTCTTGAATCGATTATGGAGCATTAACATAGAACTTATCTTTCACATGGTCCAAAGAAAAAAAATGTTAATACGTGCGTTTTGTTCGCATTCCATATATAGTAAAGTGAGAAATTCCCAACAAAACGATCCGCAGTAGTCCGGTTTTTATATTTGAAAGTTGATACAACTGAATATTTGCCATAATAATTTATCAAAAAATTCCAAAAAAAATAGCGAAATTCAGACCAGGGGTGAAATCGTGTGAGCTGAGTTTTGATAGTTGACTATCAAAATCAAGAAAATACGTCTGTGTAATGTGAAAGTCGATTTCAAAGTTTTAACCAAACAATTTGACATAAAATAAAAACTTCAAGAAGGGGGTTTGTTCGTAGACTACTACATTAACATGTGGTGTTGAAGTGAGCTTGAAGCTCGCCTAAATTCTTTATATAACTGAATCGAGTTGAAATGAGCTTGATTCGCTCAATTCCGGTCGGGGATCGGAAATTTGTGAAGAAAAACCTATGTGGAGGAGTTGGTTTTACAGATAATGCGTTATGGTCTGTTTATTTGCATGTTTGTGTACAAAAAATATAGTTTTGTTTTAATCAAATTAAAAAAAAGGGTAATTTTTGCACATGGAGTAGGTATCATATTCTTATATGGTGCTGAACTATTCAGTTTTTCATTGTTTAACACGAATCAAATTATCTCACTTGCACTTCATAAGAAACATCGAAATACCATTTGCGTTTTAGAATGTGCTGTCAAACTTAATCATTTTTAAATCTTCTTGTGCGGTGGAAACACCAAAAAGATTTATTTAATTTAAACTGACATAAACCTTTGGTGGAAACATAGCAAAACTTAATTATCTTTTCTATTATTTTATCTTGCAAAATAAGCCCAGTTAGTCCATTTTCACTAACAAAACTAAATAATATCAACAGTAACAGATTGATTTTTTTTCCCCAATGGAAAACACATGAACTCACACAGCGAACACAGCCATCGAGATACAAATGCAATATCAATCGTACCAACATTTGAAAACGAAATCACATAACATCCATTCGAGACTCGTATAAATGTCAAAAACCTATTCATAGTGAGATTCTACTCTAACTTTTATCGGTGTTAATCTCACTATGGATATTGTTTTTGTTATTCGTGTAAAATCCTACTTTACTATGGATAGATTTCCCAACAAAACACGGGTAATGTCTTAAATAACAAGATGTTAGTGGCCAAGTGTTTTAATCATCTCATTTTGATCAAATTTTCTTACAAAACTGAACTACAGAACTTTTACCATTTTTGTAGTGAATTTTATAATAATTTCAATGCGTTTTTGAAGCATGTATCGTTCCGTTTTTAGTAGTGTCGAATGTCAAAAGATGACAGTTGCTAAAATACCGCATGATTCAAAATGAAAAACTTACTTAAAAACTCTATATTTTTTGACATCAATTAAATCGATACACATAATAATAATCATATAAACTTAATCATAATAATAATCATATAAAAATAGCATTCCCGTATTTGTTCATCCGTAATTCAATTCATTCAAGTTGAAAATTTGCTTAAAAGTGCTACTTCAGCTTAAATAACATAAAAACCACAGACAATTGAGACATTTGGACTTAATTTTTATAAATAAAAAAATAAATCTTTTCAAATTGTTATTATTTTTTGTGTTCTCTGTCCCTCTATAGATATTTATCTTAACCTTATTGATGATGTTGCATTTATAAATTATAGTTTATCTATAGGTTTTGAGATTGACAGAGATTAAGACGTAGTTTATGCGAAACACAGTAATGCCTGGATTCAAATTACAAATCAAGAAGATAAACAACAACAAAAATCAAAACAAAATAATATTTATCACTCTCTAGTATGAAATATATGGTTGAGGGTTTATTATTTATTCTAAGCACTATAGTCATCGAATTATGTCCACTCAAACTCACATTTCCACCCCTCCTGCCTCCATATATTAGTGCATATGAAATTAGTATGTAATAAATTAAAAAATCCAAATCCAGGCGTAGTCTTAAATAGTTTTATTTTTTCTTAATTCAAAATGAATAATAAATACACAAAGCCGCATTCCACAAATTCCAGCACAATTAGTTTGCATGCCTTTAACAACAATTTAGTTTAGAGGTTAGTTTATAAATATGTGTAGTAGCTATAGTTGTGGTTTAGATTGTGAAGTGCGTTGCATATGATTATGCAAGTGAAATCGCATTTAATCAATTGAATAATTATATTTACAGTGCTGGCTAAAATTAATTTCATCAAAGGAAGTAAAAATGGCTTGACTGCATAAGTTTTCGATGAGAAAAAGTTGTAAATTATAAAAAGGTGATTGATTTTGACGTGATTTCTTTTTGATGACCATCATTTGACAGTTTAAAATAATTTACACATAGGAACTCTTATGTCC
This sequence comes from Eupeodes latifasciatus, assembly GCA_920104205.1. Taxonomy (NCBI): domain Eukaryota; kingdom Metazoa; phylum Arthropoda; class Insecta; order Diptera; family Syrphidae; genus Eupeodes; species Eupeodes latifasciatus. The sequence continues at coordinate 57,750,076 of OV049924.1, forward strand.
AAAATTACAACTTATATCAATACTTCCGGTTGTAATGCGGTGTATAAATTACTCAAAGTGAGCACCAACTCGAACTCCTTCAGACTTCATCTTCATTCTGTTCTGTTCTGTTTTGTCTTGTTTCTTTTTTTCTTTCTTTTAAATGTTATTCAATCAAAACTGACAGTTGACAGTTGATGTGGGGATATGTTTTATTTTTCTTCTCTTTGACACTTAAGTGTCGGACAGTTGCATTTGTTAAGTGGCAAGTACAGTTCTTTCATTATCCGTATTTTAAGTGGCTTAAAGATCTTTGAAGAAGAGTGAAGAAAATGCAACAGACCTTAAAGCCCTTAATACAACAATGACAGTTGTATACTCGTAGATAAAGTTGACTTTAATAAGGAAGTCTGAAGAATCAAGAATGTTATGTTAAGAATAGGCGTACTTAAGAATTAGTTTCCTTAATACATAATTGTGAGGTTGTTTATATAGGGAGGGGGTACTCTCACTTGGGCGTCATCGTCTTTAACATCTTAAGTGTTTATCTTGTGTCGATCGGTAAATTACATAAGCGAAGAACTTAAGTGAAAAGCGGGAAAAGAAGGACGTTTGTAATTCTCGACCCCTATCATTGGACGGAATTTTTAAAAAATTCTGAGTCATTTCAAGATTGATTTTAAAAAAAACAAAACAAAGGTTTCTGAGAGATTGACTACTCTTGAATTCAGAAGTAGGGAATATTTTTAAATATTGTTTCAATTTCATAAACAAAAATAAAGAACTCGCAACAGATTGAATTGATTGCAATTAAAACAAGATCAAAAGGTTTTACGCAATTAATTAACTTTTGTTTTGCTTTATACTCGTAAATTACACATCTTGTAGCCTCTTTTTATGCAAAATAAAAAAAAATTAAAGGGCCTATTATATGAGTACGAGTACATCATGGTAGGTAAGTACCAATCCATACCAACTGTATACTTGAAGCTCATGTCTGATGATGGATGCGGACTTTTATGATCCAAGTGCATTTTTGCATCCGGACAAACTCAATGAGGTATCGTGTTGTTTCTTTTTTTTTTCTGTGAATCTTTCTACGCAGAATTTATTGCATTTAGTTTGGTTTTTATATAACTTGCATTCGTGATGTAGTAATGTCTGATTGTACCGATGACCCAAAAAATATTATTAATTAAACCAAATGTTAAACTATAATTGCATGTAACTATAACATACTGCAAATGTTGGTTATTTGTGTGTGTCTCTCTCTCTCCCTCTCTCGGGACAAATAATACAATAAAATCCATTCAGTGGTTTATAATAGACTCTTGTATCTTTTGTTTTTTTTTGTTTATTTATTTTATTTCATTATGATGATGATGCTGAACGATGCGGTACATTAAATTCAAATGTCATTAATTTTTTCTTTCTTTGTTTAGTTTTAGTTCATGATTTTTCTATTTTTTTTTTTTAATATGAATACAAAAATAATGTACATCACTTGGTTGCAAGTTCTTGCTCTTGGGCAACTTTTATATGAAAATTCAACGATTTTGAATACACTTAAAATGTGTAATAATTAAAAACAATTTTGAAAACTGTAAAAAGTATATCAAAGTCATGTGACATCGACTTTTTTTTAAATTATTAAATTTTGTGTTTGTTTCTAATTATTTTTCTAAGGTCTCAGACAATTCTTTTGAAAACTCTATTAAATGCCAACAACCTTTGAAACTGATAGAAGGAATTTTAAGGCGGATTGACACTAAGATCATCAAACACTTTAAATAAATTATAATTTGACTGTCAGTTTTAAAACCATGCTCACCAACATAGTAATTATACATACATATATGAAATAATATCGATAATCACTTTGGACTTTAATCATAAGGACTTGTTTGCAGATGTGTGAAAAACATTCAAAAAAACTAAAATCAATATTTTCTTTGATTGAAAAAATTACGAATTTTTTCGGAAGCACAAACAAAACAATACTTTTTTAAAGGATTAAAATAATCTAAATCCGAATATTGACTTTACAAATTTCTATCATGTCAGGTTTTTAAAATATGCCTCTTTAAAAATGCTAAAAACGAAGAAAAGCCGAGTTTAAGAGGCTAAGCATGAATTGTTATTCTCCGTTGATACATTACGTGCGTTTTGTTCGCATTCCATATATAGTAAAGTGAGAAATTGCCAACAAAACTATCCGCAGTAGTCCAGTTTTTATATTTGAAAGTTGATACAACTGAATATTTGCCAGAATAATTTATCAAAAAATTCCACAAAAAAAATAGTGAAATTCAGACCAGGGGTGAAATCGTGTAAGCTGATTTTTGACAGTTGACGATCAAAATCAAGAAAATACGCCTGTGTAATATAAAAGTCGATTTAAAAGTTTTAATCAAATAAAAACTTCAAGAAGGAGTTTGTTCGTAGACTACTGCATTAACATGTGGTATTGAAGCGAGCTTGAAGCTCGCCTAAATTCTATATATACCTGAATCGAGTTGAAATGAGCTTGATTTGCTCGATTCCGGTCGGGGATCGGAAATTTGTGAAGAAAAACTTGTGTAGAGGAGTTGGTTTTACAGATAATGCCATATGGTATGTTTATTTGCATGTTTGTGTACAAAAAATATAGTTTTGTTTTAATCAAATTAAAAAAAAAATTGCACATGGAGTAGGTAGCATATTCCATATGGTGCTGAACTATTCAGTTTTTCATTGTTTAACACGAATCAAACTATCTCACTTTAACTTCATAACAAACATCGAAACACCATTTTCATTTTAGAAAGTGCTGTCAAACTTAATCATTTTTAAATCTTCTTGTGCGGTGGAAACACCAAAAGAAACTGAAATAAACCTTTGGTGGAAACAGCAAAACATAAATATCTTTTCTATTGTTTTCTCTTGCAAAATAAGCCCAGTTAGTCCATTTTCACTAACAAAACTAAATAATATCAACAGTAAAAGATTGGTTTTTTCCCCAATGGAAAACACACATAATTCCAAATTCACAGCTACTCAACGAACACAGCCATCGAGATACAAATGCAATATCAATCGTACCAACATTTGAGAATAAAATCACATAAGATCCATTCGAGACTCGTATAAATGTTAAAAACCTATCCATAGTGAGATTCTACTCTAACTTTTATCGGTGTTATTCTCACTATGGATATTATTTTTGTTATTCGTGTAAAATCCTACTTTACTATGGATAGATTTCCCAACAAAACACGGGTATTGACTTCTAGACAATAACTTCGGTGTTTTCCGTGCCGCAGTTGCGACAATTTTGTTTTTTAACCTAACCGCCGCGCCGCTCAGTGGCCCGTTTTGACTTTTTTGGTTGCAAAAATCATATCTCCTAAGCGAATAAGGATTTGCATCAATTCGAGTGAAACAGTGGGGAAAAAAGTTTTTTTTGTCTTTAATTTTAAGACATTTTTTTTATTTTCCAGTATTCAAGAGTACATAATGTATTTTTGTGATATATCAAAAGTTAAACAGTGGCAAAAAAATTAAGACAAAACAAATTAATATACATATGTATGTATAAACACTATATTTCTTGAAAACTATCATCCAAGTCAATTCAAAACGTTCAATATTACTTTGACCCTCATTATAACTTCTCCATTAACTCCAGTTATTCGAGCGGTTGCAAAAAATTGCGGACTGTTCAAAAAATCTTCTTGCTGTGTTTCCATCATTAGTGTTTTCAAACCCTTGCTTTGGTTTATCCACATCAAGACCAAGCTCATCGCGAAAACGCCTTTGGATCTCTTGTTTTCATCTTTTTTCCGCCTCCTTGGTCCCAATGGATTCATCAGTACCTTCTCCTTCTTGTCGAAGAGTATACACAAGCTTTAAAATAAATTCCATGCATATCGGACATGACCGCGTAGACTTTGTTTCCGTTAATTCGTTTAATACTTTTGCGTCTTCATAGTTAAAAAGAACTCGTGATTCACAATTATAGTTGTTTCTTCATTAAGTTTATCGTTGGTTGAATATCTGCTATTTGACTTTTAATATTATTGACTGTGGTATTTATGATGCCACTAGACTCTTTAACATATTGGAACACAATGAACAAATGCATTATTTAAAATTTTATTACAGGATTAAAAAAAAAATTAGCTCTAAGACTCTTGAAAATCTAAGGTAATAAACATAAAACAAAAATGATTAACCTTTTTTAAATCCATCACATACAAAACAGAGAAATCGTACATCCAAAGAATTTTCCATGGAAAAAGAGGGGAAAAAATGACTGACTTCATCAATTCGAATCTTCCTAGCTCAGTTCGATAAAAAATGACACAGTTGATCTTTTGGATTGGATTGTTAAGAAATATATAAGGATTCTGAATCAGTTGAGGTCCTAGCACCACTCGTTGAACCTTTTTTTTTCTATACAATTTGAAGTCGAAAAAGTGTGCAAAAAGTAGTGTTTCCAAAGACATTAATTAAACAATTAAAAAATATTTGTTTTTTTTTTGTTTTTAATTATCGATCAAAATAATGTCACAGGATATTATGAAAACAAAAACGAAAAGCGTTTCGAAGCCCTTTTCCTAGTTTTTACATTCAAAGTTAAGAAAAAAAAATGGTCACCATAAAAAAATCTTCAACTTTAGCCTGCTCTACAAGGCACATCAATAACCCAAATTGAATATTTTTTTCGATTACTCCAGCTCCAAGTATTTGTGAATTCAGTTACCTAAAAAGTTTTGCATTATAAACCCATTCGAAAAATGAATATTGCAAGCAGTTTGCATAAACGGACCACTGTGCGCCGATATTTCAACTTAATTTGTTGTGAAATTCAAGCTGTTTGAGCTGCACAAAACTCACTTTGCAATTGTTCCGAATATTTTCTAAATCATGAAGCCACTCATGTATGATACTGACTTTTTGTAAAGATTTCGAGTAGAAAAAACCTGTAAGTATCAAAACAACCTAAGGTTTAAAAAAGAAACCCCCAGATGGCCAAAGATCCATCGAATAAATTCATGTATTTTTCTGTTTTGGGAAATAGTTTTGTGAACAAAAATTAAAGAAACTATTAAAAACTTACTTTTTCAATTGGTTTGAGGTAACACAGACTTTTTCGTTTTTGTCTTCAATTTTTATCGGTTTTTTTTAAATTTAAAAAAATATGACTTTTTGAGGCTATGTAAATTCATGAAATAGTATTTGTTTTTAATGAAATTCATTATGATTTTTTGAAGCCATCTTCAGTATTTAGTTGAAATATTTTCAATATTTTACTAAGTTTTTGAAAACCCTCATTAGTTGTTAGTCTTCATTTAGTCTAAATATTATAAATCTTTTAGAAACTAAATGGTTTTAAACGCAAAACAATTCAAAGCTGATTTTTTTGTCCAAAAAATCCGTCGTCTTAACTGACTACCATGTCAAGTTTTTGAAATTTGTTGAAAAAATGTGAACACAATGTTAAAAACGGGTATTTTTTTTAAATCAGCACAAAATATTAACTCTTAAAAGTATTTTAAAAACCATTAAAACTTAAGGTTTACATTGTGAAAAATCATCACACAATTTATTGTTAAGAACTATATTGTGCTTTTTTACCTGAGCCTTAAAAACACAGTTTAGATTTTTTAAATGCATTTTTATAGATGCATATTTCAAAAACTCGATGTAGTGGAATAAATAAAAGTTGACATTCCCCTGATGAGTAAAAAGAATGGATTCAATCAAAATACATGTAGTTTCTTCTTCGTAAGCAAATATTCAGGCTAGTCATTAAAAAGTTCATCAATAAAGGTTAAGTTTGTAGTTTAGAATATATCTTGAATCCCTATGTCTAAAACTGGTATCATTGATGTTACCTCCCTTTAAGGCTCAATTGGCAACAAAAAAAAAATAAAAAAAATACATTTAGTCAACAAAATGATGTGATGTTTGATTTAAAAAAATATCAAGTTTATTTTTACAAATCCATAACTTGTCCTTTCTTTCAAACATTAATAACCGTAAATGCAGCTGATATACGATACCAGAGTTATCGTATTCTGACAAAAGAATATAGACGAGTATGTATGTACATATATTTTTGCATAATTTTTACGAAAGGAAAAGTTTGCTGATTCACCCGAGTGATTTAAAAAATTGTATAAAGTAAAATAACAATAAAACAAAATGGAAAACAACATGCATTACCACTCTTCACAAAGAATTGACGTTGACGACAAAATGGAAAAACAAAAAAATTAACTGCATTGAATTTATCGATTTGCATTTGCAACGACAGATGTCGTGCTCGTGATTTTGTTGCTGCGTTGCGTTGGGATTGTGATAAATTGATATAAAATGCAATTTGCGCAGGTCCTAAAGTTAACGCCTATTTTCGTTCGATTTTTTTTTGTACATGCATACTTTTTATTCTTCTATATTTTAATTTTATTCTCTTTAAACTTCAAAAATAAAGCTGTGATTTCCATCAAGAACCCTTTTTTTTTCAGTCTTTCTCGACTTTTTGTAGGTCTTTGGTGTACCTACCTACATTATGGTATATATGTATGTATGTACATAATGTAAGTCATGTCCGTCGAGAAGTGTTGCGGTTCACACCCTGATGTACCTTCATTATGTACGACTTTTATATTTGATGAATATGATTACAAAAATCCAACTGCCTTTGCTGCTGCAGTAAAAATATATGCATGCATATAACTTATACATATATAATGACAATGGTGGCCCTAATGAATAAAACATTTTGTTTTATTTCTTTTGTTTCCTCCTCATTTAAATTTTTGTTGTTGCATTTATAAAAAACGAAATTTAAAAATTTGCAACTCGGGCGAGTACTTTATTGCACTCGAAAGAACTAATCACCGGATATGTCTTATTTTTTTTTTATTGTATTTCTTTCATTTTTAAATTTCATTAATTTACAAATTTTCAATGCCATCATCTTCTCTTATTTTATAATCAAGTGGATAATGATGACGATGCGGTGTGAAATGATTTCAATTTTGATATTAGTTGTAATAAATTTCTTCTCTTTTTTTTTAATCAACGCATACAATAAAATTGAGTTTTCATGCAAACTTCTAATTAAAATCGTTTCACGTGTTAAACATAAATCAATTAAAACCAAACTAAAGAAATATTAATTTTCAGTAAGATTGTTTTGATTATGATAGATGGTAGTGGTGGTGGTACACCAAGTACATAAATATGAATATAAATATTTTCAAAAACAATTCATGGAAAACTAAATCAATTAGACCGAGAAATTAATCCAATTATTCAGTTTTCACACCCAATTTGATTAATGTCCAAAAAGTTTACGTGCAATGTTGTGAAACTAACTAAACTAACTATTTATCGTAATAATAAACGATATAGTGTTGTGGTGTTTCGTTTATATTTTCTTAATTGAAATTAATTCAAAGATATTTAGCGTTATAAAACAAAAGGAGGTTTTAATTAACAATTTATTACACTTTTCCATAAAATTGATAGAATTCTCATGAATTCATGACAAGGTTAAGTAAAGAGTTTAAGAGTAGAGTTTTATGTATCGTATATCGTTAATGGAAAAAGTGACTTTTGGAAAATAGAATTTTCTTTATTATTTGTTTTTTTTTGTTGTTGTTGTTTTTTTTACATTTATTTACTTCCCTTTGAGATGTAAAAATTGGTATATTCGTACACAGTAAATTACCCAGTGGTTTGGTCGGATCTGCTTTAACTCAAACATGGAAGAAGTAGTAGAACACTTATTGGATACTTTTTAAATAAAAACAATGAAAGCAGTTTTTCTTTTTTAACTATGTACAATATTCGAACGTTAAACAAATAATAAAGGGTGTCCCAAAATTAACGCAAAATTTGAATTTGCCGCCATTTGTGCAGTGAAGTGTTGGCAACCCTGAAAAAAAAGCAATTTGACAGCTAACAGTATAGGGTTATTAAAAATGGAGCGTTACACGATAGAACAACGTGTTTTCATTATTAAAGAATATTTCAAAAATAGTGAAAGCTTGGCGGCTGCAGTTCGAAAATTTCATACAAAATATGGTCGGAATAGTGTTTTAACTTCGTCAACTGTGAAGAGATTAATTGAAAAATTCATGGAGACTGGATACGTTGGAGACGCCAAACACACTGGTCGTCCAAAAACAAGCCGTTCAAATGTGAAAGTCGAAGCAGTGCGTGAGAGTGTTGCTGACAATCCAGGAACCTCAATTCGACGTCGTGGACAAGAATTGCAAATTTCAAGAACCTCTCTACAGCGTATACTCACCAAAGATCTGTGTCTTAATGCTCACAAAATTCAATTAACACAACAATTGAAGCCTAATGACCATGGACAGAGAAGAGAGTTCGTTGAATGGATTATTGAACATCAACAAATGGACCCTGATTTTTCGAGCAAAATCATCCTAAGCGATGAAGCACATTTTCATCCTGATGGCTTTGTCAATCGCCAAAATTGCCGCATTTAGGGTTCGGAGAACCCACATGTGATTGTCGAAAAACAAATGCATCCACAACGCGTGACTGTATGGTGTGGATTTTGGGCTGGAGGCATAATTGGGCCATATTTTTTTGAAAATGATGCTGGTCAAGCAGTGACTGTTACTGGTGCTCGATATCGCGACATGATTACACAGTTCTTTCTGCCAAAATTGGATGATATTGATGTGTCCAATATGTGGTTTCAACAAGACGGTGACACATGTCATACAGCCCGTGAAACAATTCAATTACTGCATGAGACATTTCCAGGTCGTGTACTCTCTCGTTTCGGTGATCAAAATTGGCCTCCTAGATCGTGTGATTTAACACCATTAGACTTCTTTTTATGGGGTTGTTTGAAATCACAAGTCTATGTCAACAAGCCCACAACCACCCGTGCATTAAAGGAGGAGATTCAACGCTGCATCAACGAAATTCAGCCACATTTATGCAGAATGGTCATGGAAAATTTCAACAAAAGAGTGCGCATGTGCATGCAAAGCCGTGGAGGCCATTTGCCCGATGTGTTATTCCATACATAACTCTATCCTATGTACTTTACGAGTCAATAAAAATATAACTATCAAAAGACTAAAAACGGCGTTTTCTATTTAATTCAAATCTTGCGTTAATTTTGGGACACCCTTAAGTTAAAATATGTTATATGGCAGATATCGTTCTTTTAATCTTAACAACCATTATGCCAAATTTAAAGGAACAGATGTACAAAATTGGCAGGATTAATTCTTTCGACTTCATAAAATTTTAGGCTTGGCAAGTGATACATGATTTTGTCGAATTAAAACCAAGTGCTTGTATTTGTGTTAATAAAAATAAAGGGTGATTTTTTTAGCTATTATCTTTTTGACAACACTGCGCTCGTTTAAACAGCTGACTCACGTTTCGTGTTTTGTTTCTCTGTCAAACATCTTCAATTTGGTCTATAATTTAACCATGAATCATCTTACAAACGAACAACGCTTGCAAATTATTGATCAATTTTCAGCTTAAGAAATATCTTGAAGAACGGAAGCTTCTTAATGACCGGCAGTATGGCTTTCGTTGCAATAGATCCACTGGTGATCTTATGGTTTATCTCACCGAACAGTGGAACAAATCTTTACATCGTTTTGGAGAAAGTAAGATTATTGCACTTGATATTTCATAGGCATTTGATAGAGTTTGGCACCAAGCTCTCTTATCGAAAATGCGTGCATTTGGTCCCTTCTTCGTTGGGTTAGAAATTACCTTTCGGACCGTTCAATTCAAGTAGTATTGGAAGGGTTCAAATCTGATATCCACAAAATAAACGCTGATGTGCCCCAGGGCTCCGTTTTGTCTCCGACACTTTTCCTTATTTTTATAAATGATCTTTTGTCTGAAACTTCTAACCCACTTAATTGTTTCGCTGATGACAGTACCCTCAGCTTCTCATATTCGTTTTTAGATTCTCATCCTTGTTCTTCGGATGTGGACTACCAACGGCAGCGTATGATAAGCTCATTAAATTCTGATCTCGACAGCATTGTCCAATGGGGAATCAAAAACCGTGTAGAATTTAATGCTTCGAAAACTCAATGCTGCCTACTGTCACAAAAGCGTAACCTTCCCCCAATGCCACTATCCATGAGTGGTACTTGCATCGAGGAGACCGAACAGCTTTCAGTCCTAGGTATGTGCATTACAAACCACTTGTTGTAGAGTGATCACATATTTGACATCGCCAAAAATGCTGATAAGTGTTTAGGTTTTCTAATAAGATGCAAGAAGTTTTTTACCCCTTCTGATCTGGCTATAATCTATAAAGCCTATATTCGTCCGAAACTCGAGTACAATTCCCATATATGGGCAGGTGCTCCTATAACCTACTTGAGTCTCCTAGACATAATTCAAAAGAGATCTCTAAAAATGATAGGTGACCGTTGTCTAACTGAAACTTTTGTATCTCTCGAGCACCGTCGCGTCGTAAGGTTTCATGCCTGTCATTATTTTATCGCTACTTTCATAAACAATGCTCTAATGAAATAGCCAGTTGCATTCCTCCCCTCAAACAATTCAACCGTAATACCCGTTCTTCTAGTAATGCTCATCAGTTTACCCTTGAGCCCAATTTCGGACGTACTGTAAAGTACAGAGATTCTTTCTTTAGTCGCACTACACGAATGTGGAATGCTTTACCAGACTCAATGTTTTCCACTCATTACAATGTGCAGACATTCAAAACAAATGTGCATCGGTATCTCCTTTCTAATCCTATCCTCCCTTCCTAATTGCTCGCACTGTGATTAATCATTATAAGGGTATTCATATCCCCTTGATTGCGCGTATAATATAAAAAAAAAAGCGTGCTCTGTTAAGAAAGTTCATCGCGTTCAAATTGTGTTCAGCGACGAAGCTCATGTTTGTATCAATGGGTACGTAAATAAGCAGAATTGTCGATTTTGGAGTGAATATCAGGCAGAAGCATTGCAAGAGCTACCAATGCATCCAGAAAAAGTCGCAGTTCGGTGTGGTTTATGGGGTGGTGGCATCATTGGACCGTACTTCTTCAAAGATTATGCGAATCGTAACGTAACTGTGAATAGTGAGCGCTACCGTGACTTTTTTTTTGTCCAAAATGCAAGAGCTTGACTTGCATGACATGTGGTTTCAACAAGACGGTGCCACATGCCACACAGCACGCGCAACTAAACGGATGGACCATTTAAGGCGCAGTCAAGGTCAATTGGATGAAAAATCCTCCAACATTAAATTATATGGATTTCAAAGATTTCATGCATTTTTCTGAATTTTATGTGTTTTTTTTAAGACTTTTCTATAGCTTTTAAAAAATCACCCTTTAAAAGTTTACATAAAATTTGATTATTGTGTGCCTATTCATGTGGTAGCTCGAGCTTAATCTAAGATTAATTATTATTAATTAAATTTATAATTTTTCTTACAAAAACTATTAATGAGTAAATTTACATACTTATTTTTAAGATTAATATTCTGAACGACATACTAAAATTGTTGCTCTTACACATTTTTTTTAAATGAATATTTGTTCCATTCAAAGTTTTTGACAGAAACTATTAAAACCAAAATGCAATTTCTTTCTAATTTTAACAATCAATATTTGTCCATGACATTATTTGTATAAAAGTAATATTATGGACAAATATTACCAGTGTTTTGTTGGAAAATCTATCCATAGTATAGTAGGATTTTACACGAATAACAAAAACAATATCCGCAGTATGAATACTACCGATAAAAGTTAAAGTAGAATCTTACTATGGATAGGTTTTTGACATTTATACGAGTCTCGAATGGATCTTATGTGATTTCGTTCTCAAATGTTGGTACGATTGATATTGCATTTTCATCTCGATGGTTTTGTTCGTTGAGTAGTTGTGCATTTGGAATCATGTGTGTTTTCCATTGGGGAAAAAAATCAATCTATTCCTGTTGATATTATTTAGTTTTGTTAGTGAAAATGGACTAATTGGGCTTATTTTGCAAGAGAAAACAATAGAAAACATATTTATGTTTTGCTATAATTCCACCAAAGGTTTATCTCAGTTTAGATTAAATAAATCTTTTTGGTGTTTCCACCGCACAAGAAGATTTAAAAATGATTAAGTATGACAGCACTTTCTAAAATGCAAATGGTGTTTCGATGTTTTCGATCGTATTAGTTTTTTTGCTAAGTTAATTTTAACATTTGACTTTTACAAAACTTTTCTATTTATGTGTTTGTTTTTTAGTATTGTTCTGACAGATCTTCTTTCAGTTGTACCAATTTTTAAATACAAAAATCTGGCTACTGCGGATCGTTTTGTTGGCAATTTCTCACTGTACTATATATGGAATACCAAAAAAAACTTACTTATTGAAAGGCCATTTTATTAAGGAATTAATTTTCCTTTCAATTCCATACAGATATTTTTTTTATGTTAACTTTAATTACAAAATTCCAAACTTAAAAAATTAAATTAAAAAAAGAACATCAATTTTTAGGAATTACTCCCTAAAAAGTTCATCTGATAAATTTTTTTGAATGAAATTAGGGAATGAGCTAAATTGACAGTTTCAAACTTTTTACCAAATCCGCCGAAAGAAAGTTGAACGACATTTTATTTAACTTAATCTTCGAGACGAATTTAAAGTGAATTTTAATTAAATGAAAACAAAACAAAAATAAACATTGGAAAGTTCAAAGTTTATCATAATGAATTGTTAATTAAGAAAATTGAAAAAAACTTTTATAGTGTATCTGGTCAACGGACAATTGGATAAGATGGATGATATCTTTTTGAAATCAACGCTATGCCAATATATTGTGAAAGGTGACATTCAAATCTCTAATTCAAAAGTAGAAATGAAAAAATCAGTCTTAAAATACACATAAGATTTCCAATAAGTTAGTTCTAAAAGTTATTTTTTTGTTTATTATTGATTTAAAAGTTAATACTCGTTTTCAAAACATTTTTAAAATGGTTTCTAAAATTTCAATACGATTTACCATTGACAATTTTTCGTTAAGTTGAAACGGATGAAAACTCAAGAAGGTTAAACGTAAAGAAAATTCGAACAAACTTTAGCCGTATTCATCGAATTTGATTTTTTAGTTTCCATTCCTTAAAAGTTATCTTAAAAATAAAAACAACACAGCAAGATGTACGTACAGAGTATCTCGGATGTCATAAATGCTTGGGGAATGTTTGATTGAAAATGTCGATAGGCTCAAAAAGTTCAAAAAGTATAAATAAGTCTTAGGAATCGAAAATGAGTTCATCCGGCAAATTTCATAATTAAGTTTTACAACGTATGCGAAAGGTCAATAGATCTAGTTGACTTATCGGAAGTAAAATTCTTAGAATTCGGTAATCGGCTTGAATTCTTTTATAAAGTGTAACTTCTAACATTTTCCATATTATTTCGTTTCGAAATTCTCAATAAAATGTTAAGCTTTCAAAAATTAAATTGTACCTACAGTTTTCGCCTTTTGCTTCTAATTTTCGTTCTTCTCAAAAGTTTTGGTCCATGTGTTTTTCTATAAAACTTTGGTAGACGCTCTATTACTTATGTCTCGCTATAATATTATAATCCAGTTCAATCGAGTACCCTTAATGAAGAACAAGATTCTAGTGACTTACAGTTCTTAACCATTTCAGAACCATGCCAGAAGTTTAGGAACATCTATATACATATGTAACTATCAAAACAAACAACAAAAATAAACTTGTGCTTCGCTAATAAGGAAATGGAAACTCGCTCCAATGTATCTAACTTGATCGTCTTTAAGTAACGAGAAATAATTTTGGAAGGAAACTTTTTTAACATTTTCCAGTTCAAGAATAATTGGTTAAATTCTATTATGTTCTAATTAATCTTAAACTGTATTAACTCGAAAACTAAACAGAGTTTAGGACTTTAACTAAGAGACTTTTCTATCAAAATGAAAGGTTAACAACTTTTTTTTATAGATAAAAAGGTTGATACAACCCAACCTTCAGAAGTGGGAAAATCATGAACATTTACAATCATATTGAATTTCTTCATGAAAAATTTGCAAATTTGTTAGCAATGAAAAGTGTGTCATTTTTGGCAGAGAAAACTCTCTGATGTTTCTTCCGTATTCGTAAATATTTTTGCATACTCGCATTTTGGAGCCACTAATAATCGACTGCACAAGATAGCAAACATTAGCCATAAGACCGGCGCAACCCATCGATCGCTACTGTCCATATTTGCTTACATAGCTACATAAATTTGAAAAAAAAAACCTCCAAGCGGGACCAAGTAACCAAAAGTAGAAAAAACTTGCGCGTAAAAATAAACCAATCGGTCAGAGTCGGTTAAAGTCTTCACTTTTTAAAGCCTCCCTCTAAGCAGCATAAATTTAGTATAATAGTGGCACACAAACAAAATGTATGGAATGTTGTAAACTAACGTACACACAATTATACGCGCGAATCTGCCTTCACGTCCGTTCATATGCGCGCGTACTCAAAACACATTTTAGTTTTTTTTTTTTTTTTTTGTTCAAGATCCCGGCCAAGTTATATTTATGGGCATACCTTCGCATAATAATATTAAGACAGACAACAACAAACAAATGAAAAGAAAAACCGAATCCAAAGCAAATAAAATGAAAATCTACTGGTGTTACACTCCACACACTCCAAGTGACACACCACCGCACCATCCCGAATATGCAAGGAATTTTTGAACACGTAGCGGAAATCGTTTCACGAAGATGGTTTAATATAATAACTACGCGTTATGCGCGTGAGTATGGTGGTGGTGGTGTAGGAAGATGGTACTTTACTTCCATAAAAATAAAAATTGAAGAAATGAAGAACAAAAATAGAAATATTCGCGCGTAAAAAACAAACCTAACAAAGCAAGCATTCATAAACGTTACAAGGAAAGTGAAGCATACCAGGGGGGTCTGGCACTGAGTTGATGAAGAAGTAGAAGATACGTTTTTTATGTTTTCGCAGAATATACTAAGTGTGGAAATATATGAATATACGTTACAGTATTTTAATTATACTTCTTCTTATTTCATATACCATCTTGAGATACATCTTTTATTACTGCTTCTTTGATATTTTTTCCTTGAAATTTTCAAGATGATTTTTTTCAGCATGATTTTTTGTATTTTAAATTGTTATAACAAAAACAAATTAAAAAACTTTTGCAATTTTAATTTTTTGTATTTTGAAGAAGATAATGAAATAAAAAAACTAGAACTTTTCATTCTCATTTGATTTTCAAGTTCAAAGTTATTAATTTAGATTTATCAATTGGCCTGGGTGGAAAAAGGGGGGGGGGTTTAGAATAGTAAGCATATTTAGAAAATAACATGTAATTTTATTATAGTGTTGAATAAAATTTATTTGTTTTCTTATTTTCTACATCTTTCAAACTAAACAAATTTTTTAAATGTGTTTTTTTGTTTCTTTTTCATTCTAGGTATGTATGATGTTGTAAACTATCGAAATAATTTCTACTTGAGGAAAACCAGAATCATCATTTGTATTGTAAAGAGAATAAGTATAAACTATTTTTACATTTTTAAGTAATTTTTATTGCAAACAATATTTCTGCGTATTATTTTTATAGGTGCGTTAATAGTTTTTAAAGATGGATTTTTGAAAATAATTATAGCTTTTTTAAAAATAACATTTCTTATTAGAAACTTTTTTTCTTCTGAAAATAGAAAAATTTAGAATTGGTAAAATATTTATATTTTTAGCAATTTTTTTTTTTTGTGATTTAAAAGTTACCAAAGTTTTTAAAAATATAATGTTTTCCAAATAGAAATAGAATTTGAAAAAGCTTATTTTTAATAAAATTTGTATGCATAAATCACATTTTGAAACCAACCCTAAAAAGAATACAAATAAATTTAATTAAGTGAGGAAAAAATGGGGTTTTAAATCGAAAACCAAATTTCAACAACGTTTTTAATCACACACGATTTAGTCCGTCCGTCGAAAGTTTATTTTAAATAATTTATTATTTTCTGCTTTAAATTTAATTTTTAAATAAAAATAAAAAAAAAACAGTTATAACTTAACACTGTCAGCTTATCTTAACAAGAGTTTTTTGAGTCAGTTTTTAAGTTAGACTTTTTTACAATACAATTTTTTTTAATTAATTTTTGTAAGCCAAGCATAATGTTCCTGGTTTATTAACTTTCCCTTTAATCAGTATTCATTAAAAAAAAAAAAAAAAAAACATTCTGAAAGTATTGTTAAATATTGTTGTTAACTTCCCATAGAAATTACAAAAACATCGGTCCGATTTGTCGAATTGAAAGTTTTGACAGACGACGACGTTTCAAGGTCTCTAGAGTCTAAATAAAAGATTTTTAGAGAGACGACTGTGCGTGCGTGTGTACGTACATACGTTCGTGTTTTCGTCGTCCATAGCTCAAGAACTAGTAGAGATATCGACTTCAAATAAGTTTTGTTATACACGGCCCTATCGAGGTAACCGTCGAAGCAGAATTCTCTCCAATTTCCTCCGAATCGGAGACATTTTGCTTCAAGGTAATTGTCCGATCAGCTGATCGGACATTCTCTCCGACAAAATTCAACGCATGCAATTTGCATGCTATGCTTTGCGATGAAGTACTTGTTGGGTTTTATTCTTGACAGATACAAACACAATAATTTTCCGAAGTCCTCCGACAAGTTCTTGTTGCGGAAAGTGTTTTTTCTTTTTTTTTTAAATAGTTAATTAAAATGTAAGTAATAAAAAAATTTACTTTATTTTCGTTATCTTGTGTTATTAATAATGGACTGTTTGTTTTTAAGCAAAACGAAAAAACAAGCGCTCAGCAATATGAGGGAATGGTAAATCTGCTGAGCGAATATCCAGACATAGATTAGAAGATAAGTTTCCTTACGCCGCGTCAGATAGTTCACGTATATTGCTTTCATTTCGCAATGTTCTCCTATTTTCTTTGTTTTGCGCCCTTAGCTCATTGGATTCAGCGTCCAAAAATAAACCAAAACTATCCATTTCTTATTATTGCTTGTATAAAGTCAAATAAATAAATAAAACTTATGTTTCAACATTTTTTTTTCAATTTATTCTTTTTCTTTGACACTTCAAATGGAAACAAAAACATATATGTATGTTTGAAATCGGGAGGGGACTTTATTCGATAGTTTTGATTTAAAAATCGTTGCATCTAATTACATGTCTTAAAAATGCTAGCGCATTATAATTTAAAAAATTACTTTTTATAAGCAATAAATTACGTTCTGCCACCAATGTTTCATGGTTTAAAACGCTTATTGTCTTTATTTTATAAAATATTATCGAAAATATATCGCATTTTCGATATATCGGTTAATTTGCACGCCTCTGCCTGAAATTTATATCCATCGCATTGCGTCGTCTCATGTCTGTAAAATTTCTTCCGACGACAGCTACCTCAAACCGGAATTCAATCTCCGAAAAAGGATGCGTTATGGAGAAAGTTCCGCTTCGACGGTTACCTCGATAGGGCTGACAGATAATAATGCAGAAAGATACAGAAAGGACTCTCAAAAAAATTGAGTGGGTGTTTTTTTCATAGCAATTAAAAAAACGGTTAAAATTTTGGCTAACCCAAAGTCTCAGGAGCCCATAACGCTAGCGGCTTCAATTAAATTTTATATTGTAAATTGTATCGTGATACCAAAACAAGCATATTTTGAAAAAAAATCAAACTTGCTGTTTTTTTATAATTTGGAGAAATTGAAAAAAAAAAAGAAAATTGTCACCTGAAATATTTTACGAACGAAAAGTGATTTTATCTCCAAAATAATTGTATGCAACGAAGAATAACGTTTTTGACATCTGGTAAAATTTTGAGAAAAATCGAATTTACAGTTTTTTTTATAAAAAATAAAAACCTAAACAAAACATTATTAAAACTTGTTAAAAATTGATTTTCGACTCCAATATCTTTTCAAAAATTGGAGATTTTGGCTTCAAGTTAATTTTATCTTATAAAAATATTGTTCTTAGCATTCTCTTAAATTTTGAAAAAATCGAATTGACAGTTTTTTTGTACAAAAACTAAAAACCTATACAAAACATGAGTAAAAGTTAGTAAACATTGATTTTCGAAACAAATATCTTTTCAAAAATTTGAGATTATTTCTTCAAACTAATTTTTTTTATTGTTTTCAACATTTGGTACAATTTTGAGAAAAATCGAATTGACATTTTTTTTTTACAAAAATAAGAACCTTAAAAAAACATTACAAAATTTTGTAAAAATTTACTTTGGACTCAAATATCTTTTCAAAAATTAAAAATATTGTCCTCAAACTAATTTTAGCTTTCGACATTCAGTAAATTTTTTATAAAAATTCAACAGTCAGTTTTTTCATACAAAATTAAAATCTACAAAAAATAGTACGCAAAATTGGTAAACATTTATGTTAGCTTCTCGATAATAATAATAATAAAAGATATTGACTCCAGATTAATTTCATTTATCCAATTTGTATTTGTTTATATAAGAAATACAGTCTTAATAAATGCTACTGAAATTGGTAAAACTTGGTTTTCGTCTAAAAATCTCATTAACAAAAATTTTTTTTGAAATCAAACTATTTCATCATATGCAAAATATTGGTGGTAGTTTTTAAATTTTTTAGAATAATTTAACTGACAACTTTTTTATAACAAAACACGTAAACCTATTTTTGCTCCAAAAATAATATTAAGGATAACAATTTATAAAAACGCAAGAACAAATCATTAGAACTTACAAAATTGGTAATTTCTTAAAGTATACAACCTTCTTTTTGAAAAAACAAAAAAAAAAAACTTGAACATGATGTTTATTCTAAAGGAAATGGGCGTGCCAGTGGGCGGGAGTCGCTGTTACCGTACTTATTCCTTTTAAGACCCTCAATTTTATTTATGATAATAAATGTTTTCAGTATTTTAAGCAACAAATATTTATAATTTGGAAACATATTCCCATTTTTTAATATTAGTCTCAGGAGATTATTACTTTTATTGGCTGTATTTGATATCTCACATGTCTCCAAGAAAAAAAGCTGAGTTTGCTTTATTTATTACAAAATAAATATATATATATATGTACTTTGCATATCATTTGAATTCTTAGAATATATAAAGCAAACTTCTGGAACTATTTCTTTTCTTAATTATGATAAATGTAACTTTCTTAATGTCTCAAATTTTTTGAATAGGGTTGATTGGTTCTCTCTGTTTGAAAATGTTGACGTGGAGGAATCGTTTACTCTTCTAACGAATCTGCTGGGTGAGGCAATCGATTTATATACTCCTAAATATTTGAAGAAATCTCAAACTAAGCCCTGCTGGTTCAATAAAAAGCTTATTAATTTGAATAATCGAAAAAATAAAGCTTTCAAACTTTATCGTGATTCTAGGGATGATAATAGTCTATACATCAACTATCTTCGGTGTAATCGTGAATTCAATTTTTGTCAATAAATTCTTATACAACCAATATATTTTAAGTAGTGAATCTAAAGTAAAAAGAAATAGTAAATGTTTCTTTAAGTTTATAAATGACAAAAAAGTTCCACCGGAATTCCGAATTCTATACGTTATAATGGTCAAACATCTAGTGATCCGTCTACAATCTGCAATTTTTTTGCTGACTTTTTTCAATCCATCTTCAATCCTTCTTATAATTAAACGAGGCCTTGGTTGATGTCTTCATCTCAATTGATTAATATAAACCAATTATCAGTTGATAAAGAAGATATTATCTGTGAACTTTTAAAGTTACATGAAGATAAACACTCTGGGTATGATGGAATTGCTCCTATTGTTTTAAAAAAATGCTCTATTTCCTTCGCAATCCCCCTTGAAATCATTTTCAACCGTTCTCTCCGTGAAGGTTGCTTTTTAAAACAATGGAAGAGTTCCTTTATTCATCCCGTTTTTAAATCAGGATCCAAAAATGATGTTACCAACTATCGTCCGATGTGCAAAATATCTGTGATCCCTAAGCTATTCGAAAAAATTATTTATAAAAAAATACTTTTTTCTGTGAAAGAAATAATCTCGCCTTTGCAGCATGGTTTTATCAGTGGAAGATCAACTACAATTATGTACTCAAAGCTCTAGAACAAGGAAACCAATGTGACGTGTTGTATACTGATTTCGCGAAAGCGTTCGACAGAGTTGATCACTCAATATTAATTTCCAAATTGCATAACATCGGTTTTCATTCCAATTTATTGACATGGTTTAAATCTTACCTTACTGGCAGAATTCAATATGTTCGTATTAATAATGTTACTTCCAACCCTGTTTTTGTTACTTCTGGTGTCCCACAAGGAAGTCATTTGGGTCCTCTCCTCTTTCTCTTGTTTATCAATGATATTCCCAGTTGTCTAAAAAATTGTTCTTGTTTGATGTATGCTCACGACCTTAGATTATTCCTGCGCATTAATTCTATTTCCGATTGTATAAAGCTGCAGAATGATCTTAATAATCTTTCCGTTTGGTGTTCTAACAACGATCTTCATTTAAATGTTTCTAAATGTCATAGTTTGTTATTCTGTCGCGGCACCTCTCCAATTATGTTTTCTTACAGTTTACTTGGGTCAACCTTAACACAAGTCACTGAGAAAAAAGATTTGGGTGTAATTCATTTAAAATTCGAATTCGCTAATCACATTGACTATATTATTTCTAAGGCCAGTTCTATGCTTCGATTTATTTCCAGGAACGCTAAAGACTTCTCTGATCCATATACTCTTAGAGCCTTATATTTTTCATATGTTCGCTCAATTTTAGAATACTGCTCATCTACCTGGAATCCTATGTATATAACTTATGCGGCGAGAATTGAACGAATTCAGAAACGCTTTACTAGAATTGCAATTTGGATATTGCGTTGGAACACGGATATGCCTTCATATAACACCAGGTGTTTGTTGTTGGGTATTTAATCCCTAGAATCAAGACGTATTTATTTTGATGTAATGCTTGTCAGAGATTTAATAAATTATAAAATCAATTGCCCTCACTTGCTTTCGTTGATTGGATTTCATGTTCCTTGTCGTGAATTACGTAATAATCGTTTATTTTGTGTACCCTTTCATAGGGTCAATTATGGAATCAGTGAACACCAAACGAATCCGAATCAATCTGGATCACTCCGAATCAAGTTGAATCTGATTCGTCATCTCCACTCTTTCACACCAGCTGAATCATAAATCGTCATAAATTGCACTACTTTCTTTAACTTTTAAAATTATTAACTCCACGTCCATCTCGTATGGTTGTTGATTCAAGACTGACCGGACGAGGAATCTGACAGGTTGAATCAAGTGCGACTTCGAATCAAACCTGATTGAACCAGATTCGTCCAGTCTGAAGGAAAAGAATCCCTTCACATTTAAACGGAGCGCTCGAAGCCGAATCTTGGTCAATCAGATTCAACTTGATAGTGATTCTGATTGATTCGGATTCGTTTGGTGTGAAAGGGCCCTTAACTCGCTGTTTAAGACAGGCTAATTCTGTTTGTAATGCTATCGATTTTAATTTATATTTAAGTAGGGACTGTTTTAAAAAAAAAAATTGTTATTAATAATAAACTTCGGTGGTTAATGTTAATTGTACATTCTTTTTTTGTTTTGTTTTATTTATTTTTATTTACATAAACTTAATATTGTTCTAAGTAGTCTTTAAGAGCTGTGTCTCTGCTTGATGAATAAATAAATAAATAAATAAATAAAATAGGATCCATAGAGTACTGTTTCTTAAAGTGTATACATTTTCGCAAGGATTTTTTAAGTAGTTTGTTTTCTGTTTTCTTACTCACAATCATTACCCAGATTGACTGTCTACTTTCTAAGTGTTTCTAGTCCTGATCTAAAAGTATTTTCAAAATTATTCATATTTTTGCTTTTTCTTTTGTAAATGTTATGTCTCATTTTCGACTCACATGAAGTTTTGACATGGAAGCCAACATCAAAAAAGTTTTCCATTTAAATAGAATTGAAAACCTTCTTATTACTATGTCTTAAATTTATCCATTTAGCCTTGTTCTATATCTCTTTGTCACTTTCAAACAAGGTATATACATTAACATTAACCATTAAAGTTTCTAAAAAGCAATAAATGTACTAACTAAAGTTTATTGTGTCATTAAATTTTATGATATTATACACCAAAGTAGAATTGAGTGCGCAAACTTTGAAAATTTCATTACCTACGATATACAGCGACACATTTGAACTTTAGTGATTGGAAAAGTACGTAAGTTATAGTTAGTAAGGCTCTTAACGTTTTTGATATCTAGGATATTATTATTGCTCCCATTTTAGTCATGAAAGTGAGGATACTTTTACAGTTCTAAGTTCACCTTGTATGTTTAGTTGTAAATATTTTTCCTTTTCTGCTTAAAAGGACATTAATTTGAATTGGTGGTATTTGAAAACAGTTTAAGATTTTCAATGGTAGCACTTACTGCCGTGATTTTAAACTTTTTTTTTCTCCTTAGCGTGACTTTTAATTCCAATGAGTTTAAGTCTTCTTTCTGGTTGTAAGCTTATTTTAACTTCCAGCAGAAACTTATTTAAGAAAAATATCAATAAGTTTAGACAAAATGTTCTTTATAAAGTAAGAAATATCAATTGAATACAAGAAAAGTCCGTATACGCCACAGTGTACTACAATTTTGGAAGCAATAACCTTGCTCTATATCACGAAACAAAGATTTCAAAGTTTTCAATTGTCGCTAAATTTGGAAACATACATTTGAATAACTATTTTCAGTAGATTTTGGGGGTGAAATGATTTAACCCTATAATTGAGAAACTAAAAATAGTTGCCTACAAGAAGAGATGGAAATCTTTCAAAACTAATTTATTTTGAATACGTATTCTTCGAAAAGCCTATCAGCGCTACATCGGAATCGGTTCAATTTGAATAGAATTTTCAAAATCCATGATTTGCGTATAGTTTCATAACAAAAGGAACATTGCATCAACTACACACAAAATTTCCGACGAAATTACATTCCCATATCAACAAGGACATTTTCGTTATTAATAAATTATAAATCCTACAAAAACAGATTGTCGAATAACTCACTGTCTCTCTACGATTATATGAACTCGACGTTTATTAGAAAATGACGATGATGATGGTTTAAAGAGACTACAAACATTTGAACAACCATAAAGTTTTAATAACAATAATCATAGTCGTCGTCTGTGTGGGATGATGTGAAGAGCGATTCATCGAAGCGAGTAATTGAAAATGTTTCTATAAGTCCTACGAAATCATCCCGCATACAAAGCAAGAGCAGCAACGTACAATTATTATTGTACGTCGACGTAACTTACGTACAATACCTTTCCATCCTCTGATCGAATGCTGCTACTCTTCGTAAATCCTTACCTTACTCAACATTTATGAACATAGCAAATTGACATCCAAAAAGGATAAAATAGTACTCGTAGCTATATAGAACAAAAATGGGAAGGAATATCAAAAGGTGGTTTTTTTGGTTTGGTTTTATAGAGAATGTAAAATAACAAAAAAAAAATAATAAACTTGCATACAAATAAGCTAAACCGAAGAATTGAAGGGAATATTATAGCTTTTATGATTTTGAAATTTAAATTACCAAGTCTACTATAGTTTGTTTGTAAAATAACAATGTAGTAATTTATACGCAGCGTATAAGCGTAATGCACTGTGAAGAGATTCTAAAGTGAAGTTCAATAACACTATTCTAAGTTTTTTTTGAAAGTTTACTTCCTGAGATGTTGAGTCAGGCAGCTGAATTGTATTCAAGTGAAATAAACCATTTTCATCACATTTTTGTTAATATCTACTTGATCAAATGTCAGTTTCACTTAAGCCAGATGAACTTACAAATACAAGACTTTCAATTGTCATTTTTATATTCGACATATAGGAGCCAATATTGTATTCGAAAATAAAAAAAAAAATCGAACTCGAAATTTTAATCAAACATGACATTAGAGAAGTCGAATAAAGTTGGTTCGGCGATTTAGTCCATATGTGTGTCTGTTTTTACCCCTACAGCCTAAACCACTGAATCGATTGAGTTCAAACTTCGGACTTATAGTTCCTAGCAGATTCGCGTCAGGCGTTTTTTGAAGACTTAAAATAACTGAAGTCCCTTACCAATTTTTTTTTATAAAAAAATAAAAACTCAAATTTTCTCAAAACGCCAAAAAGATTTCTGTGATTTCATTTAATTTTAAAAATAAAAAAAAATTGTATTCCTTCCTATCTTCCTTATGCCCAATATTTTCTGCCATTCACACGATCTGTACATACAAATGGACAAAAATCGGTACATTTGACCAATCGTGTGATCTCAGCTTTACGGAACCGTTATTTTGCTTTATAATTTTGTCACGGAATAATGGAGTAACATATTTTTTTTCCGAATAAGCTCTTATTTATAATACAGGGTTATCCATTTTGCGGTTTCAAAAGTAAACGTAAATAAAATATGTACATATAAAACATTTGTTTTCATAATACATGTACAGTGGTGGCCAAAATAATATAAGTGGATCATTTTTTTTTCTTCTCATAATAGAATCTATGCCTTAAACCTTTTTAATTGTAGCAAATTATACATACGAATTTTCTTTGACTTGACAGTAAAACATTTCCAGTGCTACCAACCATTAATGATGGTCACTTGAAATGTACCGTTAGTTTTACTTACAAATGTCAGATTTGCAATGGTCAAAAAAATAAGAGTCCTGTGAAGAATTGAATTATTTTTGGTCTTTTTCACTTCCGATCGCAATTTATTTATTAAATTTAGCGTTTTACAGGGTGGGCCGTTAATAAGTGCACTTTTTGTCTCGCTCTAACTCCCGAACGAAATAACCGAGACGGGCGGGGATGGTATCTCCTTGCAGCTCGAGATCTAAATTTTTAGTCGCAATGAGTCCGTTCACGGGATAGCAGCGCGCTTTCTGCGTTCGCGCCTTTTATGAAAACAATCGCTCATACGTGACTGTTCGTCGGCTTTTTCGGGTAAAGTTTGGATTACGCAACATCACCGAGTGTCCAAGTACGAATGTAATCAAAAAATGGATCGTAACATTCGAGGCAACGGGATCAACGCAAAAACTTCGACCTACAGGACGCCCACGTTCCAGGCGGACTGCAGAAGCAATTGAACGCGTACAAGCTTCTGTGCGCGAGGATCCAAGAAGCTCTACACGGAAACGCGCTGCGGCCCTGGGAGTACCCAGAACGACTTTACGTCGCATTTTACGGGATGATTTGAAGTTATACCCTTACAAAATTCAGATTGTCCAAGATTTGAAAGAATCCGATTTTGTTTCACGGTTCAATTTCGCTACAGAAATGTTACGGAGATTCCCTCACTTCAATAACATTATCTTCTCAGACGAAGCTCATTTTCATGTCAACGGATTTGTTAATCGACAAAATTGTCGATACTGGGGAACAGAAAATCCACGCTTAAAACATGGACGACCGTTACACTCTCCGAAAGTGACCGTTTGGGCCGGAATAGCCAAGTGGGGGATCATAGGGCCGTATTTTTATGAAGATCGATACGGGCGTAATGTTACTGTTAATTCAGAGCGTTATGTTTCGATGCTTAGAGATTTTTTAGCTCCAAAACTGCAAGAATCGAGTGGTTACACTATTCACACCTGGTTCCAGCAAGATGGCGCTACCTGCCATACAAGTAACAACTCTCTGGAGGTCGTTAGAGAAATGTTTCCTTGAAGGTTGATATCGAGGAGGGGTGATATTGCTTGGCCACCCAGGAGCCCTGACTTAACGCCACCGGATTTCTTTTTATGGGGCTACCTCAAGAGTAAGGTGTACTCTAATAATCCTTCAACGACGGCTAAAAGCGAAACATTGAAGAAGAAATCCGCTTAATCACTCCGCAACTTTTGACAAAAGTGTTCCAAAATCTCAGAGTCAGATTGGAAGAGTGCTGTAGGCGAAATGGACAATATTTGGATGATTTAATTTTTAAAAAATAAAAATTCATTTCGTTTTGTATAATTTAAAATAAATATTTCATTTAAAAGCGCTACAGTTGTATTAATATAATTTTTTTTTAAGTGTACTTATTTACTGCCCACCCTGTACTTGTATTTAAGAGTTTAAAGTGCATTTATTTTTTAAATAATGGGACGCGGAAGTCATAGCTCCGAGGAAGAACGCCACCGCGCCGCCCGTTTGATTCTCCAACTAAGAGATCAAGGCAAAACATACAGTTTCATTGCAGATGCTCTTCACCGATCTCAATGTGTTGTTGCTAGGGTGCTAAAGCAGCGAAGTCTACCAACTAATTTCACCGAAAAAAGAGGACGCCCAAAAAAAAAAGCAACAGCTTTGCTTTACAAGAGAGATCTGGTAGAGAGGTGCTTAAAAATCCCTTTACAACATGAAGCGGTATAAAAGCAAAAAATTGGATATCAGCTCTCGCACAATCCGCAGACGTTTGCAGGATAAAAATTAACATGGTCGAATTGCAAGAAAGGTTCGGTTATAAATAAATAAATTAGGTGGCGCAACAGTCCATGAAGAACCAGGTCCTAGTGACTTACAACTCTCAACCATTCCTGTGTGCGAGTACTGTTGTCAGAGATGGAAGGGACCTACAGTTTATGTGCCGAATCCGAACGGCTAATTTGAGAAAGCACTTTTCATGACAAGAATTACTCTTGGAGGATTTGTCAATTCCTCGCAAGAGGCAGTACCTGTGAAAAAAGTTAGGTGGCACAGGCAGGGATTGAACCCAAGACCCCTTGCATGACATTCCAACGCACTAACCATCACGCTACGGGTACTACAAATATTATATATTTATTAACATACCCACCGAGTGGGAAATGTGCTTCGTCGCTGAAGAAAATTTTGTTCGAAAAATCGCCGTCCACCGCCTGTTGTTCAAGCGCCCATTCGACTTATCTACGACGGCGCACAGTGGCCCGTTTATGCAAAACTGCTTGCAATATTCATTTTTCGAGTGGGTCTATAATGCAAAACTTTTTAGTTCACTGGACTCACAAATATTTGGAGCTTGAGTAATCGAAAAAAATATTCAATTTGGGTTATTGGTGTGCCTTATAGAGCAGGCCAAAGTTGAACTTTTTTTATGATGATCATTTTTTTTTATTTTTTTATTTTTTTTCTTAACTTTGAATGAAAAAACTAGAAAAAGGGCTTCCAAACGCTTTTTGTTTTTGTTTGATATGCTTTGCCATTATTTAGATCGGTAGTTAAAACAAAAAAAAAACAAAAAAATTTTTTTAATTGTTTAATTTAATTTTTTTGGAAACACTACTTTTTGCACACTTTTTCGACTTCAAATTGGATAGAAAAAAAAGGTTCAACGAGTGGTGCTAAGATCTCAACTGATTCAGAATCCTTATATATTCCTTTACATAAATCCAAAAGATCAACTGCGTCATTTTGCATCGAACTGAGCTAGGGAGATTTGAAGTGATGAAGTCAGTCATTTTTTTCCCCTCTTTTTTTATGGAAATTTTTTTTTATGGTTTTCTTTGTTTTGTGTGTGGTGGATTTACAAAAGATGATTTTATTTTAAAAAGGTAAATCATTTTTATTTTTTGTTTATTACATAAGATTTTCAAGAGTTTTAGAACTAATTTTTTTAATCCTGTTATAAAATTTTAAATAACGCATTTGTTTTCGGGTACGATTGAATTTTGATCAGGTACTTTTATTGATAAGGATTAAGATTAAGAATTTATTGATAAGATTTAAGGATAAAACGATTTTGGAATATGTTAGTATACAGGTAGACAGACAGGTAGTTTTATTGGGGTGTCTTTAAATATAATTAATATAAGGATTAAAGCGACTTGAGTGCAGGTATTTACTCTAAGGTATAAAAAGATGAAACATTTGACTAAAATAATCATTTACAATTCAAACGAGCGTTCGAGTAGTTGCTTTTATTTTTCAAAACAATTTAAAATGGATATTCCGAATAAGGATTTGTTTGAACTTTTTGTCAATGTTACCACTTGCAATGAGTTTATATCTGCCGTAGAAATTGAATACCAACTACCAGATGCAAATGCAATCAAACAGATATTAAAACAATTCTATTACAACCTTGATAGAAAATGGATAGCAGCCAATGTTCCAATATGTTAAAGAGACTAGTGACATCATAAATACCACAGTCAATAATATTAAAAGTCAAATAGCAGATATTCAACCAACAATATATAAAGTTAATGAAGAAACAACTATTACTGTGAATCACGAGTTCTTTTTAACTATGATAGACGGAAGAGTATTAAACGAATTAACGGAAACAAAGTCTACGCGGTCATGTCCGATATGCAAAAGGACACAAAAGAATTTCAATAAAGATGAATCAATTGAGGACGAACATAATTACGAATATGGAATCTCTCCACTGCACGCTAGAATCAGATGCATGGAATTTATTTTGAAGCTTGCGTATACTCTTCGACAAGAAGGAGAAGGTACTGATGAATCGGTTGGGACCAAGGAGGCGGAAAAAAGAAGAAAACAAGAGATCCAAAGGCGTTTTCGCGATGAGCTTGGCCTTGATGTGGATAAACCAAAGCAAGGGTTTGGAAACACTAATGACGGAAACACTGCAAGAAGATTTTTTGAACAGTCAGATGCAACCGCTCGAATAACTGGAGTCAATGGAGAAGTTATAATGAGGCTCAAAGTAATATTAAACGTTTTAAATTGCAGAGAAGTAGTGAATGCAGTTAAATTTGGGGAGTATACAAAAAAAACTGCAGAGCTTTTAAAACAAAAGTATCCTGAAAAATTACTCACACCTACACTACACAAAATATTGGTTCATAGTCAAAATATCATTGAATATCAATCACTACCACTTGGAGAACTGTCAGAAGAAGCCCAGGAATGCAAAAATAAAGACTACAAGAAATATCGATATCAGAATACGTGTAAAGTTTCAAGGATTCGGCAGAATGAGGACCTATTTAACATGCTTGCAACCTCTTCGGATCCACTTATTTCTTCATTAAGGCATGTGAGAAGCCAAAAAGATCTGAAAGAACGATACTCTCCAGAAATGATAAGTTTATTACACATTTCCCCGGACTTAGATGACAGTTTTCAAGAAATTTAGTATTTATATATTAATTTGTTTTGTCTTTATTTCTTTTTACACTGACTTTTGATATATGTATAACCAAAATACATTATGTACTCTTGAATACTGGAAAATAAAAAAAAATGCCTTAAAATTAAAAAAAAATACTTTTTTCCCCACTGTTTCACTCGAATTGGTTCTTTTTCTCTTTGCTCCACTGTTTCAATTCACTAAATTACTTAAAAAATTGATTTTGATGATTGCATATTAAAATACCGCTACGTTTATCACCTTTGTTAAAACTTTTAATTTTAACACAAATATCTGAAACACCCTGTAAACAGTTTTTTTTGCTCTACTGTTTCAATTCACTCAGATTACTTAAAAAAATGATTTTGACGATTGCATATTAAAATAACGCTATGTTTATGACCTTTGTTAAAACTTCTTATTTTAACACAAATTTCTGAAACACCCTGTAAACAGTTTTTTTTTTTTGCTCTACTGTTTCAATTCACTCAGATTACTTAAAAAAATGATTTTGACGATTCCATATTAAAATACCGCTATGTTTATGACCTTTGCTAAAACTTCTTATTTTAACACAAATTTCTGAAACACCCTGTGAACAGTTTTTTTTTGAAAGTCACAATTTTTATAGCCTTAGAAATTTCCTTCAAGATAAAAAAAAAATTAAAGCAATATCTTTATTCGTTTAGGAGATATGATTTTTGCAACCAAAAAAGTCAAAACGGGCCACTGTGCGGCGTTGTGAATGGTCAGCTGGCTTCAGTTGTTGTGCGAACTGGACTTTATATGGATGTAGGTGTAGATCCAAATGCGAAATACGCCATAATGTGCCGTAAAACAGTCCTAATTTCTTAGAACGACGAGGAATCGACAAATTCGGGTCTTCGGAAACACGATGATGCACATGCCTTATAATATGTGTAACCAATCCTGTAGTTTCTTCAAATTTCTTTAAAATTTTGCCAACTGCTTGCACAGTTGGACGATTATGTAAACCATAATCTCCCTTTAAAGCACGATATGTGATTGTGGCAGAGTCACCATTTTTGTAGTAGGTTTTAACAATTGTCATGCGTTGTGCGATAATTAAGCGATCCATTTTCGTAAATGTCAGACTTTCAACTGAAAAAAAAATTGGTTTAACAACTTAAGCATCATTCACATGAGCGCGAACAACGAACGAGAAATGAATTACAAAATGTGAGTTTATATACGTTTAAAGACATATTTCCACACAAATTTTTAACAAAACGATAGCAATATAGTTTCTATTTGATTTATGATGCATACTTTTACTTTTCAATATCATATATTAATGCATTTAAGAAAACAAATTTATTCGTCGCGAAAAGAATTGTAGTTGAAACGAACTGTCAAACTTTATTCGCGTTCCACATTATCCACACTCGCAACGAATAAAAAAATCGCGCGTACTTAATCTAAAAAAATCGTTCTTGTTTTGTTTTCGGTGGTGAATGTCAAACTTAATTCGCGACGAATTAAAAACTCTCATGTGAAAGAAATGTCAAAATAGACGAATATTCGTTCATTCGTTGGTCGTTGGTCGTGCTCATGTGAATATTGCTTTAGTTTGACAGATGTCGAATTCCAGTCCTATACTTTTGAAACCGCAAAATGGATTACCCGTGCGACCCAGTCGTACATTTTATTTCTTAACCAATTTGAACATCAGAGCTCTATATTGTCTTTTTTTAACATCACGTCCATTTGTTGCAACCAATGTACAGAGGTTCGATTTTGATTTTTTGAAAAAACGAGTATTTTTTTGGAGAAATTATCATATGTATGTTTATTTCACTGTAAAGTGGACTTTATTCAATATTAACTATGTTTCCATTTGCACGATATCCAAATATCAAAATGGCCTCTACGACTACGGTTGCAGCATCATATCCTCTTTTCATGAATTTTTTAATGACTAATTTGCGCATATAGGGCTGTACATCCTTGATGATAACTACTCAAATTCCATCTTTTAGATGTTAAATGACAAGATCTCAAGAACTGTTGCACCATTTTCGAATAGTAAATTTGTCTCAGTTTGAATAAGTTTTTGAAGCCATTTCTAGTAATATTGTAATTTTATTAAGTGTCATCTTTTAAGTCTTAAATCGTTTGTTGAGCAAGGTGCTAAATCAGAAGATCTTAAAACTTTTTGCAACATTTTTGAAGTGAATTTTCAGAATGTCAATAGTAGTAATATCGTAATTTTATTAAGTGACATCTTTTAGGTCTTACATCGATTGTGAAGCAACGTGCTAAATCACAAGATCTCTAGACTTGTTCCACCATTTTTGTAGTGAATTTTCACAATTTCAATAAGTTCTTAAAGCCATTTCTAGTATTATCGTAATTTTGTAATTTTATTAAGTGACAGCGCCAAATAGAACACCTACATATACGAGTATTCTTAAAAACCCTTAAGAACTTTTTACGATTCCACCAGTAGTTTTACAAACAACAAATGCCATTAGATCCAAGATAACAATCTTGACCAAAACCATTGATTAACTGACGTCATTCAAACATTTTAAAACCAATGAAACTCACCGTAAAATTACATTTCATGAATCTTAAATTAGATAAAACTCGTAATTATTATTATCACACCCTTTTACGTTTAAGGAATATTGCTATATGAATGTTAAAACCTCAATAATTATTGCAACCCCTTTCTAAAAATGAAAAGCATTTCACATTGAATTATAACAGTTAAACATTAAACAAAAATACATAAGAACCTTCTGCAACTACAACAAAACTACTCGTTACAACATCAAAAGAAAGAAACATGCATTTTCAAAGTCAATTTTAATAACAATTTTCTGTGTGGAAATACCCAGGTAGGTAAAACATAGGTAATCATTTGCCACACGTAACTTAAACGTTTAGAAATATACTTTCCTCTTCCTAAATCGTCATGTTTTCAAAAACTATAAACCTAGCTAACTATTTGCCTTTACTGCATTAAGGGAATAAACGACAAAAACAACAAGCCAAGCACAAATTTTAAGTACCTTCTACTAAAAGCAAAGACTAAAAGCTGAAAAAGCAGCACAATAAATACAAAATTAACAAAAACAAAGCAAAACAACGAAGTCCAAAAAAAAAAAAAAAAGAAACTTAGACTCTATGGCACCTCACGCAATCCTATACCTTCATAAAAGTAATCTATATATATTTCCTTTTGGTGGCCATCAGGCTTTAGCGCTTAAACAAGTTCTGCCCGACCCTCCCCTCCTATCGCGCATTGCCATCGGTAATCAACTATTAAAACTGTTGCCTTGATGTCGCCATCGCTATCCGCCATCAGAAGCAGGACGCCAAGCCGCCCGCCATTTCTAAAAAATACAACAAAAAAGAAGTATAAAACGAAAAACCGCCTTCCGCCTTGCAAACAGTAACAGACATATTCTCTAACCCTATATCCTTAAGATGTGAGTAAGTAGTATTTTTTGGGGGTAAATTCGTCTTTAAGGGTTGGCAAATACAAACTGCGCCTAGTTGTCGCCCTCTCGCAATATTATATAGCTACCGTTAGAAGACTTGCTTCCTAGCTAGCTGTAACTGTCGACGAGCCTTCTCAACACGGCTTTTGTTGTATTTCACAGTTAAAAATTTGGTGGTGGCGGCCGGAGATCGATGGCGTCACGTCGAGTGGGTCGGTCGGTCACAACGACGACGACGGAAAAAAAAGTTGCATTTTTGATGATGGAATGAAGAATAACTATGACTCAACACTTTTGGCGCGCGGGCGAGCTATCACATTCACTTCACAGCCCTCCTTTATTAAATAAATAGATTCAACAGAAAAACAAATACATATATGTAAAGAAAAAAGGAGGAAAGACACACGCTCGCTTATTATGAATTAAGAGTTTGAAAAGCGCTAGCGCCATGCCTTTGATTTGATTACCTAGTTTTGAATTGAGTTGAGCCTCTTCCTCTTGCCTTTTTTTGTTGTTGTTATTGTAAATTGAATAAATTATTAACCATCATAGGTACTTGCCTAAGCCTAGGTGGACGGAGGCAAGGAAGATTGTTGCTGTGCGTCCGTAAGTCGCTCGCTCGTCGTGACCGCGCTAATTACATTTGAATGACTGAATCATCATAATACTCGTATATAGTTGAGCAGAGCGCTAAAAGGAGGAAGAAGAGGGTTGGGCTTGCTTAACGCCGCCGCCCGCGCCTCTGCCAGTGAACACTGCTGAGAATATCAAGGAACTGGAAAGTGACCGCTTTAGGTGTCAATGTCGGTATATGGGCACTGGGCCGAACAAATAGGGGGGAATGCAAAAAGGGATATAAGCTAGGTTGGTTTGAGTATGTCGCTATGGCGTCAGTTGTTTGGCGGCAGTGGCGACAATGACGATGACGACGAAGATACGGTCCGATTGTTAGTATAGTATCGGTAGTTAAATAAGGGGCGACGAACGTGGAGAAGAGGGGTGATAAAATTAAACCTATTTTAAGGGAGCGGATATACTTACCTATAAAGGTGCGGTTCATTTATTGGAGATACAAAAATGTATGTGAGAAAAAGGTTGGATAAAAAGATACTAGGTATGTGAGTACACCACCATCGTCATCGAGGGTAATATAGGTAATTATATACAAAAATGTTAATAAGCCAGCAAGGTTTTATAATAAGCTAAGCTTAAGTTAAGGTAAGGTAATTATCAACTACATAATATCTCATTTTTACTTTTTAAAGGGTTTAGTTTGTGTATGTGTGTGTGTTTGTTGAGTAATTTGAAACTTTTTTCCAAAAAAAGTGTTTACTTAATTAGGGATGAACCTTATGGGATTATAAGATATTCATCTTGAGTTTAACATAGTTCGTAACATAATAAGTTACTCAAGATGAATTTACTTTTGCTTTGGTCTTTCATATTTCGAAAGTGTACATCCAGACAAAATTCTTGGATTCCCAAATCCCAAAAAGTTTAGAAGTTCGTTTTCGTCTAAATTACCTTACAAATGTCATAATTAATTTATCAGGGGTTTATAGGAAAAGGGTACAAATTAAAGTCTTCTTTCAAATGACGACGCGACAACTCACACGTCTAATATTCCTTACACAAAAACTAAACTTTTTTAATCATTTTGATTTTTTTATTGTGAGCTAAGATTGATAAGTACATTAAGCAAATTTCTGTCAAAAAAGCAAGCCATTATTGCTCAAAGGATTTTTGAACTGTGATCAGAATTTCACTAATTGATCCAATACACACAGAATTTTAGACAAATAAGTTGAGGGCAAAGGCAAAACATTTGCCCTTCCTTCCTTGCTTGCAACAAAAAGCAAAATTAAGGTTCTTGAATTAAAGAAGCCACAAGCTTTTTGTATCCAATCCTGCTAAGGACATTTAAGATGAATCTTAATTTAAGATAAGCAATTTAATTTAATTCAATTTAAGTGTAATGTAAGGGATCAAAAAATGCAGAATTTTTAGAAATTTGTCAAAATGCTGTATTTGAGAGAAAAATGTTTGTATCAAAGTTCTAAGTTTCCCGGTTTTAAATCCAAAAATTGATTAAATTTGAAAAAATTTCACCTGGACAAAATGGTTTATTTATTGAGCTTCAATCAATTGTAAATTCTCGATACCGTATGCTGTGAGAAATTTAATATAGGTTAATGACCTTAAACGCATTCAAAAGAAAAAATTGGCAACAACACTCAAGAGAAACAATTTTTGTTGTTTTCCTTACAGAAAATAAGCTTCTTTTAATTCATGTTTTTACTTCAAAAAACGAGCAGAAAGTGATTCTCGTTTTCAGAATTCCTGTGCAATTATTGGTTGCTGAAAAATCGTCGATCAAAAGCAAAGAGATTCTTTTTAATCTTTTGATCAAAGCTTTCCGGTCCACACTCGAGTTAAAGAACATACAAAAAAGTACCAATTGTTCTTAAAAAAAAACGAGAAATTTAGGGCTTTAAAATGATTTTTTTTTTCTTGGAAAATCACTATAAAATCAGAAAAATGCGTTGATCTCCTTATTTGTTTATATCCAGTGGACACATGTAAGCTTATAAACTTCAGATTTTCTTTTTGTTCAGTCAAAGTTTTAGTTCTCAACTTTCAGTTTTCAACTCTCAACTCTTAGATGCTTTCGCGTCTTAACTTAAACAAATGGGATAACCAAGATTTTGTCTACCGTTTTCGTCTCTCAAAGCGAACGACAATGATAGTTCTCGAAGAAATACAAGATTTATTGTCTTACGACCAGAGGAGGTAATGATTCAAAATTGATGCAGATATGTAAATGCGTTTACTTAACAGATTCCTTTTTGATTTTTTAAAAGATTGCGTGAACTTCGGCCTGTTTTACGTTTTTTTAGTACCATCGTATATTATAACGGAAGAAAGGATAAAATGGGCCATTCACTCCTTTTCCTCGTACAAATCCCCTGGTCTAGACGGAATCTTCCCGATGATGTTTCAGAAGTGCATAAACCTTATCATCCCACACCTAGCTAGCATTTTCAATAATAGCCTTAAATGGTGGTATAGTTCCTTGTCGTGGCGTGAGGTAAAGGTAGTTTTCATCCCTAAGGCTGGTAAACCTAGCCATACGGAGGCCAAAGACTATAGACCCATTAGTCTAACATCGTTTATTTTGAAAGGCTAATTGATATACACATCCGAAGCACCATGAAACCGGACTGTATATCGGAATTTCAACATGCCTTGAAACAGCATTTCACAGTGTTGTCAGCGTCACAGAAAAATCACTGAATGATAAGGAATACACCCTTGCAACGTTCTTGGATATTAAGGGAGCCTTCAATAACGTGAAGAACGAAACAGTGAAGCAAGCCTTGACGACCACAAAGTCGAAAAAGCAATCACCGCTACTTTGGGTTCTTGCATGAACGGCATACTCTCTAAATTGAAATGAAGTGGAGTAAGGATAATAGCCTACGCTGATGATCTTGCCTTACTAGCGACTGGCAAGTTCCTACCCACTATCAGTGAACAAACGGAATTTGCCCTCTCGTTGGTAAGCAAATGGACTAGGAACTGTGGGCTGACAGTCAATCCAGCTAAAACAGAACTAGTGCTATTTACTAACAAGCGCAAAATACCTAATTTTAAAATTCCTTCAATTAAAGGCTGCCCTCTTAAAATCTCTGATCACGCAAAGTATCTCGGTGTGATCTTAGATAAAAAACTAAATTGGGGCCTGAACACCAAAGATAGATTCAAAAAGGCATCGATTGCCTTTTACTCCTGCAATAGAATTTTCGGGAAAACCTGGGGACCAAACCCTAAAATTATCAGATGGATGTATTCGGCAATAATTAGACCAATACTAACCTATGGTAATTTGGTATGGTGGAAAGCTTTAGAAAAGAGCACGAACCTGAAAACTTTGACAAAAGTTCAAAGACTTGCGTGCACTGGCATTACGGGAGCAATGAGATCCACTCCAACTGCGGGACTAGAAGTTATACTCAATCTGATTCCCCTAGACCTCTTTGTTCAAGAATCTGCGGCCAAAAGTGCCCTGAGACTTAAGTCAAACTAAAGTCTGGATAAACAGTTCCATAGGACATGCCCCGATCCTTTATAAAGTTATGGGTCATAGTACTACAGCAGACTATAAAATACCCGAAATTGATTTTCATAAACCATTCCAGGCTGCCATCCCAAGCAGAGAGGAATGGATAGATAATATACCATACTCCAGTGAGTCGTCAATAGCTATCTATACTGATGGCTCTAAAATGGACACTGGTGTAGGGGCAGGCTTCTATTCTGATTCTCTCAAGTTAACCGCTTCGCTTAGGCTTCCAAACTACAGTAGCGTCTTCCAAGCGGAGGTCCTGGCAGTGACAACAGCTGCTAAAAAGGTATTAATGATGGCGATACCACGAGCTGATATCACCTTTTACATTGATAGCCAAGCGGCAATTAAAAGCGATTACTGCAACTGAGGTAAAATCAAAGCTTGTTTCATGCTGCCGCGAAGATCTTAAGGTTCTTGGCGCACAGCACAACATAAGACTCTGCTGGGTCCCAGGCCACAGAAATATATACTAGGCAACGAGAAAGCCGATGAATTAGCAAGATTAGGGTCAATGCTTGACGTAAGCCAAGCTCAGCTAGTTAGCATCCCTACCTGTTATTTAAAACAGGAAATCTCAAAAAGAATAACAATTAAGGCCGATGAAAGGTGGAACCTTCTTGACACCTGCGGCACTACAAGAAAGATCTGGCCCTGTTTTAACAAACAAAGAACGGAAAAAATTATGCAGCACACAATGGATCACTTCGATCTCTTGTAAGCATAATCACCGGACATAATCTGTTAGGTTATCATATGAAAAAGATGAGAATCAGTTCAGATGATCTATGCAGAGGATGCGGTGACGAGGAGTTGCATGAAGACATTTCGCACTTTCTGTGTCACTGTCCCGCACTCTCCCATCAAAGGAAGAAACTGCTTGGCCACTATTTCTTCGGGGATTTAAAAGAACTCTCTAGTACGCCAGGTACTAACATTCTGAACTTCGTCAAAGCCTCTAAATGGCTTGACTAACTGAACACAGGTTTTTTTCTTATTAGCTTGAGTAGCAATACTCACGGGTATCACAATGGATCTGTATTGATCTAAGTGTGACGGTAAAGACATCAACTGTCAGCCCCTCAACCTAACCTAAGCGTACGTTCGACACGTAGTTGAGTTTCCTCAGACAATTTTATAATTTTTTTTGAATTTTGCAATTCAATTTTTCGCTACGGCCTTGTAGCAAAGTGGTTATGGTTTTCTTTAATTTTGCCGGATTGACTCTCTTCCAAGTTGAATCAGTAACTAGACCTTTGTCGGACAACGATGCCCCTTTAATGTGGTCTTCGGTCTTTTGTGTGTTCCCAGCTTGACATTGACATCCTTTATTTGCGTATCGAGGCTAAAATCTTCAACGATAACCTCTTTCAAAGAAATATGTTGCACTTGACCGGAAGGTGGACTGATATGTTGCACCTCACCTGTAGGTGGACTGATTTGCTGAGAAGCGTACTCCAGATCCGACTTGTTGGATATGCGTAGTCGCTATCGCCTGTTATCGCAGGAAGACCTAACGTCGAACTAGACAAAAGAATCGCCAATTCTTGCAGTGGTTCGCTTAATGGTAGTAACTCTCTTTTTTTTTCTCTTTTTTTTTTATAATCAGCGAACACTAAAAGGGTTTTGTATACCTTTAATATGCCAAACACACAGTGTGAGCATTAGAAAAAGAGGGAAGGGTTGGATAGGATAGGAGGTGTCGGTGTACATTGATTTTAAATTTCTGAACATTGCAATGACAGGGAAAGATAGAGCGTGGCAAGGCGTTCCACATTCGGCTAAAAAAAGAATCTCTGTACTTCATAGTACGGCCGAAGTTGGGATCAAGGGTAAACTGATGGGCATTCCTAGAAGCGCGGGTATTACGGTTAAATTGTTTAAGGGGAGGAATGCAACTGGCTATTTCACTAAAGCATAATCCGTTAAAATAACGGTAAAAAAGGGTGAGGCATGAAACCTTGCGTCGATGTTCGAGTGGCGTAAACGAGTTGATGATGTTAATGTCAGCTCTTCTTTGAATACTGTCCAAGAGGCTTAAATAAGTTACTGGAGCACCA
Organism: Eupeodes latifasciatus; assembly: GCA_920104205.1. Taxonomy (NCBI): domain Eukaryota; kingdom Metazoa; phylum Arthropoda; class Insecta; order Diptera; family Syrphidae; genus Eupeodes; species Eupeodes latifasciatus. Next base: position 57,788,896 of record OV049924.1, read on the forward strand.
GCCCAGAGATGAGAGTTATATTCAAGTTTCGGATTTTAGATTGTGGCCAGATCAGACGGAGAGAAAAATTTCTTGCAACGTCTCAAAAAACCTAGACATCTTGCGGAAATTTTGGCAACATCGCGAATGTGATCGCTCTACAAAAGGTGGCTGCTGATGCACATTCCGCAAGTGCCACTCATATGTAGATAGTGACAAAGAGGGTGTATCTCGCTTAAATGATACAAGACAGCATTGCGTTTTCGAAGCATTAAATTCCACACGATTTTTTTGAGTGGACCACTCAACTTGCCGATAAACTCTCGAGTTGAAACAAACTCGTGAGTTGTTTTACACTTTGATTGCGGCATGGTTTGAGGACCTGAGCGAATTCTCTATGCTGAAATTTGTTTTTGTCAAAAAGGTTCCTTTTACTCTACTTTACTTATATCAGTACTTAATTTTACTAATATTTTGTTTTTTGACTATAAAAAATGATTGCCGCGTAGTCGACGTCAGCATCATAGTATGCCGTTTTTCCCGGATGCGGGGTGTGCGAAGGCATTGGAAGTGGTGGTCAGTAATAAACATGTTGTCGACGTCCGCCGCATAGAACAAATACGATTTGTCGACGTCAGCAGTCAAAGTGTTAATTTGAGAGTTTCCTCCAAGTTGAGAAAAAGTGAACAAAATCACCCTAAGGAAATTGTGTCAAAGAAAAACACCAAACCATTGAGTTTTGTTGTTGAAATAGTTGATTATCAAAATAAGGCCGGTCAAATTGTTTGATTTCCGCTGACAACTGTCAAATACTTCTTTTGTTTTTATCTATGAAATTAAAAGCTGAAGTTTTTACGATATTTTAACATTTTGAATTCTTTTACAATTCTCTGGACCGAAATGAATACAATAAAAATTGTAATTCCATTTTATCTTCAAATTAATTCTGTAGAAATTGACATTTGACGAGCTGATCTTTTAGTTTTATTTAAATTAAAATAAAAGCTCCCAAAATTAAGAAGTGATACATATTAAAATTACAAAGATAAAGTTGTACTGTACAGGTTCTGTGTTTTAAAGGTAGCACGTAAAGAATATTGCTTGGGCTTAGAAATAATGTTTCCAATTAGTATAATATAAGTTACGTACAATTCCATTTCTTAAATTTGATTATTTATTACTTTTACAAAGTACAAAATTAACATTAGATAAAAGAAGATCAACAATTTAAAACTTAAGTTATAAAGAGAAATTTTCTCTATATATTATAATTTGATTTTGTTAACTTTATAACCGTAGTACCTGTGGCGTGATGGGGTTAGTACGTAACGTAGTGAGTTTAATCTCTGTCTGTGACGGGTACTCACTCTTGCCAGGAATTGATAAATTCTTCAAGAGTAAATCTTGTCATGAAATGAGATTTCTCAAATTATCCGTTCGCATTCGCCATAAAAACCACCTTTCCCTGACATTACTCGCACATGGGAATGGTTTAAAGTTGTAAGTCACTAGGATCTAGTTCTCGAGCTGTTGCACCACATAATTTTTATCTTTATAACCCTTCATAGTTGATGAAAATTATTCTCATTTTCGTGTTATCAGATGTGAAATTCTTTCGAACTAGTGAATAAAATCCAATCAATTCCAATATTTCAACTATTTTATGAACTCGTACAAACACTGATGAATATATTTGTTAATTTTATGTTGGTCCTTTAAGCTGTTTTATCGTAGCGAAATTTTTGAAAGAAAAGCGGTTTCATCAACTTGAACTGAAATTTTGTTTATGACTTGAGTTACAACTTTGTTTTGGGGCCTTACGATATTTCAGCGAAAAAGAATCGATATATCAAAATCAAAGCAATACACTTAGTTTAAGTCTTTTTTAACTCTCTCCTTTAAAATATCAGATAGATTATCGCCTTTCTCAAAAGCTTCAGCTCAGCTATCAAGCAATAAATTTCAATTTACTCTTTCTTTTTTTTAATATTTATTGTAGATTTCATTAGCAAATTCGATTTCTTTGACAATAAAATATATTATGTAGGCTTTATTTTCTTCTTGTTCGCCTTAAGTCGAACGATATATATAATATATGTATGTATGTATATATAAAATCCTTTCAAACCAAACCGAACCATATATTGATCCTTTTTTTCTTTTTGTTAATAGAAATCCATTTCTGATCCAATTGGCACGTTTGATTTTGAAATAATTTTACCATAAATAAATTTAGAGAATAGGATAAAGAATAAAAAAGTAAAAACAGAAAGACAGCTTTTAATACTACCAATCTAGACTGATTTATTACCAACATCCCCAATTTTCTGTTTTGGTAAAAATAAAATAAGAAGGAAAAACATTTTCATTTATTTTCCCACCATAAGAACAAAATCAGAAAATCTTTTTCCTCGTTTTCTACAACAAGACTTATAGTGGGTTCCTAATTGAAATAACAGATACGCCTCAAGTCATGTAGTTGTTCTCTCAACACCCGGGAAATCTTATGCTTATGATATTATGCTTACATGGAAAATCAATCCCTTTTTCCCATTTTATACGATCATGAAATAAAATTGAGTAGGAAGGTATGTATGTATGTATGTATGTACATACTCGTAGAGAGAGAGGAGTGCTGAGTTATAAGTTAAATTGAGGGTGGGAAAGAATCTGAGGGCAAATATTATACAAAACAAATATACATACATATATAGATACATATATTTGCAATAAAAATGTTCCAGCAATAAAATAATGTTTCCTTATTCAGAACATGTTGCTACTCTGTGTGTTACTGTTGCTGCTGCGTTAACATTCACTAAGAATCTCCTAAGTTTCATTCCCATTCAATTGAAAGGATGAAGGATAAATCCCCAGTTGGCCAATAAAATGTTTCTCAAACTAAACTCCTTTCCAATTGAATAATACAATACTACCTATGTACCTACAAAGATATCATATATACAAATATTGATTCAAGCTGAAAATATAACATTTTAAGATCTTAGCTCGATACGAGTATGAAAAAGCATATACACTTTATATGAAATGAAACATGAAATTAATTGATTAAATTTTGCCTCCTACGATGGCAATAACAATATACACGAGTTCAAATCAATATACATACATATATAAAGGGTGTATTTGGGTATAAGTTTATATAGGATAAGTGCTGAAATGGGTGTTTTTGAAAACTTTTGAAGATGCGATGGAAAAAGGAGTTGAATTTTATTGAGTTTTATCTTACCCAAAACAAGAACAACCTTTATCTTTTTTATAAAAGAAAACCCTTATAAATTTTCTTCTTCAAATTGAGTTAAGTAAAGTGTTAAAAGTTAGTAGGAGTAAATATGTATTTCCATGGGAAAATTCCCAGTATGTATTTCGTTTTTCAGTTTTGCAAGGCCGGATTTGTGACAAACAAAATCCATATTGGGGGGCGAACATCTCAATTCTATTCGTTCTTTTAACTTCCCTTTTGAAATTATTGTAATTGGTCCGTTGTTTCAAATTCAAAATTTTGACATTTTTTGATATCTTCAATATATTTTACGTTTGAAAGAAAACTTAAAAAAAAAAAAAAAAACAATAAATTCTTGTTTCTTGAATCTGGTAAAATTTTATAAAAATCCAACTGACCGCTTCTTTTAGAAGAAAATATAAAAACAAAGAACTTACAGATCTTGAAAAAAAACCTTAAATTTCAATTATTGATTGTATAAAATATCAGGTTTAAGTTATTTTTTTTTAAAACTAAAGTTTGTAAATATTGTTTATTTCTAAATTTTGAGACACAACCTTTATAAAACTAAAACTCCTGACTTTTTTCTAAAAAAATAGACTTGATTGACACCAATATTTTTATAAATTTAGTAAAGAAATAAACAATCAAGAAAACTCAGAGATGTATAACTTTGCTATAAAAACAAAAATAACTGCTTTTTCTGGAGTTTCATTTGAATGAATATTCCGTGCTGACCCTAAAATACTTCTAAGCATAGAACGACCAGATTCTGCCCAAACATTTTAAACTATTAAAACTAATGATAATATTAATTAATTGAGGATTACCTTTTTGATTTTTGTTCAAGTCTAATTGAATATTATACAACATTTGTAATTTTTATAAATAAGACATCCAAAATTGAAAAATCGGTTGCTTTAAAGCTCAAAAGCTCAAATATGTTTCCACTATTTTGAGCAAATACATATATGTATATCATCAGAAAGTCAAAAACGACCAATAAATAAAGTGTGTTAATGAATCTGCAAAAATGAACATTTAAGATTGTTTTATGTTTGTTCGGCAAAGAAATTTTATTTTTAAAAAGTGGGCTTGACTGAAAATTGTATCAAAAACTTCAAAAATGCCTCTATAAACAACTCGATCTTCTACATAAGGCCCCATTTTGGGAAAAAATCAAATTCTTTTAACTTGTGGCTATCGATAAAATCGACAAAAATATGCGTTGTGAAAACATTGAGCAGTTGCCCACAATACCTTTACAAAATGTAAAACTTGTCATACTAAAGATTATAAGCTTAAATTAAATAATTTCAACTGGCTTAAGTTAAAATCGTCTAGACTTAAAATGGGATACACAAATTCCCTGTGCTCCAATAGATACTCAAGCTGAAAGTACAAAAAAAAAACACATTTTAAGGCCCTGAACCTCAGTCTTTTCACATTTAAATCCGCCCATGTACTACATACTGCATCATCTACACTTTTATTCAAATAACACCCGAACTCGAAATGGAATTTTTATTTAAATAAACTTTTTCACAACTTACTCTTCTTGCAATTGCGTTTAGTTTACTTTGTTTTTTCTTTTGAGTTTCATATACATAAATCAACTCCTTTTTTTGTTTCGATGTCTTTTCAAAATCCTTATTTATGCAAGATGTCTAAAAATCTGTTGGAAAATGCATTTTTTTTAACTCACAAAAACAAAATACGTACATAAAGAAAAAATAAAATTATATTCTGATGTTTTTAGAGTTTTTGAATGTTCTTTGTGTTGCTTATGTTTATTTCTTTTTATTTTGTTGCCCTAAGGAGCGAAAATTAAACACAAAAGAAAAATTGCAATTGACGAAAAATTTAAGAAAGGACGAAAAAATGAAGTTAAAAAAGAAAGATTCTATGTCGGGCGGTGGTGTATATTTTATGTTTTATCCTTGAAGTTGGTTTTTATTTTCTTCACTTTTACACCCCGAAGACATAAACCAAATTTGTGCAAATGAATATTTTATTATATTTTTGTATATTTTGTTGTTGTTGATTCTGATTTTGTTGTTGTCCTTAGATAGAATTCAAAAGAATTGGACTTTGAGCAAGCATCAAATAAGGAGGAATGTAAAAGAACCTCCTATTGCTTTTGGTGCTAGGATACTTTTACGTAAAGTATTTAACATTTTTCATATTCGTCTTTTATTTTGGTTTTTGGCAAAAAGATAAGCCCGTCTTATGTAGTACTCGTAATAGGATTCTCAGTTTCTTTTATAAATAAAAAAATGTACTTAAAGAAGTTTTATATACATAGATCTGTATGTAGCTGTAGCTATTATTCACAACATCGAGTCCTTTTTAAAAAAATGAGAAAAAGGAGCTTTACATGTAAATAAAGGATGCCCTTTCGTGGAAACATGGAAATGAATGTAATACAATAATTGCATTGATTCTTGGTAATTACAATTGGGACATGTTAAATAATTTCATATTGAAATTCGTTTTGATGAAATTTTCTTCATCTATTTATGTTGGTAAATTAGGTTGAAAATGTTCTTCCGTCATCAAAACTCGTGAGTCTAATTTACAAAATTATAATGAGAATATCTAATTATAGTATGGAAATTAAGTTCTTTAAGGGATGAAATTACAGGAAGCAGGAAACTCATTTCATGCAAATATATACATACATATGAAGGTATACATACCTATTTAGGAACATACTATAGAATATTAAAAATGGAATATAAGTGTGTTTTTATTTGATTGAGGCGAATATTGATTGACGAAAAATCAACTTAGAAGCAGAAGGTTAATTAACTTTATTTTACCCAGAAAGTATGAACTTGTGTTCTTGACTTAACCGGTTATTATTTGTAAAATAATCTGTTGGAAAGCGTGACTTTAATACCAACAATTAATAATATTTACAATTATGATTTGAAATCGTCATATATTTTTAACTTAAAGTGTTAGTTAATTTCAAATAGAATAGAATAGAATAGAATAGAATAGAATAGAATAGAATAGAATAGAATAGAATAGAATAGAATAGAATAGAATAGAATAGAATAGAATAGAATAGAATAGAATAGAATAGAATAGAATAGAATAGAATAGAATAGAATAGAATAGAATAGAATAGAATAGAATAGAATAGAATAGAATAGAATAGAATAGAATAGAATAGAATAGAATAGAATAGAATAGAATAGAATAGAATAGAATAGAATAGAATAGAATAGAATAGAATAGAATAGAATAGAATAGAATAGAATAGAATAGAATAGAATAGAATAGAATAGAATAGAATAGAATAGAATAGAATAGAATAGAATAGAATAGAATAGAATAGAATAGAATAGAATAGAATAGAATAGAATAGAATAGAATAGAATAGAATAGAATAGAATAGAATAGAATAGAATAGAATAGAATAGAATAGAATAGAATAGAATAGAATAGAATAGAATAGAATAGAATAGAATAGAATAGAATAGAATAGAATAGAATAGAATAGAATAGAATAGAATAGAATAGAATAGAATAGAATAAAACATAATAAAATTTTGTTATTTTAAAGTGTCCTAAGTGTATTTAAAAATCTCAAATCAAAAAATGTGTACGTCACTCAGAACTGCTGTTAGACAAAAGATGTTTTATCAAACATGCATTTTAGAATATGATTGAAATAAGCCCCTTCAAAACTTTTAATTGAATAAAAACAAGATGAGAAGACGGAAATTAATCTATTTTTTCGACTTATTTTAATATTTATAAAAACTATCCTTTTTTTACTTAACTTCATTTTATATAGAATTTAAAGAAATTTAAATACTCTTATATTCATATCGAGATTAAACAATTTTCGTAATTTTTTGAATATGATAGTTCAAAAGTTTTCATCTAAAGAGTTCACAATTTTAAGTTAATTTTGAATTCAAGTTCAAATCCGAATCTTGTCTTTAAAGATTAAGAAATCTTTTGTATATAATTATTCCAAGTTGTCTCTGATTTGCATTAATTCTAAAATTCTTAATTTAAATCCAACACATCAGTAAAAAAATATGATAGAAAATTATGAGGGTTAATCTTTTAAAATCCATTTTTTCTTAACACTTCAACCTTTACCACACACTTTTGCAAACAAATCACGTTTTTTCTCTTGTAACCTGTCACTCAATTTATTATCAAATACAAATTTATTCCATACACAAAACTTGAAAGTAGGGTTGAAAGGAAAAAAAATCAAATAACCAAAGACCCAAAGACTGTCAAAACTGTGATGTTTAATCCTGCGTCCGTTTTAATCCTTGATGTTGTATCTATCTCTGCGTACAGTATATCATCCTAAATCAACCATCATCGTCTTTCCGATTTAAGATACCATTATTCATTTGATGAAAATCTCATGGATCAGGATCAGAAAAAAAAGTTTTTATTAGATGCCATTATTAACCAGACCACATTGCTTCGGAAAAGTTCAAAATGGCTTATTCCAGTATCTCATTTATTATTCCAAACATGAACAGAACATGGACACAATATTCTCGCCTATCATCGAAAACTGTTTTTGGAGGATAATTCAAAAATTCAATGTGCAGCCAAACAAATTTCTTAATCATATAAAATATTTTGAGCTCGGAAAAATTAATGACTAGGTATATTGCTGAATTAATTATTTCCAATCAATCTTTCCTGATGCCAGCTGCCAGTTGGTTTGGTTTTGGGTTTTGGTTTGGTAAAACGTGTTAAAATATTGTTACGTATATTATTAATTTGTTCATATAACCGGCAAATATATTTTTTTATTTCTTTTCGTCATGATATCTCCGAAGCAGAAATTTACATTTGTTATCTATGTATATTCGTGTAGCCAGGCAGGCAGGCATTCGTAATCGTTGTCGTTCGTCGCGTCGAAAGAAGCAAATTACTCAAAAAATCACCCTCTTTTTGTCTTGTTACTTTTGAGTAACGTGAAAATCGAAACACGTGTAACCGTATGCTTGGTATGATTTCCGTCGTCGTCGCCAAGCCTTGTTTACTTACCATCGACCATAATCAACCCTCAGGATATTTTTTTCCTAAATGGTAAGGCGCATTTTTTGTAGACTCCCACTGCGGTGCGGCATTTTTAATCACTGCAATTAAAGCTTGAAAAAAAAAAGATTGTGAGACATAATCGAAGGCACTGCCAGACAATATACCGGCGAAATTACAAAAACACAAAATTTCAATCTTATTCTACCCCCTCTGCCCCCTCCCACATAAGTTTCCATATCAGAATATAGATTTCACTTGCATACGAAAAAAGCTTCAAATTTAAAAGCTTTTTTCTTCTTCCCTGTTTTTCGAAATTCCAAATTGTTCTATACATAAATGAGAAACCTGTGGAATGGAACATGCAAAAAAGGACAACGCCTCAGTTGTGTGTCTCTATACTAGGGAACGAGAAGGAACACATATCGGAGCACTGCTCTCAGGAACTTTCCTCCAAATTACAAATCAGAAGTGGGATTTTAATCGATTCCAGAACTCAACTCCATTTTCGGTATTTTGTTTCGAATCCATAAAAATCCTGTTGATTGTTTGAAATTCTACGAGTTTTGAGTTCGACAGGAGGATAAACAAACAAAGGAAAAGTATGATATGCCTATTTTTTCCCCTTTTTGTATAATTAGGACGTTTTTCAAGACAATATGGAGTATTAAGGAGAAGCTTATACTTCCTTCTCATTAAACTAGGTATTTGTATTCCTTCGTCTTTTTCCCTTTTCATTTTCGTTCTTTTCTTCCTTGTCTCCCACTTTATTTTTTCTCTTTCTCTCTCTCTCTCCCTTTTGTTCTCTTGTTTCTCATAATCACTGGTGGAAAATTAGAGCTTGTTGCTAAGGGCGCTTATCATCCATCCATCCGAGTGTGTGTACAGAACTTCCGCATGAAATGCGCTCACATACACAATTAAATTTAATTTTCTTCAAAGGGTGGGGGTGTGTTGAGAATAGATGTTAAAATGGAAGGGAAGGACATTTTTTAAAACGGTTAAAAACATGCAATAAATACTTTTTTTTTGTTTAAATTTAAATTTACGACGATAAATAGAAACATGGTTATTTCTCGCTGGGCGAATTTTCTCGTGCAAAAATGTCCTTTACTCACTACCACTCCACCCTCCTCATTTTTGTTGCCACTTTCAGGGTGGTGGCTGCTGCTGGTAGATATTTTAACATCTAAGAGTTGTAACAACAAAATATTTTACATGCAAATTATATTCGGTTGGCGACATGGTTTAAGGAAGAAGAAGAAGAAGAAAACTGCCCATTCACGCATAACTACATACAATTATACTGTTCTTCAACAGATGGCGCCACAATCGTGATTCACTTCCTCATTTTATAAATATTTATGTACATATATTTTCTGTGTTGTGTAGAGAGGGGGAGGGGATACTTATTCTTTTTATTTCCAGAAAAAATAACAGAAAATCATCATCATCATATCATTCTTGGATGGACGTACATAGGTTTAATTTATACAAAACCACGTGGCCAATGTCCTTTCTTTTTCATTTGAGTACAGCAAATTCCCTGTGGTTTGTTAACTTTGGATTTAGGGAAATGATGGAGCAGTTATGTGCAAATCAATGCTTCTGCTCTGATGCTTCTATACTCACCACGCTGTAGATTGTGTATTGGTTTGGTTTAGTTTGGAATATATGGACAAATGGGGAAATTTTGAATCTGCTGAAATGCTGCAGCTGGGGTTTGGGTTTTGAATATGAGAGACATCACAGCAAAAGGGCGTCGTCCTACTAAAAAAAATCATTTCTTTTCCTTTGCTTTTAATCTGAATTCACTGAAATTTGTCTTCCTCGTTTTGGGGAATTTAGAACACAAAAAAAAAAAAAGATTGATTTAGGTTAAAAAATTTGAATGTACATATGTACATATGTATGTATGTACAAAATAAGGTAACAGATGATAGGATGATGATTAGGGTATTTTTTTGATTTATTTATTTTTTTCTTTTCGAAAAAGAATAACCTGTTTTTCTCTACTTACTTTTCTTTTTGAGGAGATAGGTGAAGATTAATAGGATTTGAAAAGTTTGTATATTCAGTTAGAAACTTTTGATGTACCTATAAGCAAAATGGTTGTTTTATTATAACATTTTTTTTTTGAAGACAGATTGACATGATGATGAGATCAAAATTTATGTAGGTACTTACTTATACCTACTTAGGATTCTTCACTCTTAATGTGTGATGAAAATGGATTTCATACCTACTTAAGTGCTTTTGCATTTTAATTTTTAATTTGAAGAATTTTGAGTAACTCAAGAATGTAAATGTTAATGTACCAATGTTAAATTCATTGGGTTCTCTTTTTGAAAAAAGTCACTCAAAAAGGTAATCATTTGAAAAGATTTGTAGGTAGGTCCATATACATATATTTTGACTGAATTCATATTATTGTAATATTTTTCAAAACCTTTAACCATCTTTGACTCTGAAAAATACTTAAGGATTGTTAACAATTTTGTATTTTATAATTTGTTTGATCACACTAAAGAGATTATGATAACACTTTACATTCATAAGCATAGTGCAGCCGATTGGAAAATATGGAAGGATTTAGGAGGAGATACCGATGAACACTGTTTTTGATGTTTTGAATATTGAAATGTTAAGGAAAAACAGTTTTTTTTATAGAGCATTCCACATTCTTAATGTGCGGCTAAAATAGGGATCTCTTTACCTCAAAACACGTCCGAAATTGAGTTCCAGGGTAAACTGTTGGGCATTGCTGTGGTTTACAGTTGAATTTTTTTTTTTTAATAAGAGTTCACTGGGTATTTAGAAAACACAATGTTATATTCTTTAGTTTGTCAAGCAAATATTGGAGAAAGATGTGCTGTTTCAACCCGATTTTAAGAGTGAAAATCATATTTTTTCCACTTTTCAAAAAATGCTAGCAAATTATTTCTTTCTAAAAATTTGATTTTGAAGTCAAGTCAAAATGTAATATTTAAAACCCACAACAACAACCCACGTTTTACAAGTATGGAGTTGATTCGTAAAGTTTTTTCTTAACCAATTGACATTATTTCGCTGCAAAATGTGATTTTAACGCAAAAAAAAAAAAAACATTTTCTAAGGATTAAAAAAGTGCGTAGTTTTGAGTGCCTGTAAAGGTTCACAAAAACGTTGAGTAAATTAGAGTACGGAGTACGGAGATTCAAAGGACTTAACTCATTTCTGCTGGCGTATTAAGGACAGCTCTAAGAGACAGTCGTAGAAGGATGTTTACCTGAGAACTTTATGAAAGGATTAAAATCAAACTTAAATTATATTCATACTTTAAGTCAACAAAATCGTTTCCCCCTTTTTATAACATGCTGGGTGCCTCAAAATATATTAGTCCTTACTTAAACCAGTGAATTTAATAAACAATTTGACGATTTGTTCATTAAAAATCATTATGTTCGATACAAAAAAAATGTGTTTTCAATTTCTTACTTACTTACTTAAGGTGGCGCTACAGTCCGGGCGGACCTGGGCCTCAACCAACATGCGTCTCCAGCCAGCTCGGTCCCTAGCTAGCTGTCTCCAGTTTCGCACGCCAAGTTGGTTGACGTCCTCACCTACCTGAGTGTGCCACCTGAGTCGCGGTCTTCCTCTACTGCGCCGCCGTCCCTCGGGATTGGATTCGAAGACCTTCCGGGCTAGAGCGTTGATGTCCATTCGCTCTACATGACCCATCCATCTAAGCCGTTGGACTTTTATTCAGCTAACTAGGTCAGTGTCGCTGTACAGCCCGTACAGTTCGTCGTTATATCTTCTCCTCCATTCTCCATCTATACGTACGGGACCAAAAATTACCCGAAGAATTTTTCTCTCGAAGCATCCTAAGACGTTCTCATCTTTCTTTGAAAGGGTTCAGGCCTCAGCGCCATAAATGAGTGTTTTCAATTTACTTAGATTAATTTCTGTTAACTTTTCCTATTTGATATAAATAAATAATATTTTTGTTAAAAAGTGTAATGTCTTCAAAATTCTCTTATTTAAAATTTACAGGGCAAATATTTTTGCTGAAATAAATATTTTCCTCAACAAAGCTCATCTTATGTTGTCGGTCTCCACTAGGTTTTAGCAAATTCCATTTATTTGCCAAGTTTATAAGAAATCGTTCTTCAAAGTAAAAGAAATGGTTTTCATCTTGCTTGGTATTTTTTATTCCCCAAATGTATTGTTTATGATTACATTTTTCGTATTTTCGACATTTTAAGTTATTTTGAAATCCCTTCAAATGCTTTTTGGCAAATTCAAAACGGATTTTTTAAGTTCGTTATCTGTTGTTTAGAAAATACCAAAATTGATTTAATGATCTAATTCGACTGTAAAACAAACAATTTGAACATTTTTACCTGCCTCTACCAAAAATTTTTACAAAATTTTAAAAGTGAGTTACCTCTCAAGGTCGAAACATCTTTAGAAACATATTACATACGTGTGTTGCTTTAGGTACTACAAAATAAATTAAAGAACTAATATCTAAGAGTTGTTATATTTTATTCTAACCTTCATAAATCTGACACCATGACTGAATTTTGTTAATTTTCAAAACTTCAAACAAACGAGAAAAAATCAATAATTTATGTGTGTTTTGAATGCGATTTCAATATTGCTCCTTCACAGTTTCCAATCGTAGATTGTGCATCGGTTATTCCGGAAAATCACCATCTTTTTACACTTCTTCCTTTGTTTCATATTTCATCATCATCATCTCATCCACCATCATTTCATTTCAATGGTTTAATTGTTCTACATTTTTGAACAGCACACAAAAAAATACCATTTCACCATCCGTCATCTGTTTTTCCTTTCTCTCCATCTCCCTCATTCAAACAACTCTCCCTTTTTTCGTTTCCTTATTTCTTTTAAAGTGTGAATAAATTAATGTAATATCCATTCTAATGGTGAAATACGATTACACTTCAATGCCAATATACAAAAAGATAAAAAGTTTCCCCCTTCATTTTTATTTTGAAGTCGAAAAAACTTTCGTCATGTATGTATATTTTTTGGTTCAATTTTCAATTCAAATATAACACAACACTTTAAATTAAAGAATTTAAAAAAAATATATAAAAACCCACTAAAAAACTGGGTACAGCGATGCTGAATGTATAAATTGGTTCAAAATTTTCAAATTTTCTACCAAAAATTATTAAGCTCTTATATTTGAAAAATTTAAGTATGGAAAAAAAGGGGTTGAAAATTATTTTATTAAAAGCATAACGTGAACCTTGTACAAATGATGACTTCTTTATTTTAAGTATTGCGGGTAAAGTGGTAAGTGGGTTTTTTTTTTGGTTGGAAGGGTAGGGTTTGTTGGATTTTTATTTTTAATAGTGTGGTTGATGGCTCTTGTTTTAAACAATGTAACGGCTGCCGTATATGTTGAAATTAATATTTGGGTTTTGGAATACTTTTTCCGTATCCTCTTTCTCTCTCTCTCTCAATTGGTTGAACTTGAAAATTTAATTAAAAATTAAATGTCTTTTTCTTTTTTAATAAATAACCAGAGCAGGATTATTAGGCTAACATGAATAACCTTTTTATTAGGGCGCTAGTCGTTAAAAGGGTTAACTTCATAAAATGTACATCAAAATTTTAAGATATAAAAAGAAAATTGGAAAAATTGTTACATCCTCCGAAATAGTCATCAATGGTTTTTAAACTATTACCCTTATTTCCAATGTCAACTGTCATTTGATAGTTGATAAAATATTAAAATGTAACGTTTTAAAGTTAAAAAATAGACTTTTCATTGATGAATATGAAAGCAGCAGCCTGTATCAGTCTCAATTCAAAATAATCTTTATTAATTTGCTTGTTAAACCTGAAACTTCGATAATTTTAACTGTCAATTGATTTAATGACAGTTGTAAAAAGGATTTAAAAATTAAAATAGATGATTTTTATAGTATGTGTTTGAAAGAACTTACATAATTCTTTTAAATGGGTTATTAACTCGCTTGAACACATTGTGAGCTGTAAGAAAACAGTGAGGATGTAAGTGGTGATACCAGTTGTCTTAAAGTTTTGAATATAAAAATCTGAGGACCAAACAAAGTTGATTGTGACATTTTACATTTTTAATGTGCAGCTAACAAAATTCTCCTATACTTCATGCTGATACGTCTAAAACTAAGCTCAAGGGTAACTAAATGAAATACCCCTGAGCGTTCAGATGCTATACATTTGTTCGAATATCCCACATTTGATGTTCGTATGTCTCTATGAACTTGAAAACTTTTACGAAATAATGAAATAGGTTAGTTTTTCATGAAATGTTAGTTGCCTTACATTTTTCAAAATGTATGGAAAGTCAAAAACCTCTTTTTATCAAAAAAAACAAAAAAACTTTATTCATTACAAAAATGTACTCACTAATTGCTGATGTACTCACTAATTGCTAATGGTTTTTAAGAATCTATAAATACTTACTTACTTAAGGTGGACAGTTCTCTGTGAACTAGGGCCTCACCCAACAAACTTCGGTCCCTAGCTAGATGTCTACAGTTTCGCGCTCCAAGTTGGGTGAGGTCACTTTACACTTGTGCGCGCAACTTACACCGCGGTCTTTCTCTACTGCGCTGTCCTGTGGGTGTGGATTCGATGACTGTAAATTAATTTTCTAAATCTCTTATGAAAATAAAAATGTTGGCTAATTGCTGAAAGCATTTGATTTCTATTCAGATGTTAAGCAATTTATCTTTGATTTTTTTTTCGAAAATACTACATGGACTTCGAACAATCTCTCTTCGGTCAAACAAAAAACTGAATGAATAAATAAAAACCAATACCCCGAAATCGATGTCCTGAGACTCTAAGACAAGTTAAAAAGTTAGTTAAGTTAAATCAGAAACGTAACTAGGAATAGCTTTTGCAGTGGTGAAGTGACCTTTCTTAAACATTCTTAACCCGACGCACGTTTTACTAAAGTTGGCATTTTTTTTATTTTTTTTTGAATATCCCAACTTATATGTAGGTTAGGGTTGGAAAATCCCACATCTATATGTGTATGGCTTAAGTTCATAATCAAATCATTGTAGAGTTCTAAAAAGTAATTGTAAGAAAAACGAGTTTTCAATAAGAATTATGAATATGAATGATGGAATATCCCCAAAAATGATATTTTGAAAAATTTCATGAACAAAATTTGTAACTAGATCAGAGTAACTGAAAACACTGGTCGTATTTTTTCGAATAACCCATAAACAAAGCTAACTTTTCGACCTTTGGAAAATCACACTTATGACGTTCTAAAATCCCATAACTTTACACTCTGTCCAAGGCTTGAAACTATAATAAATTAAGACCTATGATTTCATTGTTCTAAAGATTTCAAAAGCAGAATAATGAAAAAATAATTTCAAATGTACGACCCCAAAATGTTGGAACTATAGGATCATTAAAAATGCACCCCCATACATTTTTTCATTTAAGACTTGCAGTATAACTACAATTTTTTACTTACTTCTTCTAATATCTAAATTACCCACGTTTTTGTTATATTATAAGTAAAATATAACCCGCTTCTTTTATTTTTGGAAGGAAAGGACAATGTTTTTATTTCTATATTATTGTGCTACCAAAAACCATAAGAAAAAATCTTATCATCAAATTATATACAAAAAAAAACAAAATTACTCCTTTGTGGTTTGACTTGTTTATGAGTCCCATTTACTAATATGGCATATTTAAGAGGCTTCACTTACCCTCCCTTCCCCCACTCAAAGGTTTGTATTTATGTACTTTTTTTTCTGTTTTTGTCTTTTAGCTTGTTAACCGAAAAATTTAGGTTGGCAATTTGTCTCCTCTGCACGGTTGGCTTGGAATTTAATTCTATACTTGTACCTACCTACCTTTGCAAAACTTCCTCCTTTTATTCCTGATTATGTACATATGTATGAAAAATGTAATGTAGGCAAAAAGGAAGCCATTTTACAATAAACTCATTGAGTTGCAAATTTTCAAAAGCTTCCCCTAGAGACTTTCCCCCCTTTAAATAAAGACCTACCTACATACATGAATAGAATTATAAATCAAAATTTTACCAAACCTAACGACAACAAAATAAGAAAAAAGAACATGACACCGCAATTTTTGGAAATAACATTATTTCAGCAGGTGTGCTGTCTTCACCTACGTGAAGGTACATTGTTTTCCAAAATTTAAAGCCAACAAATTAATGAAATTCAATATTTCACTGATTTTCAATCAATTGGGGGTTTTAAATTTCAATATGTATAAATTTCTTGGTGAACTTTTTGCCATAGGTACAAAGGTTAAGACCAAGCTGTCGAGGGAAAAAAAAGAGTTAGGACTTTCAATCAATATGAACAAAATTATAAATTCTTTCATGAATAAACCAATAATCAAATTCTAGAGACTCCAGACATATGTACATATTTGTTTTCACAACAGCAGAAACCAAATTTGACATATTCTCGGAGAAAGGACAGGACTCTGTCTGGCTCTATTTCTTAGGTATTATCTATTCTATTGATTGTCTGATGTGTGGGGGGCTATGAACATTGATTATTTTGGAATTATTTTATATATGTTTTTTTTTTAAATATTTAAATCCCATTGTGCATGCTCATTGATCCTTGATAAGGATGAATTTACGAACAAAAATTGATAAAAATGGCTTTGGGCATTGAACTCAATATAAAATGTAAAAAGGATATACTCGACTCGATTCGTCGTTTGTTCGCAGCTAATGTAAATTTATATGGATTTCCTTTTCTTTCTTTTCTTATCTCAATTAAGGATCCTTTCGAGAATATATGTATGTATGTTTGTGTTATTCTTGGTGAACTTTGGGGATCATCATCCCTTGATGTGGAGAAAGAATTCTGTTAAATTTATTTTGTAGCTTTGCAATTGTCAAGAGATTTATTCGGATATAAATTTGTCAATATATACTTTGGGCTTATGGTATCTTATTTGTTGAAAATATATGTAAATAATACCATCTCGATATAGACTTCTTATGTGACCTGGCCATTATATTCGAAAACTTTTATATCCTTTTTGTTTCTCCCACTTCACATCAGAAGAAGAAAAAGATATTGTTGAAGTGTTCTCAATTTAAAATTAAATAAGTTTATATTAAACTTTTTTGGTTAGAACTTTACGAAACCACAAAGGATGACTCTTTTTAGTTGGGTATTCAAAAAAATTGTTTTTTAAGTTCTAATTCTTAATCTTAACATCAATCCTCTTCAATTTTAATCATTTTCAATTATTTTAATTTTACTAACTTTTCCTTCTTTCTTTTTCTTACAGAATGTCGATCACAAAATGCGCTTCCGTTCCAAAAAAGGACAATTGCCATTCATTGAACTTAATGGTGAAGAAATTGCCGACTCAGCCATAATTATCAAAGAATTATCAGCTAAATATGAAAAGGATCTCGATGCCGCCCTTACTCTAGAACAACGCAATGTTTCATATGCAATGATTCAAATGTTGGAAAATCATTTAATTTGGATTATCTTTTATTGGCGTGCCAAATATCCCGATAATGTGCTCAAGGGTTACAAAGTTAATTTGCAACATGCCTTGGGTCTCAGATGGCCAAATTCAATTTTGAATTTCTTCTTTAAGATAACATTTGGCCGCAAGGTTTGTACCAACAAAAAAAAATCAAAAATACAATAAAACTCGCTATCCTTTCCTCCTGCCCAAATCAAATCATCAATTTTATCTCATTTTGTACTTCTTTTTTTTTTGTATTATTTCTTTGAATTTGTTTTATAAAAACATATATTATGTTGTGGTGCACAAACATTACACAAATATGTACACTTTTTGGTTTTGTTGGTTGTTTTGTTCATTCAATTTTGTTTTGTATGATATACTTTTTTTTATTTGCGAGCGCTTTATTTTAAAATGTTTAACGTTTAAAACTTAAACAAAACACGAAGTACATAAATAAAAACAATACAAAAGTCAACAGCAGCAGCAGCACACACAGCACAAAACCGAAAAGTGTAAACAAAGCTTTAAGTAAGAAATCATAACAACAACAAAAAGAGTGCCTTATGCTCGTAGCTCGTACACATTTGCTTTTATCTTCTGCTTTTAATTTCACGGGATTTTTTGCGATTTTTCTAGCTCATTAACGGTGATGTAGTATTTTTAATTCTTTTATTTTTATGTTAATTTATTCTTGTTCTTATGTTAAAAATTATGTGTTTTATTTAAGTTTGTTCTTCTTTTGTATTTGTTATTTATTCGTATTTGCTTTTAGTGCGGGTGATTATGGTATTTTTCTTTTTTTTTTTTTTAACTGAACGTAAGCGTATACTTGGCTTTATGTAGCTTCAAAAGTAGAAGCAGCAGCAACAGGAGTAGATGTTAAATGATATGTACACTTCAAAAACACACAATTAATTTATTTTCGTTTGCAAACAAAATCACACAACAAAAATACGACCTTAACACTGAATATCTAACTTTAAACAAAAATCAAAATGCTTTGAAAATTGCTTATTTGTTTATTATTATTTCTTCTTAATTTTTCAATATCACATTGAGTGTAGTTTTTGAACTTATTTTTATGGGAATTGGGGTTTGCAGCAGCAGCAACAGCAGGCGCTAGCCATACCTGTTATGAAAAGGTCCGGTGGTGGTTTTAAACAAAAGCTCCAGAAAATAACCCAATAAAAAGATTCAAAGAGTTAAATGAATCCATCTATGGTCAAGCCAAAACAAAATATATGATTCCTACGTCACAAACCTAAAATCACTAAAGTATATTTTTAAGATTTTATTGCCTTCTGTAAAACCTTGGGTGGTTTGATTTATTGCAAAAAGCGACAAATATTGGAGCAGCTATCTATATCCATCCAAAAATACAAATTATCACTTTTTATGATTTTCTATTCAAAATTGTATCCTCTTCAAAGTCTTTACTTATATTTTCTGGCAGAAATATATGCCATAGAAATATGCGTTGGATACAATCTTGACAGGAACTATTGAATCCACAACAAAGAAATTATGTCAGTCAAGCTTTACCTAAGGCACATACATACCTCCTACTTTAAAATCTCGGTGAGAATGTATTGACATACTAAACGAAATTTGTTAGAAAAATATCATCACCTTTAGTTGGCATTCAAAAAAATAAAGATTCACGCTTCTAAGATAGGCGTTTTAACTGCACGGCCTGGTGCCGAACCGAATAGGAAAAAAGGGAAAAAAGATAAAAAAAGAAGAAGCAAATGAGATTGCAATCTAGGAATAACTCCCTGAAATGTGTTTCGTTAAGAATTATAACCAACAGTTTTACAAAAAGTGCATAAGTTTTGTAGAAATAGAAACAAGATTGCAGGGAACTTGAAACGAAATAGACAACAAAACATTCTTAACCTTAAATACAGTGCCAGTTGTAGGTAGCGTCATATATAGGGTCCGCCAAATAACTTTTTTTGAAAATGCTATAAAAACATCGAGTTTAGCTTCGGCTGTGTGGCACGTAGCGCCGTCCTGTTGAAACCAAATGTTGCCAAATCCTCCTCTTTAATTTTTGTGAACAAAAATTCGTTCAACAGGCCGATAACGATTGCCATTAACTGTAACGGCCACTCCTTGCTCATTTTTGAAGAAAAATGGCCTAATTATGCCTCTGGACCAAAATCCCATCAAACAGTGACTCGTTTTGGGTGTATCGGCTTTTCAATGTATGCGTGCCGGTTTTCTATGCCTCAAATGCGACAATTTTGCTTGTTTACATACCCGCGAAGATCAAAATGAGCTTCATCTGAAAAGATGATTTTTTGGCAAAATCGGCATCTTCTCTAAGCGTTGTTCCCAGCGTTGTTGAAGCGTATACACAGCGGTGTTAAAGCGTATACACAACTATATTCGTTCAGCGAAAGGATAAAACTAATTATCTGTCAAATCAGACATGAGCTAAGTGTTACTATTCACGAAATAAGCACTAGTTGAAAAAAAAAAACGTTAGATGGCGGATGGATTAAGTCTAACTCGGAAGAAAAAAAAAAACTTCTACATCATACTAAAATTTCAGTAGCCTCTGGATTATTACTTGATTAGAACTTGCTTTATTAGGTCCACTTCTTAAATGTAAATATCTGCACTGTTGGTGCTGTGGGAATAATCTTCCGCTCAAAACAAATCCTGTTGAAGAGACCTCTCCTTTGTGGCGATTGAAACCAATTGCTAAGAAAATTTCCCATTCCGCTCATTAAAATGGCCCCACATTTAACAATTTTCAATACTATGAAAACCACGAGTCACCTGGTGTACTTTTGTTTGGAATCAACAGGAGTAAATGTTAAGAAACAAATTCATATTGAATTCTCTTGATTGTTTGGTGCAAATTTACAAGTGGAAACAATTAAGAGTCTTTGAAGACGCAGCTCCTCAGACATTGATCAAAATGTGGTTTCAACACGAAGCACGGTGCCACATATCTTACAAACAGAGAAAGAATTAAATTACTGGATAAGTAAGCTGTAGCCCATATCCAATTTTTACTATCAAAATTGGCCTCCTAGATCTTGCGATTTGAAGCTTTTTTTCTTTGCGGTTTTGGAAGTCAACGGTCACTGAAACAAACCGATTTACCGATGAGTATCTATATTAAGCGAAACTGTTGCAAAAACATTCTTTTGTGCGATTGGCTATTCCATACATAACCCAAATTAATAACCCAGTATTCAATGAAAAAACTAAGTTCTCTAAATCAAAACCTCAAAAAGGAGGAGAAATTTTAAGTCTGCTAACCATTGTCGAAACTCGAAATTCCAGACATTTCCAACAACATTATTTCAATTTTAAATTTCAGAATATTTAGTTCTTTCCAATTTTGTATACATTTTGGATGCTTTCCTTGCACTATTTAGCCAAAACTAATATTCAAACCAATCGCGACTAAAGTACATCTTTTTTTTTTTTTTTTTTAACCATGTCACTAAGGTGAAAACTAAGAAATGCGATTCTATCTGAAAGAAGAATAAAATACAAGAATTCTATTATTTTGATTCCTTTACTCTTAACTATTACATGATTTTCATCAAAACCACAAGACCATAATATGCAATAAAATCAGTCACACACTATGTCAATCCATAATTGAATTTCAAATAAGGCAGCAATAAAGTGTGATTCAAAATTTGTCTTTCCTTCTATTTTGTTGTGGCTTTAAAAAATAGATCACTCATATTTTCTTTTGTCCTGTTTTTGTTGTTGTGTTCATATTTCTATATGCTATACGCAATCAACATCATCGTCATCACGCTTATATTGCTCATACTGTGCAATTGCAATGTAAAAGTATAAAAAGTTTTCTCAAATGAATTGCTAATTGACGATGAAAAGAAAATCATCATCATCAACATCAACATCGTCTATCAAGACCAATGCAAACGACATAATTGCACGAATCTTGATGGTGTGGTTGTTGTAGTTGTTTTGGTTTTTTTATTTTCTTCAATAATTTATTTTTCATAATAAACTAGGTTAGCAGCATCAAACTGATTTGTTACACTTTATGAACAAACGTCATTGGCCGCTGCATTGAATCGTTGATGCAGTAGATTGTAAGATAGAAAGTTGATGGAGAATTATATGATTATGGGTACCAACCTACCTACCTCTTCGTATCTAAGAGCTTAGGTGTTATAATGGACCGATATGCTCTAGTGACTTAGTGATTTATCCATGGCACCGAGTCTTGAACTTGGCAGTTTAAAATTAATGAAATTGAAGACACAAAATAAACGGTTTTCCTTTCAAAAATACTTTCAAGGCAATTTAGCGCATTCATTGATTTACTTTTACTTTGTCCTAAATCAGGAAAAAATTAATGCTCCAATTTAGTTTCATGTCTAAAAGACTTTTTTACCTTTTACGTAGAAAAAAGCTGCAAATTAGTCTATATCAACCTTTTTGAAATCTCTTAAATATGAATTGAACTTAATTTTTTTCCAAACAAAAAGTTGTAGAATTTTAAACTATTCATGTTCGACACGATTTTCTCCACAAGAATTTCTCATTTTGAAATTTGTCACCCATAGATAGGATTGAGCACAGGACACAAAAAGGACCTGAATCCTATTGTTTAAAACATTTTATAACAAGTCTGTAAAATTCTTTCTTTTCAATCTTAAAAGACAAGACGAAAAGCAAAGAAGCTTTGTGTTATGAGTCCTTTAAAAGGGTCAGAATACTCTGAATATTTGTCCCCATTTTACATTCATGCGAATACCAATAGACAAATGCATCCTGAAGTGATGAAGAAACAAATAATAATAAACATTCCTCTAAGAACTGTTGAAATCTTGGGCATAGGCTCAGTGTTGATAGCAATACAAGGAATTAATTTATAGGCTCAATGAGAGGGTGTATTTATACAAGTATCCTTGCTGCTGCTGCATCTCTCTCCTAATAAACACACTAATATAACGCTTTTTTTTATTTTCTGCAAACAATAAAAACACAAACATTCAAAATGCTTAATTTATTTATTTAATTTTTAATCTTCAAAATAAACAATCAATAAATTTTTAAAACAATCAAAAAAAGAACAACATAAACGGATTTCGGTACGCGACATTTAAAAAAAAAAAACATACATATTTGTTTATAAATTGATAAATAAATGGCGGTTAATTTTACTTTTAACGGTTTTCGCGGTCTGAAACTCTTACTCGCTCTCTCTCTCTCTTTACGTTTATGGTTTCTTATATTTAGTTTTTTAAACATTTTCAAAAAAACAAAATATATTCTTCCCCCCATATTATGGTGTGGCTTTGCCTCTTCTCAACATCCAGTGGTTCCAGGGTTCCAAAAAATTGAAGGCTCATGGCATCGGTGTACACAGTGCTGAGGAGATCGAGGAATTCGGAAAGAACGATTTGAAAGTACTCAGTGATATGTTGGCGTATAAACCATTTTTCTTTGGTGATGAAATTACTACATTGGATGTTGTTGCATTTGCCGTCCTTTCACAATTGCATTATCTATCAAAGGAAATTGCCTATCCACTAAGAGATTTCATGACCGAAAAATGCCCGAACTTAGTTGGACATGTGTCAAGAATGAAGGAAAGATGCTTCCCCGATTGGGATGAGATTTGCACCAAATTGGACTTGAATGCACATCTGCCAAAGCCAGAGTAAGTTTATTTTTTTTAATTAATTTTCTTTTGATATTTTCTTAAAAATGTTCTTTTTCAATTTTTTTCTTTTAGACCTGAAGCCAAGGAAGGCAAGGAAGGTGAACAAGAAAAGTCAACAGAACAAGATAATGAAACAGAGAAAATCGAGAAGGAATTAGAAAAGGACAAGGTAAGTGATAATATTATTTTTTTTTTAAACAAAATAAAATGCACGTTAGGCAGGGTACGGCTCTAAAATAAACAGAAAATAATTAACTTATTTAAGACTTTCAAACAAATCTCATTGATTTGAACTCGTCTTTCTTTGTGTGTGGTCCACAAACCAAACACTACTTTTCTAAGGATTTAGTTGTGCTGAATTTGAATCTCACCTTTTAATTTTTTCCATTACATCAGATTTTTGATCCTTTGATGTTTTTAATCATTGTCTTCAAGATACAATTTAAATTGTTTTAATATTTGCTTTAGTTACTGAAAATTTTAGTAAGTTAAGAGGTAGATGACTTATCAGTCTTCATTTGACTGAAGTTTTCAGAAACCTTAAATCGTATGCTTTTATGGTTTTTTAGTAAAATACAAACTTCCATTTTAGATATCTGCTCGAATTTAAAAAGAAAGAAAACTTTCAACACTACTTTTATATATATTTTAACTTAAGATTAATATGGTTTGGCCTAAGGCCGTCTACCAGAGATAACGGACTTAAAAATACTAGTTTTATATTTTTATTTTAAAAATCGTTTTAATTTAAAAGGTGCAACATTTTGTATGGTTTACCCAGGGGCCCTACTATGTAACTCGATTCTACTTTTGATTCTATTCGAAACTCATTTCCGATTCTACTTTCAAATCGTACTACGTACGTAGAATCGAATGCCGGTTATACCAACTTGTTTTAAAAAAAATTCTACTTTCGAACGAGTATCGAGTTGTTTGACAGTTGTTTTAAAAACAAAAAACAATCGAGCAAATTGAACGCAAAAGAATAAGAGATAATTCCAAAATAATGGAACTGAGTGAGAAAAGGTTTGCACATATAGGGTCCGCCATCGAACGTTTTTTTTAAACTAGTGCTTATTTCGTGAATGGTTACACTTAGCTCATGTCTGATTTCACAGATAATTAGTTTTATCTTTCCGCTGAACGAATATGGCTGTGTATACGCTTCATCATCTTTTCAGATGAAGCTCATTTTGATTTTGGCGGGTATACCTATAAACAAACAAAATTGTCGCATTTGGGGCACAGAAAACCCGTACGAATACATTGAATAGCCGATACACCCAAAAAGAGTCACTGTTTGGTACGAATTTTGGTCCAGAGGCATAATTGGGCCATTTTTCTTCGAAAATGAGAAAGGGGTAAAAAACTTACAAATTCAAATTGCATATTGATAATTTATAACATTTTGCTTACACTTTGATAAAAAAAAACTTCTTTCGCAAACACATTTGATGTAGAGTGATTATTTTCGATTTTACCTTGTTCTGAATTCTACTTTCGAGTTACGTAGTTCCTCGTTTATTCGAAAGTTCATAAGAATATAGTTGGCACTACTAGAACTATTCGATTCTCGTTTGTTCGAAAGTAGTCAAATAGATACATACATACATACATAGTACCAATTTTTCGAATTCGAACAATTTCATTCTAGAATCGAGTTATATAGTAGGGCCCCAAGACATTATGAAAGCTAGCAACTTACGAGAATTTTTCTAAAATTTTATGAAAAACTAAAAATATCAAAACTGAATATTGGAAAAAAGGATTATAGATTTAAAAAATCATCACGAATTTGATAACAAAACCGTAATTTGTTGGGGGCATCCACTAAGCTAGCGGCTACGTAGTCAAGGGAAGGCATTCTGATAGCTAAATGCACCTACAAAAGGAATTGCAAATTTCTACTAAGCTAGTGCACACTTATTTTGACGTTTCACAATCAGCTGCTCGGAAAAGACAAGAATTCAAAATGAAACTAACAGTTCAGTATTAATCACTCAGATTTTATATTATATTTGAATTGATTTCATTTTAAAACAAAAAATGTTTAAAGTTCCCAAAAAACATGTTTCTTATTTTATATATGTACATATTTGCATTTGTCATTATTATGACAGTTCCTCATTGACTAGCTTTGTAGTACAATTTTGCATTCACACAGCGAGTTGAATTTTGACTACTTAGTCACTAGGTTTATAAAGGAGCCATTATTTTCTTGGTTTTAAGTTAGTAGCGCTGGTATTCTACACTTGTCATATTTGAAGTGTCATAATGTTAGTTGAATGTTTGCCGTTTACAATAATGGATCGCTTAGCTTAGCAATCGAACAACGCTTTAAAACTATTAAAACTTTACTTCAAAAATAGTGATTTAAAAGAGCCACTTTTCGCTCGTTATGCGATGATTACGGTTTCCAACTACGCAAGCAATCAATGAAATTGTGAGAATTTTAAAGAGAGTGGAAGGGTTACTAATGTCGGAAGGCTTGAGACCTGAGCATCATCGTAATGTACGCCAAGTCGAAAGTAAAGCTATCATTGACTTTTATCATTAAAACCAATCATTGGAAATTTGTTGACAGGTTGGATTTAGCGATCATTGAAAATTTCTGCCATTGAAACAAAATTTGGAAGCAAATTAAGTTAAGGTTTGTTGTTGGAACCAAAACAGATAGGTGAGAACATAAAGAAAGTAGACACCCTTATTATCAAAAATCAGCTATTCATTACGAAAAGACTTCATCATTGCAAAATTTAAAATAAACTGAAATAAAAGTTCTGCGTAAAAAAATCTACAACTCATTAGCTTCATTTTGACACCGAAGAGAACAAATTTGACTCTACTAATCGCTTTCAACTCTCGATATTAAATTTTCAATGATATCTATGACTATCCCCTCACGCGAAAGATCACCCAACTCAAGACGGAATTAAAATCCAACAGAATTTAATTATTATTATTATTATAAGTTTATTTAAAGTAATGTAAAATTACAGAAAAATAATTAGTAAAAAGCGTTAACATTTGTAGCCATCAGCTTTTGTTTTTAAATTTGTACATTTATGTAAAAAAGAAAATAGATTTGCGTTGGATATAGAAATATTTAAAATTATAATTTTGAAATTAAATTAATCTTTTTTAAAAATGCAAGTATTTTGATGCAATTATCAAATGTAGGGTTTTTGATTAGTTCTAGTAAGGCGAAACTGTTTTGGTTTGATTGAAAGATAGGGCAGATGGTTAGAAGATGTTCGATTGTCATTTTTGCTGAGTTGTTGCAGTAGGAGCAGGAGTCATTTCTGAGGTTACGATCAAGTAGGTGCTGATGAGTGAGGCGGGTGTGGCCCAGTCTTAGTCTCAAAAGAATTTAAATTATGGCCAATATTTGGCTCTAAATGTTCGAAAAAAAAGTACTTCATGTTGCAAATCTTCCCGAGGAAATGATATTTTCACACTTGATGTTATAGTCCAGGAGAGTCATTATGTAATTTTCAAAAAGTTATCGTCTATAAATTTGCTTCACATGACTTTATCACTATCGCATCGTCAATCGTTTTCAGTACAAGATTGTTAACTACTCTAATACTGTAACTGAAATTTCAAAATGAAAAATAATGCTTGTGCGATAACTTGAAAATGTTTCACAAACATGTTTTTTTCTATTGGAAATTGTAAAAATTTGCAAGAAATTTCTTGTTACCAAACATAACAACTATTTTGTGTTTCTATTTTTTGCCACCGTCAACGGCTATTTATGTATGTCTGATATTATGGTAAATTAATAAATTACATTTTAATATAAATAAATGTTTCAATAACACAAAATAAGTTGCAAGTCTTGGCCAATGGGTATGAACCCAATTCCGTCCATGGGGAAGAATAACTATTTGTAATTTATAATTTTTCTTAATATTCGTTCTATTTACCTCCTCGCATTGAATATAAACCCATTGCTTTATTTCTGAATTTCTCTAGAAAGACTCCATTTTATCCATAAGGGACATAACTTCGCTTCTAAAATATTTGTTTTTCCTAAACTATTTGGAATAATGTGCTTTGTGCAAAACCGAGTTATTTTGAAACTCAAAAACGTTAAACAAATCTATAATTGTTGAAATTATTTTACAACAATAAATAAGAAGGATTACTTATGCACATATTTATGAATTATATATACAAAAATGCTTTCATTCATCTCTAAATTTTCTTCGTAGTCGTATTAATTGTTTTTTTTTTTTTAGTTTTCATTTTCAATTTGTAACATATTTAAATCACGCCAAAACATTTTGACTTCAATTTACTTAGTTAACATTTGGAAATTAATGACAGACGATACCAGCTATTAAGCTATCGTGCAAACACTATCCTTTTGACGATTATCGTCTTACGTGAAGTGAGACTATCGTCGAAACGCTATCGTCTGACGATAATCGATAAGCTATATTTCCACTAATCAATTTAATCGTTTTACGGATTTACCCCCCAGACTTTACATTGAAACACATTAATGACCTCGTAATTTATTTTTTACTAATCTGAGATAGATTTTATGCTGTTAATTGCATCATAGGTAAAAGCAGCGTTTTTATCGCGTTAAATTGTTTACAATAGCAAACGCTTAAAACGATATAGGACGTTTTCATGAATTGCAAAATAATTTCAAAATTGTACCCTTACAAGAATACTGAATGATCCATTGTTATACATAAGTGATATTTGTAATGGACGTTCTCAGAGGTTTTCGTTTAAAAACTATTAGCAATAGATAGCTTTATTGCAGTTGGTGTTTTAAGTTTTTACATTCATTGTTCTCTAGTAACTATCTTTTTCAATATTAATGTTAATAAATATATTTTTGTTTTCTAATTTCCAGTCCGACGAAAAAGAGAAGGCGGAAGAGAACAAGGAAAAGGAGGAGGCTAAATAAACAAACTCATCATCCAACCATCCCCCCGCATATATAAACATTCAGAGAGAAACATAACTCACCCCCTTCTTTTTTATATAAATATTTATAGAAGTAAATAAAACAAAACAAAAATCATAAATATAGATATAAACACTAATCATTCAAAAATTATATAGAAGAAAAACAAAAACAAAAAGCATTGATGATTAAAGAAAAAACAACAACAACAACAACATCAAACAAATTTAAGGGACATTTTTTATATTTATATATATAAAAGTAAAAAATTTAAAAAAATCAACATGTATTAGAACAAAAAACAAAAACATTAAAAAAATAAAAACGATACAAAATTTTTTATATTAGCAAGTTAGTTAAATATCCAACAAAACAAAAACAAAAAAAACAATTGATGATTGATTTTATAGAATATTTTTGAATTTTCTTTTCGATTTTTATATATAATTATTATTAAATATATATTTATATATTAAATGAGAGAACGGAATGAGAAAATAATCTACAAGAAGAAAAATGATGAAAGGATTACAAACAAACAAAAAATATGTTTTATTTTTTTTAATATTATATTATATTATTATTTGTATTGTTTATATTGTGTTTTAATCTTTAATTTTAATTTTTAATAGGGCGAAACGAATTTGTGTGCAAATATTAAGATTTAAAACAAATATATGATGAATGTATTTTTCTTTAAGTGGAAAATTTCCACTTTCCACTTAATTTTTAAGAAAATCTTCAAAAAAAAACAAGAAGAACGGACATGACGCGATTGTTTATGATTTTTTTTTTCGTATTTTAAAAATAAATTTCTTTTAAGATTGTTGTTATACATACAAAAAAAAAATAAGATATTATTTGCCTTATTTTGTGTCTTGTGTTCTAATATATCACAGCTTAAATATATAAATTTAAATAAATTAAATTAAAACTTGCTAAAAATCGATAAATCAAAACAAAAAACAAAATACTAAAACCAACCCAACAGCAACAACAAAAATAAATATAAAAACAACAACAACAACAACTTCAACAACGTTTCGTTTAATATCATTAAATGTAAATTGAGACAAGTAAATATATATAAATTTAAGTATCTTTATATATTATACTATGTAAGTCGTTTTACTTTTTTTCTTTATATATATAAAACAAACAAAAAATACAATTTAAAAAACAAACATAATGTAAAATTACTGTCAAACATTTTTGTAAAAACAAATTTATATTAAATGTGAAAATAAAGAAAACAAAATAAAAATAAATACAAAAAACAAAAGTAAGTGTGTGTAATATTTAGCTGATACCTTTTTTCTAAAAAATAATTAAAAAACAAACAAAAAGATACAAACGAAAATAGAATTACAACAAAAAACAAAAACGGAAAAGAGTTATTAACAAAATTTTTAAATTTAAAAATAAACAATCAAAATATAAGCGATAAATTAACAAAAAACATACAAAAAGAGGAGGAAGAAATAAAGAACAACATTTAAAAAAAAAAAGATACCAAAAACAAAACAACGTCAACAACGTCAGCATTTTGTGTCTGGGAACATTTTTTTATAATCATCTCACTCTCTTTTTACAAAAATAAAAACCAAAAGAAATTCATTCATTTCGAACACATTACAATGACCAGGATAATTATTATTATATAAATTTTACACTTTTTAGCTCAGTGTGTTTTATACTTATATATTATATATAAATATATATTCAACAAATTTATATATACATACATAGCAGCAAGGAAAACAAAACAAAATATTATGTGCTTGTAAACAACAACAAAATATCTTCGTTGGCATTTTTTGTTTTTCTTTTTTAAATAAATGTTTAAAAAATATACAGAGACAGTTTTATTCATAAATAATATTAAAAACAAAATATAAATAAAAAGAAAAAGAAAAAACAATATGTTAGTGGTGCTTATAAATAAAAGACAAAGAAAACAAATCTGCCTTTGTTTAGCGATATCATTATGTTTTTAAACACTCCAACTCTCAACATCATACAAAAATCAAATCCACACTTACTATTTGCTGGTGAAAGCTGAAGTTTCTTTTTCGGATATACCAAATGTTTAAATAAAATAAAGATATATACAATCAATTCACATAGATTCTATTGGAAAATATGTAGAATTTAAGTATCAACATTTACTTATCGTTTTGTGTATGGCCGAAAAGAGGCAAGACATTGGCAACACTTTATTTTATACATAATTCCATTTAATGCTTATGTAACCAGCCACGCCCCAATTATAATATAATTGTTATTATTACAACAAACACACATTTTTTACTTTATATACATACATAACGTTTCGTTTCTCTTTTTAGTTTCGAAACAAACATTTTTTGTTTTTGTTCTTATTTTTTTTATATACAATATTTTTATATTTTTTTAATTATTTACTTTTTTATATATAAATACAAATTATATATAAATAAAATATAAATATTAGTATTAATTTAAAATAAAACAAAAAAAAGTATAGTAATTAAATAATAAAATTACGTATTGTGTATTGATATTAAATTTAAAATAATAAGAAAATGAAATGAAAAATAAGAAAAGAGAAAATATAGTAAAAATAAAAAAAAAACACAAACACAAAAAATTATTATAAATAAATACAAAAAAAATGTTGAGAACAAGAAAAAAAAACATACAAAAAAAAACTGCAAAACAAAAATAAGAATTTATATAATTTTTAAGAAATATTGAACTTTTTTAACTTTAGCATGTTTTTAAAAGTTAATGTTTCTTAAAAATTATATTAATTTTTTTTTTTGTTTTTTTTTTTTATTTTCTTTTTTTCTAATATAAGAAAATAAATATTTTTTTTTAAATCATATTTTTTATGACTTAAAACTTCTCATTTGATTTAATCGACAACAACAACAAAACACAAAAAAGTTAAAAACAGTAACAACAATTTTAAGAATAAATATTAAGTATGAAAACAAACCCCCGAACAAAATGATAATAACAAAACAAAAAACTCATTTGCTTAAAATAAAAAAGGCGTAAATAAATTCTTGTACGTATAAAAATAAAAATAAAATTTAAAAAAAATCCGTTGTGTTCATTTTACTGTTTATCGGAGATAAAATAATACGTCCTTGCCACACAAAACTTCTTAGTTACAAAGTTCAAACAAATCATTTGACGTTGTTGAACCTTCTTAGAATTTCTTTTGCAAATAGGTAAACAGATTGCACTTAAGTTTTCCAAGTTTTAAGAACCAAGTACTGTAATTCTTCTGGTATTTGGAGGTAAAATTTAGTGAACTTGTTGAACAGGTAAGCTGGAGGTCTGCCTCGTTATTCGTTCCCAAGTATACCAACGAAGTATTTTTAATAAGAATATCTCTTATGATATTACTTGTAAGATAAAAGCTACGGTAAGGGTTTAAAATCGCTTTAAGAATTGAGAGACTATCAGAGCAAATTGTTTTCTGAAATAAACAGATAACATATTCGTTGTAAACTCTGAAACCCTTTTTTAGGTTTGTTTTAATGCTTTGGCGCACATTAAAAGTTTGGGGCTTTTTGAAAGTGGGTTATTTCCAATACCTGATTAAATGAGCAGGTTCAGACAACATAAGGGATTTTATTTGCTGTCAACTGCATTCTTTGAACGTGAATTTAGACCAAAGCATCTAGTTAGTTAGTTGATCGTGCAAGAACTATCCAAAACTTATTTGACACTTTTATTGTTGTACTCCACCGTGTGTCCGTGCTAGACGATGCGACTGACTGACAAAAGATTAACTAATAAATCAGGGATGAATTTGACGTCGTTCACTTTGAGTGCTGACGAACTGCATGCTGGCAAAAACACTCTAGTAAAGATATAAATCCTCGGTAGCTATATTGGTTTGCCTACAAACTAAACCGGAAACGGACCTCATAAAGTAATTCTTAGTGTGCGTGAAAACACAAGACACAATTAATGAGGTCCGGTGCGTGGAAATTTAGTTTATCAGTTATTTGAATTTCACATTTATTCATGGACATAATGTCAAAATTACAAATACAATAATGTAAACAAATGGGTTTTGGAGGGTGATACGTACGAAGGATTTATATCTTCATTAGAGTGTTTTTGCATGCTGGTTTCAGTGTTGTCTTTCCACTACCTTTTACCTGGGGTGGAATCGCGTAAGGTGATTGTTGATTGTTGGACCAACAAAATAGATGATTTTGCTCCACGTAAGGTGATTATCAAATTGACTGTCACTTTTTTGTTATGGTTTGTTAGTGACAGCTATTTAGGTGTCACTTTCATATATTTTGATTAATTTTTTGTGAGAAAGCTAATTTGTGTGAACTTCAGATCCACTATAAATTTTAAATTTAGTGAAAAAGTGAAAAGATATCAAAGTTAAAATAAAAATAAGTGAACAGTAATGTATACTTCAATGCAAATTTTCTATCAGTGCACCAGAACGAGAAATGAATACAAAAAAGTTCAATTGCTGGGAAACAACTTAAGGAATAAAGCAAATACCGTAACATGGGGTTACTTTGCTCCGTTTTTTGCACTATTTTTAGAAAACCTCTTAAAAATGGAAGAGAAATTTTTTTATCTATTTGTTTTTTTTTTTTTATTCATTGATAAGACATGAAATAATGTATTTATTCAAAAAAAACCATTCAAATAACAATAAAAATATTTTTTTTTTTAAGTTGAAAAGTGGGGCAAAGTTGTCCAAGGGACGGGGTTACTTTGCTCCACCTGAAATTTTTAACTATACTGCCTGTATTTAAAGAGCTGGAGCAAAGTTAGTGTTGTATTTTAATAGCCCTGGATCAATGCTTCAAATCTGTAAAAAAAAAAATTTGTACACACAAAACTTTTTTTTTTTTTACAAAAAACAAAACAGCTTCTTTTATTTCATTTATTAATTATAAATAAATACGAATTTAAAAGCAACAAAACAGAAAACTTCATTAATAAACATAAATAACAATGTTTAACAAACTAAAAAACAATAAAAACATAGGTACATAAAATAAAAAACACATTTCATTATAAAAATAAAAATAATTTGAGGAACAGTAATTATAATGTTTTTTTTTGTCAATTAAAAATGGAACTAAGTTCCTTGACATAAAAAGTTCCTCTTTTAGATATTTGCTTCGGTGGTTCAATGGAGCCTAAAACATCGCTCCAAGGGTATGTTAGTTCATCTTTTTTATATGGCCATTTCCATAACTTAAGCGATTTTCGCATAGAGTTGATCATTACCTTTTTATCATCAAATGCGACAATTTGTCCGGGGTATATTTGTCCCTCATATATAAAGGCAACAAACTTGCCTTCCTCTCGGATTATTTTCCCAAAGGTTACTTCATTCCGATCGCCTGTAGTTCTTCCTTCTACAAAATCGATGAATCGGTTTTCGTCTTCGTCCTCCTTAACAAGATCCTCGTAGTTTACGTCATCACAAGAGTCATCGTCGAAAACCATGGCTTCTTCCATCATAAATTGAGATGTAGAGGGCTGGTTGTCATCATTCTCATGCCTGTGGTGAGAAGTACTGGGAATATCGTCGTCATTTTCAATTGTAACTGGAACTTCTCCAGAGGCCGGGGCGTCTTCGGTGGTGCAAACGCTTCTTCCAGCTGGAACGTTCATTTTTTTTCTTCTGTTTTTGACAACCGCCGCAGTAACCTCTAACTTTTTCGATGCAAGAGATTCAAGAAATGCTGACTCCACTGCATTTTCATTGCAAGTACTTCTTGGCATGCGGCTTAAAACTTCTTCCACATTCAGAGGAAATATTCCGCATTTCTTAAAACCAGATTTCAAATTAGCTTCAGCGTTTTCCTCAATTATTTTCATCATTTTAGCCAATAATGGTGGAAAGTTTTCCTTTTGAATGTTTGCATAACGCATACCGTCGAGAGTGCCCTTCCATTCTGCCAACACTTTTCGCCAAGCTATTTTTAATGGCCGGAAAAATGCCACATCAAGCGGCTGCGTCAAGTGGGTACTGTTGGGTGGAAGACAAATTAAGTGTACATGGTTTTCTCGACACATTTGGAGAGCATCGACAGTGATGTGCGATGACAGGTTATCACAGATTAGCACAATTTTTCCTTCAAGTTTTTTTAGTCGTGGTATCATCTGAAACTGAAGCCAATCTGTGAAAATATTGGCATCGAACCATCCAGATGTGCTAACATTATAGCGGCAGCCTTTTGGACCACATTCTGTCCATGTTGTCCACATTTTAGAAGCCCTATAAACTACATATGGTGGCAGTAGTTCTCCAGCGGCATTTCCACAGAACATGACGGACACAGACGTTTTTGAAGCGTTTCTTATAACCTCTGGATATTTGCATCCTTTTTTAACAATTACCTTTTTCTTTCCAGGGTCGTCTGTAAGATTAGTCTCGTCGAAATTCCAGATGTTTGTGGGAGGCACATCCCTTGTTTCACTTGCCAAGTTCTCAAAAAAGCTTCGTAGCATTGGTTCATCGACTGCAGCTCGAGTGCGTTTTATATTTTCTGCAAAACGCACAGAAATTTCCGAGTGTCTAGCAATAAAAGCTTTTGCCCAGTCTAAGCCAGGGAAATTATTTTCAAATATTTTTACTGTCCGCCCACAGCGGTTAAGGTAGTTTTTAATTATGTGGCGCAATTCACTAATATTTATGGGAAATCCATACTCTCCCAAAGAGAGCAAGCAATCAATGAATTTGGCCTCTTCTTCTGTAGTGAAAATAGGTTGTTTTCCAGGCTTCTGTATGTGTTTACCCCTTAGTTTGTTAAATATCGTTCTCCTAGGAATTTTGTACTTTTCCTCCGCCTTCCTGTGTGAAATTTCGCCTCTTCTAATTTCTTCCAGACATTCTCGTAGGGAATCTTCAGTGTAATCGGCGTATTTTCTTGTTCCCAAAATCCTTTTATATTTCCTTGGCATATCTACATAAAACAAATGTAAGTTCCTAACGTTAGCTGCATGTTTCAATTAATATAAACATAACAGTAACCAAACCTTTTTTTTATGTTTGGGGGTTACTTTGCTCCAGGGGCAAAGTAACCCCAAAACAAAAAAAAAACTGCTTAGTCACATAAAAAAAATGCAATAAATATTATTTATTAAATAAACAAACAAATGCCATGCGCAGCGTAATAACAAAATAATATCATCACTAGAATATTTGTACTTACTTTGTTAATTATTACACAACTGGTTTTACACACCAAATTTTTCACCTAAAAAAAAACACGAATTTTCAACCTCAACTTCACAGGTCAACTGCTTCTTACAAACTGCCGGCAGATGGTCCGTTGCAACACGTGGTAGATGTATATATGTGTGTGTGTATATTACAGTAGCTTCGATATAGAGAATCTAACATGTCTGAGCGTGAATCAAGAAACTAACTCTTTTCGTCAGTGGCGCAAAGTTACCCCCGCCGGGGCAAAGTAACCCCATGTTACGGTATTTTGGAACTTCCTAACCCAATGTAATTATGAAACTTTCTATGAATATTTATAAATAAGTTATTTACAACATAAATGTATGTAGGTACGTATAAATTATTTGTTTCAGATTCTTGAAAAATTTTCGATTGAACAGAAAAACGTTTGTGTATGTTTTGCGGTTGCTCGATTTACCATCAGGAATAAGATCAACACATATTCCACCTATCCTTCAATAGGCTACAACTTTAAATCTTCATGGAGGTGGTGGTTATCAACGACAAGTTGGGGCTGATTGAGCTGCACCGATGGACCAAAGTACTGTAACTGAAATAAACGCTGCAGTTATTAAAAAAATGCAATCGGTTCTATATGTCAATTTTTCATTAAATTTGATTCAACAAAAGAATATATTTTTGCAAAATATAACAAACATTCTTATATTATTATTAAGTATAGTTATAGGTACATATACTTACATTTTCAAAGAAAGAAAACTTTGCAAATTGAAAATTCAACACAATAAATACACCAGCTAATGTGCCTGGTTACACGAGCGCAAAAAAGAATTAATTCACGAAAGAGAACGGATGATTTTTAGAAAGAAGGAAAGGGATGGAAAAAAATGCCAAGTTTCGTCTTTTTCCTCATCTTCAGATATGAGTTTTGCGTTAAAAATCATGT
This sequence comes from Eupeodes latifasciatus, assembly GCA_920104205.1. Taxonomy (NCBI): domain Eukaryota; kingdom Metazoa; phylum Arthropoda; class Insecta; order Diptera; family Syrphidae; genus Eupeodes; species Eupeodes latifasciatus. Next base: position 57,825,405 of record OV049924.1, read on the forward strand.
TTCTTTCTAAAACGTTCTCCTTTTGACAGACATTTTCATTTCTAATTTGCCGGCGAAGTAGAATGTACAGCAAATTTGCTTTTGTTTTGCTCGTGCTGTACCTGCGGCTGAGTATCCAACGAATTTTTTTGTGTTTTAATTTCCGACTGTTCCTCTATTTCTTGCATGCCCACTTAATTTTTTTTTCTGTGTGTATCCACAAAAGTAATTCTTTTTTGCGCTCGTGTAACCAGGCACAATCGAAATGACATTTCGATGGTTAGGTGGCAGGACCTCGTAAGAAGAAAAAATCAATTTTTTGATTTTGGGCTCATAAAAAGCAGAAAAATCAGCGCCACCTGTTGACATTTTTGGTTAAAAGAGTTTGTTCTAAAAAAATAAGAAAACTTGAAAAAACAAAACCTCGAATAAAAATATTTTGCAAATAATGTGCAGTACCTCGTTAGTCTCTTTAAATTGAATGTGAAGCTAAGTGTCGTGCGGAAAGTTTTCGAGCTAGTGACTGTTTTGTCGAATTAATTTTACTTAAATATACAAAATAGTGTTAATTGGTGAGTATTTAAACTTAAATTAACAGTAAGATAAAAAGTTTTTAAGAATCTTTTTAAATAAACTTGCTACAGACAACTTTAATTGAGGCAAATACTTACGAGGTCCTTTCATTATTATTTAAAGAAATTTTTTAAGACTTACGAGGTACTTCATCGTAATAATGACATCGAGAGGAAAATTATTGCTGGAATTAGCCTTAAAAAAAACAACCAGTTCAATGCTAAACAACGGTAATTTGTTCATAATTTGGCTGACCATTGTAAAATAGTAAATAATTATTTGTTTACACCGTTAAAATAGCTGAAAATAAAACAGAAAACGAATTTGAGTTTGAAGAAAACTATTTAACAAATAAGGACGACTACATAGTATATTCTCCGGAAAAATCTTTACAAAGTGACATAGATTACACAGTTGTTCCTGTAGATTGTCCAGACAATTCGTCTCCAAATGAAGAATCGCAACAAAGCTTCATTGAGAACGACAACATGACAATCGAAGGATTTGAAGAAAATGAATTAACCGATCAATTTAATACTGAGAATTCCGAGGAGATAGGTATTAGGTAACCTGTTACTGTTTTTTTTTTTCAAAATACATTACATTACATTACACACTACTCAGCACATAAATGTACAGAGTAGAGAACACAGCACCTTGAGCGACTAGACTATATAAGGTGATAACAACACAAGACATTAATACAAGACAGAAGGACAGAAGAGAAAGAACAACAGAAAGAAAGAACACATGACAACAGCGCGCGGTAGGTTTCGAGACGGTCCCCCATCTGAGTACTAACCACGCTCACTGATGCTTGATTTCGGTGATCGATGGGAACCGATGCTTTATCAGTGACTAGGCCGTTGCCTTTTTCAAAATAATTAACGGTTAATTCTACTTTAGATATTGATGTTGATGAGCTATCCTTCTCTGAAGTAAATATTATGAAAAATAAAAAGAAGAAAAACCGAGAGCTCAGAATGAGAGGCAAAAAGTTTTTGGGGTACTCTAAGCCTAAAGATAAAAAAAAACATTTCATAACGTACAAAGACAGGCCCGAATTATTGGAGAGCGATGCAAATGTAAAGAACGACAGAAAGGACCACAAAACAAATGTTTCAAGATTTCGGATGATCAAAGGCAAACAATTTTTAAACGAATGTGGTCAAACCTAAACTGGGAGGAGAGAAAGGTTTTTGTCTGCGGATCAGTTACATTAATGCAGTTGCCTGGAATAGATTCCCGACGAAAAAATACATTTAAATATACTCTAAATGTTAATAATGAAATAATACAGGTATGTAAGAAAATGTATATTTCAACCACGGGTTTAAGAGAGTGGTCAATACAAAACTGGGTCAAACGAAGTGAAGGAGGAATCAAGGATACACCCTCCATTTCTGATTCGCCCTACACTAGAAAAAGTGATTTGCGTTTAAGCTTTTTACAAAAATTTCTTGATGATCTTAATAAACTCCCGTCCCATTATTGTCGAAAAGACACAAAAAAGCTTTATTTAGAACAAAATTTTCAGAACATAATGGATGTTTATAGGGCTTACGAAACCAAATGCAAGGAACTGAAAATTGATGCCCTCTCTCATTTTGTAATGAGAACACAAATTAAGCAGAAGAATATTGGACTGTACAGGCCCAAAAAAGACTGGTGTGTCTTATGTTTTAAACATAAGAGCGGTAATTTACCAGACCCCGAATATCTTGCGCACATAGATGTTAAAAACAGGGCGAGAGATGAAAAAGAAAAGGACAAAACTGATGCTGAACAAAATTTGTGTCATGTCTTGACAATGGATGTCCAGGCTGTAAAAATTTGCCCATGTATTAACGCAAGTGCCTTATATTACAGAACAAAATTATGCTGCCATAATTTCACCATCTTTGATTTAGCCAAAAAAGCTGCTACTTGTTATTGGTTTGACGAAACTGTTTCTGACGGGCAGGCTTCCACGTATGCGTCTTGTTTGGTAGATTACCTAGAGAAAAAGTTTTTGAAGATGGGAAGTAAAATTCCCATTATTATATATTCCGATGGTTGCACAGCTCAAAATAGAAATAGTATAATGAGTAATAGCCTTTTATATTTGACAGAAAAATATGGAACAGAAATTATTCAAAAATATGTAACTAAAGGGCATACGTAGATGGAGTGCGATAGTGTTCACAGCACAATTGAACGCAAAATAAAGAACAAAGATATCTACGTTCCAAATGATTTTTTTTTATTTAAATGAATAGCTTTTTTGAACCAATGTTACTATTAATAGTATTAGTTTATATTGTTAAAATTATTATTTTGTTTAATAAAAAAAATAATATTAATATGAATTCTATGAAACATTAATTGATTTTTATTTTTATCAAAGAAACAAAAAATTTCTTTTAAACACTGCAGGACCCCGTAAGAGATAAAAAAAAAGACAATACCTCGTATGTTACCGTAAAAGCTAAAAGGACAAATAATTTCGGGAAATAATACAATTAAACCACGAAGAAAGCCAAAACTGGATAATTGACTAATATTTTTATTTATTTTCAACTTAGTAACTCTTTAAAAACAGTTTTTTATCGATTCTGTAAAACACCCCAAAACTTCTTACGAGGTCCTGTCATATATCCATCGATTTATGCCTGTTGCATTTTGTACCAAGTTTCCCAAACTTGGGAAGTGCTGCCAGCAAATAGTAAAGTTTTAGCGATCACTTTACACAGACCAAAGAAAAGGTGATGATCAAAATTGACTATCAAAACAGTGACAATCAACTATCGCCTTACGCGATTCCACCCCTGTGTACACGCTGTCTACAAAACACAACTCAAAGGTCGCATTCAGAAAGCTAGTGGCTATGTAGTCAAGGGATTCTGATTGGCTCAATCAACTACAAAATTAGTTGAAATTTCCTCTCCGACGTAGTGTAAAATTTTCGGCTACAAAGTTAGTGCACACTGGTTTTGACGTTTCACAATCAGCTGCTCGGTAAGGACACAAGAATTCTAAATGAAATGAATCTTTCGGTATTTAAATACAAATATAAATCAATAATATTATGTCTTCTATTTTGTTTTATTGAATTTAAAAAGAAAAAAAAACTATTTAAAGTTCTGAAAACACAAATGTTTCTTATTTTATATACATATTTGTATTTGTCATTCATTAATATGACAGTGCCGGATTGACTAGCTTTGTAGTGCAATTTTACATTCACAAAGCTAGTTGAATTTTGACTACGTAGCCACTAGCTTTGTGAATGCGACCAAAGCTTCGTAATTTTTGCTTTTATTTGCTTGACCTTGACTTTTCCGACAGTTCTTCGCAATGTGACCAAAATTGTTGCAGATTCTGCACCTGGGACCTTTTCTTTAATGTTTTGATGGCATATGGCGATCACATGTGTGAAAAGCTGAGGAGACTTCGCTACCAGGTCGCACATCTTGCAGCAATTTTGTTTTAATAACGTCACCATTTCTTTTTGTATTGGAATTTTTCAAGGCCATGATCATAGGACGATAGTCGGCCGGCAAACCAGCGAGAAGCAAAGAGCCAACCCACTCCTCATTGATAGGAAAACCAATTCCATTTAGGGATTGAGCTGTAGTTATTATTTCCTTCACAAAAATGTCCATGGAGCCGCAATTAGCAAGGGATGTAGTAATCAGCTTACGCAAAAGTGCTACCCGACGTGTTAACCCACTATCCTCGTAGGCACTTGCTAGGTGTTGCCACAATTCCTTCGCCGTATTGGCCCCCTGAATATGGACGTAGCACAAGGGATCCATATCATTAGTGTTAATTTGCTTCTTGCTTTTCTGTCTTTTTCAGGATCCACAGCAGTTTTAGGACTTCCATTTTAATCCAGTTCATACGCAATTGTAGTTGTCCGTGATTTTCCACGTTGGGTAGTTCTCCCAACCTCGCAGTCTGTCAATGGAAATGCTACTACTCGCTTCCGATTTGAACATATTACCTGTTTTTTTTTTTAATTTAATTAAATAAAAAACGAACTTTAAATTTTATTTAAAACAAAAATGACAAATTAATCAAATTATTGAAACTTTTTCTCTTTTTTCGATATTCTGGGCCCATAACCTATAAGAAAATTGAAAAATTAAACACGTTGTTAACTCGATGAGTGACACAGATAGAGAGATTTATTATAAGTAGAAAAGTAAGTATTTAAATACATAACGATTTTGACATATAACCGAAGGGTTACATTTACATTAAACTTGATAGGGTAAACCAACATTTCCTCCTGTTTTCTTCACAAGACATTAAATACAATTTCAAGCGCTTATGTACAGATCCTGATAAACTTTCTAAATCTGCCTTTGCTTACAGCAAGTTCAAATATTTTGTCTTTTGAAAAATCCGATACCTTTGGTGAGATAACCCTATCGAAAATAAAGGTTCATAATTTTTTATAAATTGTTTAAATGGGGCAGAGAAAGTTTTGAAGAAGAGACACAGCCAGGACGATCATTAACATAACACCTCAACAATATCAAAGAATTGGTGCTCCAAAATCGTCAATTGAAATTTTGAGACCTTCTTGACCTTTGCCTTTGAAGCAAACTTAGTCGGATTTCGTTAAGTTGATACTCCATTTAAAGTTTAATTTCTACATATGCCTAATGTGGTACTCTACACTTCTGGCTACAATTTCGTACAGGAGCGAATCTTCCGCATAAGGAAAATTCATAGTGTTGTTTTCAGATGAGGTTGAATCGAAGTAAGGATCTTGTAGCACTTGTTAACTTCATACGTAGCTCAAACTATAATATATAGGATCATTTAGACCTTCGGAAAAATTATATTACTTGACCCATGATTACATCATACTAAAATACTGACTAAAAGAATCAAATTATTAAAGAAAACTTCATTATTAGGATTATGTTCAGATTCTATTACCACGTAATAAATAGTAAAAATAAATTAAAAAAATATATTTAACATTAAAACAGTTGTTAAAGCCATAAAAATAGCTTTGTTAAGTAAGTTGTTCTTGAAACGATGTCAACGTTTGATGTTCTTTAGCTGTTAAAGCATGTCCTTCCAATCTTCTTGTCTGAGTTAAACTATGAAAATACAAACAAATTTAATACCCAAAACATAAGATTTCAACGTTTTCTTTAAAAAATTACATTAGACTCGAATCCTTTTGATAGATGTCCGTTAGAAGAATGTTCATATTCGAAAGTAATTCCATTCTATTAGGTTGAATATTGAATTCTCCAGCTTTTATTGATCTCTCAATCATATCGACCATTGTTAGAACAATATGAATTTTCATTATACGATCTGTACCATCTTTGATTTTTTCTTCAACATAATTCTTATGAGCTCCTAATGCTTTCTAGATAAAATAAACAAAATAAAGAGTGAGTCATTTGAGTGATATATGTAAATTTAAAATCTTACAAACCCGAAATTTATGAAGAGGTACCTGACGTTGGTACAAGTTAAATATAGCCACAGGAATAATGTAGGCAAACAACGATGGCTTTTGAAATCTCTCCGAGTTATATTCCAAGAGAATGTCCATCAACTCAGTAAGCTCAGTTTCAAACTTTTGTACCTTTTTTTGTATGGAAATTAACCATCCGAAAAATATCAATTTCAAGACCCAATACTTACCATTCCAAAATGAATGGCAATCTTCCATGTAATGGCTACTGGAATATCAACAAATTTATGCATCGAATTGAAGCTTTTCAGGATGTTCCCTTGTAATTCCATCTGACGGAGTCTATTATCATTATTTGATTTAGGTGCTTCGAAAACATGAAGATTTACAGAATTCACTAAAATATGATAGACATGTCGTTCCAATTCGAATTTAAAATTGATGTAAAGATCACAAAGAACTCCAATTGCCTGAATTGTAAAGATCATCGACATACATATATAAAATTATCTGAATTAAGAGACTTTTGAATAAATTCTTACAGCTTCTATAAAAACAATTGTTTCATTTGAATGGTTTGAATTCTCCAAACGTTTTAGAAGATATTTCATAAATGGGTATATTTGATGTAGTAGTACAGCATTTTCAATTTTAGCATCGTCAGTAGTCATTTGTATACTTATCACGGAGAGGATACGAATACAAACAGCAGAATAAATTCCTAATGCAAATGGTTCTTGAAAATTCAATACAATATATTTTTTAATTAGTTGTTTTATTTTTTAATTAATACAAAATATAATATTTACCTAAGAAGCAATTAAAATTAGTAGACAGTTCTTGGAATGTATTTGATTCGTATAGATGCGGCTGCAAGGATCTCAAAAGTTCAAATAATTTTTCTTCATTTATAGCTGACGGAATATTCGATGCGTTTAAAAGCATAACTAAAGTGTTCTGGAACTTCACGATTTGGGTCGACGTTAGCTAGAAAATATACATTTTTATTAAATAAGTAATAAATTATTTTGTTTATAACTCTATTCAAGGGAATTAAAACTATAGAACTGGATGGCCATAAATTACCGCGCAAAATGTTCTTCTGCGAAAAGTTATTTGAATTTCAGAAGTGTTAAAAATCCAATTGAAGTGATATCAATAAACATATGTATGATGTCTTAAAATTATAAATACAATTTATTATGGTCTAAGGACTTACAATTCTTATACATTTCTGTATGCGAGTAATATTAGGGATTTAGAAGACCTACAATTTGTATGCTTAATTCGAACCTAAACGGCTTATTATAGAAAGCCGCGGGGGATTTCCTTATTCCTCGTAAGAGGAATGGGTCACTACGTAGTGAAATCATTCTGATTGGCTACTTCCAACTACGAAATGAGTTAAAATTTCCCCTCCGACGTAGTACAAAAATTTCGGCTACAAAGTTAGTGGAGAATGATTTTGAAGTTTCACAATCAGCTGTTCGATTAAGACACAAGAATTCAAAATGAAATAAATCGTTTAATATTAACTTCCCATAGGAAATTATTGTAATGGGTCCGATTTGTCAAATTGAAAATTTTGACATTTCTCGACGTTTCAAGGTCCGTAGAGTCGAAATAAAAGATTTTTAGAAAGATGTCTGTGCGTGCGTGTGTACGTACGTGCGTACGTCCGTACGTTCGCGACGTTTTTTGTCCATAGCTCAAGTACCAGAAGAGGTATCAACTTCAAATAAATTTTGTTATACAGATAATAAGGCAGAAAGATGCAGAAAGGGCTCTCAAGAAAATTGCGTGGGTGGTTTTTTTACCATAGCAGTTTAAAAAAAAGGTGAAAATTTTGGTTAACCCTTAATATCTTACGAACCAAAAATGCTAGAGACTTGAATTAATTTTATATAATATATTGTAACGTGATACCAAACAAGTATATTTTTTGAAAAAAATCCAGTTAACAGTTTTTTTATAAATCAAAAAAACTGAAAAAAAAATTTGTCACCTCGAAAATTTTACGAATACAAAATGATTTTATCTCCAAAAAATTTTTGTGCAACGAAGAATAATGTTTTTGACATCTGGTAAAATTTTCAGAAAAATCGAATTGATAGTTTTTTTATAAAAAATAAAAACCTAAAAAAAACATTACTCAAAGTTGGTAAAAATTGAATTTCGACTCAAATATCTTTTCAAAACTTTGAGATATTGGCTTAAAACTACTTTTATCTTTCAAAAAATATTGTTGTCAATATTCAGTAAAATTTTGAAAAAAATCGAATTGATAGTTTTCTTACAAAAAATAAAATCTTAAAAGAAAATTTAACAAAAGTTGGTAAAAATTGATTTTCGACTCAAATACCTTTTTAAAAATTTGAGATATTGGGTTTTAACTACTTTTATCTTTTGAAAAATAATGTTGTCAATATGCAGTAAAATTTTGAGAAAAATCGAATTGACAGTTTTTTTTACAAAAAATAAAAACTTAAAAGAAAATTTAACAAAAAATGGTAAAAATTGATTTTCGACGCAAATATCTTTTCAAAACTTTGAGATATTGGCTTTTATCTTTTAAAAAAAATTGTTTTCAACATTCAGTAAAATTTTGATAAAAATCTAATTGACGGTTTTTTTAACAAAAAAAAAAACATAACAAAAAACCAATACTAAAACTTGGTAAAAATTTACTTTCGACTCAAATAGCTTTTCAAAAATTAAAAATATTGTCTTCAAACTTTTTTTATTTCACAGAAAATATTGTTTTCGATATTCAGTGGTTTTTTATAAAAATCCAACAGTCCATTTTTTCATAAAAAAATAAAATCTACAAGAAATAGTCCTACGCAAATTTGGTAAAAATTGATGTTCGGTTCTTGATATCTCTCAAATTAATTTAATTCATCTAATTAGTAAAAATTTAAGAAATGCTACTAAAATTGGTAAAAATTTGTTTTTCACTAAAAATCTATTTAACAAAACTAGATTTTCAAACTAAACTATTTCTTTATATGAAAAATATTGTTGGTAATTTTAAAATTTTTAAGAATAATTCAACTGACAACTTTTTTAACCCAACACGAAAACCTACAAACTTTGAAGCAAGACAAATCGACAGACGGGATGGGAAGTTTTCAGTGTGGGTCGCATCCCAGCCTCTTTTATTTAATTTACAAATACATACACTCGTAAATCACTCGAATTTTGTCTTAAATTTGAAAGCACAAAAGATTATTTAAAGTTATCAAATCAAAAATGATTCTTATTTTATATATTTGCATTTGTTAAGCTAAGTGTACACGATTGCCAGATCTGCAAATATTGCCAGAACTGTCACTGACAAATTTGTCTCGAATGGCTGACAATCGTGTACACACCAAATTAATTTGCAGGTTTGGCTCCTAATTTGCAGACAAATATCTGCCAATTAATTTGTAGATATCTGGCAATCGTGTACACGCAAGCTGACAACCGTCTACACACCAAATTGATTTGCAGAAAAATTTGTTCATCAATTATTATATTAATTTGCAGATGTGACAATCGTGTGTACACAAAATTCATTGGGAGATGACCAAATTTTTTTCATTTTCTGACGTTTCTGCAAACGTCTGACAATGAATAAATTTGCAAATGCCGTTTGAGGAACATTTGCAAATTTATTCATTGGCAGACAAATTTTCTGACTGATGCGATGTGTGACAATGAGCTGAAAATAAATTTGCAGGTCCAAAATTTGATTTGGTGTGTACACGGTTGGCAAAAAATCTACAAATGTTTGCAAATCTATTGCTAGCTATTTGGCCAAATTAGTGTGTCGACATTGTCAGACAAATATTTGGCAACAGATTTGCAGATGTTTGTAGATATCTGCAAACCGTGTACACACAAATTAAAATTTTCAGCTCATTGTCAGCTCATTTTCACACATTGTCAGACGTTTGCAGATCTGACAATGATTGTCAGACCTGGCAATCGTGTACACTAAGCTTTAGTAATATGACAGTTCCGGATTGACTAGCTTTGTAGTGAAATTTTGCATTCACAAAGTTAGTTAAATTTTGACTACGTAGTCACTAGATTCATGATTGTGCCCAATGCCTCAATATTGGTATTTCTATAAATACAAAAATCCAAAAAATGTACTCGAATTCAGAAAGTCAAATTTTGCAAGCCTTGTCTGGCGGATTTTTCTGGAGGTCGAACGCCCCCAAAAGTGGTAAATATATAATTTTTTAAAGCGTTGTTGTAACCAAAAGTGTGATAAGCTCAGAAAAAATCCTCTGACTGCGTTTATTATTTTGGGCTTCATGAGTAGCAACAAGACTAATGCTAACCCATTCTCCAAGTCAGATATGAAGGCTTATCCATGTTAGAACAGTACAGAGGATGACATATCCGAATTAATAGCCTTGAAAGTTGCCCGTTAAAAAAGATTCCATTCCTAGTCATGATTGCAGAAATTGTTAGATAACTAGGATTTTGGCAGTCTCCTGGTAGATTGTTCATGTTCATCTTTGTGATAGGGTAGGAAATATGCATATAAAGTGAGAAGTTGCTAGCGGACTTGAATTTTTGTCTTGTATAGACTAAATTCAAACTTAAACGTAACAGTGGAAAAGTATCTAAAAACACAGCCCCTTGTTACTTCAAAGCAGTTAATTACTTTCACGCTTATTCTGAGATTCGAATGAATAGCTCATTCGATAGAATAGATCTATTCATTCGAATGAACTTCATGTATTTTCACATTCGAACAAAAGATATTCATTGTAGAATTTATTCACAAAATCAACTTAAATGAATGTTATTCTGAAATCAGCTGCTTGTAATTTACTGACATTTCTGACTTCTTTTGCAGACTTTTTAATTTTTTGTTTAAATGTTCGGAAAATTGATTCTACATATTCCAAAAGCATAAGGCGAAGTAATGTTTTGCTGAAAGTCGGGATGATTTATTTATTTTCAAATGCATTAACAAAAACATGAATTTATTTTTTTTTGGAACATGCAAAAGAATAAAATTAACTATAAAATATTTGTTTAGTGAAATACTAGAGTTTAATTTGACTATTCGAGTCATTTTTATTGAATTTTAATGTTTAATCAAAGATTTTCAATTATTAATGGGCAGGTTCAGGCAACATAAGGGACTTCATTTGCAGTCAACTTCATTCTTTGAACGTACATTTTGACCAAGGCAACTAGTTAGTTTTTCAAGTGTCATGAATTTCAAATTCAGAAACTTATTTCACAAACCTTTACTTTAAGATCACAATACACAAATTACCAAAAACATTATTGTCTACAAAACACTACTCAGGCAAGCTACAAGTCCATCACGATTTGTATTTTAAGGAAATATTACTTATTTCTTTTACAAATTGACAACGAACCCTTTTACAGAAAGCATTGAGTGAAGTTGTGCAGAAAATAAATGAACCATAGAGTAATAAAGTTCAGCTTTCACTTGAATAAAAAAAAAACATTATCAATTGTCATTTTGACAGAAATAGACCTGACTTGATAGTTAGGGAGATTTTTCTTGACTAACTTTTCAGTCAACTTTCCATTAAAGTTCCCTTAATTGGAAGGTCATTATTTGGTAACTGGCCAATCAGATAATAGAGACTTCCCTAACTTTTAAGTCCCTTACGTCGGCTGAACCTGCCCAATGGTTCCACTATTTATTTCACAGACATCTGGTCACACCTGTTAATTTTCAAAACAAAAGAAAACCAATTTGAATTTGTTTGTTTCAATAAAAGTAATATTTTAGAAGCAAAATGGCAATTGTTTTATTTATGAGCAGTGAAAATGGTGAGGAACAGATTAACAGAAGAAGGATAAGGGATTTTTCGGCGGCATTTTTCCAACAACAAATCCACACAGTCTTTGTTTTCGGTAGCAGTCGCCGTAGTATGTATCAGTCTTTTAGTTTGCGTTTGCCCGGTCTATTCCATCGCACTTCTTGGATGGCGGTAATATCTGCCTTGCAGCAGTTTAGGGCTTCCGCTAATTGTTCGGCTGCACGTGGTCTGTTAAGGGACCTAACATTCCACGTAGAGATCCGAAGTTCGTTGTCCTTATTTCATTTGCTTGGGTTGTGAACAGTGAATCCGTCCGTATCCGAGGCTTGTTGCTGCTTCGCAACTAGAAGATTTTTACGTGGTCAGGAAGTCACCCCGACGGCACAACCACCAACCTCCAACCTGGAGGGTCAGATCTTTAGTATAACTCCAAGGACGGGGAGCCGGATAAACCGCTCCTTATAGGCCTGTGCTCCGAATAAGTCGTAGAAGCCCTATAAGGTGTTCACTAAGTAGTTCAACCTTACTGGAACTGTAGACGCCACCGTTGATTCCATCTCGAGAATTCGTTCGCTGTCTTTTGGATAAGGAGAGGTACCTTAGTGGAAACACCTCTCCCCCCCTCTCTCGCGTTTGCTGCACCCAACAACTTTCCACTGGGGTTAGAGGTTGAGGTACTAGGCGCCCGATGTTCACCGCGGGGAGGTGAGAGTAGGAGTTGATAGACAGAGGTGGGTTTTGAGAAAAACCTGTAGACGCTTGTGTCCTCTTGAATGCACATGTCTACCATTTGAACATCTCATCAAGATGTGAACGCCTATAATAAACGACGTTTGTTTCGAATGATTAGAAAGTCAAAGTTTGCTTTATTTTCGAATTGTTAGAAAGTGAAAATACGTATCATACGAATTGGAATAACTGGAACTAAGGAGAATGGGCAGGTTCAGACAACATAAGGGGCTTCATTTGCGGTTAACTTCATTCTTTGAACGTAAATTTTGACCAAGGCAACTAGTTATTTTTTCAAGTGTCATGACTCATGAATTTAAAATTCAGAACTATACTTCACAAACCTCTACTTCAAGTTCATAGTACAAAAACTACCAAAATCATTATTGTCTACAGAACACTCCTCAGACAAGCTACAAGTCCATCACGATTTGTATTTTGTATTGTAAAGAAATATTACTTATTTCTTTTCCAAATTTACAAGGAAGCTTTTTACAGAAAGCATTAAATGAAGTTGTGCAGAAAATAAATAAATCATAGAGTAATAAAGTTCAGCTTTTAATTGAATGAAAAAACATGATCAATTGTCATTTTGACATAAGTTGATTTGACTTGATAGTTAGGGAGATTTTTCTTGACTAACTTTCCAGTCAACTTTCCAATGAAGTTGCCTTAATTGGAAGGCAATTTTTTGGCAGCTGGCCAATCAGATGCTAGAAACTTGCCTTACTTTCAAGTCCCTTATGTCGGCTGAACCTGCCCAATAAAAGTAATATTTTAGCAGCAAAATGGCAATTGTTTTATTTATGAGCAATGAAAATTGTGAGGAACAGATTAACAGAAGAAGGATAAGGGATTTTTCGACGGCATTTTACCAAAAGCGATTAACATCAGTTCGATTTGTTAAAAAACTCCTTGCGATTTCTTGGTTTTTTTCCATTAATTTTATAGGAACTTCATTTTGTTCTCTAATTTGGGTGTGACTGCGACCTTAAATAAAAACATCAACAGATTTTCATAAAAATATATTCCATTTTCTTTATTTTTCGCAAAAAAAAAAACAGAACTTCCATGTTTTTCTTTTAATTCTCTCATCAAGATATGAACGCCTAATAAACGACGTTTGTTTCGAATGATTAGAAAGTCAAAGGTCGCATGCACAAAGCTAGTCAAAATTCAACTAGCTTTGTGAATGCAAAACTACACTACAAAGGTAGTCAATTTGGAACTGTGATATTATTGACAAATGCAAATATATAAAATAAGAAACATTTTTGATTTGATAACTTTAACTTATCTTTTGTGTTTTTAAATTCAATAAAAGCAAATTTAAGACACAATTTGAATGATTTATATTTGTATTTAAATATTGAACGATTTATTTCATTTTGAATTCGTGTTACTTCACCGAGCGATTGTGAAACGTCAAAATCATCTCCACTAACTTTGTAGCCGAAATTTTTGCACTACGTCGGATGGGAAATTTCAACTACTTTTGTAGTTAGATTTAGCCAATCAGAATCCCTTGACTACGTAGCGACTAGCTTTGTGAATGCGACCAAAGTTTGCTTTCTTTTCGAATTGAAATGAACTTTCGAATTGTTAGAAAGTGAAAATACGAGTACGTATCATACGAATTGGAATCTTTGTTATACAACTGAATAGTATTATTATGAACGAGAAAATTTTGTTACGAAAGTCGGACTATGAGGGCGGTGTGTGTACGGAAATTTGGTGTGGAATCTAAAAGCGACTGGAAAATAAAATTTTTAAAGCAAGAGTGGGAATGAAAGGAGTATATTATTTTGTCCTCATAAGTATTAAGATGTGTGAGGGAGTCAGTTGCATCAGCTGTTTATTTAAAAAAAATGAGAAAATGTGAAAGCAAAAACACAAAAACAGTTCGTTGCCATAGTTACCTTGGATTTTTTTGTGCCTCTGTCTACCTATCAATGTAAAGGAGCTATGCATATACATATCGTTATAGCTATGAATTGTATGCTTTCAGCAGTAGGTATTTTGCTTGAAGAAAATTATATTCATTTGATTTTAGATTTTCAGTTTTTGAGAAATTTGAAAATTTAAATGCAACGTTTGCAAATTTCATTCTCTGTAGGATTCATTGTTGCCATATTTTGAATATGGGGTATAGAAGTATGTGTATACATAGATTTTTTAATGTTTATATTTCTACAATGTAGGTATATGTAGGTAGATGGTGGATATGTAAGTACCTAGTATCTAAGGAGATTGGCATGTTGTGCTAGGCGGTGGAATAACTTTTTTTAAATACTGGTTCTAAACAATGAAGCCAAAAATAATAAAATAAATAAATGAAACTTTATTTATTTATTAACTTCCCATAGGAAGTTATTGTAATGGGTCCGATTTGTCGAATTGAAAATTTTGACATTTCTCGACGTCGAGAGTCGAAATAAAAGATTTTAGAAAGATGTCTGTGCGTGCGTATGTACGTACGTTTGTACGTCCGTACGTTCGCGACGTTTTTTTTGTAGTCCATTGCTCAAAAACCAGTAGATATCGACTTCAAATAAATTTTCTTATAAAGGTAATAAAGCAGAAAGATGCAGAAAGGACTCTCAAAAAAATTGAGTGGGTGGTTTTTTTTACCATAGCAATTTAAAAAACAGTGGAAATGTTGGTTAACCCTCAATATCACACGAACCATTGACGCTAGAGACTTGAATTAAATTTTATATTATATATTGACACGTGATACAAAATTTGAGATTGTGGCTTCCAACTAATTTTATAAAAAATATTGTTTTCAACATTCGAACAAATTTTGAGAAAGATCGAATTGACAGTTTTCTTACAAAAAATGAAAACCTAATTTAATTTCATTCATCAAAATTAATTTCATTCATCAAAAAACGCTACAATTTGCATTCGAAAGAAATAGGACAGGGCTGCCACTTTTGAACGTAAGAACTATGTTAACAACTTCATATGGATATAGATAAATGCATTTTAAAAATAAAATAAATTAATACTGTAATTTGTACCTACATAATTGCGTATTTACTATGCTTAAGAAATAGAAAACATTAATCTACATTTGTTCGTTATATTTCTAAAAATATCCAACATTGTAAAGGTGATATAATATCTATCTACCTATATTTATCCTTATAAAAAACAAACAATAAATATCTGACCATTATGAGCATTATATTAATTTTCTTATTCATTTCATTCATTGAATTTCTAATTGAATTTCTCATTCATTCTTATTCATAGGTACTTGAATTTAAAAAAAGAAGTACCTACCTAAAGTTTCAAATTGGGAACCGGAAACATTTTGTACTCATTCAATCCTTTTTTTGCCTTGTTGATATTTTTCAATATTCCTCAATACCTACCAAGCAAAAAAAACACATTATACATATTTGTATAGAATATGCATTGAAAAATAATAACAAAAATGTCTTTTCAGTGAGTCCCTCCAACTATCGCTAAATTTGTATACATTCTTCTCTATCTTCTTTTCTTCAATTATCTGGAAAATTATTATTTAATTTTGCAATTCTCGCTCATTCTCCCCTCATCCCAATACATTCCACACGTCAAACACGTGGAACTAACGTTTGGGAAGTCGGCAAGTAGTTTTATTGCCGACGTTTCACCTTCATGATAGTACTATTCAATATATAACAAAGATTGGAATAACTTTCGAACTAAAGAAAATACCAAAATAAGGGTGAATACATCGGTGATAAAACTGAGAACTTCAAATCCCAGCTCCAAGTTTTGAAACTACAAAGTAGACTGCAGTTTGAAACCATGCCATCGCGGATGTCGAAGCGCTTGGACTGGAAGAAAAAAACCACAGTATCTAAGTCAAAGGCCTTCTAAATGAATCAAGAGTTTGATATATCAAATTAAAAGACCCAACAAATTTATTTGCTTACCTGATCTAAATTAGGCAATACTTCTTGATATTTTGAATACACTTCATCTGCAAATTCTTCCATTTCTTCGTGCATATCAAAATAATACATCAACTGGAACATGTTGTGCGATGTATTGTGAATAATTGAGTAATCTTCGCCATTTTTCTTTAAGTAACGCCGGGCATATTTAACATATCTGTCTGCAGCCTAATAAGCAAATTTTTGTCAAACTAAATTATTATGTTTTTAAATAGTTTTTTTGCAACGCTGAAAAAAAAGAGTTTTTATATAAACTTGATTCAGGGGTGGTTGTGAACAAATTTTCCATAATTTTTCTTGTCTTTAAAAATTGATAAAATGGGGAGTTAAATTATTATTAAACCAAATTTGAAGCAATAAGGAACAATGATAAAAAGGTGGTGTTTTCAATTTTTTAAGATGGGAAACCTTCCGAAGTAAAATATATTCACGGCAACCCTTAAAGTTTGGTATCGAAAAATGAATTAAGGTTCAATTTGTTTATAGTTTGTTAAGTTTTCAACAGAACTTTCAGAAGTTCTGGTTCAGTAGCGCATGTTTAACGTCTTACCCACTCTAAGCAAACAATACCTTAGTATGGTACTTACAATTGGAAATTCCTTGATTGTAAATTTAGCCTTTTCAAAATCTGTTATGGAGTAGACGTGTGACAGAATTCCTCTTATCTGCCATTTGTCCTTAAGCAGCATCAAAAGTGAAGGCAGTTTCAAAAGAAACTTACTCAAACGTGCGGGATACTGATCTAAAAAAAAATGTAAGACAACAAATCAAAAACACTCCATTACCAAGACCGGAATCTTTCGTACGTTTCACTCTCCAAAACCCGTTTGTTTACATTGTTGTATTTGTAATTTTGACAATTAGTCCATGAATAGATGTGAGCAAAACAAAAAAAAAACGATGCCGCGGGCTAGCGGCATTTTGCACAGCGAAAACAAAATGGGGTCGTTAATAAGTTTTTTTCAGGTTTTTCTTTTTACTTTTTTTCGATGAAGAAGTCAGTTTTAACCTTTAATTTTGCAGTAATTTTTTTGATAACGAACCAATGTACATTTTTGTCTTCAAAAAAGCATGTTCACCATCAGTTTATTATAATTAATTCACTAATTTACAAAAAGCACTACGAAATTCTTCAAATTTCATAATTAACCTCGGATTTTTGTATGAAAGATGCGTTCGAAGAACCATCAAGTTAAGGGTGCAATTTTTGTATTGAATTCTAATAAATTTTCGTTAATGAACGGCCCAAATATTTTTTTTGCAAGTAATTAAAATCTGTATCAATTTAATTAATCCAAATGTATTTATAGTTTGTTTTTAATGATTTAAGCTTGCAACTATTTTTGAATTCCATTTTAATTAATAAATATTATATTTAAAAAAAACAGTTATAATCGAAAAATACCTTATAACATTCTTGATTGATGGAAGCATATGCACATGTATTTGCTATAAAAAAAAACTATGCATCAAAGGAACACTAATGTTTTAAAAAAGTAATCAAAACGATTATAGCGAACCTGTTGAATAAATGCAGAGCAAATAAAAAACAAATTTTGACATATATCACAAAATGAAAATGTCTTAAAATCGTTCTGAATTCATGCACAACTCATTCAATAGATTAAGTAATCGACATTAATGTTTATTGTTGACGCACAGAAGTTTTTTTTTAGTGAATTCCCACAGTTTAACGAAAAATATAATTGTCATTCATTCCTTAAAAATGTTCAGTTAACAAACTTCGAATTTACTTATTATTGTTTGAAGGGTATGTTTAGTAAAAGTGTTGCTAATAATGAAAAAATTAATGAGTTTTACGTACATGTTTTTGTTTTTGTTAATATAATAAATACTTCCATAGATTACATTTTATAAATGCAGAACATAGAAGAAAATATACACAAACAATAGTTTTCAGATATAAAGCAGAGGTTAATGTAGAAAAATATTTTTGAGAAAGCCAATAATATTTTAGGTATGTTCAATGTTCATTAAAAAAATGTCCGCTTCAGCTAACCTTCATCAACTTTTTTCAACTTTTTAGAAACAAAATTAGCATTAATAGCAGCATTTAGTTGGTATTGTGGGTAACCATATTGCCTATTTCTATTTCTTAAAGATGCTTTACACAAAGCAACTTATTTTTAAAACATGGTTCCCTCAAATTTTTATTCCAAAATCTAACTACAAACAAAATTCTAACTCTAACAAAGTCCCTCAAAAAGAAATTTTCAGGAATATTTCTGCAACAAACAAAACTAAAATTTGTTCTTGCAATTATCGAACTGCTTAAATGATGAAAATACTAATCTAATTGAGGAATCTGAACTAGCTAAAGTTGGCAATGGAACTTCACAAGTATGCTTCTCGTAGCATTTTCTGTACAAACAAATACGGAGGCACCCGCCTATTGTTTCCACCTGAACTTCTAACGTCGCCAAAAAATGCTCTAAGCAAATTACAGCTGAAAAAATTGCCTGTTTTGTTATTTTACAAAGTATTAAGTTACACTTTTGTCCATTTGCAATAATTTTACTTAACCAGTTGCAGCGCATGTTGCGTTCGCAAATAATTTAAGTAAACAAAATAAATAATAATAAACTAATAAATCATTAAATAATATGTATTTGGTCAATTTTATTTTATTTAATATACATTTACAACATTTATTTGGATTGAAATTAAAAAGCTATACAAATCTTCCAATTTAAGACCATGTCAGCACTTCAGATTCTGTTGGTTAGGATTGTTTAGTTTTTAAACGAGGCCATGAAACATTCAAAATAAAGCATTTAGATGGGGCTGATTACTATAATGAAGCATTTTGATGGGCCTGAGGACTAAATGTGAGAATGTGTTTGGTTTTTTGCATCATTTCACGCACACTTTCTCACATTTAGTCCTCAGTAGCTTGTAGGCAAACCGAAATGTCAGTCTGAGATTCCGGTCTTGGTAATGGAGTATTTTTGCAACAAATAAATCAACAACAGCAATAGAAAAGAAACTATCCAGGTCAACGGATTTGTCACAGGTCAAGATCTTTAGATATTCTAGCAGCTGAGTAACAGGAGCCATGTCACTGTCTGCCAATATTTTGGGTTTGCAAGAAAGGTTACAATGGGCAGGTTCAGCCGACATAAGGGACTTGAAAATAAGGCAAGCTTTTAGCATCTGATTGGCCAGCTGCCAAAAAATTGCCTTCCAATTAAGGCAACTTCATTGGAAAGTTGACTGGAAAGTTAGTCAAGAAAAATCTCCCTAACTATCAAGTCAAGTCAACTTATGTCAAAATGACAATTGATCATGTTTTTTAATTCAACTAAAAGCTGAACTTTATTACTCAATGATTTATTTATTTTCTGTACAACTTCATTTAATGCTTTCTGTAAAAAGGTTCCTTTTAAATTTGGAAAAGAAATAAGTAATATTTCTTTAAAATACAAAATAAAAAATCGTGATGGACTTGCAGCTTGCCTGAGGAGTGTTTTGTAGAAAATAATGATTTTGGTAGTTTTTGTACTATTAACTTGAAGTAGAGGTTCGTGAAGTAAAGTTCTGAATTTAAAATTCATGACACTTGAAAAACTAACTAGTTGCCTTGGTCAAAATGTACGTTCAAAGAATGAAGTTGACTGCAAATGAAGTCCCTTATGTCGCCTGAACCTGCCCATTCTCAAAGGGTTAAAAATAAATAAATAGAAATAACTTACCATTAGTATCACACTCATCATAAAGTCTTTTATAAACTTTCAAAGTAACTTGTGCTGCAACACTTAGTATCTTCACATTCCAATCAATTTTTTGTAAAACTTTTAAATATGCATCCAATTCTGTTATATAAGGAAATTCATCCCAAAGTGATTCAATAAAACAATCCAATATTTCTGTTCCATTCTTAAAAAATAATAGAAAAATTATAATAAACAATTCAAATTAAAATTTAAACTTACAGATTTCATCATTAAAAATTCCAAAATATCTCTGAATATTAATTTATTTGTAAATTTACTTTTACGCATAAATTTTAAATAGAAATTAACAGCTTGGACACGAGTTTTGTTGCTTTCTTTCAGAGCATTGCTTAAAATGATGTGGACTTGATCTCTTGAAAAACATTCTAAGAGAGGAAGATGACTGCAATGAGAAACAATATAAGGCTTTAGATTCAAGTCTATTAAAAATGTTCAAACTCAAATTGCCAAGGTTTCTAGGTTTCTCATTGTTGAATACAAATTATAGGGCCATCAAAATGTATAATCTTCTAGGCTTTTATTTTTAATAGCAAATCAAAAAGCGAACGTTAAGAAGATATATAAGATACGGAATTTTTAGAAAGTTGAACTAAGATGTTTTTTTTTATTTTATCAAAATCTTAAAACTATCTTAAGGCTAGACAAAAATTCTTAAAAAAACTAGCGTAAATTTCAAAAACTTACTTTGGTCCGACATTATTATCAAAACTAATTCACAAACTCTCACTGAACCCTCAGACATTGCCAACCACTTTGCAAACTATTGGGGAAAGCAATCGCATGATAATAACTTCTCCGTGGAATTCTTACAAGCTAAGCAAACCTCATTAGGCGTGTACCATCAACTGAGCGCTCAGTGAGCGCTCAATGTCAGATTGACGGAGGCAGAATCGTTTTGTGGGACAAGAATCTCCGTACAAACATAAGCTGTCAAAAACATATGTTGTCAATTGTAGTTTTTGATGTGAATTTATTATTTTTTTCTATTGATAATTCTTTGTTACTTTTGGAAAAAAAAACTATTAAAATGGATAACAAACAAGAACAAGTTTTGCGTCAAATTTTAAGTAGTTCATCAGATAAAATAAGAAATAAAAAAAGGAATGAGGAGCATGAAAAGAATAATTTAAATTACGCGCCATACCAGACAAATGACAACTGAACAGCTGTTTTGGGTGAGCAAGCAAATTGAGAAATGAATCCATGAATTTTTTGTCTCAGAAATCTCCACAAAAAATCTCAGTGCTCAGCTGAGATTTTTTGTCTCACTTAAAAAATAGTTGAGCGCTCGGAGCAAATATATCTATCTCCAACGGGCATGTCAACATCAGCAAATCTGATTGATTGCAAATCTGACAAATTTAATCGAACTGGAAAATTGCCTTCACCTAGTCAAGGGTAAAACACCGGGTTTCTGCATGTCCTCCATGGCTCCTGACACGAAACTCAATCATCACTGAACTCAACAAACTACCGAAAAATTCTACAAGCAACGAAATCTACAGAGCTGCTTTTATAGATTTAACCACCAAATACAGGTACGCAAACTGGAACTTCATTTACACTGATGGCACCAAAAACCAGCATGGTACTGCTTTCGCGGTATTTGATGGATCTGAGCGAATTCTACAAAAAAGTATACTGCCAGAATTCTCATCTGTATTGTCTGCCGAAGCCCTTGCAATCCTTTTAGCGACAAAATTAAGCAACAATCAGAAAACAATTATATGTACTGATAGTCTCTCTACCCTTAACGCTGTACAAAACATAAACAACGACTCACCAACCATACGATACATACTTACTTACTTACTTAAGGTGGCGCTACAGTCCTGTGTGAACTAGGGCCTCACCCAACAAACTTCTCCATCTAGCTCGGTCCCTAGCTAGATGTCTCCAGTTTCGCGCTCCGAGTTGGGTGAGGTCACCTTCCACTTGTGCGCGCCACCTGATTCGCGGTCTTCCTCTACTGCGCTGTCCTGTGGGTGTGGATTCGAAGACTTTCCGGGCCGGAGCATTGGTTTCCATGCGCTTTACGTAACCTAGCCATCTTAGTCGTTGGACTTTTACCCTTCTGGCTAAGTCTACGTCGCTGTACAGCCCGTACAGCTCGTCGTTCCATCTTCTCCACCACTCCCCTTCGATGCATACGGGACTTTAGATCACATGAGGAACTTTTCTCTCGAAACGACCCAAGGTGCTTTCATCCGCTTTTGTCAAAGTCCATGCTTCTGCACCGTATAACAGGACGGGGATGATAAGGGTCTTATATAGCGACACTTTGGTCCTTCGAGAGAGAATTTTTCCACTCAATTGCTTTCTTAACCCAAAGAAACAGCGGTTAGCAAGAGTTATTCTTCGTTGGATCTCAGCGCTGGTGTTGTTTTCTGCGTTTACAGCGGAGCCTAGGTAGACGAAGTCCTTGACTACCTCAAAGTTACGTCTGTCGATGGTGACGTTTTGACCAAGACGTCGGTGTTGTAGGTCCTTTCTTGATGACAGCATGTACTTTGTTTTGCCCTCATTAACCGTTAAACCCATTTTTGCCGCCTCTGCCTCAATACTCACAAAAGCCCCATTGACATCACGCTGAGTTCTTCCGATTATGTCAATGTCATCAGCATATGCTAGTAATTGGCTGCGTTCAATCTCGTGTTGGATAGGGTATCTTGGATAGGTGGATTTTTAGATACCTTGTTGAACGAGTTGGATAGCTGTATTGAGATAGCTGTCAAAAAATAAAACAACTTTCAGCTGTTCACAAAAAGCAGTGAAAGATTTAGGCTTCGAAGTCAAAATTGTTGTAAGATAAAACATTTAATGGATATTTCAACTGATTCGTCGGACTTTGATGAATTGATTGGTGCGTAACAATTTAATAAATAAGAGATAACATTAATCTGTAATCTATGTTAAATTTCTTCTTAGATCAATTGGAATTCTATACGATTAATAATTTACTTGCGAAATCTCCGGTTTTAAACGATTTACGTTAAACAGTAAACTATTTTACTATCTTTTTGTTTACCAACAAATACAAAAAGCTGAAATCAATTTTTAAGTTTATTGAAATTCAACCATGTGTTGAATCAGCTGTTCTGTCAGATACCTACAAACCCCAGAAATTCTTGGATACTTTGGATTCCTTTTTTGACATCTCAGCTGTTTTTGATCAGCTGTTATTTTACACGTAAAACACTAACAAAAAGGTTACCGGATACCCTATCTGTCTGAGATTGAACGCAGCCATTGGACAGACTTTTGAAAGATAGTGCCTCTGGAATTGACGTGTGAGCTTTGCACTATTCTTTCAAGTACGATGTTAAAAAAATTACATGACAGCGCATCTCCTTGTCTAAAACCTTTTTTGACATCGAAAGGTTCAGTTAAGTTGTTTCCAACCTTTATGGAGCAGCGTGAATTCTCCATGGTCATCCTGCACAAATGGACGAGTTTGGGAGGGATGCCAAAACTAGACATGGCTCTATACAGCTCGTCCCTGTAGATACTGTCATATGCGGCCTTGAAATCGATGAAAAGATGGTGGGTGTCGATTTGGTGTTCTTGGTTTTTTTTCCAGGATCTGCCGTAATGTGAATATTTGATCGACTGTGGACTTTCCTGGTCTAAAACCACACTGATAAGAACCTATCAGGTTGTTGACGATGGGCTTTAGACGTTCACATATTACGGAAGAGAAGATTTTATAAGCGATGTTAAGTAGACTGATTCCTCTATAATTGGTGCAGTTTAGAGGGTCTCCTTTTTTCAGGATCGGGCAAACAATACTGAGGTTCCATTCATCGGGCATGCTTTCTTCCGATCATACATATCTTACAGATAAGTTGGTGCATGCTCCTTACCAACTTATCTCCAGCTGCTTTAAAGAGCTCGGCATTCAAGCCATCCGCTCCAGCGGCTTTGTTAGACTTCAGCTTAGATATAGCAATCTTTACTTCGTCTAAGTCGGGAGGACGGGATTGTTGGCTTTCATCGTCTATGTTGAATGGGTCATCCTACCTGACAGCGGAATTCGGTTCGTCGTCGCCGTTATACAGTCTGCAGAAGTGGTCCTTCCATATCCTCAGCATTGACTTTGGTTCCACTATGATGTTTCCACTTTCGTCTTTGCAGCCTTCGGTTCTAGGTTTATGTACTTGTGAATTTCGTTTCACCTGTTCATAAAACTTTCGAACTTCATTCCTGCTTTTAAACCTCTCAACATCTTCGACCGCACGCTTCTCATGCTCTCTCTTTTTCCTTCTGAGAAGTCGGTGTTCCTCTCGCCTTTTCTGCTCATAGAGCTCATGAGCAGCTCTCGTCCTTTTATGCAGCGCCGCCTTGCGTGCCTGTAGTTTGGCTGCATTTGCCTGCCGACATTCCTCATCAAACCAGGGATTCCTTGTTGGTGGTTGCTTGAAACCCAGCACGTCAGAGGCGGCTTCTCTGAGTGCGTCTTGGCAATGTTGCCACTGGTTTTCTATACATTGTGTTGGCGGCACAGAACTTCGAGAGAGGTTACTTGTAACTCGGTCGGAGAAGGATTTGGCGATCTCTTGCGATTGTAGCCGTTCGACGTTGTACCTTCTCCCAACATCTCCCTGTTTTGCCTTGGGCCTGGAAACCCGAAGTGCTACCTTGGCTACAACAAGGTAGTGGTCCGAGTCGATGTTAGCTCCTCGGAAAGTTCGGACATCCATGATGCTGGAAGCGTGTCTGGCGTCGATCGCAATATGGTCAATCTGGTTGACGGTAGATTGATCTGGAGATCTCCAAGATGTTCAAATGGTAGACATGTGCATTCAAGAGGACACAAGCGTCCACAGGTTTTTCTCAAAACCAACCTCTGTCTATCAACTCCTACTCTCAACTCCCCGTGGTGAACATCGGGTGCCTAGTACCTCAACTGGAGATTGGGTTCCAACCCCAGTGGAAAGTTGTTGGGGGCAGCAAACGAGAGAGGGGGGGGAGAGGTGCGTCCACTAAGGCACCTCTCCTTATCCAGACGGCAGCGGAGGAATTCCCGAGATGGAATCAACGGTGGCGTCTACAGTTCCAGTAAGGCTGAACTACTTAGTGAACACCTTATAGGGCTTCTACGACTTATTCGGAGCCCAGGCCTATAAGAAGCGGTTTATCCGGCTCCCCGTCCTTGGAGTTATACTAAGGATCTAGCCCTCCAGGTTGGGGGTTGTGCCGTCAGGGTGACTTCCTGACCACTTAAAAATCTTATAGTTGCGAAGCACCAACAAGCCTCGGATACGGACGGATTTACTGCTGACAACCAACGCAAACGAATTAAGGACAACGAACTTCGGATATGCACGTAGAATGTTAGACAGACCACGTGCAGCCGAAGAATTAGCGGAGGCCCTAGACTGCTATAAAGCAGACATCACTGCCATCCAGGAAATACGATGGGATGGGCCGGGCAAAAAGAGGATGAAAAACTGCGATATCTACTATGGTGACTGCTACCGAGAGATATACTCATCGCAAACAAGGATAGAGTTAAACTTCTATGGACACCTGGGCACGTCGGCATCAAAGGCAATGAGTTTGCCGATGAAATTGCTAAAAAGGCAGCCAAAGAACCCCTCCTCACGTCTTTTATATCAAACAAAAAAGACACATCAATAACGATAAAAAAAAAACATTCCCTAAAAATAAGACGAAATGAATGGGCAACATACCGCCATTACTACAACAGCATTAACCCAGAAGCTCAACTGGAAGAATATCCAACAAATTGCTCAACATCCATGATTCGGTGCTTTATACGACTCCGAATGGGACACTCAAAGATCACCCACAGCCACATATTCGAGAAAAAAGATGCACCAATATGCCACTTCTGCAACAACAGAGAAATACTCTACTCTTCAACTGTATCTCAATCAACAATAATATTCTTCCTAAATTTATTAAAAACAAATCTATCCTAAATATTATGAAAAATCCATCTGAAGAAAATATAAAATTAGTCTATAAAATATTAAAAACATTAAATCTATGTAGATAATCTTATTTAACTTTTTCTCAATTCGTGTAAACTCTTTTATTTATATTTTTAGCTGATAGTCCTGGAGCTAGTGCTTTAAATTGTATTATCTTGTAATTCATTAAATTGTAATAAAATAATAATAATAATAATAATAATAATAATAATAATAATAATAATAATAATAATAATAATAATAATAATAATAATAATAATAATAATAATAATAATAATAATAATAATAATAATAATAATAATAATAATAATAATAATAATAATAATAATAATAATAATAATAATAATGATAATAATAATCTTATTGGCCCTATGCGGGTGCTCTAAGTTAATCCACTATCTTATAACTGCTGCCTTTCGGCCTAATTTTAATACTAAATAACAATAACTTAATCTAAAACCAAGAAATTAAAAAAAAAAATATTATCTTTATCATTATTTTTTATATTAGGTATATAAAACTTATTTTGGGTTTCGGTTTGTACCCATTATAATACTTAAGCTACTTAAAACTAAACAAAACCAATAGTGCTACTTAAAATTACTTAAAACTACTTAATAACTAGAATAGCCACAGTAAGATTTTTTTTTTTGGTGCCACCCTGAATGTCCCTAACCTAATCCTCAAATCTATGTAAGCCGGCCAAGACCAAACGCCCTAGACAACTTTAAATGACATTCTAAATTTGAAGCCACTAAAACTGGTTCTCCTGCCTCACCCTATCTCTTCGGTCCCTATCGGCAACAGTCCTACTGAACCGAAAGCGCTCGGATCCGTCCAGTGCGAGGACGTCTCGACTGTAAAGAAGTCGCCTATCTACAGTTTTACGGGTGACGTGGTAGATTAGCGGAACCGCCTCCCTATCCTGTATCATCCCTCGATTGTCTAAATAGAGGAAAGCTTCGGGCGCAATGTTGCCACTTAAACGTGCACTTTTGTAGTACTCATTTTTGGGGTGGTAAGCCCTGGTTCTTCATGAACTGTTGCGCCACCTAATTTATTTATTTATTTCAGCCCCAAAAATTAAGCTGTTAGTCGATGACATCGCTCTCGCAATGTGACCCCTACCAAGCTTCAACAAGAAATTATCTATTCTGTTTATTTTGGCTCTGTTTTATAGAACCTGGTTGGAATAGTAATGTTTGTACTCCGACTCTGAAGAAGTCCAAGACAACGTGCGTCGCAGACATTGTCTCTCAAACACCCGAATCTTTTCCATTTGAGATGGGGCAACGGTAAACCATACCGGGCACCCATAGGCAATCATCGACCGGAAAAGGGCCATGTAGTAAATCACCTTCACCCTGCTGTCAAATTTTTCTCTGGAGAGATATAAGTCAACATAATCATAAATTTTATTGAACTCTCTAATTGACCTTGAAATTGGTTCGTTGTTTCCGTAGTTCGTTCTATGTCTGGACTCAAAAAGAAGAGATTTTTCCCTCAATGGCCTCGTTGGAGCATATATACATATAAAGGAGAGTAACTCTGGACATCTTATGTGGCAGCAAAGAATATCCCGCACAAAAACAATATCGTGAGTTGTTCTTGTGGCTCTCAGAAATTGCAATCCTAAAAAGCATTGCCTGGCTTGGGAACAAGGATAGAAATTCCAGCGCATTTTGTAAAATACATATCTTGTGAAGCGATTCTGAACTCTCTGTATTCTATCTGATAAATATTGTTGACAAGGATTCCAGATAACATCCGCGTATTCAAGATTTGGCCTGACCAGAGAAGTATAAAATGATACAAGGGTGTATGGGTCGGAAAAATCAACGGAATTCCTTTTAATGAATCCTACCATTGAGTAAGCTTTAGCAACAATCGCATCAATATGAAGAGAGAATGAAAATTTAGAGTCAAAAAGAACCCCCAAATCTTTCACTTTTAATGTTCTCTGAAGAGGCTTGGAATCAAGAGAATAGATAAACTCATAAGTAAGAAGTTTTCGAGAGAGGGAAATTATGAAGCACTTTTTTATATTTAGATTTAAACCGTTTAAGTTACACCAGTGAGATAAATTATCCAGATCCATTTGCAGCTTGAGACAGTCATCTGCACAAGTTACTTTTGAAAATAATTTGAGATCATCAGCATATATGTATAAGACATTTGCTAAAGTTGACATAGTTGACAATATCATCAATGAATATTATAAATAACAATGGGCCAAGGTGGCTTGGCAAAATCCTCATTCAAACCCTCCAAGTGGGTGCCAGGCGGGCAATGATCACCACAGAAGTCCTGTGCGTTTTTGGCAGGATGGTGATTAGCTAAGGTTGAGTTGGATAGCCGAATTCTTGTAGCTCCTCAATAGTGCAACGTTCGGAAACCCAATTCAATCATAGTTTAGAGGTTCCTAATTTTAGTGGTGGTGTGAGCGTACTTGTACGAAAACCGAGCCGAAGAATGAAAGGCTGGGGGATAAACCAGCCATTAACGAGCTCTTTCGAATGCTGTGGCAAGGTCCGTCATATTTCTGCCTTACCCCGGCAAGCAGCTCTGCCGGGGCTGACCGTCTTTCCGTCCTACTCGTGGGAACATAAATGAAAACATCTAACAGAATAAATTTAAAAAACAATAATAAAAATCGCGCCATGGCTGCCAATGCGGTCACATCCAATGAAAAGGCTGTCGAGCCTACTCAGAGATGTGAACGTGTTGTAAACCCTGTGGTTGCCACTAGTAGCGGGAGTCCTTCTCCCTCTACTAGTCGCAACCTATACTTGAAGGAATTGCCCGTCAGTGGAACAGCTGTGACGCTCGGCTGTCCCAAAGGCGGCAATTCCACACCCCACCCCCTCCCCGCTCCTGCTAGGACGTCGCAAGCGACCCCAAGAAGGGACACCCCATCCGGAGAGACAAAATCTGCGACATGTGAAATTGACTCAAAAGGTGAGGGCACACCCCGATTGGTATCGGCAGCGACGAATTCTGATGGTGGACCCACAACTGTGTCACACGGACATAGCTCTGGGTCGGCCAGCAAGAAGTCCAGGAAGTCACTAGTCAAACGAGACCAACACAATGCTGAGAGGATTCTAGCCGCAGTCGGTGTCATACCGGCGGCGGAAAGAACCCCGGAGCAAACGCGAAAACTCGAGTGGGCTAGTGGCTTTCTTAGCAATATCACCAAACAGACCTGCAGCGACTCAATATCAAAGCGCAATAGGTCTTTCGAGGGCGACAAGCCCGAACCAAAAAGGCAGAAGGTGCATTCGAACAGCACAACAGCCTTCAATAAGGATCTTTCCTTTAGCGACGCGCTAAAAGGTAAGATCATAGCAGCGGTCATTGACAGGGGTCATGTGGATGGTAACATCTCTCATGATCAATGGGCAAACGTCAGGGCTCACCTCGGTTTCAGATTTTTATCTGTCATCGAGGAGAATACGGGACCTCTCCCAGACACAGTGTTGCGGTAAATTTTACCACAACAAGTTTCACCTCCCTTTTTGCTAACCACCCTTAACAATTCGTACTGCGGCCGCAAAATTCTGGAAGAGTTTAGTAGAAACCTGGACCATCAGCCAGTGACCTGCTCTTCTAGCATTTTGGGAAAGCAAATTTAACAGGTCCTACCAAAGTGTGCGAGAGGATTCCACACCAACGAACTGGGCGACGGTTGGCCCACATATTGGATAAACAATATCGTCAAGGCATGAAGACGATACCCATGCCCAACAATGTGTGTAGAAAATTCACACCAACTTTAATGTAGTATGGCCGAGGGCCCACCATAAAGTACATAGTAACGATAGAAAAATCACTCCAAGAATATCTTAATAACTTTTATTTTAATTATAGGCTTGGCTACCGACTTCCTGCAACATCACATAAGTAGTCTTTCCTCAACCAAAAAAAACTAGCGCGTGTAGATACTCGGTAATGCGAGGAATTCCACACGATTTTTCCAGAAAGTCTTGGCTGGAATGGGTTGGAAAGTGAAGAGCTGAACTCACTCATTGAGGTACTGGGTGATCGCATCACCTTTTTAAAGAGATCGCGTGCGATGAAAGATATCTGGCTTCTCGGTCGCACACCCCAATCTTATGGATGGAGGAAGTTGCGGGACCGAGACAGATCGATCACCACGCAAAAGATCCGAGAGGATTGCCTAAGGGCAGGTAGCCGGAAGGGTTAAGCTCGCCATGATGATGGCCACTTTTTGGATTGCGCCCAAAGCTATTAGACGAAGAAAAGAAAAATTGTGTGAAGGATTTTACGTAAAGTAGTTTTGTGTACGATAATTTTTTTTAAATTTTTTTGGTATTGAGTTGAAGATTTTTGTTCTACTCTGGAGAAAAGTTTTTTTGGAGGAAGGACTGCGATAGCTGTTGTGGAGGTTGAAAAGCTAAGTATAGTGTTTTCATTGTTTCCTAAGAATTTTGCTTTTCTTTGTGTCCTTTTTCTTTTGTCTCGAATACGTCCTTTTGACCTTCGAGTCGAAGTGTTTAACCGTTTGGTTTTGTTTCGAAAATTTTCTTGAAGTGATTTTTCTTGGTTTTTCTTTTTGTTTTCCAATTTTGTTTAACAATTAATAATCTTTCGTTTTGTTTGCAATACATTTATCGAGAATTGACCTTCTGTCAATCTTCATAATTCAATTTGTATCTTTCCTTTTTTTTATAAAAGATCCTGGTTTTTAATCCCGGCTTCGGCCAAGGTTTTCCAGGCAATAAAAGATAATTTTAATTTCCCTTCAGGAAAATAAACACACTCTTTTATTTCATAATTTGTTTGAAGACTAATTTTTCAGCTCTTGGTTTTGGTAAACTTCCATTAAAAAGTTTCCTGGCGCCCATGGTAATCAATACGACTTGGTGAAATTCACCCCTTCGTGTTTTGATATCATTTTGATATCACTTTTATTTCAATTTTATTAGTCACCTCGATTAATAAAATATTCACAAATCGAAACCCCCCCTTAAGCTGAGCTACCGTGCTGGCGATACTTTTATTGCTACCTATGGTGAATTCTTTCATCTGTTTGTCAGATCGACTGACGTTTCTTTTGTCATAATAACTTTCGCGGCACATCGGCGCACAGTGGGGAAAATGCGGACAAAACCTATTTTTCTGAAAGTAGGATTTTTTTTTAAACTGAA
This sequence comes from Eupeodes latifasciatus, assembly GCA_920104205.1. Classification (NCBI taxonomy): domain Eukaryota; kingdom Metazoa; phylum Arthropoda; class Insecta; order Diptera; family Syrphidae; genus Eupeodes; species Eupeodes latifasciatus. The sequence continues at coordinate 57,856,757 of OV049924.1, forward strand.
AGTGTTTCTTATAGTTAATAAGTTGTAGAATCAGAAAATGAAAACCGTTTTTCAAAAAAAAAATTGTAGACCAGTAGATTTTCGCTCAAAGTTCAAATATCGTGAAAACTGATAAAATATTGGTATTCCTTAAATGATCAGTATATTGTGAAATTTGAAAGTTTTAAACAATTTTGTCTGCTTACATGATTGAAATAAATAGATAAACAATACAGTATGTTATTTTATTGAAAAAAAATTGGATAAGGTATTTTTTGACGAAGAAACACTCTATTTATGTGATTTTTTTAGTTCGCATAAGGTTTTAACTACTGCCTCTGTTTGCCTCTGTTAGCAAACTATTCCCAATAGATAGTGTAGGGTCTCAGCAACATTTTTCAGTAAAAATATCATCCGGATACGTCCGGATGCGGTTTTTAGAGCAATTTTAAGTTGGGAAGTCATATTTTTTATATCGATATTTATGCCTTTTAACCAGCTCGGCACGAGTACGATAACTTTGGCGCCAAGATATAATAAGGGTTTTTGGTAGAGGGGCTTAATACAAGCATTTTTTACTATGGCAGGGGGGGTCTATCTCCCCCCGTTTAGGCGGTAGGGGCAATTTAAAAAAATTAGTATTTAAAATGAAAAAAAAATAATTAAAAAATAACGGTGATACTTACAATTAAGTTTTATACATTTTTTTTAACCCAACATTCTGTTTTATTAGCCAGTTTTTAATTCAAGTCAAAACTATGCGTAGTTTTTGAAAAAAATAATTTTAAACTCAAAATTTGAGTAAAAAAAGTTAAAAAAAGGTTTAAAGTGTAATTTTTCAATACTTCAAGATTATCTACCATTGTTTTTATTTCAGAATTTATTTCTCTTATTTGTTTTTGATCAAAAACTGAAAACTAGATGATTTTATGTCTTTTAGTTTTTGAGAAAACTAATTTAAATACTAATTTTTTTAAATTGCCCCTACCGCCTAAACGGGGGGAGATAGACCCCCCTCCCATAGTAAAAAATGCTTGTTTTTAACTGTTCTATACAAATCCGTCATTAAACTTTGTCGCCAAAGTTATCGTACTCTCCCCGCCAGTTCTGACGATGATGATGACATTACCAACTTTAGAGCATTTTCATCTGTTGGTTTACACTGGAGTTTTGCAATGTCATTCATTTCCGATGGCTTTGCCCCTAGAAGTTGTATTTGTAACAATTTGTGCCGTTTTTCCATCTATCATTGTGAAATACATTGCATGTTTTATTTTAATAAAGAATCCATTGAACTCAATTTCAGTATCTCGGAGATTCAAAATTTCAGCTTCTACACGGTCTTTTTCTTTTCTAACTTCTTGCAGAGTTTCTTTCGAAAAGAAAAATTGAAGAGCTGGTGAATGATGGGTTGAGGATGGTCGAAGATTTTTCTTCATTTTCTCGTTGAACAAGTTTTAATAATACCAGGGATGTAAGAATTAAATGTCCATCAGAAATGCCTTAAATTGAAACTTCATAGATTTGCATATATCAAATTAAGTTTATTTGAATTATTTTGAATAAGCTTATTAAGATTAAATGATTTTTTTTTTTATTTACTTGAATTATTTTTTTTTTTATTTACCTACTTGAATTATTTTTTTATTTATTATTTAAATTTATTTTATATTACATTTAAAACAAATCAAACGGTAAGCTTTGAAAACACCAACTATCTATGTCATTATAAATCCAAAGTGTTATCCTTACAACTGCAAACAAAATAAACCTAAAGATGTGTTTTACTCACAACCATTCACCTTTAAGCATATTAAAACTGAATTTTTAATAATTTACAATGCTTTTAAAATTCTTTTTTCGCTATTTATTATTATATTCGCAATATACCTTAAATTCGGTAAACAAATCTTTGTTTTCAGATATGTTTTCCGAAAAAAGCCATTTTCTCTTTTAGTGGGCGTGGAAATGGGCGGAATTTTCTGGTGTAGATTTGTCTTGCTATTGGCTATCATTCCTGAAAATTTCATTCAAATCGGTTCATTAGTTTAGATTTTATATAGTTTTGTCCGCTCCCCCATACAAGATGCCCCACTGTGCGGCGGTGCTCAATTTTGATTTTGTTTAATTCAAAATAATTTAAAGTAAAGAATTTAATTCGCGTACGGTTGTAATCAATATTGGATTCGGAAATCCAATAGTGATTAAATTATATAAAGTAATATATACAATCGGTCGGTCGGTCGGTGGAAAAATTCACTACAACAGCCGATGCAGGATGGTACCAAAATCGTATCAAACTCATCGCCTGTGGTGATCAGAGATCTTTCGATCTATACAGGGCTGCTGTCAATGGCTTGCCAGAAGTCTGGCCGGGTGCCAAGCTCGAGGTTGTTGCAAGGGAGAATATTCCTTGCCGGCCAAGAGCACGTATAATGGTCCCGGCTCTACACAACTGCCCAGATATGATCATGAAATTGATCAAAGCAAGTAATCCAAACCTGCCTACGCACGACTGGAAAGTCCCAAAGGTTGAGAAGGAGACAGTGGGTCACTATAGATCAGCTCTCGTGTTGATCAATAGGGAATCACTGGATCCACTGACCGCGACCAAAGGCGTGATTAGGTATGGTTTCGATGAAATCGTGATCCGTATATACAAAAAAGACGAAGATTTGCTTAGCACGCCCCCGACAGAAGCCCCTTCAGCGGAAGGAAACGCTTCACTACCACCAATAATGGAGGTCGATGCAACACCACAAGTGGAACCATCGACCTCCACAGCCCCAAACAAGCCATCCGACGTGGAGGCTAAACCTGCAGTCGACAGTAACTCCGACATGGTGACTGAAGACGCCACCTTAGGCATCACTCTGAGCGAGGAAGACCTACTTCACTCCTCCTCAGATAGTCCAGTCAATAAATGACCCAAAATGAGGTGTAGAGTGCGTGAGCAAGTAACTAAACGATTCCTTCAGAAACTTGTTTAGAGGGCTTAGTTTGTTAACATACCAAAAGTCCTGACTCCTAGGTGATGAGCGGGGGGAGGAGTGGGGGGTAAAGTTACGAATTTTGGGTTTTTCGCTTATATCTCGAAAACGGTGCATCGGAGAGAAATATTTTCAGATAATAAAATGAAGTTCTTAAAATTATCTAAAACTTTTATATCATATGTTTTTTTCTAATTCCTAACCGTTTTCGAGCTATACCCTCGGAAAAAATTGAAATTTACCAAAAAAATCAATTTACGTCAAAATATTCATAAACATTGCATCATATTGTCTAAACCTATTCATAAACGAAAAGTATGAATAGGAAAGAAGTTGTAGATTTTTAAATTCCCTTTTAGAATATATATACATATGCTGATTAATGTCCAACCCGCCTAATGTTACAGCTATTTTAAAACTTGTATAGCATTTTGCAATTTTCAGAAAATTAGTTTGTATATCATATTCTTAACCCACAACCTTTGTCCGTGTATTTTGTTTTATGTGTCCCATGTCAAATTAATGTCGGCTGACCTTTTTAGTCTGTAACGACGCATTTGTTCTTGTGATTTAGTTAAACAAGTTGTACAGCACTGATTTGTTTGTCTTCCTCATGCCACTTTCGTTGAACAGTGCTAAGGGAAATGGGGCCAACTCATACTCAAAATATGTCATCAAATCCTCATCTAATCGTTTGCTTATACATATCCGCTGAAAGAGCAATATTGGGTCAACTACTACCCTTTCATCGTGAACTTTTATCGATGAGCTGACAGAAGATATTGGCAATGTCCGATCCTTGCGCGATAACTTTACGTCTGCAAATGTCAAGTCAACTATTGAATTCATAACCCTTTTACCAACTTGAACAGCATCATAGCATGTTATCGTGGCATCTCCGACAACTTCACTCGAAATTGACATGATTTGAGAGGTTTCTGGGAAGGGAGCATGAGAATCAAACCACTGATTGAGTTTGACAATGTCTTCTGCATCTTTACTCTTGCGAGCCTGTCCAATGTCCTTGTGTTGTTCACTTGAAGTGAATGTGACTCCAGAAAACTCTTCAAGCGAAGTGCATATCTCATGAGTTGCACTCATACCAACTTACCATTTGCTGAATACGTTGTGTGAAACACCTCTGCCTCCAGTTATGCCTCCTCGGCTTTTAAACGATCGCATCAACGTGGTTTCAAGTGTCATATCTGACCATACGCCTGACCAAAAGCGATCAGAGCGTCGGTCGCATAGTAAAATACCCGCTGGCTGCAAACTTGTGGTATTCTTCAGGAGTCATTGTTGATGGTAGATTTTCCATATCTTGAATATACAACTGGCAGGACTTTGCGTAGGGAAAGTGTCCAGATGCATGAAAGTACGGTATCATTTTTTTGACACAGTTCAGGTGTGAATCCCAATTACCAGATCCTTCTGCATGTATATATTCCTTGACTAGATTTACCACAGTCACCGACTAACCTCCAAGCCGATAGCATCGTTTCACTCTCAGTGTGCTTCTCGCTTATTTTCGTTGGTACCTATTCCGCTATTTTCAATTAGCATTTTTTTTTTTCTCTACTCGTTCATTTACATAGTTGTAGTGTAAATTACAAATAAAAGTGTGAACAAATAAAAAACATGGCCTCAGGGCCACATGTGCTTACGGGTAATCGGTTTTGCAATCTACCTACTGATGTAGATGTAGATTGGTATTCCGAAAACTCGAACAAAAAAAAAGAAAAAAAACAAATTACACGAATATTGACCTTAATCCCTCCATTCCGGCTTCCTCGTCTAATCCTTCTATTCCAACCTCCTCGTCTAATCCTAACCCCAAATTTATCGTGATCGCCCCAACAGATAGTGATAAACCTCTCTCAAAGTTCAGTGTATTTTTACTAAAAAAAGCTATAGATGGAATTAGCACTGGATATGAATATATTACTCAGTTGCGTGATGGTAATCTGCTCATCCTGGTGAAATCTCTTAAAATAGCTGAAATTTTCTTATCAAAAAAATCTCTATCAAACCTCTGTCCTATCAAGGTTACCCTCCATACAAACTTAAATGCCTCTAAAGGTACAGTCTATGCACCTTATCTTATTAATGTACCCGACGAAGAAATAATAAAAGAAATGAGTTCACAGGGTGTAACTGATGTGTACAAATTCACTAAAAAAGTTGATGGCATAGTAACTCCTACAAACATCATTCTTTTTACGTTTGATCGCTTTCGTCCACCTAGCACAGTTAATATTTGCTGGTATAATTGCATCGTAACTGAATATTTTCCTAACCCCAAGCGGTGTCAAAATTGCCAACTCTTAGGTCACACAGCCAAGAGATGTAAAAACCCCAAATCTTGTGTAAACTGCAACATGCTCCCTGTAGACCCTCATTCATGTACACGCACCTATTGTGCCAACTGCTCTGAAGAGCACCCCGCATCTTCAAAAACATGCAAAAGTTTCATAAAAGCAAAAGAAATATTAAAAATTAAGACAGTTAGAAAATGTACAGTGTTTGAAGCCAAGCAAGCATACAAGGAACTAAACCCTGAACTCCCCTTTACGAAGACTTTTGCTAATATTGCTCATCAAGCCATACCCACCTCTTCAACCAATAATACAGTTTTAAACGAAAAAAATCCTCTTGACAACCAATCCCACTCAACTTCAAATGATCACGCTAATCAATCGACTTCAACTTCTTTCCTAACCCAACAAGATAAAAAAAAGACAATAAGCAACCCAATTCATCGGTCTCCACCCAGCTTCTCGCAAAATAAATCACCACCCACAAATACTTCTTTTGGCTCAACTATCTCCTCTGCTGCTTCAGCTACACAAACAACATTAAATAAACCTCTCAACCATCCACTTCCTTCTCCTTCAATCCAAAAAACACAAAAGAATACAAATTCACAACTAAACTCACCTATCTCTAAAATTACCAATAATCTAATAAACAACGAATTATATTATATGAACACCTCTGATACAGATGACAATGCATAAAACCAATAAAATTTCTAACAACACAAGGTCGCAGGCATTACTGACTGAAGCAGAAGTGGGACTAAATAATTCCCACTCCTGTTCCGGCCAGGGGTGTTTGCGACCACAACCAAATCCACCTAATTTATATAAAAAAAATTTAATTACTATGCAATGGAATATTAAAGGATTTAAAAACAACTACGATGAATTAAATATCCTCATTAAGCAATACAATCCAGATATTATTTCAATTCAAGAAACTCATTGTGCGTTTAATTTCACTCCCTACATACCCAAGGCGTATATAGGTTATTTCCATAATTTTCAAGAAAATATAACAGCAAAACAAGGGATTGCAATTCTTATTAAAAAAAGCGTCCCGCACTTAAAAATTCCCATAGTCTCCCATATTTTGGTATTAGCAGTTGAAGTTCACCTGTCCGTTAAAGTTACTTTGGTTTCAATTTATATACTACCTACACAAAAATTCTCGAGAGATGACCTTATCAATATTTTTAACCAAATTGAAACACCTATTATTCTGATGGGCGATGTGAACTCTTGGAGCGTTCTTTGGGGATCCCCAATTACAAACCATAGAGGTGCAACGTTTGAAAATTTTTTGTCTTACTCCAATCTTGTTATATTAAATGATGGCTCTCCTACCCACTTATCGACACACAACACCCTAACACACGTCGACATTACATGCTGCTCCCCCGAATTGCAAAATAAAGCTTCTTGGCAAATTTTGGATGATCTCCACAATAGCGATCACTTCCCTATTATTTGCAAAGTGGCTCTTGGCCCAATCTTTGCTAGATCTCTAGTAAACCATAAATTTAAAACTGATTTTGCTGACTGGGATTGTTTTAACAATCACATATCAGAATACTTATCAGTTCATAGTCCCTCAGTCAACATTAATAAAGAGGCTGCTCTCATCCACAAAGCAATTCGGACTGCTGCAAACATATCCATCCCTCAAAGCAGAAGCAAAGAACAAAAACGTACCGTAGCATGGTGGAACCCAGAACTCAAAACTTTACGTTACGAAAAAGTAAAAGCATGGAGGCTTTTCAAAAAATATCCAAATCAAAATAATTTAATTCTCTTCAAAAAAGCCAATGCAAAATTTCGTAGAGAATTTAAATCTGCAAAAGCGAAGAGTTTGATTAATTTTACCTCATCTATTAATCCTAACTCATCTCCAACTAAAATCTGGCATAACATTCGTTGTTTAACTGGTGAGTACACACAACATAATATTGAAGTCATTGAAACCCCCACAGGTTCTATTTCCAACCCCAACGAAATCAGTAACCACTTTGCTCTTACTTGGTCAAACTATGCCAAGGATGAAAATTTTCATACTGACTACATTTCTCAAAAAGAACTCTGTCTTCTTTCCTCGATAGATAATAGCTTTATTTCTCCATCCGCAAAATTAATAGAAAATAGGATTTCACTCCTTGAACTCGAAAGTTGTCTACACAAACTTAAAGGTAAAACACCCAGCAGAGACAGGATATCATATCCCATGTTGAAAAATCTTCCACCAACTGCAAAATTAAGGCTCATACAACTGTATAACAATGTGCTGGATACTGGTATTATTCCACAAAATTGGAAACAAGCAACTTTATTTCCGCTGCCTAAACCAAAGAAAAACATTAACAACGTTAACGGTTTTAGACCAATCTCCCTCATACCATGCGTTGCTAAAGTTCTTGAAAAAATTGTAGCCAAACGTTTGCTTTGGCTAATCAATTCTAAAAATCTAATAAAACCAAATCAAGTAGCTTTTCAATCCAACAAAGGATGCACAGATGCACTAGTTCACTTAGACTTTTACATCTCTAACGCTCTATCTGCACGAAACCATGTAACTATTCTCTCTTTAGATTTTGAAAAAGCGTTTGATAGAATAGGTATTCACCTCATACTCAACAAACTTATTACTTGGGGCATTGGCCCGAAAATGTTTAACTTTATTAAAGCCTTTCTTACCAACAGAAAAATATGTGTTAAAACACAAAACTGTTTTTCACCATTTTACGCCTTGTCAAATGGAATTCCTCAAGGATCTCCACTATCTGTGGTGTTATTTATTATTGCCTTTGACGACTTAAGTTCTATTATTGCAAATCACAAACAACTTGAACACACCGCTTACGCTGACGACTTTTATATTCTATGTAAACATAATGACCCATCTACTGCCAACTTACTACTAACAAACGTTCTCAATGATATTCTAGCCTGGTCATCTCGATCCGGAGCTAGACTATCATTGAACAAATGTAATACTTTACATATTTGCCGTAAAACGTCATGTAATAATATTCCTCTTTCTGTAAACAATGTAAATATTAATAATGTTAATAGTTTAAGTATCTTAGGCTTATCTTTCAATAATAGATATAATTGGAAAACTCACTGTTTGGAGTTGAAAAAAAACTTAAATAAAAGAACTTATATCATTAATTATTTAGCAAGCAAAAAATGTAATGTTCATGTAAATACACTATGTAATATAAGTAGATTTTTAATTTTAAGCAAGATTGACTACGGGCTCATCATTTATGGAAACTCACCAAAATCAACATTGAACATTATTAAACCACCCTACCACCATAGTGTACGGAGGAGCTTAAATGCACTCCCAACAAGCACCATAAAAAACATGCTAGTTGAAGCTGGTCTGCCCAACTTAGAGGAAAGAATTACATCTACAAAAGCAAAACTCTTTATCAAACTTGCTTTCTCAAATGGCTCCATTATTGAAAAAGATTTCAACTCCACAATCAAACTAAAAACACCAAAACGGATACCGTCAGCAATATCCATTGCAATAACAACAGCAAAAGAACTAGGCATCCCAATCAAGCAAATTAATAAATATATACCACGTTTTCCCCCATGGAATATGCAACCTAAATCTTTCATCATGAATTTGTCAAATCTCAACAAAAATAACACATCTAAAGAAGTATTTGTCCAGACCTTTTTGAGCGTGTTATCAGAATTTAAAAAAAATGGATGGAACTTCCTTTTCTCAGATGGTTCAAAAACTGCAACAAACACATCTTTTGCTTCTGTGAACGAAGATGGCTCTTTGATTTGTGTTGGTATACTCAATCAAACAGCTTCCATCTTTACTGCCGAGGCTTTTGCCATTCTGAAAACCATAACAACATGCGCCTCTCACAACAAAAAGTTTGTTATATCTTCAGACAGTCTATCAGTCATAAACGCTGTAAAAAATCCTGATCACAATACTGTCATAATTAACAAGATCCGAGACTATCTTATCAGCAAACCAAACAAATTGAAACTTATGTGGGTACCTAGCCATATGGGTATAAAAGGTAATGAACTGGCAGATTTGTCCGCCGCGCAGGCCCATCATGATCCTGTCTACTATTTTGAACCTACCACCAAACTTGATCTATTACGGTACATAAAAAAAAAGCTTGAATTTAAACGCTTATCCGACTGGAGAGACTACAACCACCATTATTCAACAATCAACACGGAGAGACTTAAACCTATCTTTCCTGTCACCACATCAAAAACCATGAACACGACTTTCATTAGACTTCGACTTGGTCATACAGTCAGTACACACCAGCACCTACTTCGTAATGAAGCTCCACCTACTTGTCCGTATTGTAACACTCGCATCGACATCATTTATATTTTGAGCAACTGCCCAGCTACACCAACGAATATAAACGCTACACCAAATTTTTCCGTCTATGAAGCCCTACAACACCCTAGTCAAGTAAACATTCAAAATATACATAATTTATTCATTAAATTAAAAATTGACATTTAACCTTATCATAATTAACATGTAAATAATTTTGATTATAATTTATAATTTTTATAATGTATATTAACTAAATATTAATTCTTTTTTCTATTAATTTACCTCAGAGCCGGAAGTCTTGTAACTTGTGCTCGTTTTTGTATATTAGCATTATAATTTTAATTATATGTTAATAAATTATAATAATAATAATAATAGATTTACCATGTTGAAGTACTGGATCCATAGCTGAGCTGTTGGTTCATTGTTTTTAAGCTGTTCCAATTTATCACCAAATTTCTCAGCCAACTTTTTGATGATTGGGTTTTCATTTAAGGCATTCAGTGCAGGTGGCTCATCAAGGAAACCTGACAAAATGTCTGTTTAAGTGGACTTCTCTTCTTCTGTCAGTATAATTTGGTCCAGTATTTTGCTGGACAATGCAGCAAATGTCCTCTTACTGCTCTAGCGAACGCGTGACCTTGGAGCATTTTGTCAACAGATAGAGGAGCGTGGGTAGTGCATAACAGTTCCTTTAGGCCACTTCCAGCCATGAAGTAGCCTATGCTGCCTAAAAAGGACATCAGTAAGTGAAATCCACCAAGGCGCACTATACAGTTCATTATCTGAGAGTCAAGAGGAGCAGCAGCAATGATTTCCCGCGCCTTCCAGTATAGTGGCTGGTAAAAGGTGATGATTACTCTTAGTTGGTAATTGTCTTTCTGGGTAAGCTGGATCACCTCGCAAGCATATTGCACGGCCGTATAGACCGTGTCATAGTTTGTTGGAGGCGCATTGATTAAGGGGAGGGTTATAACTTTAGTTTTTTTACTGAAATCCCCTGTTGTTATGGTTGCCATGTACCCAGTAAAAAAAAGAATTATTTTTGAACTTGTTTCTATTGCAAAATTACTTAGTTTTATTTTATAATATAACGCTTAGGGCCGATACGGATAATTGACGATTCGGTTAATCGGCGTTCTATTGCATACGTCTCTTTTAATGTTGTTTTCAAGTATTAAATTTAATTGACTAACAAATTGCTGATATAGTTATCTGTAATTTAAACAAAATACACGAACAAAGGTTGTGGGTTAAGAATATGATATACAAACTAATTTTCTGAAAATTGCAAAATGCTATACAAGTTTTAAAATAGCTGTAACTTTAGGCGGGTTGGACATTAATCAGCATATGTATATATATTCTAAAAGAGAATTTAAAAATCTACAACTTCTTTCCTATTCATACTTTTCGTTTATGAATAGGTTTAGACAATATGATGCAATGTTTATGAATATTTTGACGTAAATTGATTTTTTTTGTAAATTTCAATTTTTTCCGAGGGTATAGCTCGAAAACGGTTAGGAATTAGAAAAAAACATATGATATAAAAGTTTTAGATAATTTTAAGAACTCCATTTTATTATCTGAAAATATTTCTCTCCGATGCACCGTTTTCGAGATATAAGCGAAAAACCCAAAATTCGTAACTTTACCCCCACTCCTCCCCCCGCTCATCACCTAGGAGTCAGGACTTTTGGTATGTTAACAAACTAAGCCCTCTAAACAAGTTTCTGAAGGAATCGTTTAGTTACCTGCTCACGCACTCTACATTTCATTCCTTGACTGGACTATTATGAAAAATCCATCTGAAGAAAATATAAAATTAGTCTATAAAATATTAAAAACATTAAATCTATGTAGATAATCTTATTTAACTTTTTCTCAATTCGTGTAAACTCTTTTATTTATATTTTTAGCTGATAGTCCTGGAGCTAGTGCTTTAAATTGTATTATCTTGTAATTCATTAAATTGTAATAAAATAATAATAATAATAATAATAATAATAATAATAATAATAATAATAATAATAATAATAATAATAATAATAATAATAATAATAATAATAATAATAATAATAATAATAATAATGATAATAATAATCTTATTGGCCCTATGCGGGTGCTCTAAGTTAATCCACTATCTTATAACTGCTGCCTTTCGGCCTAATTTTAATACTAAATAACAATAACTTAATCTAAAACCAAGAAATTAAAAAAAAAAATATTATCTTTATCATTATTTTTTATATTAGGTATATAAAACTTATTTTGGGTTTCGGTTTGTACCCATTATAATACTTAAGCTACTTAAAACTAAACAAAACCAATAGTGCTACTTAAAATTACTTAAAACTACTTAATAACTAGAATAGCCACAGTAAGATTTTTTTTTTGGTGCCACCCTGAATGTCCCTAACCTAATCCTCAAATCTATGTAAGCCGGCCAAGACCAAACGCCCTAGACAACTTTAAATGACATTCTAAATTTGAAGCCACTAAAACTGGTTCTCCTGCCTCACCCTATCTCTTCGGTCCCTATCGGCAACAGTCCTACTGAACCGAAAGCGCTCGGATCCGTCCAGTGCGAGGACGTCTCGACTGTAAAGAAGTCGCCTATCTACAGTTTTACGGGTGACGTGGTAGATTAGCGGAACCGCCTCCCTATCCTGTATCATCCCTCGATTGTCTAAATAGAGGAAAGCTTCGGGCGCAATGTTGCCACTTAAACGTGCACTTTTGTAGTACTCATTTTTGGGGTGGTAAGCCCTGGTTCTTCATGAACTGTTGCGCCACCTAATTTATTTATTTATTTCAGCCCCAAAAATTAAGCTGTTAGTCGATGACATCGCTCTCGCAATGTGACCCCTACCAAGCTTCAACAAGAAATTATCTATTCTGTTTATTTTGGCTCTGTTTTATAGAACCTGGTTGGAATAGTAATGTTTGTACTCCGACTCTGAAGAAGTCCAAGACAACGTGCGTCGCAGACATTGTCTCTCAAACACCCGAATCTTTTCCATTTGAGATGGGGCAACGGTAAACCATACCGGGCACCCATAGGCAATCATCGACCGGAAAAGGGCCATGTAGTAAATCACCTTCACCCTGCTGTCAAATTTTTCTCTGGAGAGATATAAGTCAACATAATCATAAATTTTATTGAACTCTCTAATTGACCTTGAAATTGGTTCGTTGTTTCCGTAGTTCGTTCTATGTCTGGACTCAAAAAGAAGAGATTTTTCCCTCAATGGCCTCGTTGGAGCATATATACATATAAAGGAGAGTAACTCTGGACATCTTATGTGGCAGCAAAGAATATCCCGCACAAAAACAATATCGTGAGTTGTTCTTGTGGCTCTCAGAAATTGCAATCCTAAAAAGCATTGCCTGGCTTGGGAACAAGGATAGAAATTCCAGCGCATTTTGTAAAATACATATCTTGTGAAGCGATTCTGAACTCTCTGTATTCTATCTGATAAATATTGTTGACAAGGATTCCAGATAACATCCGCGTATTCAAGATTTGGCCTGACCAGAGAAGTATAAAATGATACAAGGGTGTATGGGTCGGAAAAATCAACGGAATTCCTTTTAATGAATCCTACCATTGAGTAAGCTTTAGCAACAATCGCATCAATATGAAGAGAGAATGAAAATTTAGAGTCAAAAAGAACCCCCAAATCTTTCACTTTTAATGTTCTCTGAAGAGGCTTGGAATCAAGAGAATAGATAAACTCATAAGTAAGAAGTTTTCGAGAGAGGGAAATTATGAAGCACTTTTTTATATTTAGATTTAAACCGTTTAAGTTACACCAGTGAGATAAATTATCCAGATCCATTTGCAGCTTCAGACAGTCATCTGCACAAGTTACTTTTGAAAATAATTTGAGATCATCAGCATATACATATAAGACATTTGCTAAAGTTGACATAGTTGACAATATCATCAATGAATATTATAAATAACAATGGGTCAAGGTGACTACCCTGAGGAACACCGGACATACACTTGATTGATCTTGAAGTATATTCCTGAATCTTTACTTTTTGAACCCTGCCAGTTAGAAATGAAGAAATCCATTTGAGTAAGACTGAATGGATTCCAAAAGCATCTAGTTTAAGAAGCAAAATGCTGTGGTTTACCGAATCAAAAGATTTGCTAAAATCAGTATATATAGCATCAACTTGACCTCTATTTTCGATAGCATCAACAACAAACGATGAGAAACATGTCAAGTTTGTTATAGTTGACCTACCCGAAAGAAACCCATGTTGAGCACTATTTATATGTTCTTTCACAACAAAATCAAGTTTGTTTTTGACTAAACTTTCAAAAAGCTTCGGAATTGCGGACAACTTGCAAATCTCCTATAATTTTCAATATTATTTTTAGAACCCTATTTAAAGATGGGGATTAGGAAAGAAGATTTCCAGTCATCTAAAAATATCCCAGATGACAAAGAGAGTTCAAAAATTGTAAGCAACGGTGCACAAAGAGACTTAGAACACCTTTTTAATATTATGGCAGGGATGCCATCAACACCTGGATTCGAATTTGGCTTAAGAGAGTTAAGTGCGCTTAAAACATCAGAGTATTCCAAATTTATAGATCCAATATCAACCTTAGGGCCGTTCCGAGGAGGTTGAGGAAAGTTTGGATTAAAATTAGAACACACCGATTCAAAAAACTGAGCAAAAAGCTCCAGAGTTTTATGAACATTCGTGGATTCATCGCTATTGAAATTCATAGAATTTGGGATTTCAAGAGATTTTCGCTTAGAGTTGAAATTTCAATATCTCTTTTTAAATTACTAGGTATAAGCATACTATCCTTAACAGAGTACGAGCAATTTACATCTCCTAAATTAAAATCGCCAATTACACACATTTTTTGCAATTTGTTACTTAAGTTATTCACATAATCAATGTTTGCCAAGTGCTTTTCGTAAATTTCAATATTACTTTTGGGCGGAATATAACTAATTATAAAATACATATTTTCAACTTCCAGTCATCGCAATGAATCTTGAATCTTTACGAAATCACCCTGCAAAAGTGTCTTCATAACCACAATTTGGGGGCCGTTCTGTACGCAATTAGGTCGTCGGCGTACGCTATTGCCTCAGTCAGACTTGCTATCAGATCACTGATGTATTTACACAAGTGCCTAAACAAGATCGTCGAGTTAAACGCTCCCTGTTGAAGACCATTTTAATATCAAAGGTTTTGGTAGATGTTACATTGCCAATTTGGCAATAAACTGTTTACCATTAGCATGTCATGAAGCATATAAATACAACAGTGGTTTACTTATGCCAAGTCTGGTTAACTTTAGATTCAGACCCTCTAACCATACGGTGTCGAAGGCCTTCTCCAAGTCAACCAGACAAGCACCCGTACATTGCCTTTTAGATTTGTACCACTGGATATCAGAAACAAGCTTAGACGCAGCATGAATAGTGTCATGTCCCACCTTAAAGCCGAACTGATTATCCGGAATTATTTTGTTGTTTTCAGCCCACTTGGACAGAGCTCTATTTATAACATTCTCGAAAACCTTACTGATACTCGGCAGAAGACTTATCGACCGGAGAATTGCCGGATTGGAGTTGTCCTTTTCTTTTTTCGGGAGAGGATGTACCACAGCTGTCTTCCAACGGACCGGATAATATGCATTATTCAGAACGTTGTTAAACAGAGTGGTATAAATGTCTACAGCTTCCTGAGGTATTGAACTTAGATGTTTAAGCATCTCCCTTGCTAAATGTTTGCTATTTTGAAGTGAACATAAAAATGTCTAGCGTTAAACTTTCAATTCGATATTCATATTTAGAACCTTAAAATTTCAACACAATTTTGTTTTAATATAGTTGCGGAAACATTTCTTTCAATTTTTCGGAGGCAATGCCAAAATGCAAACCTAAAATACTTTCGAACTTCTTTTGTGCCACGTAAAAAATGAAGAATTTATCTTACCTTAGCAATGAGTTGAGAAACTTGATCAAACAGAAGACTTGATTTTTTGAAAATTGCTGAGCAAATACACAATAAACTTTAATCATATCTGGATCAGTTAAATAATTCACAAGATGTCTTTTTTCTCCATCGGGTGTATTTGTGTTTTCGAGAGCATTTTGCATATAAACAAAAAGAGCTCCACTTGTTCGGCAAAACTTGATGAAATAAAAAGAATAATAACATTTGTTTGAAAAATTAATTGAACAACTTTTATGCTTACTTCGTATTCCATACAATTTGAATAAAATTTGAAAATATTGGGATTATGAGAGGAGAAATAATTGTAGTCTCTTCCTAAAAGTACACTTAATCCCTTCAATATAGTCGGATGGGAATCTGGATGTCTGAAAAAAAAAGAAAAAATTAAGCAAAAAGAAGAAGAAGATGGGAACTATCGTGAATAAAAGTTTCTTTGGATTTCTTCACATTGAATACATTTTGGATACTCTAAAATTTATTTATTTTTCCTTGAAAGTAAGAACAAGTGCTTAGTTCGCAAATCAGCTAACTTAATAGCACCAAACTTTACAGGAAACACTTAACACATCATAATTTAAAAGAATTGAAAGTCGTGTTATTCGTATTTTTTAAAAGACAAGGAAGAGTCTAAAGACGAAGCCTCTAACAATTACACATTGTGAAACAAATATAGTAGGGTTTAATGGTTTTCAATCTAATGTATCGAAATTTCCTAAATTAATAAATAAAATAGGGAACATTCCGAAAGAAATTGTATCCACGATAGCGCTCAATCGTTGGTATTTTTCATTTCTATTTTAAGTCTTCTGAAAACCACAACAAAGCAAGTTTATGAACTTCTATTGAGGATAGAAACAAAAAGCTTTAAGAATTCTTTTTGGATGAGCAGATCAGAAAAAAAAACATGAAACAAACGTTTAAATAAAATATATTCATCTTCCTGCAACTGTTAATGTTCATTTTATCTTTAGAATACAAAAATGATTTCGAGTTTACCCAAGTCCTTTTTGAGCGATTTCAAACAACTTATGACAAAGTCTATCCAAAACCAATTTGGTATCGCCGGCGGCGGCGGTAAGACTTTTTCTTATTTTATGCATCGATATAAGAAGAGAATAACCTGAAAATGAATAGGTATTTGTTTTAATATAGAGACAAAATACTTTAAAAATGTAATTATACTTACTTATGAGCGAAAATGGTTCCCAAAATCTATCTTCCCATTCTTCGTCGACGATGGAATAACAAAAACTCAAAAATATCTGATTAATTGCAATGAGTTCTTCTTTGAGATTTTTATCATTCATTTCTTTGCATATTTCTTCGAGAAATTGTTGAAAACGATCAAATGAAGCATAATCATAAGAAAATCTATAAGCCATAGCTTCTTGATCGAGCCATTGGAAATTTAAAGATTCTATTTCAATTGTTGATACATAATAATTAAATCCAATTGCATCCATTATGGAATGAAGAAGGTTTTTAGCTGTGACTGTGATAATATTGCCACCTCTTGAATTTACAATTGATGAGGTTACTTCTCGGGCAATTTGCTAAAAAGAGAAAATAAATAATTTGTTTAGAAGTCGGGTAAGTGTTTAACAATTCGAATATTTTATGATTTTGTTTTCAATTATATTTTCAACAATCTGGAAAACCAAAAAGCTCTTGACTCTAAATGGCTCTGCTGAGCTCAATTACTTGAGGATGTTGTATATGGTCAGCCTAATGTTATAACTAAGACATAAATGAAGTTGTTATAAATTAAGTTCTTTTTTAGACACGGTCCCTCCCACTTCAAGATACAATTGACCAATAATGGGAACTAAAATTTGCAGTGATGTTTGATAAATACAATACATTTGTTAAATTAAAAAACAAAATATTAAATTATTAAGGTTAACAAATTTAACTGTATATTACCCGCGGTGAAATATTTTGTAAAATTAATTCAAACAAACGCATATTTTCCGATTTCTTATAACAAGTAGGTAGGATCCGGAAATGTACCTATGTACTTTTCTTTTGAATTTTTCTTAAGTTTTAAGGAACTCAAATTTTGCACTTTGGTCGCTTAGAAACTCATATAATTGATAATTATTTTGTTTAGTTTAAACACAAATAAAGACCTTAAACTGGAGTAACAGAGAACTTTATTTCCATGAATTTGAATAAAATCCACAAATGCCCATGGTTCCTTTTCCTCTTTCTTTTTTTTTTTAATTTTCTTTCGATATCGATACTCGAATTTAGGAAAGTGTGTTTGGTAACTTGAATTCCTTTAATTTCTAAAATTAAAGGGAAATTTAACTTCTTCGAAGTTAATACAAATCAGGGCTGTCAAATTAATAAAAGTACTAAATTATAATCAAAAACGCTTGTGGAAAAATGTTATCTGTTCACAAACAGTGATTTTTTCGAGTGAGTTTCAAACCCTTATAAATTCTTATATGTATGTAAATCTAATAATCCAAAAACAGAAATTAACCTAATCGCTGCAATTAAATTTTGTTTATAAACCATTAACAAAACGAATGCGAATCACGTTGGTAATACAGTCTTTAGCTTCTTTTTTCTTCTTATTTTTCCCAATCCTATGAAAATAAAACGATGTAGACCAAGGTTAGGTTAGGTTAGGTTATAAGGGGTGTGCACAGCATGAAGCTGTTGCGTACACGGGGGCCTGCTGGTCCATTGTGATCCCCTGTAAAGTAAAAGTAAGCATCGATGCTCCTCAATCATTGCCGATTAGCGTAGACTGCCTCGTTAACGAACCAGCCTGTGCTATCTATAAATTTCCTCATGTTTGCCATTGAGACCTGTGCTAGATCATCCAGTTCTCCAACAAACCTGTTTCCGAAATGACGGAGTCGGCTGGTTTGGAGGTTCGGACAGTCGCAGAGCAGGTGTTTAATGGTTTTCATTTCCTCCTCATCCTGACAGCTCCTACAAAAATCGGGTGCAAATGCCCCTATTCTATTAGCCATTGTGCCAATGGCTCAATGACCTGTTAGTACACCTATCAAGATTTTAATGTTCTTTTTACTCAGCGATAGAATATACTGAGTTTCCTTTTCATTTGTGTTAGGCCATAAACTTCTAGAGATTACACAATCGTCGCTGGATTTCCAGGAGATATTGATTTTCTCTTTTAGTTTAAGGTCTATCTTCCTCTTGAGTACCCCAATCGGGACGAGTGGTCCCCTGACTGAATGGTCGCTACTACTGGTGTCTGCTTCTGACCCTTTCCTGGCTAGTTCATCTACTATATCATTCCCTTTTATATTGCTATGTCCGGGAACCCAGCAGAGCTTTACCTGGTTAGTGTGGCAGATTTTGTTTAATTCTTTCTTACAGTTTAAAACTGCTTTTGATCTTATGGTCTCACTGGCTAAGGCTTTGATAGCAGCCTGGCTGTCCACGAAAAAAGTAATCTCCGAAGAGCTTAGATTTTCTTGATGTGCCAGTTCAGCTGCTTTTCCAATGGCAAAGATGGCCTGAAAGACACTACAGTCAGCCGGGAGTGTATATGACGCTCTGATGTTTAGAGATTGGCAAAACACTCCAGCACCTGTTCCTGATTCCATTTTTGAACCGTCAGTGTAGAAAGGGATACCCTGTTTACTTATAAGTGAATTAGGATCCCAACCCTGTCTGTCTGGTATGAAAATAGAAAACTTCCTGTTGAAATCTAGTAAAGGGGGGATATAATCGGTGGTCTCCCTCAGTCCTGGAATCGTGTCATAACTTTGTAAGATTGACCCGTGGCCATAAGTGCTCTGCCTCCAAAAACACAATTCTCTTAAACGAATTGCAGTTTTGGCGGCCGTGCACCTTATGAACTCATCCAGAGCCGGGAGGTCCAAGATCATTTCCAATCCAGCTTGTGGTGTGGATCTTTGAGCCCCTGTTATTCCTATACAGGCTAGTCTCTGTACCTTATTCAGGTTCTTGAGATAGCTTGATTTTTCCACCGCCTTCCACCATACAATAGAGCCATAGGTAAGAATGGGTCTGACAATCGCTGTGTACATCCATTGGATGACTTGCGGTCGCATACCCCAACGTACACCGAAGGTCTTTTTGCATGTGTAGAATGCACATAATGCTTTTTTCATTCTTTCCTCCGTATTACGCTTTTATGTAAGCTTGGAGTCTAGGATTACTCCTAGAAATTTAGCTTCCTTAGAAAGTTTTAGAGGAATACCATTTAGTTTGGGAGGGTTGAAGCCCTCCAGTTTCCGTTTCTTCCTGAACAAGACTAGCTCTGTCTTGGTGGGGTTGACCCCGAGACCGTTCTTAGTTGCCCAAGAAGATAAATCCTTTAATGCATTTTCCATAATGTTTTCGATGATGGTAAGAAACTTGCCTGATACCAAAACCACTATGTCATCTGCATATGCTACTATTTTAATGCCCTGATCTTTGAACTTTGTGAGAATTTTGTTGACTACGAGGATCCAGAGTAGGGGTGAGATGACTCCTCCCTGTGGTGTGCCTCTAGTAACTGTTTTCTCGATAGTGCTAACTCCTATTTGAGAGTTGATAATTCTGCCATTTAAAATGGTGAAAATCCAATCGACAATGACAGATTCAACTCCAACTTCAACTAAGGCAGTCTTGATCGATTCCGTTTTAACGTTATTAAACGCACCCTGGATATCAAGAAATGCTGCCAGGGTATATTCTTTATGTTCAAGACTTTTCTCAATATGTGAAACTACTTCATGCAAGGCAGTCTCCACTGATTTACCTTTAAGGTAAGCGTGTTGGTAGTTGCACAAGTTGTTTTCGTTGAGAAGTTCTCTAACATGTAGATCAATTATCCTCTCTAGTGTCTTAAGGAGAAACGAAGAGAGACTTATTGGTCTATAATCCTGAGCGGTCAAGTGAGTCGGTTTCCCTGCTTTTGGGATAAAGACTACCTTGACCTTTTTCCAGCTAATAGGGACGTATCTAAGTTTGATACAACTTATGAAGATTACCCTAAGCCACGGAGTTATTACTTTGAGAGCATTTTGAAGAAGAGCTGGAAAAATCTCGTCTGGTCCCGCTGATTTATAGGGTTTGAACGAATTTATTGCCCAGATAATGTAGACCAAAGACATAAAACATTCATACATTTATCTTCTTTTTTCTTATGTTTGTTTACTTTCCAAAAATGTGTTGTCTATTTTCTATCAACTACAGTTCACGCTACCTTACCATATAAACACACAAAATAGCCATCTACCTGTCATAATGAAAACTATTTTGTAGGTTTCTGAAATTAACCCAGATAGAAATCAGCATCACAAATTGTTGTTGTATTACGCGTTAAAACATCATTTATTTTATGGATCATTTTCGATTATAAAACGCAGCTAAATACTTCGTATCAAAAACAATCACATGAGACTTTTTTTGGACGACTGTCATTTTAAAGTCTCATCCATTTAATGTGTAAAAATTGATAAATGTGGAACAAATATTTGTATTCTTATACACATTTTTGTACAATAATCTTTAGAAGTTATACAGATTTATCTATTTTGCGGTTTCAAGAGTAAACGTAAATAAAACACATATTAAAAATGTTCTTTTATGATATTTCTTTTTATTATAAAGTTTGAACGTTGATATTATGCGTAAAATACTACTTCATTTAAATGACCACCACGCGAATTGTTTCAATCATCGATTCTTTTGAGGTAATTTTCTACCACTTTTGTGACACATATTAGGCGGTATCTCAGCCATAACTTGACGAATGTTGGTTTTTAAATGCTCAAGAGTTAAATGTTTATCTTCATAAACACGGTCTTTCGCGTAGCCCCACAAAAAAAAATGTCTAGCGGTACCAAATCGCCACGACATGTGGCACGTTCTTGTTAAAACCACATATTCTCCAAGTCATGTTCTTCAATAGCAGGCAAAAAGATGTCGGTTATCATATGACCATAACGCTCCGAATTGACAGTGACAGTCGTTCCATTGTTGTTTTCGAGGAAGTAAGGTCTCATTACCAGCGTTGCCGCTGGGCTTCACGAAAGTGTAACACATTTTTTTTTAAACGTAAAAAAGCGACAAAAATGTAACAAATTGAAAAGAATGATTTAAATCAAAGAATGCTCTTGAACTCAATTTTTTATTTTTCATAGGAACATAAGTTTTCTTTATCAGTGTTTTTAAATTCAGTACAAAAGTATACATTAAATAATAATAGGCTTTTCACACCAAACCCAAAACCGGGTTTTCGGCAAAAAGTTTTCGAAAACCCGAAAATCGTTCACACCGAACATTGACACGTTTTCATTTGACATTTAAATTTGTTTGACACCGGCTGTCAAATTTTGTATTGATGAAAAAATTTTTAAGTAAAAAGTTTTGTTTTTCTCAAATTATTTGTGAAAATAAAATGAATTCTAACCAATTGAAATTAATTTTAATACATAAAAAGAAAGTTGAACAAAACATGAAGCTTTTGTTAAACTTTTTTTCATTATCTCAAGCCTCTATCATAAAAAAAAACGTCGTTTGCAAATCCTGGAACATCGAAAGAAAAGAAAAGCTTTAATTGATACAATTGAAAATCGTAATCGACAATGAAATATGGGGACAAAGGTTAGCTTGTTATAACAATTCAATTAGTAGGATGCTATGTATATATCTTAATATTTTATGCAGGTACGTACCAGCACTTTTTGGGAACGTGAAATGTTAGTAAACGATGATGAGTATTTCAAATAACATTTCAGAACGAGCTGCAGAACTTTCGATATACTCTGCAATGAACTAAAGGATCTGGTAATGCAAGATACAAACTTTAGCCTTATGTAGGTACTTATCAAGTTGATTTTCAGGTAGACAAAGATCTATACGAGCTCCAAAAGAACAAATGGGATCACGTCATTGAGTGGTTTAACAAACGTTTCGATACGAACATAGAAAAAACTCTCAGTATGTCACCACCCACCGTCTCGGGTTGGATAAAATGAAAATATCCAAGTACTTCCTTTCACACAGTGAAGATGTTCTATATGGTATGTATTCTCTCAAGATTCAATTTTTTTAAATTTTTGAAGTGCAAACATTCTCCTAAGGATTTTTCTTTGCCGTCGACACCCTTGAGTCGATAATCCTTTCCTGTGCTGTGATAGAGCAGCATATCAGCGCAGACAAGGCCGTAACACTAGCTCGTCTCGAAGAAGAGTTTCAACTGAAGTTTTGGGGACGGGTGGAATGGGCTCACGACATGAACCAACAAGAACAACAAGCTCGCTTGGCCGCAGCTATTTTCTTTGTTCACTTCAACTGGTCAGAACAATTGACCAAAGAGAAGCTAATTGTGTAGAAAATATACGATCAAATCAATAAAAACAAAACTGTTACAACAAAAATTAATTTTATTTAAAACATTTTCTTTTTTCTTTCACAACAAACTCAATCCAAAATACTGCTTATAACTATTGCTTTTGTTGGCCAAATGTGCCTTCAGAATCGCCATGTATTGTCGCCTGGCTTGTCCAAAGCACTGAGAATCTTCTTGATGTTGGCATCGCTGTCCATCAAGGGGCGATAGCCCACTGTTGTGGTTTTATTCACTGGAACAACGATTCCCACATTGTGGAATGTTTTGGCGCAAATTTTCCTAGCTCGCTGCGACTTAGCCTTCACCAGAGATTTCCTTTCATACTTATTCTCCTCCACAAATGAACTTATCGCCTTTCTCATATCTCCCAAACCCTTGTGATTGGACGGAGTTACCGGAAAGCCTTTTTCCAGGTAGTAAGCGAAAGCGTCGAACATATTTGTGGCGACGAGTTCGAAGACGCATCCCTTGGAAACGTCATTACGAACTATGAGCAAGTCTTCCTTGTCTTTGGGGTCGTCACGCCAGTAGCCATAGTAGCCGGTTCCTCGCTTAACAAAGAGCGTTTGAAACTCTGGAGGATCATAAAAGAACCGCCAGTGCCGCAAATAGTCACCGGGGCTTTTATTCTCGACGTTAGCAAATTTTCCATATTCTGTAAATAAAAAACAAAAAGCAATAATTCTTATTTTGTAAGGAAATTACTTACCACGACCAAATTTATTTCAAAATGAAATAATATTTGTTTTGACAGCAGCCATCAGCTGTTTTGTTTACATTAATTTGAGCGCTGAATGTTTCGAAAGGTTTGTTTGTTTAGTTCAACTTTGAATTGCAACTAGTTTTCGAGAGGTTTTATATAAAACTTGTAGTTTACGAAATCTTGTGGTTTACCAAAAATGTATGGGAAAACTTGAGTTTTCGATGTAGGTTTTCAGCCAAAACCGATATTTTCGCGAAAACCGGGTTTTGGGTTTGGTGTGAAAAGCCTATAAGTTAATAAATTATTATAAGTAAGACACATTTTAAGTTTTACATAAAACATGTTTAGGCAAATTAAGAGAACTGATCTTTTATTTGTTTTGCAAACATTATTGATTCAATGGTATTCAGGTGATACCTATTGGTTAAATTGGTTCGATCGAGTCGAATAAAGGTGATTTCAACTCAATTTAGGACGTAGGTGTACAAATAGATGGAAGTGTTGTTTAAGCGCACTGATTAAAAAAATCATAAAGTAAATTTTTAAAGAAAAAAAAAGTTTGGAGAAAAAAGTGTAACAAAAAGAAAAAAAAAGTTACATTGTAACAAATACAAAAAAATTAAGAAAAGTGTAACACTTTTGTTACACTTGTAACATTGTGGCAACGCTGCTCATCACACCCCTGGACCAAAGAGCGCACTAAACAGTGAATTTGTGTGGATGTAATGGCCTCTCTTCAATTACCCATTCAACGTATCTACGACGACGCGACGTTGTGAATGGTCAGCTGGCTTCAGTTGTTGTGTGAACTGGACTTTATATGAATGTAGGTGTAGATCCAAATGCAAAATTCGCCAGAATGTCGCGTGATACAGCTTTTATTCCTGAGAACTACGAAGATTCGGCACATTCGGGTCTTCGGCAACACTTTCAATTACAGCAGCGATATTTTCAGTGGTCCGAGCAAAACGATGATGCATAGGCCTTACAATATCTGTAACCAACGTCCAACGCAGTCTCTTCAAAGTTCTTCACAATTTTGCCAATTGCTTGCGTAGTTGGACGATTATGTAAACTATAGTCTCCTCTTAAGGGCTCGATATGTGGCTGTGGCAGAATCACGATTTTTGTAGTAGGTTTTAGCAACTTTTATGCGTTGTGCGATAGTTAAGCGATCCATTTTCGTAAATGCCGATTTGAAACTGAAAAAAAAATGGTTCAACAACTTAGTTTGACAAATGGATATCCCGTTATAAAGGGAATCTTTTGTATGTCACAATAATTTTGTATCTAAAACGATCACATGTTACTTTCTTAGGACGACTATAATTTTGAAGTCTCATCCATTTGATGATTAAAATGTGTCACATATATGTAAAGCAAATATTTATATTCTTTTATAATCAATTGGAGCAAGATGAGCTGATTTTTGTACTAGTGTTGTTTGACAATATAATAAGTCATAGTATATATTTGACCCATCACGACTTTTTTTAAAGCTCTTAATCGGAAAAAATTATAATTAATTTTCAAACGCCACCTGTTGTTTATTTGCTTCAAAAGGCTTTTTTTTGTCAAGTGTGTTATTACACTCAGACGTTTTTAGAAAGACGCAAATAAGTGCGAAAGAGAAAGTAGGTGAAATAGAAATACTTTAAAATGTCTCAACCCGCAGAGTTGTGGGTTCAGGATTGTCTTGGATGGTTTTTGACGTTTCTTTTATTTGCCTTTCTTTGTTTCTTGGTGTTGCTTTATCATTGTTTCTAGTGTTTCCGAGTTAAGAAGAAATATGCGGCTGGACAATTTCAAGTGGAGCAAGGAGCTTGTAAGCGAATTAATTTCAAATTTTGAAATATATCCTGTTTTGTACGATCCCCGTCATCCGGACTACATTAACAGAGCAAAAAAGAGGAATGGTTAAAAGATTCTAGTTTGGAAGTTTAAGCTTTGGAATGCTTCACCCTTGGCTAAATATCTATCTGCTGGTGATATTGCGTCTCTCAAAATTTTATTTTTTTTTCTTAATGTCGTTTTTAGTGAACGACAAAAGTAGGTCAAAAGTTTCTTCATTCGTCTTTATATAATTTAAAAACGATGATTTATCATTTGAATTTAGTCTTTTGACAACAAAGTAAAGAATCCGAAGTCAGATCAATTTTTTCTCCAGATTTTCATCCAATTCCTTTTTTCTTTTGCTTGGAAATTTTTGAATCGTAAGTGTTTTTCGTATTAAGTTTTATATAAAAAGTGCAATTTTCTTTAATTATTTTCCTACTTTGACTTTTTGGATGAGAACAAACAATGAAAGAGATGCATCAAAAACACGCAATCAAAAAACATCCGAGTGTAATAATGCAAGATTGACGGGGTGAGTGTTCAAAAGTAAATATACGAAACACGCAGCATACAGAAAGTCTTAGTGTAATAACACACCCACACGAACTAAGGATATCTATTATTATAAAGTTTGACAAAATAAACAAAAACAAAAATCAATCTAAAAGTTTCTCCAGAACCCAGAAGGTCGGTTAATAGCAGTTCAAATTTACTAAGTCAATAGGATATGGTATGAAAATATTAGGAATAGTTTATATTTATTTTATTCTTTCTCCTTTTAGGTTAATTGTAGGCGTTTTTTATTGGTAAATTTATACGCTGCGCAGCAAAATCTTACACACTAAACAACAACAAAGAAATAGTTCCAGAAATATTTTTTACTTAAAGGTTGGCAGGATTTTATTATTTGGGGATGCGTTCGTATTTTTCTTGTGCTCTGTTTTCGCTAGAATAAAAATAAATTGGTTTGAAATATTAATCTACGATTACACTGTCAACGTAAATATTCAATGCATTGACTACTTGACATCACCCAAAAATCATCAATAATCACAGTGCCATCTCTAAATTTATTGACGTATGATGTGTGTTAGGTCTCGCCCAAAACCAAAGCGAAGCATTTGATGCGAAAACAAAACGTTCATCATTGGTCGGGTTTAAAGGCTCTCCCAAACCAACGCGAAAATGGCACATTCGCCGACGCGGCATTGTTTATTTGTCATTTTTGTTATCATTGTGAATGATTCGCCCTGATTCGCTTCGCGTCAGTTATCGCAGTGTAAGTTTATTTTGGGCAAGAGTACGATAACTTAGGCGACAAGATATTATAACGGAATTTTTTATAACAGTTAAAAATAAGCATTTTTTACTATGGGAGGGGGGGTCTATCTCCTCCCGTTTAGGCAGGAGGGGCAATTTAAAAAAATTATTACTTAAAATGGAAAAAAATTCTTAAAAAATAACGGTGACACTTACAATTAAGTTGTATACATTTTTTTAAAGCCAACATTCTGTTCTATTAGCCAGTTTTTAAATCAAGTCAAAACTATGCGTAGTTTTTGAAAAATTTAATTTTAAACTCAAAATTTGAGTAAAAAAAGTTAAAAAAAGGTTTAAAGTGTAACTTTTTCAATACTTCAAGATTATCTACCATTGTTTTTATTTCAGAATTTATTGTTCTTATTTGTTTTTGATCAAAAACTGAAAACTAGATGATTTTATGTCTTTTAGTTTTTGAGAAAATTGAAAATAAAAATTTAATTTTAAACTCAAAATTTGAGTAAAAAAAGTTAAAAAAAGGTTTAAAGTGTAACTTTTTCAATACTTCAAGATTATCTTCCATTGTTTTTATTTCAGAATTTATTACTCTTATTTGTTTTTGATCAAAAACTGAAAACTAGATGATTTTATGTCTTTTAGTTTTTGAGAAAATTGAAAATAAAAATTTAATTTTAAACTCAAAATTTGAGTAAAAAAAGTTAAAAAAAGGTTTAAAGTGTAACTTTTTCAATACTTCAAGATTATCTACCATTGTTTTTATTTCAGAATTTATTGCTCTTATTTGTTTTTGATCAAAAACTGAAAACTAGATGATTTTATGTCTTTTGGTTTTTGAGAAAATTGAAAATAACCACAACTACTATTTTAATTTAATTCTTCTTTTTTGCTTGAGTGGTCTTATTTTGATAGTAATAATGGTATTTGCGTATGCGTAATGCGTGTTTGGGTGTATGCAACAGTAAGGTGTGCGCGAATTTGGGTGTATGCAACAGTGGCATCTGTAAGGGGGGGCATGCTGCCCCCCTGCAACCCCCCTGCTTGGGCACACTATAGGATTTGGGGTGGGTGCAAGTTGGAGTGTGTGCAAGGTGGGAGGGTGCGAAATGGGGTGCATGCAAAGTTTCTTTTGCATTTAAATAAGCTGGATTTAAGAAAAATTAATTTACCCTAGGTGTATCTTAATCCATATTCAATTATTACTATCAAAATAAGACCACGTTAATACTTAAGCAAGGAAAAAGTAATTTAATTAAAATATTTATTTTGGTAATTTTCAATTTTCTCGAGAACTAGAAGACATAAAGTCATCTAGTTTTCAGTTTTTGATAAAAAACAAATAAGAGTAATAAATTCTGAAATAAAAACAATGGAAGATAATCTTGAAGTATTGAAAAATTACACTTTAAACCTTTTTTTAACTTTTTTTTGCACAAATTTTGACTTTAAAACAATTTTTTTCAAAAACTATGCATAGTTTTGACTTGATTTAAAAGCAAGCTAATAGACGACAAAAGTGTTGGCTTTAAAAAAAGGTATAACACTTAATTGAGGGTATTACCGTTATTTTTTAATTATTTTTTTTCCATTTAATGTACATATTTTTTTTAACTGCCCCTACCGCCTAAACGGGGGAAGATAGACCCCCCCTTCCCATAGTAAAAAATGCTTGTTTTTAACTGTTCCATACAAATCCGTCATTAAACTTTGTCGCCTAAGTTATCGTACTCTCCCCTTATTTTGAGAAGATAAAGTTTAATTGTGGCGCTGAATGTTTCGCGTTGATTTGTCCTCTTTCACCCAGGAAAACTGAGTTGTCAGCAACTGGGAGCTTGTAGGCAAGACGGGCTTACGGGGAAGGACAAAATCTCCCCTCACACCCTTCTTTTGGCTTTTAGTGCCTCTCTACATTGGATTTTTAATGCTGGGTTTTATTATGTTCGTTGTGTCTATACAATGAAGAGAAAATCAATCTGCACATCCCTATCTCACACCCTTGAAATCTATCTATCTTTCACTCATACAATACAAAATCTTTCATGTTGAATCCAAGAATATTGTTTGCAATTGGGCTGTAATCTACCCATCTGTCTCTTTTTCACTCACATATAATCTACCTGTCTCACTGCTTGCACCTGACATTAAAAATTTAATGTGGACAGGCACTCTTATGTCATTTCAACCTTTCAATTCATACTCAACTCTATTCTGACTGGACCTGCATGTACACATTAACTTGAACTCTTATTCAACTTTACATAAAAACAACAATACTTTTTCAACGCATCCCTTGAGTACGTATTTTCAAAACTGGTTGACAGCTGATTTTGACACAAGTATGATTGCACAGATACCAACTTGGAGATTTAAAATAAGAGTGCATATAATAGTGAATATATGTTTTATTCACACTTTCCATTACTACACTAGCTAATAATTTACCAATAAAATACGGCTTGTAAAACAGTTCATACAGAGTCTCCACACTTTTGTACGATTCGTCAATTCATTGTAAAGCGCACAATAAATTAAATTAAGAAGAATAGGTTTAAATAAATTGAAATTTATCAAAATAGGTATTAGAGTTTTGTGTGTCGAAAACTGCATTATTTTTAAACAGACATTTTCTAGTTTCTGACATCTTTTGCTATAAATTTTCTGACGTTTCTTCAATTAACAGACAAAAGTGTTTCTTTTATATTTAAAGAATTCTTTTTTTTTAAGTTAATCATACATATATATATATCACATTTCTAAACATGCCCATTTCAAAGATTCCCAGTGATATTTGAATGAGTTTCATCAAATTTGACAATTTCCATCATTAATTTTAACAACTTCCGTACAATTTTTTCATTGATAAAAAAAAGCTGAAAATATTCGATTAATATATTTAATACATTTTCAAAAAATAAAATACACCAAGTAAAAGTAGATACGACGACGGCGCTGTTAAAGAAAATCCCAAAATAAAAAAAGAAATAAACACCACACATTCTCTACAAAGAATCTTAAATTTTAAAATAATCTGTTATTGTTTTAAATTAAATGAAAATTACACCTCAATTTAAGATAAACAATAAAATATAATCAAACAGAATATAAAATCTGCCGCCCTACTTTAAAAATTCCTTACGCAATTAAAAAACACCTATAAATAAAATTCCCTTTAAATCATCTGTTATCTTATCATGATGACGTCAATACCGCCACACTACCTTACCGTCTTTGTTGATCTTCTTGTACATGTACTGTCAAAATAACGTCGTGGGTGATGGAATGGGAATGGTGATGTTTACCATTTCCCGCCATATCTTCATGTTTTCGTCATAGGAAATTGTCAAAAATTTAACATTTCGCGGTGAACCAATAAACTTCGTTTTATCTTTTCTAATTTTATTAAATTATAAGAATTTTATTTTCCATTTTAATCAAATAAACTTTGATTCATTTTAATATTTTAAAGAGTTTTATTTAGAATAAAAACAAAAATAAAATAAATGTTGTAAGAAGGAAAATGGAAACACCAAAGAATTTACGCCAACGTCCAACAAGAAATCCAACACCACGTCTATCGGAACGTAAGAAGAGTCTCTTTGTCACAGCCCAACGAAATAAGAATCAAGATGATTCGGATTTGGAGCAAGAAAATAATGTTTTAGACGGACTCGAAGTTCTGAGTGACGAAAAGAACTCCAAAGATGAGAGCAGCCGTTCGAGCAGGCGCTCCGTGGAGGGTCTAATCAAGAAAACCCCCAACAAGGCTATAAGCTTCCTCAAAAACAAGAATGGCTCGTCTCCAGAAAGAATGTGCGATGAGTTATTCGAAAAACTTCCTGACAGCCCTCGATCAGTGAAGGAAAAGGTCGTAACACCAACTCGTAGAAGCTGTCGCTTAAGTTTGAAGCCACAGAACAGATCACCGACAACAACGTCGACCTCAGTGGCACATACAACTCCCGGAAAGGAAAATATCCCTCGAACACCCAAGAAGACCTACAGCGACGAGTTGCAGGACATGTTCGAGAATTCAATGAATCTGAATAAAAACAAGAAATCCTCAAAGGAGGAGGAGGAAAAGGGAGGAAAAGAAAACGATCACGACAATGACAATGACGAAGAAGAAGAAATCATTGAGGAATCTTCATCAGAAAACGAAGAACAATGTCGTGATCGATTCAAATCAGTGACAAAGAAACGCTCCACAAGTTCCCCTCCAAACTCAGATGCCAAAGTCCGACGCCTCAACAACTCCGAGCGTCGATCCATATCTACAAAAAGCTTCTATTCGAGTGCGAAGAAATCACCCACATCGATTCGCAGTCCTCCCACACTTGCCAGATTGAAACCAGTAGGGAAACAAAAGAGTCATCACTCGAACCACAGGCAGCCAACTAATAACATCAATAGAGGTGTCCATCATAGCATAAAGAAAAAACCAAAGCCCAAAGCCATGTTACCCAGTGTCCCCAAGAAGGACATCCTCAGCATCATTCGAAATGAGAAACTTCGAAATTTGCTCACGACCAAACGCCAGGAGAAGGATCAAATCGAGAGTGTTCATAAAATACTCAAATCCGCTAAAAATCCCATTGAAATGGCCAAGCCATTGAGTGTGATCTCGAGTTCCCATAATGATCCCTTAGGAAACAACAACAACAACAGTACTACCAATGATGGTAACAATAACACATCGGTTCCTAACAAGCGCTGCTATATGAATGATATCTCCATGGGATTCTCTGACATTGAGTGTAGCAGTGAATCGGAGGAGGAAGAAGCAGAAGCAGTAGAAGACGTGTTGCAGCAAGGAGTCAATGAAATTCTAGCCGAGCCAGAAGAACGTCCAATTACCCCGGTGCCGGGCAGGAAGTTCTTCAAATCAGGTAATTCGGGGACAAAGAAGGAAGTCATGATCACAGACAAAATTAGGGCGTCTGTTTGTAATGGAAAGTTGTCCATAATGCCCGACACTAAGCAGTTGAAAAAGAAGAAGAAACTCAAACTAAGGGACACACGTGGTGAGTACACTTTTAAATGGTGTTTCCTCTTCCAAAATTCTCTTAAAATTATCTCTTCTCAATTTTTAGTTAATGAGTTCTCCTCGGAGCAAGCCAGAGTGGACGAAATAATAAAGAACTTTGAAATAACCATAATAAATCCTGAAGAATTAGAAGATGAAGATGGAACACAAATCTCAGAGCCGCCACCACCACAACCACTGGCGCTGGCCACAGTAGCACCAGTTGTACCTGAAGCTAATCAAATCCACATCGAACAATACAGTCCAGCTACGGCTTGTTCCATTGACGGCTTCGATGAATTCGATGAAATGCGTATGACCGAAACTGAAGCTGAAACTGAAGTTGAAGTCGAAACCCAAGTTGAATGCTCGGATTTTCGTCGACGTATTCCCTACAACACAAATAACCCAGAACTCATTGAACGTCAACACATCCTGTTGGATTTTTTGGAAACAAACAAAATCTGCACCGAGGAGAATTTCAAAATTTTCATTGCCGATCCCGAGAATCACAAAGAGGAAGCCCAGAAGATTGTCGATCAGATTGTGGTGGTTGTCAATGGAACAGAGTCAAACCCGGATAGTTATCGGGAGCGGCTGCCTTATAACACCTCGGATCCAGCTGAGATTGAGCAGCAGAAAAGTTTCCTAGAATTTCTGATCGAAAACAACATGTGCAATGAGGAGAACTTTGAGATATTTATCTCGGACTATGCCAATCGGCAGGAGGAAGCCGATCGAATCATAACCGAGGTTGTGGCATCGACGCACAACATATCCGCCGAGGATCTGGAGCGAGAGCTGAACAGATTCAATAAGCAAGCCCCCGAGGAGAGCATGGACGTTGAGATTCCCGACCAGAATAGAGAGATCCAGAAGGTCCTCGAATCGTCACCGGATAAGCTCTTCCCGATCTTCTATCCGGGTCGCTGTCAGCCGATCATGAGACAGACTTCGACGAGGAAGATAGCCAAGACATGGATCGGCGGTCAGGGGGCGGATCAATATCAAATTGACGCTGGACAAAAGAAATTCGGAGCCAGATACTGCAAGCAGTGTGGATTGTTGTACACCGTAAACGAGCCCGAGGAGGAGAAGTTGCACAAGGAGTATCATGCGTCGTTGTATGTGCTCAAGTTTAAGTCCTGGATCGATGAGGATATTGTCCAGATCTACACAGAGTGGGGCTTTGATGGGCGGATTTTGAGGTTGAACGAGAACTCACACGTCAAACGACTGGAGCGTTTGAGGGATGTTCTGAAGCTGGTCGACAAGGAGCTGGGATTCTATTCGTATATTATGCCAACAGTTTTTGTGGTGAGTTCTTAAGGAAGATGAGGGATATACAAAGAGTTACAATTATGTCATATTATTTTTTAGGCCTATTTTGCAGTTCGTCATAATCAAATAGCTGGCGTTTGTTTGGTGGAACCATTGACAAAGGCGAATCGATATGTTTGCGTTAATGGTGTCGATTGTTGTACCGAAGAATTCTTTGATGCAAAGTGAGTTCCAATGAAACGATTCTCTTTAAAATTGTATTCATGTTTTTGTTTTAGGTGTGGAATATCAAGAATATGGGTATCGCCGTTACATCGACGATTCCGCATTGCAACCAAATTAATTCGTGCTGTGCAACAGCACACAATATTTGGGGAAGAGATTCCTTTGGAGAAGATAGCTTTTAGTGCGCCCACAGAGGATGGCAAGAGATTCGCTAGAAGTGTCACAAAAATGAATAATTTCTTAGTGTATCAGTAGAGTGTGGGTTACTTGTAAAGAAAAATTTTAAACAAAAATAAACAAGCAAACAAACATTCACCTAGGGTCCTTATCATAGTTGTTGATTCAAAAGCGAGATATTCTTTAAATTGAACCAACTATACTTACTGTAAATGTTCATTATACTCGTACATAAATATTTTTTTCCTTTTTATTGTTTTAATCCTTATTTTTATAAGTTTTATTAAATTTAAATTATTTCAATTTTAATCAAACCCGTTATTGAAATGTTATCAATAAAAATAATATATATCATTGAAGTTTTTAAATGAGATGGTTTTTCCTTCGTTGTTTGTTGTTTGCTTAGGAGATAGCGTTGGTAAAACAAAATTGATTCTAATTGATCTTTGACCTTGCGGTTGGAAATAAGCTAATCTTTTGTTTGGCAATTCCTATTCTTAGATTCTTTTGGTATCTGAGTGTGATTTAATTTACTTACAGCAATTTGATAGTTTTTGTCATAAAATAATAAATGATCGTGTGAATGTTTTGACGCTCTCCCCGCGGTACTACTTTCAACTTGTCACAACAATATACAATTTTCACTTAGGGACGGTGCTTATAAAGTTCGTCCATAATCAGTTGTCCCAAAAACCATTGATGCTGTGCAAAATCTGGTAATGAGAAATCGTCCTGTGACACACCTGGTGATAGAGGCTACCTTAAGCATTACTATAATAAAATATTATCATTTAATAGATTTTACACGAAAACTTATTGCAAATTCTTAATTTGTGGACAATCTTTCTCTAAAGTTGGCACAAACTCGAGTTGAAATTTAAACAATTTCATCTTATTTTTAGAATATTTGGTCTCATTCACAAAGCTAGTGGCTACGTAATCAAGGGATTCTGATTGGCTAAATCTAACTACAAAAGTAGTTGAAATTTCCCCTCCGACGTAGTGAAAAAAATTCGGCTACAAAGTTAGTGGAGATGATTTTGACGTTTCACAATCAGCTGCTCGGTAAAGTAACACGAATTCAAAATGAAATAAATCGTTCAATATAAATATATATGGCTCAAAATCACCAAGGTGCAGAATTGGCTTCGCTAGCAATTTAGTGTCTTAAATCTTGACTTAATTAAGAAAAAAAAATTAATAAAATACTAAAACTAACCTGTTTTGTGTGTCTATCAAACAATATAATTTATTAATAAACTAAATTTTAAATGAAATCAATATACACGCATAGAAAATCATTTCGGGAACGCGTCCTAATGTAAAATCTTCAACAACAAGTACAAAATATGATTGGAAAATGTAAGGTATTTAACCCCGGTCATTACTTAATACACCGTATTTTATATACAAAATCTAGTTTTAGAAAGAATACTAAGAAATTATTTATTTTTTAACTATAAAAATGCAAAAATAGTTTGTCCGATACCGCACAAGTCATTTCAGGGAACATATCGATAATCGATCAAAAATAATTTTAAGTGAACGCAATAATTCTGTGTCAAACGTCAGTCGAGGAAGAGAACAATAACAAAGCCGGCTGTCAGAGTATTTATCGTAAAATAAGTTATATCTAAATGGTAAGTAAATTTCTATTCATCATTCGTAGAGCGTACATCAATAGTCCGTCATTCCGTGAACGCATTTATTACATTTAATTATTGATGAAATACTTTTCTACGTCACGAAATTACAAAGTTACCTCAAATATTTTCCTATTGAAAAAGTCAGATCGCATTTAAGATGACCACCGTATAATTAAAGCGCGTGCTTTATTGAAAACGTCATTTCGGGAACGGTCATTTCGGGAACGTTCCCGGACATGATTTTTACGTATTTTGCTTGTAGAAGATTTTGTATGTATTGTTTTCATTATTGCTTATTTAATATAGATACATAATATACCCATGTTATTAAACAAAGCTTAAATTATGTACTTTGTTTTGTTTTTGTTGATTTTATCAAACTTAGAAAAACGTTCCCGAATTGATGGTTTTTGTATGAAATTTAGTACTAAACAATAATACTAAGAAAGTATAGAACTCTGTGCGCTGCCCTGTCAAAGTTTATTAATATAAAATTTTTGCAAC
Source organism: Eupeodes latifasciatus (assembly GCA_920104205.1). Lineage (NCBI taxonomy): Eukaryota > Metazoa > Arthropoda > Insecta > Diptera > Syrphidae > Eupeodes > Eupeodes latifasciatus. Next base: position 57,892,407 of record OV049924.1, read on the forward strand.
AGTATAAACTAAAATTCATCATTATAGCTTGCAATTTTTTTTGTCATAAAAAAAAATTGAAATTTGCAACCTTGGTGATTTTGAGCCATATAGGTATGTATGTATATATATTCAAATATAAATCATTCATGTATATATATATGTATATATATTCAAATATAAATCATTCATTGTGTATTAAATTTGATTTTATTGAATTTAAAAACACAAAACATAAGTAAAGTTATCAAATCAAAATTTGTTCTTATTTTATATATTTGCATTTGTCAATAATATGACAGTTTCACATTGACTAGCTTTGTAGTGTAGTTTTGCATTCACAAAGCTAGTTGAATTTTTGAGTACGTAGTCACTAGCTTTGTGAATGCGACCTTTGTATCCACCGTAACTGAGACAATAAACAACTGTCAAGTTTGCTTTTCAACTTCTACTTTTTTCGGAAGTTGAGATAATAGATCACTTCAAGATTTTAAAATTGAAAGTTGAATCTGTTAAGGTTAACAAAATCATAAGTTGAGAATATAAATACCTAAGAGTTTAACTTTGTGGTGAAGTGAAAATGACTTTTATTCGATTTAAAGTGAACGAAATTGTCGTAATGAATTTTTAGTACAACACGTTTCGCTATAAGGGATCACAGTTGATGGGATCATCATTGGAAAAATGTTCTGTACGCTGGAGCAATGGTACACTTAATCTTGCGAAAAAAATTTGATTTTTTAATTAACTTATTGATCAATCGAATCAAAAATAACTTTATGACCCAAACCCAATGAGTGAAGCCTTTTTTAACTATTAATTTCAATGTTCAAAGTTTCAAACCCACAAATTTAAAAACAATATGTATTAAAATTCATCGAATGCTGAGCTCATGTGGAGGATACCAAGAAAAGCCCCCCGATGAAAATCATTTCTACTTACTTAGATCCTCAGACCTGTTAAGTCCGTTGGCGATCCCTTAAGGGCTTGACATCGTGTGAGGTTTCCGGAGGTATGTTTCAAGTCAACTCTTGCCTAGCCCGCCAATGGTGACCTACTGGTCTGTGAGACCGGGTGTGCGAAAAAATGTGAATAACTTTCTTTTCCGTTATAGTTTTTTGTTGCCTTTTCGAGTAGCTGCCGAGTAGCTACCCCGGTCCATGAGACCGTGCGTCACCTTTTATGTATGTATAAGTAAAATAATAAAGGATTTCAGAGATTTTAAATGAAGAAGGTGGACCTGGGACATCGGGTCTTTCAAGAACTGGCCGGTACTATGAGTGCGGATGTAAAAGAAAATAAAAAAACGAAGTACTTTTGCCAAAAATGTAAACAATATTTGTATCTGGAGCACGTAGTGCCATTTTGCAGCAGCTGTTTGCCTGAAGAAATTTAGTTTTTTGAGATGTATTTTTTTTATTTTTTGTTTGGAAGGATACCAATTTTTGTTCATTTTACTAAAGTTCCTAATGTCGAGAGACCAAAAAAACTAATTTTTATTAATAAATATATGATTTTCAATTTTTTACCTAATTTTAAAAAATGTATTATTAAAAAACTTTTATTTTTTAATGCTCTAAACAAAACAATTTTGTGAATTTGTGTATTGTAATAAAAGATCTTCTGTTGATTTAATATCTTTGTTTTATTGTCAAGGCGCATATATTAAAAAAAAAACACGAAATATTAGTAACACATTTCGAAAAATCTTCAGTTGAAAAACCAGGACCGTGAGACCGGCGTCACCATTGATCAAAGTCAAATTTGCGTCATCAATGGCGGGCTAGTGATGCTGATTTCTCCTCGACTGTCCTGCACCATGTGCTTCTCGGTCGTCCAGCTTTTCCTTCTTGTGTAAGCGGATTTAACTGCATTGCTTTGCCTGCAATGCAGTCGTTACCTTTTCAAAGCGTAGGTATGTCCAATCCATTGCCACTTACGCCTTCGTATAATAGAGTCTATAGGTTCCTCACCTGTCCTTTTATTAAGGACCTCATTGGATATTCGGTTTGGGAAGAATATTCTTAGGATGTTGCAAAGACATCTATTCACGAAGGTTTGCAGCTTCCTTGTAATGGCAGAAGTAACCTTCCACGTGTTGCACCCATAAAGAAGTACAGATTCGATATTTGTGCGAAACAGTCGTAGCTTTGTTTTTAAGCTGATAGAGTTATTCCTGCAAAATTTTAGACAACATACCGAACGCCGCTTTTTCTTTGCCGATGTGGCAGATCGCCATCTGTTCGGTTCCGGAGACGATACTTTCAAGGTATTGAAAGCTCTCCACTTTCTCCACCGGTTGTGAGGAAATATTTATTTGAGAGGATGGTCGGGTTCCGAGGCTGTTCATTTTTATTTTGCCGGAATTAATTTTCAGCCCCACGATTTCTTCTTCTCTCTCCACACTTGTTGTCATTTGATGGAGATCCATGATCCTATGAGAGAGCAAGTTAACATCGTCCACGTAAACCAAGTGCTTTAAATAGGATGTCAAAGCCCATTGGATCCCTCCGTTGTCTGACTCCACTACGGATTTCAAAATCGTCTAACAATCTACCATCGTGCAGAACGTGGCACTTGGATCCATCATAATATGTTGCTTTCATAATAGCAATTAGTTTTTCTGGGATGCCTCTCCTCCGCAAAGGATGTACCTACACACAAATAAAATAGGAATGGAAAAAAGAGATGAGTATATGTATAAAAATGTTCCATGTTTACATTCTGTAACTCTCGTTTTCAATGTTCCTGCAACTCTCGCATCGACAAAATTAAGTCGATAAACTCTGAAAATTGAAACAAATCTCAGTTTTTTTTGCATCTTTCAACGGTCTGAGCGAAAATTTAACGCATAAACGCAGCTAATAATACAAATAATAGTTGTAGTGCTTTCAGAGTTTTATGTTTCTAGGTCCTTATTCTCATTGGACTGTTGCACCACATAATTTATTTTACTTACTTAATGATTAAAACTGGCTTCAAATAACTAACAAATATTTATCTAAATGCGTAATTTAGAATTGTTTCTAAATCTTCATTGTTCTGGCACCTAACAAGAGTAATTAATTTCACTTCATATTCGAATGATATTACTCTCAAACGAACATAATAGGTCCGTTCGCGTACTTTCTGCACTAAAATTCGTAAAAATAAATATTTTAAAGAGTGGGGGTAAAATTCTCTCACAAAAAAAAACTACAAAAAAGTAAGCGAACGGGAAAACAACAAATTTTTCACACAATATTACTGTGTTGTTGCTGTTCTTTGAAAATTTGTTTTTAAATTTTATAACTGACAGCAAAAGCGAGCAATTTATTTAATTTATTTGAATTTCTATCAAATTTGAAATTTTCACAATCAGCCCAAACAAATTTCTTGGGCTAAAATTCGTAGGTTGGGGAAATATTTTACTCTCTCCTGAGCGCTCTCTTTTACGAAAAACTACGAAATTTTTGAGTACGCGAACATGATTTGGTTAAATTTCGTATTTTTTAGTAAAATTTGACTGTTTAAGGAGGGTACGCGAACGGACCTAATGAGAGTACCAAAAAGTTGTTCATACACAATTTTGAATTTTCTTTGAACACCTCTAAACAGCTGACTACATCCGCCATTTTTCAAAGGTGGTCGCCATTTTTCAAAGGTGGTGAGCAGAGAGAAAAGTTTTTTCTCTCTCGTGGTGAGTATGTGCACAAACTTGCATAAGTATTTGTTCCCCACATTTTTTTTATATGAAGTTAATACATATGCAAGTTGGTGGCCAAATCACAGCTTGTAGGCAAAAAGAGAGCAACCGTCGACGTTGGTTCTCTCTATTAGTTCTTTCTCGATGATCTGTACTGAGTGATTGAAATAATGGGTGATTTTTTTGAGGTTAGGATTTTCATGCATTAGTATTTGACATATCACGCGGGATTTCAGACATGGTGTCAAAGAGAAAGATGCTCAGTATGCTTTGACATTTCATCATGAATAGACTTACTAACGAGCAACGCTTGCAAATCATTGAATTTTATTACCAAAATCAGTGTTCGGTTCGAAATGTGTTATCGACAAATTTTGTTCAGCGATGAGGCTCATTTCTGGTTGAATGGCTACGTAAATAAGCAAAATTACCGCATTTGGAGTGAAAAGCAACCAGAAGCCTTTCAAGAACTGCCCATGCATCCCGAAAAATGCACTGTTTGGTGTGGTTTGTACGCTGGTGGAATCATTGGACCGTATTTTTTCAAAGATGCTGTTGGACGCAACGTTACGGTGAATGGCGATCGCTATCGTTCAATGCTAACAAACTTTTTGTTGCCAAAAATGGAAGAACTAAACTTGGTTGACATGTGGTTTCAACAAGATGGCGCTACATGCCACACAGCTCGCGATTCTATGGCCATTTTGAGGGAAAACTTCGGAGAACAATTCATCTCAAGGAATGGACCGGTAAGTTGGCCACCAAGATCATGCGATTTGACGCCTTTAGACTATTTTTTGTGGGGCTACGTCAAGTCTAAAGTCTACACAAATAAGCCAGCAACTATTCCAGCTTTGGAAGACAACATTTCCGAGAAATTCGGGCTATTCGGGCCGAAATGCTCGAAAAAGTTACCCAAAATTGGACTTTCCGAATGGACCACCTAAGACGCAGCCGCGGTCAACATTTAAATGAAATTATCTTCAAAAAGTAAATGTCATGGACCAATCTAACGTTTCAAATAAAGAATCGATGAGATTTTGCAAATTGTATGCGTTTTTTTTTTTTTTTTAAAGTTCTCAAGCTCTTAAAAAATCACCCGATACATTAGTTCTAAAATAATAAACGCCGCTGTTGTTGGTGCTGTTGCTGTTTAAATCTGTTTCTCGCATTAGGCTCTGGAAGCGATTTTATCTCACCGTCATTCATTTAGGGGTTAATACAATATCTAAACAAAATCATCGGGCCAAGACGATATATTCAATGACAATATTGTTCAATCGATCTCAAGAAAGAATCCGCCACAGTGTGGCAAGGTCTAAAATTCTACTTAGTTTCTTTAAGTTTATAAATGAAGTCATATTCTTCGCCGATAGAACTTCATTTAAATCATCTCTCACGCGATGTGAAAGTAGAATCAGCAGTCATACAAAGTTCAACTCTCGGACCTCTGTTAATTAATATATCTGTATGACTTCAAAGACGCCATAGATAACGAATTCATGTCAATTGAGGTTAAAAGTATCAAAAATGTGAATCTTTCGAAACGCGTCTCCTATACAGGGCATCCTCTCGGCGTACGTAAGAGCAGGCACCTTACATTTATAGATCAGTGGAACGAACATTCTATTTAAGAATCAATTTCGATGTGATTAAAAAATCTATGTATATTATTATACCAGGGCAATAATCGGTAAAGATAAAATCTATATATTATAAATACAATTAATACTAGCAAATATTTTTGAAATAGTTTTGAAGCCTCAAAAATTTGTGCACAAAATAAAGACATCTTAATTTTGAATGAAAGAAAAAAACAGTTAAAACGAAAACTTGTAAAAGAAACTTTTAAATGTAACGATTTGTCCCTAGTGGTCGATAGTGACTTTCTCATTTCGAATAAGTATGGACACAAACCATTTTAAGTTCGAAAAATTCGAATTAAAACTCACAATCCAATATGATTTCATATAATTTACTTTCTTTTGTTTTCTTGATTTTATTTTAGAATTGTCTTCAGTGAAAATATGACCGTGTGGCCTAATGGATAAGGCGTCGGACTTCGGATCCGAAGATTGCAGGTTCGAGTCCTGTCACGGTCGAAAATCGATTTTTTTTTCGAAATAATTATTGTAAAGAAATAAAATAATAATGAAAGAAATATGACAAAAAAATTCCAGAAAAATGAATTTATGAAATTATTTTTCGGAATCGGTATCCAAAATGTTTATGGATCCCCTAATTGACTTTATGGACAAACTCAATTGATTGTCAGTACTTTTGTCGGGTTTTCTAATAGGGACTTGACAACTTAACTTATCATTGAACTGTCATTGTCAATGTATTGATAAAACGATCCAAATCAGTCAATTTCACGGACTTCTTAAGTATTTGGCATCGTTCAGAAAACATTGTGGCTTATTTTGCGTTAATATCGTACACCCATACAAAATATGTATAGATGACTCAAGAATTGAAGCCGATGAAGTATTTTAAGCGTCGTCGTATGTTCTTGTCTATGTACTTGAATTTCAAAAATATTCAAAGAATTGGAAAACCTGTGAAAGAGACTACGAAGCCCGACAAAGAGCAGTACCAAAACCAACTAAGAGGTTAAGCTACAAAAACTGCAATTTTTTTTGATTTAAATGCTTCAACCTCTAGGACTTTTAGTTTCGGGAACTGTATTTTATTTGTACTTATTACTCATTTTCGATTTTTAATGTACTTAAAAAAAAAAATAATACATAATGTAACTCAAATTCTTTGCATTTTATTCATTAAAAAATCTCTTTAAATAGGTAACCGGATATAGAACAATTTCACGAACTTAAATTACCATAAGCTTCGATTTTATTCTGGGTGTCTGTCCTCTTTCTTTTGTTTTCTGTTTCCCTTTATTGACATCTTCTTGCTCTTCGACAACATAATCGTTGTCTCCATTTCCACTACCATCTTCATCACCATTATCAATTACTTCCAAATTTTCAAAATACTCATCGTTAACCAGATTATTTCCCATTTCAGTTTCCTTTACCGTTATCGAGTACTCCTTCAAGAAATTCTCTCCAATTGTTACAATCTCTCCAATCTTCAAATACGGTCCTGTCTCATTGGTCATTGGAGGCCATTCGGGTATGCCAGGGGCCTTCGGCCGGCCAGTTCCAGCAAAACTAGTCCACAATGCTACCAGACGTTTGGCAATTTTAATATCACGGTTATTCGAAAGCACCGCATACCATGGCCATGGGAAGAGATACAAATTCTCATCGGTCAAAGAGACGCCCAAATCGAATGGCGTTACATCAAATTCGGAATCTTCCGAATTCTCATAGCGATTGGATTCCCCTTGGTAGTCGAAACTATAGAGGAAAGTATTGTTGGCAAGGTGCTGAGCATTTGACTGTATTGCAAGGAGAACTGGATTTTTGAAGGCAATCGTTCCGCACATCTTTGGTGATGGAAGAAAAATAAGACGAAAGTTAAGGAAGAGGCAACAAATTTTAAGGAATCTTACATCAATCAGCCCAGGAAGCATGCCATAGAAACTGCTGTTCTTAATTTTTTCGGCGGTAAATAGTTCGGTTTCTGCGAATTTCTTCCAAGCTAAAGTTGGATCGGCACCATTAGTTTGCGAAATAATGTAATCTATATACCCATAGCCATCGAAGACATCATCAAGGATTGTTTCATTAAAGTTGTTTAAGAAGATTTCTAGAAGGGATCAAATGATAAAATGTACATCTTTACATCAAAAACTTACCATTTAATATAAATGTCCCAGGATTCTTGACAGTTCCTCCCATCGTTGGATAAGGTTGGTAAGATTTGGAAGCTAATAGCTTGCCAGGATGTTCTGGAAGAATACCACTTGGTCCACCAATGACAAACTTAACTCCCCCAAAACTACCATCAACACCCATTTGGGAATGTAAACTGCCATGCTTCCTAAATGCCCCAAGAAGCGTGCTTACATTCATATTCAACAGGCAGCTATTCAAAGAACCCAATTTTTCCAGATTCTTACATCCACCATGCCTGGCAATGTCTTTGGTGGCATTCATTGGATCGTCGGTAATGAAGGCCGGTGATAAAGCAGAACCTGATTGATAAATGACTCGGTGGAATAGACCTTTTGGAACTGAAGGACTCATGGTGAGGACATTTATCAAAGCAGCTCCTCCAACTTGTCCAAAAAGTGTCACTCTAGATGGATCACCTCCGAACGCTTCGATATTCTTTTGAATCCATTGAAGAGCAAGTATGACATCACTTACACCGGCATTTCCAGGAATATCTGAAGAGAGAGTTGATAGGAAGCCAAACGGTCCTAAACGATAACGAATTGACACTAAAACGACATCTTCTTCAAGTAAGTAGCCTGGTTGAGCTTCTAGAGAGCTTCCTTCATACAAAAAGTCCCCATGAATGTAGACCATCACAGGGGATTGAGTTTTAAACTATGGAAAAATTAAAAAAGAGAAACATAGTTCCAAAATTGCAATTGTTTTCAAGATTCAATATTTTTGATTGTGAATGGAACTTAATTTTTGACAAATGCCATTTACTTACGGATTTTGTGCTAACTGAAAGGAATAAACAATCCTCCAGATCTCGCTCATTATTAGCATCAGCCAACTTTAGTGAAATTCCATCTTGTAATGACGGACATCCTCCCCTGGACGTAAAAGCTTTGCGAATATTTTTCCATGGTTTCGCCGGTACAGAGGGCTATATTATTAAAAATTGAACGTTAATCTAGGATCAAGAAGTTAAAATTTTGACGTCTACCTTAAATCTAAGCGCTCCAGAAGGTGATTCACCATATTTTATATCGATAAATTCGTACAAAATTTTGTTGCTCCACTGAGTACTGTCAATACGTCCCCGAACTTTTCCAACTTCGGGTATATTCACAATAACATGGCGATTATCTTTTTTATTTCTGCCATCTAATTGAATATTTTGATCCAATTTCTTAAGAATTCCCTGTTGTCGAAAAGAAAAAGCCGTAGTTAAAATTGCTAAGAAAATTACAAGTGAAGTCACCGCCATTCTGAAGGCTTCAAAAGCTTAAAGAAGACTAAAATCATATTCGCAAATTTGCCATAACGAAATCTTTTTTAAAATCTTAAGAATTTTCTATTGAAAGATGCCGCACTTATGTTAAAGATAAATTATGATGGTTTTTGCAAAAAAAAGACTAACTTTTGTTTGTTAGGTCAATAAACTATCTTTGATTCTTAAACTAATAATGTTCCCCGTCTTCACTATATGAGCACCTGGAAGCTTAATTGATTTCAGGTTTTATTAGTTTTCGAAACACCTTCTTCCGTGAGGTAATAGCACGCGACAAGACAACATTATCTTCAGCTTCGGTGGCTCACGACTTGAGAACCAAAGATCTTTTGAATATATTTAAATAAACAAAAACACATTCATCAAAAACCAGATTTTATCAAAGAAGAGTTAAAAGCTCTAGCTTTGGGCTATTTCTGTTAGTTGACCTATAATACCAGCCCACGATGTTTACATTAATTTTCAATTCACATTAAAATTCTACAAACATAGGTTCTTTACATATTTACACAATAGTAAAAGTTATGTGAGTCAATAAACTCTTGAAGATGACAAAAGGTTATTTTTGTTACAGATTTATTTATAGTCATTATTGTTTTTGTTAAAAATGTTATTGGGCTATTGTCGTGAAAACTTAAATTAAGTTTAAAAGTGGGCTCCTTGGGTTCATAATTTCTGTAACAATTTTGGCTCAAAAAACTGTTTTCCTTTTGTACACAAAGGTAAAGCTGAAGCCAGTGGTATTGTCAAAGTTGAAAAGTACGAAAACAACACACAAGCCGAAGCTGAGGCGCAAGTTGGGTGAACTTTTACTTTTGACTTCATGCTGCGCAGATTTGTGACATAGATATGTATGGTTTATATGGATAGTCGATGGGATCAAGTTGAAAACTTTTGCCTTGATATTTGGCACGTTCGAAAGGAAACAAATTTAAAAAGAGGTTGGGATGCGACCCACACTGTCGATTTGTCTTGCTTCAAAGTTTATAGGATTTCGTGTTTTGTTTTTAAAAAAATCAAAATTACCAACAATATTTTGCATATAATGAAATAGTTTGATTTAGAAATCTATTTTTGTTAACGAGTTTTTTTTGTCGAAAACCAATTTTTACCAATTTTAGTAGCATTCCTTAAAAGTTCTTATCTATACTTCTATACTATATACGATATTACTATCTATACTAATATTATAAATGCGAAAGTAACTCTGTCTGTCTGTCTGTTACTCAATCACGCCTAAACTACTGAACCAATTTGCATGAAATTTGGTATAGAGATACATATTTTGATACCCGAGAAAAGACATAAGCTACTTTTTACCCTGGGAAAATAACGCATTCCCATGGGAAAATTCAGGTGGGCCGATCGCTCTTACGCCTAAACTACTGAGCAGTTTTAAATGAAATTTGGTAAGGAGATAATTTGAGACTTAAGAAAGGACATGAGTTACTTTTGACCTCGGGAAAACAACGCATTCCCATGGGAAAAATAACTTTCCGGGGAATCTGATCGCTTTCACTTCTAAATTACCAAAGATTTGAATAATATTTGGATAAAATTGGTATTACGGGAAAACAACGCATTCCCAACCCTTATGAAATAAGTTATTGAACATGTTAAACTTATCATACACGTATATTAACGCAGGCTTCGCGCGCCACATGCCTCAAGCCCTCACAGACGCAAACTGTGGCCACCAAGTTCCACAAATAATAATTTTAAACCTAAACTTTGCTATGCTCAACCTTTCATCGCCAAACACGAGCCATGTAGGTACAACAAATAATTCACTGGGTCTGTCTTCTACTTCTGATAATTCTGTTTCGGCTGAGGCGCGGGGCGAGTGCGCGGGAGGGGGTCGGATCTAATGAGGAAACGCCAGTATATAATATCAGCAAAAATAGTGAGCGTGGAAGAATGTTGCAGCAGTGTAAATTGTTGGTTTGGGATGAATGTACAATGTCCCACAAAAAAGCAGTAGAAGCACTAGATTGTACACTGAGAGACATCAAGAACAACCGGGCTATCATGGGAGGGATGGTGGTTCTCTTAGCTGGCAACTTTAGGCAGACCCTGCCGGTAATTATTAGAGGTACACTGGCAGATGAAATAAACGCATGTTTGAAAGCATCTCTGTTATGGGTACAGTAAAAATATAAGTACGAAAAAATGTTTTAATTCCCCACATTCCGATAATTCCAACTGATTTGCCGTTTCAGTTTAAAAGAGTGCAGTTTCCTCTGAAAGCAGCATTTGCCAAAACAATAAATAAAGTTAAGGGCAAACGCTGAAAGTTGCAGGTGTAAATTTGGAAAAAAAAAACTGTTTTTCCCATGGACAACTATATGTAGCGTGCTCACGAGTCTCAAACTTACAAAATCTTTTTTTTCTGGCCAAGGAAGAAAAAACAAAAATGTCGTATATAAAAATGTGTTGCAGTAACCTATCTTCTTCTTAAAATGTATTAACCTAACCTAACCTATGACAATCACACTTAGTATGGCATCATCCCATCTTGGCACAATTCAAACATACGTACAAAAAAGTACATAAATAAATAAATTAGGTGGCGCAACAGTTCATGAAGAACCAGGGCCTAGTGACTTACAACTCTCAACCATTCCTGTGTGCGTGTAATGTTGTCAGAGATGGAAGGGAACTACAGTTTATATGCCGAATCCGAACGGCTAATTTGAGAAAGCACTTTTCATGACAAGAATTACTCTTGGAGGATTTGTCAATTCCTCGCAATAGGCAGTACCCGTGAAAAAAGTTAGATGGCACAGGCAGGGATTGAATCCAAGACCCCTTGCATGACAGTCCAACGCACTTTTTTTTTTTTTACCAATTCATTTTTATTAATTCATTCTTAAGACTGTCTTAAAGCTAGACAAAAATTCATAAAACTAGCCTAATTATCCATAACTTATTACCAACTTACTGGTCCCATACGGACACTCTAAGTTAAACTATAATACTTAATACTAATGCCTTTCGGCCCTAAGATCTATTTTACTTCAATTAAATTTTATTTATTTTGTATTTATTAGAAAATTTGAAAAAACTAATATCAATATCCTTTTTTATTTTTACTTAAAACTACTTAAAATAAGGTCCTTAATATAAAACTTAAAGCTAACTAAAACTACCTATTCTACCTCTAAACTACTTAAAACTAGAACAACCACAGCAGCAAATCTAACTAACATTTTTTGTTTTTCATATTTTGGTCTTTTTTTTTTCTTATTCCATGTTTTTTTTTTATTTTTTTTTGTATGATTTTTTTTGTGTTTTTTTTTTTTTTTTTTTGTAAATATGTATTTATACCATCCTAAGTTATATACATACATATATCTCACATTCATACATTTCTTATCTACCTACTTGTTTAAATTTCACTTGCTGATTATTATTTTTATTAAATCAATGTCAGAGTAAAAAATAGAGAATAAGAAAATCATTAAACAAAATATTAATAATAAAATATCTGTGAGACGAAACAGTCTTGTTTAAATAAATACAAATCTTTTAAACCAAGTCCTCGTCCACATTTTGTATTTTTATTTTGTGCCACCATGCCTATTCTACTTAAAACTAAACCCTAAAACTATAAAACAAGTATGTAAGCCGGCCAAGGCTTTAAACCCCATCCCGACTACCCACTATCAAGTGCCGATTGAAGCCACCAAAACTGGTTCTCCTGCTTCACCCTTTCAGTTCGGTCCCGTTCGGACACAGCCCTACTGAACCGAAGGAGCTCTGCTCCGCCTTGTGCCATGACGTCCCGATTGTACAGGAGTCGCCTATCCACGGTTCGTCGTCTGACGTGGTAGATTAGCGGAACTGCCAATCTATCCTGTATCAGACCGCATCTGTCTAAAAAGAGGAATGCCTCTGGTGGAATGAAGCCGCTCAAGCGTGCACTCTCAAAATACTCGTTGTTCGGATAGAACGCCCCGAAAATTAAATTGTTGGTCGAAGACATAGCTCTTGCAATGTGACCTTGAACGAGTTTTATCACGAAATTGTCAATTCTGTTGATTCGAGCCCCGTTGTATAGGACCTCGTTGGAATAGTAATGCACGTAAGAAGATTCGGCTGTTCGATATAAGCCAGTACACCGTCGTAAACACTGCCGCTCGAACACCCGAAACTTCTCCATCTGGGAAGGGGCAACGTTGAACCACACAGGACAACCATAAACGATCATCGGCCATATGAGGGCCATGTAGCAAATTACCTTCACTCTGAAGTCAAGCCGACTGCTAAAAAACAGCCGTTTCGTCAGAGCGAAGGCTCCTCTGGCCCTGGTCAGAGCAGCATTTATATGTCTATCGAAATATAAATACTGATCTAACCAGATACCGAGGTACTTCACTACACTTTTGCTCGCTAATCGCTGCCCGTGAAAATCAACGATAACCATCTTGCGCCAATTCTTGCACGTATCGCTCGTGGCCCCAGCCAACGGAGTCCGGAACAGAATTGTCTCCGACTTATGGACATTTATTTGCAGTTTCCAGTCATCGCAATATCGCTGAATCTTGTCGAAATCACGCTGCAAGAGAATTCTAATAACCTCAACCTTTCGGGCCGTTCTGTACGCAATAAGATCGTCGGCGTACGCAATTGCCTTTGTAAGACTACCTATCATATCGCTGGTGTAAATGCTGAAGAGAATCGGCGAATTCACTGGTCCCTGTTGAAGACCATTTTTAATTAAGAATGTTGTGGTAGAAGTTACATTGCCACTTTTGACAACAAACTTTCTACCGTTAAGCATATCATAAAGTATATACAACAATGGCTTGCTTATGCCAAGCCTGCTCAGTTTTAGGTAAAGACCCTCTAACCATACGGTGTCAAAGGCCTTTTCCAAATCAACCAGAACAGCACCTGTGCATTGTTGTTTTGTTTTATTCCATTGGATATCAGAAACGAGTTTAGACGCAGCATGAATTGTGTCATGACCCCCCTTGAACCCGAACTGTTTATCCGGAATTATTTTGTTGTCCGCAGCCCACTTAGTCAGAGCCCTATTGATGATCTTTTCGAAAACTTTGCTGATGCTCGGAAGAAGACTTATCGACCGAAGATTTGACGGGTTGGAGTTGTCCTTTCCCTTTTTCGGGAGAGGATGAACCACAGCGGTCTTCCAATGCACTGGATAATATGCATTATTCAGTGCATTATTGAAGAGTGTGGTGTAAATGTCAATTGCCTCCATCGGTAAATGTCTTAGTACAACGTTGGATATACCATCGACACCTGCTGACTTTTTATTTTTTATTGAGTTGAAGATGAGCTGAAGCTTAACCTTCGTCACTAACAGGGGACTTGGACCCGTTTGCTCGGCGATTATGGCATTTTCCAAGGAATCGTCATTGAACCCCATGAAACCGCGGTTCTCAGATCGCCATTGTGTCATATCATTTCGAAGGTAAAAGTGATTAAGTAGGGCTCTGCTTTCCAGGTCGTGGTTGGGGCGAATGCTAACATTCACCTTGTACACTTGCTGGAAAGCAGCTCCCACCGCCTCCACTTTTTCCTTCGGATCTTCAATTATATAAAAGTCATCGTCAAAGATGGCTTCTTCTGGATCTATTTGCGCTGTCCTGAGTACGTCTCTGTTCTCTTCAGTTCTTTATAGTTTCAGACACGGAAGGTCATTGTCGTTCTTTTTCCTGAATATTTTGTTGATTTTAGGGAACATACTAGGGTCACTGGAATTAACTGACCGGATCTTGCGGTCCCAGTACTTGTTAATTGATAACCTGTAGTTCTCCTTAATCAACAGATTGACATTTTTTATTGACGACTTCAGTGTCCTAACCTCCAAGTCGTGTGGGTCTGTAAGTCGTCTGAACAAGTTTTTGAGTCTTATCAGTAAGCCACTCTTGTGCTTACGTAGTGCGTCAATAGTCGAGTTTCTGTAAGCGTCCATTTGATCCAGTTCTTTGTACTTTGGTATTGTCCGTTCCATTGTTTGTTTTATTGTTTCATTCATCTGTTGTAAATGTTGGTCAATTTCTGTATTTGTCAGGTTTCTGTTGTTTGGTGGGGCTATGTCACTCGAACGAAGTTCTCTCGCTAGGGCGTTGGTGAAACGAGGCCAGCGCATCTTACTGTAATTGTAAGAATGCGTTGCCACGTATTCCTCCAACTCCACGCGTTCGTTCGGAATCTGCATTACAGCAGCCAGTCCACAGTGATCACTGTCGTACTCGACTGTGTGTAAGCAGTTTCGAGGGTGATTACCCACTTTGTCTGTAACTGTCAGTCTGGTGTCGTACAGCAAAAGATCCAGAAAGGAGCCGGTTCTTGGACAGTCCAACGCACTAACCATCACGCTACGGGTACTACTACACAAAAAAGTACAGCTCATGTTTTTTATACTACCATCTAAAAAAAACTATCTAATGCGGACGAAGTCGCCAGTAAAAGCTAGTTTACTATATTTATAAACAAATACAAATTGGATAAAGGAAATTAATTTGAAGTCAATGTTTTCTATTGTTCGGGAGATATAGAGAACCGAACATCAGTTTTTACCAAATTTGCGTACTATTTTTTGTAGATTTTATTTTTTTTATGAAAAAACGGACTGTTGAATTTTTATTAAAAAAAAAATTATTGAATGTCAAAAACAATATTTTCTGTGAGATAAAATTAGTTTGAAGAGAATCAGTCTTATTTAAAAACGCTGTTTAGAGCCTACATAAAGTTATGTTATCTCTATAATGCCTCTAAACACAAAAATGCTATTTATAAAACTTATGCAAGGTTGCATAGTCCCATAATAAGCTAAACGCGATTTAAAGAATTTAAATCGCGTTTTACCGACTCCAAGAAGGCGGAAAGTTTATAAAAAAAGGTTCAACCCAATGAGCCTAAGAAACGAAGAATTTAAAAAAAAATATAGATTTTCCAAAGAGAATATCATAAAAATAATTGAAATTATTTTTTTATATTTTATTTGTTATGACAAACAGCTGATTTGATAGACAGATAAACGGAATAGATTGCTCCATTTTGGTACTTTTTTTTATGTAAGCATTGTATAACTAAAATTTATAGCAGAATTTTTTATAAATGGGAATTTTCGCAGCCTTACGT
Organism: Eupeodes latifasciatus; assembly: GCA_920104205.1. NCBI lineage: Eukaryota > Metazoa > Arthropoda > Insecta > Diptera > Syrphidae > Eupeodes > Eupeodes latifasciatus. The sequence continues at coordinate 57,908,266 of OV049924.1, forward strand.
AGAGTCTACATAAATCCTTATGCACTGTATATAATATTCATCTGTTTAGCGAATTCTATTAAATAAGACCGAATATTTTTAATTTTTGAAAAGACATTTGAGTCGAAAGTAAATTTTTTTTTTTTTTTTTTTTTTTTTTTTTTCCGCAGGAAGGTGAGAAATCTTCATGAGACACTATAAGCCCGGTGCTTATAGTAGTGTCAGATTTTTACTGACTAAAACTCACCTCCCTTATCTTCTATATTATTACTACAACTAAGTCCAGCTTAACAAGTAGTTTTAGCGTCATTTTGTTCGCGTTTTGTCAGGAAGCTCCCCAACGAGAGGACCTGAAGATTCCACAAAATTCGAGTGGAGAGATTAATTTGTTTGCGCTAGATCAGAAGGTCTTGTTCGGTGCAGACGCCGAAAAACGAACGCCTCGCTAACAGATTGTTGGATTAAGTTATTACTATGAGTTCTAAGTCGTGATCTTAGCTCTGTAGCAAATTTTTTAATTTCGTCTTCTACATATTTTATATTTAAATCTCTATGTAAGTCGCTATTTCTTACATACCATGGAGCATTTACTATTATTTTAAGTACTTTGTTTTGGTATGTTTGCAAAATTTGTATATTTCTTTCGTTGGTACAACCCCAAAGTTGTATACCGTACGTCCAAACTGGTTTCAGTACTTGCTTATAAATAAGAAGCTTGTTATAAACGCTTAGATTGGAATATCTTCCAATAAGCCATGTCAATTCGCGGAGTTTATTTTCGAGTTCATCGCGTTTCTTTTTTACATGAACTTTCCATTTAAGTTTCGCGTCTAGAGTCATGCCTAGATACTTCGCTTCATTAGCGTATGGAATTTGCACAGAATTTATATAAATAGGTAAGTTATATACTTTTTTATACGTAAAATTCGTGTGCGTCGATTTCGTTTCATTAAGAGCAATTCGCCATTTCTTTGTCCAATCTGAAATGCTATTTAATGCCTTTTGAAGCTTAGAGGTTGCCGTTTCTATTGAATCCGATATTGCGAGTACAGCTGTATCATCGGCAAAAGTGCCTAAAGTTGTGCCTTCTGTTTGGGGTATATCACGGGTATAAAGAACAAACAAAATCGGTCCAAGGACGCTACCCTGGGGAACCCCAGCGTTTATTTCTTTAAACTCCGAATACTCCGTTCCTTGCTTAACTCGAAAGAATCTATTTTCTAGGTACGATTCAAGAATGTTATATATTTGCTCTGGAAAGACTTTTAATTTATATTTTAGCCCGTCATGCCAAACTTTGTCAAAAGCTTGAGAAACGTCAAGAAATGCAGTTGAGCAAATCTTTTTTTCTTCAAATGCTTTTTCAATTTCGTTAGTTATTCGGTAAACCTGATCAATTGTCGAGTGATTATTCCGGAAACCGAATTGGTGGTCGGGAATTAAACGTTTTTCTTCAATAATTGGTAGCATTCGTTTAAGAAGCAATTTTTCAAATATTTTAGATATAATTGGTAAGAGAGAAATTGGTCTATACGATTTTTTCTCATTCGGTGGCTTACCCGGTTTGGGGATCATTATTACTTCGGCGGCTTTCCATTGCGTGGGTACGTAAGCAAGTCTTAAAGCAGCGTTAGTGAGCTGTAAGAGTCGAAAGTAAATGTTTACCAAGTTTTTTTTTAGGTTTTTTTTGAAAGAAAACTGTCAATTCGATTTTTCTCAAAATTTTACCGAATGTTGAAAACAATATTTCTTATAAAATAAAAATAGGTTGAAGACAATATCTCAAATTTTTGTAAAGATATTTGAGTCGAAAATCAATTTTTACGAACTTTTAGTAATTTTTTTTAGCTTTTTTATTTCTTGTATATAAACTGTTAATTTGATTTTTCTCAAAATTGTACAGAATGTTGACAACAATATTTCTTATAAGATTAATTTGGTTTGGAGTCAAAAGTCAATTTTTTACTAACTTTTATTAATTTTGTTTGTCTTTTTTATTTTTTGTAAAAAAACCGCCAATTCGATTTTTCTCAAAATTTTACCAGATGACAAAAACGTTATTTCTCGTTGCATAAAATTATTTTTGAGATAAAATCTTTTTTCTTCGTAAAATATTCGAGGTGACAAATAGTTTTTTTGATTTATAAAAAAAACCGTTAGTTGGAATTTTTTCCAAAAATATATTTGTTTGGTATCACGTTGCAATATATAATATTGTAACGGTAAAAAAACCACAAACTCAATTTTTTTGAGAGTCCTTTCTGCATTATTATCTGTACCTATTACAAAATTTATTTAAAGTCGATATCTCTATACTGGTTCCTGAGCTATGGACGACGAAAAAAACGTCGCGAACGTACAGACGTACGTACACACGCACGCACAGACAGACGTCTATCTAAAAATCTTTTATTTCGACTCTAGGGACCTTGAAACGTCGAGAAATTTCAAAATTTTCAATTTGACAAATCGGACCAATTACAATAACTTCTTATGGGAAGTTAATAATGAGATGGTTGAACATTCAACAGAAAAATGTATTGAAATTGTTAAAATAAATTAAATCTAGCTTATAATGATATTTCTTTATACTTTTCAGTACAAAAACCAATTGCGAAGAGCTATCGGAGAAACTTTTTTAAGCTAAAATAATTCTTGTAGTTGATGTACATGGAGTCCGAGTTTGGTGGACGTTTAATCCCGATGTGCTTGACGTCAATACTTTCAACACAACACACGGAATGTGCCACCGATTGTTGAATTCAAAGCTTATTTTTGTCCTGTCACTACTGTTGAATTCTTAAAGAAAACGTGATATCAACATCTGATATCCGTATTTTCTCAGATAGTCAGGCCGCTATCAAATCTCTGGACTCTGTCTCTACAAACTCTATAACAGTCCATAACTGTCGATCATCTCTAATGGAGATGGCACAACAGTTTAATATTCACTTTTGCTGAGTGCCAGTCCATAGAGACATTCCAGGTAACTTTAAGGCAGATGAACTCGCCAGGTACGGTACAGTACAACCCATTCTTTCACGTTTGGCAAATGCTGGCATACCAATCGCTACTTGTAAACTATTGCTAATGCAAGACGCTATGAAGAAGGCAAACACCAGGTGGAACAACATCACCGCGTGTCAGGTCACAAAAAACATCTGGCCAACACTTGGTTTGAAGCAATCAAGGTGCTTGCTATCTCTAAGCAGATCGCATATAAGTTCGATAATAGGTGTCATTACCGGACACTGTCTAATAGGAAAGCACGCCACGCGGCTAGGCGTAAAACGCAAAAATTACCTAGGAGAATTGTTCTTGAACGATCTAAATCATATTAGCATAATTAGCCTCTCACGTTTCGTAAGGGACTCAAACTGATTCCACTGAGCTTAGGAGGAAACCTCAAGATTCATGTGGTATCACAATTGGCCATTAAACTGGCCTAAGTGTGTCCGATTCCATCATGGACAGCCACTAGCCTACTGTTGAATTCGGGCATGTAAACTGGTGATAGTATATCCCAAAAAACTTGGCAAACTTCCAGTATTTTTTTTTGGGACCGTTGATGCCCACATCCAAAAAGTCCTGGCCAAGTAGTTTGCAGAGACACCTTGAAACAAGTACCGGCGTAAAGTGTTATTAAGTTTAATTAATTGTTATATTTTATATGACTTACATTAACAATCATCCTGAACTCAGGGCTTATTCGTTCCCTAAGGGAACTATTGTGGACGTCCTTTTATTTTTTCCAAATTCGCGTTTTTAATGACAGCTTCTGCTTCAAGCGTTTTTTTAAGCCTTAAGCTTAAACTTTTGTGTTCAGGCGGTTAGGCGCTCTTGGCTTGCCTAAGACAGTGAAAGAAGTTTTGCTTCAGTTGTGTGGTCTAAAGCACACTCCTTTAATTTAAGACTGACATAACTGTAACTGACAATCAAATGATACTTTTTCGAGGTGCAGGGAATTAACTTCACGGGAACTACCTTCACATGGGAACTAACTTCACCACTAGTGGGAATTAATTTCACTTTTTTTTTTGTGAAGTTATCTCCCACTGAAGTCGGGAGATAATTTCACTTTTTTGTGGGAATGAATTTCACTTTCATGTGAAGTTAACATAAGTTGAAGTTGAAAAATGATTGCTCGATTGAAATTTTTGAAATTGGAGCCTAAAATAAGTTTTTTTGAATTGATAGCACGGCGTACTAACAGCTAGGTATGTAAGGGGGGGCATGCTGCCCCCTGCAACCCCCCTGCTTGGGATCACTATAGGATTTGGGGTGGGTGCGATTTTGGGTATATGCAAAGAACACGAATGCGTTGTGATTCTTTGATAACTGTGAGCTATACCTGCTTTTTTTTTTGTTGGGAATTTCTTTGATTTTAGTGCTCAAATGCAAAAGTTCTTTGCATATACCCAAACTCGCACCCACCCCAAATCTTATAGTGATCCCAAGCAGGGGGGTTGCAGGGGGGCAGCATGCCCCCCCTTACATACCTAGCTGTTAGTACGCCGTGCTATCAATTCAAAAAAACTTTTTAGCAAAATAGCTACATTTGCTAAAAAGTTTTTTTTTTTTTCTAGACAATAAATCAACCATTTTTGCGTGTTTTGTATGTAAAAAGGTAAGCTTTAAAAATTCGGCGTTGTTTCCATTATTTTTTTGCCTTATTTCTTTTTATAAATCGAAATAAAGCCAAATTGGTTTTATTTCGTTTTGAACAACGAAATAAGGCCAAATTTGAAATTTGGTGTTATTTCATTTGGTACTATTTCACGTCACCAATTCAACGCTTGATATTTTTTCAGATATTTCAATCGTAGGTGGGAAGTTACTTCACACAATTTTCTGATGAAATTATCTCCCGCCTTCAGCGAAATTAATTCCCACTAGTGGTGAAGTTAGTTCCCATGTGAAGGTAGTTCCCGTGAAGTTAATTCCCTGCACCCTTTTTCGAAGGGTTTTGATTTTGGCTTCAAAATCACTCTATCACATCAGGTTTGTGAGTTTTTAACTTTAAAAAAAAAAAAAAAAAAACAGTTAAAGAGGATTAATGTTAATTTTTTTGTTTAATTATTATTTATATTTTATATTTTTGTTTTTATAATTATTTATTAACTTCCCATAGGAAGTTATTGTAATGGGTCCAATTTGTCAAATTGAAAATTTTGACATTTCTCGACGTTTCAAGGTCCCTAGAGTCGAAATAAAAGATTTTTAGAAAGATGTCTGTGCGTGCCTGTGTACGTACGTCCGTACGTCTGTACGTCCGTACGTCCGTACGTTCGCGACGTTTTTTTCGTCGTCCATAGCTCAAGAACCAGAAGAGATATCGACTTCAAATAAATTTTGTTATACAGATAATAAGGCAGAAAGATGCAGAAAGGGCTCTCAAGAAAATTGCGTGGGTGGTTTTGTTACCATAGCAGTTTAAAAAAAAGGTGAACATTTTGGTTAAACCTAAATATCTCATGAACCAATGACGCTAGAGACTTGAATTAAATTTTATATTATATATTGTAACGTGATACAAAACAATTATATTTTTGGAAAAAAAAATCAATTAACGGTTTTTTTATAAATCAAAAAAACTGAAAAAAAAATTTGTCACTTCGAAAATTTTACGACTAAAATATGATTTAATCTCCAAAATAATCTTGTGCAACGAAGAATAATGTTTTTGACATCTGATAAAATTTTGAGAAAAATCGAATTGACAGTTTTTTTACAAAAAATAATAACCTAAAAAAAATAAAAAAAAGTTGGTAAAAATTGAGTTTTGACTCAAATATCTTTTCAAGACTTTGAGATATTGGCTTAAAACTACTTTTATCTTTCAAAAAATATTGTTTTCAACATTCAGTAAAATTTTGAAAAAAAATAGAATTGACAGTTTTTTTACAAAAAAATTAAAAACCGAAAAAAAATTTAACAAAAGTTGGTAAAAATTGATTTTCGACTTAAATATCTTTTCAAAAATTTGAGATTATGGCTTCTAACTAATTTTAACTTATAAGAAATATTGTTTTCAACATTAGGAAAAATTTTGAGAAAAATCGAATTGACAGTTTTTTTACAAAAAATAAAAACCTAAACAAAAAATTAATAAAAGTTGGTAAAAATTGATTTTCGGCTCAAATAGCTTTTCAAAAATTAAAAATATTGGCTTCAAACTTATTTTATTTCACAGAAAATATTGTTTTTTATATTCAATAATTTTCTTATAAAAATCCAACAGTCCGTTTTTTCATAAAAAAAATAAAATCTACAAAAAATAGAACGCAAATTTGGTAAGAATTGATACATTTAGACAAACTTTTAAGCAAGACAAATCGATAGACGGGATGGGAAGTTATCAGTGTGGGTCGCATCCCAGCCTCTTTTTTGTTTTTTATTTAGTAAACTTTTTGATTTATTGCCAAACTTATGACTGATTTATGTGACGGAATCAAATACTTTATGATCTCAAAACATTGATGAAAAAACAAGACATTCAAACATTTTTGTTTGAAGGAATTTGTATAATCCTCGAACTTCGAACTAATTGAAATCCGTAAACCCCTTAAATAGTCTTTATGCTATTAACTTCCTATAAATAGTTATTTAAATCGGTCCGATTTGTCCAATTGAAATTTTTTACATTTCTCTACGTTTCAAGGTCTCTAGAACCTAAATCATATATTTTTAGAGAAATGCCTGTGTGTGCGTCTGTACGTACGTTCGGGAAGCTGGACCGCAAGATCCGGTCAGTTAATTCCAGTAACCCTGGTATGTTCCCTAAAATCAACAAGATATTTAGGAAAAAGAACGACAATGACCTTCCGTGTCTGAAACTCCAAAGAACTGAAGAGAACAGAGACGTACTCATGACAGCGCAAATAGATCCAGAAGAAGCCATCTTTGACGATGACTTTTATATAATTGAAGATCCGAAGGAAAAAGTGGAGGCGGTGGGAGCTGCTTTCCAGCAAGTGTACAAGGTGAATGTTAGCATTCGCCCCAACCACGACCTGGAAAACAGAGCCCTACTTAATCACTTTTACCTTCGAAATGATATAACACATTGGCGATCTGAGAACCGCGGTTTTATGCGGTCCGATGACGATTCCTTGGCAAATGCCATAATCGCCGAGCAAACGGGACCAAGTCCCTTGTTAGTGACGAAGGTTGAGCTTTAGCTCATCTTCAACTCAATAAAAAATAAAAAGTCAGCAGGTGTCGATGGTATATCCAACGTTGTACTAAGACATTTACCGATGGAGGCAATTGACATTTACACCACACTCTTCAATAATGCACTGAATAATGCATATTATCCAGTGCATTGGAAGACCGCTGTGGTTCATCCTCTCCCGAAAAAGGGAAAGGACAACTCCAACCCGTCAAATCTTCGGTCGATAAGTCTTCTTCCGAGTATCAGCAAAGTTTTCGAAAAGATCATCAATAGGGCTCTGACTAAGTGGACAACAAAATAATTCCGGATAAACAGTTCGGGTTCAAGGCGGGTCATGACACAATTCATGCTGCGTCTAAACTCGTTTCTGACATCCAATGGAATAAAACAAAATAACAATGCACAGGTGCTGTTCTGGTTGATTTGGAAAAGGCCTTTGACACCGTATGGTTAGAGGGACTTTACCTAAAACTGAGCAGGCTTGGCATAAGCAAACCATTGTTGTATATGCTTTATGATATGCTTAACGGTAGAAAGTTTGTTGTCAAAAGTGGCAACGTAACTTCTACCACAACATTCTTAATTAAAAATGGTCTTCAACAGGGAGCGGTGAATTCGCCGATTCTCTTCAGCATTTACACCAGCGATCTGATAGGTAGTCTTACAAAGGCAATTGCGTACGCCGACGATCTTATTGCGTACAGAACGGCCCGAAAGGTTGAGGTTATTAGAATTCTCTTGCAGCGTGATTTCGACAAGATTCAGCGATATTGCGACGACTGGAAACTGAAAATAAGTGTCCAGAAGTCGGAGACAATTCTGTTCCGGACTCCGTTGGCTAGGGCCACGAGGGATACGTGCAAGAATTGGCGCAAGATAGTTATCGTTGATCTGCACGGGCAGCCATTAGCGAGCAAAAGTGTAGTGAAGTACCTCGGTATCTGGTTAGATCAGTATTTATATTTCGATAGACATATAAATGCTGCTCTGACCAGGGCCAGAGGAGCCTTCGCTCTGACGAAACGGCTGTTTTTTAGCAGTCGGCTTGACTCCAGAGTGAAGGTAATTTGCTACATGGGCCTCATACGGCCGATGATCGTTTATGGTTGTCCTGTGTGGTTCAACGTTGCCCCTTCCCAGATGGAGAAGTTTCGGGTGTTCGAGCGGCAGTGTTTACGACGGTGTACTTGCTTATATCGAACAGCCGAATCTTCTTACGTGCATTACTATTCCAACGAGGTCCTATACAACGGGGCTCGAATCAACAGAATTGACAATTTCGTGATAAAACTCGTTCAAGGTCACATTGCAAGAGCTATGTCTTCGACCAACAATTTAATTTTCGGGGCGTTCTATCCGAACGACGAGTATTTTGAAAGTGCACGCTTGAGCGGCTTCATTCCACCAGAGGCATTCCTCTTTTTAGATAGATGCGGTCTGATACAGGATAGATTGGCAGTTCCGCTAATCTACCACGTCAGACGACGAACCGTGGATAGGCGACTCCTGTACAATCGGGACGTCATGGCACAAGGCGGAGCAGAGCTCCTTCGGTTCAGTAGGGCTGTGTCCGAACGGGACCGAACTGATAGGGTGAAGCAGGAAAACCAGTTTTGATGGCTTCAATCGGCACTTGATAGTGGGTAGTCGGGATTGGGTTTAAAGTTTTGGCCGGCTTACATACTTGTTTTATAGTTTTAGGGTTTAGTTTTAAGTAGAATAGGCATGGTGGCACAAAAAAAAAATACAAAAAAAAAAAAACACAAAAAAAATAATACAAAAAAAAATTAAAAAAAACATGGAATAAGAAAAAAAAAAGACCAAAATATGAAAAACAAAAAGTGTTAGTTAGATTTGCTGTTGTGGTTGTTCTAGTTTTAAGTAGTTTATAGGTAGAATAGGTAGTTTTAGTTAGCTTTAAGTTTTATATTAAGGACCTTATTTTAAGTAGTTTTTAAGTAAAAATAAAAAAGGATATTGACATTAGTTTTTCTAAATTTTCTAATGAATACAAAAATAAATAAAATGAATTGAAGTTAAATAGATCTTAGGGCCGAAAGGCATTAGCATTAAGTATTATTGTTTAACTTAGAGTGTCCGTATGGGACCAGTAAGTTAGTTGTAAGTTATGGTTAATTAGGCTAGTTTTATGAATTTTTGTCTAGCTTTAAGATAGATTTAAGATTGAAGTAATAAAAATGAATTAAAAAAAAAAAAAAAAAAAACGTTCGGGAAGCTTTTTTCGTCATCCATATTTCAAGAAACTGTTGAGATATCGACTTAAAATAAATGTTATTATACAGATAGTAACACAGAATGATGCAAAAAGGACTTTTTGAAAAAAATCGAGTAGCAATTTCAAAAAAGTGAAAACTTTGGTTAACCCAAAATATCTCATGCGCCAATTTTGAAAAAATCCACTCAACGGTTTTTTTATAAATAAAAAAAAATATGTGTCACTTCGAATATATTACAAACAAAGAATTATTTTACCTCAAAAATAAGAAGAATTATGTTTTTGACATCTGGTAAAATTTTGAGAAAAATCGAATAGATTTTATTTTATTTAAAAACTTAAAAAAAAGTACTAAAAGGTAATAAAAATTGATTTTCGGTTCAAATACATTTTCAAAAAAAAAAAAAAAAGAGGCTGGGATACGACCCACACTGAGAACTCTGAACTTCCCATCCCGTCGGTCGATTTGTCTTGCTCAAAAGTTTGTAGGTTTTCGTGTTGTGTTAAAAAAGTTGTCAGTTGAATTATTCTTAAAAACTTCAAAATTATAAACAATATATCGCATAAATAATGAAATAGTTTTATTTCAAAATCTATTTTTGTAAACGAGATTTTTATTCCAGAACCAATTTTTACCAATTTTAGTAGCATTTCTTAAAAGTTTTTATTTCTTATATAAACAAATACAAATTGGATGAATGAAATTAATTTGAGAGATATCGAGAACCGAACATCAATTTTTACCAAATGTGCGTACTATTTTTTGTAGATTTAATTTTTTATGAAAAAACCGACTGTTGGATTCTTATAAAAAAATTACTGAATGTCGAAAATAATATTTTCTGTGAGATAAAATAAGTTTGAAGCCAATATTTTTAATTTTTGAAAAGATATGTATATGAGTAATCAATTTTTACTAACTTTTATCAATTTTCTTTAGGTTTTTATTTTTTGTAAAAAACTGTCAATTCGATTTTTCTCAAAATTTTTCTAAATGTTGACAACAGTATGTTTTAAAAGATAAAAAAATTAGTTTAAAGCCAATATCTCAAAGTTTTGAAAAGGTATTTAAGTCAAAAATCAATTTTTACCAACTTTTGTTAATTTTTTTTAGGTTTTTAATTTTTTGTAAGAAATCTATCTATTCGATTTTCCTCAAAAATTTTCCGAATGTTAAAAACAATATTTCTTATAAGTTAAAATTAGTTGGAAGCCATAATCTCAAATTTTTGGAAAGGTATTTGAGTCGAAAATCAATTTTTAGCAATTTTTGTCAATTTTTTTTTAGGTTTTTAATCTTTTGTAAAAAAATGTCAATTCAATTTTTCTCAAAATTTTACCAGATGTTGAAAACGTTATTTTTCGATGCACAAAATTATTTTGAAGATAAAATCAGTTTTTGCTCATAAAATATTCGAGGTGACAAATATTTGTTTTCTGTTTTTTGATTTATAAAAGACCGTTAACTGGATTTTTTTTTTAAATATACTACGAGTAGTTTGGTATCACGTTACAATATATAATTTAAACCTTAATTTAAACCTCTTGCAGTATTGGTTCGTGAGATATTTTGGGTTAACCAAAATGTTCACCTTTTTTTTTAAATTGCTATGGTAAAAAAAACCTCTCTCACTGAATAAACAATTCAGTACAATAAAAAAAATGGTAAAAATTGGTTTTCGACTAAAAATCTCGTTAACAAAAAAGGTTTTGAAATAAAACTATTTCATTATATCTATACTATTATATAAAAGCGAAACCATTTTAAAGTTTGTAACGCACGATCTCAGAAAGTAGTCAACCGATTTATTTGAAATATATTTTATTATTTTTTATATTGTTATGAGAGTGTTTATGGCTTTAATTTTTTTTCATTAATTATTTGTCAAACTTAAATATTATTAATTTTAAATTGTTTGTCCATTTTTTTTCATTAGTTGACTTATACAACCACTCATATCTTAAAACCTATACAATAATCAACAAAGATTAGCATTGCTTCATAAAGTCAATATTGTTGCGCAAATTTTAAGCCTAAAATCACTTCTAAGCTAAACATACAACCTGAAAAATAAATAAAAACAAATTATAAAATTATAAACTTTTTGAATTTATTTTATCCAGGAAATTAGATTCCATCACAATCGCGAGGTCGCTGCTTTGTTTCATTTCATTATCATTCCAACATTTTTAATTTTCTTTTCTTCCCATGCTCTTTCTCTCTTAATATGTGTTCCATTTAATAGTTACGTTTTTTCTCTTACCTACCTACCTACATATTCAACTTTTCTGTATTGTATTTGTATAGTTCATCAACTAACCTACACAGTACCAAGACCAACACACATTATTTTTTTGTTTCTCTAATTCTATCGTCACCAGTGTTGGGACTTCTACCACTTAAGTGGTATTTCTACCACTTTTTGGTGTTCATGAAAATCTACCACCTAAAAAGCAAATTCTACCACTTTTTGCTACTCACCGTTCACCTATCATTAAACTCTGCCTTTAAATATTTATAGTATATTTAAATTTTTTGTCAATAAATCTTAAAATTATAAACGAGTTAAATAAAACATTTGAATCTGAGAACACAAAAATACACTTGATATTCGAAAGAATGACTACATTAAAATTAAATTTTATGAAAAATTTTGTAAAACCAGAAAATATGAATGTAAACACAAATATAAAAAACAGTGAAAACTATTTAACATATTCTCAAATGTATTTTGGCCTTTACTTTGAAAGGTACTTACTTGAAAATGATATTGTTGAACAAGATGTAATGCAACTACGAAAAATTATATGCAGCTATTATATTGAATTATGTGTTCAAATTGGAGAAAGGTTTAACCTTTCAAACGATGAACTAGAATTTTAAAAATTTTTAAACCCGAAAAACGTCATTGATGGAACAATGCCATAAGTTTTAGGTCCCACGAAACATTTTTCACCAACTATAAATAACTCAGACTCAGAACTAGAGTTAATTAATAATGAGTGGAGAAAATTAATAGGAGAAAATAAATTACTCCAAATTTTTAAAACTGATGACATTGTTTCACAATGGCTTTTGATAAAAAACTTAAAAGACGGAATGGACAATTTAATTTTTGAAAACATATCTTCTTATATGTTGGAGCTTTGTTGCTTACCGCATAGCAGCGCTATTTTCAGATTTAAAAAATATAAAAAATGAAAAAGAAATAAATTAAAAACTTCAACCGTTCACAACATTTTGGCTGCAATTAAGTTAGAAAGTTATTGAATATAAGATTTACTACATAAAAATTGGTTTTAATTTCTACCACTTTTCTACCACCTTTTTGACATCATTTCTACCACTCTTTTGCTTCTGCGAGGTCCCAACACTGATCGTCACATCTCACATCGCTGAGCAGTGAGCAGTGTGGGCTCTTTTTTTAAAGTTACTATGGACATTTAATAAAAATTAATAAACAGTGCCGTGCACATGAAATGCCGATTTATCTAAAGAAAAATTAGATCTTTTTTATTTTTCTGGTTTGAGGAAGTGAATAGATTATAATTCTTCCAATTTAAAAATAAAAAAAGTTCTATTATAATAGCTTGAATTACCAATTTTGTATCACTTCCTCGAACAATAAAACTGAAATTAAGTTAAAATTTTCTTTACAAATAACTCGAAGAAGGTACTTACAATGACGTCGATAAAAAGAGCACACAAATGTGGGTAGGTTAAGTCAGTTGCACTGCACTGAACATGAGCAGATGAATAAAAAAATATGTCTATGGATATTTACACACGCATACCTATAGATGTATGAGAACATAAAAACCACAAATTTGTTTTTTTTTTACCGCAAACTACATTTTTCGGTTGCAAAAAAACGTTTCTAGGTATGAATAAAAGAAAGAAAAGAAGAAAATAGACAAAAATTTCGTTCTGTTTTCAACTATTTCAACAATTTGCGAAGCAACGCGGGCACGGGTCGGCTAGTATTATATAAAATTCCATTCAAGGCGATAACATTATACATAAAATATGTTCGTGAGATTTTTGAGGCTAATTGAAATTTTAGTTGTTTTTTTAAATGCTGTAATGAAAAACCACCACTGAATCTAAAAATGGTGGATTAATATTCTAGAAACCTTGAAAAGTCGGGAAACAGAATATCAATTTCTTTTAAAGAGTGGTAATAAAACAATTATAAATCCTATCTCATCCTGTGCTGACTTAAAAAGCACTTCCAGTCACACTATTCTCTATATTCTTCAATAAGCATCTTATACTGGAAAAATGTATTAAGGTCTTGAGGAAGAAAAGTGGGTTGGGTTCAAAATCCTGTATGGATCATAATACTGTATTTAAAATACTGTATCTCAAAATACTGTATTTCAAAATACTGTATGTAAAAAATACTGTATGATAAAAAAGTGCGCACTTTTTTTTATTATCAAAACGATTTGTATTTGTCAGCCTATTTACAGCATGTTGAAATACAGAATTTTAAAAACAGATTACTTTTATAAAGAATACATCATAATATTTTTTCATTGGCATAATGTTCTAATTAGGGCAACCAAAAATATGTCCTTAAAAACTAGTTTTAAGCGCTTATAATATACCCTTTAAAATCAAATATACGCCCTCAAAATATGCTCAATAAATGTAAAAGATGTTTATACTTATTTGCGTTATTTGCTTTAAGAAAATTAATTAATAAGAACAATACCAATCAAAAAAAGAAAAATCAAAACTCTTCTTCACTCAAACTTTTTGAAGATAAATAAAACATCCAAAAAATTTGTTTTATGGCGAATAGTTCAGAAAAAGAAAAAAAAAACAAAGTTAACAAAGCAGATTCATTTTTGAATAAAAGAAATTTTTTAATGTCAGCGATCGGTTAGAAAATTTATTGCAAATTTTTGTTGCAGTAAATAACTAACATTTCCCTCAAATTTTTGAAAATGAAGCTTTGTCTGTTTGTTCGAAAAACACTTTTATAAATGGAAAAGCTCCGTTCAACGTCAACAGAAGTGGTCGGAGTGTATTTGAATGCTAAAACTTCAGCAATTGTATAGTCTTTAACTGCTATGGATTTCTCTCCTGACAAAGCCATTGCAATTATTTTTTGTTTTTCAAAGCCAGCATTTTTTTCTATCACATTTTCTATTTTTTTCTTCACTGATTTCGCAGCCTTGCTGTTAATGCTGTAGATTGTCTTCACAGCATCACTTATAATTTGTGTGCTGGAATTGAGCGATAATCCACGTGATTTAAGTTTTCAAATTGATGTTACTAGAAACCCATAGCTTGATGCCAAAAAAATTAAGTCGCCTTTCAATTCTGTTTTTTTAAGAAGATCTTTACAAACTTTTACTGATGCAGCTTCCTCGTTGTCAAAAACATCACAAATCCGAACAATCTTTTCAAAATGCTTGGCGTAGTAGTTCACCGCTTCGAGCCAAGTCCCCCATCGCGTTATGATTAGTTGTGATTTGTGAAGGAAATTCCAGTCCAGGTTCTATGTCTCTAAAAGTTTTCACTCTGGATGGAGCTTTACTTTTTTTTCTGATTTTTGTTTCGTCCTTTTCTTCTTGTTAATGCTTTGTTTTTATTGCTTGCCTTTACAAAAAAAAAAAGGAAAAATATGCCTTTTAATGGCAAAAATGCAAAAATATGCATTTTCAGTGAAATATGCAAAAATATGCCCTAACAGATGACGTTTAAAAGACGAAGATTTCAATGAAACGCATTTCTATCACAGTCTCCTAATAATAGTGATGTTAACAAAAAATATGTTCGAACATATTTTTGGTTGCCCTAGTTCTAATATACTTCCCTTGAACAAAACATATGATAATTCATAAGTCTTTGAATTAATACAAAAAAAAATGTTATCTTCGTCTTATTTTCTCTTCCCATTTTCTTCTCATTAATTTATTATTATTTCTCTTATTTATTGTTATTTCTCTCACAGTTGATTTGTTGTTACCACAATCAAGAATTCCATACAAAATTACACCGAACTTATTGATCTGTCAAAACTTCCACGTTCATTTCGTTGATATTTAAAAGCTAATGCAAATTTAAGAATTAAGTGAAATTTGGAGTTGCAATAAATGATATAATGTACATACATACATAAATCGAGTTCTGCTTTTGTTGATCTCTATAATGGAAGCTTAAGAGCGGAATTTTGCAAAAATACAGTATTTTTAGATAATGTTTTGCTCCATACAGCATTTTGAGAAGAAGAATTTTGAGATACAGTATTATCAGATACAATATTTTGACAACACAGCATTTTGAGATACAGTACGTTAACCATACAGTATTATGAATATACAGTATCATATTCAGTATCATCACAAAATCATTGAAATTGATACAGAATTTTAACCATACAGTATTTTAAAATCCAGCATTTCGACCCGCTCCCAAGAAAAGTTATAGTATGTATAAAAGATGCATCTATTTCAAAATATTCTACGTTCTATCTTTATCTTTTTACTAAAATTGACTTAAAATTTATAAATATCAAAGTCAACGAACCTATTCAATATTTGATGAGTAGATAACTTAACTAAATGTATAAATTTTGAATTTACGAACAAAAAACTATAATATCAACATGATTCTTAATATTATGTTTACATTCGTATTGAATTTTTGACCTAATTTAGTTTCGGCATATTAACACATGGTATGAATAATTCTTTTTGAAATTATGTTTTCCTTTTTAAGAACCAGTTGAATTTAAATATACCTTTACTCATTAAAAAAATATTTAGCATACAAAATAAGCCAAACAAAAGATGCAAATAATATAATTCTTTTAGATCAAAGTTTTAGTCTTCGGTTTGATCCCTTTCAACACTGATCTATAACACGGATTGTTAAGAAGTATATTCTATTTTGTACTATTTTGTAGTCTCGTGACTTAAGAAGAAGAAAAAGAAAATGTCAGTTATAAAATTAATGATAGTCTTTTGTTCATTTTATTTGAATTTTGTTAAATCATCGGAAAATGATACAATAGTTGTGGAGTTACCCAATATGGGTTTAGTTAGAGGCAGAATTATCGAAACAGCTTGGACCCAAAGAAAAGTTCAGCATTTCATTGATTTAAGATACGCGGAATCACCATCGGGTCTTAAACGATTTAAGGTGTGTGAAAAATTGTCTTTTTTGTTAAGTTATTATTTTGTTTCAATAAATCACAATCAACAACATTTATGCTGTGTAAAATTTAGTTCATCACAAAACTACTTAATAAATTCGGCCTACCATATCTCAAAAACGTGTAGTAAATTTTCTTAATGATAATAAAATCGAAATGTGATAAAGTGAACATTTTTGTTGGTTTTATGTTTTTAATTTAAAAAATGTTTCATTTAGAAAAAAATTATACTACAAGAATAACGGTTTTGAAATCTATTAAAATGTTTATTAAAATATTTTTACAAAAATAGAAACCTACACAAAAAATGTATACAAATTGGTGAAAATAGTTTTTCGATTTAATTTATGAACTATTAAGGGTCTTCTTCTTCTGAATAAAGTGTTAATTTCTTGTAATTAATAAAGACATTTTTTTTACTTTTCCTGTCAACTTTTATTAACTTGATTTTTTTTAAGAAATTATTCTGAATTTTATCTCAAATGGCGCAACATTATCGTTGCAAATATTATGAAAAAAAGAACTACCTATATCATCAGAACTTTTGTCCAAGAAAATTACGGAAAAGAATAATAAAAGTAAATCGGTTTTTAGTTGCTCTAATTTTATTACTACAAAATTCTAAGTTTTAACAATAAATTCTTAAACTTCAACTATGAAAACTTCGAATAGTTCAAACCTACGGACCAAGATTAACAAAAATAAGAGGCTTGTATGCGACTCATATTGATAATTTTCTATTCGTTTTACAAAATATTAATAACAGCTTTTGTGTGAGATAAAAAAGGTTTTAAGCCAATATCTTTCTTTGTTCTCGAGATACTTGAGTCGAAAACAATTTTTTATCAGTTTTTATTTGTTTCTGTAGTATTTCATTATTTGTAAAAACAATTTAAATTGCATTTTTCATAAAAAATAACTAGAAACAATGATAAAATCAGTTTGATTTCAATATCTTATTAAGTTCCTGAGATATCTTAGTCAAAACCAATTTTTAGTAGTTTTTTTGAAGGCTTTTTAGAATAAAATAATTTGGAAGTTAATACTTTCATTAATTCTCGTGATATTCAAGTCGCAAAACTTGTATAGTTAATTTTTATTTTTATAAGTAAGTAAGTAAAGTAAGTTATTTTTATATAAAAATACTGTCAATTGAATTTTGTTAATAATTGTATAAAATACTCAAAACAAAGATTTTTTGGGGTTAGGTTTGAATTTTAAAAAATCGCATGATTTTTTAAGACTTAACAACTAGTTTTGATTGCAAAATCGAAATTATAAAATTATTAAAACAAATTGAAAAATGAGAGATTTTTCTAAATTCATCTATCTATGTATGTATATATATAAAAATGGATTGCTGTTCGTTGGTCTCACTAAAACTCGAGAACAGCTGAACGGATTTATCTTATCTTAGTCTTGAAATGTTCATGGAGGTCTAGAAAAGGTTTAACAGGCGAGAAAAAATCGAATAATTTCCGGAGAAACCCTAAAAACAGCCCTTTTCTATTTCCCATACAAACGTATTCTAGAGTCAATTTGAACTTTATTGCTATTCAATAAAGTTCATATTAAATTATAACACTCACTGTTGTCTAAGCAATTTAGGTGTGTTCCTAACGTCAAAGAGTCAATTTGCAATTTATTACCGTTGCATAAAGTTCAAATTCAATCATATCTATGAAAATAGTCTTTGCGTGCGCTTTGGAGGATCTAATGTCGCGTTCCGAAAATAAACAAAAGTGAATCGCGAACGCGACAAAAAATGTAATAAACTATTAATATTACTGATTTCCAATTAATTTGGTCGGCCTCGCGAAACTTAATTTTAGCTAACTTCAGTTGTAACTGTATCAGATTATTTTTTTAAGTTTGATAAATCTTAAGTTTTGTCACAAATTAAGTTGTATTTTTATAAAAAAACTAGCTGACCCGGCAGACTTCGTACTGCCTCAATCGATAAATAAAATACCTAAACTTTTGTAAAAATTAATTTCAAAACAAACAAAACGTATTGAATAAAAAAGCATTTTTTTAATGAAGCATGAAGTTTTATTATTATTTTCGACACATCATGTTGCTTACTTAAAAAAACACAAAGTTTTGCTGAAATACTGGCTATTTATAAGGTTTAAATTTTTATTAACAGACATACACTGCTATGATACAGTTTGTTAATCAATTTAAAGCTTTCTCATAAACTATATTTTTTGCTTTGTTTTGTGGTGCGTGAATAAACAAAGAAGACGGTTTTCCGACGCGCGAACACGCGACGTATAATTATTGTCCATGCGCGAAACAGGGAAACTCCGAGTTGATTCCGCAAGCTTCTGAAGACTGTCCTTGCGATTTGTTTTTTGTCATCGCAAAGGCCAGACGTACTGGAAATTGTAAGCGTTTAAAATAGAATGGTAAATCCGTTGGAATCATCGGTATTCGCGGGATCAAGACATCCTCTCCTTTGTATTTTCCTTTTGTGATTGTTCCTCAGTGACGTTATTCATCAGCTTTTTCACAGAGAGTCTTGTTCCATTGCATAGTCGAGGTTGATTAATGTTACGCAGCATGATGACAACTGATCCTACTTTTAACTGCAATTTGTGAGGTGGTAATCCAGGCAATTCCAATGAATTTAAAAACTCCGTGGAATAGTTGACTACGTCATCCTGGTTCATCACTGTGTCGACTGATTTGAAGGAAACCAACTGTCCTGGAATAAAATTCTGAATGGTCGCATTGAGATCCTCGACATCTTTATTTTTCGTTGCCAATATTGCTCGTTCACCCAGCCAATTATGGTTATTGTACTTTTGCGCTATATCTGATAAAACACGCTGAATAAGCTCCTCTTTTGAATCTGTGATGTGACAGAAATCTGTGGGTAATGTAATGAATCCGGTCGAGGTGTCAATTGCATCTTTATTATTTCCAATATCTAACAACTGCTTTGCAAACAAATTTGCAGTTTCATCATGTTGCAAAAATACTCGCATGTTAGTTGTTAAATGGAGTGTCTTTACGTACTGCCACAAATTCGATGATTTTAGGCATGCATTTAGTTCATCAGCAACAGTTGATGGGGGAATAACTGGAAGAGTCTGACAGAAATCACCTGACAACAGAATCATGGCCCCACCAAAAATATTTTGGTTGTCACGAAGATCTTTCAATGTTCTGTCCAGCGCCTCCAGTGACGTCTTATGGGCCATTGTGCATTCATCCCAAACAATTAATTTGCATACCTGTAGGATCTTGGCCATTGCGCTATTTTTGACGATGTTGCAAATTGGTGTTTCGGTGATTTGCATGTTTAATGGTAATTTCAAGGCAGAATGCGCATATCGTACGCCTTCTAGCAGAGTCGCAGCTATTCCAGATGAAGCCAACGCTAGAGCAACATCATTTCGCGATCTGATCCTCGCCAAAAGCAATGAAATTAAGAACGTTTTTCCGGTTCCTCCGGGAGCATCAAGAAAATAAATTCCACCAGATCCACTGTTCACAGCTTCTATCAAAGTGTCGTACGCAATTCTTTGTTGTTGATTTAATTGTGGAACATTTGTACGAACTTTTTCGGCCAATCCTTTAATGTCGTACTGTTGTTCCCTTTGCAACTGCAAAGCGCACGCGAAGACTATTTTCAATGATATGATTGAATTTGAACTTTATGCAGCGGTAATAAATTGCAAATCGACTCTTTGACGTTAGGAACACACCTAAATTGCTTAGACAACAGTGAGCGATTATAATTTAATATGAACTTTATTGAATAGCAATAAAGTTCAAATTGACTCTAGAAAACGTTTGTATGGGAAATAGAAAAGGGCTGTTTTTAGGGTTTTCCCGGAAATTATTCGATTTTTTCTCGCTTTTTAAACCTTCCCTAGACCTCCACGAACATTTCAAGACTAAGATAAGATAAATCCGTTCAGCCGTTCTCGAGTTTTAATGAGACTAACGAACAGCAATTCATTTTTATATATATAGATTACTGAATATTGAAAACAATATTTTCTGTGAAATTAAATAAGTTTGAAGCCAATATTTGTAATTTTTGAAAAGCTATTTGAGTCGAAATTTACCAAGTACCAAGTTTTAGTATTGTTTTCTTTAGGTTTTTATTTTTGTAAAAAACTGTCAATTTGATTTTTCTCAAAATTTTATCCAATGTTGACAACAATATTTCTTATAAGATAAAATTAATTTGCAGCCAATGTCTCAAAGTTTTGAAAAGATATTTACTACGAAAAACAATTTTTGCCAACTTTTCTTAAATTTATTTTAGGTTTTTAATTTTAAGTACAAAAACTGTCCATTCAATTTTTTTTAAATTTTACTGAATGTTGACAGCAATATTTTTTGAAAGATAAAAGTAGTTTAAAGCCAATATCTCAAAGTTTTGAAAAGATATTTAAATCGAAAATCAATTTTTAACCAACTTTTAGTAATGTGTTTTTTAGATTTTTATTTTTTGTAAAAAAAACTGTCATTTCGATTTTTCTCAAAATTTTACTGAATTTAATATTAAAAACAATAGTTTTTATAAGATAAAGTTAGTTTGAAGCCAATATTTCAAATTTTGAAAAGATATTTGAGTCGAAAATCAATTTTCAACCAACTTTTATTAATTTTGTTTGTCTTTTTTATTTTTTGTAAAAAAAATGTCAATTCGATTTTTCTAAAAATTTTTCAAAATGTTAAAAACAATATTTTTATAAGACAAAATAAGTTTGAAGCCTTAGTATCAAATTTTTGAAAAGATATTTGAGTCGAAATTCAATTTTTACCATGAGTAATGTTTCTTTTAGTTTTTTATTTTTTATAAAAAAAACTGTCCATTCGATTTTTCTCAAAATTTTATCAGATGTCAAAAACATTATTCTTCGTTGCACAAAATTGTTTTGGAGATGAAATCATATTTTAGTCGTAAAATTTTCGAGGTGACATATTTTTTTTCAGTTTTTTTGATTTATAAAAAAAACCGTTAATTGGATTTTTTTTCCAAAAATATACTTGTTTTTTATCACGTTACAGCATTAATATAAAATTTAATTCAAGTCTCTAGCATCATTGGTTCATGAGATATTTAGGGTTTAACCAAAATGTTCAACTTTTTTTTAAACTGCTATGGTAAAAAAAACCACCCACGCAATTTTCTTGAGAGCCCTTTCTGCATCTTTCTGCCTTATTATCTGTATAACAAAATTTATTTGAAGTCGATATCTCTTCTGGTTCTTGAGCTATGGACGACGAAAAAAACGTCGCGAACGTACGGACGTACGGACATACGGACGTACGGACATACGGACGTACGGACATACGGACGTACGAACGTACGTACACACGCACGCACAGACATCTTTCTAAAAATCTTTTATTTCGACTCTAGGGACCTTGAAACGTCGAGAAATGTCAAAATTTTCAATTCGACAAATCGGAACCATTACAATAACTTCCTATGGGAAGTTAAAAATAAATGTTTAAGTACAGTAAAAACAGAACAAATTAAGATATTATATTTTAGTCAAGTAATTTAACATTAAAATCTTTGACTCCTATTGTTAATTAGTTTAATGCACGTATTTTGAAGGGATTTAAAAAAGTGGGATTATAATTGATTAGGATTTTGAATGAGCAGGATTTTAATAGACAGGATTTTAAAAATACGATACGATACGCTTCCGTTTTATGAAAGATCAAATTATTTTTATATCTTTAACTGTTATTTTATATCTTTAATTGTTGTAGTTAATAAATTCGAGTAGCAAATCAATTTGCACCAACTTTTGGTCGTATTTATTTTAAGTTTTTATTTTTCGTAAGAACACTGTAACTACGTCAAAAACTTTATACTTCGAAGCATACAATTGCTTTGGACGTAAGATCATTTTTTGTTCGCAAAATATTGGAGATGAGAAAAATGTTTGTTCATTTTTTTAGTTGAATTTTTATTATACAATTATATAATTTTATAATTGTTACCTACCAACTTTTTACATCTTATGCCATTTCTTGAGACATGGCCGAGAAAAATAATGTATCGCCAAACGAGCAAAGATTGCGTTAAAATTTTAACGTTTTTTTTACAAAAGTGGCAATTATAGTCGTCTTAATCGATTGACTAGGCAGTAGGAAAGAAATCGGTAAAATTGCGAAGAAAATTTGAGCAAGCATTGCTGTTGATGCTAATTAATTTATTTTCCAGACCAATTTTTGCTGGTATGCGATTGAAGATCATGATTTGAATGATATGTAGTTCCAACAGAGCGAGGCAACAAACTATACAAATGATCAATTAGTAAATGATCCTATATATTCTTTTTCTATTAACTTGCGGAGGGCAGCTTAAATACTATAAGTCTTTTAATTAATTATTATTATTGTGATAATTAATCGGTCACAAATAATGAACCGCATAAATCAGAAAGGCAACACTTTCTTAATTTAAATTAGAAAAAATGGGATCGTTAGTTTTTATTTGCATCAATTTTCGTGTTGTTAATGGTGGGATTTTTATCGAGCTTGATAATTTTTTTTTTAATTATTTCTTTAGACAATCATTGTAAAAATTTAAATATTTTTTTTGTTTTCCTTAAATCATTAATGAACTTGACACTCTGGCTGACTTAATGTCTCGTACCTATCATTATCTATTTTTGTGATTCGAGAGGTGATGATTCATCAATGAATCTGGACTTAGAATTAAGTATTGGATTAAGTCAAAGCTAGCTTGAGCTTTGGTTCATGTGAATAAGCTGATAACGACATTGACCATAGCTTTAAACGTAAGAAAATTCATCTTCATTGTCATTTGTTTCCTCTTTTGATTGTTTATTAACTGTTGCGGCTAAGGGTAGCTTAAAGCAAGTTTCTTGTAAATAAAATAATAGCATTGTACAAAAACAAGCAAGCGAAATCTAGTTTTTAGCTTTTCATCTACATAGCTAAAACTTTTCCTAGCATTCACCTTAGACTTTTGTTTTTAGCTCCTGAAAGTCAACTAACGTAAATACACTTTTCATTTACCAAAAATCACAAAAAGAATTTTTCTCTCGAAACATCTTTCTTTGACAGGGTTCCAAGCTTCAGCGCCATAAATGAGAACCGGGATTATAGTGTCTTATAGATGGTTACTTTAGATGCACAAGAGAGGACTTTGCTACTCAATTGCCTTCTAAGTCCAAAGAAGCAGCGATTTGCAAAGAGTTAGGCACTTCTCATAATAGTCAGAATAAAAAAGCAAAATCAACAGCTTGACGGAAAGACTTAAAAATAGGGATATTTTTTCTAGCTCTGTTCTAATCTCCGTTTGATTTCAGTGCTGGTTTCGTTATCTGAATTTTTAGCGGTGCATAGGTAGACAAAGTCCTTTACTACCTCAAAGTTATAGCTGCTTTTTTTTTGGCTTGGACCATGATAGTGGTCCAAGTAAATGTTGGCAACTCGGACTGTTTGGACATCCTGCATACTGGAGAAGTGTCGTTCGTCCATCGCAATGTGGTCAATCTGGTTGACAGTTGATTGATGAGGAAATTTTCATGTCCCCTTCTGGATATCAAGATGTGTGAACTGTGTACTAGCTGCCAGAACGTCTCGCCCCCCAGCGAAATCGATCAGCCTGAATTTGTTGTCGGAGGTGGTATTGTGCAAGCTGTATCTCCCGATTGTGCCACTAAATATGCCTTTTCTTCCTAGTTTGGCGTTTAAATCTCCTAAGACATTTTTAGTGTCGTAGCGAGGGAACTGCTCATATGTCTTGTCCAAGAGCTCGAAGAATATGTTTTTGGCGTCTTCATCTTTCTCCTCTGTTGGGGCATGCGTGCATATGAGGCTTATGTTGGCAAATTTAGCTTGGATGTTTATGTCGTAATGTAATCGCTCACACTGTAGAAACTCAAGACTTTTTGCCTGCATCAGGTTCCAACAACAAATGCACACCATAATAGTCGCTCCTTTTGTTCTCGTTAATAATCGCCGTAATATACATCGCAAAATTTGTGTCTGCCCGTTCCATCTACTCGCACTTCTTGGATGGCGGTTATATCTGCCTTTGCAGAAGTTTATGGTTTCCGCTTACTGTTGGACTGCACGTGGTCTATTAAGGGACCTATCATTCGACTTACAGATGCGAAGTTCGTTGTCCTTATATCGTTTGCTTGGTTCGTTATCAGTAAACCCGTCCATATCCAAGGCTTCGCAATTTAAATATATTTACGAGGTCGGAAAGTCACCCCGACGCGACACGGCAGAAAGTCCAACCTGGAGGGCCAATTCATTAGTATAGTTCCAAAGACGTGGAGCCGGATAAACCGCTCCTTACGGGCCTGGGTTCCGAATATGTCGTAGAAGTCACATAAGATATTCACTAAGTAGTTCAAGCTAACTGGAACTGATTCCATCTCGGGAATTCCTCCGCTGCCATTTGGATAAGTAGAGGTGCTTAATGGAAATACTTCTCCCCCCTCTGATATTTTGAAGACTAAGGAAAGGATTTAAGTTTTACATTTTTTACTTTTTGATATTTAAAAAATCGCTAGTGCGTAAAACTCTATACATGCTTCAATAGTTTGCTAAATATTTAATTTTTTTTTAAAACTTCAAATTAATTAATAACTTTGAATTCTCTCCAGAATCCAGTACCGGTCGGCCGTTGGTCAGGTACTTACAATGCAATGGTAGAAAAAACAGGATGCCTTTCCATCGAATCATTAACTACAAAATTTCGAAGAACCTATGACATTGATATTGACCTCGAAGATTGTCTTACAATGACAATAACAACACCAAATGTAAGTTTAAAAAAAAAAAAAACCATTTCAATACTACTAACTAATAGAGCTTTAAATATACAATTGGTTTAAGATTAAAGGAAACTATCCTGTCCTTGTTTATATTCATGGGGACTCGCTTTATGATGGTAGAAACAATGAAGCACCTCCTGATTATCTCTTGGAAAAGGACATAGTTTTAGTAACACCTCAATATCGATTGGGAGTTTTTGGATTTGTATCGACTCTTACTGAGGACATCCCTGGCAATATTGGCGTTATGGATGTTCTTTTAGCTTTGCATTTTATTAAGAACTTTATTTGGTGTTTTGGAGGAGATGCGAGTAAGATAACGTTGGCAGGTCAAGCTGGTGGTGCAGCTATTGTTCATCTTCTAACCATATCACCTGTGGTAAGTAAACATAGTGTTATCAAGCTTGAAGGAAAATTGTACTTAAAATTGTCACTTTTTCTAGGTTGAACCAGGTCTGTTTCATCAAGTTATCTATCATTCTGGATCAGCTCTGAGCCCCATTTTCATTGATGACGAACCTCAAGAGCACGCTCTCGACATAGGTGTGAGATCTGGATGTACAAATATTACAACTGGCCAAGATCTTAATAATTGTCTTATGAGCCTAAATCCCATTCAATTATTGTTGGGCTTTCTTGAACATGCTGTAAGTAAGCAAATGAATAGTTTCCAAATTCTTGAAACTAAAATTTTACAAGTATTTTAGCAAGAGAACGAAAAAAATGGTGGGAATCAATTTGTCATTGGCGGTGTAAGTCCAGTTTTACCAGAACACCCAACAGCTTTGATGGCAGAAGTTGAAAAATTCACATATCCAGCTATGGGTGGAGTTCCTAGAAATGCTGGAACACTTCCTTTAACTCGTAGGCCCTGTATTTCATGATTCTTCCAATTATTTTAATAGGTATATTCTTTTCATTTATAGAACTCATTATTGGGGACTTTGAGGGAAGAATTCCTGATAATGAATACAGTGCATTTGACTATATTCAACACATCTTGGAAGAGATCGTTGGAGAAGATAAACAAATGATTACGACAAGTTTCATAACTCACCAGTTTTTTAAACAAAAAGTTTTAGATAATGAAACTTTTAGCTCTTTGGCACCTTCATTAATTGATGTAAGCTTTGATTTAATACTTCA
Source organism: Eupeodes latifasciatus (assembly GCA_920104205.1). Classification (NCBI taxonomy): domain Eukaryota; kingdom Metazoa; phylum Arthropoda; class Insecta; order Diptera; family Syrphidae; genus Eupeodes; species Eupeodes latifasciatus. The sequence continues at coordinate 57,934,774 of OV049924.1, forward strand.
GTTGGTAATTTTTACCAAATATGTTTTATTTTCTTATCACTAGATGGCCGGAACTCTGATGTACAAATTGCCTGTACTGCTTGCCTTGAATATGAATGGAAAACATCTTCCTCATCAAACATTTCTTTACTCATTTGATTATCGAGGGGAATTCAATCGTTATCCGGAATTTAATGAAAAACTCAATAATCAAAGTCCATTTAAGGCTGGTGTTTCATTAACTGATGAAGCCATGTATTTATTTCCATATCCTGAACATGCAAAGTATCTGAATTCTGAAGACACGTTAATGGCAAAGCGAATAGTTGAACTTTGGACATCGTTTGTTATCAGTGGTCAACCGGTGTCCTCATACCGTGGTGGATATTGGCCACCGATGTCAACTCTCTATGGGCCATATTTGAAAATTGACGAAACGATGACTATCGGTGGAAACTATTTCAAGGAATTCTCTGCGACCAGAAGCGATCATGACGATGCGAGTAATAGGGCATTAAGTTGATAAGAGAAGCTTATTTTTATAAAGAACACAATAAGAAGCGATAATATTTATTTGCTATCAAAGAACTGAGTAGAGGACCATTGTTTTGAAATAAAATACTATAGATTATTTTTGTGATATAAATAAGAATGGGGCTTGTTTTAATTCTAGCAGTAATTAAACTGAAAATAATAGAATGTCATTATCTGGTTATTAAGTGATGTATTTTGACCTAGACAAAACATTTTACTCTGAATCATGTCTGTCTGCTTCGTTGTTATTCCCAAAATTGACGTGATAAAAGGGATCAACAAGATTTATTTTCTCAGATGAATTGATTCTGAAGAGCTCAAAACGGAATCTGAGTTTAACTCAAGTTTTAACCTGAAACTTGAGGCTTTCTATTGCAAGGAGTAAAGTGTCGGCCTAATATGATTGGTAAGCCATTGATTTTGTTGTGCATATTTCTAAAAGAAAATAATAACTTTTTAATTTTTAAAATTCATGTTAAACTGATTGCTCAGGGAACTGATTTATATTTTGCACTCCAATGCGGTTTTTGAGGATCACACACTTTACAATATTTACTTTTTTATAAATATAAGTTTACTTTACCTTTAGCAAAATAAAATCTATAAAGGGTGATTTAAAAATAAAATCTGTGATTTTTTAAGAGCTTGAGAACTTTTTAAAAAAAAAACGCATAAAATTTGCAAAATCTCATCGATTCTTTATTTGAAACGTTAGATTGGTCCATGACATTTACTTTTTGAAGATAATTTCATTTAAATGTTGACCGCGGCTGCGTCTTAGGTGGTCCATTCGGAAAGTCCAATTTTGGGTAACTTTTTCGAGCATTTCGGCTGGAATAGCCCGAATTTCTTCGGAAATGTTGTCTTCCAAAGCTGGAATAGTTGCTGGCTTATTTGTGTAGACTTTAGACTTGACGTAGCCCCACAAAAAATAGTCTAAAGGCGTCAAATCGCATGATCTTGGTGGCCAACTTACCGGTCCATTCCTTGAGATGAATTGTTCTCCGAAGTTTTCCCTCAAAATGGCCATAGAATCGCGAGCTGTGTGGCATGTAGCGCCATCTTGTTGAAACCACATGTCAACCAAGTTCAGTTCTTCCATTTTTGGCAACAAAAAGTTTGTTAGCATTGAACGATAGCGATCGCCATTCACCGTAACGTTGCGTCCAACAGCATCTTTGAAAAAATACGGTCCAATGATTCCACCAGCGTACAAACCACACCAAACAGTGCATTTTTCGGGATGCATGGGCAGTTCTTGAACGGCTTCTGGTTGCTCTTCACTCCAAATGCGGCAATTTTGCTTATTTACGTAGCCATTCAACCAGAAATGAGCCTCATCGCTGAACAAAATTTGTCGATAAAACACATTTTGAACCGAACACTGATTTTGGTAATAAAATTCAATGATTTGCAAGCGTTGCTCGTTAGTAAGTCTATTCATGATGAAATGTCAAAGCATACTGAGCATCTTTCTCTTTGACACCATGTCTGAAATCCCGCGTGATCTGTCAAATACTAATGCATGAAAATCCTAACCTCAAAAAAATCACCTATGCAAGCAAAATAAAATGCACGACTGGGTCGCACGAACTTGCTCCTGTATGCAAAGAGTCTGTTTAAAAATGTACCTATATAAGATTTAAAAATATACCTGTTAAATAAATTTGTCTTCAAAGATATAAATGCCATTTGATTTGTCAAAAAAACCGCGCGATTCATCCCAAGACACAACTCATCCTAGGACAACTCATCCCGGAAATGAAAAATACTTGTAAGCATACTTAACGAAAACAATTGTTTGTGTATTCAACTAGTTCGTTCAAAGCTTTTTCCTTTGGATAGCCTTATTTTAATTTTATATTGGAAGAACCAGGATGGAAAATAAATTATCTGAAGATAAGAAAGAGGAAAAACATGTATGTTTAAATTGTAAAGCGATCGCCTATTGGTTGTGTAGTTAGGTAGGTGTCTAAAACGAATATGGAATAGTTCATTGGCGTGCTCAGCTTTATGTAAAGACATGGTGAGATGGGAGGGGGTTACATAACAGTTAAAATAATTTAAAAAAAATTATTTTAAGATTCAAAATTTTACCTGAAAAATAAGTTTGTCTTCAAAAATTTAAATGCCATTTTATAGATCAAAAAAACCTTGATTTTTCAAATTTTTTTTTTGAAAATCGTTAGAGCGGTTTTTTTTTTAAATTAATTTTTTATATATAAAATTTTTCAATTTTGTTCGAAAAATATTTTTGGTATGCAGTTGTTTAGTGATTGTAAATATACGCTCTACATTTGAATTTCGTAAAAAAATGTTGACCCGTTTTTGAGATATAGAATTTTGAAAAAAAAAATTCAATATTTTTTTAAAAATCCAAAAAATAAAAAGTTGCACTTTTGATAATCAAATATTGTTAGGGCAATATAAGAGCTTATTCAAAAAAAAATTATTGAAATCGGTTCATAAGTTGCTGAGAAAATTAAAAAACAAAAAAACGGTTCTATGAGTGGTCTATCGGTTTGTTTTTGAGAAAATTCGAATTTTCGTTTTTTGACCAAAAAAATTGTATGGGGGCCACTGTTAGTTTTGATCTTAAAAAAAAATGAAAAAAACGCCTAACGCGAATCTGCTCAAAACCTTAACTTCCAAGTTTGAACTCAATCGACCCAATGGTTTAGGCTGTAGGAGCGTGGACAGACAGACAAAACAGACCGGACGGAATCGCGGGACCCACTTTTTTCGACTTCTCTACCATCGTAATATCATGTTTGATTAAAATCTCGAGTTCGAAATTTTGCACGAATGCAAAACTTGCCATGTAGTTCCTATATGTCGCAAGTAAGAAGAAGCTTTATCTAAGGAAAGCGGCTAAGAATCTCATCGAATGTAAGGATTCTAAATCCGTTTAGAGCAATGTCAGATCCAAACCAAAATTCAATAAGTTATGCACTCCCAAATGTCAGTATAACAGAATTAGACTCCAACTTAACAAATTCTGAGCTACTTATACTCGTATCGTTGAAAATAATGAAGAATATACAATGGTCAATGCTTACTGCCATTTTTAAAGATAATCTAAATCAGCTGGCTCGCACACATGAAAGGCAAAGAGTTGTAAGTCACTAGGCCCTGGTTCTCTAAGGACTGTTGCGCCACCTAATTTATTTATTTTTAATCCAAATCAGTCAGAAAACTATAGAGCTTTTTCTGTTTTAAGCTCTCTGAGAAAACTTTTCACTCATACTTTTTACCAAAGGTTGTCGAATTGGGCACAGTGTAATAATATTATCAGCTGTTTCAAGCAGGTTTCTAGCCAATCTTTCGACGGTGTATCAAATATTTGCTTTAACTACGGTAGCGATACGTTTTTAGACAAAATAAACCTTCATTTGAAGTTTTCATTATCTCAAGGCGATATTTGACACTATAAACAGAAGGTCTTTATTAAGTAAACTCGTAGTAATTAGGGTTTTAACAAAGTTTATTAGGGTCTATGAGCAGTTGCTATTGAATAATGTCTGCAGTGCTATGTGAAAAATTAGTCAAATTCATTTTGCTCAAAAATTGGTGTCCCACAGGGATGTGTTTAAAGTCCTTTAATGTTCACTACAGCACTTCAGCTTTAAATAAATAAACTCAAGGTACGAGTATTTTGCGATTTCTGCGATCCATAAATTAATTCTGCAAAATCTACAATAATTATAATATTTAGGCACAAAACTCGGTCTGACAGAAACTCGGGGACCTGGACATTAGTTTGCACCAGCATCGAAGTTGTCAATGATTGTAAATACCTACATTTTGTTATTTCGAGTAATTTGAGTATCAGTGCTCATTTAAAAGAAAAACTGGCTGTAGTCAAGTCAGCAGTTAATTCAATATGGTCAACATTTTTCGAAGTCTTTTGTGGACGAAATGTTCAAATTCAAAGTATTCAACGCCACAATTAACACCTGTTTCTGCTATGGTAACGGCTATCACGGGATGGAGGATATTGAGGAAATCCAAGCATTTCTCTTTAAAAGAATCTCCAAACTATGCCATCTACGTTGAGTTACGTTTACCTTTAATTTAAATACAAAACCTGAAAGCTAATGCTGAATTTTTAACCAAAGGTTTGAAAAGAACTGACAACAACTTACATAAAAGAATACTCCCTGTTTCTCTTCGATACGGTTATACTCCTTTTAGGAATTGTCAAGAACTTGCTTTGGAACTTCTGATCAGAGGTATCTGATGCATATTGATAAGGCTAGGGAAATATATATGTATATTATGTAAAACTCTAAATTTAAATCAAGGTGAACACAATTATTTTAAAAGGGACCTTTCTGCCTCATATTTGGAGTCAAAACTGAAATGCTTGAACTTAGTTTTAGACCATATCGAAGTGATATTAACCCTATTTGTGGCTTGTGTAACTTAAATCAAAACGAAGACCACTATCATTTCTTAGCGATATGTCCCAATTTTTGCAAGAAGTTCGCAGACTTTATTTTAATAAAATCTTGATTTTTGAATGAATCTTTCGAACAATTTGATTTGAGTGATTTTGGATAGGGAACACGTTTAAGATTTTCGATTTTGGAAAAGGGGGGCGGGGGAGCTTTTTTTGTAAATTGTTCATACTAAAAATCAATTTTAAGAAACGAACTATTGGAAACAAGTTTTGGAATTTAGAATTTCGGAAGGTATTATGTGGACTTAATATCTTTAATTTTGAATATTTTTGAATGAAATTTTGGAAAAATTTGATGCTTGTGATTATGCATATAAAAATATTTTTTCAATGTATGTAGGTTTTTGTAATTTTTTTTTTGAATATTCGCATAATCATTATTTATTTCATAGTGTCGGAATCTTAAAGACCTTTTGGTCTTTGCTGAAAGAATACAGCTCTGGCTTAAAATTTAAAATTATTTCAAGGACTAGGGAGGTAAAACATTATTCTTTCGTTTTTGCGCGCCTTTAGCTATATTTGCTTATGGTTTTGGACCAAATTGGGACACGAATTGGGGGAAATATTGTTTGACTTGGAACGTTTTTTGAAATTTTTGATTTTGAAAAAGGGGAGCTAAACTAATGTTTACAAAATTAAAAGACATCGAAATTTTTTTCGAAAATTAGATCTTCAGCATAAATCATAGTTTATAATCCAAGTATTGGTTGCTGTACATGTATGTATTATTAACGTTTTATTAAAATGTAGGCTTTAAAAAACAAAAAAAAATGGGAAGACGTATTTTGCATTTTTGGAAAAAAAAATCGGGGGCAATATCTTTTAAAATATACATTTCACGACTTTTAGTTTTTGGTTTTTGGAACAGTGGTTAGAAAACTTTTTAGAATCCAAAAAAATATTGAAAGTTGGAATTTGGAAAAAAGGGGAGCTAGAATTTTTTCAAATTTTGCCCATATCTTTTAAATTTTTTATTATAGACGTCCAAAAATTTGGATGTTCAGAACAACTAGAACAACCTGGGCCAATTATGAAAAAAAATGATTTTCGAAAAAGGGGGGGGGGGGGCTAGGCCAAAAACAGTTTTTGATCTTTAAAACCCCCATTTTTGGGTATTTTAAAAAAAACTTTGGAACTATGCGGAACAAATTGGGAACAACCTAGAACAACGTTTTTAAAATACAGAAATCCAAAAAAGGAGGCTAACTTCACGCACTCGTGGAAGTTGTTGGTTCGATCTATTTTTCAAGCGAATAGTTACAGTTGTACACATTTGGATTTTTTATTAAGTCTTAGCTTAACTAAAAGCTCCTAAAATTTTAATTAATTTTCACATATTTGGTTTAGCTTAACTAAAATCCCTGATCTTTAAAAATCTTGCATTTTTTTTTTTAAATTGTAACAAAAATGTAATATGTATTTCAGTTTATGGCATTACTATGTTTAACAAATTTAAATCTGAAGTAAATTACAACGCTTAAAGAAGAGATTTATAAAAATAATATAAACCAATTTTTTTCAGTGTAGTGAAGATAAAATTTCTTTTTCTTCTTTTCTAAACTAAAAGTATATTATTTCGAGCTTCTAGATTTAGTTTACAAGACTGGCAGAATTTGATCCTACTTATCCGTAGACAGCAATATTGTCAGTTTTGTCCTATTTTCAATTTTGCTAGTGTGGATGAAAACCATGGTTGTGGTAAGGTAAATTTTTTTGAAAATACAACGAGCTGGTTCGATTTTGAACTTTTCAACTGTTAAATTTATATCACTTCAAACAGTTTTGATATTTTAGAACTTAAACCAAGTAGAAACGAAGTCGCGATTGTGATCCACATCTTTTCTTGCCACTACAAAAATACTCAAGGGCTATATTTTTGTGCAGGTTCTTAAAGCACTTCCACAGCACTAAATTGCATACATAAATAAATCGGAAAATAATATAATTTACCAAATGTGATCGGAAAAATCATTTTGAAAAAAAAAAATGGAACAATATGAGTATTTTTGAATCAGATCTGATGGCTTGACATGATTCATTAAATTTATTATGTGAATAAATCATATTTTAATTTTTATGTATATTTCAACAGCAAATACTTTCGTAATAAATATACTCTCAGGATCATCATCAGTGATAGTATAGAAAAAGGTACATATTTTCGAAATCTTCAATCTCAGTTCAGTACATCCAGCTGACCTTTTTAAAAATCTCGAACACAATAAATCATCATCATGTTCCATCAGAACATTGATAAATACAGTATGAGTGGTGCATTGGATTCTCTAAAAGCGTCTTATCAATTTCGAAACCCTGGGAGTATGCCTATAATACTTACAAACATACGTACGACTATCTCTTGTTAGCTTTCGATTTTGTATTCTTCGTAGTATATTCAACTTGAATAATGCGATAAGTGAATTTGCCTTCATGCAATCTTCTAGTATTGAGCTCTTCTGGTCAGTCAAGAGAATATACCCGAAGTGAAAAGATGTTAATTTCAAATTCTGCGTTGACGGTCTTAAGTTTCGTCTTAGCCTTTGTTACATTTTCATTTGGTCAGGAGCCTGAATACGGAGAGGAGTACGAATATGATGAGATCGATGGTTCCACCATAACACCATCTGATCCTCACGGTGGTGGTGGTGGTGGTGGAGTCTACAGACCCGGTTTAAATGTATTCAATCCATCAATAGGAAGGCATTACATGCCGAGTTATTATCGTCCTCCACCACCTCCAATGCCAAATTACAATGATCCAGATATAGTTGCACTACCAATGGGAGGAGGCTATGTTCGTGGAAAGGAAATTCGTTCGGCATGGACTGGGAAAAATTTCAAGGCATTTTTAGGCCTAAAATATGGAAGTGTCGGAAGAGGATTGGAGCGATTTCAAGTGCGATTCACAGAGATGAGTGTTCTTTGAAACGGTGTTGCTAATAAGACTTTTGTTTTGGTAATTTTAATATAGGCTGCTCGACCGCCTCCGATTTCAAATGTCATCACAGAAGCCACAACTGAACCAACTGCATGCCCATCAATTCCAGATTTACTGAAAGTCGAACAAGCTGAACGACAAGGCATCAATGTTGATGATTGTTTGACTCTATCGGTTTTTACTCCAAATGTATAAGAGAAGTGATGTGCTTTTTGGAATTGATTTGAAAAGATTTTTCCTCAGGTCTATTCAGCTCTTCCGGTGATGATATACGTTCATGGAGAGATGTTATTTGATGGTAGTGCCGAAGAGGCCAAACCTGAGTATCTGCTCGAAAAGGACATAGTTTTAGTTTCAGTGAATTATCGTCTGGCACCATTTGGTTTCCTGTCAACTCAAACCGATGACATCCCTGGAAATATTGCTCTGTCAGATTTGGAGTTGGCGACAAAGTGGGTTCAGGAGAACATTGTTGCTTTTGGTGGTAATCCAAGGAGTGTTACTTTGTTTGGACAGTCTGGTGGGGCTACTTTAGTTCATGCTTTGAGTTTAAGTCAAAGGGTAAGTAGAAGAATTTGTTTATGAAGTGAAAAAAATTAGTTATGGATTTATTTTCAGGTCAACCCTGTCTATTTTAATCGACTGATTCTGCAATCCGGAACAGCTTTAAGTCCACTTTTCATAGATGAAGATCCTTTGTCAACAGCTCGTGCTATCGGAAGAGAAGCTCGCTGTCCCTATAACAGTATTCATTCACCTTATGAACTTAACTATTGTTTGGGACAAATGAATACTTCACAACTTTTAACAGCCTTTGCAGATCATTGTGTAAGACTTTTGGTATACTCGTATATTGTAAATCAGAACATTAACAAAAATCTTTCTTAAATCAGAATCATAACGAAGATCGTGGATTGTATGCATATGGGGGCTTTAAACTTGCTGTTGGTGATAAACATGGTTATATTCCAATGCATCCGGCTTTGATGTTGAATAATTTTAAGTTTCCTCTTATTGCGGGAATGACGAAGGATGCAGGAGCATTTATTTTGACAAGTAAGTATTTTAAGCCCATTTGGTAGTACGCTCAGGATGTAATAATTTAAAGTGGCTGTTTGAGTCCCATTTGTGTTGAATAAACGCGGAGAACGTCAAAATGACACTTAATCTACCATTTTATTTTGATTTTGACAGATGCACATCAAAAGTTTCTAAGCAAATGGGGGACTATTCTTCTTCTCGGTTTTTGTGAAATGTCAAATTCACTATACATAGTTCGAAAAAAATGTCACTTCACCAATTCATCATCATCGGTTGTATTATTTTTGCAAACGTCACTTAGTAGTATTGGATTTTAAATATTTTGTTGGTAATGGTATTGTGCTAGTAGTAGTGTTCTACAAAGTATAATTTTAAGAGATTTCGTTTCATCAAAAAGTGACATATTTGACAAAAACAAAACAATAGAGATTATTTGCTAAGAAATCTTGGTCTCTGAAATCGTACTTCCTAGTTCATGTCTTCTAAATAATTCTTTAATTTACATCCCTCAGATTAAACAAATTTAAAATTTTAAAATTTTTAACTTTCCGTAAAAAGAATACATTTTGTGGTCATCTGTCAGCTCTCCGTATGGTTTTGGGTTGTCTGTCACTTTTGATTTTGACAGATTCACTTTGTCGTCTCATCTTGGTATCTTGTTGAAAATTATATAGAAGTGGAATAGAAAATTTGATCTTAAAAAAAATTGTGGGTCTGATGCCAAATTAATATCTTAAAAGAGTCGTTATTAAACAATTTTAAGTCACTAGAAATTTCATCTTCAAATTTGTATTTTTGTATTTTTACAGGAAAATTTGATGAGCTGGTACGTTTAAATAGCCGAAATATAAGTGACTACATCAATGTAGTTCTCAAATATACCACACTTCCAAAACATTATTCAACTTGGAGAAAATGGGCCTTAGACTACATATTCACTGCTGAGGATATTCAGAACCCAATTTTAACTAATTTGGCTAGTGGACTTTTGGAGGTAACATTCTTCATTTTCTTTCAACAAAATTATCATTTATGTATTTTTCATTTCTTCTTTTGAAGTTAACCAACCTCATCTTGTATAAGGCTCCCTTGATGGAATCTATAAAATTAGCTTGGCAAGCAAATGTAACTTATTTGTATAGTTTTGATTATCGTGGTCAATTCCATCGATTTCCGAAGAGGCGAACACATTTCCCTTACGAAGTCGATGCTAACTTAAGTGACGAAAATATTTACTTATTCCCCTATCCCGAAGAAGTAAGCCGTTTGAATAGTTTAGATCGTAGTGTCTCACAATTGATGGTAACAATGTGGACAAATTTTGCTATCTCCGAAAATCCCGATCAAAGATTATGGCCTCGAATGACTAATAAACATGGACCATTTGTTAGGATTGGCAGAAGTTTGGAATTGGATTATCATTTTGGTGATGGTGTTGCATCACCAGATTTATATGCAGAATTGAGAAAGTCAATGAATACAACAAATACCCCTTTGTATGTAAGGTTTGGATAAGTTAATCATAATAAATTTTAAAAATAAAGTTCGATATGTTGATGCACGGTACAAATATTTCTAAAAAATTGAAAAAGTAAGTTCCATCTTTGTATTATGAAAACCATAGTACTCTCATGAGGAGAAACTTTTAGGGCGACCACATTCCGCATAATTGGTGTTGGTGTCGCGAAGTGGATTTAATTTAATATTTAATTTGAAGAGCAGGTTTGTTTGAGGATTAATTTTGTTTTGTAGGTACATATGAATGGGTAGCCGAAACTTGTTGGCAGGATTTCGAATGTGGGTTTGATTTTAACCTATATAACTTAAGCCCTTCAAAATGCTAATTGCATATCTCAACAATTGGACGAATTTTTAATATCCTATCGGCATCAGGATCACTCTTGGGAAGACATTTGGTTTGTCGCTGAAATGGAGATGCTGTATCATTTGTTTAAACTTATTTGATGGCATGGTTTGTTCAAACTCTAATAGTTTTCAACTCCAGCCAACTGAATCAGTGGAAATATATACCAGACCTACAAATTGTCTGAATTTATTCTCAGATATATGAAAAGTGTTGTTGGGATTTGTCTGTACTAAATAGAGGTTAATTTCTTCAGAAATATTTTTTACAAGTTCTGGAGGAAATGAGTAAAGAAAGAACTGTATAAAAGTTTTAAGATCCAAAATATCAGACAAAATATCCACAGTAAAGTTAGTTTTTCAGGTTTATGTCGTCAAGGGGACTTGACGGAACTTGAATGCCTGAACTAGAAGGGGTCGGTTCTTCTTCGGTTTTAGAATTACTGATATTTTCATCCAAGTTGTGTATAGTAATGCGTCTATATCAAATCTAAATCAATTCTAAATCAGGATCCGCCAAAACTATCATTATCAATATCGAGACCATCTTCACTATCAGAATCATCTCGGAAAGCATAATTGCTAAGGTTGTTTTTATTTTAAAATCTGGAAAAATTGTAAATATGCCGGTTAAATACAGAACAATAAATTTACTAAGATCCCTTAACAAGTGCTTTGAAAAAGTAATTAAAAACCATTAATGATCTTTATTGAGTGAAATAATATTTTACCCCCCGAATAGTTTGGGTTTTCGGCCTCTCAAAGCACTGGTTATCAAGTCCATCGTATTACAAACCATATCAAGAGAAATTTGTGTATTGGAAAAAAAAGTACAGGTATGATATTACTTGTTGTAGAAAAGGCATTTGATTCAGTTTGGCCTGACGGACTTCTTCATAAGATAAAAATTGTAAAGTCCTTTTTGTTACTCAAGAAAATGTATAGATTTTGTCCAAAATTTTGTATCTGATATGTTAACTTGAGCGGCAGGTGTTCCTCAGGTTCTATTTTGGGCCCAATTCTTTACACTGTTTTCACTAATGACTTTCCTAAGCTCCTCAACTGCGATACGTGCACATTTTCCGAAGACTCAATTATAGGAAATATTTGCAACCTGCACTTAATTAGAACTCAAAACTATTTTCGTGATTGGAAAATAAAAAATAATGCTTCTAAGACTCATGGCTAGAAAATAAAAGCCTGTTTCTTACCAAGCTTAATGATCTCTTTTAACACATATTGGGCGGTATCTCAACCAAAACTCAAGAGTTAAAGGTTTATCAGCATGAACAAGGTCTTCCGTCCATAAGCCTTACAATATCTGTAACCAATCCGGTGTCTTCAAATTTCTTCACAATTTTGCCAATTGCTTGTGTAGTTGGACGATTATGTAAAGCACGATAGGTATGTGGCTGTGGCAGAATCCCAATTTTTGTAGATAGTTTTGACCATTTTAATGCGTTGTGCGATAGTTAAGCGATTCATTTTCGTAAATATCAGGGTTTTAACTGAACAAAATTGGTTTAACAACTTAGTTGGACAGATGTCGAATTCCAGTCCTATTCTTTTGAAGTCGCAAATTGGATAACCCATTATATAAATAGACTGATGGAAATTTTTTTTTCATTTTGGCTGGTTAGGTTAGGTTAGGTTAGGTTGAAGTGGCTGTCCAAGATGGAAACTGACACACTTAGGCCCGTTTGATGGCCCATTGTGATACCACATGAATCTTGAGGTTTCTTCCTAAGCTCAATGGAACCAGTTTGAGTCTCTTACGAAACGTGAGAGGCTGCTTATGCCGATATGATTTAGATCGTTTAGATCGTTAAAGAAGAATTCTCCTAGGTAATTCTTGCGTTTTCGAGCCAGAGCAGGGCATGTGCAGAGAAGATGAAGAACTGTTTCTTCCTCTTCCTCGTCCATACAGCTTCTGCAGAAGTCATTTGAGAATACGCCTAATCTCATGGCGTGCTTTCCTATTAGACAGTGTCCGGTTATGACACCTATTATCGAGCTTATATGCGATCTGCTTAGAGAGAGCAAGCACCTTGAACGTTTTAAATCCAGTGTTGGCCAGATGTTTTTTGTGACTTGACACGTGGTGATGTTGTTCCACCTGGTGCCTGCCCTCCTCACAGCGTCTTGCATTAGCAACAGTTTACAAGTAGCAAAGGCTGGTACAAACATGAATTATTTCTCCTACTCTGCTGGCTGCTTATGAGATTGAAAATAATATTTTCCTCTCGCTCACGTGAATCTCTCTACTTCGCCACAACAACGCTAATAATGCGGAATGTGGTCGCCCTAAAAGTGTATGCTAATGAGAGTAGTATGGTTTTTATATAAAAAGCTAAAATAAAAAAAGAGGCTGGGATGCGACCCACACTGATAACTTCCCATCCCGTCTGTCGATTTGTCTCGCTTAAAAGTTTGTCTATATGTATCAATTTTTACCAAATTTGCGTACTATTTTTTTGTAGGTTTTCTTTTTTTTATGAAAAAACGGACTGTTGGATTTTTATATCGAATGATATATGAATATCGAAAACAATATTATCTGTGAAATAAAATAAATTTGAAGTCAATATTTGTAATTTTTGAAAAACTATTTGAGTCGAAAGTAAATTTTTACCAAGTTTTAGTATTGTTTTTTTTTTTAGGTTTTTATTTTTTGTAAAAACAACTGTCAATTCGATTTTTCACAAAATGTTATCCAATGTTGAAAACAATATTTCTTATAAGTTAAAATTAGTTAGAAGCCATTATCTCAAAGTTTTAAAAAGATATTTGAGTCGAAAATCAATTTTTACCAACTTTTATTAATTTTTTTTAGGTTTTTATTTTTTTTTTTAAAACTGTCAATTCGATTTTTCTCAACATTTTTCAGAATGTTGAAAACAATATTTCTTATAATATAAAAAAAGTTTGAAACCTTAATCTCAAGTTTTTGAAAAGATATTTGCGTCGAAATTCAATTTTTACCAACTATGAGTAATGTTTTTTTCAGGTTTCTAATTTTATAAAAAAAACTGTCAATTCGATTTTTCTCAAAATTTTATCAGATGTCAAAAACATTATTCTTCGTTGCACAAAATTTATTTGGAGATGAAATCATATTTTGGTCGTAAAATTTTCGAGGTGACAATTTTTTTTTAGTTTTTTTGATTTATAAAAAAAACCGTTAATTGTATTTTTTTCCAAAAATATAATTGTTTTGTATTACGTTACAATATATATTATAAAATTTAAGTCAAGTTTCTAGCATCATTGGTTCATGAGATATTTAGGTTTAACCAAAATTATCACTTTTTTTTTTAAACTGCTATGGTAAAAAAACCACCCACGAAATTTTCTGGAGAGCCCTTTCTGCTTCTTTTTGCCTTATTATCTGTATAACAAAATTTATTTGAAGTCGATATCTCTACTGGTTCTTGAGCTATGGAGGACGAAAAAAACGTCGCGAACGTACAGACGTACAGACGTACGGACGTACGAACGTACGTACACACGCAGGCACAGACATCCTTCTAAAAATCTTTTATTTCGACTCTAGGAACCTTGAAACGTCGAGAAATGTCAAAATTTTCAATTTAACAAATCGGACCCATTACAATAACTTCCTATGGGAAATTAAAAAGAGGCTGGGATGCGACCCACACTAATAACTTCCCACCCCGTCTGTCTATTTGCCTTGCTTAAAAGTTTGTAGGTTTTTGTGTTGGGTTAAAAACGTTGTTAGTTGAATTATTCTTACAATAAAAAAAAAACTACTGAATATCGAAAACAATATTTTCTGTGAAATAAAAAGAGTTTAAAGACAATATTTTTAATTTTTAAAAGCTTTTTGAGTCGTAAGTAAATTTTTACCAAGTTTTAGTATTGTTTTCTTTTAAGTTTTTATGTTTTGTAAGAAAACTGTCAATTCGATTTTTCTCAAAATTTAACTGAAGGTTGAAAAAATAATTTTTTAAAAGATAAAACTAATTTAAAGCTAATATCGCAAAGTTTTAAAAAGATATTTGAGTCGAAAATCAATTTTTACCAACTTTTGTTAAATTTTCTTTTAAGTTTTTATTTTTTTGTTAAAAAAACTGTCAATTCGATTTTTCTCAAAATTTAACTGAAGGTTGAAAAAATATTTTTTTAAAAGATAAAAGTGGTTTGAAGCCAATATCTCAAAGTTTTGAAAAGATATTTGAGTCGAAAACCAATTTTTACCAACTTTTATTAATATTTTTGTTTAGATTTTTATTTTTTATAAAAAAACTGTCAATTCGATTTTTCTCAAAATTTTTCCGAATGTTGAAAACAATATTTCTTATAAGTTAAAATTAGTTGAAAGCATAATCTCAAATTTTTGAAAAGATATTTGAGTCGAAATTCAATTTTTACCAACTTTGAGTAATGTTTTTTTTAGGTTTTTATTTTTTATAAAAAAATTGTCAATTCGATTTTTCTCAAAATTTTACCAGATGTTAAAAACTTTGTTTTTCGTGGCTCAAAATTGTTTTGGAGGGAAAATCATTTTGTATTCGTAAAATTTTCGAGGTGACATTTTTTTTTTTCAGTTTTTTTGATTTGTAAAAAAAACCGTTAGTTGGATTTTTTTTTTCAAAAAATATACTTGTTTGGTATCACGTTACAATTTATTATATAAAAATTAATTCAAGTCTCTAGTGTTTTTGGTTCGTAAGATATTAAGGGTTAACCAAAATGTTTACCTTTTTTTTAAACTGCTATTTAAAAAAAAAACGCCCACGCAATTTTCTTGACAGCCCTTTCTGCATCTTTCTGCCTTTTAACCTGTATAACAAAATTTATTTGAAGTCGATATCTCTTCTGGTTCTTGAGCTATGGACGACGAAAAAAACATCGCGAACGTACGGACGTACGAACGTACGTACACACGCACGCACAGACATCTTTCTAAAAATCTTTTATTTCGACTCTAGGGACCTTGAAACGTCGAGACATGTCAAAATTTTCAATTTGACAAATCGGACCCATTACAATAACTTCCTATGGGAAGTTAATAAAATAAAATAAAATAAAATAAAATAAAATAAAATAAAATAAAATAAAATACAAAAGAACGTATACGCCACGTACATAGAACGTTTCAATTGAAGAATTAAACTAAAATGTTCCAGTTCAGAAAATTTATATTTTCACAGCAGAGTAATTCATAAAAACGAATTCAATAAAGTGGAATTTATTTTTTGTTGTACATAATATTAAAAACATTTTTTTTATCAACTTAAATAGAATCAAAAGCAAATCTTAAAAATAATGCATAGGTATAGTAAAAATATCTCTAAAAATGTGAGGAAGTGGGTTACAAAATTAAAGTTCTTTTCTTTTCAATCGTTTTTTTGAATTACCATTTTGGCTTGAAACCGAACTTAACGAGCATACTAAAATATGGGTTGTGTCTTGGCTTTTCGATATGTTTTGTTCCGAAAATTTGTTCTAGTTTTTAGTACTTAAACAGCGAATACTCAAACCAGAAATACATTTTATATCGTAAATCAAGAAAAGTTGAATCTAAATGAAAAGAAAAAATTTCTTTTGTTCGAAAATATTTAAATATTTTTCAAAAACTTTTTGTTAATATTTCTTCTATGTTTATATAAACAAAATTAAGTTGACATATTGAAAGTATTTGTTTTGGTTAGGTATATGTACATAGGAACAGGCATGGTTGGTTTTTAAAAAAAATATTTGTAAGTTATCACAAACAAAATATCTTTTCAGGTTTTAGTTCCTGTTTTTTAAAAAGTAAAAATATAACGGGAAAACTCATTACAAAGTCTTATTCAATTATTCCCACTTTTTTTTAATAAATTTTAAACAAAATAAGCGAGCTTAAGTGATGTAAAATAACACTTAACATTAAAAAAAAAACCATCATACTTTGCTTAAAGAGAATTGTTAATTCCTGACCAAGTTCGACTATTGACTATTAAAAATTTAAACTTGGTTTGTTCAAATAATTTGTCACTTTTACACTAATGACTGGCTAATCAAACACTTTGAATAAACTAAAGGAGCTTGAAGAATTCAAAATGAAGACGACCATTCATCATACGTTTGGGAATGACTTATTTTTGTAAACCTAATGTATATTGTCGTAAGTCGAAGTTTAATTTTACTATCCACCGAATTTGTTTATAAAGTGGTGAAGCTTTTCGTTATTTTATAAACATTTTAATTATGTTATGAACTGTTTTAATTATATTACAATAAATGTTAACTACTTATTTTCATAAATTGATAATTTAACGATGGGATAACGAAAGTTTTATTTACAATTTTACACAGCTAATTGGAAAAATTTACGAAATATCAAATTATTTTGATATATAATAAAGAATTGTTAAAAATTTCGTAATTTAAGGAAAAATGTCATTACCCGTGTTTTGTTGGAAAATCTATCAATAGTATAGTAGGATTTTACACGAATAACAAAAACAATATCCATAGTATGAATAACACCGATAAAAGTTAGAGTAGAATCTTACTATGGATGGGTTTTTGACATTTATACGAGTCTCGAATGGATCTTATGTCATTTAGTTCTCAAATGTTGGTACAATTGATATTGCATTTGTATCTCCATGGCTGTGTTCGTTGAGTAGTTGTGCATTTGGAATCATGTATGTTTTCCATTGGGGAAAAAATTAATCTATTACTGTTGATATTATTTAGTTTTGTTAGTGAAAATGGACTAACTGGGCTTATTTTGCAAGAGAAAACAATAGAAAAGATATTTATGTTTTGCTATATTTCCACCAAAGGTTTATCTCAGTTTCTTTTGGTGTTTCCACCGCCAAGAAGATTTAAAAATGATTAAGTTTGACAGCACTTTCTAAAATGCAAATGGTTATTCGATGTTTTTTTATGAAGTGCAAGTGAGATAGTTTGATTCATGTCAAACAATGAACAACTGAATAGTTCAGCACCATATAGGAATATGCTACCTACTGCATGTGCAATTTTTTTTTTAATTTGATTAAAACAAAACTATATTTTTTGTACAGAAACATGCAAATAAACAGACCATAACGCATTATCTGTAAAACCAACTCCTCCACACAAGTTTTACTTCACAAATTTCCGATCCCCGACCGGAATCGAGCAAATCAAGCTCATTTCAACTCGATTCAGGTATATAAAGAATTTAGGCGAGCTTCAAGCTCGCTTCAACACCACATGTTAATGTAGTAGTCTATGAACAAAACCCCCTTCTTGAAGTTTTTATTTTATGTCAAATTGTTTGGTTAAAACTTTTAAATCGACTTTCACATTACACAGACGTATTTCACCCCTGGTCTGAATTTCGCTATTTTTTTTTTGGGATTTTTTGATAAATTATTCTGGCAAATATTCAGTTGTATCAACTTTCAAATATAAAAACCGGACTACTGCGGATCGTTTTGTTGGCAAATTTCTCACTTTACTATACTTATATGGAATACGAAAAAAACGCACTTATTAGTTGGCGAAATATTTAAATAGTGTTATTCTACTTTTACAACACATAATTTTCATAAATCTGCGAAATGTTTTTAGATATAATAAGGTAAGTTTTTGTCACATAATAAACATATTTAATCAGTAAATGAAAGAAATTTTTAATTTTACGAACATTTTTCGTTAAATACTTTTGCTTACATTATTTTACGA
Organism: Eupeodes latifasciatus; assembly: GCA_920104205.1. Classification (NCBI taxonomy): domain Eukaryota; kingdom Metazoa; phylum Arthropoda; class Insecta; order Diptera; family Syrphidae; genus Eupeodes; species Eupeodes latifasciatus. The sequence goes on from OV049924.1 coordinate 57,953,277, forward strand.
AGTTTTTTCGTTGAAATGATGATGAAAATTTTTTATAATAAAACTCTCTAAATAAAATGGTTTTAAAAACTGTTAAAAAGGCGCAATTTGTATATGAAGTCTTTAGTTATAAGTTAAAATTTTTAATTTTTTGATAAAATTTCGAATTCGAGATTTTAACATTTTGAACAAATTTCGACTTCAAGATCTTAACATGACATAATGGTAGGGAAGTCGAAAAAAGAGGGTTCGGCGATTTCTTATTGGTCTGTCTTTCTGTCCTCGCCTAACTTAGTGTCTATCAATAAAAAAAATATATATATGTATTGCTCCAGAAGGGAACTTCCCATAGAACTGTTTTTAATGAACCAATTTAAAGAATTTTTCATAATAAGCTCTGATGTTGTTTAAATAATATTTCAAACAAATTTTCAAAATATTTTGATAGGGTAGCAAGTTTGAACGACTTGCATTTTTCCTCTTTTTGTTTCCAATAGGAAGTTATTGTAATCGGTCCGATTTGTCGAAATGAAAATTTTGTCATTTCTCGATGTTTCAAGGTCCCTAGAGTCTAAATAAAAGATTTTTAGAGAGATGTCTGTGCGTGCCTAATGTACGTACGTTCGGGAAGCTTTTTTCGTCATCCATATCTCATGAACCAGACTTCAAATAAATTTTGTTATACAGATAATAATGCAGAATATTGGAGAAAAGACTCTTAAAAAATTAGAGGGTGGTTTTTGTTACCATAGCAATTTAAAAACAAAAGGTGAAAATGTTGGTTAACCCAAAATATCTCATAAAACCAATAATGCTAGTGACTTGAATTAAATCTTATATTTTATATTGTAACGTGATACCAAACAGGTATATTTTTGGAAAAAAATCCAATGAAAGGTTTTTTTATAAATCAAAAAAACTGAAAAAAAAATAATTATCACCTCGAATATTTTATGAACAAAAAAATTTGGATATCCAAAATATTTGTACGCAACGAAGAATAATGTTTTTGACATCTGGTAAAATTTTGACAAAAAAACGAGTTGACAGTTTTTTTTTATAAAAAATAAAAACCTAAAAAAAAACATTACTAAAAATTGGTAAAAATTGTTTTTTTTAAACATTTGAGATATCGACTTCAAACTAAATTTATCGCACAGAAAATATTGTTTTTGACATTATAAAAATCCGGCAGTCAGTTTTTTCATAAAAAAATTAAAATCTACAAAAAATAGTACGTAAAATTTGTAAATATTGATGTTCGGTTCTCGATATCTCGTGAACAATATAAGATATTGACTTGAAATTAATTTCATTCATCCAATTTGTATTTGTTTGTATAATAAATAAAAAACTTTTAAGAAATGGTACGTAAATTGGTAAAAATTGGTTTTCGACTAAAAATATCGTTAACGAAAATAGATTTTGAAATCAAATTATTTAATCATATGCAAAATATTTTGGAAATTTTTAAATTTTGAAAATTTTGAGATGAAAATTGCTATTTGAAATCTAATTTTAAAAAGTGCTGGGATGCGACCCACACTGATAACTTCCCATCCCGTCTGTCGATTTGTCTTGCTTAAAAGTTTGTCTATATGTATCAATTTTTACCAAATTTGCGTACTATTTTTTGTAGATTTTATTTTTTTATGAAAAAACGGACTGTTGGATTTTTATAAAAAAATTACTGAATATCGAAAACAATATTTTCTGTGAAATAAAATAAGTTTGAAGCCAATATTTGTAATTTTTGAAAAGCTATTTGAGTCAAAAGTAAATTTTTACCAACTATTGTTAAATTTTGTTTAGGTTTTTAATTTTTTTTTTACAAAAGCTGTCAATTCGATTTTTTTCAAAATTTTACTGAATGCTGACAACAATATTTTTGAAAGATAAATGTAGTTTAAAGCCAATAACTCAAAGTTTTGAAAAGATATTTGAGTCGAAAATCAATTTTTACCAACTTTTATTAATTTTTTTTTAGGTTTTTATTTTTTGTAAAAAAACTGTCAATTCGATTTTTCTCAAAATTTTATCAGATATCAAAAACATTATTCTTCATTGCACAAAATTGTTTTGGAGATGAAATTATATTTAGTCGTAAAATTTTCGAGGTGACAAATTTTTTTTTTCAGTTTTTTTGATTTATAAAAAAACCCGTAATTGGATTTTTTTCCAAAAATATAATTGTTTTGTATCACGTTACAATATATAATATAAAATTAAATTCAAGTGTCTAGCGTCATTGGTTCATGAGATATTTAGGTTTAACCAAAATGTTCACCTTTTTTTTAAACTGCTATGGTAAAAAAACCACCCACGCAATTTTCTTGAGAGCCCTTTCTGCATCTTTCTGCCTTATTATCTGTATAACAAAATTTATTTGAAGTCGATATCTCTTCTGGTTCTTGAGCTATGGACGACGAAAAAAACGTTGCGAACGTACGGACGTACGTACACACGCACGCACACACATCTTTCTAAAAATCTTTTATTTCGACTCTAGGGACCTTAAAACGTCAAGAAATGTCAAAATTTTCAATTTGTCAAATCGGGCCCATTACAATAACTTCCTATGGGAAGTTAATAAGGTTGATAATCTCATGCGTGAAATCCGAAAGCGTAAGTTAAACATTTGTTCAGTTAAAAAAAAATAAAAGTAAGTATACATAAAAATATAAAATTTTGTACAGAAGCTTCTTTATAGTAATAATACCAATGCACACACTAAAGAAACTTATTTTTCTAATAAGTCTATAGATCCGTAGAGCATAATAGTAAATTTTTCACATTAGCAATCTTTCAATACCGTAAGCCTTTAATATCAGAAAAAATTTCTCATCACCTTCAGTATCGACTGTCGAGTTATGAGATAGTAGAGATATTGGATATATTTTGTGAAATTAACATTGCAAATTAAAATCAAGTAACTATAACTTAAACAAATAAAAAGGATTCAGATTCCAGGATCTCTGGACATTTCTAATTCGAAAAATCAGACCAATTACAATAACTCACAATTGGCAGTTAAAACTGACTTATAAAAAATAAAATAAACTTTTGAACTAAATCTTATAACGGGTTATCCAATTTAAGATTTCAAAAGTATAGGGCTGGAATTCGACATCTGCCATACTAAGTTGTTGAAACAATTGTCTTTTCAGTTGAAAGTCTGACATTTACGAAAATGAATCGTTTAACTATCGCACAACGCATACAAATTTTTAAAACCTATTACAAAATTGGTGATTCTGCCACAGCCACATATCGTGCCTTAAGAGGAGAAGAAGAAGAAATTTGAAGAGACTGGATTGGTTACAGATATTCTATAAGGCCTGTCGTTTAAGGTCATCGTTTCGCTTGTACCAATGAAAATATCGCTGCTGTAAGTGAAAGTGTTATCGAAGACCCAAATGTGTCGATTCCTCGTCGTTCTCAGGAATTAGGACTGTCTTACGGCACATAATGGCGTATTTTGCATTTGGATCTACACCTATATACATATAAAGTCCAGCTCACACAACAACTGAAGCCAGCTGACCATACACGACGTCGTCGTAGATATGTACATACATCGAATGGGTGCTTGAACAAAACTCTTTGGTCCGGAGGTGTGATTGGACCTTACTTCTTGTTCTTCGTTATGGTAATATGGTAACACACTTTTTTTGTCTGCTATTGAAGAATACGACTTAAAAAATGTGTGGTTTCAACGGTGCCAAATTCCACACAAGTTCATTAATATGGATTTATATGCAAGAGACATTTTCTGGCCGCGTAATTTCTCGTCGTGGCGATATCAACTGGCTACCAAGATCATGTGATTTGACACTGCTGGGCTTTTTTTGTGAGGCTACGCAAAAGAACGTGTATATGCAAATAAACGTTTAACTCTTGAGTACTTAGGAACCAACATTCGCCAAGTCAAAAAGTGGTCGAAAGTTACTTCAAAAAAATCGAATGGTGGTCATTTAAATGATGTAATATTTCACACATAATGTCAAACGTTTAAACTTTATAATAAAAAGAAATTACGTTTTCGTTTTGAAACAGCAAAATTGATAACCCTGTATAACACAGATTCTAAGACCACTGAACGTTTTTAATTCGAAAATTCAGACCAATTACAATATCCTACAAAAATAGTTTAAACAAGACTTTTGAAAGTCTCAGACTCTTTAATGTTGGTTATATCAAATTAAATGCAATTTAAGTTTGATGCATATATAATGATCTGTGCAGAAAGAAAACAAAAATATTTTATCTAAATCTCGACTTATTTAATTATTATTACTTAAAAAATGGTTCCAGCTTTTAAACACTCGAATTCAATCACATTTTAAGATACTTTTACTTAACCTTATAACAAAATGAGGGCTAGTCCATGTGATAGTGGTGGCCATAAAAATTAAAATCAAAAGTCAGAGGCTGAATAACATCACCCAATCCCCACTATACATTATATACAAAATAGAACATTATAATAAAAATACACATTATCCACCCCAAACAATACACGACTGAATGACTCCATATTCGCCCCCATCTTATAGAAAAACAAATCCGCAAACAAACAATCAAAAATTGAGACATTAAACCGTAGAAACGATGCTCTTAATGGCATTATTATCCTTATTATTATTAAGTTGTAAAGCGAGACTGGTATTAGTGATGGTATAAGGACTATGGAGTCCTGCCTGACACCCCCATTTCTTTGTGTATGTTTTTCTTTTGTGTTTTATATAGATTTTTTTCTCTCCCCTTATTTAATTCGCTTGGCATCACTCCCAACCTCCCCCGACCCGGGTGCGGCAGGCACCCCAACACTATAACGGTCGTTTATATAAAAGGTATCCTGAATTGTATACGTTTGTCGTTTTGTTTGTTTGTATTCCATAGATGGAGGACAATCGCAATGTCACTATCGCGCATTGTTGCGACTTATGTGCGGAAAGTGGAAGAGACCAATTTGAATTATCATAACAATCCACAAATGAGGGTAATAATTCAAAAAAAAAAAAAAAAAGAAATAGAAGGACATCCAAAAACAAAAATAGAGCCTATCCTAGATCGTATATGTATGGGGATGGATGGTATATGGGCTTAAACACGCGGCAGCTTTTGTATACATAAAATAATGTCATTTTTCTATGTTCTGTCTATGGTTAGATAATGGGTGGCTTTTTCATAAATAAAATAGGGTGACCATATTGAGAAATGTCATGAATAGCCTAAAGATGTAGGTACAGAAAGTACAATATTGACGTTTACAGAACATTCTACCGTGATGAGTACAAGAAATTTAGGGCCCTATGCACAGCAAAACAGCGTAATTATTATCAATATATCACAAGCCAACTAGCATCAGTTAAGATAACAAGTGACTGGTGGAAACTGGCAAATATAAACACATTAGAGTTTAGAACACACTTTCAAAACCTTCTCTATCAAACATTGTCCACAGAAACATCTTTCGAATATGCTTCAAATAGAGTTGTATATATACCCTTGCTTGATAAGGAAATTGAAATTAGCGAAGTTCTTGCAGCTATTACTACGGCAAAGGATAATAAAGGTCCCGGAATCGATGGAATTCCATTTAAATTTTATAAAAATGCAACGCCCAACTTAATCTTAGAAATTCACCGTCTATTCAGCGATACCTTTCGCACTGGTACAATTCCTGACTCGTTCAAAAGATCAATAATAGTCCCTCTTTTTAAGAAAGGAAATCCCAAGGATGTAGCCAACTACCGTGGTCTGTCTTTTATGGACACTATATATAAGCTGTTCACAACCGTTCTTCTGAATAGTCTAAGCCAATGGGTCAAAGCAAATCATATTTTAAACGAATTCCAAGCTGCATACAGAGAAAACTACTCAACCACGGACCAAATTTTCAATCTCTCCTGCCTTATAAGCCTTCAGCTTAACCGGAAAAATGAACTGTATGCGCTTTTCATAGATTTGAAAGCTGCGTTCGACAATATTAACAGAAACGCATTGTTCTACAAACTGACACAGCTATAGGTATATCTAAAAAAATGGTATTGATTCTTAAAGCACTCTATACCAACAACACTGCTACAGTATGGAACGGCACTCATATCAGTGACTTCTTCCCTATTAATCAAGGTGTGAAACAAGGATGTGTTCTAAGCGCTCTGCTATTTATCTTGTTCTTAAACGACCTCGATTCTGATTTGCCGTGTGGAGTTATTATGGAAGGAGTATCGGTAAAAGCTCTACTTTACGCAAACGATATAGTGCTACTCTCAGATAATGATAAACAGCTTTGCAAATTATTGTTCCAAATGGCAACTGCATGTGAACCTAACAAAATCAGAAATAGTTATTTTTCGAAATGGTGGACATCGTCACGTCGAGCAGCTGAAGAAAAATAGAAGTACAACGACACCGAGATCAAAATATCTAACAATAAGAAGTACCTATGAGTAAATCTCAAATACAGGGTGGGCCGTAAATAAGTGCACTTAAAAAAAAATTATATTAATACAACTGTAGCGCTTTTAAATGAAATATTTATTTTAAATTATACAAAACGAAATGAATTTTTATTTTTTAAAAATTAAATCATCCAAATATTGTCCATTTCGCCTACAGCACTCTTTTAATCTGACTCTGAGATTTTGGAACACTTTTGTCAAAAGTTGCGGAGTGATTAAGCGGATTTCTTCTTCAATGTTCGCTTTTAATTCAGCCGTCGTTGAAGGATTATTAGAGGACACCTTACTCTTGAGGTAGCCCCATAAAAAGAAATCCGGTGGCGTTAAGTCAGGGCTCCTGGGTGGCCAAGCAATATCACCCCTCCTCGATATCAACCTTCGAGGAAACATTTCTCTAACGACCTCCAGAGAGTCGTTACTTGTATGGCAGGTAGCGCCATCTTGCTGGAACCAGGTGTGAATAGTGTAACCACTCGATTCTTGCAGTTTTGGAGCTAAAAAATCTCTAAGCATCGAAACATAACGCTCTGAATTAACAGTAACATTACGCCCGTATCGATCTTGTACAATATGTCATGGACGGATCATCTTACGAAAAGGCTAGTAATGTCTGAGAATTCAATTAATGCTACTTGGTCAAACTTTATCAAAAATAAGAACATACAACACTCAGATAAATTCAAAATATACGAAGCTGCTTCAAAGTCTATAATGAATTACTGTGCCCAAGTTTGGGGATATTCGGAGAATGACGAAGTTGAAAAGTTGCAAAGGTTTTTCATTAAAAGATGCTTCTCCCTCCTCAATATTGAAACTGGTCTAAGAAAAGCTTATATTACGACACTAAAACTCCACTTTAAATACATCCAAAGGGTAAGCACGCTCCCCGAAAACAGACTGCCAAGAAGACTTATGGATATCATCGTGAGAAAAAAGATCTACTGGTCAGAACTCTTTAACGATCTGAACATTCAGTTTGACTGGAACACTAAGTCTGAATGGAAGGCACTGCACGCAGAATCTTGCGAAAAACTTGTAGAAAGGCATTGGCCGGAACACACTAATAGAGCTCTACAATCACGATTCCATGATGAATATTGCAACTTGAACTATTCTGAGGTATTAAACTACTTCAATGATAGTAACTCGCGTGAAATGATAAGTATGGTATTAAAGTCCAGGTGTGGATTGCTCAACCTCAATGCACGAGCATTTAAAAATAATACGGATCTGCAACCTTGACGCTACTGAAAATACGTATCATTTTATAGGAGTGTGTCCTTGTATCCGAACTTACAGGAAGCGAAAAACTTAACCGTGATCAGGTCCTAGAAATCCTGAATGGCCAAAACTATTTACAACTTTACAATTATTTAAAAAACGCTCTAAGGTATAGAAAACTAATAATTAATGAATATTCTTAAAAAAATACATCAATCCAACGCTGAACTTACTTAAGTAAACAATTTAACCTGACAGGCAACATAATATGTTATTGTCATTCATTTAATTTATATTATTACGAAAAGCATGAAATTGTTAATATTCAGAAAATAAATTTTTTTATCTATCTATCTATCTATTGTTAAAAAAAAAATAATAGTATCCTTTCCTAGGAGCCAGAGGTAAGTGAACCGAATTTTCCAGATGGATATTAATCTGTATACCCATTAAAACTCAAGTTAATCCTTCAAACTTGGTGACTTATTGAAAGTTAATCTTGTGCTGAAAACCTGTTTTAAATGTTCCTTAGTTCAAATAAGTAACACCTTTGTATATGAAAACTTTTCATATACAAAGGTAACACGTTATATTTAAACCAAATGCTTTTAATTTTTTAAAGAAGGTGTACAATTTTTAGGCTGAAGAAACATTAACTAAGGGGCATCTGGTCACCGTTAATTCAAGGTGCAGGATTTAAAGGACATTTCAAATATGACATTGGTGGTGGATAAATTTACCGCAGAAGGGGGGTTCTTAGTTAATAAATTATGGACGACGATCCTTTTTAATGTGTGTTCTGGTTTGTTTTTCCTTTTCTTTCTTTATTTATCTCTCTGTCTCTCATACTTTGTGTCTGATTTTACTGCCAAAGTAATAAAATTATAATATTTTCCGTTATGTGGCATTATGCGGTGACATTTTTATGAGATTAAGTTGGAAAATTGATTTTTCTTAATTTTATTATTTTTTTTGTCGATATCAACTATTTTGGCATTCGATACGAGACGAGACTCAAAGTCATACAAATATATACATATATAATATGTATATTTACAAGCTTTTTATATAATTTTATTTGCAGCCGGAAAGGACTAATTGCCCATATCCTTGAGAGCATATGCCTTATCCTTCTATATTCCGTATATATATCCTTTTCCGTGGATGATATGGCAGAATATTGTGCGCGACTCAGACTATTTTTATAATGTGAATAATAATAAAAGCGAGTTTTATTAAATGTAAACATTTTGTCAGCTCATCCATAAGAATCAACTCATGTAGGAGTATAGAGACGGGGAGTTTGATGGCGGCTTTTGAGAAGTGTTTTGTCATGTCCTGTCTATACGAATAAGAGGTGGGTGATGGTTGAATAAATATTTGTATTACAATTATAGTTCTTAATGATAAAATAGTTTGAAGTATATAGAAATTATGAGAAAATGAAGACACATTTAAGAAATTTAAGGATTTGTTTTGATTTTCTAAAATTTCAATTTCTAAAAGCACATCGCTTTGCACGTCAAATTTTTTTAAATAAGAATTTTAGGACATAGAGAGTTAAAAAAGTGAGTATTGGAATGACGTAAGGTTTAACTTCAATTGATTTTAATTTTAAACTTTCGAAGATTGGATACGTTATTGTAGTCGATCCAATTTTAATTTTTGACACCATCAAAATATTAGCTGTCAGAAGTTCTCACAATAGAGCAAATAACTTTAAATCTTGTTGGTATGAAGAAGAATGTAGGAGAAGTAGAAAAAAATCTATTGCGTTACTTAAAATCTTTAGAAAAAACAATAATTTGGCCTCTAGGTCCCTATATCTTCAAGCAAATAATTCGTACAGAAGATTGTATAGCCTCAAAAAACAACAATATCTAAAAAACATGGCGTTGAATCTCATACATTGTAATGATTCTAGATCATTTTGGCCAAATGTACGCATTCTAGCTGGCCGAAATAATAAGTCAACGGTCTCTGCTATTGATGTGGATACAATGGCTACTTATGTACTACAAAACACTTTTCACAGTAGACCCTGGTAAAATGAACATTAGGTTGGCACTACCATTCACTTATATTGGTGAGTTAGATTCCCGATTTTCAATGCTAGAGCTAATAGTGGCTTTGAAAAAAATGAAGGATAATAAGGCTCGGGGTTTTGATGGCATACCGGTCGAGTTCTATAAAAATGCCAGCTCATAATTTCTAGAACAAATTTAACTTTTAATAAACAAGATGTTTACAGATTAGACAATTCCAAATAGCTTCCGATCTTTATACATTTCTGTAATCTTTAAAAAAGGAGATCCTAACCTACCGGAAAACTACAGGGAAATCTCTGTTCTCAGCTCTCTGCGGCAGAGTTGTAAAAATTCCAATGTCAATTCAATGCATTACTCATTATTTTTTTAATGGATATTGTTCTTTGACTGAAATAAAATATATAATGCTAATTGTACATCTATGAATTACCCATTAAAAATTTAATTTATTGCCATCAATTTTAAACTAAAAATTAAAAATTTTTTTATTGCAAGTTTTATTGAATTAGTAAATAAATGTTATTTTATTGCAAGTTTCATTAAATTAATAATTTCTATTCAAAATAAGCTACAATTTTTTAATTCAATGCCTAGTGGGAATTTATTCAATTTTTTCCATTTATTTCAGTTAATATTCGAAATCTTGACGTAAAAATGTCCCAGGTTGAAGATTGACAGATATAAACAAATAAATTAAAAAAAAAATCGTTTTTCGGTCGAACAATAATAATAATAAATTATAATATTTGAATATTGTTGTTTTTTGTGTTATAATTGCGTGATAACCGTAAGTCATAACATTAATCAGCTTAAAAATTTTGGAAATAAAAACTTAAAGTATTTTATTTCATAATTGCGAAAGTCTGCCAAATAAAATGAAAATACGTAGTTTTATTTTAAAAGTTTTGCATTGGAAAATAATATTTTAATTAAAGATAGAACACAATTAAAAAATAACATTAAATAATTAATGCCATACGGTAACATTGAAAAATAAAATTTAATAAATAATTAAAAAAAAAATAGAATTAAAAATTGAAAAATATTTTCTAATTTATTAAAAATGCATTATAAAGTTCAATGCATTATTTGCAACTCTGCTCTGTGGATAATTTTCACTCAATTATTCTACCTAAAGCTTATTTCCTGGGTTGAAAGGAATAATAAAATAAGTTGTTTCCAAGCTGGGTTCCGAGCAAATCTGTCTATAATAGACCAAATTTTTACTCTTACGAGTGTTGCTAGACGTTTCATTGATAAAAAAAAAGAATTTCTATGCATTTTTTGTTGATTTCAAAGACGCCTTTGACACTATAAACAGAAGGTTACTACTTTTCAAACTTACAGATATAGGCTTATCTACAAAGTTCATAAGAATATACATATGAACAACTAATATCTAATACAAGTTCAGTAGTACAAATTGGTATGAGATTGTTTACTAGGATTTACTATAACACATAACATAAATCTTGGAGCTCATTTTAAAGTGAAGGTAGCAAAAGCAGCTATCTATTGTATGTGGTCAAACTTCTTCAAAAGTAACTCTATAGATGCATCGACTACATTTAAAGTATTTGAGACAACTATCAAATGTTTACTTAAAAAACCTCAAAGCTTACGCAGACTATATTGTTAAAGTCATGCGTAGACCTAATTATAATATTCAGAAAAAGATTATTTTGATAGCTCTACGAGGTCGGTACTCTCCTTTTAAAGACTGGTTTGATTTGGCATCAGAATATAACTATCCGTTGTCACTAAGTATTGATAATTTAGAAGCACTTAGAAACGAACTTTATGACCTTATTTCTATTATAGATACGGTGGCCATATTTTCCGAGACAAAATAATGAACAGTACCCAAAAAATGAAAAATGTTGACCAGTTTTCAAGATTTTTTTTAATTTCATTGAGTAACAGTAAATAAATATAATATACATAAATTAATAAATAAATATAGTATAATTAGGTATATTTATAAAATAAACAAAAAAGTAACTTTCATCGATAATAAACAAAACAAACATAAAAATAACACAGATTCTTTCAGGCTAACTTATTCAAAAAAAAATAAACAAAACCTTTAACTCTTTTATATCATATTGGCTAGTCAAACAACTTTTACTTCGAATTATAAAATATTAATATTGTTAAAATAAGTACTTTTCGGAAGAATAATTTTTTTTAATTAATTCTGGCTTTCCTTTTAAATAATTCACAAATTAAAATGGACATGATTGTTTTAATTTTCATATGGTTTTTTTCGTTTGTCTATACATTGTTTAAAATTGAGAAAACTCTCTCTGTAGAGGCATTAGCCACAGACTCTTCGTTTTCTTAAATGTTTTTATACTGTATCATTTTTTTATTGAAAAACTTGAAAATTTCAACCCACCCATCTCCAGCACTCATTTGGCTCTCCTTCCATTCAACAATTTTTTCTGAAGAAACATAATTTTTTACACATGACAACTCGTCGAAAACATCAGTGTCATTAACTGAAATATTGCTTGATTGCTTCTCTTTTTCATCATGTACATTAAACCTAACTCCACTTTGTCCCAGGAAGGAGTGTAATCCTTACTCTTCATTTATTTTTGGAGTGAAGGATTTTTCAACAATGCAATAATTCCAACAGTCGGAGTGCATTCTCAAAATTACTTTTGGAAAATGCCATAACTAGTCCAAATGCAAAAAAGATGAGTTTCATTCACATTCACTGAAAGTTTTTTTTTACCATTGTCATGGTCAGTAAAACTCAATGGTAAAATTAATTTCCAATGGTGAGTCATCTTGTGCGCAAGTGTAGAGTATTAGTTTAACTTCCCCTGTATGTTGGGATGTATGTATATGTATAATATGATCTGATTTTTGTAATTTTGAGAGTTCCTGTTCCAAAAAAGAAAGACTACGAATTATGATGTAAAGGTACGTTTTCATTAAACATTTAATGGTTTTCATGCTTAGGCTTTCCTTAAAGAAAAAAAAGAGGCTGGGATGCGACCCACACTGATAACTTCCCATCCCGTCTATCGATTTATCTTGCTTAAAAGTTTGTCTAAATGTATCAATTCTTACCATATTTGCGTTCTATTTTTTGTAGATTTTATTTTTTTATGAAAAAACGGACTGTTGGATTTTTATAAAAAAATTACTGAATACCAAAAAACAATATTTTCTGTGAAATAAAATAAGTTTGAAGCGAATATTTTTAATTTTTGAAAAGCTATTTGAGCCGAAAATCAATTTTTACCAACTTTTATTAATTTTTTTGTTTAGGTTTTTATTTTTTGTAAAAAAACTGTCAATTCAATTTTTCTCAAAATTGTTCCTAAAGTTGAAAACAATATTTCTTATAAGTTAAAATTAGTTGGAAGGCATAATCTCAAATTTTTGAAAAGATATTTGAGTCGAAAACCAATTTTTACCAACTTTTGTTAAATTTTTTTTTCAGTTTTTACTTTTTTGTAAAAAAACTGTCAAATCGATTTTTCTCAAAATTTTACTGAATGTTGAAAACAATATTTTTTGGAAGATAAAAGTAGTTTAAAGCCAATACCTCAAAGTCTTGAAAAGATATTTGAGTCGAAAATCAATTTTTACCAACTTTTATTAATTTTTTCTTAGGTTTTTATTTTTTGTAAAAAAACTGCCAATTCGATTTTTCTCAAAATTTTATCAGATGTCAAAAACATTATTCTTCGTTGCACAAAATTGTTTTGGAGATGAGATCATATTTTAGTCGTAAAATTTTCTAGGTGACACATTTTTTTGTTCAGTTTTTTTTGATTTATAAAAAAACCGTTCATTGGATTTTTTTCTAAAACTATAATTGTTTTGTATCACGTTACAATATATAACATTAAATTTAATTCAAGTCTCTAGCGTCATTGGTTCATGAGATATTTAGGGTTAACCAACATTTTCACCTTTTTTTTAAACTGCTATGGTAAAAAAACCACCCACGCAATTTTCTTGAGAGCCCTTTCTGCATCTTTCTGCCTTATTATCTGTATAACAAAATTTATTTGAAGTCGATATCTCTTCTGGTTCTTGAGGTATGGACGACGAAAAAAACGTCGCGAACGTACGGACATACGGACGTACGTACACACGCACGCACAGACATCTTTCTAAAAATCTTTTATTTCGACTCTAGGGACCTTGAAACGTCGAGAAATTTCAAAATTTTCAATTTAACAAATCGGACCCATTACAATAACTTCCTATGGGAAGTTAAAAATCATAAAATAATGAACAAATATTGAGCATTTCTAAAATAATGAACATTTTTATGTTTTCCGACACACAATAATTCATAATGAACATTTTCTTCAAATAATGAACGGATGGTCACCGTAATTATAGATAAAACAATGTATCGAAAATCAATAACCCGGGCAAGAGAATCTGTTACAAGAACAGCTTACTCTAAACTCAACTTATGTCTCGGGTATGACAACTATTTTCGAAACGAGTTTACTGCCAATAAGATAAGTCTAATCTTTAAAATGCACGTTGTAATGCTTGAGCTCACAGAAATGATTTGAATCCGAATTGTTCACTATGTAACCTCAATCAGGCTGAAAATATATCTCATTTCTTAGCTTTTTGTCCAATCATATAGGAAATCCGAAGATTATATGTTAATAAAAATTTTTTTACAACTGAAAAATGTTTTGCAATTTTAAATGGAGAAAGTAAATGGAAAACTCTCTTTCAATTTGTTTTAGAGGCTCTAGCATATAGAAACATGTATATTAACTTTTAATACATGCGGTCTAATGATAAACTTTGTTTTAGCTAAACTAAAAATCCAATTTGTGTATTGAAACACTTTTTATATACCTTCGTTCTAATTTATTATTTTATATTATTACTATTTATTATAATTATAATCATTATTTATATAATTAATATTATCTATGTATGTATATAATACTGAAATAAAGGAAAAAAAAGAGGAAATCTTTGTTACGGTTTGGCTTCGAAACTTCTTATCCAATTGTCATGCAGTTTTGTTTAAATGAAAAATGATATTACGGAGCAGGTTTTAGGCATAAATAAAGTTCGATAATGTTAGTCACTAATTAGTTATCTAAACATACAAGAGCGTCCATTTTGTAGTATCTCGAAACAAAGCTCACTAGCTAAAGTGCTTAAAGAAACGACGTTTATTGTGTGGGACGAATCGACTATGGTAAATAAACGGGGGCCTGAAGCTCTGGATCGTACACTAAGAGATTTTAGAGTTGATGAACGTCCTATGGGAGGTGTTGTGATACTGTTCGCTGGTGTTTTTCAGCAAATATTGCCAGTTGTGCCAAGAGGTACAAAAAGTGATAAAATAAATGCTTGCCTAAAATCGACGTTTCTGTGGGCTTCTGTCAAACTTTTAAGATTGACCTCAAATATGCGCATACATTTGGGTGGTGATAATAATGCAGCACAATTTTCATGAACTCTTTTGGATGTAGGAAATGGAAATATTTTAAATAATGATGGTGAATTACTAAAAGAACCAACATTTGCAACTAGCGTCACTAGACAAGACGAATTAATAGCTAATGTTTACCCGCAAGTCGCCCAAATTTCAGAAAAAACGGATGATTAGTTACGCGAACGAGCGTTTTAGCACCTAAAAACGATTCTATTACAAGTATAACTAAAATTCTTTCAGGCCCATCAACAAACTTATCTTTCTATTGATAATCTGACTGATCCAGGTAATACTATTGATATTCCAATTGAATTTTTGAATTCTTTGAATCCATCAGGACTTCCTTCGTATAAACTGGACTTGAAAATTGGGGCTCCAATAATACTTATGAGGAATTTAAATACACTGAAATTGTGCAATGGTACTAGATTACGGATAGTAACTATGCAGAGGAACGTAATTGAAGCTGAAATTCTTTCCGGCTCAGCCCAAGTTCAAGTTGTTTTCATTCCCAGGATATCGATGATTACTAAATCTGTATGTGTATGCGCCTCACCAAAGAACAACAAATATTGTTTACAAAGAAGTATTATAACCTTCACAGAAATATGTACAGAGATGATATATAAATTAATAAATAAAAAAGGTACAAATATAAAAAAATAGTAGTTTTTTCATCCTCATTTATTTTATATAAAATAGTTAAACACCTCCCGGGTGAAGCCGGGTAAACCAGCTAGTATACTATAATGTTTGTTTTGAGCGATTAAATTTATCTAAAAAAAACACGATGTGCAGGATATGGATTTTGATTTGAATGCCCATTTTCATAACAATCTTAAATAATTTTAACGCTTTGCTCGATTGTGTATCTTTCCATGGTTCAAATTGAATTGGTTTGAAATTGAGAAATGTCAAATTAAATGCAGACAAAAACTTGACGTTTATAGGTGTGGTTCCCATTCAACATCCATTTTACCTTCCTCTAACTCTAAATTGGCTTAAATAATTTTAATAAATCTGCCAAAGTTAAAGTTCTTCAAACGAATATTTGACTTAGAGAAGTTATCAGTATGATTCGATCAAATACTTTTTGTTTTCTAATACAAACGCTCTTCAAGTTTGTTTATCAGCTCTTTTGTTTATTATAATATTGGAATTAAATAAAGCCAAGATAAACTTTTCACTGGAATATAGAGACAAACTGTCTTTCCAAATCTAAAATATAAACTAAATCTTAACAGCTGCTTAAATATCATGCAAATAGACTTTATAACTCTCAGTAATTGAAGACCGTAAAATGTCATACATAATTTTAGTTCCATAGGTGTTTTTTCTTTTTTTTCGTAATTAAAAACATATTCAAGATTATTCAAAATTCAAGAAGTCTGAATGGCAACTTATATTTTTAATTTTCACAATTTTATTTTTGTCCCTTCTTAGTACTGCGCCTAGTATTAATTTTAACATAGGGCAGTTGTCTCAGTAGAATGATTTTGCATAAATCTTTCATTTTTAATTCTAAAACTTTCAAAATTTATAATTGGCTTTGTCACAATCAAGAACTTCCTTGTTATTAATATGAAATTAAATTCTAAAACAAAGACTTTTTATCCTATTCGTCCGTGATATCGAGATGATATTTCAAAAGATTCAAATATTATAAATATTATATATCTATAATATTCTTTAGTCATGCACTGATTTTTTCTAAAATCTTCCCAAGTAATTTTATGTATCTTCCTCTTACATACAGATATAAATTGCTCATCCATTCATAAAAATTAACAAAACATATAAAAGGTCTCTCATTAAAACCACGCACCTTTCATTTTACTGTCCTATTAGGAAGATGGAAAAATGAAAATGAATGGATCCTACGATTCAAACAAAAAAAGACGTGTGAAATTCTTCAATTGAACAAAAGGATCAATGAATTCTTACAACAGAATTCAACAAAGATTTTCGAATAAAATCAATGAATAACAAAAAAAGACACAATACAAAAATAAATCGAACATCCGGTTTTTTGTAAGGTGCTGTACACACTTTCAATACAAAACAAAACAAGAACAACAAAAAAAAAAGATACAAAAACACCCGGGTGCCAATGATGATCCATACGCATACTCATACGCATACCTATCATCCTTATTTTCTTCCATCCTCCTACTTTTGCTGATGCAAACTAAAATCCTTATCGACCTACAATCTCTATGAATCAGGTGGGCATGAATGGGAATGAGGCTGAAAATGCATCCTATCTCTGATGTGTACAGGAGAACTATCCTTATGACAATATATCCTTACAAACAAAAACTTAAAAGAATGAAAAACAACAACAACTCTCAGTCGATATTCATTCACAGTTTAAACCTTTTATCCTTTTTGCTCGTGCACAGTGATATCCAATCATCAGAACAAATTTCGAAAGGATCAATTCAGGAATTGAAAAAGTTTTTTTCTTTCTGATGTGAGATGAGTGTTGTGTACGAGTATATGTACGCCGGGCGATTTTTGTTGTTACAAAAGAATTCGATACGATACGCATATCATCGTTTTCGGTGTAATTTATGGAATTTTTGAAGTACGAGTATTGAATTTTTCGTCATTCGGTCATACATAACAATACACCAAAAACACACCGGCAATCACAATCACACACTGAGTTTTTATATTGTTTGCCATTTTGTTGGCAATAATGCATTTAGCAACAATTATTCTCGCGCGCACAACTTCAATGCGAAAAGTTTCAGGATCATTTCGATATACAACAGCAACAAAAAAAAGTATAAACAGAAACATAAATAATACGAAATGCAATAATGAGCTGTTGTTTTCCTTTATTTATTTTTTTCCCATTCACAAAAATAAAAATTTATTGTAATGAAAGAAATAGGATAAATGGGCAGAAAATAAATGCGTTATTGAAAGGTAGCGCTTTATGCGTGATTTTACGTAAGTGGCTATGCATATAGGTGGAAATGATATGGGCTTCAGCACTTATCCCATTCCCAATTTCCAATTGGTTGAAAAACTTATTTGAAGCAGAAAACATTATGGACCTCTTAAATTAATTTTAAGGTTAAATATATTTTACATTTTTTACAGTGATTTTGAGTTTCCCAATTCCAACTTGTTATACTCTGAAATTATCTGCTGTTGTCTCCACCTTTATCCAAGTACTGGGGCCCTACTTTGTAATGCGTTTCGAGGCAAATATTTTCGAAAAAGAATATTTTGTACTCTCTATTTCTAATGCGGATACGAAATCTAGTACTTACCGAATGACAAATCCGCATTCGGATTTTTCGTACCTGGCAATGCGTTTCCGAATGTCATTAGCGTTCGAAAAAGGAATTGCAATTCGAAGGTCGTTTTTAAAGGACACAAAAGGAAAATTGCGTTAAGTTGTGTAAAATAGATAAAAAATGTAAGTAAGGAAATAATAATTTTATTCAAAATTAAAGCAAATAAATTTCATTACAGGGAATCATCAGCGAAAAAATGTGCATACCAAACAAAAGCAATTTGAAATTATGGTGGAATTTATGTGTGCTCGTCCCCAGGGGCGTCTTTAGACTTTTGGGGGCCCTAGGCCCAATAGGATTTTGGGGCCAAAAAAGTAGGTACCTATAATATATTTTTTTAATTCTTTAGGTTAAAAAAATCATTTTAAAATGAATTTTTGTGTTTTTTTTTTTTTAATTTTTACTTTTTAAAAACATAAAACACATATTTTTTTTATCCTTTTATATTTTTTTATACTTTTATATATTTTTTTTTAATTTACCTTCTATAGTTGAACATTTTTCTTTATAGTTGATTTTTGATAATGTTATTGTTTTTTTTGGTTTATTTCTAATGTTTTTATATATTTTTTTTAAATTTTATGTAATTTTATTTTTTTTTTGTTTTTATTTGTTTTTTTTTTTAGATATAAAATGTAAGTTTAAGTATACAATAAAATATTATTGAAGGCATACTTTTCTGACTTTGTCCGTTGCAAAATCATGAATTAAGTTAACAAATTTAATTTCCTGCAGTAATTCATTTTCAATTGATAAAATTGACAAGCTGTTTAGTCTATCTTCTAGCATTGTGCTTCGAAGTTTATTTTGTATCTGGTCCAAATTCGAAAATGAACGCTCTCCACTGCAGTTTGAAACCATCAAAGATAAAAAAATTCTACAAGCAGTTTCTACATTTGGAAATGTGTTCCCAATTTCATCCACTGTAATTATTAGACTGTACAATTTTGATATTGTGATAAAATCTTCATTTACAGCTTTATTGAATTCTTTTAAATACTGTACGAGGTGCAGGCATTCTACCTCAAGTTCTTTTGCATTGACATCTGTATGTCATTTTTTTGAAAACTCTTCGCAAGAATTTTGCAACTCCACTGGAGTCAAATATTGCAATCGACAAAAAAAGCCAAACAATGCATTAATTTCTTGATAGCAATTGATTCGTGTTTTTAATTACAAGGTAATAGTGTCAATAATTGGAAAAAAAGTTGATATTATAAACTTTTCTTTCCCAATTAGCTGAACGGATGGTGGCGGGCCATCAAAATAAGTGGCACGCGAACTTCGTGCTATTTTTCGTTGCATTAAGTCTTTATAATTAAAATCTTGATTCTGAATTTTGGGACACGCTTCAAATTTATCAAAATTCTCCCTTAGATCATTTATGAAAGAACATATAGAGAACAAAGCAAATTGGCAGCAACGTCTATCATTATTGTTTCTTTTTAAAGGCTCTTGCTGGTTTTATGAATTCTTTCTAAAATTGTGCTCCAAATTTCTGTTAAAATGAGGAACTCCAGTTTGACATTTTCTTAGACAGGCTTAGCGCTTCGCTTTTTGTGTCTGGAGCTTGCTCTGGATCTCTAGAGATAGATGTAAAGGCTTCAGTAATTTGATAAAAACCATGATGGAGCGCGTTAACTGCATCAGCTCGTGCAAACCATCTTGTTCCAGAAAGGATTTTAAGAACTCTATGTGAACCTGAACATTGATTCATTTTATTCCAGCGATGGGTAAAAGCAGAAAAAAAGTTGTATATTTTTTGAACCACTTGAAAGAAACTTGTTGCCTCCTGCACACAACCAGCCGCATGAAGGCTTATTAAGTTAAGAGAATGAACTGCACAAGGTACAAAGGTAGAAAATTCACGACTGTCAAGTTAGCACTACATTTTTCGAAATTTAAAAAACTGAGTATGCAGTTAATTGTAGCTTTTTTGTTGTAAATTAGTTGTGGAAAGAAAAAAATTCAAAAAATTTTTGGAAGTTTTTTCTTTCCACAACCAATTTACAACAAATAATTGTCAACTAATTGCGTACTTAGTTTTAACAAAATCAAAAAGTGTAGTGCTAACTTGATATCAACCTAGCACTACATACCACTTTTTTGAAAAATCGTCGAGCTACAAATTTTTTTTTTCCACAACTAATTTACAACAAAAAAGCTACAATTAACTGCATACTCAGTTTTTTAAATTTCGAAAAATGTAGTGCTAACTTGACAGTCGTAGAAAATTCGCTCTTCTCCTTTAATCTTGCTTGCAAACCAGAATATTTCCCCGACATATAAGACGCATTATCATAGCTTTGTCAAGATTCCAGAAATGTCAAGATTATGTCAGCCAAATATTCAGAATTATGCTCTTGAATAGGTATACATTTTAATAACCTTACGATGGGAACTCAATTTATAGCATACCGAATTACAAAAGTCAACTGGTCGATATGAGAAAGGTTAGGTGTACTGTCAACACTTGTGCAGAACTGTAGAGTAGAACGAAAGCAGAGTTATTACAATAATGTTGACAGCGTGTACAGTGCAGGCGTATGATTAAGGATTCATGTTGCCAGAAGTTTAAGATGTTGAGGAGGAGAATTTCAACGGAACGGAGAGTAAAATGAAACTTGTTTTTCTGTTAATGTCTACTAACCTTATTTCGTTTTCTATATATTTCTTGTATAGATTCATTCATTTTGAGTCGGTGGATTTTGGGGCCAAATAATTGTGGGGCCCTGGGCCCTGGCCCACCGGGCCCATGCCTAAAGACGCCACTGCTCGTCCCGATTTAGCCAAGGGAGGTTTGAACGCCTCAGACGCCAGAAAAACTTCAAAAAATTTGTTTGGAAAGACTATCGTCATCTTTAAATGCGAAAGGACCACCAATGCGAGACGTTGTCGACTAGAAAAAAGTAAGAATATATTTCACCTGTTTTTTGAAAATGAATATTTAGTTATTAAAAGTTTTCCATATCCACAGCGCAACCGAATCCATTTTATTGAATTTTATATTTTCTCTTTAAAAATTAATTTCAATTTCCTCGTCTTGTTTATGATTTGTTTTTATTAACTTCCCATAGGAAGTTATTGTAATGGGTCCGATTTGTCGAATTGAAAATTTTGACATTTCTCGACGTTTCAAGGTCCCTAGAGTCAAATAAAAGATTTTTAGAAAGATGTCTGTGCGTGCGTGTGTTATCAGTGTGGGTCGCATCCCAGCCTCTTTTTTTAACTTCACATAGGAAGTTATTGTAATGGGTCCGATTTGACAAATTGAAAATTTTGACATTTCTCGACGTTTCAAGGTCCCTAGAGTCGAAATAAAAGATTTTTAGAAAGATGTCTGTGCGTGCGTGTGTACGTACGTCCGTACGTCCGTACGTTCGCGACGTTTTTTTCGTCGTCCATAGCTCAAGAACCAGAAGAGATATCGACTTCAAATAAATTTTGCAGAAAGGGCTCTCAAGAAAATTGCGTGGGTGGTTTTTTTACCATAGCAGTTTAAAAAAAAGGTGAAAATTTTAGTTAACCCTAAATATCTCATGAACCAATGATGCTAGAGACTTGAATTAAATTTTGTATTATATATTGTAACGAGATACAAAACAATTATATTTTTGGAAAAAAATTCAATTAACGGTTTTTTTTATAAATCAAAAAAACTGAAAAAAAAAATTTGTCACTTCGAAAATTGTACGACTAAAATATGATTTCATCTCCAAAACAATTTTGTGCAACGAAGAATAATGTTTTTGACATCTGATAAAATTTTGAGAAAAATCGAATTGACAGTTTTTTTACAAAAAATAATAACCTAAAAAAAAAATAAAAAAAAGTTGGTAAAAATTGAGTTTTGACTCAAATATCTTTTCAAAACTTTGAGATATTGGCTTTAAACTACTTTTATCTTTCAAAAAATATTGTTTTCAACATTCAGTAATATTTTGAAAAAAATAGAATTGACAGTTTTTTTACAAAAAATTAAAAACCGAAAAAAAATTTAACAAAAGTTGGTAAAAATTGATTTTCGACTTAAATATCTTTTCAAAAATTTGAGATTATGGCTTCTAACTAATTTTAACTTATAAGAAATATTATTTTCAACATTAGGACAAATTTTGAGAAACATCGAATTGACAGCTTTTTTACAAAAAATAAAAACCTAAACAAAAAAATTAATAAAAGTTGGTAAAAATTGATTTTCGGCTCAAATAGCTTTTCAAAAATTAAAAATATTGGCTTCAAACTTATTTTATTGCACAGAAAATATTGTTTTTTATATTCAATAATTTTTTTATAAAAATCCACAGTCCGTTTTTTCATAAAAAAAAAATAAAATCTACAAAAAATAGAACGCAAATTTGGTAAGAATTGATACATTTAGACAAACTTTTAAGCAAGACAAATCGATAGACGGGATGGGAAGTTATCAGTGTGGCTCGCATCCCAGCCTCTTTTTTTTATTTTTGCTTTGACACATCTCATGAGAAATATTTCGAGACTCGGCAAATCTATTTTATAGATAGAAAAAGTACTAGATGATTGTTTTGTTTAATTCGAACATTTTATAGAGTACGAATTCATAAACGAATATCAGATTCGATTTGGATTGGCTTTCGAAACGCATTACAGAGTAGGGCCCCTGCTCCGTTCGGTCCACGATGAAAGTTCAAACAAAACACTTAACAATGAATGTTTGAATGAAATGTTTGAATACTATAGGTATAACATTTTCATTGTGCTACTACAGTGGCTAGAATTACATGTTTTACGCGTGTCAACCCAATCTTATACAGAGGATTCGACCTTGTATTGATAATAGCTTAAGGAGCTCGTAGAGTTAATTAAATCATTATAATTCTTGTTAATGTCTATCAATTACAATTCCTGATAGTGTTAATAAAAGAACAAGAGCACTAGCCATAGTGCCACTAAAAGATTTTATATCTTTTTGTATTGAAGTATCTATAAGCTAATAGATAATGCTACATATACCTATTTAGTAAATACATACCTGCTACTTTCTTACTTACTTAAGGTGGCGCTACAGCCCTGTGCTGTGTGAACTAGGGCCTTACCCAACAAACTTCTTCATCTAGCTCGGTCCCTAGATAGATGTCTCCAGTTGCGCACTCCAAGTTGGGTGGAGCGCCACCTGATCGGCGGTCTTCCTCTACTTCACAGTCCTGGGGGTGTGGATTCAAAGGCTTTCCGGGCCGGAGCATTGATTTTCATGCGCTCTACGTGACGCAGCCACCTCAGTCATTGGACTTTTGTCCTTCTGGCTAAGTCTACGTCGTTGTACAGCTTGTCGTTCCGTCTTCTCCTCCACTCACCTTCTACGCATACGGCACCGTAGATTACGCAAAGAACTTTTCTCTCGAAACGACCCAAGGTGCTTTCATCCGCTTTCATCATAGTCCATGCTTCTGCACCGTATAGTAGGACGGGTATGATTAAGGTCTTATATAGCAACACTCCGGTTGCTCGAGAGAGAGGACTTTACTACTCAATTACTTTCTTAGCCCAGCGTTAGTGTTGTTTTCTGTGTTCATAGCTGAGCCTAGGTATAGATAAAGTTCTTAATTACCTCAAAGTTAAGTTTGTCGATGGTGACATTTTGACCGAGAAGTCGGTGTTGTAGGCCCTTTCTTGATGACAGCATATACTTTGTTTCGCCCCCATTAACCTCTGAACACATTTTTGCCGCCCCTGCCTCAATACTCGCAGAAACCCACTTGACATCACGTTGAGTTCTTCCAATTATGTTAAGTTTATGGACGAGTTTGACAAGGATGCCAAAACAAGAAATGGCTCTATACAGCTCGTCCCTGTAGAAGCTGTCATATATGCGGCTTTGAAATCGATGGTGCGTGTCGATTTGATGATCTTGGGTTTTTTCCAGGATCTGCCGTAATGTGAGTATTTGATCGACTATGGACTTTCCTAGTCTAAAACCACTCGGATTAGGACCAATCAGGTTTTTGACGCTGGACTTTAGACGTTCACATATTAGGGCAGAGAAGATTTTGTAAGCGGTGTTAAGTAGACTGATTCCTCTATAATATCGGGCAAGACTTGTAACGGACAGTCAAATTTTACTTTTTGGAAGACTTTTGAGAGTCTTAGTTCGAATACGATTTCAAAATCACTTTTTATCCAATAAGTGGTTTCATTTCGATACCACAAAAAAGAGTAGTTTGTAAGAAAAATTAATCGTAATCGAATTTTCATTGACCAATTCGCTGATTTTAGTTTTATATCCCCGATAGATTAGCGAATTCGATATTTACATGCTCCCAAAAAAAAGTTGAATCACGAGATCTTGGTGCCCAATTGCGATGACATCATCGAGAAATAAAACGATCAGAAAGTTTTTCTTGCAAAATTGACATTGTTTCGTTTCTTGGATGACACTTTTTGTCAAACTTATTAAAAATAACGTCTAGCACATCAATACCATCTTTTTCGGTCCATTTGTAGTAGGTAATAATGTAGTTTTTACTTGTCAAATTCCAAAATATATTAGTTTCAAAAGTGACAGCAAACTATTAATAATTAAACCTTTAATTATTAAATAATTAATTCTTTGTCTAACGTTATTTTGTGTACAACAAAATTTGAGTTTAGTTGATTACAGTATACTTCTCTGCGAGATGTAAACTTAATATTTCACTTTTTATATGTAATTTGTTATCATGAAAACTACGTAGGTATTGGATTTTCTATGTTCATTTTGATTTTTGATGTTTGAAGTTGATATGCTCGTTCTTGAGACATGCAAGCCAAAAATAAGGTATGAAAATTATAATGATGCGAACACACACAC
This sequence comes from Eupeodes latifasciatus, assembly GCA_920104205.1. NCBI lineage: Eukaryota > Metazoa > Arthropoda > Insecta > Diptera > Syrphidae > Eupeodes > Eupeodes latifasciatus. The sequence continues at coordinate 57,978,575 of OV049924.1, forward strand.
ATCTCTATGAAAACGATGGATTAAGATCCTATGGACCATTAAAACTGGGAAAATATCGACAATAACTTCCAATGGGGTATCTAAAAAAATATCAACCCGAATTTACTGCTAAAATTATAGCTTTACTAAAATTATATGGCTGAACACAATAGACACGAAATAATGCAACTTGAACCACTGCCGTGGACTTTTAATAATGAAGGGAAAGACAAGGCAGCTGCATTCGATGCCACGTGACTAGTGAGTAAGCTTAAGTCTTTTTGAAAATTATTTTCAATCCTCTTCCACAAATGAGTTTTCAACATTAATATTAGTTTATTTTTGGAATATGTCTCCTTACACTCGGAGATTTAAAACAATTTTGGTCATCTCTCTAGAATACACAAGTAAAAACTGTAAAGCTAAATTCTGACAGCTAAACCGTTGCATAAAATATTCATTGAAGTTAATATCATCATAAGGCAAGTTTTTAGTATGTGATTCAACAGCTGCCAAATATTGCCTTCGAATTAAGGCAAACTTATTTGGAAAGTTGACTGAAAAGATAAACACAAAAATTAACGTTATTATAAAGTCAAGTTTACAGATAGTCTCAAAATAACAGCTGATCGTATTTTTTATTCAACTGAAAGCTGAAATCATTAGTTTTTAATTTGGTACTATAATATTTCGTTTAAGGTTTTGTTTAAAAATAAAAAGATGCTGGAATGCGACCCGAACTTAAAATTTTCCATTAGCACCCATTAAAAGTTTTATATTTTGAAACGAACCGAAATGACGTTAAAAGAATACTTTGAAAAGTATGCAATCAATAATTAAATTTAAAGTACTTATGTCCAAATATTCGGGACGTTAAGTGCAATTTTTGGTAGGATATTATTTTTTGTAAAGAACTACCATTTGACTTTTAACTTCCCATAGGAAGTTATTGTAATGGGTCCGATTTGTCCAATTGAAAATTTTGACATTTGTCGACGTTTCAAGGTCCCTAGAGTCGAAATAAAAGATTTTTAGAAAGATGTGCGTGAAAGATTTTTAGATGGTGCGTGCGTGTGTACGTACGTTCGTACGTCCGTATGTCCGTATATCCGTATGTCCGTATTTCCGTATGTCCGTATGTCCGTATGTCCGTATGTCCGTATGTCCGTACGTCCGTACGTTCGCAACGTTTTTTCGTCGTCCATAGCTCAAGAACCAGAAGAGATATCGACTTCAAATAAATTTTGTTATACAGATAATAAGGCAGAAAGATGCAGAAAGGGCTCTCAAGAAAATTGCGTGGGTGTTTTTTTTACCATAGCAGTTTAAAAAAAAAGGTGAACATTTTGGTTAACCCTAAATATCTCATGAACCAATGACGCTAGAGACTTGAATTAAATTGTATATTATATATTGTAACGTGATACAAAACAAGTATATTTTTAGCAAAAATCCAATTAACGGTTTTTTTTATAAATCAAAAAAAAACTGAAGAAAAAAATTTGTCACCTCGAAAATTTTACGACTAAAATATGATTTCATCTCCAAAACAATTTTGTGCAACGAAGAATAATGTTTTTGTCATCAGTTAAAATTTTGAGGAAAATCTAATTGGCAGTTTTTTTATAAAAAATAAAAACCTAAAAAAAAATTATAAAAGGTGGTAAAAATTGATTTTCGACTCAAATATCTTTTGAAAAACTTGAGATTAAGGCTGCAAACTTATTTTATCTTATAAGAAATATTGTTTTGAACATTTTGAAAAATGTTGAGAAAAATCGAATTGACAGTTTTTTTTTCAAAAAATAAGAACTCAAAAAAATTTTTTTTTAAAAGTTGGTAAAAATTGATTTTCGACTCAAATATCTTTTCAAAACTTTGAGATATTGGCTTTAAGCTACTTTTATCTTTAAAAAAATATTGTTGTCAGCATTGAGTAAAATTTTGAAAAAAATCGAATTGACAGCTTTTGTAAAAAAAAAAAATTAAAAACCCTACAAAAATTTAACAATAGTTGGTAAAAATTTACTTTCGGCTCAAATAGCTTTTCAAAAATTACAAATATTGGCTTCGAACTTATTTTATTTCACAGAAAATATTGTTTTCGATATTCAGTTATTTTTTTTTTTATAAAAATTCAACAGTCCGTTTTTTCATAAAAAAAAATAAAATCTACAAAAAATAGTACGCAAATTTGGTAAAAATTGATACATATAGACAAACTTTTAAGCAAGACAAATCGAAAGACGGGATGGGAAGTTATCAGTGTGGGTCGCATACCAACCTCTTTCTTATGTAATTAGTATTATAAGTATTTTTTGTAATATTTACATATTAAAGCAAAAAGTGTTACAAAACATAAATTGTTATTTTTTTTATATGAACAATAAACTCCAAAAATTAGAAAAATCTCAAGAACTCATCTTCTAATATCGGGTGATTTTTTAAGAGCTTGAGAACCTTTTTTTAAAAAAAAACGCATAAAATTTGCAAAATCTCATCGATTCTTTATTTGAAAAGTTAGATTGGTCCATGACATTTACTTTTTGAAGATAATTTCATTTAAATGTTGACCGCGGCTGCGTCTTAGGTGGTCCATTCGGAAAGTCCAATTTTGGGTAACTTTTTCGAGCATTTCGGCCGGAATAGCCCGAATTTCTTCGGAAATGTTGTCTTCCAAAGCTGGAATAGTTGCTGGCTTATTTGTGTAGACTTTAGACTTGACGTAGCCCCACAAAAAATAGTCTAAAGGCGTCAAATCGCATGATCTTGGTGGCCAACTTACCGGTCCATTCCCTGAGATGAATTCTATGGAGTCTGGTCAAAACGGCATAAGTCCATTTTTGTCAAATTTGAGTTAAGTATACAGAACTGTACAAAAAAAAATCTACTTTCGTTTGGTCTTAACAGTGTAAGTCCATCTAAACCGATTGAAAAGATATTCGATGGTCCTAATCGCACTTACATTTCTTATTTAAAATTGTGTTTGGTCAAAACGGCTTAACTTCACTTATATTGTTTTAACCAAACAAACATTTTCTATTTTCTAAATAACAATGTGGTCAAAACAACATAACTCCAAATAAATGTTCTTCTCCGCTTTTTTGTCGCTACATAAAATAATCGCGGTTCTGTAACACACAGTTTATTTTCAAAATATTTTCGATGACTATTGGTCCCTTGGCTCTCATGATTCAAGAGCATATTTTGGGCAATTAATTAACCAAGATAGTAAGAAATGCTATTGCTCAACCCCAATATCAAATCCTAAAAACAGAACATGGTCTTTTTTTTTGTATTTCTTCGAAATTAATGGAAAACGAGAACGGGCATGCAAAAGCTGTTTAAATGCAACTCTCGATGAAACTGACACCTTCATAAGAACTGTGCTGCAAAAGAAGCTATCATCTGTGCCTGCAGATCAACGCGGTTGCCACACTCCACCGAATAAGACCTCAGATGATGTGATTGAGTCAGTTAAGGATCACATAAAGTCCTTTCTTTCATATGAGAGCCACTACACACGAAGGACAAACGATAATCTTATTTTACCAGCAAATATGAAATGCGATATTGATCATGCTATCATCGAAAAAAAAAGAAATATGCTAACTCCGAAATATACCATCATTATGATTGGTTTCAGCTTGTAAAATCATGTGGGAAAAAGCAAAATTTCTTGGTTCATGAATTGAAGCCGGAAGAAGTTTGGAATTTTTCAAACTTATTGAAAGCCAAAGCGGGGTTTGTTGTCCGCAAAAAAGACGAAGACAGGAATATGTTTGGTTTTTAAACAATCAAATGGATGAGTTTAGTATCGTACTATCTTCTTAACATTTTACTAAAGTTAAAATCACCAAATGGTTACTTTATCTTTTTAGTATCGTACTAAATCTGTATGACATATGTCATTTTACTCAAATGTGACAAAAGGCCCAAAATTTTAGACGATTTAGTACGATGTTAAATCATTTTTAGTATGATATTAAGGTATGTTTGTTTTGTTTGCTCCACAATCTGTCATTATTTAGATGTGTTCATGTTTTTTTTTTAATAAAATGGTTTTAGCATGATGCTTGTTAGCAAAACAATAAAAAGTGTTTAAAATTAGTGAAAAGTTAGTAGATTACTATGTATATAGTAAATTGTTAACTAGTATTGTGCTAAGGCCTTAATAATAGGTTGTTTAAAATTTTGCGCCAATGTTTTTAAAGACAACATTAAATGAAGAAACGGATTTTTGACGTGTAAGTTTCAAACGAAGAGGATACAATTCGTCGAACTTTGTTTTGGACAATGTGGTACCGCCAACGATTTCTGAAGAAACAAAAATTACATAATTTCCCCTTTACCACTAATTCCAACAATTTTCCATGATTTATATAAAAAATTGAAGTCAAAGGAGAGGAGACGGTAGAAGACAAAGACTATGATCTATTTGATTCATCTGATGAAGAAAATTAGTTGTATCAACAAAACACTATAATTTACCTTAGAATTCCTATTTTTTTATTTTTTTAAACTATATTCAAGCTTTATAATTACTTTATTATTGTTTTTGATATTATTTTTATTGCTGTAAAATAAATGTGTTTGTTAAAAAAGTATCTAAGTCTACAAAATTTATTTCAATACAGTAAATTATCTCCACCAATTTAAAATGAAATGAAAAATCCGCTTGGTCAAAACAACATATCTCCCTTAAAACATATGTACAAACATAGATTTGAAATAAAAACATTATATTCATATAAATATCATCATTCCTAGATATATTGCATCGAAATATTTCTGAAATAACCACAATGGGAATTAGAAAAAAAATTTGAACTTTTAAACGCGTTTTTGTCAAAACTAAGATTTTGGACTTATGTTGTTTTGACCAGACTCCATAGAATTGTTCTCCGAAGTTTTCCCTCAAAATGGCCATAGAATCGCGAGCTGTGTGGCATGTAGCGCCATCTTGTTGAAACCACATGTCAACCAAGTTCAGTTCTTCCATTTTTGGCAACAAAAAGTTTGTTAGCATTGAACGATAGCGATCGCCATTCACCGTAACGTTGCGTCCAACAGCATCTTTGAAAAAATACGGTCCAATGATTCCACCAGCGTACAAACCACACCAAACAGTGCATTTTTCGGGATGCATGGGCAGTTCTTGAACGGCTTCTGGTTGCTCTTCACTCCAAATGCGGCAATTTTGCTTATTTACGTAGCCATTCAACCAGAAATGAGCCTCATCGCTGAACAAAATTTGTCGCGAAACACATTTCGAACCGAACACTGATTTTGGTAATAAAATTCAATGATTTGCAAGCGTTTCTCGTTAGTAAGTCTATTCATGATGAAATGTCAAAGCATACTGAGCATCTTTCTCTTTGACACCATGTCTGAAATCCCGCGTGATCTGTCAAATACTAATGCATGAAAATCCTAACCTCAAAAAAATCACCCATTAGTTACTTTTAATCCAAATTTAAAGGAAATGTGTGTTTCCCTAACCCACACATGTGTGCCAAATTTCATTTCTCTCTGATTTATATTACAGGTTTTATCGATTTATTTCTTCGCTCCCATACAAACCGAACCACTATGTCTTAGGTACAAGACGGAGGGGAGCTCCTTTGGTATAGTAGGGCTGTGTCCGAACGACACCGAATTGGTAGGGCGAAGCAGGAGAACTAGTTTTGGTGGCTTCAATCGGCACTTGACTACGTGGGTAGTCGAGATGGGGTTTTAAGCCTTGGCCGGCTTACATATACCTTAGTTCGTGTATACTAATTGATAAATGATAAGCACGTTGTAGATAAGGTTAATATCTCCTAAGTAAAGCTGTTTTATGTCCTTTAATAAAAAAAAATACTACCCTTAAAAATTATGGAACATTTTCAGACAAAAACATAAAACTCCAATATTTTGTAAAATTTCAAAATAAAATCCTTTAATTATTTTCAAGGAAAACCCCCAAAGGATACTATTACTGCACAATCAACGAATATAATCATATTTCTTCCTTATCGGTGATGTTTTTTGTTGTAGTCGTTGTTGATTTAAAGCAATTTATGGGGTTTATAGGGTTGTCCCATTTTTCGTGCCATTCCCGTTTGTTATTCAAAATTTTCTACACCAAACATTGGTTTCCCCAAGGAAAAAGCCTCTTTCGATTGTACATGAAAAGATTGCATAAAGAAAAAGTAAACTTAAAAATTATCGCATACATTTAGTAACATAACAATTTATTCAAAATACAATTTCAAAAAACATTATTTTCTTCCTGTTTTCAAAAGTTTATTTTTTCTTTTTTTTCACACAATCGATTGAGAAAAAACTTGAATGATTGTGACGATTTAAAAGTGTCTGGGGACGAGTGGGAGGAAGGACTCAACAAATAAAAAGAAAATATAATATAGAAAATTTGCATTCAAGAAAAACCAAGAATCAAATAAATTGTCAGCGAAAATTCAATAAGGAAAAAGAATTGTAGTTGTTTTTTTTAGAATATTTTTGTAGAGGGTGGAAAAAGCGTTTTTAAATTCATTTAAGGAGTTTTTTCTTCACTTTCAATCTTTCAGGTTCTTGTAGTGTCGAAATGATATCAGATTGATTTCTTTGATTTCGTGCTTCAATGTTGGTTGTTTTCCTTTGTAAGATCTGCCCTTGGGGAGTCACTGATTTTTGCACCGTTTCAGAATGGGACAAGAAAAAATGGAAATATTACTGACCAAAATATTTATCATTCAACAATTTTCTCATGCAACAGTTGAAATTCTTTTAAACAATTTATTTAAAGGGTGTTTTTAGAATATAGGACCTTTGTTCAAGGCAAGACAAAAATATAAATATCCAAACGTTGTGTTGAAACTTTGTCCCAAAAAGTGACCAGAAATAAATTCCCAGATCAAGTCAAAACGGTTATATTAGAATACATTATACTTAGTGAGAATTTTTAACCCTTTTTTATTTCTCTTAAAGGTATAACAACGGGCACCCGCCGTGACAAATTAAATATCTCTTCATACTTTTATTTTTTCTTTCCAAGGACTATTTAAACTATGCTAAGCTTAATAATGTGGTATAACAATGGAACCACAGCGGTGATAATGATAGTTTTACACTTTATTTTACATCCAGGGGTGGACAAATCACAATCACAACACAATTTCTGTATATTTGATTTGAACGACACCGTGCCACTGCTGTCGTACATATGGTTGACTGTATAAGCCGTACAAAAGGATAATTACACATCTTTGGCATGTTTGTTGCTTAAACAGGAGAGATGAAAAGTACCTATGCATAAGTTTACACCAAAAGTTCCTACCAGCATTTGATTATAGACCTCAAATTGCGACTATTGTCGAATGACAATTGTTTAGCCAAAACGGTTTTCAAGCGGGAGTCCTTTCTTATAGGAAGTAAACGAACATTTACGAATTCAATATACATACTTACATTTTTTAGGTCACCTTTTTGGTGCAACATTGAGAAGGGGTCCTTTTTCACACTTTGACATTTTGGTGTTGCTTGAAGAAAACGCCCACTTCCTTCTCAACAATATGGGAGAACATAATAAAAAATATAATTTTTTCTTTAAAAAAAACTGTCTTTTGTTTTTGACAAAGAACGCAAGGACCTTCGATGTGTAAACTCTTTTCTTTTGCAATTCACATTCATACTTTTGTGTTTGTTTGTGTTTTTTCTTCTTCTTCTATTAATCCTAGAATTTTGTTATTGTTCTGCAATGAAATTTCGTCACCTTTGTGTGTCCTTATTGTCCTTCCTGAAGTATACCATAGGTAAAGGATCTTATACTTTATTTCATTATTATGTTTTTGTATTCCATGGAATTAGTTTTCGCACTTCTTCGATTGGATTAAATTACTTATGTGATGGGTGAAGTGAAAAAATCAGTAGGAAAACGTTAGTTTATTTAATACAAAACAATTATCATAGTTGGGTGCCCTTTTGGCTTCTTGGTCCTTGACATAATGTTATTATATTTCACATCAAAATAATGCGAAATTGAAGGGTCCTGAGCATGGGAATTATTGATATACTTGTTGTTTTGATCATGTGAATAATATAATAAATAATATTGCTTGATAAAAATATAATAGAAGATGATTGAAATTGTTCTCAGATACATTTATAGCAGCATTTGCCAATTAAATTAGAATAATATCCTTTTACTTTTTCACATTGAAATGCACAATGTCTGAAGGTATAAAATAAAAATTGTTAACGTCTCGGCACTCCCGGGAACTTTTGCGAGTAGCTCCAAGTTTATCAAGTGAATTGCTGCAACCAATCATAGAAGCAGCATGGACAGAACGCTTCCCTAAATAGTGGAAACGGGAATGATTGTCAAGCTCCCAAAAAATGAGTTCTGATGAGCAATCGCCAAAAAGTAGCGAAGATTATTTTATCACCACTTCACCTGCTGTTCATCGATTTTGAGATGGCTTTTGACAGAGTCAACATGGAGTTTATCTGGCTTGCTTTGCGGAGGAGGGGTACTCCAAATAAGCTCATATCTATTATATCAAGGCGACTTATGATGGGCCTAAGTGTCACGTCTTACACGTAGGTTAGGTTGTCGGATTAGTTTGGAGTCCAAAGTGGAATCAGACAGGGTTGTCACCAATTCATTTCTTATTGGTGATCAGTGATGTGCTGCGGGCGTCCTTGATAGGAAACGGAAGAATAAGATGCACTATAACATTATTTCTAAAACATCTTGATTATGCAGACGATGTATGCTTGCTTTCTCACAGGATAATTAATCCCCATCAAATGCTAACAAGGTTGGAGAAATAAGCAGAAATCGTGGGGCTAAAAATCAACACGGGAAAAACTAAGCCACATAATCTCCCACTCATTCTCTCTGGTAAACATTGCACAGCAGCCAGTAGAGAATGTAGAGAGTTTTCAGTATCTTGGAAGTATGGTCTCTACCAAAGGAGGAATTGAACAAGATATTGCTAGCCGTATCGGGAAATCAAAGGCTGCGTTCGGGATGTTGTCCAATATTTGAACATCTCTATCATCTTCAAGACAAGCTACGACTGTTCGCTCAACCACTTTATCAGTACTGTAATACGGTTGTAGCACCTGATAAATAACAGCAACGATTACTAGGAAACTGCAGGCATTCATTAATCGGTGTCTACGAAGCATCTCATGGGTTTTCTGGCCCAATCGCATATCCAAATAAGAACTATATAGGGTAACTGGTCAGAAACCCTTTCAAACCATTATAAGAAGGGGCAAGTGGCAGTGGATTGCACAAACTCTTTTTTTTGCTCGGGAACACTCATGGGCTTTATAAGTCTGAGGACCTAAGTAAGTAAAAAAGTAAAAGGAAAGAAATTAGTTTTTTGAAAATTGTACAGTAGTATGGCCCCTTAAGATTTTAAAAGATTGATATTCGCTAAGAAACTTAAATGAAGCTGAAGATGAGTTTCAGAAATTGTAGTGGTGTCCTCAAATTTCGTTTGATATATATTGATAAATAAGCGCGCTGTATATGACAAGTACCACGGGTTTAGTTGAAGTGTGTACTCTGATAGACTTAATCTGTGTTTCTCACTTCGTCCTCCCAATTATTGTAGCGCGTTCCTGTTCTTGTCTCAGAGAAAAAGTGACATCGACCACCGATATACGCATCTTCTCAGATAGTTAAGCTGCCATAAAATCATTTAACTCTGAGATGGCGGATCAGTTCCACATTCACCTTATTTGGGTACCGGGTCATACAAACATTCTAGGAAATTGCAAAGCTGACGAACTTGCAAAAAATGGAACATTTTTACTTTTGATGGGAAACAAGTTATTTGTAAGCTTATGCTTAAGTATGATACCATAGTGAAAGCATACCACTGATGGTCTAATGCATCCACTTGTAGGCCAAATAAATTAATAATAGGAGTCCTTATAGGACATTACTTAATTGGTAGGTATGCTCTTTGACTTGCATTTGGATCTACACCTAAATCCATATAAAGTCCAGCTCAAACAACAACTGAAGCCAGCTGACCATTCACAACGTCGTAGATATGTCGAATGGATGGTGCAACATGCCACAGAACTCGAGCGAATATGGTTTTATTGCAAGAGACATTTCCTGGCCGCGTAATTTCTCGTTGTGGAGATATCAACTGGCCACCAAGATCATACGATTTGACACTACTGGACTTTTTTTGTTAGGTTACGCAAAAGATTGTGTTTAAGGTTTAACTCTTGAGCACTCAAAAACCAACATCGTCAAGTTATGGCTGAGATACCGCTCAATATGTGTTAAAAATTACCTCAAAAGAATCGATCATCATGAAAAAAAAGAGGCTGGGACCCACACTGATAACTTCCCATCCCGTCTATCGATTTGTCTTGCTTAAAAGTTTGTCTAAATGTATCAATTCTTACCAAATTTGCGTTCTATTTTTTGTAGATTTTATTTTTTTTATGAAAAAAAACGGACTGTTGGATTTTTATAAAAAAATTATTGAATATAAAAAACAATATTTTCTGTGAAATAAAATAAGTTTGAAGCCAATATTTTTAATTTTTGAAAAGCTATTTGAGCCGAAAATCCATTTTTACCAATTTTTATTAATTTTTTTGTTTAGGTTTTTATTTTTTGTAAAAAAACTGTCAATTCAATTTTTCTCAAAATTTTTCCTTATGTTGAAAACAATATTTCTTATAAGTTAAAATTAGTTAGAAGCCATAATCTCAAATTTTTGAAAAGATATTTAAGTCGAAAATTAATTTTTACCAACTTTTTTTTTTCGGTTTTTAATTTTTTTGTAAAAAAACTGTCAATTCTATTTTTTTTTCAAAATTTGACTGAATGTTGAAAACAATATTTTTTGAAAGATAAAAGTAGTTTAAAGCCAATATCTCAAAGTCTTGAAAAGATATTGGAGTCAAAACTCAATTTTTACCAACTTTTTTTGTATTTTTTTTTTAGGTTATTATTTTTTGTAAAAAAACTGTCAATTCGATTTTTCTCAAAATTTTTCCTAATGTTGAAAACAATATTTCTTTCTTAATTAGTTAGAAGCCATAATCTCAAATTTTTGAAAAGATATTTAAGTCGAAAATCAATTTTTACCAACTTTTGTTAAATTTTTTTTTCGGTTTTTAATTTTTTGTAAAAAAACTGTCAATTCTATTTTTTCAAAATTTTACTGAATGTTGAAAACAACATTTTTTAAAAGATAAAAGTAGTTTAAAGCCAATATCTCAAAGTCTTGAAAAGATATTTGAGTCAAAACTCAATTTTTACCAATTTTTTTTTATTTTTTTAGGTTATTATTTTTTGTAAAAAAACTGTCTATTCGATTTCTCTCAAAATTTTATCAGATGTCAAAAACATTATTCTTCATTGCACAAAATTGTTTTGGAAATGAAATCATATTTTAGTCGTAAAATTTTCGAAGTGACAAATTTTTTTTTCAGTTTTTTTGATTTATAAAAAAAACCGTTAATTGAATTTTTTTCCAAAAATATAATTGTTTTGTATCACGTTACAATATATAATATAAAATTTAATTCAAGTCTCTAGCGTCATTGGTTCATGAGATATTTAGGGTTAACCAAAATTTTCACCTTTTTTTTTAAACTGCTATGGTAAAAAAACCACCCACGCAATTTTCTTGAGAGCCCTTTCTACATCTTTCTGCCTTATTATCTGTATAACAAAATTTATTTGAAGTCGATATCTCTTCTGGTTCTTGAGCTATGGACGACGAAAAAAACGTCGCGAACGTACGGACGTACGGACGTACGTACACACGCACGCACAGACATCTTTCTAAAAATCTTTTATTTCGACTCTAGGTACCTTGAAACGTCGAGAAATGTCAAAATTTTCAATTTGACAAATCGGACCCATTACAATAACTTCCTATGGGAAGTTAAAAAACTTTTAACTATCATAAATTAAATTATAGGTACGTATTAACATTTTCGACGTGAGTGGTACATTTCTTAATATTTACAAGCATTTTAAAGGCAAAAAAAGTGGTCAATGAATCTATGTATGTATTTAATTTTATTTTTTTTTCAATTTTTTAGATAGTTCGTTATTTAAAAGTTCTTATTAGCGTGGCGATTTCATGTGGCAGTATTTTATAGGCGAATTTGAACTTTCCTTTAAATTTATTATCAAAAACTTTTTTCTTAAAATAAATAAGCTTTAAGGTATAGATAAAACCTACGTAACGTGTTTTAAAACATAATTCAATTGTTACAAAAAAATGGGTGTCAATGTGTTTCATGTAAGTTTTTTAACATACACCATTTAGTCCAGCAAAATAAGGGTTCTTATATTGACAAACAAAAAATTATATAGGTATCTACCTACCGAGCATAGATTTCATAATTTTAATTTCGATGATTCTTTTTTACTTTTGATAACCTACACTACATAGGTACATAGCTACAGTGCGATTTTCATACAAATAATCTATCCAAAATGATGTGTATGGGCGGGTGGGGTATGTGTTAGTAGCGTACGGCTGTATTTTTCTTTGGGGTTATGCAATCTTTTACATTGTACATTACTGCTCTAAAATAAGAAAATATCATTTGATCTTTGCTGGGTTTCATAGAATATTCGGCATAGATAGTCAAGTCAATGAAATAATTTTGCTTGCAAGAAATAATGCTCTCTTGGCTATTTTTGTATATGCTAAGCGTTACCTCCAGGTATGCATAACATTCCCAAAGTCCTCACCCCAGGGGCCGGAAACTGGACCTAAGAGGGGGGTAAATGTCTACCTTTTTAACTTGTTGTGAATGCTTGTTAAACGAATCATATTAGCGGAAAAGTTAAAAGCAAGTTACTAGAAAAATGAGCAAGTTCTTGAAAATTTTTTGAAAATAGAGCGACGACTTGATTTTTTATATAAATAAATAAGTTTTTAATTAAAAAAAAATAATTGAAAAAATAAATAAAATTGTATGTTTTTATTACGTTTAGCTTTGATCAAAGTAGCCAACCCAGAACTGAAGACCAGGAATCGCCACTGTTCTTTATATGAAAAATATTGTTGGTAATTTTAAAATTTTTAAGAATAATTCAACTGACAACTTTTTTAACCCAACACGAAAACCTACAAACTTTGAAGCAAGACAAATCGACAGACGGGATGGGAAGTTTTCAGTGTGGGTCGCATCCCAGCCTTTTTTTTTTAGGACGAAATGAGGACGATGAAAAATCGTTTAGGATGATATGAGGTTCATTTTGCTGTATGTAGGAGCAAATAAGGAGAAAAGATCGTTTTTAGGATCAGAAAAGGGCCAAAATTTCGACTCGGGATTCGCTTCAAATTAATTTTATTTTATAAAAAATATTGTTTTCAACATTCGGTAAAATTTTGAGAAAAAATGTATTGACAGTTTTTTTACAAAAAATAAAAACCTAAAAAACATTACTATAAAATTTGGTAAAAATTTACTGTCGACTCAAATGTCTTTACAAAAATTAAAAATATTGTCTTCAAACTAATTTTACCTCACAGAAAATATTGTTTTCGATATTCAGTACATTTTTTATAAAAATCCAACAGTCATTTTTTTTCATAAAAAAATTAAAATCTACAAAAAGTAGTACGCAAAATTGGTAAAAATTGATGTTCGGTTTCCGATATCTCGTAAATCATAGAAGATATTGAATTCAAATTAATGTCATTCATCCAATTTGTTTTTAAGAAATGCTACTAAAATTGTTGAAAATTGTTTTTCGACTAAAAATCTCGTTAAAAAAATAGATTTTGAAATCAATCTATTTCATCATATGCAATATATTGTTGGTAATTTTAAAATTTTTAAGAATAATTCAACTGACAACTTTTTTAACCCAACACGAAAACCTACAAACTTTGAAGCAAGACAAATCGACAGACGGGATGGGAAGTTATCAGTGTGGGTCGCATCCCAGCTTCTTTTTTTTTTTTAACTTCCACACCTTCAATTTTTTAGCGCAAATGAAAAATCGGTATTTCAAAATAATGACATAATGACAGCATAAAGAAATCAATAATTTTAAAAAATGGTCGATATTTTTAAAGTAAGTACTTTTTAATTGTGTTGAATTTGTTGCCAAATATTATGTGTATAAATGCCCAATTACCTACTTTACCGTTCGCGTTTTATTTACACCCCTATACCATCAAAATACGAATGAAAACAAAATTGTATCGAATTTCACATCTGAAAGTGACATATTTTTCCCCGCTCAACTCACAATCAGTCCTCATAACAAAACATGTAGGCGGTCGAGAAGAAGAAAACAAAATACCCTCCCCATCTGGATATAAACATACACATTAAACCTACAACTTTTACCCAAATTGCTATGACATAAAACACCTTTTCACAACGGGACTCACACAATATGTATCGCCGCAACCGCATATTGTATTTATTACGTTATGTGTTTTTCCCGACCGATACAGTTTCAACTTTCAAATTGATACATAACACCACCACCACCACTTCTTTATATGCGAGTCTTCTAAGCCCACATAATAATGCGGAAAAAACCGCAATCAAAGATGTAATTTGTTGTGACGGCCTCAGGCTATTTCCCGCCATTTGCAGATTTCCATTCAAAAAATAAAAGTGGGTGGTTGCGGGAAAGAGGAAAAAAGTGGAGAGAAAGAAACGAAAAAACAGAAAACAAGAATAAGTATAAATGCACATTTTCTGATTTAAAAAGAAATAATCAAAAAAATTATTCCCAAAAGGCGATTGTTCGTAAAAATACATCACACTATCCCCTAATTGCCCCGGTCAGGATTCAAATTTACAGCTTAAACGCGTAGTCGTCAACGTCCGTATACCTATATAGGGCAAGAGCATTAGGAACAAGACCCTTAAGATCACCACAGGCCAACTACTGGTTATGTGGCCATACACAAGCCGTGGGATCCTCTCAACAAATCAACCGCAAAACCAACTTATCGATTTAAGTGGCCACTTCTAGCCTTAGCCATCATACCACATAAACCATAACCTCACATCTACGACTGCGGCGGATGATGACGAATGATGGATGACGGCTTCGAGCCACTTGATGCTAAACGAAACGCGCACATAAAATCCGCTTAAGTGGGGTCTTAACCTTTTACCGGACGAGGATGCTGAAGTACCGGAGACGATGGAGGACGGAAGATGGAAGACGTGAATTCCTGCGAAGATCTTGTGTTTTCCTCAATTTTAAATACGACCAATGTGAGGTATGTGCTTTTCTTAGAGAAACTTCTACAGCCCCCTTAAGGAAGTGCTGAAATATGCTGATGTGAAGGATTTCCAAAACCGCGTTTATATCCTTCGAAACAGAGAGAGCGAGACCTTTTCAACCCCTAAGTGGTAAGATTTAAATGCATTTATGATTTACTTAAAAATTTTGTATTGTTTTATTTTTGAAATTTTTATCCAGGTATGACGAGGGTTTTATTAATAATAATTTTTTATTTTTTATTTTTTGATTAAATTGCCGTCGTCGATTACGGGAAAGAGTCCTTGACTGATTGCTGTTTTGTGTTGTGTCCTGATGTGAGTGGCAAAAGTTTCTTGCAGATTTTGTGCGGAGTGAAAATTTTGTTATAGGAAGTTTTTAGTTCGGGTTTTGTGGGAAAATCTCCTTGTGGTCTTCGCGTCCACTTTAAAAACTATGAATTCTGTGTTGTAAAAGTGTTAAAACGAATGCAAATTCTGACACGCTAGAGAATTATTTTCTCAGGATTACGTGTATGGTGAGGTGAATGCTGCGAAGCTGATTGCATTTGGTGCGTCCTGCGTTTTTGTCGTCGATATATGTACATACATAGATGTCGTGTCGATGTCAATGGAGACTCACTATGTGACATCTTGGGATTTGTTCATGCAGATTTGTATGCGGTTGAAGTAGTTTTGCGCATTTTGCGTCGTTTTTCTTCTTCTTCATCATCATCTATAAATGAGATACCTTAACTTAACTGTGTAAGAAGGAACCTTAAGTTCTTTCTCTCTTCTATTCAAAGGTCCTTTTGCATATAGCCTCTGGCGGATCAAGTTTTTTTTTTTTTTCTTTTTCAAGAGTTCTTTTTTTCGTCCTGACCTTTTTATTTCTCAATTTTTATTTCACATAGAAATCGAAAGAGTGCGGTACTTGAGTTAAACAATTATACCAATTGTCAATGTGTGGCGATGATGATGTTAAGGATGTTGATGGCCAAGGATGCGAAGGAAAATATCTGCGACACATAATATGTGTCTTCTTTTTTCAGATTCACGTTTTTGGCCACAGATGAAATGCTGTGTTCTTCTTTTGTCAAATTTCATGTGATCTGTCAATATTTGAGTTATTTTGTTATTTTCATTTCTTTACAATCAAAAAATAGAAAACCAATATCGTTTAAATTGAGAGAAAATAAGAAGACGACATCATTCATCTAAGATGCATGGTTGGTTGAATTTTGTGTATAAGGAGAAGAACTCTAGAAAAATAAGCAAAGAATCCTTTTGAAATTACTGTTTAAATTTTAAACATGGAAAAATGAAAAACCATCACAATATGATGAATGGATAATTGAGCTCGCGATTTTTGTTGTTGTTGTAACAACATCATCTTCATCAACGTCATCAATATTGAATGTTGGTGCTGAAAAGAAGGGGACAGTCGATAGTAGCACATCTGTCACCAGTACTTGAATTATGTATTACTTTATTTTTTAAATAGTGACTGAGATGTTCTTTACAAAAGCATCATCACAGTGAAGGGCTTTAAGTGGTTTATATTTGATTTTAGTTTTGTGGTGAAAAAAGAAAATACATTTTAAAGAAAAGAGTTTTTTTTTTTTGAAAATTAAATAAAAATTGACAATATATTCTTCAATTCTATATACGAGTAGTAAAGCTGCAAAATGTGGCATATGGCATCTACTACTCGTGTCTCTTTAGTTGCATGAGAAGTTTCGATGTTTGTTGTCTATGGTTTGACACTTGAGAATGTCCAACTGACATTTCTGTTCAGTTTGGTTATTGTTCATGATTCGTTCAATGCCAAAGCAACGCTTTCAGAATGTGATAAAAATATAAGTCTGTTGGTAAAGTTCATAGAGCATTTCGTCCATTTTACGTAGTCTAGTGATAGGGCTAATTTCCATCTATTCCTCGTTAATCAGCAAATTGTTTTATAGGGAATGATAACTATCTTCAAGCCTTTTACGAATCATCATCACATCTATTAAAATTGACAGTTTGTTGTAAGCATCGATTCTTTTGAGGTAATTTTCGACCACTTTTGACACATATTGGGCGGTATCTTAGCCATAACTGGACGAATATTGGTTTTCTAGTGCTCAAGAGTTAAAGGTTTATCTGCATACGCACGGTCTTTCGGGTAGCCTCACAAAAAAAAGTCCAGCTGTGCCAAATCGCATGATCTTGGTGGCCAGTTGATATCGCCACAACGCGACGTGAAATTACGTGGCCAAGAAATACAATAAAGCCATATTCACTCGAGTTCTAAGGTATGTGCCACATCTTTTTGAAATCACATATTCTCCAAATTGAAGGTGACAATCGTTCCATCGTCGTTTTCAAAGAAGTAAGGTCCATTCACACCCCCGGACCAAAGAGCTCACCAAACATTGACTTTTTGTGGATGTAAAGAAATGTGCTTCGTCGCTGAAGAAAATTTTATTCGAAAATTCGCGGTCCACCTTCTGTTGTTCAAGCACCCATTCGACGTATCTACTACGTTGTGAATGGTTAGCTGGCTTCAGTTGTTGTGTGAGCTAGACTCTATATGAATGTAGATGTAGATCCAAATGCAAAATATGCCATAATGTGCCGTAAGACAGTCCTAATTCCTAAGAACGACGAGGATACGACACATTCGGGTCTTCGGTAACACTTTCTTCAGTGGAACGAGCAAAACGATGATACACAGACCTTACAATATCTGTAATCAATCCAGTCTCTTCAAATTACTTTGTTTTTCCCTCTTATTTTGGTATTCAAAACTTTAAGACCTATTCACAGGTATCTCCTCTTTGATCCTTTCCTTTCTCCTAAAGCTCGCACTGTGCTTAAACTTTATTAACCGCTTGAGTGCCTGTTAATTATAAGAAAATAATAAATAACAACCAGTGGCGTAGCTAGACATTTGGGGGCCCTGTATCCAATTTTTTTTGCCACCCCCCACCTCTTACCAAAACTGGGCCATAACCTTATAACATTTTTTTTAATTAAAATTAATTAAAACACTAATGTCAATAATAAGATAAATTTAATTCAATATATAACGACATAGGAACTTTAACATAACTGCATACTACATATATATAGATACATGTTTTATAAAGCTTTAAAAAAATAATATTTGCACTTCTTCTCAAAGTAGTTACTACTTTCCTTTCTTTTTTCTGCAAATTTATTTATTAAATCTTCCATATCTGAAGAAGATATCAGTTTTTCAAGATTATCTGCTTCTATTGATAAAAGTGATAAATCTGACAACCTCTTCTGTCCCATTGAAGTTCTGAGATAATTTTTTATTATTTTCAGCTTGGAAAAAGATCTTTCAGCTGTTGCTGTGGTTGCCGGAAGAGTAAAAAAGAGAAAGCATGCTGTTATTACTTCAGAAAAACTAGAAGCAAGACTATTAAATTCGATGACTAATAATTTAGCATTTTCTTTTATGGAATGAATTTTGAGGATTTCGGATGTAAGGCATGTTTTTAGAGCAATTTGTTGATTACAGAAATCACCAGATATGTCGGTATTGTACTTTTCCACTACCTTTTTTGATCCTTGATTTATCTCATCATTTGAGAACGATAAAAGCTTATCCGGTTTCAACACTTCAAACTTACTACTAAGATTATGAAGGTTTTGAAATCTTTTCTGAGTTTGTCCAATCAAAATGTCCAAGCAGGAATAGTAAATATTGACTTTGAAGTAAATTTCCGGATCAGAAATTCTATGATCTTCTGCCAACTCATCAAAAAAGCGCTTCGTTATTTTCCTCCTTGATTTATTTTTTTCTTAATCTCATTATCTCTTTTTTCTTTATTTTTTCTTTTCAGAGCTCCACTTAGATACTCTCTTTTATTTTCACTCATTTTTCGACAAAAATAATATTTTAAGCAACGCACAAACATGGTTGCCACTTGCAAAAAAATTGCATGACCAAAGCTGAAAATAAAAATGACCAATCGGACCAAAAAAGAACCAAAATAATTTGACTGTGACTGTGCGTGCGTGTGTACGTACGTTCGGGAAGAATAACGTTTTTGACATCTGGTAAAATTTTCAGAAAATCGAATTGACATTTTTTTACAAAAAATAAAAACCTTAAAAAAACAATAGTAAAACTTGGTAAACATTTACTTTCGGCTCAAATATCTCTTCAAAAATTAAAAAAAATATTGGCTTTAAGCTAATTTTATCTCACAGAAAATACTGTTTCCGACATTCCGTAAATTGTGCATAAAAATCCAACAGTAATTTTTTTTCATAAAAAATTAAAACCTACAAAAATAGTACGCAAATGCTACGAAAATTTGGTAAAAATTGGTTTTCGACTAAAAATCTCGTTAACAAGAACAGATATTGAAATCAAACTATTTCTTCATACTCAAAATATTGTTGGTAATTTTTAATTTTTTTAGAATAATTCAACTAACAACTACCAAATCACGAAAGCCTATACAAACCTTTTAAGCAAGACAAATCGGCAGACGGGATGGGAAGTTATCAGTGTGGGACGCACCAAAGCCTCTTTTTTTTTAAGATCACATTATGTCAGGAGATCGAATAAGTCGGGAGATCGAATACTATCGCTAAATAAAATTCATATAAAATTAATTCAAAAAAAAAGTTTTTGCAGACCAAACGCTATGGTTATTTTTGTCATCTTGACGCTCTTTGGCCAGCATTATATTATAAATGGTAGCCAAATTAAGTCTGCTTTTCGTTTGTATCAAAGTTAATTCAAAAAAATTCCTCTCAGCAGCAGCTGAGCTGTGAGGAAGTAACATCAAGTTATAAACGAACTAACTTAAATTTTGAAAACAATATTCATTTGAAGCGTTTTTATGATAATTGAACTTTTCCTAAAAATCTTTAGGTATGTATTTTATTTTTGAGATTATAAAAGGAATAGAGTCGAGTTATTTTTTTTCACTTTCTTAAAAAAGGGACCAAATGGAATAAAAATGACCATGCGACCAAGTGAGAAAATAATGAACAAATTTGGTCTTAAAAGACTAAACTGGCAACCGTGCGCACAAATAGTGTGACTATTTCTAATTTCTAATAATCTAATTATAATCTAATCTAATTACAAATAATCACAAAAAACTTTAGAGTAAATTTTTAAAATGTATATCAACGCACAGACAGATTAAACATTTCAGTTAACGTGTTGAAATTCGTTTTGCTGGTTCACTCAGACAATTAACGGGACTTTGCTGGTCCCTGGCAGCGATGCCGTTTGTCCCCTAAAGGGGCCATTTGACCCCTTTTTTGCGTTCGATCCCCGTGGCCCCGACTTTTTTAGAAATTGCCCAATTGGCCCCTTTTTACGATTTTACTAGTAAAATTTTCTAGGATAAATTAATATATTTTTTATCTTATCCACTCTTTAAGTAAATTAATTAAAAATCTGTAACGAAGTTTCATACTGAACTTGAACTGAACTATGTTGGTTTATACTCTAAAAAAATTCGTACTGGACGCTGTCTTTTTATACTTCGAAAAAATTACTATCCACTGAATATGTTGTCATTTTGAATCGAAATTCGAAAAAAGAATATATTAAAAACAATGACATACAAGATTTTGACTATAAAAATTCTGATCATATTAAAATATCAATAGACATAATATTGGCCATTAAGCTGAAATGTTTATCAAATCAAAAAACATATGTATCTGATGAAGATGTTTCTATAATTAAAACTAACGCTCTTATTTATTATCAATCGGTTGTTGATGAAATACTAAAAAGAATAGATATTAATGATGAAAAACTTTCGATATTGCACTTTCTAGATCCCAAAGTTGTCAAAAAAAATCTTGAATTTAGCTATTAGTTAGTTTCCAGTTTTCCAAACCTGGTATCCAATTCAGGAAAAGTCATTCAGGAATACAAACTCCTTGAGATAAAATCCGAGGATAAGGTTTTTCAAAGCACATTTCAAATCAATGATATTGAAGAATTCTGCTATGAAATAGGGAAATGTAAAAACAATTTAGATGAATTTATGTTTCCAAATGTATACAACTTTGTTACAAACATTTTTACTCTGCCCCATAGCAGTGCCTCTGCCGAAAGAGTTTTTTCAAAGCTGACCCTTATTAAAAATAGGTTGACGAATAGACTGAATGTGAAAACGTGCAATTCGATGATGTCAGCTCTTAATTTAATTGAAAACAAAAATAATTTGGAAAATTGGGTTCCAAAAAAAAATCTTGTTTATTTATACAGAAAGACAATATTAAAAAAATGAAAGACTTAACTTCCATTAATTTATTTATGTATTTGTTATTATTAACAACTGACTTGTTGTTACTGTTTTGTTTTTTAAATGAATTTAAGTTTTTATTTTAATGTTATTGAAATAAAATTGTTTTTTTTTAAGTTTTTGAATACATTTTTGTTTTACTCCTGAATACAGTTTTGTTTTATTTGTACTTTTTTTATATGGTGTCCAATTTTCGTATGTTGGCCCCTTTTTTTGTGTCGGGCCCGTTTTTTGTACCCTTTTTGATTTTTTTCAGCGGCAACACTGGTCCCTGGTTTGTATTTCTGTGTGATGTTGGAGATGGTGGCTGCATCAGGCAGGACGATATATTTTGAAAGCTCGAATAAATAAGTGTTTGCAGGTTGAAGTTGTAGTATTGTTGGTTGGTAGGACATGAAAAAAAGAAAAAGATACACAGGAAAAAAAAAATATTTGACGCATGTAAAAAATGATCATCGGAACATTTTTTTGTAATAAAACTTTATTAAATATTTAAATGAATTTTTTTACACACGTCTTTTGCTCTGTATCTTTGGGGGCCCCTATATCTCGGGGGCCCTTTTACATGGATACAGCGGTAGCTACGCCACTGATAACAACTTTAAAAAAATGCTACTACTTAAAATTATGTAAAATAAATTGCACGACTGGGTCGCACGAACTTGCTCCTGTATGCAAAGAGTATGTTTAAAAAAGCACCTATATAAGATTTAAAATTATACCTTTAAAACAAGTTTGTCTTCAAAGATTTAAATGCTATTCGATTTGTCAAAAAAACCGCGCGATTCATCCCAAGACACAACTCATCCTAGGACAACTCATCCCGGAAATGAATTGGTATTTACAATAGTTATAGTTATAAACAATACATACATATGTACCAAATGCATTATCTAATTTGGATAAAAGATAGTAATCAGCCCTATCATGAATTCCATCGTAGTCGGAATTTTTACGAATCCCGAAAAACTGTATCATGAAATCCGTTCGTAATGCAAAATTGTATGAGATTTTCCACTACGAACGGATTTCATGATACAGTTTTTCGGGATTCGTAAAAATTTCCGATTACGATGGAATTCATGATAGGGCTGAATATAATAAAAGTTTTGTCAATGCAATGCGCTCTTTCGGGCTCACGCACAGGATTTGATCTGCTGAGATGGGAGGGGGTTACATTTAATACAGTTAAAATAATTAAAAAAAAAATATTTTAAGATTCAAAACTTTACCTGAAAAATAAGTTTGTCTTCAAAAATTTAGATGCCATTTTATAAATCAAAAAAACCCTTGATTTTTCAAAAATTTTTTTTTTGAAAATCTTTAAAGCGGTTTTTTTTTAAATTAATTTTTTATATATAAAATTTTTAAATTTTGTTCTAAAAATTTTTTTGGTATGCAGTTGTTTAGTGATTGTAAATATACGCTCTACATTTGAATGTTGACCCGTTTTTGAGATATAGAATTTTGAAAAAAAAATTCAATAGTTTTTTAAAAATCCAAACAATAAAAAATTTCACTTTTGATAATCAAATATTGTTAAGGCAATATAAGAGCTTATTCAGAAAAAAAAATTATTGAAATCGGTTGATAAGTTGCTGAGAAAATTAAGAAACAAAATAACGGTTCTATGAGCGGTACCTTTCCTGAGCAATAAAAAATATGTTTTTCTTATGAAAAGAAGCCAAGTTTAAAAATAAAATTTTAGTGACAATTTAAAAAAAATCTATCGGTTTGTTTTTGAGAAAATTCGAATTTTCGTTTTTTGACCAAAAAAATTGTACGGGGGCCACTGTTAGTTTTGGTCTTAAAAAAAAAATGAAAAAAACGCCTAACGCGAATCTACTGAAATTGAACTCAATCGACCCAATGGTTTAGGCTGTAGGAGCGTGGACAGACAGACAAAACAGACAGGACGGAATCGCGGGACCCACTTTTTTCGACTTCTCTACCATCGTAATATCATGTTTGATTAAAATCTCGAGTTCGAAATTTTGCACGAATGCAAAACTTGCCATATACATAGTTCCTATATAGTATGTATGTCGCAAGTAAAAAGTGGTAAGTAGTGCTAGGTTGATATCAAGTTAGCACTACACTTTTTGATTTTGTTAAAACTAAGTATGCAATTAGTTGATAATTATTTGTTGTAAATTAGTTGTGGAAAGAAAAAAATTCCAAAAATTTGTTTTACTTTGATTTTTTTAAAAAAGGGGGGTATGTAGTGCTAACTTGACACCGTGAGTCCACGCATATAACAAGGATATTCGAAAATGTAACGATGCAATTAATTGTAGCTTTTTTGTTTAAAATTAGTTGTGGAAAGAAAATTCCAAACATTTTTTTTTTACCTTGATTTTTTTTTTAAAGTGGGTATTTAATGCCAACTTGACACCGTGAGTAAAGGCATAAAACAAGCCTACTAAAATTTGTTTGTATCTTTTTTCTTTCCACAACTTATTTTAAACAAAAAAGCTTAAATTAATTGCATCGTTACACTTTCGAATATCCTTTGTTTTATGCGTGGACTCACGGTGTCAAGTTAGCACTACATACCCCCCTTTTTTGAAAAAATCAAAGTAAAAAAAATTTGGGAATTTTTTTCTTTCCACAACTAATTTTAAACAAAAAAGCTACAATTAACTGCATACTCAGTTTTTTAAATTTTGAAAAATGTAGTGCTAACTTGACAGTCGTGAAATATGTCTATCTCTTCTAACAATCTATAAAGTTGACTTTTTAATAGATCAAGATTATCACATTGAATTATTGTAAGCTCTACACCACATACTTGCGCTCAAGTACGCCCACCATTCCTTTATACACTCTACTTGCTTTCGAAAAGTGTATCTAACAAGCCTATTTGGTATTCTTTTAGGTGTGTTAGTGAGAATTTTTAAGATGTAGTCAAAATTAAGTTTTATGTCGTTTTCAATTGGCAATCTGGAATTGTTCTTCGATTCGGAATCCCAATTGAACAGTTTTTTTTTATTCCGAAGAATCTGAAGTTTGGTGAGAATGTATTGGTTGAGTATGACATGTGTCACATGTATGTGTATTCGCGCTAAATTTCATTTTGTTTTTGTGCTGCAAACATGGAGGAAGTGAATTTGGATTGCTGCGATATTATTTTAGCTGTTCCTCCGAATACTTGTCCACTACATCCTCCACAAAGTTTTGCACTTTTGGTTTTTTGGCAAACTCCTGCGGGAGAAAATCAACTGCAATAATATCTTCATCACTTGATGAAGAAGATGAGGAAGACGACTCCAATAATGTTTCTAACAAACTAGGAACACTTGTTACAATATTTTCAATATTGTTTTCCATTTTGATTATATTTTTTTATAATTTTTATATCAATTTCAAGAAATCACTTCACTGCTGGTATAATTTATGCAAACAAATGTGTTACAAAAAAAAATGTCATTTGTCAAGTGTGACATCTGACATTTAAAATTTAGTGTGAGTGATTCTGCTTCTGATTCTGTTTTTAAAACCAGAAGGGAAATTCTCTTCTTTTCAGAATCAGAACTGTCACTTTTGCCCAATTGAACGCATTCAGAATGCTTTTTTTCACTTTCAGATTGCCAATTGAAAACGACGTTAGTGTATGCACGAAAAGAGTTGAAAGCCCGGTTTCAAGGGTAAGGTAAGGTAAGGTAATATTTCTTAAAATTCGAATAAGCTTAGTTGACAAACCTTTTTGAGACAGCTTGTAAAACAATGCATTACGATCTATCGAATCGAAAGCTGCCTTGAAGTCAACGAAAAATATGTACAATTTTCTTTTTTGTCTCAAGAAGTATTGTGAAATTGACGTTAGTGTAAAAATATTGTCTATGGTTGAGTATCCCTTCCGAAAACCGGATTGGAATTCACTAAGTATCTTGGTACATCTCCCGAATTGTAGATATAATTGAATATCTCCAACATTTTCGATTGAAATTCATGAGGAGCATTGTGCCTTATTATTTGCTGCTTTGAATAAAGCAGTTTGCAATTCGATCATTGATATCTCTCGGTCCAAGAAATCATTACAAATAAATGGCTCTGCATACACAAAGCTACTGGGTTCTACCTGTGGTTTCAGGAGGAGTTTAAAATAGTTTGCAAGATCTTTAACATTAAGTCTTATCCCACAAATCATGCTTTGACCTTTTAGTTGGTTGATTTTGCATCGAAAATGTCTACCGTTGCATGTAGTTGAAAGTCCTGCTGCTATTGACCGGAAAAATTGTTCTTCTTCTAATTTACACAGCTGTTTGTAGTTTTTATTGGCCACAATGTACTTTCTGATAAGTGTTTCATTTAAATTAGGTGAAGAATTTTTTTCCCTTAGCAATGTAAATGATAAGTTTCTGGCTGTGCTACATTCGTTATCAAACCATCGCTGTTTGTAGTTGAGTATTTTTGAATTTTGCTTATTAGGGTTTGCTTTTATAATACAACCGTTTAAAAAAGATATTTTCCCTTCAGCATTCGCTGGGTTTAAAGTAGAAGGATATAAATTTTGTAAACTTAGTTTTATTTTATTTTGGTATATTTCTATTCTACTTTCCTTCCATATTATTTTTGGGGGTAAGTTAAATTTATAAATGTCTTGATCTTCTACAACTAGTGGCATATGATCCGAAAATGTTTGTGAGTCAACTTTGAACGATTGAATAAGCTTCCTCCAACCTGGGGATACTGCACAATAGTCTACAACTGATTTACCTGGGCCCCCTATAAATGTGAATTCGCCTTGATTATCCTGTTTACTGCATCCGTTAAGGATAAAAAGGTCATTGATTTGAAACATTTCCAAGAAAGCGCGTCCATTTTTATTAGTAACTGTGTCCATAGAGGATCTTTTTTATAAAATAGTCGATTCGGTCGTTAATGTTCTGTAAGTACTGTTTTTATTTGTGTCGTCCCTGTGCGAGCGTTCATATACCCTATGAGCATTATATTTTCAAAATTAGTAGTGTTCAGTAATTCATTTACTTCCTCGAGGTTGTTTTTCCAATTGTTACAGTTAATATATACTGGGAAAATGTGAAAAAAAAACTGATATTACAATAATTTATTTTGACATAAACAAATTCGTGAAGTTTTTATTTATTTATTCAGCTTAATACAAGCTATAACTTAACATAACTTAACTTAACTTAAAACTATATATTTTTTTTTTTTTTTCTTGTTCTTGTTATCAGTTTTCAACATTAATTCATGTGGGCCCTAAGGCCCACATAAAAGCTCTTTAATGTACAAGAACTAACAATTTTGATTTTATTAGACTTAAAATTAAAAGGGACGAGGAATTCGGATTTAAAATGGGAAAAAGTAAAGGGTATCTTTCAGATGGGATTTGGAAATATTAAAGTCGAAGACTAGCATAGCAGCGTTGCGGTGACGAAGAATTCTAGACATTGGTTCAAAGTGCCCGTAATTAGTGCGGTGATGAGGGATATAGAAAAGGGAGACAGATCGCAGATTTCGAGGGTTGGTGTTACGATGAATATCACTCAGACGTGCCGGGGAATCTATATTGCCCATTAACAATTGGTGAGCAAATAATATATCAGCGTTTTTGCGTCTAATATATAAGTTTTAGTCGATCGGCATAAGGAGGCAAGTTGGATGTTTCATCCCAGGGGAGGCCACGTAAGGCAAATCGAACGAAACGTCTTTGAACATTTTCAATTCTGAGGGAATGGTTTTCATAAAAGGGAGACCATACTTGGCATGCATATTCAAGATGAGGACGGACTAAGGAAATGTAAAGCGCTTTAGTTACATAGGGGTTGGAAAATTCTTTTGACCATATCTTAATAAAACCGAGAGATCTATTAGCTTTATTAACAATTTCGTCAAAATGGGAATGGAAATTCTAATAGAATCGACTTCGTTGAAGGCGTCATTAAGGAAGAAGTATACTCTATGAGATGGGATTTGTTTGCGCGAAAAGGTCATTTGTTTACATTTACCTACATTTAACTCTAGGAAATTATGCATGCACCAAACAAAAAAGATATTAAGATCATTTTGTAAAAGTAAGGAATCAGATGGAGTTGAGATAATCTTAAAAATTTTTTTATCATCCGAAGAGGACTCTATAAGTTCTATATAACTAGCTTTTATGTTGGATTCATTAAAGCCGAACAGAAAGCCACCACTGGCTCTACCGAAATTAGCCGAACGAGTAGCAGAGCCCCCGTGTAACCTAAATTCGCTAAAATATTTGCTATAAATATCAAATGTTTCGCGTATAACAAATGTTTCGAAAAGAAAAAATATGTCATGTTTCTTGACAAATTCAAAAAAGAGGCTGGGATGTGACCCACACTGATAACTTCCCATCCCGTCTGTCGATTTGTCTTGCTTAAAAGTTTGTCTATGTATCAATTTTTACCAAATTTGCGTAGGTACTATTTTTGGTAGATTTTATTTTTTTATGAAAAAACGGACTGTTGGATTTTTATATCGAATGATATATGAATATCGAAAACAATATTTTCTGTGAAATAAAATAAGTTTGAAGCCAATATTTGTAATTTTTGAAAAGCTATTTGAGTCGAAAGTAAATTTTTACCAAGTTTTAGTATTGTTTTTTTTTTTAGGTTTTTATTTTTTGTAAAAAAAACTGTCAATTCGATTTTTCACAAAATTTTATGGAATGTTGAAAACAATATTTCTTATAAGTCAAAGTTAGTTAGAAGCCATTATCTCAAATTTTTGAAAAGATATTTGAGTCGAAAATCAATTTTTATCAACTTTTGTTAATTTTTTTAGGTTTTTAATTTTTTGTAAAAAAACTGTCAATTCGATTTTTTTCAAAATTTTACTGAATGTTGACAACAATATTTTTTGAAAGATTAAAGTAGTTTAAAGCCAATATCTCAAAGTTTTGAACACATATTTGAGTCGAAAATGAATTTTTACCACCTTTTATAATTTTTGTTAGGTTTTTATTTTTTGTAAAAAAAACTGTCAATTCCATTTTTCTCAAAATTGTTCTTAATGTTGAAAACAATATTTCTAGTCGAAAGTCAATTTTTACCAAGTTTTATTAATTTTTTTTAGTTTTTTTTTTTTAAAACTGCCAATTCGATCTTTCTCAACATTTTTTAGAATGTTGAAAACAATATTTGTTATAAGATAAAAAAGTTCGAAGCCTTAATTTTTACCAACTATGAGTACATTTTTTTTTAGGATTTTATTTTTTATAAAAAAAACTGTCCATTAGATTTTTCTCAAAATTTTATTAGATGTCAAAAACATTATTCTTCGTTGCACAAAATTGTTTTGGAGATGAAGTCATATTTTGGTCGTAAAATTTTCGAGGTGACAAATTTTTTTTTCAGTTTTTTTGATTTATAAAAAAAACCGTTAATTGGATTTTTTCCAAAAATATAATTGTTTTGTATTACGTTACAATATATGTTATAAAATTTAATTCAAGTCTCTAGCATCATTGGTTCATGAGATATTTAGGTTTAACCAAAATTTTCAGCTTTTATTTAAAGTGCTATGGTAAAAAAACCACCCACGCAATTTTTTTGAGAGCCCTTTCTGCATTTTGCTGCCTTATTATCTGTATAACAAAATTTATTTGAAGTCGATATCTCTTCTGGTTCTTGAGCTATGGATGACAAAAAAACGTCGCAAACGTACGTACACACGCACGCACAGACATCTTTCTAAAAATCTTTTATTTCGAGTCTAAGGACCTTGAAACGTCGAGAAATGTCAAAATTTTCAATTTGACAAATCGGACCCATTACAATTACTTCCTAAGGGAAGTTAAAAAGTCTGAAAATAACAATTTATTGCCTAACCCCGAAATGCTATAAGATAATATACTAATATTTTTAAATTCATTTTCATTGATTTTTTGTTTTGCAAAAATTTTAAAAATTGATACAAATAGACAAACTTTTAAGCAAGACAAATCGACATACGGGATGGGAAGTTATCAGTGTGGGTCGCATCCCAGCTTCTTTTTTTATATTGGAATTCTCGCTCATTTTTACCCCCACCCCAATTCATTCCACGTGTAAAACATGTGGAACGAACTGTTTAGGAAGTCGATGAAAAGATGCAAGGTCGAGCGTCTCTCTTATCTATTCAAATATATGTATATACAAAGATTTGAGGTATAGATATAGAAGCCAATAAAAATAAAAAATAAAATTAAAAAAATCAATACTTGTAATAAATAAAAGCAGTCATTTAACCGCTCTAAATGAAACATTGACTAGCAATTGACTTTTTCTTGGCCACGAACTGTCAAAGCACTTAATTTCCTGTTCCACTTTATATGTTTTCACTAATATAATGCAATGAATATAAATTAGTTACTTAGATAAATTTACGACCGTACTAATTAAATTGGAATACTGCCAAAACTTTCAAATAGTCCTCAAGAAAAGCTATAAATAGTTTCCTTAAACATGTTGGCAAATATACACATATCTATACATATAAAGTAACATTCATACATAAACTTAATTTCCATAAGTCACATTTGTTGTATGCCTATACAAGAAACTTTCAGCCTTTAGAAAGCCTACACCATATTGAACTTCAAAGAGATTCTATAAATGTCTACAATCTACAATCTTCATACAATTTCAAACCCAACATAAAAGAAAACCTTTCACTCATTGAAAAACGATATCACAAAAGTAAATATTCCAAACAATTAAACCTCAATCAAGGAAATTGAAATCACAAAAAATTCATACACTACCAAACACCAATCCTTTCTGATTCTGATGATGGAAGGAAAAATTAAATACACTTTTAAATGTCCTTACACTTGCTGACTTCGATGGGGGCTGAGAACTGAGTTGATTTTGTGTGGTGAATAGAAGTGATGGTGAATTACAAACCAACAAGCCGACAATTGCTTTTTTACAGATATGTCTTTGGGATGGGGCTGGGGGTTATCACACAAACAAAGTATGTAGCTATAAAGGACTCCATCAAAAGAAAATGAATCCTTTTATAAGTTGAATGCGAGGAACGATGAGAGACACAAAGAGAGTGGGTGAGGAAAAAAATATAAGAAAAATCAAAACAAGAAGTCAAAAGGGTTGACTTTTTTTTTTGATTTCCTTTAAATTAATTAATTTCCGATTTCTTCTTCGTCTTCATTATACCCACATAAAAAAAGTTGTCATTTCACAAGTGATTAATCTTAAACCATCACCCTTTTTGACTCTCTATCTTCTATCAGAGAGCATCATGTTGGGTAAACAACAACAAAACTAATAATAGTGATTTGTGTATAGCTTTTGTAAATAAGGATAAAATGAAGATGTCCTTTGATTTGAAGTTTGTATACAGAAAAGCAACCGCCGCCGCCGCCGCCGCATTGACATTACACACGTATTGACATTTAAATTTCCAGGACCTTCCGCAGCTTTTTTTTAAATCAATTCATTTAAGATTTTTTTCTACATCTACGAGAACTCTCCCTCTGTGCGTTATCCTGTGACATGATGATGATGGTGGTTGGATATGGTGTCAACATTTATTTAACGCGAATCAAATGAATTCACATTCACTTTCCACTTCAATCAGGCAATACTTCTTATTCTGTGTGGCAATGTCCTTTACCGCTGATGTCGAATTTTTTGCAAATGGAAATGTCCGTTATTGTGTCGTCGCACCAGGGTACACACTTACACAATCTAATAAAAAGGACTCGCTGTGTAAATATAGATTGCTTTTGAATATTTTGTTGCAGGTTACAACTTTTTCGAAGTGAACCAAAAAGCAAAACCGGTGCCACCACACCGCCGCGCCGGCCGCCGCCACCGTACCGCGTTGTATTAATATTTGCTTAAAAGGACTTCTTTCACTTTTTGTATATAGAGTACCTCCTATCCCCTTATGGGCAGGTTGTGTTTTGTTGTGTGATGATGTCCTTGTTACCGCAGCACACTTGATGACGGAAAATCATGGTGCTGTGCCAAGGTAAAGGTCTATAGCGCGATCCGCATGTTGACAATCGCAGGTATTTTCAAAACATTTTCTTTTTATTTGTTTGTGTTCCTTTCTTCCCTCTGTCAAGGAGTTTTCTATGCCCGTTTTTTGAATAATAAACGGGAAAAAAGAAACCAAGAGAAATAAGCTCCTTTCTAGATGATGGGATGGGACGTTATGGCAGGTATGGGTATTGGGCATAAGGCAAAAGACTCTCTCTCTCTCTTCCCTACTATAAGAGCGATGTGATGTGGAGTGGGTGTTTGGTTTGTCAATGTTTGTTTTGTTGAATTTCTAATCTACATCTCGGTGAAATTCAATTAAATTCACACCTGTAAGCAAGGCATCATATAATTAAACTTGAATTGCGTTTGCCACCAAGAACCACCAAAGGGAGATGGTAAAGGTACAAACGTTCTGTTTCCTCTATATAAATATCATTTTTGAGGGTGCGAATGTTTGATTAAATATAAATGTGCTAAGGGGTGATGAACGACGATGTAATAAATGCGTAAATTGACAAGTGACGATTAAGACGTCTTAATTGTGGTTTGAATAAAATTGTTAAATAAAGTGTGTATAGTATAGGCACTGTACAGATATTACGGTAACAATTGATATACAAATATCCAGTATTCTGGTGGATGGGAGGGTACTCGGAAATAAAGTAAACAATCTAAAACGGTTTCATAAACCTGATAAGTTACCGAATACATCCGCATAGCTTCCTTAATTAAAATTATTTTTTACTAAGATTATCAAGGCTGGAATAGTCCTTTTTCTAAAAATTGTAGGTTGGCGGGTAAACTGCAACCTGAATGTAAGGAAATAAGAAAGATTTTGTTTCCCGAAATATTTAAGTCGAAACCCATTTTACTTGGGACATAGTATAGGAACTATATGGCAAGTTTTGCATTCGTGCAAAATTTCGAACTCGAGATTTTAATCAAACATGATATTACGATGGTAGAGAAGTCGAAAAAAGTGGGTCCCGCGATTCCGTCCGGTCTGTTTTGTCTGTCTGTCCACGCTCCTACAGCCTAAACCATTGGGTCGATTGAATTCAAACTTGGAAGTTAAGGTTTTCAGCAGATTCGCGTTAGGCGTTTTTTTCATTTTTTTTTAAGACCAAAACTAACAGTGGCCCCCATACAATTTTTTTGGTCAAAAAACGAAAATTCGAATTTTCTCAAGAACAAACCGATAGATTTTTTTTTAAATTTTCTCTAAAATTTTATTTTTAAACTTGGCTTCTTTTCATAAGAAAAACATATTTTTGTATTGCTCAGGAAAAGTACCGCTCATAGATCCGTTATTTTGTTTCTTAATTTTCTCAGCAACTTATCAACCGATTTCAATAATTTTTTTTCTGAATAAGCTCTTATATTGCCTTAACAATATTTGATTATCAAAAGTGAAATTTTTTATTGTTTGGATTTTTAAAAAACTATTGAATTTTTTTTTTCAAAATTCTATATCTCAAAGACGGGTCAACATTTTTTTACGAAATTCAAATGTAGAGCGTATATTTACAATCACTAAACAACTGCATACCAAAAAAATTTTTAGAACAAAATTTAAAAATTTTATATATAAAAAATTAATTTAAAAAAAAACCGCTCTAACGATTTTCAAAAATTTTTTTTGAAAAATCAAGGGTTTTTTGATTTATAAAATGGCATCTAAATTTTTGAAGACAAACTTATTTTTCAGGTAAAGTTTTGAATCTTAAAATAGTTTTTTTTTAAATTATTTTAACTGCATTAAATGTAATCCCCTCCCATCTCACCAGATCAAATCCTGTGCGTGAGCCCGAAAGAGCGCATTACATTGACAAAACTTTTATTATATTCAGCCCTATCATGAATTCCATCGTAATCGGAAATTTTTACGAATCCCGAAAAACTGTATCATGAAATCCGTTCGTAGTGGAAAATCTCATACAATTTTGCATTACGAACGGATTTCATGATACAGTTTTTCGGGATTCGTAAAAATTCCGACTACGATGGAATTCATGATAGGGCTGATTACTATCTTTTATCCAAATTAGATAATGCATTTGGTACATATGTATGTATTGTTTATAACTATAACTATTGTAAATACCAATTCATTTCCGGGATGAGTTGTCCTAGGATGAGTTGTGTCTTGGAATGAATCGCGCGGTTTTTTTGACAAATCGAATAGCATTTAAATCTTTGAAGACAAACTTGTTTTAAAGGTATAATTTTAAATCCTATATAGGTGCTTTTTTAAACAGACTCTTTGCATACAGGAGCAAGTTCGTGCGACCCAGTCGTGCATTTTATTTTTTAAATCTTCGAGCTAGATTTTTTTTCCACAACTAATTTACATCAAAAAAGTACACAATTTACTTCAAACTCAGTTTTTTAAATTTCGAAAAATGTAGTGCTAACTTGAAAGCCGTTAAATAAAGGCATTCTAATTGTTTTAGAAAAATCCAATCCAACCAATAACTTATTTATATAAGGAATACAAAGTTTTAACAAATGCTACTAATATTGGTAAAAACTGGGTTTCGACTAAAAATCAACAAAGTACAAACGTATTTTATCATATTGAAAATATTGGTGGTAATTTTTAGTTAATTCTTTAGAAAAATTCAATTGACAACTTTTTTTTACAAAACACGAAAACCTACAAAAACAGCAAAAAATTGATAAGAAATGGTTTTCGGCTCAAGTATTAAGAGAACAACAAATTTTATTGACTTCACATTTTTTTTTAATCTCACAACAAATATTGTTTTTTGTCGATCAACAATGGTTTATAGGCTGTAGGGAGGACAGACAAACAGACAGAAGGAATAGCTAGAACCACTTTTATCGACTTCTTTACCATCTTAATGGCATGTTTGATTAAAATATTGAGTTTGAATTTTTGTACGAATGCAATATTTACTTTCAATGTAGTTTTTACGAGTATGTATATGTATCAAGTAAAAAGTGTGTATACGCCCCATTATGTCATTGTTTTTCATTTAAGTTTTAAGGGAATAATTGCTGCGTTATTTGTTAAAAAACTGTCAATTCGATTTTTCTCAAAATTTTACCGAATGTTGAAAACAATATTTCTTATCAGCTAAAATTAGTTGGAAGTCATAAACTCAAATTTTTAAAAAGATATTTGAGTCGAAATTCAATTTTTACCAACTTTGAGTTATGTTTTTTTAGGTTTTTATTTTTTATAAAAAAAAACTATAAATTCGATTTTTCTCAAAATTTTACCAGATGTTGAAAACGTTATTTTGCGTTGCAAACAATTGTTTTAGAGATAAAATCATCTTTTGATCGTAAAATTTTCGAGCTGACAAGTATTTTTTTTCAGTTTTTTTTTTGATTTATATAACAAACCGTTAGTTGGATTTTTTTCCAAAATAACGTACGGTATTACGAACGTACGTACACACTTACGCACAGACATCTTTCTAAAAATCTTTTATTTCGACTCTAGGGGTCTTGAAACGTCGAGAAATGTCAAAATTTTCAATTTGACAAATCGGACCCATTACAATAACTCTCTTTATGGAAGTTAAAAAAACCTAAAAAACATTATTAAAAGTTGGTAAAAATAGATTTTTATTGCTTTAAACTAATTTTGTCTAAAAAGAAATATTGTTTTCAATATTCGCTAATATTTACTTTTGACTGAAATATTTTTTCAAAAATTAAAAATATTGGCTTCAAACTAATTTTATCTCACATTAAATATTGTTTTCGACTTTCAGTAAATTTTGTTTAAACATCCAAGTCAGTTTTTTTATAAAAAATTATAATCTACGAAAAATACTACGCAAATGCTATTAAAATTAGTAAAAATGGGGTTTCGACTAAAAATCTCGTTAACAAAAAGTGATTTTGAAATCAAAATATTATTACAATATGCAAAATATTTTTGGTATTTTTAAATTTTCTTAGAATAACTCAACTTACAACTTTTTTAACAAAACACCAAAACCTACAAACTTTTTAAACAAGAAAAAACGGCTGACGGGGTGGGAAGTTATCAGTGTGGGTCGTTTCCCAGTTTTTCTTTTTTTTTTTGAATACCGAACTTGAAAACGGGTCAACATTTTTCAACGATATTACAAAAATGTAAATTCAGAAGGACTAGGTAACTGCATTTCAGCAATATATCTACAAAAATTGAAATTAAAAATTTGTATAAATATATACAAAATTAATTTAAAAATAAACCGCTATGACGATTTTCGAAAAAGGAATTTAAAAAAGATAATGTGGTTTTGCAGGTTAAATTTAAGATCTTAATGTTAAGGTATTATTGTTAAAAAGACTTGTGATAAAGGAGCAAGTTCATGTGACCCATTCCTGAGTCCAAAACGTCTTTCATCATGTCAAAAATTATTCAAAATTAATATCAATTTGACCCTAATAAATACACAATCAGTGTATTACCGCCTCTAGGCACATCAGACCATTGTATCGTATCTGCAAAATTCTCATGTCAAAAAAACCCAGTTAAAGAAAAAACTCCTATGAGAATCGTTTGGCAATATGTGAAAGCCAACTGGGACGTTCTCAATGAATTCTTCAGGAACTTTAGTGACGTGGATTCCAGCGCAGATATGGTAACAAATTTAATTCTTTGTTGAATGAGAAATTTTATCCCGAATAGGGTGAAATCTATCAAACCCAAAGAGAACTCATGGTTTGATTCGAGCTGTTAAGAGGTTATTAGGTTCAGAGATGTAAGTTTCCGTTGTTATAAAGCCAACCCGACTGAGGAAAACCGGAATAAGTTAAAACAAGCTAGAAAGACCTGTAATAGTCACATTCGACAAACCAAATTTTTGGATGATCAGAAATTAAGGCAAAAAAAACTACAATGTCCCAGTGGTAGTAAAAATTTCTGGTCATTTGTAAAAAAACGTACGAAACACTACGTCATCCCCGGTTCCAACACTCGTCCACAATGACACTCCCTATGTAAGCTCGATTGATAAAGCCAATTTGCTTGCAGCATATTTTGCTCTTAATTCAATGCTGCCAATGCGTGACATGACTCCGCCTGTACTTGAAAGCTTTAACAATTCTATGGGACGAATCTTCTTTCGCACTCGTGCAGTTGCAAGAGTACTGAAAGACCTTGACATTCACAAATCTGCTTGCCCGGATAGTATCTCCCCAATTGTTCTAAAAAGGTGTTCTTCAACGCTTACAAAACCGCTGCGTAAGCTTTTCCATCTTTCCTACTCTAAAGGTCTCTTTCCGAGCGGATGGAAAACAGCATTTGTACAGCCTGTCCCTAAAAAAGGCGAATCCTCCTTTCCTCATGGAAACGCTGATTAATTATCAGCTTAAGAAATATCTCGAAGAACGGAAGCTTCTTAATGATCGGCAGTATGGCTTTCGTAGCAATAGAACCACTGGTGATCTCATGGTTTATCTCACCGAACAGTGGAACAAATCTTTACATCGTTTTGGAGAAAGTAAGATTATTGCACTAGATTTTTTAAAAGCATTTGATAGAGTTTGGCATCAAGCTCTCTTATCCAAAATGCGTGCATTTGGTATTGATGAATCCCTTCTTCGTTAGGTAAGAAATTACCTTTCGGATCGTTCAATTCAAGTAGTATTGGACGGGTTCAAATCTGATATTCACAAAATAAGCGCTGGTGTGCCCCAGGGCTCCGTTTTGTCTCCGACGCTCTTCCTTATTTTTATAAATGATCTTTTGTCTGAAACTTCTAACCCACTCAATTGTTTCGCGGATGACAGTACTCTCAGCTTTTCATATTCGTTTTTAGATTCTCATCCTTGTCCTTCGGATGTGGAACTTGAACGGCAGCGTATGATAAGCTCATTAAATTCTGATCTTGACAGCATTGTCCAATGGGGAATCAAAAACCATGTAGAATTTAATGCTTCGAAAACTCAATGCTGTCTCCTGTCGTTAAAGCGTAACATACCCCCAATGCCGCTATCTATGAGTGGCACTTGCATCCAGGAATCTAATCAACTGTCAGTACTCGGTATGTGTATCACAGATCACCTTTTATGGAATGATCACATATTTGATATTGCCAAAAATGCTGCCAGGTGCTTAGGATTTCTCCGACGCGACGGTGCAAGAAATTTTTCACCCCTTCTGATCTGGCTGTAATTTACAAAGCCTTCATCCGTCCAAAGCTTGAATATAATTCGCATATCTGGGCAGGTGCCCCTAAAACAAGTTTAAATCTCTTGGATAGAATACAAAAAAGGGCTTTAAAAATGATAGGTGATAAAACTATAATCGAAACATTTACATCGCTAGAACACCGCCGCAATGTTTCATGCTTTTCGTTGTTTTATCGATATTTTTACAAACAATGTTCTGTTGAATTAGCCAGTTGCATTCCTCCCCTTAAACGATTCAGCCGTAATACTCGCACTTTTAGGAATGCTCATCAGTTTACCTTTGAGCTCAATTTCGGGCGTACTGTCAAGTATAGAGATTCTTTCTTAAATCGCACATCGAGAATGTGGAATACTTTGGCCAACTCTGTTTTCCTCTCCCATTTTGATGTTCAGAACTTTAAGACCAATGTGCATTGGTATCTTCTCTTAAATCCTTCCCTATTTTCCTAATGCTCGCACTGTGTTTAAATATAAGCATATAAAGGTTACTAGTAACCACTTGAGTGCATGTAAATTATAAAAAAAAACGTTACAGTAAATGAAATAAACTTATATTATTTTTTGCATTGTTAATGAAAACAAAAAAAGTCTACAAATATTTTGATATTTTTAAGTTTTAGTTAAAATCGATTTCAAAAGGAAACAAATAAAGCAACTCTTAATAAGATGTGGAGTTTGTTTTTTGGTTTCGAGTTAATAACAGTAAATTTTGTAAACAAACAAAATCCATCCTTTGAATTCTATGAAAACCATTAACACAAAAAAAAAACATATTTAACATCGGAATCTAAATTATTTCCGAATTTTCCATTTTAAAACAAAACAAAAATAAAAAGAACAATAAAGCAATTTAATCATCGGTGATGTTTACACGTATATTCTACATAAACAACATTTTAAATTACTTTATTACAACTCGAAACGCGCCTTCAAACCAATCACATCGCGATATTGTGTTTTTCTTTTCTTTTTATGCAAGAAGTAAACAGCAAGGACATCAACCTTCAAACAAAAAGTTAAATGGAAAACAACTAAACAACTTTATAGAATCCGAACCCATCATAATAATAAAACATCTTTGGAAGTTCTATTATAGTTTTTGTGTTTAACATCATCAGAAGAGATGTTGAACATTGAAAGACAATTAAACAATTTCGTCATAACAATAGATTAGGGAATAATGTAGTATAAGGAGCAGAGTATACACATCAGGACGACACCCATTAGCAGGCCTCCACTTGAGTCATAAAGAATAATTGTTTAATGTTTATTGCTGCTGTGTATCTCTGTCTGTCTGTCTCTCTGCCTATACACATAATTATCTTTCCTCGAAATGTTTACCATAGTAAATTTTGAAAGGATATACGCAAAATGCATACAAATCATACTGAAAGGACCTTTTCTTTTGGGAACTATGCTAATGGACGCATATTGAACATTCATATAACCATC
The DNA here is from genome assembly GCA_920104205.1 of Eupeodes latifasciatus. NCBI lineage: Eukaryota > Metazoa > Arthropoda > Insecta > Diptera > Syrphidae > Eupeodes > Eupeodes latifasciatus. The sequence continues at coordinate 58,017,672 of OV049924.1, forward strand.
AGAAAATCGCACAGTCATGCGATAGTAAAACTTAATTGCATTTTATTGCCTTTGAACATTTACGCATAAATATTACGGCCTATACTATACATGGGATTGAGCTAGACGCGCGGGATATGTTCTGTAATGGTGTAAATAATGTACGTGACGCGGCATCATAAGTGATGCCGGATTATGTGATCTTGACCTCGGTTTTCTTTTGGTTTGGTTTGGTTTGGTTTGGTTATGCCCTCTTCTCGCTCTCGCTTCAAAAAGGACATTGTCAGTCTATACCACATTTTGTGCATAATATAATAAACAAAAAGAGGCGGGCTCATTGTAAATTGTTGTTTCATCAAATATAATGGAAACAATAGATGACATACACTGCAAATTATTATCGAGAGGAGGAATTTTATGTTTGACTTAGAAGTTTGTGATAAATTGATTAAATATTTGTTAATCAGGCTAGACAAACAAAAATTAGAAATGATCCGTCACACTTTTTCGATTGACCTCACATAATAATTATTGAGTAAGGCTTTCATATTTTTGTTTTAATTGTTTTTAACTGATAGTAGACATCTTTTTGAAAGTGAATAGCTATCCGTTGATTAGTTTTCTTTCAAATTAAGTTAATATACAAATTTATACAACGTTTGACCTAAACTGAACACGAGAATCGAAGTTTTGGAGTTTTTTAGAAATGTCATTTCTAGTTCATTTACTTATGCATTTTTCATTAACTCAATGTATTTGAAAAAGAAATATTTGACTGTTAACAGTCGAATTGTTTTTTCCTGAACACCGTTTATTTTAATAAATATGATTTGAAATCACAAAAATAAATATAAACCAGCATAAGTGTTCAGTTCATATATGCGTTTCGTCCCGATGTAATGGTTGGGCTCATCAGAAGATGACCATAACACTTTGTCTTGACGCATATTTTCCCGAATAAATCGAGATTCCATATAATCCGAGCTACATAGAGCAACTGTGAATTATTTATTTATCAATTTAACAATTTATCTTCTTTGACTTTTAATCAGGGGGGGGGGGGGTCACACACTTAGATGAGTTTTTACTCACAGCTAACAATATTTAAATAACCTTACGTTAACACATTTCAAGGGCTAAAGTGAAAACTTTAAATAAATTGGGTGGCGCAACAGTCCGTTGAAAACTAGGGCCCAGTGACTTACAACTCTCAACCATTCGTGTGTGCGAGTACTGTTGTCAGGGATGGAGGGGACCTACAGTTTTGAACCGAATTTAAGAAAGCACTTTTCATGACAAGAATTACTCTTGGAGAATTTGTCAATTCCTCGCAAGAGGCAGTACCCGCGTGAAAAAAAAACTTTAGATGGGATAGGCAGGGATCGAACCCAAAACCACGGGTATCACAGTGACAAATTTCAAATTATCAAATTTTTATAGAACACTGTTGTACAATGTACAGCAATTTGTGATGACTCGCTACATATGAAAGCAATCCAAGATTCCAACAGTTTTCTAAATATGCCATATTTAAGAGCTAAATCACAATAGTTTAGAGGGTTTTTGGTACATTTCACGCAGAAATGTAAGAAATTGTTTGGAAAAAGCTTTTTTCCAAAAATAAAATATACTTTTCGTGTTTCGAATTCTATTAATGCGAAAAACGCTACAAAACTTGAAAAATCCAGAAAATGAGAGAGGATCTGATATGAAGAATTGTCGGGCCTTTTTCTATTATTTCTATCCCTGTCAGTCTGTTTACTCGTATTTTGATCTTAGTCAACAGTACTTAAAAATTGTAGAGAGAAAGATGTTTGGTTCTTGAATTTAGCCATTATTTTAACAAAACTGTCAATTTTGCAGTTTTTGGGACATTTATATTATTGAAATTCGTGTTTAAATCTCAGTTGTAGTCCAAAGCAAATTCACTTCAAAAGTGGATTTATTTAATTTTTTAAGATCTTTTGTATTCAACAGAAAATGAATTTTGAACAAAATAAAATGCACGACTGGGTCTTTAGAACTTGCTAATTTCTTCAAAAAGTCGGTTTAAAAATATATCCTATATTTTAAGATTTAAAAATGTACCTGCAAAATAAGTTTTTCTCAAAAATTTAATTGCCATTTCATTTCTCAAAAACTCTAGATTAACTTTTTTTTTTTCGAAAATCATTTTAAATTTTAAATTTTGTCTTAAAAATATTTTTGGTAAGCACTAAATAAAGTGCTTATAAATATACATTTTAATTTCGTTAAAAAATGTTGACCCCTTTCAGAGATATCGAGTTTTGTAAACAAAATTAATATTACTTTTTAAAATTTAAAAAAATGACATTTTTGATCATCAAAAATCATCATCAATTTGAACATCGACAAGAACTTGCACATAAAGAGAAGATAATTGAAATCGGTCCATTAGTTCTTGAGAAAACTTAAAAAAAACTTAAAGGTTATGAGGGTTATCCTTCTGAAGCAATACCAAAAAATGTTTCTCTTGTAGAAAGAAGCCAAACTAAGAACACAAAATGTAGATACATTTTTGAAAAAATCACATAGTTTAACCAAAAAATTTGTATGGGGACTGCTGTTATTGTTCGTATTAATAAAATGAAAAAAAAACGCCTTACGCTAATCGGCTGAAAACCTTAATTTCAATCAACACAATTGTTTGGACTGTAGGGGCCAGGACAGATAGACAGACGAACATAATCGGGGTACCCAATTTTTTCGACTTCTCTACCATAGTAATATTAGGTTCGTTCGCGTACTTTCTGTATTAAAATTCGTAAAAAGAAATATTTTAAAGAGTGGGGGTAAAATTCTCTCACAAAAAGACAAAACTACAAAAAAGTAAGCGAACGGGAAAATAACAAATTTTTCACACAATATTACTGTCTTGTTGCTGTGCTTTGAAAATTTGTTTTTCAATTTTATAACTGACAGCAAAAGCGAGCAATTTATTTAATTTATTTGAATTTCTATCAAATTTGAAATTTTCACAAATCAGCCCAAAGAAATTTCTTGGGCTAAAATTCGTTGGCTGGGGAAATATGCGCGAACAGGATTTGGTTAAATTTCGTATTTTTAAGCAAAATTGGACTGTTTTAGGAGGGTACGCGAACGGACCTATTATGTTTGATTAAAAGCTCTAGTTCAAATTTTTCAACTTATGCAAAACTTGCTACATAGTTCCTACATGTCGCAAGTAAAAATCACTTCAATGATCGCTATGTGTGTCAAAAAATTTAATAATAAAATTGAAGGCTAGTTTTAGGAATTTAAAGGCAACTTAATATCAAACTGACGATCACTTATTCAAGGTTTCTTCTTAAGAACCTGAATATTTGTTCTTTTTCTTAGAAACAAATTTTATGAAAATAATTTAAAGCATGATTAAATTTTTTTTCAAATTCTAAATTGAGTGAAAACAATAATTTTAGTTGTTTTTGACAGCAAACCACTTTTTGGTTAATGTCGTTAAATTACTAACAAATTTTGAGATGAAATCTTTACTTATACAGCTTAACTGTATAAGCTTTATGGCTCATATGACCCCCCCCCCTGGATCGTCTATTGGTCAAAAGTTGATGAATTTGTGCTGTGTTTTTGGAATAAGAATGAATATATGATTCATATTATGTTCGTGGTCCAGTCTTCAGTTAAAAGTAGTACTTTTAGCAACAAAGCTTAAGGAAGTAAAATACAAATTTTGTTTTCATATACACAAAATATATAATTCAAAATATAATGGGGGTCGTATCCATTAACGCAATACGATAAGTTTTGAATTGAAGGGAATTCCTACGAAAAAACAAACAAATTATCTCTCAGGGGAGATAATTGGACTTGTAGCAACTATATAATTCGCAGTTGCTCTATGTAGCTCGGATAATATGGAATCTCGATTTATTCGGGAAAATATGCGTCATACAAGGTGCACTACTGTCGTTTTTGCTACTATAGTAGTATTTTAATCCTTTCGATTTCGAGAGTCAACTGCTACTCTACTACCAACGGACGAAAACTACTCCCCAAAATAAAACGCAAAAGAAGTTCTTATTTGGTTTTCAATAAAAACCAAAATTTAAAATATAATGCCAAAACTTGCATGTCTCTGATTGCATTTACCCACTAAGGCGCCAGTTATAGCTATCATTGAAATCGATCCGGGAAAATTTTTGAATCGATATTTTACGGTGTTTCCTTTTGATTAGAAATGAAAATGATATACTGATCGATCGGAAAACACACAAAGAATTTTTTTTTGCGGAAATAAAGTGTAATTGGGCATTTATTTTTCTCTAAAAATGTATTTTTCTATTTTCCGGACGGAAATTCATTTTCCTGAACAGCTGATACTTTTATGTTCAAAAGTGAAACGAATCGTTCCACTTATTTGTGTTCCAATTTCACACATTCCAATGACAGATTTCTGTCAGTAAAAATTTGTCGGTGGCGGTGAAATTTGTTTGAATGACAGAAATTTATAATGATAGCTATATAAACGACCTGCCAAAAAAATTCCAATGTTTGTTTTCAATGATGAAAACCAATGATAGCTATAACTGGTGCCTAACATCTCTGTTGTGTCGTTGTGTTCTATTTCCATTCCAAATGTTCGTTCCATTCTTTGGGGCTGGTTATAGCTATCAGTAAAATCTATCAGTAAAATTTGAAACAGGAGGAATCTGAAGTATTTTTCTGATGAGCGTTTATAGCAATCAGTAAATTTACATCATTAAATAAAATGTCACTTTGAGGCTTCGCGCCTCAGACAATTTTTTTACTGTTGCTTTTATCAGTAAAATTTTTAATGATGTAATAGGAACAGTAAAAATTGGAACACCAACAGTAAAACGAAATTGAATTTTTTTGGCTTTTGGCAGTCAGCTGTTCAGAAAATGAAATTTCATCATAAAAAAAATTAAAATGGATTAATTAAATAAAACTTTAAATGCATTGTTTCTTTTCGAAAAAAAAAATCTTATTGCATCCATCTTTTGCTAGAAATAAATCTCTAACATGTTCAAAAACTAAAAACAAAAATTTTACTGATGGATTTTACATTTTTACTGATAGCTATAACCGGCCCCTTAAACACAATTTCACCGAAAAATGGGAGCCATCAAAAACTTTAATCGAGAATTACAAAAAATTGTATTAGGCGCTAGTTATAGCTGTCATTGGTTTTCATCATTGAAAACAAACATTGGAATTTTTTGACAGGTTCTTTATAGCTTTCCTTAAAAATTTCTGTTATTGAAAAAAATTTCCTGATTGAAAACCACCGACAATTTTTTACTGACAGAAATCTGTTGGAACTGTGTAAAATTGGAACACAAATAAGTGGAATGATTAGCTTCAGTTTTGAACATAAAAGTCAGGAAAATAAATGTCCGTCCAGAAAATATAAAAATGCATTTTTAGCAAAAAATAAATGCGCAACTAAACTTTTTTTCTCAAAAAAAAAATCTGTGTGATTTCTGATCGATCAGTATATGATTTTCATTTCTTATCAAAGGGAACCACCGTCAAATATCGATTCAAAAATTTTTCCGGATTTGCCAATTTAAAATCTTTTTTATTTATTTTAACTATATTATTTTATAATTTTGGCCTTTTAGCAGTGAAAGCAAAAATTTGCCATGACATTAGATCCTTCTATTTGTCTGTTTTCGGAACGTTAACCTTCGCAGTAGGTCAATTAACTTCAAATTTGGACATTATTTTTTTCAGTTTTTAATTTGGTCATGGGACAAGCATGTGTTTAATGTTTTTTGTTTTGCTCCTCAATGTAAGAAAATACTCCCCAAAATGATAGAAAAATACTACTCTTGAAAACGACAGCACTGACAAGGTGTAAAGGTCATATTCTAATGAGCCCAACCATTACATCGGGGCGAAACGCATATATGAACACTTATGCTGGTTTATATTTATTTTTGTGATTTTAAATCATATTTATTATTATCAATGTACATATTTGTTTTTAAATCAAGGAATATTTTAATAATTTGTGAAAAAAATGTATTAACTATAATTAATTTATTGACGAAGATGATGCATTGTTAACAAATGCGTTCAACAATTTAATATGTTAAAACTAAGCTCAATATAAAAATTTCATCAATTAAGAATTTTTGAAATATTATTTTTTTTAATAAAAGTAGACTATTAAATAAACATCATAAAAATAACTGTTAACCAGCCTTAGCAAAATTAAAAATATTATAATAATACAAATTATAATTATTGTACGTAAAATTTCACTCATAAAATATTTCTATTCAGTTTTTTACTTAGGACATAAAGGAACTAGTATATGGCATGTATTGCATTCGTAAAAAATTTTAAACTCGAGATTTTAATCAAGCATGATATAACGATGGTCGAAAGTGGGATCCGTTTGTCTGCCTGTACTCGCCCCTACGGCCAAACCAATGCAATGGTTCGATTGACTTCAAATTCGGAAATTAAGATTTTTAACCGAATTGAGTAAGGCGCTTTTTTAATTTTGTTTAAGACTTAAAATAACAGTATTCCCTATACAAAGTTTTTGGTCAAAAATCGACAATTTGAACTTTCTCAAATACGAACCGATATAGATTTTAGATTGTATCTAACATTTATTTTCTTAATTTGGCTTCTTTCAATAAAACAAATATTTTTGTATTACTATAAAAGGATACCCCTTATAGAACCTTTATTTTGTTTTTAAGTTTTCTCAAGAATGAGTTAACCGATTTAATTGTTTATATTTTTGCTTTCGAGCAAATATTAAACCTTTTTTTTATTTCGAAATTCAAAATCTGAAAAACGGGTCGTTATTTTTATCGAAATTGAAATGTAAGACGTAATTTAATAATGCAAATGGTAGACATGTGGATTCAAGAGGACACAAGCGTCCACAGGTTTTTCTCAAAACTCACCTCTGTCTATCAACTCCTACTCTCACCTCCCCGTGGTAAACATAAGGGTGCCTAGTACCTTAATTGGAGATTGGGTTCTAATCCCAGTGGAAAGTTGTTGGAGGCAGCAAACGAGAGAGGGGGGGAGGTTCTTCCACTAAGGCACCTCTCCTTATCCAGACGGTAGCGGACGAATTCTCGAGATGGAATCAACGGTGGCGTCTACAGTTCCAATAAGGTTGAACTACTTAGTGAACATCTTATAGGGCTTCTACGACATATTCGGAGCCCAGGTCTATAAGGAGCGATTTATCCGGCTCCCCGTCCTTGGAGTTATACTAAGGATCTGGCCCTCCAGGTTGGGGGTTGTGCCGTTGGGGTGCCCACGTAAAAAAATACCTTAGTTGCGAAGCACCAACAAGCTTCGGATACGGACGGATTCACTGTTGATAACCCAAGCAAACGAAATAAGGACAACGAACTTCAGATTTGTACGTGGAATGTTAGGTCCCTTAACAGACCACGTGCAGCCGAACAATTAGCGGAAGCCATAAACTGCTGCAAGGCAGATATTACCGCCATCCAAGAAGTGCGATGGGATGGACCGGGCAAACGCAAACTAAAAGACTGCGATGTATACTATGGCGGCGGTGTTTGCTACCGAGAACAAAGACAGCGTCTATTTGGGTGTGGATTTGTTGTTGGAACTAGACTCAGGCAAAAAGTCTTGAGTTTCAACAGTGTGAGCGAGCGCATCATGACAATCCGCATCAAGGCTAAATTCGCCAACATAAGCTTAATATGCGCGCATGCCCCAACAGAGGAGAAAGATGAAGACAACAAAGACATATTCTTCGAGCTCTTGGACAAGACATACGAGCAGTTCCCTCGCTTCGACACTAAAAATGTCTTAGGAGATTTAAACGCCAAGCTAGGAAGAAAAGGCATCTTTGGTGGCACAATCGGAAGATACAGCCTGCACGACACCACTTCCGACAACGGATTCAGGCTGATTGATTTCGCTGCGGGGCGAGACGTTCTGGTAACTAGTTCACACATCTCAATATCCACAAGGGAACATGGAAATCTCCTGATCAATCAACTGTCAACCAGATTGACCACATTGCGATCGACGCACGACACTTCTCCAGTATACAGGATGTCCGAACATTCCGAGGGGCCAACATTGGCTCGGACCACTACCTCGTTGTAGCCAAGGTACGGCTACGGATATCCCGGTCCAAGCCAAAACAAAGAAGTACTGTGAGAAGTTTCGACATTAGACGGCTACAATCGCAAGAGACTGCCATGTCCTTTTCCGATCGAGTCTCTAATAAACTCTTAAGGAGTCCTATGCTGCCTGCATTAAGCATTGAAAACCAGTGGCAACATTGCCTTGCAGCCATCAGAGATGCCGCCTCTGAAGTGCTAGGTTTCACACGGCCACCACAGCGAAACCCCTAGTTTGACGACGAATGCCGGCAAGCACACGCAGCGAAACAACGGGCATACAAAACGGCGCTGCACAGGAGGACCAGAGCTGCTCGCGAGCTCTACGAGCAGAAAAGGAGAGAGGAACACCGGCTTCTTAGAGCATGAGAAGCGCGCGATCGAGGAGATAGAGGGATGTCACAACAGGAATGAGGTTCGTAACTTTTACCAAAAGGTAAAAAAAACCTCCCAAGGGTACCAGCTACGAACCGAAGCCTGTAAAGACGATCAGGGGAACATCTTAGTAGAACCACATTCTATGTTGAGAATATGGAAAGACCACTTCTGCAAATTATATAACGGCGATGACGAACCGAATTCCGCTGTAAGGGAGATAGAACCACTCAACTTAGGCGACGCAGATCAACATTTCCGCCTACCCGACCTCGACGAAGTGAAGATAGCTATATCTAAACTGTAGTCAAACAAAGCTGCTGTAGCTGACGGCATCGCTGCCGCACTATTCAAAGCAACAGGCGATGACTTGGTAGGGAGCATGCACCAACTCATCTGCAAAATATGGTCGGAAGAAAGCATGCCCGATGAGTGGAATCTCAGCATAGTTTGCCCGATACATAATAAAGGAGACCCTCTAAAGTGCGCCAACTGCAGAGGCATCAGTCTCTTTAACATTGCATATAAGATCCTCTCTGTCGTATTATGTGAACGTCTGAAACCGTTCCTCAACAACCTGATAGGTCCTTATGAGTGTGGTTTCAGACCAGGAAAGTCCACTATCGACCAAATATTCACACTGCGGTAGATCTTGGAAAAACGATACCCACTATCTCTTTATCGATTTTAAAGCCGCGTATGACAGCATCCATAGGGAAGAGCTCTACAGAGCAATGTCTAGTTTTGGCATTCCTGTCAAACTTATCCGGATGTGCAGAATGACGATGGATGCACGCTGCTCTATCAAGGTCGGACAAAATCTTACTGATGCATTTGATGTCAAAAAAGGTTTTAGACAAGGCGATGCACTGTCATGCGACTTCTTCAACATCGTTCTGGAAAGAATTGTGCAAAACTCAACCGTCAACAATAGAGGCACAATCTTCCAAAGGTCTATCCAATTACTCGGATACGCAGATGATATTGAAATAATTGGAAGATCAAAGCGTGATGTCAGTGAAGCGTTTTTAAGCATTGCGACGGAAGCGAAGAAGATGGGTTTAGTGGGAGTGCGTGAAGTTAGCAACCCTTTTTTCGATTTTCCAATTTTGGAAAGTTGTTCCAGGTTGTTCCCGGTTTGTTCCGCATTGTTCCAAAGTTTTTTTTTTCAAAAATACCCAAAAATGGGGGTTTTAGACCCCAAAAACTGTTTTACCTAGCCACCCCTTTTTCGAAAATCTATTTTTTGAAAATTGTTCCAGGTTGTTCTAGTTGTTCTGAACATTGTTCCAAATTTTTGGACCTCTATGATCAAAATTTTAAAAGATATCGGCAAAATTTGAAAAAATTCTAGCTCCCCCTTTTTCGAAATTTCAACTTTTTATATTTTTTTTAGATTCTAAAAAGTGTTCTAACCATTGTTCCAAAAAATAAGAGTTGTGAAATGTATATTTTAAAAGATATGGCCCCGACTTTTTTTTTCAAAAATGCAAAATACGTCTCACCATTTTTTTGTTTTTTTTTTTAAACATACATTTTAATAAAACGTGACTAAACAAATGTACAGCAACCAAAACTTGGCTTATAACCTATTATTTACGCTGATGATCGATCTTAAAAAAAAATCTTGATGTCTTTAAATTTTGTAAAAATTATTTTAGCTCCCCCTTTTCAAAAATCAAAAATTCAAAAAATGTTCCAAGTAAAACCATACTTCCCCCAGTTCGTGTCCAAATTTCGTCCAAAACCATAAGCAAATATAGCTAAAGGCGCATAAAAACGAAAAAAATAATATTTCCCCTAGCTAGTGCCCCCCTTGAAAAAATTTAAAATTTTAATCCAAAACTGTATTCTTTCAGCGAAGACCAAAAGGTCTTTAAGATTCCGACACTATGAAATTAATAATGATTATGCCTACATTCAAAAAAACATCACCAACCCCCCCTTCACAACCACCCATATTTAAAAAATATTTGTATATGCATAATCACTCAGATCAAATTGTTCCAAAGTTTCATTCAAATATGTTCAAATATAAAGATATTAAGCCCAAATGAAACTTAACAGTGTACCATTCTGTTAACCATATTCTGGCCCCCCTTTTCCGAAATTCAAAATTCCAAAACTTGTTCCCAATTCTTCCGGGGCTCTTCTAAATTGTTCCAGAGATTCGTTTCTTAAAATTGATTTTTAGTAGGAAAAATTTACAAAAAATGCTCCCCCGCCCCCCCTTTGCCAAAATCGAAAATCTAAAACTTGTTCCCTATCCAAAATCACTCAAATCAAATTGTTCCAAAGATTCATTCAAAAATATTCAAAAATGAAGATTTTAAGCCAAAAAAACACTTTAAGTCGAAAAATCATGTTATACTTGTTCTGGCCCCCCTTTTCCGAAATTCAAAATTCCAAAACTTGTTCCCAATTGTTCCGGGGCTCTTCTAAATTGTTCCAGAGATTCGTTTCTTAAAATTGATTTTTAGTAGGAAAAATTTACAAAAAATGCTCCCCCGCCCCCCCATTGTCAAAAAACGAAAATCTAAAACTATTTCCCCATCCGAGATCATTCAAATCAAATTGGTCCTAAGGTTCTTTTAAAAATGAAGATTTTAAGCTGAAAAAGTGTTAACACAAAAATCTTGTTACTTGCTTTGATATTTCATTAACTTCCTATAGGTAGTTATTGTAATCGGTCCGGATTGTCGAATTGAATATTTTGACATTTCTCAACGTTTCAAGGTCCCTAGAGTCAAAATAAAAGATTTTTAGAGAGATGTCTGTGCGTGCGTGTGTACGTACGTTCGTACGTCCGTAAGTTCGTGAAGTTTTTTCGTCGTCCATAGCTCAAAAAACAGCAGACATATTCGACTTCAAATAAATTTTGTTATACAGATAATAATGCAGAAAGATGCAGAAAGGGCTCGCAGGAAAATTGCGTGGGTGGTTTTTTTTACCATAGCAGTTTAAAAAAAAGGTGAACATTTTGGTTAACTCTAAATATCTCATGATCCAATGACGCTAGGGACATGAATTAAATCTTATATTATAAATTGTAATGTGATACAAAACAGGTACATTTTTGGGAAAACATCCAATCAACGGTTTTTTTATAAATCAAAAAACTGAAAAAAAATATTTGTCTCCTCGAATATTTTACGAACAAAAAATTATTTTATCTCCAAAACAATTTTGTGCAACGAAAAAAAACGTTTTAACCATGTGGTCAAATTTTGTGAAAAATCTTATTTACAGTTTTTTATAAGAAATAAAAACCTAAAAACAAACAAAACTAAAAGTTGGTAAAAATTGATTTTTGGCTCAAATATCTTTTTAAAAATTTGAGATTATGGCTTCCAAATAATTTTATCTTATAAGAAATATTATTTTGAACATTCAGAAAAAATTTGAGAAAAATCAAATTGAATTTAAAAAAATTACTGAATGTCAAAAACAATTTTTTCTGTGAGATAAAATAAGTTTAAAGCCAATTTTTTTAATGTTTAAAAAGAATGTTTAAAAGGCGTACGTACACACGCACGCACAGACATCTCTCTAAAAATCTTTTATTTCGGCTCAATTTTCAATTCGACAAATCGGACCGATTACAATAACTAGCTATGGAAAGTTAATGAAATAGCTAAAAATCTTCATTTTTGAAGCATTTTTTTGTAAATTTTTCCTACTAAAAATCAATTTTAAGAAACGAATCTCTGGAACAATTTAGAAGAGTCCCGGAACAATTGGGAACAAGTTTTGCAATTTTGAATGTCGGAAAAGGGGGGCCAGAATATGGTTAACAGAATGGTACGCTGTTAAGTTTTATTTGGACTTAATATTTTTATTTTTGAACATATTTGAATGAAACATTGAAACAATTTGATCTGAGTGATTATGTATATACAAATGTGGGTGTTTGGAAAAGGGGGGTTGGGGATGTTTTTTTGAATGTATGTAGGCATAATCATTGTAAATTTCATAGAGTTGGAATCTTTTAAAGACCTTTTGGTCTTTGCTGAAAGAATACAACTTTGGCTTACAATTTTTAATTTTTTCAAGGGGGGCATTTGGGAGGGGAAATATTATTTTTTTCGTTTATGTGCGCCTTAAGCTGTATTTGCTCATGGGTTTGAATGAAATTTGGACACGAACTGGGGGAAGTATGGTTAGACTTGGAACATATTTTGAGCTAAAATAATTTTTACAAATCATCAGCGTAAATAATAGGTTATAAGCCAAGTTTTGCTTGCTGTACATTTGTTTAGTCACGTTTTATTAAAATGTATGTTTAAAAAAAAAAAAAACAAAAAAATGGGGAGACGTATTTTGCATTTTTGAAAAAAAGTCGGGGGCCATATCTTTTAAAATATACATTTCACGACTCTTATTTTTTGGAACAATGGTGAGAACACTTTTTAGAATCTAAAAAAAATATAAAAAGTTGAAATTTCAGAAAAAGGGGGGAAAGGCTAGAATTTTTTCAAATTTTGCCGATATCTTTTAAAATTTTGATCATAGAGGTCCAAAAATTTGGAACAATGTTCAGAACAACTAGAACAACCTGGAACAATTTTCAAAAAATCGATTTTCGAAAAAGGGGTGGCTAGGTCAAAAACAGTTTTTGGGGTCTAAAACCCCCATTTTTGGGTATTTTTCAAAAAAAACTTTGGAACAATGCGGAACAAACCGGGAACAACCTGGAACAACTTTCCAAAATTGGAAAATCGAAAAAAGGGGGGCGAACTTCACGCACTCCAAGTCGACACTATTTGCACTGATTTTTCAAAGGCCTTCGACCGCGTTCAACATAATGTTCTCTTAAGAAAAAAGAGATATATGGATTTCAATCTCAGCTCATAATGTGGATAAAGAGTTATTTAGTAGGTAGAAAACACTTGGTGAAAATTGATAATGCCTTGTCTAAGGAAATTATAAATTTTTCGGGTGTTCCTCAAGGTAGTCACCTTGGACCACTTCTTTTTATCATTTTTATTAACGACTTACTATTACATCATTTTCTAAATGTCTTCTATTTACTAATGATTTGAAAATATTCAGTTCCATAAATTCATCGAACGATACAAAAAAAGTTCGAAATGATTTAAATAATTTAATTAAATGGTGTAATATCAATGGGCTATGATTTTAATGAATATGATTTTGCAATTGATTTTAATATTAATAGAAATGTTTTAAAACATTAATTTGTTATAATGCTACGAGTATATGTAAATTATGTTTTTTTTAGTTTTATGTTATGTATCATAATTATTAGTTTAAATAGAGTGTGTAACTTTTAAGGCGAATAAGTAAATAAATATTATGTTCAACTCCAAAAGAAGACTTGCTACGAGTAACATAGATTTTTGCAGAATTTCATTAAGCATCTCAGGTATTTCATTAAGCATCTCAGGTACTTTCATCTTAACTTCTTCATCTGTGAAATATTGTTCCGCTTCAAGAAGATATTTCCAGAAGAAATAATTATGTTACACAATAATTTGAAATAAGTTATTTATTGAACATTAGTTGAACGACGAATGAAAATATTTTAGAACAAAATAATTTATAAGGAGAAAATAAATTTGCAAAGAAAATAGATTTTGGAAAATGTTTGTCAAGTTAAAATTATACAAAGTAATTTATATGAAACGTTGTATTGCTTATGGATGTTGACATATGAGAATAAATCCATTTCCAACACGCCCTCTCAATATTAACGTTCAATATGTGTATGTTGCTTTGATAATCCAAGACCTTTAATACATCTCCAATGAACTTCTCGAGTTAGTGGTTTAGTCAGGACATCTGCAGTCATGCGCTCGGTTGGTACATGTTCCAAAACAATCATCTCGGCAGCAACAGATTCTCGCAGAAAATGGTGTCTTATATCTATATGCTTTGTACGTGCATGAAACACATGATCATTTGCCAAGCATTGTGCTCCCCGATTATCAACAAAAACTGTAGTTTTAGCAAGGTTAGAAAAACCAAGTTCTATCAAAATACTTCTTAAATAAATGGCTTCTTTCGAAGCTTCAGATAGGCTAATATATTCAGCTTCTGTCGATGAAAGTGCTACAGTACGTTGCTTCTGTGACTTCCACGATATTGCTGCACCACTGAGTAGAAAAACGTACCCAGAATATGATCGACGATCAATCGTACAGCTTCCCCAGTCCGCATCCGTGTACCCAATTAACAAGTCATTCGTTTTTGTATAAACCAATCCAAGGTCTGCACTTCCAGCAAGATATCTAAGCACACGCTTCGCTGCTTGCCAGTGACACTTCTTTGGATTAATTGTAAATTGTGCTAATCTTGATACAGTGTTTGCAATATCTGGACGAGTTGCAACTGATAAATACATCAACGCCCCAGTGAGTTCTCGAAACGGGAAAGTTTCCTGTGGACGAATTTCAGTTATATTATTATCAAAACTTACATTCTTCTCTGAGGGTGTCGCAACTGGATTGCAGTTCTCCATTCCATATTGTTTTAGGAGTCCCAATATATATCCTTTCTGAAATAGCTCAATCTTACCATCTTGTTGATGAATCTCTAGACCAAGGCAATATTTAGCCAAGCCAAGATCCTTAATCTCGAAACTTTCCATCAAACGGTTCCGTATTTCCATTGACTTTTCAATATCTTTCGATGCCACTAATATGTCATCGACATATATAAGCACAAACAAAACTTCGCCACCTGAATCATCATGAAAAAGACATGGCTCGTTTACTGTAGGCTTCAGTCCAAGACTCAGCAACTTAGCACTAAGTTTGAGGTACCACTGACGGCCAGCCTGCCGCAGTCCATAGATGGATTTTTGCAACCTACAAGCATTACCTCCACTCTGCAATTGTTGAAGCATGTTACTGGCTTTTCTTCCGAAGTTCGATTTTTCCCCTTGCTTGGAAATTATTCTTTGCAGTATTTCATTAAGCATCTCAGGTACTTTCATCTTAACTTCTTCATCCAATGTTGCGTTCAAGTATGCTGTCACAACGTCAAACTGCCAAACTTTAAGTCCCAACTGAACTGAAAGAGCCAATAACAAACGCAAAGTTTCCAGTCTTGCCACTGGAGCAAATGTTTGGTGAAAGTTGACTCCATACTTCTGACTGTACCCCTTTGCCACAAGCCGAGCTTTTCGTCGTTCGACTTTACCATCCGAGCTATATTTATTGCTCAAGACCCAGCGACAGCCAACGATATCGCTTTTCTTATTGTTTTCAATAACTTCCCAGGTGTCGTTTTTAAGTAGACTAATTACCTCTGACTCCATTGCATCTTTCCATTCCACACATTCATCACTGTTCAAAGCATCTGTAAGACTTATTTCAGCAACCCCAGCAAACTGGTCATTCTTGATTTCATCTTCACTGAATCTATTAAGATCTTTTTCTTCATCTTCGCTCTTGGATTGTACTGTTTGAAACAACTTTCTTGGTCGCCCTCTTCTGCCAGTACGAACAAAGCTTGGTCTTCCAGGAGCTCTTGTTGGTTGGTTTGGAATACGTTTCCCTTCAACTGATTCAGCCTTGACTTCCATATTAACCTCCGGATTCAATGGACTCTGCAAAAGATTCTCATTAATTGAAATGTCAGATGGAAGTGAATCTTGCCACAAAACAAACAGCTCATCCAAATCAGAAGGTACATCATTTGGAAGCTTTACAGTGTCTTCGATGAATTTTATGTCTCGAGCGTAAATAATTGTATGTAAGTTTGGTAACCACACTCGATATCCTTTTCGCTCTCGAGGATATCCAACAAATACTCCTTCCAGAGATCTTGACGCAAGTTTGTCTTTACCTGTGCTTTTATCCAATACATAGACCTTGGAGCCAAACTTCCTCAGGTAGTTAAGTCGCAGATTCTTCTTATTCCACTTGACAAAAGGAATTTCACCATTCAGACTACTTGTCGGACAACGATTCCTAATGTGACAAGCTGTAGCAACTGCTTGAGACCAAAAAGCACCACTCAATCCAGACTGCAATAACAAACATCTCGCCATGTCCATGAGTGTCCTGTTCATCCTCTCAGCTATACCATTTTGTTGAGGTGTCTGAGGAATTGTGAGTCTTCTTTCGATACCTTGATCTGAAAGATATTTTTGAAAATATGAATTACAGTACTCACCACCGTTGTCTGATTGCAAGCATTTTATCTTAGCTCCAGTTTGCCTTTCCACAAGATTTTGATAGAGTTTGAAGGCCTCAAAAACACCACTCTTTTGTTTAAGAAAATAAACTTCTGACCACCTCGTGCTTTCGTCTATAAAGGTAACAAAATATTTTGCTCCCTCAAGAGACTCCTTCCGAAATGGACCTACCACATCAGAGTGAACGATTTTTAAAATTTCTTGACATGGCTCTCGAAACTTAGGAAACGGCAACGCTACCATCTTGCCTTTCAAACAAACGTCACATTTTAATAAATGCTCATGGTTCTTCGTATCAATCGCAGGAACAACACCGATTTGAATCAGCTTAAGAAGATCTTTGCTGTTCAAATGTCCCAACCTTTCATGCCACTTCAACAGTTCGGAGCAATCAGGCTGGATCACCGCTTCAGCACATTCAGGCCGTTCTCGAACAATGTACAGATCACCTCTTCTATCGGCAATCATGCTTACAGAACCGTCCTTAGCTTGAACAATAGCACATTCGTTCCCAAATTTGACTTCGTGTCCTTTGTTTGTTAGCCTTGCCACTGAAATCAAATTTGT
Organism: Eupeodes latifasciatus; assembly: GCA_920104205.1. Taxonomy (NCBI): domain Eukaryota; kingdom Metazoa; phylum Arthropoda; class Insecta; order Diptera; family Syrphidae; genus Eupeodes; species Eupeodes latifasciatus. The sequence goes on from OV049924.1 coordinate 58,034,895, forward strand.
TCGCAATTCTGGTACAAACAACGTATCCTTGAATGCAATAGTACGAAAACCTGTATCACTTGCAACAGATAAATGCACAACACCTCTAGCTTTGACTTCAGCTGTTGCATTACTTGCAAGATTCAGTTTTGCACTAGGTACTTGGCACAATGAATCGAAGAGCGTCTTATCACCACACAAATGAGACGTACACCCACTGTCCAGAATCCACGCTCTTTTTGTTTTCGTATACACCATGTTACCCTCATCTACAACCGTTGAATGATTTGCAGCAAACGAATCATCAGCATTATGCACAAACTGTTTGGGTTTCGACTTTCTGGTAGGACAAACATTTGCCTTGTGTCCTAAAATTCCACACTTAAAGCACTTAATCTTCTTATCCCAAATCTTCTGTGATACTTCTCCAGCTTTATGATGAGTCTTATGCGAAAATTTTTCATTTTTAGCAGCCATGGCCATAACAACACCACTAGTTGTCTGTTTTCGTGCTTCGCATTCTTCAATAATTTTAACTTTAAGGACTTCAGCAATAGGGAGGTCATCTCGACACTCTATTGCACAGCGAAAATTCTCAAATGAAGATGGAAGACTATACAGGAGCATTATAGATAATAGATCACCATTTATTTCGACCTTCATGCTGTCGAGCTTGTCTACTGCATCGAAAAATCTGGCCATATGCTCTCTTACATCACCACCGTCGTCCAACTTCTGAAGCATTAACTGCTTTAATAACGTAGCTTTCCTCGCTGGACCTTTTGAAGCATAAATTGACTCCAATTTGAGCCAAACCTCACGCGAGGTTTCACATCCACGAATCTGTTTCAGTTCTGATGGATGAATGGACAGAACCAGGTCAGCTCTAGCCTTTCGATCCTGTTTACACCATATTGCAATCAAATCGTCACCTTCTGTGGGCTTAACACAATTTCCATTGACAAAATCCCAAAGATCATTCTTGGTGAGAAGTGCCTCCGCTTGCATACTCCAGGTGTCATAGTTCTCCTTAGACAGCAATTCCATGCGTGCAGAACTATATATCGTAGCAGGACTCGCAGCCATTCAACTAATTTGCTTAAGAATTCAACAATAAAAATTAATCTTCTTTTAAAAAAAAAAAATCTTCAAATTGTTTAACCACAATGGAACTCTGGGTCCTGGGCCCATAACCTGTGAAATATTGTTCCGCTTCAAGAAGATATTTCCAGAAGAAATAATTATGTTACACAATAATTTGAAATAAGTTATTTATTGAACATTAGTTGAACGACGAATGAAAATATTTTAGAACAAAATAATTTATAAGGAGAAAATAAATTTGCAAAGAAAATAGATTTTGGAAAATGTTTGTCAAGTTAAAATTATACAAAGTAATTTATATGAAACGTTGTATTGCTTATGGATGTTGACATATGAGAATAAATCCATTTCCAACAATCCATTAGTATAAAATTTTATATAAGGTGGACCTCTTTAGTTGTAGGTTTTAATTGTATAATTGTAGTTTCAGTTTGAATTTTAGTCATTAAGTTATATTTGCCATAAAAAGGGAAAAAAGGTATTGTTCGCTCTGAGCAAGCGTCTAAAAATAAATGATAAGTTTTAGAAACATCTATTTGAACTTTTTTAAAGTAATTTATGTATTCTTTAAATTGTACATCTATTAAGTCAGTAAACTAAAAGATTGTAAATGAAATTGCATTGAGCTTATTTGTCTAAATAAAGTTAACTTACAAAAAAAAAAAAAGTGGCTTATATCTGGTAAATGTTGTTTTTGAACTTGGAAAAGATGCTAATGGTATACAAATTATTCCAAAATCATGAAGAATTTAAAAAGTAAAGCCATATTTAATAGACACATACAATTTTATTACTCATACAATTTTGTTTTAGAAAAGTGTCTTAAGTGTTACTAAAAATTACAAAATACAAATTTAAAACTCACTTAGAACTGACTATACCTAAGCTAGACATATTAACCCGCCAATGGTGACCTACTGGTCTGTGAGACCGGGTGTGCGAAAAAATGCGAATAACTTTCTTCTCCGTTATTGTTTTTTGTTGTCTTTTCGAGTAGCTGCCGCATTGCACGTCCCCCACCATCAGCTGACGTCAAAACTTTGCAGTGAGCATACGTTGTGTGTTTTTTGGCTACCCCGGTCCATGAGACCGTGCGTCACCTTTTATGTATAAGTAAAATAATAAGGGATTTCAGAGATTTTAAATGAAGAAGGTGGACCTGGGACATTGAGTCTTTCAAGAACTGGCCGGTACTATGAGTGCGGATTTAAAAAAAAAAAAGAGGCTGGGATGCGACCCACACTGATAACTTCCCATCCCGTCTATCGATTTGTCTTGCTTAAAAGTTTGTCTAAATGTATCAATTCTTGCCAAATTTGCGTTCTATTTTTTGTAGATTTTATTTTTTTTATGAAAAAACGGACTGTTGGATTTTTATAAAAAAATTATTGAATATAAAAAACAATATTTTCTGTGAAATAAAATAAGTTTGAAGCGAATATTTTTAATTTTTGAAAAGCTATTTGAGCCGAAAATCAATTTTTACCAACTTTTATTAATTTTTTTGTTTAGGTTTTTATTTTTTGTAAAAAAAACTGTCAATTCAATTTTTCTCAAAATTTTTCCTAATGTTGAAAACAATATTTCTTATAAGCTAAAATTAGTTAGAAGCCATAATCTCAAATTTTTGAAAAGATATTCAAGTCGAAAATCAATTTTTACCAACTTTTGTTAATTTTTTTTTCGGTTTTTAATTTTTTGTAAAAAAACTGTCAATTCTATTTTTTTTCAAAATTTTACTGAATGTTGAAAACAACATTTTTTGAAAGATAAAAGTAGTTTAAAGCCAATATCTCAAAGTCTTGAAAAGATATTTGAGTCAAAACTCAATTTTTACCAACTTTTTTTTTATTTTTTTTTAGGTTATTATTTTTTGTAAAAAAACTGTCAATTCGATTTTTCTCAAAATTTTATCAGATGTCAAAAACATTATTCTTCATTGCACAAAATTGTTTTGGAAATGAAATCATATTTTAGTCGTAAAATTTTCGAAGTGACAAATTTTTTTTTTCAGTTTTTTTGATTTATAAAAAAAACCGTTAATTGAATTTTTTTCCAAAAATATAATTGTTTTGTATCACGTTACAATATATAATATAAAATTTAATTCAAGTCTCTAGCGTCATTGGTTCATGAGATATTTAGGGTTAACCAAAATGTTCACCTTTTTTTTAAACTGCTATGGTAAAAAAACCACCCACGCAATTTTCTTGAGAGCCCTTTCTGCATCTTTCTGCCTTATTATCTGTATAACAAAATTTATTTGAAGTCGATATCTCTTCTGGTTCTTGAGCTATGGACGACGAAAAAAACGTCGCGAACGTACGGACGTACGGACGTACGGACGTACAGACGTACGGACGTACGTACACACGCACGCACAGACATCTTTCTAAAAATCTTTTATTTCGACTCTAGGGACCTTAAAACGTCGAGAAATGTCAAAATTTTCAATTTGACAAATCGGACCCATTACAATAACTTCCTATGGGAAGTTAAAAATAAAAAACGAAGTACTTTTGCCAAAAATGTAAACAATATTTGTGCCTGGAGCACGTAGTGCCATATTGCAGCAGCTGTTTGCTTGAAGAAATTTAGTTTTTTGAGATGTATTTTTTTTTATTTTTTGTTTGGAAGGATACCAATTTTTTTTCATTTTACTAAAGTTCCTAATGTAGAGAGACCAAAAAACCTAATTTTCATTAATAAATATGTGATTTTCAATTTTTTACCTAATTTTAAAAAATGTATTATTAAAAAACTTTTATTTTTGAATGCTCTAAAAAAACAATTTTGTGAATTTGTGTATTGTAATAAAAGATCTTCTGTTGATTTAATATCTTTGTTTTATTGGCAAGGCGCATATATTAAAACAAAAACACGACGGTGACCGGCGGCGTCATCATTGATCAAAGTCAAATTTGCGTCACCAATGGCGGGTTAATGACATAATATGATTACTATTTAAACTTCTAGAGGAATATAACTATTTTAATAAATTAGAAAGATTTAAAACTAATTCTTAACTTTTTAAAAACACTTTTAAAACGTTTCCATGCATACATACCATTATATATTTTTAAACTTTGGTACTTCAAGCCTCAGACAACTAAATGTATGTAAGTAAGTAAGTAAGTAAATGTTTATTCAAAAAAAATTAAGGTATAGTATGTACAATTTTTTTTTTAAATATATGGACATATGTAAATTCTTAAATTTAATAATATTAACACTAAACATTGCATTTTGCATCAATGGCTCTGTTGAGCCGTCTGCGATCAAATATCCTTGTTATTGTTGTTGTTGGTGTTGTTGTTGTTGGTATTGTTGTTGTTGTTGTTGTTGTTGTTGTTCTTGTTGTTGTTGTTGTTCTTGTTGTTGTTGTTACTTTTGTTGTTGGTATTGTTGTTGGTATTGTTGTTGGTATTGTTGTTGGTATTGTTGTTGTTGTTGTTGTTGTTGTTGTTGTTGTTGTTGTTGTTGTTGTTGTTGTTGTTGTTGTTGTTGTTGTTATTGTTGTTGTTGTTGTTGTTGTTGGTGTTGTTGTTGTTCGTGTTCTTGTTCTTGTTGGTGTTGGTGTTGTTGGTATTCTTGTTGTTCTTGTTGTTGTTGTTGTTGTTGTTGTTGGTATTGTTGGTATTGTTGTTGGCATTGTTGTTGTTGTTGTTGTTCATATATTTCATATATTTATTTATTAAACAATAAGCATTTTAAAACAATGTGTCTTATTATTAATACTTAGTATACATTCATTTAATTTTAAAAATTATGTAAGCAATTGAAAAAAAGGTAAAACTAAATAACAATTCATATCTTATTAAGTTAACAGAATTATAAGTAAGTGAATTATAAATTACAATTATAGAAATTACATATTTGATAATTACAGAGAAAGAGAGAGTGAGAGATAGTGATTTTATAAATTTATGAAAGAGAAAAAAAAAAAAAACAGACAAATATTTTCAGAAACAATTTCAACATTTATATAGGTTTTCAAAGATTTCTCAAAACTTTTGTAGCTGTGAATACCCCTCAGATTGTTAGGCAAGGAGTTCCAAAGGCCAACTGCGTGCACAAAGAACTGTAGTTTTGTGTTCCTGTATTTAAAAGAAGGGACAATGAGAATGTTACTTCTCTGTGACATTGAAAAACAAAGTTTTTCGAAAAGATATTCAGGAGTTTTTGTATGTATCAGCTTAAAGAGATATATTAAAGCTAGGTAGTCAATGTATTTATTAAAAGGCATATTGAAAATACTACCTGCTTGCATTGAGATATGATCGAAGCGACGCAAGCCGTATACAAAACGAGCAATATTGTTGAACGCAACTTGTACTTTGCGTTTATTGTAACTATTAAGACCACAAAAAATGGGACTTCCATAAAAAAGAGTTGGTAAAATTAGTGTTTTTGCAATGGTCATTTTTGTTGCGACAGGGAGACAACTTCCACATATGTAAAAAACCCGCAGAGCAGCATAGGTTCGACCAACAGCTTGTGAGAGATGATCATCCCACGAGAGTGTTTGGTTAAAAACGACCCCAAGGTTCTTTACTGTTCTCTCATAGTTTAATTTTTCACCACCTAGTTCAATATTTGGAAGATATGAAGTATCTATGACAGTGTTACTTATCACAATTGCCTGGCTTTTGCTAGAATTCAGTTTTAGGTGATTTTCCCTCGACCACTGTTTTATACCCATCAGATCTTCATTTATTCTGGCTGTTGCATCTTCAACCATACCAATTCTATAGCTTAAGTAAATTTGTACATCGTCTGCATACATATGGACCTTACAGTGCTTGAGTATTGAAGGAAGATCATTGTTAAAAAGCGTAAACAGCAGAGGACCTAGTATTGATCCTTGAGGTACACCACTTGAGGTAGGGAGAAAATCAGACAACATAGAATTTGCATAAACAGCCTGTGTTCGTTGGCTAAGATATTCTTTAATAAGAGAAAGGGCAGAGTTTTCAAAGAAGAAATGGTTTTTAAGTTTTTTTAGAAGAATCTCATGTGACACAGTGTCAAATGCTTTCGAGAAGTCCAAGAGGACTAAAGTAGTGACTAGATTATTGTCAATTTGCTGTCGTATGTCGTCGGTAATTTTAAGAAGTGCTGTTGTGCAGCTGTGTTTTGATCGAAAACCAGATTGAAAGGGTGTAATTAAACGATATGTTTCCAGGTAACGTGTTATCTGTTTACTTACAATCTTTTCGAAAGCCTTTGAGATAAAAGGTAGGATGGAAATTGGTCGGTATTCTTGTTTTGGCGTGTTTGACTTCTTAAGAACCGGTATTACTTTTGAAGCTTTCCAAAGTTTCGGGAAGCTAGATTTTGTCACGATGGTATTGAAAATATGTGTCAGAAAAGGAGTTATAAAAGGGAGAATAATTTTTACAAATTTAGGGTGCATATTGTCTAATCCAATAGCGTCCGATTTAATGTCTTTAATGGCCTGAAACACCTCAAATTCGTAAATTCTATCAAGACTGAAACTCGAAGGAAGCTCATTATTTGCGTCGTTATTTCGGTAAGTCACATCACTGATATTTACATTGGAAGCAGCACTAACAAACTGTTGGTTTAATTCATTTACGTCGCAGAATTCTACGTCACTCATTTTTTTCTTAGTAACACCAAGAGATTTTATATTTCTCCACAGTCTTTTGGACGAAACATTGTTGAATTTAGAAGCAAAAAACCTACGCTTAGAATTTCTTATTTCAACATTTACACCATTTCTTAATGTTTTATACTCCTGAAACAGTTGTGGCAATTTATATCTTTTCCAGCGTCCAAAAGCTTTGTTTCTTTTCAAGATAAGTTCGTCGATTTTGTTTGAGTACCATCCTAACTCGGAGTTCTTAACTCGAATATTTTTAATAGGAACAAATTCTTCAAAAAGGTCATTAATCGTACTTGTAAAGATTGTTACTTGGTCATTGACGTCAGGAAGTTGGTAGATATTTTCTAAGTTGGAGTTGAAGATATTGGTTACCAGCGACTGCATATTTATACCGTTAAAGTTTCTAAACGAGATGGTCTCCGTTTCTTGAGCTGGGTTGAGATTAATGCTGTAAAAAGTAGCTATAAGGTCATGTTGTTGTTGTTGTTGTTGTTGTTGTTGTTGTTGTTGTTGTTGTTGTTGTTGTTGTTGTTGTTATTGTTGTTGGTGTTGTTGTTGTTGTTGTTGTTGTTGTTCTATCCATTATATTCTCTTCTAAGTGTGTTTCAATATTTCATAGCTAGAGAGAGGTATTTTACCAATGAAATCCAGTTCCGTTCGCCATTGAGGATGTTCACCATGTTTTCCGTGGTGAGTGCTCTTGTCCCAAAATATAAAAGACGTAGTTTTTTGAGTACAGGGCATATTCCAAGAAAGTGGACAAATGTTTCGTCTTCTCTCAAGTTACGCAAGGAGCATTGAGTTCTTCTGTTGCCTGTTGAAAATGTACCGTTTAAAAATCCAACCTATTTCTGACGTGTTCCTTTCTTCCTGAAAACATCTACTACCTTCAGTATAGTTGAGGGCATTGTACAGCTCATGTGATGTTGACGCTTGCGCTATTTGGAATGCCACATCCCATTCGCTTTCAATTATTTGCTTGTCAGCCAAATCAATTGCATACTGAAATAATCTGTTGTTTCCAACAACCTCATGGATATGTCTTCCTTCTATCACATTTGTCCACTGTATAGCCCAGTATATGTTTTTGGTTATTATTATATTTGCTAATATATGTGGGAGACGGTTCTCATTATACACACATAGTATTTTTTTAATGTAAGTCATGTGACATTTCATTGTGTAAATAAAAAGTGGTTTCATTTTAAGTTCTAAGGCAAGCATGTAGTTAGGAGATGATGTTGGTATCTTCATGGATTTTTTTTAGAAAAAATCGTTGTACCTTTTCCATTTCATCGTATTGCTGGTGCCCCCAGGCTTGTGCTCCATACCCCAGGACTGATCTTGCTACTGCGTTGAATAACTCTTGTTTTGATGAATTACTGATGTCCTTTTTCGAAACAAAATTGTGCCAAGTCTAATTTAAGCTAATTTTTGCCTGCTGTGCTCTTTCTTTGAAGTGTAACTAAATGTATGTATATTAGATGTCCCAAAAAGCAACTTGTTTTTTACTTTTACTAAAAATGAGTCACTTTTGTATGTATTTATAGTTCTAGTATCTTGAAATAAATACGACAAAGTTAAAAACAAAATAGTTTTATGACTTAAAATATTATGAATTATGTGGATATTTCAGTCTAAAAAAGAACAATTTAGCTATTCCACACCAACAGGGCCGGATTAAGAGGTCCAGAGGCCTCGGGCAATAAGGGATAGGAGGCCCTCTCACCTCACCCCAAATTATTTTCAAAATAAAGTAAACCATTTTTTTTCACTCGAGTTTTTCAATAAATAATTTATTGTGAAACCAAGTAGATTCCTTTAGTAGATATTGAACACATACATACATACATATAAATATAAACGGAAAAAAGAATTATCTGAAATTAAATTTTAGGGTTAACGAACGAAACCTATCGAGCTTTTTTCGCCGAAAAATCGTTGATGATTTCGTTGAAATCCAGTTCTCGGAGTAAATCGCTTTCAATGCTCAGGAGAGAAAGCTTCGATAGACGGTTTTGTACCATCGTGGTTCGAAGCCTATTTTTATAATTTTCATTTTTGAAAATGAGCGCTCTCCAGTGCAATTTGTTACCATCAAAACCAAATACATTCTCAATGCATTTTCGAGGTTTGGGAATGCAGCTCTGAAATTTTGATTTTCGAACTTGTCACGATGAGGTGGATTTTGTATGACAATCGAAATCGATATTCTTCAATAATTATACAAATACATTACTATTGACCGACTATGATTTTTCTTGCCTGCAGTAAAGTTCGTGAATAATTGATGGCATTTAATTGTGTCCTCCGAGGTTGCGGGCAAGTACCACCCCACTCAGCCATTAAGCGATTGGGGTACTCCCTCAAGATGGGTAGTGAATTAGAAGTGCTTTTTATCAGGGCCATTTGATTTCACTGATTGCCTGATTGCAGTGAACAAATATAGATCAATGATTTCTGTTATTTAAGATTAATATAATTAAATAATCATGTATGTACAAAGTACCTACTGTAGGCTGTAGGTAAAGGTAAAAGAGCAAAAGAAAATACATATCAAAGGAAAAGTTGTTTACTAGTGTTTACTAGTTGGAATTTGAAACAAAAATTTTCCGAAGTCTGTATTGTGGGGGCCCCCCGTTTGTGGAGGCCCCGGGCTTCCGCCCGGTTGCCCTCCCCTAAATCCGGCCCTGCACACCAATAAAGTAATTAAATGACAAACGCATTAAAAACAAACCCAAAAGTTATAAAAATGTGTTACCGCACTAAAACATAAAAATAAACTTTACCTACCTACAAATTTCTATATATATACTCGCAGGACTATAAACTATAAAAATATCGTCCTAGAATAATTAAACAAAAAACTCACATCTTTGGCAAATAATTAAATCATTAGTGCGGCGGGTTTTATAAATTACACAGTCGTACCTACCTGTCTTTTAACAGCCCTAAATTTATCAAAAAAAATAAGGATATTATCGTAAATAGGTAATGTTATGATTTCTTGGAATTAAGGACTTTTTAATTGGATTAAATCATATTAAAGCCATATAGTTGTTATTATTGTTATATACATTTGTAGGTTAGTTGGTATGATGGTTTGTCTAATTAGAATATCCCTTCGTATCCTTTTCAACAATAATGTGCTTTTATCATCACCACCAAAGGTGTATCGGTACAGGAAAATTAATACATTTTTATAAATTCATGTATTTACATGTCCTTTTCTGAAAATGGCTATTCAAATATAGAATCCATGACTGGGCATATATCACAAGATTAAACACAATGCGTCCTTTATACGAATATATATCCCCAAAGGACCTTATACCTACTTAGGCCGATTTACTTATCACACCAGCATTCTTCCCCCAAATCAGTTTTCGTATTGAGTCATTCATAAACACACTATCAGAATTGAAAATCTCCATCGTATTCAAATCGACACGTATAGTCGTAAGGAAGACGGTATAAAACGAGTAGGTCGAGCGACGTGTTACGCATTAACATTATACAACCAACATATAACAATAATGTCCTTGATGGATATGACCAAAGCAAGAAGCCCACAATATAATTGAATGGGATATAAATTCAATGTCATCGTTCGTTGTTGGATAAAAATGCACACAATCGAAATTCAAAAAAAAAAGGACTCGCATGGAAAAGAAGAAAAATTACACAATTTTTGGTGTAAAAACCTTACAAAATAAAAATGCGTAGGATCAGAATTACAATGAAATAATACATAATGTTCCTTTAAAGTGGGTTAAAGTATATTTGTACATCCTTGAATCAATTTACAGGATTTTACCTTTATTTTTTCTGTTGCTGGGAAGGACTATTGTTTGCAAGGATTCTTGTTCCTACCTCGAAAAGGGTGGCAATGGTTACTCTTACTTAATGATGATCATTATGAGAAAGTTCTTTTCATGCAAAAGAAATGGAAAAAAGGTTGCATATTATTATGTGTGTGGGTAAATTTTTGTATAAAAACCCTAAGTCTTGATAAATGCAGAGTTAAAAAAAAGAAGAAAAAACGGAACCACATCTTCACATTCACTTCCGATCCAATTATGTTCTTTTTTTTTGTGTGTGTTAATACTTTCAGAGTCCTTTTTTCTGCATGTGGTCAGCACAGGTTCTCATTGTGAAATGAAGGTGCGATAGAAATAAGGATATGCTAGATTTGTAAGCCTGATAGACTTACACTGGTAAGGTACAATGTCGAACATAAGGATAATGGGATTTATATCCAGGGCGGGATGTTTGTATTATTTTTTCTCAAAAACTGATTGTGTGCATATGGATTTTTCGTCCTTTATTTTCCAAGAAGTGATGATACCAACTTTTTCTTTCTCTGTGTAGTTTTGTTCAATATTCAATGGATTGGAATGAACTGAATTCTATAGATATAGATAATATATATAATGACAATTGGCAAATTTGTATAGTTATACCTTACTTGTTATCAACGTGGGAATATGGACTCTGCGATGGTGAATTTCCGGAAAAGTAAACAAATTGTTTGTTTTTTTCCGGAAGAATATAATTGAATATTTCTGCTCAATTTAACAAACACAAAAGTTGTTTATTTTATTTTGTTTTTTTTTTTTTTTTGTAGTAACATATAACAATATTTGTATTTCCTGAAAAATTTTGCTAAATACCAGGCTTACAGGGGTCTTATGGTAAAATTAGGCACCTTGCAAATACCTTCAACATGAAATCATTCGAAATATCATCCAAGAAAATAAAAAGTATCATAATGTATAGCGGGTGATTTTTGTATATGTTATTTTTTGAACATCGTGGTAGAAAAATACAATTTTAAGTTGATTTTGAAACTATTCTACAAGGGAAGCAGTGGCGTAGCTAGACCTTTGGGGGCGCTGTATCCAATTTTTGTTTGTCTGTCTGTATTGTACTTTTCCACTAGCTTTTTTGATTCTTGATTTATCTCATCATTTGAGAACGATAAAAGCTTATCCGGTTCCAACACTTCAAACATATTTCTAAGACTATGAAGGCTTTGAAATCTTTACTGAGTTTGTCCAATCAAAATGTCCAAGCAGGAATAGTAAATATTGACTTTGAAGTAAATTTCCGGATCAGAAATTCTATGATCTTCTACCAACTCATCAAAAAATCGCTTCTATATTTTCCTCCTTTTATTTTTTAAGACAGGCGTCACTCCCCAATCGTTGGCTAAATCCTTGGACTTTTTAAGTAAATCGCTGAATTTCTTTTGATTTCTTTCTTTTTCTAGACCGTCTTAAAAATTTTGAAGCAAAATACTTCCTTTTTGTAAGTCATTTTCCTCATCTTGAAGGGCTTTGGAAACTGTACTTATAATATCAAACAGCGAAGAAGAAAATGACATCAACACAATAAAGTCGTAGGTCTCTAAAATGTTTATAACATTTTTACATTCGTTTCGTTCGTCTTTTTTTGTTGAGGTCAAATTGATATGGTGTAAAGTTTTCATTATCAATATATAGTTTGATCTTTTACCACATAACATAGTGCATCATTTCGTGACGACCATCTCGTAGGACAAACCTTTTTAAGGGTAATTTTATATTTTTCTAATGAATCGTTGTGCATCAAAGACCAGCGCTTCATACTGTTACCAAAAGATGTATATATTTTCTCTAAATTATCGAAAAATGTTGACACTTCAAGTATATCTTTTGCTGCATCATAAAGTATCAAATTTAATCTATGTGCTGCGCAATGAACATAGTCGGCATTTGGAGTGTTCTCTTTTATAAGAGCTTGTAATTCTAAATATACAATACACCCGATATAACATTCGCTCCATTATAACTTTGTCCTCTGCATTTGGATAAATCAAGTCCATATTCACTCATTGTTTTAAAAACTTCTGTTTTTACACAAAAAAACTTCAGAAACTTTTTAAAATGTATATCCACGCACAGACAGATTAAACATTTCAGTTAACGTGTTGAAATTCGATTTGCCTAGTTTATTTTGACAAATAACGGGACTTTTTTGGTTGCAGATACATACAGGGTTCGGAATGGAGTATTCGAATTTTTCAGTTGTTAGTTCATGCAAGTACCTTAGTATTTTTTAATCTACCGCTGGTCCCTGGTTTGTATTTCTGTGTGATGTTGGAGTTGGTGGCTGTGTCAGGCAGGACGATATATTTTGAAAGCTCGAATAAAAAAGTGTTTGCAGGTTGAAGTTGTAGTATTGTTGGTTGGTAGGACATGAAAAAAAGAAAAAGATACACAGGAAAAAAAATATTTGACGCATGTAAAAAATGATCATCGGAACATTTTTTTGTAATAAAACTTTATTAAATATTTAAGTGAATTTTTTTACACACGTCTTGTGCTCTGTATCTTTGGGGCCCCTATATCTCGGGGGCCCTGTTACATGGATACAGCTGATACAGCGGTAGCTTCGCCACTGAAGGGAAGCAAACTATATAAGAACCAGAAGGGGCAGTCTATTGAATTTGAAAAGAAATGAAAAAAAGAGTCTGGGATGCGACCCACACTGATAACTTCCCATCCCGTCTATCGATTTGTCTTGCTTAAAAGTTTGTCTAAATGTATCAATTCTTGCCAAATTTGCGTTCTATTTTTTTATGAAAAAACGGACTGTTGGATTTTTATAAAAAAATTACTGAATATAAAAAACAATATTTTCTGTGAAATAAAATAAGTTTGAAGCCAATATTTTTAATTTTTGAAAAGCTATTTGAGCCGAAAATCAATTTTTACCAACTTTTATTAATTTTTTTGTTTAGGTTTTTATTTTTTTTTAAAAAAAACTGTCAATTTCGATTTTCCTCAAAATTTTTCCTAATGTTGAAAACAATATTTCTTATAAGTTAAAATTAGTTAGAAGCCATAATCTCAAATTTTTGAAAAGATATTTAAGTCGAAAATCAATTTTTACCAACTTTTGTTAAATTTTTTTTTCCGTTTTTAATTTTTTGTAAAAAAACTGTCAATTCTATTTTTTTCAAAATTTTACTGAATGTTGAAAACAACATTTTTTGAAAGATAAAAGTAGTTTAAAGCCAATATCTCAAAGTCTTGAAAAGATATTTGAGTCAAAACTCAATTTTTACCAACTTTTTTTTATTTTTTTTTTTAGGTTATTATTTTTTGTAAAAAAACTGTCAATTCGATTTTTCTCAAAATTTGTCCTACTGTTGAAAACAATATTTCTTATAAGATAAAATTAGTAAGAAGCCATAATATCAAATTTTTGAAAAGATATTTAAGTCGAAAATCAATTTTTACCAACTTTTGTTAATTTTTTTTTTCGGTTTTTAATTTTTTGTAAAAAAACTGTCAATTCTATTTTTTTCAAAATTTTACTGAATGTTGAAAACAACATTTTTTGAAAGATAAAAGTAGTTTAAAGCCAATATCTCAAAGTTTTGAAAAGATATTTGAGTCAAAACTCAATTTTTACCAACTTTTTTTTATTTTTTTTGTAGGTTATTATTTTTTGTAAAAAAACTGTCAATTCAATTTTTCTCAAAATTTTATCAGATGTCAAAAACATTATTCTTCGTTGCACAAAATTGTTTTGGAGATGAAATCATATTTTAGTCGTAAAATTTTCGAAGTGACAAATTTTTTTTTTCAGTTTTTTTGATTTATAAAAAAAACCGTTAATTGAATTTTTTTCCAAAAATATAATTGTTTTGTATCACGTTACAATATATAATACAAAATTTAATTCAAGTCTCTAGCATCATTGGTTCATGAGATATTTAGGGTTAACCAAAATTTTCACCTTTTTTTTTAAACTGCTATGGTAAAAAAACCACCCACGCAATTTTCTTGAGAGCCCTTTCTGCATCTTTCTGCCTTATTATCTGTATAACAAAATTTATTTGAAGTCGATATCTCTTCTGGTTCTTGAGCTATGGAACGAACGTACGGACGTACGGACGTACGTACACACGCACGCACAGACATCTTTCTAAAAATCTTTTATTTCGACTCTAGGGACCTTGAAACGTCGAGAAATGTCAAAATTTTCAATTTGTCAAATCGGACCCATTACAATAACTTCCTATGGGAAGTTAAAAAGACCTCTTAGTCAAAACTCTATATTAATGCTGAAATCATATCGGTAGACCAAAGTGACTATTTAACTCACTGACCATCCCGCAATCTCGTAGGCTACTTAAACATGAATGCTTGAATCTTTGAGAACTTTAATTTCGAACTGAGATAATTACACGAAATATATAATCTGCCCAAAATCATTTTGTGAAGATATTTTCAAAAATGACTTCACTGGCGCATGCATTAGTCAGCACAAAATTGCCAACTTATCTGGATTCAATAGTTTTTGGCCTAAGATTCTGATGTTTCATCATTCCTCTAAATAGGGCATGGTCCAGCATGCGGTACGTTTTTGTTAGCTTGGACACTTGACCTTGAAAAAAAAAAAATAAGTAAAAGAAGAAGCGAAGTCAACCAATGTTAAACTAAGTATGAAAGGATTTCGAAGTTTAAATCTAAGGAAATTTGGAAACACAAAAACCGGACATAAAAATAGACAAAGAGCGAACTCTAAAAATTGATATTCCAATCTTAAATGTTAGCAAAATTAGTATTTCAATAAACTGTAAGTAAAAACTTAGAACAAAAAAAATTTAAACTGGTTTGACAAACAAGTGTTACGTGTATTCCAAAAAAAAAACGGTTCCACTTCAAAACTTTAATGTCTTCGGAAAAAGTGCTGTAAATAAAATTAATGCTACATGGTGAAAGACCATTCAAAGTTCTTTTGAGATTTAACTTTGACATGTCTTGAAACTGAAAGTTAAGAAAATGAAATTTAAGCGAAATTAGTGCTTCTCCCTAAGATTTTTCATTGAACTGTACGTGAAAACATTAATAGAAATATCAAACGGAGTCGAATTACTTTTTGACTGATTCTACAGATTTTTAAGGATTCTAAATCGAAAAAAAAGATTTCTTTCTTTCACATATTTGGGAAAATAGAAGCAATACTCGTGCCGTGATGGTTAGTGCGTAGCAATGTCCAATGGCGGATCCAAGGAGGAGGGTGGGGGGTAGGTTTCGTAGGGTTCATGAATCGGATTCGGATATTCAGCCCTATTCCAAAAATACAGCTCAAATTCATCAATTTTGACCAATGCACTATCCAGGTAGGGGTTCATATGAGCCATAAAGCTTATACAGTAGTATAAGTAAAGATTTCATCTAAAGATTTGTTAGTAATTTGACGACATTCACCAAAAAGTGGTTTGCTGTTAAAAATAACTAAAATTTTTGTTTTCACTCAATTTAAAATTTGAAAAAACTTTAGAAAAAAAAAAACAAATATTCAGGTTCTTAAGAAGAAACCTTGAATAAGAGATCGTCAATTTAATATTAAGTTGCCTTTATAATCATAAAACTAGCCTTCAATTTTATTATTAAATTTTGACACATATAAATAGTGATTGAAGGGATTTTTACTTGCGACGCGACGTACAGGAACTATATAGCAAGTTTTGCATTAGTAAAAAACTTCGAACTAGAGCTTTTAATCAAAGAAGAGAAGACTAACAAAGTGGGTACCCGATCCCGTCCGTCTGTCTGTCTTTTCTGGCCCCTGAAGTCCAAACAATTGTGTTGATTAAAATTGGTGTTTTCAGCCGATAAGGGTAAGGCGTTTTTTTCAATTTATTTATACGAAAAATAACAGCAGTCCCCATACATATTTTGCGGCTAAAATATGTGATTTTTTTTAAAACTTTCTCTAAATTTTGTGTTCTTAATTTGGCTTCTTTCTACAAGAAAAACATATTTTGGTATTGCTCTAGAACGGTACCCCTCATAAAACCTTTATTTTGTTTTTAAGTTTTCTCAAGAACTTATGGACCGATTTCAATAATCTTTACCTTTTGTGCAAGCTCTTGTCAATGATCACATAATCAAATTGATGATGATTTTTTATGATCAAAAATGTATTTTTTTATTTTTAAAAAAATATTAATTTTGTTTACAAAAATCGATATCTCAGAAAGGGGACAACTTTTTTGACGAAATTTAAATGTAAATGTACATATATTTAAAAGCTCTTTATTTAGTACTTACCAAAAATATTTTTAAGACAAAATTTAAAATTTAAAATGATTTTCGAAAAATATAATAAGTAAATCTAGATTTTTTGACAAATACAATAGCATTTAAATTTTGACAAATAAAATGGCATTTAAATTTTTGAGAAAAACTTATATTGCAGGTACATTTTTAAATCTTTAAATATAAGAAATATTTTTAAACAGACTTTTTGGAAGAAATTAGCAAGTTCTAGCGTGTACTTTATTTCTTTCAAAATTGGTTTTCTGTTGAATACAAAAGATCTTAAAAGATCTTAAAAAATTAAATAAATCTACTTTTGAAGTGAATTTGCTTTGGATGCTCTAGAACTGAGATTTAAACACGAATTTTAATAATACAAATGTCCCAAAAACATCAAAAGTGACACTGTTGTCAAAATAATGGCTAAGTGAAAAATATAATAAACGGGTCATATCTATTGATACAAAAGCTTTGAATCTCTTGAGATTTGAAGTGAAAAGAGATTCTGAAACTTGTAATCTTTTTTCCCAAATTATTTGTTTACCTTATACTTTGCAACTATTTCCTTAAATTCAAGAACCAAACCTTTTTATCTCTACAATTTTTAAGTTTTGTTGAAGCCTTTAAGATCAAAATACGAGTAGGAGCAGATTGACAACGAGTTCGAAAAAACTACGTCAAAAAAAGTCCGACATTTCGAATGGGTGATTTTTTTGAGGTTAGGATTTTCATGCATTAGTATTTGACAGATCACGCGGGATTTCAGACATGGTGTCAAAGAGAAAGATGCTCAGTATGCTTTGACATTTCATCATGAATAGACTTACTAACGAGCAACGCTTGCAAATCATTGAATTTTATTACCAAAATCAGTGTTCGGTTCGAAATGTGTTTCGCGCTTTTTTATCGACAAATTTTGTTCAGCGATGAAGCTCATTTCTGGTTGAATGGCTACGTAAATAAGCAAAATTGCCGCATTTGGAGTGAAGAGCAACTAGAAGCCGTTCAAGAACTGCCCATGCATCCAGAAAAATGCACTGTTTGGTGTGGTTTGTACGCTGGTGGAATCATTGGACCGTATTTTTTCAAAGATGATGTTGGACGCAACGTTACGGTGAATGGCGATCGCTATCGTTCAATGCTTACAAACTTTTTGTTGCCAAAAATGGAAGAACTGAACTTGGTTGACATGTGGTTTCAACAAGATGGCGCTACATGCCACACAGCTCGCGATTCTATGGCCATTTTGAGGGAAAACTTCGGAGAACAATTCATCTCAAGGAATGGACCGGTAAGTTGGCCACCAAGATCATGCGATTTGACGCCTTTAGACTATTTTTTGTGGGGCTACGTCAAGTCTAAAGTCTACACAAATAAGCCAGCAACTATTCCAGCTTTGGAAGACAACATTTCCGAAGAAATTCGGGTTATTCCGGCCGAAATGCTCGAAAAAGTTACCCAAAATTGGACTTTCCGAATGGACCACCTAAGACGCAGCCGCGGTCAACATTTAAATGAAATTATCTTCAAAAAAAAGTTCTCAAGCTCTTAAAAAATCACCCGATACATATCAGATCCTCTCTCATTTTCTGGATTTTTGAATTTTTGCAGCGTTCTTCGCATTAATAGAAATGAAAACAAGAAAAGTGTATTGTAATTTTGGAAAAAAGCAACGTTTCAAAACAATTTCCTACATTTCTGCACGAAATGCACCAAAAACCCTCTAAACTATTGTGTTTTAATTCTTAAATATGGCATATTTAGAAAACTGTTGGAATCTTGGAATGTTTTTATATGTAGGGAGGGAGTCATCTAAATTAAATAGCTAGACCATACCTTGCTGGACAACAGTATTCTAAAATAATTTGATAACTAAAGTTGTCATTTTAGCACTTATTAAATTTTGTTAGCCTCCTTTACAAAACATTAAAGAACATTTTTAAGCGGTAAGTAAAAACTCATCTAAGTGTGACACCACCCCCCTCCCCTGATGAAAAGTCTGGATCCGCCCTTGCTGAATGGGTACGTAAATTAGCAGAATTGTCGATTTTGGAGTGAATATCAGCCAGATGCATTGCAAGAGCTACCATTAGACCATTTGAGGCGCAGTCAAGATCAACATTTGCATGAAAAAATCTTCAAACATTAAATTATATGGACCGTACTATCGATTCAAATAAAGATTTCATGCATTTTTCTTAATTTAATGTGTTTTTTTTTTTTAAACTTTCCTATAGCTTTTAAAAAATCACCCTTTATTAACAAAAATATTTCCTTTAAGATACAATAAGTTTGAAGTCAATACGTTCACTTGTTCCCAACATAATGCGTTGAAAATCAATTTCAACAACTTTTAGTAGTATTTTTTATATTTAAAAAATACAACATAAACCAAATGTTTCTGAAGATATTATCATTTTTTGTTTCTTGAGATATTCGGTTGGAGAGATATTTTTGTCAGTTTTTTTATTTATAAAAGACTCGTAGGACATTTTATTTTTAAAGGTAACCAAATTCGTCACTTTCTTTAAAACTTCTATTGAAATAAATACCTCCAAATGAATTTTATTGAAAGTCCATTAACTGTAAAATAAATCGTATTCGAAAATGTAAATATGCAGCTTCTTGAGACTATTTCGGATCAGAAAAGATATCTCTGAAAACCATAGCGAATTAAATTCTATGGAATTTTGTAATGTCAAAATTTTGACTAAATCTTATCTTATTAAGCAACTAAATTTTAGTTTTACAGATCAAATATGTACCTTCATATTTATTAATAAAAAATAAAATAAAATAAATAATAAAATTAATTCAGGCAATTTAATTGTTATTGAAAACATAAACTTAATAAAAAAGCTGTGAAGACTTTTTCTTCTCAAAATTCAGTCTTCTAGAATCATATAGAACAAAAGTTTTAAAATTGAATCTTCAAGAAAAGAAACTGCCAAGATATTGTCAATCAATTATCATTTTTAAAAGAATGTATCTATTTCAAAATTGTTTTCAAAGTAACACAAGTAGGTATACGCGTATCTTATAAATTATTGAAAGACCTTAAATTAACTCTATAATTATATGTAGACATTACATATTCATTTTTTAGAAAGAAAGAAAACAAAAAAGCAATTAATAAAACTGAATGATTTAAAAAAAGTAGTTGTATACAAAAATTGGACACTTACTACAGTAGTCCCTCGATAATGTGAACTAATTAAAACAAAGCGGTTTCGGATTTTAGAGCGATTCACATTACTGGAATTTTTTCAATTGTCATTAAAATGATCAAAATAATCTTTATATCCATTTATTGAATTTACAAAAAAATAAATAAATAAAATACAAGTAATTGCGAGTACACTTCATTTAAAAAACTAAAAATAAATCATTAGAAGCGGTTAAATCAATTCTTCATAAAAAAACTTGTAATTTTTGATTGACGAACAGCTTGGCTTGACCTTTCTATTACCACTGCTCTTAGTTTCAGCAAACTGGAAATCGTTTCTGCGTCCAATTCATTTTGATCTGAGTACTCAAGCAGCGTGTTTGTGCATTGTATTGCTTGGAAGCTTTTTATTTTAGGAGCTGTAGTGACTTGGTCGGTTTCACTCTCCGAAATATTCTCAGTTGGTTCAGGTGCAGTTTTTTCTACGACTACCTAGTCTCTAATTTCTTGTATGGAAATGTTTTGTTCTCTATCTATAATTGCAAGAAGATCATTCATTTCCTGCAACTCTCTTTGAAGCAAAGTTTCGGGCAGTGTCCTTCGTAATTGTGAAAGTGGAATTAAATCTTCTTCCTCCCAGTTTTCTTCACGTGGAAGTATATATTTAAAGCACTTAGCGATAGAGGAAGCGGGAAGTTGGTCCCAAGATAATTTCATGTTCATTACAGCATGTCTCAAGAATAATTTTTTTTTATCTCAGCAGCAATGTCTTCACTTTCTGTTGCAATAATTTCACTAAGCAATCGTATTTTTGTAGTATGCCTTGACTAATCTTATAACATTTTGGTCCATAGGTAACGTTTGGGGGAAAAAACATAACTTTTATGTCTCCATCAGAACTAGTTAGCTAGAAAAAAAAAAAAAAAAAAAAAAATTGTAGGTGCAAAGTAATTATAGAAATGATTTTCTTAAGACAAAGATTATTGACAACATTGTCGTTAAACCAATTTTGAAAGATTTCACAGGTCATTCAAGCATTTTACTAGGAAGAAGCTTCCAGTATAAGCCCGTTTCATCAGCATTATAAATTTGTTGAGGAGTAAGAGACATTTCTCGTATTGTTTCATGCAGTTTTTCCAAAAATAAAAATAAAATAAAACTGCAGTTTTATTATACATGAAAACTTTTCGCCGCATATTTTTAATGTTCGAACACCATGCCTTTGCTTAAATTTGTGTACCCAACCTTGACTAGCTTTGAAATTCCGGGCTTCTTTTAATCGCAAATTAAACTGATTCGCTTTTCGGCAGAGAAGATCTGTTAAAACTGGAACGTGGTTCTCTCTTTGTTTTTTTAGCCACTCGAACAATGCATTTTCCATTATAGGCATTTCGGATTTCCTAAGCGTCTTTCTCTTCCCTCCTTCCACCATATTTTTCAACTAATGCACACCCAGGATGTCCAGCATTTAAATCATGTAAAATTTGTCACTTATCTTTTATAGATAAAAACCGATGCGCTTTTTGTTTTGCTGCCATTGCTACATGCACTTACAATTTTATTATACAAAAGGACCCAGCGTAAAATTAAACAAACAAAGACCAAGTAAAACACAACTTAACGAAAAATGATAACCCGAAACTGATCAACAAAAAGCAAACAAATGTCCCTACATCCAGCGTTACCACTTCTCAAAACAAAGTGGAAGTAGAATTGAGTAAAAAAGCGAAGTAGATTGAGAAAAATGGAAGTAGATTTCAAAAATTAACTTTTTCAAATTACTCTACATATTTTTAAATTACATTATTTCGATAAAAAAATAAAAAAAAAAAAAACTAGAATTATTTAAGCCTTCATATCATATAATTTAATATGTTAACGTAACATTTCTTAAATTAATCGGAATCTCAAAGATTGGGCTCGTGGTGGTCAGATGAAATGACCTTAGGATGTTTTGATTGCAAAGGACGAGTTCTACATGAAATAGTTACTGTAATCATAATACAACTCCAGTGCATCAAACAACCTTTTGTCTTTTTTTTTTGGACTTGAAAATATCTTTTCATATTGAAAATAAAAAATCAAATCCAAAATCTCAAAAAAACCTTTTATTTTTTTTATAAAATTTTTCAATTTTAGTTTTAAAATATTTTTGGTAAGCAATTTTTAAGAACTTGTTATTAGACGTCTTGCATTTCAATTTTGTAAAAAAATGACCCATTATCAAGTTATCAAATCAAGTTATTAAATAAAAAATAGAAACAATGACATTTTTGGTCATCAAATATTATAGAGACAGTATAAAAGCTTTTGCAGACAAAAAATTAGTTAAGTTCTTGAGAAAACTTAAAAACAAAATAAAAGTTCTATGGGGGGAACCCTTCTGAGCAATACAAAAATATTTTTTTTGTTTTGAAAGAAGCCAAACTAAGAACAAAAATGTTAGCGAAAATTGAAAAAGAAATCTATCGGTTTGTTTTTGAGAAAATTTCGAATTATTGATTTTTCACCGTAAAAATTTGTACTGGCATTCTAGATTCAGTCTAAAAAAAAACAGGAAACGAGAACCTCAAGTTCAGATTTTCTTACGAATGCAAAACTTAAAAAGTAAAAATGACAAAAGGGTTGACCTAGAATACATTAGATAAAAAGGAATCTCACTGCAAATGAAAACACTCAAGCGATTTTTAATTCACTTGTATTTTTTATGAAAATTTTGAGTCTACATACCAAAGTGAAAAGGTGAAAAAAGAAGTAGATTCAGTCTATTTTTATTAGAATTGAAGTAGGTAGAAACACAGACCCTAAAAATGAAGTAGATTTCAATATTTTGGTGTAGGTGCGAAGTAGGAAGTAGATTTGATTTTTTTTTTAAGAAAAGAAGTAGATCTACTTCAATTGAATTAAAGTGTTAACGCTGCCTACATCTCTTAAATTTTTGATTTGAGACTCTTAAATAATATATGTGAGATGGGAAAAGTGAAGGCCAAATCTTAACAAAACCCTTGTCGTTTGTAAAAGAATTACCCACATAATGAAGTACCTAGTTCTTAAAATTTTGTTTGTTCAATTAAAAAGACAGATACATTTTTATGGTATTGCGATACTTAAAATTAAAATATGTTCAGACAAGTATTAAAAAAAAAACATACATATATCTATTTAATTTCTCAATATTAATATTTTGTTTACGTTGGTATTTATTGAATAAGCAAATACATATATGTATCTACTCGTATTTGACTTTTTAAAATAAATATCTTTGAAGAGCAATTTGTTTGCTTTTTTGTTAAATATTGTGTCTACAAACTAAAAACCACTTGCAATTTTATTAATCAAACAATAACACCACACAAACGAATAAAAAAAGAAACAAATTCCCAAAGGTACCTATCTACAATCCAAGTCTCTACCTTTCTTACCTACTCTTCAAAGTACTTGTCGTTTGTTAATTTGCAAAAGATAGATAAAAACATTCACATTTGTTATAATGCTATCCCATATTGATAAAAAATAAAAGAACATAAATAAAAACACAAACAAAAATGCAAATTTCATAATAATATCTACACACAGGAACAAAGATACAAAAAAAAAAAACAAAAACCTATCTTCCCCACTCAAAGATACACCAACCAACTAAATCAAATATCTCCAATAATAAAAAACAAAAATGAATACAAAATAAAAACACCAAGTTTCAAACTAAAACTAAAATACCTACCTACATTTTGAACTGAATGTGCAGTAGAATAGCCTGTGTTTAGAAATAGTTAAACAGGACTATAGGTACCCAGTACCCACCTCCCATGGACCCCACACCACCCCCTCAACAACCCAAATGAATTTCATACAATTCATCCCAATCCCAACATCCCGTTTTACATAAAAGCAATTCACACCGAAAAACAATAAATTGTGATTGGTTCGTCGTACGTATTCGAACGAAGTAGAATTATGTGTTGTATCTGAAACTTGGTATTTTACATAGATACAAAAAAAAAAAAACAAAAACAAAGATATTTTTATGTGCGAGAATCGAGAACTAACCCACTGCATACGGAACGGATACGATGACGAGCGACGGTACCATACGAACGAACTATATAATATGAGAACACAGGGAACACAAGAAAACACAGGAACACACCCCTTTTGTATCTTTATTTTTCTCTTTCAGATACACGCTCTAACAATGAGGCCGAACACAACAGGAACAATCCCCGAACAGTGGTAGGCCATTTAAAAAGCCATTCTATCCGGGAATTGCTTGGCAAACACAAAGCCTCGATGTGTGAGTGCGGAGTTTACAGTTGACAGTGTACAGACAGAGGCACACACACAATTCCATACCCAACACGCACACTCGTACCTTTTAGATACTTCTTGTTTGCTTACCTGCTTTTGGGTAGGTTGTTTTTGTATCTGCATCTCTTTTGGCCAAAGCAAACCCAACCCTCAGCCCATCCCTGTCGCACTACTTCAACCTAAGAGGCAAAACGAGATGGATTCCCCTGCGCTGCACACGAATACACTTACCTGAGCTGGTGTGTAGTATCTGTGTGAATGCGTGTAAAAGATACAAAACAGGAAAAAAAAGATAAAACCTAAGTCATTCAACCAACTCAGTGATCGTGTCAGAATCAATTATTCCACAGTCAAGTCAGTCACTGAGATACATTTGTCGAGTTAAGTTGTTCTCGTTTGTTTTGCTTTCTCTTATTCGATAATAAAAATAGAAAAAAAAAGATAAACTGAACGAAAATAAAATAAAAACATTAATCATACCCGA
Organism: Eupeodes latifasciatus; assembly: GCA_920104205.1. NCBI lineage: Eukaryota > Metazoa > Arthropoda > Insecta > Diptera > Syrphidae > Eupeodes > Eupeodes latifasciatus. Next base: position 58,059,665 of record OV049924.1, read on the forward strand.
TAAGTTTGTTTTGTATCTAAAGATTGTGAACATAAACATTTTGATTATATCTACCTATCTACGAATTTTGTGCGTGATGATAAACTGTATTGATTGAATTTAGTGCCTATATCTATAGGTAACCATAACCCATACCATACCAAGTGATTGATTTATTTTGTGTTTTCTCTGTTGATTGGAAAGATACAATATCTATCTCTGGAACTATACAAGTGAACGAAAAAGGATCCCATAAATACATATACCTATTTTAATTAACCCGGTTGTTTTTTAACTCACGCAAAATTTATCTATCGAGAATGGCAACCCTATCGTCGCATCCACAGTATGGATTCCATCTGTCGAGCGGCGGTATGGACATGCCAACACCGGGCGACTATGCCCCCCAATCCGGACTCAGCCCCTCGGAAATGGATATCAAGCGAGTGATGCACTTCTCACAGGGCGGCAGTCTGGCGGCGATATCCGCTGCCATGGGTGGTTCTCCCGTCGGCGGACACAGTGCCAACAATGGAGGAAACCCAATCATGGGCACAGCCAGCATGGGCAACCATCACATGGGCCTCTCGCAACAGAATCACTCGCCAAACTCGAGCACTGGCAGTATAAATGGTAGCGGCGGCGGCGGCCACCATCCCACTTCGCCTGGCCAAGATGGACACATCAAGCGGCCGATGAATGCGTTTATGGTGTGGTCGCGACTTCAGCGGCGGCAAATCGCAAAAGACAATCCCAAGATGCACAACTCTGAGATCTCCAAGCGTCTGGGTGCCGAATGGAAACTCCTAGCCGAGACAGATAAGCGACCCTTCATCGATGAGGCGAAACGTCTGCGAGCCCTGCACATGAAGGAACACCCCGACTATAAGTATCGACCACGTCGCAAGCCCAAGAACCCTCTGCATGCTGGTCCTCAAGGGCTTCAGATGGGTCCCGGCGGCAATGCCAAGCAACAGATGAACGGCAGTTCGGCGGGTTCGTACAATCCCTTTCATCAACTGCCTCCGTACTTCGCCCCATCACACCACTTAGACCAGCCCTATCCAGTTCCCTATTTCGGCGGATTCGACCCCATCGCTTTGTCCAAGCTCCACCAGACGCAAGCTGCAGCGGCGGCAGCTGCTTCAAATCAATCCCAGCACCACCTCGAAGCGCAAAAAGCCCCCCAACTACCACCCACCACCTTGAGCTCGTTCTACTCCGGCATCTACAGCGGCATGTCCGCTCCCTCGCTGTATGCGGCGCATACAAACGGACTCTACAACACCTCAACAGCCTCCTCACCTGGATCCAGTCCTGGCACCATGACCCCCAACAACATGGTCGATTCGATGGACAGTGCCCTAAGAAGACCGGTGCCGGTACTTTATTAAAATAAAGCTTCCCGAAAGTAGAAACAACACCTCATCTCGTCTCGTCTCGTCCCCTCGAAACTTTCGCTCTAATTTAGTACAACTTCAAAGGATTCTCATAAAGTCTTCAAACCTTTGTGCAAAAGTGATTATTGAATGTGGTTCTTCAAACAAAACAAAACAAAAATAATAAACAAAAATTATTTAAATTTAAGATCGTCGTCGTAGTAATATACAAAAACAAAAAATAGATACACGCGAGGAACAGTATTTTATTTATTAAATAAAATTATATATACTAAATTAATTTGTTTTAAATGTGCATAGTTGTATAAGTTGATATATTATTATTATTATACAAAACATAGATTGTAAATTTAATTCATTTAAATTGTAAAAAAATTAACAAAAACAAAATATGACAACAAATTATACAAATTATTGTTCATTGTCAGCTAAAAAAATTAACATTTCCATATTTAATATTTGTACAATCTTTCTGTATAACTTTTTATTGTTTGTTATTATTATTATTATTTTATTTTTTAGTTTGATATTTTTTTCTGATTTTGTTTAGAAATAAAAAAAAAAAAAAAATCTTTGTCAAAAAATTGTAAATATTATGGAAATTAAAATTTTAAATAAAAACAAAATAAAATAAATAAACTTTAATTAGATTTTAAGATTTATCTATACAAACAAAATAAAAAAAAAACACTATTATATAATGGCAGAGATATTTATTATTATTAATTGATGGTGGAAAAAATATCAATTATTATTATTATTATCTAATTATTTAATAGAAAAACAGACAAAAATTGTAAATAAAGTTTTCTTTGTTTTTTATTGATACAACACAAAAATTAATTCGTGTTTTTAATGAAGAATTTTGGGGGTTTCTTTCTTCGAGTTTTCTGATTTTTTGATGGTTCTTTAGAATTTTGGAATCTTCTGGTTCTTTTTCTTCAAAAACGTTGGATGATGGAAGTAGCCATAATATTTCCATTGAATTGTGATAATTTTATTGTATTTGATATGACTATGGGGCGGACTACGATATTGTTTAACAATCAGCAGTTTTATGATTTTGACTTTGAATAAGCAACAAGTTGTTAAAAGTAATAACATTTCCGATGAAGTTTATGGTTCTGTCATCTCGTCTCATAAAATTTACAGGTAGGCCAAGGTCGAAAAGATTCAAGAAAAAGGAATTTTGTTGAGATGATGCAAACAAGTAGGTATGTAGGTAAATATATGTATGTAGATCCAATCGAATAAAATTTAAATGGACCTTGGATGTAAATGAAGAAGTTTAACTTTTACTCTTTTTTTTTCAATAAATTTTATTGTGAAAGAAAAAAATTAGACACAGGTTGTTAAAATAAGCTTATTATTATGAATCTTATACATATATAAAAATGAATCGCAAAATGTGTTGGTTACCGCATAACTCAACAACGCCTGGACTAATTTGGCCAATTCTTTTTTTTAAATGTTTGTTGAAGTTCAAGGATGGTTCTTACGGTGAGAAAAATTCGAATAATTGCCGGAAAAGCCATATAAAAACAGACCTTTTCTTTTCCCCATACAAATATTTTCTAACTAAACCGTAGTCAATTTAAGCTTTATTGCTATTGTATAAAGTCCATATTAAATTACAAGCACTCACTGTTGTAAAATATATTTGCAAACATGTAACCAAAGGGAGTGATATGGCTGTGATTGGAATTGGTGCAGAGAATTCCAATGATGAAGTTATCCAATACCAAATGGGCCGCTATGTTAGTAGTAATAAAGCAGTTTGGCGAATATTTTCATGAGAGAAACCCTTCTGTTGTTCACGTAGCTGTTCATTTAGAAAATTAACAAAGAGTGTATTTTACAGCACAGAACGCAGTAAAAAGAACTGCTCAGCCACCATCTACTACATTAACCAGTTTTTTGAGACATGCCAAAACGATGATTTTGCACAAACATTGCTATATTCTGAAATGCCAAAATATTATACCTACCTGGAATCAATCGTCCAGCAGATTTATACGACGCGACGAAAACAAGGAAAACCTTAAAAGATCTACGAAGCAATAATAATAACATTGCCAGTGATTCCACGATCAACGCCAGCTGATGAAATCAATGCATGTCTAAAGTCCTCCAATTTGTGGAAACATGTCAAAGTACTTCATTTAAGCAAGAGTATGCGTGTCGAGTTGCAAAATGACCAATCTGGAAACATTTTCTCTAAACAACTCATTGACATTGGTAATGACAAATTTCCTGTAGACATGTTGACTGGTTGTATTAACTTTCCTCAAAGTTTTTGTCAGTTAACGCAATCAAAAGATGAACTTTTTCAGTAGGTGTTTCCAGATGTTTCTCAAAACTACAGAAACCATGATTGGTTGAGCGAACGAGCTATATTCAATTCAATTCAATTTCTTTATTGTAAACAATACACTAAGACAATGTCTTTTATAGTATTTGTACTTTGGTTGAACAATTAAAGTGCTGTTTGATTCTATATACAATAAGATAATACTTAGGCTGCTAAAAATATTTTTTTTTTTTTTTTTCAATAATACATATAAGACTTTTCCTCTCTTCGTCTTTCCTATTTCCCCCTTAACATCCTAGTTGTTCGAAAAATGTTTAAAAACTTTGGTCTTGAAACTTACTGCATCCGTTATCCTCTTAATGCTAACCGGCAAAGAGTTAAAAAGGCGAATGCTGTGAACGAAGAACAACCGTGAGGAATTTAGATATCTAAAAGTTGGAATAATTAGATTATTTGTTCTTGACGATGTACAGAACTCAATTTTTTCATAAAGGTACTCAGGTGTTCTTGTGCGAATAATTCTGTGGAGAAAGATACAAATACGGAAATTTACGTATTCGACCATAGTGCACTTAAGAATTTTTTTGCTGAAAGCAGAGATATGGTCATATCGGCGAATACCATAAACGTAGCGAGTCATGTCATTAAGCGCCACCCGTAGTTTGTATTCAGATAAAGAATCCAGTTTCGGATACACGACTTCAGAAAAGGAAATGATTGGTACGAGTAGAGTTCTCATAAGACGAAGTTTTGTTTCTTGAGGAGTAAAAGAATTAGATACCCATAGTTTTCTTAAAGTTCCGTAAATACGTGCAATGACATAATTTATATGGTCTCTGCAAGAGAGATCCCTAGAGATTTTGAATCCAAGACTGGTCACAGAATCTACAAAACTAACATGGGCACTATTCAAAGTAATCGAAGGTAGATCTCTATGGTTGTATGTCTTCTTAGAAATTAGTAGGACTTGACTTTTATTGGGATTGAGCACTAGACCATTTTCCTTAGCCCAGTTAGAAATTCTCTCCAGATCTTCATTAACGCGAAAGACAAGATCCTCTATTAAACCGATTCTACGTGAGAGATAAATTTGTATATCATCTGCATATAGATGAAAAGAGACGTGCTCACAAACCGAAGGCAAATCGTTGATAAAGGCACAAAACAAAATTGGCCCCAGAATAGAGCCTTGTGGCACGCCCATCTTCAAGTACGTATGTGCTGAAAAATTGTTTCCAACACATACACGCTGAGTTCTGTTACACAAATAACTACCAATGAGACAAACAGCTGAATTCGAAAAACCAAAGTAGTGCTCAAGTTTTTGACAAAGAACTCGATGATCAACTTTGTCAAAAGCCTTCGAGAAGTCCAATAGGCACAGTACTGAGATATTGTCTTTATCGTATTCGAGTCTTATATCCTCTAAGATCTTTACCATTGCTGTAGAGCAGGAATGGTTAGCTCTAAATCCAGATTGGTATGGAGACAGCAATCTTTTGGACGTAAAATGGTCAATAATTTGTTTAGTAAGGATTTTTTCGAGAACTTTGTACATGCAAGGTAAAATGCTTACTGGCCGGTAGTCGGCGAGTTCGGAAGGTGTGGACTTTATCGGAACAGGAGTTATCCTGGCTGCTTTCCACGCAATAGGAAACGTAGAAGTGACAATACAGTGATTAAAAACATGAGTGAGAGCGTTAATCAAGCAGGGTAGGACAAGTTTCAAAAATCTTAGCGGAATACCGTCTTCGCCTATAGCTTCGGACCTCAAGGATTTAAAAGTGCGTATAATTTCGTCTTTAGTTACCGTCTCAAAGCAAAAATCGTTAACTCCATCATAAAGTAAGCCAGCCTTGGGCTCAAAGCTAGTAGCTAATTGATTTGTTTGAGTAAACTGATTGTTGAGGTCATTAGGATCAAGTTCACACTTAGAAATTGGCTTTTTACCAATACCAATGTCACGAAGATTTTTCCAGAGCTGTTTAGAAGAAAGATTTGTATTGAGTTTCGAGGCGAAAAAGTTACGTTTGGCGCAACGGGTAATGAGAGTTGCTTGATTACGAAAGAAGCAGTATTGTCGCCAAGTTGTAGGATTTGGAGAAAGCCGCCACTTGAGGTAGTATTTTCTGCGACTTTTAATCGCATTCTTTACTTCAAAGTTGTACCATGGACATTTCTCGTTTTGAATTCTTACTTTTTTTAGAGGAACATGCGTTTCGAACAATCTCTTCACATGGTTGTAAATGAAGTTTAGTTTGTTATCTACATGCACTAAATTGTAACAATCACTCCAGGCCACGCTGCTGGCATCAATATAAAAAGCTTCTACATCGAGGGCTTTAAAATTTCTAAAAGTAAATGTGGAAGGAACTTGGGAATGAGAGAAATCAATAACATAAGTACAAAAAACTAAGTCGTGGTCTGATATTCCATCAAAACATAATTGATCAATGAGAATAATGTTTGTTGGTTCAGATACAATAATGAGGTCAAGTAGGCTTGGGGAACAATTTGGAGCGTATCTAGTTGGGTATTTATTGATAACATTAAGACCTGAACCAGCAATAGCGTCAAGAAGTTGAAATGAAGTAGAGTCCCTTTTAAGTAGATCAACATTGAAGTCACCACAGACAATTATGTGTTCATATGATATAATGAAAGATTCTAGTGCTGTGAAGAAAGGAGTGAATGAACAGGCTGCAAAAAACATTGATGTAAATGAATTGAATTTCAAAATTCAAGAACAAATTACAGGCGAATCGAGGATATATAAATCGGTTGGTTCCGCTACTAACCAAGATGATGTAGTCAACTATCCACCGGAATTTTTAAACTCGCTGGATTTGCCTGTATTGCCAACTCACAATCTTCAATTAAAGGTTGGATCAATATAGTTATAATGTTGCGAAATATCAACCAACCGCGCCTTTGCAACGGTACACGGTTAGCGATAAACAAATTACTAAACAACGTGATACAAGCAACTATACTTAAAGGAAAAAAAGGAGAAGATGTTCTTATACCGCACATCCCAATGATTCCGACTGATGTGCCATTTGAGTTTAAACGACTGCAGTTTCCAGTGCGGCTTGCTTTTGCTATGACCATAAACAAGTCCCAGGGGCATTCATTAAGTGTTTGTGGTATTAATCTAGAAAACCCATGTTTCCCACATGGTCAATTGTATGTTGCCTGTTCCTGTGTTGGAAAACCATCAGATTTGTTTGTCTTTGCGTCAAGTAATCAAACAAAAAGCATCGTATATCACAAAACACTACAATGACAATAAAACTGATTTCTGTTACTAATTATAATTCACATGATTAACAATAAAGCGATTACTTACTTTTAAATCCTTATATGTACATATAGTATGTATGTATGTATGTTTCATTCAATTATTTTTTATTCATAACCCTATCACTATAGGGTGACGGTTCTGTTCAGGAGAATTAATTTTTAGCCACGACTATAAAATACGTAGGAACAAAAAACTGCCACATTACAAATCTTTATGACAGGATGAAGTCTGTCGGGTCCGCTAGTATTTAAATAGTTTTAACTTCTTTCAGAATGAAAGTGAATTTAAATAAAAGCTTAATTACCAAATTTTCCGTGTTAACTTTGGGGGAAGTTCGAATGTTTTCTAATCTTTTGTCCAGTTTTTGTCGTTTCTTGAAAAAAATGTTTTGAATCAAAAGCTGTCAATTTTGGAATATCTATTTATATTTGATTTATTTTTAGGGTTTTACTTGTGCATAAAACGTATTAAATTTCAATTTCTTTCAATATTGCTTAACTTAAGGAAAACTTACTAGTTGATCAACTTAAGAGTTCATTACAACTTTAGAGTTAGAACGCAAGTTAAAATTTCTTTTTATTTACTAATTTATTTCTTAACTCCCTTAAATCGAAAGTTGGCCTACTTGAAAATTTAAAAATATAATTTTCATAAAACGTGTTTTTTTTTTTATTAAAATTAAGAACTTATCATGCGAAAATATTGAGTCCAAAAACACGGGGTTTAATTTTTTAATTGAGGGATAATTAAGACAGGTAGACAATTAGACCATATGCGGTTCAATTATGCCAAAGACTAAAAAGAACCTACATACCTATATTAAATTATAGTATCGTTATTGTCAGAATTCTCAATTTTTTGCCAGTCACATACTGACTTTGAAGGTGGCGCACGCTGCACAAGAATTTGTTTAAAACACACACTTCATATTAAATATTATTTACAATTGAAAATGTGTAGTATTTGCAAAACGTTTTTGATTTTGCGTTTCGTCTTAAAATTTTGTTTGCGTTTGTTTCAACAGTTATGCAGCCAAGTTAACATTTTGGAAAACACTAATTTTCCGACTTTTATATTTAGTTCAATATGAAAAACTTGGCAAACGAAACCTGACTTGGTTGCCAAATTCGTTCATTTAAGTATTTAATTCGTTACTGATAATGATAGTCACAAGCTGCATTCGTTTTTAAATAAGTGTTTTCGCTCTGTTTCTCGCTTACAACCATTCTATACATTGAAAATTACGAAGAGATTGTTTTATTTTTTCTTCAACCAATTAAAATAAGAAAATTCCATCTTCACTACAAATACATATGTTTAAACAAAATTCTAGTCTTATTTACATCAAAATAATAAAACAAAAATCAATATTTTTATGTTAAATCCCAAGTTTGTTTTTCAACTTCCATTTGTTGGGAATTAAAAATATCTAAGGATGATTAACTCTAAAGTTGGAAATCGAGAGTTGAAAACGTCAACTTTGAGCGAATAAAATTAAAATCACGAATTGATAATAAAAATTCTCAAGTTATGTTCAACTAGTTTTTAGGCTTAGTTTATTTCGAAATAACTTAACAGTTGAGGGTTGTCCTTGGTTGTAAACAGACCCCTCTTTACCACTAGGCCCACTGCGCCCAGGCCCAGGGCCCCGCAATCACCAGGGCCCTCAAATTGCTGAAACATCACTTAACCTCTATTGGTCTATTTTTAAAACAAAAAAAAATATTTCGATACAATTTTAGATATGTACATAAAGAATGATCAAAATTCGTACTTTCCTTACAATTAAAATAATTACAATTTAAATCACATTCCCTGCAAAATTATATTCAAATTAAAACAGAAATATGAATAAAGCATCTTGCACATGAGCTACGAACTGCGAACTGTGGATGTTCGCATATTTTGACTTTTCTTTCACATGAGCTTTATTTCTATTTGCAGACAGCGACGAATTGTCAACCCTTTTCTCCATATTTTTCTCAGCCATGATCTTTCACACAAAAACAAAACAAGAGCGGTATAATTTTGAGGTTAAGTTGAGCGCGAACAATTTATTCGTTGCAATGTGGATGGTATGTGGAACGCGAATAGAGTTTGACAGTTCGTAGCAACCACACTGCAATTCGTTACTACCAAATTGTTTTTACAAAATTCTCTTGTTTTAGAGAACAAAATGCAAATTTTATTATCCTAATATTAGTGTCAATTGGTTTCTTATAATTTGAATGTGTTTTTGTGTGGAATTGACTTTTTGAAATGTGTAAAATCACGTTTGTTCGTCCATTCGCAGTTCGCAGTTCGTTGCTCATGTGCAAGGCACTTAACTAACTGAGTGGCAATGCAGTTTGCTTTCTGACAGAAACAAAAAAAAAACACACACACATTTTGAATACTCGTATCCAGTGTTCCCATAACCGCATTATTAATGCTAGATCTAGCATTATAGAGAAGAGAAAAGCATTATGAAATTTTAAAATAATGCTAAATGCTTTTCTGGCATTATTGTTTTTAAGTTTTGCATTCTTGAATGCCAAAATTTGACTATAAAACATGTTCCTATAATTAAAAACATTGTGCTGTTAATACATATTTATATATAAAGCTTTAAGTTTTGTTATTTTTGAATTAATTTTGTTTTGTTTTTGTTTTTTTTTTGTTATATATCTATATGTTTGTTAGGTATTTGTATGTGGAAATAAATATTATTTTGCATTTTTTAAGATGTTTGTTTTTTAATCATCGATATGGACGTTTTATATGGATTTTAAAATCTAGCATTTTGTTTTTTGAGCTCCCATACGATCTAGCATTATAGAATTTGAAATCTAGCATTATGAAATTTGAGATTATGGCAACACTGCTCGTATCACTGTATCTTTAGAAAAAATAAAGATAATGGTGTTTCTATTTTTGCAACGCGAATACAAGTTTTCATCAACGCAGTAACTCATACATAGGCGATTTAACTATCCGTCGGATGAACGGCACTCAATTTTTTAAGATTTAAAGGTAAAGAGGTAAAGAGTTTTAGTTTTTGGCCATTCAATGAGATAGATGAAATATTACACTTCCCACTATTTGTTCTATAGGTCAATAGTAAGCGTTGATAGTACACCCGATATGTCTCATGTTGATCAACAACGATCACGAGCCTGCGTTGAAAGGTTTTTGGACTTTATTCCAATTAACGAACATACATAGATCTGATTATTTAGCGGAAACCATACTGAAGTTTTTGGAGGATCATGACATTTCGATAACAGATTGCAGAGGCCAAATCTACGACAACGCGGCAAATATGTCAGGAAGATTTTCTGGTCTGCAGGCAAGAATAAAAGAAAAATGTAAATTTGCCACTTTTGCACCATGTACTGGGTACTCATTAAACTTGGTAGGAGTGCATGCCGCTGGGTGTGTTTTAGAACCAACCAAATTCTTTGACATTATTCAAAAATTGTATAACTTTTTTTCGGTATCTTCTCATCGATGGAGTGTGTTGACTGCTCATTTAGGTCCAAAAAAAAGTTTTAAAAAGTCTTTCTCAAACAAGATGGTCGGCGCGAGCTGATGCACTGCAAGAAATTGAAGAAGCTTTAATGTCTATCGCGAGCGATTTCGGACAGGAACGAGAGGCCAGAGACAGAGAGAAAGCATTTAGTCTTTGCAAAAAATGTCTAAGCTTGAATTTACCATACTTACAGAACTTTGGAACTCTGTATTGCAAAGAATTAATAAAACAAGTACCTACTTTACTTCAAAAACAAAATATTACCCTGGATGTTGCAATACATTTGCTGAGTGAAATAGATGAATTGATAATTTGGCTCAGAGACAATTTTGATAACTTTGAATCATCAGCCAGACAAAAAAAACCCGGATTCCGAATATAAGGACCTTTCTGAAAGGATGAGGTGTAGAAGCTTACGCCAGACTTTTTTTTGACGGCACGGTAATTCTGACTGGGAAAGAAAGATTTAAAATTGAAACCTTTCTTCCCATTGTCGACACACTAAGCGTTCATTTGAAACAGCGAATAGGTTCGTATACGAAGATTGGCCAACAACCTTTTGACTTTTTTTTTTCGATTAAAAAATGTGAATTCAGAAGACTTAAAAGAGAACTGCAAATCTTTTGCTAGATTTTACACCGAAGATGTGAACGGAGATGAACTACATGCTGAATGCCTGAAAGACTACTTGAAAATTAGTCGACACGAAAATGAAAAAACTGACAACATTCTAGAGCTTTATAATTTTTTAAAAACTAATAAAATTGAAGATGAATTTCCAAATGTTGAAATTGCACTAAGAATTTTCTTAAGTATGATGGTGACCAATTGCAGTGGGGAACGTTCCTTCTCTAAGTTAAAAAGAATCAAAAACGAACTAAGAACTACAATGATTTAAGAAAGATTGACATGTTTGTCGCTGATGTCAATCGAAAGCGACATTCTCAGAGACATCGATTTTGAAGATGTGATCAATGATTTTACTAATCTCAAATCAGGAAAAAGACCCCTTTAACAAATATTCCTTTCTTTTACCTGAAAAAAAAGTAGTCTGTGTCACTGTATTGTTCTTTAAATTATATTCTCAATGACTTATTTAATTGTCTGTTATTTAAATTTTGTTTATTTTTAAATTTTATATACATATATGACATATTTATTTTTACATTGTTTATGTGTATGTTTTAAATGCTGCAATAACTATTTACTTTTTTAATGAATTAAAAAAAATGATTTTATTAAAAAATTAAAAGAATAAATATCTATCAAAGTTATGTGATTTTTTCTGTATACCTTTATTACACAACATAAAATTTTTATATAATCATACAGGGCCTCATTTTTGAAAAGTGCCCAGGGCCCCCAAAATGGTAAAAACATTCCTGGTTGTAAACATCTGAATTGTTTTGATACCCTTAGAAATTTGCATAGTATGAAAATTTAAATTTACGAGAATGTACTCGTATAAATTCAATAAAAACGATTTTTGAAAATGCTCAGACGTGGAATTCAGTTTCAATAAATGTGTTTTCAAACTTTTAAAGGTTTTTCGGCGAGTTAATTATCATCAGGCTTCTTGTGTTTTTTAACTTCCCATAGGAAGTTATTGTAATGGGTCCGATTTGTCAAATTGAAAATTTTGACATTTCTCGACGTTTCAAGGTCCCTAGAGTCGAAATAAAAGATTTTTCGAAAGATGTATGTGCGTGCGTGTGTACGTTCGTTTGTTCGTCCGTATGTCCGTACGTTCGCGACGTTTTTTTCGTCGTCCATAGCTCAAGAACCAGAAGAAAGAAACCAGAAAGACAAGGTGTAATGGTCATCTTCTGATGAGCCCAACCATTGCACCGGGGCGAAACGCATATTTGAACACTAATTGCTGGATCTTACTTATTTTATTTTCATGATTTTCATGAATTTAAATCATTTTATTATTACTCAAAGTTGGTAAATATTGAATTTCGACTCAAATATCTTTTCAAAAACTTGAGATTAAGGCTTCAAACTTATTATATCTTATAAGAAATATTGTTTTCAACATTCTGTAAAATGTTGAGAAAAATCGAATTGACAGTTTTTTTTTACAAAAAATAAAAACAAAAAAAAAACAATACTAAAACTTGTAAAAATTTACTTTCGACTCAAATAGCTTTTCAAAAATTACAAATATTGGCTTCAAACTTATTTTATTTCACAGAAAATATTGTTTCGATATTCAGTAATTTTTTTATAAAAATCCAACAGTCCGTTTAAAAAATAAAATCTACAAAAAATAGTACGCAAATTTGGTTAAAATTGATACACATAGACAATCTTTTAAGCAAGACAAATCGATAGACGGGATGGGAAGTTATCAGTGTGGGTCCCATCCCAGCCTCTTTTTTTGGGTTTAAGCAGAGTCCATTTATTTCTGACCAGTGTAAAATTCGATTGAGATTATCATTTAGTTCGCTTATTCCATTCTCTGCAAGACCTAAAGGACAACTTTTCCGCAATTGGACATCATCAGCATACATATCAATGGGGTAGTTTACAAGACATGATGGAACTCATTAATGTACATAACAAAGAGTAGTGGTCCCATAATTGATCCCTGTGGGACACCCCTGCTTAAAGGCAAGCAGTCAGAAATACAATCACCAACTGCAACTGCTTGAGATCTACCTTGAAGGTATGAGTTAATCAGCATTTCTGACATTGATGAGAACTTGAACTGCTCTTTAAGTTTTTTTGCATAATATACCTACTATGGTTCACAGTATCAAATGCTTTAGAAAAATCTAATAATGTGAGAAAAGCAATGTTGTCACTATCATACCGATTGTCTAATATCTTCTACTACATTTATTAGGGCTTTTGTAGAGCTATGCCTTGGACGATAGCCAGACTGGTTTAGGCAAAGTAACCGATTTGTATGAACAAATTTTCGTATCTGTCCATTCATAATTTTCAACTTCCCATAGGAAGTTATTGTAATGGGTCCGATTTGTCAAATTGAAAATTTTGACATTTCTCGACGTTTCAAGGTTCCTAGAGTCAAAATAAAAGATTTTTAGAAAGATGTCTGTGCGTGCGTGTGTACGTACGTTATCGTACGTCGGGTTCGCAAAGTTTCTTTCGTCGTCCATAGCTCAAGAACCAAAAGAGATATCGACTTCAAATAAATTTTGCTGTACAGATAATAAGGCAGAAAGATGCAGAAAGGGCTCTCAAGAAAATTGCGTGGGTGGTTTTTTTTTTTAGCATAGCAGTTTTACACATTTTTTTTAACTCTAAATATCTCACGAACCAATAACGCTAGAGACTTGAATTAAATTTTATATTATATATTGTAACGTGATACCAAACTAGTATAATTTTGGTAAAAATTCAATCAAAGGTTTTTTTTTTATAAATCCAAAAAACTGAAAAAGAAATATTTGTCACCTCGAAAATTTTACGAATAAAAAATAATTTTATCTCCAAAACAATTTTGTGCAACGAAGAATAACGTTTTTGATATCAGGTAAAATTTTGGGAAAAATCGAATTGACGGTTTTTTTTACAAAAAATTAAAAACCTAAAAAAAAATTAACAAAAGGCGGTAAAAATTTATTTTCGACTTAAATATCTTTTCAAAACTTTGAGATATTGGCTTTAAACTAATTTTATCTTTATTATAAGAATAATTGTTTTGAACATTTGATAAAATTTTGAGAAAAATCGAATTGACAGTTTTTTAACAAAAAATAAATACCTAAAAAAAATGAATATAAGTTCGTAAACATTTATTTTCGACTCAAATATCTTTTCAAAAATTTAAGATATAGTCTTCAAATTAATTTTATTTTATAAAAAATATTGTTTTCCACATTCAGTAATTTTTTTTTTATAAAAATCTAACAAAATGTTCACAAAAAATTTAAGTCTACAAAAAATAGTAGGCAAAATTGGTAAAAATTGATGTTTGGTTCTCGATATCTCGTGAATAATAGAAAACATTGCCTTCAAATTAATTTCTTTCATTCAATTTTTATTTGTTTATATAATAAATAAAAACTTTTAAGAAATTCTATACTAAAATTGGTAAAAATTGGTTTTCGAATAAAATAGATTTTGAAATCAAACTCTTTAATCATATTCAAAATATTGTTGGTATTTTTTTAGAAACACGAAAACCTACAAACTTTTAAGTAAGACAAATCGACAGACGGGATGGGAAGTTATCAGCGTGGGTCGCATCCCAGCCTCTTTTTCTTGATTATATCAAGAACGGCCAAAAGCACAAATAGTGACTGATTTAACATTCTTTTTCCTGTTCTTAAATTTCCATTTAGCATAATCTTACAGATAATATAAAATAGGTTTAAAAATGTTAGGAAGTCCAAGTTTGTTTACAAACATGTTTACAATATAATTTTATTATTTGCAGTTTTTCGTATATTGAATATACATAACTCGGAATTTGAATGTGGCATTAAGTTTTGTTTTTGAATATATCAAACACTACTAATATTTATTTCAATTCCAGAAATATTTTATTCGTTGCAAAACTTGCTACCCATCTTTTGGAGTGTTTATTTTTTTAAACTAAAAATAATTTTAACTTCAAATTTGATTATATTTTGCCGGCCGTTCATGAGAGTATTAATAAAAAATGGAAACTTGAAAGCCATGTTGGTTGTATCAAACTTATAAATAAATACAATGATAAGGTTTAAGCATTTATTCTCGATCAGAGTATGGGTACTAAGTAACGAATTTCTTTCAGCAGTGTAGCCAACAATATCCATCACATGAAAAAAAAAAAAACAAAAAAGAGGCTGGGATGCGACCCACACTGATAACACCCATCCCGTCTGTCGATTTGTCTTGCTTAAAAGTTTGTCTATATGTATCAATTTTTACCACATTTGCGTACTATTTTTTGTAGATTTTATTTTTTTATGAAAAAACGGACTGTTGGATTTTTATAAAAAAATTACTGAATATCGAAAACAATATTTCCTGTGAAATAAAATAAGTTTGAAGTCAATATTTGTAAATTTAAAACGCTATTTGAGTCGAAAGTAAATTTTTACCAAGTTTTAGTATTGTTTTTTTTTTAGGTTTTTATTTTTTGTAAAAAAAACTGTCAATTCGATTTTTCACAAAATGTTATCCAATGTTGAAAACAATATTTCTTATAAGTTAAAATTAGTAAGAATCCATTATCTCAAATTTTTGAAAAGATATTTTTGAGTCGAAAATCAATTTTTACCAACTTTTGTAAATATTTTTTTTAGGTTTTTAATTTTTTGTACAAAAGCTGTCAATTCGATTTTTTTCAAAATTTTACTAAATGTTGAAAACAATATTTTTTGAAAGATTAAAGTAGTTTAAAGCCCATATCATATTATCATTCAAAAAGCAAATGATTGATGGAACCTACTAGAAACCTGCGGTAACACAAGGAAACGCTGGCCTCATTGTGACAAGGAAAAATCCAAAAAGATTTTACTTCTCAAAAAACCGTCCCTAAGATCCCTCATAAGTGTGATAACGGGACATAACCTACTTGGCTACCACAAAAAGAAGATGGGGCTTAGTACGGACGACATATGCAGAGGCTGCGGCGATGAGGATGAGCACGAAAACACGGCTCATTTTCTATGCCACTGTCGAGCACTCTGCCGTACCAGATCAAAATTCTTAGGCAACTATTTCTTCAATGAACTAGAAGAACTATCTGAACTCCCAGGCAATCGCCTATTGAACTTTATCAAGTCCACCAAATGGCTCGATCAACCATAGAAGTCATAGGTTAAATCATTTTTTCAGAAGTTACAACACTTCAAGGTATCACAATGGATCTACATTGATCTAAGTGTGACGGTAATAAAATCAACTGTCAGCCCATATAACCTAACTAAGCCCATATCTCCAAGTTTTGAAAAGATATTTGAGTCGAAAATCAATTTTGACCACCTTTTATAATTTTTTTTAGGTTTTTATTTTTTGTAAAAAAAACTGTCAATTCGATTTTTCTTAAAATGTTTCCTAATGTTGAAAATAATATTTCTTATAAGTTAAAATTAGTTAGAAGCCATTATCTCAAAGTTTTTGAAAAGATATTTGCGTCGAAATTCAATTTTTACCAACTATGAGTACATTTTTTTTAGGATTTTATTTTTTATAAAAAAAACTATCAATTAGATTTTTCTCAAAATTTTATCAGATGTCAAAAATATTATTCTTCGTTGCACAAAATTGTTTTGGAGATGAAATCATATTTTGGTCGTAAAATTTTCGAGGTGACAAATTTTTTTTTCAGTATTTTTGATTTATAAAAAAAACCGTTAATTGGATTTTTTTTCCAAAAATATATTTGTTTTGTATTACGTTACAATATATATTATAAAATTTAATTCAAGTCTCGTCACTGGTTCATGAGATATTTGGGTTTGACCAAAATTTCCACCTTTTTTGCTGCTATGGTAAAAAACCACCAACGCAATTTTTTTGAGAGCCCTTTCTGCATCTTTCTGCCTTATTATCTGTATAACAAAATTTATTTGAAGTCGATATCTCTTCTGGTTCTTGAGCTATGGACGACGAAAAAAACGTCGCGAACGTACGGACATACGGACGTACGGACGTACATACACACGCACGCACAGACATCTTTCTAAAAATCTTTTATTTCGACTCTAGGGACCTTGAAACGTCGAGAAATGTCAAAATTTTCAATTTGACAAATCGGACCCATTACAATAACTTCCTATGGGAAATTAAAAATCCACTTTAATTTCATATATTTTATGATAGGTATTTTTAATATTAAAATTGTTTATTTTTTTAAGACTTTAATGCCCATTGGATTTAAATTAAGTTAACAAAGTTTCTCTCTCTCTAAAAAATGACAAAATTTAGAAAATAACTGTTCCATAAAATTTGAGTTTGCCGAATTTAAAGTTGTTTAAAAATTTACATTAGGGCTTTAACAAAATTGAGTGCCCTTTCTTTGTTCAAAAAACTTCAATATTATAACACGTCATGTTTGATTTATAAAATATTGGGAAATATTTGTTGTATTCCCCTCGGGGATCCTTAAAATTAAATTTTTTTTTTCAAAATATGAACCACCCTAATAACACCCTAGTTAGGTCATAAAGACTTAACTTTTTTTCCAATTGATTAGAAATATATTTCCTCTTAACGATCCAATTTAAGGATTAAATAAAATTGATCTTTATTTTGATCTAAACCGATTTATTAAAAAGCAAACATAAATCCTTTCTTAAAAAACATATTTTGTACTTTATTTTATTGTTGTCAAACTACAAACAAAAAATGAACATAAATCGCCATAGAATAGAGAATTTCCGTTTAAAAATTGGAACATGCCAGGATTATACCTTCTGGGATCAGGAAGTGTATTTAGGAAGAAACATATTGCTTTATGAAAGATCAATCATTTGTCTCGTGTGCTCCAGATGATGTACGTTTGAACACATACCATAGATTGATCCTCTAAAAAAAATGAAAGAAAGATGTTGTTTGTTTATTGTTAAAGAATTGCAGGTGAAAGTGGTTTTAATATATTTTTATAATTTAACAATCAAAGAAAAAGATATTTTTTCAAAGGAGTAACTTTATTTTCGTAACAAAAATCGTCTTACAATAAAATTTAAGCCTTTCAATAATGTTTTGAGTCACGTAAACAATAAATTAAACATTTTTTTTTTTCTGTTGAACTCAATTCAAACTTAATTCTTGGATATCCGCAACTTACTAGACTGATATTTAAGCAGCTGGTAAAGAAAACAAACAGAACAATACCCTTTATGATATGAGAACGCAATAAGGTTTTTAAAAAAAAAATTATAAATTATACATATAAATTATTATTTTGAAAACCCAAGTAGAGATAAGCCCTGAATTAAGCCATTCCATCAGCAGTGAATTTAGACATCAGATTGATGATAATTTCTTTAAAATTATGGATATTTTCATTTAATTTAATTAAAAAATCAAAAAATCATCATAATTTTCCATATGAATGGAACACTCTAGCAGGAAATAGTTTTATTATACAAATTAGCTCATTTTTCGAAAAGCCTTTAGCGTGCGTCGTCGCATGAAGAAGATGATAAATACGACTCATCAAATGTTCGACACAATTTGTCAACATTATTGACATCGACTCTGTAAACATGTCAAGTAAATTGTAACTTGATTGTTTTGAATTAGAGGCCGATGTTTATATCGGAAAGATACCGAAGATGCTCATAAAGATAGAAGATAGTTTTTTTTTTTTTCTTAATCCGAATTTATTGCGACGCAACCTCTAGACTTGGGTCTTATTTCAAATATATGTACATATGTAGGTACTTGGAATTAGATGTTTGATATTTGGTTAGCCTGTTCGATTTAAGGTGAGCTTCTTAGGTGGCTGTGGAAACCTATGTAACTATCATAGGAGAGATGTCAGTATGCTAGAGCGGTTTTTATTGTCTTTGTTCTTTTTCATTTTTCTATTTTTCTATTAACAATATGTTGGTTTTGAAAAATATTTGTCAAGCACCATAGTTCTTCGTCTTTTCATCGTTATTTTTCCTTTATAGTTGTTTAGTTAGTAACAGCTTTAATAATACAAAACTGTCTTGACGGTCGGGTCGGTCGTTTTAGTAATTCCGCCATTGTATCTAGGCGTGTTTTTATTTTTAAAATACAAACAAGCACAAAAAATGTCTGAGTAGATAGTTTAAACAACGACGCGCCACATAAACAATTGTTCAAATATTCTATGGGTTTTTGATGTGGGGACATACGAGTAGCGAGTAGCTGGTAGGCAATATCCAATTACTTATATGAAAATAGAAATCAGTAAGAAATTAGAAAAAGAATAGAGGTTTACTTTTTTGTTTTGTTTTTCTTCGAATGAAACTTTTTATTTGCGCATAATTAATTATTATTATTAATGTTGAAAAACAATTTCATTTAATAAAATAGACGCAGTTTTACAGCAGTTGTCAAGCTAATGGTTTAATTATAATGCGGAAATAACACAAAATCGGCTGACACTAAATTGACAGATGTATGTACTATGTATGTCAAAATATTTGATCAGAAACAATAAAACAAAAAAATATTCTTTTTAACTTAAATTTTGGAATTTTTTTTTGGGCAAATATAATTTGATCTGTTTTTGATAGTTGGCGGAAAATGTGTCTTGGCTGTTTTGCTAAATACATATTTTGACAACATGGATTTTTGATTAATGATAAATTAACGAAAATACATAGTACGTTGTTTTGTTATTGATGTAATCGGTTCTTTATATCTTTTATTTGTTTGCTGTAATTCAATATTATATAATTTTTTGTTTTAGAAAAGATCAAAGCGGTTAACATGTGGTGGTTAAAGCTAAATACATATCGGCAATTTTAAAAAGAAAATTTGACTTTGTGGAAGTAGCTAAATTTTTCTAGCCAAACACAAGGTGACATATGTAACATAATATGCGCAAACAAAAATTAGAAAACATAGATTTTGATTACGAAATAAATAAATAGACAAAAAAGAAATGCGTATACGCCACAGTGTACCAGAAGTAAATTGATTTTTAAGCACATTGATTTGAGTCATAATTTATAAATTTTTCGATAGTATTTGAAATATCAAAACAATTTAATTATCTTCTTGAACATAGAACTAAGTGAACTATAAAATTTCATTATTTATCAAAGCTT
The DNA here is from genome assembly GCA_920104205.1 of Eupeodes latifasciatus. Lineage (NCBI taxonomy): Eukaryota > Metazoa > Arthropoda > Insecta > Diptera > Syrphidae > Eupeodes > Eupeodes latifasciatus. The sequence continues at coordinate 58,079,883 of OV049924.1, forward strand.
TAATTATTTGTATGTTTTTGGTAAGATTCCATTTTGCAATTTTGTTTGTATTTAAATGAGTGCCACAACTTAAATTATATGCACTTCAAATTCTACCATCCAACCAAAATTTAAGATTTTTTAAGAATTTAAATCACAAACCTTTTTATTTATTTATTTATTTAATCCGTTAGATATCTAACGTTAATATAAACTTATAGCTATTTACATAATTTTTAATTACGATTTTACGTGACAACGTAATTAACAACGTTAATTAACATAGAAATAAATAAATACTATAACATATTAAAAAAGCTTTCTTTAAATTGTTTACTTTTAACATTGTCATTAACAGATGAAATTAAATTATAAAATTTATTGAAGACTGAAATCAATTGATTTAAAGGGCTATTCATACCATAGTTAGTTCTGCTAAATATCGGACATAAAGGTATCTGTCTTCTTATGCTAGTTTGACTATAGCTAAAATTTAGACGATTCAGAGCTGTTGCGGATATAATAGAACCATTAATTAATTTTAAAATAAAACAAAAATGGAGATAATGTCTATGTTGTGAAAGTGTAGGGACGTTTATTAGCAAAAGTCTCTGAGAATAAGGAAGTGGTGTGAATATTTGGGAAAACGGAAGAAAACGAAGACAAAAACGCATAAATCTTTTTTGGATACTTTCAAGTCTGTCTATATGGACTGAATAGTATGGTGCCCATATAACACAGCCGTATTCAAGTATTGGCCTGACAAATGATACATAAAGAAGTTTTAAGACGTAGGGGTCACGAAAATCACGAGAAAAACGTTTAATAAAACCTAGAATCTTGTTAGCTTTTTTAACTATAAAGTTATAATGGTCACAGAACGTTAATTTACTGTCAAGAATAACACCTAAATCAGAGAAAACGGAAAGCTTACAAAGGGAGGAAGAATCTAATAAATAGTTATAATCTATAATTGTTTTTTTGCGTGTAAAACACATAGTTTTACATTTGTCAATATTCAATAAAAGTCGGTTTGTATTGCACCATTCCCTAAAACTAGGAAGATCTTCTTGAAGCTGTGAGCAGTAATTAATTGAACTAATAGATTTGAAAATTTTAATGTCATCAGCGTATATTAAAACGGAGGAGTTTTTTATAACGGATGTTATGTCATTTATATATAAGATAAATAATAAAGGACCTAAATGGCTACCCTGTGGAACACCAGAGACCTAAATGGCTATAACTTCTGTTCTTAGGATAAGACGAGATCCACGTCAAGAATTTGTCGTTAAACCCTAAGGCCTTAAGTTTATGGACTAAAGTCTTGTGACACAATTTGTCAAAGGCTCTGTGAATACGCAATCTACTTGCTTACGATCTTCGAAGGAGTCAAGGCAGAAAGAAGTGAAATGAAGTAGGTTTGTAATTGTTGATTTATTTTGGACGAAACCATGTTGATTTTCACATTCAATTGATTTACAATTAAAGGATAACATCTTACAGATAATGGACTCAAATAGTTTGGGAATAACGGAAAGTTTGGCAATCGGCCGGTAATTCGTTATTTCATTCTTAGACCCTTTTTTATGAATCGGAGTTATAAATGCACTTTTCCATAATAGTGGGAAAATTGAGCTTCTAAGAGATTCATTGAACAAAACAAACAGAGGGTACGATAAATGAGACACACATTTTTTTAAAACACATGATGGTACTCCATCAGGGCCAGGGTGAAAACAGTCATCAAGTTCTGAGACACAACGAACAATTGAATCCTCACATATTGTCAAGTCAAGTGAGTTAAGGTGTGGATAATTTTGGGCTGGAAAGAACGAATCGGGAATTTGAAAAGAAGGAGGCACGTCGAAAGCATCTTTGAAGAAATTAGCAAACATATTTGAAATTATTTGGGAGTCATGACTTGTTGTGTTATTAAAAGACATAGAGTTTGGGTAACCGTCAGTTTTTCTTTTACTTTTCACAAAATCCCAGAAGTTTTTTGGGGTCTGTTTCAATTCATTTTCAATTTTTATAATATAGTCAGAGTATAGAATATTGGAGTAGTCAATGAAAATATTTTCAAGTTCGGAGTAAATCCTGAAGTCTTCTACTGATCTAGTTTTACTAAATTTTAGCCATGGCTTATTTCTTTTATTTTTTAAGTTTTTTAATTGAGTGTCAAACCACGGTGGAGTTTTAGATTTATAGCGAGATTTCCGTAATGGCGTAGTTTCATAAAAACAGTTAAAAAGAATACTATAAAAATTTAGACACATGTCATCAATATTACGATTTAGGAGCAGTTGATTCCAGTCAACATTACACAATAAGTTAGTTAGTTCATTAAAGTTACATTTTTTAAAATTGAATTCAAGTTTTTCATTTGATGTATTAGGGATATTGCACACGTTTATATTCAGTGATATATTTAAAGCTGGATGGTGACGGTCTTCTTCTACTAGTTTAACATCGGCTTGAGATACAGCTACATTAGTATTTATCGTGTCGGAGAAAAATATCAGGTCCAAATATTTGTTGTATTGATTGGCAACCCCATTAAATTGAACAAGTCCACAAGAAGCTAAACCATCAATAATTGTGAATTCATTGGTGCTCGTTGGACTGATAGGTGTAAAATAGTTGAAATCTGATGATTTTGTCCAGTTGAGGTTCGGAAGATTGAAATCACCTACGATCAGCAGTTCATCATTAGGTTCCATTTGGTCGTGGATCTTCTAAGTTAAATGTATGCAATTTTCATAGACAAAACTGGTAGATCTTGACCTTTCATATTTAAGGTGTTACCAAATAAGAGTTTGTTCTTATGACAAACCTATCCTTTTGGGAATTTAAAGATTCTAAAATATTTGATAGCCGTAGCATGTTGGTTACTGCGTTGGACTTTCAAACCAGAAATCTTGGGTTCGATCCCAGCCTGTGCCATCTAAAGTTTTTTTCACGGGTTTTGCGTCTTGCGAGGAATTGACAATTCCTCCAAGAGTAATTCTCTTTCAAAATGTAGGTTCCCTTCATCCCTGACAACATTACTCGTACACAGGAATGGTTGAGAGTTGTAAGTCACTAGGCCCTGGTTCTCAGCGGACTCAGCGCCACCTAATTTATTATTTGTTTAAAATATTTGATAATATTTTGCAGAATTTAAAAAATTGTTCTATACTTATTCATTAAATGCGTTAAATGCTAAAATTATGTTTACAATATTTACTTAAATCTGAAAATGCTAATGTTATGTTTACAATATTTACTTAAATCTTAATTTAAAACTAACATAATTTCAACTACTTAAAGCAACTAAATTAAATTTAAAACTTGCAGATTTCAGATTGTAATTTGTAAAGTCAATGAGTATAAAGAATTTGTTAAATTTACTGATTAATTGGTTAAGGGGACTGTAGCTCCATAGTTTGATCTTCTACAAATAGTTTTAAGGGGTACATTTCTTCTGACTCAGATTAAAATATAATCGACAAAGAAGAGATTGAATTGAAATCGTTCCATTCAATACTGAAAATACTTTCTGTGACCAGAACGAAATGGGAGATTTATCAACGGAGGCCTTTGACTAAAAGCCTATCGGGCCAAAAACGAAGACAAAATCTTGAAAATCTACTTTGAATATACTTTCCATCAATATTAATACCAACTGCGAATAGTATGGTACCCATACAACGCAAGCCTATTCAAGAATTTTTTATGAAAAAAGGGACTGTTGGATTTTTATAAAAAAATTACTGAATATCGAAAACAATATTTTCTGTGAAATAAAATAAGTTTGAAGCCAATATTTTTAATTTTTAAAAAACTACTTGATTCAAAAGTAAATTTTTACGAAGTTTTAGTAGATAGATAGATATATAGTTGCTTTATTTTAAGATATAAATTATTAACAAATGTTTTTCTTTAAGAATATGGACATGGCAATTCTGCCGTCTGCCTGATCGACATTTCATAACAAGAACACAATTTAAATGTAAAGAAGTTAAAATTCAAATAATAAACATAAGTTCAACTAATTATATAAAAACAAAAAAAGAATAAAGCATCAAGTTCGAATTCAACAATTTTGAGATGATTTTGAAATAAAAAAAATATATATATCAATTTTTACATGATTTGAAACACAAAATATTAAATAGGAAAAATATATAAATTTTTACATGATTTGAAACACAAAATATTAAATAGGAAACTTTCAATTGCAATAACTGGTTGTAGAGTTATGGAAAACTATTGCGGTAATTTAGAGCATGTTTGCAGTATCTATAGACAGTTGACCATCCAAAGTCTCCATTAAGGATTTCATAGAGCCGAGTTGGGGGAAGAAAACTCAGTTCGAAATACAACCGTCGAATCTCTTGGAGTAGAGGACACGATGCAAAGAAGTATGGGATGTCTTCTGGTTCGCCGGTGTTACAAAGGCTACAGATTTGTGGAAGATCAGTTCGATGCGGCATAGAGTTAAGATTCAATATTTCGACTCGGGCTCTAAATATGTAACTTATAGCCTCAGAAGAAAATTCGTTACTGAAATAATTAGCCTGTGATGATATTTGGTGATTGAGGTTTCTATACACATTTCTTGATAATGTTGTTGAAGCTCTTGAAAGATGTTCTCTGAAGATATGTTCATCAGTTCTGGCGATCAGATCATTGAACATGGTGTGCCATTGATTCAAATTGGACTCCAAAAAGAATAGATTACTGCCATATTAAGAAGCTATCTGGTTCCATTCCTTAAACGGGGAGGCATTTGTTTGCATAAGCCTTGTCATAATAGATTTGTGAAGGCTTCTTTCATCTCTCCTCATAACTTTCAAAATGTAGTCTGAGTTGGTTTTAAGATTTGTAATGTAAAGAGGTGTTATGCCAGAATCTACATAATAGCATAATTGGGTGTTGAAGAAATACCTTTGCACGGCTTCAAACTCCTCTAGTTGTAAATATCCAAAAACTTGGGTACCGTAGCACATGCAGCAGTTCACAGTTGCTTGAAAAACACGATATTTGGAATTAAGATCGATTTTTTGGTTAGAGTAAAACTTAGGCCACATCAAGTTTAGAGCTACTTTGGCGAAGTTTTAGTATTGTTTTTTTTTAGGTTTTTATTTTTTGTAAAAAAATTTGTCAATTCGATTTTTCTCAAAATTTTATCGAATGTTGAAAACAATATTTGTTATAAGATAAAACTAGTTGGAATCCATAATCTAAAATTTTCGAAAAGATTCTTAAGTCGAAAATGAATTTTTACCATCTTTTATAATTTTTTTTTTAGGTTTTTATTTTTTGGAAAAAACTGTCCATTCGATTTTTCTCAAAGTTTTTCCTAATGTTGAAAACAATATTTCTTATAAGTTAAAATGAGTTAGAAGCCATTATCTCAAATTTTTGAAAAGATATTTGAGTCGAAAATCAATTTTTACCAACTTTGAGTAATGTTTTTTTTAGGTTTTTATTTTTTATAAAAAAAACTGTCAATTAAATTTTTCTCAAAATTTTTTCAGATGTCAAAAACATTATTCTTCGTTGCACAAAGTTGTTTTGGAGATGAAATCATATTTTAGTCGTAAAATTTTCGAGGTGAAACATTTTTTTTGTTCAGTTTTTTTGATTTATAAAAAAAACGTTAATTGGATTTTTTTCCAAAAATATAATTGTTTTGTATCACGTTACAATATATAATATAAAATTAAATTCAAGTCTCTAGCGTCATTGGTTCATGATATATTTAGGTTTAACCAAAATTTTCACTTTTTTTTAAACTGCTATAGTAAAAAAAACCATCCACGCAATTTTCTTGAGAGCCCTTTCTGCATCTTTCTGCCTTATTATCTGTATAACAAAATTTATTTGAAGTCGATATCTCTTCTGGTTCTTGAGCTATGGACGACGAAAAAACGTCGTGAACGTACGAACGTACGGACATACGGACGTACAAATGTACGTACATACGCACGCACAGACATCTTTCTAAAAATCTTTTATTTCGACTGTAGAGACCTTGAAACGTCGAGAAATGTCAAAATTTTCAATTCGACAAATCGGACCCATTACAATAACTTCTTATGGGAAGTTAATAAACAGCGATGGACCAAGGTGACTCCCTTGGGGTTCACCAGAAGAAGAATTTGTATGACTTTTTTTGACAAATGCTTTGTTTTTCAAATTCATCCAAAAAAAAGTAGAGAATTTTAATAAATAAGTAATTGTATTATTATTATTTTTTTCAAAAACCGATGTTGATTTTCACATATGTATAACAGAAGAACAATTAAAAGAAATGATGTTACAGACAAGGGAAACAATTTAGGAATAGCAGATAGTTTTGCTATAAGGCATGGACTGGCGTTAGGTATGAATATTTCCAAAAATCTGGGAACTTAGATAATTTCAGAGACTCGTTAAAAAGAAGAAACAATAGACAGGTGATGGTATTCCATCAGGACCAGGAATGAAACATTCATTTAGCTTTAAAATATTGTCACGTATAAAGAAAGTATATGATTGGTGGAAGATGACTGTATTCTTGTGTGTTGGGAGAAATAAGACAAGAGGTGCTTGCAGAAGAAAAATCTTCAAAGAAAATCTGAAAATAATCTGTGAACATGTTCGAAATTGACTCTGGAAGATTGCTTGAAGAATTTTGAAAGGTCATACTGGCTGGATATCAGTCAAATTAACGTTTGTTAAAAACATATATCCAAAACATATCGTCATATCAGAAGCAATGTGTTATATCTCAAAAGTTATCGATTTTGTGTGAAGTACACAGAAAAAAAAAGCTATTTTCTTGTCAAACTGTCATTAAAATACTTCTTAAATTCGATAAAACAAACAATTTTTGTTAAATTTGTGAGAACTAAGAGAACATTTTGTGTCTTAAAATTTTAAGAATTGCTAAAAAAAATACTCAAGAATAGTAATTATTTTTATGCAAAACGAAATGCAACTAACAATTTGATTTACATAAGACTTAATACAAGCTAATTTCTCACTTGTACAGAAACACATTAAGGCATTATACAAACTTATTCGGCGTAAGTTATACGAGCTATTTAGCCAATTAAAGACCAGCCATAACCAGTCTTATGTTTACAACATAACTTTTCATGAATGTTCGTAAGCCTTACACATGCAAAACAATAAAAGGCAATGGTTTGTTGAAGAGAGCTTTCACTAAACAAGCTACGAGTATATTACTTGCATGAGTAAGTAATATATTTTTATTATAAAAGCCTTATACACTGGCGGTCATAAGGTTAGAAGCAGGCATTTTCGAAAAGTAAAATTGATATTTCTCGCGTTACATGATGGATTAGAAAAAAACAACTATGGTAAATGAGGAACTATTTTGTTGACAACAAAATATAAAATTTGGGAATAGGAGAGATTTAGCTTACGACACTTTTATGACAAATTGCTAATTGAGTCATGAATATGCGAAAATAAATCGGGTCATAAGATTAGAAGCAGTGAATAAATGGACGTTGTTTTGTAAAGTGCACACATTTTTTTTTCGGAAAAACGGTAAAATTTATAAATGAATTGTTCTTGATTGAGTGTTAACAGAAATGGGCAACAATAAATGTTTGACAGTGGAGGAAAGGGCAATAATAGATGTTTATTTCTCTAAAGGTCTTTAATGCTTTGCTATAGCCCGAAAAAAAATCGAAGTGATCATTGTGTCAGCAATTATTTAAAAAACCATTGTCTTACTCGAAAAATTATAAAAAAAACACTTCCTCTGCCTTAAGACTTCGCGAAACGCGAAGTATCCTTAGAATAACGTCAAATTCAGCTTTATCGGCAGCTAAAACTAGGGAGAAAGCTAATGTTAAGGCCAGCTTATCCACTGTTAAATGCACGATTCGCCATGCTAAACACTTAAAGCACCTGAAGCTTAAGAAAAAACCACCACTTAATGACGCAAGGAAGAAGCAACGCTTGTGTTTCGAGAAAGATCACATGAGCTGGGATGTGCAAAATGGAATGACGGCAAATGATTGGCGAAAGGTTATTTTTTTCCGACGAAAAATTTAGCCTGATGGACCAGATGGTTATAATTATTATCTCCATCACCTGAAGAAAAAAGTAGTTATTTTTAAACCGTCACCATAGCAAAAAAAGGAGGCGTTATCGTTTGGGGCTCAATTTTATTGTATGGCGCTATAGACTTGGTAGTCCAAGATACCAAATGACTAGGAAAACATACAAAGTCTTCCTGGAATCAATATTCCCCAATATTAGTGAGCTTTTTGGATCAATTCCATGGATTGTTCAGCAGGAAAACGGTCCCATACACACAGCCCGAGAGGTAAAATCCCTTATTGCAATCCAAAACTTCCACTTGCTGCCTTGGCCACCATATACCTCGGACCTTAACATATTTGAAAATGTGTGGGGCTAGCTTACACGTAAGGAGGAAAGCAATACGGTGACAAGGAAGCGCTAATTCATGGTATCAAATTGGCCTGGAGAGAGATTTCTTTGGTCTACTTGGAATATCTTTATAAATCCTTAAAAGTTAAAAATTTTGCCGGCTGGTGGTAGCACACATTATTAAAAACCTAATGAAAACTAAAAAACATAGCAAAATACAAATACTTGCATTTTATTTCCATTTATTCCATGTGCTTCTAATCTAATGACCCGATTTATTTCCGCATATTCTTGACTCAATTAACAATTTGCCATGAAAGTTCCGTTAGCTAAATCTCTCCTTTACCCAAATTTTATATTTTGTTGTCAACAAAATAGTCCCTCATTTACCATAGTTGTTTTTTTCTAATCCATCATGTAACGGGAGAAATGACGATTTTACTTCTCGAAAATGCCTGCTTCTAACCTTATGACCGGCAGTGTATAAGCTTATTATTTGTTGATACACGACGAATATTGAATTTTGATGTAAATAAGTCACAAATCGTAGTGCAGTTCTTTGTAACCTCTAAGCTTGCTTATACTGGAATACTTATTTTGTTGCAAAATAAAAGCATATGACACTTATTTATATTTTTTATTTTTATTTATTTTAATTTTGAATTTCAGGTCTAATGTAATAAAAACAAAATAGAAGGAAAGTTTTAAGAAAATGTAAACCCTTTTTTTATGAATTAATTGGGTACACCAGGTTCGATACTATCTAAAGACGTATTAAATAAGAATCAAAAGACAAACATAACTTTATTTTAAGAATTGATTAGGTAAATCAATTTTAGTAATATCTTGGTTCTCATTGATAAACAAACAATTAAACCAACTTTTGTAAATATACCACATGAAGTCTGTCATACACTAAAATATAAAAAGAGGCTGGGATGCGACCCACACTATTAAATTCCCATCCCGTCTGTTGATTTGTCTTGCTTTAATGGCTTTCCTGTTTTGTTAAAAAAGTGGTCAGTTGAATTATTCTAAAAGATTTAACAATTACCAACAATATTTTGCATTTAATGAAATAGTTTGATTTCAAAATCTATTTTTGTAAACGAGATTTTTAGTCGGAAAACAGTTTTTACCAATTTTAGTAGCATTTCTCAAAGGTTTTTATTTCTTATATAAACAAATACCTACAGATTGAATGAATGAAACTAATTTAAAGTCAATACCTTCCATTGTTCACGAGATATAGAGATCAATCATCATCATCAATTTTTACCAATTTTGCGTACTATTTTTTTGTAGATTTTAATTTTCTATGAAAAAACTGACTGTTAGATTTTTATAAAAAATTACTTAAATGTTTAAAACAATATTTTTTTGTAAAATAAAATTAATTCGAAGCCAATGTCTTAAAGTTTTGAAAAGTTATTTGAGTCGAAATTCAATGTTTACCAACTTTTATTAATCTTCTTTTAGGTTTTTATTTTTTGAAAAAAAAAACTGTCAATTCGATTTTTCTCAAAATTTTAATGAATGTTAAAAATAATATTTCTTATAAGATAAAATAAGTTGGAAGCCAAAATCTCAAATTTTCGAAAAGATATTTGAGTCGAAATTCAATTTTTACCAACTTTAAGTAATGTTTTTTTTAGGTTTTTATTTTTTATAAAAAAAAAACTGTCAGTTCGATTTTTCTCAAAATTTTACCAGATGTTAAAAACGTTATTCTTCGTTGCACAATTTTTTTCAGAGCCCTTTCTACATCTTTCTGCATTATTATCTGTATAACAACATTTATTTGAAGTCGATATCTCTACTGGTTCTATAAGGGCGTACGGACATACAGACCTACGACACACGCACGCACAGACATCTTTCTAAAAATCTTTTATTTCGACTCTAGGGACCTTGAAAAGTCGAGAAATGTCAAAATTTGTAATTCGACAAATCGGACCCATTTGAATAACTTCCTATGGGAAGTTAAAAAAACGTTATTTCATCAATTGATAAAATGTTTTCAAATGTGTTTAAAAAAAACATATTTGCTGTTAGAAAAATTCAAGCAAAATATCTCAAAAACTTTTGTTTTTTAGAGACAATACTTATTCAAGTTTAGATATTAAATTACTAAAAGAACTCACTTTAAATATTCGCATAATATATATTGTACGCAAATTAAGTTGGTTTTTATTAACCTTATTTTATGCATACAAAAATTTTCGCATTTCGAAAGGAAACTGAATAACTTTTTAATTTTATTTAATAACCAAATGGACAACAATTATTTTTTTTTTATATTTTAAATGGTTAAAATTCAATATTTTCTTAAATATTTTAAATTTATTTCCAAATAGACTCATGTAAGGAAAAGTTTGTAGAAATGAATGAAATAAGTAAGGATTTACGAATTTGAAACCCAAGAACAAGTTCATTTTAAGATATAATCAATAATCATACTAAATAATTAAAACCGTTTTTGTTTCCGATATTTTAATGATTTTCTTGGTTGCAATTCTGGAATATGACTGGATGTAAACTATATTCTATACGTTTTCATACCTTTGTTTATTGATACCGTCTACACCTTGTCAAATTTAAAAGCACCTGGTATTGCGCAATCATCCAAAACGAATTACATTGTTAAATATCTCAAAACGATTTGTGTTTTTATTATGCCTTATTGTCCTGTAGTCTCTTATCTACTTTATGGTGATGCCGAATGTTTTGGAAACAAACAACATAGATGACAGTTACAAACGATTATTTAAAGTATCAAATTGCTTTAAAAAATTGTTTTGAAGTCCTCATCCTCGATGCTGTTCATTGATGTTCACATATCAACCGAGGCCAACGTATAGGTAGGTACTGATATTTTATATTTTCAAAAAGATTCGTCTCAGTGTTTAAGTGACAAATTGTTTTGCAAATTTTTTTTGTCTTCCATATAAAACCGTAAAAGAAGTCATTCTTTAAAAACATCCGACTTGTAGAAGAAGTTACTAAATTTGTATATATTGAAAATCATGAACCGTGTAAGAAGGCGCACAGAGTTATAGAAATTTGTAGGTAGGTAGATAGGTAAGGTTAGGAACCTTCTACATATAGCCTATCCATGGATGATTTGTGCAGACTTGGACTTCTTTGGACATCTGGACACCATGCAGCGATGCAAATTGCTACTGAAATTGAAATTTATTGAATGGCGTGTATCTGGAGAATGGTAAATGAAGAGAAAGAAATGTTCGTAATGTAAGTAAAACCAGAAAAAACAGTTATACCACACCGCCACACCATTAATTGATGAGGTTCCTCGAAGATATCCGAAGAAGTAAATGAATGTACTGAAGAAAATAATAGCCACGTGGTTTGTGGGCTGCCTCAGTTGTATTTAATTATAAAAAAGAGGCTGGGATGCGACCCACACTGATAACTTCCCATCCCGTCTATCGATTTGTCTTGCGTTCTATTTTTTGTAGATTTTATTTTTTTTATGAAAAAAACGGACTGTTGGATTTTTATAAAAAAAATTACTGAATATAAAAAACAATATTTTCTGTGAAATAAAATAAGTTTGAAGCCAATATTTTTAATTTTTGAAAAGCTATTTGAGCCGAAAATCAATTTTTACCAACTTTTATTAATTTTTTTGTTTAGGTTTTTATTTTTTGTAAGAACACTGTCAATTCGATTTTTCTCAAAATTTTTCCTAATGTTGAAAACAATATTTCTTATAAGTTAAAATTAGTTAGAAGCCATAATCTCAAATTTTTGAAAAGATATTTAAGTCGAAAATCAATTTTTACCAACTTTTGTTTTTTTTTTCGTTTTTAATTTTTTGTAAAAAAACTGTCAATTCTATTTTTTTCAAAATTTGACTGAATGTTGAAAACAATATTTTTTGAAAGATAAAAGTAGTTTAAAGCCAATATCTCAAAGTCTTGAAAAGATATTTGAGTCAAAACTCAATTTTTACCAAGTTTTTTTTTTATTTTTTTAAGGTTATTATTTTTTGTAAAAAAAACTGTCAATTCGATTTTTCTCAAAATTTTATGAGATGTCAAAAACATTATTCTTCGTTGCACAAAATTGTTTTGGAGATGAAATCATATTTTAGTCGTAAAATTTTCGAAGTGACAAATTTTTATTTTCAGTTTTTTTGATTTATAAAAAAAACCGTTAATTGAATTTTTTTCCAAAAATATAATTGTTTTGTATCACGTTACAATATATCGGGTGATTTTTTAAGAGCTTGAAAACTTTTAAAAAAAAAAAAAACGCATACAATTTGCAAAATCTCATCGATTCTTTATTTGAAACGTTAGATTGGTCCATGACATTTACTTTTTGAAGATAATTTCATTTAAATGTTGACCGCGGCTGCGTCTTAGGTGGTCCATTCGGAAGGTCCAATTTTGGGTAACTTTTTCGAGCATTTCGGCCGGAATAGCCCGAATTTCTTCGGAAATGTTGTCTTCCAAAGCTGGAATAGTTGCTGGCTTGTTTGTGTAGACTTTAGACTTGACGTAGCCCCACAAAAAATAGTCTAAAGGCGTCAAATCGCATGATCTTGGTGGCCAACTTACCGGTCCATTCCTTGAGATGAATTGTTCTCCGAAGTTTTCCCTCAAAATGGCCATAGAATCGCGAGCTGTGTGGCATGTAGCGCCATCTTGTTGAAACCACATGTCAACCAAGTTCAGTTCTTCCATTTTTGGCAACAAAAAGTTTGTTAGCATTGAACGATAGCGATCGCCATTCACCGTAACGTTGCGTCCAACAGCATCTTTGAAAAAATACGGTCCAATGATTCCACCAGCGTACAAACCACACCAAACAGTGCATTTTTCGGGATGCATGGGCAGTTCTTGAACGGCTTCTGGTTGCTCTTCACTCCAAATGCGGCAATTTTGCTTATTTACGTAGCCATTCAACCAGAAATGAGCCTCATCGCTGAACAAAATTTGTCGATATAAAAGCGCGAAACACATTTCGAACCGAACACTGATTTTGGTAATAAAATTCAATGATTTGCAAGCGTTGCTCGTTAGTAAGTCTATTCATGATGAAATGTCAAAGCATACTGAGCATCTTTCTCTTTGACACCATGTCTGAAATCCCGCGTGATCTGTCAAATACTAATGCATGAAAATACTAACCTCAAAAAAATCACCCATTATAACATAAAATTTAATTCAAGTCTCTAGCGTCATTGGTTCATGAGATATTTGGGGTTAACCAAAATTTTCACCTTTTTTTTAAACTGCTATGGTAAAAAACCACCCACGCAATTTTCTTGAGAGCCCTTTCTGGATCTTTCTGCCTTATTATCGGTATAACAAAATTTATTTGAAGTCGATATCTCTTCTGGTTCTGGAGCTATGGACGACGAAAAAAACGTCGCGAACGTAAAGACGTACGGACGTACGGACGTACGGACGTACGGACGTACAGACGTACGAACGTACGGACGTACAGACGTACGAACGTACGTACACACGCACGCACAGACATCTTTCTAAAAATCTTTTATTTCGACTCTGATACCTTGAAACGTCGAGAAATGTCAAAATTTTCAATTTGACAAATCGGACCCATTACAATAACTTCCTATGGGAAGTTAATAATTGTTGGAAACATTTTAAATTTATACGATCTTACAAATCTTGTGTTTCATGGTTTTATTTGATTTAGCTCTTACACACTTACTTTTAAAAATCCTTCAATTCAACTAAACCAATTAAACACAACTCTATAAGACCACCAAATCTCATATGTGGCTTATTCGCAATAATCGATCTAAATGACCTTAATGGTCAAATTGTATAAAAAGTAGGTCAATTCGTTACAATTACAAATATACTTAAATATGGACTTAATTAAAAATTTCAGGATTTGTCACAGATTTCAAATATTTTGAGCTTACATGTAAATGCAACCATATTCTACATTTTTGTTATAGTTATATTGAGCGCACACTAAAAGGGGTTATGAATTCCCTTATAATAATTAAAGACAGTGCGGAGCAACTAGGAAGGGAGGACAGGATTAGAAAGGAGATGCTGATGCACATTAGTTTTAAATTGTAGTGCGGTTAAAGAAAGAATAACTATACTTAACAGTACGTCTGAAATTGGGCTCAACCGTAAACATGACGAGCATTCCTAGAAGTACGGGCATTTCGGTTGAATTGTTTGAGGGTCCTTTTAACGGGCTATTACACTAGAGCATTGTTGGTAAAAATATCTATATAACAATGATATGGATGAAACCTTGCTGCTGTGTTCAAGAGAAGAAAAGGTCTCAGTAAAACAACGATCGCCTATCGTTTCAAAGCTCTTTTTTCAATTCTATCCAAAGGACTCAAGTTCATTAATGGGGCGCAAGCCTAAATATGAGAATAATACTCGAGTTTTAGGCGAATAAAAGCTTTGTTAATTATAGCCAGATCAGAAGGGGTAAAAACTTCTTGCATCGTCAGTCGGAGAAAACCTAAACACTTAGCAGAATTTTTGGCGTTGTCAAATGTGTGATCCGTTAGAAGCAATTAGTTGCCTTAAAAACTCAGATGGTACTTAGACTAACTCTTGTGAAGAAACGCTAAACCTGCTGCTAGACACCCACTTCCCAGATAGCTCCAAATCCGTTAATACAACAAACCGTCCTGGGTCGGGTATTAACTTAACTTTTCTTCAAGGTCTTGTTACAAAAGAGAAGTTGACTAGGGCTCTAAATAGTTTCAAACCTTACAAATCTCCAGGGCCAGATCACATCATACAAGCTGAGCTGCAATTTACGACTGACATAACTCTGCCCATCATTGAGATGATTTTTAAAAGTTGTCTAGATATGGTCCATATACCTCAGCGATGGAGAGAAGTAAAGGTAGTTTTCATTCCCAAGGCGGGCAAATGCTCGCATGTCAACCCTAAGGATCTAAGACTTATTAGCCTATCATCATTCATTCTCAAAACTCTGGAACGATTGATTGATACGAGTATCCATATGTACGTAATAGCATTGATAAGAGACTATCGATGTCTGAGCATGCTTACTGCAAAGGGAAATCGGTAGAAACAGCCTTGCACACTCTGATAAGAACTATCGAATACTCCCTAGAGCAAAAGGAATATACTATGATGGCCTTCCTAGATATTGAGTGCGCTTTCAACAACGTTGACACATCCGCTATCACTTCTGCTATGACGACCCTAAACGTCGAATACGCACTCTGTGAGTTGATTATTCTAATGCTTAAAAGCATGATCATCAACTCTAAGATGGGGGATTTTTTTACGAAAAGGTCTGTCGGTAAAGGCACTCCGCAAGGTGGTTTTCTGTCCCCTCTCCTGTGGAACATAGTGGTTAACGAACTACTAATATCCCTTGAGAGGGAAGGCTACAGAGTGGTTGCGTATGCCGATGATGTTGCTATCGCCGTCACAGGAGAACATCCTAATACACTGAGAGACCTCCTCCAAAACGCACTCAATATGCTCACTAGATGGGCAGATCACTGCGGACTTAGTATTAATCCTCAAAAAACAGACCTCGTCCTTTTTACACGGAAATAGGTCCCAGTAATTGTACCTCCTTCAATAAAAGGTGTACCACTAATTTTTACCAATGAAGCCAAATACCTTGGTCTGATATTGGACAAATAATTAAGTTGGAAATCTAATATTCAGGAAAGAGTTAAAAAAAGCTACAGTAGCTCTTTTCCTTTGCAAGAAAGCCATAGGAAGCAAATGGGGTTTTCAACCTCGCATAACTTATTGGCTATACACATCGGTCATCCGACCAATACTTATGTACGGGGTTGCAGTATGGTTGACTGTAGTGGAGAAATTCACATACTACGGCAAACTCAGCAGAGTCCAACGCCACTGCATGTCTCTGCATAAGCGGGGCATTAAGAACCACACCTTATTCAGCAGCGTTAGATACTCTCCTCCATTTGACACCCCTCGACATATTCAGCAAACAAGTGGCAGCGAGTACAGCTATAAGACTCAACGCCTCATCTCAATGGACCAAAAACAATGTGGGGCACTCCATCATTTTGGACCTCTTTGGTTCTATACCAAAGTACATAGACTACACTATTCCAAAACCCCAATTTGGAAAAAACTTCCAGGTATCCATTCCATCCAGAGATGAATGGGAAGACAAAAAACTCCTGGATGACAAAAGCATCCATTTTTATACAGATGGATCCAATACAAATGAGGGATTTGGTAGTGGTGTGTACTCAGAAAAGCTTAATCTTAAGCATCTCATTCCGCCTCCCTAATCATTGTAGCGTCTTTCAAGCGGAAATTTTAGCGACCAAAGAGGTTCTCTCCTGGCTAAGAGAAAACGTGATATCAACTTCTGATATCCGCATCTTCTCTGACAGTCAGGCTGCTATCAAGTCTCTTGACGGCGTCTCAACCAAATCTCTAACGGCCCTCGATTGTCGATCGTCTCTTATGGAGATGGCGCAGCAATTTAACATTCACCTATGCTGGGTTCCAGGCCACAGAGACATCGCAGGAAATTGTAGAGCCGATGAACTCGCTAAAAATGGAACCGTCATACCTATTTCACCTGAAAGGGAGAAGATAGGTACACCGATAGCTACATGTAAACTTCTGCTAAAAGAAACAGCTTTCGAGATAGCAAACTCTAGGTGGTACAATTTACCAACATGCGCAGCCACAAAACTTATATATGGCCTTGACTGGACCTAAAGCGCTCTAAAGACTTGTTATCTCAAAGCAGACTTCATATTAGCTCCCTAATAGGTATCCTTACGCACATTACGACTTGGTGTAGCCTCAAATGACTTCTGCAGGAGCTGTATGGACGAGGAAGAAGAGGAAACAATCTCTCACCTCCTCTGCATTTGTCCTGCTCTTTCACTAAGACGCAAACTTCATCTGGGAGAATACTCTTTTGATAATTCCAGTGAACTAGCTAAAAAGGATATCAGATATCTTTTCGCTTTATAAAAAGCTCAAAATGGTTCGACTAGTGGGAAGTAATTCTCTAGATTCATGTGGTATCACAATGGGCCTTTTTTTGGCCTTAGTGTGTGGATTCTGAATGCGCAGCCACTTTAACCTAACCTAACCTTACAACAAGTGGTTTGTGATGCACATATCTAGAACTGAAAGCTGTTCAGTCTCCTCCATGCAAGTACTAACCATGGATAGTTGCATTTGGGCTTTTGCGACAATAGACATCATTGAGTTTTGGAAGCATTAAATTCTACACGGTTTTTAATCCTCATTAGACAATGCTGTCAATATCGGAATTTAATGAGCTTATCATACACATCCAAAGAACAAGAATAAGAATCTACAAACAAATATGAAAAGCTAAGGGGACTGTCATCAGCGAAACAATTTCGTGGTTAAGAAGTTTCAGACAAAAGATAAAATAGGGAAGAGCATCGAAGACAAAACGGCGGCGGGTGCCCTGGAGCACACCAGCGTTTATTTTGTGGAAATCATTGGAAACGAGCGTAGAAACTGACGATGGAACAGTGTTGCGCACCATTTTCTAGAAATTGCCACACATTTTTACTACTTTTGGGACTAATCACGACAAAACAGTAATTTTTTAGAAACTTTCCTAGCATCGGGTCCAATCTACGAGTAAGCGGACTAAAAATAATAGTAAAAATAAATCCCCGAAAATTGTGTCAGAAGAAAATAAGCCATACAATTTTACATATTAAATTCTGGGGTGGAATCGGCTAAGGTGATAGTTTACTATCAAATTTTTGATAGTCAAATTGACTATCACCGACTTTCCCGTCTGTGTAAGCTGATTCAATTCAATTCAAATCGATTGAACAATTTCAGAATATAATTGTCACAATTCATTGTTGCTATGGTGAAATTTTATAATGATTTCTATAAAATATCTAAATAAAAGTATCAAATTGTATTTGTATTTGAATAACATTCTTACTTTTCTTGTGTTTGAATTACGTAAGCTTTGTCGGTCAAAAGAATGTGTTTTTGTACCTAAAAAGGGTAACTGAAAAAAATGTCCATTTGGTTTTTATAAGCGTCTGGTAGCTCTATTCAGAAACGACATATTTGTAGGAAAATGACTATCAAATTTTTCTAGTGACAGCTTTTTAGGTATCAATTTGACTATCACCTTACATACATAGATCAAATTCGATTATTTTGACTGTCAACGATCAACAATCACCTTAGCCGATTCCACCCATGTTCTTACCTTGATTTCTTAAACATTTTTGGAAAATAATAAAATTTTATCAGATTTTTTGTTACCATTAAACCGAATATTTTATTTTTATTCAAAAATTAAATATCTCAATAGCTCCGGAGTCTTGAAAACCATAATGTGGGATATTCGCAAAAATATACTCACTAAAAGACCTAGTAACTTAGTTCAATTCTGTTGTTTTAACCAATTACTAAAGTGAGTGCAAATGCTGAAAAAACGCAGGCAATCTTTTTCACCAGGAAAAGAAAAGCCTGTGCTTTACCACTTAGTCAGCTAAAGATTAATAACTGTGATATCCCGTGGGTTGATTCTGTCAAATATCTTGGTGTATATTTAGACAAGACATTAACTTTTCGGGACCATATTACAAATACCCTTAGCAAAATAAGTATTGCCACTAAAATGCTATACCCACTTATATGTAGAAAATCACCCCTGAGTAAGTTCAATAAGATTATTATCTGTAAAGTAATTTTCCAAGCTATTATTGTTTATGCATGCCCAGTATGGGGAACTTGTGCAAAAACACACTTAAAAAAATTACAAGTTTCTCAGAACAAAACATTAAAAATGATGGCAAATTTACCTTGGCATTATTCCACCCAACTTTTACACCATCAAACTGGCGTTCATCTAGTTGCAAGAAAAATTGAAACTCT
The DNA here is from genome assembly GCA_920104205.1 of Eupeodes latifasciatus. NCBI lineage: Eukaryota > Metazoa > Arthropoda > Insecta > Diptera > Syrphidae > Eupeodes > Eupeodes latifasciatus. The sequence goes on from OV049924.1 coordinate 58,099,169, forward strand.
CAACCAAAGATTTTATCGAAGATGTAGTGACTCAAATAATATGTTAATACAAAATTTAGTAAGTCAGTAATATCAATGTTTGTAAAATCGAAACTATAATTATTTATTTGTTTATTTATTTATCTATGTACTTATTCTTTTATTTGTTTATTTATTTATGTATGTATTTATTTATTTATTTATTTATTTATTTATTTATTTATTTATTTGTTTATTTATTTATTTATTTATTAATTTATTAATTTATTAATTAATTTATTTATTTATTTATTTATTTATTTATTTATTTATTTATTTATTTACTTATTTATTTATTTATATATTTATTTACTTATTTATTTATTTATTTATTTATTTGTTAAATTAATATCAATTATAATAACAAGTTAACTTGTTCTTGTTTGGCCATTTTTTCTAAATATTATTATTGTATTATTCAATTATAAAATACCTATTTACCAACTTGGCAGTTCCTTTAGTTTGTAAGTTTAATCTTGTCATTTTTTTTTTTTTTATTATAAAATATATCGAATGAAGGTTTTTTCATCATAGTTTTCCTTCAATTTTTTTTTCTTAATTCAAATGTATTTATTAACTTTCATAACATTTTTCAGTTGTAAGATATATTTCAAATATCAAATCTCTGTGCAAGCTGCGTACTACGCAAATTTTTGTAAAGCCTTATCTATGAAAAAATAAAGTATTAAATTATAAAAAATTAAAGTGAGTGCGATCACCATAAAATAAAATTGTTTAAATAAACAAATTTGTGTTCTTGATATTTCAAGGGGGATATCGCAAAAAATAATTTAAAATGCTTTTCAATTATCAAAGAAGCAAAGTATTTCAACTTTCTTATCTTCCAGAGACTTCTTCAATTTAACTTTTTTAGAAGTGTCAACAAAGAGTAGAGTATCAGAAACTTAATGGTAATCTATTCAAGCTGAGAGATAGAGCTAAAAGTCGAATCGAACGTTCGACTTAAGGCCAACGTTTGAGAATACAATATAGAACAAAATTAAGATGGGTTAATTTCGAAGTTCCAATGTGTTAACATCTCTTTTTCCAAAAAAGTTGTATTATGAAGTGAATATTAAAATGGTATTCACGAAATGAGTGATTTCAAAATCGTTCGTTTCTCGTAACAAGGACCAAAAATTAAATCACGTAAAAGATGTTACACAACATACATAAAGTGGTTGTTATGCTTGCCATCGATCAAGGGCAGATCCAGACTTTTAAGCAGGGGGGGAGTTGACACACTTAACATAAAGACGAGTTTTTGGGCACCGCTTAATAATTTTCTGTAAAGGAGGCTGACAAAACTAAACTAACATAATGTAAAAAAAAAAATATAAAAAAACGAAAATAAAAATAAAAACGAATATTAAATTTTTTAAATTTAAATTTTATATTTATTATTTTATTTTATTTTATTTTATTTTATTTTATTTTATTTTATTTTTGAAAAAACAATAATTTTCACAACTTTGAATTTTGTTTGATATATCGCGACGCGTTTCGAATATTAGTTATTCACCATCGGGCGTATAATGGACTCCATATTGTTCTAATATACGTCTATTATACGCCCGATGATGAATGACTAATATTCGAAACGCGTCGCGATATATCAAACAAAATTCAAAGTTGTGAAAATTATTGTTTTTTTCAAAAATAAAATAAAATCTTATATAGGGTGTCCCAAAATTAACGCAAGAAATCTTGCGTTAATTTCAAACAAGTTGATATACATATTTATTTAGAAACGAAATCTCATCAAATGGTAACCTTTTTGGATTGATTAAGTGTTTAAAAAAATACTTGTCTTTATAAAGGGTGTCCCAAAATTAACGCAAGAAATCTTGCGTTAATTTTGGGACACCTAAAATTAACGCAAGAAATCTTGCGTTAATTTTGGGACACCCTATATAATGGGTGATTTTTTTGAGGTTAGGATTTTCATGCATTAGTATTTGACAGATCACGCGGGATTTCAGACATGGTGTCAAAGAGAAAGATGCTCAGTATGCTTTGAAATTTCATCATGAATAGACTTACTAACGAGCAACGCTTGCAAATCATTGAATTTTATTACCAAAATCAGTGTTCGGTTCGAAATGTGTTTCGCGCTTTACGTCCGATTTATGGTCTACATAATCGACCAAGTGAGCAAACAATTAATGCGATTGTGACCAAGTTTCGCACTCAGTTTACTTTATTGGACATTAAACCAACCACACGAATGCGTACAGTGCGTACAGAAGAGAATATTGCGTCTGTTTCTGAGAGTGTTGCTGAAGACCGTGAAATGTCGATTCGTCGCCGTTCGCAGCAATTGGGTTTGTGTTATTCGACCACATGGAAGATTTTACGCAAAGATCTTGGTGTAAAACCGTATAAAATACAGCTCGTGCAAGAACTGAAGCAGAACGATCTGCCACAACGTCGAATTTTCAGTGAATGGGCCCTAGAAAAGTTGGCAGAAAATCCGCTTTTTTATCGACAAATTTTGTTCAGCGATGAGGCTCATTTCTGGTTGAATGGCTACGTAAATAAGCAAAATTGCCGCATTTGGAGTGAAGAGCAACCAGAAGCCGTTCAAGAACTGCCCATGCATCCCGAAAAATGCACTGTTTGGTGTGGTTTGTACGCTGGTGGAATCATTGGACCGTATTTTTTCAAAGACGCTGTTGGACGCAACGTTACGGTGAATGGCGATCGCTATCGTTCAATGCTAACAAACTTTTTGTTGCCAAAAATGGAAGAACTGAACTTGGTTGACATGTGGTTTCAACAAGATGGCGCTACATGCCACACAGCTCGCGATTCTATGGCCATTTTGAGGGAAAACTTCGGAGAACAATTCATCTCAAGGAATGGACCGGTAAGTTGGCCACCAAGATCATGCGATTTGACGCCTATTTTTTGTGGGGCTACGTCAAGTCTAAAGTCTACACAAATAAGCCAGCAACTATTCCAGCTTTGGAAGACAACATTTCCGAAGAAATTCGGGCTATTCCGGCCGAAATGCTCGAAAAAGTTACCCAAAATTGGACTTTCCGAATGGACCACCTAAGACGCAGCCGCGGTCAACATTTAAATGAAATTATCTTCAAAAAGTAAATGTCATGGACCAATCTAACGTTTCAAATAAAGAATCGATGAGATTATGCAAATTTTATGCGTTTTTTTTTTTTAAAAAAAGTTCTCAAGCTCTTAAAAAATCACCCGATATAAAAATGAATCGCAAAATGTGTTGGTTAGCGCATAACTCAACAACGCCTGGACCAATTTGGCAAATTCTTTTTTTAAAATGTTCGTTGAAGTTCAAGGATGGTTTTTACGGCGAGAAAAATTCCAATAATTGCCGGAAAACCCATAAAAACAGCCCTTTTCTTTTTCCCATACAAATGTTTTCTTACAAACGTAGTCGGCTTAAAGAATTTGACTTCAAGTCATATCAAATTTAAAAAAAAAAGCGAAAAAAGAAGAAAAAAGTGTTGATGTCGATTTGCTGTTGTTTTTCTTAGATTTTCTGTTACCTTATCTACTGAGTTTGATTTTGTCAACTGATAAACGGCTGAAACAAATCCGTATATCGTGTATTGTGCAGAGTGTTAGTGTTAGTGTTTGTTTAGTTAGTGTTTAGTGACAAAATAATTTATATGTATTTGATATGCCTCTTATAAGACGAAGCAATTTAGGTAGAAGAACCCGAACTGCTACAAAACAAGCTAATTACCGATCGTCCAATGCATGATGCTTTTAACCAAGAGTTGCATCGAGAAAAACTGTATGATCTCAACACTTTGAAACAATTAATTCAAACAAATCTTCCACTGTTGAACGACAGAAGTATGTACATATGTACATATGTATTTGATACTCTTGTGAAAGTAACAAATGATGAAACTGGATGGATTTACTTCTTAGATGCACCTGGTGGTACAGGAACAATTTTTTTGATTTTAATAATAATAGCAACAATTCGCACTCGCTTCGTCGGGAATCGCAGCTACTTTGATTGAAGGTGGTCGAACAGCCCATTCAGCACTAAAATTGCCATTAAATATGCAAAGCAATGAAACTCCAACCTGCAACATTTCGAAGAACTCTGCAATGGCAAAGGTTTTGCAGCAATGTAAATTGATTGTTTGGGATAAATGTACGGTGGCACATAAAAAATCTTTGGAGGCTTTAGACAGAACCTTAAAAGATCTACGAAACAATAATATCATATTTGGTGGTGCAATGATTTTATTAGCAGGAGATTTTCGTCAAACATTGCCAGTGATTCCAAGATCAACGCCAGCTGATGAAATCAATGCATGTCTAAAGTCCTCCAATTTGTGGAAATATGTCAAAGTGCTTCATTTAATCAAGAATATGCGTGTCGAGTTGCAAAATGACCAATCTGAAAACATATTCTCTAAACAACTCATTGATATTGGCAATGGCAAATTTCCTATAAACATGTTGATTGGCTGCTTTCCTCAAAGTTTTTGTCATTTAAACGCAATCAAAAGATAAACTTATTCAGAAACCAAACCATGATTGGTTGAGCGATCGAGCTACATGTATTGGCTGTAAAAAACATTGATGTAAATGAATTGAATTTCAAAATTCAAGAACAAATTACAGGCGAATCGAGGACATATAAATTAGTTGCTTCGGCTACTAACCAAGATGAGTAGTTAATTATCCACCTCACAATCTTCAATTAAAGGTTGGATCAATAGTTATGGTGTTGCGAAATATCAACCAACCACGTCTTTGCAACGGTACACGGTTAGCGATAACAAAATTACTAAACAACGTAATAGAAGCAACTATAATCAAAGGTAAGTATAAAGGAGAAGATGTTCTTATACCGCGCATCCCAATGATTCCGACTGACATGCCATTTGAGTTTAAACGACTACAGTTTCCAGTGCGGCTTGCTTTTGCTATGACCATAAACAAGTCCCATGGACAATCATTAAGTGTTTGTGGTATTAATCTAGAAAACCCATGTTTCCCACATGGTCAATTGTATGTTGCCTGTTCCCGTGTTAGAAAACCATCACATTTGTTTGTCTATGCGCCAAGTAATCAAACAAAAAACATCGTACATCACAAAGCACTATAATGATAAAAAACTGATTTCTGTTACTAATTATGATTCACATGCGATTACTTACTTTTAAATCCTTATATATGTTTCATTTAATTATTTTTTATTCACAACGCTCTATCATTAGGGTGACTCGACGACGCGACGACGGTTCTGTTCAGGAGAATGTTTATTGTTAAGCGACGACTATAAAATACGTAGGAACAAAAACTGCCACTTTACAAATCTTTATGAGAGGACGAAGTCTGTCGGGTCCGCTAGTAATAAATATAAAATTAAAATTTAAAAAATTTAATATTCGTTTTTATTTTTATTTTCGTTTTTTAACTTCCCATAGGAAGTTATTGTAATGGGTCCGATTTGACAAATTGAAAATTTTGACATTTCTCGACGTTTCAAGGTCCCTAGAGTCGAAATAAAAGATTTTTAGAAAGATGTCTGTGCGTGCGTGTGTACGTACGTCCGTACGTCCGTACGTTCGCGACGTTTTTTTCGTCGTCCATAGCTCAAGAACCAGAAGAGATATCGACTTCAAATAAATGTTGTTATACAGATAATAAGGCAGAAAGATGCTGAAAGGGCTCTCAAGAAAATTGCGTGGGTGGTTTTTTTACCATAGCAGTTTAAAAAAAAGGTGAAAATTTTGGTTAACCCTAAATATCTCATAAACCAATGACGCTAGAGACTTGAATTAAATTTTGTATTATATATTGTAACGTGATACAAAACAATTATATTTTTGGAAAAAAATTCAATTAACGGTTTTTTTTATAAATCAAAAAAACTGAAAAAAAAATGTGTCACTTCGAAAATTTTACGACTAAAATATGATTTCATCTCCAAAACAATTTTGTGCAACGAAGAATAATGTTTTTGACATCTGATAAAATTTTGAGAAAAATCGAATCGACAGTTTTTTTACAAAAAATAATAACCTAAAAAAAAAATAAAAAAAAGTTGGTAAAAATTGAGTTTTGACTCAAATATCTTTTCAAAACTTTGAGATATTGGCTTTAAACTACTTTTATCTTTCAAAAAATATTGGTTTCAACATTCAGTAAAATTTTGAAAAAAATAGAATTGACAGTTTTTTTACAAAAAATTAAAAACCGAAAAAAAAAATTAACAAAAGTTGGTAAAAATTGATTTTCGACTTAAATATCTTTTCAAAAATTTGAGATTATGGCTTCTAACTAATTTTAACTTATAAGAAATATTGTTTTCAACAGTAGGAAAAATTTTGAGAAAAATCGAATTGACAGTTTTTTTACAAAAAATAATAACCTAAAAAAAAATAAAAAAAAAAGTTGGTAAAAATTGAGTTTTGACTCAAATATCTTTTCAAGACTTTGAGATATTGGCTTTAAACTACTTTTATCTTTCAAAAAATATTGTTTTCAACATTCAGTAATATTTTGAAAAAAATAGAATTGACAGTTTTTTTACAAAAAATTAAAAACCGAAAAAAAAAATTAACAAAAGTTGGTAAAAATTGATTTTCGACTTAAATATCTTTTCAAAAATTTGAGGTTATGGCTTCTAACTAATTTTAACTTATAAGAAATATTGTTTTCAATATTAGGACAAATTTTGAGAAAAATCGAATTGACAGTTTTTTTTACAAAAAAATAAAAACCTAAACAAAAAAATTAATAAAAGTTGGTAAATTGATTTTCGGCTCAAATAGCTTTTCAAAAATTAAAAATATTGGCTTCAAACTTATTTTATTTTACAGAAAATATTGTTTTTTATATTCAATAATTTTTTTATAAAAATCCAACAGTCCGTTTTTTCATAAGAAAAAATAAAATCTACAAAAAATAGAACGCAAATTTGGTAAGAATTGATACATTTAGACAAACTTTTAAGCAAGACAAATCGATAGACAGGATGGGAAGTTATCAGTGTGGGTCGCATCCCAGCCTCTTTTTTATATTATTGCACCACAACCTGGGACAACCACACCATGCAACATAATGTGTACCTTAACTTTATATTTACATTCATTTTAAAGGCTAAAGCGACAATTTTAATTTTTTAGATTTTTTAGAACAATGTTGTCCAGAAAGGCATGGTCTTACTATTTAAGTTTAAGGGATCATCAATGTGATTTTTTTTCTTAGGAAAGTACTGAATTAAATTTTTTGAACTAAAGTTGTATGAACATTTTGTCAAGTGATGACTATACAAGCTTTAATTTCCCCCTTTAAATGTCTCTTATCGAATTTTCAACCTGGATTGACACATCCTGAATGATGTATGAAAATTTATATAATACCACAAAATTCGTCTCTATTTTCATTTTATTTTCGATTTGAAAAGGAGACACATATAGGCACACTAACAGAAGGACACACATGACCAAACAAACTTTTCATCCTTATAATATTCAATGCACCCAATGTCCACAAAATGACAATATTCATTCATTATTTATTCAAATGTGGGAACATTTAAGCATTGTCCTGCAATCATCACCTGTGATCGCATATATCCTGATGGGCTCCTCTATAGGACTGGATGGACATTCGACACCAACCGGATCGATATTATACCTCTGTGTATCAAAAATTGTGGGTATATAAAATATTTCATAATTTATTCCTTATATGCTATTGTTAGGTCGAAGGACTATGCAGGATGCATAAAGGCTTATTCTTCCATTCATACAAATATTATAACCTACCTACTTTCACCTTTGTAAATAGGTATGTAGAAGGAACATAGTTATGAATGGCAATGTCAGTATCGGAGATTTCATAATTCAAAAACTCGCCTGCCAGCCTGCAGCCTGATGAGTAGGTAAAGCCGACTCTCGAGTCCTGGCAATTGTTGCAACAAAATAAGCTATCAACCCTTGCCAGCAGCGAGTAAAGTAATTCTTTTTTGTGTTTTGGACAAACCAACGGACAACGACGATGACGTGCGACACCGACAGCGACATCGACAAACAAAAACTCCAGCCGACTGACAGAAGGACATGGCCAATGGCCATAGCACATAGTGCTCTCTGATGAATAAAATATATATTTAATATCAATTATTTGACACAGCACCCAGAAGGTTGTCAAAAATTAGCCGAAGACCGACGCGACGATGACAAGGACAACCGAGGGTGGCAGATAGGGTGTATTGTATATACATATGTGTTTTTTGATGCGTTGAATTTTTTTTGTCCTGTCCCGTTTATATGCAGCAAACAAACGTATTACATCGAACATTACGGTATTGTGTACGCCTTGAACAATATGCTAATGAATTTATATTCGAGCGAGCGGTGGTGGTGGTTGTGAATGATGATAGTACGAGTAGTTGGTATAGTGGTTGATTGTGACCGAAATATTTGTCAAAAATTCAGATAGAACGAGGGTATAGCCTCTAACTACCCCCATGATTTTAAATGAGGCCGACAAACGATATGCCATAGTGCTGCATGCATATATGTACCTACGGTACATCGCATCGCACCCTTATAGACCAAAATCATGTTACCATACGGTACAGTGATTTTTCGTCAAAACTTATGTTCAAGTGTGTTGAGGGTGTAAATTGGGTGATTTTTTTTTTCTCTCTTAATTCCATCTCTGTCTTTCTTTGTCAGTTGGAGAGAATTAATTTGAAAAATGTAATCCGTCCTTAGGGGCTATACCTTAACTATATAATATTTGAATGCAGTTAAAGTCCTTAAAAGTAGATACATAATTTTGAAAAGGGTGTCCTTTGAATTGGTGATGGAAGAGAAAGAATGGGTGGTGGTGGTGTGGCTTGTAATGTTTTCAAATCAAGTGGTGTTAAATTAAATTTAATAGACATATGTAAGTTTAGTGATGCTGATTGAAATGAGATTATCCATACTTTTTAATATATGAACGTGTATCACTTGAGTTTGGGAATTATTACAGCTAAAAGTTCTTGTTCTGATAAGTTTTTGTGTCAAAAAGAAAAATAGAACAAGATTTTTCAAAAAAATCACTTGCTTTCTCATAAAATATCTCCAATATTCTGGCAATTCAATCCAATATTTTAACAATTTCAGTTCATAAATTGTTTTTCATTTCAGAATTGCTAAGAAAACCCCAATATACCATAATTTGTATAGTTTTTATGTTATAAACAGGAGAGCGATGTTCAATGACAATAGTAGACATGTGCATTCAAGAGGACACAAGCGTCCACATGATTTTCTCAAAACCCACCTCTGTTTATCAACTCCTACTCTCACCTCCCCATGGTGAATATCAGGTGTCTAGTACCTCAACTACATGTTGGGTTCTTACCCCAATGGGAAGTTATTGGGGTAGGAAACGAGAGAGGGAAAAGATGTTTTGCCATTAAGGCACCTCCAGACGGCAGAACAGGAATTCCCGAGATGGAATCAACGATGGCGTCTACAGTTCCAGTTAGGTTAAACTACATTTCATTACATATTACTCAGCACATAAATGTACAGAGTAGAGAACACAGCACCTTGAGCGACTAGATTATGTAAGGTGATAACAACACAAGACAGAAGAGAAAGAACAACAGACAGAAAGAACACATTACAACAACACGCGGTAGGTTTCGAGACGGTCCCCCATCTGTCTACTAACCACGCTCACTCATACTTGATTTCGGTGATCGATGGGAACCGAAGCTTTATCAGTGACAAACTACATAGTTAACACCTTATAGGGTTTCTACGAAATATTCGGAGCCCAGGCCTGTAAGAAGCGGTATATCCGGCTACGTGTCCTTCCAGTTATACTAAGAATCTGAGCCTGCAGGTTGGGGTTGTGCCGTCGGGGTGACTTCCTGACCAAGTACAAATATCCAAGTGGCGAAGCATCAACAAGCCTCGGATACGGACGGATTTTCTGATGACGTACCAAGTAAACGAAATAAGGACAACGAACTTCGGATCTGTATGTGGAATGTTAGGCCCCTTGATAGACCACGTGCAGTCGAACAGTTAGCGAAAACCACAAACTGCTGCAAAGCAGATATTACCGCTATCCAAGAAGTGCGATGGAATGGGCCGGGAAAACGCAAACTAAAAGACTGCGATGTAAACTACGGCGACTGCTACCTAGAACAAAGGCAGAGTGTATTTGTGTGTGGATTTGTTGTTGAAACTAGACTTAGGCAAAAAGTCTTGAGTTTCAACAGTTTAAGTGAGAGCATCAAGACAATCCGCATCAAGGCTAAATTCGCCAAAATAAGCCTTATATGCACGCATGCCCCAACAGAAGAGAAAGATGAAGACACCAAAGAAATATTACATAACATTACATTTCACACTACTCAGCACATAAATGTACAGAGTAGAGAACACAGCACCTTGAGCGACTAGGCTATATAAGGTGATAACAACACAAGACATTAATACAAGATAGAAGGACAGAAGAGAAAGAACAACAGACAGAAAGAAACGCATGACAGCAGCACGCGGTAGGTTACGAGACGGTCCCCCATCTGCCTACTAACCGCGCTCACTGATGCTTGATTTCGGTGATCGATGGGAACCGATGTTTTATCAGTGACTAGGCCGTTGCCACCAAAGAAATATTCTTCTAGCTTTTGGACAAGACATATTTAGTAATATTTATTGGTTTTTAAAAACATTGGTGCAAAATTTTAAACCTTTTAGTAAAATGTTTAAGCAATTTTTAGCAATTTATTAAGCTTAGAAGATGATTTCCCCTATTTTAAACGATTTTATCTGCTTAATAATTTGCTATAGTTAAAACACGAAATGGCTATTTTAACAATTTGGTAAATCCATATGACTTCTGTACGATTAATTTTATAAGAGCAGTAAATGGAATGGTCCAGTCTACAGATGGAAATTTCTATTAATTGTTTCTTTGAAGCTTCGTTACTTTATTTAATTTCGCGAACTGTCACTATTTAGACAGGTTTGTATGCTAGTTTTTCAATAAAAGGGAATTAGCAATTTATAAAGGGTGGTTACATTTTAAGGGCCGGTGTTGATTTTGAATATAAGACACATTTTTTAGGATATTATTTTAATTTTTATTTATCACTAGCTGACCCGACGAACCTCGTACCGCCTAACAGTCAATGAATGTCGTGTTACTTTTTAGCTGAACTAATTAAGGCTTTGATGAACGTGAAATAATGATACAAAATAATATATTTATATATAGATAGAAACAAAAAAGTATTTTATTATGATGAATGATGATGAAAACATACATACAGAATGAGAATAAAAATAAAAAAAAAATAAAAAATAATAATTAAGTACTTCAAACTAATGTTAAAAAAAATGATTTAAAACTATGTTGTGCAGGTTGGGAAAAAAAATAAAACTCGGATTAATTCATTAATAGGATTTTCATTCAAGAACTTTTTGCTAAACGACATTCTTTGTTTTTTGGTCAGGCGCAAGAACAAATAAAGCGGATGGTTTGCCGATACGTGAGCATGCCACGTACAATTGACCATGAGAAAAACATACATTTTCTAGATTGAGGCCACAAATAGTCAAGGATTGGCCCTGTGATTTGTTGATCGTCATGGCGAAGGCAAGACGAATCGGGAATTGAATTCGTTTAAACTCAAAGGGCATATCCGTTGGGATCATCGGAATCCTTGGAATAAGAACTTCCTCATCTTTAAATTTTCCTTTAAGTATCGACGCGTGAATCACATTGCTCATCAGTTTTCTTATCACCAAACGCGTTCCATTACACAGTTTTGGTTGGTTTAAATTTCTAAGCATGATGACTACCGAGCCAACTTTAAGTTTTAAATTGTGCGGTGGTAAACCAGGCACATCCAAGGAGTTTAAAAATTCAGTTGGATAATTAGTGGCTTCTTCTTGGTTTGTTACACAGTCGATTGATTTGAATGAATACAGAGTATCTACGATTTGATTTTGAATTATAAAATTGAGGTCATCTACATCTTTATTTTTAGCGGCCAAAATTGCTCGCTCACTTAACCATTTAGTATTTTTGTGGTTAGCAATGATATCCGGGAACACTTTGTTGATAAGCTCGTCTTTTGATGGTACGAAATTGCAAAAATTTGGAGGAAATGAAATCAAACCGCTCGATTTGTCAACAGGAACACGGCCATTACCGATAGTCAGCAATTGCTTCGAGAAATCATCAGCAGATAGATCGTTCAACAATGTAACTCTCATATTTACAGACAGTTGAAGTTTCTTTACATATCGCCACAGATTTGATGCTTTGAGGCAAGCGTTTATTTCGTCGGCAGCATTAGATCTTGGAATTACTGGTAGTGTTTGTCGGAAATCGCCAGATAATAAAATCATTGCACCACCAAAACATCTCGAGTCATTGCGCAGATCTTTTAATGTTCGGTCTAGTGCTTCCAATGTGCGTTTGTGCGCCATTGTGCATTCGTCCCATATGATGATTTTTGATGCTACTAAAACTTTGGCCATTGCGGAGTGTTTCGAAATGTTACATGTCGGTTGTTCAGTAGTTTGAAGGTTTAATGGCAATTTTAACGCTGGGTGAGCCGTACGGCATCCGTCTAACAATGTGGCCGCTATTCCAGAAGAAGCAATTGCTATCGCAATTTCGGCAGTGGCCAAAATCAATGACATGAGGAATGTCTTCCCAGTTCCACCGGGGAATCCAAAAAAAATAAGCCGCCATTTCCATCATCAATTCCATTAATCAGTGTATCATAGACTTCCCTCTGCTTAGGATTCAACAGAGGTACATTCGTTTGAACTGATTGGATTAGTTCATGTGGATCATATTCACGTTTGTGGCGTTTCACCAGCAAACTTCAAAGCTCTACAATGCTGGCAAACAACGTCCATTGGACCAATGTAAACTAAACGATGCAAGCTGTAGTCGATGGTGCAATCATACAGAAACGCTGCTCGATTCAAATCAATACTTGAACCATTTCTTCTTACACTTCGAAGATTATTCCTCTGTTCATCTGTACGATAAGCTCGACGATTTCACGTTTCTAACCTAGCCGTTTCACGGGCTGCCTCTCTTTGCTCTTGTGTTTGAGAAGCACGAATTAAGGCCCTTCTTTGCTCCATACTAACGCGGCGCTGTTCTCGTGCAATTTCTCGTTCTCCATCAGATAATTATTGACTCGCAATATTCCCTTGCCTAATTGCATTACGGCTTCGCTGGGAAAGATTAGATCTTCTAGGACGCGGCATTGTTATTAAAATGTGCACTCGCATAAAACCACCAAATATAATAACAGTGCCTGAACTTTCGAGACACAGACAATAGCTCAAAGAGTATATAACCACTACGTATGAAAAATCATAGAAAACCTAAAAAAAACAATTTTCGGAATTAAAAATTAAATAATTAATAAATAATTTTCGAAAATTAATGTCTAAAACAAACAAATATAACAGTACCTGAACTTTGTAGACATTTTACAAAAAATAAATTTCTGAACGCACACATGATGTCTTCAGAAAAAAATAAAGTTGTGGCTTAAAGGTCTCAGCAACCAGGCCATAAGCTCCAAAAAAAAAAAAGTTGTTACACTATTTGACAGGATTGGACAACAAATGTTTGACATGTAATAAACAAATCAGCATTTATTGAAATGATTAAGTATTCATTACACATATCGAGTTTTCATTGTTTTTAAGATGTATTCTGCTATTCGGGACGGAAACAAATCCAACAAATCAAAAACCATGGCAATCGGTGCAGCCGTTCTCGAGTTATAAGTGTTGTAACAAACACGACCTTCTTTTATATACCGGGTGATTTTTTAAGAGCTTGAGAACTTTTTTTTTTAAAAAACGCATAAAATTTGCAAAATCTCATCGATTCTTTATTTGAAACGTTAGATTGGTCCATGACATTTACTTTTTGAAGATAATTTCATTTAAATGTTGACCGCGGCTGCGTCTTAGATGGTCCATTCGGAAAGTCCAATTTTGGGTAACTTTTTCGAGCATTTCGGCCGGAATAGCCCGAATTTCTTCGGAAATGTTGTCTTCCAAAGCTGGAATAGTTGCTGGCTTATTTGTGTAGACTTAAGACTTGACGTAGCCCCACAAAAAATAGTCTAAAGGCGTCAAATCGCATGATCTTGGTGGCCAACTTACCGGTCCATTCCTTGAGATGAATTGTTCTCCGAAGTTTTCCCTCAAAATGGCCATAGAATCGCGAGCTGTGTGGCATGTAGCGCCATCTTGTTGAAACCACATGTCAACCAAGTTCAGTTCTTCCATTTTTGGCAACAAAAAGTTTGTTAGCATTGAACGATAGCGATCGCCATTCACCGTAACGTTGCGGCCAACAGCATCTTTGAAAAAATACGGTCCAATGATTCCACCAGCGTACAAACCACACCAAACAGTGCATTTTTCGGGATGCATGGGCAGTTCTTGAACGGCTTCTGGTTGCTCTTCACTCCAAATGCGGCAATTTTGCTTATTTACGTAGCCATTCAACCAGAAATGAGCCTCATCGCTGTAGACCATAAATTGGACGTAAATATTAGTAGATATGGTTCAATTATATGAGGAGCAAAATATCGGCCAAGTGGACGCCGCGCCGCGACCTTGGCGGAACACCTCTAAACGATGGTCCATATTTTTAATGACGCTAAAGCATAACTGAGGTTCTCGTTCCATGCCGTTAATGTACCAAATTATATCATCCTTAAGTTCTTGAATTGTTGCTGGCTTATCGATGTATACTCTTTCTATCAAATAACTCCAAAGAAAGAAGTCCAAAAGTGTCAAATCAAATTATCTTGGCGGGTAATTGACAACGTCACCACGTTAGAAAACAGCTGTGTCGCAAGTGGTACCGTTCTCTTGAAAGGACATATCGTCCATATCCATTAATCCTAAATCAGGCCATATAATCTAACGATAGCGAACACTATTTCAGTAATTGCCTGACCGGCTTCATTTAGGAAAAAATACGGCCCAATGATGCCGCCAGCCCATAACAGCCCATAATCCTCACTCTTTGTGGATGCATTGGTTTTTTGACAATTCTGCTTATTGACGAATCCACTGAGGTGAAAATGTGTCTCATCACTGAAGATGACTTTCTTCGAAAATTGATCATCAACTGTTGCCATTTCTTGCCACCATTACCACCTTTGACGACGCTGCAATGGTCAAGCGGCTTTAGTTCTTGAGTCAATTGCACCTTGTAAGCGTTTTAATGCAAGTCTTTATACCTACATAATGCTCCTTAATGAGACGGTACACGGCCAGACTATCACGAATAGCAGCAATATTTTCTGCAGTAGGAGCTGTATTACTGTATTAGCATACACTGGTGTTTCCACATTTCCTAAAGACCCGGTGTGTTCAAATTTTTGCACGATTCTTCCTGTTGTACTCCATTTGGACGATATGCGTTTTTATTTGAACGCCAATTTAAGCCTGTATAACTTTAACGCGATGCTCGATTGTCTTTCCATCTTCCCATAGTTCAAATTAAGTTGGTTTAAAATTGAGAAATGCCAAAGAATTGCGGACAAAAATTTGACCTTTAGGTGTGGATAACATTCAACATCGCCCCTTAAAATTAAACCACCCTTTACAAGTTAGCAAAAGGAAAATAAAGGTGTCAAAGCTTTGGAGTCGCTTAGTAAATTGCTAAATATTTAGAAAATTGCTACTTAGTAAAATGTTAAGTTAATACGTTCTTTAAAATGTTGCGCCATTGTATCTTATAGATTTTTTCAAAAGAACTAAAATTTTAAAACTCAGAGCTTCAAAATTCTTTTAAAAAAGAGGCTGGGATGCGACCCACACTGATAACTTCCCATCCCGTCTATCGATTTGTCTTGCTTAAAAGTTTGTCTAAATGTATCAATTCTTACCAAATTTGCGTTCTATTTTTTGTAGATTTTATTTTTTTTATGAAAAAACGGACTGTTGGATTTTTATAAAAAAATTATTGAATATAAAAAACAATATTTTCTGTGAAATAAAATAAGTTTGAAGCCAATATTTTTAATTTTTGAAAAGCTATTTGAGCCGAAAATCAATTTTTACCAACTTTTATTAATTTTTTTGTTTAGGTTTTTATTTTTTGTAAAAAAACTGTCAATTCGATTTTTCTCAAAATTTGTCCTAATGTTGAAAACAATATTTCTTATAAGTTAAAATTAGTTAGAAGCCATAATCTCAAATTTTTGAAAAGATATTTAAGTCGAAAATCAATTTTTACCAACTTTTGTTAATTTTTTTTTCGGTTTTTATTTTTTTGTAAAAAAACTGTCAATTCTATTTTTTTCAAAATACTACTGAATGTTGAAAACAATATTTTTTGAAAGATAAAAGTAGTTTAAAGCCAATATCTCAAAGTCTTGAAAAGATATTTGAGTCAAAACTCAATTTTTACCAACTTTTTTTTATTTTTGTTGTAGGTTATTATTTTTTGTAAAAAAACTGTCAATTCGATTTTTCTCAAAATTTTTCCTACTGTTGAAAACAATATTTCTTATAAGTTAAAATTAGTTAGAAGCCATAATCTCAAATTTTTGAAAAGATATTTAAGTCGAAAATCAATTTTTACCAACTTTTGTTAAATTTTGTTTTCGGTTTTAATTTTTTGTAAAAAAACTGTCAATTCTATTTTTTTCAAAATTTTACTGAATATTGAAAACAACATTTTTTGAAAGATAAAAGTAGTTTAAAGCCAATATCTCAAAGTCTTGAAAAGATGTTTGAGTCAAAACTCAATTTTTACCAACTTTTTTTTTATTTTTTTTTTAGGTTATTATTTTTTGTAAAAAAACTGTCAATTCGATTTTTCTCAAAATTTTATCAGATGTCAAAAACATTATTCTTCATTGCACAAAATTGTTTTGGAAATGAAATCATATTTTAGTCGTAAAATTTTGGAAGTGACAAATTTTTTTTTTCAGTTTTTTTGATTTATAAAAAAAACCGTTAATTGAATTTTTTTCCAAAAATATAATTGTTTTGTATCACGTTACAATATATAATACAAAATTTAATTCAAGTTTCTAGCGTCATTGGTTCATGAGATATTTAGGGTTAACCAAAATTTTCACCTTTTTTTTAAACTGCTATGGTAAAAAAACCACCCACGCAATTTTCTTGAGAGCCCTTTCTGCATCTTTCTGCCTTATTATCTTTGTAACAAAATTTATTTAAAGTCGATATCTCTTCTGGTTCTTTAGCTATGGACAACGAAAAAAACGTCGCGAACGTACGGACGTACGGACGTACGGACGTACAGACGTACGGACGTACGGACGTACGTACACACGCACGCACAGACATCTTTCTAAAAATCTTTTATTTCGACTCTAGGGACCTTGAAACGTCGAGAAATGTCAAAATTTTCAATTTGTCAAATCGGACCCATTACAATAACTTCCTATGGGAAGTTAAAAATCACACAGAATTCCGTAATTACTTTGTATCCCTTATTTTTAACTTCCCATAGGAAGTTATTGTAATGGGTCCGATTTGTCAAATTGAAAATTTTGACATTTCTCGACGTTTCAAGGTCCCTAGAGTCGAAATAAAAGATTTTTAGAAAGATGTCTGTGCGTGCGTGTGTACGTACGTTCGTACGTCCGTATGTCCGTACGTTCACGACGTTTTTTTTGTCGTCCATAGCTCAAGAACCAGAAGAGATATTGACTTCAAATAAATTTTGTTATACAGATAATAAGGCAGAAAGATGCAGAAAGGGCTCTCAAGAAAATTGCGTGGGTGGTTTTTTTACCATAGCAGTTTAAAAAAAAAGGTGAAAATTTTGGTTAACCCTAAATATCTCATGAACCAATGACGCTAGAGACTTGAATTAAATTTTATATTATATATTGTAACGTGATACAAAACAATTATATTTTTGGAAGCAAACCAATTAACGGTTTTTTTATAAATCAAAAAACTGAAAAAAGAAATTTGTCACCTCGAAAATTTTACGACTAAAATATGATTTCATCTCCAAAACAAATTTGTGCAACGAAGAATAATGTTTTTGACATTTGATAAAATTTTGAGAAAAATCGAATTGACAGTTTTTTTTACAAAAAATAAAAACCTAAAAAAAATTAATAAAAGTTGGTAAAAATTGATTTTTGACTCAAATATCTTTCCAAAACTTTGAGATATTGGCTTTAAACTACTTTTATCTTTCAAAAAATATTGTTGTCAACATTCAGTAAAATTTTGAAAAAAATCGAATTTACAGCTTTTGTACAAAAAATTAAAAACCTAAAAAACATTTAACAAAAGTTGGTAAAAATTGATTTTAGACCCAAATATCTTTTCAAAAATTTGAGATAATGGCTTCTAACTAATTTTGACTTATAAGAAATATTGTTTTTCAACATTACGAACAATTTGGAGAAAAATCGAATTGACAGTTTTATTACAAAAAATAAAAACCTAAAAAAAAACAATGCTAAAACTTGGTAAAAATTTACTTTCGACTCAAATAGCTTTTCAAAAACTACAAATATTGGCTTCAAACTTATTTTATTTCACAGAAAATATTGTTTTCGATATTCATATATCATTCGATATAAAAATCCAACAGTCCGTTTTTTTCATAAAAAAATAAAATCTACAAAAAGTAGTACGCAAATTTGGTAAAAATTGATACATATAGACAAACTTTTAATCAAGACAAATCGACGGGATGGGAAGTTATCAGTGTGGGTCGCATCCCAGCCTCTTTTTACGTTAATGTTTAATCTGAAAAGTGTCAAATAATTGCTTGCAAAGAAATTTTAAATGCCTTATGTTTTTTTAACATTTTATTAGCAACACTAACATTTATAAAGTTTTTAATGTTGAAGCAACTTGTGAGTATAGGATTGCCCATATCGAATTTATTTTAATTGCTTAATTTTACTGTATTCCCTTTTCCCTTTTCCCATTTAATATTTTTATGTTTCGCTAATATCTGGCCATCTAGTCCAACTTGTTTTAAATAATATTTTTGACTGTTAATCGGATTATTAAAATACATAAACATTTTTAACTATCTTAGACTTACTATGTGTTTCTAAGTTGCCATGAAGTAATAAAACTATACCACTTTTCAAACTCCCAAACATAAATTGATGACTTTGCACCTTCTATTTCTCAAAACTATACAAAATCACACTTTGAATTTTTTTTCATTTTTATTACACTCATCTGCAAACAAATAAATTCATAAAATTATGAATTTATATGATTTACGTATAGGTACTTCCCGTTCATATTAATATTTCCACGAAATAAATAAATTATTTAAATATTTAATTCGAATTTTATTCACCTTTTTAAAAATTCATATTGTTTTTGTATTGATAAATATATTTTTTGTGAACAAAAATTAAATAATAAAAAGTAAAAAAAACAAAAGCCCATTGTATTCACACAAAGAGCTAATTAATTTAGTATTCATAAAAATGTCAAGTGTTTCTTTTTATTATTGTTTTTTGTTTTTGTTAACCAAACAATATTTATATTGACAATGGCCTTATTCGTTTAAACAATTTTCATTCTCCATATTAATATTTTTTGTGACTTTTGTATTCGTTCGTTGTTTTTATCTATGGTATGGATTTTTTGATGTCATTTGTTTCTATGTTAAATAAATAAAAGTCTATTTAAATATTTTCTGTTGGACCATATTTTTTAAAAAAAAGGTGGGTATAATTTTTGATGAGTGACAGGTGTTCACTTTTGGTGGTGTGATTATCGCCTTAGGATGGGACTTCAACTCGCTGCTGGGTTTGCTGGAGCAGATGTGAAGGTTGAAAAGAGGTTCATTGGTGTTTTGGCTGTGTTTCCGATCTATTTAATTAATAATTGGCAACAATTTATGCATAAGAACAAAATTTTCAATAAAGAAAGAATAAACACAACAACACTTAGGTCGTTTTACTTTTGTAAACCTCAAAAGTCAAAACACCTGGTTTTTTGCTTAGCACAATGGTTTTGAACACCTTTCCAGAAATTTCAATTTTTCACCTTTCTTTCAATATTTCAATATTTAAAGGTTTCTTGTTTTATTAGATCGATTTTTATGAACTTACGTGAGACAGCATTAAGTTTTGGATTCTCTTTGCTCTTAAGATCCCCAATAGAAACTAGATTTATAACCTGAATACCTTTTGTTGTTTTCAAGTTATTATTTATTGGTTGACTGAAAAAAAAATTATAAATTTAACCAAAATAATATTTTTTTTGAATTAATGAATAATATTGAATAATTCAACTTTTCACACCTGTCACACCAGTGTTAACGCTAATTTATCAATCTTAAGTACCTACGTATTATACTCGCATTGTGTTTTTTGAAAAAGGGGTTAAATGAATCTATGAAGCTGGCTTTTCTACACTTCTTTGCCTTTTGGCGAGAAAGTTAAAGCAATGCCAATCATTCATAAACCACGTAGATTAATGAAATTGCTTCTGTCTGGAAATTTGTGTTGTTGTTGTTGTTTTTGTTCTTGGAGTCATGCAGTTTTTGTAATTGAAAAAAAATTAACACACAGTAAGCATCGGGAATAAAGTCTGAATTACTTTATGGTGCTAAGACGGGCAACCGCATTTTGGTATTTTGTTTATAGAAAACTCTGCGGGAGTTGTGTGTTATTTAATTGAATTTTGCGTTTCTGATATTATGAAGTCAATACTTCGAGGAATTGCTTTGGTACACTTTCATTATAAAGGGTGGTTAAATTTAAAGGGCCGACGTGGAATGTGAATCACACTTAAACGTCAAGTTATTTTCCGCTTTTCGTTTGACATTTTCCAATTTTAGACTAATTTAATTTGAACCATGGAAAGATAGGAAATTTTGACATTTCTCGACGTTTCAAGGTCCCTAGAGTCGAAATAAAAGATTTTTAGAAATATGTCTGTGCGTGCGTGTGTACGTACGTTCTTACGTCCGTATGTCCGTACGTTCGCGACGTTTTTTTGTCGTCCATAGCTCAAGAACCAGAAGAGATATCGACTTCAAACAAATTTTTTTTAATACAGATAATAAGGCAGAAAGATGCAAAAAGGGCTCTCAAGAAAATTGCGTGGGTGGTTTTTTTACCATAGCAGTGTAAAAAAAAGGTGAACATTTTGGTTAACCCTAAATATCTCATGAACCAATGACGCTAGAGACTTGAATTAAATTGTTTATTATATATTGTAACGTGATACAAAACAATTATGTTTTTGGAAAAAAATCCAATTAACGTTTTTTTTATAAATCAAAAAAACTGAAAAAAAGTTGTCACCCCGAAAATGTTACGACTAAAATGTGATTTCATCTCCAAAACAATTTTGTGCAACGAGGAATAATGTTTTTGGCATCTGATCAAATTTTGAGAAAAATCTAATTGTAATTTCTTTTATAAAAAATAATAACCTAAAAAAAAACATTACTCAAAGTTGGTAAAAATTGCATTTCGACTCAAATATCTTTTCACAAACTTGAGATTATGGCTTCAAACTTATTTTATCTTATAAGAAATATTATTCTCAACATTCGGAAAAATTTTGAAAAAAATCGAATTGACATTTTTTTACAAAAAAAAAAAACTAAAAAAAATTAACAAAAGTTGGTAAAAATTGATTTTCAACTCAAATATCTTTTCAAAAATTTGATATAATGGCTTATTACTAATTTTTGCTTATAAAAAAATATTGTTTTTAACATTCGGACAAATTTGAAGAAAAATCGAATTGACAGTTTTTTTTACAAAAAAATAAAAACCTAAAAAAATGTATAAAAGGTGGTAAAAATTGATTTTCGACTCCAATATCTTTTCAAAACTTTGTGATATTGGCCTTAAACTACTTTTATCTTTCAAAAAACATTGTTGTCAACATTCAGTAAAATTTTGAAAAGATCAAATTGACAGTTTTTTTACAAAAAATTAAAAACCAAAAAAAAAAAACAATACTAAAACTTGGTAACAATTTACTTTTGACTCAAAAAGCTTTTCAAAAATTAAAAATATTGGCTTTAAACTTATTTTATTTCACAGAAAATATTACTTTCGATATTCAGTAATTTTTTTTATAAAAATTCAACAGTCCGTTTTTTCATAAAAAAATAAAATCTATAAAAAATAGTACGCAAATTTGGTAAATAATGGGTGATTTTTTTGAGGTTAGGATTTTCATGCATTAGTATTTGACAGATCACGCGGGATTTCAGACATGGTGTCAAAGAGAAAGATGCTCAGTATGCTTTGACATTTCATCATGAATAGACTTACTAACGAGCAACGCTTGCAAATCATTGAATTTTATTACCAAAATCAGTGTTCGGTTCGAAATGTGTTTCGCGCTTTTTTATCGACAAATTTTGTTCAGCGATGAGGCTCATTTCTGGTTGAATGGCTACGTAAATAAGCAAAATTGCCGCATTTGGAGTGAAGAGCAACCAGAAGCCGTTCAAGAACTGCCCATGCATCCCGAAAAATGCACTGTTTGGTGTGGTTTGTACGCTGGTGGAATCATTGGACCGTATTTTTTCAAAGATGCTGTTGGACGCAACGTTACGGTGAATGGCGATCGCTATCGTTCAATGCTAACAAACTTTTTGTTGCCAAAAATGGAAGAACTGAACTTGGTTGACATGTGGTTTCAACAAGATGGCGCTACATGCCACACAGCTCGCGATTCTATGGCCATTTTGAGGGAAAACTTCGGAGAACAATTCATCTCAAGGAATGGACCGGTAAGTTGGCCACCAAGATCATGCGATTTGACGCCTTTAGACTATTTTTTGTGGGGCTACGTCAAGTCTAAAGTCTACACAAATAAGCCAGCAACTATTCCAGCTTTGGAAGACAACATTTCCGAAGAAATTCGGGCTATTCCGGCCGAAATGCTCGAAAAAGTTACCTAAAATTGGACTTTCCGAATGGACCACCTAAGACGCAGCCGCGGTCAACATTTAAATGAAATTATCTTCAAAAAGTAAATGTCATGGACCAATCTAACGTTTCAAATAAAGAATCGATGAGATTTTGCAAATTTTATGCGTTTTTTTTTAAAAAAAAGTTCTCAAGCTCTTAAAAAATCACCCGATATTAATACACATACACAAACTTTTAAGCAAGACAAATCGACAAACGGCATGGGAAGTTATCAGTGTGGGTCGCATCCCGCAGCCTCTTTTTATTATTATGTATTCATCTGAACTACCAACGCGATGCCCATCACTTGCGTACATTTGATTTTCTACATATTGAAATATTGGGACGAATGTAGCTCTAAATCGAATTAGTATTCCTTATAAGCTCAATTCTTCATCGATGAAATTATAAAGTGGAATGAAAATCACCCAAAAGAACCGTTATTTTGTTTTGAAGTTTTCTCAAGAACTAATCAACCGATTTTAATAATATTTTCTCTGCACAAGCTCTCATACTGTCTCAAAACGTATATTACTAAGTTCTAAATAACTGCATACTAAAAATATTTTAGAACTAAAATTGAAAAATTTAATATATACATATCTATACTATTATATAAAAGCGAAACCATTTTTAAGTTCGTAACGCATGATCTCAGAAAGTAGTCAACCGATTTATTTGAAATATATTTTATTATTTTCTATATTGTTATGAGAGTGTTTATGGCTTTAATTTTTTTTCATTAATTATTTGTCAAACTTAAATATTATTAATTTTACAGTTTTTGTCCATTTTTTTTTCATTAGTTGACTTATACAACCACTCATATCTTAAGACCTATACAATAATCGACAAAGATTAGCATTGCTTCATAAAGTCAATATTGTTGCGCAAATTTTAAGCCTAAAATCACTTCTAAGCTAAACATACAACCTGAGAAATAAATAAAAACAAATTATAAAATTATAAACTTTTTGAATTTATTTTATCCAGGAAATTAGATTCCATCACAATCGCGAGGTCGCTGCTTTGTTTCATTTCATTATCATTCCAACATTTTTAATTTTCTTTTCTTCCCATGCTCTTTCTCTTTTAATATGTGTTCCATTTAATAGTTACGTTTTTTCTCTTACCTACCACCTACAT
The DNA here is from genome assembly GCA_920104205.1 of Eupeodes latifasciatus. Lineage (NCBI taxonomy): Eukaryota > Metazoa > Arthropoda > Insecta > Diptera > Syrphidae > Eupeodes > Eupeodes latifasciatus. Next base: position 58,123,281 of record OV049924.1, read on the forward strand.
ATTCAATTTTTCATTGTATAGTTCATCAACTAACCTACACACACATTATTTTTATTTATCGTCACATCGCTGAGATTTAATAAAAATAAATGAACAGTGCCGTGCACATGAAATGCCGATTTATCTAAACAAAAATTAGATCTTTTTTATTTTTCTGGTTCGAGGAAGTGAATAGATTATAATTCTTCCAATTTAAAAATAAAAAAAGTACTATTATAATAGCTTGAATTACCAATTTTGTATCACTTCCTCGAACAATAAAACTGAAATTAAGTTAAAATTTTCTTTACAAATAACTCAAAGAAGGTACTTACAATGACGTCGATAAAAAGAGCACACAAATGTAGGTAGGTTAAGTCAGTTGCACTGCACTGAACATGAGCAGATGAATAAGAAAATGTGTCTATGGATATTTAAACACGCATACCTATAGATGTATGAGAACATTAAAAACACAAAGTTGTTTTTTTTTTTACCGCAAACTATATTTTTCGGTTGCAAAAAACCGTTTCTAGGTATGAATAAAAGAAAGAAAATAGACAAAAATTTCGTTCTGTTTTCAACTAAAAAATTGAAATGGTTTTGTATTTTGTTTGTTTTCACGTGCGGCTTGGCCTTTACTACGTAATATTTTACTTAAGTTTTTTTTTCTGAAGTGTTAATTTCGGTAAGGAAGTGTTTTTTGATTATAAACTAAAATTAATATTATTGTAGAAAATATGCTCAGTCCCATTGAGAAATGTTTTCATCGTGTTTACAATTTGCGAAGCAACGCGAGCACGGGTCGGCTAGTATACAATATTAATTTAAAAAAAAAAACATCTCCTACAATTTTTAAATACAAATTCTGAAAAATTAAGTTATTTTAGAGAAATCCAATGGCATTTAAATTTTTGAAAGCTAAATTTTTCAAAATACAGGAAATATATTTAAATACTTTTGGATACATGAGCATGTTCATGCAACCAAGTCGTTTTATTATATCATAAGATTGGGGCCAAAAATATTCGGTTATCATTGAACGGTAACGATTCCCATTCACAGCAACGTGCCGGTTTTGGTCATCACGGAAGAAGTAGGGCCCAATGACGCCACCACCGGCCCATAAACCACACCAAACCTTAATTTTTTCGGGATGCAATGATGACTCATGGAGTACGTGTGGATTGCTGCCTGACCAATACCTCATATTTTGTTTATTGACGAAGCCATTCAGCCAGAAATGAGCCTCATCGCTGGAGATGATTTTTCGATGAAAATCCGAATTATTTTCAAGTTGTTGCTCAACCCAATTCACGAATATAGGACACTTCTGGTGGTCTCACTGGCACGACAGCATTTTGTACTGTGCCTGTGGATTCAAATTTTTCCACTAGACGCTCAATTTTTGATCTGCTAGGACGATTATGACGACCATAAATTGGATGTAGCGCTCTTAATATTAAGGCCACTGACTCCCCTTTTCGGCAGTAAATTTTAATAATTTCGACTCGTTGTGGGCTCGTATATCTTTCCATCATAAAATGGCAAACCTTACTAAAGATAAATGTCAAGAGAGCGGCAAAAAATACAGCGTCGTTTGCTGTTCCTGTCGCTCTACTTTTGTAGCGTCCCTGTTGAAAAACTCTGTATTTTCAATCATATTCAACGTTTAAAATCTCGGAATATTTCATTCACTATTTTCCGATTACGAGCAAAGTAAAAAGAGACTGGGATGCGATCCACACTGGCAACTTCCATCCCGTCTGTCGATTTGTCTTGCTTAAAAGTTTGTCTATATGTATCAATTTTTACCAAATTTGCGTACTATTATTTGTAGATTTTATTTTTTTATGAAAAAAACAGACTGTTGGATTTTTATAAAAAAATTACTGAATATCGAAAACAATATTTTCTGTGAAATAATATAAGTTTGAAGCCAATATTTTTAGTTTTTGAAAAGCTATTTGAGTCGAAAGTAAATTTTTACAAGTTTTAGTATTGTTTTTTTTAGGTTTTTATTTTTGTAAGAAACCTGTCAATTCGATTTTTTCCAAAATTTTACTGAATGTTGACAATAATATTTTTTGAAAGATTAAAGTAGCTTAAAGCCAATATCTCAAAGTTTTGAAAAGATATTTGAGTCGAAAATCAATTTTTACCAACTTTTTTTATTTTTTTTTTTAAGTTTTTATTTTTTTTTTAACTGTCAATTAGATTTTTCTCAAAATTTGATCAGATGTCAAAAACATTATTCTTCGTTGCAGAAAATTGTTTTGGAGATGAAATCACATTTTAGTCGTAACATTTTCGGGGTGACAACTTTTTTTCAGTTTTTTTGATTTATAAAAAAAACGTTAATTGGATTTTTTTCCAAAAACATAATTGTTTTGTATCACGTTACAATATATAATACAAAATTTAATTCAAGTTTCTAGCGTCATTGGTTCATGAGATATTTAGGGTTAACCAAAATTTTCACCTTTTTTTTAAACTGCTATGGTAAAAAAACCACCCACGCAATTTTCTTGAGAGCCCTTTTTGCATCTTTCTGCCTTATTATCTGTATTAAAAAAAAAATTTTTGAAGTCGATATCTCTTCTGGTTCTTGAGCTATGGACGACAAAAAAAAACGTCGCGAACGTACGGACATACGGACGTTCTAACGTGCGAACACACGCACGCGCAGACATTTTTCTAAAAATCTTTTATTTCGACTCTAGGGACCTTGAAACGTCGAGAAATGTCAAAATTTTCAACTTGACAAATCGGACCCATTACAATAACTTCCTTTGGGAAGTTAAAAAAGAGGCTGGGATGCGACCCGCACTGGTAACCTCCCATCCCGTCTGTCGATTTGTCTTGATTAAAACTTTAACACAATCTTCATAATTTTGTGTGAGATAAATAGTTTGAAGGTAATATTTTTCTTTGCTCTCATAATACTTGAGTCGAAAACCATTTCTTATCAGTTTTTTGTTGTTTTTGTAAGTTTTCATGTTTTGTTCAAAAAGTTGTTAGTTGAGTTTTTTTCTAAAAAAATTACCAAATTTATGAGATTTTTAGTCGAAAACCAATTTTTACCAATTTTATTAATATTTCTTGAAAGTTTTTATTTCCTATATAAACAATAAATTACAGATTGGATTTTCCTCATTTTGAAGTCAATACCTTCATTTATTCACGAGATATCGAGAATCGAACATCAATTTTTACCAACTTTGCTTATTTTTTTTTGTAGATTTTATTTTTTTGAAAAACCTGTTATTTCTTTTTTTAATTTTACTAAATTTCGAAGACAATATTTTCTATAATATAAATTATATTGAAGCCAATATTTTAATTTTTGAAAATATATTTGAGTCTAAAATCAGTTTTTTCCAAGTTTTAGTAATGTATTTTTAGGTTTTTATTTTTTGTAAAAAAACTGTCAATTCGATTTTCCTCACAATTTTACTGATTGTTTAAAAAAAAATATTTTTTATACGATGAAGTTAGTTTAAATCCTATATCTTCAATTTTGAAAAAGATATTTAACTGGAAAATCAATTTTTACCAATTTTTAGTAATTTTTGTTTTGGTATTTAATTTTTGTAAAAAAAACTGTCGATTCTAATTTTCTCAAAATTCAACCAGATGTCAAAAACGTTATTCTTTGTTGCATAAAATTATTTTGGAGATAAAATTTTTTTTATTTTTTTGAGAGTGCTTTCTACATTATTCTTGAGATATCGACGACTAAAGTTTCGCGAACGTAAGTATACACGCGCGCACAGACATCTCTCTAAAAATCTTTTATTTAGACTCTAGGGACCTAGAAACGTCGAGAAATGTCAAAATTTTCGATTTGACAAATCCGACCAATTGCAATAACTTCCTATATGGGAAGTTAACAAGCAGCATCTATTTCACCATTGATAAGTTGATGTAAAAATATTAAGTCATTTTTAACACGCTTTTCGTGGAAAGATTGCATTTGAAGAAGCTGAATACGAGGCAGATCGTAATGGACTAACGATAATGGGTGGACTTTATTATTTTCAAAATCTTTATGTCATCAGTAATAAATGAGAATCTTAAGCGCAAATACAACGTTTCGTTGTTAATAAACAGAATAAACAGAAAACTGCTAAGACGGCTTCCTGGGGAACACCAGGTTGTGGAACAAAAGCTTCTGAAAGACAATTTCTAAATTTTACTTGGTGTGTAAACAATCAGCTTCATAACCATGTTTAAAAGAGTTTGAATTTTTATTTTTACATGTGAGAAGATTTGTAGCGGTTGATCTTTTTCTCACGTACCCGTGTTGCTAGAAATGAGATTTTTAATATTGGAAATATTATCAAATTATAGGATTGTTGGTGTTATCTAAATTTTGCTATTCCTTCTGCTTTCCTTGTTATCCAGCAGACCTTTATATTTAAAGTAAGAAGCACTGAATAGTTCGAGTCCTGACTCGACAAATCAATAGTCCTTCATATATAGCTTCCAAAAGACTTAATTTTTTAGATTATATCCATACATACATTTTGTCAATATAGCAATCCATAAAATGAAATATTATTAAAAAAAACTTGTCATACCTTTGTTACTATAGTTCTGGAAGAAAATCCCCTTTGATGCTAAATTGCATAAATAGCTTGAGGCAAAATGAGCAACTTTAAAACTTTTATTTTGTCTGGTTCTCCCAAAGAAGTATGTAAAGTAAAGAAAAACATATTAAAACCTTTATTATTGTGTGATCGTAAAAAGGGTGTCAGTATAGTAATTCAGAAGAAACAAAAATGAAATAAAAGTTGATGCGCAACATATGTTTCAGTCAGTTTTCAGTCACGTCTTTTAAAAATCGTATAAATACGACGCGAAGTATTATCTGTACGAGTATTATATCTCTGTTTTGAAGACTGAATTCGAAAGCCCCTTTAGAACACAATATTTATTACTATATTTCCTTGCAACATCATCATAAAACGATCATGATGGAGAATTATTAAAATTTCTTATGCTTTTAACAAATATTTATGTGTAGGATCATAAAAGAAAATATCATTCTTTTCTGTTGTATTTTCAAAAATGCAAATTTGCTAACAAGATACATTGTTATAAATTTTTGGATTTGAAATAAAAGTAAGGGTCCTTTTGCAGAGGTATGGTAGTGGTAGGGATTGTTGTCGACACAAACAAAAATCATCCTCTCGCCTTGGGCGACTAATTCATTATTGCGCGACTTTTATATTTATTTCGCGAAGTGTCCAAATCCCTGTCTGACCTTTGGTCTATTAGTTTCATTTATTTCGATTGTGTTTGGAGGCAAATCACAAAGCAAATAAACAAGATTTTGACAAACGAAACAAAAATGTATAAGTCTTTTCGAAAAACTGAGTTCCAATTCTTCGTATTGTAAATGGTCATCGCGTATGAAAATCTACTTTAAATAACTCTGAGCAGAGGGTAAACGTTTGTTTTCTTATTTCTTCAAAAGTTTCTCACTTTTCGTTGAGTATTGAATAAAAAGGGTTCAAGGTAAGTTTTAGAGAGCACTTCTTGTTTTTTATTTTTTTGTTTGCTTGACTATCTTCAATTTCTGTGAATGACAATGAGTTAAAAAGATAGATAGGTCCTTAAAGGACATAACCAGCAACAGCAACAACAACAAGAAGAAATCTTGAAATTGAATAAGGCAGATGTATAACAATATTGTTGAGTATTGTCCGAAAATTGTGTCCATTTGCTATTCTTTTATTTGGCCTCCTTATTGTTTGCCTATTTTTTGCTTATCAAAACGGATAATGGCGTGCGAACAATAAAACCTTAATATCGGTTTAATATGTGAAGCCGAAATTTAGGCAATGCAAAAAAGGTTTGTTTTCTTATACAAGTTTTTAGGCTTTGTTTAATGTTTTGGAAAATTTCGGTGGTCGGATTTGTGTTCTCGCTGGTGCGATAGTTTCTTGTATGTGTACAGTCTTTCAAGGATTTACTGTTTGATCTTTTTGAAGTTGATTTTGGCAGATTTGTTAAATGCGTATAGTTCAAAAAATTAATTTAAGAAAAACTTTTCTTAGTTTTGGTGGTGGAGAAGCTTATTTGGCTAGAATGTTTAACATTTTAAACAAGCGAAACAAACATTGCAAACGTGAACATCATATTGCCAATTTTGGAGTTGTCATTGTTTGACATTTGACAAATAACAACTACGACATTACTAAAAATGAAACAATTCGTGCCTTAACAATGCATTAATATTTTAAAATTTAATTTAAGATCTTTTAAAAAGTTTGTTGTCACTTTCGCAGTTTTTCAAAAAAAGTTTAAAGATGTGTTTTTTCACCATGCGGTGGCAACCGAAATCTTGCAGGATCACATTTGAACTTTTTACTTGGGAGAAAAGTGAAAGATAAGTTCTATGAAATGCTCCAAATCGTTTCAATATCTTTAATATAGAATTCATGAAGTCAAAGAAAATATTCAGTGGTTGTTTTTTTACTATAGAAATTAAAAAAAAAATAATTTTATGTGACCTCATACAAATGGTATGTGACCCAGTAAAATAAGAATTTAGCCTGAGAATGAGAAATTGTAAGCATTTAATTTTTTTTTATATTATACGCGCACTCAAGGGGATATAAATACCCTTTTGATGATTAATCACAGTGCGAGCAATTAGGAAGGGAGGATGGGATTAGAAAGGAGATACCGATGCACATTGGTTTTGAATGTCTGCACATTGTAATGAGTGGGAAACATTGAGTCTGGTAATGCATTCCACATTCGTGTAGTGCGACTAAAGAAAGAATCTCTGTACTCCGAAATTGGGGTCAATGGTAAACTGATGAGCATTCCTAGAAAAACGGACTGGTATTACATTTTAATTGTTTGAGGGGAGGAATGCAACTGGCTATTTCATTAGAGCATTGCTTATGAAAGTAGCGATAAAATAATGACAGGCATGAAACCTTACGACACGGTGCTCGGGAGATACAAAAGTTTCAGTTAGACAACGGTCACCTATTATTTTTAGAGAGCTCTTTTGAATTATGTCTAGGAGACTAAAGTAGGTTATAGGAGCACCTGCCCAGATATGGGAATTGTACTCGAGTTTCGGACGAATATAGGCTTTATAGATTATAGCCAGATCAGAAGGGGTAAAAAACTTCTTGCATCTTCGGAGAAAATCTAAACACTTAGCAGCATTTTTGGCGATGTCAAATATGTGATCACTCCACAACAAGTGGTTTGTAATGCACATACCTAGGACTGAAAGCTGTTCGGTCTCCTCGATGCAAGTACCACTCATGGATAGTGGCATTGGGGGAAGGTTACGCTTTTGTGACAGTAGACAGCATTAAGTTTTCGAAGCATTAAATTCTACACGGTTTTTGATTCCGCATTGAACAATGCTGTCGAGATCAGAATTTAATGAGCTTATCATACGCTGCTGTTGGTAGTCCACATCTGAAGAATAAGGATGAGAATCTTAAAAAGCGAATATGAGAAGGTGAGGGTACTGTCATCAGCGAAACAATTAAGTGGGTTAGAAGTTTCAGACAAAAGATAATTTATAAAAATAAGGAAAAGTGTCGGAGACAAAATGGAGCCCTGGGGCACACCGCGTTTATTTTGTGGATATCAGATTTGAACCCGTCCAATACTACTTGAATTGAACCGTCCCAAAATTTAATTTCTAACCCAACGAAGAAGGGATTCATCAATACCAAATGCACGCATTTTCGATAAGAGAGCTTGGTGCCAAACTCTATCAAATGCCTTTGAAATATCAAGTGCAATAATCTTACTTTTTCCAAAACGATGTAAAAATTTGCTCCACTGTTCGGTGAGATAAACTATGAGATCACCAGTGGATCTATTGCAACGAAAGCCATACTGCCGATCATTAAGAAGCTTCCGTTCTTCGAGATATTTCTTAAGCTGAAAATTGATCAACGTTTTCATGACCTTTGAAAGAAGGGATGTAAGTGCAATTGGACGATAGTTAGATGGTGAGAAGGATTTGCCTCTTTTAGGGACAGGCTGGACAAATGCAGTTTTCCATCCACTCGGAAAGAGACCCGTAGAATAGGACAGATGGAAAAGCTTACGCAGTGGGTTTGCCAGAACACCTCTTCAGAACAATAGCGGGGATACTATCTTGGCCAGCGGATTTGTGAATGTCAAGATTTTTAAGTACTCTAGTAACTGAACGAGTGCGAAAGAAGATTCGTCCCATAGAATCGTTCAATCTTTCAAGTACAGGTGGAGTCGTGTCACTCATTGGCAGCATCGAATTAACAGCAAAATATGCTGCAAGCAAATTGGCTTTTTCTATCGAGCTTACGTAGGGAGTGCCATTGGAAACGAGCGTAGGAACTGTATACTTTCTTTTTCGAGTTCTAAGAATAGTGTTTACAGTCTGATTAAAACTCGTACCGTTTCTGTAGCTCAAAACGTAAAATTTAATAACTTTTGTATCTTAAACGTTTCCGAATACTATCAACCGTTTCAGAAATACCAGCCAGAAAGTGGAAAAATGTTGGGGTATTTTTAACTTCACATAGGAAGGAATTGTAACCGCTCCAACTTTATTATAATTCAAAATGTTGAAATTTCTCAAGATTTTAGATGCTCTAGAATCTAAATTTTTTGATTTTTGAACAAAAATTTAGCACGAGGGACTATGAATCTGCTTAAAACCTTGACTCCCAAATTTGAACAGTAAATTTGCTTCTATATTTGTAATAACTCCAAGACTTCACGTATCTTTTAATATCATACTTCCACCCTCTACAGACATTTTGTTCAGTTTCGATTGTTTGAACGCCTTAGACATAGTTGAAAGTTGCATAAGTATGAAGGGTAATGCTACTGGTGCTTATGATTTGAATCCAATTTTCAATAAAGCTATTCTTTCATTGCTTCTACCCTATTTTACACATTTAATAAATGCAATCCTTACCACTGGCATTTTAAACACATCAATGGAAAAAAATAATTCCTATCCCCAAAAACTAGCTTTGTAATGCATTTAGACCAATTTCAAGACTTCCTTTTCTGTCTAAAGTCTGTGAAAGGATAATGCAAAACAAATTAAGTAACTTCATCAGTCGCAATAACTTTTTAGTCGATGTTCATTTAGGCTGTAAAACGGCACTAACTAAAATAGTCGAAGACATAAGGACAGAACTCGATATTGATAAAGTAACTTTTTTAAGTCTTACTATAGGCTTTTCAAAAGCATTCAACATGGTGAATTACTCTATACGTCTGAATTAACTGCGTCACAGATTCAACATATCTTAAGAAGCAATTAAATTGCTTTCATCTTTTTTGAATGATAGAAAGCAAGCTGTTTTCTTAAATGAAAATCTCTCCGATTTTATCCGGTATAACAAAGAGTTCCCCAAGGATCAATTGTATTACCCCCTTCAATTTATCATTATTAACTTCCCATAGGAAGTTATTGTAATGGGTCCGATTTGTCAAATTGAAAATTTTGACATTTCTCGACGTTTCAAGGTCCCTAGAGTTGAAATAAAAGATTTTTAGAAAGATGTCTGTGCGTGCGTGTGTACGTACGTCCGTACGTCCGTACGTTCGCGGCGTTTTTTTCGTCGTCCATAGCTCAAGAACCAGAAGAGATATCGACTTCAAATAAATTTTGTTATACAGATAATAAGGCAGAAAGATGCAGAAAGGACTCCCAAGAAAATTGCGTGGGTGGTTTTTTTACCATAGCAGTTTAAAAAAAAGGTGAAAATTTTGGTTAACCCTAAATATCTCATGAACCAATGACGCTAGAGACTTGAATTAAATTTTATATTATATATTGTAACGTGATACAAAACAATTATATTTTTGGAAAAAAATTCAATTAACGGGTTTTTTTATAAATCAAAAAAAATTGAAAAAAAAAATTTGTCACTTCGAAAATTTTACGACTAAAATATGATTTCATCTCCAAAACAATTTTGTGCAACGAAGAATAATGTTTTTGACATCTGATAAAATTTTGAGAAAAATCGAATTGACAGTTTTTTTACAAAAAATAATAACCTAAAAAAAATAAAAAAAAAGTTGGTAAAAATTGAGTTTTGACTCAAATATCTTTTCAAGACTTTGAGATATTGGCTTAAAACTACTTTTATCTTTCAAAAAATATTGTTTTCAATATTCAGTCAAATTTTAAAAAAAATAAAATTGACAGTTTTTTTACAAAAAAATAAAAACCGAAAAAAAAATTTAACAAAAGTTGGTAAAAATTGATTTTCGACTTAAATATCTTTTCAATTGAGATTATGGCTTCTAACTAATTTTAACTTATAAGAAATATTGTTTTCAACATTAGGAAAAATTTTGAGAAAAATCGAATTGACAGTTTTTTTACAAAAAATAAAAACCTAAACAAAAAAATTAATAAAAGTTGGTAAAAATTGATTTTCGGCTCAAATAGCTTTTCAAAAATTAAAAATATTGGCTTCAAACTTATTTTATTTCACAGAAAATATTGTTTTTTATATTCAGTAATTTTTTTATATAAATCCAACAATCCGTTTTTTCATAAAAAAATAAAATCTACAAAAAATAGAACGCAAATTTGGTAAGAATTGATACATTTAGACAAACTTTTAACCAAGACAAATCGATAGACGGGATGGGAAGTTATCAGTGTGGGTCGCATCCCAGCCTCTTTTATGTGAATAAAATCAGTTTCATTATAAATGAAGTATCAAAACATTTTTGTGCCGATGACATTTAAATTTACAAAAGCTGTCCTTTGGGTTTAATTGACGACTGCGCTTTCACCCTAAACCAAGAACTAGAAAAGATATCCTACTGGGCGTCTTGCAATGGGTTGATTCTCAAAGCAAGCAAATGCAAATGCCTGGTTATATCAAGAAAAGCATTAGATTCAACATACTTTCCTTCCATAATTCTAAACGAGAACCCATTAGAATTTGTAAATTCTAGTAAAAACCAAGGTGTAATCTTCAATAGAACATTGACATCGAATGATCACATCAAGCAATTGGCAGGTAAAACTAATGGGACGCTTAGAAAGCTGTGGACCCCCGATCCCGAAGACATATACTTACTTAATGTGGCGTTAAAGTCCTGTGTGACTAATAGCACGGTCCCTAGCTAGATGTCTCCAGTTTTGCGCTTCAAGTTGGGTGAGGTCACTTTCTACTGCACCCCGTCCTGTGGGTGTGGATTCGAAGACTTTCCGGCCGGAGCATTGGTTTCCATGCGCTCAACGTGACCCAAAACTCTTAGTCGTTGGACTTTTACCCTTCGGCTAAGTCTACGTCGCTGTACAGCCCGTACAGCTCGTCGTTCCATCTTCTCCTCCACTAACCTTCTATGCATACGGGTGCTTTTATCCGCTTTTGTTATAGCCCATGTTTCTGCACCGTACAACAGGACGGGAATGATGAGGGTCTTATTTAGCGACACTTTGGTCCCTCGAGAAGGGCTATGGTACTCAATTGCTTTCTTAGCGCAAAAAAAAACGCGGTTAGAAAAAGTTATTCTGCGTTTGATCTCAGCGCTGGTGTTGTTTTCTGCATTAATAGTGGAGCCTAAGTAGACGAAGTCCTTAACTACTTCAAAATGACGTCTGTCGATAGTGACGTTTTGACCAAGACGTCCTTTCTTGACCACGGCATGTGCTTCGTTTTGTCCTAATTAACCATTAAACCCATTTTTGAAGCCTCTGCTTGAAAACTCACAAAAGCCGCATTGACATCACGCTGAGTTCGTCCGATTATTTCAATGTCATCAGCATATGCTAGTAATTTTATGGAGCAGCGTGAATTCTCCATTGCACAAACTGACGAGTTTGGCAGGGATGCCCAATCTAGACATGGCTCTATACAGCTCCTCCTTGTAGGTGCTGTCATATGCGGCCTTGAAATCGATGAAAAGTTGGTGGCTGTCGTTTTGATGTTCTTGGGTTTTTTCCAGGATCTGCCGTAATGTGAATATTTGATCGACTGTGGACTTTCCTGGTCACTAAAACCACACTGATAAGCACCTATCAGGTTGTTGACGATGGGCTTTAGACGTTCACATATTACGGAAGAGAAGATTTTGTAAGCGATGTTGAGAAGATTGATTCTTCTATAATAGTTGGTGCAGTTTGGAGGGTCTCCTTTTTTCAGAATTGGGCAAACAATACTGAGGTTCCATTCATATTGGGCATGCTTTCTTCCGACCATATCTTACAGAGAAGTTGGTGCATGCTCCTAACCAAATTATCTCCAGCTGCTTTGAAGAGCTCGGCATTCAAGCTATTTGCTCCAGCGGCTTTGTTAGACTTCAGCTTAGGTATGGCAATCTTTACTTCGTCTAAGTCGAGAAGACGGCATTGTTGGCTTTCGTCGTCTATGTTGAATGGATCATACTATTATAGTAATGTTCGTGGGCTGAGATCGAATTTTCTGTCTGTATAGATCCACATTAATTCTAACAGACCAACTGTTTTGGCGTTGAGTGAAATCCAAGTAGGTGAAGATTCCGATCCTACTGAATTTTTTATTCATGGGTATTGCTTGGTGCCATTAATCTTCTCACACCATGGTCTCGCCATATATATTAGGAATGATGATGCATATCAACTTTTACCACAATACGGTCATTGTACCAACTCCCTTTTTAATTTCATGTGGTTATAACTTTCCGTGAATAAACACATCATTCACTATTGTTTTCTTTATCGGAGCCCAAACCTGGACAGAGTTTCAACTTCTCAGGAATTTGATGCTCTGTCTGACTCCATACAAAGAATTGTCTCCCTGTATCCTCACACTGAAATCGTTATTACGGGCGATTTCAATGTTCACAATTCTTCGTGGCTTCGCCATTCGGGCCAGACAACGCCCGAAGGAATGTGTGCTGAGATTTTTGCTGAGTTTAACCATCTTACTCAGCTTGTCAATGAGCCTACTCGTATATCAGACGTTAACGGCCGAGCAGAAAATACACTTGACTTGTTTCTCACCTCTGATCCTGATAAATACACAATCAGTGCATTGACGCCTCTAGGCACATCGGACCACAGTGTCATATCTGCTAATTTCTCGTGTCAAACAAATCCAGTTAAAGAAAGAGCTCCAAAGAGAACCGTTTGGCAGTACGAGAAAGCCAACTGGGACGGTCTCAATAATTTCTTCAGGATCTTTAACTGTTCGCTATGCTTCCTCGGTAGCGACGTAGACTCCAGTGCAGATATGATTTCTAGTATGATTCATCTGGGTATGGAAACGTTTATCCCGAATAGGGTTAAAAGTATTAAACCCAAGGTTAAATCATGGTTCGATTCGAGCTGCAAAGAGGTTATCAAGGAGAAAGAGGTGAGCTTCCGATGTTTTAAAGCTAACCCAACTGAGGAAAACCGGAAAAAGTTTAAGCAAGCCAGGAAGGCTTGCAACGCCTATATTCGAAGGACCAAATTTTTACATGACCAAAAATTACGGCGAAAAATACTGCAATGTCCCAAAGGCAGTAAGAATTTTTGGTCATTTGTAAAAAATATGAGGAATTCTTCCTCTTCCTCGGTTCCTACGCTTGTTGTCAATGACACTCCTTTAGTTAGCTCTATTGATAAAGCCAACTTATTTGCTAGGCAGTTCGCCGAAAATTCCACCTTACCAGATAGTGACATGACTCTCCCAGTTCTTGAACGCGTAAATGATTCTATGGGACCAATCTTTTTTCGTACTCGAACTGTGGTGAGAGTTCTTAAAGATCTCAACATTCATAAATCCGCTGGCCCAGATGGTATCCCCGCTATTATTCTAAAGAGGTGTTCTTCCACGCTAGCAAAACCACTGCGTAAGCTTTTCCATCTATCCTATTCTTCTGGTCTCGTTCCGAGTAGTTGGAAAACTGCATTTAATCAGCCAATCCCAAAAAAAGGCGAATCTTCTTCTCCCACAAATTATCGACCGATAGCACTAACGTCCCTTCTTTCTAAGGTCATGGAAACGCTGATTAATTATCAGCTTAAGAAATATCTTGAAGAACGGAAGCTTCTTAATGACCGGCAATACGGCTTTCGTAGCAATAGGTCCACTGGTGATCTCATGGTTCATCTGACCAAACAGTGGAACAAATCTTTACATCGTTTTGGAGAAAGTAAGATTATTGCACTTGATATTTCAAAGGCATTTGATAAAGTCTGGCATCTTCCTCTCTTATCGAAAATGCATGCTTTCGGTTTCGACGAATCTCTTCTTCGTTGGATTAGAAATTTTCTTTCGAACCGTTCAATACAAGTTGTTTTGGACGGATTCAAGTCTGAAACTCATAAAATAAATGCTGGTGTGCCCCAGGGCTCCGTTTTGTCTCCGACCCTCTTCCTCATTTTTATAAATGATCTCCTGTCTCCCACTTCTAATCCAATACATTGTTTCGCTGACGATAGCAATCTTAGCTTTTCATATTCGTTTCCAGACTCACAACCCTCCTCTTCGGATGTGGAACTGCAACGGCAAAATATGATTAGCTCATTAAATTCCGACCTACACAGCATTGTACAATGGGGAATAAAAAATCGTGTGGAATTTAATGCTTCCAAAACGCAATGCTGTCTTGTATCGTTAAAGCGAGATAAACCCTCTTTGCCACTATCTATGAGTGGCACTTGCATCAACGAAACGGAAAATCTCGACATCCCCGGAATGTGCATCAGCAACCACCTTTTGTGGAGCGATCACATACGCGATGTTGTCAAAAATGCCGCAAGATGTCTAGGTTTTTTGAGACGTTGCAAGAAATTTTTCTCTCCGTCTGATCTGGCTACAATCTACAAAACTTATGTACGTCCGAAACTTGAATATAACTCTCATCTCTGGGCTGGTGCTCCAGTAACTTATTTAAGCCTCTTGGACAGTATGCAAAAAAGAGCTTTTAAAATGATTGGTGACATTAACATCATCAACTCGTTTACGTCACTCGAACATCGACGCAAGGTTTCTTGCCTCACCCTTTTTTACCGTTATTTTAACGGACTTTGCTCTAGTGAAATAGCCAGTTGCATTCCTCCCCTTAAACAATTTAACCGTAATACCCGCGCTTCTAGGAATGCCCATCAGTTTACCCTTGAGCCCAACTTCGGCCGCACTATGAAGTACACAGATTCTTTTTTTAGCCGTACTATGCGAATGTTGAACGCCTTGCCACGCTCTATCTTTCCCTGTCATTGCAATGTTCAGAAATTTAAAATCAATGTACACCGACACCTCCTATCCAACCCTTCCCTCTTTTCCGAATGCTCACACTGTGTCTTGGCATATTAAAGGTATACAAAACCCTTTTAGTGTTCGCTAATTATAAAAAAAAAAAAAAAAAAAAAATACTGCCTGACAGGGTAATTCGGTTCGTCGTCGCCGTTATACAGTCTGCAGAAGTGGTCCTTTCATATCCTTAGTTGAAACATCATTGGAACCGCAGTAATGATGTTTTCACTTTCGTCTTTGCAGCCTTCGGTTCGAGGTTTATGTAGGTTACTCGTGAATTTCGTTTCACCTGCTTTCGAACTTCATTCCTGATGAAACTGAAACTGAATTTAATAAACCTAATCACCGGATTTTCTTTTTTTCGACTTATGTATCTACCATATTGTAATGTTATGTTTCATTAAAGTCTCGAGTTCGAGTTGCCATTTAATAACCTATACTTCATTTATTGATCACATTCTTCTCGAAGTTCTTTAAATCACAATTATGCTTATTGCAACAAAATTACCATTTTAAGGAGTACCAATGTGACGTTGTCAATGTGATATCTTGGGTTGCATTCCCAACCTCATTTTTTAACACCATTGAGTGAAAACCGCTATATTTTCGAAATTACTCTACCAAATTAAGATATTTTCTAACATATCGGTTTAAAAAGGAAATACTCGTAGATAAGAGGCAAGAATGAGAAAAAAAGAGAATTTGCAACTTTTAAATAATTAAACCTAATTTCAACTCAAAAAAGATTTTAAATATTAAGATTTTTATAGATATATGGAGTCTCGATAAAGAATAGTACATAGTTATACTCTTCCAATCTTGTGTTTAATTGAAAAAATATCTCTCAATCCCATCGTGCTCTATATATTTACCTTACTTATTACGTCATGGTTTCTTCTCAACTCTCAAAAACAAGTCTTTTACCCTTTATCTGGAACAAATATTATCCCATTGTTCCTCCATCCAAAGGAGATACTCAATTTCAATTTTATACCCTTCCCGATATTAAAAATATTACCAAAAAATATGTGAATATAAAAACAACTTTTCTGTCAAGATGATCTTCGCGGGATATATGATCGCTGATGATCTCACTAGCATCCTCTTCTTCATAATTTTGTTCCTTTCTGGAAGGATATACACACATATCCTTTTGTTTGATAAACAAAAGAAGAAGAAAAAAGTTTTATTTTTCATCTTTTGTTACAAAAAAAAAAGGAACTAAAAACTTTTATTGTATATCCTCAGATTTTCAACACCCAGTTTTTGTATTATCTATGTACACAACATCCTTTGTTCCTGTGCCTATTTGAATGACAGGACTACAATAGTAAATCGGCTATAAAACGGCGGCAATTGAATTCACATATAGTCATATATGTTCTTATAAATAGTATGTGAAAACAATAAAAGAGGGGATGACATTTAGAATCCGCACACCATATTTTCAACCATATTCATTGTCCTTTGAGTGGTGCCAATTGTATTCCAACGACAAATAGACAAACAAAAATGTATTTGAATAAAATGAAAAATATCCTTACAAAATAACGAAACAAACAAAACAAAAATAAGATACAATTTTTGATTTCTAAAAGGATGATAAATATTATAGAAAGAGAAAAAGAAAGAAAGAAAGAAAGAAAGATATAAAAGGAAGAAGAACAACAAAAAGTCTCGAGTTACCTTTTATTTGAGTTTTTCATTCACACTTTCGATTTACGAGTAGTTTTATTTTTCTTCCTTTTTTGAATTAAATATACGGAACGGAATTTCTTGGAACGTTATGTAATCATTTTGAAGACGTTAAGCAAATATATTCGTATTTTCTTTTAAATACTGGGCTTATGTAGGATAGATGAATAAAATTTCAAGGTAAATCGACTTTTTACATGATGATGCATAATGCACGGGACACGAGTCCTTTTTCTTTGTTTATTGAAAAACTAAACAATGTTTTTCTATACTTTCTGAGAAGTTCATGGTTTTTATTTCTTTTCTTTAGAAAACCAAATTATGCTACCGATTAGAAGGCATTTCAAATAAATATTGATGTAGTTTTGTTTGATTCAAATGTTAGTATACTCCTTTTTCCATTGGATCAAATCTTTTGACCTTACTGCTCATTTAAGAGTTGTTGAAACTTTAAAAGGAGATAATTCGGTTATTGATTTAAGGATTTATTTATTAACTTCCCATAGGAAGTTATTGTAATGGGTCCGATTTGTCAAATTGAAAATTTTGACATTTCTCGACGTTTCAAGGTCCTTAGAATCGAAATAAAAAGTTTTTAGAAAGATGTCTGTGCGTGCGTGTGTTCGCACGTTCGTACGTACGTATGTCCGTACGTTCGCGAAGTTTTTTTCGTCGTCCATAGCTCAAGAACCAGAAGAGATATCGACTTCAAATAAATTTTGTTATACAGATAATAAGGCAGAAAGATGCAGAAAGGGCTCTCAAGAAAATTGCGTGCGTGTTTTTTTACCACAGCAGTTTAAAAAAAGGTGAACATTTTGTTTAAACCAAAATATCTCATGAACCAATGACGCTAGACACTTAAATTAAATTTTAAATCATAGATTGTAACGTGATACAAAACAATTATATTTTTGAAAAAATCTAATTAACGGTATTTTTTTATAAATCAAAAAAACTGAAAAAAAAAATTTGTCACCTCGAAAATTGTACGACTTAAATATGATTTCATCTCCAAGACAATTTTGTACAACGAAGAATAATGTTTTTGACATCTGATAAAATTTTGGGAAAAATCTAATTGACAGTTTTTTTTATAAAAAATAAAAACCTAAAAAAAACATTACTCTAAGTTGGTAAAAATTGAATTTCGACTCAAATATCTTTTTAAAAACTTGAGATTAAGACTTCAAACTTATTTTATCTAATAAGAAATATTGTTTTCAATATTCCGTGGCGGAGCAAAATCGCATCGTCACCTCCAAGTGGTGCCCGCTGGATAACCGTAAGGTGATCTAACGACGAGCGTTGAATCTATTGAATCCAAGAGCTGAGACACCTGAGCTACCTTCTCAGGAATTAGGAGCAAAAGATAAGATAATCGCTCTGAAGAACCAGCTCTCCAAGAAACCTAAATAGAAGAGGTAACTGAGCTATTTATGGGACTAAACAAAAGTTACAAAAACAAAAACAAATGTGGCAATGAGTAAAACAAATAGATATAATACCCCAGGTGGCAATCCAGATAAACTGGTAAATCCACTCTCTTCGGAGATCGGTCCTATGGATTCTGGGGAGGACCAATTATTGCTTCTAGGAAATAGACGGAGTTCAAAAACACTAAGAACTCCACCAAAAATATCACCAAGGGTTACTCCATCGAAATCCCCAACGCAAAAATCAAATGACATAGAAGTCATTAACGAAAAAGGAACCATCTATGAAAAGATCGAAACAAAAGATCAGCAGTGTTTCACAAAAAACAACGAGATCCACCAAGTTGAATACGAAAATTATTTCGATAAATGGCAAATAGAAATCTTAGCCAGAAAACAACTTGAAGCCCTTGTTGAAAGTCTTCAGCAACAAGTGAAGAGACTCGAAGAAAAAGTCAGCTTGCTCGACAAAAAGTCCGTGAAAGACAACATATCAAGTCAAAAGTCACCAGTAGTGAAAAGCCCACAAAAAACTGCTAATGAGTTTCATACTGATGAGGAAGAGCTCTTCCTTGAAACTGAAGGAAACCGAAATAAACGTAAGTCAAAGAAACGAAAAGCAGAGAGTAGCCCAGAGGCTGTTATAAAATGTCAGCAAACAGGTTCAAAATCAGATACTGCTACAATAATGAGAGCATCAAATAAAGAAATAAGAGATTTACCCCAAAATAAGTCTCACGTTAAAGGTACCAGGCAAACTGCCCCACCTCCAATTATGATCTCCGGATTGGCAATGTTTGGCGAGCTAAAGAGCATAGTAGAAAAATGCACGAATAAGGCATGTAAATATACATCATACAATAAAGACAATTGGAAAGTCATTGTTGAAGACGCCGTATAGATCTGTCACTGAAGAATTAAACAAAAAGAAAATTCAGTGGCACTCGTACGAAAATAAAGCTACAAGATCGAAATTGATAATAAATTACCAAACTATACATGTTATCACGCTCCGCACCCAGCTGACAAAGCCAGGGGAGGATCAGCAATACTTATAAAAAAGTGCTTAACACACTATGAAGAACCAAAATTTACTAAAGAAAACATGCAAGTAACAACAATTAGTATTGGTATAAAAAAGAAAGAATTCAAAATAGCAGCTATATACTGCCCTCCGAGGCGCTCTCCAACTGAAGAAGACTATGCAGAACTCCTACATTTGTTAGGACATAACTTCCTTGTTGGTGGCGACTTCAATGCTAAACACACCCAATTGGGATCTAGGCTCATAACAACAAAAGGTAAACGGCTATACCAAGCAGGCCGAAAATACAACTGCGAATTTTATTCTTCTGGTTCGCCAACATATTGGCCATCTGATACTAACAAAATACCAGACCTTATAGACTTTTTCGTAGTTAAAGGTATTAAACGAAATCATATAAGTGTCGAAGGTAATTACGATTTATCATCAGATCATACTCCAGTAATTTTATCACTGAGCGAAACATAAATAATAGAAAAAAGTAATCCCAAGCTCGTGAATAACAGAACAAACTGGAACGAATTCAGAGACAAACTTGAAAATTTTATAAACCTAAGATCCCCTATACAAACAATTGAACAAATTGATCATGAAGTAGAACAATTAATTGCTGATGTGCAGCAGGCTGCAGAAGAAAGTACTCCAACTATTTCGAATGCGAGAGAAAAAGAAATAAAATATCCTATCGAAATAAAGGAGTTGATATTGGAAAAAAGAAGAGCTAGAAGAAAATGGCAATCCACGAGATTCCCAGATGATAAGGTAGTTTTTAACCGTCTTAACAACGAATTAAAAAAAAGAATCTGTGAGTTTAAAAATGATTCACTAAGTAGATTCCTGAAAAGTCTGACGACGGATGCTTCTACAGAATACTCCTTATGGAAAGCAGCTAAGCGCCTAAAAAGACCTCAGACACAAAACCCGCCGATAAAATCTCAAGATGGTAAATGGATCGGAAACCCGAAACAAAAGGCTGATCTCTTCGCTGAACATCTCGCGAATGTTTTCAAGCCATTCCCAGCAAGCACAGCTACAGATCCCTTACAGTTTGTTGACAGAAACGACGAATGTGAAATACCTTTTGTCACGCTCAAAGAAGTAAGAAGCATGTGTCAACATAAGCTGTCAAACAAAAAATCACCAGGGTACGATCTTATAACTGCTCAGGTTCTGAAAGAAATGCCTCTTATAGCCTTCAAGAAACTCCAATTTATAATAAACGCATGCCTTAAACTAAGATATGTGCCACATCATTGGAAAATTGCAGAAGTCATTGTTATACCTAAACAAGGTAAGCCACCAACAGAAGTTACATCTTACAGACCAATATCGCTTATACCAATCATGGCAAAAGTTTTTGAAAAACTGCTACTGAAAAGGCTTAGCAAAATAATTGAAGAAAGAAGACTAATTCCGAGCCATCAGTTTGGATTTAGAAATAAACATTCCACGATAGACCAAGTGCATCGAATTACGGATGTTGTGGAAAAGGCACTTGAAGAAAAACAAGTATGCTCGTCTGTATTCTTAGATGTTGCTCAAGCTTTTGACAAGGTTTGGCACTTGGGACTTGAGTACAAACTGCATAGGGACTTCCCCAGGCAGTACTACGAAATACTGAAATCCTACGTTACGAACCGACTCTTTAGAGTACGGTACGACCAAAATTACTCGGAACTTAAGAAAATTGAAGCCGGTGTACCACAAGGAAGTGTCCTAGGACCAACCCTGTATCTGTTATATACAAGGGATATTCCAGTGGACATCAACGCTATCATGGCCACCTTTGCTGATGATACTGCAATATTGGTGCCAGATAAATCCGTTACGAAGGCTACACAAAAATTGCAAAATGCAGTCGATAAAGTAAGTGATTGGACGCACAAATGGCGTATCAAATTAAACGAAACAAAATCGACGCATATAAACTTTACAAACAAAAACATAAACAATGTTCCAATTTTTATAAACAGTACAGAAGCACCTTACTCCAATACCGCCAAATACCTTGGAATGAATTTGGATGCAAAGCTTAAATGGAAAGAACACATCAAAAAGAAAAGAGAAGAACTAAACTTGAAGTACAGAAAAATGTACTGGTTAATAGGAAAGAACTCTGACCTATCTATCCAGAACAAACTAATGTTATATAAGCAAGTATTGAAACCCGTTTGGACATATGGCATCCAACTATGGGGCTGTACAAAGAAAACAAATGCTGAACCCATCCAAAAATTCCAAAGCAAGGTCCTTCGTGGAATAATAAATGCCCCTTGGTATATAAGAAATAGCGATCTACATCGTGACCTTCAAATTGAAATAGTTACAGAAGTGGTTAAGAAACACGCTGTATCACACAATCAGCGACTGCAAAGTCATACTAACTCTGAAATGGAGACCGTATTAAATGTACGAGACAATGTTCGGAGATTAAGAAGAACCAAGCCTCATGAGCTGATGGTCTAAAAGCTACTTCCCCCAATGCGATTTAAAAACTAAGAAATAAAAATCATTTGTCGATCTTTCATAGATTGGTCCTGACTTACCGGTGGTTTTAGTGCGGTAAGAGTCCCACACTACTCGGTACCGATTCTTACCGAGTGTCTTTTGAAGATTTCCATCGGATAAAAAAAAAAAAAAAAAAAAAAAAAAATATTCTGAAAAATGTTGAGAAAAATCGAATTAACAGTTTTTTTACAAAAAATAAAAACTAAAAAAAAAAATTAATAAAAGTTGGTAAAAATTGATTTTCGACTCAAATATCTTTTCAAAACATTGAGATATTGGCTTTAAACTACATTTACCTTTGAAAGAATATTGCTGTCAACATTCAGTAAAATTTTGAAAAAAAATCGCATTGACAGTTTTTTTTACAAAAAATTAAAAACCGAAAAAAAAAATTTAACATAAGTTAGTAAAAATTGATTTTCTACTCAAATATCTTTTCAAAACTTTGAGATATTGGCTTTAAACTACTTTAATCTTTCAAAACATATTGTTGTCAATATTTAGTAAAAATTAAAAAAAATCGAATTGACAGTTTTTTTTACAAAAAAAAAATTAAAAACCGAAAAAAAAAATTAACAAAAGTTGGTAAAAATTGTTTTTCAATGTAAATATCTTTTCAAAAATTTGAGGCATTGGCTTCAAACTAATTTTATCTTTTAAGAAATATTGTTTTCAACATTCTATAAAATTTTGAGAAAAATTGAATTGACAGTTTTTTTTACAAAAAATAAAAACCTAAAAAAAAACAATACTAAAACTTGTAAAAATTTACTTTCGACTCAAATAGCTTTTCAAAAATTACAAATATTGGCTTCAAACTTATTTTATTTCACAGAAAATTTTCAGTAATTTTTTTTTATAAAAATCCAACAGTCCGTTTTTTCATAAAAAAATAAAATCTAAAAAAAACAGTAGGAAAATTTGGTAAAAATTGATACATATAGTCAAACTTTAAAGCATGGGAAGTTATCAGTGTGGGTCGCATCCCAGCCTCTTTTTTTTTATTAATTTTGTATACATACAATTTTTAAAAAATATTTTTGGTATCCAGTTCTTTAAAGCTTACTCATTTTAAATTTGATTTTCGTAAAAAAAAAACGATCACCCGTTTATGAGAAATCTAATTTCGAAAAACAAATAAATATTTGGTTAAAAATCCAAAAATTAAACAATCACATTTTTGGTGATCAAATATTGTTGCGAAAATAATATAATAAGATATAAGAGCTTGTTCAGAAAAAATATTGAAATCGGTTCACAAATGGCGGCAAATTCAAATCTTGCGTTAATTTTGGGACACCCTTTATAATTTCTTGAAAAAACTTAAAAACAAAAAAACGGTTCTATGGGAAGTACCCTTTTGAAGCAAAACAAAAATATTTTTTTTATTGAAAAAAAAAGAAAAGTTAAGGCAAAAAATTAAGAAAATTTGAATTTTCCATTTTTTGACCAACAAATTTGTATGCGTTGAATCCTATAAAAATTACAACATTGAGTTCAATCGACCCAATGGTTTGGGCTGTAGGGGCGAGAGCAGACAGATAGACGGAATACAATACTTGCCATATAGTTTCTGTATGTCGCAAGTAAAAATTGGTCTGACGGTTACGGTTGCGGCACCAAATTTATTTCATGACCAAATGGCACATTGTTCGCTGTATGTCCGGGATAGATTCTCGAATTGGTCTTAAATATACTTTGAGGCATTGACATAGGCCTTATGTTTTTCACTTGGTTCCAAAGAAACAAGTCTAAAGGTTTTAAATTTCGAGATTAGACTGACCAATTACTATTTCTTTTTGGACAAATAACATGGCCAGGGAACTTTTTTTTATCAACATTTGAAATAATTTTCGTAGTGAATTTTGCGAGTACGTTTTAATAAATGCATTGTTTATACTTTTTAATTTCAAAAGATGACAGTTTCAAAATGAAAGCTGCACAGGTGGCAATCTATTTTAAATCAAACCCCTTTTTAGGAAAACCGTAGCATTTATGTATATTAAAGGTGATTTGGAGATGTTTCTTTTTTTTAAAACACTATAATATTATGCACAGGGTTATCCATTTTGCGGTTTCAAAAGTAAACGTAAATAAAACACATATGAAATACTTTCTTTCATGATATTTCTTTTGTATTGAATATTCTGGACGTTGACATTATGTGTGAAACACTACATCGTTAAAATGACCACCACGCGAATTGTTGCGAGCACTGATTCTTTTGAGGTAATTTTCGACCACTTTTTGACACATATTGGGATGTATCTCGTTCTCGTTCTCATTCGGGTCTTCGGCACTTTCATTTACAGCAGCGATATTTTCTGAAAAAATATCTTCAAATTTCTTCACAATTTTGCCAATTGCTGGCGTAGTAAACCATAATCTCCTCTTAAAGCACGATATGTGGCTGTGGCAGAATCACAATTTTTATAATAGGTTTTAACAATTTTTATGCGTTGTGTGATAGTTTAACGATCCAGTTTGACAGACGTCGAATTCCAGCCCTATACTTTTGAAACGGTAAAATAAATAAATAATAAAAGTTTGAGATGACAGACAGGCTTGCAAGACAGTTTGATTGAAAAACTAAAGAAATAATATACTATCGATCATTTTTGATTTAAGTATCTAGAAACGGACTTGAAATATTATAACAAACGTCGGCAAAGAAGAACAACCAAGAAAAATAGAAGCTTTTCCCAAAATCGAAGTTCTAATTATGAGCAGGAATTAAGGGACTGTTTGTGTGAAAATTTATACTAAAAATACAATATTAAGCCTGAACCTTTACAGTTTTGGAAATTTTTTAAAACCGACAAAGTAAAACATATATTATTGATGGCCTTGTTAAGTAGCCGAACTCAAGATCAATTCCTCTAGCCTTAATCCCAATAGATTAATTTCAATCTCAGGAATGCCAAAAGTTTTAATCACAAAGAATCATTAGAATTTTGAATGTATAGAAGAGTTCAGAAATATCAAAATAATTAAAGATAAGGAATTAAGGAGTATGAGTTTTAGTATTCGGTAGGTGTATAACAGATCAAGTCTTATGTAATAATCAAACATTCGAAATTGCTAAAGAAGCTGCTAAGAGTTTGTTTTGGAATTCTCCGACGGTAGAAAACACTCATTAATCCTTTAGATTTGACCTACAATGCCTTCGTTTGTCTAAAGTTTTAAGGCAGGTGTACTTATTGTGCTAATGTTACTTTTGGAGAGAATAAAAAAAGCTAAGCTTTGATAGTGATTTGCAATAGAATTATTACCGAAACTCTCACATCACCACACTGTGTTATTTTGTATGATATTTTTATAAGCAATTTATGTCGAACTAGCTACATTCTATTTCGCTACTCAAACAATTCAGCCGTAATACTCGCACTTCTAGGAATACCCATCAGTAACCCTTGATCGCAATTTTTGAAGTATTTTTAAGTAAAGGGTGATTTTTTAAAAGCTATAAGAAAGTTTAAAAAAAACACATACAACTTAGAAAAATGCATGAAATCTTTATTTGAATCGATAGTACGGTCCATATAATTAAATGTTTGAAGATTATTTCATGCAAATATTGACCTTGACTGCGCCTCAAATGGTCCATCCGCTAGGTTCAATTTTGGCATACTCTTTCCAACATTTCGGCCGGTATCTCACGAATATATGCTTCAATGTTGTTGTCCAATGCGTCAATTGAAGCGGGCATGTCTGTATATGAGCTTTAACATAGCCCCACAAAAAATATTCTAAAGGCGTTAAATTGCACGATCTAGAAGACGAATTGACCGGTCCTGAACGTGAAATAAAATGTTCACCGAACTCGCCTCTCAATAAGTCCATTTTTGCGCGTGCTGTGTGGCATGTGGCACCGTCTTGTTGAAACCACATTTCATGCAAGTCTTGCATTTTGGGCAAAAAAAAGTTGAATATCATCTCACGGTAGCGCTCACCATTCACAGTTACGTTACGATTCGCATCATCTTTGAAGAATTACGGTCAAATGATGCCACCAGCCCATAAACCGTACCAAACTGTGACTTT
This sequence comes from Eupeodes latifasciatus, assembly GCA_920104205.1. Taxonomy (NCBI): domain Eukaryota; kingdom Metazoa; phylum Arthropoda; class Insecta; order Diptera; family Syrphidae; genus Eupeodes; species Eupeodes latifasciatus. Next base: position 58,149,224 of record OV049924.1, read on the forward strand.
TTCAGGATGAATTGGTAGCTCTTGCAATGCTTCTGGCTGATATTCACTCCAATATCGACAATTCGACTTATTTACGTACCCTGACCATATTTACGTAACTGACCATAAAATGGAAGAAGTGCGCGATGAACTTTCTTAACAGAGCACGCATTTTGATAATAAAATTCAATAATTTGCAAGCGTTGTTCGTTTGTGAGACGATTCATGTTTAAATTATAGACCAAAGTGAAGATTTTTGACAGTGAAACAAAACACGAAACGTGCTTCAGCTGTTTAAACCAGTGTTTCCAAAACGATAATAGCTATAAAATCACTCTTTAAAAAGATCTTTTTTCAGGTAAGTATTAAGAATGTTTAAGCTGTACCTAAATTTATTTTTCTTTCTCATTTTGATATTCAAAACTTTAAGAACAATTTGCATCAATGTGTAACTTCGCTTAATTCCATTTTCCTAACCGTTGTACTGTACTTAAGAACTAGTGACATTCAAGTTCAAATGTAAGGCCTTTACTTTTCCTAAACAACGATACTAACACATAAAATTATAGTACATGTAAAAGTCTTAGATAGTTTTATTCTGATTTTGTACATATATACAATCATGATAATTTGTATTCCAATGCATATAATCCATTAATATATATGTATGACCAGTTCATGCGCTAAATGTTAAATGAACCACAAACAAAAGAAGGACCCTTTTGTAATTCCTAGAAAAATTCTCCTCCAACTCAAATATTTATCATTCCAAAATTTCACATTACCTGTGCTTATTCCATGCTACTAGCTGTATATATATATGTATGTTCCTGGTTAAGTAAAGAAAGAAAAATCCAAGCACCACGTTATTCTTCTTTTTTTCTTTGAATGGTCTGTTAAAATTATCACATGGCACCAAATTGTCCAAAGAAATTTAAGTATAAAAATAACCGTCTTTAAGCAATACATGATGAACCAAACCAACATTAACCATATCAACCATACCAACAAAAATAAACTAAACAGTGCCAAGCGAAGTCAAACAGAACTTTACATAATCAATTAGTGAAGGTCTTCTAAAGACTTACCAAAATGCCACTGCACTTTCTGTCCACTGTCCACTTTATTCCTACAATGATGCGCATCATTATCATCTTTCGATTGTTACTAACTATATATGGGCTCATCATCACAAAGGGAGCACATTCATAGAGCCTAAAAAGAACCAAAGCTGATACATGAAGATGATGCTACAACAAAATACGTAAGACATAACATTCTATATACCATATACTACATCACAAACATTGCACTAAGCAAATTTATTGTCTATAGTGATGGATTTTAGAACTTAACAGGTCCATCTAACATTTGCATTTATTGTTACATCATTTACTGTGTCTTTTCTTAAAATGTGACAGGGACGGATTTACTTTTGGAAGTATGGGCGCTTATCTCTTTTAAATATTGTCTTAGAGTTAATTTAGACATTTTAGTTTTTACTTTCTTAAGATTGATATACATACATTGTACATTAATTATATAAATTTAGGTGTACGATGAAAAACTTTTGGGTATGCAATTCTACATTTTGACACTTTGCTTTTCTGAATAGCTACAATAAGTTAAAAGAAATTTTGCAGAAGGGGACAGAGAGGTGAATACCTTTAAACAAGTTCAGAGTTCTAAATTCTTTTAAAATTATAAATATTTGACCAAAAAGAAATAAGGGCCCTAATTTATTCTCCCAGGTAAATCACTACACAAGTGTGGCTCTGACAGAATATTCATATTTTGTGTTATTTTCTTATCTTTGACAAGTTGTTGTTTATTATTTGACTTCCGTCTGTCGTTGCCTTGTGTACACACTGCACTGTATACATATTTTTATTTTCTTTGAGTCTTAAGGTTTGATGCTAGGTTTGTTTGAGGTGTCAGGCGTCACTCGTATTTACACTTCTACTGTCTTCACGACACAGTCTTTTTGTTTGCACCTACAAAAATAAATACAATATTAACATACAGATAGTTTTATGTACCTACATAAATAGCAAAAGATAGAGCTCTAGATATATTATTATGTGTCTGTACTTCTACCCCAAAATCAAATTTATGAAAAAGTGTTAATAATTCGAGTAAGAGTAAGAGCAAATGAGTTAGCCTCCTCCTGTATCTAATGTTTGGGGATGCTATTAGAAGTGCGACTCTTATCCGCATGGTTTACCATTTAGAAAATTGATTACCTTAATTATTTAAGCACATTATATAGTTCGACAAAATGGTCGTCATTGTGAGTGGTGCAAATTACTTCATTTTTTTGTTTGTATTTTCATATAATTTTCACAATATTATGTGACAGAGCGATGAATAGTCTATGGAATTTTAGTTTATAGTCGGTTACCTTTTGTAGATATTATTTTGCCTGTTTTATAGAGTTAGGTTATTGTTGTGCTTTGGCATATTTTAACACCTTCTCTGTTTGAATGTGTTAACATTAGTTTTTTTTTCTTTGAAAATTATACAAGATTTTCTTATTCAGATCAAAAGTTTGAATATAATACAAAAGAGCTGATAATCGAACTTTAAATTAAAACAAAATTTACAATTGCGGTTGAAGAACCGGTATACGTTAATATATGTATATATAATTAGGACCAGAAATAAGTGGAAATAATATGTGTTTATTTAATATTTGATGAATTGAGTTCAATAGATTAAATAAATTAAAATAATGGGTAAACTAAAAAAAAAAAGCCTCCTAATAAAATTGGCAATGGAAATTTATAACTGATGATGAGATAAGGTATGGCAATGGCACATTAACACCTCAAAAAAATATTAGATATTGTGATTTTATATGAATATTGATGTTATACAAAATACAAACATATTTTTGTCTGTCTACAAAGAAAGATTTTGTATAAGGATTGTGGGTTTTAAAGATTTTGTTGTTTTTGTTTTTTGTCCAAATGTTGTTTACATTGCATATTGCATATTTATCTCATTTCAGTAGTAATTTAAATTCGGGAAAGGTTAATTTGTACAAAAAAGACTTGAAGAGTTCGAAAATTCACTAAGAATATAGCTGTAGACAAAGAATACAAAGAGCTCTGTAAGCTTAAAAAACGAAATTTAAACCTCAGAAATATTGAAGCAATAAATAAGTCTAAAAACGCAACTGATTTCTGAAGAGCAGTGAAGCTTTTGAACCGTAAGGCGACTTCAATGTCTGAACATAGACCTTGAAGTTAAAGCAGCTAAACAAAATTCAAAAGATGACAAAGCTCCTGGGGAGGACAGAATACGTTTTGAATTTTATAAACATCTTACCCCCAAATATCTACAATTCCTTACTGTCGAATTCAACAACATTTTTGAGACGGCCAACGCTCCCGAGAGTTTTCGATTAGGAATCATCTATCCCTTGCATAAAAAAGGCAACCCTGAAGATCCAACAAACTACAGAGACATTTCATTTCTAAACACTGCGACAAAGCTTTTTAGTTCAATATTGTATACTAGATTATCCAATTGGATTGAAAGCAATGACATTTTGACTGAGTTTCAAGCAGGGAATCTCTCTTCTACAAGCTCTACAATTATGGAATCTCTTCAATAACAATAGCAGTCATCAGAGCAATGTATAAAAAAAACGTGGCACGAGTGTGGGATGGAAAACAACTTTCCGATGAGTTTCGGACCTTAATGGAAGTTAAGCAAGGATGCGTTTTAAGCGCTACTGTTCAGTCTATACATAAACGATGTAACAAACTCAGGCTGAGAGGCAGTATAGTGCTTAGTGGAAAATCCATTCCTGACGGTATAGTCTTCTTGGCCGAATCTATTGACGAAATGCAGCTGATGATGAATAGAATTCAGTTCTATTGCAAAGTCTGGAACCTATCAGTTAATATAAAAGTCCAAAATAATGCTATTTAGAAGCGGTGGAGGGAGATCCTGTCTAGAATGAAAAAAATTGACTTTTCAAGAAGAAGTAGTAGAAATAGTTAAGGAGTACAAGTATCTAGGTGTATTGATTACCTCAAACCTGAATCTCGATAGACACCTCCTAGCAAAAGTAGTGGAAGCTAAGTGTGCAATGTGTAACGTGTGGAGAAGCTGTTATTTGAGAAATGACGTTTCACATAATTGCTAAATACAAAGTGTTTCGAGGAACGGAAATTATTTTTTACGGAGCGCAAGTGTGGGGATACATATGGAAAAGTTCCTCCGTTTTTTCATCAAAAGCACCTTAATGTTGCAGAGTACGACACCCACCTAGAAACAGGAACAGGCGCCTTTTTCTTGGATACTCTCAAATTACACTTTAATTGTGTGATAAGAATTATGGAGATGGGAGAAAACAGGATTCCGTGGCTTGTGCTTAATCACATTATTAATTCTAGAGGAGGTAGGTGAGTGGTATAAAATGGCGAACGATTGCTCAACAACTTTTTCAATACCAACTGAAGATAACCTTTCTTCGCTTAGTTCGAAATTTGATGATTTGTTGATAAAAATCGGAAACAGGATATACGATCAGTTAACTGAGGAAGCGGAATCATCATTATATAGAGCATACTACTGTACAGTTAACCACTTTTTGGAATCTTTAAAGTCAGAGGTGAACTCCTCAGCTTAAATTTTATTAATCACCATCCAGATCTTCCTCTATGGTGTGATCTATGCAATCGAAGAGAACGTGAAGGCGTGTTCCATTTTTTGGGAGTTTGTCCATTTCTGAAAGAATTCCGCAATAGATACTTTGGGATTAATGTACCTAATTGGTCTAGGGGGAACCATAAAATTGATGAATGAAGAATGAGGTAGGAAAGTCTTATACCAATATTGTTTGAGTGCCTTACGATACAGAACATGTATAAATCAATGAAAGTTTTTAATGTATACAAAATTATTTGCAAAATTGTCAAATTTAATATTTGGAAACGTTATATTAGATTTTTCTTTAGTATTATTATTGTTAAAATTAAAATGTAAATGTCAGTCTGGTAGATGGCCATTTGGCCCAACCATTTTAAGATGTAAGATAAACTTGCAAAGAAAATTGTGAACAGAATTAAAATTTCGAAGTCAAAAAAACTAAACTAAAACTAACTACAGCTGTTGATCAACTATAAATTTGAACTATAATGTGCACAAATTCATTAAGCAAATCACTTTTAAAATTAAATATGTATACGTTCTTTATTTTGTGCGGACACTTTGGGCGTGATTCCCCGATTTTTTAGTTAATAAATTGTCAATTTTTTAGAAAGCCAACATTTTTAAATGCCATGATTTTTGAGTTATTAAATTTTCCACTAAAAGAGGTCTGAAGTTAAGGGAAAAAATCTTAAATACTGAAAGAAATTATAATAAGACAGAATCCAAATGCTAACGGGCTAACCATTTCAAAAGCATAAAGGCTGGAATTAGACATCTGTCAAACTGAGTTGTTAAACCAAATTTTTTGTTTTCAGTTGAAAGTCTGAAATTTATGAAAATACATACATCGCTTAACTATAGCACAACGCATACACATTGTTAAAACTTACTACAAAAATGGTGATTCTGCCACAGTCACATATCGTCCAACTACTCAAGCAATTGGCTAAATTGTGAAGAAATTTGAAGAGACTGAATTGGTTACAAATATTGTAAGACCTGTTTGTCTTATTTATTGTAAGTGCTGCTGTAAGTGAAAGTGTTGCCGAAGACCCGAATATGTCGATTTCTCGTCGTTCTCAGGAATTATGGCGCATTCAGCATTTTGATCTACACCTACAACTAAATAAAGTCCAGCTCACTAAACGACTGAGGCCAGCTGACCATTCACAACTTCGTAGATGCGTCGAGTGGGTGCTTCAGCAACAGGCGGTGGACCGCGATTTTTCGAATAAAATTTTCTTCAGCGACGAAGCACATTTCTTACTCAGTGGGTATGTTAATAATGTCGTAATGGGGTTATGAGAATCTTCAAATAATTACAGAGGCCATTATATCCACAAAAAGTCTCTATTTGGTGCGCTCTTTGGTCCGGAGGTGTGATTGGACTTTACTTCTTCAAAAACGACGATGGAACGTCAATTCCGAGCGTAATGGTCATTTATGATAACCGCTTTTTTTTGCCTGCTATTGAAGAATACGACTTGGAGAATATGTGGTTTCAACAAGATGGTGCCACATGCCACACAATTCGAGCAAATATGGCTTTTTTACATGAGACATTTCCTGGCCGTGTAATTTCTCGTCGTGGGGATAACAACTGGCCACCAAGCTTATGCGTTTTGACACCGCTGGACTTTTTTTGTAGGGCTACGCGAAAGACCGTGTTTATGCAGACAAACATTTGACTCTTGAGTACATAAGAAACAACATTTGCCAAGTTATGGCTGATATGTTATGACCCAATATGTGTCAAAAAGTGGTCGAAAGATACCTCAAAAGAATCGATGCTTGCAACAATTTGCGTGGTAGTCATTTAAATGATGTAGTGTCTCACACATAATGTCAACGTTTAAACCTTATAATAAAAAGAAATATCACGGAAAAAAGGTTTTTTCTGTTTTATTTACATTTTCTTTTGAAACCCCAAATTGTATAACCCTATATTTAATTACTTTTTTTGAAAATTCTAGCACCACGATTGGGATGGGTGTAATTTTGAAAATCGAAAACCAACAGACCCAAAACCCATAAAAAAACGTAATCTTGAAATATAATGAATTTATAAATGTATGCGTTAAAATATGTTCTCAAAACTTTTTTTAAGGTGAATATATTCAATGTTTTAAACAGTAGTGGAAAATTGTTTCAAAATTAATTGATTAAACGTGTCTGAAGGAAGATTCAACTAATAATGAAATCTATACTATTATATAAAAACGAAACCATTTTAAAGTTTGTAACGCACAATCTCAGAAAGTAGTCAACCGATTTATTTGAAATATATTTTATTATTTTATATATTGTTATGAGAGTGTTTATGGCTTTAATTTTTTTTCATTAATTATTTGTTAAACTTAAATATTATTAATTTTACATTTTTTGTCCATTTTTTTTCATTAGTTGACTTATACAACCACTCATATCTTAAAACCTATACAATAATCGACAAAGATTAGCATTGCTTCATAAAGTCAATATTGTTGCGCAAGTTTTAAGCCTAAAATCACTTCTAAATTAAACATACAACCTGAGAAATAAATAAAAACAAATTATAAAATTATAAACTTTTTAAATTTATTTTATCCAGGAAATTAGATTTCATCACAATCGCGAGGTCGCTGCTTTGTTTCATTTCATTATCATTCCAACATTTTTAATTTTCTTTTCTTCCCATTCCCATGCTCTTTCTCTCTTAATATGTGTTCCATTTAATAGTTACGTTTTTTCTCTTACCTACCTACCATTCTATTTTTCTGTATTGTATAGTTCATCAACTAACCTACACACACACATTATTTTTTTGTTTCTCTAATTCTATCGTCACATCGCTGAGCAGTGAGCAGTGTGGGCTCTTTTTTTTAAGTTAGTATGGACATTTAATGAACTACAGTGCCGTGCACATGAAATGCCGATTTATCTAAAGAAAAATTAGATCTTTTTTATTTTTCTGGTTCGAGGAAGTGAATAGATTATAATTCTTCCAATTTGAAAATAAAAAAAGTTCTATTATAATAGCTTGTATTACCAGTTTTGTATCACTTCCTCGAATAATAAAACTGAAATTAAGTACAAATTTTCTTTACAAATAACTCGAAGAAGGTACTTACAATGACGTGAATAAAAAGAGCACACAAATGTGGGTTAAGTCAGTTGCACTGCACTGAACATGAGCAGATGAATAAAAAAATGTGTCTATGCATATTTACACACACATACCTATAGATGTATGAGAACATTAAAAACACAAATTTGTTTTTTTTTATCGCAAACTATATTTTTCGGTTGCAAAAAAACGTTTCTAGGTATGAATAAAAGAAAGAAAAGAAGAAAATAGACAAAAATTTAATACTAATATTCAAAAAATGTTCGTGGTTACAATTTGCGAAGCAACGCGAGCACGGGTCGGCTAGTTATTTTATAACTAAGGGGTTGTTTAACAATTGAGGACATACCTATGCAAACGTAGACGTTTGAATGTTATTTTCTTAAAATGTATTTTGTGTATTATAAGTAATCATCAAATACAAATTTAAAGTTTCGGAATTTTGAGGTTTCAAAATGTTCGAATTTTTAGATTTTCATAATGTTTGTATTTCAGGTATAGACAAGAACCGTCTCCTTCTCTACCTTAGATTCACCATTGAAATCAAATGCCATGGGAAACATCTTAAGACATTCAATTTCTTATTGTAAATAATTGATGTTATATATCTTAAGGATTTGTCATTTCTACTAAACTGCACTCTAATCATCAAAATCCTGTCAAAAATTCTTCGTCAATGTCAGAATTGTATAAAACATGCAAAACTTCAATTTTTTAAAATTACCAACAAGTATTACAAAATTGTGTTAATACTAATGACCAATCCCATCAAACCTTGCACATCAAAGCTATAGTGTTAAGCTTCTTTAGTTCTCTAGAAAGAACAAAAACAGTCCCTAAACCTTCTTAAAGCTAATAAATTATAAAACAAAAATAAATAAAAACTGTCCCTCGTTAAATCCCATAAAAATCACCACCGCATTCAATCCTAACAAATTACACGCACTTAAGGACTTCAAACAATGCGGCCGTGTGGTGGCAGCAACACCAATAAAATTTTATATAGGATATAGTATATAATTCTAATAAAATTATGACAAATTTATGCAAATGTATCTTCTAATCATCCCTCTAAGTACTTCTAATTTTACAGCAAATAACTCATTTCTCTTATAGTTTTTGCTAGTATTTCTTTTCCTGCAGGAAGAAATAAATTATATTGCTGTACGTACAGGCAAAAACAACGTGCTGCATGGGTGTGCTGCTGCGCCTTATGCATTATGTTCTCATGCGAACGGATACTCAAGTCGGGGATGGACAGGACACCCAGCCAATTGTTAGAAAATATACAAACAAAAAAGTAAAAGTAATAAATAAAAATGTATAAACAATTCCGCTGAATTATTTTCTACAAAAGCCATTGCAAAAGGATATAGAAAGGACTTTTTTGTCGCAAGCACCACTCACGCAGAATTGCATGGAAAAGGGATTGGGTGCGCTTATAACCTCCCCCTTGGCTGGTTTCATTTCAAGGAACGAACGAACAGACGGTTTGGGTTCGCAGAATAAAGCAACAAATCAAAATCCTAACAAACAGGATAATAACTCGACGATGTACGACAGGAAGAGAATGTACTATTAATCATTTCGTTAAGGAAGAAGACTCGTGGACTAAAAATTGACAACGTTACAACAAAAAAAAAAAACACTTCAGAATCAAAGTATCGTCTAAAGCCGGGATCAACATTCCAATCCACACCTGCATCATCACTTTTAAAACATATTGTAATCCCGTCGCTGTTGCTGTCGCATCGCATCATCGCATCGCTCGTCCTTTAAGGACGAATACCTATTTGCCACCATTTTAAGAGTTGAATAGAAAATGAATAAAATTAAAAAGCCGCAACACAGGGGGTTAATCCTTTCCAAGTGTTCTCTCTCAATTGCGTTTGGCCTGCGCCCGTTCCACCTTTATACATCATCACGCACGAATACTTTGCCACCCCGCGAGCAATCGCACTGCACAGACATTATGATTTTGTCAAAGTCGGGGTGCTCTTGACAAATTGGAAACACTCTCACCCGACACTCTAAGTCTATGCGCGCTCTATGCCTACTATACTGCAATAGATGATGATGGTGGGTACCGAACATCCTGTTGTGTGTCAATATGGCGAAGGTGACAGCAGCGCGGTATAAATATATGCAGATTGGTAAATGTGCTGCCGCGAGTGGTTGTTAATGATGGCGATGATGATGTTTGACACGAGAAAGGACCGAAGACAACAGATGATGATGTTAACCACACCGCTATACACGACATCAGCTTCAGATTCAGCTTCAGCTAAAGCTTGAGCATCGCGGAGACAACGACAACGGTAATGAAATTCGCTGAAGCTGACGCTGAAGTTCTTCTTCGTCCGTCGTGTGTCACGTCGTCATCGTCATTGTCGTTGTTGTTGTCGTGGTCGCATCATTGCCACATCACGTCAAGAGGTGTTTGACAAATTTGTGTGTGCAGTTGCACGAAGCGGATAAATCCATAAATCACGGCAATTTAATTCGCATTTGATGAAAATTTAATTAATCCCCTGTGCATCCGCATGAATGCAAATATGAATTCCACTGAATTTATAAAATATATACAAACTCACATAATTTATATGCAAGGTGATGGCAGCTCTATACACAAAATTTCAATGGGAAGAGAATGAAACAGAGAGACATCAGGAAGTTCGAGCGGTATAGAGGAGGTACAGCGTTAGGAGGTACTGCGAGAGGGTGTATGATGATGTTTTATTGAAATTTATGCGATTTACAAAATAATTAGGAAAGACCTAAATGGAAGTGGGTATTAGTTTGTAAAATGTTTGTTAGAGCATGAAAAATTGTATCATTAGTTAGGTTTATATACGAACTATACAACCTCATTTACTATGCAAAAGTTTATGAATTTATTTTATGCTTAGTACTCGTATTTAATCACCAATTAAGAACTATAAGTAGTATCTAATGAGGATAATTCGTTGAATTCTAATTATAAAAAGAGGCTGGGATGCGACCCACACTGATAACTTCCCATCCCGTCTATCGATTTGTCTTGCTTAAAAGTTTGTCTAAATGTATCAATTCTTACCAAATTTGCGTTCTATTTTTTGTAGATTTTATTTTTTTTATGAAAAAACGGACTGTTGGATTTTTATAAAAAAATTACTGAATATAAAAAACAATATTTTCTGTGAAATAAAATAAGTTTGAAGCCAATATTTTTAATTTTTGAAAAGCTATTTGAGCCGAAAATCAATTTTTACCAACTTTTATTAATTTTTTTGTTTAGGTTTTTATTTTTTGTAAAAAAACTGTCAATTCGATTTTTCTCAAAATTTGTCCTAATGTTGAAAACAATATTTCTTATAAGTTAAAATTAGTTAGAAGCCATAATCTCAAATTTTTGAAAAGATATTTAAGTCGAAAATCAATTTTTACCAACTTTTGTTACATTTTTTTTTCGATTTTTAATTTTTTGTAAAAAAACTGTCAATTCTATTTTTTTCAAAATATTACTGAATGTTGAAAACAATATTTTTTGAGAGATAAAAGTAGTTTAAAGCCAATATCTCAAAGTCTTGAAAAGATATTTGAGTCAAAACTCAATTTTTACCAACTTTTTTTTTATTTTTTTTTTTAGGTTATTATTTTTTGTAAAAAAACTGTCAATTCGATTTTTCTCAAAATTTGTCCTACTGTTGAAAACAATATTTCTTATAAGATAAAATTAGTTAGAAGCCATCATCTCAAATTTTTGAAAAGATATTTAAGTCGAAAATCAATTTTTACCAACTTTTGTTAATTTTTTTTTTCGGTTTTTAATTTTTTGTAAAAAAACTGTTAATTCTATTTTTTTCAAAATTTTACTGAATGTTGAAACCAATATTTTTTGAAAGATAAAAGTAGTTTAAAGCCAATATCTCGAAGTTTTGAAAAGATATTTGAGTCAAAACTCAATTTTTACCAACTTTTTTTAATTTTTTTTTTAGGTTTTTATTTTTTGTAAAAAAACTGTCAATTCGATTTTTCTCAAAATTTTATCAGATGTCAAAAACATTATTCTTCGTTGCACAAAATTGTTTTGGAGATGAAATCATATTTTAGTCGTAAAATTTTCGAAGTGACAAATTTTTTTTTTCAGTTTTTTTGATTTATAAAAAAAACCGTTAATTGAATTTTTTTCCAAAAATATAATTGTTTTGTATCACGTTACAATATATGATATAAAATTTAATTCAAGTCTCTAGCGTCATTGGTTCATGAGATATTTAGGGTTAACCAAAATTTTCACCTTTTTTTTAAACTGCTATGGTAAAAAAACCACCCACGCAATTTTCTTGAGAGCCCTTTCTGCATCTTTCTGCCTTATTATCTGTATAACAAAATTTATTTGAAGTCGATATCTCTTCTGGTTCTTGAGCTATGGACGACGAAAAAAACGTCGCGAACGTACGGACGTACGGACGTACGGACGTACGTACACACGCACGCACAGACATCTTTCTAAAAATCTTTTATTTCGACTCTAGGGACCTTGAAACGTCGAGAAATGTCAAAATTTTCAATTTGTCAAATCGGACCCATTACAATAACTTCCTATGGGAAGTTAAAAATTTAATTTAGTTTTTCTTTTATGTAAAAATATAAAAATGTAATATGCATCATAATCCGTGTGCATAAACACTATGATGCAGAAATGAAACATGAAATGAAAATACAAAATGTCACACGCCAACTATAGTTTAACGTTGTAGCATGCAACCGATCAAAAATATCATGGGAGCCAAAAATTGTAAGGAAAAAGCTGATGTGATGAAAACTATCAATGATATTGGAAAAGTTGAAACACCAAAATGTTGGACACAAATTTTTCCAGTGCTGATTTTCTTTCTTTAAAAAGTATCCCGTTAAATATTTTTTAATTAGTTTGTAAACTTTGAAAATTTTGTTCCCATTGTTGTGGTTTCATTTTCCAATATCATTGATAGTATTCGAGTTCTTCATTTAGTTTCATCAATAACATCCGTTTGAGTTTCACCAATTTTTTGTAATTATAATTTTGTATAAGAAAACTTACAAATTGTATTTTTTTTTAAATGTTACCAAATGTTACAAACAGTAGAGTAATACAATTAAATAAGTTTAAAGCCAATATATATAGTTTTTGCCAAGATATTGTAGTCGATCAATCAATTTTAAGGAACCCTTATAATGAAATATCAACTCAATTTTTAATCAGATGTGAAAAAATATTTCTTCGAAAATATTCGAGGCAAGAAATAGTTAGTTGAATTTTTTATTAATTATAGGAAATTATTGTAATGGATCCGATTTGTCGAATTGAAAATTTTTACATTTCTCGACGTATCAAGGCCCCTAGAATCGAAATAAAAGATTTTTAGAAAAATGTCTGTACGTCCGTGTATACGTGTACGTTCGTACGTCCGTACGTCTGTAAGTTCGTACGTTCGCGACGTTTTTTTCGTCGTACATAGCTCAAGAACCAGAAGAGATATCGACTTCAAATAAATTTTGTTATACAGATAATAAGGCAGAAAGATGCAGAAAGGGCTCTTAAGAAAATTGCGTGGGTGTTTTTTTTACCATAGCAGTTTAAAAAAAAGATTAAAATGTTGGTTAACCCACAATATCTCACGAACCATTGACGCTAGAAACTTGAATTAAATTTTATATTATAATATTGACACGTGATACAAAACAAGAATATTTTTGAAAAAAAATCCAATTAACGGTTTTTTTTATAAATCAAAAAAAAAACTGAAAAAAAAATTTCACCTCGAAAATTTTACGACTAAAATATGATTTCATCTCCAAAACAATTTTGTCCAACGACGAATAATGTTTTAAACATAATGGTAAAATTTTAAGAAAAATCGAATGGACAGTTTTTCTTATAGAAAATAAAAACCTAAAAAAAAACAATAGGTACTCAAAGTTGTTAAAAATTGATCTTTAACTCAAATATCTTTTCACAAATTTGAGATATTGGCTTCCAACTAATTTTATCTTATAATAAATATTGTTTTCAGCATTCGGTCAAATCTTGAGAAAAATGGAATTGACAGTTTTTTTACAAAAAATAAAAACCTAAAAAAAAGAGGCTGGGATGCGCCCACACTGATAACTTCCCATCCCGTCTATCGATTTGTCTTGCTTAAAAGTTTGTCTAAGGCCGCGGCCACGCAGTAAGCGGCTGAGCGGCTGAGCGGAAAAAAAATATAAAACATATGAAATCACATAGAAGCGGCCACGCAATGAGCGAGCGGCGAAACAAAATTCTGAGCGGCTAAGCGGCGCCGCTCAGCAACCAAACCTGTTTTAATTTTCTGAGCGGCAAGAAGTAAAGATGGCCAAAGTAAACATTGAGTTGTTAATTTCGTGTGTGCAATCTCGACTTTAAATACTAATCGCTCAAAAGCAGTCGCTCAGTGCCTGGCCATACGTCGCTTAGAGATGCCTCTCAACCGCTTGCCACTCAGCCGCTTAGCCGCTTAGCCGCTCAGCCGTTTACTGCGTGGCCGAGGCCTAAATGTATCAATTCTTACCAAATTTGCGTTGTATTTTTTGTAGATTTCATTTTTTTTATGAAAAAACGGACTGTTGGATTTTTAGAAAAAAAATTACTGAATATAAAAAACAATATTTTCTGTGAAATAAAATAAGTTTGAAGCCAATATTTTTAATTTTTGGAAAGGTTTTTGAGCCGAAAATCAATTTTTACCAACTTTTATTAATTTTTTTGTTTAGGTTTTTATTTTTTGTAAAAAAACTGTCAATTCGATTTTTCTCAAAATTTTTCCTAATGTTGAAAACAATATTTCTTATAAGTTAAAATTAGTTAGAAGCCATAATCTCAAATTTTTGAAAAGATATTTAAGTCGAAAATCAATTTTTACCAACTTTTGTTAAATTTTTTTTCGGTTTTTAATTTTTTTGTAAAAAAACTGTCAATTCTATTTTTTTTCAAAATTTTACTGAATGTTGAAAACAATATTTTTTGAAAGATAAAAGTAGTTTTAAGCCAATATCTCAAAGTCTTGAAAAGATATTTGAGTCAAAACTCAATTTTTACCAACTTTTTTTTTATTTTTTTTAGGTTTTTATTTTTTGTAAAAAAACTGTCAATTCGATTTTTCTCAAAATTTTATCAGATGTCAAAAACATTATTCTTCGTTGCACAAAATTGTTTTGGAGATGAAATCATATTTTAGTCGTAAAATTTTCGAAGTGACAAATTTTTTTTTTTCAGTTTTTTTGATTTATAAAAAAAACCGTTAATTGATTTTTTTCCAAAAATATAATTGTTTTGTACCACGTTACAATATATAACATAAAATTTAATTCAAGTCTCTAGCGTCATTGGTTCATGAGATATTTAGGTTTAACCAAAATGTTCACCTTTTTTTTAAACTGCTATGGTAAAAAAACCACCCACGCAATTTTCTTGAGAGCCCTCTCTGTATCTTTTTGCCTTATTATCTGTATAACAAAATTTATTTGAAGTCAATATCTCTTCTGGTTCTTGAGCTATGGACGACGAAAAAACGTCGCGAACGTACGAACGTACGGACATACGGACGTACAAATGTACGTACATACGCACGCACAGACATATTTCTAAAAATCTTTTATTTCGACTCTAGGGACCTTGAAACGTCGAGAAATTTCAAAATTTTCAATTCGATAAATCGGACCCATTACAATAACTTCCTATGGGAAGTAAATAATACTAAAACTTGGTAAAAATGTTCGACTCAAATATCTTTTCAAAAATTAAAAATATTCGCTTTAAACTAATTTTACATCACTGAAAATATTGTTTTCGATATTCAGCACATTTCTTATAAAAAGCCAACTGGCAGTTTCTTTCATAAAAAATTAAAATCTACGAAAAATAGTACGCGAATGCTACTAAAATTGGTAAAAATTTGGTTTCGACTAAAAATCTCGTTAACAAAAACAGATTTTGAAATCAAACTATTTCTTCATATGCAAAATATTGTTGGTATTTTAAAATTTTTTAGAATAATTCAACCAGTTGCTTCAACGTTATCTAGCACCAAAATAACTGAGTAATATTAGCAGCTATTGGTAATACAAATTGAGCTTGCTTGCTAGGCTTGATACCCAAAAAGAGGAAGGGACTCAAAAAAAATATACAACCTCTATTAAACATGAGTTGGGAAAACGTTATTTGGAATTGGATATTGAAATAAATGCGGAATATCTATAAGAAATCAAAAGTGATTTGTTCAGAATGTGTGACGTGTGAGACGTGTAGTATCCTTAAGGATCTGGCAAACCTATATCCTATATAATGCGAATACTACGTTCTTAAAATAGTTTCTTATATAGATATGTAATTCCAAGGATACATAATTTATATTTTTTTAAATTTGTATATTGTTTTATAAATGAAATTTATGTTTTGTTTTACGCAAGAATTGAATGTATTTTATTTTGTTTATTTTGTTTGTTATGTTTAAGTTATGTGTTAATAAAAATTAAGTTTGAATTAAATTATGTTCTTTGAAGTTATCTCTACTATTTTATATCCTTCTGAAATAGTTGTTTATCAGGCGTTTTATGCATCCCTCCGTTCGATGAAGTTTGGTTATCGTTTTCATTCTGCGAAATATTAGTGCATGAGATCTCTCCTGAATTTATTGCGTTTTGAATGTCTTCCGGGTCAAAATGCACGCTTTCAGGAGGTTCTAATGACACACCATTATATCGAAGTATGTTGTGCAAAACACATGGTGCAACAATAATTATTAATGTCGTCTTTAATTGTAGACGACAGCCGTATGCCAGTACAGGAAACCGTCTTTTCAATATTCCGAAAGATTTTTTTATAGGACCTCTGATTCGTATTTGATACTCATTATAAAGTTGTTCTGACCTGTCATGGGGACTGAGCATCAAATATGGTTTTTGTGTGTGTAAGCGGAATCACATGCGGTAAAGTTATACTGCATATACTATGAAATCATTATAAATCAACGGACACACTTAGGGCAGTTTAATGGCCCATTATGATACCACATGAATCTTGAGGCTTCCTTCTAAGCTCAATGGAACCAGTTTGAGTTCCTTACGAAACGTGAGAGGCTGATTATGCTGATATTATTTAGATCGTTTAGATCGTTAAAGAAGAATTCTCCTAGGTAATTCTTGCGTTTTCGAGCCAGAGCAGGGCATGTGCAGAGAAGATGAAGAACTGTTTCTTCTTCTTCCTCGTCCATACAGCTTCTGCAAAAGTCATTTGAGAATACGCCTTTAATCTCGTGGCGTGCTTTCCTATTAGACAGTGTCCGGTTATGACACCTATTATCGAGCTTATATGCGATCTGCTTAGAGAGAGCAAGCACCTTGAACGTTTTAAATTCAGTGTTGGCCAGATGTTTTTTGTGACTTGACACGTGGTGATGTTGTTCCACCTGGTGCCTGCCCTCCTCACAGCCAGCGTCTTGCATTAGCAACATTTTACAAGTAGCGATTGGTATGCCAGTACGTGCTAAACGTGGTAGAATGGGCTGTACTGTAGCGTTCCTGGCGAGTTCATCTGCCTTACAGTTACCTGGAATGTCTCTATGGCCCAGCACCCATCAAAGGTGAATATTAAACTGTTGTGCCATCTCCATTAGAGATGATCGACAGTTATGGACTGTTATAGAGTTTGTAGAGATAGAGTCCAGAGATTTGATAGCGGCCTGACTATCCGAGAAAATACGAATATCAGATGTTGATATCACGTTTTCTTTAAGCCAGGAAGCCAGGACAAGACTTCTTTCATTGCCAAAAGTTCCGTCTGGAACACGCTACAATGATTGGGAAGGCGGAATGAGAGACTTAATGTCAGTCGTTCAGAGTACACACCTCCACCAACCCCTTCTTTTTTTTCAGTACATAATAGCTTTTTTATTCCTGAATATTTCCACGTCGGGTCCCCCTGAGACAAACTTGGATTTCGTGTAGATGAAACAATATTTTATCTTACCTGGAGACTGAATTTCAACATGTGTTTCGTCAACAGCACAGCACCAATAACAGAAAGAAAAGATGCTATATCAAACAAATCCTTTTTTAACCTGTGAAACTTCTGATGGTGTAGATGTAATTGTATTATATTTTCTATACAGCTTTGCAATTTCTGTGGCAACTCTTGAAACTATTCGTGGCACAGTTTAAACATGCGTGCCGTCAAAATCAGCAATACTTTAAAGATGATTGCCTGTAGCAAAGGATCGTATAGCTATACCAATAGCTGGTTTATGGGTGCAATTGAATTATTTCTAGAAGACAGACAATTTTGTTCAACGATTTGTTACTACTATTTCTTCCACATAAAATAAGTTTAACTTAGGTTCATTTATGTGAAACTTTGAGTTCTGAGCAAATCATTTAGCAGGACTTAGTAACTTATGTGGAACTTAAACACTTATGAATCGTATCAGCAAACGGGCCTAAATCATATAGTTAATAAAAATTGTAAATAACTTAGCAATGTTAAACAATAAACCTTTCTATTCAACTAATTTGATTTTAAATAAAACAATTATAGTTGAGAAAAAAATGGAAAAAAGGTATTCCGAACGTACGAACGTCTTCTTTGCATGACCGTTGATGAGCCAATTGTTGTTTTTTAACCGATTTACTCATTGTTTCAATAGTATTTTATTTAACAACATTCTTAATTTTTTTTTATGTTATCAATGTTTTTTTTAATAGCAAGATGAATGTGCATTTTGTTAAAACTTTTTGTTTTTAATGCTGTATCTTGAACGAAAATGTATTTAAAATTTTAATAAAATATAATCCGGAACAATACAAACACAAGACTTTTCATATAGTTCATACAAAAACAATAAAACAAATATTGACCCCTTTCCACTGAAATAAACAAGAACTGCACCCTACATTTTATAAATTGGTGATCATGCTCCATTTAAAAAAGAAAAAAACTCTCTTCCTAATCAAATAAACAATCGATTTAGGTTAACTAAATAGAATTTCATCAGTTACGTAATTCTATTCATAAAACACATTAAAAAAATGTAAAAGAAAAAGAAAAACAATTTAAAACTTTTAAACCGGACATATTCTATAGAATCTGCATCGGAAACAATAAAAACAGGTGGAAAAATGGGGTGTGCCATACCATTTACCATCATATAGTACCTGTACAAAACTCATATCCACATCAGTAGATATAGAGTACACGTTCCAGTGCTTCTTCATCAAAATCAAAATCAATTTCAATTCAAATGCGAATCCAAAACTAATTCTAAAAACAAAACAATTAATTCGAGAGATGTCCATTGAACCGTATTGACTGTTTTAGACACACAAATAATTCAAACAAAAAAACAACAACAAAAACTTCTATGAATAGGGACAGAGAGGGCGAGTTCTGGGAATAACGACTCACCGACCAAACGACCGACCCACCGACCGATTGAATGAATGTTGGTCGAGAGAACGTTTAAACAATAAACCTGTC
This sequence comes from Eupeodes latifasciatus, assembly GCA_920104205.1. Classification (NCBI taxonomy): domain Eukaryota; kingdom Metazoa; phylum Arthropoda; class Insecta; order Diptera; family Syrphidae; genus Eupeodes; species Eupeodes latifasciatus. The sequence continues at coordinate 58,168,486 of OV049924.1, forward strand.
TATTCATCTGAATAACATTAATTTCGATAGAAAATCCAATTCATTTGAATCAAGTGTGCTTATGTCGAGAATGGGGTGGGGTTGGGTCATGGATGCTCCAAATAATGTTCTAGTTTAAAAACGGTAAAAACTATATGGTCAAGCTTGAGTATTATGTAGCTTCAAAGGTGAGATGTGGATTGCCGAACCAAAATTCGACACATTTGTGTGGGTCCAAGGTACCCGATTTTTAAGGAGTCTAAATTGGGTTTTACACTTTTAAGTTCCATTAGGAGTTTTGACACAAGAAATATCAACAGACACGTGAGGTTTATAGGACCGTTTTTAAATCAGTTAGAGAGGCACCTAAACCGGAAGAATGTTCAGCATCGATAACGATTTATCCATATAATGAGGATGATGGTGCCCATTTATGCCTGTTCTTCACATGGGAATATGTCAAACATGAGAAGAGGGTAATCACTTAATGATGGTTTTAATTAGTGGACAACAAAACAAATCTTTCCTGATTCCCGCATGACACATCACGTGACAACATGCCCAACTCCATCGTCATACAATGACCATCAATTAGCTTTGAATTAACTTTAAGTCAATAAAGTCACAGTAACTGCCTTTTGCCACAGAACCTTCTTCTGTTCCATGTTTGCTTGTGGAACAAAAAAGTAAAAAGAAAACAAATAATATCCCTCTGGAATGATATACTTTAATCTTTTTGTTGGGACTCACAATTACTGGTAGAGTATTGTTGTTCCGAACTTGATTCGAATCGTTCAGAGTTGGATTGAAACTCTCAGACGAAATCACCACCTTTAGTTTTTATCTTTTTTGATGACGGAGCAACAAAATAACCCGAAATCTCAAAACATTAACAACAATATTCTTTTTTTTTCCTTTATCTTCCAAAAAGCAAAATTAATTGACACTTAATCAAGCTGAGACGTTGTAATATGGTGGCACTAAGTGGTTATGTACCTACAAAACATTTTTCTTGTTTTTAGTGTTTTATTTTTGCAAATCATTAATCAAAACTTCGAAAGAGAGGAATCATTACAACGCAACGTTAATGTTTGATAATGTTCATGTTCCATAAGGCGATTTTGTGTAGTGAACAAATGGTATATTGTAATAAATGATCGAATTGGAAAAAATCATTTTAACACTGAGATTTTAGCTGTCGTCCCGTTCTTAGGATTTTCATATAACGGTTTCGATGTCATTCGTCATGTTTAGTTTATACTGGTATTTGGTTTGTTAACATGATAAAAATGGGAAGTTCTAAACAATTTTTGTAACTTACCATAGGAAGGTATTATGTAATAGGTCGTATTTGCCGAATTAAAAATTTTAAATTTGCTCGACATTTCAAGATTTTTAGAATCTAAATGAAATGTTCTTATGGAGATGTTTATGTATGCGTGTGCGCGCTCATTTGTAGGTTTGGAATAGATTTTTTGGACGATTATATCTCAAGATGTATCGCATTAAAAAATATGTTGTTTTATAAATAATAACATCAAAAGATGCAGAATGGACAATATATTATACACTAGCTGACCCGGCAGACTTCGTACTGCCTCAATCGATAAATAAAAGACCTAAACTTTTGTATAAATTAATTTAAAAACAAACAAAACGTATTGAATAAAAAGCATTTTTTTAATGAAGCATGAAGTTTTATTATTATTTTCGACACATCATGTTGCCTACTTAAAAAAAACACAAAGTTTTGCTGAAATACTGGCTATTTAAAAGGTTTAAATTATTATTAACAGACATACACTGTTATGATACAGTTTGTTAATCAATTTAAAGCTTTCTCATAAACTATATTTTTTGTTTTGTTTTGTGGTGCGTAAATAAACAAAAAAGACGGTTTTCCGACGCGCGAACACGCGACATATAACTGTCCATGCGCGAAACAGAGAAACTCCAAGTTGATTCCGCAAACTTCTAAAGACTGTCCTTGCGATTTATTTATTGTCATCGCAAAGGCCAGACGTACTGGAAATTGTAAGCGTTTAAAATCGAATGGTAAATCCGCTGGAATCATCGGTATTCGCGGGATCAAGACATCCTCTCCTTTGTACTTTCCTTTTATGATTGTTGCCTCAATGACGTTATTCATTAGCTTTTTCACAGCCAGTCTTGTTCCATTGCATAGTCGAGGCAGCATGATAACAACCGATCCTACTTTTAACTGCAAATTGTGACGTGGTAATCCAGGCAATTCCAGTAAATTTAAAAACTCCGTGGGATGGTTGACTACGTCATCCTGGTTCATAACGGTGTCGACTGATTTGAAGGAAACCAACTGTCCTGGAAGAAAATTCTGAATGGTCGCATTGAGATCCTCGACACCTTTATTTTTCGCTGCCAATATTGCTCGTTCACCCAGCCAATTATGGTTATTGAACTTTTACGCTATATCTGGGAGAACACGCTGAATAAGCTCCTCTTTTAAATCTGTGATGTGACAGAAATCTGTGGGTAATGTGATGAATCCGGTCGAAGTGTCCATTGCAACTTTCTGTCACAATAACTGCTTAGCAAACACATTTGCAGTTTCATCGTGTTGCAAAAATAGTCGCGTGTTAGTTGCTAATATAAGTGTCTTTACGTACTGCCATAAATTCGATGATCTTAGTTCATCAGCAGTAGTACCCGTAGCGTGATGGTTAGTGCGTTGGACTGTCAAGCAAGGGGTCTTGGGTTCAATCCCTGCCTGTGCCACCTAACTTTTTTCACGGGTACTGCCTCTTGCAAGGAATTGACAAATCCTCCAAGAGTAATTCTTGTCATGAAAAGTGCTTTCTCAAACTAGCCGTTCGTTTTCGGCATATAAACTGTAGGTCCCTTCCATCTCTGACAACATTACTCGCACACAGGGATGTTTGAGAGTTGTAAGTCACTAGGCCCTGGTCCTTCATGGACTGTTGCGCCACCTAATTTATTTATTTTTTTATTTAGTTCATCAGCAACAGTTGATCGGGCAATAACTGGAAGAGTCTGACGAAAATCACTTGACAACAGAATCATGACCCACCAACAATATTTTGGTTGTCACGAAGATCTTTCAATGTTCTATCCAGCGTCTCCAGTGACCTCTTATGAGCCATTATGCATTCATCCCAAACAATTAATTTGCATATCTGTAGGATCTTGTCCATTGCGCTATTTTTGGCGATGTTGCAAATTGGTGTTTCGGTGATTTGCATGTTTAATGGTAGTTTCAAGGCAGAATGCGCAGTTCGTCCGCCTTCTAGCAGAGTCGCAGCTATTCCAAATGAAGCCAACGCTAGAGAAACATCATTTCGCGATCTGATCCTCACCAAAAGCAATGAAATTAAGAACGTTTTTCCGGTTCCTCCGGGAGCATCAAGGAAATAAATTCCACCAGATCCACTGTTCACAGCTTCTATCAAAGTGTCGTACGCAATTCTTTGTTGTTGATTTAATTGTGGAACATTTGTACGAACTGTTTCGGCCAATGCTTCAATGTCGTACTGTTGTTCCCTTTGCAACTCGTGGTTTAATGCATCGTGCATATGACAATTGGGTGCTGTCATTCCCAAACACGACAATACTTTATTTGCTATCAATAAACACATATCTTCTATCATGATCAATGTCTCATTGTAAATTTCTTCAGTCATTTGTAGTGTAGGATTCAAAGTTTCACGGCGCACACGATGCAAAACATCCTCAGACATGTCATCTCTATACTTAATCCACAAATCTTTTGGATTCGAGGGGAAACATGTCGCTATGATAATCGCAAACAATGTACGAATTTGATGCGGCGATGAAGATATTGCGGAATTCTTGAGCGTATAAACATAATCTGATACACTTACAACTGAAGTTAGCTAAAATTCAGTTTCGCGAAGCCGACCAAATTAATTAGAAATCAGTACTACTATAATAGTTTATTACATTTTTTTTCGCGTTCACGATTCACTTTTGTTTATTTTCGGAACGCGACATTAGATCCTCCAAAGCGCAAGCGAAGACTTTTTTCATAGATATGATTGAATTTGAACTTTATGCAGCGGTAATAAATTGCAAATTGACTCTTTGACGTTAGGAACACACCTAAATTGCTTAGACAACAGTGAGTGATTATAATTCAATATGAACTTTAGCTTTTAGAACTATTGAACTTTTAGAACTATTGAATAGCAATAAAAGTTCAAATTGACTCTAGAAAACGTTTGTATGGGAAATAGAAAAGGGCTGTTTTTAGGGTTTTCCCGGAAATTATTCGATTTTTTCACGCCTTTTAAACCTTCCCTAGACCTCCACGAACATTTGAAGACTAAGATAAGATAAATCCGTTCAGCCGTTCTCGAGTTTTAGTGAGACTAACGAACAGCAATTCATTTTTATATATATAGAAGATAGATAGAATTGTAACTTAATACCAAGTAATTATAAATTCGAAAAATATTTAAATAATGTTTTTTTTCTTATAAATCAAATAAACTGAACAAAAAAAATAACTGTGACTCTGAATATTTTGCGAACAAAAAATAATATTATCTCCAAAATACTAAAAAAAAATCAAAATATTAATTTTTCGCTCGAAATCTATAAACAATAGAAGGTATTGGCTTCAAACTTATTTTATCTAAAAAAACATTGTTTTAAACATTTGGCACAAAAACCTACAAAAACAACTAAAAACAGATGAAAAGTGTTTTTCGATTCAAGTATTTTTAGAGCAAAGAAAGATATCGACTTCAAACTTGGTTTCATCTTACATAAAATTTTGCTATTACGAGTAATATTTTGTTAGGCTTTTTCAAGCACGAATTTGAAAATTTATCAGAGTGGGTCGTCGCATCCTACCCCTTATTTTGTATTTTTGATTTTTGCCTTTATAATAATAATGTCTAAAGTATGATTTTTTACTAATTTATCGAACAAATATTGTCTTAAAAATTTATTTAAGCTTTTTCGCTAACAATTAGAGTTGTTTGTACTTATAGTCTTTTACTATGGAAACTTTGAAAACAATGTATTAATAAATCATGTGCAGATATTCAAAATCTTAGATATAACTCAAAAGTTTGTCATGTAAAATTGGCTCCAAGTCAAAATTAGTGTTCGTTCAAATAAAATTCAAGTCAAATTAATTTTTTTAATGTTTTTTTTTTGTATTTATGTTGTTGTTTTTTTTTTTAATAAAATTTGTAGATTTTAATAGAAATTAAAAATATTATTTTTTTAATTTTTTTCTCATTATATTGGGGTCGAAAAACAAATTTCCAAATTGGAAATATATATTTATATATATATCTTAAAATTTCACCTATTTCAAAAACTTTCGATACTATTTATAGAAAATATTTTGTCAATAGTACAATAACTCAGGCGACAACATATTATTACGGATTTTTTAAGAAGAATCATTTTTTACTAAGGGAAGTGGGGTCTAGCTCCTCCCGTTCAGGCGGGAGGGGCAATTTAAAAAAAATTATAACTTAAAATCCAAAAAAATAGTTCAAAATAACGGTAATACTCACAATTAAGCATTATACGTTTTTTTGAAAGTCAACACTCTGTTCTATTAGCCAGTTTTTAAATCAAGTCAAAAGTATGCATAGTTTTTGAATAATTTAATTTTAAACTCAAAATTTGAGTAAAAAAAACCGTTAAAATTCAATATTTCAAAACCATAAGTTTATACATAATTTTTTTTTTATTTGTTGCTCTTATTAATTTTCGATCAAAAACTGGAAACTAGATGATTTTATGTATTTTAGTTTTTGAGAAAATTGAAAATAACCAGAACTACTATTTTAATTTAATTATTAACTTCCCATAAAAAGTTATTGTAATGGGTCCGATTTGTCAAATTGAAAATTTTGACATTTCTCGACGTTTCAAGGTCCCTAGAGTCGAAATAAAAGATTTTTAGAAAGATGTCTGTGCGTGCGTGTGTACGTACGTTCGTACGTCCGTACGTCCGTATGTCCGTACGTCCGTACGTTCGCGACGTTTTTTTCGTCGTCCATAGCTCAAGAACCAGAAGAGATATCGACTTCAAATAAATTTTGTTATACAGATAATAAGGCAGAAAGATGCAGAAAGGGCTCTCAAGAAAATTGCGTGGGTGGTTTTTTACCATAGCAGTTTAAAAAAAAGATGAAATTTTTGGGAACCCTAAATATCTCATGAACCAATGACGCTACAGACTTGAATTGAATTTTATATTATATATTGTAACGTGATACCAAACAATTATATTTTTGGAAAAAAATACAATTAACGGTTTTTTTATAAATCAAAAAAACTGAAAAAAAAAATTGTCACGTCGAAAAGTTTACCACTAAAATATGATTTCATCTCCAAAACAATTTTGTGCAACGAAGAACAATGTTTTTGACATGTGATAAAATTTTGAGAAAAATCGAATTGACAGTTTTTTTTACAAAAAATAAAAACCTAAAAAAAATTATAAAAGGTGGTAAAAATTGATTTTCCACTCAAATATCTTTTCAAAAATTTAAATTATTGGTTTCACACTTATTTTATCTCACAGAAAATATTGTTTTCGACGTTCAAAACATTTTTTATAAAAATCCAACAGTTAGTTTTTTCATAAAAAATTAAAATCTACAAAAAATATTACGCTAAATTGGTAAAAATTGATGTTCGGTTTTCGATATCTCGTGAACAATAGAAGATATTGACTTCAAATTAATTTCATTCATCCAATTTGTTTATATAAGAAATACAATTTTTTAAGAAATGCTACTAAAATTGATAAAAATTCGTTTTCGATTAAAAATCTCGTTAACAAAAAAATAATTTCGAAATCAAACTATTTCATTATATGCAAACTATTATTGGTAGTTTTTAAATTTTTAAGAATAATTCAACTGATAACTTTTTGAACAAAACGCGAAAACCTACAAACTTTTAAGCAAGACTAATCGACAGACAGGATGGGAAGTTATCAGTGTGGGTCGCATCCCAGCCTCTTTTTCTTTTATGTTTTTACCACATACTGTATTCAAAAGTTATACACAAAAACGGTCATTTTCGTAATTTTGATTTTGTTTAGGAATGAAGAAAAACAAAACTTCGTGAAACAATTTTTCTATGTTCTGCATGACAAAGGCTTAAACCTAATAATTATTAATTTGTAATTAAAAGAATTTGTAGATTGTAGTTTCATGAATAACAAGAAATGTATCAACTCAACAACTTATTGCCTTAAAAAAAGTCACATTTATATCTTTCCGGCATAAGTGAGAGGAAACCTTAAAAGCTGTTAGTCCAAAAAGAAACAGTTTTAAAAAATGAACGGGTCTTTAATACTGTTTGGTCATAATGCAAGTTCTAAATTGTCGTAAGCTTTATGATAATTTGAAATACTGTTTAGTAAAATACTGTTCGAATAAAACTCTGTACTACATAATACCGTATCCGACAAAAATGTATATTAACATACTTTTCTTTTGAAAAACGAATCAGAACTCAATTTATTTACATGCACGTTAAACATAATTTTAAAAAAACCAGACACTTTGAAATGTAGAATTTTGACTTACAATATTTTGAAATAGTACTATGGCATGTACAGAGTATTTTAACCCAAAGCCTTTTGAAACTGTTAACTAAGGATGTGGTTCAAAATCAAAATATCACAGATCTCGTTCTTAATCCAAAAAATGACAAATTGAACAAATAAGCTTCAAATCACTGGAAATTAAATTTTGAAGTACATATGTATGTGTTTATTTAAATAATTTCATAAATTATAAAATGCCAAAATGTTAAAAAAAGAGGCTGGGATGCGACCCACACTGATCCCGTCTGTCGATTTGTCTTGCTTAAAAGTTTATCTATATGTATCAATTTTTACCAAATTTGCGTACTATTTTTGTAGATTTTATTTTTTTATGAAAAAACGGACTGTCGGATTTTTATAAAAAAATTACTGAATATCGAAAATAATATTTTCTGTGAAATAAAATAAGTTTGGAGCCAATATTTTCAATTTTTGAAAAGCTACGAGTATTTGAGTCGAAAGTAAATTTTTACCAAGTTTTAGTATTGTTTTTTTTTTACGGTTTTATTTTCTGTAAAAAAAAACTGCCAATTCGATTTTTCTCAAAATTTTATAGAATGTCGAAAACAATATTTCTTAAAAGATAAAATTAGTTTGAAGCCAATGTCTCAAATTTATGAAAAAGTATTTACGTCGAAAAACAATTTTTTACAACTCTTATAATTTTTTTTTAGGTTTTATTTTTTGTAAGAAAACTGTCAATTCGATTTTTCTTAAAATTTTTCCTAATGTTGAAACAATATTTTTTAAAAGTTTAAAGTAGTTAGAAGCTATTATCTCAAATTTTTGAAAAGATATTTGAGTCGAAAATCAATTTTTACCAACTTTGAGTAATGTTTTTTTTAGTTTTTATTTTTTATAAAAAAACTCTCAATTCGATTTTTTTTCAAAATTTGTCTGAATGTTGACAACAATATTTTTTGAAAGATAACAATCGTTTAAAGCCAATATCTCAAAGTTTGGAAAGATATTTGAGTCGAAAATCAATTTTTACCAACTTTGCGTAATGTTTTTTTTAGGTTTTTATTTTTTTATAAAAAAACTGTCAATTCGATTTTTCTCAAAATTTTAGCAGATGTCAAAAGCCTTATTTTTCGTTGTACAAAATTGTTTTGGAGATGAAATCATATTTTAGTCGTAAAATTTTCGAGGTGACAATTTTTTTTCAGTTTTTTTGATTTATAAAAAACCGTTAATTGGATTTTTTTTCCAAAAATATACTTGTTTTGTATCACGTTACAATATATAATATAAAATTTAATTCAAGTCTCTTGCGTCATTGGTTCATGAGATATTTAGGTTTAACCAAAATTTTCATCTTTTTCTTAAACTGCTATGGTAAAAAAAAAACTCGCACGCAATTTTCTCGAGAGCCCTTTCTGCATCTTTCTGCCTTATTATCTGTATAACAAAATTTATTTGAAGTCGATATCTCTTCTGGTTCTTGAGCTACGGACGACGAAAAAAACGTCGCGAACGTACAGACGTACGAACGTACGGACGTACGTACACACGCACGCACAGACATCTTTCTAAAAATCTTTTATTTCGACTCTAGGGACCTTGAAACGACGAGAAATGTCAAAATTTTCAATTTGACAAATCATTACATTACAATAACTTTCTATGGGAAGTTAAAAAAGACTTCAGAATTAGGAAAGTCAACCACTGACCAAATATTCACACTACGGTCGATCTTGGAAAAAAAAAACAGGAACTTCAAATCGATAACCACTATCTTTTCGTCGTCGATTTAAGAACCGCGTGTGACATCATCTATAGGGAAGAGCTCTACAGAGCAATATCTAGTTTTGGCATCCCTGTCAAACCTATCCATTTGTGCAGAATGACGATGGAGAATGCATGCTGCTCTATCAAGGTCGGAAAAGATCTCACCGATGCATTTGATGTCAAAAAAAGGTTTAAAACAAGGCGATGCATTGTCATGTAACTTCTTCAAAATCGTTTTTGAAAGAATTGTGCAAAACTTAACTGTCAACACAAGAGGCACAATCCACTAAAAGTCCATTCAATTACTCATATATGCGATGGAGGCGGATAAGATGCGTTTAGTGGTCAATGAGAGCAAGACCAAGTATATGCTGTCTTCAAAAAAGGACAAGTTCGCTAAAACGTCTCCATAGACTGCTATAGCTTTGAGGTAGTTAAGGACTCTGTTTACCTATACGAGTATGAACAGTTATAAATTCAGACAACGATTTGTTGAAAATAACTTAGAAGTCAATTGAGTAGTAAGATCCTCTTTCGAGCTTCTTAAGTCACCATCTATAAGACGCTTACATCCCGGTTATCATTTATGGCGCTGAGGCATGGACTCAGTCAAAGAATGATACAAATTTCTTCTTGTGATTTTTCGGTACCGTCTGCATAGAGGAAAAGTGGAGGAGAAAATATAACGACGAACTGTATGGGCTGCACAGCGACTCTGACTTGGCGAAAAGGATAAAAGACCAATGACTTAAATGGCTGGGTCATGTAGAGCGAATGGACATCAACGCTCCAGCCCGGAAGGTCTTCGAATCCAATCCCGAGGGACGGTGGTGTAGTAGAGAAAGATTGCGACAAACGATAGGAAACTGGAGACTGCTAGCTAGGGACCGAGCTAACTGGAGACGCATGTTGGTTGAGGCCCAGGTTCGTCCCGGACTGCAGCCCCACCTTAATTTAGTAACTATCAGAAGTAAATGAATGAAATGGTGTCATGCGGTATAAATAACAATTCTTGATACCAGATACCAGAAACCCACTGCAATGTAAGTTGATGGTGGCAAACTAGAACGCATAAATTTAAAAATCCATGTTTTCTTAAATAAAGCATACCTATTTAAAAAAAAAACACAGTTATTTATAATCCACCACATTATCTGCAAGCTTTTGAACTTCAAGTCTAAAGTATTGGATAGATTAAGACTGATCTATAATAAATCAAGGATTTGTTTCAAACTATGCCATTAAAAAACTCATTATAAACATTCCCGTCTAGAACTTTAAGACTATAGAAAAATACGTTTATAATAGATCATCTCTTTTTCGCTTGACTGGAATTCAATATCTTTCAAAATAAAAATTGCCAAAAACAAGATCCACTTGGAAAGACTTCCTTCCGTTGCAAAATCTTAAATTCCCTATTTGAGAAGGATAATCCTAATTCAAGATGATTTTTATTTCCTTTCTCTTCTTTAACATACAAAACAAAAGTCCACATGTTACGCAACCTTCTATAATAAAAAATCCCATATCATCTTAACACATTAATGCACCAGCGGCGCTATATATCTTATGGGTAAGGTATATATATGCCATTCACAATCACTTGCCTTAATCTTCGGCTTAATCAAACCAATCTAGCATATTAGATACAAAACCTGGTTTTATCTTTTTTTTTCTAGATAGCTTAGGTACGTTCTTTCTTTTATTGGTTAAATCAACCGAAAAGTCTTTCATTAAAAAAAAAAGAATCCTATTGTTCAGGAAGTATCAGTCAAAAAATCTTCCTCAAAAAACTATCTATCTGCTGGGTATAACGCATGGATATGCTCACAGGATATACAGAATCTCTATCTTGATACACACCGGTAATAATCATATGAAATTGTATAACTATTTCCCTCTGGCCTCAAGTCGCATCCCCTCGAAAATTGAGAGCGAGGACAAACAAAAGCTGCTTAACCAGAGACAACAGACAAAAAAGAAATTCACTCATGTAACTAGGACATCGCCATACTTTTATATCGTTATCCTTGCATCCGAATCCAACCGACCATGATCGAGATCAACTGATGGAAATTGAAGAGCACTTCACTAATAAATTCAGCACAAGCACCGGTGGCGACGACGCGGCGGGGCGCAAGGAGGCAAAAGGTACACCGAACTCCGATGTAACAATTCAAATTGAGGATACTTTAATTCTAATTCTTATCTCATCTCCTGCTTTGATCCTGTTTGCTGAGCATTTACGAATTCGAGAATCTAAATCGACTAGACACATATCCTGATTTAAATTGAGGAGGGGTGTAAAATATCGCGTATAGTTCTCGATAGAAAATAAAAACAACAAATAAAATGCGCGTTGGATTTATTATATACAATATGAATTTTCCCGCCCCTCTCCCTCTCCGTCACTGCTTCCACAGAAAAGAAGAATAGAAAACTATATTATATCCTCGTGGTCCTTCAAGTGCTTTGTATTGAATTGAAACTGTGTTTATCCTCAAGGACTCACTTATAGAATAGAAATAATATTTTCAATGAAACACATTACATTACAAATATTGCCACATTATGTGGCTGTTTCGAGAGAGAAAACACTGTACTGGAGAGGGGGATGTTGCGTTTAGCACAATAGCACTCAACAATACGGTGAATGAATTAACGAGGACTATTTCCGGCAACCTCGCACAACATTATATCCTTCGTCGTCATCATAGTCGTGATTCTGATGCTGATTGTAAATTACAGATACTCTTGTTGTTTAGCAGCGCAATTGTTGAAGAATATCCTCGTAACAAGGACTCGTTTATTTACAACAAGCAGCCGCGAGGCATATGTTGGTGGTGTTTTTATTTTATTCTTTTTTTTTAGCAAATTGAGATGATAAGCGTAATGTTGGATAATTGAAGAGCAATAGGTAAACGCGTATGATAAAGGAGGGATATAGTTTTTATTTAACAAATTTTATTTTTAACATCTGACCGCTTTTATTTGCGAGGATAAGAGATATGTATCCTTGAAAAATTAGGACCTTTTTTATTTGCTTATAAAAGGTGGGTATTTGTATGGGTGCACCTTCTTTAGAGAGAGACACATGAAGTTAATCAGGATCAAAATTAATTGAGTATGTGCTTATCTTCGCATTTCTATATCAATCTTTATTTTGTTGTAGTATGAACCTTAAACTATAGTACCTAATTAGTTGAACACATAAAAACATTCAATTGAAAACAAACCTAATTTGTGTAAAAATCCACATCTCGGTTTTCTTTGTATAATAAAATAAATATAATAAAAGTAAATACCGCCTATAGAAAGTTCAATTTGTTTTTATCTGTTGATATTTTTAATATAATAAATACATAAATTACCAACCAGATGGCGTGTCATTGGTTTTCATTTTAATGTCCATGCAATTGTTCATATTCAATCGTTTGTTTAAATAATTAATGAAAATAAATTTCAGATTGTTTCAAATAGATATAGATAAAGATACTTGTCATGACATTTCCATTTCAATTGCTTTCTAAAGCCAAGCTAAAAAATAGCTACGCCTTTTGTATTTGATGCATGTCGATCAATTAATAATGAAGTGACTTTTGTTGTCAATTGTTTTAGATTTGTATGTTTTTTCGTTGATTTTATTGTAGTTATGGGTTTTTATTTGAATTGTTGCAATTGTTAAATTGCAATTGCAATGTTATTAAACTTTTGCATGTCTGTTAGTGACAAAACAAATAAATTAAATCATTAGATACAATATTAGTTGTTTGTTGTAATCAAATCACGACAAGACACACGAAACAAAATAAAAATAATGTTTCATTTGAGTGAATATAAAAAAATAATTTAGCAGATAATCACAATAATAATATATTTTGTATCAGAAGTGAGGTTATACCATGACTTAAAAATAATTGTTCTTAGCAAAAATTAACGAATTTAAGTGTAAATATGTATTTTGAAATAATGAGTTGTTATTGTTATTGAATCCATCGAGAATTTGATTTTCATTTTCAAAATTAAATCTTTTTGGAAACATATCTGCATACTTTTATATGGTCAATACAAAAATGCTTAAAATACTTAAAAATCCTGAAATCCAAAGCCTATTCTAACAACGTAAAAATTCAAAAATTGACTTCAAATTGACTTTTTTCGAAATATAAGCTTCTTGCATTATAATTTAAATATGATTTCTGGAATATGACCATCACGGCTGGCTTAAACGTAGTCTAGACTTTTTAGAACATTTGTGGTCGCAAAACGGCGAATGTTTTCCTCCAAGTGGTCAATCTGTTCGGTTACGTTCAGACCGCGGCGACTATTCGATTCGATTTTTTCACGTATGCGGTTTTATCGAATATGAGACAGTTGCGTTTCAAACGAGAAATATTCGATTCGATTTTTTCACGTACTGGTTTTGAGGCGTGGTTGGGGACATAGCACTGTCGGCAGTCAACCGACCATAGTCATCATGGATCCACGTATTCCACTTATTAACTTCCCATAGGCAGTTATTGTAATGGGTCCGATTTGTCAAATTCAAAATTTTGACAATTCTCGACGTTTCACGGTCCCTAGAGTCGAATTAAAAGATTTTTAGAAAGATGTCTGTGCGTACGTCCGTACGTTCGCGACGTTTTTTCGTCATCCATAGCTCAAGAACCAGAAGAGATATCGACTTCAAATAAATTTTGTTATACAGATAATAAGGCAGAAAGATGCAGAAAGGACTTTCAAGAAAATTGCGTGGGTGGTTTTTTTACCAAAGCAGTTTAAAAAAAAGGTGAAAATTTTGGTTAACCCTAAATATCTCATGAACCAATGACGCTAGAGACTTGAATCAAATTTTATATTATATATTGTAACGTGATACAAAACAATTATATTTTTTGAAAAAATCCAATTAACGGTTTTTTTATAAATCAAAAAAACTGAAAAAAAAATTTGTCACCTCGAAAATTTTACGACTAAAATGTGATTTCATCTCCAAAATAATTTTGTACAACGAAAAATAATGCTTTTGACATCTGATAAAATTTTGAGAAAAATCGAATTGACAGTTTTTTTTTATAAAAAATAAAAACCTCAAAAAAACATTACTCAAAGTTGGTAAAAATTGAATTTCGACACAAATATCTTTTTAAAAACATGAAATTAAGGCTTCAAACTTATTTTATCTTATAAGAAATATTGTTTAAAAAACATTCTAAAAAATTTTGAGAAAATCGAATTGACAGTTTTTTTACAAAAAATAAAAACCTAAAAAAAATGTATAAATGTTGGTAAACATTGATTTTCGACTCAAATATCTTTTCAAAACTTCGAGATATTGGCTTTAAACTACATTAATCTTTCAAAAAATATTGTTGTCAACATTCAGTAAAATTTTGAAAAAAATCGAATTGACATTTTTTTTACAAAAAATTAAAAACCGAAAAAAAATTAACAAAAATTTTTAAAAATTGATTTTTGACTCAAATATCTTTACAAAAATTTGAGATAATGGCTTCTTACTATTTTAAACGTATAAGAAATATTGTTTTCAACAATAATTGTTTTCAACAGTAGAAACAATTTTGAGAAAAAATGAATTGACAGTTTTTTTTTTACAAAAAATAAAAAAACAATACTAAAACTTATAAAAATTTACTTTCGGCTCAAATAGCGGTTCAAAAATTACAAATATTGGTTTCAAACTTATTTTATTTCACAGAAAATATTGTTTTCAATATTCAGTAATTTTTTTTATAAAAATCCAACAGTCCGTTTTTTCATAAAAAAATAAAATCTACAAATAATAGTAAGAAAATTTGGTTAAAATTGATACATATAGACAAACTTTTAAGCAAGACAAATCGACAGACGGGATGGGAAGTTATCAGTGTGGGTCGCATCCCAGCCTATTTTTTTTTATTGGTAAAGGAATGTTAATAAGAAGCGGTTAGTACGTCGAAGATTTTGGGTACATCCACTTTTAGAGAATGATCCACAGCGTGAAAAACGTTTTGAAAAATTTTACCTAAGCCTGAGAAATGGCGAACAGAAATTTTATAATTATTTTTATATAATTTATATAATTGTACGAACAAAATTTCATCGAATTTGGTATACGGAAAAAATTATTTCACGAATACGGGATTTTCCCGCATTTGCTTCGTGTGCACGTACAAATATAACACTGGCAGCCACTGCTCTATTCGATAAAATCCCGTATACGGTATACGAGAAAAATATGATCGTCTGAACGTAGCCTTCGGGCTTATTGGCGGCGTAGGCTATAGCGAGTTTACATACAGTGATGGATTTACGCCTAGGCCCGTGAGGCCCAGGCCTAGGGCGGCATAATTTGAAGGGCGGCAAAATTTATGAAATGCTTAACACTTGAAAGCTTTTCTACATTTAAACATACCTTAATGAAAGGCACAAATATATCTTCGGTCTAAAGTTTCGGAACGCATCCAAAATCATAACTTCTGTTTTCCAATTTAAAAATTCAATCTAGAAAATCTACGTTAAATTTTAAATTGCGAAAACAAACAAAACAGAACTGTAAGATAGAAAAATCTCACCTCATCTCTTTGTTTTTGTATCTGCAGGGATCAGTAATACTGATGATGCAGACTTTAAAAATTCTAGAAATGTTTATAGTGATAAAACAAGGTATTGTTTCAAAAGTTTATTTCAACGTACGCAAAAATGGAGCGATTCAGCGCTGTGAGTGGTAGATTTATGTAGAAACTAAGAACTCTGTATTTTGTATTCCATGCTTATTATTTGGTAGAAGTGGTAAAATGAATGCTTTTACTGACGAAGGATTCCGTGACTGGAAAAAATTAAAAGCACGCATCGAAGAACATGAAAATTCTGACTTTCACAAAACTAAAGTTAGTCATTTTAAAGCTTGAGCAGTAGTTCACGGGCGTGTTGATCAAAATCTAATAAAACAACTCGATGAAGATATAATGGAAACAAATTTTTTACCGAGCAATTGCAATTATTAAATCACTAGCAATAAGAGGCCTGCCATTTCGAGGAAATTCAGAACGAATAGGAGATCCTCATAATGGGAATTTTTTAGGAACAGTATGACTACTTGCTAAATTTGTTCCATTTTTATCTGAACATTTAATTTTTTATGCACACCCTGGTAGTGGGAATACATCGTGTTTATCTACAACAATCTATGAAGAAATTATACTGTTGATTCAAAATAAAGTACTACAACAAATTTCTATAGTGAAGTGCAATCTGCTAAGTATTTTGGTATAATTGTAGATTCTACGCCTGATTTAGCACATGTCGATCAGCTTACTATAATTATACGATATGCATGTACGTGATAACGGTGAAATTGTTAAAAGGTTTCTAGAATTTCTACCAAATATCGGCCATAAAGCTAAAGATATTAAGGATGTATTGTTAAAATCTCTAGAAATACTTTACAAGAACTATACAATTTCTTTACTATCTGCTTATCGTTGGGAAATCTTGGTGCAGAGTACAAATTTAAGAATTAAGAGTCTTTCTCAAACTCGTTGATCTGCTCGATATGATGCATGTTACGCATTAGAAAAAGAGTGGTGTGCAATAATTGATGCACTGGAATTTATTGCCGAAAGCAGAGATGAGAAACCGACTACGCGATCTGAAGCTACGAGATTGCAGCGAAAATTACAACATTTAGAAAGATAATTTTAGGTCGTTTAAATGCTGCTAGTAAGAAGCTTCAAGAATCTCAAGCTGATTTATCATCCGTTGTGCAGATCTATAGACATGAGAGACAGACAATTTTCTGAATATGAAGAAAAAGCTAGAGCACTGTCTGGAGTTCAGGATTATTATCGTTATGATACTCGTCGCCACCAGAAAAATGCAGCCAGATGACTCACGGGTAAATGAAAGACCACCAAATGTTTATTACTTTATTTTAGACACTCTTAGTCTACATTTCTACAATTATCCGGGCGTAAAAGTGCATCTGAAACACTTTACCAATACTTCAATTTTTTCGACAATTAATGTGAAATAGATACAAACGAGTTAAAAATCTTGCCAATAAATTAGTCAATAAGTATCCTGACTGTTTGGAAGAGACGTTAGACAATGAATGTATTAATTTCCATTATCAATTCAAAGATTCCTTAGTAAAAATAGAAGATGCTATGTATTGTATTCCCGGAGTCTTCTAGATGTTTATCCAAAATTTGAAAATTTTTGAATTGATTAATATGAAAAAAAAAAATTTATAATTCTATCTAAGGATTATAACTTATTAATCTTTCATGTTAACTAATTATATTTATAAATTATACTTCAATAAAATAAAGTTATTTAAAAAAAAATATTGGATACAAATTTATGAAATAAAATTTAACAATAAGGGCGGCGCATCGAACGGGGCCTAGGGCGGCAGCAAGCCTAAATCCGTCACTGTTCACATATACCTATAGAAAATAGTCAAACAGCGTTACATCTCACAATTTTGGAGGCCAATTCACGGTCCGTAAAGTGAAAACATGCGGTTACAGAAAGTTTCCTTCTATAAATCAATCTGGCCAGCATAATTTTTAAGAAATACGGAAAAACTATTCAACCTACTCAAAGAATACACCGAACTTTGAATTGAGGATTATCGTCTCTCCTAATATGGCAATTTTGACGTATTGAATAGCAATAAATCCTAATAAATGTGAACTTCATCTTTTATAAAAATGCGTTTATGAAAAAAAAGAACCATGATTTTCAAAATAACTTTGTACAGGTGATAAAAAATTGCTGCCAATTTAAAGTTTTATAAACTTTTAAGAAATACCCGTCACATTATATGAATAAGACTTTGTATTCAATAAATATACCCACTAAAATATTTATAAAACCAAACTGATTTTATTGTCCTTAATATGAAAGCAGTTATTTTTCAGAAAACAAATTAAACATTATTTTGGGTACTTGGCAACCCTAAATTTCTATGTACTTAAAAATATGTATATTTATTATTGCGGCTTCCAATTTCTAAAAAATTCAGATTCTGGAAAGAGGAGTGGAGAACAGTGATTTTTAAAGACGAGACGAAGTTTAATTTGCATTGGCCAGACGGGGCGGACACAAGAATGGTTTTAATAAACAGTTATTATACATTCAACTGCTCGATGATGTATTAATCAACTTTGGAGAGGCCACACCAGAATTCATTTTCAAGGAAGACAACGCTGCAATCTACCGATCAAGAGCAACAAATGAATTCCAAGAGTCTCGAAATATCACCACTCTCGATTGGCCAGCATTAAGTCCCAACTTAAACCTGATTGAAAACCTGTGCTCTCTTTTATCGTCAAAAGTTTTCCATACTGGCCGCCAGTTCAAGGGTTTAAGAGAATTGAAACAATCAATCCAAGAGGAGTGGAAGAACATTGATTGTTCTTATGTTCAAACCCTAACTAACCCAATGCCTAGACGAATAGAAGACGTTATAGCCAAAAAAGACAACCATAATTCGTAACGCCCAACAGTTCTTTAAGAACTAGGACTTAGTGACTTACAACTCTCATCTCAACCATTCATGTGTGCGAGAGCTGTTGTCGGGGATGGAGGGGATCTACAGTTTCAAGCCGAATCCGAACGGCTAATTTGAGAAAGCACTTTTCATGACAAGAATTACTCTTAAAGAATTTGTTAATTCCTCTTAAATGTTAAAAATATTTAAGTAAGATATCATGCGAGAACCAAGCAAGCAGAGTGTTATCGTCATTTCAATTTTTAAGCAGGTACCGCCATATTAGAACATCGTGAATCCTTCCTGGTATGCCCCAAGGCTCTATTTTGTGTCCAACATTTTAGTTTGTATGTTCATGAATGATTTTTTGTCTGGAACTTTTAATCCACCTTATTGTTTCGCTGACTATAGTATTCCCTCAGCTTTTTGTAGGTATATAATAAGCTCTGTATAGAATTTAATGTTTACAATCATGAGCGGATCTTTCATTTTACTCAGTATGTATATCACAGTTTACAGATCACTCTTGTTCAATAAAACTATATCAGGCTTATTTTCTTGATAACTTAATTAAGTTTCTTGAAAAATATTCAATGAAGAGTTTTATTGATTGGTCACAATTAGGTACATTATTGACTCATTTATGCGCCACTATAACAACGTCATCATGTCCCTCCACATATTATTATACCATTCCTTTAAGGGAAAATGCTGTAGTAGAACAGCCAGCAGGATTTCTTTTCTTGAATAGTTCAACCGGGTTCTTATAAATGTCTTTTAACTTAGCCATTGAGCGCAACTTCGCAGTACTTTGAAACTTAGAGATTCGTTCCTTAACCTCAACCGTACTACTCGAATGTGGAATGGTAACCTGCTCGCTTCCTTTTTTTTAATTGCACCCACTTTGTTTTTGCCATATTCTGGACATACAAAAAACATTCAAGTGTAATCTTATTTGTTAAAAAAAAAAACAGGGAAGCATGCGATCCAAATTGTTGCCCTTAAATTGATAAAATAATTTGTTTTTGCAATAAGTCAAAAGTTCATGTAAGGACTTCCAAAGTATTCAATCAAAAATTGTAGCTTAAGCTGCTTTTGAGGTACTAGGGACTGTGGAATTTTGTCGTATTTATTTTGTACGAAAAACTTTAAATTTGATTTTTCCAAAATTTAAATTTATCTACCTGTAAAAAAAGTTATTCTTTGTTGCATAAAATTATTCTTGACATAATATAATTTTCTGTTAGTAAAATTTTCGAAGTGAGAAATATTTTTAATTTTTTTTTTGAGTTATGTAAATATTAAGAATAATGTCTCTAAATTTTTTCAAAAGTTTATAATAATGGCGCTTCTGGTTCGTGAAAACTTAATTTCTTGAAAAGTAATTTCTAGCAAAAGTTGGATGTTATTACTTTGTTTTACACAATTTATTTGAAGTCGGTTTTTAATTTAGTTTTTGAAATACAGGACATCCCCAATGTCCAGACGTACAGAAAATTACCTTTTGCTTTTGAATCTTGAGACCTTGTAACGTCAAGAAATGACAAAATTTCCGGTTTGACAAATTAAACAGATTACAATAATTCCATATGGGAAGCCAATAATTATAGACAATAAGCGTAATTTCTTAAGCCCAACAAGCCAATCAAATATTGTGATTTTAAATTTGATTAAATAGAAGATTTAAAATTATTATATATCACCCGATACAATGTATGAATATTTCAGTGCCTAAATATGTCTTATTGTCAGTCTAGAGGAGGAACTGATCCAACCCCTCATGAACCTGATGCAACCCTGACTCTTATGCTTACATGGGCCTCAGTATAAGCCCAGTTTTAGTCTGTTGTCTGTCTCTAATCATGGGAAATCCGGCTCGAAGGACCAAAATGTTCTTCACAATATATGCTACTTTATGATTTACATTAATATAAAAACTCAATAATATAATTTTAATAATCTTTACTTTATTTTGATAAATTAATTGTTTTCAAATCAAGTATTAAATGGAAGTGTCTATGAATCTTATATTTAACCTCCATATAACCTTCTCAAATTGAATTTGTATATAACAACCAAAAAAGGTATTGGTTGACTTTACATTTAAACATTATATTGATAGTGAGTTGGGATCCACGTTATGACAGCATTCAGGAAAAACAATATTTAAACTTGTCAAAAAATTAGGTAAATTTAGAAAAAAATCCTTTCAGGAAAATTCCTCCATGAACCAATCTGATTTTGATCAATCCCAAATAAATTTTTACATCAGTAATATTTTTCTAATATCAGTATTTTGTAATCGATCAAAGATATAAAAACAAATGTTTTGTTCAGTCAATGAACTAATTAATTCAAATCTGAAAATAAAATTGTTCATGTCTTCATAAAAATTGGATATTTCTCTGCCTGCTAAATTTATATTAAGTATTAAAGAAATTCTGAAAAACATAAATATTGAAATGGATTTCCTATAAAAAGAAGATAAATTACCATCCGTGCCCGTGTTTCGATATTTAAAAAAATTAAAAAAAAAAATAATGTTAATACCAACATTTTGTGTAAGATAAAACAAGTTTGAAGTCAATATCCTTGATCTCAAAATACTGAAGTCAATTCAATTCAATTCAATTCAATTTATTAAATACAAATGTACAGTAAGACTTTGTCTTTTATAGTACTTAACAGTTGGATAAAAAACAATTATTTTACTATGTTACCTATATATATAAAAAAAACCTAAATATTATGTGTATAAAGTACGCAAATTGTAATGTATGGGTATAAATAAATTCACTTAAATTTTATTTAAATTATGTATAGGGTATAGGGTGGGGCACTTTCGACGGTGGGGCACATTCGACTTTTACAATTGTGAGAAGAGAGTTGATTTTTAAATCAAAATTTTAATGGTATTGTTGGTCATATTGTTCTCTTCTATCATATACGTATTTTTACAGTTCTCTTTCGACTGCTGTGGTGTCTTAGAGTATTTTTTTCACATTCAAGTGATTTTGTGTAACTTTGCTCAGACACGAGGTAAGCGATATTTTACTTTGTGATAACGGTATTTAAAAGTTGTCCAATTCAAGTTGTAGTGTATTATCAAAAGTAAATGTGGGTTTATTTTCAGTAATTTATGTTTAGAAGTTTTTAAAAAAATGTAATTTAAAAAAAAACTAAGTGTATGGCACTTTCGACGATAGCACGTGGGGCACTTACGAAAATAGTCGAATGTGCGCCATGTTATTTCTGTAATTTTTTTTTAGAATGGTTCGCTCATATAAGAAGAAGACTGATCGCTGCGATATCGATGAAACAAAGCTTAAAACTGCTCTGGAAGAAATTTTAAGCAAAACAGAAACACCCACGTCAGCGGCTCGGAAATATGACTTGAAACGTACCACACTTATTTCCAGACTTAAGAAACTGAATCCAAATACCGAGTCCAGTGATTCCCACCACAGTTCAACATTCAACTCCAAATATACGACCCAACAAGTGTTTTCCAAATATCAGGAGCGTGAACTCGTGGATTACTTTAAAAGGTGTTCTGCTCAAACTTTTGGATTTTCGTATTCAATGGCTCGAAAGTTTGCTTTTGAATATGCAACAAAAAATAATATTGCAGTTCCTAGTTCATGGTTGGTCGAAAAAGAAGCTGGTATCGATTGGGTTCGTGGACTTCTCAAAAGAAACCCTGATATTTCCTTGCGCAGACCCGAAAATATAAGCTTAGCAAGATTAAGAGGCTTTAATAAAACTTCGGTGGAGGAATTCTTTACAAATTTAAAAAGACTCTACGAAAAGCATCAATTTGAACCTAAAAGTTTTTTTAATTTGGATGAAACTGGTATTTCAACGGTCTTAGCACCTCCAAAGGTAAGACAATCTTTTAAAAACAATATTTTGAAATTGTTGACCCAAAACTAAAATTTAGGTAATATCAGAAAAAGGGAAACGCTCTGTAAGCCAGTTGTCATCCGCAGAGAGGGGGACTCTTGTTACATTTGTACGGATTGTTAATGCTGCTGGTTGGGCTCTACCTCCAGTGTATGTCTTCCCCAGGATCAGATTTAAGGATGAATTTATTAAAGACGGTCTCAGCAACTGTATTGGTCTTCTGAGCAAAAATGGATGGATAGTCGGAGAACTGTTTATTGACGTATTAAAGCACATCCAGAATTTTACCAACTGCTGCAAAGAGAAACCTATATATTCTTATACTATGGAGTGGAAGGTATAGACTTTTGTCGAGAAAATGGAATTGAGCTCTTGTCTTTTCCACCTCATTGCTCTCATAAGCTGCAACCACTGGACGTTTCCATATTTGGCCCATTCAAAAGCTATTGCAAAAAATTTTTTAATGAGTTTCAAGTGAATAACCCAGGTAAGCTGATATCTATTTACGATATTGCTCGACTGACAAAAGTTCCTTTTCAAAGAGCTTTTTGTCCTGAAAATATTGAAAAGGGATTTAAGGCCACAGGGATATACCCTTTTAACAGCTTAATTTTTCAAGACTCTGAATATTGCACGGCTACAGTTCCTTCTGAACACCAAAATGAACCACCAATTATACAAGAAGACATTCAAAGCACTCGCCAAGAGATAAGAACGGTTCAATTCACTCCCCATGAGATAAGGCCAGTTCCAACAATTCCCCCACCAAAATCCATAAATAGAATAAATAAAGGAAAATCCAAAGTCTACACTGAGACCCCTGAAAAGAACAGAATCATTGAACTAAAGCGTAAACAAGAAGAAAAAAAATCACATAAGAAAAAGAAGAATACAAAAATCGAAAAAAAAATTTAAAAAAAAAGCTGAAAGCGTAGATACAAGCGATTCGGATGAGTTCAGTGTTGCAGATTCAGATAAGTCTGTTGGACCAATTTCAGAAGATGAAGTTTCTGATTTAGAAGAATCAAATAATGGGTGATTTTTTTGAGGTTACGATTTTCATGCATTAGTATTTGACAGATCACGCGGGATTTCAGACATGGTGTCAAAGAGAAAGATGCTCAGTATGCTTTGACATTTCATCATGAATAGACTTACTAACGAGCAACGCTTGCAAATCATTGAATTTTATTACCAAAATCAGTGTTTGGTTCGAAATGTGTTTCGCGCTTTTTTATCGACAAATTTTGTTCAGCGATGAGGCTCATTTCTGGTTGAATGGCTACGTAAATAAGCAAAATTGCCGCATTTGGAGTGAAGAGCAACCAGAAGCCGTTCAAGAACTGCCCATGCATCCCGAAAAATGCACTGTTTGGTGTGGTTTGTACGCTGGTGGAATCATTGGACCGTATTTTTTCAAAGATGCTGTTGGACGCAACGTTACGGTGAATGGCGATCGCTATCGTTCAATGCTAACAAACTTTTTGTTGCCAAAAATGGAAGAACTGAACTTGGTTGACATGTGGTTTAAACAAGATGGCGCTACATGCCACACAGCTCGCGATTCTATGGCCATTTTGAGGGAAAACTTCGGAGAACAATTCATCTCAAGGAATGGACCGGTAAGTTGGCCACCAAGATCATGCGATTTGACGCCTTTAGACTATTTTTTGTGGGGCTACGTCAAGTCTAAAGTCTACACAAATAAGCCAGCAACTATTCCAGCTTTGGAAGACAACAGAAGTAATTGCATTTCTGAAATTAGAAACACTTATAATTTTCTTAATAGCTACTGGGAGAGAGTTCGATAGCTTCGTTGCATAGATCATGAAGAGCCGCGAGGAGTTCAAATAGTTATAATACGGTACCAAAATCTTTAAAGTTCTGAGGGATTGAGCAAATGTAAGTTTTTCATAAATGTATAAAGGTGTTTTACTTTGAATAATTTTGTGTAAGAATATGCAGCACCTAGCATCAAAATATTGCTGAAGAGAACATCCAAGGACAATTCGATGATAATGCGATATGTGCTCGTATCTCCGAAGTCCATACACATATCTAATCATGTCATTAAATGCAACAAGGAGCTTGTGTTGGGAATGCGAATCAGGTTTACAATACATGGTATAACAATAGGTTATTAAAGGCAAAAGCAAAGTTTTTATGAGCCTGAGTTTAGTATTAACAGGGGTTAGGGAAAAAAATAACCAGAGCTTTCGGAGTCCAGCGTAAATTCTACTGACTATATAATTTGTGTGGTTTTCAGCTGAAAGCGATTTATTCACCTTAATACCAAGACTGGTTACACTGTCAAAAAAGTCAAGCTGAGATTGAAGTAGAAAAATTGGGGGCAGAAGTGACGTATCAAACTGCTTAATATCGCGATGAGTTGGGTCTTTTTTGGATTAAGCGTAAGACCATTTTTGAGTGACCAATTGGATATTGCAGTGAGATCCTCATTTAATCTACATATCAAATCTTCTTGCAAGCCAAGTGGACGGGATATATACATTTGTACATCATCTGCGTATAGATGTAGCAGTACATTCGAACAAGCTTTTGGAAGGTCATTTATGTAAATACAGAACAATACTGGTCCTAAAATAGAACCTTGCGGTACACCCATTAGCAAGTTCAAAGACTCAGATTGTAATTGTCCAAAATGCACTCTTTGGCTTCGGTTACAAAGATAATCTTTAATAAGACGGGCAGCTCTATCGTGAAACCCAAAGTAGTGCTTCAGTTTTTTGCACAGTATATCATGGTTAACTCTGTCAAAAGCCTTTGAAAAATCTAGTAAACAGAGAATGGTTAAATTGTCACGGTCATATTGAATCCGAATATCATCAAGAACTTTTATCATAGCAGTTTGACAGCTATGATGTGCACGGAACCCAGACTGGAATTGTGACAGCAAATTGAATCTATTTACGTGATCAGATATCTGAATGACCAGAATTTTCTCAAAGACTTTTGACAGACATGGAAGAATACTTATGGGACGAAAGTCCAAGCAAGAGCTAGCATTCGACTTTTTGGCAACAGGAATGACCTTTGCTTTTTTCCAGCTTTCAGGAAAAGATGAAGAGTTTATGCAAAAATTAATTAAGTGTGTCAAAGCATTGGAAACGTGAGGTAAAATCATTTTTAAAAAGCAAATTGGCACACCATCTTCACCAAAAGCATCTGATTTGATAGAACGAATGCTCTCAAGGACATCATATTCAGATATAACTTCAAACTCAAATACCTTTGATGGTTCACTTGAGACTTCACTGTTGGGAACAAAATTGAGTTGTTGAACTTCTTTCAAAACAAAGGTATCGTTAAGTTGATTTTGATCAGGAAAATTTCGAATAGTCTCTTTTTTACCGATTCCAATCGAGCGTAGATTACTCCAAAGCTTTCGAGACGATTGGTTAGTATCCAACTTGGACATGAAAAACATTTTTTTGGCTCTGCGAGTAATAAGAGTTGCATTGTTTCGAGAATGGCAAAAAAGTTCCCAATTTGCAGTCGTGGGGTTTAACTTCCACTTTGAGTAAAATTTTCTCCGATTCTTGATAGACCTGTGGACATCAGAGGTAAACCAAGGACAATTTTTGCTACGTACTGATACTGTTTTGAGTGGAATATGTTTTTCATATAATTCAAGAAGCAATGATTGAAAATAGTTAGCTTTGTCATTTGAATTTGAGAATTGGTGACAAAGATGCCAGGGAAGATTCATCGCATCTGCCTGGAGTGCAGGGTTATTAATAGACTTTAGGTCTCTGTACTGAAAAGACAATGGGGTAGAAACACGTGAAAAATCAATGTTGTATATGTACAAAAAACTAGACCATGGTCAGAAATACCATCAAGAGATAATTGATCCTGTAACACAACATTCGAGGTGTCAGAAACGATTATAAGGTCAAGAAGACTCGGAGTAGAGTTGGGAGCAAAGCGGGTGGCATAAGAGTTTGAAACGAAAAGTCCGTGTGTTGCGATTTCATCTTTAAGTTGTTTGGCCCTACTATCCAATAACAAAAGATCTGCATTAAAATCACCACAGACAATAATATGCTCGTAAGAGGCAGAGAACTGTTGAAGAGCAGAAAAAAAGGGCTCGGGGGAAATACTTCTGTTGGGATTGTAAACAACACCCAAAATAGCCTTTATATTACCATCCGTTATCTCTAAAATAAGAAACTCAACACCACCATTTTCAGACCTACCCATATCCTTACTTTTAAGTGATGCATTGCAATATACCGCAACCCCACCCCCAACTGTATCAGTAATTCTATCATTTCTTGTCAAATAATAGTTATCGATATCATATGTGCTACTAGGAATATCTGGTTTAAACCATGTCTCAGTAACGCAAATGACATCCAACCCTGAAGATTCGAACACATATTTCATAAAATCCAGCTTATCCATATTAAGACTACGAGCATTAATATAACACAACTTGAAACCCTCGCGAGCTCCAGATAATATTTTGATCACTGATTTAGCTGAGACGTTACCTTACCAATCATGCTACGAGAATGAATCCCTCTTCCAAGCAATTACCTCTATGCAAACCTCCAAACAGTAAACAAGTTATTGTTATTTTGTTGAAATTTGAAAAAATTTGAAAAATTTAGGAAAATTAAACAGGCTTTACAAATCAATAAATATCAAAAATAGAAGTAAAAAAAAGAAAAAAACTTAAATAAAGATTAAAAAAAATTATTCAGAAATTATAGAAATAGAAAAAAAAATTTAAATAAAAATTAAAAAAAAAATTTTCAGAAATTATAGAAATAGAGAAAAAAAAATAATAAAAAAAGAATTAATACAAATACCAAATTAACAAAATAATACATAATGGTGATCGGCTCCATGTAACATTCCTGTCCTTAAGTTGAATAAGAGAGAGTAGAGAAAGTACTTGAATCAATATTAGTTTCCATATCATCACTGCTTTTCCTTACATACACAAAACCATTTTTTGTTCGCGCCGAAAACAATATTCCTTCTCTTCGAAGCTGAATGGCATGTCGCAATAGAGAACTATTAAGCGGTGTTAAGTCGAAAACAACTTTTTATCAGTTTTTAGTTGTTTTTGTAAAAACTTTACCAAATATTAGAAACAATATTTTTTTTTTATGTAAGATTAGTTTGAAGCACATATCTTTAATTTTTGGCAGATATTCAAGTCAAAAATAATTTTTTTTAACTATTTTAATATTTTTTTGAAAGAGTATTTTTTTTGCAAAATATCCGAAGTTACAAATATTTTTTTAAAGGTTTTTTTTGATTAAAAAAATGTATGTATTTAAATATTTTTTTAATTTTATACCAATTTGGCATCAAATAACAATGTTTAATATTTAAGCTCGAGAGATATTAAGGGTCAACCAAGAAAGTCCTTTCTGCATCTTTTGATGTTATTATTTGTAAAAAAAACATTGTTTTTAAGTCGAAACGTACGAAAGTACGTGCACACACAAACATCACCCCAAAAACCTTAGATAAAGATTCTAGAATTCATGAAAAGTCGAGAAATGTCAACATTTTCTCGACAAATCACATCTTTTCTAAAACTCCTTATGGGAAGTTATTAATTTTCAAGCAAACAGTAGCGACACAAGTTGATACTAAAGATTAAAGTTTATATTAAATACTCAAAAATAAAATTTGTTATAGCCTGGGGCCGATATTTCACATTCCTTATAGGGCCCATACACTACACAAACTGTTTGAGCAAACGAATGTATTTTGTTGTTGTAAAAATGTTTGTGCGAACTGTTTGAGTAGTCTGTAGCGATGATGCATGTTTGCGCAAGCGGTTTGAACAAAATCAAAAAATTTTGAATTTTCCGTGCCTGCACAAACATGTTTGTGTGGTGTGTATTGAATTTTGCTCAAACCGATGCCAATTTTTATAGAGTTAACATGAATAAACATGAGGAACAAATTTTTTGGACTGAATTCATTGAACTTTATAAAAGTTTACCGGTATTGCGGTGTGTAAAAATTCTTTTTTTTTTTGTTCTAACTATAGGTAAATCTCAAACATGTTTGTGTAGTGTGTGGCGAAACTATGTTTGCTCAAATACACGTTTGAACAAACGTGTTTGCATAGTGTATGGGCCCTATATAACTCTCTTCAATGTTTTTGCTTTTAGAAGTTCTAATTTCTAAAGAAAACATTTATTTAGTAGCTCCTATCTGCAATCATGTATTTCAAATCCGTGTTTCAAAAGTAGTTGTTACAAAATAACACTTAAAATTGCTAGAGAAGAATAAAATTTAAAAACCAAGCAGTAATGTTTGGTTAAAAGTGAGTTTTTGCTCATGATGGGAATGTTTTCATATCTCTCATTTCAGTTTTAAATGAACGAAGATACAATCAGTTAAGGTCGTAGGTACCTAGTCTACACAAAAATTAAATTAAGTAAATTTCGAAAGTTATTAAGCAGGATACATTTTTAAACATTAACATATTGATACGGTTGGGTTGATTTTAAATTATGCATAAGTGCTTAGGAATGAATTCTACCTTAACCTATATTTTGCTTTTAGGATTTTCAACAGTGTAGACACTCATTCTTATATGTACATGTCGCGTTAAGGTTCCTAAGAGCATTTTATAAACGTTTGTCGTTTTGTTTACTCGCATAAGTCCGTGTATGCAAAAATCCTTTCACTGCCTCACCTAACCATATCATCTTACATATACTTTTAAAAAGTACATATGTACATGAGCTAAGTTAACTTAGGCACCCATTAAAAATCATTAAGGCGCTTTAATTCGACAAGGCTCGTTTCACTTAAACATCACATCGAGCTAGCTTACTACTCGTACACCTCCGAACAAGAAAAGAAAACAAATCCCTCTTTAGAACAAACATGTAAATGACTGAGGAAGGCTTTCTTTTGAAGTTAACTCCAACCATTTACCGTTATACCTACTTTACACTTCCTGGCATTATATTCATGATGATGTTAGGGAGTTAGGAGCATAAAGCATAAAGAGAGAATATCAAAGACACAACCTTTCGAAAATATAAAACAACAACAACAACAAATATATTAATATAAAAATCCGACTATGTGGAGGTGTTGGGAAATGGATGTGATGGCTGGCGCGCACCTTGAAAAGCCTCATAGTGCTCAAGGAGCATAAAATTTAACGCACATTAGCTTTTAAACCTTTGACGACCGCTTCACCGTGTCGTCGTCGCTGATGTTGTCGTTGTGTCAAGTTATCACATCCAAAAAACCAACTAAAATGCTAATGGAGATGTGATGATGTTGGCGAGGACGTGCCGCGCCACGGCGACGCTCTTACCTTTGTGTTTGCATAAAAGGAGCTCCTGCAAGTCAAGATCCTGGCTGGTTGCTTCTTCTACTGATGGCTTATGATGTTGGCTGAATTCCGTTTCGATGCGGTAAATTGGTGCTTCCGAAGTCACAGAGCCATGTTGCGAGCGTCTTTTTCCTTTCTTTTTGATCAAGTCAAAAGAGCCAAAAGGTTCTCTAACGTTCAAAGGATAAATAAAAATAACAAGGACATGCCACACTGCCACATGCATGTGCTGCACATCGGAGAGGTCGCCTCCTTTTGTGCTGTGAGTTTATAACGAGTACGAGTGGTGTGGTTTCGAAAAGAAGGAAGATGACATGACGACTCTGGGTCAGCTCTCAGCTGGTTATAGTATAAGATGTCTCAAGTTTGCCCTAACTGTCATAATACACATAAGCACTCATATTTATACGAGTAGTTTTGGCTCAAGGTAATTAATCATAATCCTGTGGGGAATGCGCTTCCTCGATTCTATGCGAGCATTCAAGCGTGATTTTTGTTTTTCTTTTGCATTTTATTTTGTGGGATAAACAAAGCCGTCGCCGTCGCCATTGCCGTCGCTCGTCCCTTAAATCAGTGTAATGGAAACTCATAAAGATGTCATTTAGACAATATTCGAAGTGACACATTTTGGATAAGTTCTCATCCTTTATCGTCCTTATTTGGATTGGTTTTGTGAATTTTTGTTGCTTTTTTCTGCGCTCATGATGCAGGATTCATAATTTCATAATTATTATTGTCTGGGTATGGAGGGGGTTTGTTTGTGTTTATTTTTTACTTTACGTGGATAATTTTCTGGGTATGACGAGAGGTACGATAGGTCCTTGAGAAGAGGCGCACATTCACTCCCATTAGAAGTATAAAATTATAAGTAAATATTATTTATCGCTGAAGTTATGAAATATATATTTTTGTCCCGTCTACTTTTTATGATTTATTTATTTTTTTCTCTCTATTTTTTCGGTCCTCGTCAAGGGAAAGGATGCATCAGTCGTGGGACTTTAAGTACTTATCGCATAGTCACATAGAAGAGAAAACAAAAATCGAGAATGGGATGAGATTTTTTCGTCTGCATAAATGTTTTCGTTTATTTAGTGAAAAAAATATGAAAATTGCTCAAGAGTGTCCTTGAAATGAAAGTGGAAAATTAAGTTTATTTCGCTCAAGTGTACGTCGTTAGTAGTACTTTCTTTTTTATAGATAAACACATTAAAAAGAAATTGTTTGACAGACTTATCTCTAAACAGGGTTGGAATTAAGTATGCCTTCATCATATGGTCGTGATGGAAGTTATGGTAATCAAATTTCAATGGGCGTTTTATTGGTTCAAGAAAAAATATATATAAACAAAGTTTAAGAAATAATAGCACAGAATTTTGTTCGTGGTAAGAACTCTTGAATTCTGTTATTTTTTATTCGTGAGAATAAACGAAATTTGTATTTAATATTTTCTAGTTAAAAAAAGTAAATGCGGCCACATTGGTAAAATAAATGAAGAGACCCACACTGAAATTTTCCAATTGGTTGTCGTGAAAATTTTGTTGTAACTTAAAGAATTCTGAATAGTTTAAAAAATTCTGTATAGTTTCTTTAAATTCAAAAAGTTAAGTTTAAGCTGTGTTCTGTAAGCCATTTTTAACTATTTTATAAGTACCTATTTCCGTTAAAATAAGCAATATCGATTGATTTTGACGTGACAACGTCTTAAATTAGGTTGCGGCTGGGAGTCACTTATGAAAAAGTGTAACGCCCGGTAACGTTACGATGAGTCACCGAACGAGAGAGAGGCCCGCCGAATGCCTTGCGTCTCTCTCCCACTCAACTATGATCGGTCTGCCGCGCGCGCAGCACTAGAGAATTAGGCGCATTGAATCGGCGCATGCTTGTGTCTCTGTCTTTGTCTTTCTCGAACGTTCTTGGCGTTGGAAAAACAAGAAAGCGTCATAATACAAGTTCACACGTGTGGTTAAAGTATCGTCAGCTGTGTCTGTAGTGAAAATGTGGAGTGCTTAGATTCGTCATTTACAACAACTACAACAATAAAGGTAAATAATTGTACACTGATATTTCATTATCGTAAACTATGATTGATTGATTAATTGTTAGATTGACACAAAAGTTGAGAAACTGAGTTTATAGGTTATGTCATACTATTGATAAATGTTGATAGTGTTAAGTAAATTATTAGTTTAAAAAATTTGTGCAATTCTTATTTTCATTCAATTCCTTGTTCCTATTGTGCAATTTAATTATATTCATATCAATAAATATTCTACCGAGAAAAAGACGTTGTCACGTAAAATCTTCGCCCGTAAAACCGACTTTACAGGCAACCATTTTTTTTTTTGTAATTAACTAAAAGGATATTTTGATCGAGAGACAATTTTTGTGTCATTTTGCAATTTATATAAATAAACTATCAATTGAATTTTTCTTATTCTTCTTTCTTCTTTTCATCATCCTTCGTAGTGTACAATTATTCTGAAGGTTTTAATTATTTTTGTTCATAAAATGTTCAAGTTAAACAAAATTCCACCTGTTTTCTTATTAGATTTTCCATTAAATTTGTTTTAATCAGACAAATTCTGTTTAACTTTGTTATTTATAGAATTAAATGTAATTAAAATTGATAGTTTCACTTGTATATAGGATAATTGGTAATGACTGAAATGTTTACTTTATATTAAAAATAGCGTAACTACTATTAACTGATTTTTAACTTGCCATAGGAAGTTATTGTAATGGGTCCGATTTGTCAAATTGAAAATTTTGACATTTCTCGACGTTTCAAGGTCCCTAGAGTCGAAATAAAAGATTTTTAGAGAGATGTTTGTGCGTGCGTGTGTACGTTCGTTCGTACGTCCGTACGTCTGTACGTTCGCGACGTTTTTTCGTCCTCCATAGCTCAAGAAGAAGTATATTTTTGGAAAAAAAAACAATTACCGATTTTTTTATAAATCAAAAAAACTGAAAAAAAGAAATTTGTCAGCTCGAAAATTTTATGACTAAAATATGATTTCATCTCCAAAATAATTTTGAGCAATGAAGAATAATGTTTTTGACATCTGATAAAATTTATGGAAAAATCTTATTGACAGTTTTTTTTTATAAAAAATAAAACCCTAAAAAAACATTACTCAAAATTGGTAAAAATTGAATTTCGATTCAAATATCTTTTCAAAAACTTGAGATTAAGGCTTCGAACTTATTTTATCTTATAAGATATATTGTTTTCAACAATCTTAAAAATGTTGAGAAAAATCAAATTGACAATTTTTTTTACAAAAAAAAAAAAAAAAAAAAAACAAAAAAAAAATTAATAAAAGTTGGTCAAAATTGATTTTCGACTCAAATATCTTTTCAAACCTTTGAGATATTGGCTTCGAACTACTTTTATCTTTCAAAAATATTGTTGTCAACGTTCAGTAAAATTTTGAAAAAAATCGAATTGACAGTTTTTTTACAAAAAATTAAAAACCGAAAAAAAAATTTAACAAAAGTTGGTAAAAATTGATTTTCGACTCAAATATCTTTTCAAAAATTTGAGATAATAGCTTCTAACTACTTTAAACTTATAAGAAATATTGTTTTCAACATTAGGAAACATTTTGAGAAAAATCGAAAAGACAATTTTTTTCACAAAAAATAAAAACCTAAAAAAAAATGTATAAAAGTTGTTAAAAATTGATTTTCGACTCAAATATCTTTTTATAAACTTGAGATAATGGCTTCTTACTAATTTTAACTTATAAGAAATATTGTTTTTAACATTCGATAAAATTTTGAGAAAAATCGAATTGACAGTTTTTCTTACAAAAAATTAAAACCTAAAAAAAAACCATACTAAAACTTGGTACTTGGTAACTTTCGACTCAAATAGGTTTTCAAAAATTAAAAATATTGGCTTCAAACTTATTTTATTTCACAGAAAATATTGTTTTCGATATTCAGTAATTTTTTTATAAAAATACAACAGTCCGTTTTTTCATAAAAAAATAAAATCTACAAGAAACAGTACGAACATTTGGTAAAAATTGATACATATAGACAAACTTTTAAGCAAGACAAACCGACAGACGGGATGGGAAGTTATCAGTGTGGGTCGCATCCCAGCCTCTTTTTTTATAATCATTTTGGTAGTCAAATTGACTATTTAATAGTCAATTTTCAGCCAATAACCGCGATAGTCAATATGGCAATTTTCGGTTACCAATTTTGGGATCCGACATTTTTTTACATCTTTGTAGAAAACTGCGGTAGTCAAAATGACAACTGCGTTAGTGGATTTGACAATAGGGGTAGTCAATATGACATGACAACTGCGGTAGTCAATATGAAAACTGCGGCAGTCAGTACGACAACTGCGGTAGTCAGTAAGAAAACTGCAGTAGTCAAAACGACAAATGTGGTATTTAATATGACAACTGCAGTTGTCAATACGACAACTGAGGTAGTCTTTATGCCAATTGCGCTAATCAATATGAAATTTGCGGCAGTCAATATGAAATTTTTTTATGAAAAGCGTAATCTAATAATAATATATATAATATATAATATATATAATATATAATATATATATATAATATATAATATAACAATCCTCGATAGTCAATTTTGTTATTGAATATGAGAACCAAATTGCCATATTGACTACCGAAGTTGTTCTATCGACTACTCTTTGTCATATTGACTATCCCAAATTGACAATGGAAAATTGTTCTATTGACTATCCAGTGGTCAATTTTTTAAAATAAGGTTGCCATATTTACTATTTTGGTAGTCATTGCGACAATTTGGCCAAATTTCAACGATTGTTAATATGACAACTTTTGTTTTCTGGGTACGCATCTTGAAACTAAGGGCTGATCCATACATTCAATTAAGTCAAATTTTTGAATAGAGCACTTTCTTTAGTCCTTATATTTCTTTAAGTCCATGCGAAGAAAAAAATTTATTTTTTGATATTCGTTACATTCTATTCTTGACATAACTCTGCAGTAATACTTATATTCTTTGAATTGAGTCTTGTGATCAATTTTAGATGTAAGATATTTGTTTTTGATGTGCACATTAAGAATGTTTGTTTCAATAGTTTATTAAAAAATCTGATCAAGGGACAATAATGCTCTCATTCCGAGACCGATTTAGACAAAATTTTTATTAAAATAATTATACTTTTTTGAGTACTTTCTCAAATTAGCCGTTCGGATTCGGCTTTAAACTGTAGGTCCCTTCTATCCTTGACAACTTCACTCGCACACAGGAATGGTTGAAAGTTGTAGGTCACTAGGCCCTAGTTCTCCACGGATTGTTGAGTCACCTAGTTTTTTATTGCACTAAGTTCTGTTATTAAAAACATTTTTAATCATAAAAGTAGTATTGCTAATACAGATAATGTTGGTCCTAAGAAAAAATTAAAATAAGAGTCTTATTCCAATAAGTTTAATAAAACCGGACCATGACTTTTAACCCTAGACTGAAAACTTAAAAACTTTCTATTATTGGACATTAATTTTATTTAAGTGGGTTCAATGTAAAAAACAGTTTCTCAAAATTGTTTCAATATAAACATACCTATATTTTTAACTCGCTCTGGATTTTTAAGAAAGATATACGGACTTAAGTTTCAGTGAGTAAAATCGCACTCAACTAACTATAACCTCTGGATTGAACGTTAGTATTTCAATTTTAAAATTAAAACTAAAACGATATTTTCAAAGTTTTGACTTCAAATCTGTTGTCAACTGAAAATGACAATTGACTTGAAGTTAGTTCGACAACAATCTCTTTGTCTTTTTAAAAAGGCATTATTATATTTTAGTGATTAAAAATTCATTCAGACTGGAATTACATAAATTGAATTTTTTAACGTAAGAAAATTGAAAATTAATATTATTGAACGTTTTAGTTATTAGAAAGGCTATTGACTTTAAAAATTGACTAAATAACTTTAAGATCTTTAAAAAAATTGAGCCGAATGAATTCCCAAAACGACTTTAAAAATTATTTATGACTTTTCTCCAAAATTTCTATTTTGGAAGTCAAAGGACTTTTAAGATAACACTAACTGCACTATATTTAGAGCCCTAATTTGAAGCACATTTTTTTCATTATTTATATATTAAAACAATCCTACTGCATTACATCAATATTCTTCATAAATATTGACTTACGTATTTAAAATTTTAAAGAAAATAGGAAATCAAATTGAGATCTTACCTCTAAACGAGTGCCCTTAGACATTGGTTCCCTATATGCTATAATTATTATAACAATTTTATGAACAACTATTATAAAATTAAAAGTACATTTCAATAACAGCATCATAATCTTGTTTACGTTTATAAATCCATTAGACCTCCAACCGAAAAAATTCGTCAGCATAATTTCCAACAATTAAGACCACCATGACCATTATAAACAATATTCATAGTTGAATAGCAGCGGATCAATTGCATTCCTCGTCACGCAAAACAATAAATAAATCCCAAAAGGCATTCTTTTCAATCTATATGTACACGAGTATAGATAACTTAAGTGACACATAGCTATGCATACACTGTGTCCAGGTCCAGCGGCGACTTGCTTCATATGCTGTCAGACCTTTCTGTCAGTTCCCCAAATGACATGATTAATCCGCCACTTAAGCTCATAGGCAATTTAAATGGACTAACAAAAGGCAAAGTGATCGCGATCGCGCGTATATATAGTGGTGCGATGTGTGATGCCCCAGGGTCTCACTTTTAAATAGAATTACGTTAACCCCCCCTCGACTTTATATATCGCGCCACGCCATCCATGTGTCGTTTTGTATAATTACAACACATTTAACTCCTTATATTGGCATTGTTCTGGGAATCCTTTCATCCATTAAACATGCATAATGTCCGGCTGTCGGATTTACTGACTTTTCCTTTTTATTATTTCGATTTAGACTCGCATTTGACACACAGACCCGTTTACTAATTATGGTCTCTCCGGAAAAGTGTCAAAATCCAAAAATCAGACCAAAATCCAGAGGACAGAACAGGAATTCCTTTACATATATGTTCCTTGCATTCTGATGGTACAACAGCTACGGACACCAAGTAGCTGCATTGCTACTGATTTGGTGTCTTTGATTTTCAAGAAGTCACCTCAAAATGTGTATCTTTTAAATGACATTTATCCCGCAACCCTCTCCAACACTCCGTTTTTCAAACCCCTTACCTTGATGCAGCAGCGCAGCGCGCGGCCAGAAGGAAAAAAATACCTGTCAGATTACTTCGTCCAACACGTCTGGTAGCCAAAAGCCTCTTCAGAAGAGAACGTTTTTCTCATAAAAATTATTAAATTTTATTGGATGCATAACCAGTTGGTGTCGGCATAAATTAAGGTGTGTTTCTTTGGCGTGGAGGTTGTGTTGAATTTTTGTTTACTCGCGATGAATAAGTTCTCTTGGGGCAAGTTTATGGATTCGAAAAAGTTTTGGTTTTTAATTCGATGAAATACCGGCAAGGAGTTCTATTTTTATTTTGGTTCTAGAAGAATGTGTCATGTAACTTTAATTAAGTCCTCTTAACAAATTTATCCTCAGACCTTGAACCAAGAGTCATATAAAGCAAAACTTCTTACTTTCGACACGTCTGAAAACAATTTTGATAACGTCAAAAAATGTATTCAACTGACGAACGTCAAAAGCAAATAAATATCTTGCGGTTTTGAAGTTGAAGTGTTAAAATGTTTTCTGTGATGTTTATTTGATTTTTCTAATTTCTTCTTTAATTTTTTTTATTTTTAAATAAATAAGTAATTTAAGTGAACTTGTTGTTAGGATTTTAAATACCACATTTATTTATTTATTTATTCGTCTTTCAAGTTACAATACTTTATGGAGACTACATTAAAATCAAACATTATATTTACAAATTGACAGTGGTAAAAACATAGTATTACAACAAATTCAATACATCTTTCTTAATATGTAATCTATTTTTATTAAAATCAATTACAAACTCAAATTCGTTAAAAGCAATACAAGAAGCAGTTATTGGATTATGTTTCGCATAATTTTTGCTATGAAAAGGAACATGTAGAAAATTACCATTTCTATGACGCAAATTACGAGATGGAATATACATATTAAACTGAGACAACAAAAATGAACAATTTATCTTACAGTTGAGCACATCGTAAGCAAAGAGTACTGAATAAAATTTTCTTCTAGATACTAAAGGTTTTAAGTCAATTAAAGCACATCTGGTATCATAAAGTGGCATATTTGAATAATTATAAAGCTTTCGTAAAGCAAATTTTGTAAATCTCTTCTGAAACTTTTCAATCCTTAAAATACTTGATTGTGTAAAGGGATCCCATATTATGCAACAATATTCAAGTAAAGGTCTTACAAGGGATACAAAAAGAGTTTTTAAAGTATAAGGATCTTCGAATGACTTAGAAGTTCTTGAAATAAATCCCATCATGGTGTTAGCTTTTGAAATAATATTATCAATTTGGAGAGAAAAATTCATATTTGAATCAAAAATCACACCAAGATCCCTTTGACTTTTTAACCTCATTAAGAACTGATTCTCAATTTTGTAATCAAAACATATCGGATCCTTTATTTTAGAAATAAACGTAACAATACTACACTTTTTTACATTAAAATTTAAACCATTTATGAAACACCACTTGGTAATATTATCAATATCCAATTGAATTTTACCAGCATCTGATGAAGAACTTACAGAACTAAAAATCTTGAGATCATCAGCATATAAAAGACATCTAGAACTTTTAATACAAGTCGGTAAATCATTTATAAATAAAATGAAAAGAAGTGGACCAAGATGACTACCTTGCGGTACACCGGAAAGATTTCACCAATTTTAACATATTGTCTTCGTCCCACCAAATAGCTTCTAATCCATTTTAGGAGATTCGAGTGAAAGCTAAGCAATTCAAGTTTTTTCAAGAGAACATTATGTTGTACCCGATCAAACGCCTTGGAAAAATCGGTGTAGATTACATCCACTTGAGTACGGTTTTCTAAACAACCAAGACATTAATTTGTAAAAATTGCTAAATTTGTTGCAGTAGTCCTACCACTCATAAAGCCATGCTGAGATGCAGGGAAATATGGTTTTGAACTAAACTACAAAGTTTAATTTTAACAATTGCTTCAAATAATTTGGGGATTAGCTGAAGCTTAGCAATAGGTCTATAATTTTCCACAGATGCTTTAGACCCAGATTTATGCAAAGGAGTTATCAGAGAATGTTTCCATGTATCTAAAAATACTCCTTGTTTCAAGGACAAATTAAAAATAAAGCAAAGTGGGGTTTTAAGGTGATATTTACAAAATTTCAAAACTAAAGGTGGAATATTGTCCGGTGTGGCAGAAAGAAAGAAACTGTTATCAAGCGACGATAAAGCATTTAATACATCAACCGTCGATAAAGAAAGGTCACCAACATTAATGTTAGAATTGAAACTAAGTGCCTTATTATAATCTAAACCCAAATCATAAAAATTCGATTGGAAAAATAAAGCAAAGTTATTACAAATATCTTCTAAATTTTCAGAAAAAATACCATTGTAAAAAATAATGGAAGGAATTTCAATTGATTTTCTTTTAGTATTTAGAAATGTCCAAAAACACTTCGAATTAGTTTTTATTTTCGACTCAAGAGACCAAATGTATTGTTTATATGTAAATCTTCTTAAGAATTCGTACTCTTTCCTAGATCTAATAAATTATTCACGAAAAGAATCCGAAATCTTATTCTTTTTACGAAGTTTAGCTACGACATTTTTTAACCTAGACAAACTTTTATTAAACCAAATTGGTCTTTTTGAATTTTTGAATTTTTTTAAAGGAACGAAATTAGCAATGGCAATATATATGTTCCGAAACATAGCGAAAGCCATCTCTAAATTACTGCAATTATAAATAATTTGCCAATTTACGCTTTCAAAATATCGGTTCATAGCAACAAAATCAGTATTTTTAAAATCATATGCATGAGCTATAACATTGGAACATAACTGTGATTCAATTAAAACTGAAAAATTAAATTTAATTTCAAAATCTTTAGTTAAGTTAAGTTAAGGAAAATATTGTTCATCATCATTTGCAAATAACCATTTTACATTTGGTAAATTAAAATCTCCAAGGATTATAATATAACAATTCTCATCTAAGGTTTTTTCAATATCTTTAACATTATTTATATGAGCTTCATAAACAGAATATTGAGATAATGGAGGAATGTATGAAAAAAAAATAAATATGAATATTTTTTCCAGTTAAAATACATAAATCTACACAAATACACATTTACATTTACATTTACATTACATACTACTCAGCACATAAATGTATAGAGTAGAGAACACAGCACCTTGAGCGACTAAGACTATATAAGGTGATAACAACACAAGACATTAATACAAGACAGAAGGACAGAGGAGAAAGAACAACAGACAGAAAGAACACATGACAACAGCACGCGGTAGGATTCGAGACGGTCCCCCATCTTTCTACTAACCACGCTCACTGATGCTTGATTTCGGTGATCGATGGGAACCGAAGCTTTATCAGTGACTAGGCCGTTGCCTACAAATACACATTTGTACAATATCTTTATCATATAACAAAATTTCTCTACAAATATCGGGTGATTTTTTAAGAGCTTGAGAACTTTTTTAAAAAAAAAAACGCATAAAATTTGCAAAATCTCATCGATTTTTTATTTGAAACGTTAGATTGGTCCATGACATTTACTTTTTGAAGATAATTTCATTTAAATGTTGACCGCGGCTGCGTCTTAGGTGGTCCTTTCGGAAAGTCCAATTTTGGGTAACTTTTTCGAGCATTTCGGCCGGAATAGCCCGAATTTCTTCGGAAATGTTGTCTTCCAAAGCTGGAATAGTTGCTGGCTTATTTGTGTAGACTTTAGACTTGACGTAGCCCTACAAAAAATAGTCTAACGGCGTCACATCGCATGATCTTGGTAGCCAACTTACCGGTCCATTCCTTGAGATGAATTGTTCTCCGAAGTTTTCCCTCAAAATGGCCATAGAATCGCGAGATTTGTGGCATGTAGCGCCATCTTGTTGAAACCACATGTCAACCAAGTTCAGTTCTTCCATTTTTGGCAACAAAAAGTTTGTTAGCATTGAACGATAGCGATCGCCATTCACCGTAACGTTGCGTCCAACAGCATCTTTGAAAAAATACGGTCCAATGATTCCACCAGCGTACAAACCACACCAAACAGTGCATTTTTCGGGATGCATGGGCAGTTCTTGAACGGCTTCTGGTTGCTCTTCACTCCAAATGCGGCAATTTTGCTTATTTACGTAGCCATTCAACCAGAAATGAGCCTCATCGCTGAACAAAATTTGTCGATAAAAAAGCGCGAAACACATTTCGAACCGAACACTGATTTTGGTAATAAAATTCAATGATTTACAAGCGTTGCTCGTTAGTAAGTCTATTCATGATGAAATGTCAAAGCATACTGAGCATCTTTCTCTTTGACACCATGTCTGAAATCCCGCGTGATCTGTCAAATACTAATGCATGAAAATCCTAACCTCAAAAAAATCACCCATTATATCCAGATCGGATGGCAAATAAAACACCGCCGCCTCTTTTTAAGCCTGTACTCGCAGGGCAGCGCAGCGATCCTTTCGATAAACATTAAAATCAGATGTAAAATATTCGGTTAAAAGAAAACTATCATTCAATCATGTTTCAGTTAGAACGATAATGTCATACGAACAGTCGGCAACGGAAATATAAAAATCATTAGATTTTGTTCTCATACCTCCAATATTGTGATAAAAAATCGTAAAATCAGTCGAACTTTTATTTAGGTTGCAGAACTTTTTTGGTGTGGATGCAATTCGTTTTTTGGACGATGTGAGAATTCCTTTATCTGGACTCCAACAGGCCAAATAGATGAATCAAGAACATCATTAAACGATCCAACTGGGACATCAAGTTTAAAATTAACAAAACGGAGAGATGAGATGTCAGCATCTTTCTTTACTAATTTGCTACATATTAAACTTGTTTATAAAGGTTGGTTGATACAGCAAAACTAATCGACCTCATTTTCCCCTTTATATCTCTCTTTCTTTTTTGTTTGTCAATAAATTTCAAAATATTATTTTTTCGCCACAAGAAATTATTAATTTGTTGTCAAGAAAGAAAGAAAAAAAGAAAAGAAATGGTCAATAAGCTTAAGATTGTTACCTTTTGTGCCGAAGTGAGGCTTATCAGGCATCAAACAAAGGCGAACTAATTAAATTTATACGTTTTTATTTTGTTTGTTTGTTGGATATATTTTTATTTGTTCTTATGAAAAATGAAATAATAAATTTTTGTGGATAAACTTATTTGTTGCATTTCGACTTCTGTGCTTAAAAATTATCGTTTTGTTTTAAATTAAAAATTTTTAACTTCAAGCATTTTTAGCGGATTAGTTTATATATATTTTTTTAAATACATAAATTTGATTTTATTGTTAGTTTTATGGGTAAGAATGCATTTATTATATTTTTATTAGAGTTTAGCTTTTTCCGAAAATATTCTTTTTGTGTTCAAATTGTGTTTTATTAAATTAATTATTGTTTTCACTTTTATTGGAGAAGATGGTCAAATTTTGTAGCTTTTTTTAATATTGGAAAAATAAAATTTACTAATCCGTCAGTAATACTTTGTTTTTATTGTTTAAGGGATTTTTGACCTTGAAGCACAAAATTATTTAATAGCATATTCTAATATCAAGACTTTTTATAAACAATCTTAGGACCTTAGTTTACAGTTCATCTCACCACCAGTTAACAAGATTTTTGATAGCTCCGGTTCGAATAGGACTTCAAAATTCCTATGATAATTCAGGTTTTTAAGATATCACCCTTTTAAAATTATTAAAAAACGGCGCGAGATGATTGTTTGTTCTGATAACGAAAGGCTATCAAACCAAGCTTTTAAAATATTTTGAACAAATATAAACATAATTTTTAAAACGTGTGTTTTTAAATTCGGGCAGATAATTTAAATCAAAGTTTAGAATCGAGATCAGGACTAAAATCCTATGGCCGAAAGTGTGACACTTATACATAACTCACGAACGTCAACTCGCAATTGATCTCAACAGCTCAAAATTCACTAGCGCACTAGCCTAAAATTTTTGCACAAAGATCTCGAACCGTGCGTTTACAAGGTCAGAAACAAAATTCACACGAATCGCTTTGCAGTTTGAAATGAACAATGATTTTGGGCGAAAAATCATCTTTTCTGACAAGGCGCATTTATGTATCAGTGGCTACGCTAAACAAATTTTGCAGCAACAGGGACTCGGAAAATCGGCCCGTTTAGTGTAAAGTGGTAGGAGTAGTAACATTATTTGACCAATTTTCTTCAAAAATGAAGATGGGAACAACGTTATTGACGAGACGATCTTGGCTATGCCTATATTTGCCGACACGGAGCACAGTGGTTCGGTTTGTATGGGAGAGCGGAAAAACGTCTGTAAAATCTGAACGGTTTAACGGATTTAAATGAAATTTGGCATACATGTTAAGATTAGTCTTATACATATTTGGTCAAAATTTGGTTGAAAAAAAAATTATAAACAAAGTTATTGACATTTTTCTAAAATTTGAGGGTTTTTGACTTTTGTATGGGAGAGCGGAAAAAATTTTGTAAAGTCTGAACTATTAAACGAATTGTAATGAAATTTGAAACACATATTAAGAGTAGTCTTATACACGCTTGGTCAAAATTTGGTCAAGAAAAAATTATTAGAAAAAAGTTATTGGCATTTTTCTAAAATTTGAGGGTTTTTGATTTTTGTATGGGAGAGCGGAAAAAAGTCTGTAAAATCTGAATTATTAAACGAATTTTAATGAAATTTTACACACATGTTAAGAGTAGTCTTATACACGCTTGGTCAAAATTTGGTCATTAAAAAATTATTAGAAAAAAAGTTATTGACATTTTTCTAAAATTTGAAGCTTTTGATGTTATATTTAAATAAAAGTTTTTTTTTAGTAAAATCTTAACTTTTTATTTTGAACAAAATATTATTATTACTAACTATGTATATTATAAAATTAAATAAATAAATAGATAAATACATACAAAAAATAAATAAAAAACAATTATGAAGTAGTAATTTTATGACGCTAAAATGAGGTTTTTAGCGTCTGCGCTGATTGGAAGTATTTTCTTTTTTGCCTGTGGCCTTAAACCTGTTATTATTG
The DNA here is from genome assembly GCA_920104205.1 of Eupeodes latifasciatus. NCBI lineage: Eukaryota > Metazoa > Arthropoda > Insecta > Diptera > Syrphidae > Eupeodes > Eupeodes latifasciatus. Next base: position 58,212,808 of record OV049924.1, read on the forward strand.
GATCTGAGGATATGAGTATCTGATGCATCACATTTTCATTCGTCGCAATTCGGCTGCATTTTCTCGAATGAAACCTGCGGTAGGCTTTATAATCCTTATTTCGGCATTCTTGGGCTTCCTCGGAGAGCGATCCAACAGGAAATGCACAGCTTTTAATTATTTCTTCTCCATGGATCAAAACCTTATGTACGGATGCTGGCATATTGTACCATTTATATTTCTCAACAAACAGTTCAGCAGTTTCCCACATGTAAGCTGCACTTTTTTTTAAATCTAATTTTTCATTCGACGTTATTACTTCAAGGACAACAGCAAACCGCCGAATTAGGGATTCACTAACTCCAGTGATTTCTGAAGTCATGGTTGGATTTGCAAAAAATCTTCTGGAGGTGTTGCCGTCATTACTTGTCCCCGTACCTTGTTTTACAAGATCGACAATGATGCCCAGTTTTTCACGAAACTCCTGCTGAATTTTCTTTTTCTGAACATCTCTAATATGGCGGGTCTCATTGTTGGTTCTCCATGCTTTAAATGGCAAATTGTAGGCAACATGGAGGATACACTCGATAAATTTTATCCGAGCGTGAAGAGGAGACATTCCCATTTTCAAAGCTTCCCTGTTTACAGCTTTGGTTCTTATATTTGTCAAGTTATTCATTCCAGAAGTTGTAGTTCCACATATGAAACAGGAAGAAGCTGCAGGAGTTTCTGTTACTGATTGAGCTGTCTTCCCGTCCAGCATTGTGAACATGAGTTCGTGGTTGACTGTAAACTGACGTTCGCCTATTTGAATTATCGTCTGAGTTAAATTACTGACTTCCGTATCTATTCTTTGTTTCTCGTTTCGTATGATTTCTGCAGTTTTTTTTACAAAAGAAAATTGGATGGCTCTGCAGTATCCATCGACTCAAAAAATGAGACATAAAAGGTTTCTTTAATTCTGACAGCAAAGTTTCTATTTGCTCAGAAATTAAGTTGGGGTATTCCCTTTCAAAATATGGTAGAAGATTTTGAATATCATGTCCATTAGTAATAAGTTCACTACACAACACCGAATAAGGAATTTCGATTGAATGCATTTTAATGTATTGAATTCACTATATATGTATGATTGTTATTATATTTCACTTCACTTTCACTTATTGGTTGATCAAAGAGTAAACATTTTTCTTAAACACCTTGCACAAATGGTCAATAACTCAATACTGACTTTTTTTTAATTTAATCCTTTATATATATAGATTTAAGTAAGAGATTTTATTCTAATAAGCCAGGTAATACAAAATTACGCAATACACAACAAAAACAAAGCAATAAAACTTTAACAATAACACCTTTTTTATTTCTACCTGCCTTTTAGCAAAAAATTAAAAAAATAAAGGATTATCCCTAATCCTTTTCTTTATTTTGTATTAAGCTCTATCATATAATTTAAAATATTATAAAACTATATTGTTTTTCGTGTGTTGTTTCCAAGAAAATTGAGTTCAAAGTTGAAAAAATCGTAAATCAGAACATACAATATATATGTTAAAAAATACTTTTAAATCATACTCTCGGGTTATATAAGAGTACTTAAACATAAAATTTAAAAGGATAAATATGACTTCTTAAAAAGACTTTTTTCCGCTCTTGCACCACTGTGCGGAGCTGCGAGTTAAACCCTTCGGACTTTCTTTGCGGGGATCCTATGATAAATTCATACAATTTATATTTAAAAAAACAATGTTGTGTCTTACTTTAGCTTTAAAATCACTTTTAGCTTTTCTTAAACATTTTTGAAAAGAACGATTCCGGAGAGGCTACAATTAAAAACTGTATGCAGCCTCGAAACTAATATTGTAACAAAAATAAAGCTTGGTAGACTCTATTGAGCTGGAAACCTAGCTCGTATGTGTGAAGAGGAATCAGCTCGGAAAATTATGGTAGTAGGCATTCCATATTCGCATAGGACGGCTAAAAAACTGAATTTCTGTACTTCATAGATCGCCCGAAATTGGGCTCAAGGGTAAACTGTTGGGAATTCCTAGAAGCGTGGGTATTGCGGTTAAATTACTTTAAGGGGAGGAATGCAACTGGCTATATTTCACTAGGGCATAATCCGTTTAAATAACGGTACAAATTGTGAGACAAGAAACTTTATGACGATGTTCTAGCGACGTAATCGAGTTGATAATGTTAATGTCATCAATCTTTTTAAAAGCCCTTCTTTGAATACTGTCCAAGAGGCTTAAATACTCGTAAGTTACTGGAGCACCAGCTTAGAGATGGGAGTTATATTTAAGTTTCGGACGTAAATAGGTTTTCTAGATTGTAGCCACATCAGATGGAGAGAACAATTTCTTCCATATCGTCTCAAAAAACCTTGCCATCTTGATACATTTTTGGCGACATAATATATGATCGCTCCACAAGAGCTGGTTGCTTATGCACAATCCGAAGATATCTAGAACTTCAGTTTCGTTGATGCAAGTACCACTCATAGATAGTGGCAAGGAGGTTATATCTTGCTTTAAAGATACGAGACAACATTGGGTTTTCGAAGCATTAAATTCCACACGGTTTCTTATTCCCCATTGCACAATGCTCTGTAGGGCGGAATTTAAATTTTGTCGTTGCAGTTCAACATCTAGAAATGAGGGTTGGGTTGTGAGTCTGGAAACGAATTGAAAAGCTTAAAGTGCTATCGTCAGTGAAACAATTAATTGGATTAGAACTTAAAGATTAGAGATCATTTATAAAAATGGGGAAAAGGGTCAGAGACACAACGGAGCCCTGGGGCACACCAAGTCCAAATGAAGTTGTATTAATGGGTTCAAAATAAAATTTCTGATCCAACGAAGAGGAAATTCATCGATACCAAAAGCCCGCATTTTCAATAAGAAAGCAAGATGGCAGACTTTTTCAAATGCCTTTAAAATATCAAGTGTAATAATCTTACTTTCTTCTAGTGGAGCTATTGCTACGAAAGCCATACCATACCAAGCCAGTCATTAAGAAGCTTTCGTTCCTCAAGATATTTCTTAAGCTGATAATTAATCATGACCTTAGAAAGATGGGACGTTAGTGCTATCCTTTTTTAAGATTTGATAAATAAATGTATCAAACATAAGACTAATGGAAAATGTTTTTGGTCATTTGGTATTAATAGTAAAAAAATGTCAAATGGTATTCCTAGCAGTGTGAACTACCTTAGCTTTACATTTTTAGATCTTTCAAATATTTGTGATTCGTTTGCCCATTACTTCCATTAAGAATATCGGAATTATCTAATCATGGTTATAAGGTTGACATAAGACAGTAAGAAATTAATATTTCGGAAATCGAAGAAGGTCTTTTGAATTTAAATAACGATTGCAAGCAAGGCCCTGATTAAATTCGAGCCCCTTTATTACTTTTTCAATGCCTCTCTTGGGAACGGTGAATTTCTTTCAGTGTGGAAAAAATCATTTCCTTCTCCAATTCATAAAAATGGTCCTAAGCAGGAAGTGAATAACTACCGTCCTATTTGTAAATTATCAAGTATACCGAAACTCTTTGAGAAAATTATGTGTGAAAAGTTGACATTTCTCCTTAAAGACCATATTTCACCTTTTCAACATGGCTTTAGTGCAGGAAGATCCACAACCACTAATCTTTCTATCTCTTCCAATTTCGTTTTAAATAAACTCGAAGAAGGCTACCAAATTGATGTTGTTTATACTAATTTTGCGAAGGCTTTTGATAGAGTTAGTCATACTATTTTAATTGAAAAATTGGTTTTCACTAAAATATGTTGAAATGATTGGAGTCCTATCTAAGGGGTGTACAATTCGTTTGTATTGATTAAGTGCTCTCTAGTCCAATTATAGTTACCTCGGGTGTCCCGCAAGAAAGCCATCTTAGTCCCCTTCTTTTTTTTAATAGACTTGGCTGATATCTTCTTGAACTCTAGTAGACTTTTTTTTTGCAGATGATTTAAAGTTTTTCAGGTGCATACATTCATAAAATGATTGTGTTCTTTTGAAAAATGATCTCCAAAAGTTAACAGAATGGTGTACAACTAACCAATTATTCTTGAACGTTAATAAATGTAATTTTTTTTCCTTTTGTCGCAATTTTTCCAAAGTTAATAATTTTATCCTTGAAAAAGTGTTGGAGAAAAAGGATCTTGGTGTATTGTTTGATTCAAAACTTAACTTTAGCAAGCATATAGAATATATTGTAGCTAAATCCAATTCAATGCTAGGTTTTATTAAACGTAATTCAGAAGACTTCAAGGACGCATTTGCCCTTAAATCTCTATTTAACTCCTATGTTAAATCAAACTTAGAATACTGTTGTATGATTTCGAATCCTTACTACAATATTTATTCAAATAGAATTGAAATGATCAAAAAAATGTAACAAGGTTTATAATTCAGAAATTAGTTTGGAACATCGAAATCCCGTGGTACCGTAAACTTCTTGGAACTCAGTCACTTGAAAATAGAAGGAAAATGTTTTCAGTAATGTTTATAAGTGAAGTGCCCTTTTTTATCGTTAATAGATTTATATGCTCCCTCGCGTCAAATAAGAGAACGTTGCTTATTCCGAGAGAAGGAACATAGGGTAAACTATGCTCGTAATAAACCTTTAACTCGCTGTGTCAGAGAAACTAATCTCATTTCAAATCATATTGATTTTAATTTTCATATAAGCAGATACAATTTAAAATAATATACTTTTGTTGTTTTCGAATTAATTAATCAAGCAATGTTTGTATAATTATTTTATTAAACACTTAATGTTATATATATTGTTACGCCTATTTATTAACTTCCCATAGGAAGTTATTGTAATGGGTCCGATTTGTCAAATTGAAATTTTTGCCATTTCTCGAAGTTTCAAGGTCCCTAGAGTCGAAATAAAAGATTTTTAGAAAGATGTCTGTGCGTGCGTGTGTACGTACGTCCGTACGTCCGTACGTCCGTACGTTCGCGACGTTTTTTTCGTCGTCCATAGCTCAAGAACCAGAAGAGATATCGACTTAAAATAAATTTTGTTATACAGATAATAAGGCAGAAAGATGCAGAAAGGGCTCTCAAGAAAATTGCGTGGGTGGTTTTTTTACCATAGCAGTTTAAAAAAAAGGTGAACATTTTGGTTAACCCTAAATATCTCATGAACCAATGATGCTAGAGACTTGAATTAAAATTTGTATTATATATTGTAACGTGATACAAAACAATTATATTTTTGGAAAAAAATTCAAGTAACGGTTTTTTTTATAAATCAAAAAAACTGAAAAAAAAAATTTGTCACCTCGAAAATTTTACGACTAAAATATGATTTCATCTCCAAAATAATTTTGCGCAATGAAGAATAATGTTTTTGATATCTGATAAAATTATGAGAAAAATCTAATTGACAGTTTTTTTTACAAAAAATAAAAACCTAAAAAAAAATTAATAAAAGTTGGTAAAAATTGATTTTCGAATCAAATATCTTTTCAAAAATTTGAGATAACGGCTTCTGACTAATTTTAACTTATAAGAAATATTTATTTCAACATTCGATAAAATTTTGAAAAAAATCGAATTGACAGTTTTTTTTACAAAAAATAAAAACCTAAAAAAAACAATACTAAAACTTGGTAAAAATTTATTTTCGACTCAAACAGCTTTTCAAAAATTACAAATACTGGCTTCAAACTTATTTTATTTCACAGAAAATATTGTTTCCGATATTCAGTAATTTTTTTTATAAAAATTCAACAGTCCGTTTTTTCATAAAAAAATAAAATCTACAAAAAATATTACGCAAATTTGGTACAAATTGATACATATATACAAACTTTTAAGAAAGACAAATCGACAGACGGGATGGGAAGTTATCAGTGTGGGTCGCATTCCAGCCTCTTTTTAATTTTTGAAAAGCTATTTGAGTCGAAAGTTACCAAGTACCAATTTTTAGTATTGTTTTTTTTAGGTTTTTTTTGTAAAAAAACTGTCAATTTGATTTTTCTCAAAATTTTATCAGATGTCAAAAACATTATTCTTCGTTGCACAAAATTGTTTTGGAGATGAAATCATATTTTAGTCGTAAAATTTTCGAGGTAACACATTTTTTTTTTCAGTTTATTTTTGATTTATAAAAAAAACCGTTAATTGGATTTTTTTTCAAAAATATACTTGTTTTGTATCACGTTACAATATATAATATAAAATTTAATTCAAGTCTCTAGCGTCATTGGTTCATGAGATATTTAGGGTTAACCAACATTTTCACCTTTTTTTTATTTATAGTAAAAAACCACCCACGCAATTTTCTTGAGAGCCCTTTCTGCATCTTTCTGCCTTTTTATCTGTATAACAACATTTATTTGAAGTCGATATCTCTTCTGGTTCTTGAACGAACGTACGGACATACGGACGTACGGACATACGGACGTACGAAATTACGGACGTACGAATGTACGTACACACGCACGCACAGAAATCTTTCTAAAAATCTTTTATTTCGACTCTAGGGACCTTGAAACGTCGAAAAATGTCAACATTTTCAATTTGACAAATCGGCCCCTTACAATAACTTCATATGGGAAGTTAAAAATGCTGTTTTCAACTACTCGAAACGAGCCCAGAAGAAAAGGTTAGATGGATAAGCCTACGCAGTCGTTTTGCCAGCGTGAAAGAACACCTCTTTACAATAAAAGTGGGGATACCATCCAGACCAGCCGACTTGTCACAGTTTGAATACGAAAAAAGATTAGTCCCATAGAATCTGGTAAAATTGAATTTTTAGCGAACTGCCTTGCGGAACAAGATAGCTTTCTCAATAGAGCTAACTTAAGGAGTGTTATTGACAACAAGCGTAGGGATTGAGGAAAAGGAAGAATTCCTCATGCTTTTTACGAATGACCAAAAATTCTTACTGCCTTTGGGATATTGAAGTATGTTTTGCCGTAATTGTTGGTCATGCAAAAATTTGTTCCTTCGAATATGGGTTTTGCAGGCTTTGCTGGCTTGCATTAACCTTTTCCGGTTTCGATCAATTCAGTTGGATTGGCTCTAAAATACCGGAAGCTCAAATCTCTCTTTTTGATAAGCTCTTTGCAGCTAAAATCGAACCATGATCAAGCCTTGAGTTTAATACTTTTAATCCTATTCGGGATAAAGGTTTCCATTCCCAAATGAATCATACTAGTAGCATGTCTACACTGGAGTCTACGACACTACCGAGGAAGCATAGTGTAAAAAATAATCAAAAATTATGTTCAAATACATAAATTCCATAAAATCTTTTCATTGGCAATGTCCGCGTTTTATCGGATCTCAATTATCTCATTCATAAGTATTTTTGGATAGGTTCAGAAATTGTTTGAGGTTTTTCGCAGAGATTCCCGTCTTAAAAAAAAATAAAGGCATCTGATGCAGGCGTAGGAGTAATTTTCTTATTAAAGAATATAAAGCTCAAGAGTTCCATCCTGAAAACTTTTCAAAAACAACTATTTACTGACACGTATTATAATTCATAATGTTAAATACAGTTTTCATTTTTAATAAATGCAGCCTAGTGTAGCTTTTCTGTTCTTTAGTTTCAATCTCGAGAATTTGCATTCAATATCTCCATATTCAACACCAAATGTCCCTGATGTCGTTTTTTCATCCCTATATAAATTTTAAGCCTCTTCTCTTTATGTCTCTGAATGAACTCTTATTATCAAAACCTCATCCTCATCCTCATACTACGAGTGTATCCTTCTACCGCATTACGAACATTTAACTTTTTCAAGTGACATTTTTGTATACGCTACCAGTGAATGGAAGTTTTATTTTTTCTATATAATATATTTTTGCTTTTCATTTCCTTTTCAAGCATAAATATGTACATTTTATTAACTTTTGCAATAAAAGCGCATATAACTTGGTCATATAATTTATACAAAAATCCACACAGAGGAATAAATACTTTTCAATACGAGTATAATAAAATAAATAATATCAAAAAATGGTAGACGAAGTGTAGCCGCACCTCAAGAGAGTGCTCTTTCAACATCAACCACAACTTGTGTACATATTTTTCCATTCCAAAAATATACATATCATTATATTCATCATCATCATCATCATCATCATCAGCAACAAAATAATACAATTTATTAAAAAATAAAGTCCTTTTCACTCTCAGAAATATGATTCTAAAGAACAACCAACCACAGAACAGAACAAGAGCTCTGGTCCAAAAGGACGAAAGGAGCTTGCATTTTCCAAGAGTACCTACCTATAAACCTTACCATACTGTATACCTTCCTATGAGAGAAACGATATGCGATGGTGGAATAAATGGATGGATGGTTAAAAAATCCTTTGGCATACTTGAAAACAATTACGAAATGTCAAGAGGGTTTCATGGCATTTAAAATTACAGTTATAAAGTAAATTTTGTGTACCTATTGGACTGTGTGTCCTATGAGAGTACGAGTATATAGTGTAGTGGTAACCATTAGTGGCGGTGGCGCGCGGTGTGGTATAGAAAAACATTTATTGAGTGGCTGGTAAAGAAAAGACCAGAATAACACACAGCTCTGAGGCTCTAAGGGCTCACTCTTCATAAAAATCCAACTATACTCTTTGGTCGTTTTAATAGTATAATAGACGAGGTACACAACGACAACACACTGATGCCAATTTATTGAATGAGCCGCCTTTTCTTTTGCTTTGCTATATACTTCCTGAATCCTGAAAAAAAAGAAAGCCTTGATCCTGAAAGTCCGCACGTCTCCCGCAATAAGCTAGACAGTGCTGGATTTGATTTAAACGTGGCATCCTCAAAAATAATTAGGGCCCTGAATGGTCGAAAATCTAATTTTTCATACTAACGAAAATATCAAACTTTAGGCATGATCAAACATTTGGCACAGATATGAAGGAATATCTGTTTGCTTGCACCATATGACTGGTATAAAATAGAGAAGGGCTTTTAATTAACATATACCATACTTTATCCACTTAATGAAACATTTACCTGAAATTACTTATTAGTTCGTTGATTCTTTTTGGTATAAACTATTTTTTTATAAACTTTTCTAAAAAAAGAAAACTTTAGCAAACGGTAACTAAAGCAGAATCAGAAAGTTACATGAAAAAAATAATGAAAAATATAATTATATTCTCCTGAATGGTATAAAACGCAAATATAAGTTTTCAAATAAACTACAACATTGTCTACTTCCTAATTCAGTTCAAAGACAGTTTTTCAAAGAAAAAAGGTCCTATTAACAAATCTAATGATAGGTATAAACTGGTCTAATAAAGCAATACTAACCAAAAAAGAAAAAAAATTAAAATTACACTAGAAACCTTAAAAGATTAAAAATTGTTGTGTGGGTGCACTGGTATAAAAAAACATGGTGCATCAATTGTATTGAACTTCAAAACGCTTTTAGTTCCCTAATGCATTTTAATCTTCCATGCTTGTTTTCTTTATTTAAACCAATTCTGAATCAATATAATTTATGAAAGAAATACATCGTTTTATTGGTATAAACTAGTCTAATAAATGGCAGTATAACTGACGCAGCTTAGATACATCACACTGTGTCGGTGTTTGGAAATACGTTTTAAGTTGCATCGAAATAGTGTTTGAATTAGGAGGGTCAGAAGTTTTTTGGTTCAACTTTATTTATTCATTCTTAGAACATTTGAGGGGTATTTCAAAGCTCTTCTTTTCCACTTTTTAGAATTTTAAGTAAAACGAAAAAAACTATTAAAAGCTGCTAAAATGACATTAGCGATTGGTCGAAAAGCTAAATTTGAAGTTTGGAATGATCTGTATCTATTTCTTTTGGTTTTGAACCTATAAGATGAATTAATTGGAAAAGAAGAGTTTTAAAAATTACGATTGGAATAGTTGAGTTTCGATTCAACCTATTTAGGAATAGAGGAGTTTTGAAAAGAAAGTAAACTTTTTTTCATGATCTATAAATACAATATATTTTATTATTAAATACAAATCTACTTATAAAACATTATTTTATCTGCGAACTTACCAAAGATGTTTTCTTAACAAGAATTATTGCAACACTAAATAGTTTAACCCATGAATGCTCTCAAAACAACAAAGATTCCCCCCTTTTGCTACTTTGGTTTGCATAGGAAAAGAAGAGTTTTGGTTCGGATTTTGGTTTGTATGGGAATAAATGAGTTTTGAATTAAACGACTCAGTGGAATAGTGTAGTTTTGAAAAAAACTTCACTTTTTGAGTACTCAAAAGTATAGGATAAATTTTAGCTAAATACATAGACGAGGGCTCTTCTAAAGAACACTTTCTCATACTTAACTCATTTTTGAAAAAAAGTGGAATGGAAGAGTTTTGAAATTATACCCCTCATTTTTAAAATCTCGTAGCTAATTTTCTTTTTTAAAAAGGTTTTATTCCATTCTTTCGACCAATTCTTTTTTTATTTTAATTCGTATCTAAGCATGAAACGATTGCAATAAATACCTTCATCTCATGATCCAGATCACTCATTTTGATCTTTTTTTCTTTTATATATGTAGCATAACTAATATGTATACGATTTGGTGCGTGGCTTGTGTTGCGCATTCACACACTAGTGTCGATACACATGTGTGCGAAGAGGAGTACTGTCTATGGGCTGCTTTAAATAATATATTGTAAATTAACTTATGCTTACACTTTTTTATGAAATGTGTTTAATAGTATAAAACTGAATATGGCATTCAATGTCAATTGTGCTTGTATCCATTTTATTCACGACTTCTTAAATGAGGATATGTGGTATATCTGCTCTATCTAAATTAAGACGAAAATTTAAAGTCTTCGTAGATATGTACATATATGTCTGTCCAGTGTCCATGGATTGGTAAAAACTGAACTAGTCGAGTTCAACCTAAGGAAGAAGAGAAAGTATATGTTACTTGTCATTAAACCAAAGAATCCCTAAAAATTATTGAAAACAAATTCTTTAAACAAAAATCGAACGCGTTGGTATCTGTTAACATCTGACTGGTATAAAACAGATATTCAAAATATATAAATTATAATTTGGGTGGCGCAACAGTCCGTTTGAGAACTAGGGCCTAGTGACTTACAACTCTCAACCATTCCTGTGTACGAGTACTGTTGTCAGGGATGGAAGGGACCTACAGTTTTAAGCCGAATCCGAACGGCAAATTTGAGAAAGCATTTTTCATGACAAGAATTGCTCTTGGAGAATTTGTCAATTCCTCGCAAGAGGCAGTACCCGTGAAAAAAAACTTTAGATGGCATAGGCAGGGATCGAACCCAAGACCTCTTGCATGACAGTCCAACGCACTAACCATCATGCCACGGGTACTACGATATTCAAAATACTGACATAATTAACAAACGATTTCCTCAGCTTACTACTCTATTTACTTGCTGACGTACATATGATAAACAAACTATTAAATTTTATGTTTATTGTATTCATTCACTTATTGGTATAAATTGGTATAATAGAGCTCAATACGGCACATAAAATATTGATTCATGCTTAAGATCATAAAATACCTAAAAGCGACAGAATCCTAAGATTATTCAAATAAAAAAATTCATAAAATAATATTTAGATCTAAATGGTATAAAATTAGAATTGTTTTTTACTAATTATTATTCTAATTGGTATAATAATAACTAAAAAAGGAAAAAACTTAATCTTTGAAGACTTCAAACAGAAGCTCAAAGCAAAAAATGTGTTAGCTGCATCTTATTGGTATAAAAATAAGTGTAGTTACAATGAATACTTTCTTTTTCCTTAGAAAGGCCATTTCCTTGCATAGAAATGAAAATTCCAAACGATTTCAGCTTTAATACCATCACATTATTTGGTATAAAATGATCTAAAATAGCGCCACATTGCAAATTAAAAACAAAAGATCTGAGAACAAAAAATAATTAATCGTTCTATTTTCTTAAGCGAAACAAAAACTACTTTCAAGTTCAGACCCAAAACAACTCGGCCAGGGCTTCAATGTCATCTGATTCGTCCCTGTAAATAAAGAATAAAATCTTTGCTTTATGTGGTTTCATTATGATATGTGGGGGATTTGCATTGAGAAGGCAAAAAGGATTTATTATATCCTTATATCCTTGTGTATTTCCTTATGACGAATTCATTGCAGGCACAGGCACAAAAATCCTTTAACCCATTCATAAAGCCTTATACAGTCGCAATGACGATGATGGCGGGCGGATTTTTGTGTCGAATTGAGCCGTCGTCTTCGTCACCGTCACCGTCACCATCACCATCACCGCAATCGTCCTCCTTAACGTTGTTGTCGACGATGACGCGACGTATACATAGTCGAGTCGAGTCGAGCCTCTCCAATTAAATGAGGTGTACATTTTGCACAATTTCTCAATAGGCCTTGGTATTTTTGCCTCCTTTTTTTGGAGGACGATTATATGAGGATAAAGTGAAGTGTGGTTTTTTGAATTGCTGGACTGACGGCAATTACAATTATTTTATTCACTGAATATTATTTTTAATGTGCCATGAATGGTTTTGTCAAGGAGTTTTGTATTTTTTCTTTTACTCCTTTTTTTTTGGACAGACTTATGCATTTTAAAATTTTCAATAATGAGAACAATATTCGGCTACAAACACACCAATCAGCTCTCTCTCTAAAGAAGAACAGAAGCTTAGAATTAATTTTATCCCTTGCTGCCCTCGTTTTACTACCTCGTTCATTTTAATTGAAGTGTTTTCGAGAGTTTTGGTTATGATGTTTGAATTCAACTTATGTGTTCCGTATTTTGCGCAAGGATATTAAATTTATTGTATTGCTATTTTGTATTTAAAAAAGTCTTTTACCTGAGTTAAATGCAATGTAAAAATTATTAATTGTTAATAAATGTCGAGCCATTTAGATTGAGAAGCGAGTATAAGAGGCTTTTGTCATAATTATTTTAATATGAAGCCGTTTAATTTGAAATTTACTCGTAATTGATAAGGAACTGGCAGGAAATTGTTTAACAGGATGTAAGTCCTTATTGGTGATGTTTTGTTAATGAATTTGAATTTGAAAAATTCCATATCGTTTAGTCAAGTGCGGAACATTCACATGCATACGTATCTATTAATAAGTCGAATTTATTGCTAAGTTATGCGAGTAATTTTGTTGTGTGGTTTATTGGAAAGGTGACCCTAATGAACTAATGTTAAAATGATGCTTGAGCTGGATAACTAATTGAGAATTGAACATAGTTTTACGTATCACTTAAAAATTATAAATTAAGGAGTTTGACACTTAATGAAATTATCAAATTCGAGTAGAAGCTTAATACAATAGCAAAAATTAAGATTAATAGCTTAAACTGTAATTGACAAAATGGTTATAAACTGTGTTCAAGGATCACAGTCGACGGGTCTCCACCTTGACGTTGGTGAGGAGGCTTACACTCAAACCTTAAGCAGGCCGGTAATAGTATCTAGCTTTAGGGCAGTTTCTAAACTACCAGCTAGGGTTTGGGCAAACTAAGAGAGGCCCACCCCTATGAAATATGGAAGAATTAAAAATAAAGAACAAAACCATAGCGGGGATATACGCTAAACGGTCGGTAGTAGTCACGACTGCCGGCTTTGGCTTTGCCTCGCGATCTCAATATCGAGAGGAGAAGTCGCCAGTGACATCATTTTTTCATATTTATTTATTTTTCATGACATTCATACTTATTTTTTCGAAACTTTTTCTTTTTTCTTTTTCTTTTTCTTTTTTCTTTTTCTTTTTCTTTTTCACCTCATTTTTCCCAACAGTTTTAAAAAATAAGCAGAATACGGAAACCAACATGAGTACTTCATCGAAACACTTTCCATTAACTGAGGAGGAAGAAAATCTTCTCCTCAACCCCTTCTTGAAACTCGATATGGATGACGGAGCTAGTGCGATTGACGTCGATGACGCCAGCGAGGTCGCCTCAGTCACTAGCTCGAACGTCTCCAACGTTTCGAATACTTCCAGGCGGAGTAGAATCTCCAACTGTAAGCGTACTATTAAAAGACTTGGGAAACTGGACTGGGACCAAATGTCAGAATTGGAAAGGATGAGGCTGCATAACGCTCGTGCTTTTCTGGACAGGGAGGTCTTGGTTAAGGACAACCTGACATCAAGTCACCCCTCTCTAGAAAACTCGGGCTGTAAGACACAGATGGGACCGCCTGCTCCTTACGCTAATTCCAAGCGTGGGAAAGAGTGTTCCCCATCAACGTCGGGTGCTAAGGCCTCAAAACCAGAGAACAAAGAACAAACTGCAAACAAGAACAATAAGGAACAAATCGGGAGGACACACATCGGGGAGTCAACCTCAACCGCCGAACTAATCCCGGTACCTAGAGGTCCGAGTAATCAAGCGAATGTGGTAGGCTCCCCTGATGAGGGTAAAGATACAAGGGAGTGCGAGGGTATCCTAGTAGGCCATTGCTCACAAGGCGACCTCAACACAACCTCCGTATCCGAACCCGAAAACCAAACGAACAACACGACAATCGATAGCCTAGCTACGGTAATCCAAAAAAGGACAAAACAACGCAAGACCGGCACACTCAACGAAGTCGAAATCCGAAGACGTCAACAGCGCAACGCTGCGAGGATTGTTCGACGGTTTGCCAAAAGGTCTCCTGAGTCTCTTACCGCTAAGGAAAGGACAGCGTTTGAAAAATCCAAGCTCCGTCTAGAAACAGCGACGGAAATTCCAGCTGACAAGGCAGTTTCTCAACAAGAAGCGCCACGCTCCTCGAAAAGGACTAGGAATGTCAGCAACTCCCCAACAACCTCCTCGCCACACACAGCAGCGAAGAGAATAAAGACATCTCGGGCTATCGTGAAAGGTCACCAAGTCGCTATAGCTGATTATGGTAAACCCACACGTAGGCTAACCGAAGACGAATGGCAGCTCCTTGAACTAAGGATCCTTGAGGAAGTCAACGAGGCCATCGTTAAGAGTAGGCAAGTGCCACTCTTCGGTAACCTCACGACAACTCATGGTTTCAAGGTGATGAACTGTGAGAATGACGTGACTCTCGAGTGGCTCCGAGAGTTCATCAAAAACACGTCAGCTCCATGGCAAGGCGCCGATCTTCGCCTCATTGATGTGAAACAAATAAAGGAGCTGTGCAGACCGGTAGGAAAACTAGTGGTCAAAGGCCCCACCATCCCCAGCGAACGGCTAGAGAGATACATCCTATCTCTGAATAGTGATCTCCTAAGCCAAGACTGGGAGATTGTCAAAATTGAAAAGACCAAGGAAGGCACCGAGGTGGAAGTCAGGCTGACTCAAAAGTCTATTCCACTTCTCAGGAAAGTAGACTTCAAAGTACGCGTCGGGATAACTCGATGCAAGTTGAGGTTGATTGCCAACAAAAAGAAACAGGTTAGTAAAGCGTTGAACAAGTACTTTATTATATGATGGAATTGAGAATTTTACAAATCAATCTCCAACACAGTAAAGCCGCCAGCGCTAACCTAGTCTACCTCATGGAGAGTAGACAGTACGATGTAGCCCTTATACAGGAACCCTGGGTATCAGGCGGCAAAATTAAGGGACTACACTCGAAGGAACTTCTGCTGTACAAGCCCAACCTTGACAGCCGTAACAGTAATCCCAGAACATGCATTGTAGCAAGGAAACAGTCTAATCTTTTTCTTCTCACTACTTACAGCAACATTGACCAAACAGCGGTAAAACTGGAGCGAGAAGGGCTCCCAACGCTCATTCTCTCATCCACTTACATGCCGTACGACGGTACGGAAGGACCACCAGCTGATATCACTAATCTATTGATATCCTATGCAAGTAAGAACAAGTTTAACGTAGTCGTAGGGTGCGACTCTAACTCACATCATGTGCAGTGGGGAAGCACCGATACTAACACAAGGGGCGAGTCCCTTTTTGAATATATTATTGAAAACAACCTTATAGTAGCTAACAGAGGTAACACTCCCACCTTTGTTACAAAAACCCGTAAGGAGGTGCTCGATATCACCATAACAAGCAACTCAGTTACTTGTCAGGTAGAGCAATGGAGGGTACTAGACGACGCATCTTTCTCAGATCATCGTCTAATCGAATTCTGTATCCCTGATACTAAGCGGGAAAACAAACCTTTTAGAAACAATAGACGTACTGATTGGCACGTCTTCAACAACGAAATTATTAAGAACATAGGTCAGCTTAGTACCGACACTAATCTTAATTCAGACAGCTTAGATGAATTAACTGTGGAATTCACAGAAATTATGCGGAACGCCTTTGACAAAAGCTGTCCACTCATTACAGCGACGAAGAAAAACAATAAACCGTCCTGGTGGACTACTGAGCTCAGTAATATTAGGAAAGAAACAAGGAAACTTTTTAATAGGGCTAAACGCACTAGACTAGATAGCGACTGGGAATGTTATAAAACCAGTCAACGAAAATTCAAAATTGAAACTCAAAGGGCGAAACGAAGCTCATGGAGAAACTTCTGTAGTAGCATCGAGTGTACTAACCATTCAGCAAGACTAAGGAAGATACTCTCCAAAGTAAACACACCCATAGGCTCCCTAAAAGGACCTAATGATCAATGGACAGAGTCCTGTCAAGAAAGCCTAAAACTCCTGGTTCAAACACACTTCCCAGGATGTAGCGCAGATCTAGTAAACGAGCCGATATACACCATATACTCGGTACCTGAAATTCCTAGGGAATTGATAACAAAAGAAAAGTTAATCTGGGCTATTAACTCATTCTCTCCTTACAAATCCCCAGGCCTAGATGGCATCTTCCCCTTGATGCTGCAAAAAAGCAGTGATATCATCACTCCACATCTGATAAACATATTTCTTAACAGTCTTAAGTTAGGATATGTCCCGAAGGCTTGGCGTGAAGTTAAAGTCGTCTTCATACCAAAAGCTGGCAAGCCCAGTCACACAGAACCAAAAGACTTCAGACCTATCAGTCTAACCTCTTTCGCACTAAAAACACTTGAGAGATTGATTGATATGCACATTCGTAGCAACTTAAAGCCAGAATCTTTATCACCATTTCAGCACGCCTATACAAAAGGCAGAAGTGTAGAAACAGCCCTACACTGTGCAGTTAGAACAATAGAGAAATCGCTCGCGGTGAAAGAATACACCCTTGCCTCTTTTCTTGATATCGAAGGAGCATTCAACAATGTCCACAACAGTGCCATAGAAAAAGCTCTCACTGATCTTAAAATAGAACCTACACTTATAAAATGGATTACGTGTATGTTGAAAAGCAGACAAATCCATTGCGTACTAGGTAGCTCTGATATAAAGATGTATACATCTAGAGGGACTCCACAAGGCGGAATCCTCTCACCCCTCCTCTGGACTTTGGTGATGAATGAAATTCTCATCAAACTCAAAAACAGCGGTGTCAGAATTATAGCTTATGCCGACGACTTAGCGCTTCTAGCGACGGGTAAATACCTGACCACGGTAAGCGAACAACTAGAAGGCGCATTAACTTTGGTCAATAACTGGACCAAGAAATGCGGTCTGAAGGTTAACCCCCTGAAAACAGAACTGGTACTTTTCACCAACAGAAGGAAAATACCTTCTTTTGAGATACCAAAAATTGACAACACCCCACTTATAGTTTCAGAAAAAGCAAGATACCTCGGAGTTATCTTGGACAAGAAACTCAACTGGGGTCTAAACATACAGGAAAGATACAAGAAAGCCATGATTGCACTCTACTCGTGTAACAGGATTCTGGGAAGAAACTGGGGACCAAGTCCAAAGATAATCATGTGGATGTACACAGCCATTGTTAGACCCATCCTAACTTATGGCAGTTTGGTTTGGTGGCAAGCTCTGGAGATATCCAGGAACTTAAAAACCCTTACCAAAGTACAAAGAATGGCATGCATTAGCGCTACGGGGGTGATGAGGACTACCCCAACTGCGGGTCTCGAAGCGATCCTAAATCTCACCCCCATAGACTTATTTGCGCAAGAATCAGCAGCAAACAGCGCTCTCCGACTTAGTCAGACCGATATTTGGAGATCTAGTCAACACGGTCATACCACGATCCTTAGGAAATACGTTGGCAATAACGTTCGTACCGATTACATGACCCCTTATCTAGACTTCAATAAAAACTTCACTACCAACTTCCCTAATAGAGAGGACTGGGAAAACAGTGTACCCTACACTAACGAATCGAATCTTACCATCTTCACCGATGGTTCGAAAATGACTACTGGGGTAGGGGCAGGTTTCTACTCAGAAAATCTTAGCCTTGCCAGTTCATTCAGACTTCCTGACCATAGCAGCGTCTTCCAAGCTGAGATCTTGGCAGTGAAAAACGCTGCTAATCAAATATCCATGATGGCGATACCACACGCTGATATCACCTTTTTCATTGATAGCCAAGCAGCAATAAAAGCGATCTCTGCCACGCAAATCAAGTCAAAGCTTGTTTCTTGCTGCCGCGAAGAGCTAAGGGTTCTTGGTATGCAGCACAACGTAAGACTCTGCTGGGTTCCCGGTCACAGTGGTGTGCCAGGAAATGAAAAAGCGGATGAGCTTGCAAGAGAAGGCTCGGTACTTGATCCCTCTCTCATAGACCACAACATCAGAATCCCTCAATGCGAACTAAAGAGAAACATTAGTAATAATATCATTCAAAAAGCAAATGATAGATACAACCTATTAGAAACCTGCGGTAACACCAGGAAACTCTGGCCTCATTATGACAAGGAAAAATCCAAAAAGATTTTACTTCTCAAAAAACCGTCCCTAAAATCCCTCATAAGTGTGATAACGGGACACAACCTACTTGGCTACCACAAAAAGAAGATGGGGCTTAGTACGGACGACATATGCAGAGGCTGCGGCGATGAGGATGAGCACGAAAACACGGCTCATTTTCTATGCCACTGTCGAGCACTCTGCCGTACCAGATCAAAATTCTTAGGCAACTATTTCTTCAATGAACTAGAAGAACTATCTGAACTCCCAGGCAATCGCCTATTGAACTTTATCAAGTCCACCAAATGGCTCGATCAACCATAGAATTCATAGGTTACAACACTTCAGGGTATCACAATGGATCTACATTGATCTAAGTGTGACAGTAACAAAATCAACTGTCAGCCCATATAACCTAACCTAACCTAACCAAGGATCAAGGATAAATGCAAAATGTTATTTAACTGCCAAACTTACCAAAAATAAATTTCGGCAGCTGAAAGTTTTTGATTAGTAAAAATAGCATTGCACGAGAGATTGATGTATTTTTATTTCTTCAGGTACTACGTGATTATAAAATTCATAATAAGTGGACAACTAAGATCCTGTTTGTGTAGAGACAGGAACTTAATAATATACTTTTTATAGCTTAAGCAATTAATTTTTAGCAGTTTACTAAGCATTTTTTAATAATTAGTGTACTACAATTATTTTGTTTTGAATTAAGAAAACGGGATATAAAACAGTGCTCTGTTTTATGTCCTGTGCAAATCTTTTCGAATTGCTGGATTGTCTAGGAATAGGTTTGACAAGGTAACTGTTCTTGGTTGTAAGCCTAAACAACTAAGACTGATTTTGCAAATCGTAAATTTAGTTTTCAACGGAACTACAAGTACATACATGCATCACTGCATTTTATTTTGCGTGTGCGTGTAGAAAAACGCTACTTACACAAAATAAGTAAAAACCGATTTTTAACTCGAATATATCGAGAATAAATTAAATTATTGATTTCAATTATTTCATTCTATAAAAAAAGGGTCCTATACCAATACTCAAATTAATAGTGGACTTTAAAATTTTCGAAAAACTACCATATATTGTAAGGATCACAAATAATAAATCATAAATGTTAAGTCCAATTTTGTTGACTTCAAACCATAAACGGTTTTAAAATAAACCTTTAATATTTATTTTTTGTAATAAATATACAATCCACATTGTTTTATAAACAATAAAAGCTTTTATTAAAAGATACGAAAAATTGTTTAAATTAGATTTGTATATTAAGTAGATTATTAATTTCACAAAGATCAAAATTAAACAGCCATAATTTTATTTTTTTATTAAATACAAATGATGAACGGATGCTACAAATCTCAAGAGGTAGCTTGTTAAAAATTCTGTGTGCTACTGAGGAGTAAAAGTTTAGAAAGCAACGATTGTTGTGAGGTGGTACTTGAGCAAGAAAACTTTCCTGACTTCGAAGCCTGTAAGAAGTTAAGTTCTGATTAAGAAGGTTACCACTTTTAAAGAAAACATTTTTTAAGACTTTATAAAAATAAAGGTGCTTAAGCGGAAGAATCTTTGATCTCAAAACTATGCTCACGCCGTTTTTTGTTCAAGATAATCCTTAGAATATGTTTCTGTACAACCAATAAAGGTTGCATATTATAGTTAAACGAACCTCCCCAACAAACAAGCCCATATTGCAACTTCGATTGAACCAAGCTATAATAAACTATTTCAAGGAGTTTTCCCGAAGCGAATTTTCTAAGATGGTACAAAATAAAAGTCATAGACAAAAGATACTTTTTCAATTTTGAAGTATGAGCATTCCAATTTAATTTATTATCAATCAATAAACCGAGATACTTATACTCAGATACATGTTCGATTGTAAAGCATTTAGAAGAGCAGTTAAGACTCACATTGAAACTCAGGTCACTGTTGGATAGAGTGCATACATTTTTGCTAACTCCAAACTTTTTACAATCCGAGCTATGGAATATGAATTTAGGGAAGGAAAGAGAAAAATAGGATTCATTAAAGAACATTAGCTTAGTTTTATCACTTATGACAAGCTTATGCATACCGAACCAATGCCTAAGAACCTCTTAATCGTAATTAATATCAGCTATTAAGTCTACAATGGAATTATTCGAATATGTACAACCAATATCATCAGCGAAATCTGTTGCAGAACCCTTCAAGTCGAGGTAAAAGATAGAATTTATATGTATTAAGAATAAAATGGGACCTAGAACCGAGCCTTGGGGAACGCCAATATCTATATCTAAAGGTTCACTGAACGAATCTCTTATTTTAACTCTTTGTCTTCTACCCTTAAGATATGAACAAAACCATTTAATAATGAATCCTCTAAACCCAAGTTTTTCAAGTTTAATTAGTAACAGATCATGATCCATAGTATCAAATGCCTTGGTAATATCAATATAGATAGCAGCTGTGAATTTTCTACTGTTAAGACTTGTATAGATCTGGCTGCAAAATTGAAGAAGTGCGTCTTCCGTTGATCTGCCCGATCTGAACCCAAACTGATTGATACTAAAAAAGTTAACTTTATCCAAATACGATACAATTCTGACTTTCATCACTTTTTCAAAAAGTTTAGAAAAAACAGGAAGGAGAGATATTGGCCTATAATTATTAAGATTTTTAGAATCACCTTTCTTAAAAATTGGTATAACCTCAGCCATTTTTAAGCTGTTTGGGAAAATTCCACTATAAACACAATTATTAAATATATGGGCCAATACATCAACGACATTAAAAGCGATACTTTTCAAAAAATTGTTAGAAAAACTGTTTTGGTTTGCAGAATTTGAGCTATCCAAGAAATTAATAATTTTATATAGCTCATAAGAATCGATAGGCTGAAATAAAAAACTGTGTTGAGACCCATTTTCTTTATTAAAACAATGTCTTGAACAGAAACTTTCGCTTAAGGTTGTAAAGCCAGCAGTCTTAAGCGTATCGAGGGCAACCCCTGTGAAAAAATTGTTAAATATGTTAGACATATCTGAAGAAGAGTGAATTTCTTGGTCCATATAGTTTATAATATTGGGTGAATCAAAAGAAACATTCCTTGAAAAAATTTCATTAATGATGCCCCACTCTTTTTTGAGATCGCCTTTAGCTATTTCAAATTTTTGAGAATAGTAGTGTTCTTTACACAAGGTTACCTGAGCAGCAACTTCCTTTGATAACTCTGAATATTTTTTCTGCAGACATAGATTATTAGGTTGTTTTCTACATTTAGAGTGCAACTTAATCTTCCTGTGTATTTTACCTAATAAATTATCTGACATCCAAGGCTTCAATTTATGCAGTATACGAACTTTTTCTGTATTTGATTTAAGGCATATTTTAACATGATCATCTAAAACCTTAGAAAACAAATCAAATGCAAGAGAAGGATCATTTTGTGCGTAAATTTCAGACCAATTTTCATGAAGTAATCGATAATTTAAAGAACTAAAATCAATTTTTTGTTTTTTGTTTGAGTATTAAGGCTACGAATATTTGTTTTCGGTTCCTCAGATTTAAGCTGAAATAAGAGACTTGTCATACAATACTTGTGATAGCAAAAACTGATTTTCTATCCAAACGAGCAAAAATATGATCTAAACAAGTTTTAGAAATTTCCGTTAATCTTGTAGGTTCATTAATGCATGAAACTAAGCCATAAGCCGACATTAAAGACAGATAGTTATCAGTAACTGAATTCTGAGTCAAAATGTCAATATTCATATCGCCCAAGATCACAACATTACTACAAGATTCATCTCTCAATAAATGAGAAAGCTCTTCCACAAAAACATCCTTACTTCTATCATGAAGTCTATAGATACATATAAAAACAAATTTTTGAGCATGTACAGTGCAATTAACTCTTAATATGTCAGAACTTAACAACACAGGGGTAGAAATTAAACAGTTCTCACAAAAACCATCCCTTATAAAAACTGCAACACCTCCCGAAGCATATGAGTTATTACACTTAGTATGAAGTTTGTATCCTGGAATATTAAAAAAAGCACCTTCACCATCGTAGATCCAGATTTCTGATAAAAAAATAAGATTAGGCTTAAAGCGAAAAGATTCTAAATGAGTCACGAACAGATCAAAATTTTTTCTTATGCTTCTAATATTTAGGTGTATGATTATAAAATTAAAGTTATTATCCTCACTAGAAATTAACTTATTGAGAGCTTCTTTATCATAATGAATGCAAAAAGAATTTTTTACAATATAATCAAAATTATTGTTTGCTAAATTAAAACTGGACATGATAAAAGGAAAGTATAAATATAAACGTATGCACAGATTGTTTAAGATAGTTTAGATAGATCATCAAAACAAGAAATACGAATAGAAACATCTTCATCATTTTTAACTTCCCATAGGAAGTTATTGTAATGGGTCCGATTTGACAAATTGAAAATTTTGACATTTCTCGACGTTTCAAGGTCCCTAGAGTCGAAGTAAAAGATTTTTAGAAAGATGTCTGTGCGTGCGTGTGTACGTACGTCCGTACGTCTGTACGTCCGTACGTTCGCGACGTTTTTTTCGTCGTCCATAGCTCAGGAACCAGAAGAGATATCGACTTCAAATAAATTTTGTTATACAGATAATAAGGCAGAAAGATGCAGAAAGGGCTCTGAAGAAAATGGCGTGGGTGGTTTTTTACCATAGCAGTTTAAAAAAAAGGTGAACATTTTGGTTAACCCTAAATATCTCATGAACCAATGACGCTAGAGACTTGAATTAAATTTTGTATTATATATTGTAACGTGATACAAAACAATTATATTTTTGGAAAAAAATCCAATTAACGGTTTTTTTTATAAATCAAAAAAACTGAAAAAAAAAAATTTGTCACTTCGAAAATTTTACGACTTAAATATGATTTCATCTCCAAAACAATTTTGTGCAACGAAGAATAATGTTTTTGACATCTGATAAAATTTTGAGAAAAATCGAATTGACAGTTTTTTTTACAAAAAATAATAACCTAAAAAAAAATAAAAAAAAGTTGGTAAAAATTGAGTTTTGACTCAAATATCTTTTCAAAACTTTGAGATATTGGCTTTAAACTACTTTTATCTTTCAAAAAATATTGTTTTTAACATTCAGTAAAATTTTGAAAAAAAATAGAATTGACAGTTTTTTTTACAAAAAATTAAAAACCGAAAAAAAAATTTAACAAAAGTTGGTAAAAATTGATTTTCGACTTAAATATCTTTTCAAAAATTTGAGATTATGGCTTCTAACTAATTTTATCTTATAAGAAATATTGTTTTCAACATTAGGACAAATTTTGAGAAAAATCGAATTGACAGTTTTTTTACAAAAAATAAAAACCTAAACAAAAAAATTAATAAAAATTGGTAAAAATTGATTTTCGGCTCAAATAGCTTTTCAAAAATTAAAAATATTGGCTTCAAACTTATTTTATTTCACAGAAAATATTGTTTTTTATATTCAATAATTTTTTTATAAAAATCCAACAGTCCGTTTTTTCATAAAAAAAAATAAAATCTACAAAAAATAGAACGCAAATTTGGCAAGAATTGATACATTTAGACAAATTTTAAGCAAGACAAGTCGATAGACGGGATGGGAAGTTATCAGTGTGGGTCGCATCCCAGCCTCTTTTTTTTTATTAGTATAACCTCATTATTAACCCAAACATATTTTAAAAAAGTTTAAAAGTTTTTTAGCTCTATTCAATAGTAATCTATTAAAATTGGACAGTATTTCGTTAATATATAAAGGCTTATTAACCCATTTATCTCCAAAAATATAAGTTGATAATTTAATTTTTCTTTTGGCTTTAATTATGTTTCTCTTACTTTCTTATTTTATTTTACAGAAAATATTGTTTTCGATATTCATACATATTCGATATAAAAATCCAACAGTCCGTTTTTTCATAAAAAAATAAAATCTACAAAAAATAGTACGCAAATTTGGTAAAAATTGATACATATAGACAAACTTTTAAGCAAGACAAATCGACAGACGGGATGGGAAGTTATCAGTGTGGGTCGCATCCCAGCCTCTTTTTTGTATATATGTATGAGTAGGTATACAAATACTATTTATATTTTGGCTTTTTTCCACTTTGTGTGAACGTTGGCATTATGTGTGAAACACTACATCATTTAAATGACAACCACGCGAATTGTTGCAAACATCGATTCTTTTGATATGAGCCATAACTTGACGAATGTTGGTTTTTAAGTGCTCAAGAGTTAAAAGTTTATCTGCATACACACGGTCTTTCGCGTAGCGCTACTTAAAAAAGTATAGCGGTGTCAAATCGCATGATCTTGGTGGACAGTTGATATCGCCACGACGAGAAATTACGCGGCCAGGAAATGTCTCTTGCAATAGCGCCATATTCGCTCGAGTTGTGTGGCATGAGGCACAGTCTTGTTGAAACCACACATTCACCAAGTCGTATTGACTTTTTGTGGATGTAATGGCCCGCGTAATTTCTCTTCCATTACTTGAAGATTCTCAGAACCCCAAATACGACAATTTGTTTATTAACATACCCACCGAGTGAGAAATGTAATTTGAGGCTGAAGAAAATTTTGTTCGAAAAATCGCCGTCCACCAACGCGCCTGTTGTTCAAGCACCCATTTGACGTATCTACGACGTTTTGAATGGTCAGCTGGCTTCAGTTGTTATGTGAGCTGGACTTTATATGGAATTAGGTGCAGATCCTAATGCAAAATACGCCATTATGTGCCGTAAGACAGTCCTAATTCCTGAAAACTACGGATATCGACACATTTGGGTCTTCAGCAACACTTTCACTTACACCAGTGATATTTTCAGTGGTACGAGCGAAACGATGTTGCACAGGCTTTACAATATTTGTAACCAATTCAGTCTCTATAAATTTTTTCACAATTTCGCCAATTGCTTGGGAAGTTGGACGATTATGTAAACCATAATCTTCTCTTAAATCACGAAATGTGACTGTGGCAAAATCACCATTTTTGTAGAAGGTTTTAACAATTTGCATGCAAAAAATTGGTTTAACAACTTAGTTTGACAGATGTCGAATGCCAGCCCTATACTTTTGAAACCGCAAAATGGAAAACCCGTTATTAGGTATCTGTCAAATACAGAATTGAGATTCAAACATAAATTTCAAGAATAATAATGTCATCAGAACAGCAATGCGGTCTTGGGTTCATATTTGACCTCAACAATTTTTTAAGGTAACATTAATTAGGTATTTTTTCGTCAAAAGTGGTTGGCAATTCTTATTGCTTTTATAAATTGCAACGTTTTAAAATTTTAAACCAGTTTTTATTTTATTCAAATTCATAACTTAAGCATATTCAATCCTATTATACCGAATCTGATAAATTGCATCAATCCTTTACTTCTCTGATTGACCCTTTCTCTATATATTCCGTCACTTTCGTCTATGCATTCTCTTCTAACTGATGACGTTGATACTGAAGATAAGCATCATTTATATAAACCAGATGAAACGAAATAGTTGCAATCTTATTTTCTCCAACCATGGATGAAATCCGGTTAATAAAATTATTTCCAGACTGTTGAATTAGTTAAAACAAACCGCCCTTCATTCAAAACAACTACAACATCCCCTCGCTGTATAATCTCTTCTTGTTTGAATGGTTGCCTTGAATTGTCTCACATTATTAGTTTTATTTTTGTTTGAAAAAGAAGAGGAATACCAACAAAAAAAAAAACAACAATAAAATAAACAACCCCCTTTAGCTAAATCAGCCAGCGATTATAAACGAATAACAATGGGGTGCCACCATGCCAAGCTTACAGTTTTATTGAAAAGTAAACTATAGTGGCCTAATTCGTTTTGACAGCTCGGAAGGACGCAGCATGCGAATTTCAAAAAAAAAGTGACTGTGAATGCGTAATCGCCACTAGTTTCCTCAGCGACTTCTAACAGCTCATGATGTATGTATTAGAAGCCCGCCGCGCCGTAATTTTTTCAATAGCTCAACGATACTAGACATATACTAGCCTCCTGATGGTATCGTTGAGCTATTGAAAAAATTACGGCGCGGCGGGCTTCTAATTCGCTGTCTTTCTCGATTTCGAGCTCACATCGCAAACAAACCCGTGGTAATTGCTTAATTTGTAAAAAAGTATCAGGGTTCTTTTCGAGATACCAGACCACCGATATTTTCGTACTTTTTAAGGAAGGAACTGTTGCAACTGGGGCTGGAAGTGATCATGTTTTTTTTTTCGGAAATCGTTGCCCTTTTTTGTGACTTTTAGTTTGTTGTTCATTACGATTTTCAATATTGTTCTTTTTGTTGTTGTTTATTCACTTGGATGTCATCAACACTATGGATGGCGTACAATACCGCTTCAATTGCATTCCACAATATCACGACGATGACGACGACGGCAGCGGTGGCGAGGTGGCATGGCGTACGGCTGTTTTCATTGTTAAATCGATGTTTTTTTGTTATTGTTGAATGTTACGTAAGCAAGCGTGACGTCATTAATGGTTAAACTACTCGTACATCCTAAACATGCAACTGCAACACTGCAACTTTAAATGTAACTGCAACTAATCTATAACTCTGGAAATTCTCATCTCTCCGTTACGTTTTGTTTCGTTTCGATTCGGTTTGGGTGCTGCGCATCATTTATTTTCGAAAAAGATCATTAGTGATCATTTTATTGTTTACTTGTTTACCGTTTTTGTTAATAACACTTCACTGACCAGCAGCAGAATGCATCAGAACAAACAAAAACAGATGAAGGGAAGGGGAACTTTATGAAGGTAAAAACATAAATATAAAAGACAATATCTTTTATCCATTGTTATATTCGATTGTGAGAACACAAATTATACTTTTGTGACGATTATTGTCACAAATTTTATTCGAAGCAAATCATATTTTTTTTTTGTATGTGACTTTATATGGATGCACGCACTTTAGCAGCAGTGATAGGTGGGTAAATAAAACTTAATGGGTAATATCGAAATTGATTATTTATTTGAAGTGTGCCCATATCCATAAAAAAGTGTGCATCTTTTTAAGATGGGAATTATACAAAGTACATTATTTTTTAAGCACATTTTCGTAAATCACTACAACAACTGAAATACGGGCTATTTAAGGAGTATTGAAGGTTTTGGACATAGACAATATAATACATGTACTCTTTAAGTCCTCAATTTATTCATAGATGGGATTAAAGATAGAGTTTTTAAAAACTGATTACATACAAATTCAATTACAATTACTTAATTGTAATTGAAATTTCCACACTATTTTTCAATAACTTTAAAAACTAATTGAATAATTTCAATTACTAATTATTGCAGATCATTCAAAAGCTTTCCATTAGTTGCAATTAAATTCCATATGTTAATGTAGCAGTATTAATTGCCTTTTCTAATAATCATTACACAAAAATGTAATTAAATGTTATTTCCGTTAATTATATTTATGCGTGTGTTCTCCTCAGTCTTTTAATGAATACTGCTTTGAATTAATAACCATTAGCTTATGTTGTCTTTATCAAATTTTTGTAATGGGTTTGATTTGTTGAATTTAAATGTTTAACATTTCTCAACGTTTTAAGGTCTCTAGAATCTAAATCAATAAATCAAAGGTTTTCGTGTGTATTTATTTTGAATTTAACATTGTCTGTTAAATAGTTTAACAATTTTGCCAGTAGTTACATTTTGTTAAGATAAATATCGTTTTATTTAATTAATAAATTTATTTAGTTCTTTGTTATTTGTTTAAACAAAAAATGATATAATTAATTACAAGTGAGAAATATATTACCTTAACTTTAATTCAAAAGTAAAGGCTTTTTCAATAAGGGCGGGTAGATGTTTAAATGGAATAACGAAAGAGGCTGGGATGCGACCCACAGTGATAACTTCCCATCCCGTCTGTCGATTTGTCTTGCTTAAAAGTTTGTCTATATGTATCAATTTTAACCAAATTTGCGTACTATTTTTTGTAGATTTTATTTTTTTATGAAAAAACGGACTGTTGGATTTTTATAAAAAAATTACTGAATATCGAAAACAATATTTTCTGTGAAATAAAAAAAGTTTGAAGCCAATATTTTTAATTTTTGATAAGCTATTTGAGTCGAAAGTAAATTCTTACAAGTTTTAGTATTGTTTCTTTTTCAGGTTTGTATTTTTTGTAAAAAAAAAAACTTTCGATTCAATTTTTCTCAAAATTGTATCGAATGTTGCAAACAATATTTATTATAAGATAAAATTAAAAAAAAAAAGTTTGAAGCCAATGTCTCAAAAATATTTGAAAAGATATTTGCGTCGAAAATCAATTTTAACCAACTTTTATTCATTTTTTTTTAGGTTTTTATTTTTTGTAAAAAAAAAACTCTCAATTCGATTTTTCTCAAAATTTTATTAGATGTCAAAAACATTATTCTTCGTTGCACAAAATTGTTTTGGAGATGAAATCATATTTTAGTCGTAAAATTTTCGAGGTGACACATTTTTTTTCAGTTTTTTTGATTTATAAAAAAACCGTTAATTGGGTTTTTTTTTCCAAAAATATAATTGTTTTGTATCACTTTACAATATATAATATTAAATTTAATTCAAGTCCTTAGCGTTATTGGTTCATGAGATATTGAGGGTTAAACAAAATTTTCACCTTTTTTTTTTAAACTGCTATGGTAAAAAACCACCCACGCAATTTTTTTGAGAGCCCTTTCTGCATCTTTCTGCCTTTTTATCTGTAGAACAAAATTTATTTGAAGTCGATATCTCTTCTGGTTCTTGAGCTATGGACGACGAAAAAAACGTCGCGAACGTACGGACGTACAGACGTACGGACGTACGTACACACGCACGCACAGACATCTTTCTAAAAATCTTTTATTTCGAGTCTAGGGACCTTGAAACGTCGAGAAATGTCAAAATTTTCAATTTGACAAATCGGACCCATTACAATAACTTCCTATGGGAAGTTAACAAGCTGGGTAACAAAATTATTTTTTTATTTGAAAGGCGCATGTATGCCATTAAGTGTGGAAAATGCCCGCCTCGGCTTCTTACGGTGGCACGGATCCGAGTGGTCCCATTTTCAATGACTCTTCCGCATAGATCCGGCTGAATTTAAGCGATGGCCTGTGTTATGTTCAACTTTGGGGCATCGGTCGATTGTGGTTTATTAACTTCCCATAGGAAGTTATTGTAATGGGTCCGATTTGTCAAATTGAAAATTTTGACATTTCTCGACGTTTCAAGGTCCCTAGAGTCGAAATAAAAGATTTTTAGAAAGATGTCTGTGCGTGCGTGTGTACGTACGTCCGTACGTCCGTACGTTCGCGACGTTTTTTTCGTCGTCCATAGCTCAAGAACCAGAAGAGATATCGACTTCAAATAAATTTTGTTATACAGATAATAAGGCAGAAAGATGCAGAAAGGGCTCTCAAGAAAATTGCGTGGGTGGTTTTTTTACCATAGCAGTTTAAAAAAAAAGGTGAAAATTTTGGTTAACCCTAAATATCTCATGAACCAATGACGCTAGAGATTTGAATTAAATTTTGTATTATATATTGTAACGTGATACAAAGAAATTATATTTTTGGAAAAAAATTCAATTAATGGTTTTTTTTATAAATCAAAAAAAAAACTGAAAAAAAAAATTTTTCACTTCGAAAATTTTACGACTAAAATATGATTTCATCTCCAAAACAATTTTGTGCAACGAATAATAATGTTTTTCACATCTGATAAAATTTTGAGAAAAATCGAATTGACAGTTTTTTTACAAAAAATAATAACCTAAAAAAAAAAATAAAAAAAAGTTGGTAAAAATTGAGTTTTGACTCAAATATCTTTTCAAAACTTTGAGATATTGGCTTTAAACTACTTTTATCTTTCAAAAAATATTGGTTTTAACATTCAGTAAAATTTTGAAAAAAATAGAATTGACAGTTTTTTTACAAAAAATTAAAAACCGAAAAAAAAATTAACAAAAGTTGGTAAAAATTGATTTTCGACTTAAATATCTTTTCAAAAATTTGAGATTATGGCTTCTAACTAATTTTAACTTATAAGAAATATTGTTTTCAACAGTGGGAAAAATTTTGAGAAAAATCGAATTGACAGTTTTTTTACAAAAAATAATAACCTAAAAAAAAAAATAAAAAAAAAGTTGGTAAAAATTGAGTTTTGACTCAAATATCTTTTCATGACTTTGAGATATTGGCTTTAAACTACTTTTATCTTCCAAAAAATATTGTTTGCAACATTCAGTAATATTTTGAAAAAAATAGAGTTGACAGTTTTTTTACAAAAAATTAAAAACCGAAAAAAAAATTTAACAAAATTTGGTAAAAATTGATTTTCGACTTAAATATCTTTTCAAAAATTTGAGATTATGGCTTCTAACTAATTTTAACTTATAAGAAATATTGTTTTCAACATTAATACAAATTTTGAGAAAAATCGAATTGACAGTTTTTTTACAAAAAATAAAAACCTAAACAAAAAAATTAATAAAAGTTTGTAAAAATTGATTTTCGGCTCAAATAGCTTTTCAAAAATTAAAAATATTGGCTTCAAACTTATTTTATTTCACAGAAAATATTGTTTTTTATATTCAATAATTTTGTTATAAAAATCCAACAGTCCGTTTTTTCATAAAAAAAAATAAAATCTACAAAAAATAGAACGCAAATTTGGTAAGAATTGATACATTTAGACAAACTTTTAAGCAAGACAAATCGATAGACGGGATGGGAAGTTATCAGTGTGGGTCGCATCCCAGCCTCTTTTTTAATTCCTATTTACTTGCTTAGGGTGGCGCTACAGTCCTGTGTGAACTAGGGCCTCACCTAACAAACTTATCCATCTAGCTCGATCCCTAGCTAGATGTGTCCAGTTTCGCGCTCCAAGTTGGGTGAGGTCACTGTCCACTTGTGCGCGCCATCTGATTCGCGGTCTTCCTCTACTGCGCTGTCCTGTGGGTGTGGTTTCGAAGACTTTCCGGGCCGGAACATTCGTTTCCATGCGCTCTACGTGACCCAGCCATCTTAGTCGTTGGACTTTTACCCTTCTGGCTAAGTCTACGTCGCTGTACAGCCCGTACAGCTCGTCGTTCCATCTTCTCCTCCACTCCCCTTCGATGCATACGGGACTGTAGATCACACGAAGAACATTTCTCTCGAAACGATCCAAGGTGCTTTCATCCGCTTTTGTCATAGTGCATGCTTCTGCACCGTATAGCAGGACGGGGATGATAATAGTCTTATAGAGTGACATTTTGGTCCTTCGAGAGAGGACTTTTCCACTCAATTGCTTTCTTAGCCCATAGAAACAGCGGTTAGCAAGAATTATTTTTCGTTTGATCTCAGCGCTGGTGTTGTTTTCTGCGTTAATAGCGGAGCCTAGGTAGACGAAGTCCTTCACTACCTCAAAGATACGTCTGTTGATGGTGACGTTTTGATCGAGACGTTGGATGTTGTAAGTCCTTTCTTGACGACAACATGAGTTCTTCCGATTATGTCAATGTTATCAGCATATGTTAGTAATTGGACAGACTTTTGAAAGATAGTGCCTCTAGTGTTGACGTGTGAGCTTTGCACTATTGGTTTAAGTACGATGTTAAAAAAATCGCATGACAGCGCATCACCTTGTCTAAAACCTTTTTTGACATCGAAAGGTTCTGTTAAGTTGTTTCCAACTTTTATGGAGCAGCATGAATTCTCCATGGTCATCCTGTACAAACGGACGAGTTTGGGAGGGATGCCAAAACTAGACATGGCTCTATACAGCTCGTCCCTGTAGATGCTGTCATATGCGGCCTTGAAATCGATGAAAAGATGGTGGGTGTCGATTTGGTGTTTTTGGGTTTTTCCAGGATCTGCCGTAATGTGAATATTTGATCGACTGTGGACTTTCCTGGTCTTAAACCACACTGATAAGGACCTACCCAGTTTGTTGACGATGGGCTTTAGACGTTCACATATTACGGCAGAGAAGATTTTGTAGGCGATGTTAAGTAGACTGATTCCTCTATAGTTGGTGCAGTTTAGAGAGTCTCCTTTTTTTAGGATCGGGCAAACAATACTGAGGTTCCATTCATCGGGCATGCTTTCTTCCAACCTTATCTTACAGATAAGTTGGTGCATGCTCCTAACCAACTTATCTCCAGCTGCTTTAAAGAGCTCGGCATTCAAGCCATCTGCTCCAGCGGCTTTATTAGACTTAAGCTTAGATATGGCAATCTTTACTTCGTCTAAGTCGGGAGGACGGGATTGTTGGCTTTCGTCGTCTATGTTGAATGGATCAATACTAGATGTCAAATAGTTCCTTAGTTCAATAACTTTAAAATTATCATCTCCAAATATTATCAAAATAAATTTAAATATTTGAGACGATGAAAGTGAAATAGTTGTTAAAATGTTATTTATTTTGTTCAATTCAAACTTACAAAAAAAAAAAACATATAAATATGTTTAGTGTCTTACTTAAACGGGGTGTTTTCCAAACAAAATAATCAACAAAATTCAGTTTTTAAATAACCGGCATTTAGTCCAAAAATACACAGGGATGGGTAGGGCAGATACTTATATGTATATTTCACCTTTCATCCTTTTATAATTCTGTTAAAAAAAAAACAATAAAATAAAAATATGCATATATTTGTATCTATTGTAAATCTTTCACCCTGATGATGGTGAATTTATTTTCATATTAATACATTGATGGTAGGTACTCGATAGAACAAAAGCGGTCAAACAAAAGGACCCTCTCACTATATTGGCTCGCCAAATGATGCTACACAAAGCGTCAAGACAATATACGCTATCACATCATCCACCCAAAATTTTAAACAATCTGCAACAATTGCATATAACATACATTATCTTGCAATAAAAAGAATTCAAACGACCGTAAAACGCTAATCTGTGTCATGAATTTTTAAATAAAATTTATTTTCCAAACTTTTTACCAAAGGGGGATCTTTATCTTTCATGCATCAGTATTTATAGAGATCGTCGTTGTCGGTCGTCCTCGTTCTCGTCATCATCAGCATCACCAGCCTCTGCATGCTATAGTCATCAGATTTAGGACCTCTTCTCAATCAGCCAGTCATGATCATCACACACACAACACATCATATGAGGACACCACCACCGACCGTTTCGCATCCTCTTCACGGTGATCCGCAAAAGTCCTTATACAAAATGCTATTTATATATTTTTTTTCACCCTACCCCCGAATTTATACAAAATGTTCAAGGATCAAGGATTTGTTAGATTTCCCTAAGGTTTGTTGTTGTTTTTGTTTTTGTTTTCTATCAAACACACCGGGCTGCATAGAAAATGATGATGAATACACTACACACGCGCATCATCAAAGTTCCCCTAATAGCACGC
The DNA here is from genome assembly GCA_920104205.1 of Eupeodes latifasciatus. Taxonomy (NCBI): domain Eukaryota; kingdom Metazoa; phylum Arthropoda; class Insecta; order Diptera; family Syrphidae; genus Eupeodes; species Eupeodes latifasciatus. The sequence goes on from OV049924.1 coordinate 58,246,958, forward strand.
TGGCTGTACAGTACAGTGAACAGTACATAAATAGTCGAATCATCCAACCGACAAGGTAAAAACAAACGCGCCGAAGGATGTTCATATCCTTAATTCGATTTTATTGTTTGTTTGTTGCAAATAAATTTACCATTTATCATACGTCATACATTCATCCACCACCAGTATAAAGCAGCTTCAGAAAGAGGTCCTTGGGAGAAGAAAGAGAGGGGCAGGCGTTGAAAACAACAGAATTAGAATTTGTTTCGCATTCATGTAGATCATTTGTTGTTTTTGTTTTTGTTTTTTGGTTTTATTTTTGTTTTTATATCCTTTTTGCATTATTTACTTTTATTGAGCTCAAGGAAGCTGTAAATTTAGTGGAAAATGCGCGCGTACAATTTTAATCCTTGAAATGAAAATTCGAAAATGTCAGATTAAAAATTCCCTCACTCACTGACTGACTGATATAGAAATAAAATAAAGGAACACAACAATAAGGACTCGTTTTATGTTTTCGTTGAAAGTCGATCATATTTCGAGAGGGTGTGAATTTTCATCGGAATCTAATCGAAACAATATGAAGCATCGTGTCACACCTTTGTTAGTGTTCTTTCATCCATCTGTCAATTTATTTCTCTGTTTTTCTGATGTATCTCACAGGACATAAACTATCCAAATAGAAAAGTCCTTTATTGGGGATTGTATATGTGCTGCGTTGTCAAACATAGTAATTATAATAAAACAATAAATAGGAATCTCTTAAGAAGGATAATACACTCTAATGCTAATTACTGTCCCTGAGAAATTCGAAAGGAACTTCATGCACACACAAAAAATATCAAGGATAACGGCAGTGGCAGAGCAGTGGTGGTGGCGTGATTCCGGAATTCCCCAAAGACGGTCGAGTTTATCCGAAACATACTTTGGCTTCCATATAAAACTACCAGAGAAAAAAGGAGAGAGTGAAGGAAATATGCCTATGTCTCTCTTGTATCCTTTGTCCAAGATAATAGCCCAAGACCAAGACAAAAAAGGATGATAAACCGAAAGGATTTGTATACTCGTACTTCAGGGAGTTGTATTTTGACCTTTGTATTCTTTCTTTCCACATCGTGTGTCGCATTGTATTAAAGTCGTTGTCATAGTAGTTATCCTTTCGTCGGCGACAAACTGTCTGGTCTGGAAGTTAGTTTTATATTTACATATATGTATCTACGTACACTATAGATACCTTGAAAATGACCTTCCTTAAAGAGGATGAGAAACTATAATACAAACCATATGGAATGTTTTTAATTATTATGAGGGATTGGGGAAAACCCTGTGTTTTCAAATATATGTTCATAAAATTTTACAATGTCTTCAAATGTATTTAATACAAGACAATAGAACTGAAGGCTCACTCCTTTCCTATGTTTTTTGGGTTTTTGTATTGTGTTTATTATATCTGAACCTATGTCTTTGTGGCAATTTTCAAAATTTGTCATTTTACAGCAATTATATGTAAATAATAAGGAAGAACAAAATATGCAAATTTATTATACGATATAACAATTGTTACTTATCCTTTATAAATTGAAATATAGTTTTTCAAAAAAAGATAAGGTAAGATAGATGAGGATAAGATTATAAAGTAGGGACTTATTAAGTTGAATTTTTAACAGAAGTTTTGAAAATTATTTGTTTTGTGTCATTATTATTTCTTTTCTTTTGAAAACTGTAAATTGCAATAAATTATTTCAAATAGTAGCGAAAATATTAATTTTAAACTGGATGTCAAAAAATCTACGAAACATTTTTTATCAAAATTATGTTAAAACAAAAGACTTTTCGTGCAAACTTGATTTCAGTTTTGTTCTAATTTTGCAATTTTCTAACTATGTTTAAACTAATTATGTTTTAAATAAAAAAAAAGTTTTAAGAATAGATTTTTTAAGACCTTAAATTTAATACGGGAATTTTATTTTTGATTTTGTATGGTTATCTATTTTTTTGCAAAATTTACCAAATTACATGATTTCATGCAGCAATGAGCATTTTCCAACGTTTGGTAGTGACTCAACTTAAACTCAACATGGCACGGTATAGTTCGTTCCTGTCTACACTTTCATAAGCTCCTTTAAAATCGATGAAAAGATGGTGTGTTTCGATGTTATGTTCTTGGGTCTTTTCCAGGATTTGGCGTAGAGTGAAAATTTGGTCGAAGGGTCAATTAGTTCGTCAGTAAATGGCTTCAGGCGTTCACATAATCTTTTATGTGATGTTTTTTAAAAGGCTAATGCCTCTATAGTTGGCGCAGAGAAGGTGGTCACCTTTTGTATGGATCGGGCAGATGGTGCCTAAGTTCCACTCGTCGGGAATGCTTTCTTCTGACCAAATTTTAGTAACTAGCTGGTGCATGCTCCTTACCAGATCTGCTCCAGCGTCCTTAAAAAGCTCTGCCTGCAGACCGTCATCACCGGCCACCTTGTTTGACTTCAGCCTGGTTATGGCTAAATTGATCTCACTCTGGTCAGGTGGATGGAACTCTTGATCGAAAACCAAATTGATTTGACGTGGCTGCTCGCTGGTGGAATCGTTGACTTTATCACCATTAAGCAGCTATTGTTGAAATGATCTCTCCAGATTTTTAGTATTGACTGCGTCTCGATTACGGTATTCCCCTCCTTACCTTTGCAGGCTCCAGGGCGGCTATAGTGAATCCCGTTGTTTTCTTTTTGACTCTTCTTTAAAAGCTCCGCAACTGTTTCCTGTTAAAACATCACTGGATCTCCTCGACTTCACGCTGCTCATGGGCTTTTTTTTTCTTCTGAGCAAGCGGTTCTCATCCCTTCTCTTGTCGACGTAGAGCTGGCGGCGGGAAGATCGTGTCCTCCTTTGCTGCCACAATCTGTATGCCTCCGTTTTGGCTTTGTCTGTTTGTTTCAAACCAGGAGTTCCTTGGTGGCGGCTGTGAGAAGCCTAGCACCTCTTCTGCAGCATTCCTGATGGATTGTTTGTAGAGCTACCAGTGGGTTTCTGGACACATCTCGTCCATTGTAGGGTTTCTCGCAAGCTCTAGGGATACTCGGTCAGCAAAGGCATTGGCGGTATCCTCCTGCTGTAGTCTTCCAACGTTGAATATTCTCCATGGATATTCGTACGAGCAGTTTAGCACCAACTAGGTAGTGGTCGGAATCTATGTTGGCTGATCTTTACGTACGAACGCCAAGTATGCTAGAGGAGTGTCTTCCGTCAATAGCAACATGATTGATTTGATTGAATGTTCGATCATCGGGGGACCGCCAAGTACTTTTGTGTATAGCTTACGAAAGGCTATTATATACTGCAGTCTTTGTGTTAAAGCACAGTTCGTGTCAGTTAAGTTTACTATTTGTAGTCCAAGGTGCCGTGAAATAAGGCCAATTTTCAGCAGTTGGGGGCATTAGGCTTTGACAAAGTGAAGTAAGGCCAAATTATTTTGAGAAATAAGACCAACTTATTTTTGCGGCGAGGTATGTACTCGGGGCATGTTACAACCCCCCCCCCCCCCCTTTTGGGCTCACTATAGGATTTGGGGTGAGTGAAAGGTTGAGTGTATGCAGTTTCTTTTATTTATGTCAAACTTATACTGTTTGTTTAAGTGTTATAAGACTAACTGTTAGAAATTGACTTTGATACATTTTACAAAAGTGAAATAAAATTCTTAAAATTTGGCCTTATTTTACGGCATCGTGGTCCAATTATTTCCTCGATCTTGCATCTGCTAACAAAGTTGTCAGGGAAATTACCACATTAACTTTAACCTGTCGAATATTCTTATACAACCTGAACAAATTTTGTAAATTTATTTCAAATTAGTTGTATTTTAAATTTGCTGTTATTTATAAATTACAACTTAGTTTTTGTTTTGGTGACAGAAGATTAAAATTAAAATTTTCACACAAATTTCCCTTTATGAAATAGAACTACAAAATTTTAATCAGCAACTAAATTTAAACAAAAAATCACAAATATTGTTAAAACGCTACTGGACTTATTGTGTGAAGTTAGCACTACATACCCCCTTTAAAAAAAATGCCCTCAACTAATAAACAACAAAATAATCATCAAATAATGGCATGCTTAGTTTTTCACAACGTATAGAGATAGGTGATTTTTTAAGAGCTTGAGAACTTTTTTTAAAAAAAAAACGCATAAAATTTGCAAAATCTCATTGATTCTTTATTTGAAACGTTAGACTGGTCCATGACATTTACTTTTTGAAGATAATTTCATTTAAATGTTGACCGCGGCTGCGTCTTAGGTGGTCCATTCGGAAAGTCCAATTTTGGGTAACTTTTTCGAGCATTTCGGCCGGAATAGCCCGAATTTCTTCGGAAATGTTGTCTTCCAAAGCTGGAATAGTTGCTGGCTTATTTGTGTAGACTTTAGACTTGACGTAGCCCCACAAAAAATAGTCTAAAGGCGTCAAATCGCATGATCTTGGTGGCCAACTTACCGGTCCATTCCTTGAGATGAATTGTTCTCCGAAGTTTTCCCTCAAAATGGCCATAGAATCGCGAGCTGTGTGGCATGTAGCGCCATCTTGTTGAAACCACATGTCAACCAAGTTCAGTTCTTCCTTTTTTGGCAACAAAAAGTTTGTTAGCATTGAACGATAGCGATCGCCATTCACCGTAACGTTGCGTCCAACAGCATCTTTGAAAAAATACGGTCCAATGATTCCACCAGCGTACAAACCACACCAAACAGTGCATTTTTCGGGATGCATGGGCAGTTCTTGAACGGCTTCTGGTTGCTCTTCACTCCAAATGCGGCAATTTTGCTTATTTACGTAGCCATTCAACCAGAAATGAGCCTCATCGCTGAACAAAATTTGTCGATAAAAAAGCGGATTTTCTGCCAACTTTTCTAGGGCCCATTCACTGAAAATTCGACGTTGTGGCAGATCGTTCGGCTTCAGTTCTTGCACGAGCTGTATTTTATACGAAACACATTTCGAACTGAACACTGATTTTGGTAATAAAATTCAATGATTTGCAAGCGTTGCTCGTTAGTAAGTCTATTCATGATGAAATGTCAAAGCATACTGAGCATCTTTTTCTTTGACACCATGTCTGAAATCCCGCGTGATCTGTCAAATACTAATGCATGAAAATCCTAACCTCAAAAAAATCACCCATTAGATATCTAATAAATTATTATAGAATGAATAGAAGTTAAATAATACTGATTCAAGATATAATCTAATTTTGAGTAATATTAACGGTCAACTTAACATTAATCCCAAAACGAGTGTTTCTTAGGGGTTAAGAACTTTAAATTGGCAACACTATTTTACAATGATTCATTTATTCATTATTTTCAACTTGCTGACACTTATACAAGACTTCCAAATTAATTCAATCAAAACTCAAATATATTTTGAAAATCATAGTTCCCTTTTTTTCATTGAATATTGTTCAGCAATGAAGCTCATTTTTGGTAGAATGGATAAGTCAATAAACAAAGCTGATGTATTTTGAGTGATGATACTCCTCAAGTGTATGTTGAGACACCGTTACTTCCACAATTTAACGCCGCTTGATTTTTCTCTGTGGACTAATCTATGCCGATAAGCCCGAAACTATTGACCAGTTGGGGGACAACAATTTCCGCGTTATTATTGATATGCATCTTTCTGGGAAAGCCATCAAAAGTTCGACCTCAAGATTAGACTACGTCTGACCTAGCCGTAGCAGTGATATGCCAGAAATCATATTTAAAAAAGAGCCTGGGATGCTACCCACACTAATAACTTCCCATCCCGTCTGTCGATTTGTTTGCTTAAAAGTTTTGTAGATTTTTTGTGTTTTGTTAAAAAAGTTGTCAGTTGAATTATTCTTAAAAATTTCAAAATTACCAAAAATATTGTGCATATAATGAAATAGTTTTATTTTAAAATCTAGTTTTGTTAACGAGATTTTTAGTCGAAAACCAATTTTTACCAATTTCAGTAGCATTTCTTAAAAGTTTTTATTTCTTATATAAACAAATAAAAATTGGATAAATGAAATTAATGTCAATAAGTACGATCCGCAGTAGTCGCGGTTTTACAACGCGGTTGATACAACTGAATATTTGCCAGAATAATTTATCAAAAAATTCAAAAAAAAAATAGCGAAATTCAGACCAGGGGTGAAATCGTGTAAGCTGATTTTTGATATTTTGACTATCAAAATCAAGAAAATACGTCTGTGTAATGTGAAAATCGATTTCAAAGTTTATCTTTATCTTTATTGTAGCATCAATGTTATAATATTTTTTCTTAAACTAAATTGCACAATTTACAGAGACATGGTATAAGGCTACCTTACTACTGTCAATATTATAATTATTACAACAATCAAAAAAGAATACAAAGAGAAATAATATTGAAGGAAAAGCTACATAAAAACCTTCATATAAAACAATAAGAAAATAGAATGAAAGAAAGGTGGGCGGTGAAAAAAAAACAAAAGATTCAAACCAAGCTTTAAGTCTTACAACAAGTAGGTAAAAATATATAGAATATAGATATAGAACAGAAAAGAATAAATTAATTAAAATAAATACATCAATAAATAAGTAAATAAATAAATAAATAAATAAATAAATAAATAAATAAATAAATAAATAAATAAATAAATAAATAAATAAATAAATAAATAAATGGATAAATAAATAAATTAAATAAATACGAAAATAAATAAATAAAGAAAATAATTAAGTAATTAAATAAATAATAACAATAATAACAGAATAACAATAGAACAGAAAAGAGTAAATAAAATACAATAATTTTAAATAAATACATCAATAAATAAATAAATAAATAAATAAATAAATAAATAAATAAATAAATAAATTAATAAATAAATAAATAAATAAATAAATAAATAAATAAATAAATAAATAAATAATTAAATAAGTAAATAAATAAATAAATAGACAAACAAATAAGAATATATTTAAATAAATAAACAAATATACAATTAATTAAATAAATAATAATAAATAAATAAATAAATAAATATAGTAAAAAGTCAGTCAAGCTAGGTTTGAAATCAAGGTATTATCAGACATAATACATGATGCAAGGTATCGCTCATAAAGTTTGGCAATTCTTCCTGATACCATATCCATAGCTAAAATGGAATGAAGTTCATTAGTTGAAAATGACCATGGAAGTTTCAGAATCATTTTCAGAATCTTATTTTGAGCTATCTGCAGCCGTCGTATATTAGAGATTGCACAATTACCCCATACTGGTGAACCATAGTACATGATAGCTTGGAAAACAACTTTGTATATTAGAACCTTATTATCGGTGTTAAGCATTGTTTTGCGGTTAATGAAAGGATAAAGAATTTTAACTGTATGATTTATTTTCTGAATCGTTTTTTGTATATGTAAGCCAAATGTTAATGTTTTATCTAAATGCACTCCGAGATATTTTGCATCAGATTTCCAATCTATACTTGTGCCATCCATAATAAGATTATTACTTGGTAAAAAGCAGGCTTTTCTTTTTCGAGTGAAAAATATTGCCTCCGTTTTTGAAGCATTGATTCTTATTTTCCAGTCATGGAAGTAGTTTTGTATAACATTTAGACTAGATTTCAGATTAGTTTCGATTATGAAACCAAAGTTTTAACCAAACAATTTGACATAAAATAAAAACTTCAAGAAAAGGGTTTGTTCGTAGACTACTACATTAACATGTGGTGTTGAAGCGAGCTTGAAGCTCGCCTAAATTCTTTATATACCTGAATCGAGTTGAAATGAGCTTGATTCGCTCAATTCCGGTCGGGAATCGGAAATTTGTGAAGAAAAATCTATGTGGAGGAGTTGGTTTTACAGATAATGCGTTATGGTCTGTTTATTTGCATGTTTGCGTACAAAAAATATAATTTTGTTTTAATCAAATTTAAAAAAAAAAAATTGCACATTGAGTAGGTAGCGTATTCCTATATGGTGCTGAACTATTCAGTTTTTCATTGTTTACCACGAATCAACCTATCTCACTTGCACTTCATAAGAAACATCGCAACACCATTTGCATTTAAGAAAGGGCTGTCAAATTAAATCATTTTTAAATCTTCTAAATAAACCTTTGGTGGAACCATAGCAAAACATAAATATCTTTTCTATTGTTTACTCTTGCAAAATAAGCCCAGTTGGTCCATTTTAACTAACAAAACTAAATAATATCAACAGTAATAGATTGATTTTTTCCCCCAATGGAAAACACACATGATTCCAAATTCACAACTACTCAACGAACACAGCCATCGAGATACAAATGCAATATCAATCGTACCAACATTTGAGAACGAAATCACATAAGATCCATTCGAGACTCGTATAAATGTCAAAAACCTATCCATAGTGAGATTCTACTCTAACTTTTATCGGTGTTATTCATACTATGGATATTGTTTTTGTTATTGGTTTAAAATCCTACTTTACTATGGATAGATTTGCCAACAAAACACGGGTAATATCTTCTATTATTCACGAGATATCGAAAACCGAACATCAATTTTTACCAATTTTTCGTACTATTTTTTATGAAAAAAAAAACGACTGTTGGATTTTTGTAAAAAAATTACTGAATTTCAAAAACAATATTTTCTGTGAGATAAAATAAGTTTGAAGCCAATATTTTTAATTTTTGAAAAGCTATTTGGGTCGAAAATCAATTTTTACCAACTTTTATTTATTTTTTTTTAGGTTTTTATTTTTTGTAAAAAAAACTGTCAATAAGATTTTTTTCAAGATTTTACTGAATGTTGAAAACAATATTTCTTATAAAATAAAATTAATTTGAAGCCAATATCTCAAATTTTTAAAAACATATTTAAGTCGAAATCAAGTTTTACGAACTTTTAGTAATTTTTTATTAGGTTTTTATTTTTTGTAAAAAAACTGTCAATTCGATTTTTCTCAAAATTTTTCCAGATGTCAAAAACGTTTTCTCGTTGCATAAAATTTTTTTCGAGATAAAATAATTTTTTGTTCGTAAAATATTCAAGCTGAAAAATATTTTTTTTTCAGTTTTTTTGATTTATAAAAAAACAGTTAATTGTATTTTTTTTCCAAAAATATACTTGTTTGGTATCACGTTACAATATATAATTTAAAATTTAATTCAAGTCTCTAGCGTTATTGGTTCGTGAGATATTTTGGGATAACCAACATTTTTACCTTTTTTTTAAATTGTCCGTCTCAATTTTCGTGAGAGTCCTTTCTTCATCTTTCTTCATTAGCTCCACTGGTTCTTGAGCTTTGGACGACGAACAAAACTTCGCGAATGTACGTATACACGCACGCACAGACAGGCATCTCTCTAAAAATCTTTTATTTCGACTCTAGCGGCCTTGAAACGTGGAGAAATGCCAAAATTTTGAATTCGACAAATCGGACCAACTACAATAACTTCGTATGCGAAGTTAACTATATATTATTCTAGACGATTAACTTTCCAATAAAGTTAATTTTATATAAATTTAAATAATAATCATCTTTTTACTACTCCATTTCAAAGTTTAGACTAAAAAACACCCTTTATTAGTTTCAAGTTTTTTGAAGAGTTGAGCCTAAAAGCAATACAATATTTTAGAAGTAGTACATGCATAAGTTACATGGCACACCCGCAAGAAGAAAGAAAAGGATGTAGAAAAATGTAAATTTATATGGATTAAATAATTTTATGTCACCCTCTGTGACTAAACAATTTCATCAAAACTCAAGGATAGGTACAAATATAACAAATATACAATCGAATTGTATGCATATGAAAACGGTTAAATTTTGTATACTTTAGTCGAAAATAGAGCTCACAACAGCCTTTGACTAATCAAGTATTAGAATACACTATTGGGGAATGGAAAATCGACATTTTTGACTTGGCAATAAATTGACACTTGTAACTTTTTATACCTTTTTCTAACTTTGTTCAAAAATCAAAGAGTAGAGCTTTGATACAAGTACCTCTCTAGATTTAACTTTTTTCATCAAACATTCTGATATTTGTACCTAATTCTTCTATTTTTTATGTTTTCCCAAAGGCTTTCAATTGCAATTTAGAAAACTCTCATCACTTATAAATAACAACTAATGGACTTTATTCCAACATTTCTTTTTTTGCACTCCACTTGAGAGTTCAATTTGTGGAAACAAAATTCACAAAAGAAAAAAACATAGCGAATAATTATTGCAATAACGCGAAAACATATTTTTCATTTACTCATAGGTATTCAAAATGTTTACCTAAACCATGAAAAAACTTCAGCAGAAAACGAATATACCATAAACCATCATGATATAGAAAAACAAAACCTAGAAATAGCAAAAGTCTGAGAAAAATCATTTGAAAACAAATGAAACACTGAAATGTTTTCAAGTGGAAAACAATTTTTCCACATGACTTATGTCCGATTCATCTGATGCTGCAAATTTTTCTCTCCATCTCCATCACTGATACTATACTATTGGCTGAGGCTGAGGCCCAGGCTGATGTTGACGAGGCTTTAGCCTGATGCTACATAAACTCAGGTAAATTGAAATAATATTAAAAATTAAAAAAAACATAAAACACATAAAGCAGGTGGAAAAAGTTATTAAGTGCTAAAGTGGAAATCGTAATCGTCAAGAGTTTTAAAAAAGCTTCTCTATGAAATGAAAAACCAGAGCGACTCGCTGATTCTTTTCCTATTATACTCACTCGTACATATAAATATGTTGGCGGGTGAGTTCAGTAAGTTGGAAATACAAATTTTGCAATTAACTTTATTCCTTTTGCTGGTGATTAATTAAAAATGCGAAGAAACAAACGGACACAAAAGGAAACAAAAACGGGGAGGAAATAAAAACTCACGTAAAATACTTTGCACTGACTGCATCACCGCGAATCCAACGAATCGAATCGCTCATCAACACGATACCTGTAATTATTTCCATTCAGGTGAATTCTGTTAGAAGAAAAGTTTCCTTTTGCAATCGAAAAAGGAGAAGAAGAGCAAAATGAAGGTTCTTCTGTTTGGTTTTCCTTTTTTACGAGTAATTTTCATTTTTTATCGAAATGTAAAATTAAGTGGAAAATTGCTTTGCAAAATTTTGTGTAGTTTAAAAAAACCATAAAGGCACAAAATTAGGTACAATTCCAAACAAACAACCTTCCGCTTTGTTATGTGATTGTCTTATAGAAATTTCGGCCTCAAACTGAGGGCGAAACAATGTCATATGATGGTAAGTCCTTTTATGTGATTTTCTTTAAATTTTTTGTTTGTCTTATATGACAAACAAGAATAGTGCCACCAAATACAATTTACCAGAATAATACTCTGACCAACAATTGTTGCACGTCCTCGTAGTCATCTTCTTCGAAGGATGTATATAGTGGTCCAGATGTTCCAAAATAGAGCAATTAATTTTGATTTGTTGCTTGGTTTGCTTTGCATAAAAATGGTCACTAATCAAGGCTTTGCTTTATGATTTCTATTCAAGTTGTGTATTGAATGTATCTTCAAGAAAGGACCTCCTGAAATGACTTATTCTTAAAGGTGACACAACAAAAGGTTTATTGTTTATTGTTTTTGGTTTTATTGGGAAATCTCATATGTGAACTGACAGAGAGATGAAAAAGAAGAATATAATCATATGACATTGTTTATTGTGTGGAGGCCAAAAATGATCAACCGATTGCATTGCTTTGTTCAGTAGTTCTTATTCTTGCCTTTAACCCCATTAAGTTGAAGAAAACTGAGCCGGAAGAGAAATTAATGCATTTCTTCACAGGAATAATTTTGTATTTTTGCAGAATGTGGTTTGAGTGCTGAAAGGAAAAAGATAAAATTTATAAACAAACTAGCAAACCCGGCGAACTCCGTTTCGCCACCAGATAGCTTCGTTTTTTGTAACATTTCGTTTGGGGATTAAAAGATGAAGAAAATTTATTTTTTTTTGTTTTACCTTTATTTAAAAAGGAAAAAATATTATTTCATTTCACAACAGTAATGAATTCATTTCGATTACAAAAATGAAGTGTAATTTAGTTGAACTTCTCTAAGTAAAAAATGAAAGTGAATCCAAAGTAAATACTGAATCTTGTCCGCAAATTATCCGTTTCATTGAAGTGCTCTTTGGTAAATCACATTTTTAACTTCCCATAGGAAGTTATTGTAATGGGTCCGATTTGTCAAATTGAAAATTTTGACATTTCTCGACGTTTCAAGGTCCCTAGAGTCGAAATAAAAGATTTTTAGAAAGATGTCTGTGCGTGCGTGTGTACGTACGTTCGTACGTCCGTACGTCCGTACGTCCGTTCGTCTGTACGTTCGCGACGTTTTTTTCGTCCTCCATAGCTCAAGAACCAGAAGAGATATCGACTTCAAATAAATTTTGTTATACAGATAATAAGGCAGAAAGATGCAGAAAGGGCTCTCAAGAAAATTGCGTGGGTGGTTTTTTTTACCATTGGAGGTTAAAAAAAAAGGTGAAAATTTTGGTAAAACCTAAATATCTCATGAACCAATGATGCTAGAGACTTGAATTAAATTTTATAATATATATTGTAACGTAATACAAAACAATTATATTTTTGGAAAAAAAATCCAATTAACGGTTTTTTTATAAATCAAAAAAACTGAAAAAAAAATTGTCACCTCGAAAATTTTACGACAAAAATATGATTTCATCTCCAAAACAATTTTATGCAACGAAGAATAATGTTTTTGACATCTGATAAAATTTTGAGAAAAATCTAATTGACAGTTTTTTTTACACAAAAAAAAAAATAAAAACCTAAAAAAAATGTGTAAAAGTTGGTAAAAATTGATTTTCGACTCAAATATCTTTTCAAAACTTTGAGATATTGGCTTTACACTACTTTCATCTTTCAAAAAATATTGTTGTCAACATTCAGTAAAATTTTGAAAAAAAAAAAACGAATTGATAGTTTTTGTACAAAAAATTAAAAACCTAAAAAAAATTTAACAAAAGTTGGTAAAAACTGATTTTCGACTCAAATATCTTTTCAAACATTTGAGATAATGGCTTATAATTAATTTTAACTTATAAAAAATATTGTTTTCAACATTAGGAAAAATTTTGAGAAAAATCGAATGGACAGTTTTTTTACTAAAAAGAAAAACCTAAAAAAATGTATAAAAGGTGGTAAAAATTGATTTTTTACTCAAATATCTTTTCAAAACTTTGAGATATTGGCTTCTAACTATTTTTAACTTATAAGAAATACTGTTTTTAACATTCGATAAAATTTTGAGAAAAATCGAATTGACAGTTTTTTTTACAATAAATAAAAACCTAAACAAAAAACAATACTTGACTTTCGACTCAAATAGCGTTTTCAAAAATTACAAATATTGGCTTCAAACTTATTTTATTTCACAGAAAATATTGATTTCGATATTCAGTAATTTATTTATAAAAATCCAATAGTCCGTTTTTTTCATAAAAAAATAAAATCTACAAAAAATAGTACGCAAATTTGGTACATATGGACAAACTTTTAAGCTAGACAAATCGACAGACGGGATGGGAAGTTATCAGTGTGGGTAGCATCCCAGCCTCTTTTTTTGTTTTTTGGTCTGAGGTTAACACAAACAAAGCGGATGGTTTCCCAACTCGTGAACACGCAACGTATAGCTGCCCATGTGAAAAACAATGATTTTTTAAAATTATCCCGCAAACACTAAGGGATTGGCCTTGCGAATTGTTAATATTGTCATTGCGAACGCAAGGCGAACCGGAAATTGCAATTGTTTGAAGTCAAACGGAAGATCAGTCGGAATCATTGGTATTCGAGGAATACACACATGTTCACCTGCGTACTTTCCGTTAATAATGGTTGCCTCAATCAAATTCGGCATTTCGGTCTTTTCATCGCAAGTCGAGTACCGTTGAAAAGCCGCGGTGGATTCAAATTACGCAATATCATAATAACTTAACCAACTTTGAGTTGCAAGTTATGTGGTGGAAATCCTGGTAACTCCAGAGAATTCAAAAACTCCGTTGGATAATTTACTACATCATCGGGATTTGTTATGTAATCAACGGATTTGTATGTCACCAAATCGCCAGCGATTTTTGATTGAATGGTGAAATTCAGTGCGTGTACATCATTATTCTTTGCGGCGAGACTTAACTCGTTGCTTGGTTAACAGCATAATTCTGATAATTCGCACTAATAAGAGCTAATTGAGAGTCTACAAATCGGCAAAAGTCGTTGGTAAGAGTAATTAATCCAATTGCCGCATCAACTGGCACTTTTCCATTTCCAGCAGCTATCAATTGTTTCGAAAATTGTGCAGCACTTTGATCATTTTGAAGTTGAACTCTCATATTAGTGGTTAGCGATAATTCCACAAAAGTGATTCCTTCAGGCAAGCATTCAATTCATCTGCAAGCGTTTCACGAGGAATTACTGGCAACGTCTGTCTACAATCGCCTGCCAGCAATATCATCAAGCCGCCAAAGATGTTGTTACTTCGTCGAAGATCCTTCAGTGTGAAGTTAAGTGCTTCAAGTGATTTCTTATATGTGCCATTGTGCACTCATCCTAAACAATGAGCTTGCATTGCATCAACAATTTTCCCATTGCACTGGATCGGGAAATATTGCATGTTGGAGTATCAATTGTGTTTAAATTGAGTGGCAACTTAAGTGCAGAATGTGCAGTATGACCACCATCTAGAAGAGTTGCCGCAATTCCAGATGATGCTAACGCCAAACCTATGTCACATCTTGATCGAATAGTGGCCAAAATCAATGAAATGACAAATGTTTTCCCTGTTTCTCCACGTGCGTCCAGGAAGAATAGACCGCCAGTATTATTGTCGACTGCTTGCATTAATGTTTCGTATACTTGTTTTTGCTGTTCATTCAGCAATGGCACATTATTTCGTACGAAAAAAAATGCAGCTCTCGATTTAATTCTTGGTTCAATGCATCGTCCATCGATCGATTTGGAGCAATCATTCCTACTTCAACCAGTAGCTTGTTTGCAATAGTCAAGCATTGATCCTCAATCAGAATCATTCCTTCATTGTAGATGTCATCGCCTCATCGGTTATTTGCATGTGGGGATTATTTGTAAGCGAAGTAAGATATCTTCATATTATGTCGTCTTTGTATGTGTTTCATAACTGAATTGGTTGTGAAGGGAAACATGTGGTTATGATAATTGCGAACAGCGTTCGTATTTGGTACGCATTTGATAAAACAACTGAATAAGCAAGTGTTAAATCCCAATGATAATCGTTCTCCAGCAAACCCAATAGTTGACATGCTTCTCGATATGTTTGGCATTGGTGGCCATTCACAGTTTTCAAATGCGCAAATGATTTTGGTCCTCGTACATTTACCAACAGCAGTCGCAAAAAAAAAACATTCATCATTTCTAGGATGAACACTGAACAGTGTACATGCGACCTAGCGTATCAGTGGAAAACACCACTTGAGCAGCACAATCCAACCGTTTCTCTTTTGAAATTTAACGCATTGCAATATCGGCATACAATCGTCATTGAACGAATATCTAAATTGTCGTCATCACTGTAGTTTGCAGTGAGATCATATTGGAATGCCAAGTGATTGTATGATGCCAATGATTTTCGTGTGCTCACGCGTTGTCTCAATCGGCCATTTTCTCTTCTTATTATCTTTAAAACAAACGTTATTTGAAGTCGATATCTCTGACGTTTCTTGGAATATGGTTGAGAAAAAAAGGTTCCCAAAAGTAAGCTTCGGTTTAGAATATAGCGCAACAAATCGGAACTTTTACAATAGCTTTCTATAGGAAACTAAACGGAGTTCACCGGTTTTCTGTTGAAATTTTTCCTGAATTTTGTCTTCTATAAACCTCACGGAGCTTGAGACCTTTCCAAGGAATGCAAAACCGTGGAAATCGGTTCGTGCGTTCTTGAGTTATAGCGTCAGGAAGGAAAACCCGACTTATTTTTATATAGTAGATTATATTTTATTAAACAAATTTTGTCTTATTAGTTGAATAAGAAAAAATATTGAATTTTGTATGAGTTTATTGAAAATTTGATATCTATGTACATTGCTGCTTATTATTTATAATTTGTAAAGTAAAATTTGTATCCCGAGTTTACTTATTTACTTAGTTAACCGGGTACTGATTCATGGAAGTTCTCAGCCTGAGAAATTGCATCCTTCCATCCTCTGCGGTCCATTACCAGCTTCCTTAAGTATCCAAGACGAAACTCAGTAATCGCTTGATCCCCGAAGTGGTGGTTCGGTCTTGCTCATCGTCCTCTCGAACCTGGCAGTTAGGATTCAAACATTTTCTTGGCAAGACAGGGTAGTCAACATCCTTTGTCTCTTTGCACTTTATCCACATATTGATTCAGCTCGTACAATTCAGGATTGAATCTTCTCCTTCATTTGCCCTCTTTGCAACCAAATATCCACAGAAGGATTATTCTCTTGAAAGTGTCCGATATCAATTCAGATTTTTTACTTATCGTTCAGCACGTTTTGAACTTATTTATTTCGGCAAACCAATAAGTAGCAGGGATTTGGTAGGTCCTTCGTAGAATTATTATTTGTCACGAGGTAGGGAACTCCTTGACTACCAACAGTGAAGTTTTGTCCTAGGTGATGTACAGATGAGGCTTTGTTTCTTGATATCATACACTCTGTTTTGTAATCAGTCATTTCAAGACAAACCAATTTCACCTTTTCAGTTGGGAGAATCTGTTGCAGATAGTGCCAATATTCAATATTCCTGCGCACTATCAGCTTCAGGTTCAAGAAATCACATTGTAGCGCATCTCCTAGCCTGAGCATTAAACATTTTTGGAATAGTTTGGATGAGCTGTTAACCATTTTTGAAATATGCACATTTTTTTCGGGATCCCGAGTTTCAAAATTGCAAATAAAAGCTCTTTGCGATTCATGCTATCATATGCGGATTTAAAATTGCTGAAAGTCTTTTCCAGGATTTGCCTTAATGTAAATGTTTTGTCTATAATTGCTGACCTGAAGACACACTGGTACGTGTCGATCATAGTATTACCGACATTTAACACGCTCACATAGTACGTTGGATACTATCTTGTAGGCAAACGAATCAGACATATACTTACTTACTTACTTAAGCTGGCGCTACAGTCCGGGGCGGGCCTGGGCCTCAACCAACATGCGTCTCCAGCCAGCTTTGTCCCTAGCTAGCTAGGTAGACAAAGTCCTCAACTACTTTAAGGTTATAGCTATCCATAGTGACGTTTTGTCCAAGACGTCGTTGTTGAATGTCCTTTTTTGATGACAGCATATACTTGTTCTTGCCCTCATTGACCAATAAACCCATCTTCTTCGCTTCCGTCGCAATGCTCAAAAACGCTCCACTGACATCACGCCTTGATCTCCAATTATGTCAATATCATCTGCGTATCCGAGTAATTGGATGGACCTTTGGAAGATTGTGCCTCTAGTGTTGACGGTTGAGTTTAGCACAATTCTTTCCAGAACGATGTTGAAGAAGTCGCACGACAGTGCATCGCCTTGTGTAAAACCTTTTTTGACATCAAATGCATCGGTGAGATCTTTTCCGACCTTGATAGAGCAGCATGCATTCTCCATCGTCATTCTGCACAAACGGATAAGTTTGACAGGGATGCCAAAACTAGATGTTGCTCTGTAGAGCTCTTCCCTATAGATACTCTCATACGCGGCTTTAAAATTGATAAGGAGATGTTGGGTATCGATTTGAAGTTCCTGGTTTTTTTCCAAGATCTGACGTAGTGTGAATATTTGGTCGGAATCAGATATACATATGCCTCTCTAATTTTTGCAAGATATAGGATCACCCTTCTTGTAGATAAGGCTTATTGAACTATTTGATCAGTCTTCGGGCATAATATATACTTTCCTCATCATTAAAAAAGTATTGAACAGAATATTTGAGTAAGTACTAAAATGTTAAAAAAGAAATTATACTTATATTGTGTTGTCTAAAAATTGTTTATATGTTACTGCTCTATCCAGTTTTACAAACATTTTATTAATATTTAAGCATCAACAGTTGGTCAAAAACTATTGTAATTCAAATAAGCCAAAGATTACCACCCAAGCCAATATAGATTTGAACATTTCAATGTTAAAATAGGAATATTCGAGTGGCGCATCCTATTGTACAGAAATCACATAAATTTTTAAAGGGTCTTAAATTAAAAAATTTAACCAAATACGAGTACATACCTCAAAACTAACAGCTAACTCTGGTCAGAGGTCAGTGCCCCTTCTCTAAGCTCTGATGAGCTTAATTTGCTTAATTTAGACTTTACTCTATACAAACAGAACCTTAATTTGGGTTTAAGATTGGAAATTTGTATTCAAAAAAGTAAATATTTTTATTTTAGAAAATAGTTATAAAATGTTTAACAACTCATTTTTTTTAAAGATTTGAAGGCATGTTGTACCCGTTAAATGATGGTTAGTGCGTTGGACTGTCATGCAAGAGGTCTTGGGTTCGATTACTGCCTGTGCCACCTAACCTTTTTCAGGGGTACTGCCTCTGCGAGGAAATGACAAGTCTTTCAAGAGTAATTCTTGCCATGAAAAGCGCTTTCTCAAATTAGCCGTTCGGATTCGGCATATAAACTGTAGGTCCCCTCCATCTCTGACAACATTACTCGCCACAGGAATGGTTGAGAGTTGTAAGTCACTAAGCCCTGATGGTTCTTTACAGACTGTTGCGCCACCTAATTTATTTATTTTTTTATTTAGAAGGCATGTTAGAGACTGGAATTGGATCTTGCGAGGAATTGAAAAATCGACCAAAAGTAATTCTTGCCATGAAAACTGTTTTCTCAAATTAGCCGTTCGTATTCGGCATAAAACTTAAGGTGCCCTCCATCCCTTAAAAACTCGCACAAAGGAATGGTTGAGCGTTGTAAGTCACTAGGTCATAGTTCCCACTGGACTGTTACGGCACATAATTTATTTATTTTGTACTCCCCATAGGAAGTTATTGTAATCGGTCCGATTTGTCGAATTGAAAATTTTGACATTTCTCGACGTTTCAAGGTCGCCAGAGTCGAAATAAAAGATTTTTAGAGAGATGTCTGTCTGTGCGTGCGTGTGTACGTACGTTCGTACGTCTGTACATACGTCCGTACGTTCGCGATTTTTTTTTTTCGTCCATAGCTCAAGAACCAGTAAAGATATTTGTTATACAGGTATTGACTTCAAATTAAATGAATTCATACAATTTTTATTTGTTTATATAAGAAATAAAAACTTTTAAGAAATGCTACTGAAATTGGTAAAAATTGTTTTTCGACTAAAAATCTCGTTTACAAAAATAGATTTTGAAATCAAACTATTTCATCAAATGCAAAATATTGTTGGTAATTTTTAAATCTTTTAGAATAATTCAACTGACAACTTTTTTAACAAAACACGAAAACCTTTTTAAGCAAGACAAATCGACAGACGTGATGGGAAGTTATCAGTGTGGTTCGCATCCTAGCTTTCTTTTAGTATTTGTAAGGTAATTTTATTAGAAAAATCTAATCTAATTATTTAAAAACAAAAAAATAAAAATCTTGAAAAATGTTACTAAAAATTTGAAAAATTTGGTTTTCTACTCAAGTATCTTGAGGACAATGAAAAAAACATTGACTTATAACTTTTATTTTAAATTAAACAAAATGTTGCTATTAATATTTATTAAAACTTTTAAAAATCACGAAAAACGCTTGAGAACGGGAAGTTATAAGTATGATCACAACCAACTTCCTAATAGGGACACTGGGTCGTATACTTGTTTTTTTTTTTGTAATTTAATTATTATTATCAAAGAAACTGGAAACAATAAATCAATTTAGTCATAAAACCAAAACGCCTTTATGTGATACTGATTTTTGGAAGTGTGAGCAATTTCTTTTAGACCGTGTGTCTTTGAGATATTTCCCATAGGAAAATCAATCAAATTGTATGTCCTATTAATGAAGTGTGTTTTAGTTTTTATTAACTTCCCATAGGAAGTTATTGTAATGGGTCCGATTTGTCAAATTGAAAATTTTGAAATTTCTCGACGTTTCAAGGTCCCTAGAGTCGAAATAAAAGATTTTTAGAAAGATGTCTGTGCGTGCGTGTGTACGTACGTTCGTACGTCCGTACGTCCGTATGTCCGTACGTCCGTACGTTCGCGACGTTTTTTTCGTCGTCCATAGTTTAAGAACCAGAAGAGATATCGACTTCAAATAAATTTTGTTATACAGATAATAAGGCAGAAAGATGCATAAAGGGCTCTCAAGAAAATTGCGTAGGTGGTTTTTTTTACCATAGCAGTTTAAAAAAAAGGTGACAATTTTGGTTAACCCTAAATATCTCATGAACCAATGACGCTAGAGACTTGTGTTGAAATGTATGTAACTTATGTGAAAATATTACTGTATACAAATAACAAATCAAGTATCTGTAGGAAAATACGAAAACTCATTTTGTAAATATCTAGAATATATTTTTCATTCGCAAATAAACTCTTCAATTGTTAAGACGCCCTTGCTTTTCTATTTCCACATTTTTCTCTTCGCCGAATTTCTGCTCAATAGGTTATGGGCCCAGGCGACCGCATGTGGTAAAAAGAAAAGATTTGAATCGCAGCAATAGTTCGTCACAATTATCAAGATGAGTGCAATGTACCAAATAGAGAAGTTAGAAGAAAAGAATTACGATTCTTGGAGCATTCAGATGCGAAGCGTTTTGGTACATGCGGAACTATGGAGTGTTGCATCAGGTACGTTGAAGAGAGAAGAAGTAAGAGAAGGAACAGGAACCGATTGGCCAAGCATGGACGAGAAAGCGTTGGCCATGATCACCCTGAGTGTAAAACCTTCGCAATTAGGTTACATAAAGGATTGTGCTACGTCCTTTGACGCCTGGACGAAACTTAAAGAAGTTCATCAGCCAAGTGGACCTCAACGCAAAGTATCCCTTTACAAGAAATTATTGAGTTTGCGGATGTCAGACGGTCAGAGCATGTCCAGCTATTTGAACACATTTGTTGAAGTATTGGACAAGCTTGCCGGAGTCGGCATAGAAATGAACGATGAATTGCGAACAATAATTCTTCTTTCTAGTTTGCCGAAAATGTACGAAAGTTTTGTAGTTGCTATAGAGACGCGTGACTATTTACCCAAATTTGATATTCTGTGTATCAAGCTGAAACAAGAAGGGGAACGCAAAGGCAATGAAGATTCATTTTTCGAAAAGCAACAAGCTTTTACAGCTAGTACAGTTGTTCATCAACGGATGAACCCTCCCGGAAAACACAATACAAATGCAAAGGGAAAATTGCGAAACATTACTTGCTTCAAGTGCGGGTGTCGTGGACATGTGAAGGCACAATGTAGAAACAAAGAGAGCTCTACTACTATAAATGAACAACATAAGCAATGTAGTTTGTTGGGGGCGATGGATGTGTGTACATTAAATCGGTCAAATTGGTGTTTGGACAGTGGGGCAACAAGCCACATGTGTTGTGAAAAAAGGTTTTTCATAAATTTCGAAGAACATAAAGAAATGATTGGTTTGGCTGGTGAAGATTTTTTGTATGCAGAAGGGAGAGGTGATGTACAGCTACAAACGGATCATTGTACTCTGAAATTATTGAACGTGTTATATGTACCAAACATGAAGTGAAATTTTATGTCCGTCAGTCGAGCAGTACAAAATAATTGCGTTGTGCATTTTGGAAAAAAGCACGCTGAAGTTATACAGGATGGTGAATGCATCTTGAAAGTCAATAAGGTTGGAAATCTGTATATATTCGAATGTCGAAACAGTAATTGTTTTGCTGCTGTTCAAGATGAAGCGGATTTGTGGCATAGAAGATACGGCCATTTGAATTATGTCAGTTTGATGGAAATTGCGAAGAAGAATTTGGTGCACGGGATTGAAAAAGTCAATTTCAAATCCAATACGACATGTAAGACGTGCATGGTCAGTAAAATACACGTTCATCCTTTTCCAAATGCAACTTCGAACAGAGCAACGGAATTATTAGAGCTGGTACACACGGATGTCTGCGGTCCTTTTGAGCCAAGATCAATTGGTGGTTCGAAATACTTTTTGACGTTCATCGACGATAGATCCAGACGTATCTTTGTTTACTTCCTAAAGACCAAAGATGAGGTTTTCAGCAAATTCGTGGAATTCAAGAATCTGGTGGAGCGACAAACCGGCAAGAAGCTAAAATGTTTACGCAGCGACAATGGTCGTGAATACATCAATAAGACGTTCGACCTTTACTTAAAGACGAATGGAATCGCAAGGCAGTTGACAATGGCATACACACCGCAACAGAATGGCGTTGCGGAACGAGCAAATCGGACGTTGGTTGAGATGTCAAGGTGTTTGTTAGTGCAGTCAGGACTATGCGATTCATTGTGGGGTGAAGCAGTCAACACATCGGTTTACTTACGCAATCGTTCACCGACAAGTGCGCTGGTCAATATGACACCTATGGAAGCTTGGACAGGTAAGAAGCCTTCTATTAGCCATCTAAAAGTTTTTGGTTCTTTTGCAGTGGCACTTGAGAAGGGGCATAAGAATAGCAAGTTCCATGCAAAAGGGAAGGAATATCGAATGGTCGGTTACTCAGTTCAAGCAAAAGGTTATCGACTGTATGATGTCAATACGAGACAAGTGGTTGAAAAACGTGACGTTTTATTTGATGAGCTAAAAAACAGAGAATATGCTGATGGCAGCACTGTTTTCAAGACCACGGACACGATTTCATTTGATTTACCCTCTAAAGTTGATATAGTTGTTAGTGGCGATGAAGCTGAGGCTTACGAAGATGCTCAAAGTTTTGATGACAACGACTGTTTTGAAGAAGCTGTTAATGAGCGAAGTGGTCAAACAGAGCCAGCTGTTGTGAACAGCAGCGAAAATAATCTTAGGAAGGGTGCCAGTGGCGAGATAGAACGGTTTAAGGCCCGTCTTGTTGCGAAAGGGTGTTCACAGCAATATGGTGTAAACTATGGTGAAACATTTTCACCTGTATGCCGACTGGAGAGTGTACGTTTCATTTTGGCGTTAGCTGCAGAGTTGAAACTGTTTCTGCATCAGATGGATGTTTGCACGGCATATTTGAACAGCGATCTTACAGATACCGTTTACATGAAACAACCACCTGGATACGCCGATAGTTCTCGACCTGACAAAGTTTTATTGCTGAAGAAGGCAATATACGGTTTAAAACAATCAGGAAGGGAGTGGAACTTTAAGTTTGATGGTGTTTTACGAGAGATGGGATTTGTACCTTGCGATAATGAGCCATGCTTGTATAAACAGCAGGAAATGGGTAATTTGTCACTGATTTTAATATACGTTGATGATATTATTATAGCATGCCAATCGAAACAAGATTTGTTAAAAATCAAGGCAGATATTTCAAAATCGTTTAAGTGCGCTGACAAGGGAATGTTGAACCTATTTCTTGGTATGGAGATTCAACGTGAAGGCGAACTAGGCGAGATAACTTTGGGTCAGACCCAATACATTAAGGATCTATTGCAACGACATGGCAGTCAAGAATGCAGGCCAGCAGCTACGCCTTTAGACGCCGGTTTCCAAGTAGCTTGTGATAACGATCGATGTCAAAAGGTAAATACAAGATCCTATCAGTCAGTTATTGGGGAACTGATGTGGTTGGCGTTAACGACCAGGCCAGATATTTTGCATTCAGTTGCGAAATTGTCTCAGAGAAATAAGGATCCGCATGTTGAGCATCACGCAGGCGTGAAGCACATTCTTAGATATTTGGCATCTACGGTGGACAAAAAGATACACTACAAGAAGTGTGGAATGGCTTTTACGGGCTATGTTGACGCTGATTGGGGCGGAGACAAGGTCGACCGTAAATCCTATACTGGTTACGTGTATTTCTTGGCAGGTGGTCCTATATCTTGGAAATCGGAGAAGCAACGCAGTGTGGCACTCAGTAGCACCGAAGCTGAGTACATGGCATTATCAACAGCATGCAAGGAGGCAATAGCCATGAGAAGACTCATAATTGAAATTGGCTGTGGTGAAGTGGGAAGTCCAACTGTCGTTTATGGCGATAATTTGAGTGCGCAACAACTTGCAAAGAATCCGGTGCATCATGCGAGAACTAAGCATGTTGATATTAGATATCATTTTGTCCGGCAAATTGTCAATGAAGGTGATATCGTTCTTAAATATGCTCCTACAGATTTAATGATAGCAGATATACTTACAAAGAACCTTGCAAAGAACAAACATCAAGAATTTACAAAAATGTTAAATCTTAGTTAAATTTTGTTATAATTTGAAAATATGTTTGCTTTGAGGAAGGGTGTTGAAATGTATGTAACTTATGTGAAAATATTACTGTATACAAATAACAAATCAAGTATCTGTAGGAAAATACGAAAACTCATTTTGTAAATATCTAGAATATATTTTTCATTCGCAAATAAACTCTTCAATTGTTAAGACGCCCTTGCTTTTCTATTTCCACATTTTTCTCTTCGCCGAATTTCTGCTCAATAACTTGAATTAAATTTTATATAATATATTGTAACGTGTTACAAAACAAGTATATTTTTTGGAAAAAATCCAATGAACGGTTTTGTTTATAAATCAAAAAAACTGAAAAAAAAAATGTGTCACCTCGAAAATTTTACGACTTAAATATGATTTCATTTTCAAAACAATTTTGTGCAACGAAGAATAATGTTTTTGAAATCTGATAAAATTTTGAGAAAAATCGAATTGACAGTTTTTTTTTATAAAAAATAAAAACCTAAAAAAAAACATTAATCAAAGTTGGTAAAAATTGAATTTCGACTTAAATATCTTTTCAAAAACTTGAGATTAAGGCTTCAAACTTATTTCATTTCATAAGAAATATTGTTTACAACATTCTAAAAAATGTTGAGAAAAATCGAATTGACAGTTTTTTTTACAAAAAATAAAAACCCAAAAAAAAATGTTTAAAAGTTTGTAAAAATTGATTTTCAACTCAAATATGTTTTCAAAACTTTGAGTATTTGCTTTAAACTACTTTTAACTTTCAAAACACAGTGTTGTCAACATTCAGTAAAATTTTTAAAAAAATCTAATTGACAGTTTTTTACAAAAAATTAAAAACCGCAAAAAGAATTTACCAAAACTTGTTAAAAATTGATTTTCGACTCAAATATCTTTTCAAAACTTTGACATAATGGCTTCTAACTAATTTTAACTTATAAGAAATATTGTTATAGGAAAAATTTTGAGAAAAATCGAATTGACATTTTTTTTACAAAAAATAAAAACCTAAAAAAAATTTATAAAAGTTGGTAAAAATTGTTTTTCGACGTAAATATCTTTTCAAAAATTTGAGACATTTGGCTTAAAACTAATTTTATCTTTTAAGAAATATTGTTTTCGACATTCTATAAAATTTTGATAAAAATCGAATTGACAAAAAAAAAACAATAAAAAAATTAAATCTACAAAAAATAGTATACGCAAATTTGGTGAAAATTGATACATATAGACAAACTTTTAAGCAATACAAATCGACAGACGGGATGGGAAGTTATCAGTGTGGGTCGCATCCCAGCCTCTTTTTTTGGTATATACTTTGGCAATTACCATCTCAAGCTTTTAGGACTTCCGATGCCTTTTAATTTCTCACATAAATGTTATTTATTAAATTACAATGGGAAGAAATGAATGAAACTTTATATTCATATACCTTCTTTTAAAAACAATAACAAAACTGTATAAATATTTAACTAACAAAGGAAGTTCTATTGACTTATGAATTAATTAAATGAGCACAGTTAATTGTTGATGACTTTATTTTAACTTGAATAAAAACTTTGCCCATTTAAATCAACACTCTTCTAAAGATCTACATTGTAGATTGTATAGCCCCATTGTAATACTCACACACGCTTTGCAAATAAATAACAACTTCATTAATAAAATATCTCAAAACAATTGAATAGCAAATAGTAGGTTAACAAAACAAAGAATACAGCGACTTACAAAGACTTAAATATAAAGATAATAAAAGAAAAAAATAGCAAATTGATGAAATAAAGTTTTTATTATGTCTATAGGAGAATGACATGCAAAACATAACAACAGCCTTTCTTTTTTAACTTCAAAATCCTCTTTGACTTCAAAAAAACGATTCATCTTTTGTTCCCAATTTATTATAAAGGAAAACAAAAATAAAAGAGCCCATCAGCCAAAAAAGAAAAAGAAGTTGAGAAGTTTAATAATGACGAGATATATTTAATAAAATTAGGTTTATAATCTATGGACCTTAAAAGATGTCATGAGGGCGTGCAGTATTAACAACAGCAGCAGCATCAAATTAAAGCCCCCCGAGTTGAAGTTCCAAGACTCATCTTATATGTACATATCTGTATACACCATCAGGCCCATTTAAGCAAAAGACAGAAAAAAAGACAACTGGCACATTAAAACAAAACTAAATCACGGATTAGGTCACAGCTAAAGAGCGTCTTTATGTCGATGTGACTGAGCGCGGGTGCTTAAGGTGAACAATTTTGACATATTTATTGCCCTTCGGGGTCTAGCTCAAGACACTTACTTTGAGGTAGAAATTTTATATAGAAGACTTTTACATTAGTCGTTTCGGTCAAAACGTCGTTGGCATGGCCGGCTTCGGCACTTCAAGTCAAGGTGTTGCCTAACGTCTCACCTGCGCTGCTGCCGGCGCGGCGGCCGGCGGTGGCGGGTAAGATATGATGAGTGTTTCTGTTTATAGAAATGGATCGAGAAGGTGGTACCTCACCATCACTATGTCCAGATCGATGCTTCAGCGTCATGGTTCATTTGGGATTTTATTGTGATCGTTATGGCGATGTGGGGCAGGTAATTTTATTTTTTCTTACAATAAAAGGCACAAGGCGGCTGCCATGACAACAAACGACCACGATCGCTTACTGTTCGATCGTCGTCACAGTGTCTACGAAGACTTTTCATATACGAGTAAATACTTATGTAGGTATAAATGTTTAAAGTGGATTTTTATTTATAGCCTGGAAATTCCTTACACAGTGGGGAGGCAGAGTTGTAGATGTCGCTGTTCATTATAAAAATAACTATCATAATCCAGGCTATCCATATTTGATGTTGCGAGTATGATTTGGTATTTAAAATTTTAGGGAGTAAGACTCTGTATGCAGATATATTTGATTTTTAGTGGAAGGAAAAATAATTTTTGTTTTTGGAGAACACAACCATTTTCTAATCTAGAAGTTTTTAAGTTTTAAATTTGCCAACTTATAGACGATTGGGAAAAATCATGGAAATATTCGGTATTTCATGAAAAAACATTTTTAAAAATCCGAAAATCTCCATACATATTTTGAATTATGTGTGAGACCAAAAAATTGATGGTGAATCCGTCCAAGCACGAAGGAAGATGAAAAATAATGAACCGTTCTGAAAATTTACTGAGAGAAACTATGACTCTGAAAAGTATCACGGATGCATTTATAATATTTGTTGAAAGTTAAAAAATTACGCACGATTGAGACAAGTCACCGATCAGTATTTAACAATCACGCAATTCAAAAAGAAGCTGATAATTTTCCGCTCTTATTCTGTTGACATTTCTAAAAGTTTTAAACAATGTTAATAACAATATTTTGTGTAAAATAAAAAAGTTTGAAGTCAATATCTTTCCTTGCATTTAAGATACTTGAGTCGAAAACCATTATTTATCAGTTGTTACTTTTTTTCCAGGTTTCCGTTTTTTTTTTTGAACCAAAGTTGTTCGTCAAATTTTCTTTAAAAAATTAACAATAATATTTTGCTTATGATAGGTTTGATTTTAACACATATATGTTTTTGTTCCCGAGATATTTTAGTCGAAACTAATTTTTTCCAATTTTTAGTATCATTTTTCCTAAGAAAATTACTTCATGCCTGCAACAATATTGTATGTAGAATTTGTAAACAATTATTTTGAAGTCAATACCTTCTCGAGATATTCAAGTCGTAAATCAGTTCTTGCCATTTTAGTGTGGTATTTGTCGTAGATTTAAATGTTTCATAAAAACTCTTACGCATTACAGAGTATAATTTAAATGTTGTACAATAAAAGTCGTTAGAGCTATGGGTTCGAGAGATACTTGTGGTCAACCAAGTTTTTAACTTTTTTTAACTTTCCTTTTTGTACCCGTGGCATGATGGTTAGTGCGTTGGACTGTCATGCGAGAGGTCTTGGGTTCGATCCCTGCCTGTACCACCTAAAGTTTTTTCACGGGTTCTGCCTCTTGCGAGGAATTGCCAAATTCTCCAAGAGTAATTGTTGTCATGAAAAGTGCTTTCTCAAATTAGCCGTTCGGATTCGGCATATAAACTGTAGGTCCCCTCCATCCCTGCAATTACTCGCACACAGGAATGGTTGAGAGTTGTAAGTCACTAGGCCCTGGTTCTCAACGGACTGTTGCGCCACCTAATTTATGTATTTATAATTTTTTTGCATCTTTTGATGTTATTATCCGTAAAACTAATTCAATATCTCTGACGGTTCTTGAGATATGGCTGACCAACACACAGATATCTTTCAAGAAACCTTTGGTTAAGATTACGTACAAGTCCAGAATTTCGTATCAAAGACAAAAAAACACAGTCTTTTATTATTCATAGCTATTCTGAATTCTTCAATTACTGAAGGAATCAACGAATAGCGAGTTCCTAAATAATAGGTGAACCACATTTCACGAATCGTAGTAAAATCTATCACATTCCGGATTAGTTTTAAAAATCTATTACATTAGAATGATTTCGATGCCTAGTACGCTGCTGATGCGAAACGAAATTTTTCGGCAGTCTCCAAGTGCAGATCGAAATTAAAACGAAAACCACAGCGGAAAAATATTTGTGGAGAGTTCTGTCTGGAAGTTGAAGTTCAATTTTAAGCCTAGTACGCTGCTGATGCGAAACGAAAATTCCCATACAAAAATGACATGACGAAATCATTAACGAAAATATTCGAAAAATTTTTCAATAAATAAATAAAACGTCAAAATTTCGCAAGCAATTAATATACCGGGCAATTAAATTGAGAACGAAAAGAGTGGAGAATTGTACTACGAAATCTAGTACAGCTATCTACTAAAATGACACATTTCGTCGTTCAGCAGCGTACTGAAAAACGAAAAGCACAGCGAAATTTTTCGTTTATGATTTCGTCATGTCATTTTTGTATGGGAAATTTCGTTTCGCATCAGCAGCGTACTAGGCTTTAATGTGAACTAATTCATAAAATTTTCAAAAACAATTTGAAGTTTACTTTCAAACATTTAATAAATTCAAAAATAAAATTGAATGATAATCTATTTGTTAGCTTTCTTGAGAAAGCTAATCGCCGCCAATTCAACGCTGCCAGTGAGTGTTAGGAATCCGCCTGTCATTGAGCGCGTTAATAATTCTATGGGGCCAATCTTTTTTCGAACTCGTACTGTGGCGAGAGCCCTAAAAGATCTCAACATTAATAAATCCGCTGGTCTGGATGGTATCCCCGATATTGTTCTAAGGAGGTGTTATTCAACGCTGGCAAAACCACTCCGTAAGCTTTTTCATCTGTCCTACTCCTCAGGTCTCCATCCGAACGGATAGAAAACATCATTTTGTCCAGCCTATCTCCAAAAAAGGCGAATCTTCCTGATTCTCTAATTACTGACCGATTGTACTTACCTCTCTTCTTTCCAAGGTTATGGAAACGCTAATGAATTATCAGCTCAAGAAATATCTCGAAGATCGAAAGCTTTTTAATGACCAATAGTACGGCTTTCGCAGCAATAGGTCCACTGGTAATCTCATGGTTCATCTCACCGAAATAGTGGAGCAAATCTTTACATTGTTTTGGAGAATGAATAAATCCCTGCTTCATTGGATTAGTAATTACCTTTCGGATCGTTCAATACAAGTAATATTGGATGGGTTCAAGTCTGAAAACCACAAACTAAATGCTGGTGTGCCCCAAGGCTCTGTTCTATCTCCAACACTCTTTCTCATTTTTATTAATTATTTCGCTAGTGCTCCTTCAACTTATTTAAGCCTCTTAAACAGCATCGAACGTAGAGCATTTAAATTGATTGGTTATAATACCATCATAGGGTCATTTACGTCGCTTGAACATCATAGTAAAGTTTCTGGTCTCACTCTTTTTTAACGTTATTTTAACGGTTTATGTTCTAGACAAAAAGCCAGCTGCAATTCTTCCCTTAAACGGTTCAAACGTAATAATCGCGCTTTTTAGGAATGCTCATCAGTATACCCTCGAGCACAACTTAGATCGTACTGTCAAGTACAGAGATTCGTTATTTAGCCGTACTACGCGAATGTGGAATGCCTTATCACACTCCGTTTTTCCCCGACGTTGCAATATTCAGGAATTCAAAACCAATGTGGACCGACACCTCCTTTTAACCCCTTTCTTCCTTTCCTAGTGCTCACACTGTGTTTTTACATAATAAGGGTAGTAATATCCCCTTGCGTGTGCGCTTATTATAAAAAAAATGGAAAATCACGTCGAAATCTGACTAATTATAGACGAATAAAATAAGTCACTGATAATTTACATATGTATATTGTTAAAAAACGAATTCAGAAAATCATTGATTATTCATTCAAATATTATGACGAATTGTAAAATGCAACAAAACCATGGACCAACAAGTTTCAGTAAAATTACATACGATTTGGGAAAACCAACAGACAAATCTTTCAAAACACGAAATACTCGTAGCTCTATAAATTTTCACATGAACGGATATGAACGGAAAATATGGGACGACCATAGGTGACAAATTCAGTTCTGATTCATCTTCCAACGAAATGGAGACATAAACTAAATCTTTCATTCTATAAATAAAATGTTTTTCCGCTGCATTTTTTTGTCGTCTGTAGTTTTCGGTAGTTTTGAAATTTCAAACTCAAATTTTCTTTTGTTTGTAGTAAAAATTACAGCTATTACACTAATCGACAAGGTTGCACTTTTACAATAAGTTTTGATAGCCATAACTCAAATACGACTTCAAAATTACTCTTTTGCGCAAGGCTTTTGGAGGCTATCTAAATTCATGAAGTAGCTTTTTTTATAATCCCTTTTTTTGATATTTAGTTGAAATATTTATAATACAACGTATTTTATAAAATGTTCGAAAAATGTTGCTGGATTTCAAGTGTTACGAATTAATCTGGAAGGAACGCTGAACAATTTGTGCTAAAACGGTTTTGTAGTCGGAGAAGTCAAAACGAATTTTAAGTAATTTTTACTCTCGTAACAAATCTGTCTTAGCAATGCTATCATGTCAAGTTTTCGAAATGTATTTAAAAATTATAAAATTAATGTAGAAAACAAGCATCTTTTAAACCTTAGCAGATAGTTGAAATCCAAATACGGATTGGAAATCAGCCCTTAAAATTAACTCCAAAACGTATTTTTCAAAACTATAAAAGCGTTATTTGCAATGTTTCCTCAAGACTTCACATAGAGTCAAATAAAAACTATAATAAAACTAATGAGCATTTTCGGAAACAAAGTACGACACTGATTCTTAATTTTAAGTGTATGAAGAAAACAATGATTTGTTCTTTGCAAAATCATCATACAATTGATTGTTAAGGGATATTTTTAGCGTTTTAACTTAGCCTTAAAAACCCTGGTTGTCTTTAGTATTTTTAAATGGGCATATTTTAAAAAAATTATGCGATGGAATAATTTAAAGGCGAGACTCAAATTTATTTTAATCCTTTGAAAAAGTATCATGTTGTTTGTGCACCTGAAAAAAAAAACTTATTTTTGTCACCCAGACCCCCAATGTTATCAATAGTGGAAAAAATATCATTTAAATCAGGAACTTTGTATAACTTTTATTAACTTCCCATAGGAAGTTATTGTAGTGGGTCCGATTTGTCAAATTGAAAATTTTGACATTTCTCGACGTTTCAAGGTCCCTAGAGTCGAAATAAAAGATTTTTAGAAAGATGTCTGTGCGTGCGTGTGTACGTACGTTCGTACGTCCGTACGTCCGTATACGTCTGTACGTTCGCGACGTTTTTTCGTCCTCCATAGCTCAAGAACCAGAAGAGATATCGACTTCAAATAAATTTGTTTATACAGATAATAAGGCAGAAAGATGCAGAAAGGGCTCTGAAGAAAATGGCGTGGGTGGTTTTTTTATCATAGCAGTTTTAAAAAAGGTGAAAATTTTGGTTATCTCATGAACCAATGATGCTAGAGACTTGAATTAAATTTTATGATATACATATATTGTAACGTAATACAAAACAATTATATTTTTGGAAAAAATCCAATTAAAGGTTTTTTTTTATAAACCAAAAAAACTGAAAAAAAAATTGGCACCTCGAAAATTTTACGACCAAAATATGATTTCATCTCCAAAACAATTTTGTGCAACGAAGAATAATGTTTTTGACATCTGATAAAATTTTGAGAAAAATCGAATTGACAGTTTTAAAAAAAAAAATAAAAACCTAAACAAAATTAATAAAAGTTGGTAAAAATTGATTTTCGACTCAAATATCTTTTCAAAAATTTGAGATAATGGCTTCTAACTAATTTTTTAAGAAATATTGTTTTCAACATTCGATAAAATTTTGTGAAAACTCGAATTGACAGTTTTTTTTACAAAAAATAAAAACCTAAAAAAAAAAACAATACTAAAACTTGGTATAAATTTACTTTCGACTCAAATAGCTTTTCAAAAATTACAAATATTGGCTTCAAACTTATTTTATTTCACAGAAAATATTGTTTTCGATATTCATATATCATTCGAAATAAAAATCCAACAGTCCGTTTTTTCATTAAAAAATAAAATCTACAAAAAATAGTACGCAAATTTGGTAAAAATTGATACATATAGACAAACTTTTAAGCAAGACAAATCGACAGACGGGATGGGAAGTTATCAGTGTGGGTCGCATCCCAGCCTCTGTTTTTTTGTCCATGATTTCTTACACCATTTTGTGTTTTGAAAAGTGCATCATTGAGCTTACCGTGATTTTAAGGATAAGTCCGCAGTTTGCTACGTTATAATTTTTTGGTTTTATCGTACTGCCTTTTATTATCGTAAGGATTCCCTTAAATTTTTAAAAATTCATTGGTGATTTATCAAAGTCCTCAATACTTTTTAAGCCATCAATATCTGCAAAATTAAATTATTTAAGAACATTTTTGTTTACATAGAATACCTTTCTAGTCCAAAAAGTTGAACAATAACACAGCTTCTCTCATTCATTCCCTGCCTTCATCCTCTCGAACAAAACTAAAAATAAAAAACATTTTTCCAATTAACAAAAAACCAAAGTGCCTGGCTATTTTTATTCATAAACTTTCTCTTGCCCATTCATAATAGACCTAGTAGTTTTCAAAAACTCTTAGTGGTCCAAAAAAATAAAACCATACAAAAATAGAAAAACAAACTTTCTTCCAAAAATATGCGAAGGCGAGTTTAAAAAAAAAAAAAGAATAAAGCTGCATCGACAAACAAAACAAAACAAAACCGACACCACAGAAATAAAAATAAAAAGAATAATAACAGGATAATTATAATGCAGCCAGCCAGGCCTGTTGTATTTATTGTTGTAAAATTCGAATCCTGAGTCCTATCGCACTTTCATCAATACCAACAATATGCACAATAAAATGCAAAACAGTGCCTTTATCCTTTGTTTGGCCTCGTTGGGTTGTTCTGGTGGTCACCAAGTTTATAACAACGAAGTTCGTTTTTGTATTTTTTCAAAATCCTTGTTTCAGCAACTCGCCCAGCGCTTTGGTATAGCGTGATGCGGTTTTGTTTTGTTACAACTTTTATATATTTTTCAACAATTTATTATTTCACAAAATAAAGGAAGGGAGGAAGGGTTAGGTTTAGAGTAGCTCTGGCATTTGCCGCATTCATAATAATTATTGTTCACTTTTTTTTTTTTTTTGTTGTTTTAATATATATTTTCCAAAGTCCCCCCTTTATCGTTTCTCCACCGCCCCCGCCCCCGCCCTCGCCACCTCTTTTATTCACGTCATTTTTATAGTCAACGAGTGAAATATTTTGCTTTTATTTTAAATGCGGTTGGCTTTGGTTGTTGTTTAACATTTGTTTTGTTTCTTTTTGTTTTTACGGATTCTCGTAAAACAATAATTTTTCGAAAAACTTTTATAGCCTCTCGAGTTCTGTAAACTGACTGACTGGGACTTCTGGGACTCTCAGCTCCCAGCTCCCAGCTCGCAGCTCTGATATAATGAACCATATACATTTACCTTCTGGTTCTGGCTTGGCATCACAGAAAGGAGAGAGACTATGTGAAAATATAAAAAAAAAGAGGGGGTAATATAATGGAATTCATAAAAGCGCGCGATAATTATGACATTTAATTGTATATTGAATTGAAACAAAAATCATAATTGAAAAAGTTTGTTTTTCGAGTGTTGTTCCATTGGATCTCGAGCGAAACCATCATCCAGAGGCTAGAGGCCTTCTAGACCGGGAAAGCGCAACAAAAAGGTATGTTGGGAGTATAGACTGGTAAAAACATATATAGTATAATCAAGGTTTTGACTTTTCAATACGAGCAAGCGAAGGAACAAAGCAACGCCGAAGTGTATTTTGTTTATTCGAAGGGGATTTTTTAAAGGAGAATAAGTTTTATATTAATATGTATTATGGGTGTTTGATTTAATTAAAGACTTCTATTGGAAGGCAAGTTTCTTGGTCATTTTCGAACGAGTCGGAATGTTGAAAATAAAAAGAGGCCGGGATGCGACCCACACTGATAACTTCCCATCCCGTCTGTCGATTTGTCTTGCTTAAAAGTTTGTCTATATGTATCAATTTTTACCAAATTTGCGTACTATTTTTTGTAGATTTTATTTTTTTATGAAAAAACGGACTTTTGGATTTTTATATCGAATGAAATATGAATATCGAAAACAATATTATCTGTGAAATAAAATAAGTTTAAAGCCAATATTTGTAATTTTTGAAAAGCTATTTGAGTCGAAAATCAATATTTACCAACTCTTGTTAAATTTTTGTTAGGATTTTAATTTTTTGTACAAAAGCTGTCAATCCGATTTTTTCAAAATTTTACTAAATCTTGACAACAATATTTTTTGAAAGATTAAAGTGCTTTGAAGCCAATATCTCCAAGTTTTGAAATGACATTATTTGAGTCGAAAATCAATTTTGACCACCTTTTATAAATTTTTGTTTAGGTTTTTATTTTTTGTAAAAAAAACTGTCAATTCCATTTTTGTCAAAACTTTTCCTAATGTTGAAAACAATATTTTTTTATAAATTAAAATTAGTTAGAAGCCATTATCTCAAAGTTTTGAAAAGATATTTTAGTCGAAAATCAATATTTACCTACTTTTATTATTTTTTTTAAGGTTTTTATTTATTTTTTTTTTAACTGTCATTTCGATTTTTCTCAACATTTTTCAGAATGTTGAAAATAATATTTCTTATAAGATAAAAAAAGTTTGAAGCCTTAATCTCAAGTTTTGGAAAAGATATTTGAGTCGTAATTCAATTTTTACCAACTATGAGTAATGTTTTTTTAGGATTTTATTTTTTATATAAAAAAAAACTGTCAATTAGATTTTTCTCAAAATTTTATCAGATGTCAAAAATATTATTCTTCGTTGCACAAAATTGTTTTGGAGATGAAATCATATTTTGGTTGTAAAATTTTCGAGGTGACAAATTTGTTTTTCAGTTTTTTTGATTTATAAAAAAGCCGTTGATTGCATTTGTTTCAAAAAATATAATTGTTTTGTATCACGTTACAGTATATATTATAAAATTTAAATCAAGTCTCTAGCGTCCTAAGTTCATGAGATATTTTGGGTTAACCAAAATGTTCACCTTTTTTTTAACTGCTATGGTAAAAACCCAATTTTCTTGAGAGCCCTTTCTGCATCTTTCTGCCTTATTATCTGTATAACAAAATTTATTTGAAGTCGATATCGCTTCTGCTTTTTGAGTTATGGACGACGAAAATTACTTCGCGAACGTAAGGACATACGGACGTACGAACGTACATACACATGCACGCACAGAAATTTTTCTAAAAATCTTTTATTTCGACTCTAGGGACCTTGAAACGTCGAAAAAAGTCAAAATTTTCAATTTGACAAATCGGACCCATTACAATAACTTCCTATGGTAAGTTAAAAAAAGACGAAGAATTGAAAATTTTGACATTTCTAGACTTTTGAAAGATCCTGGAATCTAAATCCAAATAGGATGAGAAATGTAGATTTCAAGATCCAAATAATTTTTCTCATGAAATTTTATGGTTTAGAACAATGCAGCGGTTAAACGTAAGAAGCATGTTCATCAAAGTCCACCACATTGATTTTTGAGGTGAAGCCATGTTCTTACTTGAAAAATAATTTTGAAACAATCTGCATATACATATATATATGTATGTATTATGACACTTTATTTTACAGCAGATTTTAATTTTACTTCACATGAAATAAAAGTCAACACGATATAAAAATTCTAAGAAAACTTTAACTTTTCTTAGAATTTTTATATCGTGTTGACTTTTATTTCATGTGAAGTAAAATTAAAATCTGCTGTAAAATAAAGTGTCATAATACATACATATATATGTATATGCAGATTGTTTTTTATGAATTTTTAATATCGAACGTTCTTTTAAATACGTAGTGTTCGAAGAAATTCAAAGAAACTTAGAATATTATGTATTGGATTTGTGTATGAAATAAAAATTATTGTAGATCTGATGTGAAAGTGTGATTTTTGTTTTTGAGAGTTGCTTAAAATGTTGATTACTCATGAGAATCAAGAACTAATTAAAGGTTGATTTTTTAGCTATTATCTTTTTGGCAACACTGGTTTAAACAGCTGACGCACATTTCGTGTTTTGTTTCACTATCAAACATCTTCAGTTTGGTCTATAATTTAACCTTGAATCGTCTTACAAACGAACAACGTTTCCAAATTATTGAATTTTATTATTAAAATGCGTGCTATGTTAAGAAAGTTCATCGCGCGCTTCTTCCGTTTTATGGGTCAGTTTAATCGACCCACTGAAGGGGCTATTCGGGCTATTGTGACCGTTCGCAGCAATTGGGCCTGTGTTACTCAACAACGTGAAAAATTTTGGGGAAGGATTTATAGCAGGGGAGCCCAAGAAGGGATTTTGGGGTTTACTAAAGCGCGGCAGATTAATATACAGGGAGGTACCTAGTACCCCATTGAATACCTCCACCAAGTAGTAGCCCCGTATATGTGGCCACGCGTCAAAGATAGAGTAACAGATTAGTAAACAAAAATTGATCATCTGAAATTCTCGAGCGCGACAGATTAAAGTAGGGTAAGTAAGTTATATGCTAAAAAGTGTATATTCCACTAATTTGACAATTTTCGATTGACGACAAGAAGTAGGAGGGGTTAAAAACTTGTGAAAAAAAACGTCATCTTGACTTTATCGAGCGTGGCTAAATTTTTTTTTATTTTGAAGGCAATAATTCAACGTTCACGAATAATATGTATATAATATGACGATTTCCGTAAGCCGAAGTAAGGAAAAATAATCGGTAAATTTTAATGCGTGCACGTACATGATGCCGGTATTCCCCTTCCCGCGTTTCTATTCCTCTCTCACTTTTTTTCTATCTATGACTCTCTCACTCCGTCCAAATTGTGGGTTCTGTTGCCATGACGCCATGACAACTGATCGCGCAGTTGTTTTTTCGTTTACAAAAAAAAAAACGCCTGAAATTATTTTGCGAATTTGATTTTTATTATGTGAATTAAAATTTAAGAAAAAGTTACTATGAGTGACATTAATTAAAAGTGTGTGTTTTGTGGTAAAACTAATTTACAAAAAACTATCAAATTTACGTTTGATACATTAATTAATACAAAAATGTATAAATGTATTAGAATATCGTCAGAGTAAGCCGGTTCTCAGTTTTTCAATTTGTTAAGTTAAAAAATTTGAAAAAATACAAACAAAATTCTTGCCATTGTCAGATTAGGCGAATGTGCGGTGGCATCATTCGAACGTACTTCTTCAAAGATGATGCGAATCATAACGTAACTATGAATGGTGAGCGCTACCGTGAGATTTAACGCCTTTAGACTATTTTTTGAAGGGGCTATGTTAAAACTCATATCTATACAGACAGGCCGGCTTCAATTGACGCATTGGAAGACAACATTGAAGCATTTATTCGTGAGATACGGGCCGAAATGTTAGAAAGAGTATGCCAAAATTGGACTAAGGGGATGTACCATTTGAGGTGCAGTCCAGGTCAACATTTGCATGAAATAATCTTCAAGCATTAAATTATATGGACCGTACTATCGATTCAAATAAAAATTTCATGATTTTTTCTTTCTTATAGCTTTTAAAAAATCACCGTTTATAAGACTTACAGATACTGATGTCAATATAATTTTGGATAATTTTTTGTAGTAGGTATATAAAATAATTCACTATTATTGTATTATTTATTATTTTTGTATTTATAAAATACAATTATACAAAACCACATTCAATGGAATCTTGAAATAAATCTTGAAAAGTCAGAAATAGTAATATTTCGCAATGGTGGAAGAAGAGCAGCGTGCGAAAAATGGTTTTACAATAATTCAGAAATAAAGGTGTCTAATCAAAACAAATATCTTGGTGTAGTGTTTAATTACAACATGTCTTGGAATGAGCATCTAACAAACAGATTGGGAGCATCAAAAATTCCATCAATGCAACGTGGTCGAGACTGCTGCGAGACAATACCGTCCAACACTCAACAAAGTTCAAAATATACAATAACGCCTCAAAAGCTATTATGTTTTACTGTGCTCAAGTTTGGGGATACCGCGAATACAACCAAGTCAAAAAATTGCAGCGTTTCTTCATGAAAAGATGCTTTTTACTGCCCGATAATACGCCTAACATGCTCTGCACATTGAAACAGGTTTTTCGTAGGGTTTTCTAACTTCCCTCCAGCTACATTTTTCTTTCACAAGACGAAATCTAAATCTTCCTAATAATAGATTACCCAACATTTTATCGAAAGCCATTATAAACAAGAAAATCTTCTGGGCTAATGAATCGTTGGATCTTTTCCATGGATGTTCGTTGGATTTTTCTTTTGACATGAATCTTCTTGAATGGCCCAGCTTACATTCTCCAATTCTCGTGATATGATTTCCATAATTTTTAAAGCTCGCTGCGGGCTCCTTAATATCAATGGAACAGCATTCCAAGGAGATACAGATGGAATATGTACATTATGTAATATGGATGAATCGGAAAATACCATGCACTTTATTGGAACCTGCCCAATATTCAAAACG
Organism: Eupeodes latifasciatus; assembly: GCA_920104205.1. Lineage (NCBI taxonomy): Eukaryota > Metazoa > Arthropoda > Insecta > Diptera > Syrphidae > Eupeodes > Eupeodes latifasciatus. Next base: position 58,286,368 of record OV049924.1, read on the forward strand.
TACAGAAGAAAATTTCTTGGCAGCAGCATGCTTTCTCATTCTCAACTTCGCAACATTCTTAATGGCTACTGCTACTCAAACTTATATTACTTTTTAAAAGCGTCAATTAAATATCGCAATCTTATTATAAATGAATCTACTTACTAAGCTTATATATTTTTTAAATTTCCTTTTTAACCTGACAAGCAACTTAAAGCTATTGTCAAAACTAATTTTAAACCAGCAATACTCATTAAGGTATAATGAAGGTATAATATTCAAAACTATTTTATTCCATACAAAATAATATTATTGACATAAGAGAATATTTCTTTGAAAAATCCAGTCGTATTTTTGTATAAGAAAAAAGCCTTCATATCGTTAAATATTGGTTTTCGACCAAAATATTTCCCCAACAAAAACTGATATTGAAATTGAACTTATTTCATCATGTGAAAAATATTGTTTTTCGGAAAATCTAATCCAAAATTTTTTCTACAGAAAGCGAAGCCTACAAAAACAATAAAAACCCGAAGCAATAGGTTTCGTGAACAAAGAAATACATTGACTTTAAATATTGTATTTTATACAAAATGGTTTTTTATTTTTATATTGTACGCGCACTCAAGGGGATATGAATACCCTTAAAATGATTATACACAGTGCGAGTAATTAGGAAGGAAGGATAGGATTTGAAACGAGATACCGATGCACATTGGTTTTGAATGCCTGCACATTGTAATGAGTGGGAAATATTGAGTCTGGTAAAGCATTCCACATTCGTGTAGTGCGACTAAAAAAAGAATCTCTGTACTTTACAGTACGACCGAAATTGGGCTCAAGAGTAAAATGATGGGCATTCCTAAAAGAACGAGTATTACGGTTGAATTGTTTGAAGGGAGGAATGCAAACTGGATATTTCATTAGAACATTGCTTATGGAAGTAGCGATAAAATAATGACAGGCATGAAACCTTACGACGGTGCTCGAGAGATGCAAAAGTTTCATAAGACAACGGTCACCTATCATTTTTAGAGCTCTCTTTTGAATTCTGTCCAAGAGACTCAAGTGGGTTATAGGAGCACCTGCCCAAATATGGGAATTGTACTCGAGTTTCGGACGAATATAGGCTTTATAGATTATAGCCAGATCAGAAGGGGTAAAAAACTTCTTGCATCTTCGGAGAAAATCTAAACACTTAGCAGCATTTTTGGCGATGTCAAATATGTGATCACTCCATAACATGTGGTTTGTAATGCACATACTTATACGACTGACAGCTGTTCGGTCTCCTCGATGCAAGTACCACTCATGGATAGTGGCATTGGGGGAGGGTTACGCTTTTGCGACAGTAGACAGCATTGAGTCTTCGAAGCATTAAATTCTACACGGTTTTTGATTCCCCATTGTACATGAGCTTATCATACGCTGCCGTTGAAGTTCCACATCCGAAGGACAAGGATGAGAATCTAAAAACGAATATGAATAGTTGAGGGTACTGTCATCCCCAAAACAATTTAGTGGATTAGAAGTTTCAGACAAAAGATCATTTATAAAAATAAGGAAGAGCTTCGGAGACAAAACGGAGCCCTGGGGCACACCAGCGTTTATTTTGTGAATATCAGTTGTGAACCCGTCCAATACTACTGGAATTGAACGGTCCGGAAGGTAATTTCTAACCAAACGAATAAGGGATCCATCAATACCAAATGCACGCATTTTCGATAAGAGAGCTTGGTGCCAAACTCTATCAAATGCCTTTCAAATATCAAGTGCAATAATCTTACTTTCTCCAAAACGATGTAAATATATGTTCCACTGTTCGGTGAGATAAACTATGAGATCACCAATGGATCTATTGCAACGAAAGCCATACTGCCGGTCATTAAGAAGCTTCCGTTCTTCGAGATATTTCTTAAGCTGAAAATTGATCAGCGTTTCCATGGAAAGAAGGGATGTAAGTGCAATTGGACGATAGTTATATGGTGAGAAGGATTCGCCTCTTTTAGGGAAAGGCTGGACAAATGCAGTTTTCCATCCACTCGGAAAGACACCTGTAGAATAGGACAGATGGAAAAGCTTACGCAGTGGTTTTGCCAGCGTTGAAGAACTAGGGGGGATACTATCCGGGTCAGCGGATTTGTGAATGTCAAGCTTTTTAAGTACTCTAGTGAACGAGTGCGAAAGAAGATTCGTACCATAAAATCGTTTACGCTTTCAAGTACAGGCGGAGTCATGTCACTTACTGGCAGCATCGAATTAACAGCAAACTGTGCTGCAAGCAAATTGGCTTTATCAATCGAGCTTACATAGGGAGTGTCATTGGAAACCAGCAGCGTCGGAGCCGACGAAGACGTAGTGTTACACACATTTTTTACAAATGACCAGAAATTCTTACTACCACTGGGACATTGTAGTATTTTTTGCCGTAATTTCTGGTCACGCAAAAATTTTATGCGTCGTATATGTCCGTTACAGGTCTTTCTAGCTTGTTTGAACTTATTCCGGTTTTCCTCAGATGGGTTGGCTTGTAATTCCGGAAACTTACATTTTTGAACCAAATAACCTCTTTACAGCTCGAATCAAACCATGAGTATCTTATTCCGGATAAAATTTCTCATTGCACAAAGAATTAAGTTTGTAATTATATCTGCACTGGAATCCACGTCACTATCGAGGAAGCATAGTGACCAGTTAAAGTTCCTGAAGAATTCATTGAGAACGTCCCAGTTGGCTTTCTCATATTGCCAAACGGTTCTCGTAGGGGTTTTAACTTTAACTGGCGATTTTTTGGCATGAGAAATTTGCAGATATGACACAATGGTCTGATGTGCCTAGAGGCGATAGTACACTGACAGTATATTTATTAGGATCAGAGGTAAGAAACAAGTCTTGAGTGTTGGCGGATTGACTAATAATAATATTTGGTGTAACTTTTAAAAAACATCGGAAGATGGACACTAATGGGAAGTTATTAGTATGTGAGTCGCATCCCAACCTAGTTTTTACAACTCATTCATCGTAAGAACCTCATTTCTGCTGGTTTTCAATAGTTTTTACTTGAAAAACCTTTAGTCTTGCCAATCAAAGCCTAGTATATAACTTAAATTAACAAAATTCATTAATATTATTTACTTTTAAAATCACTAATAATTGAAAAAAGTGCAGAAATTAGTTTATTTTTATGATTATGAACATGTTGCGTTTGAAACCGAAAACATGGATTATTAAAAAGACCAACATCGTAAGTAACTCATCAAAGATTCTGAACTGAAAAATTCATAGCAAAATATCCTTCCATTCAAATGGCAAAGTTAATACACTAACTGGTAATTTTTTCAGAGAAATAAAATTGACAGACTTTTCAACAGAAATAAATTTAAAAAAAAAAAACAAGAATATTAATTGAATTGGTGTAATAGAAATCTCAAAAACAGCTGAAACTTAAATGTTGGATCGTATACATTTCGAAAATCTTCAATACAAAATTTGGCAAGATCGGTTGCAAGTTATTGTTATAGGGCACCAATAGGAAGTAATGTATGTACCAGATAAATGAGTTCACTATCTTGTAAGCTTATACTAAATTCTCCCAACTTTTTTGAAAACATCAGATGATCAATTTCAATTCAATGTTTTATAGAATATAAAGTCCCATATTTGTGTACCATCTCGTATATGGATATACCTTAAATTCTTTCGTACGTCACACACGTTAATGCTTTCGAACCAAAAACCAACTCACCAGTTTCAAGTGTAACAAATTTTTGGTGCCACCATGTCTCGTTTTGAAATCGAAGATCATGATCAGCAGACAAAATGTCTGACGGAAATTCTCTCTACATTCTCTATATATCTAAACCGGATCCCGGCCATAATAGAGGTCTAAATGCGTTTACATCATGTTGTTTTTATAACCTCTCCTCCACAAAGGACAAGGTGTGATGAGATGCATTCTTGCGTGAGTATTTTATTATTAATCTTCTATTATTCTTCATGCAATCAAGTGCCAGTTTTTATTTTCAAAATTCCCTCAGGGGGTACTACCAACAACTTATAGGGATCCCTTATTGTTAATCCAACTCACATTTTCTTTGTATGTTTATACAGAAAAAACTTAGGAAAACAGGATCAGTTAAGAAAAAATAAAATAAGAATTAGATCCTCGAAACTACATCAACCAAAAACATAAATTACAACAACAAAAAAGTAAATAAATACAATGTGAGGAACCATAAAGAAGTAAGAAGGGAAGGGGGAAAGAATTTATTTTTGTCGTCTTCTTGTTGTTAACGAGATGATGACTTCCTCAAGGAGTTTCGTATCGTTTTTTGTGTGGGTTCTTAAAATGTTTTTCGTCTTTCGGTTTTCGATCAAGAATTTCAAAGTGTGATACGGCGCGATGTTTCACTTCTTATATGCATGTCACTCCAATTCAATACCTCGCTCGAAATGATGTTTTGAGAAGAAGATACATACAAAAGACACACAACCTAAAGGCAATTCCATAATGAGACTTATACGGATGAACAATGGTAAGAAAAAATATGAAAGATAAGTGCCTGGATGGTTATACCAAAGAAAAAGAACTAAAGGCTTCAGGTTCTACTTGAATTCATGGCTTGGACAATCAAGATGTCATTCTTTTTTTCTTCAAAGTGCTACAGGGCTTACCACCAAATGATACCCAATAAAATAATATGCCGAATGTGATGCGATGGTGCTTCAGTCTTCACTTCTTTTTTCATTAATTTAATTCAGTTGATTTTTGTTATTCAAATGTGTTTTGTTATTAAACTGGAGTATTTGTGAAGGAAGAAGGCAACCATGTCATTAATTCGAATTAACGAAGAGCACTAAATGTTGAATATAATAGAAAATATGCCTCATAATGGTCTTCTATAAGTATTCTTTATTGAATTGCTCTTTAACCATCATCATCTTTTGAGAATATAGGTAAGAGACTTGCACATCAATGCAGAGTGTGATTAGAGGACATTTTAAAATTAAGTTTTCATAGTTTAAGCTGTATATGAAGTGGCAATTAATGTTTCTTCATTTATTTCTTTTTGTAGTTGACTGAGTTTAGTTCTTTTTGGGTTTAATTTGGAACATTAAAAATAGTGTAACTGTCATTCTTTCCAGGTAATAACACATGCTTAATTATTTTACTCATAAAATCAAACAATAATTCTGGATTCTAGCTTTGATACTCCAATAACTCCAATATTGTACATTTTAGTTTACTAAGAAAATATATGTACATTTAGTCTGAATCTCAGATAAACTTTGAAGGGTTCTTGATTTCTATGTTTTAAAACAGATATATTCTTTTAACTCTATTAAATGTTTGCCCTCATGTCTCAAAAATTGTATCAAAAAGCTAAATTATCAAACAAAGAGTTGTGTAAGTTGTAAGGCTCTATAATACTGTAGTATTATTAAAAATAGAGTTGTGAGAAAAAGTAAAATACATAATTAAAAAAAGAGGCTGGGATGCTACCCACACTGATAACTTCCCATCCCGTCTGTCGATGTTTGTTGCTTAAAAATTTGTTTAAATGTATCAATTTTTACCAAATTAGCGTACTATTTTTTGTAGATTTTATTTTTTTATTGTTTTTTTTTTTAGGTTTTTATTTTTTGTAAAAAAACCTGTCAATTCGACTTTTCTCAAAATTTTATCGAATGTTCAAAACAATATTTCTTAAAAGATAAAATTAGTTTGAAGTCAATGTGTCAAATTTTTGAAAAGATATTTACGTCGAAAAACAATTTTTACCAACTTTTATACATTTTTTTTAGGTTTTTATTTTTTGTAAAAAAAACTGTCAATTAGATTTTTCTCAAAATTTTTCCTGTTGTTGAAAACAATATTTCTTATAAGTTTAAATTAGTAAGAAGCCATTATCTCAAATTTTTGAAAAGATATTTGAGTCAAAAATCAATTTTTATCAAGTTTTGGTAAATTCTTTTTTCGGTTTTTAATTTTTTGTAAAAAAACTGTCAATTCGATTTTTTTAAAAATTTTACTGAATGTTTTGCAACAATATTTTTTGAAAGATAAAAGAAGTTTAAAGCAAATACTCAAATTTTTGAAAACATATTTGAGTCGAAAATCAATTTTTACCAACTTTTAAACATTTTTTTTTTTGGGTTTTTATTTTTTGTAAAAAAACTGTCTATTCGATTATTCTCAAAATTTTTTGGAATGTTTAAAACAATATTTCTTATGAGATAAAATAAGTTTGAAGCCTTAATCTCAAGTTTTTCTGAAATACCACCCAATAGGCGTCAAAAATTGGTCGAAAATTACCACAAAAGAATCGATGCTTGCATCAATTCGCGTATCGTTCATTGAAATTATGTAATGTGCATGGGAAGAGTTTGTTTGGGTAGTAAGAATTTTGTTGTGCCAAAGGAAGTCTGACGGCTACATTCAGCACGTTGAGCAGTTGCTGATACACTTCCAGTGGCTTCGATGTAACATGAGTATCAAGCTTCACTACTTTCACAGCCATCTAGACTATTTTCCTGAAAATCTCGGCGACCTAAGCAAGAAACATGGAGAGCGCTTTCACCAAGATATTCGCACTATAGAGGAAAGGTATCAGGGGTACTGGAATAAACATATTATGATGGTTGATTATTGTTGCAGCATTCAAAATAGTTCTCATAATACATCTCACTCAAGAAAATCCAAAAAAAAGAACATTTTATTCAGTATAAATATGTTTAATACATTTTTAAAACTAAACTGTCCCTTCATAACTCCAAAACTAGAGCTGCTACATAAAAACGGCATATATTTTTGAAATCAGCGTGGAAAAACTATTCAGATTCATTTAAGAAATCTCATGCAACAAACATGATGTTTACCAGTGTTATCAATACAAATTCTTTTTTGTGTCAAACCGTTTTCTGACACTAATTTTCTCCAGAAATGAACATTCAAAATTCAACAATATTAACAGCTTTTGTTTATATACACTTAAGTTTTTTAAATCATAAGAATTTTAATGATATGACTTGATATTTCAAATTTTAAAAATATAGTGGAAATAAGAAAAGAAAGAAAATAAATATTTTCATATTGTATTTATTTTTATTTAAAGTCTTATAAACGGTCCACCGAATAACTTTTTTTTTTGAAAATGGACGCAAAACATCGAGTGATTTAGATTAGATTATGATTTTATTTAAACATACATTTTTAACAATAATTTGGTTAATACAATCAATATGATGCATGGCATTGCCGTCTGCCCGATTGACAACTAAAACTATTACTATTACAACTATTTAAATTAAAAAAAAGAAAGTGCAGTTTAAGATTAAAACGCTTCATTTAAAATATGATGTCTATAATTAAGTGCTGTTTTGCAATATGCATATAACTTTGTGACATCCATTTCCTGTAGAAGGCTTGTTATATCAGTATTTGAAATAAAGTCACTGCCTAGGATAAGTCTTCTTATTTCTCTCAACATCGCACATCGTCCAACAAAATGAAAAACATCCTCGCGCTCCTTCAAGTTACACATGTTGCATAAAATCGGTAAGTCCTCACGGTGAGGAATGTAGTTTAGATTATTGAGTTCTCCTCTTAGCTGGAACATGCACGAAATTTGTTCGATGGTATATTTGTCGTGGAAGTAGTTTCTTCCCTGAGATCGTAGTCTAGTCTACTGTAAATCATGCGGTGCAGTGAGCTTTTGGCTTGCTCCGTGTATTGTGTTCTTGAGGCTTCATCCAGACGAGCTATTAGGCGATACAAAGTTGGCTTCCAAGAGGCAAGGTTACTGTAGTTTAGGTCAACATCTACCTGTTCGGCTAGTTCTATCCAGTCTTTAAACCATTCACTTCGGGATTGGATTGTTCGAAGATAAACCCGTTTCCAGCATGATCATATAGTTTGGCGTACTCGAAGGAAGGTGGAAAATCCGTTTTATGTAAAATCTGAGCAGTTTTTCCACTTGTTCATATTTTCGACCTCCCCAAGCTTGCGCCGCATAAAACATAACTGATTCCGATACAGCTTCGAAGACCCTGAATTTACTGGTGTGCGTAATTTCCTTATTATTAAAGCATTGCTTCCATGCTACGTTTATAGCTGTTTTCGCCTTAACAAGTTTGTCAGTGAGATGTTTTTCCATGCTCAAATTCTTAGTAAGGCACACTCCTAGATATTTGTATTCTTTCACCAACTCTACTCTTTCACCATTATAGTGCCATTGCTCACTTGCACCCGATCTACTATCGTCATTCTTAAAAACCATCACTTTAGATTTATTTAAATTTACCACTAGGTTCGATATTGTGCAGCGAGCAGAACAATGTCGTCCGCAAAAAGAAGAGCTTTAATGTTAACGCCTGCGTACTCGATTCCTGCTGGTAATGCTTCGACTATATCATCAATGAAGAGTACAAACAAGCTTGGACTGAGTGCACAGCCCTGTCTAACTCCTGATTTCGTTTGGACCCATTCTAATAAGCATTGGCCATTCCACACTGATGCTTTATTAGTCTTGTATATACTGTACCAAACTTAAGCGACATTCCTTTCTGGAAAAGCTTGTAAAACAGAGGGCATTGCGATCCACGGTGTCGAAAGCAGCTTTGAAATCAACGAAAAATGCAAATAGTTTATTATTTATCGATAGAAACGATTCAGCAATCGAACGGAGTACAAAAATGTGATCGACGGTGGAGTATCCCGATCTGAAGCCAGCTTGGAACTCACTAAGCAGATTATTAGAATGTATCCATTCATTTAAACGACTGAGCAGAATCGATGTTAATATGTTAAAGCTCTGGTTGAATACTGCTGTTAGAGATACAACAAGAGTATCTGTACCATATCTGTAGAATTCTGCTGGTATACCATCAGAGCCCGCAGCCTTTCGATCCTTTTGGTTGTTTATCGATATAAACACTTCTTCCTTTGAAATTGTTGCATCTAAAATATTATTTTTGAAGCCAGGTGTGGCATACTGTTTTAGTAACTTATTTGGCGCATCTTGGTTTAATAATTGCTCGAAATTTTTTGCAGTCTATTTGAATTAAGAAACGGGCTAATAGTAAATTTTGTTCCATTAAGTTTTCGGGCCAGGTTCCAAAACTCAGACGACTTGTTACACTTTGCCAGCTGATGTGGTTGGGCTTCCGAATAGTCTTTTTTCTTTTCGGCAGAGAAGTTAATAATTCTGATTATACTCCATGTAGTTTTCTTTTGTGAAGTTTGTATTGGACTTCCGTGTAGCTTCGGCTGTGTGGCACGTAGCGCCGAGCCGTCGTGTTGAAACCAAATGTTGCCAATATCCTCCTCCTCTTTTTGTGAACAAAAATTCGGTCAACATGGGCCGATAACGATCGCCATTGACTGTAACAGCCACTGCTTGCTCATTTTCGAAGAAAAATGGCTTAGTTATGCCTCTGGACCAAAATTCGCACCAACAGTGACTAGTTTTGGGTGTATCGGCTTTTCAATGTATGCGTGCGGGTTTTCTGTGCCCCAAATGCGACAATTTTGCTTGTTTACATACCCGCCAAGATCAAAATGGGCTTCACCTGAAAAGATGATTTTTTTTTTGGCAAAATCAGCATATTCTCTAAGCGTTGTTCATAGCGTTGTTCAAGCGTATACACAGGATAAAACTAATTTTCTGTCAAATCAGACATTAGCCAAGTGTTACCATTCTCGAAATAAGCACTAGTTGAAAAAAGATGGCGGACCCTATAATATGTGAATGTATCTCACAAATGACAATTTCAAACGATGCCGTGTCTTTAAAATCATTTTCTTAACTACAAAAAGTGTTGCCTTAGTTTTGTTTGACTATTGCAAAAATAATTATTATAACAACAAGAAAATTGGTAAATTGTTAACATTCTAAATAATTTCAACCATATCACCACACCACAAATGTTTTGTTTCAATACAAAACAATGTTTGTCCTTTTATATTTTCAACCACTAATATGTTACTTTTATTTTCCTATATTAAGAAGAATAAAACAAAGAATTCTATTTTCTTATTCTGATGTTTTTAACTTATCTATAGTCTATTTTTCAATTTTCCAATATATTTAGCTCGAACAAAGTCCAGTAAATATTTTACATAGCCTGATGTCCACCTGGGTAACAATGAGGAGATTCCTCTCCTGGTGCGATAGGTTAATCTTCTCGAAGTATTCTTTTTCATTCGAAATACCTGTTTAAAAAAGGATCTTCTTTTTCCGATACACACCAGGATAGGATGAGATCAAATATATACCATAGATGGAAAGACAAACAAAAGTGAAAAGTCAGGCTATGTGAATATTTTTATAACCTATGAGGAACAATAAAAGCAGGAACATCCTACGCACAATTATAACAAAAGGATTCCCATTCAATTAGACAATGGAATTAGATGAAGAAAATATTATGTATGTTTAGCTATAACACATGCTGTGAGTTGAGAAATTGTTTAATGGCGACAGACTGTCTAGTGTAACGATTTTAGAAAACTCAAAACTGTCTGGTGTCTGGTTTCTGGTGGAGGGAGAATTTCAGAGAATATTTAGATAAAAAGACAGGTGAGAAGTGTGTGTACCTGTAAGGGACCCGGGTGAGTTTTAAATAAAATAAATTATACTACAAAGTGAGAACACATTCTAACAACAAAAAAGCCGGGAGAATTTTGAACGTAACAACTTTTTAAAATAGGGTAACAAAAAAAATAGCATATTTTGAAGTTATAAAGACTTTAAATGAGTTCAGACCATATTTTTGGTAGGTGTAGAGAAACTCGCTTACACTTAAGGAAAAATCGAATTTCAATTAATTAATTTTATTGTTCATGATATTTTTCAAGTTTGTTAAAATTTTTCTAACGTAAACATTTTTAAAACATAAAATTCTTTAATTTGTTTTCAATTTTGTTGGAACCGAATTTGATGTTTAATCTTGAGTGGAAAATGTTTAATGTTTTTTACAGTCAAACCCAAAAAAATTGTTCAATTGAACAATTTTGTGTATTTATAGTAAAAAGTTTGTAATCAACAAAATTTATAGAAAACTCTATTTCCAAACAAAACATCTTCTATAATAAACTTTAAACTTAGGTTAAGTTATTGAATTTTACCAGAAACAATGAAAATTCATCATCAACCTTTAGAATCTTCTAGAATAATGAAACATTATTCGTTTTGTTCGTTTGGCGTGTTTTTTGATAACTGCTAAATGCTGTAAGGAAGTTTTCATATTTCTTATTTTAAAAATTAAGTTAGATGTTCCACCCTTTACGAATGCTAAAAAATAAATCTGGCATAATATTTTTGTTGACGCACTCATAACGAAAGGATAACATGGCGGATTATTTTTAATTGAATCTTCACGAAGCTGTTTGTACTTTTTCATGTGCAAATCGAATTATAAATATTCATGAATCATAATTTAACCCTATCACTGTATTAACCATATACCAGACCATCAATGATATACAATTTCCTTACCTTTCTTACCGTCAATTTAATTCGCATAAATAACAAAAATTTTAATCAAGGATCAAAAAGGATTTTTGTATGAAATTTGGCAGTGCGTAATACGACGACCAAGAAGACATGGAACGCACCCTAATTTGCACTCCGCGCCACAGTAAAAAAAATAAAACTGTGTCACGATATTGATGGTTGATCTTGAACAATCCTTGAAGAAGATGGCAAAAGGACACATATAAATAAATATTATGCATCTTGGATATGTGATATGGGAACTGTTTTTCTTTTGCACGGATGATCCTTTTTTTTGCGATCGATCGGTTGATCGATATTTTTCAAAGATCCTTTCACCATTGTTCGATTGTTATTTTGCTAAATCAAGAAAATAGAAGATTCTTTTTTCCTGATGCAAATTGTGCCAAATCAATTTGAATCCTTTCGCCTAGAAGAAGAAGAAGTCACATCTCTTTGTTGTTGCACAGTTTCATTTTTTATCCTTGTGAGATTTGAATGGAATAATTCTGAGTTCGATTTATTTTTGCATTTGTCAAACGATGAGAAGATTCTTAATTTTGCATTTTTCAAAATAAAAACATGTTCTCCATGTTCTTTCTTTTTCAAGACGGTATTTCTGATCTGGAAGAGGTTCATTGATTTTTGATTATTTATTTTTTGGTATGCAATTTCACAGATGTCATTGTGGCAAAAATTCAAAAAAAAAAAAGAACAGAAGAGTGATCGATATATTTTTGCATATGATGGGTTTTGCATAGGATATTGATATTGTTTGATTGTAGGAAAAATATGTAACAATGATGTAAGCAAACGAGTGCAATTTGAATTTGATTAGCTCAATGGACTGCACTTTTGTCACATAATTTGCAAGTATCTTCACACTTTAAGAGGACGTTCATCAATTTTGAATTTTTCAATTTCACATTGACATGTAATGAAGTGTTCAAAAAAGTGAGAGTGATCGTTTTGATTAGGAACTAACAACTTCTTAGTGATGTGAAAAAAGGGGTTTACCAAATTCTTTTTTATTTAAATGTTTGTTAGCCTTTTTGGTGTAAATCAATGAACCCAACCCATTTGAAATATTTTAATTGTGATGCATTAAATCTTTGAATAATCTGTAAAGAAACTTTTCGTTCAAGATTACAGCGCTTCCAAACATAGTTTTGGTGTGAATTTAATATTTTTAAAATTGAGAATTGGAAGTATACTTTGTCGAATTGAAAATCCTGATTGACTTTTTTCAAACGTTTCAAAGTGTCTAGAACCTAAATCTACCAGTTTTTTCAAAGATATTTGTGTGTGGCCATATTACAAAAACGAGTAATATATCGACTTAAATTCAATTTTCTTTTATACATAATAATACCTTCAATTCGCCATCTAACGTTTTTTTTTTCAACTAGTGCTTATTTTGTGAATGGTAACACTAGCCCATGTCTGATTTGACAGATAATTAGTTTTATCCTTCTGCTGAACGAATATGGTTGTGCATACGCTTGAACAACGCTCGGAACAATGCTTAGAGAAGATGCCGGTTTTGCCAAAAAAATCATATTTTCAGATGGAGCTCATTTTCTCTAATTTCTCAAATTGGCCGTTCGGATTTGGCATAAAATCTGGAGGTCCCCTCCATCTCTGACATTAATCGCACATAGTGGAGCTGTTGCGCCACTTTATTTATTTAGATAATAATAAACAGATTTGCAGATCTTAAGATTCAATCCTATTTTCTTTTATATGTAATTTTAAAGTTCTTTGAATGAAATAAATGTAATTTAAAAAATCGAAAATAGGTTAGTAGTTATAAGTTTAGACCGCATAAAAAACTTCGTTTATAATTATTATACAAATATAAATACATATTGCCAACAAAACCGCATAAACTTTAGCTCAGAAAAGAAATTAGGTCAAATTATGCAGAACATATGTATATGTATGTACCTCATCAAATACGATTATTATTCCCATATTAAATAAATTGTAATTGCACAATTTGCTAAAAATTACAACACTTGAAAGATTTCTTAAGGTAAAAGTTATTTAGAATTTGCCTTGAAATTGATTTTAACCAATGGTCTAGCTGATATCTCTTAAACATTTGTGATACCTGGATGACTTTTTCTGTGATATATCTCAAATATCCCTAGTTTTGTTTTTAAAAAAGCACATGTGCTTTATTGAAGTCTTCTTTATAACTTTAAAAATTGTTTTTGAACCATCATTTAAATTTTAAAAATTACTGAACCAAAAAAAGCATGCGATAGGTGTAAGATTGAAGCTTTCAGGATTTTTATGAAATGACATAGTACTCATTTCAATGGATTAAGAGCACTATGCAGAAATCTAAGCCAAACATATTTCATGTATCACAAAAATACGAGTAGTATTTCTGACAAAAATCTAAACTTTTCAGTTTTGCAAGAAATGCTCTTTCCAATAAATCGTTAATAAAGCTCAGCTATAGAACTTGGTTTTCAATATGTAAAGAAGAACAAGACTCCCCAAAAGTGCGTTCAATGCAAGATAAAACCATGTGAGCGTTTCCTATTATCTAAACGTCGTTTACACAAAGTTATATATTTTGCAATGGTTACTTAAGCAAGCTTATCATAAGTTGGAAACCAGCACAAAAATCGGCTTCAAAATTAAAGATTTAAGAAGTGCACTAAATCCTTTTAAAAAATTAATACAATTTAATTAGAAAAAAAGAATTCAGTATCATAAACTTCAATTTTAATACTTTCAGTATAGGAAAAAGGATGAGGGAATTTTCACCCTTGCATATAGTTTTAAGTAAACGAAACGTAGATTTGATACTTTTTGGAATATGCTCAAATATCAATACGGTTTTGATTTAGTATTCATACTCATATTCTGAAAATATCAGTTTGACTTATTAGTCCAGTAACTTTATACATCAGACCATGCATTTAATCCGGTAGTCCTTATTTTTTGGTAACTAGCTTATGATGCTTTTTGCCTAGCTAATAATCCAAGTTTCCAACCTCCAACGAAGAAGATGTCCAAGAATCAAAAAAGTTATTGGTATCTTTTACCCTGGAAGAAATATAGTCATGGTGTACAATTTTAATACAACAAAATTAAGGTACGAATTTTGGGTTTTTCTTATATATCTCGAAAACGGTGCATCGGAGAAAAATATTTTTATAGAATAAAATGGAGTTCTTAAAATTATCTAAAACTTTTATTTCATATGTTTTTTTCTAATTCCTAACCGTTTTCGACCTATATACCCTCGGAAAAAGTTGAAATTTACAAAAAAAATTAATTTACGTCAAAATATTCATAAACATTGTTCAAACCTATTCATAAACGAAAAGTATGAATAGGAAAGAAGTTGTAGATTTTTAAATTCCCTTTTAGAATATATATACATATGCTGATTAATGTCCAACCCGCCTTAAGTTACAGCTATTTTAAAACTTGTATAGCATTTTGCAATTTTCAGAAAATAAGTTTGTATGTTCATCTAAAAACATATATGGCCACTTATAAGCAAGTTATTAAATAAAGTAGAAAAATAATGATGATGACAAATTTCACACTTTATTCTACAGATAGTTTCGTTACACCAATACAATAATAATTGTAAACCCCATTGTTCGCAATATATTCCTAACGTTTTACTCTCAACTTTAAAAGTAATCAAATTTTCATCCTCTTTGAACATGAGGGCCCAGGCAATGATTGTTCTTCCATGGCATCTTCTTCCTCAGTAGCGGGTGACTCTCGCTGAATGGGCTCTACATCGTCTTCATCGTCCCCATCGTCAACAGGCACACTGTTCAGGCACTTCCCTTGACAGTGGAGGCACGCTGCAGAACAGGTGAGCATCGCTTTTCGGCTGCCACATTTTCCAATTACACAATCCTTGGTGGAGCGGCAAAATATAGTTTTCAGAAGAACCTCTGGTGCTGGTAGATTTTCCATTGTAATTGCCACCAGGGTGTCTCCTACACGTTTCCACCCCCAATCCTATGCAGAAGCTCTGGAATCTTGGATGTGATTGGGACGAGGAAGTTCCAGCCCACATCAAAAAGAGTTGGGAAGCTTTTCAGCTAGAACTCCCAACCATAGAAAAGGTGAGAATTCCGCGATGGAATCGAATGAGCCCATCAAATCAAGCAATCGAGTTGCATGGCTTTTGCGATGCTTCAACCAAAGCATATGGAGCAGTGGTTTATGTGCGAGTATTAGATAACAAAGGAGATATTCACAATAACTTACTTCTAGCAAAGACGAATATTGCTCCGAGCAAGCGGACGATCACGTTACCTCGTCTTACATTTCTATTCATTCTGGATATGGAATGGATACATTTCTTATGCTTCTTTTGATATCGTTCCGAAAAAGTCTAATAAGCGTTTAAAGCCATGGATTACGTATAGTTTGCTTACAAAAGTGAAGTATAAAAACAAATTAAGAAAAAAGTGTTTAAAACGCAACAGCCAGTAGTCAGATTTAAAAAACTAAATATAAAAAACTTTGTGTTGAATTAAAGAAGGAAATTCCTATTTTTCGTGATAACTATTTTAAAAACCAATTAAATTTAGCTGAAGGAAATATTAGAAATGAATGGAAAATAGTGAATAGTATACTTAATAAATCTCAGTGCAAAAAACAACCATCTGTTGTCAATGTTAATGGTCGTGTGGTCTCAGATAAAATTGCAATTGCTAATGCATTCAATTAATACTTTTCAACGATTTCACTTAATCTACAAGCTAGTTCTAGTCACCCATCTTGTACACTTTGTAGTCCATTCAGTAATGAACCTTCTCAAAGCCAAAGTTTTGTGTTTTGAGCCTATAACTAGTTTAGAGATTCTGAAGCTAATTGGCACTTTAAAAACTTCAAACTCTTCTGGTTATGATGGTATTTCAAATGTTTGTTTGAAAAATGTAGCATGTTTTATAATTGATGTTTTGACACATATCTTTAGCAAAAGTATTTTTTCTGGAGTATTTCCGGTTGCTCTTAAATGTGCCAATATCTTGCCACTTTTCAAGAAAGGAGCAACTAATGATCTATGAAACTATAGGCCTATATCACTCTTGCCCTCGTTAAGTAAGATTTTTGAAATGGGGCCAACTCATACTCAAAATATGTCATCAAATCCTCATCTGATCGTTTGCTTATAGATACATATCCGCTGAAAGAACCTATCGTGAACTTTTATCAATGAGCTGACAGAAGATATTGGCCATGCCCGATCCTTGCGCTATAACTTTATGTCTGCAAATGTCAAGTCAACTACTGAATTCATAGCCCTTTTACCAACTCGAACAGCATCATAGCATGTTATCGTGGCATCTCCGACAACTCCACTCGAAATTGACATGATTTGAGAGGTTTCTGGGAAGGGAGGATGAGAATCAAACCACTGATTGAGTTTGACAATGTCTTCTGCATCTTGCGAGCCTGTCCAATGTCCTTGTGTTGTTCACTTGAAGTGAATGTGACTCCAGAAAACTCTTTAAGCGAAGTGCATATCTCATGAAAATACACGAACAAAGGTTGTGGGTTAAGAATATGATATACAAACTAATTTTCTGAAAATTGCAAAATGCTATATACAAGTTTTAAAATAGCTGTAACCTTAGGCGGGTAAGACATTAATCAGCATAAGTATATATATTCTAAAAGGGAATTTAAAAATCTACAACTTCTTTCCTATTCATACTTTTCGTTTATGAATAGGTTTGAACAATATGATGCAATGTTTATGAATATTTTGACGTAAATTAATTTTTTTTGTAAATTTCAACTTTTTCCGAGGGTATGTAGGTCGAAAACGGTTAGGAATTAGAAAAAAACATATAATATAAAAGTTTTAGATAATTTTAAGAACTCCATTTTATTCTCTAAAAATATTTTTCTCCGATGCACCGTTTTCGAGATATGTACATATATGAGAAAAACCCAAAATTCGTAAAATTTTCAGTTCGACAAATAGTGAACAAGAACTGCCAAATAGTTGGAATTTGTGTATGCTATAAATCATTATCTTCAAGAACGATGCGATGTTTTAGCTAAGGTCAATTAAAAACTCCTTTTTGAGTTCTTCCAATCATTAGTTCTTCATTATGTTACTATTTTATATGTAGAAATTTGTATTAATAAAGATTATTGTCAAAAGAAATCAATTAAAAAATCTTAAAATCCAAAAAATATCAAAACTATCAACTTATGAATGAATACACAAAATTAAAATGAAAAACGATTCATACCAGCAAATGACTTTAAAACGAAGGATCTTTTGTGTGCTTCTCATGTCCGATAGGATTAAGTTAGTTCTTTATATTCTTCTTCAAGTCCCCTTTTTGAAAATTAAATGTGTACAATAAAATCCTTAAATACGCGTGAATTATTTATTATTTTTGACAAGAAAATCTAATATTTTTGATTTCATTGTGATGATCGAAGTGGTGTGGGACTAGAATTAATAGTCAGACAGATATAAGACAGAAAGGCGGGCGGCCGGCAGCCGGGCGGCGCGGCGGCGGCGGCAGCAACGGCCATTATGTTTTTTCTTTTTATGACAAAGAATGAAGCGAAGAGAATTCGTTTTGAATGAATGTCGATATATTCATATATCTGTCCATCCATATTCAATGCAATTATAAAAAGATCGTCCTACCTGAGTTCAATAATATTTACTATAAAATACATACAGTGACGGACAAAACAATTGTATCACTTTTTATGCGCATGAAGATTTCTTAAGAAAACTCAAAACATTTAAATTCTTGTCCATAAATAATAATTTACATTTTGTTATTCTTTGAACTAAATTTTATTGAAAAGAGCGAAAAAAACGATAGGACCACTATTTTAAAGAATGTTGACAATTCATTGTATGATGCTTTAATTTATATCAGGAAATTCACGTTTAGTTCTAAAGCTTTTGTGTTGTAACTATATACTACATATTTAAATTATGTTTACGTGTATTGTATTTTATTAATTATATATGTATGTTTCCAAAAGATTCATTTATAAGTAAATAAATAGAATAAATTGGGTGGCACAACAGTCCGTTGAGTGAGAACTAGGGTCTAGTGACTTACAACTCTCAACCATTCCTGTGTGCGAGTACAGTTGTCAGGGATGGAGAGGACCTACAGTTTTAAGCCAAATGCGAACGGCTTATTTGAGAAAGCACTTTTAATGACAAGAATTACTTTTGGAAAATTTGTCAATTCCTCGCAAGATGCAGTACCCGTGAAAAAAAAAAACTTTAGATGACACAGGCAGGGATAGAACCCAATACCTCTGACTTGACAGTCCAATGCACTAACCCTCATGCCACGGGTACTACTCATTTATAACTATTAGCAGACTTTAAATAGTTTAAATCTCTTAAGATATGTATATCATCACACATTTAAAATGGTTCTTTTTTTTTGTCCATCACTGTATGTTTGTATATTCTGTCGCCCGCCTGTCTGTCTGTCTCGTTGCAGGATTTTTCCATCTCTTCAAAAATATTGATGCGGGAGTTTATGTGTGGGTATTTTTGGTGCTTCGTTTTTAAAACTGGCGACATACTGTCTGGCAAGTCAGAATCTATTCAAAATCCGAGCACCCGCATTTTTTATTTTCCAATTCTTTCCATTTTTTTTTTTGTTAAAAACCAACAAAAGGTGAAAGAAAAGAAATGCATTTCAGTTCCACTTGAGAGGAGAGAGAGAGGTGAAAGAATGCATTTCAATGACAATATACTTATAGGTTTTTGTCTTCCATTATAATGATGAGCTCAGTTCAGCTTCGACTCCGACTTCGACTACGATACGATGAATGATCAATAGAAATCTATATTGGACGTTTTTGTACCTTTCGGGAGGTGGATTTGGTCATTCATTTTGGTAAATTGGTTAAAATATTATTATTTGTTGTTGAAAGAATAAGTCCTCATCGATATTTGATACCACACAATGCGGGACGTTTCTATCTACTTATTTGCTTGTATCTATCTATCTATCTGCCATCAGAAAAAGATATACTTATTTTGAAAGTATTTTATGATTTATATTTTGACGAATTGATCACTATTAATCCACTTTTCAATGCAAAGTGACAAATATTAATGGTGGCGATTAATTATTAGATACTTTTTTGTTAAGTTTAAAATTTGGGGTACCTAATTTTTGAAAATAAAGAAATACATGTGTATCGAAGAAAAAGTATGGGAAATAGCACTTGACGAAATAGGTTTAGTCTATTCTTAAAACCAAGAACAATGCAAAATTTTGACTGCTTACTTTAGTGATGTGGTTTTTTCTGAAAAGACTTTATATCATTCGAACAATACTTTCTTTATTGTTTTTGTAATTTATTTTATTTTTAAGATATCAGTCAAGTGACAGCTTAAAATGACATTCAAACAAAACGCATAGGTCAGGCTTCTTTTACTTCAGGGTTGTCACTATAAAATGTCAATCTAATAATTCAACTTGGTTTTTCAAGCCATCATATTCAAGATTTTTCATTTGAACATCAAAATAATTAAGGAATTTCTTTTCTTTTGTCAAAATTTAGGTGTGTTATTTTATTTATTTAAAAAAAATTATTTTATTATCAAAATGTATCTTATCATTCATAATGCACAAACCCATAAATATTATAGATTTTTTAAGGAAATTACAATTTTTTAAAAATAAATCCCAAAAAATTCATAAAAATCAAAATCACTCATAGAAAAAGACTTTTTAAAGTGGTTTTTAGAAACTGGAATAGGATCTATAACTTCTCAACGTTTTAAGTTGCAAGAATCCGTCTTAACTAAAATTTTCGAGATACTTTCGAAAACCTCATTACTGAGGTGAATTTCAACTTATAATAATTTCAACTTATAATAATTGTCTTACTCCCATTGGGTATTATTATCAATACTTGTTTTTTTTTTATTAAAAGAATCATGTTTTAAAAAAGAATCTAAATTTAGGAATGATGTATCCAAAAAAATAATATTCTAACATATTATTTTATTCAAAACAACACATTCCTGTAAAACTTTATTCTTTATCTTTACAAAAAACGTTTGGGTATAAAATTGACCTGGACAAAAATTCAAAATCACTGGTAGTTGAAATGTTCTATTTCTTTTTTAGGTGGCGTAACAGTCCGTAGAGAACCAGGGCCTAGTGACTTACAACTCTCAACCATTCCTGTGTGAGAGTAATTGCAGGGATGGAGGGGACCTACAGTTTTTTTTTATTCCGAATCCGAAAGGCTAATTTTGAGAAAGCACTTTTTCATGACAAGCATTACTCTTGGAGAATATGTCATTTCCTCGCAAGAGGCAGTACCCGTGAAAACAGGGGTTGAACCCAAGACCTTTCGCATGACAGTCCAACGCACTAACCATCATGACACAGGTACTACACTGGTACTTGAAATGTTTTATACCTTTCTCAAATTTAATTACATTTTTGTTTTGAATTAATTTTCCAAACCTTAAGATTCGCACCTGTTTTTTGTTACAGTTTTTTGAGTTTGAAGTTTGAAGAATTAGGTATCGAACAAATGCGTCCAAAAGTCTCTACGATCGTCAGCAATGTAGACCATTTTGTACAATATATTTTTATTTTGAGAATATTAAAAATATTAAAGACATAACAATCTTTTAATCAAGGAAAAGAACAATCGCCTAATAAGTCTAATTAGTAGGTAACCTTAGCAAAATTTAAAAAAAGTTATCAAAATAAAACGTTCTTGAGACTTCAAATGTCATTTCGATCCAACGATTTGGATTTAGTCAAGCTTATAATACCACCCAACATGCGCTTAGAATATGTAACCATATTAAAAAAAAACTTACTGCGAAACAGTCTACTGGTCTTGTCCTTTTGGATATTAAAAAAGGCTTTTGATAGTATGGTGGTGTTCTTCATAAACTTAGGTCCTTGCTTGTTCTTTTTATCTTATAAAAATTATACACAGTTTTCTCTGAAATAGAAAATGTCAAGTTAACTTAAATAATATACTACATTCCTACTTAAAAAATATAACCTCGGGGGTACCTCAAGGATCGCTGTTGGTCCGTTACTATATATTACATACGTTGTTGACTTCCCCGAATTATGGAACTGTTAAATAGCGATGCTTGCGGATGACACTGCTATTTAAAGTTCAAATAATTTTGGTCATGAAATAGAGAATGATTTACAACATGCCCTAAACAAAATTTATGATTATTTCATAGCATAAAAAGTTAAACTGAACACTGACAAAACCAGAGCCATCTTTTTTACCAAAAATAGGAAACCATGTGCTTTACCAATCAACTAAAGTAAATAACTGTGATTTTCCGTGGGTTGATTCTGTCAAATATCTAGGTGGGTGCAGGGAATTAACTTCGCGGGAACTACTTTCACATGGGAACTAACTTCACCACTAGTGAGAATTAATTTAACCTTTTTTTGGTGAAGTTATTTCCCACTGAAGGTGGGAGATAGTTTCACTTTTTTGTGGGAATGAATTTCACTTTCATGTGTAACTGTTTCCCACGGAAGGTGGGAACTAACTTTACTCTTCAGTACAGTTAAAGTAAATTAACATGTTATGTTATTTTTATTCTCGCATACGCTAATCTAAGAAAATCAATCTTTAATGCATAGGCGGGCGGCGCAGGGACATAGGGGCCAGGGACATGACGCCCAACTTTTTTTTTTGGGGCTTATGCCTCACTACGGTGGAACATAAAACCGAAATTGAATTTGGGCCTTAAGTCCCACCCAAGTAAGACCGAAGCCCCAAATAAAAATGTTGGGGCTAATGTCCCACTTAATAAGAATCACCAAATGACAAAACTTGGAGCACTTCAATACCACAAGACTTTGTTTTATGGAGTTTAAATCCTGAGAACCCGCGAAGCGGGCCACCCACAGGTGCTTTTATTGCTTAAAACTTACATATTTTTGTTTTGATTTACAATTCAACGCTTGATATTTTTTTCAGATATTTCAATCGTAGGTGGGAAGTTACTTCACACAATTTTCTGATGAAATTATCTCCCGCCTTCAGTGGGAGATAACTTCACAAAAAAAAAGTGAAATTAATTCCCACTAGTGGTGAAGTTAGTTCCCATGTGAAGGTAGTTCCCGTGAAGTTAATTCTCTGCACCATCTAGGTGTACGAGTATATTTAGACAAGAAACCCACAACAAAATAAACATTTTTACTAAAATTTTATATCTTCTCATACATATTATACTCGTAAGTAGGAAATTAGCCATGAGTAAATTAAATAAGATTATAATCTGTAAAGTAATTTTCCAAGGCATAATTTTTGTATGCGCAAAATCCATTTTGCGGTTTCAAAACTATATAGGGCTGGAATTCGACATCTGTTAAACTAAGTTGTTAAACCAATTTTTTCGTTTTCAGTCAGAAAGTCTGACATTTACGAAAATGGATCGGTTAACTATCGCACAACGCATAAGAATTGATAAAACCTACTACAAAAATGGTGATTCTGCAACAGCTACATTTCGTGCTTTGAGGGGAGATTATGGTTTACATGATCGTCCAACTACGCAAGCAATTGGCAAAATTGTGAAGAAATTTGAAGAGACTTGATTAGTTATGCATATTGTAAGTCCTGTGCATCATCGTTTCACTCGTACCACTGAAAATATCGCTGCTGTAAGTGAAAGTATTGCCGAAGACCCAATATCGATTTCTAGTCGTTTTCAGAGTTAGGACTGTCTTACGGCACATTATGAAGTATTTTGCATTTGGATCTAAACCAATATTCATATAAAGTCCAGCTCAAACAACAACTGAAGCCAGCTGACCATTCGAAACGTGTCGTTGATACATCGAGTGGGTGCTTGAACAACAGACGGTGGACGGCGAATTTTCGAACAAAGTTTTCTTCAGCGATGAAGCACATCTCTCACTCGGTAGGTGTGTTATTAAACAAAATGTTTGTATTTGTGGTTCTGAGAATCCTCAAGTAATTTAAGAGAAACCATTACAACCAGAAAAAGTCACTGTTTGGTGCGCTCTTTGGTCCGGAGGTGTGATTGGACCTTACTTTTTCGAAAACGAAGATGGAACGAGCGTTATGGTTACATGATAACCGGCTTTTTTTGCCTGCTATTGAAGAATAATACTTGGGGAATATGTGGTTTCAACAAGACAGTGTCATATGCCACAGAACTCTAGCGAATATGGCTTTATTGCAAGAGACATTTACTTGCTTACTTACTTAAGGTAGCGCTACAGTCCTAGTCCTGTGTGAACTAGAATCTCACCCTACAAACTTCTCCGAGCTAGATGTCTCCAGTTTGGCTCTCCAAGTTGGATAAGGTCACTTTCCACTTGTGTGCGCAGCCTGAACCGAGGTTTTCCTCTACTCTCTGTCCTGAGGGAGTGGATTTGAAGACTTCCCGGGCCGGAGCATTGGTTTCCATGCGCTCTACGTGACCCTGCCATCTAAGTCGTTGGATTTTTACCCTTGTGGCTAAGTCTACATCGCTTGATCTCAGCGCTGTTGTTTTCCGCATTCATAGCGGAGCCTAAGTAGACGAAGTCCTTAACTACCTCAAAGTTACGTCTGTTGATGGTGACGTTTTGACCGAGACGTCGTTGTTGTAAGTCCTTTCTTGACGACAGCATGTACTTTGTGTTGCGCACATTAACCGTTTAACCCATTGCCTCTGCTTCAATACTCACAAAAGCCCCATTGACATCACGCTGAGTTCTTCCGATTATGTCAATGTCATCAGCATATGCTAGTGATTGGAAAGACTTTTGAAAGATAGTGGATCTAGTGTTGACGTGCGGTAGCTCTGCATTATTCTTTCAAGTACGATGTTAAGAAAATCGCATGACAGCGAATCACCTATGTCTATATCTTTTTTGACATCGAAAGATTCTTTTAAGTTTTGTCCAACCTTTATGGATCAGCCCGAATTCTCCATGGTCATCTTGTACAAACGGACGAGTTTGGCAGAGATGCCAAAACTAGACATGGCTCTATACAGCTCGTCCCTGTAGATGCTGTCATATGCGGCCTTGAAATCGATGAAGAAATGGTGGGTGTCGATTTGGTGTTCTTGGGTTGTTCCATGTTCTGCTGTAATGTGAATATTTGACCGAGTGTGGACTTTCCTGGTCCAAAACCACACAGATTTTATATGCAATTTTAAGTAGACTGATGAATTTTAGTTGGTGCAGCTGAGTTTCCTTTTTTTAGTATCGGGCAAACAATGCTAAGGCTCCATTCATTGGGCATGTTTTTTTCAGACCATATCTTACAGAGAAGTTGGTGCATGCTCCTAACCAAATTATCTCCAGCTGCTTTAAAGAGCTCGGCATTCAAGTCATCTGATCCGGTGGCTTTGTTAAACTTCAGCTTTTACTTCATATTATCCGGGAAGACGGGATTGTTGACTTTTGTCGTCTATATTCAATAGATCATCCGGCCTGACAGCGGAATTGTTCGTTGTCACCATTTTAAAGTCTGCAAAAGTGATTCTTCCATATCCTCATCACAGACTACGGTTCCACTATGATGTTTCCACTTTCATCTTTGAAGCCTTTAATTCGAGGTTCATTTTTTACAAATTTTCGTTTAACCTATTCATAAGACTTTCGATTGTTGGTTGTTTTTGCTTTTAAACCTTTCAATATCTTCGACCGCACGCTTATTCTCATCCTCTCTCTTTTTCCTTCTAAGAAGTCGATGTCCCTCTCTTCTATTCTGCTTTTAATCGCTACTTTTTTATTTTCAAATATAAGGACATAACAATCTTATAATCAAAGACTGTTCCTTGAATTTTGTCTACCGTTAACTAAAATGTTTTTAGAAAATTGAATATAAGCAGAGTAGGTTTCTTTTTAAATCATAAGTAATTTTGAATATGACAGCTAATGTTTCCTATTCGAAATCTTGTAGAACGAAATGCTTAAATAAAGTTGGAAATATGTTTTAAAAACTTGGCAACCATTTGTGGTGAACATGAAAATGCAATTTTGTACCAACAATCCAGAAAAGATTTAAGCACTTTAAGTCAATATCATCCAAGCAATTATGTGGTAGCTACAGCTTTTAACAATGAACAAGGTCTTGGAAAATTGAAGTGACGGATTGTGGGGCAGCCACTTAAACCATGTTACGTTCCATAATCAACGAAAATGTTTGCACTTACTTAAAAATCCAAAACACATGAAACAAATTTACATTTGTTTGTTATATTGCTTTTTTAAATGGAAACTTGTATTTGGACCAGACTTTAAGTATAAAGATCTCAAATCTCACATCTAGTTGCCTTGATCCTAAAAACGAAATCTAAAGTTCTCACCAACTGATGATCTTAGATTTTCTAAACCAAATATTTTCTAAACCAAATATTTTCCCACAAAAATCGAATTTTCAAAAAAAAAAGTATCAATTTCCATAAACAAAAGACCACAATCAAAGATTCAAATCTATTTTCAGAAGAACGAAAAAATAAAAGAAAAGATTATTGATTTATTCAAAAAAACATAGACAAACCTGAATTCGCATAGCAAAAATTCAATTATTATAAATATCAACCCTTCCATATTTTTATCAACTGTCTTTTTTGCAGCTTTGCAAAAGAATATAGGTACCGTTATAACCAAATCTTAAATGACAAAATTCACACAAGCATAAAAATTCTAGTTTTCTCATAATCAGAGCAAAAATCAATTTTTTCGCATTCGATGTTAATCAATGACACACAATCAACAAGACGACGAAAATAAAATGATACCTTCTTAAGGGTTATACCTACCTGTAACCCTTTTCTTAAGAAAATTAAATTAAAAACTGGTGACATCTTGGCTCACCCGAACGACCCTTTTACCATTCATCTCCAACGAACTCTTTCACCTTAAGAAACAAAATTGATCAATGATTTTGCTCACATGAAACAATTAAATCGATCGAAGTTGGGAAAAAAGGGATCAGACTCGTATACATATATTCATATTTGACAATGTGTGACAATTCTTGGGCCACGAACTTTTGCACACTCAAGAAAGTAGGGCAAATGACAATCAAGGGCATAGGTACAAGCAATTTACGCATTCCTTAAGGAATTCTCTATGAGTTCGCGCTTTAAAATTTAAGATCCTTTTTCTTTTCAGCTCGATTGAATTTTGTCGATCTTTTGATTTTCTTTTTATCTTGCGGAATGATGTCACTTTAGATTTTTGCGAAATGGCAAACGAAGACACCACCGAGGAAATTTAATGAATTTCCTTCCACAACTATATTAATAATAATCAGAAGGGATGTCCTTGTGTAAAACGAAAGGATGACATTTTCGTCGTGTTTTTGCAGCTACAATATGATAACCACATCGAATGGAAATTTACAAATAACAATAAACATTGATTACCTTGTGCTGCGTTGCGTCTTTTTGGTGCATCGAAAGCAAGGTAAGTTGATGCAAGAGACTGACAATATAACTCATGACAAAAGGACCTTTTCTATGGGTTGAAAGGGTTCATTCTTATTTTAATTATTTTTTGTGCGCATTATAAGGAATGAGTTAGATTCGTTTTGATTGCCTCTATTTAGGCGAAGGGTTGTAGCTATCAAACATGTCAGTGAAGAACGCATTTACAACATGTTAGCAAATATTTATGTGAATTTGTATGCAGCAATAAAATACCACTGGGCTGATAGAAAACTATACCTTTTGGTGGTAAATATTTGGCTTTATATACGTTTAAAGTTTATTGTCCTTAGAACAGAAGATAAAGTTGCTCTAGAAAATAAATCTACAGATGAAAGCTTAAAAATAAAAAAGAGGCTGGGATGCGACCCACACTGATAACTTCCCATCCCGTCTGTCGATTTGTCTTGCTTAAAAGTTAGTCTATATGTATCAATTTCTACCAAATTTGCGTACTAGTTTTTGTAGATTTTATTTTTTTATAAAAAACGGACTGTTGGATTTTTATAAAAAAAATTACTGAATATCGAAAACAATATTGTCTGTGAAATAAAATAAGATTGAAGCCAATATTTGTAAGTTTTGAAAAGCTATTTGATTCGAAAGTAAATTTTTACCTAGTTTAAGTATTGTTTTTTTTTAAGTTTTTATTTCTTGTAAAAAACTGTCAATTTGATTTTTCTCATAATTTTATCGAATGTTGAAAACAATATTTCTTATAAGTTAAAATTAACTTGAGGCCATTATCTCAAATATTTGAAAAGATATTTGAGTCAAAAATCAATTTTTAACAACTTTTTTAATTTTTTTTTTCGGTTTTTAATTTTTTGTAAAAAATCTGTCAATTCGATTTTTTTAAAAATTTTACTGAATATTGACAACAATATTTTTTGAACGACAAAAGTAGTTTAAAGCCAATATCTCAAAGTCTTAAAAATATAATTGAGTCGAAAATCTATTTTTAACAACTTTTATTAATTTTTTTTTTTTTGGGGTTTTTATTTTTTGTAAAAAAACTGTCAATTCGATTTTTCTCAACATTTTTCAGAATTTTGAAAACAATATTTCTTATAAGATAAAATAAAATTGTAGCCTTAATCTCAAGTTTTTGAAAAGATATTTGAATCGAAATTCAATTTTTACCAACTTTGATTTATGTTTTTTTTTTAGGTTTTTATTTTTTATAAAAAAAACTGTCATTAAGATTTTCCTCAAAATTTTATCAGATGTCAAAAATATTATTCTTCGTTGCACAAAATTATTTTGGAAATGAAATCATATTTTGGTCGTGAAATTTTCGAGGCGACACATTTTTTTTCAGTTTTTTTGATTTATAAAAAAACCGTTAATTAGATTTTTTTCCAAAAATATAGTTGTTTTGTATCACGTCACATTTAATAATATAAAATTTATTACAAGTCTCTAACTTCATTGGTTCATGAGATATTTAGGATTAACCAAAATGTTCACATTTTTTTTAAACTGCTATGGTAAAAAAAAACACCCACGCAATTTTCTTGAGAGCCCTTTCTGAATCTTTTTGCCTTATTATCTGTACAACAAAATTTATTTGAAGTCGATATCTCTTCTTGTTCTTGAGCTATGGACGACGAAAAAAACGTCGCTAACGTACGGACGTATGGACCTACGGACATACGGATGTACGGACGTACGGACATCTTTCTAAAAATCTTTTATTTCGACTCTAGGGACCTTGAAACGTCGAGAAATGTCAAAATTTTCAATTTTACAAATCGGATCCATTACAATAACTTCCTATGGGAAGTTAATAAATTGGGTGGCGCAACAGTCCGTTTGCGAACTAGGGCCTAGTGACTTACAACTCTCAACCATTCCTGTGTGCGAGTACTGTTGTCAGGGATATGGAAGGGACCTACAGTTTTAAGCCGAATCCGAACGGCTAATTTGAGAAAGCACTTTTTCATGATAAGAATTACTCTTGGAGAATTTGTCAATTCCTCGCAAGAGGCAGTACCCGTGAAAAAAGTTATGTGGCACAGGCAGGGATTGAACCCAAGACCCCTTGTATGACAGTCCAAAGCACTAACCATCATGCCACGGGTACTACACAGATGAAAGCTTGCTGATCTCAAAATTTTGTGCGCAAATTTTAGAGGTCATCATTATATACCAACCGTGGTCTAATCTTGGGCACCATCAACAACTCCAGTCTCTCTTTTTGTCTCATAACTCGGTCTCGTCTGGTAAAGATGAGGACTTCGATCGTCTGAAATGTCTCTCAATTCTTGAAAATGATCGAAACACATTGCCTGAGCACCCTTGAACCCTAGCAGCAGGTTCCTGGATTTAAAACGCCCTTTCGGACAGCAACTATTGACCTGGACCTAACTTTTAGAGACATATTTCTTCAACTTTAGCATTATAAACAAACTTTGGTTTACACATGATTTGATTTACAAAAACAGGAAGAAAAATAAGTTCCATAATTTATTCTGAAATTATATGAAAATAAAAATATTTTCTATTGCATAAGTTAAAAAAGAAAAAATTACAAACATAATCCCACCACTTAGTTGAATTGAAAATCCAATCGAAAGTAGTTACAGATTGCCATCGCATTTATTTTCAATTTCTTGATTATAAATCGCATTTGTGCGCCCTAAACAAAGTGTCATACCATACCTACCTTTACCATACCAAACTTTACACGCCTTTCAAAATGTCCCCAACACCACCAGCATCGTATACTCGTACATTGCGCTCCAACTCTTGAACACTCGTCGTACATACATAATTTTCTCAATATAATCCATATGCATAGCCAACATAGCGAAACAAATTCAAAAATGACGTTAAAAGCACTTGATATCTGTACAATTGTGACAGAGCACGTTCCACACACCACTTACCTGTGTAGTCCTTGCAGAGATCATACCATCTGTATAGCGAGTACCTTGAAAACCCAACAACAACAATAACAACACTTTGAATCAGTAATAAATTAGCATTAGCGCTTTATGCAAGAAGACACATTTTCTTGAATTGAAATTCAAGTCCTTGAGGCGGGTATAGATGCTCGTATGTGAATGCATATGATGAGGCGATCGAGGAATAGCAAATCTCAGGTCTCTAGAGAGACCATAAGGCTTGATGATCGCGACCGATCAAAATATTGCCAAGGAGTAATAAAATGCACCGAGACGAATAAAAAAATTCCCATAAGATGGTTCCGAGTCCGAATATTAAAAGGGACACCAATCAGACAATTAATGTGTAGGAGGCAGGGGGGCTACTCACTAGCAAAAAGAAAAAATTGTCCCTCTTTCAAGCGAGACTTTGGTGTAAAGTCTCTGTTTGGCAAGTCTATTGGCAATAATGATTCAAATTGAATAGACTTTCTTGCTCCATATGTTGCGCAAGTGTTTCCCCTTATCACCCGCCATATCCCCTTCATCGTCATGGGTCTATGAAGAGATGGGTTTATTTTTCTTACATACTTCGCGCGTTCTCCCTTTTCGCTTGCGTCCATTGTGTCATAAGCTTTATAGTCAAATGTCACAAATAGTAAAGCTAACTGAATTTATGAACGACAGAATCGGCGAATAGAGTTGGCACTAACGCGCACGCCATAAATAATAATTTATGAAAGGAGAGTCTCTTTGGATGCAAACAACGATCGCATTTCTCGTGGCGGCCTGGTCTGGTCAGCCCCTTGTGCTGATATGCTCTCCAGCTCCACGATATCGAGCAATATACGAACATAACGATGGGGATATGAGGCCCAACTCCAAATATTGTTGTAATGGCTGAATGGGGGAAATTCAATTGGAAATAAATGTGTTTTCTGAGATGTCAGCCGAATTGAATGGAATCCGTGCCGACATGCGTGCGACGATGGTAATAAATTGGAGGAGACAAAATAAAATGGGTAGAAAAAAGAACTTCAAGTTTGTCGCTCAGCTCTTTTGTTTTGAATGCCGCCCAAGTTGTTTAGTTTGGTTTGGTTTGGTTTGGATGAGGTTGGCATTAACTTTATGCAGCAGCAGCAACAGAAAAAGAATCATGCGATGGTGCTCATTTTTTGGAATATTAATTGTCTTAGATTTATTGGGTTGAGTTCTTTTTTGACAATATACGTGAGATGGTATTGGTAACGAACAGGAAGTTGTCAAGTGGGATTTTAAGGTTTTTTTTTGTTTGTTATTTTCTCAAAGAAAACATCAAGATAACAATGTTGCTGTAGAGTTGATTTTGTTTGGAAGCTATGTATATATGTATGTAAGTAATAAAATATTTTCATAGTTGTTGGATCCAAAAGGTTTTATGTCATTTTTCTTTTGTTAAGACAAGAGAATTGTATAAATTCGTCTATATAGCCACCATTTTCAAGGGATTTCGGTTTTTCTTTGCGTTTCGTGAACAATGGAACGTTTTATATCAATTCGGTCTTTTGATGATTGTTTTGTTTAACTTCATTTTATGGTGACTAAGTGGGGGGATATTAAGTTAAAAATTAACTTACTGCGGGCGTGGTTATTATTTATAACATACTAATAGATTTTATGAGATGCATAATTTTCGAATAGTATTTTTTTTACTGTTAGATTTTATGACTACGATGGGAGTTAGATGATCTATTGTTGGGATTATATTGGAGTTTTTATTAAAAAATTAGTAGGTAAGTGTGTTGGGAAGGTGGTAGTAGAAAATCAAGCATTGTTACAAGAGGAATTGCTGAAGAAGGTAAAATAATAAAAAAAAAAATTAAGAAAATAAAAATGTACAGCAATCAAAAAATCAAATCATGATAATGTTGACGAATTCAACATATTTATACATTTCTAAAAACATTTATGTGATTCTGTGAGATTTAACTGTTAAAAGCTTCAGACATTATTGCACCAATCCTTGAGGCAATTTTTACCAGCTGTCTCTATATCTGGTCCATATTCCCTCGGCATGAAGAAAAGTTAAAGTTGTTTTTATACCCAAAGCAGGTAAATGCTCGCAAGTCAACCCTAAAGATGTATGACCTATAAGCCTGTCATCATTCCTTCTTAAGACCTTAGAAAGATTGATTGATATCCATTTAAAAGCAAGTATTGATACAAGACTTCTGTCTACGTCTCAACATGCCTAATGTAAAGATAAATAATTGGAAACGGCGTTGCACACACTAGTACGCACCGCATCGAATACTCCCTCCATCATAGAAAGTAAACTATGGTTACTTTCCTTGACATCGAAGGTACTTTTAACAACGTGGACACGTCTGCACTAAAATCTCTAAGTGTAGAGGATTCGCTTGGGAAGTTAATTCATTTAATGCTGACTAGCAGAATGATTAACTCAAAACTGGGCAACTCTTTAGTCAGAAGATTTGTTAGTAGAGGGACACCGCAAGGTGGTGTTCTATCCCCTTTTCTCTGGAACCTAGTGGTGAATGAAATCCTAACTAGTCTGAATGCGGAGGGTTTCAGAGTGATTGCCTGTGCGGATGACGTTGCTAAAGCGGTTTCAGGAAAGCATCTTAACAACTTAAAAAAAACTCTTACAGACGAATACTTTGGGTTGATCGTCGTGGACTGGGTGTTAACCCACACAAAACCAAATTAGTCCTTTTTTTCGAGGAAATACAAAATTCCAATTGTTAACCCTCCCTATATTAAACGAATCCAATTAAAGTTCTCAGACGACGCTAACTACTTGGGTCTTATTTAAGACAAAAACTTAATTGGAAACGCAATGTACAAGAAAGAGTCAAAAAAGCTACTGTAGTTCTCTTTTCTTGCAAAACAGATATTCGTAATAAATGGGTCTTAGAACCCCAAATCACGCATCGGTAATCAGACCGATTTTAATGTACGGTGTGGCAGTATGGTTGACAGCTTTAGAAAAAGCGATAAACCGCGACAAAATAAATAAAGTCCAACGTTCAGCTTCCCTATGTATCCCCCATCTGCGGCACTGGACACCCTACTCTACCTTACACCTCTTGATATATTTAGCAAATAAATAGCTGCAAGCTCTGCTCTTGGCCTCAAAGCTTCATTGCAGAGGATTAAAAACAACACTCCGTAATTCTTAGGTATTTAGAAAGCACACAGACTACACCATCGCCCAACTGCAATTCGACAGAAACTGCCATATTTCTATACCTTCCAGATCTTTCTGGGAGGAAAGGGCATTCCTGGATACAGATGGATCAAAAACAAAAGAAGGGGTTGGTGGAGGTGTGTACTCTGAACGACTCAAATTAAATCTCTCATTCCGCCTTCCCAATCATTGTAGCGTATTCCAGGCGGAACTTTTGCCGATAAAAGAAGTCTTGTCCTGGCTTAAAAAAAACGTGATATCAACATCTGATATTCGTATTTTCTCAGATAGTCAGGCCGCTATTAAATCTCTGAACCCTGTATCTACAAACTCTATAACATTCAATAACTGGATCATCTCTAACGAAGATGGCACAACAGCTTAATATTCACCTTTGCTGGGTGCCAGGCCATAGACACATTCCAGGAAACTGTAAGGCAGATGAAATCGCCAAGAATGGTAAAGTACCACCCATTCTACCACGTTTGCCAAATGCTGGCATACCAATTGCTACTTGTAAATTAATGCTAATGCAGGACGCTATGAAGAAGGCAAATACCAGGTGGAACAACATCACCACATGTCAGGTCACAAAAACAATCTGGCCTACACTAGCTCAAAAACGCAAGAATTACCTAGAAGAATTCTTGTAAAGGGTAATTTTTTTGAAGCTATAGGAAAGTTTTTCAAAAAAAAAAAAAAAACACATACAATTCGGAAAAGTGCATGAAATCTTTATTTGAATCGATAGTACGGTCCATATAATTTAATGTTTGAAGATTATTTTACGCAAATGTTGATCTTGACTGCGCCTCCATCCGCTTAGTCCAATTTTGGTATACTCTTTCCAACATTTCTGTCGGTATCTCACGAATAAATGCTTCAATGTTGTCTTCCAATGGCTTGTCTGTATAGACATGTGCTTTAACATAGCTCCACAAAAAATAGACTAAAGGCGTTAAATCGCACGATCTAGGCGGTCAATTGACAGCTCCCGAACGTGAAATAAAATGCTCACCGAACTCGCCTCTCAATAAGTCCATTGTTGCGCGTGCTGTGTGGCATGTGGCACCGTCTTGTTGAAACCACATGTCATACAAGTGAAGCTCTTGCATTTTGGGCAAAAAAAAGTTGGATATCATCTCACGGTAGCGCTCACCATCCACAGTTCATCTTTCAAGAAGTATGGTCCAATGATGACACCAGCCCATAAACCGCACCAAAATGTGACTTTTTCTGGATGCATTGGTAGCTCTTGCAATGCTTCTGGCTGATATTAATTCCAAAACCGAAAATTCTGCTTATTTACGTACCCTTTGAGACAAAAATGAGCTTTGTCGCTGAACACAATTTTTCGCGCGATGAACTTTTTTAACAGAGCACGTATTTTGATAGTAAAATTCAAAAATTTGTAAGCGTTGTTCGTTTGTAAGACGATTCATGGTTAAATTATATACCAAACTGAAGATGTTTGACAGTGAAACAAAACAAGAAACGTACGTCAGCTGTTTAAACCAGTGTTGCCAAAAAGATAATAGCTAAAGAATCACCCTTTATATAATGATCTAAACGATCTAAATGATATGAGCATAATCAGCCTCTCACGTTTCGTAAGGGAATGAAACTGGTTTAATTGAGCTTAGGAGAAAGCCTCAAGATTCATGTGGTATCACAATGGGCCATTAAACTGGCCTAAGTGTGTCATATTCCATCACGGACAGCCACTTTAACCTAACCTAACCTTACTGATGATATTGTATACTACATGAATGTTTTAAAATATTCATTCCATTTATTCAAGTAAAAACATGAACAGTAACTTTAAATTATTCTTTAGCATAGAAGTAATTTGATTTATAGGCAACCATGGCGTTTTGAATTCTTGAAAAATATTTGGTTTCAAATTTTGTCTGATGGTCTAAACGACCGTCCTCAAATAAAATAAAACCAAAAAAAACAAAGAGAAACAAAGCAAATACTCTCTGGAGCTAATGCGCAAATTATCAAAAGTAAATGACAGCACCTCGTTCTCGAAAATAGCTCGCTCTCTCAATGGTATACCCTTCATTCAAAACATAAAAATTGATATAAGCATTTTAGCACAACATTTTGAAAACTTGTTGAGCAAACCAACAAACCCCAACCAGTTGATGCTTCACGCTTTGCCACATTTGGAAGATGAAAGATTGGACCACGTTTTCGCCGTACAAAAAGTCCTGGATGTGATACACAGGTGCAAACCCAACAAAGCTCCAGGCGAAGACCGTGTACCGTATGAGTTTCTCAAAAACGCGTCGTTAAACTTTATTGAAAAACTAACAGATGCATATAATTACTTATTTGATGTAGGAGAAGTAACAGAAAGTTTTACCAAAAATATTATACTGCTCATATTTAAAAAAGGTGATAATAACGATCCAAACAATTATCGGGGCATATCATTTCTGAACACCATAATGAATATATTCACTGGCGTCATTCTAGATAGGATCACAGCCTGGGTAAAAAAGTAATAACCTTTTGAGTGAGTTTCAAGCCGGCTTCAGGAAAGATTATTCGACAGTTGACAACATCTTTTCACTAACGTGCATAGGTAGATTTTATCTGGATAAGGGAACGAAATTATATGCTTTCTTTATTGATTTCAAAGCAGCTTTCGATTCAATCAACAGGGATGCATTGTTCTACAAGCTCAGTTGCCTGGGAATATCCACAAAAATGTTGAAAATAATAAAATGCCTGTACGAAAACAACAAAACGGCAATATGGGACGGAAACGAAGGATCGCCGTGGTTTCAAACGACATCGGGGGTTAAGCAAGGCTGCCTATTAAGCCCGCTTCTGTTTTTTATCTTCCTAGATGATTTGACATCAGCTCTGCCAGGTGGAATTAATTTTGCTGGTGTCGACATCAAAGCGTTGATGTATGCAGACGATATCGTCATTTTCTCTGAAACCCCGAAAATGATGCAAATAATGATAAATAAACTACAAGCATATTGTCGTCTCTGTAGCCTCACCGTTAATACAAATAAATCAAAAATCATGATCTTCAGAAATGGTACAGGCAGATTCGCAAGAAATGAAAAGTAGAAATGGGAAAATGTGACCTTAGGGGCCGTTCGTAAAATACGTCACGCTAAAATCAGCTTTTTCTGACTCCCTCCCCCCATTGTCACGCTGTGTCACGCTTTCTGTGACCCCCCTAGAAATATTTCGTCACAAAAACGAAGCCCCCCATCCCCTGAATATGATACATTTTAAATGATACTACACAAATTTTGAGAATTGAAATAAAAAATAAAAAGAATTTTAATAATAAAAAGTAATAAATTGAGAAATATGAAAAAAGTGTCCGAATTAGTTCACTACTAAATGAAGAATGAAAGAATAAAGAATAATATAATAATAAATACATGAGAAACAGTATTTTCATTTATTACTGAGTCGAGAGCACAGGGTGCGAGGAAACGTTACTCTTTTAAGTATTGGAAAAACAAAGAAAGCAATTGTGACGGATCGCAACGCCGCGGCCGCCACCGCCGATAGAGCCAAGTCAAAAGACTAAACCCGCGCCACAGAGCCAGCGCTCATGTCGAAAAATAAACAAAAGTAAACATATCAAGTTACA
The DNA here is from genome assembly GCA_920104205.1 of Eupeodes latifasciatus. Classification (NCBI taxonomy): domain Eukaryota; kingdom Metazoa; phylum Arthropoda; class Insecta; order Diptera; family Syrphidae; genus Eupeodes; species Eupeodes latifasciatus. Next base: position 58,323,017 of record OV049924.1, read on the forward strand.
ATTTATTGTAATAAAACTATATACGTTTGAAATTCTATATATTTACTAAATACGAAATAAATGACTTTCTATCATGATGAAAATTTAAAAAGAAAAATAGTCAACAGAAATACTAATTGAAAATGTTTTAATGAATGGCGAACGTCAGGTTACCATAGACCCCCTGTCCCCCCTGTCACACTCAGCAAGAACCCTCCCCCCGCCTTTTGTGCGAACGTATTTTATGAACGGCCCCTTAGAGGTGGTTAAGGAGTATAAGTATCTTGGAGTTACTATAACACCAAAGCTTTCATTCAACCAACATCTCAATGCAAAACTAACAGAATCGAAAAAAGCTATCAATTGCAATTGGAAGGGGGTCCTCAGCAAAAAATATGTAGCCCCGAGCGCCAAATATAAGCTCTTTGAAGCGGTGATGAGATCGATAATGTGCTACGCTGCCCAGGTGTGGGGATTTCTTCAATATGACCAAGTAGAAAAGCTTTTGAGATACTTTATCAAAAAAATATTTTGGCTTCCAGAAAACACCCCTAACTACATGCTAAATCTGGAGACTGGACTTTCTCCGCTGTACATCTTTACACTAAAAATGCACTTTAACTACATTTTGAAAGTAATGACTCTGCGAAGTCATCGTTTACCCAGGATCATTGCACGGCATCTTCTTAACCGAAAATCGCAGTTTTTTAGAGAGTGGGTGCTCCTAGAGCAGTCACATAATATTGAATTGCTAGAAAGTGGGACCGATACTTGGAAGTGTAGCTTCGATACACTGCTCGCAAGCATTGAAGAAGACAATGTCTGTAAGTTCACCGAGATGGCAGAACGAAGCAACACACGAAGTATGTACAGTACAAGGGTCTGCAGCACAACTTCCACGCCAGCAACTATTTTGATGACCACTACACGTTGGAGACAATCTCTACTATCTTTTAAACAAGAGGAGAGTTACTAAATCTGAATTACCGACCATATTGTGTAGATGAAAACACAGAGTGTACCCTATGCAACCACAGGGTTAGAGAAGACGTACTGCACTTCCTAGCAACGTGCCCTATTCTTGCTGCAATCAGAAGAGGACACTGGGGAAAGAGCGTCTTAACTTTAGATGAAGCCAAAGGAATCCTAAATGGACAGGAGTGGAACGTGTTGAGCAGTTACGTCAAAACAGCGCTAAAATATCGATACCAAATTCTGAACGAAGCCTACTGAACGCACCTAAAATCAACCTTACAAAACGAACCTTATGAATCTTGATACAATTTTGTTTAGTCAATTAACTTAATACAACTTGAAAATATTAACAATTCTATTTATATTATATTTGTTTAGATTATACTCTTTCTTCTGGCTGACGGCAAAAGTTAATGCTATAACTGTGAAATTAAAACAAAAACAATGAACAATTAATCTGATAAACATTTTTACTACTACTACTACTAAAATAAAACTTGACCTGAGAATATCCCAATAGAGTCCTGAGATAGGAAAATGAACAATGTTTAAACGAATCCTTAAAAATGTATATCAATTCGACATTAAGATTTCTAGGCTTATCTTTTCAAACTTTTTTTGCAGTTACCGGGCTTACTGCCAAATTAAAAAATACGACTATTTGTAGGAAAATTGTATGTTTATTCGTAAAGAGCGAGGTATGTCCTTCGAAAACGGTATCAGCTAAATGGCCACCACAGCTACGGTTACAGTATCACATTTTCTTCATAAATAAACACATTTTCTATAACTTCACTAATTCCATCTTAAGCTTCGGTGCTCACTTGCGTCGTTTTAACTTGAGTTGACGCTGCGGCACAGCATTTGCTTCGTAGAGTACTCACACGAAAATTGAATGGTGCACACACCACTGTGGTGACAAACCCTACACATTTAAAAAATTAAAGTTCTTGTCGATAAAGTTGATTTTTTGTCTCGATTGCTTCAGAATTCAGTCAACGAAGACAAGACCTTAGTAATTAACCTCAGTGTTCTGAAATTAAAGAAAAATATGCTTAGATTTTGAAGCTTAACGTTATGGACTTTATAGTTTATAATCTTAAAAAAATAAACCAAAAAGTCTCATCACATCAGACATTTTTAGAATTTATTGCAATTTGTATTATTTATAAAAGAAGTAATTTTTTTCGGTTACTTTCAAAATTATAAATTATTTCTATAATAAATGTTTCATTTATGTAGTTTAATACGGTTCCTGAAATTTAGATTAAAACATTTAAAAAAACAACCATATATAATTTTTTAACCCACAAAGAATTTTAAAAGTTGAAGTTGTTGTGTTGCATTTGTTTTAAAAGTTTGCACCTTTACTCTTTTATTTTGGTTACTTTGGTATGTTTCCTTTTTTTGCTATGCGAAATATTTATCCAACGAACAACAAAAATATACAAAACCAAAATCCCAAATGCAAACAAAATCACACGTAAGATAAAATATTTTTGGCACTGCATATCATGATGTCTTGAAATTCCTCCACTTTTTTGCTTTGTTTATTTGTGTTAGAGATGTTTGATTAGAAGAAATTCTACAAAACCCCTTTTTTGTATCTTACGAGTATATTCTTATACCTTCTCTTAAGAAAATGTGTCAAAATTTTGATTTGATCAAAATATTATTTCCTGATCTTGCAATCGTTTTTATAATACATTTTAGCACCCAGGTACAATACCTCTCTCTTATGGAATTGTTTAATATTTTTCTTTCTGCAAACAAGGGACTTCCAATTTTTACTTGGAAATCAAGTTGAAGGATTAGCAAATATTATAGAATAAGGAATATTAGACTATATGGTGATGGAATCAGACATTATGACTGACTACATCAGGGATTTGTATGCCTTCAGGGCTGAGGTGAAGCAAGGAAGAAATATTTTTTGGATAACTATATGAATACGAGATTGGTTATGTTATGGGATTAAAATTTGCAAATGTCATAATTGGGGTGATATAACTGATGAGGGTTTTCTTCTTGTTTTATTTTTTTTTTTGTTAAACTGTGAAATCAAGTTTCAATCAAGAATTTGATGAATTCACTCGCAATGACTCATATTTATAAATGGTGGTGCTTGTATTATCCTTCTGAGAAAATTCTAGTCAAGTGAAAGAAAATGTATGTTTCTTATGGGCTGATGGATAGATAAGATCTAGAATTTTTGGATTAACTGTAAGATATTAGTTGTCTCTATATTGGTCTACAGTGAATTGAAAAATAGAAAATAGCTTTAAACTATACATGAAATTTACCAACTTGGTAAAAAAGTATGTTGCTATGTAGACCTGAGGTAAAATCTAGATTTTCAAGCAGATTACAGTTTAAAGTAGACCAGTACCTACATCGAGTATAATCAAAGTTATCGACATCAACGCCGAAAAAAGAAAAAATACTATTCGGAAGCCCAAATACATCAGCTTGCGAAGTGTTACAAGTCGTCTGAGTTTTGGAACCTGGTCCGAAAACTTAATGAAACAAAATTTACTATTAGCCCGTTTCTTAATTCAAATAGACTGCAAAAATATTTCGAGCAATTATTAAACCAAGATGCGCCAAATAAGTTACTAAAACTAAAAAAAAATTCAAAGGAAGAAGTGTTTATATCGATAAACAACCAAAAGGATCGAAAGGCTGCGGGCTCTGATGGTATACCAGCAGAATTCTACAGATATGGTACAGATACTCTTGTTGTATCTCTAACAGCAGTATTCAACCAGATCTTTGAGGAAGAAACTATCCCAAACTAGTTCAGCGATGTCTGGATTTTCCCAATCCACAAGAAGGGAAACACTGAAGTTCCGGAAAACTACAGAGGAATCTCGTTTTTGAACTCGTCATATAAGATATTTACATCGATTCTGCCCAATCGTTTAAATGAATGGATACATTCTAATAATCTGTTTAGTGAGTTCCAAGCTGGCTTCAAATCGGGATACTCCACCGTCGATCACATTTTTGTACTCCGCTCGATTGCTGACTCGTTTCTATCGAGAAATAAGAAACTATTTAAATTTTTCGTTGATTTCAAAGCTGCCTTCGACACCGTGGATCGCAATGCCCTCTATTTTACAAGCTTTTCCAGAAAGGAATGTCGCTTAAGTTCGGTACAGTATTGCAAAATGTATACAAGACTAATAAAGCATCAGTGTGGTTCCAAACGAAATCAGGAGTTAGACAAGGCTGTGCACTCAGTCCATGCTTGTTTACACTATTCATTGATGATATAGTCGAAGCATTACCAGCAGGAAACGAGTACGCAGGCGTTAACATTAAAGCTCTTCTTTTCGCTGACGACATTGTCCTGCTCGCGTATACTCCGCAGTCCATTCAGCTAATAATAATTAAGCTTGCCGAATATTGTAAAAGGTATAACCTAGTGGTAAATTTAAATAAGTGCAAATTGATGGTTTTTAAGAATGGCGGAGGAAGATCGGGTGTAAATGAGCAATGGCTCTATAATGGTGAAAGAGTAGAGTTGGTGAAAGAATACAAATATGTATATAGGAGTTTGCTTTACTAAGAACTTGAGCATGGAAAAACATCTCACTGACAAACTTGTTAAGGCGAAAATAGCTATAAATGTAGCATGGAAGCAATTCTTTAAGGAAATTACGCATACCAGTGAATTCAGGGTCTTCGAAACTGTATCGGAATCAGTTATGTTTTATGCGGCGCAAAAGCTTGAAGAGGTCGGAAATATAAACAAGTGGAAGAACGGCTCAGATTTTACATAAAACGGATTTTCCAGTACGTCAAACTACATGATCATGTTGCAAACGTGTCTATTTCATTGTTTTTCATTTTGTTGGACAATGTGCGATATTGAGAGAAATATGAAGACTTATCCTAGGCCGTGACTTTAGACAACAAATTTTAAATGAAGCGTTTTAATCTTTAACAGCACTTTCTTTTTTAATCTACATATAAAAAGCTATAATTTTAGTTGTCAGACGGCAATGCCATGCATCATTTTGATTGTATTAACCAAATTATTGTTAAAAATGGGTTGGGTTCGAAATCCTGTATGGATCATAATACTGTATTTAAAATACTGTATCTCAAAATACTGTATTTCAAAATACTGTATGTACAAAATACTGTATGATCAAAATACTGTAGCTAAAAATTCTGTATCTTAAAATTCTGTATACCAAAATTCTGTATTTCAAAATGCTGTAAATGGGCTGACAAATAAAAATCGTTTTGATAATGAAAAAAAGTGCGCACTTTTTTACATTATCAAAACGATTTGTATTTGTCAGCCTATTTACAGCATGTTGAAATACAGAATTTTAAAAACAGATTATTAACTTCCCATAGGAAGTTATTGTAATGGGTCCGATTTGACAAATTGAAAATTTTGACATTTCTCGACGTTTCAAGGTCCCTAGAGTCGAAATAAAAGATTTTTAGAAAGATGTATGTGCGTGCGTGTGTACGTACGTCCGTACGTCCGTACGTCTGTACGTCCGTACGTCCGTACGTCCGTACGTTCGCGACGTTTTTTTCGTCGTCCATAGCTCAAGAACCAGAAGAGATATCGACTTCAAATAAATTTTGTAATACAGATAATAAGGCAGAAAGATGCAGAAAGGGCTCTCAAGAAAATTGCGTGGGTGGTTTTTTTACCATAGCAGTTTAAAAAAAAGGTGAAAATTTTGGTTAACCCTAAATATCTCATGAACCAATGACGCTAGAGACTTGCATTAAATTTTGTATTATTTATTGTAACGTGATACAAAACAATTATATTTTTGGAAAAAAAATCAATTAACGGTTTTTTTTATAAATCAAAAAAACTGAAAAAAAAAATTTGTCACTTCGAAAATTTTACGACTAAAATATGATTTCATCTCCAAAACAATTTTGTACAACGAAGAATAATATTTTTGACATCTGATAAAATTTTGAGAAAAATCGAATTGACAATTTTTTTACAAAAAATAATAACCTAAAAAAAAAAATAAAAAAAAGTTGGTAAAAATTGAGTTTTGACTCAAATATCTTTGCAAGACTTTGAGATATTGGCTTTAAACTACTTTTACCTTTCAAAAAATATTGTTTTCAACATTCAGTAATATTTTGAAAAAAATAGAATTGACAGTTTTTTTTACAAAAAATTAAAAACCGAAAAAAAAATTTAACAAAAGTTGGTAAAAATTGATTTTCGACTTAAATATCTTTTCAAAAATTTGAGATTATGGCTTCTTACTAATTTTAACTTATAAGAAATATTGTTTTCAACATTAGGACAAATTTTGAGAAAAATCGAATTGACAGTTTTTTTACAAAAAATAAAAACCTAAACAAAAAAATTAATAAAAGTTGGTAAAAATTGATTTTCGGCTCAAATAGCTTTTCAAAAATTAAAAATATTGGCTTCAAACTTATTTTATTTCACAGAAAATATTGTTTTTTATATTCAATAATTTTTTTATAAAAATCCAACAGTCCGTTTTTTCATAAAAAAAATAAAATCTACAAAAAATAGAACGCAAATTTGGTAAGAATTGATACATTTAGACAAACTTTTAAGCAAGACAAATCGATAGACGGGATGGGAAGTTATCAGTGTGGGTCGCATCCCAGCCTCTTTTTTTTATAAGGAATACATCATAATATTTTTTCATTGGCATAATGTTCTAATATACTTCCCTTGAACAATAACATATGATAATTCATAAGTCTTTGAATTAATACAAAAAAATGGTATCTTCGTCTTATTTTCTCTTCTCATTTTCTTCTCATTGATTGTTATTTCTCTCACAGTTGGAATTGTTGTTACCACAATCAACAATTCCATAAACAATTACACCGAACTTATTGATCTGTCAAAACTTTCACGTGTTCGTTCATTTCGTTGATATTTAAAAGCTAATGCAAATTTAAGAATTAAGTTAAATTTGGAGTTGCAATAAATGATATAATGTACATACATACTGTATGTAAATCGTGTTCTGCTTTAATTTGTTGTTCTCTATATTGAAAGCTTAAGAGCGGAATTTTACAAAAATACAGTATTTTTAGATAAGGTTTTGCTCATACAGCCAGGGCCGAACGCAGGTTGGGGTTTTGGGGGTTAACCCCCCCCCCCCGAAATCAGAATACGTGCAGTTATCAAATATCCATTATTGTTCAAAAGAAAAAAAAACTGAAATGGTACAAAATTAATTTCCAAACTCAAATTTTCAAACTATATGTTAAAGGAAAAATTATAATAAATTTGCTACAATGATAGAAATTGTGCACAAAACGGAAACACGCTAAATCAGAACAATATACAATACACATGTATTTCTGTATTTTTTGATAAAGAAAGAAAAATATTTGTCTTGTTTTCATTCATACTAACAATTAAAATGTTTAGTATTTTTATTTTCCAACACTGAAGTAGAAGATGAAGTTTTTAACTTTTTGTATGGAACTAAGTTTTATTATTAACACAGAGATGCTCTCTTTCGCCATGTTTCATATGGCTAAAAATGAAAAATTGAAAACAGAAAATGACCTTGTTGTACTCGTTTTTGAAACGATCTCACGGCCACTTATGACACATTAAAAAAAAAATTAATGCACCAAAACACCGAAAAATTGTTCGGTTCATTTATGTTAGTTTTAACTGTAAATTAAAAAAAAAGTCTTTTAACTTAACTTTTTTCACTTCTTAAATTGTGACACAAACATATTTTAAAACAAAAACAGCAAACCCCGTTTGCCTTTAACGCATTTTTTCCCTATTTTTCAAGAAGAAGAATCAAATTAATAAAGAAAGTTATACGTGATGTCTCTTAAATTCAATATTTTTAAGCATTTGAATGCATTTCTGCATTTAAACATAATTTAATGTAAGACACAAAACAAATTCATAGTCATATTTTGAACCCGAGTCTATTTGAACTAGAGTCTAAATTTAACATATAGTTTAGACACAGCTGCTATTCATAAAGAATTTGCCAACTCTGTTTAGTTAGAAACATGTTTAAGGCATATTTTACTACAATTCTGAAAAATTTCACTTAAACCTATACAAAATAACTTGTAGAGGGCAAGAAAATAAATTGCGTTAGCTGGAGAGCCAAAATCTTTGAAACCCTTTAAACTATTTTGTTTGCTGTTAGTTGAGAAAATTTATGAAGTCGGGCTGGTGGTTTTAGACTTGGAAGCACGCAGATATTAGCAAACATTTCATTGAATTTCGATCTATAATATTTAGAATCATAAACTTGACAGTTTTTTTCTCGAATCGATACCTTTCATAAAAATCGTCTTCATCTATTTTAAAGGGTTCCAATCGGGTTAAGTAGAGCTTTCGTTTTCTATTAGTTGGTAGCATTCCAACATCCAGCAAAATATCAAAATATTAATATATGCTTAAGTCTTTTGACATTTTAATTTTTGTTTTTAAATTAAAATAAATAAAATAAAATGGGCTCCCGGAAATTACGCCAGAAATTTTTTTGGAAAAAACGCCAGAAAATTCTTCATACAAAATTCTGACTTTTTTTCCTAGGAAAAAATCCCAAATTTTTCTGGCAAAATTTCGGAATTTCAGGCATTTTTTCCTAAAAATTTTCTGGCGTTTTTTCCATTTACAGAAATGGAAAAAAGGCAAAAAAAAATATTTGGAAAAAAAGCCAGAAATACAATTTCTGGCGTTTTTTCCTAAACATGAAAAGGAAAAACTGTATTTTTTATAAATTGTTGTAATAAATAAACAGTTTTACTATTATTGTTATTCTTTGTCTCTATCATCTATTGTAAGAATTATTGTTTAGTTGCTTTCGCGAATTCATCATTGACACTTGACGTTGTGAAAAAAAAAACATGCAAAGTTATGAGTACGAAATTGTGTGTGGAAAGCAAAAAAGCAGTAAACTTTTATATATTCTCGAACAGAAATAATTATATAAAAAAAATTGTTATAAGAACAATGTGGTGTATATTTGTTATGTTAATAATTGTAAGGCAAAAATGATGCGTGTGATGGTAAGGATATAAGGACGACTTCAGCTGTTGAAGCATATAATGGAGTCCTCGGTAGATTGATACAACATAAGGGAAACTTTTTTAAATTCGTTAAAATGGAAGAAGAAGCGGAGGAACATCCTGAAGACGTAAAAGAAGCGGATGTAATATTATGTATTACATGTCAGGTACTTCCACCAAACGTTGTGTTGTTGCCGTGCAGACATATGAAAATATGCTCGGAGTGCAACTTAAAGTTGCAAGCTGAAGCAGTTGCAGATTCAAACGAAAATGACAAATGTCCATGCTGCCGGGAAATCGTACATACACTTTGCAAGGTTACATTTAGTAAAAATATTTTGTTCTTTTCTATTTTGTTAAATAAATTGTTACAAATAAAAAAAATTATTGAAAACTTTAGTAATTTTTTGCGTGGCAGCCACGCCGCGCCGCCGCGCCGAAACCGCGCCGCGTCCGCAACGCTATGGCCACGCGCGCCGGGCCGCGACCGCGCCGGCTAGCCTCGCTGCGCCGCGTCCGCAACGCCATGGCCGCGCCGCGCCCGCGACCGCCTCCCCCCCCGCGGGTGTTTGTCAGGGGCTGTTTATTCCTGTTGTGATAAAATGTCTACAATATTGACCAAGTAGCGACTTTTAAAATGGAAAACATTTTCTGGCTTTTTTTCCAAATTGGTTTCTGGTTTTTTTTCCATTTCTGTCTGGCACAATTTCCAATGTTTCTGGCTTATTTTCCACAAAAAATTCTGCTTCTTTTTCCAATTTGAAGCAGAAAACATTTTCTGGCGTTTTTTCCAAAAAAAAGATTCTGGCGTAATTTCTTCTGGCGTAGTTTCCGGGAGCAATAAAATGTTTCGTAACTTAATTTTCTCAATCAGTTTGTTTATTTTTGACGTTTAATAGATTTAGAAACAGCTTAAACATAGGTTCCGTCGTGTTTATTTTTAGACTCCAGATTATCGTTTTAAAATGGGTTTTAATTTTCTATGAATAACATAAACTGAAGTTTAATTTAGCAAAGACAAAATCAGAACTTATCAAGGAACTATGAATATGACCCTATGTCTTCGGTCTAAGGTTCGGAACGAATTCAAACATTATTTCTAGTATTTTCATGGTGAGTTTGAGAAAAACGTGTTTGACAATTTCAAAATTCAATCTAGCAATCTACGGTAAATTTGAATATGCGAAAACAAACAAATGAAAATAGAAAAATCTCACCTCATCTCTTTGTTTCTGTAACTCACATTTATTCATGTGTGACTTCAGCCTAAAAATGATGGGATCGACAACGGCAACTAGGAAATAAGGCATACAAACTTATGCATGCATAATGCATATAAAAATTAAGTTTTAGCTTTGAAGTCAAAGTCAAACTGTTTTGTCAATCGTGAAAGCAAGTCATATGTGTATAAATGTAATTTTTATTCATACATGTTTCTTAGTACCTATGTATATAAAAAAGTGCTAAAAAAGAAAAAAACACTTGACATTTAAAATAAAAAATAATATAATATTAATTTTTTGAAACACCCCCCGACATTTTTTTCTGCGTTCGCCCCTTCATACAGCATTTTGAGAAGAAGAATTTTGAGATACAGTATTATCTGATACAGTATTTTGACAACACAGCATTTTGAGATACAGTATATTAACCATACAGTATTATGAATATACACTATACAGTATCATACAGTATGATATAGAATATTAACCATACAATATTTTAAAATACAGCATTTCGAGCCGCTCCCTTTAAAAATGTATGTTTAAATAAAATCAACCTCATCTAAATCGAAATCTAATCAGTTTAAAGTTATACTTTTTCGTACCACGTTTTTAAAACTACGAATATGGCTTTAAAGGCAGTAACATTTACTTTTTTTTTATAAAATAAGTAGAACTTCCAATAATAATAGCTAGAAAGCTAAATGTCGTTCTAATGAAGTTTAAATGTGTTTTAACTTAAACAAATCACTTTTCACAGATTTAGGTACAACAGGACAATATTTACTAAAATTAAAAAATTTGCCAACTTAACAATCACTTTTTGAGCCAAACGTTTGGTGATCGAAGAACCATTTACAGAAATAGACCTATGAAAAGTCATTTTTGTTTCTATGATTTGACACCTTTTGCCTGCTGTTTGTTGAATACGTTAAAATATCTGATTAAAGCCTATAAACCAGAAACAATAAATTAGAAATTTTTAAATAAGTTAAGCTTCCTAAATTCATTAAAACCTTATTTCGAATCTTTTTTTCTTACGTTAAAGATCCTTACAGAAGTGCCACTGTGTAAAAATTAATTATAATTACATCCTCCAAGAGAATATCTAAGTAAGTATCTTGTTATCGATAGCATCGCCACATGGATAAGCTGTCTCTTCCTTTAACTAAAATTAACATAGAAATAACAATTTTTACAATAGAAACTAAAAAACAAACAAAATCCGAAATAGAGTCTTCAAAACATTCGTAATGCCCAAATCCCACTTAGATACAACATACATAAATACCAATATAGGCACCTATACTTTTCTTACGACAACAAGACTTAAGCTTCGTTCATATTCGCATAGCATGGCATGTCCAGGAAGTGTACTCGTAAATACAAAGTTTCCATATGGGGGTACTTGTTAAAAAGACACTCACATTTTCTAACAAAGAAAAGCAAAAATATATCGTTGACATACAATTATGCAGAATAATGCCAAGCGAATGATTTTTATCGCACCTCTAGATGTCCTTTTGTGTCTGATTAAAGTGTCTGCTGTCTACTGTTACTGTCTGCCTACATGCGTTTTGCGTCTTTGCTGTACCAAACCAATGTACTGTATAGTCTCAAATATGTTTGACGTAGAGAGTTGTTGTAACTCAAAAAAGTTAAGTGGGCTTTAGGGAAGGAGAAGGAGGCCTGCGTTTTTTTCGCGCAGATGAAATCTTCTAAACTAAAAACGCAAACGCAATGCAATACAATAACAAGTTTAAACGTTGACGTTAACGTTGCACTAGCTTCTCGCTTGGCTCTCGCAATGCAATGTTGTATGAAGGCGGCCATATAATTGCTTTTGTTAAATTGAATTTATGTAATTGATGGTGCGTATGGTGTGGGGGGTTTGTATTGTTATTATATTTGCAGCATTTGTGTCCTCTGGGCTCATCTGAGGCAGGTTACCTACCTATACCACTTTTAAAACATTTGTGTGGATATTGTTAGCTTCTGTGTTAACCACTGGAAAATTGCACTCAAATTTGTTCATGATGTGGACGTGGAGCTATGTATAGCTTTGTGTATTTAATAAATTTATGTGGTAGATAATTGAAAATGAAATTTATACTCCTTCTGTTTGTTTGGGAGATTTTATTTAGTTGATATGCATCATTTGTATAGTGACAGAAATGATTTCCAGTTCTTAAAAAAAACAACACTTTCCATATCAAAAATGAAAATGTCGCAAGAAATAGTGGAGATATAAGACTTGGTCTTTGAAAAGTCATCTCATTGTGGAATTTTATCGTACCCTTTAAGTATTTTTAAGAAGTGTTTAATATCACTGCTTTTACTGAAATATATTTTGAAAGTAAATAAAATCAACAAAATAAACACTGAAATGAGCATGGTATTACATTTTTAAATATTATAAAGTCTGGTGCAGTGTAAATAAAAATAAATAAATTAGGTGGCGCAACAGTCCGTAGAGAACCAGGGCCTAGTGACTTACAACTCTCAACCATTCCTGTGTGCGAGTAATGTTGTCAGGGATGGAGGGGACCTACAATTTATATGCCGAATCCGAACGGCTAATTTGAGAAAGCACTTTTTCATGACAAGAATTACTCTTGGAGAATTTGTCAATTCCTCGCAAGAGGCAGTACCCGTGAAAACTCTTTTTTTTTTTTTTTAATTAAGGTGGCACAGGCAGGGATTGAACCCAAGACCTCTCGCATGACAGTCCAACGCACTAACCATCATGCCACGGGTACTACAGTGCAGTGTAAGATCTTCAAAAACTCGGAAAAAAACAAGAGGCCGTTTGCGACCTACACTGATAACTTTCTAAACGTGCCGGTCTGTCGATATATCTAACGTCCAATTTCTTCAACGAGTCCTAACGTTAGAAGCAGATCTAGTCCTCGGGTGGAATCGGCTGAGGTGATTTTGAATTTGATCTATGTAAGGTGATAGTCAAATTGATAGCTAAAAAGTTGTCAAAACAAAAATGGTGCCGTGAAATAAGGCCACGTGAAATAAGACCACCTTTCAAAAATTGGACTTGTTGCATTTTACAAAAGTGAAATAAGGCCAATTTTCAGAAGTTGGTTATATTGCACTTTGGTATAGTGAAATAAGGCCAAACTGTTTTAGAGAAATAACACCAACTTATTTTTACAGTGAAATATGTAAGGTATGTGTGTACGCTGCCCCCAGAAACCCCCCTTCTTGGTCACACCACGTGATTGTGGGTAAGTGCGAGGTTGACTAAATGCAAAGTTTTTTTTAAAGTGAAATAAAACAAATTGGCTTTATTTCACTTTGTTCAAGTGTAATAATACCAACATTTGGAAACAACAACATTCAAAAAAAAAGTTTAGATATTTAAAAGAAACCAATTTAAAATTTCACCATGGCAACAAATAATTTTGACGATTTTAATCGGAAATTGTTCAATCAAATTGAATTGAATCATCTTACACAGGCGAAATGCTTGGTGAGAATCACTTGTCACCTTAGACGATTCCACTCTGGAATAAGTAGGCACTCACATTTGTATCAAATCAATTTTGTACACAAGTTCTAGTACCTAAACCTACATACATATATACATTTGGACGCGAGTATTTGTTTGGACTCATTTCTAAGCAACAAGCTATGACCTCGTTATTATACCAGTTATTAGTATTGTAGTTCTGTCAAAAAGTTACCGAGTATTAAATAGAACTGAGTGTTTTCTGGAACAGAATAATATAAAGGCTATAGGGTTTTAATACTAGAATCAAGGCAATGAATTCTATTATATACTAGCGGCCCGGTACGTGGATAAAAAAAAAAGATTATTAAGTTCATTTATTCAAACAAAAAAATATTTAAAATTGCTAGCTATTTAAAAGTCAAAATGACCCAAATGATATATTGTTTATATTATATTTATCAGCAAAGAGTAAAAACTAAAAAAAAAAAGGATTGGGTACTCTTACTATGGTGGGTCTATATGGGTTAGTCTAAAACAGTTGGATAAACAATATTTTTTGTTTTTCCATTTTGAGCATGAATAAATAAACAGGGGTATCGACTCTGGAACAGGCAACATAAAGTTGGCCATGTGAAAACATGATTCCTCCAAATTGACAATACAAACTTGAAGTGTTTGCTTTTGGGCCTTATTTATGGACATCGCAAATGATAAACGCACAGGATATTGTAATCTTTTGAATTCAAATGGCATATCTGTTGGAATCATAGGGATACGCGGTATCAAACACACTTCTCCTTTTGATTTACCAGTTAAGATTGTAGTTCTAACAAATTTGGCAATAACTTTTTCACTGCCAATCTGGTGACATTACACAGTTTTGGTGGATTAATATTTCGCAATAATATAATCAAAGAACCAATTTTCAAATTCAAGAAATGCGGTGGTATACCAGCCGGTTCCAATGAATTTAAAAATTCAATTGGATAATTCATTGCCTCATCTTGATTCATAACACTGTCAATTGATTTATGTGTCGTGACTACACCTGGCAGTTTCGCTTGAATTTGAAAATTAATGGCATTGATATAATTGTTCTTCGGTGCTAAAATGGCGCGTTCTCTCAACCAATCATGATTTCTGTAATTCTGAAGAATATTCGGAAAAACACATTCAATCAACTCATCTATAGATTGCGCAATTGTACAAAAATTGTTCGGTAAAGTGATCAATCCTTTGGTACTGTCGATTGGTATTTTGCCATCACCAATTTCTAACAATTTTTTTTGAAAACTCATGGGCAGTTGCATCATTATGTACATAGGTGTATACGCATATTAATGTTCAGTATCAATTTTCGTACATTTCCCAAAGAACTGATGACTTCAAACAGGCGTTTATTTCATCAGCAGGAATTGATCGAGGAATGACAGGCAATGTTTGACGAAAGTCCATTGACAGCAATATCAGAGCACCACCAAAAAGCTGTTAATTACCGGGTAAATCTTGCATTGTTCGATTAAATGCTTCTATTGATTTTTTATTCGCCATTGTGCACTCATCCCATAAAATAATTGACGTTAATCGCAGAACTTTTGGCATAGCAGAATTTCTCGAAATATTGCAAGTTGTACATTCAATGGCAATTTTAATGCAGAGTGTGCGGTCCGACCACCTTATAATAATGTAGCAGCAATTCCCGAAGATGCAAGTGCCAATGCAATTTTCTGTTTCGAACGAATAGTCGCTAAAATCAATGATACCACGAAAGTTTTGCCTGTACCACCAGGTGCATCCAAGAAATATAATCCACCATTATTGGAAACGGCTTACATGATTGTGTCATATAATACATGTTTTTGTTGAATATTCAATTTGGTGCTATTACAATTTTGTGATTATCAGATGGCATACGATCAAGAGCAATTTTAAACAATTGAACTAATGCGTTATGCTGATGGAAAAACCTTTGTAGCTCACGAATATTTTCTCGTCTTGTATTTGAAACAATTGCACAACGTTGATCCAATTCACGATTTTCATCACCAATAAAATAAATTTGCAAAAATTGATGATCAGCGTCGGGGTATGGCAATAACGAACCAGCTTGATGATAAATCTGGCCCTGAATCTGTAACATGTATTCAATTTTAGGTAGATGTTGAATCAGAATTTGTAAGACTTTATGATTCAGATTGATATAAACATGGGACAATCCTGTTGAGGTATTTACCTAAAAAGTCGGCATAAAATTATCTCTAATAATTTAAGTAGCACCAAAAGAAGTCATCTGAAATGCCGAAATGTTTTGTTGAATATTACTCAAGAACTGCTTCGACGTTTGAGATGTCCAAAAATAAATGAATACGATGGTTCGGGTGGAGTTATGTTGGCAATCTCACTTTACCATTAGCACAACACATTCCGGGCGTATCACCTGGAAAGTTAGCCGCATCTCAATGTGGACATATTGCGTCCATCATTCCAATGTATCCGTACATACTATAATCAATCTGAAATCTGACTATTGTAATTAAAAGCAGCACGCAGCATTTCATCTAAAACCGCACGACGTATTCGTGATTAAGTACAGGTACATGGTCAACAGATCTATTCTGCGCAGTACGTTCACGCTGCGATGCATTAGCTTGTGCGCGTTCATCTGTAGTCTGAGATCGTCTTAATAATGCCACTTGATTTGATTACGCGTTCGCCGGCCTATGTTTGGTCGTCTTGCTCGTGGCATTTTACTTTCACTCAACAACTCAACAATATTTTTGAAAATATAAACACAAAGCACTAACTCAACAATATTTTGGAAAATATAAACACAACAAAGCAATAATTATCGCTGATAAAATGAAATGACATATGATGACATTAAATTTGTTTGACAGAACTAACGTCACTTTTTTTGTCTTCGATTGTTTTTCCAAAGGTTCAAATTGGCTTTTAAGTAGTAGTACAAATTGTTTGTATATGGGAGTATAGAAAGATGTTGATTTTACACTTTTTCAAGATTTGTTTTTATTTTTTTTTACGTACAAACCTTCTCTGGACTTCCACGAATAATTCAAGACCAAAATTAGCCAAATCGGTAAAGGCATTGTTGAGTTATAACATTACAACGAAAAGTGGCATTGATTTTTATATATATAGATAATTCGGTATTAACTGCTGTCCATTTATGTAGGAGTCAAACCAGTTTTCGTATAGCTGAAGGGGCACTGGAGAAAACTTAGGGTTCTCTACTTCTATACTTCTCAATTTCTGAATATTAGTAACTTCTGAAAGATTAGTATTTTTTTAATAGATGGTTTTTTAACGGTTTGTAATCCACCTCAGGCTTCAGAGATTCGTAATAGTAGAAGACGGCTGATAAGAAATCATCCTTGTAATAGTATAACAAAATCAGTATACAGACCGCTCTTAGGTTTATTTTCACTAGTTGTCACTACATCGAAGACTAAAAGCCATAACACTGTTGATGTGGTATTACGGCATATGGGTTGATACCTTGACACGTATATTGATAGTTATTGGTTCGTTTACATAAATCACCAATACTAAGATAGGTAAAAGCAAGACCAAAGGGTATCAAAGGAGTAAATTGATAAGTTTTGATAGACTAAAAAGATGAGTTCACTTAAAGCATTTTGCCGAAGAAATAAGTTGAACTGAAATTGTTGAATACTTTACGTGTTCTTCAAAAATAAAGCGATCATACATTGTCCTGGGACGGCATGGTAAAAACGTGCAATCAAATTAAGGCTAACTACTAGGCTTTGATTATGTCAGCTATTTTTTTCTCTGCCCAATAATGTTTATTTTTTTTTATAATAATCCAAAAGTCCGTTTTTTCATAAAAAAATAAAATCTAAAAAAAAGGACGCATATTTGGTAAAAATGTATGTTCCGTTCTCGATATCTCGTGAACAATAGAAGATATTGACTTCAAATTAATTTCGATCAACCAAAGTGTATATGTTTAAATAGTAAAAACTTTTAAGATATGCTACTGAAATTGGTAAAAATTTGTTTTCGACTAAAAATCTCGTTAGCAAAAATAGATTTTGAAATCAAACTATCTTATCATATGCAAAATATTGCTGTTAATTTTAAAATGTTTAAGAATAATTCAACTGACAACTTTTTTAACAAAACACGAAAACCTATACATACAAACTTTTAAGCAAGCCAAATCGACAGACGAGATGGGAAGTTATCAGTGTGGGTCGCATTCCAGTCTCTTTTTTTATTATTGTATGCGGTTTTTAAATGTTATATCAATGCCTGGAAAATTAAATGGAAACACTCAAAATGTAGTTTAAATAAAATATAAGAATAAAGCCAATGTGTAGATACAGCCAATGTGTATTTTTGTAGTATTGAGTAAGAACTTAAACTTTGATTTTAATTTTAAAATTTTAATCACCCCTATTGTGAGTTTCTCCCGGAAAATATTTCACCCGAAAAATTATTGTACCCCCGGAATTTTAAAAGCTATTGTGAGTTCCACCCGAATGAATTTTCACTTCGAATTAGTGCTGACATTTCGAAAAAATCAAGCGTTCATTGAAAAGACAAATACAAGCTGAACGAAATATCTGAACAAATCCCAGAAAAAATTACAATAGGACGGTGTTCTAGTTTTACAAATAAATTATTATTTTCAACCCCTTTTGGAATGAAAATGACAATTTGTTGAGTTTAAAAATTTTATTAAATACTTTTTGTATGTTAGAAGTAATTTTTCAAGAAAAAAAAAACAAACGACGGTATCCATAACCAAATTACCGAACTACACCACTCAGAACAAAAAAAACCGGAACAATTCAGAACTACATCACTTCGAACACAGCTAAACAGATTTTTGACAGATGAGTGAAGTGCGAATTAAAATATTTTTAAAAAAGTAAACAATATCCGTGCATTCCGTGATTCCGTCTTAAATTCATAAAAATAATATCAAATATATACTTAAATAATAAGTAAATAAAAATTGTGTTTTGTGATTTTGCCGTAGCCTTTCTATTTGCTCCCATCAAAAGGTATGAACTTGAACAGTATGATATTTTATTACACAAATTGTTTACAATTGTTTTTATATTTTACTTTAGCAACATGTATTTCATATCCCTGAGGGAAATGATTAATGATGAGGAAGAAAAACAAAAATAAAAATGTATCAGAAGACAACTCCCAGATTCCTCAAACCCTTTGGAGTTGCGTGAGCCATTGTAAGTAATAAGTTTTATGTAAAGAATTTGCGAATATAAATGTAGATTACCAATCAAACTTTTTTTTCAGATTTCATCAACACTATCGAGTAAATAAAGAAGCCTTCAAATATTTGTTGGATGTTCTTTCCAGTTCCAATTATTAAACTTGCAGCCACCTTACGTTTCCTTGCGGAGGGCGGGTACCAAAAGGAAGTTGGGAAGGACCATGAAGTTGGGTTGGCACAACCATCTGTAAGCCTTATTATGGCTGAAGTGTTGAACGTGTTGGAGGAGAGGCTTTGTCCAGAATGGATAAAGTGGCCAACACAAAACGAGTGTAGAAGAATCAGCCAAGATTTTTTGATAAAATTCAATATGCCAAGCATAATAGGATGTGTAGATGCAATGGCGGATCCAGGGGGGGGGGGGTTGTAGGTGTCATGATCCCCCCTGGGTGATAATTTGTTTGCTTTTTCGTAGGAATTTCCTTCAATTCAAAACTAATTGTATTGCGTTAATGGATATGACCCCCTATTATATTTTGAATTATTTATTTTTTGTATATGAAAACAATATTTCTATTTTACTTCCTTAAACTTTTTAAACTGAGGACTGGACCACGAACATAATATGAATCGGAATTCAGCATAATTCATCAACTTTTGACCAACTGACGATCCCGGGGGGGGGGGGTCATATGAGCCATAAAGCTTATAGAGTTTAGTTGTATAAGTAAAGAGTTCCATCTACATATATGTACATAGATTTATTAGTAATTTAACGACATTCAGCAAAAAGTGGTTTGCTGTCAAAAACAACTGAAATTTTTGTTTTCACTCAATTTAGAATTTGAAAAAACTTTAGTAATGCTATAATTTTCATAAAAATTGTTTCTAAGAAAAAGAGCAAATGTCAGTCTGTTTGTCTTTCCTGGCTCCTACAGTCCAAACAATTGTGTTGATTGAAATTAAGGTTTTCAGCCTTTTAGCGTAGGGTGTTTTTTTCATTTTATTAATACGAAAAATAACAGCAGTCTCCATACAAATTTGTTGGTTAAAACATGTGATTTTTCTTAAACTTTTTCTAAATTTTGTGTTCTTAATTTAGCTCCTTTCTACAAGAAAAATATATTTTGGTATTGTTCCAGAAGGGTACCCCTCAAAAACCTTTTCTTTGGACCGATTTCAATAATCTTCTCTTTCTGTGCAAGCTCTTTTTGATGATCAAATGATCAAATTGGTGATGATTTTTATGATCAAAAATGTATTTTTTTTTTGATTTTTAAAAAAATATTAATTTTGTTTACGAAACTTGATATCTCAGAAAGAGGTCTACATTTGTTGATGAAATTTAAATGTAAAATGTACATATATTTATAAGCTCTTTATTTAGTGCCTACCAAACATATTTTTAAGACAAAATTTCAAATTTAAAATGATTTTCGAAAAAAATAAGTTAATCTAGATTTTTGACAAATAAAATGGCATTTAAATTTTTGAGAAAAACTTATGTTGCAGGTACATTTTTAAACCTTAAAATATAGGAAATATTTAAACACACTTTTTAAATTTTTTTTTAAATTAGCAAGTTCTAGCGACCCAGTCGTGCATTTTATTTATTTCAAAATTGGTTTTCTGTTGAATACAAAAGATCTTAAAAAATTAAATGAATCTACTTTTAAATTTGCTTTGGATGCTCTAGAACTAATATTTAAACAAGAATTTCAATAATATAAATGTCTCAAAACGAGCAAAAGTGACACTTTTGTTAAACTAATGGCTAATTGAAAAACATAATAAACGGGTCATATCTATTGATATACAAGCTTTAAATCTCTTGAGATTTGAAGTGAAAAGAGATTCTGAAACGTTTAATTTGTGATTGCCACACAAACGTTTCTTCGCAACTTATTTGTTTGCCTTAATTTGTTTTAATTTAATTTTTAGAGAAATTATGTACTTATGTAAGTGCACCTACAAATATCCTTAAATTCAAGAACCAAACATTTTTCTCTCTAAAATTTTAAAGTTTTGTTGACTCCTTTAAGATCAAAATACGAGTAAGCAGACTGATAGCGATAGTAATAATAGACTCCCGAAAATTGAGTTCGAAAAAACTTCGTCAAAAAAAGCCCGACACTTCTTCATATCAGATCCTCTCTCATTTTCTGGATTTTTGATTTTTTTAGCGTTTTAGCATAAATAGAAATGGATACAAGAAAAGTATATTTTATTTTTGGAAAAAAAGCTACGTTTCAAAACAATTTCTTACATTTCTGCGTGAAATGCAGCAAAAACCCTCTAAACTCTTGTGTTTTAGCTCTTAAATATATGGCATATTTACAAAACTTTTTGAATCTAGGAATGCTTTCATATGTAGGGAGTCATCCAAATTAAATAGTTCGACCATACTTTGCTGGACAACAGTGTTCTAAAATAATTTGATAACTAAAATTGTCATTTTAGCAATTGAAATGTGTAAAGGTTAGGTTAATATACTCGTACACATTATGTTATTTAAATTTTGTTAGCCTCCTTTACAAAACATTAAAGAACATTTTTAAGCGGTGAGTAAAAACTCATCTAAGTGTGTGACCCTCCCCTGATGAAAAGTCTGGATCCGCCCTTGTGTAGATGGAACACACGTCAACATTATATCGCCATCACACAACAAACACCTTTTTTATAACAGGAAAGGCAAATTCAGTTTGAATGTTTTACTCGTACGTATAAGATATTCAAAAATATTCATAAACTAATTTTCATTTTTATAGATTTGTGATATGATAATGAGTTGCGAATACGCTACGTTGATGCAACACATGCTGGAGCATGTCACTGTTCTTTTGTTTGAAACGTGAGTATGATCAAATCCAAACTGCAAGAAGATTATTTGCGGAATGGTAGCAATGGTTGGTTGTTAGGTGTATGTAGTAAACATTTAAGAACATCGCAAAGTTGCAATGCTATAAAACTATCCTTATCAACTTGAAATTTTAATTTTTTTTATTTTTTTTTTTAGGAGATGCCGGATACCCCTTACAGCCTTGGCTACTTACGCCTTACAGAACACCTCAAGTAGGCTCTGTTGAGGCGCAAACCTTATGAAGCATTTTTTAATAAATTTGGTTCTATAATAATAGAAGAACAGTTTTTGACTTTATTGGAGGCCCTGCACTGTTGAGATCATTTGCCGTTGTCGTCCAGAACTCTGAAATTTTATTAACTTTCCATAGGAAGTTATTGTAATGGGTCCGATTTGTGAAATTGAAAATTTTGACATTTCTCGGCGTTTCAATGTCCCTAGAGTCGAAATAAAAGATTTTTAGAAAGATGTCTGTGCGTGCGTGTGTACGTACGTCCGTACGTTCGCGACGTTTTTTTTCGTCGTCCATAGCTCAAGAACCAGAAGAGATATCGACTTCAAACAAATTTTGTTATACAGATAATAAGGCAGAAAGATGCAGAAAGGGCTCTCAAGAAAATTGCGTAGGTGGTTTTTTTACCATAGCAGTTTAAAAAAAGGTAAAAATTTTGGTTAACCCTAAATATCTCATGAACCAATGACGCTAGAGACTTGAATTAAATTTTATATTATATATTGTAACGTGATACAAAACAATTATATTTTTGGAAAAAAATTCAATTAACAATTTTTTTTTTATAAATCAAAAAAACTGAAAAAAAAATTTGTCACTTCGAAAATTTTACGACTAAAATATGATTTCATTTCCAAAACAATTTTGTGCAATGAAGAATAATGTTTTTGACATCTGATAAAATTTTGAGAAAAATCGAATTGACAGTTTTTTTACAAAAAATAATAACCTAAAAAATATAAAAAAAAAGTTGGTAAAAATTGAGTTTTGACTCAAATATCTTTTCAAGACTTTGAGATATTGGCTTTAAACTACTTTTATCTTTCAAAAAATGTTGTTTTAGACATTCAGTAAAATTTTGAAAAAAATAGAATTGACAGTTTTTTTACAAAAAATTAAAAACCGAAAAAAAAATTTAACAAAAGTTGGTAAAAATTGATTTTCGACTTAAATATCTTTTCAAAAATTTGAGATTATGGCTTCTAACTAATTTTAACTTATAAGAAATATTGTTTTCAACATTAGGAAAAATTTTGAGAAAAATCGAATTGACAGTTTTCTTACAAAAAATAAAAACCTAAACAAAAAAATTAATAAAAGTTGGTAAAAATTAATTTTCGGCTCAAATAGCTTTTCAAAAATTAAAAATATTGGCTTCAAACTTATTTTATTTCACAGAAAATATTGTTTTTTATATTCAGTAATTTTTTTATAAAAATCCAACAGTCCGTTTTTTTCATAAAAAAAAATAAAATCTACAAAAAATAGAACGCAAATTTGGCAAGAATTGATACATTTAGACAAACTTTTAAGCAAGACAAATCGATAGACGGGATGGGAAGTTATCAGTGTGGGTCGCATCCCAGCCTCTTTTCTTTATTTTCCTTTGAATAGCCTCTGGCGATATCGGGGTGTAATTGCATTTTATTCAAAAGAAACTCGCATTGCCTTCTATTTGTTGTTTTACTCCTTGAAAATAAAAAAGTTGGAATTATTTTCCATTATTTTGTTGTTATTTATAAAAATTTCTTACATTTTTAGCCAAAGTTGTCCTTTTCCGTCGCCAAATTTTGAGTAAAAGAAAGAGTTGTCAAAGTCCCGAAAAAAAAGTTCACAATAGGGGGAAATTTTTCGAAGTGGAAAATTTTCCGTCCGAAACTCACAATAAGGGAAATGTGAAATGTCATTTTTTTTCGGACGGAATCCAGAAAAAGTGAAACTCGCAATAGGGGTGAATGTGTCCATGTGTTGAATTAAAGAATTTAAAGATTATAACTAGGTGAGCTAAGGTCCTTAACCCCGTACAAGTTTATCTACTGAGCAACTGTGCTCTGAAATTCTATAACTATATAGAAATAAAATAATTTTCTTTTCCATAAAAGAACACAACGTCACAATGGAAAATATAATTTAATACAAATTAAATATGTATTAGTATGTGTTCATATAATTCTAAAAAAAGTAATAAAGAAAGACATTTTTTTCAAAGAATATTCTGGAATCATTGAGGACAAATTTTACCTTTACATAAAAGATTTACCATTGTGTTTATTGCACTTAAAAATCACAAGAGATTATATTATGTGACAATAATATGGTAAATCTACCACGTATTTAAAGAAACAATATGGAAAAATAACAAACAAACAAATTTGCATAACCTTACCTTTTCCTTTGGAAATCATCACATCTATTAATCAATGCCTCACTCTCAAGTCTCAGTCCTTGAACCCATCATCGCATCGTGCGTATACCAAAGCAATGCGCAACAGGCCTATTAAATATCAATAACAAACTCAATTTGCATATTTTAACCAAATAAAGAAGGATGAGATATTTTTGAAAAATAGCATTTCATATAGAGTTTACCTACATACATATTATGTATTTACAATATGCGTCACCAAAAAGCGACTTTTGTTTGTACATTGTGCAAGTATTAGGTATAGAAGTGAAATAATTGCGCACATACGCTAGACGTGTGCTATTTATTGTTTGTGCATATTAATGAGATGGATTCCCCTTTTTGTTTGTACTATCTTCTTCCTAAAGGACCTTAATAACACAATCCAATAAAGAACCCTCTCTCTGTGTTTCTCCATCAATCAATACAATATTTTCGTTCATAGAAACGGTAAATGGCATTAAAGACATATTTTTGTGAATAGCTCCGATCCGAACCAGCTATAACAAATGGCTACTTACTCAATTATTCAATAAGCCGCATACTTTGTACCCATCATCTTATCGATTGTATACCTACGAGTACCAATGGCCCCCATAATAAGGACTATACTCATAATCGCATCTTTTATCCCTCATAAACCCGGATTTGTTAGAATTCCCCCATTTATCTGGGTGTATACTCACTGTACAGTTAGGATGTGTGTCACATATTCACATTTTTTCCTTTTGCTGTTTATTATTCACACACTAAGCTGACCACAGCAAATAAATATAATAAACTCCCCATTTGACTCCCTTTAACCGTACAATTGACCGTCTTCTAGCCTCTCTTCGTCTTTATTTGTTCCATTTTCAACCCCTGGATATGGTGACTTTTACTTTGAGGATGAGTGTGTCCACATCAATTGATATTGTCCATTTAAGGATCTTAAATAGAAGATTTCTTTATTTTTTGAATAAGAAAATTTGTTTGAGTAAATCACAAAGAAAGGACCTACTTTTTTCTTGTGTGCATTTGGGGTTTGTCAAAGGACGACGACATTCACACAAAAAGGACAAGTTTTTTGATGCGTGAAATGGTCACTAAATAATCCGATTATACAAGTTGAGATTCATTCAAAGATGTATTTTTATTCAATTAAAGTCACCATCGAAATATAAGAAAGAATATATTATTAATATTTATGTACGAGTATATAGGACCAACCGTGTTCTATATGATATTGGTCTTCAATTGGAGCAGCCATTACTCAAAAGTGAACCATTAAAGGACAGTATATAGTATTTTAAATTCTTTCACGTTTAATCAAGGATTTTTAAGATGCAAATATTCGATGCAGGAATATGGTACCGTGTTATTTGTCCAGTGTAAGAATTTTGAAAAAAGAAATTTCGTAAGGAAACATTTTGGTTTATGGAAAATTTGTCAGTTATTTTTGTAGGGCTCTATGTGAAAAGTTCGGAAACAATTACCTATACGTTATTAGATGTTTTTGGAATAGAAAATTGAACGAAATCTATCGGAGCATAAATCAGCGCTTGTCAAATTCGCCGTTGACAGAGAAGCCTTTAAAAGAATTAGAAAACAGCAGGCAAGCCTCTGAAGCAGTCGGTCGGTCAGCAATAGATAGAATTTTTGAAATTCTTCAGAAGGTTTTGACAGAAAAACAGAATCTGGGATGCGACCCACACTGATAACTTCCCATCCCGTCTGTCGATTTGTCTTGCTTAAAAGTTTGTCTATATGTATCAATTTTTACCAAATTTGCGTACTATTTTTTGTAGATTTTATTTTTTTATGAAAAAACGGACTGTTGGATTTTTATAAAAAAATTACTCAATATCGAAAACAATATTTTCTGTGAAATAAAATAAGTTTGAAGCCAATATTTGTAATTTTTGAAAAGCTATTTCAGTCGAAAGTAAATTTTTACAAGTTTTAGTAGTATTGTTTTTTTTTTAGGTTTTTATTTTTTGTAAAAAAAACTGTCAATTCGATTTTTCTCAAAATTTTATATAATGTTGAAAACAATATTTCTTAAAAGATAAAATTAGTTTGAAGCCAATGTCTCAAATTTTTGAAAAGATATTTACGTCGAAAAACAATTTTTACCAACTTTTATACATTTTTTTTTTAGGTTTTTATTTTTTGTAAAAAACTGTCCATTCGATTTTTCTCAAAATTTTTCCAATTGTTTAAAACAATATTTTGTATAAGTTAAAATTAGTTAGAAGCCATTATCTCAAATTTTTGAAAAGATATTTGAGTCAAAAATCAATTTTTAACAACATTTGTTAATTTTTTTTTCGGTTTTTAATTTTTTGTAAAAAAACTGTCAATTGGATTTTTTTCAAAATTTTACTGAATGTTCAAAACAATATTTTTTTAAAGATAAATGTAGTTTAAAGTCAATATCTCAAAGTTTTGAAAAGATATTTAAATCGAAAATCAATTTTTACCAACTTTTATTAATTTTTTTTTGGGTTTTTATTTTTTGTAAAAAAAACTGTCAATTCGATTTTTCTCAACATTTTCAGAATGTTTAAAACAATATTTCTTATAATCTCAAGTTCTTGAAAAGATATTTGAATCGAAATTCAATTTTTACCAACTTTGGGTAATGTTTTTTTAGGTTTTTATTTTTTATAAAAAAACTGTCAATTAGATTTTTCTCAAAATTTTATCAAATGTCAAAAACATTATTCTTCGTTGCACAAAATTGTTTTGGAGATGAAATCATATTTTAGTCGTAAAATTTTCGAGGTGACAAATTTTTTTTTCAGTTTTTTTGATTTATAAAAAACAGTTAATTGTTTTTTTTTTTCCAAAAATAAACTTCTTTTGTATCACGTTACAATATATAATATAAAATTTAACTCAAGTCTCTAGCGTCATTGGTTCATGAGATATTTAGGGTTAACCAAAATGTTCACCTTTTTTTTTAAACTGCTATGGTAAAAAAAACCACCCACGCAATTTTATTGAGAGCCCTTTCTGCATCTTTCTGCCTTTTTATCTGTATAACAAAATTTATTTGAAGTCGATATCTATTCTGGTTCTTGAGCTATGGACGACGCAAAAAACGCCGCGAACGTACGGACGTACGGACGTACGAACGTACGTACACACGCACGCACAGACATCTTTCTAAAAATCTTTTATTTCGACTCTAGGGACCTTGAAACATCGAGAAATGTCAAAATTTTCAATTTGACAAATCCGACCCATTACAATAACTTCCTTTGGGAAGTTAATAATTTAGAGGACAAACCTGGAAGCATATTTAATGTTTACAAAAGCGGTTTGTAACTTAAAAATAGACCACGAAAGTTGTTGACTCAAAAAGGTGTTAAAGACGTTCATGTGGATACTGTTCCGGAGAATAATCTTACCGATAGCCTGTTGCAATGCGGAGTGTAACTTTTTGATACTTCTAATAATGAAAGGAGTTAACCAAAAAGTAGATTTCGTCGATGGATTAACAAGTGAATCTGAGTTATATATGAGATCGTCCTACATCAAAGTTGATCTGGGGTGAAATCGGCTAAGGTGATTGTTGATAAATGACAGTCAAAATAATCGAATTTGATCTATCTAATGTTAAAGTCAAAAGACACAACAAACATGTGATAGTCGTTTCTGAATAGAGCTACCAGACGCTTACAAAAAACGAATGGCAAATTTGTTCAGTTACCTTTCTTAGGTACAAAAACATATTCTTGCGACGGACAAAGCTTACGACATTCGAAAAAAACGCATGAAAAGTAAGAATGTTAATAAAACACATGCAAAATGTAATACTCTCATTTAGATATTTTATAGAAATCACAAGCTAACCCGATAAACGTTGAGAATATTTTGCTAGAAATAAATAACTTATTGTAGGTGTGTAAGGATGTGGTATATAAGTGGGATAGATTTAGAGCACTATAAACGGTGACAAAGTATTAAAATAACAAATCACCGACAAAATTTTTGTATTTTATTAAAATTAATTCTTTAAAATTATATACATATGTAGATAGATATCGCTAATTATGACAAAACATACTACAAAAAAACAATATCAATCCCTTAATGCAACACAGTGTACAATAATTTTTACGATCCCATCTTTAGTGGCATGCCTGGTAAATCCAATGAGTTCAAAAACTCAGTTGGATAATTTACAGCTTCGGTAGCATCACAAACTGTATCAATAGATTTGCATGAAACCAAGTCTCCTGGTGACAAATGTTGTATCTTGAAATTTAATTCGGTGACACCACATTTTTTGCTGCTAATTTGAGAAAGCACTTTTCATGACAAGAATTACTCTTGGAGAATTTGTCACTTCCTCGCAAGAGGCAGTACCCGTGAAAAAAACTTTAGATCGTGCAAAAATCGACCGGTAATTTTATGCATCCAGTTGTTTTGAGAATGTTTCAGCGGATGGATCTTGAGGCATTTGAACACGCATATTTACTTTCAGTTGTACTTTTTTAACATTGCGCCACAGTGGCGATGGTTTAAAGTACGCGTTGATCTCATCAGGGTACGTTGAACGCGCAATAACAGGAAGTGTTTGCCTGAAATCACCTGAAAGGAGTAACAGAGTGCTGCCAAATAGTCTGTCGTTGTTTTTTATGTCTTTCAATGACCTGTTCAACGCCTCAAGCGAATGTTTGTGTGCCATAGAGCATTTATCCCAGATGATAATTTTACACTGTTTCAGCACTGTTGCCATGGATGATTGTTTTTTTATTATTTTATATTTTTATATTTTGAATATTTAGTGGCAGTTTAAATACTGAATGAGCTGTTCTGCCTCCATCCAATAAAGTTGCCACAATGACAGAAGATGCAACAGCCAATGCGATCCCATTACAATGATCGTATTTTAGCAAGAATTAGCGAAATAAAGAATGTTTTGCCAGTTCCACCTGGTGCATCCAAGAAAAAGAATCCATCTTGTCCTGCCGAAACTGCGAGCATATGATGTGGTCATAAATGGTTCGTTGTTCTTCATTCATTAGTGGCACATTGCGAGCGACAATCGCTGCCATTTCTACATTATTGTATTCTAGTTCTCGATTCAATTCAGTGTCTATTAAATCAGATGCATTTCGATTTATTGAATGCATACCGAAATGACTGAGTGGTAAGTTGGCAATGATAACGCAAAGATCCTAAATAGCAATCAATGCTTCATTGTACATAGCGTCACTGAATACTATGGTAAGATCGTTGCACCGTGTACGATGTTGATGCAATTAAAAAATAGCACTTAAGAATATAAAAAATAGATAAAAACCTATTCTCAGACCTACCGAATGTATAGGTATGCAAAATTTCATTGAAATTGGTTAAGCCGTTTCGGAGGAGTATGGCAACTAACACTGTGATATGAGAATTTTATATATTAGATTTTAAAATTTCACTATAACAACAATGAATTGTGACAATTATATCCTGAAATTGTTCAATCGAATTGAATTGAGTAGAATCATCTTACACAGATGGAGGTGTTAGTCAATTTGACAAAAATGATAGTCAATTATCACCCTAGCCACTTCCACTCCTGTTTTTAAAAAGGTTGAAAGAAGAATCTAGGTAAGATTCTTTTAATATTGGATATTCATACATTTCACAGAAATGCTTTCGAGATGCTAGAATTTGCTGATAAGAACCACATACACATTCATATTTCAACAATGCTTACCAAGTCCCATTAATCAATCGTTGCAACCTTTATACCGAAGTTTATCAGCCCAGACATTTAATAGGGAATCCGTTTGAAAAAGCAGCGATCTTTGGAAATGGAGCTCTAGGATTCAGAAACCCAGGAATTTATCCTTTTAATCCTAAATCTATTCCAGACAACTTTGTCTCCCTATCAGACATATCGAAATTGAGGGTGAACAGTCAACAGCTCTTCTCTCAAAAACGTTTGTTTCATTTCCAGAAACAATCTTGTAGCCAATAATTACAACTACCAGCAATTCATCGATAAAGAAATATACACTTCAACATGTTTTTATAACCTATCGCCATCAAAACTCCAGGAAAAAATGTCAACAATTTCAAAAACTCCAGTGACGATTTTTCCAACAGGAAGGTAACTATGGATTTTAAACTCTCCCAGTTGTATTGAAAATAAAACTCTGAGTCAGCTGAGGATACCAAAGTTTGTGCCGAATTTTGTATCGAATGTGCAGTCAGTTCCTTGAATTCAATTAATTTAATCATAATAATTGTGTGATATCTCTTAAAAATACATTTTTGTTAGACAAAATTTTGATTAAAATGTTAACAACAATATTATGTCAATGGTTTTCATTAAAGACATATCGTTAACATCGTTAAAATGCCCCCAAAATTTGGCTGGGTGCTGCGTATTCGAAAGATCTATTTTTGGATACCTTTGGGGCATATGAATCAGGCTGAATTTGTCTAATGGCGATTATGTTGTCTTTGAGGGCCGTAGTAGTTTGCGGATTATTCGCATAGAACTGCGACTTAATAAAACCCCTCAAGAAAAATTCTAGTCTAAAGGGGTCAATTATCACCATCATATTGGCCATTTTGTCGCCTCAGTGCGAGATAACCATGCCATGAAAACGCTCGCGCAGAATATCGATTGTGTCTTGGTCTGTTTTGCACGTATCACCATCATGTCGAAACCATATGTTTTCAGTGTCCATATCATCCAATTCAGGCTACAAGAAGTAGGTGGTCATCGACTAGCATCATTTTCAAAGAAGTTCGGACCAATGAAGCCTCCAGGCCAAAATGCACACCAAACTTTATTTGGATGCATTGGCATTTCGTAATCGTTTGGTTTTAACTTCTGTTTGATTTTGCATGGAGGAGGCCCAAATCACTACACAAAATTCGCCATGTTGTGATGAGGAATTGACTGCCTTGGATTCTGCTGCACACTTTTACGAACATCGACCATGTTTTTGGCAGATCTTGCGTTTTTTGGCATACGGGTGGTGGGTGAATATTCACTGAACAGGTGCGTGTACTCGAATCTGGCTACCAAACGTTGAATAATCGACATTGCAGGACGACCATGTGCCACTGCCACATAAAAAGGGCGCAATGCACGAAACGTTGTTACTAGAATCTTATCATTTGAACGTGTTGCTCGACGCTGTAACTTGCCGTGCTGATTTGTCTTTAGTGATTAATTAAAAGAAGTAATTTTGAAAGAAATTAAAAGAACCAGTATGGCTGCCACGA
Source organism: Eupeodes latifasciatus (assembly GCA_920104205.1). NCBI lineage: Eukaryota > Metazoa > Arthropoda > Insecta > Diptera > Syrphidae > Eupeodes > Eupeodes latifasciatus. Next base: position 58,354,431 of record OV049924.1, read on the forward strand.
GCTGTTGAAATCAACAATTACAAAGAAATTCGAAAGAAATTTGTATATGTTTTATTTTTTTGTAAAAAAAAACTGTAAAAACGTAGTTAAGAAAATTGAAAGTTGAGAACAGAACTCATAAAAATTCAATGATCCATTGTTGAACTTGTGGACATTGACCAAACAAACAAATATGAAACAAATTTTTAGGAATTATTTCAAGAACTTTGAAAGTTTAAATTTAATCAGTATATAATTGGCACATCCTCACCGTATTAAAATGACAAATGCTGTAATGTTTTAAAATTTATATTAATTTTATACATATTTATCACTAATGGTTGTTTCGGATCAGAAAAACAAACTGAACAGCATCAGCTAATTGTGTCAACATTTTCTATATTATCCTTGCAAATAATTCTTTATAGGCGCTCCCCTACCTCAATTCTTTCTAATAAAGAAATAAAAAAACTCATCCCTCTTCTGTATAACGCATCAAAACTTCAAAAAATATTTAAACTTCCCAGTTTCACTTTTCTTATCCACCGAAAAGGAGCAAAATAAAATAGAGAGCAAATATATCTTATATAAGTTTCCATAACAACATTCCATACACATGGTTGCTCATTTGAATATTAAGCGATTTTAACAAAAGGCTTCCCATCAGATCCCGGCTTAGGCCACACAAAGCGTACAGCGTAGAAAAAGAAGACAAAAAAAAACATGAATAGGCAAAGAAAAAAGGCATTGAAATAAAATATATTATGATTGATCTAGTAAAATCCTTAATTCGGATATAAAAACGACACAACAACGCGTGAAAGTCCTTGCAAAATATGAAAAAGAGAAAAAATAAGAAAAGAAAAAAGAAATATTCAAAGAAGGCGAATTATAGAAGTTCTTCCTTTTTTTTTCTTTTTTCCTGCGAAGAATTCCTTTTGGTTGTCAAGGATATTATATGCTTACGACCTACTCAAGCCATCATCAGCCAGCATCCAATACAACCTTCCATCATCGGATAAAGTATACTTTTGAATATGAATTTAAAGTTATATGTATATCGAAAAGGAATTTCATATATTTATAATGATCCCGTTTTTATACACCGAAGGATTTGTGGTCTCGGATTGAGTTCCCTTTGATGCTTTATATTCAGTTGTTTGCTATTTATGTACATGCACTACCTATTTATGCATAAAAGGTCTTATGTTTATAGACTTCAAAGGCCATTCTTCATTGATTCTTCCTTAAATCGTGAATGAAGCAAATCTACACGTACGACTCTGATCTGATGGTGTTTTCCAAGAATGACTTTATGGATTTCGAAACAATCACATCACACAACCATCCATTCTCCATTGATTCATTGATGAGGTATGTCCAGGATTTGAGTCACTCCGATGAAAGGTTTGTATATTTGAGGTCGATATAGTTTGAATCAGGTACAATAGTTCTGACAATTGTTAGATGTTATTTTTTAACATGATGAATGAAAATTGTTTTTGTTTTGTGAGTTTATATTTTGTGAAACCTTAACAAAGTCCATTACACATTCTATTGTCTTGAAAGGACATTCATAAATGGCTGATGGTGATTGGATAGTTTTTGTGTCCAGGGCCGTATTTATTGACCAAAATAGATGAACATCAAGTTAGTGGGCAATATGTACAAATATGTCAAAATATGTCATGTACATAAAATTCTCTTTTTTCATGCGATGTTTTCTATGTTTTCTTTCCATTTTATTAAATTATTAGAGTAAAAATAGTAAACTTAACATATTCAGGTTTTTATTTGTCATAATAATTAATTAATTTTTCAGATTTTACCGTTTGACTCTAGCTATGCAATGTTTTCTATGTTTATATTGTCAGCTCCTTGTGTAAAGAAAGTACACTTCTTGTACTAAAATGGTTACTTCTTATACGTTTTCCACAATAGTTAATTATATTTTAAGTTAAATCAATCTCAACTTTAGTAATAAATGTGTTCTATGTTTTTTTTGTTGTTGATAACATCAATTACCAGAGAAAACAGGTAGAACATATTATAAAGAGTTTTGTAATGCTCAGAAATTTGCAATTGACAAGTCATAAATTGGGTGTGACTATTACATCTTATTCTTGCAATGTTTTCTATGTTTTTCTTCTAACTTATTAAACTAGATAAGTGTCTACTCTCAGATTCTGTTGTTAATTATGTTGTCATGCAATGTTTTCTATGTTTTTACTTATGGATTTACCTTAGCGTTTCCCATAAAAAGAATACATTTTTTTCACAAAATGCATATTTCTAAAAAATTAACCTTTAGTAAGATTTTTTCCATGCAAACTTTGTTATGCAACGTTTTCTATTTTTTTTTTTTTTGTAAATACACCTTGATGCTATCCCCAGTGGAAGAACTTAATTAAAAGAAATGTTTAGTGCCCAAGAATTTATTTTTCGGCTGATAAGTTATAAATCAAATGTGACTATTTGAGCTTTATTTTCTTTTAGTAATTTTCTATGTTTTTCTAATTTTTCAAAGTACCAAATCACCCGTATAATTATTGAACTTCACATATTGAAATGTTTAATGCATTCATCATTTGTGATCAATTTGGTTTTTATAAGGTTTTCAATAATTTTATTTTTACTATGCAATGTTTTCTATGTTTTAATTAATGATATTAAAATAGTGCATTCTAAAAATGAATTAAACTTTTTATGCTAAAATGACAATTTCTGCAAAATCAAATTGTAACCTTTTCTCTGTTTGTATTTCTAATTTCTATTTTCCTAAGAAGGCAGATATTAATTTGAGGAATGGTTAATGGCTCAACAATTTGCCGTTAGTAAATAACCTGTGAATATCTCAGCTTCATCTTGCAATGTTTTGTATGTCTTCCTTCAAATTCTTAAAAAAAAACTTAAATCATCTTTATACTTTAAAATAGTGAACTTCAAATATTGAAAGGCTTAATATAATTTATAGTTAAGAAATTTATTTGGAGACTTAACCATTTGAATTTGACCATGCAATGTTTTCTATGTTATTTTACATTTATGTTATTTTATATCTATTATCTGTTATGTATAAAAAATCTGCTAATATCTCAATAATTCGCCTTCACATTTTTAGTTTCGTTTCATTGTGTAACTTTTTCTATGGTATCAACAAATTTCAATATCATAGAAAACTACCATCTAAGGCTCCAAGAACTCAACAAATTCAACCCTGTTTTTATTTACTAAGAAAATATGTCCGTATTTTTGTTGTCGTCGTCGTTACTCGTTCATCAACCAAATGGAACAGCCCACACCTTGTCAATAGGTAGCAAGAGTCACAAAAATAAATTCAAGAAATAAAAAAAAAACATAATACCTACGCAATGGATATTCAGGTGTTCAATAGTCCTTTTTATGTGTCTTGCGTCGTCGTCATCGTTTCGTTCGACTTGACCAAAGAATGTGACTCCCTGGTCCGTTGAGTCGTTCTCTTAACTGCAATGCCCCTGGTGTAATTTTAATGCCTCAGCATGGGGTCTTAGTTTTGTTGTTTTGTTGTTTTTCTTTTACCCCAAGCCAGTGCATGATTTATAAGTGCGCGTTTGTATTAGGGAGGTTTTTCGTCTTTAAGGAAAGAACTTCAAATGGAGGTATAGACATTTTTAACTTATGGTGGTCATACAGTTTTATTTTTTTTGTCCTTAATGTATAAGACATTTGTGGAGTCAAACTGGAATTTGTCACCAGCACCACTACCAACATTTATACTTCTGCACTTGTGCAACAAACATTATCTACCTATGTTGACCATTTTATTGACCACCAGGAATAAGAAGAATGCTGAAATGGCGGCAAAGTTGGTGGATTTTAATTTAATAGGCGGAGTTAAGTTGAGCTAAGAAAAAATTGGATTTTCTTCTTTTTTTTAGTGACAATTTTTTAAGGTGGCACTTTTAGGAAAAGTATCCCTATAGTTTTTCAGCAAAAATATACATTCACACAATAATTTCTTGTAAATACCCAAATACATAAAATAAACTTTCTAATTTTATAACAAAATATTTAAAAATTATTTTTTCACTATTTAATTTAATTTAATTTAATGTTAAATTATTGCTTTTATTTTTAGGCTTTGTGTGTGAAAGAAATCCGTGCTGTTGCGAAACGATATGACTTACATTACGCTTAAAAACGTTGGAAAATATTGAAAACATTTCATCGAAACAGTCTAAGGAGAATTTTTATGATTGACTCAACTACATTTACGGGGCCATCCGCTTCAGTATTGGACATGGAGTTTGGATGAAAAATTATCTTTGGTGACAAGGTGGCTTGTTAAAAAGTATAGATTCAGAAGTGAAGCTGATATTATTGAACCATTTTGTATCGATAACGAGGCTGGAAATAACGATTTGGACAACGGAAGGCCTACAGAGGAGTATTTATAAAGGGAGTTATTTTAATCGCTCCCATTTTTTTAAAGGTCCTTAGAATCTAAATTAAAGGGTTTTTTAGAGAGATTTTAATATACTAATAATGCGGATTTCAATGTTTGAACATTTAGTCATCGAAATGTTTTCCGTCGATTTGCAGGCGCAGTTCAAAACAGAGCCTCGTGATACGCGTTACACTCTGCAATAAACTTGATTTAATTATACTCTAATTTCTCGACGAATATTTTCTTTTAGGTTCGATAGAGTTCGGGGATTTTTGCTGTAAACTCTTTCTTTGAGGTAGCCGGTAGCCCCAAACAAAAAAATCCATTGGGGTTAAGTCGGGGGACCTCGGTGGTCACGGGATGGCCTCAACGCGACTGATAAATTTTTGAGGAAAAGCTTTCCGAAGCAAATTCATCGAATCTCTAGCCGTGTGTGCGGTCGCACCATCCTGTTGGAAATACGTGTGCCATGAAAACAATGGATGAGCTTGCAGGTTCGGGAAAAAGTAATTCGTTGTCATGCGTCTGTAATTGCCACTATTGACATTTTTCACTTTGTTCCGAGCATTCTCGAAAAAAATGGTCCAATTATCCCATGCGTGGATAAGGTACACCAAACAGTTACCCATGGGGAATGCATTGGTTTTTGTGTTTCAGTCAAGGGTTATGGGTTCTTGGAGCCCAGTAACGGCAGTTTTGTTTATTAACGTGTCCGAAAATGTGCCTCGTCGTTCCAAAAAATGGGATTTACACTATGAAAACGCTCCAACATCGTCTCACAAAAATGTTTGCGAGAAACAAAATGACTTTCTTTGAGTTCTTGAAGGATTTTAATTTTGAATGGACGGAACTTTAAATACCTTTTAAAATTATATGAATAATCGCTCATGGAAGTCCCAGTGAGGCGGTCCTTTTCCGTATCGAAAGTCGTGGATTTTCACGTAAACTCTCTTCAACCACTTCAATATTGGGAGTCCTTGAAGATCGACTGGGCCCTGTCCGAGGAGTGTTCATAGCCGAAGCAGTTGCACGGAACCTCTGCACCCACGAACAAATTAAATTCACATTTGGCCCATCACTTATTCGTCGTATACCGAAGTGTGAACAGAACTGTCAACGCGCTGTTGAAAAATGTCTCGATGAAAAATGTCTCGATACTACTAAAAATTGGTTAAAATTGATTTTCGACTTATGTGTGGGCCACATCCCAACCTCTTTTGTTACTGAAATACATGGTTTTGATCGACCTCTTGGCTATGTCAATGTGTCGTCCCAGAGCTGCGATACTTTTCTTTTTGTTCCATAGTTAATGGAAATGTTTGTACTAACTAATAAATAATATTGTTAATTTTATATCTAATATATAAAATTCTCCTATCACAGTGTTAGTTGCCTTAATCCTCCGAAACGGCTTAACCAATTTCAATGAGAATAGGTTTTTATCTATTATCTATTACTAAGTATTATGGTTTAATTGCATCAACATCGTACACGGTGCAACGATCTTACGATCAGTGACGCTATATGTACAATGAAGCATTGATTGCTATTGAGGATCTTTGCGTTATCATTGCCAACTTACCACTCAGTCATTTCGGTATGCATTCACCAAATCGAAATGCATCTGATTTAATAGACACTGAATTGAATCGAGAACTACAATACAATAATGTAGAAATGGCAGCGATTGTCGCTCGCAATGTCCCACTAATGAATGGAGAACAAAGAACTATTTTTGACCACATCATGCTCGCAGTTTCGGTAGCACAAGGTGGATTTTTTTTTTTGATGCACCAGGTGGAACTGGCAAAACATTCCTTATTTCGCTAATTCTTGCTAAAATACGATCATTGTAATGGGATCGCATTGGCTGTTGCATCTTCTGTCATTATGACAAATTTATTGGATGGAGGCAGAACAGCTCATTCAGTATTTAAACTGCCACTAAATATTCAAAATAACCCAGACGCGGTGTACAATATAAAGAAACAATCATCCATGGCCACAGTGCGGAAACAGTGTAAAATTATCATCTGGGATGAATGCACTATGGCACACAAACATTCGCTTGAGGCGTTGAACAGGACATTGAAAGATATAAAAAACAACGACAGACTATTTGGTGGCACTCTGTTACTCCTTTCAATTGATTTCAGACAAACACTTCCTGTTATTCCGCGTTCAACGTACGCTAATGAGATCAACGCGTGTTAAAAATCATCGCCACTCATCTCAAGATGCAACATTTTTTACCAGGAAACTTGGTGTCATACAAATCTATTGATACAGTTTGTGATGTTACCGAAGCTGTAAATTATTAAATTGAGTTTTTGAGCCATTGGATTAACCAGGCATGTCACCGTATAATTTACAACTCAAGGTAATTTTGCTTCATAATTTGAACCACCACGGTTGTGCAACAGCAAGCGATTAGTAATTAAAAAATTGATGAAAAATGTTATCGAAGCCATAGTTCCAAATGGCAAAATCCGAGGTGATATGTTATTACCGAAAATCCCTGTTATACCCACAGATGTGCCAATTCAATTCAAAAGCATTCAATTTCTATTAGATTGGCATTTGCAATGACTATCAATAAGTCTCAAGGCCAAACGATGCATGTCTGCGGCTAGATTTGAGCACTTCATGTTTTTCACACGGACAAACTATACGTGGCGTGCTCTCGAGTGGGCAAACCATCCAATTTGTTTGTGTTGTGGAAAGATGGGATACAAAAAATATTGTACACTCTGTTGCATTAAGGAATTGATATTGTTTTTTTTTTTTTTTGAAGTAATGTCATAATTAGCGATAAGTATATAATTTTAAAGAATTAATTTTTATAAATTAAAACAATTTGTTTGGTGATTTGTTATTTTAATATTTTGTCACCATTTGCAGTGCTCTTCCTCTCCCACTTATATATGTATCTCGCAAAATATTCTCTAGAAATTATTTATATGACAAAACAACGTTTGTCGGGCAGCTAGTTAATTTATAAAGATAATTATTATTAGATTTAATAAATAAAATATTCCGTCTATTTAGTGTCGAAATACGCGTTAGCGGACAAATTATTATCTTTAAAAATGAACAAAAACTTCATAAGGCCCTTGTTTCTAAAGCAAATTTTCACTGAATTGATAATGGAATTGTTTTGTGATCGTCTATAAAAATATAAAAGAGGCTGGGATGCGACCCACACTGATAACTTCCCATCTAGTCTTTCGATTTGTCTTGCTTAAAAGTTTGTCTATATGTATCAATTTTTACCAAATTTGCGTACTATTTTTTGTAGATTTTATTTTTTTATGGAAAAACGGACTGTTGGATTTTTTTTAAAAAAATTACTAAATATCGAAAACAATATTTTCTGTGAAACAAAATAAGTTTGAAGCCAATACTTTTAATTTTTGAAAAGCTATTTGAGTCGAAAGTAAATTTTTACCACCTTTTATAATTTTTTTTAGGTTTTATTTTTTTGTAAAAAAATACTGTCAATTCGATTTTCTCAAAATTTTTCATAATGTTGAAAAAAATATTTCTTATAAGCTAAAATTAGTTAGAAGCCATTATCTCAAAGTTTTGAAAAGATATTTGAGTCGAAAATCAATTTTTACCAACTTTTGTTAATTTTTTTTAAGGTTTTTATTTTTTTCTTTAAAACTGTCAATTCGATTTTTCTCAACATTTTTCAGAATGTTGAAAACAATATTTCTTATAAGATAAAAAAAGTTTGAAGCCTTAATCTCAAGTTTTTAAAAAGATATTTGAGTCGAAATTCAATTTTTACCAACTATGAGTAAATTTTTTTTTAGGATTTTATTTTTTATAAAAAAAACTGTCAATTAGATTTTTCTCAAAATTTTATCAGATGTCAAAAACATTATTCTTCGTTGCACAAAATTGTTTTGGAGATGAAATCATATTTTGGTCGTAAAATTTTCGCGGTGACACATTTTTTTTTCAGTTTTTTTGATTTATAAAAAAACCGTTAATTGGATTTGTTTCCAAAAATATAATTGTTTTGCATCACATTACAATATATAACATAAAATTTAATTGAAGTCTCTAGCGTCATTGGTTCATGAGATATTTAGGTTTAACCAAATGTTTCACCTGTTTTTTTAAACTGCAATGGTAAAAAAACCACCCACGCAATTTTCTTGAGAGCACCTTCTGCATCTTTCTGCCTTATTATCTGTATAACAACATTTATTTGAAGTCGATATCTCTTCTGGTTCTTTAGCTATGGACGACGAAAAAAACGTCGCGAACGTACGGACGTACGGACATACGGACGTACGGAATTACGGACGTACGGACGTAAGAACGTACGTACACACGCACGAACAGACATCTTTCTAAAAATCTTTTATTTCGACTCTAGGGACCTTGAAACGTCGAGAAATGTTAACATTTTCAATTTGACAAATCGGACCCATTACAATAACTTCCTATGGGAAGTTAATAAAATTCTACGTGATGCTCCCTTGTTTTTAATCAAAATCTTAGCCTTCTGTCAAGTCAACCATTCATCAGCATGTCATCACCAATTATTGTCATTCGATCAAATAATAAGATACAATATGTTCGCAGAAATATGGACAAGAGTCGTGTGAATATACTTGAATAATATATCGGTTAAAATAACTACAAAAAGGATTGACAGTTGGACACTTGAATAAAATAACCCTAAAAATTGTATTTTTTGATAAAATCTCACCAAAATATAGAACAAGGAAATAAAAAACATAAAGAAAATTTGAAGGTGAAAACCCTACTTTTTCTAGAAAAAAAGAAAGAAAACTGCCAAAAAAAAACAGATGTACCTTATTTTTTAATCAAAAGGGTTGATCGCGCTCAATTCGAAGATTTGATCATTTTCTATTAAATTTCAAAATTGACAATAAAAGAAAAATAATAGAAATCTAGAGGCGTAACGTTCGTTGGTTTGATTCTTTTTATATTGAAGGAGAATTGATCTAGTTTCCCGCTTTTCCTTATAAAAGAAACACGTAAAATAGAAAGGATGACTTCTTTTTTCTCTTTAACAATTTCTTATTCTGACAAGATGTCCTTGATTTAAGATTTAAGTGTAACATATTTCTGCTATTGTCATTTATAACAATAAATTTGTGTATGACATCCTTATTAAAAATTCGTAACGGTTCAATTCGTTAACAATCCTTTTCTTATATTCGCACAATTCAATCTTACTTTTCTTGGAATCATATTTTATTACATATTGAAAAGTCATCTATCACAATTCAAGAATAAGAAAAAGGATATGCAAATTCTGTTTTTTCATTATCTAAAAAAGGATATATTGCATATTTCTTCTAAGAATGTGAAATGCAAAACTTTAAGGAGACTCTCGAACATCCTTGATTATGAAAAAGATCTTTCCTTAAGTTGGCAATTGAAGTGGAAAAAGAAATCGATGTGCGATGTCCTTGCACACAATATTGGTTATGAAATAAAGCGCGCGGCGCATGTAATTGATACTTTATTGGAATTTGCACAATTGACTTTGGCATACATTTTGCATATAGACACACAATTGATAATTTATTTTGTCTTATTTCTCCTCGTCCTTCAAACAGGATTCGTTTCGAACGATTGAATAGCTAAGAAAATTAAAGAGATGCTCAAAAATACGTTTCTTTGAATAAATTAGTTTCAGAATTAAGATTTTGTTTTCAATTTTGTCAAAGAGCGAGGATAACCCGCAGCATATGTATACCTATGTGATGTTCTATAGCAGAAAAATGGAAAAAAAAACAAAAAAGGACATTTATTTGAATGAATGGTTTGAAAGAATGGGAATCCTTAAAGGTGCACATCACTCTATATGAAGCCGATTGGACGGACAAAGGACTTTTTAATAGTTTCTCACTTTTATTTCAATTCCCTTGAATGGATACGACAAACACACAAATGGAAGCCCTCCTCCTTTAACAATGGTGGTCCTTGTCTTGTCTGTTACTATGCAAACTGTTCAAACATCCAACCAACAAACACCTTCTGTCAGACACACATCGCATCGTTCGGTAGGTATAGTGGATTTTTCAATTCGTAATGGTTTCTGATGACTATTTAAACACTGAATGTCCAAAGGACCTCTATTTTGAATGAATTGAATGAAACAGCGGGTGGATGGACGACGGCGGTGGCGGCGGCGGTAATGTTGGTCGGTTGGTTGGTTCTTGGTTGGCATGGCGAGGGCAGTCATTCAAAAATAAAAAAGGATCACTGAATGCGTCTCACCAGTATTGTAAGTCTTCTTTTGAACCCGATAGTCAGCTGAGTGTATTAAAACGAAGAAAAAAGGATTTGTCAATGAGTTTGAACAAAACTGAATGAACAATAATATAATAACAATAATGGAAATAGAATGAATGAATCAGGATTCTGAATGTGAACGTCTATACCTATTTCAAGTGAGTCCTTTCAAATGCCATGATTACTCTCTGTGTTTGATAGTGGATATTATATTGACAACAAACGGAAAGATATTGAAATTTTCTATGGTTTCACTAATTCTCGAGTTTTTGTTATGGGTTAGTCTTAGTATTTATCAATTATAGAATTCTATGAAGCGGTACTTATGGAAGAATCCTTTTTAATATAATAAATATGTTGTATACACTTAGTTTGACGTTTAACACTGACGTGATGGTCATCTCATTATTTCCATAGGTTTTTTGAGGAGTTTCTTTGAGGTGGGAAGATTATGATTAATCTTCTGGTCAGAGAAATGTGTTTTAAGACGATATAATGGATTTGAAATTCACAGAAATCGTTTTTATGGTTAAAATATAAATTTTTGACGTGAGATATTAACACGTGGCAGCAAGGAAATTCCTAGAAAAATAACCTTCAACTGATTTTGGCTTTTGCAGAGAAGAAAAACCAAAACTAGGTCTTATGGTTTTGTCAAATATAAGATCGGGTAATTTTTAAAAATGAATGAAATTGGAATATTGAAAAATTACTATTAATACATTTTTTTCTGAATTTCAGACCTTTTACCTCCATCTTTTTCTTCTATTACTGGATCGACTTTTCAATATATAAAACATTATTTTCAAGTCAGCTAAATATTTTCAAGTCAGCTAAAATATGTTTTTCTAAAGCTTTTATAGTTTGTTTTATAAAAACATACAAAGAAAAATTAAGAAAAATTTTAATAATATAAATTTTACTTTGTACTTTATATGTTGGAAAAATAAAGATAATAATAATAATAATAATAATAATAATATAATAAATTTTAATAATAAAAGCTTACAAAATATTATATTTACAACAATTTCTTCAAAAATCAAGAAATTCTTTGTGGTTTTTAAACTGATACTTAAATTTAACTTTTTTGAAAAAGGAAAAAAAACTACTTTTTCAATTCGAATAAAAATCAACAATTTAATGATTTTATGCCTATGCATATATGTATTAAAAATGGTCAATTTACCTTCCATAGAAGCTTCAAAATCATCAATAAAAATTTATAAACGTATACCTTCCCTTTTGATCATAAAACTGTAAAAAAAAAATAGTAGAAATATAAAAAAAAAATGTATTACAAAAGACAGAAGCGGCAAAAGAATCACATTCCAAAGACATTTATAACCGATAACATACAATTTATCAAACACTTTGTTTTTTTTTTTGTTGATATATTAAAAGGAACCATCAATGACCCCAATCAGAATAAATTCAAGAAAATAAAAAAATATATATATTTCTTCGCCACATGGGGCTACAATCGTGTCTGCTGTGTCCGAGACCTAATGGCGACCACTTTATACATGAAAAGAATCCAAAGGAACATAAAACCAACAACAACAACAACACGATACAAGAACTCCTAATGATGCATGTAGTATATTATATTACAGCTTCACCACTTAAATATTTCAGAAGATACTATTTTCAAAAATGAAAATTTAACATTATTTCAGAGTTTTGAATTTTGGAGCTAGGATAGTTTTTGTCCAGAAATGATAAACAAAAGACATAAAACACATTTAAGAAATTTTTAAGTAAAAAATATTTGTTTGCCTTTAAAGTTGACAGGTATCTAAATTTTTCCTATAGTCCAGTAAAGTTGTCATTTCAATCGAAGGAAACTTTTTGTTAAATGCGCTAGTTTTGAGTTTTTGATTACTTGAAAATGAATGCAAGTTTATGACCTCGAAAGATAAACGCAAGATGTCATAAAATCAGAAAAACCGCGAAAATGTTTTGTTTTTTCGTAACATGAACAATAGGGTGGAGCAAAACATTTTTTTTTTGTTTATTGGTATCTAATAGTAAAAAAAAGGTGCCTTATAGGCTTAAATTTATGAATCCAAAATATTATTCGCTTTGGGTAACGATAACTGCTTCCGCAATCACACTGAAACTTTTATTAAGAACGTCTCCTTGTTTTACCCCCTTTTAAATTTAAAAACCTTTCTTTTAAAAATCAAGTTAGCCATGCTTTTTGTTTCATAACACTTCGCTGTTGTTTTCTGTGTGCATCAGTTATTTAATTGTCTTTTATAAATATTAAACTAAACTCTTACAAAATAAAATGCACGACTGGGTCGCACGAACTTGCTCCTGTATGCAAAGAGTCTGTTTAAAAAAGCACCTATATAAGATTTAAAATTATACCTTTAAAACAAGTTTGTCTTCAAAGATTTAAATGCTATTCGATTTGTCAAAAAAACCGCGCGCTTCATCCCAAGACACAACTCATCCTAGGACAACTCATCCCGGAAATGAATTGGTATTTACAATTGTTATAGTTATAAACAATACATACATATGTACCAAATGCATTATCTAATTTGGATAAAAGATAGTAATCAGCCCTATCATGAATTCCATCGTAGTCGGAATTTTTACGAATCCCGAAAAACTGTATCATGAAATCCGTTCGTAATGCAAAATTGTATGAGATTTTCCACTACGAACGGATTTCATGATACAGTTTTTCGGGATTCGTAAAAATTTCCGATTACGATGGAATTCATGATAGGGCTGAATATAATAAAAGTTTTGTCAATGTAATGCGCTCTTTCGGGCTCACGCACAGGATTTGATCTGGTGAGATGGGAGGGGATTACATTTAATGCAGTTAAAATAATTTAAAAAAAAAACTGTTTTAAGATTCAAAATTTTACCTGAAAAATAAGTTTGTCTTCAAAAATTTAGATGCCATTTTATAAATCAAAAAACCCTTGATTTTTCAAAATTTTTTATTGAAAATCGTTAGAGCGGTTTTTTTTTAAATTATTTTTTTATATATAAAATTTTTCAATTTTGTTCTAAAAATATTTTTGGTATGCAGTTGTTTAGTGATTGTAAATATACGCTCTACATTTGAATTTCGTAAAAAAATGTTGACCCGTTTTTGAGATATAGAATTTTGAAAAAAAAAATTCAATATTTTTTTAAAAATCCAAACAATAAAAAATTTCACTTTTGATAATCAAATATTGTTAAGGCAATATAAGAGCTTATTCAGAAAAAAAATTATTGAAATCGGTTGATAAGTTGCTGAGAAAATTAAGAAACAAAATAACGGTTCTATGAGCGGTACCTTTCCTGAGCAATACAAAAATATGTTTTTCTTATGTAAAGAAGCCAAGTTTAAAAATAAAATTTTAGAGAAAATTTAAAAAAAATCTATCGGTTTGTTTTTGAGAAAATTCGAATTTTCGTTCTTTGACCAACAAAATTGTATGGGGGCCACTGTTAGTTTTGGTCTTAAAAAAAAAATTAAAAAAACGCCTAACGCTAATCTGCTCAAAACCTTAACTTCCAAGTTTGAACTCAATCGACCCAATGGTTTAGGCTGTAGGAGCGTGGACAGACAGACAAAACAGACCGGACGGAATCGCGGGACCCACTTTTTTCGACTTCTCTACCATCGTAATATCATGTTTGATTAAAATCTCGAGTTCGAAATTTTGCACGAATGCAAAACTTGCCATATAGGTACATAGTTCCTATATGTCGCAAGTAAAAATGGGAAAATCTACAAAAGTACTATTTATGAAGAGCACATCTCTTTGCTGCAAGAGCCTGGATCCATATACATGAGATACGTAGTTCCAAAGACTGGTTCGGCCAAAGAAGTAGAAATTGCAATAAGAAGTTTCCTATCAGATGAAGAGATTCCTCAACATAATCTTATGGCTATCGGTTGTGATGGTACAAATGTGAATACAGGAAAGTACGGCGGTATTATCAGACTATTTGAGACAGAACTTCAAAAACCACTTCAATGGATAATATTTTTATTGCACATGAATGAACTACCATAAAGACACTAACTTCAACATCTTGATGGATGTACTTCGGGACCTAACTCTTACTCTGGACCTTTGGGAAAAGCACTAGAAACCTGTGAACAATTACCTGTTCAAAAATTTCAACGTATTAAAGGGAACGTTCTGCCAGAAATGGCTAAAGATTTAAGTACAGATCAACAGTACTTACACAAGATTGTGGCAGCGGTTTTATCAGGTGAGTTCCCACAAGATCTGTCAAATAAATCTCCAGGAAAAATGTCACATGCGCGTTGGATCACCCGTGCCAACCGCATAATGCGTTTATATGCAACAACAGAGAACCCTTCGGAAAACTTGATCACTTTGGCCACATTTGTTGTTAAGGTTTACGCGCCATGTTGGTTCTCCATCAAAAATAAACCATCGTGCAAGGATGGTACACAACATCTTTTGAACATGATTATGGCTTCAAGATATCTTCCAGAAGAACTTAAGAAAGTAATCGATCCTGTCATTCAGCGAAATGGTTATTTCGCGCATCCAGAAAACATTCTTCTTGGCATGGTAACAGATAACAATAAACATATTAGGGAACTGGCAGCTCGGCGTATATTAAAAGCTCGCAGTATGCCTCGGTCTTCAACACCAAGGCTGTTTGAAATGCCTCCTATAAATTTCAATGCATCAACGTATATCGATTTTATAAATTGGCAAGGAAAGGTTTCTGACCCACCGATTATGCAAAACTTGTGTGACCAAGAAATTCGGAGCATCGTGGAATCTGGCGGTGGAGGTGAAGTGTTCTTTTTACGGCTTCCGTGCCATATCCAAGCTGTTGAACGAGCTGTAAAGATGACGACGGAAGCTGGTACTTCTCAGTACACAAAAAAGTCCCGACTAGGAGCAATAAAAGCCAAAATAGAATCACGGAAGACAATGCCTAAGTTCGAGACAAAACGAGATTTTCGAGCATCTTAATTATAAAATACATATATATGTATATTGTTATGAGAATGAATTTTTATTTTCTTTATATTGAATTAAAATTCTAATCATCAGGAGTATATTTTGGACAATGTTTTCTATCTATTTATCTTATACTATTTTCAGCCATATCTGTTTACTCAAATCTTGTATCAACTTTTGATTTTTAAAGTCAGTGCGGAGGCAGAAGATCTTAACCAAATTAATTGAAAAAACTACATTTATTTTTCTTTTAATATAAGGCACCAATGCCCCCCTATTAGAATTTCTAATCTCAAAAAAAAAATTGTTCATACATTCTTGCTCCACCCTAATGAACAAGTAACCAAAAAATCATAAATACCAGATTTAACGCAATGTCTCCTTGAATTCAAATGACAAAGTTACTGGACTGTAATGTTTAAATTTAAAATTTTATTTTAAAAATATAAATTTGGATCGTGTTTTGGAATCGATAAACTTAGTATCTATTTTTGTTTAAAATAGAAAGAGAAAATCAAAAATAATGTTAACTAACAATCCACCATTATTGCTAATATAACATATTTTTTAAAACGATTTTCGCTATACAAGCAAATTCAGTTCTTAGTAAATTTGCAATAAACATACAAATTTAATAATTTGTCAAAATTTGCGAAAACTCTTACGTATGCTTAAGCACACTGCAGTTAAACTATTATTCAAACAACTTTTCAGCTTCAAATCAATTCTTTTTTTTTTAAATTAGAAGTATCATAAGTGGGCCTACGATTATGCGTTTTAAATTTGGTCCTTATATAATATAATAGTCAAAATACGGTAAATAGGCTATACATCTTTTTTACTTGCGCCCAAAATTAACGCAAGATTTGAATTTGCCGCCATTTGTGCAGTGAAGTGTTGGCAACCCTGAAAAAAAAGCAATTTGACAGCTAACAGTATAGGGTTATTAAAAATAGAGCGTTACACGATAGAACAACGTGTCTTCATTATTAAAGAATATTTCAAAAATAGTGAAAGCTTGGCGGCTGATTTTTCGAGCAAAATCATCCTAAGCGATGAAGCACATTTTCATCTTGATGGCTTTGTCAATCGCCAAATTTGCCGCATTTGGGGTTCGGAGAACCCACATGTGATTGTCGAAAAACAAATGCATCCACAACGCGTGACTGTATGGTGTGGATTTTGGGCTGGAGGCATAATTGGGCCATATTTTTTTGAAAATGATGCTGGTCAAGCAGTGACTGTTACTGGTGCTCGATATCGCGACATGATTACACAGTTCTTTCTGCCAAAATTGGATGATATTGATGTGTCCAATATGTGGTTTCAACAAGACGGTGCCACATGTCATACAGCCCGTGAAACAATTCAATAACTGCATGAGACATTTCCAGGTCGTGTACTCTCTCGTTTCGGTGATCAAAATTGGCCTCCTAGATCGTGTGATTTAACACCATTATACTTCTTTTTATGGGGTTATTTGAAATCACAAGTCTATGTCAACAAGCCCACAACCACCCGTGCATTAAAGGAGGAGATTCAACGCTGCATCAACGAAATTCAGCCACATTTATGCAGAATGGTCATGGAAAATTTCAACAAAAGAGTGCGCATGTGCATGCAAAGCCGTGGAGGCCATTTGTCCGATGTGTTATTCCATACATAACCCTATCCTATGTACTTTACGAGTCAATAAAAATATAACTATCAAAATACTAAAAACGGCGTTTTCTATTTAATTCAAATCTTGCGTTAATTTTGGGACACCCTTTATAATACTTGCGACATTTGCATTCGTAAAAAAATTCGAACTCGAGATTTTAATCAAAATGACATTACGATGGTAGAAAAGTCAAAAAAGTGGGTCCCCTGATTTTGTCCGTTTATATGTTTGTCTGTCTTGACCTCTCTAGACCAAAGCATTAGGTCGATTGACTTCAAGTTTGAAAGTAAAGGTTTTTAGCCCGATACAAATTTTTTAGTCAAAAATCGAAAATTCAAATTTTTTCAAAAACCAAACCGATATATTTTTATTAAACTTTCTCTAATTTTGTGTTTTAAGTTGGCTTCTTTCAATGAAAAAAAAATTTTTTTGTATTGCTCCAAAAGGGTACCCTCCATAGAACAGTTATTTTGCTTAAGTTTTCTCAATAATTAATAAAATGATTTTAACAATTTCTTTGTGTACAAAAATGTCATTTGTTTTTATTGTGATTTTTAAGAAATTTTTATATTTTTTTTTTCGACATTCGACATCTTGAAAATCAGTCATCAATTTTTTTACGAAATTGAAATGTAAAACGTCTATTAATAAGTTCTAAATAACTACATACCAAAAATATTTTTGAACTGAAATGAAAAAATGTTATACATATGTATATAATATTTAATTAAAATTTTCGTCCTCCACAGATCAAGAACCAGAAGAGATATCGACTTCAAATAAATTTTGTTATACAGATAATAAGGCCGAAAGATGTAGAAAGGGCTCTCAAGAAAATTGCGTGGGTGGTTTTTTTACTATAGCAGTTTAAAAAAAGGTGAAAATTTTGGTTAAACCTAAATATCCCATGAACCAATGACGCTAGAGACTTGAATTAAATTTTATATTATGTATTGTAACGTGATACACAATAATTATATTTTTGGAAAAAAATCCAATTAACGGTTTTTTTATAAATCAAAAAAACTGAAAAAATATTTGTCACCTCAAAAATATTACGACTAAAATATGATTTCATATCCAAAACAATTTTGTGCAATGAAGAATAATGTTTTTGACATCTGATAAAATTTTGAGAAAAATCAAATTGACAGTTTTTTTTTATAAAAAATAAAAACCTAAAAAAAACATTACTCAAAGTTAGTAAAAATTGAATTTCGACTCAAATATCTTTTCAAAAACTTGAGATTATGGCTTCAAACTTATTTTATCTTATAAGAAATATTGTTTTCAACATTCTGAAAAATGTTGAGAAAAATCGAATTGACAGTTTTTTTTACCTAAAATAAAAACCTAAAAAAAATAATAAAAGTTGGTAAAAATTGATTTTCGATTTAAATATCTTTTCAAAACTTTGAGATATTGGCTTTAAACTACTTTTATCTTTCAAAAAATATTGTTGTCAACATTCAGTAAAATTTTGAAAAAAATTTTATTGACGGTATTTTTTACAAAAAATTAAAAACCAAAAAAAAATTTAACAAAAGTTGGTAAAAATTGATTTTCGACTTAAATATCTTTTCGAAAATTCGAAAAAAAATATCTTTTCAAAGATTTGAGTTAAGGCTTCTAACTAATTTTAACTTATAAGAAATATTGTTTTCAACATTTTTGATAAAATTTTGAGAAAAATCGAATTGACAGTTTTTTTTGACAAAAAATAAAAACCTAAAAAAAAAACAATACTAAAACTTCGTAAAAATTTACTTTCGACACAAATATCTTTTCAAAAATTAAAAATATTGGCTTCAAACTTATTTTATTTCACAGAAAATATTGTTTTCGATATTCAGTAATTTTTTTTAAAAAAATCCAACAGTCCGTTTTTTCATAAAAAAATAAAATCTACAAAAAATAGTACGCAAATTTGGTGAAAATTGATAATATAGACAAACTTTTAAGGAAGACAAATCGAAAGCCTAGATGGGAAGTTATCAGTGTGGGTCGCATCCCAGCCTCTTTTTTAAATAATGATTTCGTTAAGCTTGTGTGTTCGCGAATTTCAATTTTAAAAAATTATTTATTTATGTGGGAAATCAAATCATTCAATTTGTTGGTTTTATTTAAAATCTTATGTTTGCGACCTTGATTTCGAACATCACATGGCTAAAAGTCGTTAAGACCGTACCTTGATAATAGCTGCACATTATGATTTCAAATTTAGGTATTATGTATATGATAACACTGGCAAAATGTGGTCTCATTTTTCAAACCTGATTCCAAAATTACTCCATTATTTTGAGTTTTTGAAAATGGACCGTTTTAAACTAAAAAAATAACACACATAAATGGTATATTGGGCTAGCTAGATTCATGAACCGTATAAATAAAATTCGTGATGGTTTTCAAAATCTATAATTCCTATCTTCAACATTAAGTTGAATATAATACTTCAAACAATTTTCGAAAATAATGTTAGATTTTACCAATCTTACATACATTTTAAAGAAACGTTGCAAAATGTATGATAAAACGGTTTTCAACAGAACCGAACGGTTTGAAAGTAGTTTTTGTTTTTGTAAGCAATCTATTCTCAAAATTTTAAAATTATTACTATTGCAAAAATTTAAAAATAATTTTTAAATTAAAAATTTTAATGTTGAAACGTTTTCTAAATAGTTAAAATCAAATTTCTCATTGGAAATCATCACTTAAAATTAAAGTCAAAACGTATTTTTTAAAACCACCAAAGTATTAAATTCAGAAAGTACTTTTCACTAATTTTAGAAAGCAATTTTCATCACAAAAATTACTCTCGAGGGATTTGGCAATTCCTGGAAAGAGCCAGTACCTATGAAAAAAACTTTAGGTGGCGAAGGCAGGGATTTATCTCGACAGCCTTACGCACTAACCATCGCGCCACAGATACTACTTGGCTGTCTTTAGCATTTTTAAAGCTACATTTTCTAAAAACCTGTTGTGATAGAAAAATTATAAGGCGATATTAGAATAACCTAATTCTTTAAACTTGCTCATGTATCCAAAGATTCTGTTTAAACATTATTTCATGAATTTTAAAATGTACCTATAAAAAAAGTTTGTTTTCAAGAATTTAAATGCCATTTAATTTCTTAAAAAAACCTTAATTTTTCCAAATGTTTATTTGAAAATCGTTACAGCATTTTTACTTGCGACATATAGGAACTATATGGCAAGTTTTGCATTCGTGCAAAATTTCGAACTCGAGATTTTAATCAAACATGATATTACGATGGTAGAGAAGTCGAAAAAAGTGGGTCCCGCGATTCCGTCCGGTCTGTTTTGTCTGTCTGTCCACGCTCCTACAGCCTAAACCATTGGGTCGATTGAGTTCAAACTTGGAATTTAAGGTTTTCAGCAGATTCGCGTTAGGCGTTTTTTCATTTTTTTTTAAGACCAAAATTAACAGTGACCCCCATACAATTTTTTTGGTCAAAAAACGAATATTCGAATTTTCTCAAAAACAAACCGATAGATTTTTTTTAAATTTTCTCTAAAATTTTATTTTTAAACTTGGCTTCTTTTCATAAGAAAAACATACTTTTGTATTGCTCAGGAAAGGTACCGCTCATAGAACCGTTATTTTGTTTCTTAATTTTCTCAGCAACTTATCAACCGATTTCAATAATTTTTTTTCTGAATAAGCTCTTATATTGCCTTAACAATATTTGATTATCAAAAGTGAAATTTTTTATTGTTTGGATTTTTAAAAAAATATTGAATTTTTTTTTCAAAATTCTATATCTCAAAAACGGGTCAACATTTTTTTACGAAATTCAAATGTAGAGCGTATATTTACACAATCACTAAACAACTGCATACCAAAAATATTTTTAAAACAAAATTTAAAAAATTTATATATAAAAAATTAATTTAAAAAAAAACCGCGATTTCAAAAAAAAATTTTGAAAAATCAAGGGTTTTTTGATTTATAAAATGGCATCTAAATTTTTGAAGACAAATTTATTTTTTAGGTAAAGTTTTTAATCTTAAAATATTTTTTTTTTAATTATTTTAACTGTATTAAATGTAACCCCCTCCCATCTCACCAGATCAAATCCTGTGCGTGAGCCCGAAAGAGCGCATTACATTGACAAAACTTTTATTATATTTAGCCCTATCATGAATTCCATCGTAATCGGAAATTTTTACGAATCCCGAAAAACTGTATCATGAAATCCGTTCGTAGTGGAAAATCTCATACAATTTTGCATTACGAACGGATTTCATGATACAGTTTTTCGGGATTCGTAAAAATTCCGACTACAATGGAATTCATGATAGGGCTGATTACTATCTTTTATCCAAATTAGATAATGCATTTGGTACATATGTATGTATTGTTTATAACTATAACTATTGTAAATACCAATTCATTTCCGGGATGAGTTGTCCTAGGATGAGTTGTGTCTTGGGATGAATCGCGCGGTTTTTTTGACAAATCGAATAGCATTTAAATCTTTGAAGACAAACTTGTTTTAAAGGTATAATTTTAAATCTTTTATAGGTGCTTTTTTAAACAGACTCTTTGCATACAGGAGCAAGTTCGTGCGACCCAGTCGTGCATTTTATTTTAATTAATTTTGTGTTCCTATACTATTTTTCAGTTTCAGTTTAAAAATGTTTATGAAATGTAAATCTTTATAGAACTTATTAATATACGTCTTACATTTCAATTTCGTAAAAAATATCGACTTATTTTTGAGATATCGAATAAAAAATGCAAATGTATAAGTAAAATTTGACATTTTGGATCATCAAATAATATTATTGAGAAAATATAAGACCTTCTATGGAGGATACCCTTCTGGAGAAATACACAAATATTGTTCTTCTATTGGAAGAAACCAAATTAAGGAAAAATGTTTACAAAGAGTTTTAAAAAATCTATTGGTTCATTTTTGAGAAAATTCGAGTTTTCGATTTTTGGCCAAAAAAATTGTATATGGATTACTGTTATTATTAGGCTAAACATATTAGTATCCAAATGTAAGGTCAATCGGTCCAATGGTTTGGGTTGTAGGGGCCAGAATAGATAGACAAATGGACGGAATCGGGGACCCACTTTTTTTGCAATGCCTTGCAATGTCAAGTTTGATTAAAATCTCGACCTCTTTTTAACTTCTTTTGATTTTCGACTCAAATATCTTTTCAAAACTTTGAGATATTGGCTTTAAACTACTTTAATCTTTTTAAAAAAATATTGTTGTCAACATTCAGTAAAATTTTGAAAAAATTAGAATTGACAGTTTTTTTACAAAAAATTAAAAACCGAACAAAAATTTAACAAAAATTGTTAAAAATTGATTTTTGACTCAAATATCTTTTTAAAAATTTGAGATAATGGCTTTTAACTAATTTTATCTTATAAGAAATATTGTTTTCAACAAGAGGACAAATTTTGAGCAAAATCGAATTGACAGTTTTTTTACAAAAAATAAAAACCTAAAAAAAATTTATAAAAAGTTGGTAAAAATTGTTTTACGACATAAATATCTTTTCAAAAATTTGAGACATTGGCTTCAAACAAATTTGATCTTTTAAGAAATATTGTTTTCAACATTAAAAAAAAAATTTGAGAAAAATCGAATTGACAGTTTTTTTACAAAAGAAAAAATTAATAAAAATTATTAAAAATTGATTTTCGACTCAATTATCTTTTGAAAACTTTGAGACATTGGCTTCAAAAAAATTTGATCTTTTAAGAAATATTGTTTGTAACATTCTATAAAATTTTGACAAAAATCGAATTGACAGTTTTTTTACAAAAAATAAAAACCAAAAAAAAAATTAATAAAAGTTATTAAAAATTGATTTTCGACTCAATTATCTTTTCAAAAATTTGAGATATTGGCTTTAAAGTACTTTAATCTTTCAAAAAAATATTGTTGTCAACATTCAGTAAAGTTTTGAAAAAAATCGAATTGACATTTTATTACAAAAAATTAAAAACCGACAAAAAAAATTTAACAAAAATTGTTAAAAATTGATTTTGACTCAAATATCTTTTCAAAAATTTGAGATAATGGCTTCTAACTAATTTTAGCTTATAAGAAATATTGTTTTCAACAATAGGAAAAATTTTGAGAAAAATCGAATGACAGTTTTTTTACAAAAAAAAAAAACCTAAAAAAATGTATAAAAGTTGGTAAAAATTGTTTTACGACGTAAATATCTTTTCAAAAATTTGAGACATTGGATTCAAACAAATTTGATATTTTAAGAAATATTGTTTGCAACATTCTATAAAATTTTTACAAAAATCAAATAGACAGTTTTTTTTAACAAAACTAAAAACCTAAAAAACAATACTAAAACTTGTAAAAATTTACTTTCGACTCAAATAGCTTTTCAAAAATTACAAATATTGGCTTCAAACTTATTTTATTTCACAGAAAATATTGTTTTCGATATACAGTATTTTTTTATAAAAATCCAACAGTCCGTTTTTTCATAAAAAAAAATAAAATCTACAAAAATAGTACGCAAATTTGGTAAAAATTGATACACATAGACAAACTTTTAAGCAAGACAAATCGACAGACGGGATGGGAAGATATCAGTGTGGGTCGCATCCCAGCGTCTTTTTTCTACAAATACAATACTTGCCATATATGTATGTAGTTCCTAAATGTCGCAAATAAAAACTTAATTTTGTAGACAACGATATAGATTCTTTCATTTACATATATAATTCTCTTTTTTCTGTAGCCTCCTTTTGTGGTCCCACATAAATTTGAATACGAACAATTTGGCATTTTATTCTTCCTTCTAAATCAATAGTATAAAAGCTTAAGGTTTTTGAGATCAGGCAAGTCTAAGGTGTTTCATTCTGTCTATTCACTACTATAATAGTATCTGCCTGAACTGAATACTAACCAATACCATAAATAAATGGATATGGTCAAAAGATTTTTCTATTAATTCACGTGACGGTTTCTTTACCTTTTCATAATGTCATAGATTTACCTATGCATATATGTATGTATGTGAATCATGAATTATTTTTGTGCGTAATTGAATTGCTAAATTGTCTTCCTATATATATTCTATACAAAAGGCTTATTTAGAGTTTCATTGTCCTTCTGTATTACACTTTGACTCTATTCATGGGAAACAATATCTTCTTTAACTTTGCACCTTTATAGAAATGGTAAACGCAATTAGATACAAAACATTTCCGATGAAATAAAATGTTCAAGTCGCAAAATTCATTGCGTCCCACTCGTAAATCACAATAAAATTTTGAAACACAAAACAAAAAAGTAGGACGACACCGAAAAAAGATTCCAATAAATTTCGCTACGATTGCGATTGCCTAATTTTGTGTAACACACTAAATCACCAATAAAACCAAAAGCAGAAGCAACAAAAACAAGAATTGAATAAGACTTTCAAAAATGAAGATTCATAGCCTGAGCCTCCTCTCGCTGATGGTTGTCCTGTGAGGTAGGTGAGAGACATTAGAATGTAATACAAGGCTAATAAAGGCTATACCCTTGAAGATATACAAAACGAAACAAAAGCAAAAGGATCAAATTGAAAAGAAATCCTGATTTGACCCCTTCAGGCAATTTGTGTGTGTTCCTGTTTAGATAAACGTAACGAACTCCTTGCCAGGATCATGGTGGCTATGCGACGGCCATGTATATGAAAACAATGAAAATTTTAAAATTAAATAAATCTTGGAAGAAGTTCGTATAGCCTTCTTCTTCGTCGTCGTCGTCGCGCTAAAGAAATAAAATTAAGAAAAGGAGCAAACCTCTATGAAGGAAGGACATCACATCGCATATAAAAGTAGACTAGAAAAGAAAAAAAAGAAGCTCTCCGTAAAATTACAGGGGTTGGGAAAAAAGGATGCTATGAGTTCCGAAACTTCTTTGTATACCTCTATCTATACCTTACCAATGTCCTGTGACGTGTTCGCATCTAATCAAAAGCGATATAGTGTCTCTTAAATCACCCCTTTTGATCATTGGTCCTGCCACAATATTCGTTTATCTTTATCTTCATCTGGGGTTCTTCCTAAAATAAGGACATTTTTTTAAGATGGAAAATTAGGAACACAATTCTCAAGGGGAACCCATCATCTTATGGTCTAATTTTAGAATCCTTAACGGTTTGGTTGAATTAGCAGGACCAAGATGCGCGCCTTCCATCAAAGGATTCGCTTCCTTTCTTCATAATGATGATGATGATGATGATGATGATGGTGATCCTGCAAGGACATTCAATGTGCATGCATGGGCTTGATGAGAATGTGGCAGAGTTTATTGTTTTTTTTTTGTTTTGTTCTTTTGGTTTGAAATGCGAAAGGACATCTTCTCAAATGGGACAGGAGGTGCTCACCTTCAGGCTTAATTCCATGACAAAGGCGAAAGCAATCAAATCAAAGTCACAAAACAAGTCCTTGCTTATATCCAAGGAAGATCAACACGAAGACGAACAGCATTTTTATTGTGTGCTCGTGTAAGTTCATCATCTTCATCATCATCATCAGAGTGACATCGATTTCGCGCGCTATATACAACGAGGCGGTAAAACAGGATTTATATATATAAGCATTAGGTGAGATGAGATAAAATGAAAAGGACCATCATAATGTGAGTTGATGTGATGTGAATTAAATCTGACATCTAAAACACACGGAACAGGGGTCAGTATAATTGTGCATTGTCTATTCATTTGAGTTCTGTTTTTTTTTTTTCAATTGAAAAAAAACAGCGAAAAGGATCACTTTGGTCCTTTTTCGCTCCGCCGTTGCAGGTAAGGATGCTCTGTTTATTTAATTTTTTTGTTTTGTAGTGTTTTGTGATCTCGATTTTTGATGGATGTGAGATTTTGATGTGCGTATCTTTGATTGTTTTTGACAGATCGCAATGTTTTTTCGTTTATCCTTACTCTTCCTTGCTTTAGTGAGATGGGAGGAATGAATTTGTAACGAACGTTAGAAATGTAAATAAAACAAACATTCATATAATATAAGGGTCAGTCATCATTCTAATCATTCGAATCCTTCTTATGAGTGATGCGGAAAGAAATCCAAGATATGAATAGAGATTGGTTTTTGAGAAGAAATATAAAATGTATCCTTTGAAGATGTTTTGTTTCTTATTGTCCATTCAATTTGGAGAAATGAAAGAAATTGAAATATTTTCTCATGATGTCCATCTTTGAGAAAGAATTGAAAAAAAGTGAAACCAGGAAGTAAAGGAAGAGATGATATGATCTACAAACATCTGCGCGGACCTGTTTTTTAAAGATTTGAATTTTAAAAATACACTTACGTTCAGTGTTCTCTGATTTTAACATTTGATACGTGTTCAAAATTTTGTGCTTGCTTTTGTTTGTATTTATTTTTGTTTCTAGATCAAACTTTTGGAACTTGAGATTTTTAGGAAACAATAGATTAAAATCACAATAACTGTGCAATGTTCCTTAAGTTTTATCGTTTTGAAATAATTCTGACATCATTTAAGAACTAAAAATCACATTCACGGAAGCTTAAGTTCGAAGAAAACGAAATTTAAATAAAATATTATTGCTTTTTTAAGGCTTTTTGAGAGAGATTTTAATCGACCTTTTCTAAACATATGTATGTATATTAACTTTAAAGAATCTTACGTTGGTTCTTATAACTTAGGGGAATATACCAAATTCTTTTAAAGATTATTTTAAATATAAAGATATTATAAAAAGACTAAAACAATTACAAATGTAGCACATTTTTTTGATTTGGTAGATTTATCTATCTTTTGAACAGAATTCAATATTTTTTTTTAAGATCCAAAATTTTGATTCCATACATGTCTTATAATTTTATTAAAAAATCATGCATAGAATCAAAATTATCATTTATGTACAATTCCAAAATTTAAAAGAGGCTGGGATGTGACCCACACTGATAACTTCCCATCCCGTCTGTCGATTTGTATTGCTTAAAAGTCTGTAGGTTTTCGTTTTTTGTTAAAAAAGGTGTCAGCTGAATTATTTCAAAAAAAAAAGAGGCTGGGATGCGACCCACGCTGATAACTTCCCATCCCGTCTATCGATTTGTCTTGCTTAAAAGTTTGTCTAAATGTATCAATTCTTGCCAAATTTGCGTTCTATTTTTTGTAGATTTTATTTTTTTTATGAAAAAACGGACTGTTGGATTTTTATAAAAAAATTACTGAATATAAAAAACAATATTTTCTGTGAAATAAAATAAGTTTGAAGCCAATATTTTTAATTTTTGAAAAGCTATTTGAGCCGAAAATCAATTTTTACCAACTTTTTTTAATTTTTTTGTTTAGGTTTTTATTTTTTGTAAAAAAACTGTCAATTCTATTTTTTTCAAAATATTACTGAATGTTGAAAACAATATTTTTCGAAAGATAAAAGTAGTTTAAAGCCAATATCTCAAAGTCTTGAAAAGATATTTGAGTCAAAACTCAATTTTTACCAACTTTTTTTTTATTTTTTTTAGGTTATTATTTTTTGTAAAAAAACTGTCAATTCGATTTTTCTCAAAATTTTATCAGATGTCAAAAACATTATTCTTCATTGCACAAAATTGTTTTGGAAATGAAATCGTATTTTAGTCGTAAAATTTTCGAAGTGACAAATTTTTTTTTTTCAGTTTTTTTGATTTATAAAAAAACCGATAATTGGATTTTTTTCCAAAAATATAATTGTTTTGTATCACGTTACAATATATAATATAAAATTTAATTCAAGTCTCTAGCGTCATTGGTTCATGAGATATTTAGGGTTAACCAAAATTTTTGACCTTTTTTTTAAACTGCTATGGTAAAAAAACACCCACGCAATTTTCTTGAGAGCCCTTTCTGCATCTTTCTGCCTTATTATCTGTATATCTGTATCTCTTCTGGTTCTTGAGCTATGGACGACGAAAAAAACGTCGCAAACGTACGGCCGTACGGACGTACGTACACACACACGCACATACATCTTTCTAAAAATCTTTTATTTCGACTCTAGGGACCTTGAAACGTCTAGAAATGTCAAAATTTTCAATTCGACAAATCGGACCCATTACAATAACTTCCTATGGGAAGTTAAAAATTTAATATTACCAACAATATTTTGCATATGATGAAATAGTTTGATTTTAAAATCGATTTTTGTGAACGAGATTTTTAGCCAAAAACCAATTTTTACCAATTTTAGTAGCATTTCTTAAAAGTTTTTATTTCTTTTGTAAACAAATACAAATTCGGTATCTACATGAAATTAATAATGAAGTCAATGTCAACGGAACATACATTTTTACCAATTTTGCGTACTATTTTTTGTAGATTTTAATTTTGTACGACTGTTGGATTAAAAAAAAATTACTGAATGTCGAAAACAATATTTTCTGCGAGATAAAAAGAGTTTGAAGCCAATATTTTTAAATGTTGAAAAGATTTGAGTCGAAAGCATATTTTTACCAAATTTTAGTATTGTCTTTATTTTTAGGTTTGTATCTTTTGTAAAAAAAGCTGTCAATTCAATTTTTCTCAAAATTTTACCGAATGTCTAAAACAATATTTCTTATAAAAAAAAATATTTTGAAGCCATAATCTTTAATTTTTGAAAAGATATTTGAGTCGAAAATCAATTTTTACCCACTTTTAGTAATGTTTTGTCTAAGTTTTTATTTTTTATAAAAAAAACTGTCAATTTGATTCTTTTCAAAATTATACCATATGTCAAAAAAGTTGGTTTTCGTGTCAAAAATTTATTTTGGAGATAAGATCATTTTCTGTTCGTAAAAACAATCGAGGTGAAAATTATTTTTTTTCAGTTTTTTTTTGATTTATAAAAAAAAAACGTATGTAATTATATTTTTTTCCATAAATATATTTGTTTGGTATTACGTTACAATATATAATATAAAATTTAATTCAAGTTGCTAGCGTTATTGGTTCTTGAGATATTTTGGGTTAATCGAAATTTTTACCTTTTTTTTAAATTGCTATGGTAAAAAAAAACACCCACTCAATTTTTTTGAGAGTCCTTTCTGCATCTTTCTGCATTATTATCTGTATAGCTATGGACGACGAAAAAAACTTCCCGAACGTACGAATGAACGTACATACGCACGCACAGACATCTTTCTAAAAATCTTTTATTTCGACTCTAGTGACCTTGAAACGTCGAGAAATGTCAAAATTTTCAATTTTACAAATCGGACCGATAACAATAGGTTTCTGTCGGAAGTTAAAAAGTCTAAAGTTACAACTATTTACGGTCAATGTAAGTCGACAAAGCGTTGCCTCTCTCACGTCAACAAAAAATCCAAATTTTCGGTGTCAAAGTTCCCAGTGTCAATGCCTGAAATTTTGACATCACACGAATTACATTCTTTGGTAATAACTGTCCGAAAATGCTTTAACTCGTTTGTGGGTCAACGTTACGTTTAGGTATAGCAGACCACGCGTTGACTAAATAAAATTTGACGATGACACTATTTGCTAAATGTGAGTCGACGTTATTTTTTTTAATTATTTTAGGATGTCCAAGAATATTTATATTGGTGATAACTTGATAAGCATATAAATACAAATAAAAACTGCCGACAAGTCCTAAGAAAATTTACATCAATTTTTATGAAGTGATGATGTTTTTTTAGTATACAATGTATAAAATACTACCAAAAGCCTTTAAAGTAATGTTAAGTTAACGTAACTTGGAAAATGTATTTAATTGATTGAATTAAATAAGAATCGTAGTACCCGTAGCGTGATGGTTAGTGTGTTGGACTGTCATGCAAGGGGTCTTGGGTTCAATCCCTGCCTGTGCCACCTAACTTTTTTCACGGGTACTGCCTCTTGCGAGGAATTGACAAATTCTCCAAGAGTAATTCTTGTCATGAAAAGTGCTTTCTCAAACTAGCCGTTCGGATTCGGCATATAAACTGTAGGTCCCTTCCATCTCTGACAACATTACTCGCACACAGGGATGGTTGAGAGTTGTAAGTCACTAGGCCCTGGTTCTCCATGGACTGTTGCGCCAAATAATTTATTTATTTATAAATAAGAACCAAAAGAGAATAAAACATATTAGGTGAAAGGGTGGTTAAACTTCTATGCTTACCAAAAACCACTCCCTCTCTTTTAGAGAGAATTGATTTTCCCTAAAAGGACTCTAACCGTTATAGAGTGTGCACACCGTCTTAATTTTATTTTATTTTATTAGATCAAGCAATCAATTTGAGTAGAACATCTCAAAAAACATTTGTTTTGCAAACATGACCTTATTTACAGCTTTGATTAAACTTGCAACACTCCTTACTCGCATCCTGTAAAATGCGTATGGACAAAACACAAATAGGCAGGGAATTTTCGGGGACAATGAGGCTCTCAGGGTTAATAGGCATTTTATTTGGAATAAAATAAACTGTTTTCCTTTTCACAAGTCACCGTGTACCAATAGCATTGACTCAGACATTACACGGTCACATAAAATTTACAACACATTCACTTAAAAATGTGTGCAAACGTAAGCGTTACTCGTCAACACGTTGACAGTATTTTACATTCACGACTACACACAGCGGTGACACGCTCAGAACTGATTTTTGTGTTAACTTTGAAGATCTTTTAGTAGCTTAAGATATTTTTACAAAAGTCTTTTTCTGAATTTCAAAAAAAATACAACTTCTGATTCATTGATAAGGGCTACATATTTTAAGATTTGTAAGATATCCCATTTAAAATAAAACGTAGGAATTAAGATAGTGTTATATACATGTATCTCATGGAATTTGAACCTTCATACCTACTGCAGTTAAAAATAAAAAGTTTTCGAATGTAAGAAAATCCATGTTTTAAAATTGAATTTTTAACTTCACATAATCCAACGTCTATTAATTTTTAATACAAATTTTGGCACGAGTACGATAACTTTGGCGCCAAGATATAATAACGGTTTTTGGTAGAGGGTCTTAATACAAGCATTTTTTTACTATGGGAGGGGGTCTATCTCCCCCCGTTTAGGCGGGAGGGGCAATTTAAAAAAGTTATTATTTAAAATGGAAAAAAATAATTAAAAAATAACGGTGATACTTACAATTAAGTTGTATACATTTTTTTAAAGCCAACATTCTGTTCTATTAGCCAGTTTTTAAATCAAGTCAAAACTATGCGTAGTTTTTGAAAAAATTTAATTTTAAACTCAAAATTTGAGTAAAAAAAGTTAAAAAAAGGTTTAAAGTGTAACTTTTTCAATACTTGAAGATTATCTACCATTGTTTTTATTTCAGAATTTATTGCTCTTATTTGTTTTTGATCAAAAACTGAAAACTAGATGATTTTATGTCTTTTAGTTTTTGAGAAAATTGAAAATAACCACAACTACTATTTTAATTTAATTCTTTTTTTTTGCTTGAGTGGTCTTATTTTGATAATAATAATGGTATTTGCGTATGCGTAATGCGTGTTTGGGTGTATGCAGCAGTAAGGTGTGCGCGAGTTTGGGTGTATGCAACAGTGGCATCTGTAAGGGGGGGCATGCTGCCCCCCTGCAACCTCCCTGCCTGGGCACACTATAGGATTTGGAGTGCGTGTAAGGTGGGGAGGGTGTAAGGTGCGGTGGGTGCTAGATGGGGTTCATGCAAAGTTTCTTTTGCATTTAAATAAGCTGGATTTAAGAAAAATTAATTTACCCTAGGTATATCTTAATCCATATTCGATTATTACTATCAAAATAAGACTACGTTAATACTTAAGCAAGGAAAAAGTAATTTAATTAAAATATTTTGTTTTGGTAATTTTCAATTTTCTCAAGAACTAGAAGACATCAAGTCATCTAGTTTTCAGTTTTTGATCAAAAACAAATAAGAGCAATGAATTATAAAAAAAAAATAGTACATAATCTGAAAGTTTTGAAAAATTACACTTTAAACCTTTTTTTTAACTTTTTTTTGCACAAATTTTGACTTTAAAACAATTTTTTCAAAAACTATGCATAGTTTTGACTTGATTTAATAACAAGCTAATAGACAAAAGTGTTGGCTTTAAAAAAAGGTATAATACTTAATTATAAGTATTACCGTTATGTTTTAATTTTTTTTTTTCATTTAATGTACATATTTTTTTAAACTGCCCGTACCGCCTAAACGGGAGGAGATAGACCCCCCCTCCCATAGTAAGAAATGCTTGTTTTTAACTGTTCTATACAAATCCGTCATTAAACTTTGTCACCAAAGTTATCGTACTCTCCCCCAATTTTTTAAATTTGTAAGGTATTATTTATTTCATCTTGTTAAATTAATTTATCTTACTTAGAGAAAACAGAAAATTCAACCTTTTCAAAAAACCCGCAGCTTTTCAAGATCACAAAATAAAATAATGAAACAAATTCAGACAATTCAAAATTAATTGGTCAAAGATAAATGGTCAAGAAACCTCTTTTAAACGTGCCTACACTCATCTTCATCATTTTCAAAATGAAAACTGTCATCAATTACAATGAGCCATTAATTAATCTACCAACCCACCTTGACTGAATAGTCGGCGCGGCGGCCGGCGGCGCATCAGTGCTTGGTAATCCAAGCCTCTGTTCACTTGATCATCTCATTCACACACACCCCCTGCCCGCCCTCTTCGTGACCCTGACTGGTGTGAAAAATGTCAAAAAAAATGAAAATAATCATATTTTTCTCGCGATTGTGAAGACTGATGAAGAAAAGATGATACGAGTCAAGCCATCAGTATCTGATGGACTCGACATGGACACACGTTCCAATCCAACCTCTCTAATAAGTTGCTTTTGAAGAAAAAAAAGATTCTTCAAAAACAACAAACTCAAAAAACAAAAAGAACTGACACTCATTGTTCCACCTTGACACTAAAAAGCTACACATCATACCACATTCTTCAGTGTCTTCATTGTGTTACCGCAATTGTTTGGGTTATTTTAATGTTGGGAATTCTTCTTATTCTTCTCCCGCTTCTACATATATGTGTACCTTTATAAGCTGCGAGCGTCTTCATTATATCTGACACTGACACGCGGACGCGGGACTCAAAGAAAAAGGAAGATTCGTGTGTTTTTCTGTTAGACCAAAACAATAGTCCATCATTGACCTAAACAAAAGAATAAAAAATTATATTTATTAAAAATACAACAACAAAAAATAGATATATTTTCCCAAAAGACACTGAGCTCAAAAAACAACAAAAAACAACAGACAAAAGTCCCCGAAACAATAACAAAAACATAATAAAAGCGTATTCTCCAAGCGAAGAAAGGAAAAACTACTTAATATGAAATATCACACCGCAGCAACAATTGCACGAATAATACAAAAATTGGTATAAGTGTTACCGGGAGAGAGTGCGGGAGGACATAACCTCACAGTCGTAGCCTATACGCCGCGCCGCCGGCCGCAGGCCGTTCCAAACACCCAAACACCCTTCAAGCTTCGGGGAGCACTCATATATTATTGTTATGATGCATCATGATGAGCGAGACTCCACAGACCTGGTTAGGAATATGAACGATCGAGCTCCAAGTCATCTCATCTTATATCGCGGCCGCGTCCGTGTCCGTGTCCGTTTGGCTGTCTTCTCTCGCAGTCTTCAACTTTAGCTTACTTCTCTTTTTTTTGTATCTTTTATTTGTTGGACTGACTTAAGTAAAACGAACGAAATGGCAGATCAACAATAAATAAAATGATTTATCACCACGGTAATTCATAAAAAACGTTCCGGCCAACAATGGGCCATAATGTACTTTGACATGGAATAACAAAAGGTAAACGAGGCCCAAACGAGCCAAGAAAAATGAGACAAAAACAAAACGCGCCACAAGAATCTCAAAAAAAAAAAGTTAAAATTAAATAAAAAAAAACATTCTCAAAACCTCTAAAGATACAACCATAACACTATTTGTATTGTACGACCGACCGACTTGACGACGAGTTTATGGGTATTGAGGTGCTAGCGCGGTCTTACAATGGACGATGATGCACACTGGGCAAACGTTCGAGTATAACCCTTTCAGGTCTTTTTGGGGAGATTGCATTGGGACTATAGCCAAGCGATCCAAAAAAAAAGCTGTTTCAGTCACAACTCAAAGATCCAGATTTAAAATTAGGAGAAGAGCTGTTGAGATGCGAAATGAGATGAGTTCAAGTTTGAAGATTGCAAATGAATGAAAGAATGGGACCCCTTCGGCTTGGGGCCGCGCGCTGCCGTCGCCGCCGCCGCATGCATCACTAAGTAGGGATAATTTTTACAAAATCGGATTCCAATTGATTTGAATTGAGAATATGACACCGTAACATTGTGTTTGAAGGTAAACTTCTTAGTGATCGGCTAAATTCTTAATGACTTTTGGAATGATATTCAGATTTAAAAGTAAGAAAAATCATTCAAGTTTCAATGAATAAGAAATCAAGACCGGAAGAATTTTTTGTGGTGTCAGAGATTTTTTGAGCCAAAATAAAAACACTACCAATGGATAATGATGTCAACCAAATTGCTACCAACTACGATTTCAGAACCAAATCCTTTTTATGAGATTTTACCAAAATAATTCACACATTTTCGGCTGTACGTCCCCGGTAACTTCATGAATTCCATCATAAAGTCTATAGAACCAATTGTGAAAGTTGGTGATTGTGATAACCTCAACTTGAAATTTTAAGAATGAATTTTCGAACACTCTATCGTTGCATTTTTTTAAAAAAGGCTAGGTTACGACACACCAAAGGCGGATCCAGATTTTCAATTAGTGGGGGGGGGGGGGGAATCACACCTCACACACTTAACATAAAGTTGAGTTTTTGAGGAGGCTGACAATATATTTAAATAACAGAATGTGTATTTTCACCTATTATTTACATATTTCAAGCGGCAAAGATACAACTTTAATTATTAGATTATTTTAAAACACTGTTGTCCAGCAAGATATGGTCTAACTGTTTAATTTTGACGACTCCCAACGTACATATGAAAGCATTTCAAGATTCCAACAGGATTCTAAAAATAACATATTTAAGAGCTGAATTACAATAGTTTAAAGGGTTTTTGGTGCATTTCACGCACAAATATTAGAGATGGTGTTATAGCTTTTTTCAAAAATGATATATTCTTTCTATAAATGGGAAGAACGCTACAAAAATATAAATGCAGAAGCCCAGGCAATGAGAATGTTCGACAGAAGATTTGATCTTTTTTCGTAGGAAAATAAAATAGAATATGTTAGGGAGAATATGTTGGCTTTTATTTTGACGTATTTTTGTCGGACTTAATTTTCAGGAGTCTATTATTATTATCGTTATCAGTCAGATGCTAAAACAAAAATTCTAAAAAAATTACTGTTTTGCGTGAACCTTTTTAAAATATTTTCATCTTAAAGGAGCCAACAAAACTTACATATCGCAGGGAGAAAAATGTTTACGACTGTCAAGTTAGCATTACATTTTTCGAAATATAAAAAACTGAAGCGGGTGTGTTATGCTTGGGGGGTGTGTGGGTGAAAATGCGTAAATGTGAGAATGCAGTGGATGTGCTTGACTGAAACGAAAAAAAAACCCTGGCGATAACAGAGCCAGGCAACCGTCAGAGACGTTTAGCCTGTCTACAGTCTTATCTCTTATGTAACGATGATTATGAAGGTGAAGAGCCAGGCGACCAAAGGATTGTTCAGCCTGTCTACTTCTGCAGCAAGATGACTAGCGAAAACGCAAATTCTCAATTCAATCAAAATAAAACAAGATAGTTACTCCAACGAAAGTTGTGTGTTAACCACTAAGCTTTATTAGACAGAATGCCTCTTCTATTGATTTGCTGCGGCCTTTTATACTGTAGAAGGCGGCAGCACATTTCAATGGTTATGTTTTACAAAATGTGTTGTTTTTATGTTTCTGTTAGCACTTTTAAATTTACATTGATTGTCAAAATGTGTTTGTTAAAATTAATGAATTATATAAACAAAAAAAAATAATTAAAGAATTAAAGTAAATAATTTTAAATGTATGCATGTTTAAATGTTTTTTATAATATTTATGTTGTATTTGTTTAAGGATGACTGTTACAAAACTGAGTATGCAGTTAATTGTAGCTTTTTTGTTTAAAATTAGTTGTGGAAAGAAAAAATTCCAAAAATTTTGTTTATTTTCGTTTTTTATGTATGTAGTGAATGTAGTAAAATCTAAAAAAAATATAAAAAGTTAGAATTTCGAAAAAAAAAAAATAATAATTTCAAATTTTGCCTTTATCTTTTAAAACTTTGATCATAGGTTAGGTTAGGTTGGAGTGGCTGTCTAGATGTCATTGACTCACTTAGACCTCAAGGGTCCATTGTGATACCACTAATAAGGTTACTCATGGGAGAGTAATGAAAATTAAACAAACCATTTTGTGCTTTTAATAAAGTTAGAGAGACACTTTGTGTCAGTCATTGCCAGTTCACTGGTATTGTCGAAGAAGGGATTACCGAGAAAGTTATTCCTTCTAGTGGAGAGTGCTGGACATGTACATAGCAGGTGTTGGACTGTTTCCTCTTCCTCCTCGTCCATGCAGCTTCTACAGAAGTCATTTGTGTAGACTCCTAGCCTCAGAGCATGTCTTCCTATGAGGCAGTGTCCTGTTATTACTCCAATTGTAGAGCTTATATTTTGTCTGCTCAAGGATATCAAGCCTTTTGACCGATTTAAGTCTATGCTTGGCCATATTTGCTTGGTTGTTAGGCAGGTGGTGCTCTGTGACCATCTAGCATTTGTTGCTTCTAGAGCATATTGTTTGATAAGATATTTGCATGTAGCAAGTGGTGTTCCTATGTTATGTTTTTGTCTAACATTTGGCAGAAGTGTTCCGTTTTTGGCGAGCTCATCGGCTTTGCAATTTCCCGTAATGTCTCTGTGGCCCGGCACCCAAATAAGGTGAATATTAAACTGTTCTGTCATCTCATTCAGAGATGATCGACAGTCGTGGACTAATTGAGAGTTTGTAGAGACAGACGCGAGAGATTTAAGAGCGTCTTGGCTGTCCGAGAAAATTCGTATATCTTTGCAAGATATAACGTTTTCTTTGAGCCAGGATAGTGCCTCTTTAATCGCCATTACTTCTGCCTGGAATACACTACATTGATTGGGAAGTCTATATGATAGACTTAGATTCAGTTGTTCCGAATAGATACCACTTCCAACTCCGTAATCGGTCTTTGAACCGTCTGTATAGAAGTGTATCGCATTGTCTTCCAGGGGTCTCTCTTCTTCCCAGGAGGATCTTGAAGGGATGGACACATGGAAGCTTTTACCGAATACCATTTTAGGGGTGGTATAGTCTAGGCGATCTGGGATAGATCTAAAATTATCTAGGATAGTAGTATGTCCAGTATTGTTACTGTTCCATTGAGAGGTGGCTCTAAGCCTCACACATCAGTTAGCTGCCACCGTTTTGGAGAAGATGTCAAGAGGTGTTAGGCTTAAAAGCACTTCCAGGGCTGCGGTTGGTGTTGAGCGAAGTGCTCCTGTGATGCACATACCTGCTGACCGCTGGACTTTGATGAACTTATTTAGATTTACCATCTTGTCCAGTGCGGTCCACCATACGACAACTCCATAAATGAGTATCGGTCTAATTACCGAAGTGTATAGCCAGTGGGTTATTTTTGGGGAGAAGCCCCATTTTGATCCTATGGCCTTTTTACAAGTAAAAAGTGCTACAGTAGCCTTTTTTACTCTTTCATCAATATTTGCCTTCCAATTTAGTTTTTTGTCTAAAATGAGGCCTAAATATTTAGCTTGGCCGGAAAACCTTAATGGTATTCCTTTAATCTTGGGTGGGCTGAGCTGAGGAATTTTGTACCTTCTTGAAAAGAGTACTAGTTCTGTTTTATGTGGATTGACGCCCAGGCCACATTGCTTAGCCCATTTTGTTAGCCTATTCAAGGCATTTTGTAGGAGTTCCGGGAGAACTTGGGAGTGTTTTCCAGATACAGATATTGCAACGTGTCGTCAGCATAGGCAATCACCCTGAAACCCTCTGCTTCCAATAATGTTAGAAGGTCGTTTACTACCATGTTCCATAAGAGAGGCGAAAGGACCCCTCCTTGGGGGGTACCTTGATGCACCGATCTGGTGGTAGTAAAGCTTCTCATGCTTGAAGTTATTGTCCTGCTTTTGAGCATGAGACTAATAAAATCTATGAGTGGTTTCTTTAATTGCAGCTTTTCCATTGCTGTCGTGATTGCCTGGTAACTGACGTTGTTGAAAGCTCCTTCAATATCTAGGAAAGCTACTAGGTTATATTCTTTGTATTCGAGGGAGTATTCAATACTGCGAACCAGCGAATGAAGTGCTGTTTCTACTGATTTTCCCTTAGAGTAAGCATGTTGAGCTGTGGAAATGAGACATGGTCTTAGGTTATGTCTGATGTAAATTTCAATCAATCTTTCCAAGGTTTTAAGAAGGAAGGATGATAGGCTGATTGGTCGTAGATCTTTAGGGTTAACGTGGGAGGGTTTCCCTGCTTTAGGAATAAAGACTACTTTTGCCATTCTCCAGGCTTTGGGAATATATCTCAGCCTTAAACAGCTTGTCAGAATGATTTCCAATGGTGGAATGATCATGTCTGAGCATTTTTGTAGTTCGGCCGGGATGATTCCGTCTGGTCCTGGAGATTTATATGGATCAAAGCTATCTATGGCCCATTGCAGTTTTTCCCGCGTTATAAGATCAACTAAATCGCTTGTAGAAGCTTGAGACTCTGATGTTAAGTCGTTAAGTATGTTAGAGCTACCTGGAAAGTGGGTGTCTAATAGCAGATTAAGAGATTCTTCATCTGTGGTAGTCCATGTGCCTGCATCTGTCATTAAAGCACTGGGTATTGTTGGACTTTTTGAGAGAATTTTTCTGAGTCTTGAGGCTTCTGAAGTATTTTCTATTTTGCCACAGAAGTTTCTCCAAGAAGACCTCTTACTCTTCCTTAATTCTTTTTTATATTGCTTTAGAGCTTGTTTGTATAAGTCCCAGTCAGAAGGAGATCTAGTGTATTTAGATCTATTGAAGAGTTTGCGACAACTCTTTCTGAATGGTTCTAGTTCTTTACGCCACCAATGAGGTTTCTTTTTTCCCTTTAAAATGGTTACAGGGCATGAAATTCTCATTGATTCATTGAAGGCTTCAGTGAGATGATTCACAGAAGAAAGATCTAGTTCATCTTTACTGGAGGAGCTTTTAAGAAGGTTGTGATCAAGTAATTGTGTTAGTACCTCCCTATATCGTTCCCAGTTTGTATTACGGTAATTTCGAAAACCAGTAGATATGTTTGCCACATCTCTGAGCTCAAACTGAATGTATTTGTGGTCAGAGAAGGAATTCTCTTTTGAGACATGCCAGTTTGAAATCAGATTGTGGATCGAGTCAGAGGTAAGTGTAATATCAAGTACCTCTTTCCTATTCTTGGTTACAAAAGTGGGTTCATTACCAATATTACTTATGAGTAGGTTAGTGCTTAGTAAGTAATTAAATAAGGACTCACCTCTCTCATTTATGTCCGAGCTACCCCATACCGTGTGATGAGCGTTAGCGTCCGATCCAATTAGGAGACCAACTTTTTTCGACTGCGCGTACGCAATTGCCTTCCTCAAGGTGTCACCTGGAATTGGGCTGTCGTGGCCAAGATAGGAGGATATGAGCCAGTAGGTGGCTTTATCCGTTGTTAAGACAGCGGTGGTTGTGTCCTTGTCGCCTTGGTTCACCTTTCTCCGATGCATGCAGTAGCTTATAACCAGGAGTCCGGAGGCCTCTGATGATGGAGTTTGAGACCCACGGCTCCTGTATCAAGACGATGTCATCCTTGTTCGCATGCAGTCGGAGTATGAGGTTATTTGCGGCCATGATGGCGTGATGGAGATTAATCTGTACTAATCGCAGCATTGCTACTATTAGTCAGATTAACCTCCACCACTGTATTATCGACGTTTTCATCGTCTGAGGAGGAATGAAGTAGGTCTTCCTCACTCAGAGTGATGCCTAAGGTGGCGTCTTCAGTCTCCATGTCGGAGTTACTATCGACTGTAAGTTTTGCCTCCACGTCGGATGGCTTGTTTGGGGCTGTGGAGGTCGATGGTTCCACTTTTAGTATTTCATCGACCTCCATTATTGGTGGTAGTGAAGCGTTTCCTTCCGCTGAAGGGGCTTCTGTGGGGGGCGTGTTAAGCGAATCTTCGTCTTTCTTGTAGATACGGATCACGATTTCATCGAAACCATACCTAATCACGCCTTTGGTCGCGGCCAGTGGAGCCAGTGATTCCCTATTGATCAACACGAGAGCTGATCTATAGTGATCATAGAGGTGCAAAAACTTGGAACAATGTTCAGAGCAACCTGGAGCAATTTCAAAATCATAGATTTTCGAAAAAGGGGGGACTAGGTCAAAAACAGTTTTTCGGGTCTAAGACCCCCATTTTTGGGTGTTTTTCGAAAAAAAAAACTTTGGAACAATGCGGAATAAACCGGAACAACTTTCCAAAATAGGAAAAAAAGGGAACAAATTACAAGCATTCACTACATACTCCCTTTTTTTAAAAAAATGAAAGTAAACAAAATTTTTGGAATTTTTTTCTTTCCACAACTAATTTACAACAAATAATTGTCAACTAATAGCGTACTTAGTTTTAACAAAATCAAAAAGTGTAGTGCTAACTTGATATCAACCTAGCACTACATACCACTTTTTTGAAAAATCGTCGAGCTAAAATTTTTTTTTCCACAACTAATTTACAACAAAAAAGATACAATTAACTGCATACTCAGTTTTTTAAATTTCGAAAAATGTAGTGCTAACTTGACAGTCGTAAAATGTTTGGTTCTTGAATTTAAGGAAATAGATGCATTAAAGTATACGTAGTTTCTCTAAAAATTAAATAAAAACAAATTAATGTAAACAAATAAGTTGGAAATAAACTTTAGTGTGCCACTTACAAACTACACGTCCCTGAATCTCTTTTTACTTTAGTACTCGAGAGATTAAAAGGTTTTATATTAAATTAATAGATAGTTTAACGAAAGTGTGACTATTGCAGTGTTTGGGGCATTTATGTTCTTGTTTAAATCTCAGTTCTAGAGCATCCAAAGCAAATTCTCTTCAAAATGTAGAAAATCAAATTTGAAAAAAAAGAGGCTGAGATGCGACCCACACTGATAACTTCCCATCCCGTCTGTCGATTTGTCTTGCTTCACCAAATTTGCGTAAGTTATAGAATTGCTTCCCAATCATAACAACCAAACCATACCAAGCGTATTCCATATCGCTTAATAAAAATACCATTAAATATTAAATGCCCACCAAGCATATTTCATTGAACATAATTTATGTGAATAGACATAAAATATTAAAAGTATTGTAAACAAAGAATGTCTAACAAAGAATCTCCCACAGATACAGAATATTCAAACACAAATATAAAATCAAACTAATGTAAACAAAAATCGTCAACGATCAAAAATCAAACTAATGTAAACAAAAATCGTCAACGATCAAAAACAATAAAATTGAATCATCATAAAATATGATGATAATGCATGTGTACCAATGTGGCCAAAGGTCAGCTGGCCTTCAGTTTTATAGACATTATGTCTGACAATCCGGGACCACCGCCCATCACAAAAGATGGCGGCTGGCATCAGGGACACATCAAGTTGATGGTCTGTGATGATCAGAGGTCGTGCGACCTACTGACGCTGGCGGTCAGCCGACTTGGAGAGGTCTGGCCTGGTGCTAAGCTCGAGGTTGTAGCAAAGGAAGACATTCCTTGCAGACCAAGAGCTCGCATCACGGTTCCGGCCATATTCAAGGAAGCTGACCACGTTCTCAAGGTAATCCGGCTCTCCAATCCAACCCTTCCTACTCACAACTGGAAGGTTGCGAAACTAGAGGACGCAAAGGGACCCTATAAAGGTGCAATTGTGATCATCAATGCAGAGTCCCTTTCTCCTCTAGCGCAATCAAAAGGTGTGATTAGGTTTGGGTTTGATGAAATTACGCTAAGGGTCTACAAAAAAGATGGGGCCGAGGCACAAACCCTTCCCCCTCCCCCACCCACACAAGCGGAAACGGTTACTGAGGTGCCTGGCGCATCGGTCACACTTCCTTCATTGGAAGACGATGCATCTCAGGTACCCCCAGTAGCAGTGGAAGCACCAAACACCGACCAAGGTTTTTCCGCAATGGAGGCCGAGGTCTACGAAAGCGGAGATGAGGACATTCTGTTAGAATCGTCCTCTGATATGGATGACTCCGACATAACTGTGTTGGAGGCTGATCGGGAGAACAGTAGCGAAAATGCTGCGGTTACTCCAGATTAACCTCCAACACTCCATAAAGGCTTCGGCCTCCCTTCTTCTTCGCTTATCCAGCAGCGATGAAGATATCGTCCTGATTCAAGAACCCTGGATTGTTAAATCCATTGTTCGAGGAATCAGGACTCCCAAATACTGCGTGCTGTATGCATCAGGTGAGGATGAACCCAGATCTTGCATATTAGTAAAACGCAGCCTAAATGTATATTTACTCCCTAATTTCAGCGATCGAGATACCACCGCCGCAAGTCTGGAAACAGCCAGAGGAACATTCTGGCTGGCGTCGGCGTATCTTGGCCACGACCATCTTGGCCCTCTCCCGGGAGATACTCTGGAGAGACTGATAGCTGAATCACAAAGGCTCAACATCGGCCTCATCATCGGTAGTGACGCTAACGCCCACCATACAGTATGGGGTAGCACGGATATAAACGACAGAGGTGAGTCTCTTTTCGACTATATTCTTAACACTAACCTACTCGTAAGTAACGTTGGTAATGAGCCAACCTTTATTACTAAAAATCGACAAGAAGTTTTAGATATAACTCTTGTCTCCGAATTCATTAATAATAATATTTTAAACTGGAAGGTATCTAAAGATCATTCCTTTTCTGATCATAGATACATCCAGTTTGACTTTATAAATGAACCACCTTGCCAACCGATCTTTCGAAATCTGAAAAGAACAAATTGGCCAAAATATAAGAGAACGTTAAATAGTTTAATAAAACCTGAACTTTTTAATACTCCCTCCAACATCGAAGATCTTGACGACAAAGTCAATAATCTAACATTAGCCCTAAACAAAGCTCTAGATACTGCATGCCCTCTTATACAAGTAAGAGGTAAAAAGAAGCCACACTGGTGGAACTCAGGGCTGGATCCACTTCGAAAAGAATGCAGAAAACTCTTTAACAGAGCCAAAGCTTCTAGAGACATGTCTGACTGGGACTCATATAAAGAATCACTGAAGATTTATAAAAAAGAACTGAGGAAAACCAAACGATCGTCTTGGAGAAACTTCTGTAACAACGTGGAAGATTGCTCCGAAGCATCCAGGCTGCGCAAAATCCTCTCCAAAAATCCAATCATGCCAAGCTGCTTGAAAAACGCCTCTGGCCTCTGGACCAATTCAAGCGAAGAATCGCTCAACTTGCTACTAGACGTCCACTTTCCTGGTAGCTCTAATATTATTAATAATATTGCATTTAACAATGGTGACAATACTCTACAACCCCCACAAGGTCTAGTCACTAGGGAAAAACTCAAATGGGCTATTAACAGCTTTAAACCATACAAATCTGCTGGTCCGGATGGTGTAATTCCAGCCGAACTGCAAGAAAATGCAAGTTTTCTAATACCCATCCTAGAAAACATCTTCAAGGGTTGCCTTAATTTGGCATACATCCCGATGTCTTGGAGACAAGTTAAAGTTGTCTTTATTCCAAAAGCTGGAAAATCCAGTCACGTTAACCCTAAAGACTTAAGACCCATCAGCTTATCATCATTCCTTCTCAAAACTTTTGAGCGTTTGATCGATATTTACTTAAGGGAAAGTATTGATAAGTCCCTCCTTTCAAAGGCTCAACATGCCTACAACAAAGGGAAATCAGTTGAAACG
This sequence comes from Eupeodes latifasciatus, assembly GCA_920104205.1. NCBI lineage: Eukaryota > Metazoa > Arthropoda > Insecta > Diptera > Syrphidae > Eupeodes > Eupeodes latifasciatus. Next base: position 58,398,714 of record OV049924.1, read on the forward strand.
GCTCTACACAGTATAGTACGTACAATCGAATATTCCCTCCATCATAAAGAGTACACCTTAGTTGCCTTCTTAGACATAGAAGGTGCATTTAACAATGTCGACACATCTGCAATTGCACGTGTATTGACATCTCTGAAGGTAGATAAGTCGATCAGCGAATTGATCAATCAGATGCTGATAAGCAGGATTATCAATTCAAAAATGGGCGATTTTACTACACAAAGGGGTGTCAGCAGAGGTACGCCACAAGGTGGTGTCCTATCCCCTCTCCTCTGGAATTTAGTAATAAATGAATTACTAACTACTCTAGAAAGAGAGGGATACAGAGTGTTTGCCTATGCGGACGATGTTGCTATTGCAATAACGGGTAAACATCCCAATATACTAAAAGAACTCTTACAAAACGCTTTAAATAAGCTCACCAGATGGACTAATCGGTGTGGACTAGGTGTTAACCCTCAAAAAACCGACCTTGTCCTCTTCACAAGGAAATACAAAGTCCCACACATTGACCCTCCCCTCATAAACGGTGTACCACTTAAATTCTCTGATCAAGCAAAATACTTGGGTCTCATTTTAGATAAGAAATTAAGTTGGAAACCTAATATTCAAGAGAGAATAAACAAAGCCACAGTAGCCCTGTTCTCCTGTAAAAAGGCCATTGGTAATAAATGGGGCCTACAGCCCCGAATTACGCACTGGCTATACATCTCGGTCATAAGACCGATCCTTACTCATGGAATAGTGGTATGGTGGACGGCGCTAGATACAGCGACAAATCGCGATAAACTCAGCAAAGTCCAACGAACAGCCTGCCTGTGTATGGGAGGAGCACTTCGCTCCACCCCCTCCGCTTCACTAGATGTTCTGTTCCATCTAATACCGCTGGACTTTTTCAGCAAGCAAACGGCCGCTAATACTGCCATACGGCTTCAGGCCTCCTCTCTGTGGATCAATAATGGAATTGGCCACACCACTATTTTGAACTCGTTCAGAACTATAAACAGTAATATTGACTACACCATACCCCATCCTCAGTTCAACAACTATAGCTTCAAAGTGACTATACCTCCCAGGTCTTCTTGGGAGAATACATCATTTTTGGACGATGGTCCTATAAACTTTTACACAGACGGATCAAAAACGGAGGATGGGGTTGGTGGTGGCGTATACTCAGATAGACTTAACTTAAGTCTCTCCTTTCGTCTACCCGATCATTGTAGCGTGTTCCAAGCTGAAATCCTGGCTATAAAAGAAGTCCTATCCTGGCTTAGAGAAAACGTAATATCAACAAATGATATACGCATCTTCTCGGATAGCCAAGCTGCGTTAAAATCCTTAGACTCTGTCTCTACAAATTCACTAACAGCCCTTAATTGTCGATCATCTCTTACGGAGATGGCTACACAGTTCAACATTCACCTTTTCTGGGTGCCGGGCCATAGAGACATTCCAGGAAATTGCAAAGCTGACGAACTTGCAAAAAGCGGAACAACTTTACCTCTGCTGGCTCACAATGCTAGCATAGGTATCCCCTTAGCTACATGTAAACTCATGCTAAAGCAAGATACCATAGAGAAAACAAACTTCAGGTGGAATAACACCACCACCTGTGTAGCGACTAAACGAATTTGGCCTAATCTTAGCGCCAAGCGCTCAAAACAATTAATCTCTCTGAGTAGATTGCACATTAGCTACGTTATAGGTGTCCTGACTGGGCACTGCTTAATAGGAAGACATGCTATTCGACTTGGAGCCCCTGCAAATGATTTTTGTAGGAGTTGCATGGACGAAGAAGAAGAGGAGACAATCTCTCATCTTCTGTGCACATGCCCTGCCTTATCACAAAGACGTAGAATCCATCTTGGAGACTACTACTTTAACGATACCAGTGATCTAAAAAATTCAGACATTACTTGTCTCCTACGCTTCATTCGAAGCTCCAATTGGTTCAACGAGTTAAGCTGATTAACTGATCCATGTGGTATCACAACGGACCATACTTTGGTCTAAGTGTGTTGGACGTCCCAAACCAACAGCCACTTTAACCTAACCTAACCTATGTGTACCAATACACACATATTTATAGTCTGTAAGAAGAAATCAAGATTATCAAAATAGTATAAATAAGCAGGATTTTTCCTGACAATAAGTTCAGTTCCATCTTGACACTCATACGTATAGCAGAAGATTTCCCCCCACCAGTGGTAAGGGATCCGATGCTCAAATTAATAAATAAAATACTTGTTTAAAAATTTAATCTAGCGTTTTATTTTAAAATCTTTTTAAAAAAATCCCGGAGGATTTAAAATACAAAATTGGCGCAATCGGTAGGATCTCACTAAGAAGTTAAATGAAAATTAATGAATAGATGAGATTCAGTGATCGGACCGAAAAGAAAATAAAAAAGTTTTTTAACCGGTAGAATTTTGTGCGGATTAAAGTACAACGTACATTATCTAAAACATTATTCAACGATCGAAATTAAATTGTGTTTTGTGAAAATTAATAACACTGAAGTGTTTTAGTGGACAAAACAATTTCGTACCAGAAAAACAAAATTATTTGTATACTTAAGTGTTCATAAATTTTTTTTTAATACACGCATTCTCATAGAGAGATAAGTAAACAAAACATTAACATAGTGTCTACGAAAAAGACAAAGTGTCTATGCAAAAGACAAGCAGGTGAAAAAAAAAAGAAATAAATTAAAAAGTGCATACAAAAAAAAAATAATAACTTTTAAAGAAAATATAAGTGAATGAAAAACTTGCGGAAACTAAGGGAAAGAATTTTTAAGATACAAGAAGAAACTATAAACAAAATGAACGCCGCAGAACATCAAGCTCAACAGGCTTCACTTGCAAATCAGCAAGCGCAATTAGCCGAAATTCAAGCTCAAGCAAGAGCACAAGCTCCGATCCAGTTCAACATGCAGTTTGGGCAGAACAGCAAAAATTCTATTTAAAAGAATTAAGGATGATTAACCCATTTAAAGGATCATCAGACAATCTGGCTCTTTTTATATCATCGATGGAGTATTTACTTGAGAGAATCCAGGATCCAACTTACATGGAACAAGCAGTTTTTGTGGTGCATCAGAAAATTCAAGGCGAGGCTTTGAGAGCAATAAATAGTCTTCAACATCTTGCACCTTGGGCAGACGTAAAAGTACAACTGGTAAGACAATTTGGCATTAAAAAATCTTATCTTAAATTAGTGACAGAAATAAATAGTGTCAATGAGAACGACACAATTAGGAATTATAATAAAATTGACAATTTGTTGCACGAGTTACAAACAAAAACTCAACTAGAACCCGATAATGTTTATACTCAGAAAAATAATGAATGTATAGCTTTAGAATCATTTAAAAATACATTGTCACCCAGTCAAAAGGCAATTGTGATTGCAAGCCAACCAAATAATATTATGGAGGCTTTTGACCTGTTAGAGAGTAATAATATGATAAGACAAACCAATGAACAAATTAAATATCAAAATATACCAAAATCAAATCAAAATAATTTTAATCAAAATCTAAATCGGAATCCTTTTAGAAATAATTTGCATCCCAACAACTTATTTAGACAAAATAATTTCAATAACAATTTTAGGCCGCAACATGATAGAATCTCTTCAGAACAAGTTAGACAAAATAATCATAGAATATTTGGAAACGCAAATCCAAATAATTTTAGATTCGGATTTAATAGAAATAACCATCAGGCAAATTTTAATAATAATAATCAAAGATCATTCAATTCAGGACAGTATAGGAATAATAACTATAATAATACTAATAGGAATCCAAGGCCAGAACCTATGGATGTAAATAATACGGAAATAAAAAATGAAGAGGTAAATTTTTACCATAGCCGGGAAGAAGAATCACTTCCCATAATAAAAGTTACAATAAATAATAAAAAATTTAATATTCTTATAGATACTGGCTCAACAACAAGTATACTTGATGAGTCACAACTAATAGAAATTAAGAGAACTTTAATGAAAGTTCCAATCAAAATTAAATCGCTCAATCATGAAAATATTATAAAATTTGAGATCATAACTGAAGTACCGGTAGAATTCAATGAAGATGAAGCTACAATGGCATGGAAGTTGATGAGAATACGAAATAATAAATTTGTAGGAATCATAGGTCAAAATTTATTAAAACCTATAGGAGCGACATTGTATTTAAAAGAAGGATATATTGAAATAAATAACAGAAAAACATACTTTGAGAATTATGACAGCGAAAAGAGAGAAATTAAAAGTATATACGAATATGAAGAAATTCAAACTCTAGAATATTGCAACTCAACGCAAATGAGCCAATTAATAGATAAGAATTTAAATTATGAAGAAACACAGGAATTAAAAAAATTTATTGATGAAAATAAATATGTTTTTTATCAAGAAGGTGATAAACTTACTTCAACAACACAAACTATTCATAGCATTAGGACTGAGCATGATAGTCCCATATTCAGTAAAATATATAGATACCTTAAAATCCACGAAAGAGAAATTGAACGGCAAGTTAATGATTTATTACAACAAGGTATAATACGAAAAAGTGTTTCCCCTTATAATGCACCTATTTGGGTAGTCCCAAAGAAAATAGATAATTCAGGTGAACAAAAATGGCGAATGGTAGTCGATTATAGAAAATTAAATGAAAAAACAATCGAATTTAAGCATCCTATACCTAATATCGATGAAATATTAGATAAATTAGGACGAGCTCAATATTTTTCAACCCTTGATCTTGCAAAAGGTTTTCATCAAATAAAAATGAATCCCCTTGATTCTGAAAAAACAGCTTTTTCAACTCCATACGGACATTATGAATGGTTAAGAATGCCATTTGGTCTGAAAAATGCACCAGCCACTTTTCAAAGAATGATGAATGAGGTTTTAGAAGGTTTAATAAATAAAATCTGTGTAGTATATCTTGATGATATATTAATTTTTAGTACTTCATTACAGGAACATATGGTAAATCTTCGATTAGTTTTTCAACGTTTAAATAAATATAACCTTAAAGTTCAGGTAGATAAATGTAATTTTCATAAAAGAGAAACAAAGTTCTTAGGGCATACAATTACAGACAAAGGTGTGAAACCCAATATAGATAAAATAGAAGCTATAGAAAAAATACAACTTCCTTGTACAGCTAAAGAAATTAAATCATTCTTAGGAATAACAGGATATTACAGGAAATTTATTAAAGACTATGCAAAAATTGCACAACCCATTACCAAATATTTAAAGAAAGATACAAAAATTGATAAAAACGATATAAATTATATTAAAGCACATCAAGAATTAAAAAATGCGCTTCAAACGGGACCAGTACTTGCATATCCTGATTTTAATGAAAAATTCGTCTTAACGACCGATGCATCCAATTATGCCATTGGAGCAGTGCTAACACAGAAAGGGCATCCAATAACATTTATAAGTAGAACTCTCAATGAACATGAAAGAAACTACAGTACAACAGAAAAAGAATTACTCGCTATAGTTTGGTCAGTAAAATACTTACGACCGTATTTATATGGTAGACGCTTTGATCTTAAAACAGACCACCAACCATTAAAATAGCTACAAACAAAAAATTTAGGCAGAGATATTTCACCCAGATTACAAAGATGGATACTCCAATTAGGAGAATACGATATGCAAATCGAATATTTAAAAGGTACATGTAATACAGTAGCAGATTTTTTGAGTAGAGAAATTAAAGACACACAAGAAATTCACATGTTAGAGCAGGATTCAGTCAGGCCTACAGTACATTCACAACATGAAGAAATGAATGATCATTTTCCAATAAAAGATAGTGCAGTGAATATTTTTAAGCAACAAATTATTTTAAAAGCAGGAAATGGATTGAATAAAAGTCCTAAATATAAAAGAATACATATTGGAATAAATGAATTATATAAAGATAATTTTAATGATTTAATAATACCATTAATAGAACAAGTTAGTACAGGAATTTATACTGAATTAACAGACAGTGAATATAATATTCTTCAACAAAAATTGATAGAGTTATTTGGAACAAGAATAAAATTTTATAAATGTGAACATTTTGCTAAAGACTTAGAGACAGAAGAAGAAGCCATTAAACAGATAAAATTATATCATGAAAAAGAAACAGGTCATGCAGGCATTGAAGAAAATTATAACGGACTTAGAACAAAATATCATTTTAGCAAGTAGATTACAGATAATGACAAATAGCTTATTAACGGCGGAAGAAATAGAATATAATGATATTGATTTGTTCAAACTAAAAAACATTAAACTCTCTATAAGTGAATATGATAATGATCTTTTAATTTTTATAATTCAAATACCAGATCAAATTTATAGTTTTGATAAATATCTTATAACGTCTATCCCCAACGAGGAAAATATTGAATTAGAAACAGATGATGAAAATATTATAAAAATAAATGATACTTTTTATAAATATCTTGAAAATAAAGAATTAAAACATCTTAAAACCTATACTAATTGTATAAATAAAAATAATTGTCTTAAAAGAAAGAATGAAAAAAAAAATATTGTAAAAGAACTTCAAAATGGAATATTAATTGTTAAAAATAGCAACACTAAAATACAAAGTTCTTGTGATGAAAGAAAAGTTATTCCAATAAAAAGAAATGTATTAATAAATTTTGAAAACTGTAAAATCAAGATAAACGAAAAAGAATATGTTAACAAACATTCAATTTTAAAACAACCAATAAATATTTATGTGGAAGATAATTATAATTTAACAGACATTAACTTAAAAATTGAAGATTATAATATAACAAACATTGAAAATATTAAAGAAATAGTAGAAAAAGTTTCTGACCAATCCTTTATTCACTTTGGTGTAAATATATTTGTAATTGTTATAATTTGTATTATACTTATAATTCTATACAAAAAATTGTTCCAGGAGAAACAAAAATCAAAGGGGGGAGGAGTTATAGAATTGCTTCCCAATCATAACAACCAAACCATACCAAGCGTATTCCATATCGCTTAATAAAAATACCATTAAATATTAAATGCCCACCAAGCATATTTCATTGAACATAATTTATGTGAATAGACATAAAATATTAAAAGTATTGTAAACAAAGAATGTCTAACAAAGAATCTCCCACAGATACAGAATATTCAAACACAAATATAAAATCAAACTAATGTAAACAAAAATCGTCAACGATCAAAAATCAAACTAATGTAAACAAAAATCGTCAACGATCAAAAACAATAAAATTGAATCATCATAAAATATGATGATAATGCATGTGTACCAATACACACATATTTATAGTCTGCAAGAAGAAATCAAGATTATCAAAATAGTATAAATAAGCAGGATTTTTCCTGACAATAAGTTCAGTTCCATCTTGACACTCCTACGTATAGCAGAAGATTTCCCCCCACCAGTGGTAAGGGATCCGATGCTCAAATTAATAAATAAAATACTTGTTTAAAAATTTAATCTAGCGTTTTATTTTAAAATCTTTTTAAAAAAATCCCGGAGGATTTAAAATACAAAATTCGTACGTATTTTTTGTAAATTTTATTTTTTGATGAAAAAACGGACTGTTGGATTTTTATAAAAAAATTACAGAATATCGAAAACAATATTTTCTGTGAAATAAAATAAGTTTGAAGCCAATATTTTTAATTTTTGAAAAGCTATTTGAGTCGAAAGTAAATTTTTACCAAGTTTTAGTATTGTTTTTTTTAGGTTTTTATTTTTTTGTAAAAAAAACTGTCAATTTGATTTTTCTCAAAATTTTTTCTAATGTTAAAAACAATATTTCTTATAAGTTTAAAATAGTAAGAAGCTAATATCTCAAATTTTTGAAAAGATATTTGAGTCGCAAATCAATTTTTACCAACTTTTGTTAAATTTTTTTGGGTTTTTATTTTTTGTACAAAAACTGTCAATTCGATTTTTCTCAACATTTTATCAGATGTCAAAAACATTATTCTTCGTTGCAAAAAATTGTTTTGGAGATGAAATCATATTTTAGTCGTAAAATTTTCGAAGTGACATTTTTTTTTTCAGTTTTTTTGATTTATAAAAAAAAAACGTTAATTGGATTTTTTTTCCCAAAAATATACTTGTTTTGTATCACGTTACAATATATAATATAAAATTTAATTCAACTCGATAGCGTTATTGGTTCGTGAGATATTTAGGGTTAACCAAAATGTTTACCTTTTTTTTTAAACTGCTGTGGTAAAAAACCATCCACGCAATTTTCTTGAGAGCCCTTTCTGCATCTTTCTGCCTTATTATCTGTATAACAAAATTTATTTGAAGTCGATAACCTTCTGGTTCTTGAGATATGGACGACGAAAAATACGTCGCGAACGTACGGACGTACAGTCGTACAGACGTACAAACGTACAGACGTACAGACGTACAGACGTACAGACGTACAGACGTACAGACGTACAGACGTACAGACGTACAGACGTACAGACGTACAGACGTACAGACGTACAGACGTACAGACGTACAGACGTACAGACGTACAGACGTACAGACGTACGGACGTACAGACGTACGGACGTACAGACGTACGGACGTACGTACACACTCACGCACAGATATCTTTCTAAAAATCTTGTATTTCGATTCTATAGGGACCATGAAACGTCGAGAAATGTCAAAATTTTCAATTTGACAAATCAGACCCATTACAATAACTTCCTATGGGAAGTTAATAATTTCCCAGGAGAGGGTCATGACCCCTACGACAACTTCCTCTTCCCCCAACTTCCTATCTATTGAGATCTATTCGAGGAGTTTAATCAATATAGTATAGTATTTTTGGAAGAAGTTTGATTTTTGTTAGAAACACTGACAATGGTGCTAAATTTTGAATGATTTAGTAAGCTTAAAAGATGTACTTATAATTTAATACGATTTTATCTTCTTACTATTAGCTGGAATTAAAATGAAGGAATGGTTACTTTAAACAAATTGCTGAATTCATATGACAAAATTTAGTGGAATGTCTACAGTTAAGAATTCCAATTAATATTAATATGCCCGTTTGAGCTTGTTGGCTTTGTTTTTATTTCACGAACAGTGACTTTTTAGACAATTTTCTTTCTGAATAAAAAGGGTTTTAGCAATTTACTGGTAAGAAAAAGGAAAAGAAAGGTTTAAAATTTTTGGAATCACTTAGTGAATTGATAAATATTTAGAAAATTGCTACTTAGTAAAATTGGTAAGCCCTTAACAATAAGTTATTAAAGATTTTGTTTCAATATATTTATATGGAATGAATCAACTTTGAAGGCAACAGTAGTATATTTCGTTGTTCTCAAGGTTATTAAGTCAAGTTTTTGTTTAATAATACTGTAAAAAGGATATTTTTTGAAGTCTTGCAAAACATTAATAATAATAATTTGTATTACATGCAAACATTTTAAATCAATAACCGTATTTATTCTCGCGATATTCGACTAAAAACTACATTTTTTTAAGGTTTTAGCTCTTCATTTAATACTGCGAATTTAATTTTTTTTTGTAGATGTATCAAAAATATTTAAACAGTCTTTTTTATAACATAAAGTTAAAATTAAATAAATAAATAAATTAGGTGGCGCAACAGTCCATGGAGAACCAGGGCCTAGTGACTTACAACTCTCAACCATCCCTGTGTGCGAGTAATGTTGTCAGAGATGGAAGGGACCTACAGTTTAGATGCCGAATCCGAACGGCTAGTTTGAGAAAGCACTTTTCATGACAAGAATTACTCTTGGAGAATTTGTCAATTCCTCGCAAGAGGCAGTACCCGTGAAAAAAGTTAGGTGGCACAGGCAGGGATTGAATCCAAGACCCCTTGCATGACAGTCCAACGCACTTTTTTTTTTTTTTTTTCCAAATTCATTTTTATTAATTCATTCTTAAGACTATCTTAAAGCTAGACAAAAATTCATAAAACTAGCCTAATTATCCATAACTTACAACTAACTTACTGGTCCCATAAGGACACTCTAAGTTAAACAATAATACTTAATGCTATTGCCTTTCGGCCCTAAGATCTATTTAACTTTAATTCATTTTATTTATTTTTGTATTCATTAGAAAATTTAGAAAAAACTAATGCCAATATACTTTTTTATTTTTACTTAAAAACTACTTAAAATAAGGTCCTTAATATAAAACTTTAAGCTAACTAAAACTACCTATTCTACCTATAAACTACTTACGTTTTTTGTTTTTCATATTTTGTCTTTTTTTTTATTTTTATTTTTTTTTGATTATTCCATGATTTTTTTTTTTAATTTTTTCTTTTTTTTTTTTGTATTTTTCTTTTTTGTATTTTTTTTTGTATGTTTTTTTTTTTTGTGCCACCATGCCTATTCTACTTAAAACTAAACCCTAAAACTATAAAACAAGTATGTAAGCCGGCCAAGGCTTAAAACCCCATCCCGACTACTCACTATCAAGTGCCGATTGAAGCCACCAAAATTGGCTCTCCTGCTTCACCCTATCAGTTCGGTCCCGTTCGGACACAGCCCTACTGAACCGAAGGAGCTCTGCTCCTTCGTGTGCCATGACGTCCCGATTGTACAGGAGTCGCCTGTCCACGGTTCGTCGTCTGACGTGGTAGATTAACGGAACTGCCAATCTATCCTGTATCAGACCGCATCTATCTAAAAAGAGGAATGCCTCTGGTGGAATGAAGCCGCTCAAGCGTGCACTTTCAAAAAACTCGTCGTTCGGATAGAACGCCCCGAAAATTAAATTGTTGGTCGAAGACATAGCTCTTGCAATGTGACCTCGAACGAGTTTTATCACGAAATTGTCAATTCTGTTGATTCGAGCCCCGTTGTATAGGACCTCGTTGGAATAGTAGTGCACGTAAGAAGATTCGGCTGTTCGATATAAGCCGGTACAGAGTCGTAAACACTGCCGCTCGAACACCCGAAACTTCTCCATCTGGGAAGGGGCAACGTTGAACCACACAGGGCAACCATAAACGATCATCGGCCGTATAAGGGCCATGTAGCAAATTATCTTCACTCTGGGGTCAAGCCGACTGCTAAAAAACAGCCGTTTCGTCAGAGCGAAGGCTCCTCTGGCCCTGGTCAGAGCAGCATTTATATGTCTGTCGAAATATAAATACTGATCTAACCAGATACCGAGGTACTTCACTACACTTTTGCTCGCTAATGGCTGCCCGTGAAGATCAACGATAACCATCTTGCGCCAATTCTTGCACGTATCCCTCGTGGCCCCAGCCAACGGAGTCCGGAACAGAATTGTCTCCGACTTCTGGACATTTATTTTCAGTTTCCAGTCGTCGCAATATCGCTGAATCTTGTCGAAATCACGCTGCAAGAGAATTCTAATAACCTCAACCTTTCGGGCCGTTCTGTACGCAATAAGATCGCCGGCGTACGCAATTACCTTTGTAAGACTACCTATCAGATCGCTGGTGTAAATGCTGAAGAGAATCGGCGAATTCACCCCTTCCTTGTTGAAGACCATTTTTAATTAAGAATGTTTTGGTAGAAGTTACATTGCCACTTTTGACAACAAACTTTCTACCGTTAAGCATATTATAAAGTATATACAACAATGGCTTGCTTATGCCAAGCCTGCTCAGTTTTAGGTAAAGACCCTCTAACCATACGGTGTCAAAGGCCTTTTCCAAATCAACCAGAACAGCACCTGTGCATTGTTGTTTTGTTTTATTCCATTGGATATCAGAAACCAGTTTAGACGCAGCATGAATTGTGTCATGACCCGCCTTGAACCCGAACTGTTTATCCGGAATTATTTTGTTGTCCGCAGCCCACTTAGTCAGAGCCCTATTAATGATTTTTTCGAAAACTTTGCTGATGCTCGGAAGAAGACTTATCGACCGAAGATTTGACGGGTTGGAGTTGTCCTTTCCCTTTTTCGGGAGAGGATGAACCACAGCGGTCTTCCAATGCACTGGATAATATGCATTATTCAGTGCATTATTGAAGAGTGTGGCGTAAATGTTAATTGCCTCCATCGGTAAATGTCTTAGTACAACGTTGGATATACCATCGACACCTGCTGACTTTTTATTTTTTATTGAATTGAAGATGAGCTGAAGCTCAACCTTCGTTACTAACAGGGGACTTGGTCCCATTTGCTCGGCGATTATGGCATTTGCCAAGGAATCGTCATTGAACCGCATGAAACCGCGGTTCTCAGATCGCCATTGTGTTATATCATTTCGAAGGTAAAAGTGATTAAGTAGGGCTCTGTTTTCCAGGTCGTGGTTGGGGCGAATGCTAGCATTCACCTTGTACACTTGCTGGAAAGCAGCTCCCACCGCCTCCACTTTTTCCTTCGGATCTTCAATTATATAAAAGTCATCGTCAAAGATGGCTTCTTCTGGATCTATTTGCGCTGTCATGAGTACGTCTCTGTTTTCTTCAGTTCTTTGGAGTTTCAGACACGGAAGGTCATTGTTGTTCTTTTTCCTGAATATCTTGTTGATTTTCGGGAACATACTAGGGTCATTGGAATTAACTGACCGGATCTTGCGGTCCCAGTACTTGTTAATTGATAACCTGTAGTTCTCCTTAATCAACAGATTGACATTTTTTATTGACGACTTCAGTGTCCTAACCTCCAAGTCATGTGGGTCTGTCAGTCGTCTGTACAAGTTTTTGAGTCTTGTCAGTAAGCCACTCTTGTGCCTACGTAGTGCGTCAATAGTTGCGTTTCTGTAAGCGTCCATTTGGTCCCGTTCTTTGTACTTTGGTATTGTCCGTTCCATCGTTCGTTTAACTGTTTCGTCCATCTGTTGTAAATGTTGGTCAATTTCTGTATTTGTCAGGTTTCTGTTGTTTGGTGGGGCTATGTCACTCGAACGAAGTTCTCTCGCTAGGGCGTTGGTGAAACGAGGCCAGCGCATTTTACTGTAATTGTAAGAATGCGTTGCAACGTATTCCTCCAACTCCACGCGTTCGTTCGGAATCTGCATTACAGCAGCCAGTCCGCAGTGATCACTGTCGTACTCGACTGTGTGTAAGCAGTTTCGAGGGTGATTACCCATTTTGTCTGTAACTGTCAGTCTGGTGTCGTACAGCAAAAGATCCAGAAAGGAGCCGGTTCTTGGATACGATGGCTTTTCAGTAGCTAGCAGGTCGACGCCATATTCAACGCTGTAAAGATTCATCAAATTAAAAAGATGGTTACCTCTGGGATTACTATATTGATTTCCCCAATCTTCATGTTTTGCGTTCAAATCACCGGCCAAGATGAAATAGTTTTCTTCCAAGCTCAGTTTCAGTTCCCTAAAAAGAATCTCGAGTTCTGAAGCAAAGTAAGTAACCTGTGGAGCTCCAGCCGCATTCAGTCCAACGCACTAACCATCACGCTACGGGTACTACAACATAAAGTTAGTATGAAGGAAATATCTGTAATTGTTTTCAAAATCGAAATCAATATGTTTACCAATGTTTTTAGTAGAAATTTGTTTTGGTTTTTAAGAAACTGTCAATAAAATTTAAAAGTAACCAACAATATTTGGCATATAGTGAAATAGTTTTATTTCAAAATCTATTTTTGTTAACGAGATTTTTAGTCGAAAAACAATTTTACCAATTTTAGTAGCATTTCTTAAAAGTTTTTATTTTTTATATAAACAAATATAAATTGCATAAATAAAATTAATTTAAAGTCAATATATTTCATTGTTTACGAGATATCGATAACCGAAGATCCATTTTTACCCATTTTGCGTACTGTTTTTTGTAGATTTTATTTTTTATGAAAAAACTGACTGTTAGATTTTTATAAAAAATTACTGAATGTTAAAAACAATATTTTTTTATAAAATAAAATTAATTAGAAGCCTATATCTCAAATTTTTGAAATCAATTTTTACGAACTTTTACTAATTTTTTTTTAGCTTTTTATTTTTTGTAAAAAAACTGTAAATTCAATTTTTCTCAAAACTTAATCGAATGTTGAAAACAATATTTCTTAAAAGTAAAAATAAGTTGGAAGCCATAATCTCAAATGTTTGAAAAGATATTTGAGTCAAAATTCAATTTTTTCTAGGTTTTTATCTACACTAATATTATAAAGAGGAAAGATTTGTATTTTTATGTGTAACGAATAAACTCAAAAAGAACTGGACCGATTTTAATAATTCTTTTTTCATTAGAAAGCTACATTATCTGTACCTATTTATGTCTACCCGTGCGAAGACGGGACGGGCCGCTAGTTTTTTATAAAAAAAATATCAATTCGATTTTTCTCAAAATTTTACCAGATGTTAAAAACGTTATTCTTTATTGCACAAAATTATTTTGGAGATAAAATCATTTTTTGTTCGTAAAATATTCGAGGTGAAAAATATTTTTTTTCAGTTTTTTTTTTGATTTATAAAAAAACGTTGGTTTCGGAATTTTTTCCAAAAATATACTTGTTTAGTATCACGTTACAATATATAATTTAAAATTTAATTCAAATGTCTAGCGTTATTGGTTCGTGAGATATTTTGGGTTAACCAAATTTCTAATTGTTTTTAAATTGTCCGTCTCAATTTTCTTGAGAGTCCTTTCTTCATCTTTCTGCATTATTATCTGCACAGAAAAATTCATTTCAAGCCAATATCTACACTGGTTCTTGAGCTATGGACGACGAAAAAAACTTCGCGAACGTACGAACGTACGTACACACGCCACGCAAAACATCTCCCTAAAAATCTTTTATTTAGACTCTTGTGACCTTAAAACGTCGAGAAATGTCAAAATTTTCAATTCGATAAATCGGAACGATAACAATATCTTCCTATGGGAAATTAATAAGGCCAACTAATTTGTACGGCAAAATATGTATGATTATTAAAGGGGGCATGCTGACATGCAGACATCACTCTCCCATACAAAGGGCGTCACTGTGCGCCGCCCGGTCGTCGCGGAGCTGCGATTTTATCACTTCGGATTCTTACTTTGTAAGGAATCCTGAAGGGCCGATGTTATTACAACAATCCGGAAAAGCAATTGAAACACTTAAGGCCAATATTCAACAAGGTCTTCAAAATTCAAGTGATACAATCCGCTATTTCGAACTCCAGTAAGGCAACAGAAAATATTTGTTCTTACTTATATTCGCCATATAAGACATTGAACAAATTTAATTTAATTTATTTCTTTGTATTTTTAAAACGAAACTTGTATTTGGCGTACCCTTAATACCTATGGATAAATTAGTATTATAGTTATCGGTTAGTCAAAATGAATTATTAAAAGAAACACTTAAGTTTTACTTTTAAGAAGCTTATTCTGCTATATAAATGCAGTAAAATATTGTTAAAGGTGATATCAAAAAGATTCTAGTAAATCCCTAAAATCCTAAAAGTAGATCCCATTATGAATTATTATTGAACAGAAGATCATGTCAACAATATACACAAATACAAATCTACTGGCACCCGCTTAAATTAAGTCTCAAATAAGATTTTAATTCCTTTTTTTTGAATCAAAATTGCACAAAAACTTACACAACAATAATTGCATAAAATAATTCTATTTTTCTATTTCAAGTAATCATCTATAGTAGTTTGAATTCTTGTATGATGCGCCATCAACAATAAAACATTCAATTGAATATAAAACCCTCAGAAAACACAACATATAAAGAATACCTACCTTTATAAATAAATGCAAAAATAGAATATGCCATAAAAGGAAGGACTTAATCCATTATATTGGTCACAAAGATTTGCCGCCATTGTTTGCGTCATATATACAAATACTATACGTACGTACATCATACATCCCATTGAATTAAATACGAATACGATAATATGATCGATCCCATTTGCGAATTTCCATTGAACCTTAAAGATACAACTGTCAGATGAACTGCCAAAACGATTGATATGAACCTCACTATCTGGACACAGTACACAAGAAGAAGGAGATTAAACCTACAAAGAAACAAACATACAAATGATGAGAAATTGTTAAGAAAATAAAAATAGAATCGAATCTCGATTTCATACTCATCAGGATCAGAACCAAACCGAGCAAACATACAAAAATAATACAAATAAAAAACAAAAAAAAGAAAAGCCAGGAGAAGGAATTAATTTTTATCTTATCTCGAGTTGTCCTTGTTCGATTGTTCGAACGAGTTTTTAGTTTGCATTTATATCCAGTAACATATCTACCTTAAAGGATTCCATTCTGGAATTGTCATTTCAATCCTTATACTTGTATATTCGTCCGCCATTGTTGGAATTGCAATATTCTTCTTCCCATGCGTGATTCTTTATTGTCACAAAATGCACATACACGAGTTGAGCATATCCTTCAAGTTCTTCTGTATACATATTGTCCTGTTGCGATAGCAATCTTTGTGTGGATGCGATTGATCTCTCAAGAGTATCAATTGATGGTTTTCCGTTAAGTTGAGGTTCTTCAAGGGATTCATCAGCATCAAGCACACGAATGTATTGGATAAAAAACAAATTGCTAATTCCTTCTTTCTTTTTTCTTCCAATTGTCCATTCACAAAAAAAGAAAAAGAAAAACTAGAAAAATAATAAGAAAATGGCAAAAAATACTTGAGAAGTACTTATCCCTTTTTTGTGGTTGCGGATATAGCATGTCATCTTTTTTGTCATTTTCTCATCTCTCTCTTAAGTGTCCTTAAGATAATGCAAAAATCTTAACTTAGAATGACAATGAGAAGGGATTTTGCCAACAACAAAAACCGAAAACTAATTCAAACACCATGTGGTCGATTTCTTAATGCATCACATCCTCCCTGGGTATAATTCAGGTCGGTCATCCATCCAGACAAGCCAGACAGAATGACGCCTGATAAAATTTGTTGGTCCATCTTTGGTCTGTATGTAGATACAGGAAAGGTGTATAAGGGTATATGCAAACTTCGACTCTGAGTAATAAGATTGGAATGTGCCTGATGGGCCTGCAATGTGAATGGGATTGGGTTGAAATGAATGACGTTTTATGCAAGTCATCTTCTATTGTTGATTATACAAAAATAACAATATTTCCTTTGATTGATCGATGTTACATAAAGCCTTTTATTTGTGTGGATTTAAGGGTCAAGATATAAGTGTTATGGACTACGCGAGAATTCATCATAAAAAAATAACATAATGTGGTCTTGAAAACTTCATGTCATGCGGGGTATTGTGTGATGCTGGAGATGGTCAATCATTTTATTTTTTGGGTGAGAGGAGATCCTTCTTTTCTGCTTGTGTTTTATATTTATCTTATGAATTTTCATGATTTGGTCAAAATATCATAAATGATTTGCACTTTTACACCTTTTTCTCAAATAAATAATATTCATAATATGAAAACGAAAGTAAGTGATTTATCTTTTGAATTCCTTAAATCTTAATATGATAGATATACATAGATAGATAGATACAGATTTTATTGAATTAAAGTAAAATTTACATTTCACACCAAAAATGTTTATAATAATCATTATAGCATGGCGATTGCCGTCTGCCAGATTGACAACAAAACATAATGAATGTAAAAAGCCCTCAATATAATTGCTTTTCAATATTAAAAAAGGTTTTTATAATTTTTTTACAATATAAAGTTCACGATAGATTAAAAATAATTTAAAAAAAGTGAATAGAAACACAATTAGAAATCTTTGTTCATTAGCAGTTCTATATCTAAGTTTTGCAAAACACAATCAGAAATCTTTGTTCATTAGCAGTTCTATATCTAAGTTTTGCAAAATTCGTAAAGTTTGCCAACATTAATTTCATTCAATAGACTTATCACTTGATCTTCCGATAAAAAGTCTTTTCTGAGTACATTCCTTCTGATTTCTCTGAGAATGGGGCATTTTCCCAAGAAGTGGACAGTATCCTCTCTTTCTGACAGGTTGCCCATATTACACTCTAGGGGTAAATCAGGTCTATTTGGAATGAATGAATTTTAAATCTATTAGTTCACTACATAGTCTGACCATAATAGAAATCACACGAACATTATTGGAATCCTTAAAATAGTTGTTCTCTGCAAGGTTATGATTTAATCTGCTATAAGTTGTTCTGTACAAGGAATAAGATGCTTCAGCACTATAGTCAGCTCTACATTTCTCATCAACAAAATATTATTTTCTGTTATTAATTCAAGTGTGTGACCAGTTGAAAACTTTGTAGTTCACGCTTCTCACGCTTGGAATTTTTATTGCATAGTTGCACTTTTCATAATTCATCATTTTCAAGAAATGTAAATTTTATTAAAGAATAAAGTCAGTTTTGTGAAAACCTTCAAGCTAGTGCGTCGTCTTCTCCTTTTTTTTGATTATTTGTTCATTTCGTTAAGAACTTAATATTGGCGACCGTGACAGGACTCATTAAAAAGAGTTTTAGTGGCCTGCAGTAATTTGTTTAAAATAATAAAATCATCTAAAGTGGTAGCAGTAAAAAAGAGTTTTGGTGGAGTGATTTATTGTAAAATAATTACACCGTTTTAGTGCAAGTGCGAATAATAAAATCAAAAATAATTACAATGGCTCACAGGAATGATGACCAAGCTATTGAAGACATCGCCGGTCAGCAAGAACAACTAGGCGAAGCAATTTGTACCATCGTTCGGAATTATAACAAAGATAGTACTACTAGGAAGACTCTAGATTACATGAGCAAGAAAAAAGGGCAATTAGAGCATTTGTGGGAAGAATTTGATCAGAATGATTCTATTTTGCGAGAGAGATTCTCGGACCAGATGGACCATCCTTACTTTCAAAAGGATTATTTTGAACTGGTACGAAAGGCAGCAGAACTCATGACTACCAATATACATCGACGAATTGCTGAATTAACGCAACCACAGGATCAAAACCCAGATGTTCTTCAAGAAGCAAGTAAAAAGGCAGGCAAAGTAAATACTCTCAAGGAAAAGCCTGCAGAGGATATCAATAGACATGGCATTCAAACAGGTGCGATTCTCAAAACCAAGAAGGGAACTTTTACAGGTACAGATTCAAATACAGAAAGAGAGTTAACCATACCATCAAGAGCGCAAATGAATAACAAGGCAAGATATCTCTTGTTGATAAACATCTTAAAGAGATCATTGAGCAAGACACTTGAGCAATCGTCTTTTAATAAAAGTGGATAATTCTCCCAAATTAAAGCAAGAAGTTTAGAGCAGAATTGGGATGAGATTACGTGTTTATATCGTAAGTTGGATCAGGATCTGAGTGCAGAGGAAGTAGAAGAGTACTTCAATTTACAAGACAGGGTAGAGGAGACTTTCTTAAAGCTTTTTGCGGACATTTCAACAACTCAAGAAAAGGGATGTGAACCAAAACCTCTGAGTGTAATGATGAAGCTTCCGAAAATCGAGCTTCCTAAATTCGATGGTGAATACTTGAACTGGTTACAATTCCATGACCTGTTCAAGCAAATGATTCATGATCAGCCAATACCACCGGCTCAAAAATTATATTTCTTGAGAGCGAATGTAACTGGAAAGGCCCAGGAATTGATTCAAAACTTCAAGCCAACAGACAGCAACTACGAGGTAGCTTGGGGTGTACTTGTTGAACGCTTCAACAATAAAAGATTGCTGTTGACCGCTCAATTTAACAAGTTATTAACGCAGCCAGTCACCACAGCAACAAGTTCCAGCTTAAGAAGACTCCATGACAATACGAAGGAGTGTTTGCAAGTAATCACCAACCTGAACATTGACATCGCAAGTTGGGATCCAATAGTAGTACACCTTCTATTGCAAAAATTGGACAGAGAGAGCAGGGAAAAATTCGAGTTTGCAATAAAGGATCCGAGAAGCAGCCCCACCATCGAAGAGTTCCTGAAGTTCGTTGAGTCAAGATTCCAGACTCTAGAAGCCATCAACACCCGAGATGACAGGAAGAAGTTCCAGAGCCTGGAAGCCACTTGTAGCTATGATATTGGAAGGAAGTCAACCGTGGCCATAGCTCCCAAGATTGATCAGGATATAGCACTCATTTGCCATTTTTGCAACTCAAGTAACCATGGTATTTACAACTGTAATAAATTTTTGTCTCTTTCAGCTTCAGAACGAGGAAAAGCTGTTCACAGGCTGATGTTGTGCAGGAATTGTTTGAAGAAAGGCCATTTCACCCAATCATGCTCATCCCGAAAATGCCAAAAATGCAACATGCCCCACAATACACTACTTCACCAGCAGAAGCGGCAACAAAAATTACATCAGCCACAAGAAAACGGCAATGACTCACCAGCTACACATCAGTGGGGTGAGAAAGGTACTATAAACAAGGTTCCACAGCCAGTACATCAGCAGAAACGCAATTCAAGAAGCGTCATGTTTACCTTGCAACGGCAGTGGTCAATGTGATTTCATCTTATGGTGTGCGAATCCCGTGCAGAGCTCTTCTTGACTCTGGTTCTCAGTTAAATTTCGTCACAACATCGTTCCTACAGCAGTTAGGAATCAAGAAGCATCGTAAGGATATTTTAATCAGTGGAATAGGTGCGCAAGAGTGCAGGTCTGAGTTTGTGGCCTCAGAATTTTTTGAATCCAGAACATCGACTTATAAAGCCACAATTGAAGCGAACCTCATGTCTCGTATAAGTGACTACCAGTGCTGTCAAGAAATCGACGTTTCCCTGTGGAAGATTCCTACTCACATCGAGCTGGCAGATCCTTCATTCTGCAAAGCTAATCAAATCGACATGCTGTTGGGAGCTGAACTTTTCTTCGACCTATTTTTACCAGGAGAATACAGGATTTCAAACGAACTACCAATATTACGTAAATCAGAGTTAGGTTGGATCGTAGCCGGAAGTGCTCCAGCTTCAAATTTGAATGCTCATTGCATATAGTCACAAAGCCATCGATGACATCGTTGGACAAACTCGTTCGCTCCTTCTGGGAAACAGAAAGCCATGACACTCCCATTAACACTCAGAGCGAAGAAGAACATCAATGTGAAGAACATTTCAAGAAGAATACAATTCGGAATTCAGAAGGTAAATTTGTTGTTAAATTACCATTTAAGGAGGATCCTTCCATATTTTTAGGTGACTCCCTTCAAGTAGCAAGGAAAAGGTTTTTTTCATTAGAAAGCAAATTAAACAAGGATGAAGAGCTAAAAAAATCCTAAACCAGCTTCATGGAAGAATATAAAACATTGGGTCACATGACACCAATTGGCAAGAATAATATTCCAGAGAGACACTACATCATACCTCATCATTGCGTCATGAAACCCGAAAGTTCATCAACAAAACTTCGAGTAGTTTTTGATGCTTCAGCCAAGACGACTTCTGGCCACTCACTAAATGATATACTCATGGTGGGTCCAACAGTTCAACCAGATCTATTTTCAATAGTTCTGAAATTCAGAATGCACAGATACGTCTTTACAGCAGACATAACAAAGATGTATCGCCAAGTGTTATTACAAGAGGAAGATCGAGCCTTTCAACTTATTTTTTGGAGACCAAGAACTGATGAACCATTGCAGCTGTATAAATTAAACACTGTTACTTATGGGACAGCATCGGCCTCTTACCTTGCAAGCAGATGTCTTGTTAAACTAGCAGAAGACAATCAAGATACATTTTATAGAGCTTCACAGGCCGTTAAAAACAATGTGTACGTGGATGATTGCTTGGCCGGTTCAGAGACCATTGATGACGCTCATGAGTTACTTAATGAGATAGTTTGTCTACTCAAAGCAGGTAATTTTGAATTCAAAAAATTTTGTTCCAATCATCCTATGATTTTAGAATGAATTCCTGAAGAAGATAAAGAAAAACTAGTAACATTTCATCAATCTGAGATAGTCAAAACGTTAGGACTAATATGGGATCCTTCACAAGATGTCTTCAAATTCAGCTTCAATGACGAAAAGATAAATAAAATAACTACTCAGATAACAAAGCGAACAGTTTTAGCTGATCTTGCAAGACTTTTCGATCCTCTTGGCTTACTTGGGCCTATAATCGTCATTGGCAAGCTATTTTTACAAGAGTTGTGGAAATCAAAACTGTCTTGGGATGAAAATCTTCCAACTGAAAAGGCTTAAAAGTGGATAAACTACATTGGGCAATTCTCCCTCATGAACAAGATAAGCATTCCACGATACGTTCTTCTTCCTTCTGCTAAGACAATAGAACTTCACGCCTTCTCTGATAGCAGCTTAAGTGCATTTGGTTCGTGCGTTTACTTAAGATCAATTGATGAAAGAAACCAAAGCTTTTGCCAACTTCTTTGCTCAAAATCAAGAATTGTGCCTTTGAAAGCTGGAACTACAAGCAGCAGTACTTATGGTGGAATCAGTGGATAGGGTAATTCAAATACTTCCAAAGAAAATTGACAAGGTATGCTTTTATACAGATTCTACAACCGTCTTATCCTGGCTTAAATCACCCTCTTATACCTGGGAAACTTTTGTTGCAAATAGAGTTGCAAAAATCAAATCACTTTCAGAGTTTCATCAATGGCAATACATTAAGGGCCATTTAAATCCAGCAGACTTGGTTTCGAGAAGTTCAAACATAGAAGGATTATTCAAATCATCAATATGGTTCAAAGGTCCAGATCCAGAGTTTCTTAGAAATGAGGAAATCGTTCAGTTCAAGGAATACGAATTTCCTGAAGTGATTCCAGAACAACGTAAGAAAAAATCGGTGTTGTCGGCAGTAATTCAAAACGATCTAAACTTGATCGAAAACATCAATTATAGAAGTTCATTTTTCACATTGAGAAAAATATTTTCATTCTGTTTTAGATTCTATTACAATTGCAGAAAACCAATTGAACTTAGAAACACAGGCCAGCTAACTGTCGAGGAATTAAGAGAAGGAACACGATGGATTCTTGTTTACACGCAAAAGTGTCATTACCCAGAGATAGATATTTCTTATTGAGTGGCCTCGAGCTGGGAGCATGCAAACGATTACTGTCAACCAACTACATGTGCAACCAAGTGCACCCAACTATAATCCAGCAAGGAACTTCAGAGATTTGCGAAATGGCTTTACTAAATCATAAAGAGGAGAGCCTCAGCAAATGCACCTTAAAGGTGGCACATTCACAAAATGTTTGGAAAGGACTTAAATCTTCTTGGATTTTCTCTATTCCATCAAAAATGTCTGGCCATCTGATTTGCGGCGATAAAAGCACAGCCATTAGTTTGTCTGGAAATGGTGTTCTGGAGGTCAAGAAACCTTGTGTTCTTCAACTGCCCAACATCGTCATTAAAGTTAAAATTAATTATGAGAGCAAAATAACCTCACCTTTTATTCCTAGCGCGAATGCAAGTTTCTGGAACATAACTGAAGAGACAACATCAAAGACAATAGACACACCTATTGAAACGAATCATATTGACCCATCCGAGTTTGAAGATCTAAAGTCTAAAATCAAAGATGTAATGGACAAATCCAAGGAATTGCCTGCCCCCACTGATATTAACTCACATGATTATCATCACTATGGAAGCAGTCTGTTGTTATTGGCATGCATGATTGGGATTATCTTCACTCTTTTTTGTCGAAAAAGAAGACCAACCCCTATGCCGAGAACTTTCGAGGTCAGCGTTTAAAATTAAGTCAAAGAATTCAATAAGTAAAATTTAGAGAGTTAAGAACCCTCAAAAGGGGGGAGTATGTTCAAATTTCATTCAAATTTCATTTTAAGTTTTTTTTCTTTTTACCTTAAACCATGCGGCCAGTAGTATTGTAAGGCCAAATGGATCATCTTATTTTGTAAATCATTTTTGCATAGGTGCAACAAAATATTATTTTCTGTTATTAATTCAAATGTGGGACCAGTTGAAAACTTTGTAGTTCACGCTTCTCGTGTTCCACTTTTGATATTTGCCATTCATCTGTTCTCACGCTTGGAATTTTTATTGCATAGTTGCACTTTTAATAATTCATCATTTTCAAGAAATGTAAATTTTATTAAAGAATAGTCAGTTTTGTGAAAACCTTCAAACTAGTGCGTCGTCTTCTCCTTGAGTTATTTTTCGTATATTTTATTTTTTTTGATTATTTGTTCATTTCGTAAAGAACTTAACAAAAACGTTAAGCAAGAAGTCCGCTTGTAACTTCAATGTTTTTATAAACAAAGGAGAGAGACCCGTTTCCAGCATTATAACGTAGTTTGGCGTATTTTTCGGCAAATGAAATATTATTTTTAAAAAAATGCGTTAGGAGTAGTTATTTCAACCGAATTGTACTTTTTACATCCCCATACCTGCGATCCATATAAAAGTATGCTCTCAGATACTGCTTCAAATACTTTAAACTTGCTACTATCTGCTATACACTTATTCATGAAGCATTGTTTCCATGTCATATTAATAGCAGTTTTCGCCTTAACCAATTTCTCCTTCGTGTTTTTCCATATTTAAATTATTTGCAACAGTAATGCCAAGGTATTTGTAATCTCGCACACATTCCATATTTTTGCGATTAAAGCTCCATTTTTCATTTGATGCATTACGTCCACCCCACTTTTAATAATCATAACCTTAGATTTATATATATTTTCTATTAAATTCCATAGCTGACAATACTGGTAAACCCTGTTAATCATGAGGTGCAGAGTTTCCGGAGAATGCGCAAACATGACTATATCGTCTGCGAGTAGAATCCACTCCACCCGGCAGGTAGTCTAAAATTTTGTCTATGAATAGTGCATACAAAGTAGGGCTTAATATACAATCTTGTCTCGCTCCCGATGAGGTTTCAAACCAATCTGAGAGTTCTTCACCTCTATATATGTAGGTGCTCAAAAAAGCGACCAAACTTCACTGATATCCCAAGACTAGGTATACAACTTATAGAATAGTTCACCTCGATCGATTGTATGAAAAGCTGCTTTAAAATCGATAAAAAATACATACAGCTTTTTCCTATGTTTCAAGAAATTCTCTGCCAAGCTCCTGAATATAAAAATGTTATCTGTTGCTAAATATCCTGGTCTAAATTCAGCATGGAACTCCCTCAGCAAGTTTCCGGTCTCGTCTCAATCCTACTAACAAGACGCTTATGCATCATCGTTGTAAATATCTTGTAAGATGCATTTAAAAAGAAAATCCCTCTGTAGTTAGCTCCATCAAATAACGAAATTCATCTGGAGACAGTTCTCCCTCCAAAACTGTATTAAAAAGTTTTAAAAGTTGCTCTTTGAACATGACAGTCCCATACATAAAAAATTCCACTGGAATACCATTTGAACGGACTGCTTTTCCATCTTTAAGCGTCTCCAGCATATTTTCGAACTCGCTAAATGTAAATGCACAGTCCAGAGAGTCGATTACGAATCCAGGTGCTGCGAATTGCCACTTTGTCGGTCTTATTTCAGGATTTAAAAGATCCTTGTAATGGGAATGCATTACATTTAAAGACAGTTTTGTGTGGATAGTGAAACGTTTTCCATTCAGCTCCCTAGCCAGTTTCCAAAAATCAACGGAGTTTTTACAAGATGCTAATCGGACTGCTTGCTTTTCAACATACAACTTTCTCTTAGTCTTACAAAGCTCTTTGAACTTCTTATTGGCCTCTATATAAAAACCCTTAAATAAACCTTGGAAAATCCTCAACCACACAAATGATGTTTTACGAGCTTTTAGTCTTTCTTCTTTTGGCTGAGTCCTTCTTGTGGGACGTGGGTATGAGGCTTTCACAATCCGTTCTAAGTGGGAAAAGTCCTAGATTTGAAGTGATTGGAGTTGCAAGTCTAGAGATCGTCGATACTTCTGAGCCTTAGCCTCTTTCAATTTAAGTTTGGGCAGGAGCCGCATAAAGGTTATTTCCTCATCATGTTTAGTTTGAATTTGTATTGTCACAACAACAGGAAGGTGGTCTGAATATGATACTTCGCTAATCTCAAAATCTTTCACGAACGGTTTCCAATCTTCTTCTATGATAGCATAATCGACCACTTGGGCGCCAACAAACGTTAAATGTCCTGACGAGTTGCCGGCACTGGCTCCATTTAGTATGCGCCACTAATATGTATACATACATATGTATATAAATTACGTGTCACAATGTTTTTCCGCGAGTGACACCTAAACTACTTAACCGATTTTAATCAAATTTGTATACCGTGTGGAGTTTGATCCAACTTAAAATAAAGGATAGCTTACATCTCAATTTATGATCGCAATATAATTTTATTGCAAATTATTTGTCTATTATTTGACAGCCACAATTATCTATTAGCTCCAAACGATTCTAGCAGATGGTGAATTGTGTTGAGAGGATTGAGTAAGTATTCAATAGATGGAGCTTTGTAAAACTTACAAACGTTTCATAATATAAGCTACAATTTCATAGCATAACAAGCACACGTTGCTGACGCTAAAGTATATGGTACATTTATTTTGTACAGGTTTTTTTTTTTTGAGCGGGTAGATTTTGGCGCCCCGTGACGGCCATTTTGTTCTGATGACATATGTCAAATCTTTTGTTTATTATTCAGTTGTTTATGCCAAATCATCATGGTAAGTTACACGATTGAACAGCACGTTCAAATGATAAAACTTTATTTTCCAAATGAGTGTTCGTTAACGCAAACGTTGCGCGCATTGCTCCCATTTTAAGGTAGACGTAGTGGCCCTTCACAGTCGACTCTTCAACGTTTGGTGGCCAAATTTGAGACAACCGGTTCAGTAAACAATCAGCCAACACCAACACCCGCACGTTCAAGGAACGCAAGATCGGACGAGAACATCACCGCGTTCCGTGAAAGTGTACAGCAGAACCCGAGGCAGTCTTTTCCTCGCCATGCACACGAACTCGGCCTTTCGCAGACTTCAAGTTGGCGAATTTTCGGTCGGGACTTGAGCCTACAACCGTACAAGATCCAACTGACCCAGGAGCTCAAAGCCGTTTGTTCGCTGACTGGGCTTCGAATCGTTTGGAAGAGGACCCCAATTTTGGCCGAAAATCATCTTTAGTAACGAGGCGTATTTTTTGGTGAATGGCTGTGTTGCAACGCTACACGTTTGGTCATCAAAAAGATCACCGGAAATATTCTTGAAGCAACCATTTTACCTGCAAAGTTTAAAGGAAAAGTGGTCCTGTTGCCACGTATTCTAATGATACCGTCAAACTCAACCATACCCTTTAGAAGGTTACAGTTTAGTTTAGTTTAGCTTTTGCCATGCCTATAAATAAATTTGTGGTTTAGATATGAAAAATCCATGTTTTTCTTATGGACAGGTATATGTTGCGTGTCCACGTGTAGGAAAACAGTCAAACCTATTTGTGTTAGCGAAAGAAAGGTGACCGGGTCAACTAGTAAAGTACTGTCACAAAAATATCAGTCCACCAAATTACTTCCCTCATGGTCAAAGAGGTCATTGGCGGCCTTACTGAAAAAATATATACAAGTTTGTTGTTTTCTCTGTTCATATATTTTTGATTTAAAAGGTACCAGGTTTTGTGGTCAGTACAATGTGGTACAATCAGATATAATCATAATGAACGTTACATTCATTGAAATACAATGTGGAAATGTCCAATGGAAAAAATGAAACTTACCTACATTATGAATTGACACATGAGGAAAAAAAAAGTAAACAACAAAATCAAAAATAAAACCTATTCAAAGGCAGGAAAGAGAATGGTGCTTATTAGAAGGTTTAATAATTTTTCTTCGTAATGTATAAGAATATGTCTAAGTCTTAAAAGAAAAAGTTTCTTACTAAAATGAAGGAACCTATAAGAATCAATAATAATGACAATTATTGTAATTGTCACGGTATACTATTATAAACATCATACAATAGGCTCTTTTGGAGGCATAATTTGCCGCTAGAAAAATATAATCGGTTTATTTGATTGACGGTGTATATAATGCTGAATGAATTACTTTTGTTAAACTTGTTTCTTTCTTTGTAGACTTATAATACGTACCTACTGGCTACTTACCATTATTGTATAGCTTTTTTTTTCATGTGTCATCATTTTATTTTTACAATTAAATTGCTGCCGAATATAAGCCTAATCATATTTAGAGTGTCACTATTTTGGATTGTATATTCTTTTGAAAATATGCGCCTATTTCGGGGACAATACATTATATATTAATTGAAAGTAAGTCAAAAGACAAACAATTACCGAGCGAGAAAAAAGACGAATAGAAACGTTTTTTTGACTTGAATCTTAGGCTTACTAAAGTTTGAAAATTTAAATTGTTAAGTATTTACAAAATCTACTTAAAATGTTTAAGAAGTTAACTTACATTAAGAGCCATAATGTTAAAAAGTGTTTTCAGGCTCTACAAATGAAAGAGCTGATGTCAAAACTTGATGTAAAATTCAAAAGAAATTTTTGTAATTAAGTTGAAAGGATAATTTAAGTTTAATTATTAAAGATTTTAATTTTATTTTCAGCCTTTTATTAATTTTCCAAAACATCGAAAAATGTTTACTGGAGAATCATTCCGTAATTTTGAAAACGATAATCGTCAAAACGATTATCATTAACGTTATCGTCTATAACTTGCTTCTCATAATTTTATCACTATCGTCTTGTCAATCGTTTTCAGTACAAGATTGTTCACTAATCTGATACTGTAACTTAAATGTCAAAATGAAGTATAATGCTTGTTCGATAACTTGAAAATGTAACTAAGTTTCCCAAACTTGTTATTTTTTCGATGGGAAATTGTGAAAATTTGCAAGAAATTGCTTGTTACCATCTATTTCGCGTTTTTATTTTTGTCGCCGTCGACGATGTAGTCAGAATTTCAAAATTTTAGCTATGCATGTCTGATATTATAGTTAATTAATAAATTAAATTATAATATAAATACATAGTTCAATAACACAAAATAGTTGGAAGCTTATATACAACTTATGGATGAGCATCCTTTCTTGGCCAATGGAATAAACCCTATTCCGTCCATGGAAAAAAATTAACCATTTGTAGTTTATGATTTTTCTTAATATTCGTTCTATTGAATGTTTTCCATTGCTTTATTTCCGACTTTCCCTAGAATAACTACATTTTATCCACAAGAGACATAACTTCACTTCCAAAATATTTGTTGTTTCCGAATTTATTCTGGATAATGTGCTTTGTGCAAAACCGAGTCAAAAGTCGTTGGCTGTCGTCAACCATTGGTACTCTTCGCCACCCGAAGTCTCAATAGTTTCTGCAGATCTTAATATTGGAGGTATACTCGTATATGCAGAACGACAACACAACCGTCTGGCAAGTTTATTGTTTCCAGTATCATTAAAAAGGCTTCTTTTCAAACTCAAAAACGTTAAACAAATCAATAATTGTTAAAATTATTTTACAACAATAAGTAAACATTAAATATGTTCGTATTTATGAATTATATATAATACAAAATGCTTACATATTGGTTGAAAGAGATAGAGGGTCTGATTCATATCTTAATTTTTAGTTTTCATTTTTAATTTATTTATTTAATCTACAAACAATATTACAGCTAACAGATATAAGCACTCCAAGAGCAAATTAAAAAGTGAATAAATATAATACTTCAGTTTTAAATTTATTACGATTAAGATTAAAAAAGTCAATATTTGAAGACACTTCATTGAAATATACAATAGATCTTGATAAAGTTTCATAACTACCATAATTTGTCATGTGAATTCTTTGGAATAAGAAGAATCTAGCTCTCATAGACCTAGCGGGAACATAGATTGGTACCAAGGCAAGAAGAGATGGACATTTAATATGGTAGCATAGTAAGTCTCTAATAAGCATTACACTATGAATTTTTCTTCTTGATTGTAACGACTTTATTCCAAGTAATTGGCATCTAGCCTCATAACTAGGACTAAAGTTCCAACCCATTTTATTAAATATATATTTTGTAAATCGTCTTTGAATCTTTTCAATCTGATCAGAATGAACTGTATAAATAGGACTCCAAATAACATCTGCGTATTCCAAAATTGATCTGACGAGAGATATATACAAGGATAATAACACGAAAGGATCTTTAAAGTCTTTTCCATTTCGTTTTATGAAACCTACCAGCGAGTTGGCCTTAGGAACCAAATAATCGAAATGACCTTTAAAAGAAAGTTGGGAGTCAAGAATAACTCCTAAGTCTTTAATGCTTGAAACCCTATCTAAATCCACAGATTCAATTGCATACTTGAATAACAAAATATGAGATTTTCTGGAAAAAGAAATCGTGTTACACTTTTTGATATTCAATTTAAGGCTATTGATGTGACACCAATTTGGTAAGGAATCAATGTCAGATTGCAAAAGTTGACAATCGTCCAAGCTCGAAACTTTTGAAAATATTTTCAGATCGTCCGCATATAATAAGCATTCACAATAATTAAAGACCGAGACAATATCGTTAACGAACATTATGAAAAGGAGCGGACCTAGGTGGCTACCTTGCGGGACACCTGATGTACACTGAATTTCCTTTGAGTATGTATCTCCAATCTTAACTTGTTGTGTTCTACAAGATAAATATAACGATAAACAACGAAGAAAGTGAGAATGAAAACCGAAAATCTCAAGTTTTTTCAGAAGTGTTTGGTGGTTCACAGAATCAAAGGCTTTACTAAAGTCAGTGTATACTGCGTCCACTTGAGATTTTTGTTCCATAGCATTAGAGACATACGAAGTGAAATAAGTTAAATTGGTAACAGATGATCGACCGGATACAAAACCATGTGGTACTTCTGATAAATATTCACTTGTAAGAAAATCAAGCTTTATTTTCACCATGCTTTTAAACACTTTGGAAATTGCGGAGAGTTTACAAATACCCCTATAATTGTCTACATCATTTTTAGAACCTGATTTGTGTATAGGGACCAAGTAAGAAAGTTTCCATTCATCAATAAAAATACCTTCTTGGAGGGATTAGTTAAATATGCTTAGTAAAGGAGCACAGATGGAATCACAACAATTTTTTAACACTGCCGAAGGAATGCCGTCTGGTCCAGAACTATAATTAGACTGAAGTGATTTCAGTCCGGAATTAACTTCTTCAATACTTAACTGGATCGAGCCAATATCAAACCTACTTATTATGTTGTTTAGTGAACTATTATTAAATCCTGAATGAGAATAAACGAATTTGAAATAATTAGCAAACAATTCAACTATGGAGTCTAAATCCGACGATTCAACACCTCTGAAAAGCATGGTATTTGGAATCCCTATCGATTTTCTTTTAGAATTGACAAATGACCAGAACGATTTACTGTTATTTTTGATATTACTTTCAATATTCAAGATATAAGCTCTATATGGAAACTTACTAAGAACTACAATATCTTTACGTAATTTACTAAAATTATCATAATCCGATTGATTTTGTGATTTATTGTATTTCACGTATGCATTACGTTTCTTTCTTTTTAAGTCACGAAGCTGCTTATTAATCCAAGGTGAATCCGATGATTTTTTTTTTTTGAAAGAATAAGGAACAAATTTTTCAAAACCCATTAATACAATTTCAATGAAGCGGTTGTACATATTTTTCAAATCAAGAAACATAAATTCATTTAACCAATCAATGTCAAATAAATAATTATTTAGTTGAACAAAATTAGTTTTAGAAAAATTATACGATCTAACAGTTTTTTTAACATCATTTAACGAATAAGTGTAAAACTCTATTTCAAAGAATAATTCCTTATGATTCCTTATTCGTTTAAAAGAGAAAAAGGTGCATTACTTGAATTAACTTTGATTTCATCACAACTATAAAAATTAAGTCTAATATTTTTCCTAAAGAATTATCGATATGATTAACTTGCACTAAGTTTAAAGAATATAACAAATCAATAAATGTAACTTCGAGATCTTGTTTAATATTAAATGGAAATAACATTTTATCCGTTTCTGACCAATTCCAATGTATATCAGATAGATTAAAATCACCTAAGACGCACAAATTATTAGATATAGAACAAAGATTATTAATAAAATCAATATTGCTAATATGTTTTTCATACAAATCAAGTGAGCTACTTGGAGGCACATAACTTACAATAAAAAATACATTTTCTCTGGAAAAAGCATTTAAGTTGACGGGGATGCAAACTAGTTCAATGTCCGAGGTTGGTAAAATGACTTCTTTAGAGCAAAGATGGGATCGAACAGCGATAATTATCCCTCCTCCACGTTCTCTAGAAGATTTACATCGACCGCGACTATAAACGTTGTAGATACTGCAATGAAATAGTTCTGAAGAGACAATTCCGTTATAAAGCCATGACTCAACAATGATGATAATATCATAGTATGTAACACATGTATTTTTAAAAAGATCGGATACTTTGGTTCGGAGGCCACTTGCATTGTGGAAATAAATCTTTAATGACGAAAGACGAACATATGTAGGCTTTAAAGCATTCGTTGTTAGGTTGTTATCCCTACGTCCTTCTCCAAGGAGTTTTTTGCCATATATACAAAAGGTCGAATTTTGACACCTATCGGCCAAAAATTTTCCGCAAAGACCAATGACGCAACATCCACCGGAACACCAATTTTAAAATTGACGAAACTATGCTTACGATCCTTATCTGCGTTACCTGATAGTTTGTGGCATACAAAAAAAGATGTACATATCTATTCCCAGGCTAGTTGAGACAAATGCAATAACTTCATCTGGAGTGGTAGCGTATCAAAAACTGCCAATATGAAACCATTTGAATTTGTAAGCAACTCGAAGATTGCCGCAGGATGAATTAGTTCCGACGATAACATTTTTTGTTAGATTTTTTTGACCTATGTTGCTTGATGGATTGTTTTCATTATTACCAGCATTGACCGCTGAAATCATAGGCAAAAATTCATCATCCACCATATCAACAGCAACAGTTTCATGAATCACAGTATTTGGTAAATCACTGCCTTGCACGGAACTAGCACTATCATGCACAGTACTAACGTAAGTTGCGCCAACGCAACGTCAGCATCGTCACCATTAACAACCATAGCAACACAAGACGAGCTTGGATTCATAACATTATCAGCAACAGTCTCATGATTTATAGCTTTTGGTAAATAACTGCCTTGCACAGCACTAGCACTTTCTTGCACAGTACTAGCACAAGCCCCGCCATTGACTGCATCATCACCAATAACAACAACAGCAATACAAGATGAGCTTGCATCAAAAGAATTGACAGCTTCACCAACAACAACAACACCATCAAAAGCTTCAGCAGCAACAGCAACATCACGAACAACAACGTTTTTTCCATTTACCATATTGTTTCCATTCTTTGTATTTTTCTTACCTTTATCCGAGGTAGCATTGAGATTCGTAGTGTTTTTATTTTTAAGCTTACTACTAGCAGCACCAGCGGGAAGAGGAAGAGAAACAGAATTATGAAAGTCAACCGTTTTAACATGAGAGCACAGATAAGAAACTATCGAATGTCTCATCCCCGTAGAAGAAAATGTCCCATATTTTTTTCACTACTTCTTGGCTATCAACTGACAAAAAGCTTTTTGTCAGTTGATCTTCAAGCACAAAAAGCTGTTTTTGATTGCACATATTGTCTTGCCAGTATGCCTGTTCAAAGCTAAGAAACTGTTTTGGTTTCGATGATGTTTTGGTGCCGATGATGTTACCATATTTCAGTTGCTATTGTTCAAGCGCAGGGCCGGACAAAGCATATGTGCAAGATGTGCAAATGCACAGGGCGCAGAATTCTGGGGGCGCATTGCCAGGAGCAAGAAAATGTAATCTGATCTTGCAAACAAATATGTACTACTACATATTTGCCATTCTTTAACCACAAACATTCTTAAAATAATCTCAAAAAAACATCAATCACAACTGTCCTAAGTTATCTCTTGCGCACTAACTAACATCACTTTCATTGTTGCATTCAATGAAAATTTAACTCAAGATATCGCAGAACTAAAAATTCTACCTACCTCATTTCCAAATATTTCACCCTGTTCGTACAAGAGAAAAAAAGAAAAAAATCTCAACACAAAAAAATTCCATGCAAGAGAAAAGAAGAAAAAATCTCAACACAAAAAAGTTCCATGCCACCTCATATGTGCAAGATATATTTTATGCACACCGAGTCCCAAAATTAACATAGAAGTATGACGAAGCAAAATACTTATTCATATTGAATCGTATGGGCTAGAACGTGCAGGTTTTGTATCACGCACAGTACCCTGTATGTGAGACTCACATGAGACATTGTGAGTTCTCATCTACAAAGAAAACAACAAAAAAAATATATGCTGTTTGCTGTGTCTTTGATTTGTAGTAGAAGGTAGCACAGAATACAGAAACCTACCTGCTCTCTTTTTTCAGAGACATTTTTTTGTTGTTTTCTTTGTAGATGAGAACTCACAATGTCTCATGTTAGTCTCACATACAGGGTACTGTCACTGCTGTCGTTTTTGCTACTATAGTAGTATTTTACTCCTTTCGAGAGTCAACTGCTACTCTACTACCCACGGACGAAAACTACTCCCCAAAATAACACGCAAAAGAAGTTCTTATTTGGTTTACAATAAAAACCAAAATTTAAAATATAATGCCAAAACTTGCATATCTCTGATTGCATTTACCCACTAAGGCGCCAGTTATAGCTATCATTGAAATCGATCCGGGAAAATTTTTAAATCGATATTTTACGGTGTTTCCTTTTGATTAGAAATGAAAATGATATACTGATCGATCGGAAAACACACAAAGAATTTTTTTTTGAGGAAAAAAAGTGTAATTGCGCATTTATTTTTCTCTAAAAATGTATTTTTCTATTTTCCGGACGGAAATTCATTTTCCTGAACAGCTGATACTTTTATGTTCAAAAGTGAAACGAATCGTTCCACTGATTTGTGTTCCAATTTCACACATTCCAATGACAGATTTCTGTCAGTAAAAATTTGTCGGTGGCTATCAATCAGGAAATTTGTTTCAATGACAGAAATTTCTAATGATAGCTATAAACGACCTGCCAAAAAAAATTCCAATGTTTGTTTTCAATGATGAAAACCAATGATAGCTATAACTGGTGCCTAACATCTCTGTTGTGTCGTTGTGTTCTATTTCCATTCCAAATGTTCGTTCCATTCTTGGGGGCTGGTTACAGCTATCAGTAAAATCCATCAGTAAAATTTGAAACAGGAGGAATCTGAAGTATTTTTCTGATGAGCGTTTATAGCAATCAGTAAATTTACATCATTAAATTAAATGTCACTTTGAGGCTTCGCTTCTCAGACAATTTTTTTACTGCTGCTTTGATCAGTAAAATTTTTAATGATGGAATAGTAAAAAATTGGAACACCAACAGTAAAACGAAATTGATTTTTTTTGGCTTTTGGCAGTCAGCTGTTCAGAAAATGAAATTTCATCACAAAAAAAATTAAAATGGATTAATTAAATAAAACTTTAAATGCATTGTTTTTTTTTTGAAAAAAAATCTTATTGCATCCATCTTTTGCTAGAAATAAATCTCTAACATGTTCAAAAACTAAAAACAAAAATTTTACTGATGGATTTTACTGATAGCTATAACCGGCCCCTTAAACACAATTTCACCGAAAAATGGGAGCCATCAAAAACTTTAATCGAGAATTACAAAAAATTGTATTAGGCGCTAGTTATAGCTGTCATTGGTTTTCGTCATTGAAAACAAACATTGGAATTTTTTTGACAGGTCCTTTATAGCTTTCCTTAAAAATGTCTGTTATTGAAAAAAATTTCCTGATTGAAAACCACCGAAAATTTTTTACTGACAGAAATCTGTCATTGGAACTGTGTAAAATTGGAACACAAATCAGTGAAATGATTCGTTTCAGTTTTGAACATTAAAGTCAGGAAAATAAATTTCCGTCCAGAAAATATAAAAATGCATTTTTAGCAAAAAATAAATGCGCAACAAAACTTTTTTTTCTCAAAAAAAAAAAAAATCTGTGTGATTTCTGATCGATCAGTATATGATTTTCATTTCCTATCAAAGGGAACCACCGTCAAATACCGATTCAAAAATTTTTCCGGATTTGCCAATTTAAAATCTTTTTTATTTATTTTAACTATATTATTTTAAAATTTTGGCCTTTTAGCAGTGAAAGCAAAAATTTGCCATGACATTAGATCCTTCTATTTGTCTGTTTTCGGAACGTTAAGGAACGTAACTTCAAATTTGGATATTATTTTTTTCAGTTTTTAATTTGGTCATGGGCCAAGCATGTGTTTGTTGTTTTTTGTTTTGCTCCTCAATGTAAAAAAATACTCCCCAAAATGATAGAAAAATACTACTCATGAAATTTTTAAAACGACAGCACTGGGTACTGTGCGTGATACAAAACCTGCACGTTCTAGCCCATACGATTCAATATGAATAAGTATTTTGCTTCGTCATACTTCTATGTTAATTTTGGGACTCGGTGTGCATAAAATATATCTTGCACATATGAGGTGGCATGGAACTTTTTTGCGTTGAGATTTTTTCTCTTGTATGAATAGGGTGATATATTTGGAAATTAGGTAGGTAGGTGTCTTTGCTACAAATAATGGTGAATGGATGTGCAAGTTTTCTTTTTTGCACACTGAGTATCGAAACTAACATGGGAGATATTTAAAAAAAAACTTATTTATACGGAATCATATGGATCAGAGCGTGCAGGTTTTCTTATTGCACACTGTGTAAGAGTTAAGTGCCTGATTACAGGAGATGAAATTTTTAATAGAATGGAAAAGGAGCATAGAGCTTAAAAATTAAAGAGGGATGATTCTATTTGGAGTCGAATTGTTCTTGCGCAGGCAGTTTGTTTTTTTTTGTTTGAAAGTTAATGACTATTGTAACGGCTACTTTTAATGTATATCTAGTCTGGTGCAGAATGCAGATTGTTTCAATTGTTTTTTCGCTTTGTTGGTTAATTAATATTAAATAAATAGCTACCAGTTTTTAATAGAAGTGACGTATTTTGAAGACAAGACAAGCCAAAGTTATGATAATGGTTCGAATATGAATATGAAAGGAAAAGAAGCGGGTGTTCAGAATCGAATTCGAACCCTGGAACCAAGAGCATTTTTGGTTCCATGTTGCCCGCATTCCTT
The DNA here is from genome assembly GCA_920104205.1 of Eupeodes latifasciatus. Lineage (NCBI taxonomy): Eukaryota > Metazoa > Arthropoda > Insecta > Diptera > Syrphidae > Eupeodes > Eupeodes latifasciatus. Next base: position 58,435,803 of record OV049924.1, read on the forward strand.
AAATTTAGTGGTTAATGATGCTGCTCGGTTCTCATTTTATGCAGTTAAAATTTTCGATACAATTCAATGTTTGTTTAACTTTTTTTCAATTCAAGAAATATATGAAGCCCTATAGAATTAAGAAATCTAGAGGCAAAAAACATTGCAGAACCGTTATGAAATAAAATTTTTGATTTTACATTTATTTGCTGCCTGCTAATTTGGTTTGATATTTTAGAAAATATAAATTAAACTAGTAAATATTTGCAAAGTTCGTCCGTTAATCTGTCAACTGGCATAACAGTTTTAGAAAATACAAAAAACAGTTTGATTTTAATGCGTTCCGATGAAAAATTTAATGAGTAGGTATGTTCAATTAACCGAGCGTATTGCTAGTTCCCTAGAAATACCAAATATGTTTCTTGTAGCTTCATCATTGCGATCTCAACGGAGAAAAATACTTTATGCTGATGAATGTCCTGAAACTATATTAGCCGAAACAAAGATTCAAAGTTGAATTTTTTTTCAAATACTTGAAAGGTTTGATACGTATAGTATCAATTTTACATTTTTGAGTAACATAAGCGAATGTTTAAAAAATAAAAATGTACATGCTTCATGCCTTAATTTGCAGAATGTTTTAACATAAAGTAGTTTTAAATATTTAGATGGAGAAGAATTGTTTCAAGAGTTAACCGTAATATCCCAGCTTGTTACGCCACAAAGCTCAAGTTTAGATATGTTAAATTTTATTTTTAGTTCAAACCTTGAAGATTTTGCTCCGAATTTAGTAACTGCTCTCCAAATCCTTAATACAATCCCGGTCACGGTAGCTTCAGGAGAACGTAGTTTTTCTAAACTTAAAATTATTAAAAATTATCTTAGGACAACCATGACTCAAGAGAGATTGGTAGGTTTATCTATAATGTCCATTGAAAAGAAATTATTAAATTCTTTAGACTTTGATGATCTCATTTCTGAATTTGCAAAATGTAAGGCCAGAAAAGTAAGTTTCCAAGTTTAAAAGTTTCCCCTCTGCTCATTTCTTCGCTGCGTTTTAGTTTAATGGTTTAGGCCTCCTGGGGATACCTCAATAAAAAAAAACGCATTGAAAGTCTACCTCCTGGGTAATCTGGGAAAGGCTTATGCTTGTGTATCAGTTTATGTGTAAAAAAAATATAAAAAAGGGGCGCTTTCTACAAATCTTGCACAGGGCGCAAGTTTGGCTTGGGCCGGCCCTGTTCAAGCGATGTAGGTATTTTATGCTATTTAAGCTATTTATTAATGAATATGAAAATAAAAACCATAGTTATTAATTTTTCCATGTTATATTTTACTATATCAAATAAAACAATATACATATATGTTGAAAATACATTTAAGAAAGGAAGAGAAGATGAGTTAGGTATTCATTAATAAATAGCCTAAATAGCATAAAATACCTGCATCGCTTGAACAATAGCAACTGAAATATGGTAACATCATCGGCACCAAAACATCATCGAAACCAAAACAGTTTCTTTTTTTCTTTGTCTCTATGGACGTTGACTTGAGAGAAAAAACAACTTTAGAATTTTTTATAGTTATACACATAGCTTTGAACAGGCATACTGGCAAGCCAATATGTGCAATCAAAAACAGCTTTTTGTGCTTGAAGATCAACTGACAAAAAGCTTTTTGTCAGTTGATAGCCAAGGAGTAGTGAAAAAAATATGGGACATTTTCTTCTATGGGGATGAGACATCTGTATAGTTTCTTATCTGTGATGAGAGGTAGCAGGTGAACTTTGTTTATTCCTCAAAGAAAGACGAGCCAAATTTGGAGACGAGAGTGCAGGTCTTTTAGAGGTGGACTTCGATTGGTTGGAAAGTCTTTGGTCGCGAGTGCTATCACGAATGGAGCGACTTCTACTTAATATATTTGCCGACACATTCGCAGAGATAGATTCATCTACAATGGTTAACGGAGAGTTATTTTTGAAGAGAATACCCATGTTCTCTTGCATAAATGCAGAGATGTCAGCTATTTTATGCGCGAACAAAGATGTGTTGTTATTTTTGCAATTATCACACTTGAAAAAAATACATTCATTGTTTCTAATTAAGTTAATAATATTATTATTAAGATTGGAACATTCACCATGCAGATTTAAACCACAAATACCACACGATACAAGATCGGACTTCGATACGGGGTTTAAACATATAAAACACGATGAATTCATTATAATAATTGTAAGACTAATTAATATGCTTATGTCATAGACAAAGATCAGACTGAGTTATAATTTATATTTGATTATAATTATATTTATAATTTATATTTGATTAATTTTGTATTTTTAATAGTGAGAATAACAAGAACAAGTGAATAGTTGTCTCAAGGAGCTGTTTTAGAGGAACGTTATTTGTAAGAAATGTAAATTTGTTATTTTGAAATTAATGACAGACGATACATTTTTAGCTATCGAGTAAACGCTATCGTTTTGACGATATCACTTTGACGATTATCGTCTTGAGTAAAGTGAGACTATCGTCAAAACGCTATCGTCTGATGATAATCGTTTTACAGAATGACCCACCTGGTAATAATTTGTTAAACTCATTATAAGTCCCTAACTATGAGTTTGTGGGTATTTTTTTTTTGTTTTCACGTATTTTCATTGTTTAAAAGTGAACCGCATACAAAAATTACGTAAATGTTCATGGTCAACTATGGGAAGCTACTAATGGGACAGCACACAGTCTTTTTATCATACCTTCTGAATATTTAAATCTAGCTCGTAAAATTTGAAAAAAAAAAACAATACGACTTCATTGATTTCTAATATATTTCTTCTGTTTAACACGTTAGAACTGTATTCAAGATTTTAGTTTGAGATTAAGGTCGCAATATTTTGGGTGATAATTTTGTTTTAAATAATTTGATTTCTTTTTTAAATGTATCGAAATATATTTACAGATATTGCAAAAACAGTTTGTAAACATCTAACAAAAGAATATAACAAGACAAGAACAGAAAGTGCCAGCACAATGCCAGCATTATCAATTTAAAAATCATTACATTTCATATAAAATTAAACCTATGTGAATGAACCAAACCTCTAATAAATTGGTATCCTCTTATAAAAATTGGAAAATATCTCCCTTCCGCTTTTTTGCTCTTTTTTCAATGCTTTATAAAAAGTGTTACAGTGTTCGGATTTAGTTTAGATATGCGCCGTTTCGTTCGATAATTTGTTTCCATCTAGACGGCAATTTTTAAAAAGCCCCCCTCCTTATTTGCGAAGAACTCGGACAGCCACTTTTCACAAGCCTCTTTTGAGTTAAACTTTACACCACCAAGGGCGTTTGCAATGGACAGGAACAGGTGGTAATCACTTGGCGCTATGTCCGGGCTATATGGTGGATGCGATAAAATCTCCCATCTGAGTTTCCGTAGTCATCAACTAACAGTGATGTGGTCTGGCGTTATCCTGGTGGAACACTACATTCTTCCTGTTGACCAATTCTGGACTCTTCTGGTCTATCGCCTGCTTCAAGCAGTCCAGTTGTTCGCAGTAGATGGTAGAATTAAGCGTCTGACCATATGGGAGAAGCTCATAGTGAATGATTCCCTTCCAATCCCACCAGGGCCGGATTTAAGGGAGGGCAACCGGGGCGGAAGCCCGGGGCCTCCACAAACGGGGGGCCCCCACAATAGAGACTTCGGAAAATTTTTGTTTCAAATTCCAACTAGTAAACACTAAACAACTTTTACTTTGATATGTATTTTTTTTTTGCTCTTTTACCTTTACCTTTGTACATACATGATTGTTTAATTATATTAATCTTAAATAACAGAAATCATTGATCTGTATTTGTTCACTCCAATCAGGCAATCAGTGAAATCAAATGGCCCTGATAAGAAGCACTTCTAATTCGCTACCCATCTTGAGGGAGTACCCCAATCGCTTAATGGCTGAGTGGGGTGGTACTTGCCCGCAACCTCGGAGGTTGGGTATTCGATTCCGTGTCTCGACAATTTTTTTTTCTAATATACATATATATGTATGTACATATAAATTACCCTAGTAGCACAAATGGCTTTTATTTTGATTTATTTAACTACAATATAACAGCCAAGTTATTGCCAATTGCCAATTTTAGGACAATGTTGTAACCGAATTAGCCGCGTTAACCCACTTGATTTAAAACAAGTTGATTTTATTTCGGTTGCATTAAGGTTTTTATATGTTTTATTTCAGTTTTTGCTTTGTATTTTTAATTAAATGATGTCATTTACAATACTATTAAAACTCAATTATAACTAAGGTAAAATGTTCTACTTATGTCATGCAAACTCTAGCATCAGTTATATAAATGTTTTTGTAAGCTTATATACTGGTTTTGTTTGTGTCATTTACATTATTGAAACAATTCTTAAGTTATTGTAGAATTTAATTTATGTTCTAGAAACTAATTGTCAGTTCATGTTTATGTTGCCGTTGTATTTAATATCAAAGTTGTTTCCCAAAATATTTTGAATGTTTTAATTAAGTTTTATTATTGAAATCTTATTATTTGTATTTATAATGATGTTTGATAAAATTTTTAAGGCAGAAAGAATTCTTAAATTAAGCTATTACTTTTGTACTACTTAATTTTACTGTTTTTAGTTGTTTTCGAAATCAAAATCACAAACAAATATCATTTTTATCTAAAATATGGGTATTCTACCACGGAAAAACTCATGCGCCACCCAAATACAAAAAATTAGGAGAATAATTGATAAATGGTATTTTTTTTTGTTTTCTGCGCAAGAGTTAAATCATGAAAAAAATAATAGATTTGCGTAAAAAATCTAAAAACATGACGTTTTTGGCTCATACCATGTAAATTAGGGTAGAGAATAACTTCGAAAACAAAATTTTTATATTTCACCAAAATAACTAAATTATTAAAATAAAAAAAAAATACCATTCAAAATGGTGCATGTTACAGATAACATAGAAACAACTTTGTTGCTTCATTTATAACTTATCAGTTATAGAACTGAATTTAAAAATGTTTGCAATATGAATATAACATAGATATAATAACTTGTAATTATTTTTTGTCGCATTGTTTTTTAAGCAAACTTTTTTTGTTGTTTCGATATGGTTGTAACTAAATAAAAAAGAAAAAAGCAAAATAATCATGCTTTCAAAGCGAACAGAGTTGCCGAAGAGTTATTTTGGTATTTTATATAAATATAATTTTTTGTAGGAAAATGTGACATTTCATTAAAAAAGTTGGTGCAGCAAAAAATTGCACGTGAAGAAAATCTACATGCAATTTTTAACCCAGTTTTAAGCAGTTAAAAGTGCAGCGAACATATATACAATGCAAAATTTTTATTATAATCTGTGGTGTTTTCATAATTTTTCGTTGAAATTTCTTCTCAGAACACAATTCAAAGTGATGTGTACAGTTTTTTTTTTAATTATACCTACTAATAATTAGATGCAATAAATTTCATATTACATTTTATAACATAAATGTGATAAATAATGAATTATTTAGAACAATTTTCAGTTATAAAATAAATTGTAAGCTTTTGCCATATCCGAAACTGGGTGTGGCAATTTGAAAACACCCCTGATTCCTGAAAAAACATTTTTTCTTATTGTTTCTTTTTCATTCAAACATTTTATTATCCTCCCTGATAAATAAATAAAAACATTTTCTAAAACAACGCTTAGTTTAACTGTGACCACTAATGGGTTAATGTTTCCACACTTCACAGCAATAGCGCTCAAATTGTCACAAAATAGACAGTTTGCGCCAAAACACACTTTTTTCCTCATCTTTCAACCATTCAAATGTCATATTTCAATACCAAAGTTAGTAGGTACAACAAAAAAAATTCACATGCGATTTTTAATTTGTCAGCGGCAACTCTATACTAAACTACACGCATTTTAAATAATGGCGTGTTAAATATTTCTATTTAGGCATTTTACAAAATGTATATATTTTGAACATTGCAAAAATCTAAATACAATACCCTAAAAACAAAAAATTACCTGCTTTAATGTTTGGTTTTTAAAATGTTTTAGAACTGTTTCCTTATAGTAAATGAGATTATTAAACAAGACCTTTTCCATAACACATGTCATCAACAGTATTACAACATAACGAAAAACAATAACGTAATTGTAACGTTGTTGGAACATTACGTATCACGAGAGAGTAAAAAAAACACTTGTCATCTCCTTTTATTTCAACTTTGTGATTTATTTTATTTTCCATTATTTCGCGTTTTATTAAATTAAATTTTTACTGAAAAAAAACAAAACTTATTTCACAAGTGAAGGAAAAATTGTAAACATCCAAATGATGTTTATATCATTCATACTTGATTTAGTTTTACCTTCATTATAAAAATATTTGTGTAACTTGTACAACAGAAACAAAATAATTGACACTCGATTAGTTTGATGTATTGATGTTATAAAAATTTTACTGTGAAAAGGCATTTTTTCGTGAGTTGAAATTATCAAATTATCAAATTCAAATGTAAAACAATAACTAAACATCAATGTTTATGTTAAAACCCGATCCAACAAAACATGTCAATTATTTCCTCACTTATAAAAAGAGTTGAGTTTTAATAAAACGTAATGTTATTATTTTTTTAAAAAAGTCTTCATAATATCGTTGACTGAACTTATTGAAAATAATATTTTAAGGCCGCAATTTGTTTTAAACATAATATTAATTCATTGTAACAACAAAAAGTAATATATTATAATATTGTTATAAAACAGTTTCCAGAGTATGTTTTATTTCAGATGTAACAACGTTTAAGCCTGGAAATATTAAAACAGAAGCTTAGAAATATAGGTAGAACTTTTTTACAACCTTCGACTAACCAACTTTTTAATAATAATTAAGCAACAACTGGTATTTTTGTACTAACAACTTTAACTGAAATATAATAGTTTAAAAACGAGTTAAATCAAAATGTTACAAATATTTTTCGATTTACAAGATCAAAACAGTTTTTTATTTATTTATTTATTCATATATACTAACTTTACACAGTAAGATACAATCTTTTTAGTTAGTGTAAGTTTCAATGGTTTACAATTATTGTTAGATGTATAGTAAACCATACAGTAACCATACATGTTACAGATTACTCCTATATAACGCAAAAATAACAAATTATTGTTATAAATCAAATTCTGTGCTACTAGGGTAATTGCTGTATATGAAGAATCGGTGTTCTTCAATTCTTGGAAAAATCTATTATTATTGAATACTTTGTAATTTGTTTCATATTTCTTTATGCAGTCAGGTATGCAGTTTGATAAGCAAATAATTAGGTATTATAGTGACACAATTAAATGCCATCAATTATTCACGAACTTTACTGCATGCAAGAAATTGAAAAAAATCATAGTCGGTCAATAGTAATGTATTTGTATAATTATTGAAGAATATCGATTTCGATTGTCATACAAAATCCACCTCATCGTGACAAGCTCGAAAATCAAAATTTCAAAGCTTCATTCCCAAACCTCGAAATTGCATTGAGAATGTGTTTGGTTTTGATGGTAACAAATTGCACTGGAGAGCGCTCGTTTTCAAAAATGAAAATTATAAAAAATAGGCTTCGCACCACGATGGGACAAAACCGTCTATCGAAGCTTTCTCTCCAGAGCATTGAAAGCGATTTACTCCGAGAACTGGATTTCAACGAAATCATCAACGATTTTTTGGCGAAAAAAGCTCGAAAGGTTCCGTTCGTTAACCCTAAAATTTAATTTCAGATATCTCTTTTTAACTTCCCATAGGAAGTTATTGTAATGGGTCCGATTTGTCAAATTGAAAATTTTGACATTTCTCGACGTTTCAAGGTCCCTAGAGTCGAAATAAAAGATTTTTAGAAAGATGTCTGTGCGTGCGTGTGTACGTACGTCCGTACGTCCGTACGTTCGCGACGTTTTTTTCGTCGTCCATAGCTCAATAACCAGAAGAGATATCGACTTCAAATAAATTTTGTTATACCTACAGATAATAAGGCAGAAAGATGCAGAAAGGGCTCTCAAAAAATTGCGTTGGTGGTTTTTTACCATAGCAGTTTAAAAAAAGGTGAAAATTTTCGTTAACCCTAAATATCTCATGAACCAATGACGCTAGAGACTTGAATTAAATTTTATATTATATATTGTAACGTGATACAAAACAATTATATTTTTGAAAAAAAATTCAATGAACGGTTTTTTTTATAAATCAAAAAAACTGAAAAAAAAATTTGTCACGTCGAAAATTTTACGACTAAAATATGATTTCATTTCCAAAACAATTTTGTGCAATGAAGAATAATGTTTTTGACATCTGATAAAATTTTGAGAAAAATCGAATTGACAGTTTTTTTACAAAAAATAATAACCTAAAAAAAAATAAAAAAAAAAGGTTGGTAAAAATTGAGTTTTGACTCAAATATCTTTTCAAGACTTTGAGATATTGGCTTTAAACTACTTTTGTCTTTCAAAAAATGTTGTTTTCAACATTCAGTAAAATTTTGAAAAAAATAGAATTGACAGTTTTTTACAAAAAATTAAAAACCGAAAAAAAAAACTAACAAAAGTTGGTAAAAATTGATTTTCGGCTCAAATAGCTTTTCAAAAATTAAAAATATTGGCTTCAAACTTATTTTATTTCACAGAAAATATTGTTTTTTATATTCAGTAATTTTTTTTATAAAAATCCAACAGTCCGTTTTTTCATAAAAAAAAAGAGGCTGGGATGCGACCCACACTGATAACTTCCCATCCCGTCTGTCGATTTGTCTTGCTTAAAAGTTTGTCTATATGTATCAATTTTTACCAAATTTGCGTACTATTTTTTGTAGATTTTATTTTTTTATGAAAAAACGGACTGTTGAATTTTTATAAAAAAAATTACTGAATATCGGAAACAATATTTTCTGTGAAATAAAATAAGTTTGAAGCCAATATTTGTAATTTTTAAAAAGCTGTTTGAGTCGAAAGTAAATTTTTACCAAGTTTTAGTATTGTTTTTTTTAGGTTTTTATTTTTTGTAAAAAAAACTGTCAATTCGATTTTTCTCAAAATTTTATCGAATGTTGAAATAAATATTTCTTATAAGTTAAAATTAGTCAGAAGCCGTTATCTCAAATTTTTGAAAAGATATTTGAGTCGAAAATCAATTTTTACCAACTTTTTTTAATTTTTTTTTCGGTTTTTAATTTTTTGTAAAAAAAATGTCAACTCGATTTTTTTCAAAATTTACTGAATGTTGACAACAATATTTTTTGAAAGATTAAAGTAGTTTAAAGCCAATATCTCGAAGTTTTAAAAAGATATTTGAGTCGAAAATCAATTTTTACTAAAAAAAAAATTTTTTTTTGGTTTTTATATTTTGTAAAAAAAACTGTCAATTCGATTTTTCTCAACGTTTTTCAGAATGTTGAAAACAATATTTCTTATAAGATAAAATAAGTTTGAAGCCTTAATCTCAAGTTTTTGAAAAGATATTTGAGTCAAAATTCAATTTTTACCAACTTTGAGTAACGTTTTTTTTAGGTTTTTATTTTTTATAAAAAAAAGCTGTCAATTAGATTTTTCTCAAAATTTTATCAAATGTCAATAGCATTATTCTTCGTTGTACAAAATTGTTTTGGAGATGAAATCATATTTTAGTCGTAAAATTTTCGAGGTGTTAAATTTGTTTTTCAGTTTTTTTGATTTATAAAAAAACCGTTAATTGGATTTTTTTCAAAAAATATACTTCTTTTTTATCACGTTACAATATATAATATAAAATTTAATTCAAGTCTCTAGCGTCATTGGTTCATGAGATATTTAGGGTTAACCAAAATGTTCACCTTTTTTTTAAACTGCTATGGTAAAAAAAAAAACACCCACGAAATTTTCTTGAGAGCCCTTTCTGCATCTTTCTGCCTTATTATCTGTATAACAAAATTTATTTGAAGTCGATATCTCTTCTGGTTCTTGAGCTATGGACGACGAAAAAAACGTCGCGAACGTACGGACGTACGGATGTACGGACATACGGACGTACGAAGTACGTACACACGCACGCACAGACATCTTTCTAAAAATCTTTTATTTCGGCTCTAGGGACCTTGAAACGTCGAGAAATGTCAAAATTTTCAATTTGACAAATCGGACCCATTACAATAATAACTTCCTATTGGAAGTTAAAAAAATTGTTTCTATAATTAGAGCTGTTCAAAATAATAGTAGTGGAGCTGATGTTTGATTTGTAAGTGATACATAACTAAAACTATTTCTTTTTTCTTAAAAAGTAAGTATTAATTTAATTTTGATAAATTTACAAATTGAATTAAATATAAAGTGGGAAGAGCAAAATATTGCAATGTGGATAAGCGATGCCTAATACTGAAGCTTATTTGGAAATCCAAAATCTGTTGGGATGCTCACCCACAATGATAGCACACGCCATTAAATTCAAGGAAACACCCGAAACCCGAGGCAGAAACAGAAAGACGACAGTCATGGAGGACAGGCGCATTGTCCGGATGAGCAAAGCCGAGCCCTTTGCGTCGTCTGTTCAAATACAGAAGACCTTGAACTTGGAGGTAAGTGCACTTACGATTCGGAGGCGATTGTTGGAAGCAAATTTGAATGCTCGCAGTCCTCGCAAAGTCTCGTTGTTGACCAAGAAGCACATTAAAACTCGACTCCAATTTGCTAACGAGCACATAAACTGGCTTAAAGAGAAATGGCGCAACGTATTGTGGACAGATGAGAGTAAAATTGTTCTCTTTGGTGGTAGTGGATCCCGCCAATACGTCCGTCGTCTACCAAACACAGAATATGCACCCAAATTCACTACGAAGACGGTAAAACATGGAGGATCTAAGATTTTAATTTGGGCCTGTTTTTCATACTCTGGTGTAGGGCCCATAAAATGTAATGAAGGCATTATGGATCAGCGGGTCTATGTCGAAATCCTACAAAATACAATGCTGCCATTTGCTGAATATGATATGCCGCTGAAATGGGTCTTCCAACAAGACAACGATCCGAAGCACACAAGTCGAGCGGCTAAAGAGTTGGTTTAGGGCCAATGGGATTGAGCTAATGTCTTGGCCAGCGCAATCACCTGACCTTAACCCCAAAATGTATGGTGGGATGTTAAGAGGGAGGTTAGAAGAGCTAAGCCTTCTAATAACCGAGAACTTTGAGCCGTATTGAAGGATGCTTGGCAGAACATACCAAAGGAGCGTTGTGTTTGGTAGACTCGATACAGCGTCGGTGTAGAGCTGTCATCAATAACAAAGGTTACACCACAAAATACTGGAGCTTTGTTTTTCTTTTTAATTTAAATTTAATTAATTTAATTTAATTTAATTTTTATTAAGTTTTTTTTTAAATATTTTTTCGACACTACTATTTTTTTGAACAGTCGATTTTGTGTTTCTATTTAGTTTTATTTTATTTAATAATTGTTCTCAAACAAAAACCAAAAATAAACCACAGTGAAATAATCAAGGATAAACGTGTGTTTTATTAAAAATTAAGTTTTGTGAAAATAAGTTCTGTGTAATAGCCATAAATCATTCCATTAACCGCACTACTATTATTTTGAACACAACTGTAGGTGGATTAATTAAACATATTTTCAGAGAAATACCGCTAAAAATGTAATAATTGATTCCAAGAAACCGAAGTGAGGGGTTGTTTTTACACTTCCTTAAAGAAAAAATACACATACATATTTCACGTCAACTCAACATAATGTGATGTTAGTTTATTAATGCAACCCCCAGAAATCTATAACGTCGAATGAATGAAGTTGTATCATATAAGTTTATTTATATCCCTGTTTACATAGTTGCGAATTTTTAAATAGTTTTATAAAGCTATCCTTTGTTTTTTTTTTTCCAAGACGACGTTTTAATTTTTGTCCGATAAGTAAACTAACTTCAATTTCAAAGATTTAAAATTTCACCACCAAGTTAAACCCAACGTTCAGGTCACTTAAATGCCATTGCTTTAACATAAGAATTGACCCTTTGTTTTTTACATTCACACAAAATGAAATCCTCAAAGGGGTTACCAAATTAAACAAACAAATAGTCCTTTTAATCAAATCAAGTCATTAAGATACAAAACTAATGAATGGTATCAAGTATAATCCCTCTAGCTATATGCCTACGACCATAACAATATTAAATAATTTTAATTGAATCAACATTGTCACCATTTTATAAAGACACATTGAACACAAAACACCCTTTAAACACAATATATGTATAGAAACTGTCTCATTATAAAGTGTCACATTATTAAATCCCGTATAAAACATCACGAACAAATGACTCAAAAGAAAATCAGTACAGTATTCAGTACATCACAAACAAATATGAAGCCTTTAATTGTTACTTATCTGTATAGGACCCATATACATATAAACGTACTAAAATGAGGACAATTACATTCAAGGTACTATTCTATTCCATTTCATTTGTTGTATATCCTTATTCTCTGACTCTTTGTGTTTGATGCTGTATATGCTGTATGCACTATGACTATATCAACTCATCAGGCCTTATACAGTACATCATCTACTGTATATTACTTTTTCATTACCGTCATTTAAAAAATATCAAAGTATGTACACAAAAACCTGTACAGGTGCACAATAATGATTTCAACAAAACCCCATCCCCATCCCTCCCACACACTTGAATAATAAAGTACGTAACGTGCCTAACTTTATACCTATCTAGATGCTTTCTGGACCTATTCACTTGATTCTTTCAAAACAATATTCTCTTCTTATTTTATATATTTTTGTATTTATTTTCACTTCATCATTCATTAATGAAAAATACAACAACAATAAATGAAAAGAGAGTTTCCAACACAGAATAAAATAAAATCAAAAAAGAAAAACGCAATGATGAATTTCGCATATTAGTGAAAGGAAAGTTTAAAAAAAAAAGAAAAAACAAAATGGAAGAAAGATCCTTCCGCCCATTCCCACTTTGCAGAGATTGAATTCAACATTCGCATTCGCATTTCCATTCCCACACCCACACCCGCCATCCACTCGCATTCATTCTCATTCTCATATGCAATGGCATAGAGTGTAGAGAAAGGATAGAAAGGCGCATTCAAAACATGCCTATTCAAAAAGGATTCATCTCACTGCGAATATACTATGTACCGTTCATATATCTATTCTATGCTATGTTGGTGATTGTGAGGGGTGTGCGCGGAGAGGATGTGCATTGTACATTCATCGCGTGCATTGAAAAAGTCGCAAATAAATGTGTGAAGTACGACTTGCATTTCATTTCACTCGATTGACGCAGACAATGGAACCATTCTTTGATGCCCCCACACGTCACAAGAGCCCATTATAGAGTATGATGGCTCAGGACGGGCCTGGGCTATAGAAATCATTATGCACTGGGAGAAAAATTTGTTATTTTTTTTGGGTTGTACTTTTATATAAATGTAAATCAAATTCATTAAATAAAAAGAGGCTGGGATGCGACCCACACTGATAACTTCCCATCTCGTCTGTCGATTTGTCTTGCTTAAAAGTTTGTCTATATGTATCAATTTTTACCAAATTTGCGTACTATTTTTTGTAGATTTTATTTTTGTATGAAAAAACGGACTGTTGGATTTTTATATCGAATGATATATGAATATCGAAAACAATATTTTCTGTAAAATAAAATAAGTTTGAAGCCAATATTTGTAATTTTTGAAAATCTATTTGAGGCGAAAGTAAATTTTTACCAAGTTTTAGTATTGTTTTTTTATAAGGTTTTTATTTTTTGTAAAAAAAACTGTGAATTCGATTTTTCACAAAATTTTAATTATAAAGTCGTATACAATAATGATTTGCGAAAGCTCAGGACGCTAGAAGTTTGCGTCGTATGCATCTCTCTCACTCAAGGGAAGCGGATGTATATGATTGCGGCTTATGCGGCTGACGCTCCGCAGGGCAGGCTACTATCTTTATTTCAGAGCTCGAGATTCTTTTCAGAGTACTAAAACTGAGCTTGGAAGAAAACTACTTCATTATGGCCGGAGATTTGAACGTGAAACATGAAGATTGGGGAAATCAAACAAATAATCCAAGAGGTAATCATCTTTTTAATTTGATGAATCTTCACGGTGTTGAATATAGTGTTGACCTGCTGGCTACTGAAAGGCCATCGTTCCCAAGGAGCGGTTCCTTTCTGGACCTTTTGCTGTACGATACCAGACTGACAATAACGAACAAAGTGGGTAATCACCCTCGAAACTGTTTACAGACAGTCGATTACGACAGTGACCACTGCGGACTCGCTGCTGTAATTCAGATTCCGAACGAGCTTGTGGAATTGGATGAATTCGTTCCAACGCATTCTTACAATTATAGTAAGATGCGATGGCCACGTTTCACCCAAGTCCTTGCAAGAGAACTTCGTTCGAGTGACATAGCCCCACCAAACAACAGAAACTTGACAAATACAGAAATCGACCAACACCTTGAACAGATGGACAAGATAATAAAACGAACAATGGAACGGACAATACCGAAATACAAGGAACGCGACCAAAACAACGTCTACAGTAACGCGACTATAGACGCACTACACAGACAGAAAAGCGGACTACTGACAAGACTGAAAAACTTGTACAGACGATTTACAAACCCGTACGACCTGGAGATTAGGACACTGAAATCGTCGATTAAAAACGTCAACACCCTGATCAAGGAAAACTACAGGTTATCTATTAATTTGTACTGGGACAAGAAAATTCGGGCCGTTAATTCTACCGACCCGAGTATGTTACCTAAGATTAATAAGATATTTAGGTCCAAGAACCAGAACGACCTTCCGTGTCTTAAACTCCTGAGAACAGTAGAGAACACAGACGGACTTCTGACAGCGCAAATTGATCCTGAGGAAGCCGTCTTGGATGATGACTTCTTTGTGATTGAAGATCCGCAGGAGAAAGTGGAGACAGTTGGTGCTGCTTTCCAGCAAGTGTATAAGGTGAATGCTTGCACTCGCCCGAACCACGACCTGGAGAACAGAGCCTTACTTCATCACTTCTACCTGAGGAATGATATTTCGCATTGGCGATCCGAGAACCGTGGTTTTACCCGGTTTGATGACGACTTTTTAGCAAACGCTATAATCGCCGATCGAACGGGCGATTATAGCGATTATATCATCACGAAGGTAGAACTCCAGCTCATCTTCGATTCAATAAGGAATAAGAAGTCAGCAGGTGTCGACGGTATATCCAATATTGTACTAAGACACCTACCGATTGAAGCAATAAACATCTACACCACTCTGTTCAACAACGCGCTGAATAATGCATATTATGTATGTATGCATTCTTTGTCAAAGCCTCTAACTGCACTCTTTGAACTTTCTCTTTCCCAAGGTGTGTTTCCTCATATATGTAAAGATTCATTTATATTTCCCATTCATAAACAAGGCAATAAAACTGAAATTAACAATTATAAACCTATTGCGAAACTTTCATGCATCCCAAAACTTTTTGAAAGCCTAGTTTATGATTCCGTTTATTTCCATTGCAAGCCCTTATTCTCCCCCGCTCAACATGGTTTTCTTAAATGTAGATCCACTACGACTAACTTAATTGAGTTTATATCAAAAGTTTTGTCAGCCCTTGAGAATGGTAATGAAGTTGATGTTGTATACACTGATTACAGTAAAGCCTTTGATAAAATATCCCATAAAATAATTTATCTCAAACTTAGAGCCCTAGGCTTTCCATCTATGTTTATAAACTGGATAGGCTCCTACCTTGCCAATAGAACTTATAGAGTCCTCTTCCGTAACTCAGTTTCCAGTCCCATACATGCAACTTCTGGCGTCCCACAAGGTAGTCACCTTGGCCCCCTTCTCTTCGTCTTATCTGTTAACGATGTCTGTCTTAAATTAAAAAAACTCAGATATCCTAATGTTTGCGGATAATAAAAAAAATTTTAAGATTATCTCAACTCCATCTGATTTCTTACTTCTACAAAATGATCTTAATATCTTTTTTGTTTGGTGCATGCATAATTTCCTAGAGTTAAATGTAGGTAAATGTAAACAAATGACCTTTTCGCGCAAACAAATCCCATCTCATAGAGTATACTTCTTCCTTAATGACGCCGTCAACGAAGTCGATTCTATTAGAGATCTTGGTATTATGTGTGACAAACACCTCAATTTCCATTCCCATTTTGACCAAATTATTAATAAAGCTAATAGATCTCTCAGTTTTATTAAGAGATGGTCAAAAGAATTTTCCAACCCCTATGTAACTAAAGCGCTTTACATTTCCCTAGTCCGTCCTCATCTTGAATATGCATGCCAAGTATGGTCTCCCTTTTATGGAAACCATTCCCTCAGAATTGAAAATGTTCAAAGACGTTTCGTTCGATTTGCCTTACGTGGCCTCCCCTGGGATGATACATCCAACTTGCCTCCTTATGCCGATCGACTAAAACTGATAGGTTTGCAACCCTTATATATTAGACGCAAAAACGCTGATATATTATTTGCTCACCAATTGTTAATGGGCAATATAGATTCCCCGGCACTCCTGAGTAATATTCATCTTAACACCAACCCTCGAAATCTGCGATCTTTCTCCCTTTTCTATATCCCTCATCACCGCACTAATTACGGGCACTTTGAACCAATGTCCAGAATTCTTCGTCACTGCAACGCTGCTATGCTAGTCTTCGACTTTAACATTTCCAAATCCCATCTGAGAGATACCCTTTACTTTTTCCAATTTTGAGTCCGAATTCCTCGTCCCTTTTAATTTTAAGTCTAATAAAATCAAAATTGTTAGTTCTTGTACATTAAAGAGCTTTTATGTGGGCCTTAGGGCCCACATGAATTAATGTTGGAAACTGATAACAAGAACAAAAAAAAAAAAAAATATATATAGTGTTAAGTTAAGTTAAGTTAAGTTAAGCTATGTTAAGTTATAGCTTGTATTAAGCTGAATAAATAAAATAAAAATAAAATAAAATAAAATTATCCAGTGCGTTGGAAGACAGCAGTGGTTCATCCTCTCCCGAAAAAGGGATAGGACAACTCCAATCCTTCAAATCTCCGGTCAATAAGTCTTCTTCCAAGCATCAGCAAGGTATTTGAATAGGGCACTGGCTGAGTGGGCTGCGGACAACAGTATAATTCCGGATAATCAGTTCGGGTTCAAGGCAGGACATGACACTATTCATGCCGCGTCTAAGCTCGTTTCTACCAAGAAACAATGCACGGGTGCTGTTCTGGTTGATTTAGAGAAGGCCTTCGACACCGTATGGTTAGAAGGGTTGTACCTCAAACTCACCAGACTAGGCATCAGTAAACCATTATTGTATATGCTTTATGATATGCTCAACGGTAGAAAGTTTGTTGTCAAGAGTGGCAATGTAACTTCTACCACCACCTTTTAAATTAAAAACGGTCTTCAACGGGGAGCGGTGAACTCGCCAATCCTCTTCAGCATTTACACCAGCGATCTGATAGGTAGCTTAACTAACGCAATTACGTATGCCGATAACCTGATTGCGTACAGAACGGCTCGAAAGGTTGAAGTTATTAGAATTCTCTTGCAGCGTGACTTCGAGAAGATTCAGCGATACTGCTACGATTGGAAACTGAAAAAAAATGTCCAAAAGTCGGAGACAATCTTGTTCCGGACTCCGTTGGCTAAAGCCTCCCGAGATACGTGTAAGAATTGGAGCAAAATGGTCATTTTTGACCCGCACGGACAGGCATTGACGAGCAAAAGTGTAGTGAAGTACCTCGGTATCTGGTTGGACCAGTATCTATATTTTGACAGACATATGGATGCTGCTCTGACTAAGGCCAGAGGAGCCTTCGCTCTGACGAAACGGCTGTTTTACAGCAGTTGGCTTGACCCCAGAGTGAAGGTAATTTGCTACATGGCCCTCATACGGCCAATGATTGTTTATGGTTGTCCAGTGTGGTTCAACATTGCCCCCTCCCAAATGGAGAAGTTTCGGCTGTTCGAGAGACAGTGTCTTCGGCGCTGTCTCGGTTTGTATCGGACACCGGAATCTTCTTATCTGCATTATTATTCAAACGAGGTTCTATACAACGAGGCTCGAATCAATAGAATTGACAGTTTCGTGATAAAACTTGTTCGGGGTCACATTGCGAGGGCTATGACTTCGACCAACAATTTGATTTTCGGTCCGTTCTATCCGAACGACAATGCACGCTTGATCGGCTTTATCCCACCAGAGGCATTCCTTTATGTAGACCAGTGCGGCATGATACAGGATAGATTGGCAGTACCGCTTATCTACCACGTCAGGCGAAAAACCGTAGACCGGTGGCTCCTGTATGAACGGGGCATCCTCGCTTGTGATGGAGCGGAGCTGCTTCGGTTCAGTAGGGCTGTGTCCGAAAAGGACCGCATTGATAGGGTGAAGCAGGAGAACCAGTTTTGGTGGCTTCAAACTGAAACTGATAATAGGTAATCAGGGGTGGGGTATTTTTGCCTTGGCCGGCTTACATACTTGTTTTAGTCTTAAGTTTTAGGTTTAAGTAGAGTAGGAATGGTGGCACAATAAAATAAAAAAAAAAAAGAATAAAAAAACAAAATCTGATAAAATACAAAACAAAAAAAAGAAATCAAAAATACAAAAAAAAAAAAAATGCAAACACATATCACAGACAATATTATAAAAATCCTCGATGGAATTACAAATAGAATGACATAGTGGTTTTGCCGCTGTGGTTGTTCTAGTTTTAAGTAGTTTGTAGATAGATTAGGTAATTTTAAGTTTTATTTTAAGGACTTTAGTATGTAAGTAAAAACCCCAAAAAATGATAAAGATTTTAGTTTTTAAACTTTTCTAAAAAAAAAAAAAAAGCATACATTGAAATAAATAAAACAATCTTAGTTCGTAGGCCGAAAGGCATTAATTTTAAGAATCATGAATTTCTTAGAGCGCCCGATTAGGGCCAGTAAGTTATATTTAAGTAGAATTAATTAGGCTAGTTTCTCATTTTGTCTAGCATGTAAGTAGAGTTAAGTTTAAATGAATACAAAAATGAAAAAAAAAAAAACATCTTTCTAAAAATCTTTTATTTCGACTCTAGAGACCTTGAAACGTCGAGAAATGTCAAAATTTTCAATTTTACAAATCGGACCCATTACAATAACTTCCTATGGGAAGTTAATAATTGTATTGGAGTCTTAGGGAGAAAATCAATCTTATCTTTATAATAAAACTAGCATTCTTGAACAAACCTATATTTTGATTTTGACTCAAAAGATCATTAAATTCTATAAAACTGAAAAAAAAAACATTGATAAACTTTATACAAATTAAACTCTCCAAATATAAATATTTATATTTTAATACTTTTTTATCACAAAATTCAACTCTAAATGTTCTTAACAGCTCTGCAAATTCTCTTAAATAAGACGAAAAAAAATCCATTTATTTTTAAATAAGTTCTCCAATCAATGGAGACATTTTTGTTGCATATTGGGGTATTTGTATAGTATTTCTAGTCATATAAACATTAATGTCTTATAAAAGTTGAAGATATTTACAATTACATTTACAGTAACCTAACAAATCTAACTTTCTATATAAAAATAAAAACTCTACAAAAATCATATTTGTAACGGTTTTTGGACTTAACTCAACATAGTTTTTTTATCAATTAAATTTGACAGTGGCATTTATAGTTACGCATAATTAATAACTTTCTATAAGAAGTTACTGTAATCGGTGCGATTTGTCGAATTATAAATTTTGACATTTCTCGACGTTTCAAGGTCCCTAGAATCGAAATAAAAGATTTTTAGAGAGATGTCTGTGCGTGCGTGTGTATGTATCGACTTCAAATAAATTTTGTTATACAGATAATAATGCAGAAAGATGCAGAAAGGACTCTCAAAAAATTGAGTGGGAGTTTTTTTACCATAGCAATTTAAAAAACAGTTGACAATTTTGGATAAAAGTAAACAAGTATATTTTTTGAAAAAATTCCAATTAGGTTATTTTTATAAATCAAAAAAAAACAGAAAAAATATTTGTCATCTCGAAAACCTTACGAACAAAAAATGACTTTATCTCCAAAACAATTTTGTGCAACGAAGAATAACGTTTTTAACATCTGGAAAAATTTTGAGAATAATCGAATTGACAGTTTTTTTTTTTTTTTTCTAAAAAATAAAAACCTAAAAAGAACATTACTCAAAGTTAGTACAAATTGATTTTCGACTAAAATATCATTTCAAAAATCTGAGATAATGGCTTCCAACTAACTTTATCTTATGAGAAATATTTTTTTCAACGTTTAGAAATTTTGAGAAAAATTGAATCGACAGTTTTTTTTACAAAAAATAAAAACCTAACGAAAAAATTAATAAAAGTTGGTAAAAATTGATTTTCGACTCAAATATCTTCTCAAAACTTTGAGATATTGGCTTTAAACCAATTTTATTTTTTACAATAAAAATTTTAAAATAACAGTTTTTCTTTAAATATTGAGAAAAATCGAACTGACAGTTTTTTTACAAAAAATAAAAACCTAAACAAAATTTAACAAAAGTTGGTAAAAATTGACTTTCGACTCAAATATCTTTTCAAAAATTTGAGATTATGGCTTCCAACTAATTTTATCTAATAAGAAATATTGTTTTCAACATTCGGTAAAATTTTGAGAAAAATCGAATTGACGGTTTTCTTACAAAAAATTAAAAACCTAAAAAAATTTATAAAAGTTGGTAAAAATTGGTTTTCGACTTAAATATCTTTTCAAAAATTTGAGATATTGGCTTCAAACCAATTTTATCTTTTAAAAAATATTGTTGTCAACATTCAAATAAATTTTGAGAAAAATCGAATTGACAGTTTTCTTACAAAAAATAAAAACCTAAGAAAAAACAATACTAAAACTTGGTAAAAATTTACTTTATATTTACAAAAATTAAAAATATTGGCTTCAAACTAATTTTATCTCACAGAAAACTTTGTTTTTTTTTTTTATAAGAATCCACCAGTCCGTTTTTACTTAAAAAAAAATAATATCTACAAAAAATAGTACGCAAAATTGGTAAAAATGTATCGGTTCTCGATATCTCGTGAATAATAGTAGATATTAACTTCAATTTCTAGTTCATTTAATTTGTATTTTTTGGTATAAGATATAAAAACTTTTAGGAAATGCTACTAAAATTGTTGAAAATAGTTTTTCGACTAAAAATCTCGTTCACAAAAATAGATTTCGAAATCAAAATATTGTTGTTTCATAATAATTCAACTGACAACTTTTTTAACAAAACACGAAAACCTACAAACCCTTAAGACAAGACAATCGACAGACGGGATGTGAAGTTATCAGTGTGGGTCGCACCCAACCTCTTTTCTTAAAATTAAATTGTATACATTGTTTATATCAAAAAATTGTATTTAACAAAACTCTCCAAAATTTTTATTTATTTGAATAAACGCTGTTCGAATTAAAAATACTTATATAAGGCTGACAGTTTTTGATGCACTTTACATCCAGAAGAAAAAATAATTCAGCTTTAACTAAATAAAAAAAACTCTCCAAAATGTAATAATTTGGTTATGGAATGAAAATCAAATGCAGGTAAACAAAAATGCACACATATTAAATCTCACTTACCTACCTGAAAAAAAAATAAATTAGGCCTTAACATATCGTGTCGATACAAAACTCTCCAAAAATGTTATTTTGATTAGTTTATAGTAAGTCATATGGTTTTGATTAAATATAACTTCTGCTTTGGTTTTAAAAGAAAAAAATTATAAACAAACAGTTTAAATTGTAATATCTGCAAAAAAACACATCAACTATATTCTATTTATAAAACTCTCCAAAAATAGGTACAATATTATTTTTAACGATCATAGTGTAGAGAAACAAATAATAAGTATGTTTAAATAACAAAAAAAAAACGTTGCTTACATTTGTTTGCTTTTTTTCGGGGTGTATTTTGAAAATATAAAATATAATTTTTTATTTTTATTGAAAGCACGCGGTGTGCGCACACGTTTATTCATTCACTCGTTCATTCGTTCTCCAAAGTGAAATTGTAGCCTTTCTAAATTTTTGTAGGATATAATCATTGCATTAAAATTATCAACACTGGAACACTGATGAATGAGGCCGGAAGGGGTTTGGTTGATGCAACAAAATGAAGGTTTTTTTTTTCTTTGAAGGTATTCAATGTGAAATATAATTGTTGCAAAAATCAGAAGTTTTAAATGGCGTGAATATGCAATGCATTGCATTTTATTATATGGATGCAGAAATTATAGTGTTCTTGATGCGCGCAACATAATGCACTACGAGGAATTGAATTAAGTACCTAGTAAGTAAAGTAGGTAGGGTATGATTTGTGTTTTTGTTGAATTTGAATGCATTTTATTATTAAGTGAAAGAACAAACGTTTTGCATTTGCCACTGTAATAGTTATTTCTCTCTTACAAACAAAGTTCCTAAGTGTGAACAATAGGTTAGGTTAGGTTGAAGTGGTTGTCCAAGATGGAAACGGACACACTTAGGCCAGTTTGATGGCCCATTGTGATACCAAATGAATCTTGAGGTTTCTTCCTAAGCTCAATGGAACCAATTTGAGTCTCTTACGAAACGTGAGAGGCTGCTTATGCCGATATGATTTAGATCGTTTAGATCGTTAAAGAAGAATTCTCCTAGGTAATTCTTGCGTTTTCGAGCCAGAGCAGGGCATGTGCAGAGAAGATGAAGAACTGTTTCTTCTTCTTCCTAGTCCATACAGCTTCTGCAGAAGTCATTTGAGAATACGCCTAATCTCATGGCGTGCTTTCCTATTAGACAGTGTCCGGTTATGACACCTATTATCGAGCTTATTTGCGATCTGCTTAGAGAGAGCAAGCACCTTGAACGTGTTAAATCCAGTGTTGGCCAGATGTTTTTTGTGACTTGACACGTGGTGATGTTGTTCCACCTGGTGCCTGCTCTCCTCACAGCATCTTGCATTAGCAACACTTTACAAGTAGCGATTGGTATGCCAGTACGTGCCAAACGTGGTAGAATGGACTGTACTGTACCGTTCCTGGCGAGTTCATCTGCCTTACAGTTACCTGGGCCCTATTTCATAAAATTATTAGTCTAATAATTATTAGCGAATTTATTAATAATTATTAGTTTATTAGCAAAAACGTGTTTCATAAAACTTTTTCCGCACTAATAAATTATTTCTCCAGCGCCAATAATATTAGTGGGAAATTATTACTGTAGGAAGATGAAATTTCATATCGACAATTTTATTAGTAAATTTTTCTGCCGGACTAATAAATTAATATTTTATTTTTATTAGTCTACGAACGTAGGTAGAAATACTCTAATAAAAAAATATAGTAGACAAAAACGGTCAATAGCTGAAAACGCTGTCAGAAAAATCAACATTTATATTTATTTTCAAAACATGTCAAAATAATTTTTAAAAATATTTATTATGACATACAGTATTTTGTTTGGGAATTCTTTACTAATAATTTCTACACTAATAAAATATTTGTTTAGGTTTGGGATATATTAGTAGAAAAAGATTTTGACATACAGTATTTTGTTTGGGAATTCTTTACTAATAATTTCTACACTAATAAAATATTTGTTTAGGTTTGGGATATATTAGTAGAAAAAGATTTTTCTATGAAACTCAAATTTACTAATCAAATATTTATTAGAACTAATATTCTTAAAATTATTAGTATTAGACTAATAGTTTTATGAAATAGGGCCCTGGAATGTCTCTATGGCCCGGCACCCAGCAAAGGTGAATATTAAACTGTTGTGCCATCTCCATTAGAGATGATCGACAGTTCTGGACTGTTATAGAGTTTGTAGAGACAGAATCCAGAGATTTAATAGCGGCCTGACTATCTGAGAAAATACGGATATCAGATGTCGATATCACGTTTTCTTTAAGCCAGGACAAGACTTCTTTTATCGTCAAAAGTTCCGCCTGGAACACGCTACAATTATTGGGAAGGCGGAATGAGAGACTTAATTTCAGTCGTTCAGAGTACACACCTCCATCAATCCCTTCTTTTGTTTTTGACCCATCTGTATAGAAGTGGATTGACTCGTCTTCCAGGAATGTCCTACCCTCCCAAAAAGATCTGGGAGGTATAGAAATCTGGAAATTTCTGTCGAATTGTAGTCTGTGTGCTTTGGGATTGATTCTAAATAACTAAGAATAACGGAGTGGCCAATGTTGTTGTTAGTCCACTGCGACGAAGCTTTGAGGCGAATAGCAGAACTTGCAGCTATTTGTTTGCTAAAGATGTCAAGAGGTGTTAGGTAGAGTAAGGTGTCCAGTGCCGCAGATGGGGTCGTGCGAAGCGATCCACTTATACATAGGCAAGCTGAACGTTGGACTTTATTTAATTTATCTCGGTTTATACCTTTTTCTAAAGCAGTCCACCATACTGCCACACCGTATATTAAAATCGGTCTGATTACCGATGTGTATAGCCAATGCGTGATTCTGGGTTGTAAGCCCCATTTATTACCGATGGCTTTTTTGCAAGAAAAGAGAGCTACAGTAGCTTTTTTGACTCTTTCCTCTACGTTGCGTTTCCAATTTAGTTTTTTATCTAAGACAAGACCCAGGTATTTAGCCTCGTCTGAGAATTTTAATTGGATTCCTTTAATATGGGGAGGGTTGACAAATGGAATTTTGTATCTCCTCGAAAATAAGACCAAATCGGTTTTGTGTGGGTTAACACCCAGTCCACACCGATCAGCCCAAAGTATTAGTCTATCTAAGGCATTTTGTAAGAGTTCTTTTAACGTGTTAAGATGCTTTCCTGAAACTGCTATAGCAACGTCGTCCGCATAGGCTATCACTCTGAAACCCTCCGCATCCAGACCAGTTAGGATTTCATTCACCACTAGGTTCCAGATGAGAGGGGATAGAACACCACCTTGCGGTGTCCCTCTACTAACGAATCGTCTGCCAGAAGAGTTGCCCAGTTTTGAGTTAATTTTTCTGCTAGTAAGCATTAAATGAATTAACTCCCGAAGCGAACTCTCTACATTTAGAGATGTTAGTACAGATGTGATTGCAGATGTGTCCATGTTGTTAAAGGCACCTTCGATGTCAAGGAACAAAGCGAACTCTTTATGATGGAGGGAATATTCGACGGTGCGTCGAATATCCACCGATTTACCTTTACAGTAGGCGTGTTGAGACGAAGACAGAAGTCTTGTATCAATACTTGCCCTTAAATGGATATCAATCAAACTTTCCAAGGTCTTAAGAAGGAATGATGATAGACTTATAGGTCGTAGATCTTTAGGGTTGACTTGCGAGCATTTACCTGCCTTGGGTATAAAAATTTTTTCTGGCAAAGTATTGATTTCTTCGGTATGTAACACGTAATGCCGCCTTTGTTGAAAATAAAAGCTGCCCCTATCTACCAATTCTAGCCATAAAAAATTATTAATTAAAGCCTGGTAGCACAATTCATTCCCTGTAATTGTTGCAGCCCAAAACTACATAAAAAAGTGACACGTTGAGAAGAGCTTTTCAACAATTATTCTTGACTTATCCGAATCCTTAATGCTTCAATTTTGCTTTTCAACGTAGGATCCATGGCAAAAATAGGCCTAATCTCTGAAGATAATTTTTCAATGAGAATCTGCATTACTATGATGCACTTCACCAATTGGTTAACTGAACTTTTAAAGACTAAATATCGAAGTGTTCATCCAAAAACCGTTGTAACGTCGTTTTTGGAATGCCTGTCTGATTCTAAAGAATGACTTAGATTCGACAAACCTGGATTATTGTCAACAAGCACACGGTTTTGATTAGAACTTCTTTTAACAGCTACAATATTTTCACCGGCAGAAGGTGCTTCACGACGATTCAAGTGCTTTAGATTTGTGAATTGTGACCGTTTTTCAACTCAATTTTTAAAATTTTGTTGTTCCATGTTAAATCGCTTAGTTTTTGTTTGTTAAATGTCAAAACATGTCCGCTTCAAAAGTATCAACTGCCCAAATTACGGGCTTATTAAAAGTGTATTCTCTTATTGTATGCCCTCGATTACTACACGAATTCCATCACAAATTTATTGTGGAGTATTGGCGTAGATCTTATCACTAAAAACCTTAAACTAAAGAAGAATGTCCAAATGTGTTATATGACAAGATCTCGATGGTCAATTGTGATCAATTCTGCTAGAAACAACTATAGAAAAGGAAACTTTTCTTACAAAATATCGATTGTTTCGCTACTTGTGTGGCACGTTATGCCATTTTTGTTAAAAATAAAAGTTGTCCAGATCTTCCAGTTCATCCAATCCATTCATCGTAACAGTTGCAGCCCAAAACCTTTTTTCTTGGCTTATCCGACTCCCCAATGCGATAATTCTGCTTATCAACGTAATCTTCAAGATAAAAATGGTTTTCATCTTTAAAGATGATTTTTCAATGAAAATGTGGATTATTTTGATGCATTTCATCGATTGGTTAACTGAACTTTTAAAGACTTAAGACCAAAGTCCTTATCCAAAATTCGTTGTAACGTCGTTTTTGGAATGCCGGCCCGATTCTAAAGACTGGCTTAGATTCGACAAACCACGCGGTTTTGGTTAGAACTTCTTTCAACAGTTAAAATATGTCCACCGGTAGAAGGTGCTTCACGACGACGATCCAAGCGCTTTAGATTTGTGAATTGTGATAACATAATCTTTTGTAGTACCCGTGGCATGATGGTTAGTGCGTTGGACTGTCGTGTGAGAGGTCTTGGGTTTAATCCCTGCCTGTGCCACCTTAATTTAAAAAAAAGAGGCTGGGATGCGACCCACACTGATAACTCCCCATCCCGTCTGTCGATTTGTCCTGCACAATATTTTCTGTGAAATAAAATAAGTTTGAAGCCAATATTTGTAATTTTTGAAAAGCTATTTGAGTCGAAAGTATATTTTTACCAAGTTTTAGTATTGTTTTTTTTTAGGTTTTTATTTTTTGTAAAAAAAACTGTCAATTCGATTTTTCACAAAATTTTATCGAATGTTGAAAACAATATTTCTTATAAGTTAAAATTAGTTAGAAGCCCCTATCTCAAATTTGTTTTTAATTTTTTGTACAAAAGCTGTCCATTCGATTTTTTTCAAAATTTTACTGAATGTTGACAACAATATTTTTTGAAAGAATAAAGTAGTTTAAAGCCAATATCTCAAAGTTTTGAAAACATATTTGAGCCGAAAATCAATTTTTACCACCTTTTATAATTTTTTTTTAGGTTTTTATTTTTTGTAAAAAAAACTGTCAATTATATTTTTCTCAAAATTTTATCAGATGTCAAAAACATTATTCTTCGTTGCACAAAATTGTGGAGATAAAATCATATTTTGGTCGTACAATTTTCGAGGTGACAAATTTTTTGTTCAGTTTTTTTTTTTTATAAATCAAAATTAATTGGATTTTGTTCAAAAAATATAATTGTTTTGTATTACGTTACAATATACATATATTATAAAATTTAATTCAAGTCTCTAGCATCATTGGTTCATGAGATATTTAGGTTTAACCACAATTTTCACCTTTTTTTTAAACTGCTATGGTAAAAAAAACCACCCACACAATTTTCTTGAGAGTTCTTTCTGCATCTTTCTGCCTTATTATCTGTATAAGAAAATTTGTTTGAAGTGGATATCTCTTCTGGTTCTTGAGCTATGGATGACGAAAAAAAGTCCGCGAACGTACCGTACGGACTTACGAACGCACAGACATCTTTCTAAAAATCTTGTATTTCGAATCTAGGGACCTTGAAACGTCGAGAAATGTCAAAATTTTCAATTTGACAAATCGGACCCATTACAATAACTTCCTATGGGAAGTTAAAAATTCACGGGTACTGCCTCTTGCGAGGAATTGACAAATTCTCCAAGAGTAATGCTTCTCATGAAAAAGTGCTTTCTCAAATTAGCCGTTCGGATTCGGCATAAAACTGTAGGTCCCCTCCATCCCTGCAATTACTCGCACACAGGAATGGTTGAGAGTTGTAAGTCACTAGGCCCTGGTTCTCTAATTTATTTATTTATTTAACATAATCTTTGCCGTTTTTGTAGTGAATTTTTAAAATTTTGTTGTTCCATGTTAAATGGCGTATTTTAAGCTTTTCAAATCTTAAAACATATTAGCTTCAAAAGTAACAAATACCCAAATAACAAGCTTATTAAAAGTGTATTCTCTTATTGGAAAGACCTATCCATCAAACCATAATACTTATTTATGTTTCTATCTACGGATTAAGGTTATGGGTGTACTGCAGACTATAGACCACAGCCACAATTCCTAAGGACAACAATTCAATAGCAGACAGGAGACTTGTTGAGTCCCTTTTTAATGAAAATTCAAAGGGTCAATGCCCCCCAAAAAATATAAAACAGTTATAATATTGTTATCTTTTTTAAACAAAGCTCAACACAAAAACCATCATCATCCAGCCATCATTTTTATGAAAGACAAAATACACACCAACAAAAATAAAAATAAAATCCACACAATGTTTTGAAACACAACAAATCCTTTGATGACAACAAAACTCAGCGTTTCCTACAAGCCCTGATCCTGATACTCTTCTATAGCTCTATTGGCTGATGGCTGCGATAGCTGTTGCTGGTGCCGAAGCCGATGATGTTTTTGGACTTAAAAAAAAAAACAAGGATAAACCCTGTGTTCGTAACTTTAGTTGAGTTAATTAGTATAGCGTTTGGGTTGTTTTGAACTCATACCAACATCAAACAGTGTTGCTCTATATCATGTCTGCATACTGTATATAGCAAGTATATGGAAAAGAGTTCGTATATTTATGGAACGTTGATGGTTAACCAGTGTGACGTTAATTAAGAAAACCAAGGACAAAGGGTTTTCTCATTCACAAAACATTGAGAGAAGACCTTCAACACCTCCATGATGATGATTTTGATGATGTTTTATATATACTAAAAAGGGCGTCGTTTTCGTTCTATACGAATTCCAACAACAAAACAATACATAACCATTATGAAATTTATAATACGATTCATAACCGCTGTTGTACATTGAATTTTCATTGCTCATAAACAATTTTAATTGAAATTGAA
This sequence comes from Eupeodes latifasciatus, assembly GCA_920104205.1. Lineage (NCBI taxonomy): Eukaryota > Metazoa > Arthropoda > Insecta > Diptera > Syrphidae > Eupeodes > Eupeodes latifasciatus. Next base: position 58,464,974 of record OV049924.1, read on the forward strand.
TTTGATTTGATTTGATCGCATCACACAAAAATATGTATTCCATGGTTACCATGGTGTTTATATAAAAATTGATTTAAGGTACATACCTTCTATAAGAAAATTCGAGTTTAATTGTATACCTAATTGCATGTAGGATGTACGAACATACCATTAGATGAATATATAAATTTATGTGAAACGCGGTACAAAACGAATTTGAAGTACGGGCTGTTTTTGTTTTTGTACGGATGCGATGATGGGGTTTTTGTTTAAAAATGTACCTTGATTAATAAACTGAATTTTTGCACGCTAACACCATATTTATTGTTTGAAATTCAAGCTCTGAAACACAACAAAAAGTCACTTAATTATATATTCATGCCTGCTTTTAATCATTGTACTTATATAAAAGGTATGTATATTCGGTGAATACCTATGTGCGTTGAGTTAATAATTCATTTGAAGTACTCGTACCTCTAAAGAAAATTCATTCTTCAAGAAATTTAAATAAAACAATCGTTTTGAAAAACAACCATATTAACGTAGAGTAAGGTTTATAGGTAGTTAGAAATATAATTCGGAGGTGAGACCTTAAAACTAAGAGAATTTGGTATTGTAATACAAAATCTAAAGCCAAATCTTTTTTTTTTTTTTGAAAACTTATCAAATTTATGAGAAAAATTGAACTTTATAGTGAAAATAGCTTAATCTTAACTTGAAATACAAATTTCAAATAAAAATAATAGACAACCGTCTCAAATTTAATATGCGGTAATATTTTTAAGTTAAGACTTCATCAGTGGTGTAGCTACCGCTGTATCAGCTGTATCCATCTAACAGGGCACCCGAGATATAGGGGCCCCCAAAGATACAAAGCACAAGACGTGTGTAAAGAAATTCACATAAATATTTAATAAAGTTTTATTACAAAAAAATGTTCCGATGATCATTTTTTACATGCGTCAAATATTTTTTTTTTCCTGTGTATCTTTTTCTTTTTTTCATGTCCTACATACCAACAATACTACAACTTCAACTTGCAAACACTTTTTTATTCGAGCTTTCAAAATAATCGTCCTGTCTGACGCAGCCACCAACTCCAACATCACACAGAAATACAAACCAGGGATCAGCGGTAGATTAAAAAATACTAAGGTACTTGCATGAACTAACAGCTGAAAAATTCGAATACTCCATTCCGAATAGCGTTGCTACTTCAAGAAGAGAAGAGCGCAGTAGATCATTACAAAAAAGCAGTAGATTGGTTCTTTCCGCAGTAGATTTTAATCGAACAAAAATATACAAAAATTAATTTTTTATATATGTATTTTTAAACGGATAGGTTTTAAAGCCTTATATAGGAATACTTACTAAATATTTAAACGTATTTGTTCACATACTTTCTATCAGTAAAAGTAAAATTTTGGAAATACTCTAAAAGTTCAGGACATTCTGACATTTACTGACATTATTCATTTCTTAACAAGAAATTACATTTGCAAAAATGTTTACCTATGTATATGTATTTATTTCCTTCAGAGATTAAAAATGTGTCGTATACGCATTTGAGTGTACTCTGATTGGAATAGATATTTTTTTTGTAATGATAATTCTTGTAAAATGAGGAATTGTCAGTGTCACACAATAAATATACAAATTTAAATAAGCTCTCAGAATCCTGTAGTTTCGCAGAAAACGGGAACACTTTAGAAACAGAGACAGAGATCATGTTTCAGCGTTCAACTAATTTCATAATTTCTTACAGCGGTTATTTGTATATACATATGTTTCTAGACAGCTGTCCAAGAGAAGGTTTATTAACTTCCCATAGGAAGTTATTGTAATGGGTCCGATTTGTCAAATTGAAAATTTTGACATTTCTCGACGTTTCAAGGTCCCTAGAGTCGAAATAAAAGATTTTTAGAAAGATGTCTGTGCGTGCGTGTGTACGTACGTCCGTACGTCCGTACGTTCGCGACGTTTTTTTTGTTGTCCATAACTCAAGAACCAGAAGAGGTATCGACTTCAAATAAATTTTGTTATACAGATAATAAGGCAGAAAGATGCAGAAAGGGCTCTCAAGAAAATTGCGTGGGTGGTTTTTTTATCATAGCAGTTTAAAAAAAAGGTGAAAATTTTGGTTAACCCTTATTATCTCACGAACCAAAAATGCTAGAGACTTGAATTAAATTTTATATAATATATTGTAACGTGATACCAAACAAGTATATTTTTTGAAAAAAATCCAGTTAACAGTTTTTTTTTATAAATCAAAAAACTGAAAAAAAAAATTTGTCACCTCGAAAATTTTACGAATACAAAATGATTTTATCTCCAAAATAATTTTGTGCAACGAAGAATAATGTTTTTGACATCTGGTAAAATTTTGAGAAAAATCGCATTGAGAGTTTTTTTATAAAAAATAAAAACCTAAAAAAACATTACTCAAAGTTGGTAAAAATTGAATTTCGACTCAAATATCTTTTCAAAAACTTGAGATTAAGGCTTCAAACTTATTTTATCTTATAAGAAATATTGTTTTCAAAATTCTGAAAAATGTTGAGAAAAATCGAATAGACAGTTTTTTACAAAAAATAAAAACTCAAAAAAAAAATTATAAAAGTTGGTAAAAATTGGTTTTCGACTCAAATATCTTTTCAAAACTTTAAGATATTACTTTAAACTATTTTTTTTAATTTTAACTTATAAGAAATATTGTTTTCAACATTCGGCAAAATTTTGAGAAAAATCGAATTGACAGTTTTTTTACAAAAAATAAAAACCTAAACAAAAAAATTAATAAAAGTTGGTAAAAATTGATTTTCGACTCAAATATCTGTTTAAAAGTTTGAGATATTGGGTTTTAACTACTTTTATCTTTTGAAAAATAATGTTGTCAACATGCAGTAAAATTTTGAGAAAAATCGAATTGACAGTTTTTTTTACAAAAAATAAAAACTTAAAAGAAAATTTAACAAAAGTTGGTAAAAATTGATTTTCGACGCAAATATCTTTTCAAAACTTTGAGATATTGGCTTTTATCTTTTAAAAAAAATTGTTTTCAACATTCAGTAAAATTTTGATACAAATCTAATTGACAGTTTTTTTACAAAAAATAAAAACCTAACAAAAAAAACAATACTAAAACTTGGTAAAAATTTTTACTTTCGACTCAAATAGCTTTTCAAAAATTAAAAATATTGTCTTCAAACTTTTTTTATTTCACAGAAAATATTGTTTTCGATATTCAGTGGTTTTTTATAAAAATCCAACAATCCATTTTTTCATAAAAAAATAAAATCTACAAGAAATAGTACGCAAATTTGGTAAAAATTGATGTTCGGTTCTTGATATCTCTCAAATTAATTTAATTCATCTAATTAGTAAAAATTTAAGAAATGCTACTAAAATTGGTAAAAATTTGTTTTTCACTAAAAATCTATTTAACAAAACTAGATTTTCAAACTAAACTATTTCTTTATATGAAAAATATTGTTGGTAATTTTAAAATTATTAAGAATAATTCAACTGACAACTTTTTTAACCCAACACGAAAACCTACAAACTTTGAAGCAAGACAAATCGACAGACGGGATGGGAAGTTATCAGTGTGGGTCGCATCCCAGCCTCTTTTTAAACATAAAAAAGTGCAGTAGATTGAATTTAGTGGCAGTAGATTTAGATTTTGCGAAATGTACAGTAGATTTACTGCTTTTGCAGCAAAGTGGAATCGCTGATTCCGAACCTGTATGTATCTGCAACCAAAAAAAAGTCCCGTTAATTGTCTGAGTGAACTAAGCAAAACGAATTTCAACACGTTAACTGAAATGTTTACTCTGTCTGTGCGTGGATATAAATTTTAAAAATTTACTCTAAAGTTTTTTGTGATTGTTTGTAATATATTTGTGACCATTTGTGCGTTGCTTAAAATATTATTTTTGTAGAAAAATGAGTGAAAATAAAAGAGAGTATCTAAGTGAAGCTCTGAAAAGAAAAAAGAGATAATTAGATCAAGAAAATCCCTAAAATTACTTCGTTTTTTCGAAAACCAAATATTGCGGCTACTTCAGATTGTGTTGGTATGTAAATTCTTGGTCGGATTTTATTATAAGTATGTAGAGTCCGTCTTACATCTTGCCTTACCCCGGTACATCGGCTCTGCCGGGGCTGACCTTTTCCTTTCCGTACTACTCGTGGGACCAAAATTACTACACAAAACAATTCACAGGACGATTTAGACATAACGAACTTAGGACTATCCGCCGACTATGAGGATGAACTTTTGGCCTCCAGTCAGGAGACCGTTGTGGGGCAACCTGCAAAAACTGGAAGTGCAGCGAGTACCAGCCATAGTACTCCTGTGCCTCGACCACAAATAAATCCGAACTCCTCTACCAGCAATGCCAGCCATAGCAATGCTGGTAAAGGAAAAAATAAAAAGTCATCTGGTACTCGCATCAAGAACCAGTTCAAGAAGGCCTCCTTCATTCTTAGCAAGATTGCTGAAAATGAGAAGGCTGGAATTGTGCTGGAGAAGGATCGCGAGGACAAGATCATGTACCAAAAGATTGTTGATGCATACAACAGTCTCTTGGCTACAAAAAAGAAGGCCGACAAAAGAAACCGGTCTCGTGAAGAGACCGAAAAACCTTCTAAAAAACCAAAACATAACGAACCAAATTCAAATAAAGATGAGAAGGCATCATCTTCCGGAGCGGCGCAACAGCGTACTTTAAGTGAGGTTGTCAGAGACGACCTCCAAGTATCGGTTGTGGATGAGCTCTCCACAAACAGCAGAGGTCTGCTAGCTGTGTGGAGTTCTATCGAGGCCAAGCTCTCGGAGATGGTGTTTTCTTACACAATCTCGGCAATTGAGGGTCCCTACCCTAGTTTTGACTCTGGCGAAGTGCTCAGGGGACACAGGGTAATCAAACGCGATGACGTGTTTTCCAGGGATTTCCTTAGATCATGCATTGCTAAGATAAGCAATGACTGGGAAGGCTTGAGACTTAAGCTTATCCCAGCTAAGGACATCCCCAGACAGCCTAAGGCTCGCATTTGGTTGCCCGTCATGAGCATCAAGCCAAGTGGACAGGAGCTGATCCGTGGTCTTCAGAGGCTAAACCCGCTGGTTCCAATGCATGACTGGACAGTCATCAAGGCTGAGGAGCCGCAGAAGAACAGCGCGTCCTATCTTTTGAAGATTAGCGGGGAGAGCTTGGGGGCCCTTGAGAAGGCTGAATATAAGTTAAGATTCGGCATTAGAAATGCAAAGATTAAGGTCCTACAGAGTCAGAGAGCAGACTGCGACAACAATGATGGCAAAGTCAAGACCGACGATGACATCATTGTTGCCGAAGTCCCCGGCGAGTCGCCGGGCCCTGAGGGTGCAGGCCCTTCTTCTTCAGGCAATTAAAAACGCGCTGCGTTCTATACAGATTAATCTGAAGCACTCGAAATGTGCCTCAGATAATCTAAAGGTCTTCCTGAGTCAGGAAGACTTGGACGTAGTGTTCATACAAGAACCTTGGGTGAATGGCCTCAGAGTTCGAGGCCTTCTGGACCACAAATACGACCTTTTTTATAAAATCCTTAATACTGACCAAGGTAAGCCTAGAACCTGCATTCTAGCTAAGAAACACTTAAAAGCTTTTTTTTTGTCCCATCCTTAGCACCTCCGATTTGACGGTTGTCAGAATTGAAGGAAAAAATGCTGGCCTACTTCTGGCATCGGCTTACTGTGGCCACGACCGGCAGTCACCTCCGGAAGAGACTAGAGTGATCTTTAATATTTGCCACAAACACAAATTCTACCAACCGTACAAAGACTGTCTAAGAATTTATAAGCGAGCCATTGCCAAGTCTAAACAGCAAAGCTGGAGGGATTACTGCCACAAAATAGAAAATATAAAAGAATCCGCCAGGCTTAGTAAGATTCTATCGAAGGACCATTGTTGTCCTTCCTTTCTTAAAAAACCTGGGCAGCATCTCCTGCAGAATCCCTAGAACTGCTGTTGGCTGCGCATTTTCCGGGTTGTGAGAATAACAACCCTCAAACTCTTAATTCAAATGGCGTGTCGACGGCGGATATAGAACACATCGATACCTTGATAAATAGGGAAAATATTGCTTGGGCAATCAACACATTTTCCCCGTACAAGTCTCCAGGCCTGGACGGCATAATGCCGATCATGCTTCAGAAAACGCAATTTCTGGCGATTCCGTGGCTGGAGATGATCTTTAAAGGATGTCTCTGCCTAAATCATGTTCCTGAGTCTTGGAGACATGTTAGAGTAGTTTTTATCCCGAAGGTGGGCAGGCGAGGACATGAATCCGCGAAGGACTTTAGACCAATAAGCCTTACTTCCTTCGTGCTTAAGACAATGGAGCGCATTCTTGACTACCATATCAGAGGCATTTTAGATGTATGCCCTCTTGAGAGTTCTCAACACGCTTATCTTAAGGGCAAGTCTACAGAGACAGCCTTACATGAGGTAGTGCGTACAATTGAAAAAACCATACACTACAAAGAATTTACTCTTGCTACCTTCTTAGACATAGAAGGAGCTTTCAATAACGTCTTAACAGAATCTATTCAAGAATCACTGGTTGATCAGGGTGTAGAGGACTACATTAGAAATTGGATTGTTTCCATACTCAGTGATAGAAAAATTCAAGCTACCTTAGGTAACACTTACTTGACCAGGTGCGTAAACAGGGGAACACCTCAGGGGGTGTTCTGTCCCCTCTTCTTTGGCTTCTGGTCATGAACAAAATTCTTTTTAAACTGGAAAGTTGTGGTGTGAAGGCCGTTGCTTACGCAGATGATTTGGTGATACTGGTATCAGGAAAAAACACTTCCGTGATTAGTGAGATTACGGAGATGGCATTGCTAAAAGTAAGCAACTGGGCTACAAGCTGTGGCCTGGGTGTCAATAAAAGCAAAACTGAACTGATGCTCTTTACTCCAAAAACAAAAGTATCACCCTTCACCCTTCCCCGCCTCAACGGTGAAACTCTTTCCTTGTGTTCCAGCGCTAGATATTTGGGAGTAATACTTGACCCAAAGTTTAACTGGAAACTTAATATCGAAGAAAGGGTCAAGAAAGCCAGCATAGCTTTCTATGCCTGCAATAAAACCTTTGGCAAAAAGTGGGGTTTGCAATCGAAGATGATTTGTGGACGTATACAGCCGTGGTACGTCCAATCTTGTCCTATGGTTCGATTGTTTGGTGGCCCGCGCTTAGCAAAGCCTACAATATAACTAAACTAAAAAAGGTTCAGAGAACAGCTAGTGTTGGCTCCACGGGAGCTTTGCGCTCATGTCCGTCGGACGCCCTAAACGTTTTTCTCTACCTCTTACCAATAGACCTGCATATCAAATACTTAGTATCTTGCAGCGCGTTGAGACTTAGGGAATCGAATAGTTGGTATTCTAGGCCCTTTGGTCATAGTAATATCACTAATCTCATCCCAGCGGACATCTTTTCGACAGAAACCGACTACTGCACCCCTACTGTGGACCTCAGTCCGGATTTTAAAATTATCATCCCATCTCGAAATGAATGGGATGATGACTTAGTGACGAGAGGCTTCGACACAACTATTTTCACTATTTTTTCCGAGTCTCTAAATGTCTCCAGGTCTTTGCGACTTCCTGACTTTGCTAGTGTTTTTCAGGCTGAACTACTCGCGATCAAGGAAGCATGCAAGTTACTAAAACTAGATCCAAATCAAAACCGCAATACAGCTATTTTTTCGGACAGTCAGGCGGCTATTCAAGCGATTGGCTCGTCCACTTCATCCTCCAAACTGGTTCAACAATGCCGAAGTGAGTTAGCGAGCATGAACATTGGACTCAGGGTCACTCTCATCTGGATTCCGGGTCATAGAGGCTTTGAGGGTAATGAACGAGCTGACGAGCTGGCTAGGCAAGGATCAGCCCTTCATAGCTCACTCGCGGAAAGAGTCAACATTCCTCTTCGTGCTATTAAGGGCAAGATCTTCTCTATTTTCCTCGCTGAATCAAACCACAGGTGGAACAGCCTAACCAACTGTATCATATCTAGAAGGATATAACCCTTCTACAACAAATCCCGTACTAATAATCTCATTTGCAGACCCAGGCAAGACATAGCCAGGGTCGTTGCTACATGCACCGGACACTGGCCTGTTGGAGAACACGCATCTAAGCTGGGCATCCCCCACAATACTTTCTGTCGTAGTTGTGAGGACCAGCGAGAAAAAGAAACTGTTCTTCACTTCTTATGCAAGTGTCCCGGCTTAGCCAAAACGAGAGCCAAAACATTGGGAAAGTCCTTTTTCAACAACCTCAATGAGCTCTCAGAACTGGAGATCAAAGATTTGATCTCCTTTCTAAACGCAACAAAGTGGATTTGAGGCGTATTTTTCTCTTTATAATCCCCCTTCTATCTTTATAGGTCAACCGAGTATTTTATGGTATCAAAACGGCGCAACGCAGCGCTAATTGTGTCACCGAGCTAGACTGCTCGTGGCCACCATTTCTACTACTACTATGTAGATAAAACTTCAAACGGTGTGGTGAAAAGTTTATACAAATTCTATATTTTTGTAAGCACAAGCATATCATATCATTAATCTTGTGGATAAATTCTTGTTGCTAGGTAATGTATTTGCGTAGCTATCTTTTGGATGTTCAGTTAATAGAAATGCAATTCTGGAAAATATTCCTACGTTTGTTTTTATGTAGGTAGGTATGTAACTAGGTATAAACGATATCGTAGTAAGTACATTCGTTCGATCATTAGTGCTAAGAAAGAGTTGGGGTGGCTGGGTGACTTGATGCGAACCATAAAATTGTTCAACCTAGAAAAAAAAACTCTCACAGAGCATTTATTTGGCAAATGGACACAAAAGTTTGATTCAAATGATTGAAAAATTCTTCAACGATCAGACATTTATGCAAAACAAATTATTCGAGGTTAAATGATGAAAATATTCTATTTTGAATGAAATCTTCCGGGTACCTAATGCTTTTGTTCCCAATCTTATTCGAAAATGTATCGGTCCTTATTTTAATTTTCTTTTCATTAATAATGATAAAAACCTGAACAGGGAGCAACATTTCTGAAAGTTTTTCGATTTAAGCGATTTTAACAATGTTCGCTACAATTTAATTTTTTTCGCCTGTATTTTTTTGAGTTTTTTTCTTTAATTTAGTTTTTATAAAAATTATAATGAAAAAAAAATTTTAGAATATGTCGATAGAAGCATAGAAGAAGTATTTCTATACGTACATATATTATAATATTAATAAATTATTGTAACTCCAGAATTAAATGGGATTTTCGTTTGGTTGATTTATTTTTGTATCCATAAATTGATTTTATTCGATACAAAACGATTAAGTTTTCAGATTGAATTTGATTTGCTATGGTTTTTGTTTAGGTAGTATATTTGCCTGTAAACCGTCTGGCGGTATCATTAGTTAAATATCTACTTACTCGAACATTGTTTATAATATCAAGTTTGTAAATTTATAATGAGATTTATTTTTATATAAAATTAATGAAGTATATTTGTTATTTGAATTCTTTCTTGTAACGAGATAAATTATCAAAAAAAAAAACATTTTCAAGCTGTTCACTTACAATGCATAGTGGTGTAAGTGTAAAGAGGGGTAGATCTGCCGAAAAATCAAGATATTAAAAATTGATTTAAAATCAAAAAATAAATCATTTGGTCTTTGCTGCACAAAGACTCATTAGAAAAATATAAAATTACCCTTAAAAAGGTTTGTCCTACGAGATTGTCGTCTCGAAATGATGCACTATGTGTTATAAGATCAAACTATACATTGATAATGAAAACATCACACCAAATCAATTTGACCTCAACAAAAAAAGACGAACGAGACGAATGTAAAAATGTTATAAACATTTTAGAGACCTACGACTTTATTGTGTTGATGTCATTTTTTTCTTCGCTGTTTGATATTATAAGTCCAGTTTCCAAAGCCCTTCAAGATGAGGAAAATGACTTACAAAAAGCAAGTATTTTGCTTCAAAATCTTTTAGACGGTCTAGAAAAAGAAAGAAATCAAAAAAAATTTAGTGATTTACTTAAAAAGTCCCACACACAGAGAAAAACCAATGTGAATTCAAAAAAAATAAACATGATTCAACATGTTTTGCCAATGATTTTGCTTCATAGATGTTTCATGTTAATTTAATATGATATTTGCGCAAAAAAATTTAAATGAATTTAATCTTAAATCATGTTAGTATAACATGTAAATTTAAGTTAAATCAATATTGATATCATATTAAAATGACTCTATGATTCATTTTGAATCATCTTTAAGGTCATGTTGAATTAACTTGGTCGACCTTGTTAAAACAATTAGGCTTCCTTTTAAATCGATTCGAACATTACTTTTGAATTATCATGATCATCATGTTAAATCAATTATACAAATCCTGTTAAAATGAATTTCTCATAGTGAAAACAACATGACTTTTCCTGTTAAATCGTTTTGATCTACTATTGAAACAATACGATAAATCATATTAAAATAAATCGATCCCCATGTTAAAACAACGTGATGATTCATATTAAATCAATTAGTTGTCATGTTAATTCATTGTATGAAATTCTTTAAAAAATGATTTCCATGTCAAAACACCTAGAAAATAATAATTGATTCAACGTGAATAGCAAAGAATTGTTTTATGAAATCAAAATGAGAAATCTTCAAAACAAGTGTAAATAAAAAGACAACCAATAATGTTAGTTTTATTATACATATCTTTAATTTTTATTAATTTCTATTATTTTTATGTATATTGATAATACACAGTAATTTCATCAATAGGCATCAGGAATGCCTATTTTACAATCTACAAGGAATTTTGCAAAACTTAAACCTGCTGTTGTACTTAGTGTTAAAGGAACATTAAGTCTAGAGTTAATGTTAATTCCAAACTATTTGAAGCCTTAATTAAATAAAAGAAGCGTAAACTTACTAGCTTGGGGCTTTTGGATTGGAGAACAGTGCCAATTCGTCAAAAAATCAAAGTTAGTTGCAGACGATTTTAGTTCCAGTTATCTTAATGTAAATATTCGCTGCCAATTATTCTTCACATCCTTCCAATTTGAAGAAATATCGAGATAGAGAAACCTTTAAAGATTTAAAAATGGACACGTTAACCTCTGAAGTGGTTACAGGAGTTATAGGATCTTCTCCCAATTGTAAAAATTCAATTTATTTTCGTTTCCAACCGTGAACAACTTGCTCTTTGGTTAACGTTTTTTGTCTCAAAGCTTACCGCCAGGGTTACCACAGAGAATTATGTTAAATTCCTGAAAATTAAAACTTAAAATACAGTAAATTATCGAAAAGTTTTGACAAAATATACCTACTTTTATTTCATTAGGGAATTGCTCCAATTTGTCTTCTAATGTTATTGGCAGTAATTTGACTCCGTTAAAATAAATGTCACCCAAAATTTATTGATTAAATCTGCTCGAAACAAATAACTCCAATGGCCGTTGGTTTTGTAGAAGTCTAAAACTGCTTCTGACTTGAGGCTTTCTAATAAAATTAGTTCTTACTTCTAAAAAATAATTTAAAAGCAGAATGCAATTATGATTTAAAATATTATTTTTTGTCTACCTTAGATAAGTTCAAGATCCCGACATGCCCAAACAAATGTAATAGTTGATGCTGTCGCAAAACTGGTCTGGCTTCCCAACCAAGAAAAGATAAAGTATCATCATCAATTCCGAAATCCGAACTGTATCATAAGTAGGCAGAACACAATTAATTATAAAAATAAATAAATACATGAACAATTGTGCATACCCTACTCCTTCTTCAACTGAATAAAGTTTCTTTGAGACCCGTACGGAGATCAATCGTTGGAATAGCTTCTTGAATATCTTCTTTTGACAAGTCAAGTTATGTTGTTTTCTTGGATGATTGCTAAACTCACTTTTCACCAAAAAAATTTTCACTTCATAAAATGCTTTCGACCGAGACGCGACTATAATTGAAATGAACTGATAGAATTTGTCCAAATGTTTGGCAGTAACATAGTTCGGAAAAATAACGGCACTTCATGTAAATTTTGTGGAATTCAATAAATAATAATTTTATTTCAACGAGATCTCATATTAAATTAAGAACTATCAATTTTAATTCATGGAGCTTCAAATCGTTTTAACACGACCCAATCTTGTTTTAATATGATTAAATGTTGAAACAAAATTGATTTCGTGTGATTGCGTTATTACAATGAATTCTTTATAACGGGATAGTATTTTGTTATTCCTGAAAATTAAATTAAAGGGTGTTTATGTGAAGAAGACAAAATATAACTCTTCAGATATTTATATTTTCAACTTTCTTTCATAATAAATATTTCATTGAAAAGGTAAAATTACTTGTATTTTAATTTTGGACAAATTTTCAATTCCAACACAATATTTGTTTCTTTTTTTTATTGTAATAAATCTAAATGAACAAGAATGGCAAATAAGCAAACAAAATTTTTGTAAAAAAAAAGAAAACAATTTTTTCTTTAAATTTCCATTTGAAAATATTCGTTTGGAGGTTAAAACGAAATAATTTTGACATGAAATCCATTGATTTTTGAAAAATATATTAAGGACTGTTATTTCAATTGGATTTCACTTACGTTAAGTTGAGAAATTGATTCAACAATTAAAGATGTTTTCAAGCTCATAAACTTTTATTTTAACAATAAAAATTTGTATTATAGAATTTCTGTATTGAACATTTCATTTTAACATTGTTGAATGTCAATTCTATAGAAAACAATGTAATTTTAACGTGAATCCTCTTGTGGTGTCTTTTATACGTTGCGTATTGTTAAATCATTGATATTATTGTACATAATGACTTGCTTCAATATTAAATCAAAATGAAACAACGTTGAATCGTAACGAAATCATTTAACAAACAACAGATCGCATATTATAAAAATCGACAATTCTTCCTTTTGATTTTACATTGCATTATTTTTCTGTGTGCAGGATTTAGCCAACGATTGGGAGTGACGCCTGTCTTCAAAAATAAAAGGAAGAAAATAACGAAGCGCTTTTTTGATGAGTTGGCAGAAGATCATAGTTTCTGATCCGGAAATTTACTTCAAAGTCAATATTTACTATTCCTGATTAGACAAACTCAGCGAAGATTTCAATGTCTTCATAGTCTTAGTAGTATGTTTGAAGTGTTGGAACCGGATAAGCTTTTATCGTTCTCAAAAAAAAAATTGGATACAGGGCCCCCAAAGGTCTAGCTACGCCACTGGACTTCATTGAAAGCAAATATCCAAAAATAAGGTTTTTATATGATTACACTTGTTACAGATAATCAATGATCGAATGTAAATTAGTAATGAATTCAAAACAATAATTGAAGAAATTTTGAATAACGCTATGAAATGAAGGATCTAGTGAACATATTTTTTATAACAGGCCAAAATTTTTAAAATTACGATAATTCAATAGGTGAATTATTAGGGGTGAATGGGCATTTTTGTATGGGCCATGGTCCCCGTTCTAATAGTGATTAGGCGCATATCTTTAGAACGGCATGTTGACGTACATTCACGTCTACTATGGCACTTGTCTCGATTAAGTGTTTTTTTTTAGAAGTCCGCAGAACGGACAATATAGAAGCAATATTTGTTTAAGAGTATAAATGCACCAGTTTGTGTTTTTTCTGGCCAGGTTTTATGAGCGCTATGATTGTACTTATAACTAACTACCCCCACCCTACCACCATTACCCTATAACTAAATTTTCAAGTTTTGGTTTGTCAACAAAATGCAAAGAAAAAACAAGTGACATGTCGACCAAGCAAGACCAAAAAAATTGTTCTTTATTTACTATCTTCATTGTTGCTTATTAGTAGGTATGTAAAAATAATATATTTTTGACCTAACATAAAGGGATTTAATTTGTCCACGTAAAAGCTGAACATTATTATGGATGCCATGCCATAGTCTGACGGGTCCTCCAGAGCATTTTCTCTATAAATCTGTGAACGAGAGAAAGATCCACTAAAACAATAAGAAAAAGTCGCTCTGATGACGCTCAGGTAGTTCTGTGCGAGCTTAAGGTCTAAAACGGGTTATGTTGCATTAGGGTTTATGTAAGAGAATAACTGGCTACTCAAGTAGTTTTTAGTTTTTGACAGTTTTTTTAAAATCAAATGAAAAATAGACTTATCTCGACGCAATTATACTCATGCCAATGATTCGAAACCAGAAAGAGACATAATATAGAAAACTTTGTTCAAAAACATGATACTGTAGGGCCTACTAATACCTCTAAAACAGCATGCTCTTAAGTATACGCCGCAAACTCTGGTCACGTTTTTAAAAGATCGTCTGTCAATAAGTAGCGTTGGTATCTTCTGTGGAACAGGCCTCACCGACACATCACACAGTTACGATTTTGCTGTTCCATTTAGAGTAGCAAAACAATAAATCCAAAGCACTAGTGGATGTAAACGTTTAAAGCGGGTGTCAGAGTCCAGGCGGGTTGCATGGGTCAGAGATGAAAATAGAAGAGATAACACAGAGAAACTTAAACAGCAGCGAAAAGTGGTCACGAGCGCAATACGATAGAAAAACAGACGAAACGGATGACTCTGTTTGTTAGTTAATTTATTACATAAACGCTTTTAAATTATAATGACACTTAGGCCTTTTGGAGCGGGGACCAAAATGCCAATTCTCCTTTCCTCCGTTTTTTCTTTAAATATAGTTTTTTTTTTTGGCCCGGGTAGATTTTGGCGCTCCGTTGCGGCCATTTTATTTTGGTGACATCTGTTAAATCTTTTTTTATTAACTTCCCATAGGAAGTTATTGTAATGGGTCCGATTTGACAAATTGAAAATTTTGACATTTCTCGACGTTTCAAGGTCCCTAGAGTCGAAATAAAAGATTTTTAGAAAGATGTCTGTGCGTGCGTGTGTACGTACGTCCGTACGTCTGCACGTCCGTACGTTCGCGACGTTTTTTTCGTCGTCCATAGCTCAAGAACCAGAAGAGATATCGACTTCAAATAAATTTTGTTATACAGATAATAAGGCAGAAAGATGCAGAAAGGGCTATTAAGAAAATTGCTTGGGTGGTTTTTTTAGCATAGCAGTTTAAAACAAAGAACATTTTGGTTAATCCTAAATATCTCATGAACCAATGACGCTAGAGACTTGAAATAAATTTTATATTATATATTGTAACGTGATACAAAACAAGTATATTTTTGGAAAAAATCCAATTAACTGTTTTTGTTATAAATCAAAAAAACTGAAAAAAAAAATTGTGTCACCTCGAAAATTTTACGACTAAAATATGATTTCATCTCCAAAACAATTTTGTGCAACGATGAATAATATTTTTGACATCTGATAAAATTTTGATAAAAATCTAGTTGACAGTTTTTTTTACAAAAAATAAAAACCTAAAAAAAAATTAATAAAAGTTGGTCAAAATTGATTTTCGACTCAAATATCTTTTCTAAATTTTGAGTTATTGGCTTTAAACTACTTTTATGTTTCAAAAATATTGTTGTCAACATTCAGTAAAATTTTGAAATAAATCGAATTGAAAGGTTTTTTACAAAAAATTAAAAACCGAAAAAAAATTAAAAAAAATTGGTAAAAATTGATTTTCGACTCTCAAATATCTTTTCAAAAATTTGAGATAACTTCTTCTGACTAATTTTAACTTATAAGAAATATTTATTTCAACATTCGATAAAATTTTGAGAAAAATCGAATTGACAGTTTTTTTACAAAAAATAAAAACCTAAACAAAAAAATTAATAAAAGTTGGTAAAAATTGTTTTTCGACTCAAATATTTTTTTAAAACTTTGAGATATTGTTGTCGACATTCAGTAAAATTTTGAGAAAAATCTAATTGACAGGTTTTTTACAAAAAATAAAAACCTAACAAAAAAACAATACTAAAACTTGGTAAAAATTTACTTTCGACTCAAACAGCTTTTCAAAAATTACAAATATTGGCTTCAAACTTATTTTATTTCACAGAAAATATTGTTTCTGATATTCAGTAATTTTTTTAATAAAAATTCAACAGTCCGTTTTTTCATAAAAAAATAAAATCTACACAAAATAGTACGCAAATTTGGTAAAAATTGATACATATAGACAAACTTTTAAGCAAGACAAATCGACAGACGGGATGGGAAGTTATCAGTGTGGGTCGCATCCCAGCCTCTTTTTTATAATGACTTTTGACCTTTTAAATTATAATGACACTAGGCCTTTTGGAGCGGGGACCAAAATGCCAATTCTCCTTTCCTCCGTTTTTTCTTTAAATATAGTTTTTTTTTTGGCCCGGTTAGATTTTGGCGCTCCGTTGCGGCCATTTTGTTTTGGTGACATCTGTCAAATCTTTTATTTATTATTCAGTTGTTTATGCCAAATCATCGCAGACTTCAAATGGGCGAATTTTTTTGTCGGGACTTGTGTCTAGACCCATACAAGATCCAACTGATCCAGGAGCTCAAAGTTCATGACCAAAAACAACGCCGTTTGTTCGCTGACTGGGCTTTGAATCGTTTGCAAGAGGACCGCAATTTTGGACGAAAAATCATCTTTAGTGACGAGGAGCATTTTTGGATGAATGGCTGTGTTAACAAGCAAAATTGCCGTGTATAGGACGACACCAAACCACGCGAGGTTCACCTGGTTAGCGTTTGGTGTTGATTTTGGGCCAGCGGCGTAATTGGTCCGTACTTTTTTGAAAAGGACGTTAGTGAGGCGTTCACATTGAACAGCGAGCGCTACATAAAGATGATAACTAATTTCTTATGTCCCAAATTGAAACATATGGACCTAGGCGACATTTGGTTCCAGCAGGACAGCGCGGCGCTACGTGTCACAAACCAAACTTCTACACACAACATCTACCCGCTCTTATTGAAAACCCCTATATTTGAAACAATTTATTGGATTGAAATTTTTTGAGTCAGCAACAAACTGTCCACCAAAGTAAATTACGTGGAATTTTTATACATCACAGCCATTTTTACATAATTTGTCACCCTAGACTTTTTTCTATTGTTTTTTGGTGTTTAAAAAAAATTAGATGGGCAAGTGTTGTACAGGGTTTTTCAAAAGGGACGTTAAAAAAGTAGAGCGACAGGGACAACAAACGACGCCATATTTCTTGCCGCTCTTTTGACATATCTCTTCAGTAGGTTTAATTAGGTTAGGTTAAAGTGGCTGCGGATACAAAAAGCACACACTTAGGCCAGAAGAAAAGGCCCATTGTGATACCACATGAAACTAGAGAATTACTTCCCACTAGTCGAACCATTTTGAGCTTTTTATAAAGCGAAGAAGATATCTGATATCCTTTTTAGCTAGTTCACTGGAATCATCAAAAGAGTATTCTCCCAGATGAAGTTTGCGTCTTAGTGAAACAGCGGGGCAGGTGCAGACGAGGTGAGAGATTGTTTCTTCTTCTTCCTCTTCCATACAGCTCCTGCAGAAGTCATTTGAGGCTACACCAAGTCGTATTGCGTGTCTGCCTATAAGACAATGTCCCGTAAGGACACCTATTAGGGAGCTAAAATGAAGTCTGCTTTGATATAATATAAGTCTTTAGAGCGCTTTAGGTCCAGTCAAGGCCATATAAGTTTTGTGGCTGCGCATGTTGGTAATTTGTACCACCTAAAGTTTGCTATCGCGAAAGCTGTTTCTTTTAGCAGAAGTTTACATGTAGCTATCGGAATACCTATCTTCTCCCTTTCAGGTGAAATAGGTATGACGGTTCCATTTTTAGCAAATTCATCGGCTCTACAATTTCCTGCGATGTCTCTGTGGCCCGGCACCCAGCATAGGTGAATGTTAAATTGCTGCGCCATCTCCATAAGAGACGATCGACAATCGAGGGCCGATATACGAGCCAACAATGAGGCGAAATTATTAAAATTTACTACCGAAATTCGGAGTCATTGGCCTCAATGTTAAGAGCGCTACGTCCAATTTGTGGTCGTCATAATCGTCCTAGCAGATCAACAATTGAGCGTCTAGTGGAAAAATTTTAATTCACAAGCGCAGTACAAAATGTTCCCATGCCAATGAGACAAAGAAGTGCCCGTATAGTGTCAAGAATATTGCTGCCGCTAAGGCTTTAGTTGCAGAAAGCCCAAATGTGTCTCTCACACGTCGCGTCGTTCTCAAGCGTTTAGCATCTCTGTGACGTCGTTGTGGCGAATTTTGGGAAAAGATCTTGGCCTACATCCTTACAAGATTAAATTGACGCAAGAACTGAAGCCGCTTGACCACCGTCGTCGTATGTTGGTGAATTGGGCTGAGCAACAACTTGAAAATGATTTGCATTTTCATCGAAAAATCATCTTCAGCGATGAGGCTCATTTCTGGCTGAATGGCTTCGTCAATAAACAAAATATGTATATGGTATTGGTCAGGCAGCAATGAGTCATCATTGCATCTTGAAATGCAATTACGGTTTGGTGTGGTTTATGGGCTGGCGGCGTCATTGGGCTGTCCTTCTTCCGTGACGATCAAGACAAGACAAGAATGGTCTTTGCCAACAAGCCAGCGAGACCATTGATGAACATCGTACGATTATCGAACATGAAATTGCAGCAGTATCGTCCGATTTATGCTTGAAAACTGTCGAAAATTGGGTTTAGCGTCTGGACTTCTCCAACCGTGCCCGCAAAAGAAATCAAGTTTTATACATAATGACATCGAACGTACTTTTACAAGAATAAAGAAGTTCATTGATATTTAAAATCACTTTTGTTTTATTTAAAAAACTTTTGTAGCGCTCTTATTGAAAAACCGATATAATAAAAATAATAAATTTTTAAATACCTACTTAGGTAGGTACTGGAACTTGTCAATAATAATAAAATATTCAAAATACTAGTCAATTCGACATGAACAGTTTAAACTTCAATTATTGATTATGTATATGTTTTTCAAACTTTCTTGAATGACAGTTTAGCTAATTTTAAAATAAAAATATTAAATGATAGTTTTTCAGTCGAAATTGTACAAATTTTTTTCGATTTAATCAGTCATAATTATTTAGTGTTGCCATTTTGACCTGTACCAAGCCAAATTTAGAAAAAAAAACTGTTTTATTATAGCAACAATTTGATTAGCATGCCAATTTTGTAAATTTCTGCAATTTTTTAAACAGTTGTGCCTTAAAATTAAAAAGTCTCCAAAAACATTGAAATATCAATACTTCAATGCATAAATAATTTGAATGAAGGAAATGCATAATTTCAATATAATTTTTATAATGCACCATGAATAAATAATTTCATTGATATGCTAAACTCATTTGTTACACTTAACCTTTAACAAGCATGTTCTACAACCGATACACTATACATCCTTTAATATAAAAACTTCTTCCATATACAAGTCAGACTAATTTCATTTCGCAGATGTTAAAATATTCAGATTTTAGAGCAAGCATATATTTGCAAATATTTCGATTCGGTCATTAAATTTTATTCATCGATTTCATTTTGCAAATCTGCTACAAAAGTTTGTATATCTATTGTTCCATTGGTATATCAAATAGAAAAGGAAAATAAGAAAGGAAGAAACAAAACTAATAAACAAGCAAAAGAAAAAAGGATTCTCATTTAAATTTGTTTCTTTGCTTATTCGATTTAAATTTATTGCTTCCTGATGGCAGATGACGATGATGATGGTTTCATTTGGGCATAATTGAGTCATTTGACTTTGTCTCTTTTATATTTTATTCTATATTTTTTGCGAATCCTTTCACCCCTTCAATATTTTATGTTATCTTAAATGGCACAACATATTTTGCACATACTCGTAGTCCTAATAAAATCAATTGAATTATATCCTTTTTACAAACGACATTTTATTTAAATCGATATCATTTTCAATTCGGGGCGTAACTCACATTTTAAAATCTAAAATGTACCCACTTTTCCAAATTATAGGATTTTTGCCAAACGGTGGCATTTCATTTCTTTTCTTGCAAAGTTAATGTTTCCAAGGACACGTTTCGGCATTTTAAAATTATTGTGTCATCTTTATGGGCTAAATGTGATAACACCACTATAACCACCCCTTTTTTATTTTATTTAGATCAATAACTCTTTATCGCTTTAAATTCGATGTGTGTTTTTTTTAAGGGGTGGTGAAACTGCCCCCGAGGCATTTTTAATGAAAGGGTTAAATATGAGTTCCATAGAGTATGGTATTGATTTAACTGAAGATCAATAAAATGTTTTTGTTGAGATTTGTGAATCAAAATTAATTCATTAACTTTTTGATTTACTGCCTTTGGGTGAAGTTGGGCGGGTTTTTCTGAATTTTTGTTATTGTTGTCGGATGCTGTCTCCGTTGCAAAAAAAAAAAAATGTCCTTTCATCGGAAAGCAAAGATTATTTGTTTCTTTTTTTTAACTTTTTTCATGCGATACGCTTTTCATTTTAGTATATTCCTGCATGTTGGTTGGTGATACACAGAAAAGAAGGAAATAACAAAACCCTAGAACCAAGAAATTGCGGTTAAGTGCCAAATGATGTCAAATCTTATTTTTACAATTTGCAAAAAGAAAAAACTGAACATATTGAAAAGGGTGTTACTTAGGTATACTTCTCAACTTGCTCTACAATCCTTTTTTATGAGTTTTTTTCATTCATTCTTTCTTGGAGTTTTTATTTTTCTAAAGTGCAGTTTGTAAAAAACTGAAAAGTTGTTGCAGGAAATATATTTTAATGGTTTGCTATTTATGTAACAATTGAAAAATATAGTTCAAATTTGTAGTATGAATATAGCTGACGTGTGTGGGAAATGGTTGACACAATATTATTTTATAGACATGGCTTTAGAAAAGTGTGTGAAAATGAAGTTTTAAGGGAGTGTGTGCAAAATTTTTTTTAGATAAGGTTACAACAGGAAAAACCTATTTTAGTTTTATTATGTTATTATTTTGTCGATATATCTACTGATTTGAACCTAAAGATAGTTTTCTTTTCTAAGTGATTTTTAGAATATCTTTAGCGTTACATAAAAAGCTCTTCAGCTAAAAAATTGCATTTTCGAAAAACAATTTTTACCAACTTTTATAATTGTTTTTTTAGGTTTTTATTTTTCGTAAAAAAAAACTGTCGATTCGATTTTTCTCAAAATTGTTTCTATTGTTCAAAACAATATTTTTTATACTTTTAAAGTAGTAAGAAGCCATTATCTCAAATTTTTGAAAAGATATTTGACTCAAAAATCAATTTTTAACAATTTTTTTTTTCGGTTTTTAATTTTTTGTAAAAAAAATGTCAATTCGATTTTTTTTCAAAATTTTACTGAACGTTGACAACAAAATTTTTGGAAAGATTAAAGTAGTTTAAAGCCAATATCTCGAAGTTTTGAAAAGATATTTGAGTCGAAAATCAATTTTTACCAACTTTTAAAAAATTTTGTTTTGGTTTTTATTTTTTGTAAAAAAACTGTCAATTCGATTTTTCTCAAAATTTTTCAGAATGTTGAAAACAATATTTCTTATAAGATAAAATAAGTATGAAGCCTTAATCTCAAGTTTTTGAAAAGATATTTGAGTCGAAATTAAATTTTTACCAACTTTGAGTAATGTTTTTTTTAGGTTTTTATTTTTTATAAAAAAAACTGTCAATTAGATTTTTCTCAAAATTTTATCAGATGTCAAAAGCATTATTCTTCGTTGTACAAAATTGTTTTGGAGATGAAATTATATTTAAGTCGTAAAATTTTCGAGGTGACAAATTTTTGTTTTCAGTTTTTTGACATGACAACGTCTTAAATTAGGTTGCGGCTGGGAGTCACTTATGAAAAAGTGTAACGCCCGGTAACGTTACGATGAGTCACCGAACGAGAGAGAGGCCCGCCGAATGCCTTGCGTCTCTCTCCCACTCAACTATGATCGGTCTGCCGCGCGCGCAGCACTAGAGAATTAGGCCCATTGAATCGGCGCATGCTTGTGTCTCTGTCTTTGTCTTTCTCGAACGTTCTTGGCGTTGGAAAAACAAGAAAGCGTCATAATACAAGTTCACACGTGTGGTTAAAGTATCGTCAGCTGTGTCTGTAGTGAAAATGTGGAGTGCTTAGATTCGTCATTTACAACAACTACAACAATAAAGGTAAATAATTGTACACTGATATTTCATTATCGTAAACTATGATTGATTGATTAATTGTTAGATTGACACAAAAGTTGAGAAACTGAGTTTATAGGTTATGTCATACTATTGATAAATGTTGATAGTGTTAAGTAAATTATTAGTTTAAAAAATTTGTGCAATTCTTATTTTCATTCAATTCCTTGTTCCTATTGTGCAATTTAATTATATTCATATCAATAAATATTCTACCGAGAAAAAGACGTTGTCACGTAAAATCTTCGCCCGTAAAACCGACTTTACAGGCAACCATTTTTTTTTGATTTATAAAAAAAACCGTTAATTGGATTTTTTCCAAAAATATACTTGTTTGGTATTACGTTACACTTTATAATATAAAATTTAATTCAAGTCTCTAGCGTCATTGGTTCATAAGATATTTAGGGTTAACCAAAATTGTCACCTTTTTTTTTAAATTGCTATGGTAAAAAAAAACCACCCACGCAATTTTCTTGAGAGCCCTTTCTGCATCTTTAAGCCTTATTATCTGCATAACAAAATTCATTTGAAGTCGATATCTCTTCTGGTTCTTGAGCTATGGACGACGAAAAAAACGTCGCGAACGTACGGACGTACGGACATACATAAATATAAAAAATAAAAACCTAAAACAAAACTTGTAAGACTAAAAAAAACATTACTCAAAGTTGGTAAAAACTGAATTTCGACTCAAATATCTTTTTCAAAAACTTGAGATTATAAAAAATGAAATAAAAATAAATCGAATTAGCAGTTTTTTTTTTACAAAAAAATAAAAACTTAATAAAAGTTGGTAAAAATTGATTTTCGACTCAAATATCTTTTCAATACTGTGGGATTGGCTTTAAACAAATTTTATTTTTTAAAAAGTATTGTTTTCAACATTCAATAATATTTTGAGAAAAATCGAACTGACAATTTAAAAAAAAAAAATAAAAACCTAAACAAATTAACAAATGTTGGTAAAAAATGAATTTCGACTTAAATATCTTTTTAAGACTTTGAGATATTGGCTTTAAACTAATTTTTTGTTATAAGCAATATTGTTTTCAACATTCGATAAAATTTTGAGAAAAATCGAATTGACAGTTTTTTTTACAAAAAATAAAAACCTAAAAAAAAAAACAATACTAAAACTTGGTTAAAATTTACTTTCGACTCAAATAGCTTTTCAAAAATTAAAAATATTGGCTTTAAACTTATTTTATTTCAGAGAAAATATTGTTTTCGATATTCAGTAATTTTTTTATAAAAATCTACAAAAAATAGTACGCAAATTTGGTAAAAATTGAAACATATAGGCAAACTTTTAAGCAAGACAAATCGACAGATGGGATGGGAAGTTATCAGTGTGGGTCGCATCCCAGCCTTTTTTTGGGAATTTATTTTGGTAGAAACACCAGTTTATGGCACCCCAAACCATCAACGTACCATCTTCGAAATTGCGAGCATTTCTATGCCGAAATTGTTGGAAACCATCTGAGCCTCCTTAATTTTGTCTCATTCGAAAAAAATGATACTTTTCAGCGAAAGTCAATCTGTTCGCTTTTTGACGTGATGTAAGTTTTGGTTTTGGGACATGTTCAATATTTGTATCACCCTTCAAAACTTGTTGCACTCGCCTTGGGGACACGTTGAGGTTTAAAATATTAACAATTTTCGCGAGGCTTATCGATTCATTGACGGATAGGCGTTTGATTGCTCGCTAGGTGTTAATTTAGGTTTTTACCAGAACTTCGCTTTACTGTTAACTCAGCTTTAAGAAAATGTCTACTAAAGTTTTACTTCTTGAAAGTATGCCACCGATTTGGCTAGGTGTTTTCCTCTGTTCTCGGTAATCAGCAACAAGACCCCGCTCTTCTTCTGATAACGCAGGGCCATTATAATAATCATATCATAACGACGTGTTTCATTCTAAAAAATCAACGTATTTACGTGATTTACGAAGTATCTTAAGATTTTCTTATTTTTGGTCCTTTTTAATAACGATTCTTAAATACAATCACTTGGCTTTATAAATTTATTGTTAGACTAACTAACATTTAATTATTCTGGAAGTAATATCATTGTTTGTTTGTAAAATATTTGATGTGAAAAATATTTAGTTAAATTATGCATCAAAAATGTATGTGGATTTTTTTTGGTCATAATAACTTAATTTTAAATTGAAATCAAAGGCATATTTGGTGATCCAAATTTTTCACATCTGCATATCTTCATTTTATTATATATCCTTGCTACTTTTTAAAATATTGTGCACGTTTGAATGTACTATAGTATACTTACAAACGTATCTTTCTAAAAACCATGGATTTAAATTCTAGGGACCTTTGTTGCAATAAGTGATATTTTCAACTGAGGACTGGACACTGGACAGCAATGTTCGTATCAGCTCTTGCATTTTTTTGACTTAAGGATATTGGCCGAGGTTTTATCGAACCTAGTGAACTCAAATTTGTTTACCACAATAAGAAAAACCCTCTAGCTTTAGTATATGTATGTAATAATAATATTAACCCTACTAAGATACAGTGATGGAAAAATAATAGTTTGTAAATCTATTGCGATTAAAAGTGTGTTTGGAAGAGTTTTAACAAATTGAAAAATGTATCAACTCTTCATTCTTTAGGGAAAACATATCATATTAAATTGTTTAACTTAAACAAAAGAAAATAATTATAAAAAATTTCTTTGATGTATTTCCCACTGATTTGCCCTGGAAAAAATAGAACCGAATTAAGAATGGTACTGTATTTTTGTAATAGAAATTATTAAATGGTTAAATTGTTTGTAATTCTTAAATACATATTCGTTGCACATTTAACTTAGGTAGCATAATCGTTCAATATAGAATTAACCACCTTGAAAAATGTCTTGAAAAGTGTGGAATACCATCAATTTGTTTTATTTTTAACCTTAAGATGTTCTTGTCTTTGGCCCTGCAGTTTCTTTTAAGTTTATCCCATCAGACATATTTCATTATTTTAAAATCAAATAATTTTGATGGGCATATGTACATTGTGTACTGTATTATGGAGATTATATTCTTTCTACAACTTGTATGAGTGCTTTGATTCCTTATCCTGCGTTAAATCTCAATAATTGTTATTTCCTCTTCGTCAAAAGGCATAATTTCAATGCTTAGAGTCCGAATTTAGTCCACAGTACATCATTTAATTAAAAAAATTGAACTAGTTTCCAAAATCAAAACCAAAATCTTTTACTATCATCTTCGCGTATTTAGAATCGAACTTGAGCGTTTGACATGATTTATCTCTGTATTCCTAAACAGACGATCAAAAAATCTAAATTCGGTCCCAAATACACGGAATTTATAGTTAAGGATTTTGGCTAGTTTTTATACCTTCGAGCTTTAGAGTAGTAGAAAATCATGAACGATTTTGCAACACCATTAATACTTAAATTCGAAAAGTACCTAAAGGTTTTTTTCTACCAATAATCTTTTGGGGCAACCATTTAGAGGTCTGAGGGACAATTTTATATTAAAACTAAATTCTAGGGCGGCCTAACCCGCCTTAATTGAAATTTAAAAAGAGAGTTAAAAAGACGGACAATTTCAGTACCTTTTTTTGCAGAATTCAAATTAAATTCCCAATTCGACTTTTTAAAGAAAATATAAATGGAAGAACAATTTAAGGAATATCAAATGTAAGTAATCCTCAATTTATTGCTCGAGCTTATTTTTTTATGATTGTGAAGAAAGTCTCTCAACTGAGATAGATATGAAGATAAATAGGTAGAGGTAGATATTTTATTTAATTGGTAAAAAAAAGTTATAGAGTTAAACTTATTTTTAAACCGTTGCACGGCATAGACATATGATATCATATCTTAGTAGGTACCTACTGAAAAATAATAATTGATTTTTAAAATTACCTATACCGTATACCTTAGTGAACCTAAGTAAATATATGAACTAATTTGTTTTACTTATCAATTATTATCCTCCAATTCTTACCAATGGCGGATCCATGGGGGGTCGTAGGGGTCATGACCCCCCTCCCTGGGAGATAATTTGTTTGCTTTTTCGTAGGAATTCCCTTCAATTCAAAACTAATTGTATTGCATTAATGGATATGACCCCCATTATATTTTGAATTATTTATTTTTTGTATATGAAAACAACATTTGTAATGGGTGATTTTTTAAGAGCTTTAGAACTTTTTTTAAAAAAAAACCGCATACAATTTGCAAAATCTCATCGATTCTTTATTTGAAACGTTAGATTGGTCCATGACATTTACTTTTTGAAGATAATTTCATTTAAATGTTGACCGCGGCTGCGTCTTAGGTGGTCCATTCGGAAAGTCCAATTTTGGGTAACTTTTTCGAGCATTTCGGCCGGAATAGCCCGAATTTCTTCGGAAATGTTGTCTTCCAAAGCTGGAATAGTTGCTGGCTTATTTGTGTAGACTTTAGACTTGACGTAGCCCCACAAAAAATAGTCTAAAGGCGTCAAATCGCATGATCTTGGTGGCCAACTTACCGGTCCATTCCTTGAGATGAATTGTTCTCCGAAGTTTTCCCTCAAAATGGTCATAGAATCGCGAGCTGTGTGGCATGTAGCGCCATCTTGTTGAAACCACATGTCAACCAAGTTCAGTTCTTCCATTTTTGGCAACAAAAAGTTTGTTGGCATTGAACGATAGCGATCGCCATTCACCGTAACGTTGCGTCCAACAGCATCTTTGAAAAAATACGGTCCAATGATTCCACCAGCGTACAAACCACACCAAACAGTGCATTTTTCGGGATGCATGAACAGTTCTTGAACGGCTTCTGGTTGCTCTTCACTCCAAATGCGGCAATTTTGCTTATTTACGTAGCCATTCAACCAGAAATGAGCCTCATCGCTGAACAAAATTTGTCGATAAAACACATTTCGAACCGAACACTGATTTTGGTAATAAAATTCAATGATTTGCAAGCGTTGCTCGTTAGTAAGTCTATTCATGATGAAATGTCAAAGCATACTGAGCATCTTTCTCTTTGACACCATGTCTGAAATCCCGCGTGATCTGTCAAATACTAATGCATGAAAATCCTAACCTCAAAAAAATCACCCGATATTTTACTTCCTTAAACTTTGTTGCTAAAAGTACTACTTTTGCCTGAAGATTGGACCAAGAACATAATATGAATCGGATATTCAGCCCTATTCCAAAAACACAGCACAAATTCATCATTTTTTGACCAATTGACGATCCAGGGGGGGTCATATAAGTCAAAAAGCTTATACAGTTAAGTTGTATAAGTAAAGATTTCATTTAAAGATTTATTAGTAATTTAACGACATTCACCAAAAAATGGTTTGCTGTCAAAAACAACTCAAATTTTGATTTTCGCTCAATTTAGAATTTGAAAAGACTTTAGTGATGCTTTAAATTATTTTCATAAAACTTGTTTATAAGAAAAAGAGCAAATATTCAGGTTCTTAAGAAGAAACCTTGAATAAGAGATCATCAATTTTATATTAAGTTGTTTTTGAATTCCTTAAACTAGCCTTCAATTTTATTATTACATTTTTTGACACACATAAATAGTGATTTTTACTGCGACATATAGAAACTACGAGTATATAGTAAGTTTTGCATTAGTAAACAATTTCAAACTAGAGTTTTTAATCAAATATGACATTACGACGGTAGAGAAGTCAAAAAAGTCAGTACCCCGATTCCTTCCGTCTGTCTGTCTTTCCTGGCCCCTACAGTCCAAACAATTGTGTTGATTGAAATTAAGATTTTCAGCCGATTAGTGTAAGGCGTTTTTTCATTCTATTAATACGAAAAATAACAGCAATCCCCACATAAATTTTTTGGTTCAATCATGTGATTTTTCTAAAACTAGAGACAAGAAAAACATATTTTCGTATTGCTCCAGAAGGGTACCCCTCAAAAAACCTTTAATTTCGTTTTTAAGTTTTCTCAAGAACTAATGGAACAATTTTAAAATTCTTCTCTATCTGTGCAAGCTCTTGTCAATGATCAAATTGATGATGATTTTTTATGATCAAAAATGTATTTTTTTTTTTGATTTTTAATAAAATACTAATTTTGTTTACAAAACTCGATATCACAGAAAGGTGACAACATTTTTGACGAAATTTAAAAGTAAAATGTTCATATATTTATAAGCTCTTTATTTAGTGCTTATACCAAAAATATTTTTAAGGCAAAATTTAAAATGATTTTCGAAAAAAATAGGTTAATCTAGATTTTTTGACAAATAAAATGGCATTTAAATTGTTGAGAAAAACTTATATTGCAGGTACATTTTTAAATCTTAAAATATACATAGGAAATATTTTTAAACAGACTTTTTGGAAGAAATTATCAAGTTCTAGAAATTTCAAAATAGAAATTATCAGTTCTTTCAAAATTGGTTTTCTGTTATACAAACGATCTTAAAAAATTAAATAAATCTACTTTTGAAGTGAATTTGCTTTGGATGCTCTTAGAACTGAGATTCAAACACGAATTTCAATAACACAAATGTCCCAAAAAAAATCAAGTGACACTTTTGTTAAACTAATGGCTAAGTGAAAAACATAATAAACGTTTCATATTTATTAATATAAAAGCTTTGAAACGTGTAATTTGTGAGTACTACAAAACTTTTCTTCCCAACTTGTTTGTTTACTTACCCTACTTTGTTTTAATTTAATTTTTTTAGAGAAATTATGTACCTACTTAAATGCAACTATTTCCTTAAATTCAAGAACCAAACCTTTTTGTCTCTACAATTTTTAAGTTTTGTTGACGCCTTTATAAGGTCAAAATACGAGTAAGCAGATTGATAACGATAGTAATAAGAGACTCCCGGAAATTGAGTTCGAAAAAACTACGTCAAAAAAAGCCCGACATTTTTACATATCAGATCCTCTCTCATTTTCTGGATTTTTAAATTTTTTAACGTTCTTTGCATTAATAGAAATGAAAACAAGAAAAGTGTGTTTTGTTTTTGGAAAAAAGCAACGTTTCAAAACAATTTCCTACATTTCTGCGCGAAATGCACCAAAAACCCTCTAGGCTATTGTGTTTTAGCTCTTAAATATGGCATATTTAGAAAACTGTTGAAATCTTGGAATGCTTTCATATGTAGGAAGTCATCCAAATTAAATAGTTAGATTATACCTACCCTAGTGGACAACAGTGTTCTAAAATAATTTGATAACTAAAGTTGCCACTTTAGCAATTGAAATTTGTAAATGTAAGGTTAAGATTAAGACACATTATGTTATTTAAATTATGTTAGCCTTCTTTACAAAACATTAGAGAACATTTTTAAGCGGTGAGTAAAAACTCTTCTAAGCGTGTGACCCCCCTAGATCAGCCCTTGATTCTTACCTTTAAAAACAATCAAAACAAAATATCAATGTTTTTCAATTCAATAAGCGAAAGGGGAAACTGCTAAAAACCACTTACTTTTCAATTAAATTTTTAACATCCAAAAAACCTCATCCGCCATCAGAGAAAAGAATAAAACAGAGCTTTTTCTGAAAGAACAGAACCAATCTCAAACAGAAACCTTTCTCTATTCGACATCCAAAAAACTCCTCCTTTACCTTTAACAAAAAAGAACAGAAATCAATAAAAGAATTTAAAAAACAAATCCAACAAAACTTAAGTTTTCATTTCTATACTATTATTTCAATTGAATTCTAAAAGTTTTCGCACGCCTTATGTTTGGCTGTGTTGTGTTGTTGCGTTGTGTTGTTTCGTTGTGCTGTGTGTTGTGTGCTCTGTGTGTTGCCATACACATCCATTCAAAATTGAAAACTTTGTTCTATTCTTCCGAGTTGAAAATAAACAAACAAAACTCTCCAATTCAGTTTTCCTCGCTCGCTCGTCGCTCCCTAGAGGCACCTCTATACCTTGTAGATCGTATAGTGTATAGTTGATGGTATAGTATAGAAAAGAAACAAACAACGGTTATACAAACTCTCCTTTTTTTCCCAGTATTATAACTGTGTGTTGTGCATTTGAGAGAAAAAGTTCACTTTCTTCCCTTCTTTCATCTGTCAATTGGATTTTTCTTTGTGTCCAATTAGAATATTCCTTTCAACAAAAATCTCTAAAGAGGTACCCACACTTCATTGAAATGTACAAAGTACAAGAGTGTACCACCAGAAGCAGAAGCAGCAGCAGTAGCCATCAACTTTAAGCGGGAACTCTTTGTTAGGTTGAGGTTATAAGAGCAAGAGCTACCTCTCCTCTAACTCTACACACTACGCTACGCACATGCGATACAATTTCTCCAATATATTGTTACACTACACTTTGATTTTGTGCTAAGATACTCCATTTCTAAATAAAAAAGATACTTTCCCCTTTTTATATCGAGTCAAGTCGAAAAATAGGGGATGCCATAAATGACAAAGCGACCCTTGGCATCGCTATGTATTTAGACGACAACCCACTTGAGGGTGGGTGCGAGTGCCAAGGTTCCTCCTGATGGAAGCAGCAGTGAAGTGACTCAGCGGAGTAGTTAACAAACTCAATCCAATTGGAAACGCCTCCCGTGAGGGCAGATACCACAACCAACCACCTGCTGTGCACTTGTGCGCTCTGCTCACAAGCAGAAGCAGAACCCGCTGTTACCGCCGCCGCCGCCGGCCGCCGACGCCGAACCGGTCTTCCACTACCATATATACCATCAGCGGCGCACAATGGCCATCTGTGTTTTTGTGTATGCGTGAGTGTGGCTCTGTGTTGGATCTCCCCCCATATACAGAAGAAGAAGAAAAGACTCGTTTTTAGTGCACGTGAGCCCTGCTATCGCCTTCGCCATCGCCAGAGAGTATCTGTCAGATACATTTCGGTGTGGCGCGTTCGGTTCTTCTTCTTGCATCCATCCATCCATCCAACCATCCATCCACATGGGGAGTCCGAGCCCTTCTGTTTCTGCTGCTGCCTCTATTCGTGTGTCGTGTTTCGTGTATCTTTCTATTTATTTGCGGTGTTAAGGAATTTTCTAGCTTCGCCCTAAGACAATGCCAATCACAAATCGAATACTGTGAACCAATCAGACAACAATGAGCCGGATTATGGTAAAAGGAAGTTGAAACGGTTTTATTTTTGTATATTTCGTCTTGTTGCGGTATATTCAGCTTTAACCGCATCGTCAATAGCTCCATATACAGCTCTAGCGGTCCAGCTCCAGCACCACAAGCTCCAACGGCTTATAAGCATCATAGATACTGAAACGGATACCGATACTGGTACATAGCTATCTTGTGCGTTTTTGTTGTTGTTTTCTTGTTTACATCTGAAGAATTCGGGTGCGTTCTTTTAACTCGATTGGCGTTTTGTTTTTAGAGAGCGAGCGGCGAGTATCTTTTTCATCGTTTCGTCGTCGTCGTCGGATTGTTTTGTATCTCACTATAACTATCTTCAATGGAGTATAGTATGCGATGATGTTTGGTGGGGTGTGAAGTGTTATGAAGTGATTTGCTTTAAATTTTATAGATAGATAATCTCAATGCTAATAGATACATAAATATATAGATACGTAGATATAATATGTATCTTTTGTGTATATGTAATACTCGATATACCTATCTATGGCAATGGCAATAAGTATATAGATTTTGTATCGGCTAATGGAATTCGTGTTTACTCAGAGAATTAGGTGCATGACACTTGATTTTCTTTTCAGCTCGGATGAGTTTTGTTGCTGCTTCTTGTTAAGTGATTGATAAACACAAACAGTAAATGTACCTTATTATTTTTTTGTTTGGATTTTTGATGGCAACAAATGAATGGTGGGTAAATATTAAATAATAATATTTGTATTGATTGTAGATATGTAGTTATTTTCCAGTGACAGGAAAATATTTTATATTTTAAGAGATTATCTAAAAACTATCTTGTTAGCTTTCCTTACAGTTGTCTTTTAGAAAAATAAGAAAACACTTATTTTATGTAGGAATATTTTAATACCTAAATTATATGGATTTATATACCTACTTCTCAAAAACTCAGAGAACTAATAATCAGGTCGGAATAGTTGACTAACTGCAATTATATCAAAATTTAGTTCAATTTAAAAACAGAATTTGTTTCTGCTAACCAACATTTTTGCATTCAGATTTTCGGCCCCATGCCATAATACAGGACTTTTGTACTTTAGCCAAACAAAAACAAAATAGATCGACTACGTAGGCCATTTTTCGCAATTGCATATTAGATTTTATTGTTTGAATAGGTAAATAAGTTATGGCCAATGTTTGCCATATTTGATTTCAAGAGACAACAGTGCAAAGAATAAAACATTATTAAAAAAAGAGGCTGGTATGCGACCCACACTGATAACTTCCTATCCCATCCCGTCTGTCGATTTGTCTTGCTTAAAAGTTTGTAGGTTTTCGTGTTTTGTTGAAAAAGTTGTCAGTTGAATTATTCTTAAAAATTTAAAAACTACCAACAATATTTTGCATAATAATGGAAAAGTTTTATTTCAATGTCTAGTTTTGTTAACGAGATTTTTAGTCGAAAACATATTTTTACCAATTTAAGTAGCATTTCTTATACTTTTAACGGGTGATTTTTTTGAGGTTAGGATTTTCATGCATTAGTATTTGACAGATCACGCGGGATTTCAGACATGGTGTCAAAGAGAAAGATGCTCAGTATGCTTTGACATTTCATCATGAATAGACTTACTAACGAGCAACGCTTGCAAATCATTGAATTTTATTACCAAAATCAGTGTTCGGTTCGAAATGTGTTTATCGACAAATTTTGTTCAGCGATGAGGCTCATTTCTGGTTGAATGGCTACGTAAATAAGCAAAATTGCCGCATTTGGAGTGAAGAGCAACCAGAAGCCGTCCAAGAACTGCCCATGCATCCCGAAAAATGCACTGTTTGGTGTGGTTTGTACGCTGGTGGAATCATTGGACCGTATTTTTTCAAAGATGCTGTTGGACGCAACGTTACGGTGAATGGCGATCGCTATCGTTCAATGCTAACAAACTTTTTGTTGCCAAAAATGGAAGAACTGAACTTGGTTGACATGTGGTTTCAACAAGATGGCGCTACATGCCACACAGCTCGCGATTCTATGGCCATTTTGAGGGAAAACTTCGGAGAACAATTCATCTCAAGGAATGGACCGGTAAGTTGGCCACCAAGATCATGCGATTTGACGCCTTTAGACTATTTTTTGTGGGGCTACGTCAAGTCTAAAGTTTACACAAATAAGCCAGCAACTATTCCAGCTTTAGAAGACAACATTTCCGAAGAAATTCGGGCTATTCCGGCCGAAATGCTCGAAAAAGTTACCCAAAATTGGACTTTCCGAATGGACCACCTAAGACGCAGCCGCGGTCAACATTTAAATGAAATTATCTTCAAAAAGTAAATGTCATGGACCAATCTAACGTTTCAAATAAAGAATCGATGAGATTTTGCAAATTTTATGCGTTTTTTTTTAAAAAAAGTTCTCAAGCTCTTAAAAAATCACCCGATATAAATTGGATGAATGAAATTAATTTAACAGATATCAAGAACCGAACATCAATTTTTACCAAATTTGCGTACTATTTCTTGTAGATTTTATTTCTTTATAAAAAAAACGGACTGTTGGATTTTTATAAACAAAAAATACTGAATGTCGAAAACAATATTTTCTGTGAGATAAAATAAGTTTGAAGTCAATATTTTTAATTTTTTAAAATATATTTAAGTCGAAAGTAAATTTTCACCAAGTTTTAGTATTGTTTTTATTTTTTGTAAAAAAAAACAGTCAATTCGATTTTTCTCAAAATTTTAGCGAATGTTAAAACAATATTTCTTATACCTAAGACAAAATTATTTTGAAGCCAAATTCTCTAATTTTTGAAAAGATATTTGAGTCGAAAATCAATGTTTACCAACTTTTATTTTTTTTTTGATTTTTATTTTTTGTTAAAAAAAAACTATCAATTCGATTTTTCTCAAAATTTTACCTATTCAATTTTTTTTGAGAGTCTTTTCTACATCTTTCTGCGTTATTATCTGAATAACAAAATTTATTTTAAGTCACTATCTCTTCTGGTTCTTGAGCCATGGACGACGAAAAAAACGCACGCACAGACATCTCTCTAAAATTTATTTCGACTCTAGAGACTTTGAAACGTCGAGAAATGTCAAAATTTTCAATTCGACAAATTGGACCCATTACAATAACCCATTACAACATTACAATAACACAATAACAATATGGGAAGTAAAAAATAAAATTAAAAAATACGTATATTTGTACATCCGTACGTTTGTATGCTATTTTCGTCGTCCATATCTCAAGAACCAGAAGAGATGTTGACTCAAAATAAGTGTTGTTCTATAGATCAGGGTTGCGAGTTTGTGAATTGAAAAATCATTAAGTCATAAGCAAGTTAGTGACTTATGAATTAAAAAAAAATAATTCAGAAGTCACCAACTGACTTATGAGTTAAAAAAATTTAATTCACAAATCATCAACTGGCTTATGAATTAAATAAATTCAATTCGAAAATCACCAACTGACTTATGAATTAAATAAATTCAATTCACAAATCACCAACTGACTCAAATCACCAACTGAATTATAAATTAAATAAATGCAATTCACAAATCATCAACTAACTTATGAATTAAAAAGAATTAATTCACAAATCATCTACCTACTGATTTATGAATTAAAAAAGGAGGTTGCCTATTTTTGTATGGAGCGTGCAATCAGTGCGTTCAATAATGGAACTGGTATCAAATAAAAGGTGAGATTTAGCACGTTATGTTTGTCAAATATTACCAACATAGTTGGTGGCGTTTTTTAGATATTTGGGTTTGAAGCTGATTAAAACAGAAAGAGAATGTTACTTCTTTTTTTGTTTAAACTGCTGTAGGAATATAACTGTGCTATCAAACGAAATCTTTCAAATAAAATCAATATTATTTTTCTAACAATAAATATTTAGTATTAACTTCTTGTGTTTTTAACTTACCCTTTAACCATCGATATTTCAGAAATATCAGTGATGACATACATACATACACTGCCAATCACTAGGATGAGGCCACATATTTTTCAACCGATTTTCGTTCTTTATACCTGCTGGAAATTTCGCACCAATAAAAATTTACTACATTTGAGTAGGTAGATATTTTCTTTAAAAAAAGTAATAAAATTAAGGGGTTAAATAGAAAAAACAGTTGGAATTTCCCTACATTAATTAAAGAGCTACTTAAAAACAGTATGAAAAAGTGCGTCACTTGGATGAGGCCACATGAAAAATCTTATAAAATATCAAAAAAATGAAAGAAATGTTTACAGTTTTTGGTTTTCAAACATTTATTTATTAAGTTTTTCTCAATTAATAATGAGTATGCCCCCCATTTTTCGATATGACCTCTATTAGATGGTTTGGAATGGAATCATAAAGTTTTTTTAAATAGTCAAGTGAAATCTCGTCCCAGGCATCACGGATAGCTTCAATTAAGGAGTCCTTGTCTTCAAATTGTCTACCGCCTTCATAAACTTTTCGAGATAGCCATGCCCATACGTTTTCGATTATGTTCAAGTCCGGTGAATAGGGTGGCCATGGCAAAAGCTCTACGTTTTCTGATAAAATCCAGCTTTTGACAACCCTGGAAGTGTGGATAGGGGCATTGTCTTGTTGGAAAATCCAAGGCAGAGGTCCAAAAATATTTTTCATCTTCGGAAATGAGCGTTCCAACAAGTATTTGTAGCTGTTTCCGTTCATTGTTAGAGAAAGAAACTCCAATTCGATTTTGCCATAGTAGGTGATAGCTCCCCACACCATAACACCTGATGTACGGCTGTGATGTCTTCCCAAAATTAGTTCCTCTTTTCTTAAATCATGGAAATAAAAGTTGTAACCATCGGGGCCGTCAAGGCTAAACTTTTGTTCACCCGAAAAGACGACGCGTTTCCGTTGCTTTAGAACAGGTTACTTTTTGAGTTTTCTTCTCTGGATAGTACCATCTTTTCTTATTATCCTTCGGACTGTTGAAATACTGGCTGATACTCCGCTTTTGGACCTTATTTTAGTAGCTGATTGAGTAGAATTTGAAGCAATACGTAAAATTAACCGCTTTTCTCGGGATGTTGTTGCTTGGGCTGTGCGTCCTTTTTGGTTTTTTCCATAGTTTTGAGGATCAGCAAGATAGTTGTTTACAACTGTCTTACTTCTGTTCAGCTTCCTTGCTATTTCTCGGCTTGAGAGTCCCATTTCCTTGAAAGCATCGATTTGTTCTCTTTCTGCTACTGTCAACGTCTTTCCGGAACCCATTTGTAGTTGAAATTTAATAAAAATAGTTATTTGTAAAACATTCTTAAATATTGTAACCCAAATTTTGAAAAAAATTGCTGATCTGAACTTCTACAACGAAATATTCGCAATGGCCTCATCCTAGTGACTCACTTTTTTATATCCTTTTTAGGTAGCTCATTCATTAATGTAGGGAAATTCCAACGGTCTTTTCTAATTAACCCTCTCATGTAGTAAAATTTTCCGGGTTAAACAAATTCCAACAGGTATCGGACCGAAAATCGGTTGAAAAATATGTGGCCTCATCCTAGTGATTGGCAGTGTACATACATTTTCTTTGTATTATAAAAAAATTAAAAAAAAAAATATATGCACCTTGGCGTTTCTAAGAAATAGTTCATACAAAAAAACTTACCATTTTACACTTTTAAATAAAATTAGTTAATCCAAGGTACTTATACAATAAAATATGCATATAGGTCAGTTGGTTGCTTGCGATTTAATTCTTTTTAATTCATAAGTCAGTTGATGATTTGTGAATTCCATTTTTTTAATTCATAAGTCAGTTGGTGATTTGTGAATTGAATTTATTTAATTCATAAGTCAGTTGATGGCTTGCGATTTAAATTTTTTTAATTCATAAGTCAGTTGATGATTTGTGAATTAAATTTTCTTTAATTCATAAGTCAGTTGGTGAACTGTGAATTAAAGCCATGAGTTAAGCTAAAAGTGAATTAAGCTTTTGCAACGCTGCTATAGATAATAAAACATAAAGATGCAGAAAACGAGGAATAACGTTTAAAATATCTGGTAGCATTTTGAGAAAAATTGAATCCACAGTTTTTTTTTCAAAAAAATAAAAACTTAAAAAAATGACTACTTAAAATTGGTAAAAATTGATTTTTGACTCAAATAACTCGGCAAAAGACCATTTGACTGGCCTTTAAAATTATTTCAATGCATAGAAATACTGTTACTACTACGACTCTATTATCTCGAAAACAATAATTAGAATATTAACTTCAAAATTATTTGATTCTGCCCAAAATATTGTTGTTAATATTTTTAAAATTTTTGGGAAAAATTCGATTAACATTTTTTCTACACAAAACGAAAACCCCCAAAAATAACTAAGAACTGATACAAATTTCGATTTAAGTACAACAAAGAAATACTATTGACTTTAAACTTTCCTCATCTTATATAATATTTTGTTATTAATATTTTGTAAAGTCATTATTATTATTAATTGAGAGAAAAATAAAAAGTTGAAGCAAAAATACTAAAAAGTACTATACATTAAATTTTGAGTTAAATATCTTGAAAATAAAATAAGATTTTGGCTTTCAACTTTCAAGTTGTTTCATCATGCTATAGAAATATTGTTGTTAATGTTTTGTAATATTTTAAGAAAGTTTTTTCCTATTGAAATATATTGATTTAACTGCTCGATTATATCTTACATTAAACAGCTAAAACCTTAGCTTTGGATTGCATTTCTTTCTTCTCTTTCAATAATTTTTCTGAATAATAAAATTGACTTGTTGAAAAAAAAACCATTTGGACATTTTTAACGGGTACCAATGGAAATTTATCAGTGTGTGTCGCATCTCAGCCTCTATATTTGTTTTATTTAAACAAGGACAAGTATTAGAAACAAATCAATAATTATGTAGTTGTAATTTAGCAAACAAAAATCCGCGGAATCGGGAACCAAAACCCGAAAGTTACTTCATAAGTTGTCGAATTTATATGACCTCAGGCATCTACCGGCTTTTTCTGTGGCTTCTAACTACAAAATATTTGGCTTATCTCAACACATTTTTATTTTTAAACACTATTTCTAAGTGCAACAGCCTAAATTTATTTAACATAAGTTTTAACAGAATTTTGAAAGATGATGAGTATACAAAATCAAATCTCAGTTACTTTTTCAGCACATTGCAAAATTAAAACTTAAGCTATATTTTCTATATATTTTATATTATATATATATGTATATATTTTTTTTTGCTCTAAAAAAATTAAAAACGTAGATAGGTTACTCTTTCAGTCATGAACTCAAATGCCACTCAGGACAACAAAAATGCTTCCTAAAGTTACATATTAGTATCTTGTTCCAATATTATGCTAATTTTTAATTAATCACAATTTTCTAAGCTTTACTATTTTATAATTTTTAAAGTCTGCAAATTTTATCTTTTAAGAAAAGATCATATTTTTAATATCAGCTATTGATATTTAGACTAAAGAAGTCCGAACACTAAATCAGAATCAGAATAAAAACCTACAAAAAGAGTATTTTTTTAAAGCATAGCTAAATATCAATAAGCGGAATGACATTTAATTTAGTAAAAAAAAAGCCTTAAGTATACAAGATATCAGTTGCTTTTGCTCAAGCAAGTTAAAAAATTAATTAAGAAAATTATAATTTATGCAGAAGACATCGTATTTGCGGATGCATTTCTTAAGTGTTCAAGTGTTTTTAAAGGGCTTAAAACTTAAAGAAAATTCATTTAATTGTTTAAAAAATCACAATATGCTTAAAAAATTCAATCGAAGTTTATTTTAACATTTTATAACATTTGTTCGTTGGATGTAAATAATTTGATCTTTTTTTATAGTTTCTTTATTAAACTCGCAAATGTTACCTTTTTATAATTAATGTTAAGGTTCTTCCCTTAAATGGACGATTTTTCAAATGGAAATTGTATAATAAAAACCATAGCGTAAAATTTGGAAAAGTTGGTTTAATTTCTATACAGAAAATTATGACTACTAAGCATAGTGTGACTAACTAAGAAATAAAAAAAATACAGATTCATAATTTTTTAAGGTTTTCAATATTAAAATGTTAGGGAAAAAAGATTGTATTAAAGTATTCTACATTCTCAATGAGCGACTGGGAAAAGAATCTCTCAAGGAATATTTAATAAACATTTCTGGAAGGATTATTTAAAGGATGTTACAAATGGCTCTTTTCATAGGAAATTGCTTTGAAACATATGCATCTTTATTCTTAAAAGTTTGAGTTTTCGAATAGTACTTGAAAAATGTCCTTATTAAAAAATATGCAATTGGATTTCATTGCTCCTAACAGTTAACTATCCTTTTTAGAGTTTATTATGTCAAATGTCCTTTTTTTAAGCAATTTTGATTCTTTGAAAATACGATTATGCTCTTGAGTTCAAATTTAATATTTTTCCAATTATCGTACTTAATATTTTTTTCTTGTCAAAAACTTGGATTGGAAAAAAAAATACATTAAGTTTTAAACGAACTTATGCGCATGATATTTTAATTGTTGATGTTTTGAGTTAAATTGAAATTTGTTTCGATATTTCTTGAACATTTTATGTCGAACTTAAAAATTTGAGAACATACCTGTATTCTATTGAATCCACTTTAAGGACTACATAAAATAAGTTTGACCTAAACCGAACTTTCATATTTCTTTGTAAGACTATAATTACCATTATCATTACAATGTACAATAAAAGTAAAATAAAAAAGCGTCAATTTAGATAATTTCGAAATGCCAAGAATGCACTATTTACTATTTGCTTACTGCTACTTTAAAATTGTGCTTCAGTTGCTTACAACTTTATGTAGAGTTGCCAATTCGACTAGAATACATATTGTATTTTTTCTTATGGTTTCAATAAATTTTAAGCTAAATATTCTTAGTCTTTTTGTGTTGAAAAAGTTAAAGTCTCATTATTTATATTTATTTTATTATTGAAAAAGTAATCAAATAAGAAAAAGTACGCATACGCCCAAGTGAACAAACTTTGTTTTACGAGTATTATGTTATGTCTGCTTCCATCGATACGTGTATATGATAAATATATATTAGGTGTTTATTGATTATGTGGTACCCGTGACATGATGGTTAGCGCGTTGGGCTGTCATGCCAGAGGTCTTGGGTTCGATCCCTACCTATGCTATTTAAAGTTTTTTTTTCACGGGTACTGCCTCTTGCGAGGAATTGACAAATTCTCCAATAGTAATTCTTGTAATGAAAAGTGCTTTCTCAAATTGTCCGTTCGGAATCGTCTTTAAAAAAAAAAACTGTAGGTCCCCTCCATCCCTGACAACAGTACTCGCACATAGGAATGGTTGAGAGTTGTAAGTCACTAGGCCCTAGTTCTCAACGGACTGTTGCGCCAACCAATTTATTTTTTATTTATGTTTATCGATTATGAACACAAAACTATGAACTGTTTTAAGATACATATCTACACAATTGCGTTAAAACAAAATGTGAGCCACCTTGTTTTCAAAGTGTTCCTTAAAAAAAAAACAACATTTCAATTCAAGATATGATAACATTTATTATAGTGAGTAATATTCAAATAAATCCAGTTTGTAGTCAAAAAACACCGACGGATGGATAGGAGTTCAAAAAAAGATCAGTTTAGTATTTTTATTAACTTTCATAGAAAACTATACATATACCCATACTAATATTATAAATGCGAAAGTAACTCTGTCTGTCTGTCTGTTACTTAATCACGCCTAAACTACTGAACCAATTTGCATGAAATTTGGTATGGAGATATTTTGATACCCGAGAAAGGACATAGGCTACTTTTTACCCCGGGAAAATGACGCATTCCCATGGGAAAATTCAGGTGGACCGATCGCTTTTACTACTAAACTACTGAACAGATTTAAATGAAATTTGGTAAGGAGACAGTTTGAGACGTAAAAAAAGACATGAGTTACTTCTGACCTCGGGAAAACAACGCATTTCCATGGGAAAAATTACTTTCCGGGGAATCTGATCGCTTTCACTCTTAAATTACCAAAGATTTAAATAATATTTGGATACAATTGGTATTACGGTAAAACAACACATTCTCAATCCTTATGAAATAAGTTGTAACGCGGGCTTCGCGTGCCACGTGCGTCAAGCCCTTAACGTTAGAAGCAAACTGTGGCTCCCACCAATTTCCACAAATAATAATTTTAAACCTAAACTTTGATATGCTTAACCTTTCATCGCCAAACACGAGCCATGTAGGTACAATAAATAATTCACTGGGTCTGTCTTCTACTTCTAATAATTCATTTTCGACTGAGGTGCGGGGCTGCGAGTGCGTGGGCGGGGGTCGCACACGGTAGACGAGCCAGGTAGCGGCGGCGTTAGTGGGACGCGGGGAAGGACATCACTGAGTAGGTCTACCCAAACGGGCACACACGTGAGAGACCTAACCTAACCTATGATAATCACAGAGATGGGATGAGGCCATACTAATATGGCCTCATCCCATCTCGGCACAATTCAAACATACGTAAAAAAAGTACAGCTCAGGTTTTTTCATACTATTATCCAAAAAATCGAATGCGGACGAAGTCGCGGGTAAAAGCTAGTATTTTATAAAACTAAGTACATCTAAGTGTTGTGTACAAATTATAATTTGTGATCTTGAAAAAAGCTCTCTATTTTAAATTTATTTCTTGATAAAACTTATTTTTGTCTACTAAAGCATCTTGCACATGAGCTACGAACTACGAACTGCGAACTGCGAACTGTGGATGTGGAGCTTTATTTCTATTCGCAGACAGCGACGAATTGTCAACCCTTTTCTCCATATTTTCCTCAGCCATGATCTTTCACACAAAAACAAAACAAGAGCGGTATAATTTTGAGGTTAAGTTGAGCGCGAACAATTTATTCGTTGCAGTGTGGATGGTATGTGACACGCGAATAGAGTTTGACTGTTTGACAGTTCGTAGCAAGCACACTGCAATTCGTTATTACCAAATTGTTTTTACAAAATTTTCTTGTTTTAGAGAACAAAATGCAAATTTTATTATCCTAATATTACTGTCAAATGGTTTCTTATAACTTAAATGTGTTTTTGTGTGGAATTGACTTTTTGAAATGTGTAAAATCACGTTTGTTCGTCTATTCGCAGTTCGCAGTTCGTTGCTCATGTGCAAGGCACTTAAGTGTTGTTTTGTTTAAGGCCCTTTCAAAATTATTCAAACTGTTTTCAACACTGATCTAAATTTTTAAAAAATAATCTGTTGCAGCCAAGAAAATCATCCATGAAAATACTAGGTACCCATTTTAAATCATTAATTTTTTTAACATTCTCCTTTTTTTAATGCAATGTATGAAAATAAGCAGTATAATAAATAACTATGAGTGGTCATAAGGCCAACAATGCAAACCTTTACCCATCGCCTAGAAACTATGAAAGCTGTGCGTACATCAATTCGGCCATTTTATTTTGACATTTTTGTAAGTAAATGGACATATTTTTAAGTACACAATGTTAGTTTAACCAAAAAACATCAAAATCTGACAATGTCGTCTCACAAGAATCTGAAATTTATGTAAAAATAAGGTGAACAAACAATTCATTCAGTATCTACGAGTATAGATAAAAATGCAATTTAAAATTAAAAATAAAATCCAATCTAAAGCGAACCGAACCGAACCGAACTGAACCCCCTAAAAATTGAAGTGACCAAAATAGATTGAATAGCATATTGAATGGTTTACTTACAGTCCTTAATACAAAATACACATACTGGCTAGCATATTGAACGACATAATTTTTGTATTCTTCTTTCGTCCTAACAAACTGCATTGTCAGAGGAAAATAATCGATTAAAAAATAACCCATAACCCGTTGAATGGTGAATGGTGTATTCACCCCCCAAAATAAACGAAGAAAAATCATATGAATACAAAAATCAACCCTATCTACAATTGAAATTGAAAAAAAAAGAAATACCCAACCACCATACCACAAAAACCTTATGCTCTCTCAGAATCGTGTGTCATTTCACAGCCCCGAAACTTCTACCTTTATACCTACCTTATTCCTCTGTGGATACAGGGTACCTTTAAGGGCCAAAACAACGAATGCATGGCCAAAACGAACTGCCATCAAGCCATCACAATGGCTATAGGACACAACACAGGACAGGTAGCTCTAGCTCTATGGTATATGGTTAGTCGACTCCATCTTTTCATCCCCCATCAAGCCTTCATATGTACCTACACAATGAAAATACCTTCTCTATACCTGAATATTCTATGTCTGTCTGTATGAGCTCCCCAATACTAAACAAATATCTGTCACCGTGTGCGCATATGTTGGCGTTGGGGCTTGGGGGTCCATCCCCCATCACAATACAACTTCATGGGAATCCTTCTCGCAGCAATAGTCTCAAAATGTTTCCATGTGTGTTTTTTTGCATTTGAATGTGTTTGTGTTAGCCAAAGATTGCTTTTTAGCTGCCCTCCCTAGCCTGGTTGGTTAGTTTCATAACGGCTTCCATTCCATACGACTGTGGTATCCATCTACAAACAACAACAACACAAAATTAAAGAAGGAACAACAAAAAGAAAGAAAAACACAAATAAAATATCCAAAATTCCCCGCATTGTCCAAAAAACGAGTTTAGAAAGAAGGAGAAAAACACCAACAACAACAACAACAAAAATAAAACGAAAACATAAACCTCGTTCGTTTCGTTTGGTTTCGTTTATGCCATACATACAGTTATACACCAACAACAACAACAACAACAACACAAAAATGGTAGTAAAATACAAAAATAAAACAATATTCTCAACAACAAAAAAGAAGTAATAATTCCTTAAATGTGAATTGAAGAAACAAATAGAAATGTCAGTTTAGTTGAAGGTTTTTGCAAGTTTAGTTGTGGAAAAAAAAGATTCCACCGAGCTCCAACAACGCGGCGCGCCGCGGCTATTATTAGCACAGTGTTTTCTCTTGTCTTCTTCAGTGATGGAAAACTAGTATATTATCTTTTGCACCAAATAATTATAATAATAATAACAATAATTATAATCAGACATCAGAGAAAAAGATATTATTGTATCTGAAGCTTATAGAATTGCGTGCAACTTAAAACAAACAGGATACACCCAATCGGATATTTACAATATACCTACAGTTGATGGT
The DNA here is from genome assembly GCA_920104205.1 of Eupeodes latifasciatus. Lineage (NCBI taxonomy): Eukaryota > Metazoa > Arthropoda > Insecta > Diptera > Syrphidae > Eupeodes > Eupeodes latifasciatus. The sequence continues at coordinate 58,509,383 of OV049924.1, forward strand.
TAGATTTACGCCTTCTGTTTAAGACTTTTCTAGTGCCGCTGCCTTTGTCCTCAGAGCCGTCATAGTTTCCGACGGGAATTGAAAAGATATTTTTGTTCAAAAAAGAAGAAGGCATACAATTCATGGTTGCAACTTTTAATAACAGCGAAAGAATTCAGATACACGTGCATCACACTTGAACCTTTTAAGAAGGTTAAAGGGTGTGAAATTTTGTATTCAATTCAGTGAATGTTTTTTTTTTTTTTTTTACTGTGATCGTATTTTAGATGTGAAAAGCTCTTCAAAAATGTATCGGATTTAGTTTTGTTGTGAATTGAGATTGTTGTTTAGTGAATTTTTGAAAAATTAAGCATTTTTGATAATACATAAGAATATAGTATTATCTTTTGATTTTATAAATATTTCGATAGCAGGAAATGACACATAGGTCAAGGTGAGTTATTCAATGATAATTCTATACAATTATACAATATTTAATTAGAAATCGAAATGTCAAATAAATCTTTTCAACATTTTCGAAATATTTTAAAGATATCGCGTTTAAAGTAACCTTGTAGAAGATATATTAGCCTTGTGCGTAAATGTTCTTTCTTTTAAGTACACCGTGTGCAGTGCTTTTCACAGCATCGCATTAAAACAGCTAAACCAAACCCACCTAAATTAATGACAAACATTAAAATAGTGAAGTAAAACTTGGGATCTACCTACACCCATAACAGCTGATAAGCTATTGTTGTTCTATAGTTTTGTGTGCCCATAATACAGGAGCTGTTAAGCTATCCACAGAAATAAATATATACAGAAATATATATATACATAATATACAATTTGTAAATATGGTTTGAAGAAAGCCTCAATTCATTTTGATCTCAATGTTAATAAACAGGAATGCTCATAAGTTTACTCTTGAGATCAATTTCGGGCGTATAGAGATTCTTTCTTAAATCGCACATCGAGAATGTGGAATGCTTTGACCAACTCTGTTTTTCCCTCCCATTTTGATGTTCAGAACTTTAAGAGCCCGTTCACACGATTCGGTATTTTCGCCGTATCGGATATTTTCTCGATTCGGTGTCTTTCGGTTGGAGTGTTCAGACGGTACGGTAATTTAACCGTACACCGTACTCAACCCTACACCGTACTCCGTGTAAAACACAAAAACGACTATATACTAGTAGTACATTATTCCACAGTAGCCCAGACGAAAAATGACGCACTTTCGGTCAAAATACCGAATCGTCTGAACGCACCGTATGTAAATACATTGCCACTATAAACCGAATCGGTTTTTTTGCCGTACGACCGAAAACGATTTGCAGTGACAAAACCGAATGACAAAATCGATCGAATCGGTGATTTTACCGTATACGGTTAAATGCCGTATCGTCTGAATATACTCATTTAAATTATATTGCCACTGGCTTATACGGCAAAATCGCCGATACGGCAAAACCACCGATTCGGCATCGTGTGAACGGGCTCGACCAATGTGCACCGGTATCTCTTCTTAAATCCTTTCCTATTTTCCTAACGCTCGCACTGTGTTTAAATATACTCATAATAATCATATAAAGGGTACTAATAACCCCTTGAGTGCCTGTAAATTGTAAAACAAAAAAAAATATAAAGCTGAAATGGATATAAAATGGGCATTTTTGTGGCAAAAAAAATTACAAAAACTTAAAAATCAACTCTTCAATCACATTTTTTCAAAACAAAAGAGTTGTCTTGTGTCTTAAGCAATAGAACTAATTTGTATTTAATATTTTGACAGCAAAAATGTCTGCTTGAATACTGAACAAAAATTATCTAAACTTCTGACATTTCATTGAATTCTTGAAAATTACATAAAAATCAAGTTTATTGAGTTTTTTGATTTTTTGTTACACCTCAACCCTTTCTTTCATCTGAGTTCCAGATCTGAAACTTTTTCTAAATTACTACATATGTGTAAAAATTGAGTCTTTTTTTTCTAATCGCTGCATTTAAACAGAAATATATCAAACAATTCTTCTAAGTGTAATCGTGCCTTAAGTTCTCCGCTTGCTATTTGCTTAACGTTATTACCTGTCAAAGTTTAAGGGTTTTCCTCGCCTTTCATCTTAATTTTCTCTTATTAAGGATGGTTTATACTTATGCTTTTCTTAAGGATTACACTACAAACATTTGCAACAACAATTTCAATATTTGTTAAATTTCACTTCTTGTCTCAAACGCATTGATATTTGCTACAATTAGAAAAAAAACTTTATGTCTCTCTAACAATTTGTGACGGAACCAGAAATTTTGTAGCTAATTAAATTCTAATGTGATGTTGTTTGCCAAGTTCTTATGGGGATTTTATTTATATTTCAAAAGTTCACTTCCATTTCGAAGATCCAAACAGGTTTTGTTTTCAAAGTGGTTATAATTTCTTATAAACAAGTCCAACACCCGATTTTTTGAAAAATGTGTCATTTGGTTTATGCACCTTTTATAATTAAAACTGTTATAAAAAGTTACCCTTGGGACCAGTTAAAATTATTTCTAAGGAACATATTAGCACTTAAGATACTATTTTGGACCAAAAAATAGTAGTTTTCATAAATATTCTTCCGAAGTTGGTTTAAGTTCGAATCAGACTTCAAAATCAATCTTTTACTTCAATGTTTTTGAAATATATACAACGTTTTATAATACGAAAAAACATTACACTACGCTTTCTGTGGTTATTCATGAAGGACCTAGTTGTTTTAATAAAATTCTTATTCGTTATCATTTTCGAAATATGCAATACCTTAATTGATTATTTCATTTAAATGTTTTCAGTGTTTTGTTTATTTTTCAAAAAGTCTAAATTTATTCAAAATCTTTACCTGCTCTGCATAAACCTTAAACGAATAAAATAAATAATAAATTGGGTGGCGCGACAATCCGTTGAGAACTAGGGCCTAGTGACCTACAACTCTCCACCATTCCTATGTGCGAGTACTGTTGTCAGGGATGCAGGGGACCTACAGTTTTTTTTTAAGCCGATTCTGAACGGCAAATTTAAGAAAGCAATTTTCATGACAAGAATTAAACTTGAAGGAGTTTTAAATTCCTCGCAAGAGGAAGTACCCATGAAAAAACTTTTGATGGCACAGGCAGGGATTGAACCCAAGACCTCTCGCATGAGGTTACTTAAACGCTACCTTAAACGAATGCTGAAGAATTTATGATGAAACAGTTAATCTTAGAATAAACACCCAAACCAGTATTAAAGCAATTCTTGTTCTTACTACAAATTAACGTAATTATAAAAAGTTTTTGAAAAATATTAAAAATAATTTTGAAATGGGCATTTTTGAATTTGAGCACATACATACTCACAAATTGGTGTACGGATTCGAAATCAATATCAAAAATCAACTCTGAAACGACTTATTCAAAATTTCATTCAAATCATAACTAGATTTTTTAGATTAGAATTGATTTTATTCATAATTAATAAAATTAATATAACATTTTAATATAAAACAAAATCATTAGACATGGCTATCTGCCGTCTGCCGAATTGACTATTTATATACTTTTACAATATTATTTATTTTTTAAATTTGACTTTAAATTTTATAATTAGCGATTTTAAATTTATTTTAATTAACAATTATCACATAATAATAAGAATAAAAAAGGTGTTTCATCAAAAAAGTCCTTGTAATATTCTATTTCGATATCTTAAAGCAATTGTACAGAACTGATACAGTTTAGAAACATTCATTTGATTTAATTCGAATATGACTTCCTCAATGGTTAGAAAATCTTTTCCAAAGATACATCTTCTCGTTGCACAACGTCTTCCCTCTCCATCCTGTTGCATATATTACAGATGACTGGAAGATCTGCTCTGTGAGGTATATAATTAGTTCAGGTTTAGGATTTCAGCTCGTAGTCTGACCATCATAGATATTTCCGTGACACTAAGCTCATCACGAAAGCAGTTTAATTGCTGCAAATTGTGGTTAAGCTAGCAGTAGACCGTACGATGTAAGGAGTGTGAAGTTTCATCCATGTACTTGGTTCTAGCTGCTTCATTTACCTTGGAAATAATTTGGTACATGTCCTTTTTTAATTTGGAAAGGTCCTCGACATTACAAACCAAATTTATTCCACAATTTTCTGCCAATTCAAGCCATTCGCGATACCATCCACTCCTTGAATTGATAGCCTTAAGAGCTGATATTTTGGGTAAACGATAGTCTGCCAAATTTAAGCTTCTAATTATGTAATCCACTTGCAGTTTTAATGTTTTCACAAAAAGTGGAGAAATTCCCGTTTCTAGCATTATGACATAGTTCGGTGTGTTGGCTGGCAAATAAAATGCTCGTTTAATGTAGAAGCACAATAGCTTTTCAACCATCTCACAATATTTACTTCCCCAAGTTTGTGCAGCGTAAAGCATAATGGATTCTGCTACCGTTTCAAACATTTTGTATTTGCTACTATGAGCCACACATTCGTTCGTAAAACATCTTTTCCATGTGAGGTTTATCGCCATTTTCGCTTTATTAAGCTTTTTACTAAAGTATTTCTCCATACTTAAGTTCTTCGTGAAGGTAACTCCTAAGTACTTAAACTCTTTAACCACTTCAATCAATTCTCCATTGAATTTCCACTTTTCGTTTGCGCAATTTCTCCCTCCATGTTTTTTAAAGATCATCACTTTCGACTTCTCTAAATTGACAATTAATCCCCAACGTTTGGAATATTCGTGTATCCGATTAATCATTAGTTGAAGTGATTCTGGAGTATATGCGAGCAGTAAAATGTCGTCTGCAAATAGCAGAGCTTTAATCAGCATCCCCGCATAAACAATACCTCCGGGCAACCAGTCGATTAGATCCTCTATGAATATTGCAAATAAAAGCGGGCTTAGCGTGCAACCTTGCCTAACCCCTGATGCAAATTGGAACCAATCAGACTTTTTTTCACCATTCCGCACAGTAGCTCGAGTGTCTTCATATACATTTTCAATTAGTCTGCCAAACTTCAGAGACATTCCTTTTTCGAACAGCTTATAGTTAAGTGATTAACGATCCACAGTATCGAACGCAGCTTTGAAGTCAATGAAGAAGACGTAGAGTTTTTGTCTTGGTCTAAGAATGAATCTGCAATACTCCTCAGCACAAATATATGATCAACAGTTGAATACCCTTGTCTAAAGCCGGCTTGAAATTCTTTTAATTGTTTATTTCCTTTTATCCATGTTGACAGTCTTCGTTGCATTATAGCGGTAAATATTTTATACAATGCATTAAGAAACGAAATTCTCCGATAGTTTGCTGGATCCGATGCACATCCTTTCTTGTATATAGGAAAAATCAGTGCTTCCTTGAACTGAAGCGGTATCACGCCTGTTTCAAAAACATTATTGAACAAGAGAGCCAAACTTTCAAAAAGGCCGCTATTCGCATATTTATAGAATTCAGCTGGTATTCTATCAGACCCTGGTGCTTTTCTATCTTTAAGGCCCTCAGCTGCCAGTTTCACCTAATCCGGAGTTATTCGTTGATCAAGGATTCATTAAAATCATAACTATATAAGCAATTTATAAAGATTAAGTCAAATGCTAAAATGATTTGTTTTTTAAAATCGTCGTTCAATATTTTGTTAAGTTTTCAACAGCCAAACTAATAGTTTTTGTTATTGTTTAAAATTTTGTCCACAAACTTTCGACTTATTTTAGCAGAAAATGTTATAAAGTACTCAAAAATCATGTTTTTCTTAAACAAAATTTGCATTTCTTTGGCTTCAATATTAGGGGTTAAAATGTTTTCATTTTACCAAAAAGTTTTCGGTCAAATGTTGGCTTTATGATAAAATTCATAGATCTTAGATGCTTAACTTAAGTGAATATATAATAATTTTACACTTTACGGTAAATTTGAGATTTGATATGAAACATATTTATATGAAATTTACTGATTATGTTCTATATTCTACACAGCGGTAAAATGTATATGTAAATGAACAAATATCATCAAAAATCATGAATAATTTCTTTACTTTAAATATTGACTCAATATAATTGTAATCCTGATTAATTTAGTTGATCTTAGTTTTTTAAACAATTTTTCCAACCTCTTTTGATGCCAAAGAAATATTTTATCCCATTAAAGTGTTGGCATACCGTTTGAAGTTTTTGTTAGTTAATTTCAATATTTCAATTCAAGTGAATTGTGTATTGATCATTTTACGAAACAATGACAATTGAAAAACGTTATCCACACAATTAATTAATTGTATTCAATCTTACACACAAAATTACGGTGGAGAAAAAATAATAGCTATTCAACATAATAAAATAATGATGATAAATTTCATAATTTATAAACAATTAATAAAATGTCATAACGAAAAACTTTTTAATAAAAAGAATTTAGCAAAGTTTTTTAATTCCACACAAAAATGTATGCAAACTAAATGAAATCTAAATTTTTCAATCATTTTTTGATTCATGAACTGCAATATTAAAGATAAAATGTTTTTCAATTGGTGCGGGTAGATTTTGGCGCCCCTTGGCGGCCATTTCGTTTTGGTGACATCTCTCAAATATTTTGTTTATTATTCAGTTGTTTATGCCAAATCATCATGGCAAGTAACACGATTGAAAAGCACGTGAGTGTTCGCATTGCGCCCATTTTACGGTAGACGTGGTGGCCCTTCACACTTTCACAGTCAACTTTTCAACATTTGTTAGCCAGAAATCAATCAGTCAACACCCATACGTACGTTCAAGGAGCGCAAGATCGGCCGAGAACATCGCCGCGGTCCGTGAAAGTATCGAGTGATTTTTTTGAGGTTAGGATTTTCATGCATTAGTATTTGACAGATCACGCGGGATTTCAGACATGGTGTCAAAGAGAAAGATGCTCAGTATGCTTTGACATTTCATCATGAATAGACTTACTAACGAGCAACAAATCATTGAATTTTATTTTTTTATTTTTTATTTTTTATTTTTTATTTTATCGACAAATTTTGTTCAGCGATGAGGCTCATTTCTGGTTGAATGGCTACGTAAATAAGCAAAATTGCCGCATTTGGAGTGAAGAGCAACCAGAAGCCGTTCAAGAACTGCCCATGCATCCCGAAAAATGCACTGTTTGGTGTGGTTTGTACGCTGGTGGAATCATTGGACCGTATTTTCTCAAAGATGCTGTTGGATGCAACGATCGAATGGCGATCGCTATCGTTCAATGCTAACAAACTTTTTGTTGCCAAAAATGGAAGAACTGAATTTGGTTGACATGTGGTTTCAACAAGATGGCGCTACATGCCACACAGCTCGCGATTCTATGGCCATTTTGAGGGAAAACTTCGGAGAACAATTCATCTCAAGGAATGGACCGGTAAGTTGGCCACCAAGATCATGCGATTTGACGCCTTTAGACTATTTTTTGTGGGGCTACGTCAAGTCTAAAGTCTACACAAATAAGCCAGCAACTATTCCAGCTTTGGAAGACAACATTTCCGAAGAAATTCGGGCTATTCCGGCCGATAGTTACCCAAAATTGGACTTTCCGAATGGACCACCTAAGACGCAGCCGCGGTCAACATTTAAATGAAATTATCTTCAAAAAGTAAATGTCATGGACCAATCTAACGTTTCAAATAAAGAATCGATGAGATTTTGCAAATTTTATGCGTTTTTTTTAATAAAAAGTTCTCAAGCTCTTAAAAAATCACCCGATATATAGGTACAGCAGAACTCGAGGCAGTGTATTCCTCGCCGTGCACAAGAGCTCGGCCTTTCGCAGACTTCAACTTGGCGAATTTTGCGTCGGGACTTGGGCCTACACCCATACAAGATGAAACTGACCCAGGAGCTCAAAGTTCATGAGCATAAACAACGCCGTTTGTTCGCTAACTGGGCTTCGAATCGTCCAAAGATAAGAAGGAATATTAGTTGATATGCCTAAAAAGCTTCTTTCTAATTTCAAAAGACATTTGCTTTCATTTTTGTGTCATTTGGATGTGGTTCAGGACACTATCCTAAATTTAAGTAATAGTCTTCCGTAATATACAAGGTTAATAATAACATTGTCATTGACGTGGAAAATACCGTTACAGAGCTACCACAGTGTAAAATAAGCTAGTGTCCGATTATGTATGAGAGGTAAAATTAAAGAGTTGTTTTTTAATTTATTTGTTTATTAATAATTTAAAATGCAGTTTTTTTTATTAACTTCTAATAGGAAGTTATTGTAATGGGTCCAATTTGTCAAATTGAAAATTTTGATATTTCCCAATGTTTCAAGGCCCCTAGAGTCGAAATAAAAGATTTATAGAGAGATGTCTGTGCGTGCGTGTATACGTTCGTATACATACGTCTGTACGTTCCCGACGTTTTTTCGTCGTCCATAGCTCAAAAACCAGTACCAGATATCGACTTCAAACACATTTTGTTCTACAGATAATATGCAGAATGCAGAAAGATACAGAAAGGACTCTCAAAAAAATTGCGTGGGTGGTTCTTTTACCATATAGCAATTTAAAAAAAGGTAAAAATTAAAAATGACTTGAATTAAATTTTATATTATAACGGGTGATTTTTTAAGAGCTTGAGAACTTTTAAAAAAAAAAAAACGCATAAAATTTGCAAAATCTCATCGATTCTTTATTTGAAACGTTAGATTGGTCCATGACATTTACTTTTTGAAGATAATTTCATTTAAATGTTGACCGCGGCTGCGTCTTAGGTGGTCCATTCGGAAAGTCCAATTTTGGGTAACTTTTTCGAGCATTTTGGCCGGAATAGCCCGAATTTCTTCGGAAATGTTGTCTTCCAAAGCTGGAATAGTTGCTGGCTTATTTGTGTAGACTTTAGACTTGACGTAGCCCCACAAAAAATAGTCTAAAGGCGTCAAATCGCATGATCTTGGTGGCCAACTTACCGGTCCATTCCTTGAGATGAATTGTTCTCCGAAGTTTTCCCTCAAAATGGCCATAGAATCGCGAGCTGTGTGGCATGTAGCGCCATCTTGTTGAAACCACATGTCAACCAAATTCAGTTCTTCCATTTTTGGCAACAAAAAGTTTGTTAGCATTGAACGATAGCGATCGCCATTCACCGTAACGTTGCGTCCAACAGCATCTTTGAAAAAATACGGTCCAATGATTCCACCAGCGTACAAACCACACCAAACAGTGCATTTTTCGGGATGCATGGGCAGTTCTTGAACGGCTTCTGGTTGCTCTTCACTCCAAATGCGGCAATTTTGCTTATTTACGTAGCCATTCAACCAGAAATGAGCCTCATCGCTGAACAAAATTTGTCGATAAAAAAGCGGATTTTCTGCCAACTTTTCTTGGGCCCATTCACTGAAAATTCGACGTTGTGGCAGATGATTTGCAAGCGTTGCTCGTTAGTAAGTCTATTCATGATGAAATGTCAAAGCATACTGAGCATCTTTCTCTTTGACACCATGTCTGAAATCCCGCGTGATCTGTCAAATACTAATGCATGAAAATCCTAACCTCAAAAAAATCACCCGATATATTGCAACGTGATACCAAAAAAATATATTTTTCGAAAAATTCCAATTAACGGTTTTTTTATAAATCAAAAAAACTGAAAAAAAATATTTGTCACCTCGAAAACTTTACGAACAAAAAATGATTTTTTGCAACGAAAAATAACGTTTTTAACATCTGGTAAAATTTTGAGAAAAATCGAATTGACAGTTTTTTTACTAAAAAAAAAAAAACCAAAAAAACATTACTAAAAGTTGGTAAAAATTGATTTTCGACTCAAATATCTATTCAAGACTAAGATATTGGCTTCAAACTATTTTTTTCTTATAAAAAAATATTTTTTTAAATATTCGATAAAATTTTGAGAAAAATCAAATTGACAGTTTTCTTACAAAACAAAACCTAAAAAAACAATACTAAAACTTAGTAAAAATTTACTTTTGACTCAAATATCTTTTCAAAAGTTGAAAATATTGGCTTCAAACTTATTTTATTTCACAGATTCCGTTTTTTTCATAAAAAAATAAAATATATACAAAATTTGGTAAAAATTGATGTTTGGTTGTCGATAGATAGATTTTGATTTTGAAATCAAACTATTTCATTATATGCAAAATATTGTTGGCAATTTTAAAATTTTTAAGAATAATTCGATTGACAACTTGTTTAACAAAACACGAAAACCGACAAACTTTTAAGTAAGACAAATTGAGAAATATGATGGGAAGTTATCAGTGTGGATCGCATCCAAGCCTCTTTTTTAATCTGAGCTGGACTTGTACATACATACATATTTTCTAACAATTTATTATACCAACTGATTATTAAATCGTTTAAGAAATTAAAAACATTGCTAAGCCGAGTTCTAAAATCCTAGACATCATAATTTGAGGATCTAATTTATCGAAGTTCTTTCTCAAACTGAGATTTAAAACATAGTTCTAACGCTTGAAAACTTGATAATAAAATTAGTTTGTGTTCTAATTTTTCAACAAAAAAAAATACGAGTTTTAGAGACTAGAATTTTGTCAAGAAATTGGAAGTTAATGATTTTTTCTTAAAGTTAGAAGGTTATTGGGAATTATTTTGATATTTCAAACAATTTCCTTATAGGACTTTCATATTTCCCATATTTGACTATAAAATATGATGTTGAGTTTACTTTGTTAATTTTATTAAAAAAATGGCTACCCTTATGAAGTTATAAAATATTTTAAGTGCATCTTTGGATATGCTCTTTGAAATAAAAGATATTAAACGTAAAGAAGTCCTCATCTACAACTATTCTATATCTATTTGCTTGGCCAAACTCATAACTTTTATTATTAGCTTTCAGACATTTTGTTTGGAAGAACTCAAGCATTTGAAAACAAAAACGGTGCATAAATAATGAGTTTTTTGTATACAAATTGTATTTTTTTTAATAAAAACAAAAAGAGTATGTATATTTGTTTCTCTGTCTGTCTAGCCGTATAATATCTACACTAACCAAAACAAAAATGGAAGAGATAATATGTCCCTTTACATATTTCCTTTTTTCCTACATTATAGCTACTCGTATACATTTAAAAAACGCATATTTCGTAACCGTGCGTCGTCGTGGCGCGGCCATGTTTGACTTCCTGCTGATAGCAATTATTTTATTATTTGATTCGAAGGGTTGTTGTTGTTTCTGCTGCTGCTGTTGACTATACGCACGTCATTTAACAACAACAAGTGTCATCGCATCTTCCCTCAGTCTTAATAACGGTGTTTTGCTCAAGTGTTATAGGGCAATTGTGTCTAAAAGGAATTCTATTGTATGAAAATTAATATCTTATTTCTGCATCTCAAAAAATACAAATTAAATGAGAATAAATTAAAAGAAGACGAATTTTATGATCAACACCTGCGCATTGTCTTTTTGTAAAAAATGTCTTCTCTATGACATCAAAATGTTTTCCTATACTAAATTATTAAATCCTTGCCACTACTCTTAAATAGAATGGATTCAAAAAACATGTCTACAAAATAATAAAACAATTTTTGATAATATTTCTTGTGTAATTTTTAAATGATGAAAAATTGTAGTTTCAACATACAAATTATTTTACATTTATAAAAACATTATTTTTTGATAAGTTTGAATATATGCATAAGCACATTTGACAGAAAAGTAAAAAATACTATATTTGAGGCGTTAAAGTTTTATTTTTATTTAGTTTTATATCTGTATACACAGTACTTTCATATTTATTTTTCCTACTTTAAATAAATCTGTTTATTTATTAAATGTTAAAATAGAAATTTATATTAAATTTGTTTCCAGCTGAATATAATACGACTGACATGTTAGAACTACATTTTTCGAAATTTAAAAAACTGAGTATGTTGTGGAAAGAAAAAAAATAAAAAAAATGTGTTTTATTTTTTTTTATTTTTTTTTTCTATCCGCAAAAAATTTTAAACAAAAAAGCTACAATTAATTGCATAGTTGCATTTTCGAATAATCTTGTTTTATGCCTGGACTCACGGTGTCAAGTTAGCACTACATAACCCCTTTTAAAAAAAAAAATAAAGTAAAACAAATTTTTGGAATTTTTTTCTTTCCACAACTGATTTTTAACTAATTGCGTAGGTACTTAGTTTTAACAAAATCAAAAAGTGTAGTGCTAACTTGATATCAACCTAACACCACATGCGCCAAAATTTTTTTTTTTTCACAACTAATTTTCAACAAAAAAAGCTACAATTAACTGCAGTCGTGAATATAATAAACTAAAATGTTTCTTAGCCTTTGAGGCGTTCAATTTTATTCGTTTTGACTTTTACCCTTGTTTATGTTCATTATGCAAAAAAAGTACTTAGATAAAGAAATTGTAGTGAAACCTTAAAACCATACAAAGCAAACTATTGAAAGAATTTTGGTTTTATAAATAATATGCAATACATATTGATATTGTAAACATTTTTAAAACATAAAATATAAATACAAATAAAAAATACTAAAGTTCAAACTATTAACTTCCCATAGGAAGTTATTGTAATGGGTCCGATTTGTCAAATAGAAAATGTCAAATAGAAATGTCCCTAGAGTCGAAATAAAAGATTTTTAGAAAGATGTCTGTGTGTGCGTTTTTACGTACGTTCGTACGTCTGTACGTTCGCGACTTTTTTTGCGTCCTCCATAGCTCAAGAACCAGAAGAGATATCGACTTCAAATAAATTTTGTTATACAGATAATAAGGCAGAAAGATGCAGAAAGGTCTCTCAAGAAAATTGCGTGGGTGGTTTTTTTTTACCATAGCAGTTTACAAAAAAGGTGAAAATTTTGGTTAAACCTAAATATCTCATGAACCAATGATGCTAGAGACTTGAATTAAATTTTATAATATATATTGTAGCGTAATACAAAACAATTATATTTTTGGAAAAAAATCCAATTAACGGTTTTTTTATAAATCAAAAAAACTGAAAAAAAAAAATTTGTCACCTCGAAAATCTTACGACCAAAATATGATTTCATCTCCAAAACAATTTTGCGCAACGAAGAATAATGTTTTTGACATCTAATAAAATTTTGAAAAAAATCTAATTGAGAGTTTTTTTTATAAAAAATAAAACCCTAAAAAAAATGTACTCATAGTTGATAAAAATTGAATTTCGACGCAAATATCTTTTCAAAAACTTGAGATTAAGGCTTCAAACTTTTTTTATCCTATAAGAAATATTGTTTTCAACATTCTGAAAAATTTTGAGAAAAATCGAATTGACAGTTTTAGAAAAAAAAAAAAACCTAAAAAAAACTAATAAAAGTTGGTAAAAATTGATTTTCGACTCAATTATCTTTTCAAAACTTTGAGATAATGGCTTCCAACTAATTTTAACTTATAAGAAATATTGTTTTCAACATTAGAAAAAATTTTGAGAAAAATCGAATTGACAGTTTTTTTTACAAAAAATAAAAACCTAAAAAAAAAAATTATAAAAGGTGGTCAAAATTGATTTTCGACTCAAATATCTTTTCAAAACTTGGAGATATTGGCTTTAAACTACTTTTATCTTTCAAAAAATATTGCTGTCAACATTCAGTAAAATTTTGAAAAAAATCGAATTGACAGCTTTTGTACAAAAAATTAATAACCTAAAAAAAAATTAACAAAAGTTGGTTAAAATTGATTTTCGACTCAAATATCTTTTCAAAAATTTGAGATAATGGCTTCTAACTAATTTTTACTTAAAAGAAGTATTGTTTTCAACTTTCGATGAAATTTTGTGAAAAATCGAATTGACAGTTTTTTTACAAAAAATAAAAACTTAAAAAAAAACTAAAACTTGGTAAAAATTTACTTTCGACTCAAATAGCTTTTCAAAATTTACAAATATTGGCTTCAAACTTATTTTATTTCACAGAAAATATTGTTTTTGATATTCACTAATTTTTTTTATAAAAATCCAACAGTCCGTTTTTTCATAAAAAAATGAAATCTACAAAAAATAGTACGCAAATTTTATAAAAATTGATACATATAGACAAACTTTTAAGAAAGACAAATCGACAGACGGGATGGGAAGTTATCAGTGTGGTAACATCCCAGCCTCTTTTTTTAAATTGTAATTATTTTTCTAAATTTTTGAGGTATTTAAGGACAATTTTTAAGAAAACTACTTTTTTTTCATATTTTTTTCCAAAAATACTCCTTTTCCCAGAAAGATTTTTTTTATCTTACAATTTTGTTCGATTTTTTTTTTAATATTTGTTCAAAAACTTAGTCTTTTGATTAGATTTTCCAAACTTATTTTTATTTTTTTTAAATATTTCAAAAACTTGATAGATTCCTGTGTCAACTATGGATTCGTTCTTAGAACAACAAATTAATTTCAAACCGTTTTAGTTTTTTTGTGCTTTAAATGGTTTAATATTTCAGGGTCTCTTTAAAGTTAATGTAGCGGGAGTAATGAGTTATCACTAAGAATTAACAACTTATGATGAAATCTTCAAGAATTGAGAGAAGGAATAACAATTGCAAGAATTTACATAGCCTCAAGTGGTATAATTGTTTTTTAACATCCAAATAAAGCTAATGTCAAATTTTGTTTGGTGATTTCTTTACTATAAAATTTGGTTGACCAAAATATCGTCGAACGTAAATTTTATGTTTATACATTGTCATAGATTTGAAAGAAAACGAATGGGTTTTTATAAATAAGAAATACTGAAAACAAATTCTTCTCACCTCGAACATTTTACAGACAATACATTTTTTCTTTAATTTGACGGAGTGTATTCGGTTTATCAATGTAGACACGACTCTTAAAAATAACCCCATAAAAAGAAGTCTGCTTGGGATAGATCTGGACTTCTGGGTGGCCATGGGATGTCACCTCGTCTGAAAATCAGCTTTTCTGGAAACATTTCCAGCAAATTCCAGTAGCATCGGTGCTAAGAACTTCCGTAACATTTTCACATACTCGGTAGAATTAACAGTAACTGAACGACCTCGAGAATCTTCAAAAAAGTAAGGTCCGATGATTCCTTTTACTGAAATTGCAGCCCATACAGTTACCTTAGGAGAGTGAAGTGGCCTCTCATGTTTAGCTTTAGGATTTTCGCTGCTCCAATACCTGCAATTCTGTTTGTTTACATGTCCGTTTAGGTGGAAATGGGCTTCGTCAGAGAATAAGATGTTGTCAAAATTACTGAATCGAGTTAACATTGTTTCGGTATATGACTTACGCAAATTTAAATCATTAGGGTATAGTTCTTGCACTAGCTGGATCTTATATGGATGTAATTTCAAATCTAATTTCAAAATACGGCGTAATGATGTGCGGGATAATCCTAATTCAGCCGAACGTTTACGCGTCGATAAATCTGGATAACGTCGAACAGCAGCAGAAACCTGCTGCACGTTCTCTTCGCTCCGAGAAGTCCGCGGGCCGCCGCCCGGTTTGTTTCACATTTAGTGTAGATCCCGTCTCTTCGAACTTCTTCACCTATTTCTTTATTAAAGGAGCACTTGGACACTGACTTAAGTCGTGTAAACCATATTCAACGCGAAATAAGCGTCTCACAGTAATGAGCGAAAAATTGTTTAAACAAAACTGTGTCACGCAGTAAGCGCGTTGCGGCCCCGCGAAGCGATCCATTGCGACTAAATTTCCAAGAAGCGAGCTAGTGCCCCCGACCGCGCCCCGCGCCCACGCCCCGCGCCCACGCCCCGCGTGGCAATAGTTTGTGCGGTAAGTTACATTTAAATGTTAACGAATTCTTGGCCCACCCTGTATTTTGTTACAAAAAATAAAATCCTTAAAAAATACTACTATAAATTAGTAATAAATTATTATAATACTCAATTATCTTAGCAACAACTAAGGACCTTAGCTAAATCAATCTTATAAATAACATTGTTTTAAACATATGTTAATTTGTTTTAGAAAAAAGCAATAGACAGCTTTGTTATCATCAAAACCTTTCGAAAAGCTTTATTTGATTGCGAGTTACAAAACCTTTTGACTATCCTTGTAGTTGATTAATTTAAAATGCAAGAAAGCGTCGAATTCCTAACCCATGATTTTATTTAAACTTTACAGTTTTATTGCAAAATTTCGGCCATTTCAGGAACCCTTCCTTCAAAAGTGTACTACTTCTTTTAAAAACGTAATTTTTATTTTGTTTCCGTCGGTAACATGACTTAATCAAAGAAAACTTTATTTGTGTTTATGCACTAAGAAGTATTAAAACCTATACATTTTTCTTTGACTTCTTCAACAAACTCGAGTATTTAAGGAATTTTGTGTATCACATATAGGCAAGATTAAATATGTTTTTAAGGTTATCTTGACTTTCAAGTTAACTTCTTATACGAGTAATTCATCATTCACACCCTTGGCATTTAAAACTTATCTAATTGTTTAAATAATTTTGTAAAGTACAGTGAAACACGAACAAAAGAAACATAATATTTTCCTGTGAAACATAAAATGGAGATACAATGTTTTTAATTGTGTTTCTTATAAGAGAGTTGGTATAAACTGTTTCTTATATCCATAAAATACTGAATAGATTTTATTCAGTTATTCAACTAGAATAACATTTGTTTTTGCTTTCTGAAAAATCCTTTGTTGGTTCTAAAACCTTCCAAAAGGTCAACTTGAAAATATAAAATAATTAAAAACCATTGAAATTGTTCACTAGACTTGGCACGCGCCCTAAACGACTCAATACATAAAATATATATATATTTTTTTTTATTTTCAATTTTCAATGAACTGATTTCCTTTTTAAAATAAAATAAGTCCTTCGAGGACCGAATAACGACCGATGACTGGTATTTTTATAGTCGGTCGTATAATATCGCATCACAGCACACATAAGTTCCGCGGCGCACTCCATCAATTAATTTATTCGGTACTTGTTATGCGACAAAGTTCATTGTTTGCTCTTTTTCCGCTGCCATTACGACATGGCCACTTATAAGTCAACAATAACACAACAAAAATTATACCTAATTAAAAAATTTTATTTTCTTCCAATTTATGATTTTTATTTTCATTATTAGAGCACTTTGCACTTGTTGCCATGCTCATTATAATTTGCTTCGATGAACTAGCAAAAGCTAAAAAGGCAGTACACGTCTTTTCCACAACAGAAAAGTCACCGTAAAATGTTGCAACAAACATTTTTCACTGCATTCATCAAGGACATACATATATACATCCTTATGTATTGACGTAAGCATATGGTTTTGACCATGTTGTATCCCTGGCAATGACACAAGAAAAGATTAAAGTGTAATCATAATGATTATGACAACTCCAGTTAGTGTCCGAAGTACTTATACCGTCCGAACCCTTTCGTTCCCACAAAAACAACAAACAAAACATAGAAGAAATGTGTTTAAATATAAATCATATATGTATGTTTTTATATACACCCTCATCAAAATAAAACAAACATCCCCAACAGGAATAACCCACCACCGACAACACAGCAACAGACAGACAGACAGAAACGTGTGTTTTGGGCATGAACCGAACCAGGAGAAGAATATGGTCCTGCAGAATGTCCGCATTAAAATAAACACTTCAAGTGCTTTCCGGATAATGAATTTTCGTCCCAATTCGTTTCGGTGGTGTCCCAGGAATTATTACACCCCATTCTCGTCGCATAGTCGTCATCATCATCGCATTTACGCCTATTAACTGGGACACCATCAACCAGCAGGATATGATGGTGTCCCTGTCCTGATGTGTTTATGTGTGTGAAGCGATTGGAGGCAGGGGACAGAGAATGGGTCTCTTGGTGGCCGGTCGGCCGGCGGCGCGGCGGCGGCGGCGGAAAGTCGGCCGTATAAACTGATGGTGCTAGCTCTGAAGTATACGCGCAGTCACTATTGATATCTATATAAACTCGTATTGTCCTTTATTCTAGGAATCCTTTTTTTCGTTTGGTTCCGTTTTTAACTCGACTAAATTTCTCTCTTTCACTCATTTTGGCTTAAGCATTATTTTCTATAATGGCCGTTGTTATGCCCACCATAAGCAAACTGGTATAAGGATAGACTTAAGAGACTATAATACTTGAAAGGAGTTCCGTTGAGGACAGTTTTTGGGAAGTTTTTGTTTTATTTTTAACTTCCAAGGACTTTAAAACATTCTCAATCAATTAGTTAATTGGTATTTCAAATGAAGGAAAGAAGATTGGTGGAGTTGGAGTGAGAGGTTTAATCTGCTTTTGGATACGGACTTACTACACTACTTAGTACTTATATATATTTTTATAAACCCTCTTTTCTGGTTTAGAGAAGTTGAAAAAAAAAAAGAATAAATACCACTTACCACTTAATAACTCAAAGGATTGTTTTGAGGATAATTCTCTGGTTTGATTGTTTTCCAAGAATTATATTTAAATTCAATGAATATAATGGAGATGGGAAAGACTTTTTGAGTGGTGGTAATAGAGATTTACCTTAACTATGTTTCCTATTACTGTAAGTGGATCAAAGTTTTATTTAGCATAAAGATTTAATGAGATAAATGAGTCTTGTAACTCGAACCAAAATATACCGGCTGAAATAATTTGGCAGAGAAGTTTGCATGTTTTTGTTTGATTAAGAAGATTTTGTGGTTTGGAATTTTAATAGAATTAATTTTCATTCATTATAAATTGTTTTTTTTTTTTTTTTAAGAAATGTCAGAATAAGTTTGTTGAGGTTATTAGTAATTATATATATATACAATATACACCTCTTCCCTGATATATGTCTTTCTTTTTCTGTAAATGTGAAAATACCTTCTAGGTGCTGTTTTGGCCATGATTGTTAATACACATAATTTCTTTTTATAAATGCTTTCTAACTTGATTTCTTTAAGATACATTTGGTTAAATAAATCTTTATGGAAGAGATTTTTCTGTTTGGAATTATTTAAATCTTACTTCTATAGATTAACCGATTTCTGTAATAGTTCAAAAATTTGGCTCTATCAGCAAAATTCAAAACTACTGTAGATACAAAACGAACTGAACTTTTTTAGAGGAATAAAACTTTGAAATGGAATAAAACAAAAAGTGTTCGTTTTCAATGACATGAAATTAAATTAACTCGAATAAAGGTAATCTTTTGGGATTATAATTTAAATTTAAATTTCTGGCTATGACTATGACTGCCAAAGCTGCTCGCTCGGCTTTATTCTAATCTAGAGGTCCAATTTTCAAACGGGTTTTTGAACATGTATGGACATATATCTTCAATGTTGCGGTGAATGTAGTTCTCCACGTGGTCAATTCTATTTCATAGAATATTTTCCGACAGAAAATATTCAAACGGCGTTAAATTGCACAATATTGAAAACAAATTCTTGGGTCCGTAGTTCGTAGTTTGGTTACCAAAACGTTTTTTTCAATAAATTATCTGTGGCAAAATCTGTGCTGAGATCTTCGTTGAGTTGAACCGCCTAACTTAAGTAAATAAGTCGAGCAGAAAACACTCTTGACTTGTTTTTGTCATCTGACCATTGTGTCATATCATCAAATTTTTCGTGTCCAAACTCTCCAGTTAAAGAAAGAGCTCCTAAGTGAACCGTTTGACAATACGAGAAAGCCAACTGGGACGGTCTTAACAATTATTTTAGGATCTTTAACTGGTCACTAAGCTTCCTCGATAGTGATATTTACGCCAGTGCTGAGATTATCACAAGTTTGATTTTCTTGGGAATGAGAACTTTTATCCCGAACAGGGTTAAAAGCATCAGACCTAAGAAAAATGCATGGTTTGATGCGAGCTGTAAAGAGGCTATTAGGGTCAAAAAGGTAAGTTTCCGTTGTTTTAAAGCCAATCCAACTGAGGAAAACCGGAATAAGTTCAAGCAAGCCAGGAAGGCCTGCAACGCCCATATTCGAAGGATTAAATTTGTACATGACCAAAAATTACGGCAACAAATACTGCAATGTCCCAAAGGCAGTAAAAATGTTTGGTCATTTGTGGAAAATATGAGACATTCTTCCTATTCCTCGGCTCCTACGCTCGTTGTCGCAATGACACTCTATTTGTTAGCTCTTTAAAGAAAGCTAATCTCTTTGCAAGGCAGTTCGCCGCCAATTCAATGCTGCCATTGAGTGTTATGACTCCGCCTGTCATCGAGCGCGTTAGTGATTCTATGGGGCCAATCTTTTTTCGCACTCGTATTGTAGCTAGAGTCCTAAAAGATCTTAACATACATAAATCCGCTGGTCCGGATGGTATCCCCGCTATTGTTCTGAAGAGGTGTCCTTCAACGCTGGCAAAACCACTGCGTAAGCTTTTTCATCTGTCCTACTCCTCAGGTTTCGTTCCGAGCAGATGGAAAACCGCATTTGTCCAGCCTATCCCTAAAAAAGGCGAATCTTCCTCACCCTCTAATTACCGACCGATTGCCCTTACGCCCCTTCTTCCCAAGGTCATGGAAACGCTGATTAATTATCAGCTCAAGAAATACCTCGAAGATCAAAAGCTTTTTAATGACCGCCAATACGGCTTTCGTAGCAATAGGTCCACTGGTGATCTCGATAGGATTTGGCATCAGGCCCTCTTATCGAAAATGCGTGCTTTCGGTTTTCATGAATCCCTGCTGCATTGGATTAGTAATTACCTTTCGGATCGTTTAATACAAGTAATATTGGATGGGTTTAAGTCTGAAAACCACAAAATAAATGCTGGTGTGCCCCAGGGCTCTGTTCTATCTCCAACACTCTTTCTCATTTTTATTAATGATCTCCTGTCGGCAACTTGTAATGCAATACATTGTTTCGGTGACGATAGTACTCTTAGCTCTTCATATTTGTTTTCAGATTCACATCCCTCTTCTTCGGAACTGCAACGACAAAATATGATAAGCTCATTAAATTTCGGCCCATTTTCATTGCACCATACCCAACGCTGTTTACAATCCTTAATGGAGTTAATAATTCGAAAACTTCAATAATAACACCATCTGCATAAATAAGCGATATAGAATTATTTAAAACAAAAGTCAAATCATTAATAAGTAAAATAAACAGCAATGGACCAAGAAGACTCCCTTGAGGTACCCCATAATTGACTTTATATTGGTGTGAAGGGTTAATCCTGGACATGACGTTACAATATTTATCTGTAAGATATGACGAAATCCACATAACGGTCATCAAGTCCAACTCTACTTAATTCATTTATTTGGCTGTAAATTTATTTGTATAAGTATGTAAAGATGCAATCGACTTGAGAGTGGTTTTCGAACAAAACATAGACAATTGTAATGGTTAGTTTCACACATAACAAAAGAACGATTAAACGAAATTATGTCTAAGACAAGGGATTCAAACAATTTAGGAATTGAATAGAAGACAATTTCGCTATAAGACGATAATTTTTAGAATCTTTTCTATGGACTATGTATGAATATGTATGAATATTTCCAAGGATCTGGGAACTTAGATCATTTCAGAGGCTCGTTGAAAAAAAGAAACAATAGATAGGAAACATAAGACACGCAATTTTTCAGAATAAATGATATTATTCCATCAGGACCAGGAATGAAAAATTTATTTACCTTTACAAATTTTTTCACGTATAGAGTTCTCAGAAATAGAAAAATTCATTGATGTAAGATGAGTGTATTCTTGTGTGTTTGGAGCATTAAGGGAAGATGTGCTTGCAGAATGGATTTTGATAAAAAATATCAATTGCTTTCAATAGTTGTGAAACATTTTAAGAACTTATTTATTTGAATCGATTTTATTCTCCAAACATAATTACTAATAATTTTTTTTATATCCTTTTTAATATCATTTAAAAATCACTTAAGCACAATACATACTATAATTATAAATAAACAACATTACTTGCTTGTCTTTTTATTATTAAATCCGATAAAAACACCATTTTCACTAAAAGAGTTTCTCAGACTCTATACTATTTCAAAAATAAAAAAGTACCAAAGCATTTGCTACCTAAAGATCTTTCATTGAGTCTAGTTAATAAAAAAGTTAATCAATAATAAATTAATGTCTTTCAAAATTTTTCCAAAAATCAAATTTTGTTAATAAAAAAAATACTCAATAGATTTTCAATGCTCCATAAAACACACCTTCATATAAAGAAAAGAAAAACGACTTAACATAAAAACTCATAATAAAACAAATGTCTTAAAATACTATAACAAAAAGTTAAATATTTCAACGCCTTCAGAAGTGATCATTATCATTATATAATATCGGAACCCAATAATATGCTAAACATCAGTTTCAAACTAATGCTCATTTTTCTAAACAACCAACATAATCATAATTCTAACAGCTTCAAACTATCTAATAAATGAAAATCCAACACAATTAATAGAATACAACTTTTTTCTTCAAAATTGTCTTCTTATGCAAATTTTACAAACAAAAATAACACACTCATCATAAACTCAGTCCTACGTTCTTCTTTTCTTCAAAAAAAAAAATATATATATATATAAGAATATAAAACATTAAACATTTTTCTTATTTGTTGAGGTTCCAAGATGTCTGGGCCGCCGCGCATCGCATCGCATCTCCTACTGCAGAACCAAGCACATCCATTACAACCTATAACACATGTCCCTTTTTATTCCCTCTCTCGATCGAAATGACAATAATTTTATGCCACCTTATCCCCATAACCCTGTATGTGGGTTGAATAATAAATATCCCCCAAAATAAAAATAATCCAACAACGCAACGCCGAGAAAATTCAATTCATTAAAAGGGATTAAAAGATTCTCGTTATTATTCCTGTCTCGTTTTCTGTTCTCTGTTTTCTGTCTTCGTCGTTTTTCTTTTTAACTCGTTTTTTATTAACTTAATCCACACACCAGCCTAAATTCCATAAAGACAGATCGTAAAATTATGATCACCTACACCACCTGCTGAGCGCTTCAGCATTGCCATATCGCCGAGCTGCCGCTGCCGCTGCCGCTGCCGCTACCGCACCGTATATCGGTCTGGCTATTGATCCCGATTTTGAGAGATGAACATACAAAATCCGCCAGATCCGTATAACCTCCTCCGCGCTTGCACTCGCGCTCTGACGATCAGAAATGGACATTAGAGCATCGCGTCGTCATCAGCGAAGATATCGCCGGCCGTTGCGTCGCGTGAGCCTCGTGAACTTAACCAAATTGTGAACATCTCAAAAATGCCCCCTGGTGGTCATAATTAAATACTTTCACACTCGAGAACAATCGCACGGGCACGACTTCTTTCAGAAGTGTTTATTTTTTTAATTAAAAAATAAAACCCGCAATACCGCGCGCCGATCCGCTTCTGCAGCACTTTGACTCTGATGGCAATGCGAAGAAGCCAAACGAGGTAACATTTTTTGAAAAGCTGAAAGCACGAGTTGTGCAACTGCGCAGCCAGCGTTGCTAGTTTCAGAATTCATTAGGTTGATGTCTGTGGTGGCATAGTGGCGCGTTTCGACCGCACCATCCTCTCTCTAAAAAACCAGCAGCGATTCGGGGAGGACATCTTGGGATTGAAAGTCAGTGTTGTGTGCGATGCAAACAATGTTGTGCGTGGTTCCAGAAGCCTACACTTGAATACGATTCTGTTCGCAGCAGCAGCAGGAGGAGGATCATCACTCAATGGATTGTGTGTTCAGCAAATGGTTTATCTGCCATAAAGACAAACAAAAATAAAACCAGAAAACCAGAAAACAAGAAGATTTTCAACTTCTGCGCTGCCTGATACTGGTTGATGCATCAAGCGGACCCAGAAGGTAACATTTTAGCTTGCCGGATGGAATGCTTGCAAATACAGTGACAAATGAAGTTTGCATATGAAGTTTTATGAGTTCGAATATTGTATTCCAACCTAGTACCTTTATTGCAAAGTGATCATTTATGATTTTGGCCATTTCTTGGAAAATAGATGCGTGACTCACTTATATGTGGGATACTAAGAAATGATGGAGAACGTTTCAATGGTCACATAAGTGACACATTAACAGCAATGTATACTGGTGTGTAATTAGCTTTGAAACATTTTGAATGACATTTTTGAAATTTAATTAATATGTACTCAGTATTTTTGGCGATATCCTACAATCAGTCCTCATGAAAAAAAGAAGATTTCAATTGTACGGTCGAAGCCATCATGTGTTGCTGATTTTTTAATAAATTTGCACACACTAAATAAGTTATTGATAATTCCTTTAACATGTAAGCACCAATTAGAGTTAGGAAAATAGAGAAGGATTTAATCTTTAATTAAGGATTTAAGGGAATTATACTTGACACTCCGTTCGAAATTGAACTCAAAAGTACATTGATGGTTTCTAGAAGTTTAAGCATTAGAACAGAATTATGTGAGGGTGGAATGCTGCTTGCTATTTCAATAGAACATTGCTCATAAAAATATCAGTAATAATATAGGGTTTTTCAATAAGGGCGGGTAGATGATGAAAATGTCAATTGTGGCGTTTGCTGTCTGGCACGTAGCGCCGCCGTCCTGCTGGAACCACATGTCGTCCAGGTCCATATGGTGACCACCTCACTAACGTCGTTTTCAAAAATTACACCGCCGCGCCGGCCCAAAATCCACACCAAACGGTAAGTTTTTGAGGATGCATTATCACCTGGTGAACCTCGCGTGGGTTGGTGTCGTCCCATATACGGCAATTTTGCTTCTTAACACAGCTATTCATCCAAAAATGCGCCTTGTCACTAAAGATGATTTTGCGGCCAAAATTGGGGTTCTCTTCCAAACGATTTGAAGCCCACTCAGCGAACAAACGGCGTTGTCTATGGTCATGAACTTTGAGCTCCTGAGTCAGTTGGATCTTGTACGGGTGTAGGCCTAAGCCCCGACGCAAAATTCGCCAAATTGAAGTCTGCGAAAGGCCGAGTCCGTGTGCACTGCGAGGAAAAGACTGCCTCGGGTTCTGCTGTACACTTTCACGGAACGCGGGATGTTCTCGTCCGATCTTGCGTTCCTTGAACGTATGGGTGTTGGTGTTGGCTGATTGTTTACTGAACCTGTCGTGTCAAATCTAGCCACCAAATGTTGAAGAGTCGAGTGTGAAGGGCCACCACGTCTACCGATAAATTGGCGCAATGCGCGAACGTTTGCACTCATTTTGATAATAAAGTTTTATCATTTGAATGTGTTGTTCAATCGTGTAACTCGCCATGATGATTTGCCATAAACAACTGAATAATAAACAAAAGATTTGACAGATTTTACCAATACAAAATGGCCACCACGGGGCGATAAAATCTACCCGCGCCAATTTAACAACCCTTTACAATTAACGTATGAAACATTGCGACGGGGTTGAAGAAGTAATAGTTCTTTGGTCTATTGCTTTCATACATAGCTCTATTTTAGATTAAGCCCAAAAGAATAAAGCATTTTATAGGGGCACTTGCCCAAATGTAAGTCGTCGAACTCAAAGATTTTGACAAATAAAGACTTTGTAAATTAAAGGTTTTGTTTGTAGTCAATATCCAGAAAATCGAAATCCATAATATTTTTGGAAGAATTTTTATCAAAAATATTAATCATACATTAGGACTACTTCAACTTACATAAGGATTACCTAATAGCAATGGAGTGTTAATGTGGAATACTTAGCCGCTGGAATTATTGTGGTTTAAACTTATTCGAATATTAAATTAATGAGGAAATCGCCACCAACTTCGAAACCAAAGTATAAGTTTAAGACAATCAATTTGCTTTGCTACTATTTAAACTAAAGGGTGATTTTATAGCTATTGTCTTTGTGGCAACACTGGTTTAAACAGCTGAAGCACGTTTCCTGTTTTGTTTTACTGTCAAACATCTTCAGTTTGGTCGTCTTACAAACGAACAACGCTTGCAAATTATTGAATTTTATTATCAAAATGCGTGCTGTGTTAAGAAAATTCATCGCGCGCTTCTTCCAGCGAGCGACGAAGCTCATTTTTGGCTCAATAGGAAAGTAAATAAGCCATAATATTTGTCACCTCGAAAATTTTACGAGAAAAAATGATTTTATTTCAAAAATAATTGTGTGCAACGAAGAATATCGTTTTCAACATCTGGTAAAATTTTGAGAAAAATCGAATCCACAGTTTTTTTTACAAAAAATAAAAACCTAAAACAAAATGAATAAAAGTTGGTAAAAATTGGTTTTCGACTCAAATATCTTTTTAAGACTTTGAAATTTTTATTACAAAAATATTGTTTTCAACATTTAGATAAATTTTTAGAAAAATTAATTGATAGTTTTTTTTACAAAAAATAAGAACTTAAACAAAACATTCATAAAAGTTGGTAAAAATTGAGGCTTATGTAATATTCGACTCAAATATCTTTTCTAAAATTTGAGATTATGGTTTCAAACTAATTTTTTTTTATAAAAATATTGTTTTCCACATTCAGTTAATTTTTTCATACAAAAATATAATCTACAAAAAATAGTAAGCAAATTTGGTAACCATTGATGTGCGGTTCTCGATATCTCGTCAACAATTAATTAATATCATTTATCCAATTTGTATTTATTTATATAAGAAACAAAAATTGGTCGTTGACTAAAAATTTCGTTAACAAAAAAAGATTTTGAAATAAAACTATTTGCATATGATGCAAAATATTGTTGGTAATTTTTAATTTTTTTAGAATAATTCAACTGACAACTTTTTTAACCCAACACGAAAACCTACAAACTTTGAAGCAAGACAAATCGGCAGACGGGATGGGAAGTTTTCAGTGTGGGTCGCATCCCAGCCTCTTTTTTATATTAAGATCGATCTCCCTTCGAAGTATGGAGTCAACCATGTCTATATTAATTTAAACCGCAAATAAGCAATGTACTCAAAGTCAACATAACACGATCAGATAAGCTACGAGTATTTGAAAATAAGACTGATTTCACATTAGAGTTCTTTTAAACATTCTGCAGACGAGCATTCATTGGCTTTTCAAAAAATGTCATTTCCATTTCAATATCAACCATGACATTGATTTTCATACTTTCAATACAAAAGAGTTGACAAGCGAACTTGAAAAAATTAATTACAATATTCCGTTTGATAACTGCACGATGCAGCTATTGGCATGAAACTCGTTACATGATTTATTTCTTTAAAATAGGCTGGTATTTAACACACACTAATAAATTCTAAGTGGTTCCCTTTAAAATTCCTTTTTTTTTAACTTAAGCTTTTTTCTGGCGAAATATTCGTTATTTTAGAAAAATTACTTAAATTTTTTGTATAATCTAAATTTTTGATAATGTGTAAAACAAAATGTAATTAAAGTCGATATATTTACTCGTTCTTGAGATATGGCGGAAGAAAAAAGTTTTAAAACGTACGAACTAACGAACTAACGAACTAACGAACGTGTACACCACACATCACCGCACACGAAGATACCGTAGCAAAACTTGGTGGTTTGCACAAGATGATGGGATGGAGTGGACCAGCATCTCTGTAAAAAATCATGGATTCAGAGATTTCAAGACAAGAATTGTCAAAATTTTGATAAATCGGACACATTTGGGCAGTTAATAAAGGGGAAAAAAGGAAATACAATGCTAATTTGACCCCAGGTTTTGAGAATGAATAGTAACTCTGTTTTTACTTAACTCTCCTGTTCTGTCAATCTGAATGAGAAACTTCTCTGAAATCTAAGAAAATTAAAGTGACCAATTATTTACTTTAAACAAATAAATATTGCTTTCAGTAAATGATAACTAAAAAAATTAAAATATAAAGTTTAGTAGCAATTTGTTTATCCTTAAATCATATATTTCTGACCCAGTTGTAACTTGGACTTTCAAAAATAACAATATTCCGCCCTCATTTACTTTATTCCGTCAGAAACTTCTTAAAGTAAAGTAAAACAAAACATTTTTGAATTAAAATAAAACTCCTTTTCTCCCAGGTGGTGTGCTTCCAACCATTTCGCAATTTTATTTTATTCCACGTAAAATCCACACCTCTTGCAGAGATTTTTTTTTCGGACACCATTCATGGCCCCTTGAACCTCATCCTCATCCTGTGCCTGAAACAGTGAAACCCGCATCCAGGGAGATGATACATGTGGTTAAAATATTGAAACTCACAGCATAACGTGTATGAAGACTAAACACCAACCACTGGGTTAATCCTTATTGAATGAAGTTTCCAAACGAAAAAAGAAACTTTTAAAAAATGGAAGAAAAAATAAAAATTGGCAATTTTCCCATTTGTTCGTTTGTCACAAATCGTCTCCCTCACGCTCTTTCATATTATGTACATGGCTGCTGCTTCTGCTGTTGCTGTTAAGTTAACTGGGCGACAACAGCGCATTGCTATATAACCAACAGAAATAAAAACAACAACAATAAAAAAGCATGGGGCTTCATTGCTATGCTGATCTGGTGATGCTGCTGGATATCTGTGCGCTGGTTCCTGGATTTCTGGACAACTGGATTGGACTTGGATATGCGCTTCGAAGTGGTTAGAGAAACAGCGAGAAAAATGTCCTGCTGTTTTTGAATTGGTCGCGTGATAATATTTCTTTTGAGTTTTTGTTGCTTTGGCGTAGTTGCTCTCTCTGCACGGATGTTTTGTCATTCTTCTTCGGACGAACAATGGAAACAGTATACTGAATAAAATAAAACCAAATGCTTCCATTTTTATCCAATGTCCAGTCTACTGCTACTCTTGCTGGACCTGCTGATGGCTGATGGGATGATGGTGGTTATACTGTTTGCTATGTGGCCTGACTCTGATGTAGTGTCCGGCCAAAGTGTATAGGTATACAAGTGCAGCTTTGGTGTTTTGGGGGAATTCACTGTGACTGTGGTCAAAATGCCATTTTTTTTCCATCGCTTTCAAACCGAAACAAAATAGTCAGAGTTATTTCTTTTTAGTTTTGTTTGTTTTGTTGTTGTTTTATGAATCTCCTGCATTTGCTTGAATATAAGATGGGTCTTCTTAAAAAAAAAAATTAATTCAATTTTTATGATTAAGAGAATGGAATTCAGAAGTGGATTAAGGAAATTTATTGCACAATCAGCGGTAGTCGAACAAATGTTCGGCTGCTTTATACACGAAACGAAGCTGTTGCGCTTTGGTGGTTTATCGATTGGAATCTGTTTCGAATTTTAGGAAGATTTGGGCATGGTGGCGATGTATAGTCGTGACGGCCGTTTGCTGAAATCACAAATAATAATTAATACTTTTTTTCAAATACTGAGAACTGAAATGTTATTCGAAATGTTTTAATATACTTTATGGAGTTATTGTTTTAATGATGCATTTGGGGCTTTATGTTAACTTACAATAAAAGGGAGTTTGGACAAAAATATATGGTGCCTGGTCAATCTCTAGTCTCCAGAAATAAGACTTGTAAAATGAGCATACTATGGAATTCACCAAGGTACGAGTATTTTGTATGTCCTAAACAATGGAAGTTGGTTAAAATAAGTGACTGAAAACTATGAAAAACACTTTGCAGGAATATGAATGTTTCATCAAGAATTATGAATTTTTGTTGTTAATATGTTTTAATGTTCTGTCCAACATAGAACTGATCTTCTTAATCTTATTATTGATTTATTTCTGTTCTTCGATATAAAAATAAGATATAAGGACTCAATTAATATATGAAAACTAGCTGACCCGACAAACGTTGTTTTGTCATATAAATAAATTCTAGACAATATTTTGCTAGAAATAAATAGATAACTTATTGTAAGTGTGTAAGGATGTGGTATATAAGTGGGAGAGGTAATATAGCACTGTAATTGATTCTAATAAACCGGGACATGCATAAATCGGCGTACGTTGTTGCGAGGCATACATTTTTTTGTAGCAGCCCATGTGAAACAGCGTGGTACTTTTGAATAGAGTAATGTCCGTGCGAAAGCACCAAAAGCATCCGCAAGATTACAATAATCAAAAAATGCAGTGAGTGTAGTTTTTGGTGGATTAATAACACAATATACGCGCTGGCCGTTTTCAAGATGGGCGGCTAAATGAGTAACTGCTGGATCCCGTTCATGAATTGGGAAACCAAAGATACGCCAAACAGCTTCATTGGAGCTGACGTACCTGCCAATTTGATAAAGTGTTATTTCGTCATCGTTATTAACCGGAGGAGCATTCACATTGGTATTTTCAACCCCAAATACAGCCATATCACTGCTTTTATTCACATACATAAATAAAAAAAAAAAATGGTTGCCTGTAAAGTCGGTTTTACGGGCGAAGATTTTACGTGACAACGTCTTTTTCTCGGTAGAATATTTATTGATATGAATATAATTAAATTGCACAATAGGAACAAGGAATTGAATGAAAATAAGAATTGCACTAATTTTTTAAACTAATAATTTACTTAACACTATCAACATTTATCAATAGTATGACATAACCTATAAACTCAGTTTCTCAACTTTTGTGTCAATCTAACAATTAATCAATCAATCATAGTTTACGATAATGAAATATCAGTGTACAATTATTTACCTTTATTGTTGTAGTTGTTGTAAATGACGAATCTAAGCACTCCACATTTTCACTACAGACACAGCTGACGATACTTTAACCACACGTGTGAACTTGTATTATGACGCTTTCTTGTTTTTCCAACGCCAGGAACGTTCGAGAAAGACAAAGACAGAGACACAAGCATGCGCCGATTCAATGCGCCTAATTCTCTAGTGCTGCGCGCGCGGCAGACCGATCATAGTTGAGTGGGAGAGAGACGCAAGGCATTCGGCGGGCCTCTCTCTCGTTCGGTGACTCATCGTAACGTTACCGGGCGTTACACTTTTTCATAAGTGACTCCCAGCCGCAACCTAATTTAAGACGTTGTCACGTCAAAAAACTTTAAATCTGTCAAAGCGATGAAAGATTCAAATTGCTGATGGGCCACGAATCATGCTTGTTGTAACAATATCAAACAACATTTGATCAGTAGAGGGATCTAGAATTTCGGCAGAAATTATACTGTCGATTTCCGCAAGACGTATTTTATTGACTAACCAAACCAAAATGTGAGCATAAGGTAATCCCCGATTTTGCCATTCAACCCTATATATGTACATCCAGCAACGTGTGGGACCGAATACCTGTAATTTTGTAATGAAATTTATCAAAGACTTCAATTTCTGTCTGAATACACGTGCTGTAATGTCATGACGATGTATTGCATTTTAGCCAGGCAATGGTAAAGATGTAATCTCCGAGCATTTCGGATTACACGTGAACGTGATAAATAAACACGGCCGCCCATAATCGCGTACGTAAGTCAGAGCATCCTGGACATATTCTTGCATATGGAGTGGACTGTCTATGTACTGCTTAGATCGCGTCTAATCATCAACCGATACGCACAAAAATCCTTCGAGAATGTCATTCTTGTTTGCTTCGGCACCTGTTGCGCGATCTCGCTTCTACGAATCACGATTTCTCGCGTAGCTGTACGATCGCCAACCATGATTGCAGCAACATCGTCAAGAACAGGTGCATTAAATTTACGAATATGCTCTCTAATAGGTGTTTTATCAGGATTGATGATAATACCGTGATTATCAATTTGTAATTTGTGCATGTGTGATTTGAATATTTTCAACAATTCATTGAGCTCATTCAATAGAGCATCCAGATAGCTGACAATGCATCTAGCAAAAAGTGAGTCGAGGTCATTATAGCCACAACGTGCATTGGACGTTTATCTTCACCACCCGTAAAGTAAATTTGTAAAAATGTAGCAATGAGCCCATTTTGGGATAAAATTTGGCCTTTGATTTTGAATGTAGAATTGAATTGTTGATAATTGTTGATAGCATTATTCTAAATAATTTCTGTTGCTCCCAACGATGTCATTTGAAAACACGAATTAAATGTTCGAATTGACTTAAGGATCAGTCAGTCTCAATGGCAGGTAATTTCACCTTTCCTGATGAACAACACATCCCGGGTGTCTCATTTTTAAACTTAAGAGCTTTACAATGCAGACATTCCTTGTCCATAGCACCAATTACCACTTTTGAATTAGCATAATATTGAATATCAGGCTAATACTCGAATGCCAGACGCAGAAATGAATTATGTACATATGTATATGTAAATGATCGATGAACCTGTTGACGCTTCTGGTAACTTGCCCTGCTTTTGCTAACTGTCAAACGGCGCGCTTACCTTTGTTCTAATCGTCTTTGTTCATTTTGTCCCGCTTGTTCACCTTCTGATTCAGCTTGACGCAATCGCGCCATGTCCACACTCGCATTAGTAGATATTATCTTGTTGAGTTTGTTTTTCTGTTCTTTGAGCTCTTGCATTCCGCATGGCTACAGATTTACGTTTATGACGGCCCAAAGAAGTTCTTCTGCATTTTGCGGGCATTATGTCTGAAAAAAGCAGTATATTAAATAATTATTTTTGTATTTTCGTTTATTACCATTCACAATAATTTTCTTTTATACCTAATGATTTTCACAAATTTTTGCACACTCTTTTAATAATAATAAAGAAATTAATAAATAAATGAAATATAATGGAATAAATGAAATATAATACGTTAAAAACAAAAGCCGTTGGGAGCTTGCGGCACGTGTTAAGTATTTTTTAGGTTATATTAATTAAGTAAGAACTAAACTTATAAAATTATGAATAAGACAAAAATAAATAATAAACAATTACAGCCCCTGGAAATTTATAATAAATTCAAGGATAACTGATCAATTATCACTTGCGCAGTTATCGACCGAGTTTAAAATGATTAAATTAACAATATTTATTAAACAATAGCACTTAGGAATAAAAAAAATAGATGAAAACTTATTCTCAGGCCTACCGAATGTATTTATATAAGCAAAATTTCATTAAAATTGGTTAAGCCGTTTCGGAGGAGTATGGCAACTAACACTGTGACAGGAGAATTTTATATATTAGATTAATATAAACAATACATATACATCAAAATTGAATCAAAATTCATATATAAGTAGATAAATAGTAAACAACCTGTGGCAAAACTCACCATTCTGCGTGAACCGGAAGTCGCTCAAATCCATTTCTTCAATTTCTGTAAAAAAACAAGTCAGTCTACATGGCTCCAGTTTGCCGTACCGACAATGACATCGGATTTTTCGAGCCCTTAACATCTGTCAGTGTAAAAAAGAAGCGCAACATTAAAAAAAAAATGTTAAGAAAAGAACAAATGTGAACCTATAAAAATACTTTTTAGACTATTTTTTGTGCTAACGAGTACAATGCTTATGCTTACAATTACATTGTTTTAATTACATTGTTTTGAATTTAAAATTCTTAAAATTGTCATTTGGTGAACTTCAGGAAAATCTGCTACAAATTGTATTTAGTGATCTTTGGAGTCGTCTGCCCGATCGACTTAAACTACGAATGAAGATTAATAAGAGTGAGTCTTTATGAATAAGGTGCAGAATATATATATTTTTTCACTATACCAAGGAAGAAAACTTAGACAAGAACGCAAAAACCTTCTCTGAATCTCTTCAACTCACGTTTCGTGTATAGAATTATAAGGTGCCCACAATTCAAAAGCCTATTCCAGAATTGGCCTAACAAATAAAAAAGTAGCTTGAGAACATAAAGATTACGGAAATCGAGACCAAATCTTTTAATGAAGCCAAGGAATCTATTTGCTTTTTACCAACAAAGCCAATATGCTCACTAAATGTACATAAGTTTCGAGTCTTAGACTACACCTAAGTCAGTAAAACCAGATACTCTACTTGAGGAACAGGAATCAAACATGTAATCAAAACCAATTGGAACTTTCGTGCGTGTATAACTCATGGCCCTACATTTGTTAACATTTAAAACGAGACGATTTTTATTACACTATTCCCTAAATAATATTAAGTCTTCTTGTAAAACTAGGCAGTTTAAGATAATTACTCGCAACAACAACACCTGACCGTAAGCCTTAATTTGTTTGCAAGCTTTTAAACTTGCTGCCACTTGTATTGCTTCGTCGCATAGTTTTTGAAATTCGCTAAAAAAGATTTACCCTCTCTTCTTTGGAAAAATGCTTCGAGTGAGTAAGCTACCAAGATTTAACAAATGCTACCAATTTGTTAACCTTTGGTCTTGGCTTTGTCCATCTAAGTATTGATTTTTCCTGGGTAAACAATGAAAAACCAATACCCTATGCTATGCATATACGATAAACCACAGCCACCACGATACTCTCACAAGGAGGCCATCCCATATTATGTTCAAGGAATTAACCATGGGGCTGCAACATATCCCGTGGTACCATATCTCCAATGGTTTGATAATTTAGGTCTTTAATGTGGGAAGATAACCCTAGAAGTGGTCGCCCGGTTTCATGTGGGACTCAATCCACCGAGCTTTATCTACAATTACATCATTCTTTTATAAAATGATTTTTACTTCCACTCCAGACTTTTTATCTTAGGTATATGAAATACCGACTTAATTGTCGATTTGTATATTTACTGATTTCTATGGATATTTTTATAATTTATATCAGTAAGTCAACCTCGAACCCATGAGGCAGGACGACGCGACGCGACGGTCCCTCGTTACCATCTTTCGTAAGATTTTTAATCTTTGGAAGGAAGATAACTATAGCTTCTTGCGTTCGCTCACAAGTAGAGAATTTAATCAGTGCAGTTCTAAGCTGTGCCTTTTTCAATATCTATGAGTTTCTACAGTATCAATCATCATCGAGCTGCACTGATTTCTCTTACTTGTTTCCAAGGGCCACCGCGTGGAGGTGCAATTAAGCTGTTTTTTCTTCCAGACTATAGACAAGCATATAGCTTCCCTATGTCTACATGGAAGTCAGTTTGACCAGTCAGATGTAGTGTTATTTCTTTTGGAAAGTTTAAAGTCATCAGCATATATAAGTACAGACGAATCTTTTATGATCGAAACCAAACCATTAATAAATAAAATAAATAAGATTGGGCCTAGATGACCGCCCAGAGGAACACCATTATGACTGCGTTGATTATTAGTCAAAAATTGAATGCAAATTAAAAATTATTTGCATAAAAAATTGTTTATACAATTATTTCTTTAACAAATATTTCAGTAATGCTTCGGAAACCCAATGCTCGATATTCTCGGTATGTGTGTCACCAACCACCTCTTGTGGAACGATCACATACGCGATGTCGCCAAAAATGCAGCAAAGTGTTGGGGTTTCCTTAGGCGAGGCAAGAAATGTGTCACACCTTCTGATCTGGCTGTTATCTACAAGACTTATATACTTCCAAAGCTTGAGTATAACTCCCATTTCTGGGCTGGTGCTCCTGCAACTTACTTAAGCCTCTTGGATAGTATTGAACGTAGAGCATTTAAATTGATAGGTGATAATATCCTCGTAAGTTCATTTAGTTCGCTTGAACATCGTCGTAAGGTTTCTTGTCCCGCATTTTTGTACCGTTATTTTAACCGTTTATGATCTAGTGAAATAGCCAGCTGCATTCCTCCCCTTAAACAGTTCAACCATAATATTCGCGCTTCTAGGAATGCTCATCAGTATACCCTCGAGTCCAACTTCGGCCGTACTGTCAAATACAGACATTCGTTCTTTAGCCGTACTACGCGAATGTGGAATTCCTTACCACACTCTGTCTTTCCTAGTCATTGTTATATTCAGGAATTCAAAACCAATGTGCACCGACATCTCCTTTTAAACCCTCTTTCCTCTTCCTAGTGCTCACACTGTGCCTCTGCATAATAAGGGTAGTAATATCCCCTTGAGTGTGCTTATTATAAAAAGAAAAGAGGCTGGGATGCGACCCACACTGATAACTTCCCATCCCGTCTATCGATTTGTCTTGCTTAAAAGTTTGTCTAAATGTATCAATTCTTACCAAATTTGCGTTCTATTTTTCGTAGATTTTATTTTTTTTATGAAAATACGGACTGTTGGATTTTTATAAAAAAATTACTGAATATAAAAAACAATATTTTCTGTGAAATAAAATAAGTTTGAAGCCAATATTTTTAATTTTTGAAAAGCTATTCGAGCTGAAAATCAATTTTTACCAACTTTTATTAATTTTTTTGTTTAGGTTTTTATTTTTTGTAAAAAAACTGTCAATTCGATTTTTCTCAAAATTTTTCCTAATGTTGAAAAGAATATTTCTTATAAGTTGAAATTAGTTAGAAGCCATAATCTCAAATTTTTGAAAAGATATTTAAGTCGAAAATCAATTTTTACCAACTTTTGTTAAATTTTTTTTTCGGTTTTTAATTTTTGTAAAAAAACTGTCAATTCGATTTTTCTCAAAATTTTATCAGATCTCAAAAACATTATTCTTCGTTGCACAAAATTGTTTTAGAGATGACAAATTTTTTTTTCAGTTTTTTTGATTTATAAAAAAAAACCGTTAATTGAATTTCGAATTTTCGTATACAGACAATATTGAATATTCGATTGAATTTTTTGTTGAATGTAAATGAAATGTATACTTCTTGATCAATATTAAAGAAAAACTCAAATTTAAGTTATTCTTGTCAAAAGTAATTAGTTATCCAATTTTAGACCAAGGAAAACGTATTTTAACTTTTTCAACCGTTTGCACTTTTCGGAAATTATTTTTTTTTTTTGATATTTCACACGAAAATCATTTATTTTTCCAAAAATAAACCAAAACGTTAATCAAAAATAGAAACATGTGATCATGTTAATCATTCAATTAATTCAAAACTTATTTTTAACTTCCCATTGGAAGTTATTGTAACCGGTCCGATGGGTTAGGTACCCTAGCCCCAAAACGAAAATCCCCAAAACAAAATCCCCAAAACATAATCCCCAAATCTAAAATCTCCGAGACCAAAATCTCCAAAACCAAAAACCCCAAATCCAGAATTCCCAAAATTAAAATCTCTTAGCACAGATTCACCATATTTTGAAATAATATAATTTCTTGATATACTCGAAATATGGTGAATCTGTGCTTAAGGATTTTGATTTTGGGAATAATTAAGAACAAAGTTAAGTTGTGTTTATCCTTTTATAACAAAACATAAGAAATTAATACTATCTATGTTTTTCAGAAATAAGAAATACATTTTGAATTCATGGTATTAAATAAACAAATGAAACAAATAATCTATCATAGTACGAGTACATAACATGATATAAATTTTAAAAATTAATTTTTTTTTTTTCAACTTTTGACCGCCTTGTTTTTTATTTTTAACTTCTTGTATGTTTTCACGCTCGAATTTTCCAATTGACGTTTTTCACCGCTTCTTACTTTCTCAATTGTGGTAACAACACATATCATTTCCGATTTTAGGACAAAATTTCCAATCCCTGTGCCCCAATGTCCATTTTTCCAAAAATGTAATGTCCCAATTTTTTGTCATTCCCAAGGCAATGGTTTCCAATCATTATTTATCTCAATGCCAAATTTTTTCCAATAATAATGTTTTGAATTGATTGTACGGCGGACTAACAGCTAGGTATGTAAGGGGGGAGATGCTGCCCCCCCTGCAACCCCGCCTGCTTGGAATAACTATAGGATTTGGGGTAGGTGCGAGTTTGGGTATATACAAAGTACTTTTTGCATTAGAGCACTAAAATCAAAGAAATCCCCAACAAAAAAAATCAAGTATGGCAAAACTGAACAAAAAACAGGAAAGAAATGTCAAAATCAACCATTTTTGCGTGTGTTGTATGTAAAAAAGTGAACTTTGAAAATTAATTTAAAATAGAAATAAATGTTTCCTCGCTCTAAAATTGCTATCATTATTATTAATCACATATCTATCAAATAAAAAAAAACCGCGACTCGAAATTCGTGCTGAGCTAATGGAAAGTTGAGCCAAAAATTGTATTGGGACACTGATTATTTGGGAAAAAGAAAATTGGGAAAAATATTCCGTTTGGAGCCATGAATTTTGGGGAAAATGAAATGGGAAAAATGATTTGGGAAACTTGACCCCCTACGATCATTTCCTTTGATAAATCTCTTATTAGTGCATATACATACATAATCCTGAGTTTTTTATCCCTACAATGCACTTGAGGCGGCGGCGATGCCAAGCTTCTACTACATTTTGTGTGCGAGGAAAATTATTTTTTAGACAATCGGCAACTGACTTTGACTTGGGTTCATGTTTTCTTTTTGACGCATCCAGAAAATTGGTTTTGAACCAGAAGTAAAGTTTTGAAATGTCGTAATCTTCTGAACTTTTGCTTAGCTCCGAAAAGTACACTCAAATGATGAAAACCAACATGCATTGATGGAGTTTGGAAAAATTAGATTTGGGGATTTCGTTAATGGCATGGGGACTTAGATCCTGTGGATTTTATTTTTGGAGATTTTGTTTCTTGGGAATAATGATTTTGTGGATTTTTAAAAGTGTGGGGATTTTGTTGTTGGAGATTTTGCACTTGGGCATTATGTCGGTATCCCTGGTCCGATTTGTCAAATTGAAAATTTTGACATTTCTCGACGTTTCAAGGTCCCTAGAGTCTAAATAAAAGACTTTTAGAGAGATGCCTGTGCGTGCGTGTGCAGTTTTTTTTTGTCGTCCATAGCTCAAGAACCAGTAGAAATATCGACTTCAAATAAATTTTGTTATACAGATAATAATGCAGAAAAATACAGAAAGGACTCTCAAAAAAATTTCGGGGGTCGTTTTTTTACCATAGTAATTTAACAAAAGGTGAAAATTTGGGTTAACCCTAAATATCTCACGAACCGATAACGCTAGAGATTGGATTCTATATTGGATTAGATTTTATATTATATATTGTACCGTGATACCAAAAAAATATATTTTTGGAAAAAAATCCAACTAACCGTTTTTTTATAAATGAAAAAACTGAAAAAAAATATTTGTCACCTCGAACATTTTTCGAACAAAAAATGATTTTATCTCCAAAGTAATTTTATGCAATGAAAAAAAACGTTTTTGACGTATGGTAAAATTTTGAGAAAAATCGAATTTACAGTTTTTTAACAAAAAATAAAAACCTAAAAAAAATTACTAAAAGTTCGTAAAAATTGATTTTTGACTCAAACATCTATTAAAAAATTTGAGATAGTGGCTTCAAATTAATTTTATTTTATAAATATTGTTTTCAACATTCGGTAAAATTTTGACAAAAATCGAAAATTAAAAACAAACAATAAGAACCTATAAAAATCATTGCAAAAAGTTGGTAAAAATTATGTCTTCAAACTCACAGAAAATATTCACATAATATTCGACATTCAGTAATTTTTTTATAAAAATCCAACAGTCTGTTTTTTTCATAAAAAAATAAAATCTACAAAAAACGCAAAATTGGTAAAAATTGATGTTCGGTTCTCGACATCTCGTGAACAATGGAAGATATTGACTTCAAATTAATTTCATTCATCCAATTTGTATTTGTTTATATAAGAAATAAAAATTTTTAAGAAATGCTATTAAAATTGGTATTGGGTTTCGACTAAAAATTTGGTTAACAAAAATAGATTTTGAAATCAAACTATTTCATCAAATGCAAAATATTGTTCGTAATTTTTAATTTTTTTTAG
Source organism: Eupeodes latifasciatus (assembly GCA_920104205.1). Classification (NCBI taxonomy): domain Eukaryota; kingdom Metazoa; phylum Arthropoda; class Insecta; order Diptera; family Syrphidae; genus Eupeodes; species Eupeodes latifasciatus. The sequence continues at coordinate 58,548,886 of OV049924.1, forward strand.
AATAATTCAACTGAAAACTTTTTTAACAAAACACGAAAACCTAAAATTTGTTAACCAAGACAAATCGACAGACGGGATGCGAAGTTATCAGTGTGGGTTGCATCCTAGACTCTTTTTCAAAATAAATTTACAATTTGTCCATACATATTCATAGACTTAACCAAAACAACATTTTTCAAAAAGTATTTGAAGTTTAAGCCACATAAAAAAAAAACACTGATTTAATGACACCATACATTCTTAAAGTAAAATTTTTCAAAAATCAAGCAGTTTAAAGTTTTTAGTTTAATTTAAAATACATAATTTAACTCATCAAATTTTTCACAATCGCATTTTTCCAACAGACAATATGGAATATTAAAATTTTTGTTCTTAGCCACATTTTTGAATTCTAGTAATTTTTTAACAGCATATTTCCAGCAACAATACTTGAAAACACTTATAAACAATGAATGAATTATCTTTGTTTCTAAATAAAAAGTAAGCTTCTATTTTGCATATGAAAGAATTTGCTGGTAGACGAAAGAAAAACTCGATGTTTAATAATAATTTTTGTAAGCTCTTTTCTTAAGTAACTAGTTAACTTCAAAAGATAATTAAAGTTAAATATAAAAAAATTTACAAGGTACCACACAAAATTTGTGTATGAACAGAGACAATTAAACGTTTTTCAAGATCCATACATTTAAGAAAAAAATTAAAAGCTAGATAGAAGTTCTACTTGAGGGCTAAAACAAGAAAATTGTCATTGTTAAGTTTAGGGAACAAATTTTATTTTCTTCTTGCTTGAGTTTGGAGGTGCTCCACTGTACCATTCGCCTAACGTGAAACAATTCTAAAATTTTATATAGAATATTCCTAAGGAGCTGTTGCACCAACCAAATGAACACACTTATTTTTCCAATATTTAAAGGAAAACCCTAATAAATTAGCTTACCATAAATAGTTTCCTTAAAATTGTACTCGTAAATACCGCCCTATTTTCCTTCGATACAATATCAGACAAACTAATCCTTTTTAGTTTACTCTAAGATGATTCAAAGCTGGAAATGTATTCAAAACAAACAATATTCAACAATATTCTTTTCTTCTAATTTATAACGCCCCATATATAGATACAATAAATACTATCTAATCATATGTTTGGATTATTAAAGGTTTTTTTATAAGCCTCAACCTGACGCGACGCTCCATAAAATATTTTAAATTCTTCTCACTTCTTGTCAATAAATCACAATCAGCGAAAAATATCGTTCTTGCAACACTGCATGTATGCCTTGTGTATATTTTATATACCTATCTATAGAAAACCAAACTTGATGAGATCAAGAATTGGAAGAACAATAAGACAGAGCTCACAGTTGAAAGAGCTAAGACGACTTTATGTCAATTCAAACTTTATATACCTAAGCAGATGGTGCATCATTTCCATAGTCTTCTTTTTCTGGCTTTTTGTTTTTCAATTCTTTTTAAAATCAAGTCAACAACTAATTGGGTGATGATCAATGGTTGGAGGGAGATTTCGTCGGAGTTAAATGTAATAAATTATTTTTCTTGAATCTCTTATTCATGCAACCAGCGAGGCATAAGAATCCAATTTTGTAATTCCTGATTAAGTAATGAGATTTTGTTCTTGTCTTGGGGTATTGTATGCGTGATTCTTATTCAACATTTTTGACGGTCTAAATGATGAAGATTAGGGTTTTAGTGTTAAGATGTGTTTTATAGAACTTTTTAATTTACATGAAATTTACTTTATTTTAAAAATAATCTTCTGACATTATAATTAAGATATGATTTCTATCAGAAATACAGAAAATATGATTGGCAATGACAAGTCGAATGTTGTCCTTTATAAGTGGTCAACCGTTTCGGGCTTATTGGCATAGCTACTACCTTCTTCACAGATGACCACAAAAAATAGTTAAGTGAACTTGGAGGCCAACAAGTAGGTACCTGCTTTTCAGGTTGAGGGTGTCAAAGATTTATTTTAACTGTCAATAGGTACCGTTCTTGGCAAATTTCTGAAATGAGCTCAAAAAATGATACATTGGATTTTGACTGTTGCGACTACACAAATTTTGCTTATAGTCGGTTTATTTCATAAAATCATCCATCCTCTAACATTACGTATATCTCTTGTCGGTTATCCTTCCTTTTATACTTGTTTGCTGCACTATTATAACTTTGTTTATTTTTGTTCTTACATTTCCAGCACACCATATAACTCAACAAAATGATGGACAGAATACCATCGCTGTCTCTCTCGGGAATATCGCTAGCGCATCCCCTGTCAATTTCTACAGGTCAATCATTGCAAAATCACCTCTCGTCAGGACCTACATCGTCGTCGTCCTCGTCCACTGGTCAATTGTCTTCGCATCATCACAGCAGCTCCCATCACAATCATCAGCTGGCTCTCAACTCCCTTAACCTGCACGCATCAGCGGCTGCAGCTGCAGCCGCATGCTCTTCGACATCCTCATCGGTGACACCCTCCTCCTCTGTGGCCTCATTATCAATAACACCGCCAACGAGTTCGTCTTCATCCCTGCACCATCACACCACGACCCATCATCATCCCCTGCATCATCAGGGCGGTTCCACGTCATCTCACCAAGTGAACCATTCACATCACCATCCGCATTCCAACCATCATCCCCATCACCATCCTCATGCTACCGCATCGCATCACAATTCGCAATCATCGCCGATGACAAATTTGCACCAAAACATGGGGAGCCTCATGAATAGCGGAAGTAGTGCCAGGTAATTATTCACGAACTTTGTATAGCATCTAACCCAAAGCAGTTTGTTATAGAGACCGCTCTGTCTCGGCCGCCATTACAAAACACACATTTTTCCGCCATTTTGTATTTGCTTTTGCATTGCATTCAAGTTAGATTAACGTTTTTCCTAAATATGCTTGCTAACACATTTTTTGAGTCCCTTTTCATTCAAATTTAAATATGTGCAACTTTTGTTTCTTAACTCTTTCTTAAATTTGCTATAACTCAGTCAATCAATCAATCAAAAGCAAATGAATCAATATCAAAACTGTTTTGTTCTAGTGATGTATTTTTTAGTTTGATGATCCAAAACACAACGAAACGTCAAGCCGAGGAGCACATAAAACGCCCAATGAATGCCTTCATGGTGTGGTCACGTTTGCAGAGACGCAAAATCGCCCAGGACAATCCCAAGATGCACAATTCAGAGATTTCCAAAAGATTAGGTGAGTCAATTCAACTAGATTCTTAGTGTCACATTACTTGTCATGTCGTGATAATAATCATTTAATCACACAACAATATCCCCAACCTTAAAGATAGCCCGATACAGATACTTTTCAAGCATCCAAGAATCAAAAACAAAATTGTACAAAATCCAAACATATGCCGATCAATTAAATTCAATGAATGTGAATTGAAGTCCCCCAGGCGTGTGTATTGGGTCCCCTTCTCTTTTGCAAATGTTTTATTTTATATTTCATCCTTCTTAAATCTACGACGACGATATACTCGTACGAATACGAGAGGTATTGTTTGCAGAACAATTGAGGCTAAGCTAAGGGTGCAAGTATGCACTTGATGTTATTCCAAAAATTACATTCTATTTAAGGCGGTAAGAGAAGATTAAATATTTGACCTTAGGGGGTGGGTCTGTTTCGGTCTCGCTTTCGGTGGTGAGTGAGTGCGAATTGAATTCGAATGGATTTTTTGGGGTGATGCTGTGTAGTGTACGAGTATATGTATTCAATTCACTTTCGATGATAATGGGCGTTGGAAATGTGAGGTTTTACAGGAATTATCTGGATGATTGAGGACGGGTTAGCTATGTTATGTTAGGTCGAATCTAATAGGGCGTAATTGATGTTTGTATTGAATAAATAGAAAAATAAATCATTCCCAAAAGATAATTTCAATTGCGTCATGGAACATTTCTGTGGAATTTATTTTTCTAAAATACACAAAAACCAATAAATTATGAATTAAGAGTTTGTTTAAGATAATTTAAGGCAAATTTGATTCGTCTAATTTGCTTAAATTAAAAAAAAAAAGAGGCTGGGATGCGACCCACACTGATAATTTCCCATCCCGTCTGTCGATTTGTCTTGCTTAAAAGGTTTGTAGGTTTTCGTGTTTTGTTAAAAAAGTTATCAGTTAAATTATTCTAAAAAAAATAAAGGGGAGAGTACGATAACTTAGGTGACAAAGTTTAATGACGGATTTGCATTTTTTACTATGGGAGGGGGGATCTATCTCCCCCGTTTAGGCGGTTGGGGCAATTTAAAAAAATATGTACGTTAAATGGAAAAAAATATCGGTAATACTTACAACTAAGTTTTAAAAATTTTTTAAAGCCAACACTGTTCTTTATTAGCTTGTTTTTAAATCAAGTTAAAACTATGCGTAGTTTTTGAAAAAAATTGTTTTAAACTCAAAATTTGTGCAAAAAAGTTAAAAAAAAAGGTTTAAAGTGTAATTTTTCAAAACATTCAGATTATCTACTATTTTTTTTTTAATTATTCATTGCTCTTATTTGTTTTTGATCAAAAACTGAAAACTAGATGATTGTATGTCTTTTATGTTTTTGAGAAAATTGAAAATTACCAAAAAAATATATTTTAATTAAATTACTTCTTCCTTGCTTGAGTATTAACGTAGTTTATTTTGATAGTAATAATCGAATATAGATTGAGATATATCTAGGGTAAATTAATTTTTCTTAAATCCAGCTTATTTAAATGCAAACGAAACTTTGCATGCACCCCAACTTGCACGCACCCCAAATCCCATAGTGTTCCCAATCAGGGGTGTTGCAGGGGGGCAGCATGCCCCCCATACACATCCCACTGTTGCATACACCCAAACTCGCACCTACCACTATTACTATCAAAATAAGACCACTCAAGCAAAAAAAAAGAATTAAATTAAAATAGTAGTTGTGGTTATTTTCAATTTTTTCAAAAACTGAAATACATAAAATCATCTAGTTTTTAGTTTTTGATCAAAAACAAATAAGAGCACTAAATTCTAAAATAAAAACAATCGTAGATAATCTTGAAGTATTTAAAAATTACACTTTAAACCTTTTTTTAGTCAAATTTTGAGTTTAAAATTAAATTTTTTAAATACTACACATAGTTTTGATTTAAAAACTGGCTGATAGAACAGAATGTTGGCTTTAAAAAAAATGCAAAATACTTAATTTTAAGTATTACGGTTATTTTTTAACTATTTTTTTTTTCATTTTAAATAATATTTTTTTTTTAAATTGACCCTCCCGCCTAAACGGGGGGAGATAGACCCCCCCCCCTTCTAAAGTAAAAAATGCTTCTTTTTAACTGTTCTTAAAAAATCCGTTATAATATTTTGTCGCCTGAGTTATCGTACTCTTACCAAATTAAAAATTACCAACAATATTTTGCATAAATGATAAAAGAGTTTGATTTCAAAATCTATTTTGGTTACCGAGATTTTTATTAGAAATCCAATTTTTACCAATTTTAGTAGCATTTCTTAAAACGAGATATCGAGTAGATTTGAATTTTTTATAAAAAAACTTACTGTTAGATTAAAAAAAAAATTATTACTGAATGTTGAAAGCAATACTTCTTATAAAATAAAATTTATTTAAAGCCTATGTGAATCTTAAATTTTTGAAAAGATATTTGAGTCGAAAATGTTTTTTTACCAACTTTTATTAATTTTTTTTTAAGTTTTTTATTTTTTGTAAAAAAAACTGTCAATTTGATTTTTTTTCAAAATTTAACTAAATGTTTAAAACAATATTTAAAAAAAAAAAAATTAATTTAAAGCCAATTTTTTAAAGTTTTGAAAAGTTATTTGAGTCGAAAATCAATTTTTACTAACTTTGAGTAATGTGTTTTTTTTAGGTTTTATTTTTTTATAAAAAAACTATCAATTCGATTTTTCTCAAAACCTGATATCAAAAACGTTATTCTTCGTTGCACGAAATTGTTTTGGAGATAAAACTAATTTTTATTCCTAAAATTTTCGAGGTGACAACATTTTTTTTCAGTTTTTTTGATTTATAAAAAAAAACCGTAGCGTGATGGTGCGTTGAACTGTCATGCAAGGGCTCTTGGGTTCAATCCCTGCCTGTGAAACCCAACTTTTTTCACGGGTACTGCCTCTTGCGAGGAATTGACAAATCCTCAGAGAGTAATTCTTATCATGAAAAATGCTTGCTCAAATTAGCCGTAGGTCCCTTCCATCACTGACAACATTGCTCGCACACAGGAATGGTTGAGAGTTGTAAGTCACTAGGCCTTGGGTCTCTACCGACTGTTTAATTTATTAACTTCCCGTAGGAAGTTATTGTAATGGCTCCGATTTGTCGAATTGAAAATTTTGACATTTCTCGACGTTTCAAAGTCCCTAGAGTCGAAATAAAAGATTTTTAGAAAGATGTCTGTCAAGAACCAGAAGAGATATCGACTTCAAATAAATTTTGTTATACGGATAATAACGCAGAAAGGACTCTCAAGAAAATTGCGTGGGTGGTTTTTTACCATAGCAGTTTAAAAAAAGGTGAAAACTTTGGTTAAACCTAAATATCTCATGAACCAATGACGTTAGAGCCTTGAATAAAATTTTATATTATATTAGCCGACACGTGCTCGCGTTGCTTCGCAAATTGTAACCACGAACATTTTTTCAATATTAGTATTACATTTTTGTCTATTTTCTTCTTTTCTTTCTTTTATTCATACCTAGAAACGTGTTTTTGCAACCGAAAAATATAGTTTGCGGTAAAAAAAAACAAATTTGAGTTTTTAATGTTCTCATACATCTATAGGTATGCGTGTGTAAATATCCATAGACACATTTTTTTATTCATCTGTTCATGTTCAGTGCAGTGCAACTGACTAAACCTACCACATTTGTGTGCTCTTTTTATCGACGTCATTGTAAGTACCTTCTTCGAGTTATTTGTAAAGAAAATTTGTACTTAATTTCAGTTTTATTATTGGAGGAAGTGATACAAAATTGGTAATTCAAGCTATTATAATAGAACTTTTTTTTATTTTTAAATTGGAAGAATTATAATCTATTTACTTCCTCGAACCAGAAAAATAAAAAAGATCTAATTTTTCTTTAAATAAATCGGCATTTCATTTGCTTAGTAACTTAGTAACTTAAAAAAAAAGAGCCCACACTGCTCAGCGATGTGACGATAGAATTAGAGAAACAAAAAAATAATGTGTGTGTGTAGTGTAGGTTAGTTGATGAACTATACAATACAGAAAAATTGAATATGTAGCCATAGGTAGTTAAGAGAAAAAACGTAACTATTAAATGGAACACATATTAAGAGAGAAAGAGCATGGGAAGAAAAGAAAATTAAAAATTTTGGAATGATAATGAAATGAAACAAAGCAGCGACCTCGCGATTGTGATGGAATCTAATTTCCTGGATAAAATAAATTCAAAAAGTTTATAATTTTATAATTTGTTTTTATTTATTTCTCAGGTTGTATGTTTAACTTAGAAGTGATTTTAGGCTTAAAATTTGCGCAACAATATTGACTTTATGAAACAATGCTAATCTTTGTCGATTATTGTATAGATTTTAAGATATGAGTGGTTGTATAAGTCAACTAATGAAAAAAATGGACAAAAAATGTAAAATTAATAATATTTAAGTTTGACAAATAATTAATGAAAAAAAATTAGTCACCTCGAAAATTTTACGACTAAAATATGATTTCATCTCCAAAACAATTTTGTGCAACGAAGAATAATGTTTTTGACATATGATAAAATTTTGCAAAAAATTCAATTGACAGTGTTTTTTATAAAAAATAAAAACATAACAAAAACATTACTCAAAATTGGTAAAACCTGTAATCCGACTCAAATATCTTTTCAAAAATTTGAGATAATGGCTTCTATTTAATTTTAACTTATAAAAAATATTGTTTTCAACATTAGAACAAATTTTGAGAAAAATCGAATCGGCAGTTTTTTTACAAAAAATAAAAACCTAAAAAAAAAACAATACTAAAACTTGGTAAACATTTACTTTCGACTCAAATAGCTGTTCAAAAATTACAAATATTGGCTTCAAACTTATTTTATTTCACAGAAAATATTGTTTTCCATATTCAGTAATTTTTTTATAAAAATCTACAAAAAATAGTACGCAAATTTGGTAAAAATTGATACATATAGACACTTTTAAGCAAGACAAATCGACAGACGGGATGGGAAGTTATCAGTGTGGGTCGCATCCCAGCCTCTTTTTTTTTTTTAAACCGTTGATTGGATTTTTTTCCAAAAATATATTTGTTTGGTAACACGTTACAATATATAATATAAAATTTAATTCAAGCCTCTGACATTATTGGTTCGTGAGATATTTATGGTTAACCAAAATGTTCACCTTTTTTTAAAATTGCTATGGTAAGAAAACCACCCTTTCATTTTTTTGAGAGTCCTTTCTGTATCTTTCTGCATTATTATCTGTATAACAAAATTTATTTGGAGTCGATATCTCTTTTGGTTCTTGAACTATTGACGGAAAAACTTCGTGAACGTACGGACATACGGACGTACGAACGTAGGAACGTACGTACACACGCACGCACATACATCTTTCCAAAAATCTTTTATTTCGACTCTAGGGACCTTGAAACTTCGAGAAATGTGAAAATTTACAATTCGACAAATCGGACCCATTACAATAACTTCCTATGGTAAGTTAAAAAACATGGAGACTGGTCTCGTTTGGCAATAATTAAGAACAAGTGTTACACTATTCGAAATAAAAAAGAACGAGTTTAAAGTTAATTTTGTTTTTTTTGTAAAATACTTGGAAAAAACAAAGTCTACTCATGAAACAAGGATATTCGAAAATTTAAGGATGTCAATTTTTGTCAAAGACAAAAAACCTACACATAATCGCGTATACTAAGTTTTCTTAATTTTGAAAATTATAGTATTTACTTGGGAAACGTACAATTTTACAACATTTGATCCCCTTCTATATGAATAGGAATATAAAATATGTGTTTATAAAATCTTGAAAATTTTGTTAGGACATTTTCTTAAAACTAATTAACAGATTTTAAATTTTAATGCGCATAATAAATTTAAATAACTTAGGATAATGACTGTGACAAAAAAAAATAAAATTTTAAAGTATTTCAAATTTTGAAAATTCTGCTTTTTATTTCAGTATTTTTAAAATGTTTTTTTTTTTGTATGACATTACTGTGCAACAACATACAAAGTACAACTCAATAACAGTGTAATTTCCTTAATTTTTGTTTTGAGTTTATCATATAAAATCATTGATACGGACATTTTTGAAATACAAATTTTAATTTTGATTAAAAAAACACCCTTTCTCGTCATGGGAAAGTAATTGGACAGATTTTTGAAAGATAGTGCCTCTGGTGCTGACGTGTGAGCTCTGCACTATTCTTTCAAGTACGATGTTAAAAAAATCACATGACCTAAAAACCTTTTTTGACATCGAAAGGTTCTGTTAAGTTCTTTGCAACCTTTATGGAGCAGCTTGAATTCTCCATGGTCATACTGCACAAACGGACGAGTTTGGGAGGGATGCCAAAACTAGCCATGGCTCTATACAGCTAGTCCCTGTAGATGATGTCATGATGGCCTTGAAATCGATGAAAAGATGGTGGGTGTCGATTTGGTGTTCTTGGGTTTTTTCCAGAATCTGCCGTAATGTGAATATTTGATCGACTGATGTGGACTTTCCTGGTATAAAACCACACTGATAAGGACCTACCAGGTTGTTGACGATGGGCTTTAGACTTTCACATATTACGGCAGAGAAGATTTTGTAGGCGATGTTAAGTAGACTGATGATGGCTCTATAGTTGGTGCAGTTTAGAGGGTCTCCTTTTTTCAGGATCGGGCAAACAATACTGAGGTTCCATTCATCGGGCATTCTTTCTTCTGACCATATCTTAGAGATAAGTTGGTGCATGCTCCTTACCAACTTAGCTCCGGCTGCTTTAAAGAGCTCGGCATTCAAGCCATCCGTCTGCAGAAGTGGTCCTTCCATATCCTCAGCATTGACTGCGGTTCCACTATGATGTTTCCACTTTCGTCTTTGCAGCCTTCGGTTCTAGGTTTATGTACCTGTGAATTTCGTTTTAACTATTCATAAAACTTTCGAACTTCATTCCTGCTTTTAAACCTCTCAACATTTTCGACCGCACGCTTCTCATGCCCTCTCTTTTTCCTTCTAAGAAGTCGGTGTCCCTCTCGCCTCTGCTGCTCGTAGAGCTCATGAGCAGCTCTCGTCCTTTTATGCAGCGCGCGCCGCCGCTTTGCGTGACTGTTGTTTGGCTGCATTTGCCTGCCGACATTCCTCATCAAACCAGGGGTTCCTTGTTGGTGGTTTCTGGAAACCCACCACATCAGAGGCGGCTTCTCTGATTGCATCTTGACAATGTTGCCACTGGTTTTCGATACATTGTGGTGGCGGCAGAGAACTTCGAGATAGGTTACTCGTAACTCAAAACTTTAGTTAGATGAATTTTCTTTATGTTCATACTGATGCAGTATGACTTCACTTTGCTCAAAATATGTGTTATTAAAAGTCAACAGATTTATGGGTTTAAGAGATATTGGAGTTTAGTACAATCTTTCACTCTTTTTGAATTACTATAGTTGAGATATGCCTCTAAAAACAATGTATTTAAATTTTAAGAAACGTGAAATATCGAAAAATTTGAAAATTGTCAATTTGACTAAGCGAACGGCAATAAATTCCTACGGAAAATTAAAAGCGGTAACGGAATTTTGCGTCGTGATATGGGTCTGCACCCCTACAAAATCCAACTGTCCCAGAAACAGAAACCAAACGATCATGCACAGCGTCGTGTGTGCGTTAATTGAATTTTGGAGCAATTGGAAGTTGATCCCAATTTTGGTCGAAAAATGATCTTTAACAATGAGGCCCATTTTTGGATGAATGGGTACGTGAAAAAGCAGTGAAGTGCCAATGCGTCCAAAAAAAAAGTTACTGTTTGGTATGGATTTTGGGTTGGAGGCGTCAACGGTCCGTACTTCACAGAACATGATGGGGGCCATGCTATCACCGTCAACTGCAATCGCTATAGGTCGATGATCAATTGATCACCTTCGTCTTGTGGCCTGAATTGGATGATATGGCTTCAACAGGATGGTGCTACGTGCCAAACAGCTCAAGACTCTCCTATACAAATTTTGACGAACGGTACAAAAAGTCTCATGATTTCGATAAAGTCTAGTAAGATGTGGTTTCTGTTGGCTTCCTAAATTTTATTTTGACTAAAGAAATTGTTTACCTTCATTGGTTAAACAAATGTTATAATCAAGATATCATATTCAAAAAAGAAAAAAACTTTTTCAATTTTAAAAATTGCTTAAAACTTTTCCACGTTTACCTACTTACTTTATCGAATACACAAAAAGCTTTTTTTTTTCTAAAAAAAAAAAAAAAAAAAAACAAAATAATACGAAGAAAAAAGTAAAAAATACAAAAAAAAAATCTTTAAAATATAGAATATCCTTTTTATACCCATTATCCTAGCTCATATTATAACAAAAAGCTGAAACTGACAGCAAATATTATCCTGTCAATTCAATATAATGGATTTTCTCCATACATTGTACAAGAGTTCTGTTCTCCATTCTTGTTTTTTTTTCAAAAATGTTCATTCACACAATGAAATGTCAATCCTCGAGTCCTTTATATTTTGCTTCATGCCCGTCCAGTAAAGGACACATTGAAAATCTATAACACAAACAAGAAAAGAAAAGAAAAATCGAATATTTCCCCCAATTTCATTGTATACCTACTATTTCAAAACACCCAGAGAAAGTCCTGCGAATGAAAACTTTTCGTTCAGCAAAATTCGAAAGCAAAAACAAAATTGAGGAAGAAAAATCACAAATGAAATCGTCCTTGCAACACAATACACGTACAGCCAAAGAGAATATCTCTCTCTAAAGTCTAAACTTTAAATTGAATTCATAGAAATGGCGACAAGTTCAGGATACTCGTATTCGAATTTGGGGGATTTTGCGATTCTTCTCTTATAAATCCCCGATTCGAAGGTGTTCTCACTTATCGTCTACCATTCGTTGCCGAGAACGAGATGGCTTTGTTCTGATTAGGAAATTAAATAATTTTAATCTGCCATTACAGGCCACATCGTTATACGAATACGACTACAAATACCTTCTGGGAGGATTTTTTAGCCCACTTTTTAAAGGGTAGGGTGTGATTTGATTAGATTCGGCTTCTGTGTCTGCGGTGTGTTCGTCTTGAACCAGACAAGACCCACTCCGGTGGGAAGATTTCAACACAAGCGACGGACGTGAAACTATCTTTATTTTGACAGCCGAGCGATGTTCGAAATCTGTTAGCTTCAACTTGGCCAAAGATTCTTGCTAAAACACAATGAATTCTCGGGGTTTGATGATTCGAAAAGTTTATTAGGAGAGTTGGAATCTCAGAGCGACGCGACGACGAACGACGACGACACGGGACGGATTTGCTTATGCTTTTAGAATGATGATGTACCTACAAGACTACATTCTGAGGGCGGACGTAATGTAACGAAAGGATGAATATGATTTGAGGCACGTGGCGTCTAAATGTGATTGGAATTGAGTGAAGACACACGTCTTTGTCAGTCGAGTCGTTTCTCGTCATCGTGATCATCAATGAAAATTGGGGTGAAGTGCACACGCTACGTGAAGATGAGTAGGCGAATTCTTATTTTTTCGCATCCCACCCGTCACAACATATCAACTTATTTATGTATGTTTACACGACATACGAAGGAAGACGTACATAACGCCCGTTTGGTCTTTATAGAGGCTTAAATCGAACAAAAGCCAAAGGCAACCCTTGCAAATAATTCCTTCATTGTTTGGCTTCTGAGAAGTTAAACGAATAGCAGATTAGTTCGTTTGTTTTGTTGTTGCTTATAGTTTTTCTTTTATATTATTTTATTCTCTATAATATACATATAAATGCGAGTATGTACCAGTAACGGTACAGCAACAGGGCACTAAATGTGTGTTAACGACTTAAAGTGATTTACTAAGTGAAGTGATGCAACGCGCATACGAAATTGAAGTTGACAAACATGTCACTTATAAGGATTCTGTGATTAAGTGACAAGCAATGAGTTTGCAAATATTTTATCTACAATGAATAGTTTTGGAACTTTACTGAGTTGGAAAATATGGGGGAAAATTGTGTCAGTCTCATGGGGTTTTTAAAATATTCATGTAAGAGTTAGGTATATTGGATTACGGAAATCATTCTGAAAAATAGAGAAATTACAATCCTTAGAAAAATCCACACATTTATAATCCATAAACCAACAACTAAACGTTTTAAACTTACAAATCCCCAATCTACAATTCCAAAAAAGCATCTATATTTTGGAAAATATAAAAAGCTGAAAGTATAAGAAAAAAAAAGCCTGACGAAGATGCCTAGAAAATGAAAAATCATAATTGGGGAACGAACTCTAGGTGTTTCGCTTTTTTATTTCTGAAAACTTCTTGTGCGAGAAAATTTGGGTTTTGAGCATTTAGGAATTGGATTTTTAGGCTAGGGTATCCAATTTCCCATAGGAAGTTATTGTAATGGGTACGATTTGTCGAATTGCAAATTTTTACGTTTCAAGGTCCCTAGAGTCGAAATAAAAGATTTTTAGAAAGATGCCTGTGCGTGCGGGTGTACGTCCGTATGTCCGTACGTCCGTTCCGTACGTCCGTACGTTCGCGACGTTTTTTCATCGTCCATAGCTCAAGAACCAGAAGAGATATCGACTTCAAATAAATTTTGTTATACAGATAATAAGGCAGAAAGATGAAGAAATGGCTCTTAAGAAATTTGCGTGGTTGGTTTTTTTTACCATTGCAGTTTAAAAAAAGGTGAAAATTTTGGTTAACCCTAAATATCTCATGAACCAATGACGCTAGAGACTTGAATTAAATTTTATATTATATATTATAACGTGATACAAAACAAGTACATTTTTGGAAAAAAATCCAATTAATGGATTTTTTTTATAAATCAAAAAAACTGAAAAAAAAATTTGTCACTTCGAAAATTTTACGACTAAAATATGATTTCATCTCCAAAACAATTTTGTGCAACGAAGAATTATGTTTTTGACATCTGATACAATTTTGAGAAAAATCGAATAAAAAGTTTTTTTTTTTTTTTAAATAAAATTCAAAAAAAAAATGTACTCATAGTTTTAAAAACTTGAGATTAAGGCTTCAAACTTTTTTTATCTTATAAGAAATATTGTTTTCAACATTCTGAAAAATGTTGAGAAAAATCGAATTGACAGTTTAAAAATAAAAACCTAAAAAAAAAATAATAAAAGTTGGTAAAAATTGATTTTCGACTCAAATGTCTTTTCAAAAATTTGAGATAATGGCTTCTAACTAATTTTAACTTATAAGAAATATTGTTTTCAACATTCGATAAAATTTTGAGAAAAATCGAATTGACAGTTTTTTTACAAAAAATAAAAACCTAAAAAAAAAACAATACTAAAACTTGGTAAACATTAACTTTCGACTCAAATATCTTTTCAAAACTTAAAAATATTGGCTTCAAACTTATTTTTTTCACAGAAAATATTGTTTTCGATATTCAGTAATTTTTTTATAAAAATCCAACATTCAATTTTTTCATAAAAAAAAAAATCTAAAAAAAATAGTACGCAAATCTTGTAAAAATTAATACATATAGACGAATTTTTAAGTAAGACAAATCGACAGACGGGATGGGAAGTTATCAGTGTGGGTTGCATCCCAGCCTCTTTTTAATGTTTGGCATTAAATTGAATCTACAAAATTATATAGATTTTGTTTGCAGTTAAAAACGACTTCATTAAACCAAAAACGTTTGTTTAGTTCATGTTACTTTTTCTCAATGACGAAATGGTTTTCAACGAACAGCTTGAAAATTAAGCTTGCATTAATCAGTTGCTACCAAAAATGATTGATTTTTATCAGAAACATTTTAATACTTCTGTGCTGTCTTATCTTTCCATTAAAAAAAATGTCGGTAATATTTTTATTTTAATTTGTTTATTACTGATATTTGCAATATTTAACATATTTAACATTTCATTCGTACCCGTCTTTCTATATTTCTAAAAGTTGTACAAAATATAAATCGCAACATTTTGTGTAATATAAAGAAAGTTTAAATTTTATTGGAATCAAAAACCATTTTTAATAGTTTGTAGTTGTTGGATTTTTCCAAAAAATTAAGAACAATATTTTGCTTTCAATATCATTTTTCCCCAGATTTTTCAATCATATTACCAATATTTAGCAGCATTTTTTAAAACTTTTGATTCCTTATACAAAAAAGTGCTAGTTAGATAATTCTAAGAAAATAACCCTATGCTTACAGCTATATTTTGTATTGAATGAAATTTTGAATTTTAAAGTCTATTTTCTTATTTGTTCTTGAGATATTCGTTAAACAGGTTTTACCACTTTTGTGTATTATTTTTTGAAGTTTTATATTTTGATAAATAAACTGATAATTCGATTTTTATCAAAATTTTACAAAACGTCAAAAATTGGTATTTTGGTATCACGTCAAAAAAATTTATTTTAACACTACGTCACAATGTATAATATAAATTTTAATTGAAGTTACTAGGATTTTTGGTTCGGGAGATATTTTGGGTCAAGTAAAATGAAAAACCCCCAATCAATTTTTTGAAAGCCCTTTCTTCGTCTTTTGGTGTTATTAAGTGCATTTTTTTTCGTATTCCATATACCTACATATAGTAAAGTGAGAAATTACCAACAAGACGATCCGCAGTAGTCCGGTTTTTATATTTGAAAGTTGATACAACTGAATATTTGCCAGAATAATTTATCAAAAAATTCAAAAAAAAAATAGCGAAATTCAGACCAGGGGTGAAATCGTGTAAGCTGATTTTTGATAGTTGACTATCAACATCAAGAAAATACGTCTGTGTAATGTGAAAGTCGATTTCAAAGTTTTAACCAAACAATTAGACATACAATAAAAACTTAAAGAAGGGAGTTTGTTCGTAGACTACTACATTAACATGTGGTGTTGAAGCGAGCTTGAAGCTCGCCTAAATTCTTTACATACCTGAATCGAGTTAAAATGAGCTTGATTCGCTCGATTCCGGTCGGGGATCGGAAATTTGTGAAGAAAAACCTGTGTGGAGGAGTTGGTTTTACAGACAATGCGTTATAGTCTGTTTATTTGCATGTTTGTGTACAAAAAATATAGTTTTGTTTTAATCAAATAAAAAAATATGGCACATGGAGTAGATAGCATATTCTTATATGGTGCTGAACTATTCAGTTTTTCATTGTTTAACACGAATCAAACGAGTCCTATGCTGCATGCATTAAGCATTGAAAACCAGTGGCAACATTGCCTCGCAGCCATCAGAGATGCCGCCTCTGAAGTGCTAGGTTTCACACGTCCACAACAGCGAAACCCCTGGTTTGACGACGAATGCCGGCAAGCGCACGCAGCGAAGCAAGAGGCATACAAAACGGCGCTGCACAGAAGGACCAGAGCTGCTCGCGAGCTCTACGAGCAGAGGAGGAGAGAGGAACACCGGCTTCTTAGATGGAAAAAAAGAGAGCACGAGAAGCGCGCGATCGAGGAGATGGAGGGATGTTACAACAGGAATGAGGTTCGTAAATTTTACCAAAAGGTAAAAAAAACTCCCAAGGGTACCAGCCACGAACCGAAGCCTGTAAAGACGATCAGGGGAACATCGTAGTAGAACCGCAGTCTATGTTGAGAATATGGAAAAAACACTTCTCCAAATTATATAACGGCGATGACGAACCGAATCCCGCTGTAAAGGAGATAGAACCACTCAACTTAGGCGACGCAGATCAACAATTCCGCCTACCCGACCTAGACGAAGTGAAGATAGCTATATCTAAACTGAAGTCAAACAAAGCTGCTGGAGCTGACGGCATAGCTGCCGAACTATTTAAAGCAGCAGGCGATGACTTGGTAGGGAGCATGCACCAACTCATCTGCAAAATATGGTCGGAAGAAAGCATGCCCGAAGAGTGGAATCTCAGCATAGTTTGTCCGATACATAAAAAAGGAGACCCTTTAAATTGCGCCAACTACAGAGGGATCAGTCTCCTTAACATTGCATATAAGATCCTTTCTGCCGTACTATGTGAACGTCTGAAGCCGTTCGTCAACAACCTGATAGATCCTTATCAGTGTGGCTTCAGACCAGGAAAGTCCACTATCGACCAAATATTCACATTACGGCAGATCTTGGAAAAAACCCAGGAGCTTCAAATCGATACCCACCATCTCTTTATCGATTTTAAAGCCGCGTATGACAGCATCCATCCATCCGTTTGTGCAGAATGACGATGGAGAATGCACGCTACTCCATCAAGGTCGGAAAAGATCTCACCGATGCATTTGATGTCAAAAAAGGTTTTAGACCAGGCGATGCACTGTCATGCGACTTCTTCAACATCGTTCTGGAAAGAATTGTGCAAAACTCAACCGTCAACACTAGAGGCACAATCTTCCAAAGGTCCATCCAATAACTCGGATACGCAGATGATATTGACATAATTGGAAGATCAAAGCGTGATGTCAGTGGAGCGTTTTTGAGCATTGCGACGCACGGAAGCGAAGAAGATGGGTTTAGTGGTCAATGAGGGCAAGACCAAGTATATGCTGTCATCAAAAAAGGACATTGAACAACGACGTCTTGGACAAAACGTCACCATGGACAGCTATAACTTCGAGGTAGTTAAGGACTTTGTCTACCTAGGCACCGCTATAAACACAGACAACGACACTAGCGCTGAAATCAAACGAAGAATGACTCTTGCAAATCGCTGCTTCTTTGGACTTAGAAGGCAATTGAGAAGTAAAGTCCTCTCTCGAGCATCTAAAATCACCATCTATAAGACACTCATCATCCCGGTTCTCATTTATGGCGCTGAGGCCTGGACCCTGTCAAAGAAAGATGAGAACGTCTTAGGATGCTTCGAGAGAAAAATTCTTCGGGTGATTTTTGGTCCCGTACGTATAGATGGAGAATGGAGGAGAAGATATAATGACGAACTGTACGGGCTGTACAGCGACACTGACCTAGTTAGCAGAATAAAAGTCCAACGGCTTAGATGGCTGGGTCATGTAGAGCGAATGGACATCAACGCTCCAGCCCGGAAGGTCTTCGAATCCAATCCCGAGGGACGGCGCAGTAGAGGAAGACCACGACTCAGGTGGCGCACTCAGGTGGGTGAGGACCTCAACCAACTTGGCGTGCGAAACTGGAGACAGCTAGCTAGGGACCGAGCTGGCTGGAAACGCATGTTGGTTGAGGCCCAGGTCCGCCCCGGACTGTAGCGCCACCTTAAGTAAGTAAGTAAGTAAGTAACACGAATCAAACTATCTCACTTCCACTTCAAACATCGAAAACATCGAAACACCATTTGCATTTTAGAAAGTGATGTCAAACTTAATCATTTTTAAATCTTCTTGTGCGGTGGAAACACCAAAAAAGATTTATTTAATCTAAACTGAGATGAACCTTTGGTGGAAACATAGCAAAACATAAATATATTTTCTATTGTTTTCTCTTGCAAAATAAGACCAGTTAGTCCATTTTCACTAACAAAACTAAATAATATCAACAGTAACCAAAAACGAAACGATGTAATGGGTGATTTTTTTGAGGTTAGGATTTTCATGCATTAGTATTTGACAGATCACGCGGGATTTCAGACATGGTGTCAAAGAGAAAGATGCTCAGTATGCTTTGACATTTCATCATGAATAGACTTACTAACGAGCAACGCTTGCAAATCATTGAATTTTATTACCAAAATCAGTGTTCGGTAATCCGCTTTTTTATCGACAAATTTTGTTCAGCGATGAGGCTCATTTCTGGTTGAATGGCTACGTAAATAAGCAAAATTGCCGCATTTGGAGTGAAGAGCAACCAGAAGCCGTTCAAGAACTGCCCATGCATCCCGAAAAATGCACTGTTTGGTGTGGTTTGTACGCTGGTGGAATCATTGGACCGTATTTTTTCAAAGATGCTGTTGGACGCAACGTTACGGTGAATGGCGATCGCTATCGTTCAATGCTAACAAACTTTTTGTTGCCAAAAATGGAAGAACTGAACTTGGTTGACATGTGGTTTCAACAAGATGGCGCTACATGCCACACAGCTCGCGATTCTATGGCCATTTTGAGGGAAAACTTCGGAGAACAATTCTTCTCAAGGAATGGACCGGTAAGTTGGCCACCAAGATCATGCGATTTGACGCCTTTAGACTATTTTTTGTGGGGCTACGTCAAGTCTAAAGTCTACACAAATAATCCAGCAACTATTCCATTTGGAAGACAACATTTCCTTAAAAAATCACCCGATATTTTAAAATACTGTATGGTCAAAATTCTGTATGCGCACTTTTTTACATTGTTATATAGAATTTTGAAATACAGAATTTTGAGATACAGCATTTTAATCATGCAGTATTTTGTACATACAGTATTTTGAAATACAGTATCTTGAGATACAGTATTTTAAATACAGTATTTTGAATTATTGTTATGGTTTAATTATGTATGGAACAAAATATCGGCCAAATGGCCGCCGCGACCTCGGCGATGGTCCAAATTGTCACTCTTGGATCATCATTTGCCCAAATGTGACAATTCGGCTTATTGACGAATTCACTGATGTGAAAATGTGCCTCATCACTGAATATGATTTTCTTCTTAATTCGATTATCCACTGTTGCCATTTCTTTCCACCATTCTGATAATTGACGATGCTTGAAATGGTCAAGAGGCTTTAGTTCTTGAGTCAATTGCACCTTTTTACGTGTAAATGCAAGTCTCTATGCATAATGTTCATCAACGATGATCGTGAGAGGTGCAATTATGGGCACGACGACTACTTAAGGTGGAGGCTCTGCTGCCACACAGCAGCAATAGGGTGTATACATAAACGTCAGCCTAACTAAGAATTGCGTTATCTGCATTCATAAAGTCAGATTTTCGATCGAACTATCCTAGTCGAACTGCAGTACCTACCGTTCATAAACGTCAGACTGTCGTCAGCGTCGGGCAGATTCAGCTGAATTTGTTTGGCTGCAGAAAGAGCGGGAATTATTAAAATAATTTTTAGCGGCACTGACTCGTAAGGAATGTAAGTATAATGGCAAATATTTTGTTAATTTTTTGATACAAATAATTTACATTATTGTTTTATTTCTATTTTTTCTTTGCAAGATATTTGTGCCAATTATAATTTTCTTTTCTTTTTCGGTAAGCAAATCAAAAATCAAGTTCAACAAAATTTGTTTGGCAGCCATTTTTCTCTGACGTTTATGAACTCTGTTTACATACAAATCGGACTAAGTTAGACCTTTTTGTTTACTGCAGACATTCTGCATTGGGAGTGCGTTCACAAATGCATCAGAAAAGAAATGCGATTGTATTAGCGCAGATTTTCTGCGTTTATGAATACACCCATATTTTCTGCAGTACGAGCTGTACAAGCATGCACTGCTGTTTTCATATCTCCTACAAACCCGGTTTGCTCAAATTTGTTCAAGATTTTTCCGATTGACCGAGAAAATCACGAAGTGCACGATTTGCATTTTGATTTGAACGCCCAATTTTATAATAAACCTGGATAAATAACGATTTGTTTAAATTGAATTACTCAAAATTTGAGAAATGTCAAATAAAATTAAAGAACTTGACGTTTAGGTGTGGTTCACATTTAAAATCGGCCCTTTAATTAAAACCACCCTTTATAGCGCAGATGAAAAAAAAATATAGAAACAAAGTCTAACAACATTGATTTATTTTTCGCACCTCCTTGCTGAGTCCTACATTTCACAATCCGAAATCTAAATAAATTTTAAGCTCCGGTTCACACTTGCATCATTTTAAGGCTGCTGTCAGCTATAATTAAAGTAATTCAAGTATTCAAAAAACTAATGTTACTGAAGGTTAACATGTGCGTTGATTTCAATCTTAACATTTAATTAATTAATTGTTCGGACCTCAATACCCTTCTTAACTAGTGCCCATAATTTCCATGTGCAACTTTTTTTAACTTCCCATAGGAAGTTATTGTAATGGGTCCGATTTGACAAATTGAAAATTTTCACATTTCTCGACGTTTCAAGGTCCCTAGAGTCGAAATAAAAGATTTTTAGAAAGATGTCTGTGCGTGCGTGTGTACGTACGTCCGTACGTCTGTACGTCCGTACGTCCGTACGTTCGCGACGTTTTTTTCGTCGTCCATAGCTCAAGAACCAGAAGAGATATCGACTTCAAATACATTTTTTTATACAGATAATAAGGCAGAAAGATGCAGAAAGGGCTCTCAAGAAAATTGCGTGGGTGGTTTTTTTACCATAGCAGTTTAAAAAAAAGGTGAAAATTTTGTTTAACCCTAAATATCTCATGAACCAATGACGCTAGAGACTTGAATTAAATTTTATATTATATATTGTAACGTGATACAAAACATCTATATTTTTGGAAAAAAATTCAATTAACGGTTTTTTTTATAAATCAAAAAAACTGAAAAAAAAAATTTGTCACTTCGAAAATTTTACGACTAAAATATGATTTCATTTCCAAAACAATTTTGTGCAATGAAGAATAATGTTTTTGACATCTGATAAAATTTTGAGAAAAATCGAATTGACAGTTTTTTTACAAAAAATAATAACCTAAAAAAAATAAAAAAAAAGTTGGTAAAAATTGAGTTTTGACTCAAATATCTTTTCAAGACTTTGAGATATTGGCTTTAAACTACTTTTATCTTTCAAAAAATGTTGTTTTCAACATTCAGTAAAATTTTGAAAAAAATAGAATTGACAGTTTTTTTACAAAAAATTAAAAATCGAAAAAAAATTTAACAAAAGTTGGTAAAAATTGATTTTCGACTTAAATATCTTTTCAAAAATTTGAGATTATGGCTTCTAACTAATTTTAACTTATAAAAAATATTGTTTTCAACATTAGGAAAAATTTTGAGAAAAATCGAATTGACAGTTTTTTTACAAAAAATAAAAACCTAAACAAAAAAATTAATAAAAGTTGGTAAAAATTGATTTTCGGCTCAAATAGCTTTTCAAAAATTAAAAATATTAGCTTCAAACTTATTTTATTTCACAGAAAATATTGTTTTTTATATTCAGTAATTTTTTTATAAAAATCCAACAGTCCGTTTTTTCATAAAAAAAATAAAATCTACAAAAAATAGAACGCAAATTTGGCAAGAATTGATACATTTAGACAAACTTTTAAGCAAGACAAATCGATAGACGGGATGGGAAGTTATCAGTGTGGGTCGCATCCCAGCCTCTTTTTTGATAAGTTTTTAGATCTTTTTTGGGTAAGAATTCTCAGGTTTTGCAAAATTATGAACAGGTATAATTTATTTCTCAGCTGAATTTTGATACATGGTTTCAAGCAACTTAGTTTTCTGACATCGTATTATTTTCATTAATAAAATTACGAAAAACCAAAACATATCTTCCAATTCGTTTGTACATTTGTGTTCATATTTTGAATGTTGTGTTTTCAAAAAGTTTTTATTTAATATTCTTTATTATTATTGTTTGGTGTCCAAACAAAATCAAGGTGTTACGTGTATTTCGGTCTTTTGTTTTTCTAAACAAAAAAGTTTGTGTTTTATAATTTGATGCTGTCAAGTGCCCTGTTTACATTTTCACTTCAAAAATATTGTTATGTCTCGGATTACCTCAAAAAACACTTTAGAATACATTGTAATGGCTAAGACTGTGTCCCTTTTTTCGAAAGAAGAACTTTTTAACTCTTTTGAATTTATGTATAAGCATTTATGTAGATATAAAGGTATAATCGTATAACAAACAATTCATTCGTAATTAATTATAAAAACATTACTTTCCGTAATTAAAAGCTATTAATAAAAGTCTTCGTTGTCTTGGTCGTTGTCGACGGTCGGTCGTCATCGTCATCTCCTACATCGTCCTCGTCTAGGTTTTAACCCCTTGACACCAACACGCTTAATCCTTTCAACCCCTTTTGTTTATAACTTCTCTGTGCTCTTTCTTTCTCGTTGTTGTTGTAAATAATGAACAGAACACAGAACAATGAAGTGAAACAAAAGAATTATTCAAAAAAATAGAAAGAACAAACTTTCAGTAAAACCATTAAGAGAAAGTCAGAACAGAATGAGACCAAGTCTGATACTGGTACAAACATCACGAGAAGTCCTTACCTTATAGCTACCTTTAGTAAAAAGTTACCTCAGGTCTCGAAAGTAAAGGGCTTCTTGTAGATATTTTGTACCCTAGAAACATTTCTCCATGGCCGATATGAAGTGAACGGGTGGATGCGGGTGGTGGCGACAACTCCTTCTTTTTTTTTAAATTTCAATTATTCAACTAAGTATTCATTCCATTAATAGAAAAATAAAAGAGAATAGCTTGAGGAATTTTTGTATTGTTTTAAAAATACGGACTTATTGTTAGCCTGGTTCTGTCTTTCGTATTCATTGTTGTCGTCGTTGACTCTCTTTTCCATACAGTGAGAGAGAGAGACATCAGTTGAACTGAATTCATGTGCACCCTTTATTCTTTGAAATATGAATAAATCCATTTCTGATGTTGGATCCTTTGGTTAGGTTATGGAGCATCACAATTCACAAACGAAGAGGAAACCAACATCGTCATAATGGCAAAAATATGCCAGAAGTATCAGTCGTATTTTTTTCTGAAGCTTCAGACAGAAAAGTTTTGTTTTCAAGCCTTTTTTTTCAAATATTTGTTTCGAAATGCAGTCAAATGGAATGCACTCATGTTGGATATTTTTCCAGGTTTTCTACTTAGACTCGTAAAGAAGGGTTAATCAAAAGTTAGAACTTTCAACATGACTGAGTATTTACAACTTAGGAGTTTATACCTTACATATTTGAAAATACATTTTTTTCAAAACATTGACTTTGATTTAGTCATAAAGGTGAGAAATAAGTTGCTTTACCTTTTTTCTGTTTAATTTTTGCTTGTTGGACTATAGACCGAAGATACTAACGTATATCTCAATTGTCATTTTCAATTGTTTTTTTAAATTAAGGGCATACTTCTATCAGCTTCGTAGCTTTTCGAAAATATTTATTAACGTTCATGTAATCTTATAGACTTTATATAGGGAGTTATTAAACTTCCCATAGGAAGTTATTGCAATCGGTCTGATTTGTCGAATTGAAAATTTTGACATTTGTCGACGTTTCCGTACGTATGTCTGTACGGTCGGGAAGTTTTTTCTTCGCCTATAGCTCAAGAACCAGTAGAGATATCGACTTCAAATAAACTTTGTTATACAGACAATAATGCAGAAAGATGCAGAAAGGACTCTCACAAAATTGCGTGGGTGGTTTTTTTACCATAGCAACTTGAAAAAAGGTAAACATTTGTATTAACGCTAAATACCTCACGAACCAATAACGCTAGAGACTTAAATTTCATTTTATATTATATATTGTGACGTGATACCAAACAAATATTTTTTTGGAAAGAAATCCAATTAATGGTTTTTTTTTATCAATAAAAAAAATAAAAACAAATATTTGTCACCTCGAAAATTTTACGAACAAAAAAATATTTTATCTCCAAAATAATTTTGTGCAACGAAAAATAACGCTTTTAACATCTGGAAAGATTTTAAGAAAAATCGAATTGACAGTTTTTTTTTCTATACAAAATAAAAACCAAAAAAAAAACATTACTCAAAGTTGGTAAAAATTGATTTTTGACTAAATATCTTTTCAAAAATTTGATATATTGACTTTAAATTAATTTTATCTTATAAAAAATATTGCTTTCAACATTCAGTTAAAATTTGAGAAAAATTAAATTGATAGTTTTTTTTTTTTTTTTGAAAAAAAAAATAAAAACCTAAAAAAAACATTACTAAAATTTGGTAAAAATTTACTTTCGACTCAAATATCTTTTTAAAAAATTGAGATATTAGCTTCAAATTAATTTTACTCATAGAAAATATTGTTTTCGACATTCAGTAAATTTTTTATAAAAATCCAACAGTCCGTTTATCCATAAAAATTTAAAATCTACAAAAAATAGTACGCAAAATTGTTTAACATTGTTGTTCGGTTCTCGATACCTCGTGAACAATAGAAGATATTTACTTGAAGTACTAATTTCATTTATCCAATTTGTATTTGTTTATATAAGAAATAAAAACTTTTAAGAAATGCTACTAAGGTTAGGTTAGGTTAGGTTAAAGTGGCTGTTGGTTTGGGACGACCAACACACTTAGACCAAAGTATGGTCCGTTGTGATACCACATGGATCAGTTAATCAGCTTAACTCGTTGAACCAATTGGAGCTTCGAATGAAGCGTAGGAGACAACTAATGTCTGAATTTTTTAGATCGCTGGTATCGTTAAAGTAGTAGTCTCCAAGGTGGATTCTACGTCTTTGTGATAAGGCAGGGCATGTGCACAGAAGATGAGAGATTGTCTCCTCTTCTTCCTCGTCCATGCAACTCCTACAAAAATCATTTGCAGGGGCTCCAAGTCGAATAGCATGCCTTCCTATTAAGCAGTGCCCAGTCAGGACACCTATAACGTAGCTAATGTGCAATCTACTCAGAGAGATTAATTGTTTTGAGCGCTTGGTGCTAAGATTAGGCCAAATTCGTTTAGTCGCTACACAGGTGGTGGTGTTATTCCACCTGAAGTTTGTTTTCTCTATGGTATCTTGCTTTAGCATGAGTTTACATGTAGCTAAGGGGATACCTACGCTAGCATTATGAGCCAGCAGAGGTAAAGTTGTTCCGCTTTTTGCAAGTTCGTCAGCTTTGCAATTTCCTGGAATGTCTCTATGGCCCGGCACCCAGAAAAGGTGAATTTTGAACTGTGTAGCCATCTCCGTAAGAGATGATCGACAATTTAGGGCTGTTAGTGAATTTGTAGAGACAGAGTCTAAGGATTTTAACGCAGCTTGGCTATCCGAGAAGATGCGTATATCATTAGTTGATATAACGTTTTCTCTAAGCCAGGATAGGACTTCTTTTATAGCCAGGATTTCAGCTTGGAACACGCTACAATGATCGGGTAGACGAAAGGAGAGACTTAAGTTAAGTCTATCTGAGTATACGCCACCACCAACCCCATCCTCCGTTTTTGATCCGTCTGTATAAAAGTTTATAGGACCATCGTTCAAAAATGATGTATTCTCCCAAGAAGATCTGGGAGGTATAGTCACCTTGAAGCTATAGTTATTAAACTGAGGATGGGATATGGTGTAGTCAATATTACTACTTATAGTTCTGAACGAGTTCAAAATAGTGGTGTGGCCAATTCCATTATTGATCCACAGAGAGGAGGCTTGAAGCCGTATGGCAGTGTTAGCGGCCGTTTGCTTGCTGAAAAAGTCCAGCGGTATTAGATGGAACAGAACATCTAGTGAAGCGGAGGGGGTGGAGCGAAGTGCTCCTCCCATACACAGGCAGGCTGTTCGTTGGACTTTGCTGAGTTTATCGCGATTTGTCGCTGTATCTAGCGCCGTCCACCATACCGCTACTCCATAAGTAAGGATCGGTCTTATGACCGACGTGTATAGCCAGTGTGTAATGCGGGGCTGTAGGCCCCATTTATTACCAATGGCCTTTTTACAGGAGAACAGGGCTACTGTGGCCTTGTTTATTCTCTCTTGAATATTAGGTTTCCAACTTTAATTTCTTGTCTAAAATGAGACCCAAGTATTTTGCTTGATCAGAGAATTTAAGTGGTACACCGTTTATGAGGGGAGGGTCAATGTATGGAACTTTGTATTTCCTTGTGAAGAGGACAAGGTCGGTTTTTTGTGGGTTAACGCCTAGTCCACACCGATTAGCCCATCTGGTGAGCTTATTTAAAGCGTTTTGTAAGAGTTCTTTTAGTATATTGGGATGTTTACCCGTTACTGCAATAGCAACATCGTCCGCATAGGCAAACACTCTGTATCCCTCTCTTTCTAGAGTAGTTAGTAATTCATTTATTACTAAGTTCCAGAGGAGAGGGGATAGGACACCACCTTGTGGCGTACCTCTGCTGACACCCCTTTGTGTAGTAAAATCGCCCAGTTTTGAATTGATAATCCTGCTTATCAGCATCTGATTAATCAATTCGCTGATCGACTTATCTACCTCCAGAGATGCCAATACACGTGCAATTGCAGATGTGTCGACATTGTTAAATGCACCTTCTATGTCTAAGAAGGCAACTAAGGTGTACTCTTTATGATGGAGGGAATATTCGATTGTACGTACTATACTGTGTAGAGCCGTTTCAACTGATTTCCCTTTGTGGTAGGCATGTTGAGCCTTTGAAAGGAGGGACTTATCAATACTTGCCCTTAAGTGAATATCGATCAAACGCTCAAAAGTTTTGAGAAGGAATGATGATAAGCTGATAGGTCTTAAGTCTTTAGGGTTTACATGACTGGATTTTCCAGCTTTTGGAATAAAAACAACTTTAACTTGTCTCCAAGACATCGGGATGTATGCCAAATTAAGGCAACCCTTGAAGATGTTTTCTAGGAAGGGTATTAGAAAACTTGCATTTTCTTGCAGTTCGGCTGGAATTACACCATCCGGACCAGCAGATTTGTATGGTTTAAAGCTGTTAATAGCCCAATTGAGTTTTTCCCTAGTGACTAGACCTTGTGGGGGTTGTAAAGTATTGTCACCATTATTAAGTGCAACGTTATTAATAATATTAGAGCTACCAGGAAAGTGGACGTCTAGTAGCAAGTTGAGCGATTCTTCGCTTGAATTGGTCCAGAGGCCAGAGGCGTTTTTCAAGCAACTTGGCATGATTGGATTTTTGGAGAGGATTTTGCGCAGCCTGGATGCTTCGGAGCAATCTTCAACGTTACTACAGAAGTTTCTCCAAGACGATCGTTTGGTTTTCCTCAGTTCTTTTTTATAAATATTCAGTGATTCTTTATATGAATCCCAGTCTGACATGTTTTTAGAAGCTTTCGCTCTGTTAAAGAGTTTTCTGCATTCTTTTCGAAGTGGATCCAGCCCTGAGTTCCACCAGTGTGGCTTCTTTTTACCTCTTACTTGTATAAGAAGGCATGCAGTATCTAGAGCTTTGTTTAGGGCTAATGTTAGATTATTGACTTTGTCGTCAAGATCTTCAATGTTGGAGGGAGTATTAAAAAGTTCAGGTTTTACTAAACTATTTAACGTTCTCTTGTATTTTGGCCAATTTGTTCTTTTCAGATTTCGAAAGATCGGTTGGCAAGGTGGTTCATTTATAAAGTCAAACTGGATGTATCTATGATCAGAAAAGGAGTGATCTTTAGATACCTTCCAGTTCAAAATATTATTATTAATGAATTCGGAGACAAGAGTTATATCTAAAACTTCTTGTCGATTTTTAGTAATAAAGGTTGGCTCATTACCAACGTTACTTACGAGTAGGTTAGTGTTAAGAATATAGTCGAAAAGAGACTCACCTCTGTCGTTTATATCCGTGCTACCCCATACTGTATGGTGGGCGTTAGCGTCACTACCGATGATGAGGCCGATGTTGAGCCTTTGTGCTTCAGTTATCAGACTCTCCAGAGTATCTCCCGGGAGAGGGCCAAGATGGTCGTGGCCAAGATACGCCGACGCCAGCCAGAATGTTCCTCTGGCTGATTTCAGACTTGCGGCGGTGGTATCTCGATCGCTGAAATTAGGGAGTAAATATACATTTAGGCTGCGTTTTACTAATATGCAAGATCTGGGTTCATCCTCACCTGATGCATACAGCACGCAGTATTTGGGAGTCCTGATTCCTCGAACAATGGATTTAACAATCCAGGGTTCTTGAATCAGGACAATATCTTCATCGCTGCTGGATAGGCGAAGAAGAAGGGAGGCCGAAGCCTTTATGGAGTGTTGGAGGTTAATCTGGAGTAACCGCAGCATTTTTGCTACTGCACTCCCGATCAGCCTCCAACACAGTAATGTCGGAGTCATCCATATCAGAGGACGATTCTAAAAGAATGTCCTCATCTCCGCTGTCGTAGACCTCGGCCTCCATTGCGGAAAAACCTTGGTCGGTGTTAGGTGCTTCCACTGCTACTGGGGGTACCTGAGATGCATCGTCTTCCAATGAAGGAAGTGTGACCGATGCTCCAGGTACCTCAGCAACCGTTTCCGCTTGTGTGGGTGGGGAAGGGGGAAGGGTTTGTGCCTCAGCCCCATCTTTTTTATAGACCCTCAGCGTAATTTCATCGAACCCGAACCTAATCACACCTTTTGATTGCGCCAGAGGAGAAAGGGATTCTGCATTGATGATCACAATTGCACCCTTATAGGGTCCCTTTGGATCCTCTAGTTTCGCAACCTTCCAGTTGTGAGTAGGAAGGGTTGGATTGGAGAGCCGGATTATCTTCAGAACGTGGTCAGCTTCCTTGAATATGGCCGGAACCGTGATGCGAGCTCTTGGTCTGCAAGGAATGTCCTCCTTTGCTTCAACCTCAAGCTTAGCACCAGGCCAGACCTCTCCAAGTCGGCTGACCGCCAGCGTCAGTAGGTCGCACGACCTCTGATCATCACAGACCATCAACTTGATGTGTCCCTGATGCCAACCGCCATCTTTTGTGATGGGCGGTGGTCCCGGATTGTCGGACATTATCTCGACAAAACTGAAGGCCAGCTGTCCTTTGGCCAATGTCCAGTTCTCGGCAGAGATCGTGCCATCCACATCGCTTCTGTCGATCGCGACTACCTTTTTGTCCCTTAAAACGTCGCTGAAGGACATTTTATCCTTGCGAGGGTCACGAGGAGTGCTGGTGTTTAGCACTTTGGGGCGTTTGGGTAGTGAAACACTACCTTCCATAGACCTTTGTCGCTTCGACGTTGAGTCTTGGCTGGTCTTTAAATTATTTTTGGCGAGGAAGTTCTTGGCCCAATTTATTTTGGCGTCATGCTGAGAGTTTCCTCCAGCGCCTAGTTGTTCACCAAACGTCTGGAGAATCCTCTTAGCATTTCGTATGTTCCTGTAGTAGGCCTTGGAGGGTCTGAGCTTACGCCCATCTCTCCCAGGATCTTCTTTAGGATCCTTTGTTTTGGAGGTAGAAGGACCTGGCATCACAGCCCTACTACCTCCGACTCGAGGTGTTGACGAGGTGAGAGGTTTACTCTCAGTGGTAGTAGAGGAGCCGTTCTTCACAACTGCCTCACTACAGGAAGAAGGTAATTTTACCTGATTATCCGATATTCCACTGGCGACAACAGGGCTGTGAGTGCCCACAGCCATGTCAGCACCAGTGGAAGAGGGATGAACAGCAGACAACTTTGCCGTCGTACTGCTGGCCGATACGGTTTTTTTATTTTGTTTTGTTTTTTTTTAAAAAGTTCATTAAAAATCCCACGAGTAGCGGATAAGGGGTGGTCCATCTGTACAGAGATCCGTGTATACAGATAAGGCTGGTTAATCCGGAGGTCGCCAGGTATCCGGATACTCCGTTCGCGACTGAGCTAGTTTTTTAATTGGGCCCTCAGCCTGGCTGATCATCGGCACGGGTCGTATAACACCTTAGATCCAGCCCAATTGGGAAGTTTGGGAAGTTTAAGGGAAGGATATGTTTTGAGAAAGAAGAGACGAACAGCAATTAAGCCATAAGCGTCCCAGGAAGGAAACTAGGCATGACAGACAGTTATACACCATACAGTCAGGGGATAAGGAGACATCAGCCAGCATAATAGCACAGAGCTGACGGAGGAGGGGTAAAGGATTGGGAAGGGGAGGGGCGAGCGACCTTTGGTTTCAGGACTCTTCTGGAGAAATAATTCCCGAGAATCATTGTCCTTACTCAGCTTCTACAACTCGACAAGTTCGACGCTCGGGTAGAAGAGAAATGCTACTAAAAATGGTAAAAATTGGTTTTCGACTGAAAATCTCGTTAACTAAAATAGATTTTGAAATCAAACTATTTCATCAAATAATGCAAAATATTGTTGGTAATTTTGAATTTTTTTAGAATAATTCAACTGGCACCTTTTTTGACAAAACTTTTTTTTATATTAATATGGTAAAAAAACCACATACGCAATTTTTTTGAGAGTCATTTCTGCATCTTTCTGCACTATTATCTGTATAACAAAATTTATTTGAAGTCGATATCTCTACTGGTTCTTGAGCTATGGACGACTAAAAAAACTTCCCAAACGTACGGACGTATGGACGTACGAACGTACGTTCACACGCACGCACAGACATCTCTCTAAAAATCTTTTATTTCGACTCTAGGAACCTTGAAAAGTCGAGAAATGTCAAAATTTTCAATTCGACAATTAGGAGCGATTACAATAACTTCCTATGGGAAGTTAAAAATTGAGTGGGTGGTTTTTTCCTATATTAATGTAAACAAAAAGTGAAAATTTTGTTTGACCCAAAATATCTCACGAACCAATAACGCTAGCGACTTCGATTAAATTGTATATTATATAATTTGGCGTAATACCAACATAATATAATTTTGGAAAAAATGCAACAAACGTTTTTTTTTATTTTTTTTAAAACAACTGAACGAAAATATTTTGCACCTCGAATATTTTTCGAACAAGAAATTATTTCAATTTCAAAATAATTTTATATAATGAAAATAATGTTTTGAACATCTGGTAAAATTTTTAGAAAAATCATGTTAACAGTTTTTGTTTCAAAAAATAACCTAAAAAAATTACTATTATGAATTAGTAAAAATTGATTTCGGACTTGAAAATCTTGGCAATAAATGAAGGCTTTATTTTTTTGCAAAAATTGTTGCTATTATTTTAAAAAAATTAAGTAAAACTATAGGTACAATTGATTTTTTTCTTAACAAAAAAATAAAAACTTTTAAAAATAATACTGAAAACTGATAAAAATTGTTTTTTTAACTTGAATATCTCAGAAATAAACAATTTAGCTGCCTTCAAAATTACCAATTGTTACCAATATCATTTTATGATTTTAATAAAATCCAATTTTCAGTTTCTTTATTAAACGTAAAAAAATATTTCATTCTGCATAAAATATTGTTGTTTTTTTGACAAAAAACGAAAACCTGAAAAAAAACAACTTAGAACTTTTCAACTCAATTTTATTGTTAAAAAAAAATTGATTAACTCCAAACTCTCTTCATTTTATACCAAGTACCAATAAAAGAGAAAAATGAAAACCTGAAACAAAAAAGGATAACAAATTAAATTTTGAGTTGAATATCTTGAGAATAAAAGAAGATACTGACTTCCAAGTTGTTTCATAGAAATGCTGTTCTTAATGTTTTGTTATATTTAAAGAAAGTGTTTTACTATACAAAATACACTTATTTGAGTGCTCGAATACATCTTTACATAACAAAGGTTAGACTTAAGTTTTGAATTGCATATCTATCTACACTTTCAATATAATTCTCTTGATATGCTTTTAATAACAGAACCAATTGGAATTTATCACTAAGATTCGACCCTTTCTTCAGTATGACAATATATGATGGTTGTTAGTGTCTTTAAACATTTCATAAATATTTTAACACTTGGTTTCATGAAAGTTAATGCGTCTTCTTTAACACCTTAACAAATTCGTATTAAAACAACTAGTGTTAAGATTGATAATCCCAAACTTAATATATTCAATTTAATTTAAATCTTATACAACGCATTTATACAAAACGCATTGTATTATTATTTAATGTTGATATTGACGAAAGTACCCAAACAATCCCAAAAATATCACTCCCCCATTAAGCGGAAATTGTTTATCATTTAAACGAATCTCTCCGAAAAGTGATTCCCTTGATGCTCATGCGATTTAATTTAACTGACATCAGACAGTTAGTTGCCACTTGCACATTGTTCAAAAAAACAAACCCACCACAACCCACAAGATTTAATATTGTTATAAACTTACATTATAAACGAAAAAGGTGCCAATTATTGTCATATCGTTGTCACTTCGTCTGATGCGTAGTATAAGTACAAAAACCTTATAGCCAACCCAATTTGATTCAATATGTTTGTTCAAAATACTCGCTTTTTCAATGAATAGCGAAATTTAAATTATTGTAACCAGCCAACCAACCAACCAACCAACCAGGCGAAGCGCCAGCATCAGCGCGCGGTATATTGCGTTGATAAACATCAAATTTTAATCTGTTGTCTGTCAGATACCTATTTCCTCTCTAACATGGAATTCTGTGGCTCTTACGGGTCTTCCGATAACGCACTTCTATAAAATATAATATCTTCTCACAGCTACTTTGTTTAGTGGATGAGCTGACTGAAATACATGTGTCAGTTTAGTGATGTCTCGTGTGTACTACAGTGTTGTATGCCTGTCGACCGCGTGTGCATCATCTTTTCATGTGTCGCATTATCCTGTCAGAAAAAAGGATCAGACACGCACCACACCACACAATTGGATTTAAATTAGAAAACTTTAGGTTGTCAAAAAAAAAAGTGAAAATTCTTACATTCACGTAGAGGTCGCACGAACTTGACATTATTTCCCGTAAAACTATAAAAGGCCACATTTTCAAATTCGGTTATAATTCGTTTACAAAATGAGAAAAGCAAATTACATAGAATCATTTTGGAATGTCATTTTATTTCCCATGAAGTTTACGTGAAATTATTTTCAAACATATGGTTTTCTAATAACAGGGGTAAAATCAGCTAAGGGGATAATTGACTATCATATTTTTGATAATCAAATTGACTGTCACCGAGTTTTCTGTCCGTGTAAAATGATTCAACTCAATTTAATTCGATTGAACAATTTTAGATTAGAATTGTCAAGATTCATTGTGGCCATTGTGAAATTTTAAAGTGTTTCCTATAAAATACCTAAATAAACGTTTCAAATTGGCTGTGTTTTAATAACCTTCTTACTTTTCTTGTGTTTTTTTTTAATGTCGTAAGCTTTTTCGGTCACAAGAATGTTCTTTTTTTTGCGAAAAAAGGTTATTAAGAAACTTTTTGATTCGATTGTGTTAAAGTCTGGTAGCTCTATTCAGAAACGACTATCAAACTTTTTTGTGACAGCTTTTAAGGTATAAATTTGGCATCACCTTACATAGATCAAATTCGATTATTTTGACTGTCATTTATCAGCAATCACTTTAGCCGATTCCACCCCATCTGCTTGTAAAAACATCAAACAAGCGATAGAAAATAACGACTTTAATACAGCGCTTGGTTTAATTTTAGAATTAATAATATTATTGAAGAGGAACCAATAGATTTTCCTAACCAGCGTTTTTATAGATAACCTTAAGTTGGAACACTATTAAAACTGACGGCCATTGTGTCAGTTCTCAAGTGATATGTTTTTAGTTTAATTTTATATTTTGTCATAAAGTTTGTAAATCATAGTTCTTTTTTTCCTGAAGAATTTTGAGTTTTTGTTGAGACACCGTTGCTCAGAATCACGTTTTGGACCCGTGAATTAACCTCTAAGATCGTGGGATTTAACGCCGCTTTATTATTTCCTGTGGGTATATGTCTACGTGGGTATATGTCTATAGTCTACGGCTTTACGCCGATAAGCCCGAATAGATTGACCACTTATAGGACAACATTCAACGCGTTATTGCCAATATACTGAAACAAAAAAGGGATAACCTGTTCGAGGCAACTTCTAAATCAGTTTTGTTTTCTGCCGCTCAAGTTTGGGGTTATTAGCAAAATGAAGAAGTTGAAAAACTGCTTAGATTTTTTTTTTGAATTTTAAGCCCCACAGGGATCTTCCTTTATTTTGCACTTTAAACAATCTTAAAGCTCGGGAGGACGTATTCCATTCCATTTTATTGCATTACGTGGTATCCTTATGGAGATCAGAAAGGTCTTTTTTGACTGCACGACAATGACCTTGGAAAGAACAATAAGTGTTTTAAACGGAAAGGAAGGATGGAAGATTCTTACTGCTTTTTGCAAGGAAGCCGCTATCTACAGAGGCAAATAATAGCTGAAGAATTCTAGTTTCTTTTTTTTCACACTAAACCTAGCCCATGATCTTTATTATTATCATCGTTATTATGTTTTGATAATTATATATATAAATTAGTTTTTTTTTATTTTAAATTTGTAATTATATAAAGTTTTAAAATTATTATTTACTTACCATCTGTAAACTTTGTAATCAAGTAAGTAAGTAAGTAAGTTATTCATTTTATTTACATTTCAATATAAAAAATAGAATACAAATTATGAATTTAAGAGCTATGGCTAAGCCAGCAAGTTTATAAATGTTTATTTTAAAATTTAATTAAATTTTAAGCAATCAACAACAAAAGAACTAAAGTTTTAAACATATTCTGATATTAATAACATCCCATACTTGTAAACTGTTTTTTAATAAATTGCTTAGGGTTTTCCAGTCACACCCTTTTAGAAGTTGGATAGTTTCCTGCGTAGTTAATGATTGTTTTCCAAAGGAAATTTGCCTTTGCGCTTTGAATATTGGGCATATACTTATGATATGAAAGCAATCTTCTTTCGATTTTAGGTTGCAAGGCGTACAGAATTGATTAAAGCTTCCATTATAAGGATTACTATTTAAGGAAAGGAGCTCACACCTTGCTTTGAATATCACGGATATTTCATCATAGCAAGTGAGTCGTGAAAGTATTATTACTATTAATTATTATTAATACATTCTTTATTTCTCGATAATTATTTTACATTTTGTTGATATAAGAATTGTAAAGCTTGACAAAAATTCTGCCGTCTGCCTAATTGACTTACATATTTCGAGTTTTTAGTAAAAAGAAAGAAAAGGCTAAAGTTATTAATACATATAAAAAATAATATAACATTTACCAAAATATATAAGTATTAAATTATAATATCAGATTTAATCAATTTTAAATAGATAAAAAAAATAAAAAAATGAAAAACATGTTTTAACAAAAAAAGAGATTTACATTCTATTTAATCATCATTTAAATTAGTTAAAAATTCAATCATTCACATAGAGACAAAGAATATTCCAACCTGAGCAACCATTTAAAAGATCCTTTGTATCTTCAAATGTAAGGAAACTCTTTGAGAAGTAAAGCCTGCGGATTTCTTGTAAGATTGGGCACACAGCTAAAAAATGATATACGTGTTCGGTTTCATTGCGGTTGAACAAACTACATATCGGGCGAAGATCAGTTCTATAAGGTCTATAATTTAAACAAAGCATTTCAGTCCTTGCTTTAAAAATAACACTCATTTCATTAAGAGTGAGTTTTTCGTTAAAATAATTTCGAATAAAAAGTGTGTGGTTTAATTCTTTGTATGTAAGCCTAGTTGTCGATGTTTGCGCTCTATTCAGACATTGCAAATACAGAGAATTATCTATTTTCGCTATACAACTGTAGAATAAGTCCTGCCAATTGGTATGGGCTGTATTATTGAGGTCGAAGTCTACATTGTGTCTAAAAGCTAGATCATTCCATTCTTTGAAAGGCGATGTTTGACGTCCAAGTGCATATTTTAATATCTGTTTTTGAAGATTTGAGTCAGGCCTTTTCATAACTTTTATTATATATTATTATTATTATCTTTATTTTTCCAACATATAAAGTACAAATGTTTTAATATAAAAGATTTACGAGCATGGCTTAAAAGCCGTCTGCCGATTATATCTAAAATTATTACATTAAAATTTACATTTATAAATTTTAGACACATCAAGAGAATTGAAAATGAAAAAGTGTAGAGTTTTTTAACATTATGTAAGTATGATTTTGCCAGCTAACATAGACATATTTTAACAAAAATATCATTTGAGTTTAAGACTTTATTTTAAACAAATCCAATTGAAACTAATATAAACATATTTCAAAAGTTACATTTTTTAAACAAAAGGAACAAATTTAACCTAGTGTATATAAATTTAAAAAGTTGATAAATTAATCGATTAAAGAGTAATGGTAGATTAAGGGATTCAATATTAACTGAAAGATGGGCTTTTAGTTTAGCTAAAACAAAATAATAGATTGATTCTAAAAAAGATTTACATAAGTATTTCTGTAAGCGATAGCTTCAGTAACAAACCGGAAAAAAACTTTCCAACCACACTCACCATTTAGAATTGAGTAACTCTCTTCTGTAGAAAGAAAGCTTTTCTTAAAATATAAACGTCGAATTTCTTGGAGTATTGGACATCTTGCTAGGAAGTGATAAACGTTTTCGATTTGACTAAGGTTGCAAAGATTACAATTATGATTTATATCACCCCTATGAGGTCTGTAATTTAGCTCTAGCATTTCAGTTCAGATCTTAAATATTAAACTCATCTCGTTAACTGTGAATTCTTTTCGAAAATAATTAGATTCCGCCAAACAATGATTCAGTTTGCTGTATATCGTTCTTGACATGGACTCTTTAGCACGGTTCAGAGAATTTTGAAATATTTTTTCGTCAATTGCTGAGATGCAGTCATAGAATTCATCCTTCCATGAACCAAAGTTATTCAAGGCTAGATTCAAGGTCGTATTATATTTAGTAGCCAATTCTTGCCAATCTTTGAACTGCGAGTAACAACGCTGAAGTGCAATCATGAGTACTTTTCTTTGAAGATTATTATCACATCTTTTTAAAACTTTGACAATATAGTCCGTATTTGCCTTAAGGTTTTTTAAGAAAATTGGAAGTAGTCCAGATTCGACATATATTGCATAGTTAGGTGTGTTTAAGGGGACCTTAAAAACACGTTTGAAGAAATATCTCTGGATAATTTCAAAGTCTTCACATGCTTCGTAACCATACACTTCATTAGCATAACAGAGTGAACTTTTAATTGTTGCATCAAATACTTTGAATTTTACCATCGGTTCGATACATTTGTTATTAAAAAAACTTGACCAAATGCAGTTAATGACCGATTTCGCAACTGATGTTTTATCTTTTATATGGGGTCCTATGTTTAAATTGCGTGTTATTGTAAAACCTAAGTATTTAAATTTTTTAACTATCTCTATTCTTTCACCATTAAGGTTCCAAGAACGGTCATTTCTGACATTTTGATTATGAGATCTAAAAACCATAATTTTCGACTTTGAAGTATTTATTTGAAGATCCCAAGAGTTACAATACTGGTTAAGTTTGTTAATTTGCAGTTGTAGAGTTACCGGATTATCAGTAAGAATGACTAGGTCATCCGAATATAAAAGCACCTTAATAAACAAATCACCATAATATACACCCCCTGGAACACTGTCTCCAATGTCGTTAATAAAAAGTGAGAAGAGCAAAGGACTCAAAATGCAACCTTGCGGGACACCCACTTCTGTCTTAAATTGCTGCGAAGAGATTCTACCATTAGAAACTACAGCTGTTGTATTTGAAAGAAGCTTCTCATATATTCTTAAAAATTTTGTTGATAATCCAAAACCTGCTAGTTTGAAAAGTAATAGTTTTCTGTTTATAGTATCAAAGGCAGCTTTAAAATCTACAAAAAAAGCATAGAGATTAGTTTTCTTATCCAAAAAACGTTTAGCGACATTAGTCAGAGTAAAAATTTGATCAACTGTAGAGAGGTTAGCTCGAAACCCAGCCTGAAAACAACTCATTTTGTTGTTTGTTTCAACCCAAGGTACAAGCCTAAGATATAGCATCTGAGTAAACAGTTTTCGTAAAGAATTGAGAACAGATTTACATCTGTAGTTTCGGGGAGATTAGGATCTCCTTTTTTATAGATCCTTAAAATGGATGACCCTTTGAAATTCTTTGGTATTTCTTCGTTGTTGAACACTCGGTTAAGTAAGAACAATACATGTTCTAAAAATTGTGAGCTGGCATTTTTCAAAAACTCGGCTGGGATGCCATCTAAACCCGAAGTCTTATTGTTTTTAATTTTTTTTAAGGCAAAAAGTAGTTCTGGCATTGAGAACGGAGTGTCTAGTTCTTCGAAGTAAATAAAGGGTAATGCAAAACATACGTAAGATTGGTTAGGATCTACTTTTGTAAGTTTCTCGAAATATGATCCCATCATGTCGATACTGATTGGAAAAACATTCAATCTGTTTCGGTTACCTTAAATTCGTACATTTTTCCAGAATTCTTTAGCATCCCTGCATTGAATCATATTAAGAGCTATTTTTTGCACATATTGTTGTTTTTTATAGAGGCATAGGTTTTTATAAGTATTATTCGCCTGCAGATAAAGACATTTCAAGGCTGAGTTGTTAGTTTTCCTAAAGAGTTTCAACCATTTAAAAGATATTTCTCTGCTTTTTCTACAGGCATCATCATACCAACTGCACTTGTAAAAAATACCTCTGTTTACTGAGTAGGTGACACTTGACTCTCTTATGGCTGTAATAATAGACTTAGTTGATTCATCGATTGTATTCTCAAACGATAGCGAGAGATCGATTGAATTTTGATTCAGATTTTGCCTATAAATATCATATTTTTTATCAATCCAGCGCAATTTTGAATAACTGGTATCGTTTTGTTCTTGACAATTAATTGGTTTTGATTTAAACTCACAAGAGACACAAATGGGAAGATGTAATGAATAGTTAGCAGGGATAACGTTGAAATCTTTTATATAATCAGCATTTGTTTTTTGATTCTTTAAAAATACTTGCGGCATACCGGATTCAATATGGATTGCATATGTAGGTGTTGAGTTATCCAGTTTAAAGATGCGTTTAAAAAATAAGCGTTGAATTACTTCAAACTCTTATAAGTTTTAATAGCCAAACACTTGATTTACATAGCACAGGCGTTTTAATGGTTGCATCAAACACTTTACATTTAGAAGTTGCATCCACATACTTGTTGCAGAAGAAATTACTCCACATAAGATTTATTGCCGTTTTGGCTGCAGTGAATTTTTCTTTTACATGTGTGCGAAAATCAAGGTTACGCGTTATCAAGAAACCTAAGTATTTGAACTGATTCACTATTTCTATTGGTTCACGTTCCAGAAACCATTTCTCTTGGGAAGTTGTTCTTCGATGAGTATTTTCAAAAACCCTGATTTTCGTCTTTGCAACGTTTATACTTAAATCCCATAAATCACAAAAACGCTTGAGCTTGTTTATTTGTAACTGTAAAGCTATGGGATTATCCGCCAATAGTACCTACAATGTCATCCGCGTATAGGAGCATTTTTATTTATGTTTCACCAACCTTAATACCTACCACCAGGCAAATACTTGGATACGTCATCAATATATAGTGCAAACATTAATGGATTGTATTGAAGAAATTAGACATTCTACTTCCATTCCATACAGCAGCAGAGGTATCGGTTATAAGAAGCTTATATATGTAAGTTGAGAAATTTTGTTGATAAGCCTAGGGTAGAAATTTTATAAATTAAAGAACTCCTATTAACCGTATCAAAGGCCGCTTTTAAATCGACAAAAAAAACGTAAAGTTTTTTTGACTTCTCTGTATTAATTGTTAGTCCCCATCTTTTGCAGTAACACGATAAGCGATTAATCATTAATTGCATATGTTCTGGTGATTCAGAGAGTATGACAAGGTCATCTGCATATAACAACACATTAATGGTAGTATTTGCAATTCTTACTCCTCCGGGAAGATCATCTACTACGTCGTTTATAAGCATAGAAAACAACAATGCACTAAGGAGACAACCTTGTTTCACGCCAGTATTTGTCTCAAACCCCCTCACGGTTTTCGCCTTGTCGTGGCGAGGGGGCTTACGTCTAACTCTTCAGCAATCCAGCTGCTTCTTACAAAGATATGACACGATTCCAGGACTGAGGGAGACCACCGATTACATCCCCCCTTTACTAGATTTCGATAGGAAATTTACTATTTTCATACCAGAAAGACAGGGTTGGGATCCCAATTCACTTATAAGTAAACAGGGTATCCCTTTCTACACTGACGGTTCAAAAATGGAATCAGGACAGGTGCTGGAGTGTTTTGCCAATCTCTCAACATCAGAGCGTCATATACACTCCCGGCGGACTGTAGTGTCTTTCAGGCCGAGATCTTTGCCATTGGAAAAGCAGCTGAATTGGTACATAACGAAAAGCTAAGCTCTTCGGAGATTACTTTTTTCGTGGACAGCCAGGCTGCTTTCAAAGCCTTAGCCAGTGAGACCATAAAATCAAAAGCAGTTTTAAACTGTAGGAAGGAATTAAATAAAATCTGCCACACTAACCAGGTAAAGCTCGTCTGGGTTCCTGGACATAACAATATAGAAGGAAATGATATAATAGATGAACAAGCCAGGAAAGGGTCAGAAGCAGACACAAGTAGTAGCGACCATTCAGTTAGGGGACCACTCGTCCCGATTGGGGTACTCAAGAGGAAGATAGACCTTAAACTAAAAGAGAAAACCAATATCTCCTGGAAATCCAGGAACGATTGTGCAATCTCTAGAAGTTTATGGCCTAACACAAATGAAAAGGAAACTCGGTATATTCTATCGCTGAGTAAAAAGAACATTAAAATCTTGATAGGTGTACTAACAGGTCATTGCGCCATTGGCGTAATGGCTAATAGGATAGGGGCATTTGCACCCGATTTTTGTAGGAGCTGTCAAGATGAGGAGGAAATAGAAACCATCAAACACATGCTCTGCGACTGTCCGAACCTCCAAACCAGCCGACTCCGTCATTTCGGAAACAGGTTTGTTGGAGAACTGGATGATCTAGCACAGGTCTCAACGGCAAACATGAGGAAATTTATAGATAGCACAGGCTGGTTCGTTAACGAGGCAGTCTACGCTAATCGGCAATGATTGAGGAGCATCGATGCTTACTTTTACTTTACAGGGGATCACAATGGACCAGCAGGCCCCCGTGTACGCAACAGCTTCATGCTGTGCACACCCCTTATAACCTAACCTAACCTAACCTATTCGGAATAGGATGTGCCATCCCCAAGTGCTGCATTTGTGTTAGTGTACATTTCTTTTATCACTCTAATGAAGTTGGAAGATATGCCAAGTTGTAAGAGCTTATATACTTTGTAATCATTATTACTTTAAAATTTAAAAAAGCAATCTATTTAATATAAAAAAATCTACTGCAACAAAAATCATATTTAATTTATATTTCACTGTCCTTTATGCGTTGTCAATTTAAAAAATGTATCTTTGTTTTCTTTAACATGAAAGTTATACCCGTTAAAAAACACCCTATATTAAAAAGGAAGATATGCATACAAAACGATAAAAAACAAATGACCGCCACTCCTACGATTGCAGTGCCATATCCTTTTCATAAAACTTTCTATGACCAATTCTCACATTTGTAGATGTTATGTCCTCGATAAGTTTCCAAATTTTTTCTTTAAGAACTATAGAATTGCAACATTTTTACTTTTTTGTTGTGAATTTTAAAAAATTGTATGCGTATCGGTACAATTTAAGTAATGGCGTACTTTTTACTTTTCAAATGTCAATAAATGACAGCTTCAAAAATGACATCTGCCCAAAAATTCGGTTATTCAAAATGAAACATCTTTATAGTAGCAAAGTTACATATTTTTCATTAGAAGAAGTTCCCAAGGAGTTATTTCAATTTGTTATTTTTACAAATTCATGACTTACCCTTAATCTCAAATATATATGTGTTTCAAAAAAGTGCTTTTAATTTTATTTATTCTTAATGTTATATTTATTATATGAACCAAAACCAACCCTCTAAATAAAGCTAATATAATAAAAATATTCGTCACTTTTGTTTTTTGTTTAACTTTGTTTGTTAAGAAAAATAATTTTTTTAAATTCCATTCCCTAATTGGTATAAAACTTTTTTATTACAAGAGTTTTATTTCCTTTCTGAAGGACTCTCGAGACTTTTCCATACAGACAATAATTAATGACAGTTGCAGATTGAAGTGGCGCACAGAGTGGCAATGGCACGTCTAGTGTACTAGTAAACGTCGTTCGTCATCACCGTCGTCGTCGTCGCCATTTCCATCGTATCACTTCGAATGTAATACCGCTGCCGCATGCCAAATGGAAAAAAATCACAATGCTAAATCACATTTGGCATATGGCAATGGCCTCAAATGAATCGTCAAGTGCAAAGTTCGACATAATGAAAGCATTGTTTTGCCGAGGAGGATTCATTTCCTTT
The DNA here is from genome assembly GCA_920104205.1 of Eupeodes latifasciatus. Classification (NCBI taxonomy): domain Eukaryota; kingdom Metazoa; phylum Arthropoda; class Insecta; order Diptera; family Syrphidae; genus Eupeodes; species Eupeodes latifasciatus. The sequence goes on from OV049924.1 coordinate 58,592,049, forward strand.
TTGTGTTTTTTTTTTTGTTTTTGTTTATTTCTTTTTATTTTGTTCTGTTTTGGTTTGGTGTATATTTCTCTTTTGTTTAGAGCAGCACACCTCCCCTAGATGATTTTTCTTATTTTGAACATTTATTTTTGTAAAATATACGCGACAAATAAACATGAGAATTGATGAATGGTAAAAGGTATTTCTATTCGTTTGTTTTTTTCTTTATCATTTATTCACTTTTATTTTTGTGATTAACGGATTTTGTTTAATAAGAACACAGAACAATAGTCCACCAGGGACGGATTTGGAGACAAATGTGCGAGGTTTTAGACTTTTTTCTGTGAAAATTCGCTATGGGAATTTGAGAAAGTACGCGTTCAGAATTTTGGCAACTTTAGTGAGAAAATTTTGAAAACTCACAGAAGTATCTTAAGTCAAAAAAATTGGTTTGGAATGTCGGCTCTCTTATCAAGAATGTATGCATTAAGTATTGTCGAATCTCGCCTTTACTGTAGGCTAGAAATTACATTCGAATTTGGTGTACCCCAGGGATCTGTCCTGTCTCCTACACTAGTTTTACTATCCTAAACTTCGAATCAACTTACCGGCACGAGTACGATAACTTTGGCGCCAAGATATAATAACGTTTTTTGGTAGAAGGTCTTAATACAAGCATTTTTTACTATGGGAGGGGGTCTATCTCCCCCCGTTTAGGCGGGAGGGGCAATTTAAAAAAGTTATTATTTAAAATGGAAAAAAATAATTAAAAAATAACGGTGATACTAACAATTAAGTAGTATACATTTTTTTAAAGCCAACATTCTGTTCTATTAGCCAGTTTTTAAATCAAGTCGAAACTATGCGTAGTTTTTGAAAAATTTAATTTTAAACTCAAAATTTGAGTAAAAAAAGTTAAAAAAAGGTTTAAAGTGTAACTTTCTCAATACTTCAAGATTATCTACCATTGTTTTTATTTCAGAATTTATTGCTCTTATTTGTTTTTGATCAAAAACTGAAAACTATATGATTTTATGTCTTTTAGTTTTTGAGCAAATTGAAAACTACTACAACTACTATTTTAATTTAATTCTTTTTTTTTTGCTTGAGTGGTCTATTTTGATAGTAATAATGGTATTTGCTTATGCGTAATGCGTGTTTGGGTGTATGCAACAGTGGCATCTGTAAGGGGGGGCATGCTGCCCCCCTGCAACCCCCCTGCTTGGGCACACTATAGGATTTGGACTGGGTGCAAGTTCGAGTGCGTGCAAGGTGGGGAGGGTGCAAGGTGCGGTGGGTGCTAGATGGGGTGCATGCAAAGTTTCTTTTGCATTTAAATAAGCTGGATTTAAGAAAAATTAATTTACCCTAGGTATATCTTATCGATTATTACTATCAAAATAAGACTACGTTAATACTTAAGTAAGGAAAAAGTAATTTAATTAAAATATTTTGTTTTGGTAATTTTCAATTTTCTCAAAAACTAAAAGACATCAAGTCATCTAGTTTTCAGTTTTTGATCAAAAACAAATAAGAGCAATGAATTATAAAAAAAAATAGTAGATAATCTGAAAGTTTTGAAAAATGACACTTTAAACCTTTTTTTTAACTTTTTTTTGCACAAATTTTGACTTTAAAACAATTTTTTTCAAAAACAATGCATAGTTTTGACTTGATTTAAAAACAAGCTAATAGACAAAAGTGTTGGCTTTGAAAAAAGGTATAATACTTATTTGTAAGTATTACCGTTATTTTTTAACTATTTTTTTTCCATTTAATGTACATATTTTTTTAAACTGCCCCTACCGCCTAAACGGGGGGAGATATACCCCCCTCCCATAGTAAAAAATGCTTTTTTTTAACTGTTCTATACAAATCCGTCATTAAACTTTGTCGCCAAAGTTATCGTACTCTCCCCAACTTACCTCCTGTGCTGACGATATTATTGTCAGCTGTTTTGTTTTGTATTGTTTTTAGAAATACATATGTAAAGGGTGTCCCAAAATTAACGCAAGATTTGAATTTGCCGCCATTTGTGCAGTGAAGTGTTGGCAACCCTGAAAAAAAAGCAATTTGACAGCTAACAGTATAGGGTTATTAAAAATGGAGCGTTAAAGAATATTTCAAAAATAGTGAAAGCTTGGCGGCTGCAGTTCGAACATTTCATACAAAATATGGTCGGAATAGTGTTTTAACTTCGTCAACTGTGAAGAGATTAATTGAAAAATTCATGGAGACCGGATCCGTTGGAGACGCCAAACACACTGGTCGTCCAAAACAAGCCGTTCAAATGTGAATGTCGAAGCAGTGCGTGAGAGTGTTGCTGACAATCCAGGAACCTCAATTCGACGTCGTGGACAAGAATTGCAAATTTCAAGAACCTCTCTACAGCGTATACTCACCAAAGATCTGTGTCTTCATGCTTACAAAATTCAATTAACACAACAATTGAAGCCTAATGACCATGGACAGAGAAGAGAGTTCGTTGAATGGATTATTGAACATCAACAAATGGACCCTAATTTTTCGAGCAAAATCATCCTAAGCGATGAAGCACATTTTCATCTTGATGGCTTTGTCAATCGCCAAAATTGCCGCATTTGGGGTTCGGAGAACCCACATGTGATTGTCGAAAAACAAATGCACCCACAACGCGTGACTGTATGGTGTGGATTTTGGGCTGGAGGCATAATTGGGCCATATTTTTTTGAAAATGATGCTGGTCAAGCAGTGACTGTTACTGGTGCTCGATATCGCGACATGATTACACAGTTCTTTCTGCCAAAATTGGATGATATTGATGTGTCCAATATGTGGTTTCAACAAGACGGTGCCACATGTCATACAGCCCGTGAAACAATTCAATTACTGCATGAGACATTTCCAGGTCGTGTACACTCTCGTTTCGGTGATCAAATTTGGCCTCCTAGATCGTGTGATTTAACACCATTAGACTTCTTTTTATGGGGTTATTTGAAATCACAAGTCTATGTCAACAAGCCCACAACCACAACCACCCGTGCATTAAAGGAGGAGATTCAACGCTGCATCAACGAAATTCAGCCACATTTATGCAGAATGGTCATGGAAAATTTCAACAAAAGAGTGCGCATGTGCATGCAAAGCCGTGGAGGCCATTTGTCCGATGTGTTATTCCATACATAACCCTATCCTATGTACTTTACGAGTCAATAAAAATATAACTACTAAAAGACTAAAAACGGCGTTTTCTATTTAATTCAAATCTTGCGTTAATTTTGGGACACCCTATATAACCTTGCTCTTCGAATGTGGATTTTCAAGGCCAATGTATGATAAGCTCATCAAGTACTGACCTCAACAGCGTTGTTAAATTGAGATTAAAAATTCAACATGGTTTTGTGAAAAAAGATCAACCCTTACAAATCTCCCCACATTCTCAAACATATGTTTAAACGCTTTAGAATCAGGTTATGATGTTGAAGTTGTGTATACACTGAATTTTCTAATGGTTTTGACCAGCTTAGCCACGGAATTATTTTATTCAAACTTAAAGCTCTTGTTTTTCCACCATTTTTCTTATCTTGGATCAAACCATACCTTGAAAACATTTCATATAAGGTACAATTTAGAAATTGTCATTCAAAACCTTTTGTTGCTCAATCTGGTGTTCCACAGGGAAGCCACCTTGGCCCTTTTCTGTTCATCCTGTTTATTAACGACGTAACGTCATATCTGCGCTTAAGTGAAGTTTTCATTTACGCTGATGAAATGAAGATTTTTAAAATAATAAACTCCACCCATGATCGTATTCTTTTACAAGCCGACATTGATAGTTTCACATTTTGGTGTGGGAAAAATAGCCTTGCCCTCAACCCTTCAAAATGCCAGACGATAACTTTTACTAAAAAACGAATCGGTAGTGTATTTGATTATTATTGTATATCACAGCATAAACTCTGTCGCGTCTTCACATTTAAAGATTTAGGTGTTCATTTCTGTTCTAACTTAGAATTTACGCATCACATTAATATTATTGTTAATAAAGCAAGTTCTATGTTTGGTTTTATAGAACGCTGGGCAAAGGAGTTCAATGATTCCTATGTTATTCTTTCTTTGTACAATTGTCATGTTCGTCCTCATCTTAAATTACAAAATTCATAGAAAAAGTATTGAACCAATTCAACATAATTTCATTCGTTTTGCCCTAAAAGGGTCTTCCTTGGAATGATCCTTATGATCTGCCTCCCTATGAACATCGTATTTAGCTTCTTCAAATTTAATCTCTCCATTAAAGGCGTGTTAATAATGACTTAATATTTCTTCATCAACTCATTAATGGTGAAATTGATGCACCTTATTTGCTATCTTGTGTGCGTACATTTAATTTCATTCATATTGACTTCCATATAACTTACTATGGGAAGAGTGAAGCTCTAAGTCTTACTAACAACTAACACATGCACTTATTATGGGCTTCTGATCGTAGTTTGACGCTTGCTATAAGCTAACTACTTTCTAAAAATTCTGAAGTGTAAATTTTTTCTCCTAATCTGATCTAGCTGTTATAATCCCAAAACTTGAATATAATTCACACATCCGTAAGCTCAAAGTGATTGTTGACAGTAACAACTAACAATTTTGAATATAGAGCATATAGGCTATAGCATTCTTCCTCTAAAAACAGTTAAATCGTGATACTCACGCCTTTTAAAAAAAAGAGGCTGGGATGCGACCCACACTGATAACTTCCCATTCTGTCTGTCGATTTGTCTTGCTTAAAAGCTTGTCTATATGTATCAATTTTTAACAAATTTGCGTACTATTTTTTGCAGATTTTATATTTTATGAAAAAACGGACTGTTGGATTTTAATAAAAAAAATACTCAATATCGAAAACAATATTTTTTGTGAAATAAAATAAGTTTGAAGCCAATATTTGTAATTTTTAAAAAGCTATTTGAGTCGAAAGTAAATTTTTACCAAGTTTTAGTATTGTTTATTTGTAAAAAAAACTGTCAATTCAATTTTTCTCAAAATTTTATCGAATGTTGAAAACAATATTTCTTATAAGTTAAAATTAGTAAGAAGATATTATCTCAAATTTTTGAATAGATATTTGAGTCGAAAATCAATTTTTACCAACTTTTATTAATTTTTTTTAGGTTTTTATTTTTTGTACCAAAACTGTCAATTCGATTTTTCTCAAAATTTGTCCTATTGTTGAAAACAATATTTCTTATAAGTTAAAAGTAGTTAGAAGCCATTATCGCAAATTTTTGAAAAGATATTTGAGTCAAAAATCAATTTTTAACAATTTTTGTTAAATTTTTTTGTCTGTTTTTATTTTTTTGTAAAAAAAACTGTCAATTCGATTTTTCTCAACATTTTTAAGAATGTTGAAAACAATATTTCTTATAAGTTAAAATTAGTGTCAATTCAATTTTTCTCAAAATTTTATCGAATGTTGAAAACAATATTTCTTATAAGTTAAAATTAGTAAGAAGATATTATCTCAAATTTTTGAATAGATATTTGAGTCGAAAATCAATTTTTACCAACTTTTATTAATTTTTTTTAGGTTTTTATTTTTTGTACCAAAACTGTCAATTCGATTTTTCTCAAAATTTGTCCTATTGTTGAAAACAATATTTCTTATAAGTTAAAAGTAGTTAGAAGCCATTATCGCAAATTTTTGAAAAGATATTTGAGTCAAAAATCAATTTTTAACAATTTTTGTTAAATTTTTTTGTCTGTTTTTATTTTTTTGTAAAAAAAACTGTCAATTCGATTTTTCTCAACATTTTTAAGAATGTTGAAAACAATATTTCTTATAAGTTAAAATTAGTTAGAAGCCATTATCTCAAATTTTTGAAAAGATATTTGAGTCGAAAATCAATTTTTAACAACTTTTTATTAATTTTTTTTTTAGGTTTTTATTTTTTGTTAAGAAACTGTCAATTCGATTTTTCTCAACATTTTTAAGAATGTTGAAAACAATAATTTTTATAAGATAAAATAAGTTTAAAGCCTTAATCTCAAGTTTTTGAAAAGATATTTGAGTCGAATTTCAATTTTTACCAACTTGGAGTATTGTTTTTTTTTAGGTTTTTATTTTTTATAAAGAAAACTGTCAATTTGATTTTTCTCAAAATTTTATCAGATGTTAAAAACATTATTCTTCGTTGCACAAAATTGTTTTGGAGACGAAATCATATTTTAGTCGTAAAATTTTCCAGGTGACAAATTTTGTTTTTTCAGTTTTTTTTTTATTTATATAAGAAAAACCGTTAATTGAATTTTTTTCCAAAATATACTTGTTTTGTATCACGTTACAATATATAATATAAAATTTAATTTAATTGGTTCATGAGATATTTAGGTTTAACCAAAATGTTCACCTTTTTTTAAACTGCTATGGTAAAAAAACCACCCACGCAATTTTCTTGAGAGCCCTTTCTGCATCTTTCTGCCTTATTATCTGTATAACAATATTTATTTGAAGTCGATATCTCTTCTGGTTCTTGAGCTATAGACGACGAAAAAACGTCGCGAACGTACGGACATACGGACGTACGAACGTACGTACACACGCACGCACAGACATCTTTCTAAAAATCTTTTATTTCGACTCTAGGGACCTTGAAACGTCGAGAAATGTCAAAATTTTCAATTCGACAAATCGGACCCATTAAAATAACTTCCTATGGGAAGTTAATAAGCATAAGTATTGAGATTATTTCTTTAGCCGTACTTCACGGATGTGAAAGGATTTACCTACCACATCCCGTCTTTCCCTGGAATTGCAATGTTCTGGAATTCAAAACTAATTTGAACTGAAATACATCTTCTTTCGAAAACTTTTTTTTCCATTTCTGATGCTCGCACTGACTCTTTTACATAAAAATAGTATCAAAACCACTCATGTTCTATGTAAACTTCCCAAAATAAGCCCAAAATAAACGTTTTGAGCATTTTTAAACCTGTCTTCATTAAGGAAATCAGGGCGATGCTTTGTTATAAAGGTTTGAATCATAAAAAGTATCTCTTTAAAGCTCTTCTTTACCAATCCTTATTTTCAAAATTTCTGGAAATTAATACCGCACCATAATCCCTTTCTCACTCTTTTTCGAGGCTCAAATAGTTTAACAAATTTTTCGAAAAAAGGTAAACTATAAAAATAAACTATAGTTCAAAAACAATGTTTTCGTGTGAAAAGGTAAACTATAAGATATAAAACCCTTCATTTTTATAATTATTTGGTGCACTCACTTGGGCCTTAAAAATTCATAATCCGCCCGACTAAGAACCACCTCGAGAACGCGTCAATCCGTCAATATACAATGACATTTAGATAGAAAGAAAAAAAAATGAATAGAAGCTTTTGTTTACGGCTTTTTTTGTGAAAATGAAAATGGAAGATTACTTAATTTTGCGAAAGAGGCAAAAGTGGGCAGAAGAAAAACAATCTATCGATAATTGAGAGAGCAGTCTATTATGTTTTGTTTGTACCTATATAAATTAACGGTAACAGGCGAGTTAGGTATAGGATAGGTTTACGTTTATACATCTCATCTTGAGTTGAATGGAATAAAAGCGAGGGTTTAATATTTTATGGCAATGATGGTGATGATTGTGATGATGGCGTTGTGTAATGAAGATTGAGCAGAAAAAAAAATGAGGGAAATCTAGAGATTTGGATTGAATAAGTTCTAGCAAAATAGAAAAAGATTCCACATCGACATTGAGGATTTATTAAGGAGAACAATGAAATTGATTAGTTCGGTTCGTGCACTGTGCAATTGACAGGTGTTTGTTTACGCCCTAACTTCGAGGTTTATGATTTCAATAGAAGACGATGATGATGATGATGAGAATTTCTTTCTTTTTGTTTGTTTTTCGTTGTTTTCGAATTGAAAGGGTTTATAGAAGGATACGAAGATAGCTTAAGTGAAATTGAAAGACTTGGTTGATATTTTAATCAAAAATGTGCTAACATTTTATGAAAGGGGGTATGGTGCAATAATGGTGGTTCAGCTTAACTGGGCATCTAATGACTTGAATGATTTTCATGTAAACTACTTTCATGCAGAATAATAACACATATAGTAGATGGATGTTAATCAAAAAGAAAAATTTCATGACATAAAGCTTATAAAGTACTAGCGGCCCGGTACGTGCTTCGCTACGTATAAGGCATAGTAATACAAAAAGATGATTATAAAGTTCATTGATTCAAACAAAAAAATATTTTAAATTGCTAGCTATTTAAAAGTCCAAATGACCCAAATGATATATTGTTTATATTATATTTATCACCAAAGAGTAGATAGATAGATAGATAGATAGATAAATTTCTTTATTACAATATATAAGTCTTACATTATATTAAAAACTAAGAACATAAGGACATGGCTAAGCTGCCGTCTGCCTGATAGACATTTTTTAGACTAAAATACATATGTATAAGTGAAATATAAAAGTTTTTAAATCTTCAATACACAGTTTTTTAAATATTTTGTATATATTTTATCAACTTATTCGACATTTAAAGAGAAAATTGTTAAAGAAAAAGCGAATCTTAAAAAAAGGAGTAGTTTTTGTTACAATACAATTAGTTTATAGCAGATCAAAGTAATGATAGATGATGTTGAGATACATTTTATATTTTAAATTTGAAAGATATTACACTTCTAAGCAATTTAAATGACTTGGAACATACATAAATATCTACTATTCAATTTTCACGTGATTTGAAACACAAATATTTGAAAGATATAAAGCTTTTTATGCAATTTTAATGATTTGAAACATAAATACTATACAATTTTCATGTGATTTGAAACACAAATTTTTTTTTTTTTTTTTTTTTTTTTTTTAACTGGGAGAATATTTCTTAAGGTTCAAAAACTATTGCGATATGACAACGCATGTTTACAAAATTTAAAGAGATTTACCCAACCAATTGATCCGTTGAGAATATCAATAAGCTCGTTCAAAGTCAGAAAACTGGCTTGGAAATATAATCGCCTAATTTCTTGCAATATTGGGCAAACTGCTATAAAATGATGAGTACCTTCAAGTTCTCTTAAATTGCAGAGAGTGCAGATTTGTGATAAATCGTCTCTATAAGGCACAAAGTTTAGGTTAAGTATTTCGACTTTAGCCCTAAAGATGATACCGATAGCTTCTGCAGTCAGTTCCTTGCAAAAATAACTCATATCAGATGACAATTGGTGGTTCAGGTTCCTGTAAATGTTTCTACTTTCTGAAGAGGATGCCCTTTCTAGATATTGTAAATATATCGCATTATCAGTTTTAGCAATCAGGTCATCAAGTAAATTCTGCCATTCATTAACGTTATTTTCAGTTAAAGGAAGCGTTACATTTTGTGCCGCGGCAAGATGGTTCCATTCTTTGAAAGGTGTTGCGTTTCTTCGAAGTTGCCTTAACAGAATTGACTTATGTAGTCCGTTTTCTCTTTTCACTACTGTAGTCAGATAATTGGCATGCGATTTAAGATTTTGGATGTAAATCGGTGCTAAACCTGACTCCACATGTAAAGCATACGTTGGTGTTGCGTTAGGTAATCGGAATAGTCGTTTGAAAAAGAACCTCTGGATACTTTCGAATTCCTCATGTTGTGCGTACCCAAATGCTTGCACCCCATAACACATACAAGTATTTACTGTTGCTTTGAACACTCGGTACTTCGATGCTACATCAATGTTGCTGTTGCTGAAAAACGTTGGCCACATCAGATTTATAGCTAGTTTGGCTTCCCTAGCTTTCTCCTTTGTATGTTTACTCCAGCTAAGGTTAGATGTTATCAACACTCCCAGGTACTTGAACTCCTTTACTACCTCGATGCGCTCATTGTTGATGGTCCATGATTCCTCCGGTAGCCTTCTTCGGTGTCTGGATTCAAAAATCATAGCTTTTGTTTTACTTGTATTGATTTTTAGGCCCCAAGTTGAACAGTAGTCTTGAAGTCTGTTGATTTGCAGTTGCAGAGCACATGGTGTATCAGCCAATAGCACCAGGTCATCAGCATACAGTAAGACTTTGACTAAGGAGCCCGCAAAAAATACACCTCCCGGAAGAATGTCAGTGACAGCATCGATATAAAGGGCAAACAAAATTGGGCTAAGAATGCATCCTTGGGGAACACCAGTAGACGTCTCAAACCATTCCGATAAATTGCTTCCATTCCAAACTGCCGCAGTTGTTGAATCCAGGAATTTGGAGTATAATAGAAGAAATTTCCTAGAAACACCTATAGATGATAGCTTGTAGATCAATGCTTGCCTATATACCGTGTCAAAGGCCGCTTTAAAATCTACGAAGCAAACGTACAGCCTCTTAGAATTCTCCAAATACTTTGATGCAATACTAGACAGCGCGAAGATATGATCCACAGTAGAGAATCCGGACCGAAACCCTGCTTGAAAAATACTTAAGCGGTTTGTTGACTCAATCCATCTGATAAGCCTCTCATAGAGAATTGAGCTAAAAACTTTTCGCAGCGTATTTAGGATAGATATGCCCCGATAATTCTCAGCAACGCTCGTCTCCCCCTTCTTGAAAATGGCATAGATAATCGCTTTATTAAAACAGATCGGAACGGAGGCATCATCGTAGAGTTGGTTGAAGAAGTTTACCAGGTAGTTTTTGAACTGTAAAGTGGCGAATTTATAAAATTCGGAAGGGATTCCGTCGACACCAGGTGCCTTGTTATTTTTCATTTTATCCAAAACTGTATGCAGTTCGTTCAGTGAAATTGGGCAGTCTAGATCGTACACACAGGTGTGTGGTTGCGCATAGCTAAACTCTAAAATGGTGGTATCATTAATTGCTAACAGCTTTTTAAAATGATTTGCAAGACTGTCTTCTCCTATAGAGTTATTGTTTGCAGTTTTTTGAGAGCGTCCTCCTAGTTCCCTTACATTGTTCCAAAATTCTTTCGAGTCCTTACAAGAGATAAGTTTATGAGCAACAAGTTTCAGATAATCAATCTTTTTCGTTGTACATAGTTGTTTGTATTGCGAGTTACAGTGCAGATACTGGGCTTTGAAGAAATCAGCGTTGGTTGATCTGAAAAGCTTTAAAAACACAAAGGATTTCTTTCGTAGTCGCTTGCAGTCATTATCAAACCATCTATTCACTGGTTCAGCTTTTTGTGTTTTGGTGAGTGCATATGAAGCCGAAGTTTTTATTGCGTCCATAATACTTTCTGCGATTTCGTCAATTGATCTTGATGATTGTACTAAAGGGAGGATATTAATATTTCTATTAAGACGATGTTGATAAAGTACACGTCTGTTCTCCCTCCATTTTAATTTTTGTAACTTAAGTTGGGGTCTTTGAAGTATTATATTATCGAAACTGATTTTCACTGCAATTGGTAGATGAGCAGAAAATGTAGCTGCAAGCACTTCGAAGTCAACTGCGGTTTCTATCCATAGACCAGACACAGCACATAAGTCAATGACAGAGTGTCCTTGACCACTTATGAAAGTGAGTTCGCCTTTATCATCTCCTTTGGAAACTCCATTTAAAACAAAGAATCCAAAGTTTTCGAAGAAATCTATCAGAGTTCTGCCATTAGAGTTAATTGTGCCGTCTTTAGAGTTTCTTTTCACTTTGAAGCCCGTTTGAGATTCTGTATGATGTGAAATGGGATTTTGGTGTTCACCGATTCGAGCATTAAGGTCTCCAATTAACATTATATTTCCAAAAGAGCTGGTATTTATCAAATTATACAAGTGATCGAAATCATTCTGCCAGTTATTACAATTTAAATAGAGTGGTATGATAAAATACTTAGAAATATTATTATTGATTTGTATAAAAACCCTGTTTTCAATACTTTTAAACCCAACAAAACAACCAACAGTGCTTGTTTTAATACCACATAGAATGCCTCCACTAGCTCTTCCCATTACATTACTTCTAGTGGCTGGAACCCATTTTAATTTATAACCGCTAAAATACTTATTAAAATTATTTTCATTACCTTGTTCAATAAATGTTTCTAATAAAATAATTATATCAAAATCTAATATAAAATTAAAAAAATCTGGTAACAAAAGTTTACTTTTGAGACCTGTTATGTTATAAGACAATATTTTTAAATTAGTTACTTCATTTATTTTTTTATGGCAGACGGCAGGTGCACCCTATTGTGATTGATGATGAATATTGTTTTGTATTTGCCACATAGATGGCGGTGATGATGCATGAGAGCTAGATGCACTGACAGCACCAGCTGTAGGCACCTTCAGTCCCCCGCTGCAGTCGAATAAATCCAAAACGTTCTCTCCAAACTTCTGCTTTAGAAATGTCATTTCGTTGACAGTTTTGACAATTAATCCAAGTGATAATTTGTAAACAAACATGTGTTGATCTATTTGAAGCCTGTCGCCTTTTATAATTATTTTCGCCGTCGGGTTTGCTTCAAGTAATTTTGTTTTTATCGAATAAAGTGTTTGTCGTTTTTTCCTAAACATAAGTGAATGTTCGCGGTTAATACTGATTCCAGAGTTTTTTAGTTTACTCGTTTCCGATATGATGCGATCTACAAGTTCTTTGGATTGAAGCTCCAAAATTACGGTTCCACGTTTTTTTTGGGTGTTAATAATTTCCCGAGATTTGTTTACCGGTAACACATCAGTCTATGCGAATTTAAGCAGTCCTCTGCAAGTTTGAGTGGCAAATTCGGTTGGATTGGTGTTTTCATTAAGTGGCAAATGTACAACCACAATATTTTCATTGGCATTTCGTGATAAAGCTTTTAATTGTGATTCAAGAAGATCACATCTTTCCGTCATTAGAGCCAGTTTTTCCGAAAGTTTGGTGTTTGTCAGTTTAAGTGATTGAATTTCAGTTGACAATGCTGCGATGTCAGATTTTGTAGCAATGTCTTTGATTTTCTCGGTTAGACAGTCATTAAAGATTTGTTTTAAATCAGGAATTGAAAGCTTTCCAACATCAACGGTGTGTGTCATTGTGCTTGCAACGAATCTTTTGTTGTTGGATTCTACAAACAAATAAATTCAACTTTAATTTACACTTTTTTAAATAAAATCGGGAGCTAACAAAACTTCACTACTTTCACTTTTGACAATTCAAATGTCAATCAAAGCAAAGAGTAAAAACTAAAAAATATAAAAGAATTGGGTACTCTTACTATGGTGGGTCTATATGGGTTAGTCTAAAACAGTTGGATAAACAATATTTTTTGTTTTTCCATTTTGAGCATGAATAAATAAACAGGGGTATCGACTCTGGAACAGGCAACATAAAGTTGGCCATGTGAAAACATGATTCCTCCAAATTGACAATACAAACTTGAAGTGTTTGCTTTTGGGCCTTATTTATGGACATCGCAAATGATAAACGCACAGGATATTGTAATCTTTTGAATTCAAATGGCATATCAGTTGGAATCATAGGGATACGCGGTATCAAACACACTTCTCCTTTTGATTTACCAGTTAAGATTGTAGTTCAAACAAATTTGGCAATAACTTTTTCACTGCCAATCTGGTGACATTACACAGTTTTGGTGGATTAATATTTCGCAATAATATAATCAAAGAACCAATTTTCAAATTCAAGAAATGCGGTGGTATACCAGCCGCTTCCAATGAATTTAAAAATTCAATTGGATAATTCATTGCCTCATCTTGATTCATAACACTGTCAATTGATTTATGTGTCGTGACTACACCTGGCAGTTTCGCTTGAATTTGAAAATTATTGGCATTGATATAATTGTTCTTCGGTGCTAAAATGGCGCGTTCTCTCAACCAATCATGATTTCTGTAATTCTGAAGAATATTCGGAAAAACACATTCAATCAACTCATCTATAGATTGCGCAATTGTACAAAAATTGTTCGGTAAAGTGATCAATCCTTTGGTACTGTCGATTGGTATTTTGCCATCACCAATTTCTAACAATTTTTTTTGAAAACTCATGGGCAGTTGCATCATTATGTACATAGGTGTATACGCATATTAATGTTCAGTATCAATTTTCGTACATTTCCCAAAGAACTGATGACTTCAAACAGGCGTTTATTTCATCAGCAGGAATTGATCGAGGAATGACAGGCAATGTTTGACGAAAGTCCATTGACAGCAATATCAGAGCACCACCAAAAAGCTGTTAATTACCGGGTAAATCTTGCATTGTTCGATTAAATGCTTCTATTGATTTTTTATTCGCCACGTTAATCGCAGAACTTTTGGCATAGCAGAATTTCTCGAAATATTGCAAGTTGTACATTCAATGGCAATTTTAATGCAGAGTGTGCGGTCCGACCACCTTATAATAATGTAGCAGCAATTCCCGAAGATGCAAGTGCCAATGCAATTTTCTGTTTCGAACGAATAGTCGCTAAAATCAATGATACCACGAAAGTTTTGCCTGTACCACCAGGTGCATCCAAGAAATATAATCCACCATTATTGGAAACGGCTTGCATGATTGTGTCATATAATACATGTTTTTGTTGAATATTCAATTTGGTGCTATTACAATTTTGTGATTATCAGATGGCATACGATCAAGAGCAATTTTAAACAATTGAACTAATGCGTTATGCTGATGGAAAAACCTTTGTAGCTCACGAATATTTTCTCGTCTTGTATTTGAAACAATTGCACAACGTTGATCCAATTCACGATTTTCATCACCAATAAAATAAATTTGCAAAAATTGATGATCAGCGTCGGGGTATGGCAATAACGAAGCAGCTTGATGATAAATCTGGCCCTGAATCTGTAACATGTATGCAATTTTAGGTAGATGTTGAATCAGAATTTTTGAGACTTTATGATTCAGATTGATATAAACATGGGACAATCCTGTTGAGGTATTTACCTTAAAAGTCGGCATAAAATTATCTCTAATAATTTTAGTAGCACCAAAAGAAGTCATTTGAATTGTTGAATATTACTCAAAAACTGCTTCGACGTTTGAGATGTACCAAAAATAAATGAATACAATGGTTTGGGTGGAGTTTCTAATGTTGGAAATCTCACTTTGCCATTAGCACAACACATTCCGGGCGTTTCATCTGGAAAGTTAGCCGCATCACAATGTGGACATATTGCGTCCATCATTCCAATGTATCCGTACACACTATAATCAATCTGACTATTGTAATTAAAAGCAGCACGCAGCATTTCATCCAAAACAGCACGACGTATTCGTGATTAAGTACAGGTACAGGGTCAACAGATCTATTCTGTGCAGTAGGTACGATCACGTTGCGATGCATTATCTTGTGCGCGTTCATCTGTAATCTGAGTTCGCCGGCCTATGTTTGGTCGTCTTGCTCGTGCCATTTTACCTTCACTCAACAACTCAACAATATTTTGGAAAATATAAACACAAAGCAATAACTCAACAATATTTTGGAAAATATAAACAAAACAAAGCAATAATTATCGCTGATAAAATAAAATGACATAATAATGACATTAAATTTGTTTGACAGAACTATAGTCACTTTTTTTGTCTTCGATTGTTTTGCCAAAGGTTCAAATTGGCTTTTAAGTATTAGTACAAATTGTTTGTATATGGGAGTATAGAAAGATGTTGATTTTACACTTTTTTAAGATTTTTTTAAAAATTTTCTCTACGTACAAACCTTCTCTGGACTTCCACGAATAATTCAAGACCAAAATTAGACAAATCGGTAAAGGCATTGTTGAGTTATAACATTACAACGAAAAGTGGCATTGATTTTTATATATATAGATACAGTCTGAAAATTTTTTAGTTATAAAGGGTGATTAGCTATTATCTTTGTGGCAACACTGGTTTGAACAGTTGACGCACGTTTTGTATTTTGTTTCACTGTCAAACATCTTCAATTTGGTCTATTATTTAACCATGAATTGTCTTACAAACGAACAACACCTGCAAATTATTGAATTTTATTATCAAAATGCGTGTTCTGTTAAGAAAGTTTATCGCGCGCTTCTTCCATTTTACGACGAAGCTCATTTTTGGCTCAATGGGTACGTAAATAAGCAGAATTGTCGATTTTGGAGTGAATATCATCCAGAAGCATTACAAGAGCTACAAATCCATCCAGAAAAAGTCACAGTTTGGTGCGGTTTATGTGCTGGTGGCATCATTGGACCGTACTTCTTCAAAGATGATGCGAATCGTAGGGTAACTGTGAATGGTGAGCGCTACCGTGAGATAATATCCAACTTTTTTTTGCTCAAAATGCAAGAACTTGACTTGCATGACATGTGGTTTCAACAAGGCGGTGCCACATGCCACACAGCACGCGCAACAATGGACTTATTGGGAGGCAAGTTCGGTGAACATTTTATTTCACGTTCGGGACCGGTCAATTGGCCGCCTAGATCGTGCGATTTAACGCCTTTAGACTATTTTTTGTGGGGCTATGTTAAACCTCATGTCTATACAGACAAGCCCGCTTCAATTGACGCATTGGAAGACAACATTGAAGCATAAATTCGTAAGATACCGGTCGAAATGTTGGAAAGAGTATGCCAAAATTGGACTAAGCGGATGAACCATTTTAGGCGCATTCAAGGTCAACATTTGCATGAAAAAATCTTTAAACATTAAATTACATAGACCGTACTATCGATTCAAATAAAGATTGTATGCATTTTTCTGAATTGTATGTGTTTTTTTTTTTTTGAAAAACTTTCCTATAGCTTTTAAAAAATCACCCACATAACGGACGTACGGACGTAGGAACGTACGTACACACGCACGCACAGACATCTTTCTAAAAATCTTTTATTTCGACTCTAGGGACCTTGAAACGTCGAGAAATGTCAAAATTTTCAATTTGAAAAAACGGACCCATTACAATAACTTCCTATGGAAAGTTAATTAAATATTTTTAAAATACGTTAAAAGGCGCCCAATGTGTGACCCTAATTTTTACAAAAATCATAATCATTTGTATAAGAAAAAGAAAAGCTCGAACTTATTTGAATTTTTTCTATGAACATGGCTTTAAATATTATATTTGATGGTATTGAACTTCATTTTGCGTGTTTAAGTTAAAAATGTTTACTTAATTTGTTTTTAAAGTTCAAAAATCAACGGTTTCTTTATTGATGAGGGATGGGTTGGTGATAATATCCCCCAAGATATAATCCCCAAAGGAAAATTCCCAAATCTATAATCCCCAAAACGAAATCCCCAGCAGCAAAATTCCCAAAGAGAAAATACCCAGGGCGAAAATCCCCAAGTGAATATCCCCAAAACAATTATGTTCAAGTAGTGAATCATGCGATCAAATCGCGCGCGCAATTTAATCGCATGATTCACTACTTGAACATAATTGTTTTGAATATATTAAATTTCATTTATATTGCATGAAATGCAAGCAAAATATTTGGAAACAATAACATCATCCATTTTAATTTTTATTCCAAAATTAAAGAAATACTTGACACTACTAAACAACACTTAGACGACAGCACTAAACAAGCACTACGAATACAATGATTCTCTATCAATACTAAAGTCAGACTGAGAAGTGCATGCCTTCATAGTAATTTTTTGTTTAGAAACTGTTTATCATTATCATTTATAAATATCACAACAAGAGAATTTCATAAGAGTTTTTCTAAAAACTGCATGCATAAATGAAGATATGCACGGATATTGGGGATTTGGAGATTTCGTGGGGATTTTGGCAAAATAAATTATTAAGTTGGGGATGTTGTCCATTTGTCTTATGTCTCTGGGGATATTATCAAAATGGATTAAATTTGTTTGGGGATATTATCCCGTGGGGATTTTTTTGGGGATTCAATACGACACCCCTTCACTGACAGCGATTAACGAGCAAAAGAGTAGTGAAGTATCTCGGTATCTGGTTAGATCGGTATTTATATTTCGACAGACATATAAGTGCTGCTCTGACCAGGGCCAGAGGACCCTTCGCTCTGGCGAAACGGCTGTTTTACAGCAGTCGGCCTACCCCAGATGAAAGGTAATTTGCTACATGGCCCTCATACGGCCGATGATCGTTTATGGTTGTCCTGTGTGGTTCAACGTTGCCCCCTCCCAGATGGAGAAGTTTCGGGTGCTCGAGCGGCAGTGTTTACGACGCTGTACCGGCTTATATCGAACAGCCGAATCTTCTTTCGTGTATTACTATTCCAACGAGGTCCTATACAACGGGGCTCGAATCAACAGTATTGTCAATTTCGTGATAAAACTCGTTCGAGGTCACATTGCAAGAGCTATGTATGTTTTCGACCAACAATTTAATTTTCGGGACGTTCTATCCGACCGACGAGTATTTTGAAACTGCACGCTTGAGCGGCTTCATTCCTCTTCTTAGATAGATGCGGTCTGATACAGTATAGATTGGCAGTTCCGCTAATCTACCACTTCAGACGAAGAACCGTAGATAGGCGACTCCTTTACAATCGAGACATCATGGCACAAGGCAGAGATGAGCTCCTTCGAGTTCAGTAGGGTTGTGTCCGAACGGGACCGAATTGATAGGGTGAAGCAGGAGAACCAGTTTTGGTAGCTTCAATCGGCACTTGATAGTGGGTAGCCGGGACGGGGTTTTGAGCCTTGGCCGGCTTACATACTTGTTTTATAGTTTAAGGGTTTAGTTTTAAGTAGAATAGGCATGGTGGCACAAAAAATATAATTACAAAAACAAAACAAAAACAAAAAAAAAATATGGACTAAAGGAAAAAAAAAAACAAAAAGTGAAAAACAAAAAATGTCAGATAGTTAGATTTGCTGCTGTAGTTGTTCTAGTTTTAAGTATTTTGTAGGTAAAATAGGTAGTTTAAGATAGTTTAAGTTATATATTACAGACCTTATTTTGAGTAGTTTTTAAGTAAAAATGAAAAAAGGTATAGAAAATAATTTGTTTTTTAATTTTCTTGTAAATAAAAAAAATAAATAAAATGGAGTTATAATAAAATAGATCATAGGGCCGAAAGGCATTAGAATTAGGTATTATCATTTAACTCAGAGTGTCCGTATGGGACCAGTAAGTTAGTTGTAAGTTATGGTTAATTAGGCTAGTTTTATGAATTTTTGTCTAGCTAGATAGGTTTAAGATTGAATTAATAAAAATAAATTAAAAAAAAGGTGCGTTGGACTGTCATGCCAGAGGTCTTGGGTTCGGTCCCTGCCTATGCCATTTAAAGTTTTATTCACGGGTGCTGCCTCTTGCGAGGAATTGACAAATTCTCCAAGTATAATTTTTGTCATGAAAAAGTGCTTTCTCAAATTAGCCGTCCGGAATCGGCTTAAGAAAAACTGAAGGTCCCCTCCATCCCTGACAACAGTGCTCGCACACAGAAATGGTTGAGAGTTGTTAGTCACTAGGCCCTAGTTCTCAACGGACTGTTGCGCCACCCAATAAAAATAAATGTATGATCGTAAGATGAAAATGGGGGCCCATTTTATTGGGATTAATTGGGTATTCCATTGATTGTTCGGACCTTACCAAGCACTGATACAAATAAAACAAAAAACTGATGTATGTAGATTCTAATATCTTCAATATGTCAAACTAAAAATTTGTAAGAACCATTATTGAAAAGTATCGTTTTGTTAAATAGCGCCCAATCCGAAACCAACCGATTCCATATAGATTTAGCATTGAAAACCATATAAATACAAACTTTGAATTCTTCCATTATGTTTAACTAAATTTTAAAGTTGAAATTTTACAGTGAAAAATGGCGCCCAATGTGGGTGCAATACAATTTTTTAATAGTTTGAACTGCTTTTAGTCTTTTCTTTATTTCTTTCAACTTTAACTTAATTTATGACTTATGAATAAGTCACAGATATTAGAAAAAAAAACTTTGACTCAAACGAAAAATGTATGGGCTTTCAAAGCTTTCGCAAATTATGGTTTTTATCCTTGATCCTTCTGTTTACCAAACAAACAATATTCTGCTTTTAGTGAACAATATATTTAAATGAAATTGAGAACAACAAACTAAAAATTAAAATAAGAAAAATAAACTAAAACTCGCATAAATTCCGTTTTAATGAAAGCTAAATAACAATAGATCCTGCCATTGCATTCTCTTTATAAAAACCTCATTCATTTCTACCTTTATTTTATATTTTGTTCTTGTTTTTTTTTTCCAAAAGAAGAAAAAAATAATAATAATGAGAAAGAATAAGAATAAGAAGAAAACTCAACCCACGAGAAATATTTTTTTTTTCTTATTATTCTTCTTCTGTTAACCAGAGACTGAGATTGCAAATAATATAGTAGAGAGATGATGTAAAGAGTTTTGAGAAAATTAATGAAAGAATTGCACCAACAAACTCATACCCATTACCCAACCATGCACTCTCTCTCTCTTCTCATCCTCCAATCCTCATACCTAACAAATGTGATGCTTTTGTTGCAGTACATTGTATAACATCAGCTCCTACAGGACGATAAATACAAGGACGACAACGAACAACTACAACGACGACGACATAAACATACATTGAAGAACAACATTAATAAAATAGTAAAATGGATTCTTTTTTCTTTTATTTTTGTTTGTTAAAAATAGAGAAAAATGAAAACCTTACAAAACTTAAAAGCGCCATCTATGAGAAGGATATTTTCTATACATAACATATAGGTTATACACATAAAACAAGTCTCTTACTTTATTCTAGCATAGATACGTTTTAATATCTGTGTATTTATTATGTGTGCGCTCCTGCTCTGTTCGGCGAACAAAGGACGAATTGTTGTCAACCCAACTTATATACATATGCGGGTCTATACATCTCGTTCATCTACTGTCATCTTGGCATTGTCATATGAAGAATAATCCTTTTTGTCGAGCGAGCTTTCTGTTATACTATTATATACTGTACTGTAATACCAACCTTTATTTTCCTCCCTGGCCCTGAGATGGAATATGGGAATGGCGCCCGGGCACGGCACGGATATAGTATAGGTATCAGCATTAGGGGTATGGGAGTGCTTGTTTTTGTTGTACCTATTCGCATATCCTTTGCATTCATTGAATCCATTCAGTCAGTTATTCACGATTCACCCAAGAGAAGAGAGCGAGAAAGAGAGTTGTTGATGTTGATGGCATTGTATTGTGTCATCCTTGTGTTGCTTCTTCTTCGTTTCTTCTTTTTCTTCGTTGTCGTTGTTGCTGTTGTTGTCAACAAGGGCAAATACACAATTCATAAATGGGCGGGAGTAGAAAGGTGAAAAAGAGACACAAAATACAGGATGTTCAAAGTCGAACAATCCCAAGAATTAACAACAACAAAAACTAGAACGAAACAGGTTTATTCTCTAGCATTGGTCCTGTTCCTGGTGCTGGTACTGATACTGATACTGATACTGAAGCTGAAGCTTATGCTGATGATTCTTATGATGGCAGCAAGCTTGCTTGTTGATGATGGGCGTATAGAATGATGTTCTTCTTCTTCTTCTACTTCTTCACAGGAGTCTTCTCTGATGTACTATAGTCATTATGTGACGTTTGTAACCAGTAACAACGACAATGAACGAGCTACAGTTATATAGCGTGGTAATGGTTAAATGGGTGGTGGGTGATGATGGTGGGTGGTCTATACGGGTGGTTGGTTTTTCGTACAGAAAAGAAGAGAAGAATTTTCACAAAATAATACAAAATGAAAAGCTTTTCAGGACATTGTCAAATGATGTTCAGTCATTCTGTTAAAGACAATAGCTCTAAAAGAAGATTCAACAAAATTCAGTTCGTAAAAGTGATGAAGGCAAGGATTGCCATTGTATTCCTGTAGGTACTGTATATGCTATACAATATATCATCACTTGAATACGTTGTATTCGTAAGGCAAGGTAAGGTACCTACCTACCTACCGGTAATGTTTTAAAGGAAACATAACGACACAACGAAATAAATGATGACATAATTTAAAAGCAACCATGTAGGCAGATAATGAGAAATTTCCTTGCAATAAATAAAAAACATACTCGTACGAGTATATTACAAAAGTGTGTATAGGTATAATACATATCAAGGTACCTACCTTGTTGAATAAGAAGATTGATAAATATGTGAATGTATAGAGCTATTGTCACCTGTGTGTATATTGAGAATATGATGATACATTTTTGTACAGATAGGTTCAGGTAAAGAGGAAACTCCATCAATGTGAGTTACATTGAAGAAGACAATTTCTTAATAGAAAACTTTTATACAATAGCTTCATCAAAAGAGACTTTTTATCGTATTCAAAATGTAATAAAAGATTTTATAATATATTTTACATAAATTGGATGTAGAGTGTCTTCCTGAAGGTTTAAAAAAAAATAAACTTGAATTTGACACATTTTAAATTGTGGAGTTTTTTAAGTGGCGCCTAATGTTAACCCTTTTTTTTTGTCAAGTCAAAATTAAACCTAACTACTATCTTAATGAATTAATGTAAGCAAACAAGAAACATATTCCTTTTTTTATATTTATATTTGATGAAAATTCAAAATTATGTTTAATTGGGATAAATTTCTTATTGACGAATCAATTACAAAATTTAAGTTTTTGGGGATTTGCTTAATTTAAGAATAAATGCTTGCATATTTACAATGAAGTTTTGTATCCAAAAAAGTTTTCATTTCTAGTTCATTATTCTAATTGTATATACATATTTAACATTTATTTTATATGTATATGTATGTTATTTATTACATTTTTTTATTTATTTATTTGAGGCTTTTTTTAGTAAAAACAAACAGATAATAACGCCAGAAGAAATAAGCTCCAAAATTAACGAAATGTCTTTGACGGTTTTGTGGCACAACAAAATTTTGAACTTGAGGTTTTAATCAAACATTAAA
Source organism: Eupeodes latifasciatus (assembly GCA_920104205.1). Classification (NCBI taxonomy): domain Eukaryota; kingdom Metazoa; phylum Arthropoda; class Insecta; order Diptera; family Syrphidae; genus Eupeodes; species Eupeodes latifasciatus. Next base: position 58,614,859 of record OV049924.1, read on the forward strand.
ATACGATGGTAGAGGAGTCAAAAAAAGTGGGTGCCTGGATTTCGTCCGTTTGTATGTCTGTCCATACCCCTGCAGTCCAAACCATTCGATTGAGTTCAAACTTGGAAATTAAAGTTTAATGCTGATTTGCGTTGGGTGTTTTTTTGTTTTCTTAAGAAGAAAAATAAAAGTAGTCCAATTATTTTTTAGTTCAAGTACATTTTTTTTTGGTCAACAATCGGTAGCTCGAATTTACTCGAAAACGAACACATAGATTTTTTTAAGTGAATTTTCTTTAATATTAAACTTCCCATAGGAAGTTATTGAAATCGGTCCAATTTGGCGAATTGAAAATTTTGACATTTCTCGAAGTTTCAAGGCTCCTAGTGTCGAAATAAAAGATTTTTAGAGAGATGTTTGTGCGTGCGTGTGTACGTACGTTCGCGACGTTTTTTTCGTCGTCCATAGTTTAAGAACTATGGACGACTTTAAATACATTTTGTTACACAGAAAAAAAACTTGCGTGGTTGTGTTTTAGCAATTTAAAAAAAAGGTGCACACTTCGGTTAACCCTAAATATCTCACGAAACAATAGCGCTAGAGATACCAAACAAATATATTTTTGGAAAAAAATTCCAATTAACGTTTTTTTTTTATAAATCAACAAAACTGAAAAAAATATATTTGTCACCTCGAAAAATTTACGAACAAAAAATTATTTTATCTCCAAAACAATTGTGTACAACGGAGAATAATATTTTTAACATCTGGTAAATTTTTGAGAAAAATCGAATTCACAGTTTTTTTTATAAAAAACAAAAACATTAAACAAAGTTGGTAAAAATTGATTTTCTACTCAAATATCTTTTCAAAAATTTGAGATTATGGCTTCTACTTAATTTTATCTTATAAGAAATATTGTTGTCAACATTCAGCAAAATTTTGAGAAAAATCGAATTGTCAGTTTTTCTTACAAAAAATAAAAACCTAAAAAAAAATTAATGCTAAAACTTGGTAAAAATTTACTTTCGACTCAAATGTCTTTTCAAAAATTAAAAATATGTGCTTCATACTTATTTTATCTCACAGAAAATATTGTTTTCGACATTCAGTTAATTGTGTACAAAAATCCAACAGTCCGTTTTTTCATACAAATATAAAATCTACAAAAAATAGCATGCAAATTTGGTAAAAATTGATGTTCGGTTCTCCATATCTCGTGAATAATAGAAAACATTGTGTTCAAATTAATTTCCTTCATCCAATTTTTATTTGTTTATAAAATAAATAGAAACTTTTAAGAAATGATAGTTAAATTGGTAAAAATTGTTTTTTGACTAAAAATCTCGTTAAAAAAACTAGATTTTGAAATCAAACTATTTCATTATATGCAAATATTATTGGTAATTTTAAAATTTTTAAGAAACACGAAAACCTATAAACTTTTTAGTAAGAGAAATCGGCAGACGGGGTGGGAAGTTATCAGTGTGGGTCGCATCCCAGCCTCTTTTTTTTAAATATCTACATTTTCCAAAAACTTTAAATTTAATATGATGGGGATAAATTAATCATTGAAGAATCAAATACAAAACATTAGATTTGGAGATTTAGTTTTAATTCTTTGTATGATTTGAAGTACGATGTAATAGTTAAAAAAGGCTTCTTTGAACCTACATTATTTTGATTATAAAACAAAATGGATCATTTAAATGGCACCTAATGCCAAAATTGTTGAAATTGACTACAGGAAATAAGGCCGAAAGGAATAAGCGCCAAAATTGCAGAACTATCTATTTCGGTTTTGTGGCACCAAAAAAAATCGAACTCGAGATTTTAATCAAACCTGAAACTACGATGAACCATTGCGTCAATTTATTTCAAATTTGTAAATAAAGGTTTTAAGCTGATTTGCGTTAGGCGCTTTTTCCCTTTTTTGGGACGAAAAATAACAGTAGTCCCCATACAAATTTTTTGGTCTAAAATCGAAAATTCGACTTTTCCCAAAAACAAAATAATAGTTTTTTTTTTTAATTTTCGCTAATTTTTTTTTCTAAATTTGGCTTCGTTCAATGTAAACAAAATATTTTTGTATTGCTCCAGAAAATTAAAAAAGTCTCATTGTTCAATTGAATGGCATTTTTGAAAAAAAAAATATTTTGTAAGCACGTTTTTAAATCTTCAAATATAGGAAATATTTTAAAACAGACTCTTTGGATACATAACATAGTTCGTGCAACCTAGTCATGCATTTTATTCTCTTAAACACGCTTCTGCAGCATATGCTATTTTTCTACTCGCCATATCGATGACGACAGTTAAAATCACTGTTAATTTTTCCCAAAAAAAAAGGAATAATGAAATAAGTCCCCAAATTTGGTAACTCCTTTTATATCTGAATTTGTTGACTTATTTCGAAAACAAATTTGGAAATTTGCTTTATAATAAAACAAAAAACAACAATTTTAAGTACAAAAAAAGAGGCTGGGATGCGACCTACACTGATAACTTCCCATCCCGTTTGTCGATTTGTCTTATAAAAAAGTTTGTATGTTTTCGCGTTATGTTAAAAAAGTTGTCAATTGAATTATTCTTAAAAATTTCAAAACAATTTTAGTATAGCATTTCTTAAAAGTTTTTATTTCTTATATAAACAAATACAAATTGGATGAATGAAACTAATTTGAAGTCAATATCTATTGTTCACGAGATATCGAGAACCGAACATCAATTTTTATCAAATTTGCGTACTATTTTGTGTAGATTTTATTTTTTTTTAAATGAAAAAACGGACTGTTGGATTTTTATAAAAAATTACTGAATATGGAAAACAATATTTTCTGTGAAATAAAATAAGTTGAAAGCCAATATTTTAAATTTTTGAAAACATATTTGAGTCGAAAGTAAATGTTTACCAAGTTTTAGTATTGTTTTTTTTTTGTTTTTATTTTTAGTAAAAAAAAAACTTTCAACTCGATTTTTCTCAAATTTTTATCGAATGTTGAAAACAATATTTCTTATAAAATAAAATTAGTTTAAAGCCATTATCCCAAATTTTTAAGAAGATATTTGAGTCGAAAATCAATTTTACCAACTTTTGTTAATTTTTTTTTATGTTTTTAATTTTTTGTAAAAAAAAACTGTAAATTCAAATTTTTTCCAAATTTTACTGAATGTTGACAACAATATTTTTTGAAAGATAAAAGTAGTTTAAAGCCAATATCTCAAAGTTTTGAAAAGATATTTGAGTCAAAATTCAATTTTTTGCAACTTTGAATAATGTTTTTTTTAGGTTTTATTTTTTATAAAAAAAAACTGTCAATTATATTTTTCTCAAAATTTTATCAGATGTCAAAAACATTATTCTTCGTTGCACAAAATTGTTTTGGAGACGAAATCATATTTTAGTCGTAAAATTTTCGAGGTGACAAATTTTGTTTTATCAGTTTTTTTGATTTATAAAAAAAAACCGTTAATTGGATTTTTTTCCAAAAATATACTTGTTTTGTATCACGCTACAATATATAATATAAAATTTAATTCAAGTCACTAGCGTCATTGGTTCATGAGATATTTAGGTTTAACCAAAATTTTCACCTTTTTTTTAAACTGCTATGGTAAAAAAATCACCCACGCAATTTTTTTGAGAGCCCTTTCTGCATCTTTCTTCCTTATTATCTATATAACAAAATTTATTTGAAGTCGATATCACTTCTGGTTCTTGAGCTATGGACGACGAAAAAAACGTCGCGAACGTACGGACGTACGAACGTACGTACACACGCACGCACAGACATCTTTCTAAAAATCTTTTATTTCGACTCTAGGGACCTTGAAACGTCGAGAAATGTCAAAATTTTCAATTTGACAAATCGGACCCATTACTATAACTTCCTATGGGAAGGTAATAAATCCACAAAAATCCATGAAATAAATATCCACTTCTGAGGGTTTCTTTTATATTAAAAAAAATCCCCCTGTACAAAATTTAGGGGTATCAGGAGTCGTTTTAATTTGCCTTACATTTAACATTATGTTAAATAAATGAGTTTAAAAATTAAATCATACAAAATGGCGCCCTACGTTTGTTCCACATTAATATAATTGTCATTTTAATTTCTTGTTTGCTTTTAAATTCTTTTACTTTTGGTACATATTAACCTTTACAAGACATACACAACGCTTGTATGTTCTGACATGAATTTAAATATACTTGAGTCCAGAATCAGTTCATTTTTTTAATGGCATAACCATTAAAACTCCAACTTTTAGTTGTGAGGTAATTATTTTGTTTGCTCTTAAAATATTTTAATTTACAGTTAATTTTAAAAACCTTCTCTCCAAAGTTCCAATCATTAAAACATTGAATACATGTAAAAATATTTTAAAAATATTTTATTTGTGAACACACATTTTATTTTAAATTTCCAGCCTAAAATTAAAATTACATGAAACTGGCATTTGGCGCCATTTAAAATCAAAATAAAAATAATTTTTTAACTTACTGTTGTCCTTTCATTTTCATAACATCTATTATATATTGTATCGAACGTAAATAGTTATAGAGATGCTCCCCTATTTATTTAGCTTCTGCCATTTAACTTTTGCATTGCAATGTCAAAACCATGAATTCTCTCTTCGACAAAGACGACGACAGCGACAACGAGTAAGTGACAAAGAATATCAGTTAAATGGCCAATATCCTTTGCACGAGTAACAAGAAACAATATTTCTAACAATCATTTAGCAAAGTGGCCAAAACATAAGTACAAGTAGTTATGATGTCTTTCATTGTACGTGAAAGTAGAGAAATACAGATCTAGGTAAATATTAAACCGCCTTCACCGTATCGTCATCGTCGTTGATATTCCAGGTGTAGACACAACATGTCCTGTCCACTTATAAATTTGTCTATACTATATTAACTTCTTACCCATCCTTGCTAAATATTCCCTAAGGATACCATCGTTGTCGTCGTCATTAACGTCGTAGTCGAAATTGAAAGGTGTTATGAGTGAATACAAAAGCTACCACATTACACATAACAGTATACGTAATGATTTGGCCCCCAATAAGTTGGTATCCTAGCACCTGGCCCTTCAGATATCGCCTGTGTCATAACTTTACTATAATGTACGAGTAGGTATAATCCTTAAAACGGTTTGTTTGCCTTTGTTTGTGGTTTCTCGTTGCTCTGCAATCTACCACTTAAGGATCAAAGTAAATATACAGAGAACTAGACAACTGTACATGGATGGGGAATCGTATAGTTGTCGTGTCGTCATTGGTGCGGATAGAAGAAGTGAGTCCTTTCAGAGACCATGCACACATTTTGAGTTAATATACTTTGCTTCTGCTAACGAAAGACAAGTGTTGAAGACGTCCTTTAATTCAGAGCGGCAGCAATGAGTGCGCTTATCCTCGTAACCGAATTTGCTCGCCTATTATTTAGGCATCAGAATGTAGGTATGATGGTCTTATACTTTCAACAGGCTGCAATTGAGCTACTTAACAATTTGATATTGTTACAGGTTGCCAAAAAGAAGGATGTGAGTTCTTGTCTGGGTGTCTGTAATAATAACATAATTCCATCTAAACCTCTACCTATCTACCTTTCCAATGACGACGAACGAGGACAGCGCTATGGAGAGTATGAGTTTGAAGAATTTTACGGAACAAAACATTGACGTAGATGACGGTAACGACGACGTACGACAAAACCCAGTCAATCTTGGTGCCTATGTTATTAGAAATTTTCAAATTAAATTCTCATTATTTACAGCACAGTCATAAGGAGAAGAAATTGAAATTTGTTTTGTATTAAAGGTTTTTTTGGGGGAGACAAAAACTTTCAAAAATTATGAGTGGTGGGTCTTGATACTTCTTTTATAAGGGGGAAAATAAAAAGACACGATGACAATAGAAAATAACAAAATGGCTGTATAAAGCAAAAATTTCATGGGGCAACTAGCACAACCCAAAAAACGCAAACAAAGGACAATCTTCGTACGTATTTACGTAAAAGCAAACAAAAAGCTGTGCTAAAATACAAATAATAAAAGTTACAAGAAATGATTTTGTTTACCGTTATTGTTGTCAGTTCTTTTTTCTACTGTCTCCTTAACAATAAGAAACAAAATTTGGGGGAATAAAGATGCAGGGAAAAAATAAAGTTTGAAAATAGCCCTTTACTTTAGCTTTTCAAATAAATCATAAGAAATACCTACCTACTTAACTTATTGACTTTACCTGTTTTTAAAGGCTAATAATTTTGATAAATTTAAATAAATTGCAATACTAAATCATTTATGAACTGTTTCATGTAGTTAGGCATTAAGTTCACATATCGGGTTTTCCAATAAGAGCGCTACAAAAGTTTTTTTTTAAATAAAACAAAAACGGTTTTGGATATCAATGAAATTTGTTATTTCTGTGAAAGTACGTTTGATGCTTTTATGTATTGAGCTCGATTTCTTTTGCATGGCCACCACGGGCACGCTTGCAGAAGTCCAGACGCTGAACCCAATTTTCGACGGTTTTCGCAAGCATAAATCGGCAGATACTGCTGCAATTTCACGTTCGATATTCCTACGAAGTTCATCAATCGTCCCTGGCTTGTTGGCCTATAGACCATAGAATTGACGTAGCCCCACAGGAAATAGTCTAATGGCGGCGTCAAATCGCACGACCGAGGCGGCCAAGCGACTGGACCATTTCGTGAGATAACACGTTCTCCAAACTTGGTTTCCAATAAATTGATTGTGACATTCGCTGTCCTGTTGGAACCACATGCCCTCCAAGTCCATATCATCCAAATGGGGCCAAAAATATTCGGTTATCATTGAACGGTAGCGATCCCCATTCACAGTAACGTGCCGGTCTTGATCATCACGGAAGAAGTACAGCAAAATGACACCGCGCGCCGGCCCACACCACACCACCCCAAACCGTAATTTTTTCGGCATGCAATGATGACTCATGGAGTACGTATCGATTGCTGCCTGACCAATACCGCATATTTTGTTTATTGACGAAGCCATTCAGCCAGAAATGAGCCTCATCGCTGAAGATGATTTTTCGATGCAAATCCGAATTATTTTCAATTTGTTGCTCAGCACATACGAACATACGACGACGCTTCTGTTTGTCAAGCGGCTTCAGTTCTTGTGTCAATTTAATCTTGTAAGGATGTAGGCCAAGATCTATTCGCAAAATTCGCCACAACGACGTCACAGAGATGCCCAACGCTTGAGAACGACGTGTGAGAGACACATTTGGGCTTTCTGCAACTGAAGCCTCAGCGGCAGCAATATTCTCGAAATTACGGGCACTTTTTGTCTCACCGACATGGGAACAATTTGTACTGCGCCTGTGGATTCAAATTTTTCCACTAGACGCTCAATTGTTGATCTGCTAGGACGATTATGACGACCACAAATTGGACGTAGTGCTCTTAACGTTTAGGCTACTACGAATTTCAGTAGTAAATTTTAATAATGAAATGGCAAACCTTACTGAAGAGAAATGTCAAAAGAGCGGCAAGAAATATGGCGTCGTTTGCTGTCCTTGTCGCTCTACTTTTGTAGCGTACCTGTTGAAAAACCCTGTATTTCAAGTTGTTTACTAACGCAAATTGCATCATTAGAAGTGAGTGATGGATGTCTTATTCAATTCGCACAAAGTTGAAATTTGTTGGACAGCTTCAATTATATGTCTTGAACCTTTTACCGTTTTTCTGCAAATCGATCAGTTGTTCAAAAAGTGTCATAATAATATCTTATGCAGAATTACACTCGAAATTGTTCATCTTCCATAACGGAAGAACCAGTAGATATATAGACTTCAGATACATTTTGTTATATAGATAGATGCAGAAAAGACTAGCAAAATTATTGAGTGGGTTAACCCAAAATATTTGACGAACCAATAACGCTAGTGACTTGAATTAAATATTATAATTCACCCTTTATAACATATTGTGACGTAATACCAAACTGATATAATTTAAGAAAAAAAAAGGGTCTGGGATGCAACCCACACTGATAATTTCCCATCCCGTCTGTCAATTTGTCTTGATGAAAAGGTTTGTAGATTTTTGTGTTTTGTTAAAAAAATTCTCAGTTGAACTATTCTTAAAAATTACCAACAATATTTTGCATAAAATGAAATAGTTTGATTTCAAAACCTATTTTTGTTAACGTGATTTTTGGTCGAAAACCAATTTTTACCAATTTTAGTAGCATTTATTAATTTTTTTTATTTATTAACAAATACAAATTAAATGAATGAAATTAATTTGGAGTCAATATCTTCTATTATTCACGAGATATCAAGACCGAACATCAATTTATACGAAATTTGTGTACTATTTTTTGTAGATTTTATTTTTTTTTTATGAAAAAAAACCGACTGTTGGATTTTTATAAAAAAATTACTGAATGTCGAAAACAATATTTTCTGTGAGATAAAATTTGTTTGAAGCCAATATTTTAAATTTTTTAAAAGATATTTGAGTCGAAAATCAATTTTTACCAACTTTTAGTAGATAATGTTTTTTTTTAGGTTTTTATTTTTTGTATGAAAACTGTCAATTCGATTTCTCAAAATTTTACAGAATGTTTAAGACAATATTTCTCATAAGACTTAATTAGTTTAAAGCCATAATCTTAAATTTTTGAAAAGATATTTGAGTCGAAAATCTATTTTTACCAACTTTTAGTAATGTTTTTAATTTTTGTACAAATTTATTTTGAAGATAAAATTATTTTTTGTTCGTAAAATTTTTGAAGTGACAAATATTTTAGTTTTTTGATTAAAAAAAAACGTGGTTCGCATTCCAAACACATTTTGAAATTTAATTTTATAATACTTTTTAGTATCACTGCTCGTGAATCTTAAACGTATAAAAACATTTGTTGGAATAATCTGCGAAACTTTCAGTATTTAATTCCGTAAAAATTAACATTTTTTTTAAATTATTTCAAAAACAATTTTCTTAAATGAAGAAATTTAAGCTTTATGAATTTAAAATGTACTAGCAGCCCGGTACGTGCTTCCCTACGTATAAGGCATAGTAATAAAAAAAAGATTAAGTTCATTTATTCAAATAAAAAAATATTTTAAATTGCTAGCTATTTAAAAGTCCAAACGACCCAAATGATATATTGTTTATATTAAATTTATCAGCAAAGAGTAAAAACTAAAACATAAAAAAGAATTGGGTACTCTTACTATGGTGGGTCTATATGGGTTAGGCTAAAACAGTTAGATAAACAATATTTTTTGTTTTCCATTTTGAGCATGAATAAATAAACAATTGGGGGTACCGACTCTGGAACAGGCAACATAAAGTTGGCCATGTGAAAAGCATGATTCCTCCAAATTGACACCACAAACGTGAAGTGTTTGCCCTTGGGCCTTATTTATGGACATCGCAAATGATAAACGCACAGGATATTGTAATCTTTTGAATTCAAATGGCATATCAGTTGGAATCATAGCGATACGCGGTATCAAACAAACTTCTCCTTTTGATTTACCAGTTAAGTTTGTAGCTTCAATCAAATTTGGCAATAACTTTTTCACTGCCAATCTGGTGCCATTACACAGTTTTGGTGAATTAATATTTCGCAATAATATAATCAAAGAACCAATTTTCAGATTCAAGCAATGCGGTGGTGTACCAGCCGGTTTCAATGAATTTAAAAATTCAATACACCTGGCAGTTTCGCTTGAATTTGAAAATTAATGGCATTGATATGAATGTTCTTCGGTGCTAAAATGGCGCGTTCTCTCAACCAATCATGATTTCTGTAATTCTTAAGAATATTCCGAAAAACACATTCAATCCGTTGGTACTGTCGATTGGTATTTTGCCATCACCAATTTCTAACAATTGTTTTGAAAACTCATGGGCAGTTGCATCATTATATTGGTGCGCATATTAATGTTCAGTGTCAATTTTCGTACATATCTCCAAAGAACTGATGACTTCAAACAGGCGTTTATTTCATCAGCAGGAGTTGATCGAGAAATGACAGGCAATGTTTGACGAAAGTCCCCTGACAGCAATATCAGAGCACCACCAAAAAGCTGTTGATTACCACGTAAATCTTGCATTGTTCGATTAAATGCTTCTGTTGATTTTTTATTCGCCATTGTGCACTCATTCCATAAAATAATTGACGTTAATCGCAGAACTTTTGCCATAGCAGAATTTCTCAATGACAATTTTAATGCAGAGTGTGCGGTCCGACCACCTTATAATAATGTAGCAGCAATTCCCGAAGATGCAAGTGCCAATGCAATTTTCTGTTCCGATCGAATATTCGCTAAAATCAATGATACAACGAAAGTTTTGCCTGTACCACTAGGTGCATCCAAGAAATATAATCCACCTGCATTATTGGAAACGGCTTGCATGATTGTGTCATATACATACATGTTTTTGTTGAATATTCAATTTGGTGCTATTACAATTTTGTGATTATCAGATGGCATACGATCAAGAGCAATTTTGAACAATTGAACTAATGCGTTATGCTGATGGAAAAACCTTTGTAGCTCACGAATAATTTCTCAACTTGTATTTGAAAGTATTGCACAACGTTGATCTAATTCACGATTTTCATCACCAATAAAATAAATTTGCAAAAATTGATGATCAGAGCCGGGGTATGGCAATAACGAACCAGCTTGATGATAAATCTGGCCCTGAATCTTTAACATGTATGCAATTTTAGGTAGATGTTGAATCAGAATTTTTAAGACTTTATGATTCAGATTGATATAAACATGGGACAATCCTGTTGAGGTATTTACCTTAAAAGTCGGCATAAAATTATCTCTAATAATTTTAGTAGCACCAAAAGAAGTCATTTCAAATACCGAATTGTATTGTTGAATATTACTCAAAAACTGCTTCGACGTTTGAGATGTCCCAAAGATAAATGAATACAATGGTTCGGGTGAAGTTTCTAATGTTAGCAATCTCACTTTACCATTTTACCTTCACTCAACAACTCAACAATATTTTGGAAAATATAAACACAAAGCAATAACTCAACAATATTTTGGAAAATATAAACAAAAAAAGAGGCTGGGATGCGACCCACACTGATAACTTCCCATCCCGTCTATCGATTTGTCTTGCTTAAAAGTTTGTCTAAATGTATCAATTGTTACCAAATTTGCGTTCTATTTTTTGTAGATTTTATTTTTTTTATGAAAAAACGGACTGTTGGATTTTTATAAAAAAATTATTGAATATAAAAAACAATATTTTCTGTGAAATAAAATAAGTTTGAAGCCAATATTTTTAGTTTTTGAAAAGCTATTTGAGCCGAAAATCAATTTTTACCAACTTTTATTAATTTTTTTGTTTAGGTTTTAATTTTTTGTAAAAAAACTGTCAATTCGATTTTTCTCAAAATTTGTCCTAATGTTGAAAACAATATTTCTTATAAGTTAAAATTAGTTAGAAGCCATAATCTCAAATTTTTGAAAAGATATTTAAGTCGAAAATCAATTTTTACCAACTTTTGTTAATTTTTTTTTTCGGTTTTTAATTTTTTGTAAAAAAACTGTCAATTCTATTTTTTTCAAAATATTACTGAATGTTGACAACAATATTTTTTGAAAGATAAAAGTAGTTTAAAGCCAATATCTTAAAGTCTTGAAAAGATATTTGAGTCAAAACTCAATTTTTACCAACTTTTTTTTTATTTTTTTTTTAGGTTATTATTTTTTGTAAAAAAACTGTCAATTCGATTTTTCTCAAAATTTGTCCTACTGTTGAAAACAATATTTCTTATAAGTTAAAATTAGTTAGAAGCCATAATCTCAAATTTTTGAAAAGATATTCAAGTCGAAAATCAATTTTTACCAACTTTTGTTAATTTTTTTTTTCGGTTTTTAACCAAAATGTTCACCTTTTTTTTAAACTGCTATGGTAAAAAACCACCCACGCAATTTTCTTGAGAGCCCTTTCTGCATCTTTCTGCCTTATTATCTGTATAACAAAATTTATTTGAAGTCGATATCTCTTCTGGTTCTTGAGCTATGGACGACGAAAAAAACGTCGCGAACGTACGGACGTACGGACGTACGGACGTACGTACACACGCACGCACAGACATCTTTCTAAAAATCTTTTATTTCGACTCTAGGGACCTTGAAACGTCGAGAAATGTCAAAATTTTCAATTTGTCAAATCGGACCCATTACAATAACTTCCTATGGGAAGTTAACAAAGCAATAATTATCGCTGATAAAAATAAATGACATAATAATGACATTAAATTTGTTTGACAGAACTATAGTCACTTTTTTTGTCTTCGATTGTTTTGCCAAAGGTTCAAATTGGCTTTTAAGTATTAGTACAAATTGTTTGTATATGGAAGTATAGAAAGATGTTGATTTTACACTTTTTTAAGATTTTTTTAAAAATTTTCTCTACGTACAAACCTTCTCTGGACTTCCACGAATAATTCAAGACCAAAATTATACAAATCGGTAAAGGCATTGTTGACTTATATCATTACAACGAAAAGTGGCATTGATTTTTATATATATAAGATCTAATAGAAATTTTAATATAATGGAGAATTCTTTGGGAACTCCGTAGATTCATCAATCAAAAATGACACAAAAGTACATTTTTAAAATCTTTTCATAATTCCGGATATTCTGGTCGCTTTATGTTTTAGAGTAGCCAGAATCTCTTTGCCAACTACGTTAAAATTAAATTGCAATGTTTGAGCACATTTAAAATACAAAATTAAGTATATCTCAGTTTCCATCAAACCATTTGTACAATATTTTTGACGCGTAATTTTTTAAATACAAATTTCAAGTCGACTTAACTGATAGCTAAGTCAAGGTGTAAAAAACAACATTATAAAACATATTCTTATCAAAATCATCTATACATTGATATAAATTTATTCTTTTTCAATTCAAATAAGATTTTTTAGTAATGTCAGTTAAGCTGACTTATGTCGGTTTTACTTGTTGTAACAAATATTATTGCATCATTTTTGGTTTCGAAAAAAATCTAAATTTGCATCTAAAATATTAATCGGGGAAACTTTCATCTGTCAAAGCAGCCAAACCGATCAGATCTTAAAATCGAACCTTATAGGGCCCATACACTACGCAAACACGTTTGTTTAAACGTGTTTGAGCAAACATAGTTTCGCCACACACTACACAAACATGTTTGAGAGATATTAGTTAGAACAAAAAAATTAATTTTAATACACCACAATACCGGTAAACTTAGTAAAGTTCAATGAATTCAGTCCAAAAAATTTGTTCCTCTTGTTTATTCATGTTAACTCTATGAGAATTGGCATCGGTTTGAGCAAAATTCAATACACACCTCACAAACATGTTTGTGCAGGCACGAAAAATTCAAATTTTTTTGATTTTGTTCAAACCGCTTGCGCAAACACGCATCATCGCTACACACTACTCAAACAGTTTGCACAAACATGTTTACAACAACAAAATACATTCGTTTGCTCAAATAGTTTGTGTAGTGTATGGGCCCTGCCCTATAAGGCTATAAGTATATGAGTTGCTACCTTTCAATAAATAAACAATTGTAAAGTCAATTTAAAGGAAATATACAACAATTAAAAACAGAAAAAAAATCATACTAGATAAAAAATGAAGTCAAGAACACAAATACGACATTTTAAACAAACTATTTTCTACTATTCTTAATTTTTAATCATTTACTAACTGTTGGAACACAATGCAAAAATCGGAGCCGAAGCCGGAGCCGGAGTCATAATAGCTGTCACAGCTTGTCCTACGTTAACAGAAAGTACGCACACAATGCGTCGTACGAATTCTTGAAGTTTGATATACATACATAGATTTAGTTGTATTTTGAAATTATTGATTTGATACTTATCATTTGGTTTGAGTTTGGCTGAGTTTTAAAATTATTTAATTTTATTGTTTTTGTAGTGTCTGTTTTCCAAATTCCAAAGGACGTCCCTTTCACTGACCGCTTGGATAATTTTTTCCGATTCATCCATTTTGTATTCTTTTATTTGACTTTTATTTGATTTTATTTAACTATTTATTTGATTTAATTTAACTTTTTTTTATTTATTCAAACAACCGCAATAAAAAATATTAATTTAATGTACAAACACAAACCACGAAATCAAATTTGATGTGCCAAAAATGATAGACGTCAAAAGTGTCGTACGTCAAAGTTAAAAGTTGGTCAACTATTCCGACTCCGGCTGCAGCTCCGATTCCAGTTCCGTCGTGATGTGTTCGTGCATCTGCATTTGCGTACTTTTAATATTTTGACAGGTATTCCGGTTACTACTCCGGCTCCGTCACAATTGTGTTCCAGGAGTAAGGCCCAGTTTTTCAGTACTGAATTAACTCAGAGTTAAGCCCAGAGCTAGTTAATCCTGAATTCAGAGTTAAAAAACGAACAAGTTTTTCAGTGGGGGTTTAATTTTAGCATTATTAGTAGTATTATATTTTGGTATCACTGAAAATTTATCGATGCAGTTGTCAAAAAAACTATTGAAGTCGCTAGATTTTGACATTTTGGTTAACAGCCACCAGCCGTTGTGTTTATTCTCATTTGTTGTTCTTGTAATTATACAAAATGAATAACCGAAATTCAAACTTTTTCTCCAAATAAATTAAAATGATTTGGTCGCGAACGCGATCATTCCTAAAAAAATATTTCAGTATCTGTCAAAAACATATGAATATTTAAACCAGAGATAACTCACCAAATTTGAAGGGTTGAACTCAATGTTAACAACAAAATTATATAATAGACTGAAAAACATGTTTCAGGTTTTAACTCGAGTTTAGGATGATCTCACACTAAAAAATTTGGCCTAACTGTAGTTAAACAAAAATTCTTTTTTATTAAAAAGGATGGATCTGAAAACGACTAAACACTGACAGTTCGTTAAAAAAAAGTTTCAAACAGCCCTAAATCTGGGGAACAGATCTATTAATTCAAAATGTCAGAAACTTGGAAGTCTTATCAATTTAGCAAACTAATAAAAGTAAAAGTAGTTAAAAAAGTATAAGCGGAAAATACGATGCGAAAAATTAGCTAAATAATCTTCTTAGCTTAATAGTTTACTAAAATGGCTTCAACATTTTACTTAATCGTTTAAAAATATACGCAACTGTCTTTAGAGAGAAAATTAAACTTTTTATTTCGTTTAAGAGAACACAATAAAGAGTAGTTTTTTTTTTTTAAATGATTACTTTTAATCGGCCAATGCATTCTGCATTTGGTACGATAAAAATAATGGCGCAAAATTTTAAACATCCTATTATTAAGGCCTAAGCACAATACTAGTTAACAATTTACTATATACATAGTAATCTACTAACTTTTCACTAATTTTAAACACTTTTTATTGTTTTGCTAACTAGTATCATGCTAAAACCATTTTATTAAAAAAAAAACTTGAACACATCTAAATATTGACAGATTGTGGAGCAAACAAAACAAACATACCTTAATATCATACTAAAAATGATTTAACATCGTACTAAATCGTCTAAAATGTTGCGCCTTTTGTCACATTTGAGAAAAATGACATATGTCATACAGATTAAGTACGATACTAAAAAGATAAAGTAGCCATTTGGTGATTTTGACTTTAGTAAAATGTTAAGAAGATAGTACGATACTAAACTCGTTTAAAATTATCAAAATCCTTTTTGTAACCTAGTATCATACTAAAAATGATTTAACATCGTACTAAATCGTCTAAAATTTTGCGCAAATATTTGCTCTTTAATTTCAAAATTTGGTAAATTCAATTTTGAGAAATAACGCACCTTACTTTGACTGTGTGGAAATCCAAACAGTTTCATCTCTAAAACAGCTAATTAAATACTGACATGGGTTTTGGGTAATTGAATCTTCCGCTAGAAGAAGTATAAAGCTTGCGAAAAAAATCTTAAATAATAAATAAAATTAAGTTTGGTCAACATCCAAATCTGTAGCTTCTTTAAGTCGCAAGCATTTCATTTTTGTAGCTATTGAAGCTTTTTAAATGCTTTGGAATAATTTAATTTTTTAACGAAACATTGAATAACAAAAAAGACTCGTTGAGCTACAAAATCGTTGTTTTTGGGAACTAATTTCAGGTTATTAAACATACCTAAAAATATTTGTTTTGATTTTGGAAACTCACTTTTGAACTTCCTTTTTTATTAAAAAAAAGCTCAATCTTTAAAACTCCCTCTACTGCCTTCGGCGAACCGAAAATACACTTTTGAAATTTTAAATAATGGTTAAAAAAAAGCCTATTTTTGGAAGCTCTTTAATTTTGAGCTGAAAGATAGTTGAACACAACTTATTTCTTTTTAATTAAATATCCAATTAATATTAAGAATTCAATTAATATGGGAAACTATAATTTTTGTTAATTTATGTCTTCACTATTTTCATTTCTACAAAAGGAGCCGAATGGAAGCTGCTAACGGAGGATGAAAAACGACCTTTCATAGATGAAGCCAAACGACTTCGGTAAGACCATTCTAAAATACATGCAAACAACTAAATAAATATTTTTTTGTTTTTATCTTTATGTTAATATTATTTCTTATTAATAAAACAGAATAATTATAATAAAATAAATTTAAATTAACAGAGCTATGCATATGAAGGAGCATCCGGATTACAAATATCGTCCTAGACGAAAGCCGAAAGCTCTTCGACGTGACGGTTATCCATATCCAATGCCATATCCATCAGTGCCAGTGGAGGCATTACGGGCAGGTGGGTGTTATAGTATGTGATGTCAACAAAATGTTAATTCATTCCACATCCTCCTATGCGAGTTTACATATATTAGTTCTTAAGATATCCTTATTTTCCGCAACTATACGCAATTATGCAAATGGAAAAGGATTGAGAAATTTACAGGAATAGTGAAAATTGTCAAGGGACAACTATACAACTATGTTCATGCAGGACGATGTTGTATTGTATAGTTTTTGGTTTTTCGTGTTACTTTTTGTTTTTGTTTATTGTGTTGATTCTGCTTCCAGGAGAGAAGAAGAAACGGTAAATGACAACTGGTAATTTAAGTCCTCGCTCCAAATGGGTTTTCTTCTCTGGTAATAATTGTTTTAGACCTAAGCTTTAGAAGACGTGGTATATCCTCGCTGACGCTGGCTCTATAAGGAATATACACTTCATACAAGAGGTTTCCTTGAAGAATAGGGAAGGAGAAGTTAGAGATTGGTTGGGTGCACTTGCTTACATGTTACCCGTATGTTCTGTTCATATAATAATTTGTTTCCTTGGGTCCTTTGTATCGTGACATAAAACAATTCGTCTTTAGGAAACATACAATATGCCTCCGTTGTTATAAGGTTCCGTTGAAGGCAACGTGTATGAGGTTGATATAAGGTTGTTTAAATATTTTCCATTGACTGGGGAATTCAACAAGGATATTACAGCAACATAGCATGCTGATGGAATTCATGAAGCGAAATGACAAATTTTAACTCGCTGTAGTTTCGTTTGGGACTATAATATTTCACGGTATTTGAATGTCATACTTATTTATATGTAGGTACATAATATTTGAAACCATGAACTATGTAATTTGACTTATGAAACCAAAAAGATCTTATTGTTCAAAACATCCCAATTTATGTCAATGTTTCTAAGGGAACTGAATTTTAGTTAAAATTTTGGGATTATGATGATGTTGTTAGCATTGTCCTTCCCAAAATTATGGCAATAAGATTTATCGTAGGAAGCTCTTAAAATATGGAAAACTTTGTGTATAAAAACTTCGATAATTTCCAAATTCTATATTTTAAATCTTGAATCGATTGTGGAACACTCGCTTAGACCAACGTATTTAAAGAAAAAATTTAAAGATGTAAAATCACAAGATTTCGGTGGCCAATTTTGATCACACCTCTTTGAGACAGTCACGATAGTTTTTCAGAAAAACTACGAACTTCTAAACGAATTATTACTGAAAACTGTTTATCATTTTTGTAGTAAATTTTATCAATTTCAAGACGATGTTGAAATGTGTATCCATTGTTTTAGTAATGGCGTTTTTTGAACTTGCCAAATGTAAAAAGATAACAGCTTTAAAAGTTGCAGCTGTCCAAGCAGTGGTAAAACCTTTTAAGATTTATTTCATTACTTATTCCATACAAAAATTAATATTTGTAAAAGTTAACGAAAGGGATCAAATAAAATTTTTATTTGTATGAATAGAATGCAAACCATTTGAGATATATCAAAAGTGTTTTTTAACTTTCCATAGGAAGTTATTGTAATTTGTCGGATTCGTCAAATTGAAAATTTTGACATTTCTCGACGTTTCAAGGTCCCTAGATTCGAAATAAAAGATTTTTAGAAAGATGTCTGTACTTCCGTATGTCCGTACGTTCGCTACGTTTTTTTCGTCGTCCATAGCTCAAGAACCAGAAGAGATATCGACTTCAAATAAATTTTGTTATACAGATAATAAGGCAGAAAAATGCAGAAAGGGCTCTCAAGAAAATTGCGTGGGTGGTTTTTTTACCATAGCAGTTTCAAAAAAAAAGGTGAAAATTTTGGTTAACCCTAAATATCTCATGAACCAATGACGCTAGAGACTTGAATTAAATTTTATGTTATATATTGTAACGTGATACAAAACAATTATATTTTTGGAAAAAAATTCAATTAACGGATTTTTTATAAGTCAAAAAAAACTGAAAAAAAAATTTGTTACCTCGAAAATTTTACGACTAAAATAATATTTCATCTCCAAAACAATTTTGTGCAACGAAGAATAATGTTTTTGTCATCTGATAAAATTGTGAGCCAAATCGAATTGGCAGTTTTTTTACAAAAAAATAAAAACCTAAAAAAACATTACTCAAATTTGGTAAAAATTGAATTTCGACTCAAATATCTTTTCAAAAATTTGAGATTAAAACTTCAAACTTATTTTATCTTATAAGAAATATTATTTTTAAGATTCGGAAAAATTTTGAGAAAAATCTAATTGACAGTTTTTTTACAAAAAAATAAAAACCTAAACAAAAAATTAATAAAACTTGGTAAAAATTGACTTTCGACACAAATATCTTTTCAAAACTTTGCGATATTGGCTTTAAACTACTTTTATCTTTCAAAAAATATTGTTGTCAACATTCAGTAAAATTTTGAAAAAAATCGAATGGACAGTTTTTTTACAAAAAATTAAAAAAAATTGTTTAGGTTTTTATTTTTTGTAAAAAAAACTGTCAATTCGATTTTTCTCAAAATTTGTCCTAATGTTGAAAACAATATTTCTTATAAGTTAAAATTAGTTAAAATCCATTATCTCAAATTTTTGAAAAGATATTTAAGTCGAAAATCATTTTTTACCAACTTTTGTTAATTTTTTTTTAGGTTTTTAATTTTTTGTAAGAAAAACTGTCAATTCGATTTTTCTTAAAATTTTACTGAATGTTGACAACAATATTTTCTGAAAGATAAAAGTAGTTTAAAACCAATTTTTACCAAATTTGAGTAATGTTTTTTTTTAGGTTTTTATTTTTTTGTAAAAAAACTGCCAATTCGATTTTTCTCAAAATTTTATCAGATGACAAAAACATTATTCTTCCTTGCACAAAATTGTTTTGGAGATGAAATATTATTTTAGTCGAAAAATGTTCGAGGTAACAAATTTTTTTTTCAGTTTTTTTGACTTATAAAAAAAAACGTTAGTTGGATTTTTTTCCAAAAATATATTTGTTTTGTATCACGTTACAATATATGTATAATATAAAATTTAATTCAATTCTCTAGCGTCATTGGTTCATGAGATATTTAGGTTTAACCAAAATTTTCACCTTTTTTTGAAACTGCTATGGTAAAAAAACCACCCACGCAATTTTCTTGAGAGCCCTTTCTGCATCTTTCTGCCTTATTATCTGTATAACAAAATTTATTTGAAGTCGATATCTCTTCTGGTTCTTGAGCTATGGACGACGAAAAAAACGTCGCGAACGTACGGACGTACGGACATACGGACATATACACGCGCGCACAGACATCTTTCTAAATATCTTTTATTTCGACTCTAGGGACCTTGAAACGTCGAGAAATGTCAAAATTTTCAATTTGACAAATCGGACCCATTACAATAACTTCCTATGGGAAGTTAAAAATTAACAAAAGTTGTTAAAAATTGATTTTCGACTCAAATATCTTTTCAAAAATTTGAGATAATGGCTTCTAACTAATTTTAACTTATAAGAAATATTGTTTTCAACATTTGATAAAATTTTGAGAAAAATCGAATTGACAGTTTTTTTTACAAAAAAATAAAAACCTAAAAAAAAAATGTATAAAAGTTGTTAAAAATTGTTTTTCGACGTAAATATCTTTTCAAAAATTGGAGACATTGGCTTCAAACTAATTTTATCTTTTTTTTTTTTTTAATATTGTTGTCAACATGCAGTAAAGTTTTGAGAAAAATCGAATCGACAGTTTTTTTACAAAAAATAAAAACCTAAAAAAAAACAATACTAAAACTTGTAAAAATTTACTTTCGACTCAAATAGCTTTTAAAAAATTAAAAATATTGGCTTCAAACTTATTTATTTCACAGAAAATATTGTTTTCGATATTCAGTAATTTTTTTATAAAAATCCAACAGTTCGTTTTTTCATAAGGGCTCTTTTTTTTTATTTTAATCACTTTAATCAAAATATGATTAGTTTGTTTTCGCAAGACTGTTTTTGTTATTTCCACGTACAAATATAACAAATTCTTTTAGTCAGCAAATAAATAACAAATTTTCACCATCAGTTCGCTCCAAGAACGTGTACGTAAATAAACATTTGCCTTTCATATTCAATTACGTAGATTTTGTATCAGACTTTGTTTATTAAAATTAACAATTTTAATCCTTAAGATTGAATTAATGGCGAAAATGTCATTTAAACACATTAAAACCATTGCAACTATAAAGCTTAATTAAAAGTAATTTCATTTTCTTAAATCAAAATTTATCAAATGTGTAAGATTCTACTTTTTTTAAATACACGTACTTTGTCGCTTACGTTCAAGTTAGAAAATTGAAAAAGTTCTAAATCTTGCAACCTACGTTTCCACGATTAATTCAATTTTGATAGAAAATCGAAATATCTGAACGCACTCCTGCAAATTTGACGTTTAAAGTAACATGTGCTCTATTGACAGTGCAAGTGATACCAAATTAACAATTAAATTTAAAGTGAGATATATTAGTGAGTAAAGCGTTCTCTTGGTACTTGTATTACTAATTATTTGTCACGAAAGGAAGACGAATTCAGAAATTAGGAACAACTTGGATTTATTAAATAAACACACGTAGTTACAAATCATTAAACTGTACAGAGGAATAACGTCAACCACTATGAATACAAATTATATGGTATCAGTTCTTTGTTAGTTTATTAAGAGGACTAATTTTTTAAGAAAAATTAAAAAACTCTGATAGAAATTAAAACTTTTTTCATGAATAAGGAATAGAAGTTGTTGTATAAATTACACCCACCTTGAATGAAAATCTTTCAAAGTCTCGAAAAATACATTTCGGAGTTAGTTTTCAGTTCATAAGCTTAGATTTTAACTATGTGTTCAAATTTTCAAACCAACTATTTTCGACATTCTTTTTGTGTTTTTCCAATACATTTCAAAAACCTTAAATAACGACAGATTCTTTACAAAAACAAAAAATTAACTTCAAACCGTTTTGTTTATGTCTGTTAAAAACTGATTTTGCATAAATGGTTCAGCTTGTCTTTAAGATTTCTGTAACACACGTAAAATCTAATAACTTACTTTTCAAAAACTTTATGAAATAATATAAATATTTAACTAAAAAATTGCAGATAGGATTAAGGATTTGGAAAAACATCACGAATTTTGTTGAAAATATTCTTCTTGAATTTAGATAACTTAGTTATATTTGAAAAACCTGACATGATAGAGTGATTTTAAATTAAGATTTGAATTAAAACCATTTAAAACCATTTAATTGCCAGGAACAAAATCTTTTCGACCAATAATATTTTTGAAATTCTCATTCAATGACAAAAAAACATTGATAGGCTTCCTTATGTATTGATCAATTTCTTTTTTGTAAAGTTGTTAACATCATCTTATACAAAAAGTGAAAAATAGTTATATCCTATATTAAATTGTTATTTAATCGTCATTAAAATTCTATTGTTGTTTACTTATTTTCAAAGGCATAACACCTGGATATTTTGCACCAGGACCAGCAGCATATCATTTAGGAAGTCATCTCTCACAATCAAATCCGCCAACATCACAGGTAAGCAAAACAAAACAAAATTATAATTATTTATATGAAATTCTTCTTAACTTTTTGTAAAAATAAACATAAAAGAGGAAACACCTTCAATAATATACAAACCGGGATATTCCTCATCCCATTTAAGACTTAATACACTTCAATCAAAATCATAAACACATTAAATAATTACAACATTATTTTCTGTCAAAGTGTCGAATAAAAAACCTTACATAATTATAATTATATGGTTGCGAGAAATAAAATCATCCCTGACGCCTTTGATATGTTAAATGTAATGAAAGGTACCTTAACCTCCACCTTTTAACCACTTTTAGGAGTTTTGTTTTTCTTTTTGTATTAAAACCCAACAGACATTTTATAAACAAACAAAAAGAAATTTCATTCAAATCTAGATGAATTATTAATTGCGATATAGGTACCAGTAACCTGCTAAAAAACATACCTGTCGGTCTATACGTATAGCTAAATGCGATAACCAAGCAAGACAGTAGCAATACCGCCCCCTCTCTCATCATTTTGTGTGCTCGTCAATTATTTTAAAACGTTTCAATCATCATTTCAACACCTTGTTTATTCAAGGTTTTGAATAATTTCGTTCTTCGTCCATCCGTTTGTCCGCATTCCGTCTCGTCTATAGAGAAACCCTGTACCTTGCATAAGAGCAATACATTTTATAATTGCATTAAAAAATGAAAAAGGGTACCTATGCGGTTTTTAGAGCACCTGCAACACTCACTCGCAGAGTGTGTTTTCAAAAAAATTATATTTCATATTGTTATAAAAATATAGAGTTATAAATTGGATAAAAGGTTTGAAGAAAAGAGTTTCTTTATTTTTGTTACTTTTATTTCACATGTTTGTTTGTTCATTTAATTCAAAAGAACGTTCATCCGTCCCGTCGCTCGTCGCGGTCGTTCGTCGTCGTTATTATTTCTTTGATGGTTATCGATTGATTTGAGGGAAACGCCCCATTTTACCGTGTAATTTTCCAATTATGTACCTTTTTATTTGAATTTATAAGAAAGGATTGAGGTGGAAGACCATCATTGCAGGAAATACCTACTTTTTATATTTGTTTGGGAAAATGAGGTTATGGTTATAATTAAATATGATTGTGATCAAATTTTTGAAAAAAAAGAAAAAAAGAATGAAAAGCGCTCCAATTTCAATAGAACAGAATGAATGATTCAAATTGTTAATAATAAATGTAACTATTGAGAGCGTTTTATTGATTTTATTTGAACTCGAGATTCCTAAAATGTTCCCTGTTTTAGAATGTTCCTTCCAATAGAATATTGGAGCAAATAATTTTTACCAACAACGAGCGCACTTTAAAAGTACATATTTAAATTATATCAATGGTTGCAGTACAGCTCGTTAGTCAGGAAATGAGAAGACCTCGATTTAATCTAAAAATTAAAAAAAGAGGTGGGATGCGACCCACACTGATAACTTCCCATCCCGTCTGTCGATTTGTCTTGCTTAAAAGTTTGTCTATATTGTATCAATTTTTACCAAATTTGCGTACTATTTTTGGTAGATTTTATTTTTTTTTTATGAAAAAACGGACTGTTGGATTTTTATAAAAAAATTACTGAATATAAAAAACAATATTTTCTGTGAAATAAAATAAGTTTGAAGCCAATATTTTTAATTTTTGAAAAGCTATTTAAGCCGAAAATTAATTTTTACCAACTTTTGTTAAATTTTTTTTCGGTTTTTAATTTTTTGTAAAAAAACTGTCAATTCTATTTTTTTCAAAATTTTACTGAATGTTGAAAACAACATTTTTTGAAAGATAAAAGTAGTTTAAAGCCAATATCTCAAAGTCTTGAAAAGATATTTGAGTCAAAACTCAATTTTTACCAACTTTTTTTTTTATTTTTTTTTTAGGTTATTATTTTTTGTAAAAAAAACTGTCAATTCGATTTTTCTCAAAATTTTATCAGATGTCAAAAACATTATTCTTCATTGCACAAAATTGTTTTGGAAATGAAATCATATTTTAGTCGTAAAATTTTCGAAGTGACACATTTTTTTTTCAGTTTTTTTGATTTATAAAAAAAACCGTTAATTGATTTTTTTTCCAAAAATATAATTGTTTTGTATCACGTTACAATATATAATACAAAATTTAATTCAAGTCTCTAGCGTCATTGGTTCATGAGATATTTAGGGTTAACCAAAATTTTCACCTTTTTTTTAAACTGCTATGGTAAAAAAACCACCCACGCAATTTTCTTGAGAGCCCTTTCTGCATCTTTCTGCCTTATTATCTGTATAACAAAATTTATTTGAAGTCGATATCTCTTCTGGTTCTTGAGCTATGGACGACGAAAAAACGTCGCGAACGTACGTACACACGCACGCACAGACATCTTTCTAAAAATCTTTTATTTCGACTCTAGGGACCTTGAAACGTCGAGAAATGTCAAAATTTTCAATTTGTCAAATCGGACCCATTACAATAACTTCCTATGGGAAGTTAAAAAGGTGAACATTTTGGTTAACCCTTAATACCTCACGAACCAATAACGCTAGAGACTTGAATTAAATTTTATGTTACAGATCGTTACGTGATACAAAACAAATATATTTTTGGAAAAAATTGGAATTAACGTTTTTTTTTTTTTTTTTAATCAAAAATATTTGTCAACTCGAAAATTTTATGAACAAAAAATGATTTTATCTGCAAAATATTTTTGTGCAATGAAAAATAACGTTTTTGACATCTGGTAAAATTTTGAAAAAAATCTAATTGACCGTTTTTTTTTTATAAAAAATAAAAACCTAAAAAAATTACTAAAAGTTTGTACAAATTATGGTACGCAAATTTGGTAAAAATTGATGTTCGGTTCTCAATATCTCGTGAACAATAAAAGATGTTGACTTCAAATTACTTTCATTCATCCAATTTTGGTTTTCGACTGAAAATCTCTTCAACAAAAATAGATTTTGAAATCAAATTATTTCATTATATGCAAAATATTAATATAATTAATATTTTTAATTTTTAATTTTTTAAGAATTCAACTGACAACCTTTGAAAACACAAAAACCTACAAACTTTTAAGCAAGACAATTCGGCAGACGGGATGGGAAGTTATCAGTGTGGGTCGTATCCCAGCCTCTTTTTTCTTTTCCAACTTGACAAGGAACCTTTGTACACAAAACATTAAATGGAATTGTGCAGAAAATAAATAAACTACAATATTATAAAGTTCAGATTTGAATTTAATAATTTTGACATAAGTAGACTTGACTTGATAGTTAGGGAGGTTTTTCTTGACTAGCTTTCCAGTCAACTTTCCAATAAAGTTGCCTTATTAACTTCCCATAGGAAGTTATTGTAATGGGTCCGATTTGTCAAATTGAAAATTTTGACATTTCTCGACGTTTCAAGGTCCCTAGAGTCGAAATAAAAGATTTTTAGAAAGATGTCTGTGCGTACGTACGTCCGTACGTCCGTACGTCCGTACGTCTGTACGTTCGCGACGTTTTTTTCGTCGTCCATAGCTCAAGAACCAGAAGAGATATCGACTTCAAATAAATTTTGTTATACAGATAATAAGGCAGAAAGATGCAGAAAGGGCTCTCAAGAAAATTGCGTGGGTGGTTTTTTTACCATAGCAGTTTAAAAAAAAGGTGAAAATTTTGGTTAACCCTAAATATCTCATGAACCAATGACGCTAGAGACTTGAATTAAATTTTATGTTATATATTGTAACGTGATACAAAACAATTATATTTTTGGAAAAAAATTCAATTAACGTTTTTTTTTATAAATCAAAAAAACTGAAAAAAAAAATTTGTCACTTCGAAAATTTTACGACTAAAATATGATTTCATTTCCAAAACAATTTTGTGCAATGAAGAATAATGTTTTTGACATCTGATAAAATTTTGAGAAAAATCGAATTGACAGTTTTTTTACAAAAAATAATAACCTAAAAAAAATAAAAAAAAAAGTTGGTAAAAATTGAGTTTTGACTCAAATATCTTTTCAAGACTTTGAGATATTGGCTTTAAACTACTTTTATCTTTCAAAAAATGTTGTTTTCAACATTCAGTAAAATTTTGAAAAAAATAGAATTGACAGTTTTTTTACAAAAAATTAAAAACCGAAAAAAAATTTAACAAAAGTTGGTAAAAATTGATTTTCGGCTTAAATATCTTTTCAAAAATTCGAGATTATGGCTTCTAACTAATTTTAACTTATAAGAAATATTGTTTGCAACATTAGGAAACATTTTGAGAAAAATCGAATTGACAGTTTTTTTACAAAAAATAAAAACCTAAACAAAAAAATTAATAAAAGTTGGTAAAAATTGATTTTCGGCTTAAATAGCTTTTCAAAAATTAAAAATATTGGCTTCAAACTTATTTTATTTCACAGAAAATATTGTTTTTTATATTCAGTAATTTTTTTATAAAAATCCAACAGTCCGTTTTTTCATAAAAAAATAAAATCTACAAAAAATAGAACGCAAATTTGGCAAGAATTGATACATTTAGACAAACTTTTAAGCAAGACAAATCGATAGACGGGATGGGAAGTTATCAGTGTGGGTCGCATCCCAGCCTCTTTTTTGGAAGGCACTTGCCTCACTTTCAAGTGCCTTATGTGGTCTGAACCTGGCCATTTATAGAAAAATTATTAATTTTCTAGAATTTAGTTACGTCAAAGTGACAATTGACAATAGCTGTCATAATGTTTGCTCTTTTTAAGTTAAGGATTTCGTTTTAAACAGAGTTCGAGAATGTTTTGGGCATTCTCTGAATCAAGTGTGTTCTGTTGTGAAGTCTATCTGAACACTTATAGTTATTACCATTTTTACGTATCAAATGGTTTCAGAAATAACTTCGCTTATAATAATGTTATGTAACAAAAATATGTACGAAAAACTAAAATTATGAAAGTCCAGATTTATGAGCAACGAAAACCAAATGCGTTGGTTTCACTTTCTCGTAACGTTTGGTTTTCATATATATTTTATTCGTAGTTTTGGTTTTCGTAACGTCAGTTTTTCATACATTTGGTTTTCGTATTTTTGTCTTTCGTAACTCTGTGGTTTTCCTCTCGTTTAGATCAAATCAAATAACTGAGTTATCAAAAATATTTTTTCTGAGTTCAGATTTATTAGATTTAAAAAATAGAATAAATTTCGAATCTTAAAAAACGCTTTCTGATCGTTTTCCATAAAGGCAAACGGAAATTTGATAAAAGTTAATCTAATTTAATTCCCCTTACTTTATTTAGATGGTTCGTATACCTATTGAATTTCAATTTATATTTCTTTAAACAAATTTTCCAATCATATTTTATATTTGTAAAAGAAACTAATTACAAAACTTAGATATGTTAGACATAATAATTTCACTAAGGCTTAATTTTCATAATCACGTATTTTAAATGGCATAACCACGTCTAGTTCATTCTTTTCAATCTTTCTCTCTTCATCTCCCAATTAAATTGATCCTTTGTGTTTGATTTCGATTTAATTACACACCTCCAGCACAATTTGAACAATAGAAGTATACAATTCACTACCATCATTCTTATACCTGGCCTGTATAGGAAATAAAAGGTGGAGGCAAATATAGAAAGCGAACAAGAAAGCATCCAGAAGCACACTCCTCTCTGGTCTGATGGACTATCCAATCCATTATTATTGTTCAACCCACTATACAATGCACATACCACTTACGTACATAAGTAACGATAACGATGACGACGACGAACGCCTCGCAGTCGTAACTCTTGCTTGTTGAAAGTGCCTGTTAAACACTCTTGAGTCTTGAGGTTGCAGATTCATCCCTTAATTATAGGTTTTCCTATATGTGAAATGGAAGTGGATCAAGTTTTCAACACCTCATATTCCATTCCAATTTCAGCTCAACCTCTATTCATCAGCTTAGCTAAAGGCTTTTGATTTAGAAGCTGTTGTGCGAAGGCGGACAAATGCCTGTCAGCAGGTAGTTTGTCTTGAAAAGTTTGTAATGAATGGGTTTTCTTTTTTTGTTTGTCTTATTCAAAACTGAGGCCGACTATGGCAGCTCCAAAAGGCATCAGTTATGCTCAGTGGCATGAACAATTCAAAAGTTGAATATTGACCAAAGGAATAGCCTAGCCATGGAAGGTTAATTAAAAGAGGGAACTGTATGTGAGAAAATTTTTTTTTAAAATCTTAAGACTTAAAGGGACGCTGATGATTTCCTCTAAGCGGGATCAATCTGCTCTCACGGGCGAAGTTCATAAAGTTTAATAATTTTGAACCTCAACAACCATCTTGAGATCTTAGATTTGATTGAACTAAAAATAAAATTGTGTATTTTTCTAAATATTTAACGCATATCTCATTTTCTTATTTTCAGTCATCGATAAGCAGCCAAATGGATGTCCCGAAATTTGCTTTGGATCGCAGCTCGTACCTTAGTTCGGCGGCAGCCGCAGGCAGCTTATACGATTCATCAAAAGCAGCTCAAGCCAGTGCCGCTTACAGTGCGTATCTAGACCCGACCGTCCTTACAAAAGCATACTTCGACTCGAAGATGTATCAGGATCGTGCAGCGAATTATGCCTTCGATATATCCAAAATCTATGGAGCTCAACAGCAACAGCATGCCGCAGTTGCCCATCAACAACAACAACACCAACATCTCTTGAACGGCCTGAGTATTGGCAGTGGAAGTGGCAATAATAACAACAACAACATTAATCCCAACAATAATAGTCTGGATGGACGGGAGTCAACTCCGCATCTGGACAGTACTGGGGATAAGTCTCAGTTGAATTCACCTAATGACAGTCAGATTGACTATTCGGGTTATTCGCAGTACGCCCAGGCGGCTGCTGGTGTTGTTGGATCAGCTGGCGGGGGTGGTGGCGGAGGAGGGGGAGATTTTAGAAGACCCCTAACCGTTATCTTTTGACCAGAAAAATTTGAAAATGATTAAAAGTATATAAAATAAAAGAATTAGAATAAGTTAAAAAAAAAAGATATTAAAAATGCCATGGCATAGTGAATATTATTATAGTATTATGAAAATAAGTATTAAAATTGTAAAGTGTTAAACAAAATTTTAAATTTACTTCCTAGGTACGTAAGTACGTGCGTGCGTCGTAATTGTCGAAAACAAACAAAGAAAAATATAACTTAGTTATGATTCATGTTTTTTTTTTTTGTTATGATTGTTTTGAAATGCTTCTGATTGTGAGCTTGCTAAACTTGTTAATTTTAAAAAATAAGTGATAGTTTTGAAATACATTCAAGTTCTTTTTTGTCAAATTTAACAAATTAATCGTTAAACTTATAAAAAATTTCGCCAAATATAAGCTTCATGATTTGAATTTTAAAGTGTTGATAGCCCATAA
Source organism: Eupeodes latifasciatus (assembly GCA_920104205.1). Classification (NCBI taxonomy): domain Eukaryota; kingdom Metazoa; phylum Arthropoda; class Insecta; order Diptera; family Syrphidae; genus Eupeodes; species Eupeodes latifasciatus. The sequence goes on from OV049924.1 coordinate 58,644,556, forward strand.
AATACTATTTGACAGTTTAGCACTAATAAAAATGGAGTGAAAATAGTAATATTCTATACCCATTTAAAAATGAGGCTCCTATTTCGATATTCATAACCAAAGGCAAATAATTTACACAAATATATTGTATTTAATAGATTTTTACGATTTGCAAACGCTGTTCACTACCAAACCAAACTAAGAATGAATCAAGTGACAGCTGTCAAAACCACAAACTCAAAAGAAGTATTGCCAAGTAGTATGAGAACTTTTTTATATTTCTTAAAATACAAAAATCTATGAGATCTTACAAACTTACAAAAATGGAACAATAAATAAACAGTTAGAAATGTGCGAATTTTTATAAAACCATTGTAGTTGGTATCGTTTTCTATTGTTGATTACATACTTTCCTCTTAAAAACCTTTTTTAAAAATGAAACCTCTTATTGGAGCATCTAATACATTCCTTGTATCCAAAAAATTAGTACTTAACCTTGAAATATGTGAGTTTCTGATTGTTGACTGACTTTTAGTGAAATGTATGGGATTTTCCATGGGTAAATTCAGTATTCCGTTTTTTTCGTGGCGAATGGAACACGATTAGAATTATTTTTTGTTTTGTCATTGTATTAGTGTAACTTTGTGCTGCACATGTTAACGAGTACAGTAGAACTGTCAAATTCCAATCGAAATATTGTTTAAAAATTATATTAGTATTGGTTCAAAGAGCGGTAAATCTGCCAAATAATCTAGATCTGCAGATTTGATCTTAAATCAATTTATCTCCCCATGAAATGTTTATTTTGACAGATCTATATCAAGAAAAAAAAAATAAAATGGTTGCCTGTAAAGTCGGTTTTACGGGCGAAGATTTTACGTGACAACGTCTTTTTCCCGGTAGAATATTTATTGATATGAATATAATTAAATTGCACAATAGGAACAAGGAATTGAATGAAAATAAGAATAGCACAAATTTTTTAAACTAATAATTTACTTAACACTATCAACATTTATCAATAGTATGACATAACCTATAAACTCAGTTTCTCAACTTTTGTGTCAATCTAACAATTAATCAATCAATCATAGTTTACGATAATGAAATATCAGTGTACAATTATTTACCTTTATTGTTGTAGTTGTTGTAAATGACGAATCTAAGCACTCCACATTTTCACTACAGGCACTGACGATACTTTAACCACACGTGTGAACTTGTATTATGACGCTTTCTTGTTTTTCCAACGCCAAGAACGTTCGAGAAAGACAAAGACAGAGACACAAGCATGCGCCGATTCAATGCGCCTAATTCTCTTGTGCTGCGGGCGCGGCAGACCGATCATAGTTGAGTGGGAGAGAGACGCAAGGCATTCGGCGGGCCTCTCTCTCGTTCGGTGACTCATCGTAACGTTACCGGGCGTTACACTTTTTCATAAGTGACTCCCAGCCGCAACCTAATTTAAGACGTTGTCACGTCAAAAATTGATTTATTATAATCATGGAAAACTTAATAAGTTACGTTTCAATTTATGCACGTATAAAATGTTTGTGTTAGATGTTATACGTTCATATGTGATTTGAGTTTTACGTCTGTTTAGATCTAAAAATGCGGTACTGAACAGATTTTAAATGCATCAGCAGAAATATCAAATCATTTAATCTATCGATGTCGATGGATGTGAAGAACTCAACAAAAGTACTAATGCTCATGAAATTTTCTCACAAATACGTGAGACATGATTATTGACAACCAGCGTATTTATCATTGGGCAGGTTCTGATAACATAACGAATTTGAAAGTAAGGCAAGTTTCTAGTATGTGATTTGCCAGCTGCCAAAAAATTGCCTTTAATTTAAGTAACTTTATTGGAAAGTTGACACAGGAAATTTAGTCAACAAAAATCCCCCTTACAATCAAGTCGAGACTACTTTTGTGAAAATATTAGCGGATCATGTTCTTTCATTCAACTGAAAGCTAAAAATTGAAAATTAATGATTTTTAATATTGCATACATGCTGACAAATCAAGGTTTTGTTAACTTACGCATTTTAATTTTTCTTTTCAAAATTCAAAGCTTTCCAAAAAGCAAGATGCCACACTTGTTAAATATCCTCTCTCTTTTTGTTATTGAGCTTTAAAACCAACAACATACATAAACGATATAAAAATCAATTCAATTCATCCGCTATCGAAAATCTCAAATTAAATGTCAAGAAATATGTTTGTTTAATGAATTTAGTCACTGCCTTATCGACATCATTGCTGTTTGCTGATCAAACTTCTTATGAAGTATTCCATTGGCAAATTTGGATTTCAAGAAAAAATAAATTGATTTTTTTGTATGACCAATAGAACTCGATTAAAATTGAATTGATAAAATTTTCTTGTCTTAATACACAGGGTAAGCCGACATAAGGGTTGCCAAAAAAGTGCATTTTAATGAATGCAACTTTATTGGAAAGTTAGTCAAGGCAAATCTCCCTAACTATCAAGTCAATTCCACTTATGTCAAAATGACGAGTTTGAAGTTTATTAAACTTAAAAAACTAACTAGTTACCTTGGTCAAAATGTACGTTTATAGAATGCAGTTGACTGCAAATGAAGTCCCCTACGTTGGCTGAACCTGCCCAATGTTGACAGTATTTTAGGTCATTGGAACTAGTGGCAGTGTAGTTGTCAAATTTGTATTCGATTTTTTCTTTTAGAAAACAAATAATGAATATAATAAAAAAGTTTTTAACTAAGTTTTCACCAATGAAATAGAACGTTGATGTGAAATCTTGTCTGAAATGTATGTATGTCTTTCTTATTTCCAAAAAAGGGTGGATTTTTAATCTTACTTACATACTTAATGTGGCGCTACAGTCCTGTGTGAACTAGGGCCTCACCCAACAAACTTCTCCATCAAGCTCGGTCCCTATCTAGATGCCTCCAGTTTCGCGCTCCAAGTTGGGTGAGGTCACTTTCCACTTGTGCGCGCCACCTGATCCGTGGCCTACCTCTACTGCGCTGTCCTGTGGGTGTGGATTCGAAAGGCCCAACTATAATAGACTTAACCGAGCTTAAGCCAGCTTAAGGGAACGAACCAATACGCAGCCTTTATGTCACTAACATAATAGACGTTCTGCTCAGTTTCGTTAAATTTCGGTAACTTTCACGCAATTACGCAAGAGCCATTTAAATGGCTCGAGCTTAAGCAAATGTCAAATTTGAAACGCATTTCCTTAAGTTACTTGAATCCATTATGGTTACTTTTTGTTTTGACTATAACTTCTGATAACTTTTCGTTCGGTTTTGACATTAGCTTACTTTCGGTTAAGTCTATTATAGTTGGGCCTGAAGACTTTCCGGGCCGGAGCATTGCTTTCCATGCGCTCTACGTTACCCAGCCATCTTAGTCGTTGGATTTTTACCCTTCTGGCTAAGTCTACGTCGCTGTACAGCCCGTACAGCTCGTCGTTCCATCTTCTCCTCCACTTCCCTTCGATGCATACGGGACCGTATAAATCACACGACGAACTTTTTTCTCGAAACGACCCAAGGTGCTTTCATCCGCTTTTGACATAGTCCATGCTTCTGCACCATATAGCAGGACGGGGATTATAAGGGTCTTATAAAGCGAGAGTTTGTCAGGGATGCCAAAACTAGACATGGCTCTATACAGCTCGTCCCTGTAGATGCTGTCATATGCGGCCTTGAAATCGATGAAAAGTTGGTGGGTGTCGATTTGGTGTTCTTGGATTTTTTCCAGAATCTGCCGTAATGTGAATATTTGATCGACTGATGTGGACTTTCCTGGTCTAAAACCACACTGATAAGGACCTACCAGGTTCTTGACGATGGGCTTTAGACTTTCACATATTACGGCAGAGAAGATTTTGTAGGCGATGTTAAGTAGACTGATGGCTCTATAGTTGGTGCAGTTTAGAGGGTCTCCTTTTTTCAGGATCGGGCAAACAATACTTAAGTTCCATTCATCGGGCATGCTTTCTTCCGACCATATCTTACAGATAAGTTGGTGCATGCTCCTAACCAACTCATCTCCAGCTGCTTTAAAGAGCTCGGCATTCAAGCCATCATCCGCTCCAGCGGCTTTGTTAGACCTCAGCTTAGATATGGCAATCTTTACTTCGTCTAAGTCGGGAGGACGGGATTGTTGGATTTCGTCGTCTATGTTGAATGGATTTTGGAGTGGATTTTTAATTTTTTTTTTTAATTTGTCAATTTTTTTTCAATTTGGCGATTCCAATGTTTTGTACTTTGCTTCTTTGGTAACCAATTTTATCGTCTAAAACTTTGGTTTTGGGGCTTTTTCACTATAATCCCTCTGGAAATTTCAAAAAACTTGAATGTATGTTTTTGTTAAAATTAGTTCATATTATTTAATTCTCACCACTATAAAGTCGTGTTAAGCTTTCAATTCGTCTCTTTTCTTCTTTTTAACCACGTATCTACAAAAATTAATGTTTTTTAATACTTGCGCAAAACTAATTATTTTTAAAAATTATTCCTATTTCTTTCTTTTCTTTTTAATTTTGTATTTTTGAAAACATAACAATTAATAGATTGTCAAAGAATTGAGCTTTTATGTTATGTTAAATTAAGAAATCATTTTGTTGTTCTAAAGACTTTAAAAATGTTGGTTTTGTAGATACGAGGTTCACGGATGGAATGGATCCCTTATTACTGATAAAAAAATACAATTTTAAAAATACAAAAAGCAAAAAGAGCAAAAGAACAAGTTGTATCTCATAACTCGATATCACAAGAAATAAGATAAACATTTGGAATAAATCGTAAACAAAGTTAAAATCTGACACTGCTAATACGAAATTCAAAATTTTCAGTATTAAATTTTGTTGTTATTAAATAATAAAAAAAAAACACCATTTGTTTGTTAAAACCCATTTTAAAATACATATAAGTTCATAAACTAAATAAGTTGCAATAAAAATTAATAAACTCTGAGTTTAAATCTAGAAAATAAGATTTAAGAAAAAAAAATATATATAGAATCGATATATTATATAAAAATACAAAATAGTATTATTTTAAATAATTTCCATTAAACTTGTAAGAGTATAATTATTATTATTATAATAACTTAATGTACACAAAGTTTAGTTAAGTAAATTGTAAAAAACAAAAACACAATCTAAAGAAGAAAACAAAAATAAATATACTTAAAATAAATTAATAAAAAGTATAAATAAAAGTATTTAAGTACTTTTAAATAAAACAAGCAAACAAAAATATTGAAAAAAAGACTCCTCTCACACCTCTACAGTCCTCTCGTAATTCCGTTAAGAATTCCTTAATGCTTGGCTTAACATTTTAATATGCACACTTAATTCTAACACCAAATAGGATACTCCTGGTCTACCACCATTGGATAACAGGATGAGCAGAAAACTGCCATTGCACGAACGAATAATGTGATTGATATCCACCGCTCTGAGTATACCAGAGAATACCTATGTACCTACTCATTGGATGCAATTGAACAAATATATAAAAATAGAAAAAAACCAAAACCATCATGAAAATAAATCATTAAATTAATCTGCCCCAGAGGATATAATTTCCCATCATAACCATCATCATCATCATCCTCATCGTCGTCGTCATCATCATCATCGTCGTCCTCATGGTTCTGCATCATGAAAATGAAAATGGCAATTCGCAAATTAATTAGTGCAAAATATTTTTCCGAGGAAGTAAATACCTCTAACGAGCGAATTGCAAATCTCTGGAGGTGAAACCTCAACACCACTTCAATGTTTTCAAGTGTCACTACTCTGGGGGGCTTATGATGGCGACCGGCGCGGCTGCAGTGGTTTGAGGGTCGATGCGGTTTGGGGGTAGAATATGGTCGTATTTGTAGAATAGGATCTCTAGCGGTGCAATTAGAGGGTTTAATTAATCGAAATGCAACGATGATGATTGCTTTACCTGATACTGAAAGGTCTCTTATTTTTTTCGTTTTTAATAACTTGGTTTATGATGACATTTGGAGAGAGACGGGGGTTGGCAGAGGAGAGGCGGGGGACTCTTAAAACCATTTTATATCAATGAGAGTTGTTAACTTTGGTAATGATGGTTTTTAAACGGTAGGTACTTTCTTATAATGAGTTTAATTTATAAAAATACCCTTCATGAGGATTGGCTAGATCTTCAGTTTCTAATTATATGATTTATTTTTTTTTTTTCTGACTTTTTGCGAGTAGCAATTTAAAAAATATGCTTATTGGCTGCATTATAAAATACTATAAGGCTATAAGGATACTTCGAGTTGAATTTTAATTATAAAAGAGAAATACATTTATTAAACTCCAAGGTGAATGTATAATGGTACTATAATCAAGCATTTACTTACAAGCTTAATATGCGTAGATACATATTATTTCCTTTAATCTTTGCAAAATTCCAGACTTCTAAGTAATAACAAGTCAGTTACTTTAAACAAATTTTTATTTTATATCTAGCCGATTCGAAGTATTCTAAAATAGTTTTTTTTTTTTTTAAACTGATGTTGGTTTTAAATCAAATTTAGTTTTTTCCTAAAGCAATGTTTTCCTTTTCGACAAGACATCGAGCAACATTCAAATCATTGGCGGTATCGATTTCCAATGAATCTCTGGGTGAGACAACGACATTACTGCATCTGGAATAAAATTTTTAAAAGTTAATAGAGTCTTTTTTTTATTCGGTGATGTTCTTTGTGCTATCAGGAACAATATATGTAAATATGTTCGAAAACTGGAAACGTTACGAGTAATATTGTCAAAAACTCAAAAACTTAAAATTATTGTCGTTTCCAGCATTCTGAGGGACATTTTTATTCCTGAAAGCATTATATAATATAAAGAAGACGGTTAGAGTGCAGGACCTGGTAAGCCAACAAACTTTGAAAAAAAATGAATGCAAGTACCTACATAAGAAATCTTAAATATAAGAACCCCTTTTTGACATTTTCAATTATGTACATACATATAAAGTTTTGATTTCAATATACATATGTATGTATGTACATACATTTTTCGAATAATTTAAAATGTCAAGCAGTGACCATGACAAGTGGTATCTTTAGTTCGTTTTTCCTAAAAAGATAGAAGTTGGAAATAGGTTTTTCCAAATTATTTTAATTGTTTGTAATTTTCAATTTACGAGGTTCTGCACTACAAACGTCGATATATCAATTACCTATCACTTTGAAAGACATTCTGATCAATAAGATCTCGATTGGCAAAATAAAACATTCCAGTTTCAACTAATTCACCAGACCAATCTTGACGTCGGGGTCTGTTTTTGGGATCGAAATTCAATGGAACCAGACTTCCATCAGCGTTTAATGACCATCGAAGTTTAAAGCTCCTTTAAGTAAAATAAAAATAGTAATATACCGTTAATTGTAAGAATATTTAAAAATATAAGTTAGTATAATTTACCTTGTTGTAGCAAATACACATTCAGAAGTTTTAAAAAGTTCAAATGCTTTTATAACATAGTCAAGTTTCAAAAATACCGATGTACATTGAAAGAGAGCCAACTTTTTTATGTATTTATGTTTTTGTATAAACTCTCGAGTTGAATCAATTGAAGTTGTATAATCTCTGGAAACACTTTCAGGACGGATGTGAACGAGTGCTCCATCTGAAAATGAGAAGAAAAGACAATTTAAAGGGACATTCAAGGTGATTTTTGTACCAAAATTGAATTCGAATCAAAGACTTGATTCTACCAACAAATATTTTCTAGATTTGAAATACATAGATATTATTTCATTTTAAGCATTATAAATCATTGCTTACAAGAGGACCTACATATCAAATTTTCACGGTAAGTAGAAATATGTATCCAATTTGTATATTGTTGTTTTCTTGGCTTTGGGATCAATAATTTACAATTTTAAAATTTATTTATAAATTAAAATTAAATACTTTTGCATTTAAGGAAATTTAACTATAATACATAAAGAAATAAATTGATATTAGCTGAAAACTATGAAAATTTCTAATTAAAATTCATATGAATATTCACTGTTGGACAAAGTTTCAGACTTCTAAGAGCAGCCCCGTCGAGAGGGGGAAAGGGGGGGGGAACCCCCGGGCCCGGGATTTTCTAGGGGCCCGTAAAATTTAAAGCAATGAGAATATCCTCTATATTTATCATCAACATACCTATTTTCACTTATTTTTAGAGGCCCGAAAATTTAAAATCATTCATGCTTTCGCAATCGGGCCCCTGTTTGCATGTTATCTGCCAATCTATCAGTCACAAGCTTGCCGATCTGGGCCCCTGATTATTATTGGTCTACATTTTTGTTAATATTTAATGGAAAATTGGGGCAACTCTGAACTATTGAAAGAAAGTTATAATAAATTGTTTCGCTTTTCTTATTTAATTTAACGTAAATTTCAAATTTATTTTATTTTTTATAAAGTTTCTTTTCTTCTATTTTTGTTTCTGCTGTAAACGAAATTTTTGATTCGGTTTCGGGGGACCGGAAAATCCCACCAGGGGACTAGGAATACGAGGCGATGGCAATCTTATTGGAGAGCCAAATAATGGTAATTTTTTGGGCATTTTGGAATTAGTCATTATGACCCCTTACTTCAGGAGCACTTGGAAAAAGTAAGAAAAAAAAATGTGCCCGGATCCCTTCACAAACTTTCCGATACAAGATGGTCAGCTGGAATTCAGGCAGTGAAACCATCTGAAAAACCTTAGAACATCATTAGAAGCCTTAAGTGATATTAATTTAACTGCTGAAGCTCGAAGAGATGTAAATGGCGTTTTAAAATATGTGCACAAATTTGAATGCGTCCTGATGTCTTGGATTTGGTGCAAGGTTCTTAGCGTTATAAATGAAAGAAGTATCATTCTTCAAGCCAGAAACATGACTATTGACGTTAAAATTCGAAATCTCGACAACTTGATCTCCAATTTGAACATTATTCGAAACGGATGGGATCAAATTTTATCTGAATGCAAGGCAGTTGCTATGCTACTGGATTGGGGAATGTTCCAGAATTGTTTCCATCGAACTGAAAAAGGCAATTAAAGAGACATTTTGTAAAAAATCGAGGAGCCGGAATGCAAATTGAAACAGACGCAGAAATAAATTTCAAGAGAAACACCTTTTACGTCATAGTTGATTCAATTATATCTCGAATTTATCGTCAGTTCGATACGATGAAAAATTTGAATGCTACATTTTCATTTTTATGGCAGTTTTCAACAATATGGACAAAATTGAGACTAAAAACTCCGCTACAAGGGTTATCCAAAAGTATAACTCGCATGTGTCTCAAGAGTTGAAAGAAGAAATAATTCATCTGAAACTCATTTATGAAGCCAATTTTGAAGCAGAACTTCCGCCATTAAGTTTGTTCAATGCTATTTATTCCCAGAACTTGGAGACGATTTTCCCCAACATTTGTGTTGCTCTCTGTGTGTTTTACACCTTACCTGTAATCGTATCTAGTGCCGAAATTTCATTTAGCGTCCTTGCCAGAACAAAAAATTTTCATCGTTCGTGCTCATCACAAGATCGTGTTTCTGGACTTTCTACACTATGCTTCGAAGCACCTTTGGCAAGGAAATTGAATTTCCATGCTCGTTTGCAAAAAGAAAATATTTCATTGAATGCAAACTAACTCTAATGAAAACATTGTGATAATATTTTAATATAAAGAAAAACAATAAAGAGTATTTAATATAAACCTTTTAAAATACATAGTTATTATTTAAAGACAAATTCCAAATACTTTTTCTTCGCTATCGCTCTATTCTATTTTCATAGTAGGTAATAGATCTACATGCTAATTTTTTTGTTTAATAGTTAATCGACCTCATTATCAGTTACTAAAATGTCGTTGGCAATATCGAATTGAATGTATAATTCTGTTCGGAATCTGATCTACTCGCATGTAGAATTATTTTCTATCCATCCTCCATTTCAACTAAACTGGACGATACCCGTGAGTTTGATTTGATGATTAACCCTTTTTTAGGTTCACTTTGCAAACAAAAAATTATTATTTCCGTTAATTCCAACCAATTTCATGCTATTCATGAGATTTTTCCGTCCCGGGCCCGGAATTCCTCTCGACGGCCCTGTCTAAGAGCCGTTGATCAATCTTGAGTTAATATCAGACATGAAATTGAAAGTTAAGTTGAGAATCGTTTGGCTTCACTTGCGAAGCTTTCAACTCAGTAGGAAGAATTTGAAAGTTGATTTTCTTGAATTTCTTAAAATATCCCCTGTGAAATTAACGATATAAAGTTCATATACTAAAAAATAGACTGTCAAATATTAAAAGTTCCAAATACGAGTTTATTTTTAAGAATTTAATTAAAAGAACAAAATTAAAGGTTTTTAAGCAAACATTAACAATGGAACACAGCATCGTTCATATGGTTGCCTTAGCTAGCTTAGTAGCAGCGGATTCTGTCACTCTAATTTTCCAAGTTGACCTTGTTAATGTTTTCCCACTAATAATTGCTTGGATGATATTGATGTTAAGTCCTTAAATATTGTTTTGTATTGTTGGCATAACGTACATACAGACAGTTGCCAAGAGTAAAATCAAATTAATTTAACCGTTATCAAAAAAAAAGTTAGACTTTCTTATGCAAAATAACATGGGTTTTATTTTTTTTTTTTTGCTTGTTGATTGTTTGGAGATGAACCGTTCCTCAGGGAAGATTGTGTTTTTGGTGGACATTTAAATAGAAACACATTGGAACCTCGACCTTAATATTTAACTAGTATCAAAAATATGAGTTTCTAATATTTTGTTTTACTTTTATAAAACAATAAATTCACTTTAGGAAGTAAATTTAAATTATTTTAATAATATTACAATTAATTCTAAGGAAAACATGGGTTGCGGTAAGCATTGGTCCCTAGAAAAGAAAGCTGTCATTTTAGGTTTACGAAGTGAGGGAAAATCTTTGAGGGAAATAGCCAGAATAATGAGCAGATCTCTCAAGTTGATTGCAAAAGCAATTTGACCGGTTAGAACCAAAAAACAGCTGGGGAAACCAAGCAAAACAACCCCAAGAGAAGACTGCAAGATCATTTGCACCTCAAAAAAAGATCCTTACAAGTCTTCAAGGGATATAAGAAACAAACTACAGCTTCCAATAACTTCCAGAACTGTTCGTAGAAAACTTGTTTAAGCTAACTTGCTTAGAAGGATTGCAAGAACGGTGCCCTTTCTAAGGAAAACAAAATATAACAACGCGGTTTATTATATTGATTGGAGTGGGCCAGAAGGAGGCAAAGGAACCCCAAATACATCCAGAAAACGGTCAAGAATGGTGGCGGCAGTATCATACTTTGGGGTTAATTTTCTTGATATGGCCTTGAACCAATACATTTGATTGAGTGTAAAATGGATCAAAATATGAAGGTGATTATCATGAAGGATATGATGCTGCCTTATGCGGACGAGAACCTGCCTCTCAAATGTGTTCTACAGCAGGACAACGACCCTTTCCACACATGCAAATCTGCTCAAAACTATTTTAAGGACCAAAAAATCAGCGTATTGAAGTGGTCATCCTAATTAACTTAAAGCCCATAGAACATTTTGCGGGAGATTTAAAATGCGCGGTTGGGAAACATTTAACAAAAAATTTAACCGAACTGTTGAGGATGGTTCAACAGGAGTTTTTTTTTTTTTTTTTTTTTTTTTTTTTTTTTTTCGTAGGAAGGTGAGAAATCTTCAGAGACACTATAAGCCCGATGCTTATAGTAGTGTCAGATTTTTACTGACTAAAACTCACCTCCCTTATCTTCTATATTATTACTACAACTAAGTCCAGCTTAACAAGTAGTTTTAGCGTCATTTTGTTCGCGTTTTGTCAGGAAGCTCCCCAACGAGAGGACCTGAAGATTCCACAAAATTCGAGTGGAGAGATTAATTTGTTTGCGCTAGATCAGAAGGCCTTGTTCGGTGCAGACGCCGAAAAACGAACGCCTCGCTAACAGATTGTTGGATTAAGTTATTACTATGATTTCTAAGTCGTGATCTTAGCTCTGTAGCAAATTTTTTAATTTCGTTTTCTACATATTTTATATTTAAATCTCTATGTAAGTCGCTATTTCTTACATACCATGGAGCATTTACTATTATTTTAAGTACTTTGTTTTGGTATGTTTGCAAAATTTGTATATTTCTTTCGTTGGTACAACCCCAAAGTTGTATACCGTACGTCCAAACTGGTTTCAGTACTTGCTTATAAATAAGAAGCTTGTTATAAACGCTTAGATTGGAATATCTTCCAATAAGCCATGTCAATTCGCGGAGTTTATTTTCGAGTTCATCGCGTTTCTTTTTTACATGAACTTTCCATTTAAGTTTCGCGTCTAGAGTCATGCCTAGATACTTCGCTTCATTAGCGTATGGAATTTGCACAGAATTTATATAAATAGGTAAGTTATATACTTTTTTATACGTAAAATTTGTGTGCGTCGATTTCGTTTCATTAAGAGCAATTCGCCATTTCTTTGTCCAATCTGAAATGCTATTTAATGCCTTTTGAAGCTTAGAGGTTGCCGTTTCTATTGAATCCGATATTGCGAGTACAGCTGTATCATCGGCAAAAGTGCCTAAAGTTGTGCCTTCTGTTTGGGGTATATCTCGGGTATAAAGAACAAACAAAATCGGTCCAAGGACGCTACCCTGGGGAACCCCAGCGTTTATTTCTTTAAACTCCGAATACTCCGTTCCTTGCTTAACTCGAAAGAATCTTTTTTCTAGGTACGATTCAAGAATGTTATATATTTGCTCTGGAAAGACTTTTAATTTATATTTTAGCCCGTCATGCCAAACTTTGTCAAAAGCTTGAGAAACGTCAAGAAATGCAGTTGAGCAAATCTTTTTTTCTTCAAATGCTTTTTCAATTTCGTTAGTTATTCGGTAAACCTGATCAATTGTCGAGTGATTATTCCGGAAACCGAATTGGTGGTCGGGAATTAAACGTTTTTCTTCAATAATTGGTAGCATTCGTTTAAGAAGCAATTTTTCAAATATTTTAGATATAATTGGTAAGAGAGAAATTGGTCTATACGATTTTTTCTCATTCGGTGGCTTACCCGGTTTGGGGATCATTATTACTTCGGCGACTTTCCATTGCGTGGGTACGTAAGCAAGTCTTAAAGCAGCGTTAGTGAGCTGTAAGAGCTTAACCATTGCTTTTTTAGGCAACTCTTTGAGGACACGACCGTTAATCAGGTCGTAGCCAGGAGCTTTATTATTTTTCTGCCGTTTTATTTCCTGGACAAGTTCAGTCAAAGTAATATTCCTGATAGAAAAATTGTCCGGCGCTGGTTGGAGCTCTCCGTCATTAGTCAGAAGCTCTTGACCATCGAAAGGTTTGAACGTTTCCTCAAGGTGCTTAGCAAATAAATCCGCCTTTTCCTTATCAGTTTTTGCCCATTCAGAATTATTTTTTCGAATAGGTGCCGACATTATTTGAGGCTTTTTAATACCTTTTATCGTCTTCCAAAGAGAATAATTCGTTTTTTTTGTCTGCTGTTAGGCTTTCAAGATAGGCAGAATTCTCGCTGTTTTTAAAATCTCGTAACAAATTTTTAATCTTGTTTGATAAAAAGTTGACGACACTTTTATGCTGAGGAGCACGTGATTGCTGCCATACTTTTCGAGCTTTTCGTTTTTCGCGTATCAATTCTTTTATATCTTCTGGAATTTTTTCTTCGTATTGCCTTGACTTTTTACTACAGATCGGAGTATTATTCCAAGCTGCTTCTTGAACAATATTTATAAATTTTTCTGTTTCATCTTCTAACTCAAACGGAGTTTGCAAAGAGACGTTCAGCATAATTCTATTTTCGCAATCTTCTTTGAATTTATCCCAATTTGTGTTATTATTTGTTAAAATTAGGGGCTTTTCTTTTTCGATTACGTTACTGTTTATTGTTAAGATAACGGCCGAGTGATCCGTAGAAAAATCGAAGTTATCATCTACTGTCATATATTTTCTGTTCATTCCTCTTGCGATGAAAAAGTCAACAAGATCGGGTGTTTTCGCTGTGTCGGTTGGCCAATACGTTGGTTTTCCTGATGAGAAAAATTCAACGTTACATTCAATACCCGCTTTGTAGAGTTGTCTACCCTTCGTCGAAATGCAACGTGATCCCCAAAATGAATGTTTCGAATTGAAGTCGCCGCCAATAATAAATTTTGGACCTAAAGCGTTGAAAAGAACTTTAAAATCGTTTTTGTCTATCTTGGACCGAGGAGGACAGTAAATAGACGCAATATTAAAAAATACGTGTCTAACTTTTATGCTAACGGAAGTAACTTGCATTGTATCGAGCTCGATATTTATCTCAAACGAATGATTGATATTTTCTCTGATAAATACGGAAGAACCACCCCTTGCTCTTTCGGATGGATGGCATGCGTGGTAAGCCGAATAACCTTTAATACTTAAATTTGAGTCTTTTTTCAAATGAGTTTCAGAGATCAAACAAATATCTATTCTTTCGTTAAGTAGAACCGTTTCTAGTTCTTCGATTTTTGCGGTAAGTCCGTTCGCGTTCCATGTTATTATTTTGAGTTGTTGGGACAACTGATCCATGTTTACGGTAAATTTGGTGTTTTAAGAGCCGCCGACTCAAATTTGTCCAATTTCTCAAGAATAATTGTGTTAATTCTCCCTTGTTCTTCTAATCGTTCAAGTATAAGGGAAAATACATTTTGAACGGAGTCAGGTTTAATAGTTTTAGGTTTTTCGGGCGCCGTGACTTGAGCGTACGTGTTCGTCTTTTTTGTTTTTATTTTTTCTGAGGGTAAAACGTTTTCATTATTTTTCCCGTCCGTTTTACTCGACGCTTGAGTATTAGTCTTGGTTTTTAATTTTAATTCTTTGTTTTGCTTTGAGGTATTTTTTTTAGTTTTCTTACTAAATTCTTCGCGCCTCTTTAACATTTCCTTTGCGACCTCACAGCCACGGTAATTTGCTGGATGATTACCTTTGCAATTCGCGCATGTAGCCGGAGTTTCTTTTTTAAGACGGCATACATCAGTCATGTGCTTTCCCGCGCATTTAACGCAAACGGGGTCCTTCTGACAATAAGCTGCTGTATGGTTAAAACCTTGACATCGCTTGCACTGAGGAATAAGGCGTTTGTTCTTTCTTAGTGGTTCGATTTTTACAACAATATTCATTATAGTTTTAATATTATAAACATTGTCTACATTTTCATTTTTATCGAAACTTAGAATAAAAAGCGGAAGAGCGCGTTTTATATAAGCGGTTTCGATTCCTTTTTCTCGCTTCAACAGATTTGTTGCGTCAAGAATCTTAAATCCTTTGGTTTTTAAGTCCGAAAGGATGTCTTCTTTTGAACAAGAGGGATGAAGTCCTCTAGCAACTACACGTAGAGGTCTTTCTTCTTTAATTGAATAACTATACCATTCAATTTTTTCATCGCTGAGTTTTTTCGACAATATTCTATAAGAATCTGAATCATTTACGTTAATTTTCCACGTATTATTGTGAGTGGATGTAGCTTTGAAATTCTTTTGCGCCGTTTCTTTTAGAATAGGAAGAATTTTGTTATAATCCGCTTGACCAACGATGTTTATCGGTGGAGGAAGTTTCTTATTCGCAGAAAACTGATCTTTCCGTGTAATTTTATTTGGTTTTAGCTGATTTTGAAACTTAGGCGAATTTTCAGCCTTCCGTTTTTTACTAGGTCTACTTTTTTCAGTTTCCCGAGCAAGTTCATCTTCATCAGTTTCATATTCGTGCCGATCTCGATGTTGTGGACTTAGAGTATTTACTTTCATGTTTTCAGAAGTTTTTAACATCTTGTTCTCTTCACGAAGACTTTCGACTTCTTTTTTAAGCTCTTCGTAGAGTCTTATCATTTCGTTCAGCTTCTTTTGCAGTTCACAATTGTCCTGCTCAAAACTGTTTGTTTTCGGTGAGTCGCTTTTAGTGCCTTTTGGCACAACCGGTGGACTCTTTCTGCCGGTAACTCTCGGTACAGATGGAGGTGATCGAGGAACCTTATGCGCTTTCGCGAAAGGATTTATCAAATGCAATAAATGGCTCTCCCCAGAATCCGTAGAGCCTGCCTCCGAAGAGGATGGATTTGCCAGAGAAACTGGCTTTCCACCTGGGGTAATTAATCTATTTGTTTTTTCCATTGCATATTTTGTATACTTATGTAGTTCTCAGTATACGGAGATTGGATTTTAGTCGCCTTTTACGACAAGCATACCTTACTTCGGGTAAATTCTTAACCCCTACCCGAAGGGGTATAACAGGAGTGGTACAATATTTCAATTGACAGATGCCGCCGATTTTTTGACTCAATATCCAACAGATGTCACACTGTAATTAAAGCTAAGGGCCAGGCTACCAGATATTAAAATAATTTTTAAATCCAGAATAGCTTTCCATTTAATTTAATTTTTATAATTATTTATATCGAAATTCGTTCCTTTTTTTACATTTATGAATTTAAAATATTTTATGTTATAATTTTACTACAAATAATGGGCAATTTTAGTTTGAAAGAAAAAAAATAAGAAAATGAAGACCAGACTTGAAAAAAAAATCTTTTTAGGTCAATAAAAAATTGAATTTTAAAAACTCTGTTTGGTGTTTCTATTTTAATTTCCATATCTGTAAATTCTTTACGGTTTTCCACAAAAAATCAAATTACAGCTCCGAGACGACCAGTGTACAATGCAAAGACGGCTGATAACACAAATTGGGAATTTAATGGGCAAAGGATCGGTTGTGGCATGGGCTGATTGACATGGCAAGCGCGCAATTCTGTATAAACCATAAGTCGTACAAATCCTGTCTTAAATTTCAATAAAAAAAAAGTCAGGTAAGAAGGTTCTTTAACGCCCACGACAACCTAGTTTCGAGCCTTGATTTCGAACGCAATGGTCTGATAAGTTGGGAAAATCTAAAGTTGCTAAAATTTGTGAGTTGAAAATCTTGAGTTGAGTTGAGTTGAAATGACAACATTGAGTACAAAAATATACAATCGAAAATTATAAAAAAAAACCCTCAAGTTGATTGCAACTTCGAAAGACAGAGATGGCTCTACACCATTCCCTTAAAAAGTTGAAAATTAATAACAATCATTTAAAACGCAAATAACCACTATTTTTATTAAGGCGAAGAAGTTCATGTATGATTTTTACATTTGTCGATCTGCAGATTTGATGATTCATAAAAAAGGACTAAAATTTGTTTAAAAAGAAACACATAACTATCTGAAACGACTAATGAACCACAAATCTTTCCTCCGCAGGTTTCAAGTTTTATATTTTGCTTCCATTCAATCCCCTTGGTTTTTCTTTTGTTAATAATAAAATTACTTTCAATATTCTTGTATTCATTTTTCGAGATACATAGCTGTCGTTATAAACCTTTTCTCACCAAAGTATGTAAAGGGTGTCCCAAAATTAACGCAAGATTTGAATTTGCCGCCATTTGTGCAGTGAAGTGTTGGCAACCCTGAAAAAAAAAAGAATTTGACAGCTAACAGTATAGGGTTATTAAAAATGGAGCGTTACACGAGAGAACAACGTGTCTTCATTATTAAAGAATATTTCAAAAATAGTGAAAGCTTGGCGGCTGCAGTTCGAAAATTTCATACAAAATATGGTAGGAATAGTGTTTTAACTTCGTCAACTGTGAAGAGATTAATTGAAAAATTCATGGAGACTGGATCCGTTGGAGACGCCAAACACACTGGTCGTCCAAAAACAAGCCGTTCAAATGTGAATGTCGAAGCAGTGCGTGAGAGTGTTGCTGACAATCCAGGAACCTCAATTTGACGTCGTGGACAAGAATTGCAAATTTCAAGAACCTCTCTACAGCGTATACTCACCAAAGATCTGTGTCTTCATGCTTACAAAATTCAATTAACACAACAATTGAAGCCTAATGATCATGGACAGAGAAGAGAGTTTGTTGAATGGATTATTGAACATCAACAAATGGACCCTGATTTTTCGAGCAAAATCATCCTAAGCGATGAAGCACATTTTCATCTCGATGGCTTTGTCAATCGGCAAAATTGCCGCATTTGGGGTTCGGAGAACCCACATGTGATTTTCGAAAAACAAATGCATCCACAACGCGTGACTGTATGGTGTGGATTTTGGGCTGGAGGCATAATTGGGCCATATTTTTTTGAAAATGATGCTGGTCAAGCAGTGACTGTTACTGGTGCTCGATATCGCGACATGATTACACAGTTCTTTCTGCCAAAATTGGATGATATTGATGTGTCCAATATGTGGTCTCAACAAGACGGTGCCACATGTTATACAGCCCGTGAAACAATTCAATTACTGCATGAGACATTTCCAGGTCGTGTACTCTCTCGTTTCGGTGATCAAAATTGGCCTCCTAGATCGTGTGATTTAACACCATTAGACTTCTTTTTATGGGGTTATTTGAAATCACAAGTCTATGTCAACAAGCCCACAACCACCCGTGCATTAAAGGAGGAGATTCAACGCTGCATCAACGAATTTCAGCCACATTTATGCAGAATGGTCATGGAAAATTTCAACAAAAGAGTGCGCATGTGCATGCAAAGCCGTGGAAGCCATTTGCCCGATGTGTTATTCCATACATAACCCTATCCTATGTACTTTACGAGTCAATAAAAATATAACTATCAAAAGACTAAAAACGGCGTTTTCTATTTAATTCAAATCTTGCGTTAATTTTGGGACACCCTTTAAATAGATACAAATTAGATCCAATAGGCTGGACGATAGTCTAACATTTTGTATATTATTTTTACTAAACTGAACGCATTTTAATATTAGACTACACTGACACTCCACATTTCTTGATTGCCATATCTGCCTAGGTACCTACTTAAAAATATTGAGGACCACCGGGAAGTTTTGAAATGCCTATAATTGTTCACTTTTCCTTGTAAGGTTAAATCAAACAAATTTAAATAAAAGTCAGGTCCCCTAAAAAGTTAATTCTTAATATATATGTAGATGGCTTTCAAAACATCTTCTTAGTTTAAAAACGACGTTCACTACAATTGTTACTGATTGGTTAAATTCTAAGATTCTCTCTTTTAAATCATGTTCATGTGCCAGAGGTTTGAAATTTATCGCTTAATATAGAACCTAAGAGATTAAACAAGGTGCGCTTTGTGAGAGGAATTGAAAAATCCTCCAAAATTAGGTCCTCTTGCAAACTGTTGTGTTTCCTGCCTAATTCAATTATTTCTCAAGTCATTTCTTATGATAAGGTATTGCCCATTTGTTTACAAATCAGGCTATAAAATCTACTTTATCGTTTGTCATTATGAGTACCAATATTTATAAAGTTAAATTATGAACCCACATGACTTCTTAAAAATTATAACAACTTTATTTTCTTTGGCTTCAAATTGGCTCAAATAAATTGGTGCAAAATAACAATATTCTTAATTTATAAATTTAAACGTTTTCTCAGTCCTTTAAACGTTAAGAGTATCCTCATTCTAAATTAACAGCAACTTTGGTTCTAAGACATGGCTAAGATGGGAAGTTTTATCCTAAAGTTCATTTTTTATTATCGACTAACATCAAATAGCTTCCATTTGTTTTTGCAGTTCCTTATCATAATCGAAATCAGGAAAAATTATTGAAATTTCACGTGAAGCTGATTCCAGACTATCCGATCCATGACATGCATTTCTAGTATCAGACAATCCATAGAGAGAACGAATAGAATCAGGATTAGAGTAGACAGCTTTGTGGACTTTTGTAGGGCCTAACATAGTTCTCCACTTGGCAATGCTACCTTTTGAAGCTAAAACAAATGCAATCGATGGGCCACTACAAAAAATAAATATACAACAAACAAACATAAACACTTTCTATACATGTTGACAATTATTGTTAGCTTATATTTACCTTCCCATGAATGTAACTAGACGATTATAAAAGAATTTGCCTTGGTGTTCCTCATAGAATCTACAGGCAAGTTGTTTCGTAATGACAACTTCTTTAGTTTGTAAAACAGAAAAATTGTGTTTTATTATTTCGGTGACGTATTTTAGAGCAACAATATTTTTCACAGCATGTGGTTTTATTAAAGCAAATGTTATTTCCATTGTTTTTTTTATTGATTAATTAAATTAATATATTTTATTTAATAAGACGAAATAAAATACATTTTTATGATTATTTGTTTCTTGTTTTGATGAGTACCAGTACAGTAATGTCATTTTCATTTCAGACGTTAAACGTCAAATCAGGAACTGTTCGATACAAAAAAACAGGGGTGGTTCAGTTTCGGAATTCATTTATTCGGAGTTCAAAATTATGACATGGTTACACTGACGACAAATGAAAAAAAAAATATTTAAGGGCCAGGTTTAGCTATCATTGGTTTTCATCATTGAAACAAACCATTGGAATTTTTTGATAGGTTAGTTCTAAATATCATTGAAAATTTCAAGCATATCCTGATTTATCACGAAAGTAAACGTGACAGATGGGAATACATATAAAATGGAACGCTTTCAAATTTTTTTCCGAAATATGAAATCAATAATTAGCTGTTCATTAAAAACGATTTTATGCAAAAGTAATAAAAGACTTTAGTAAAACTTCACTTCATTGTCACTAGAAAAAAAAAAGACTGAGTACAATAAATTATTGTTTCATATGTATCAATTTCAAATTTTAAATTGTTAAAATTAGACCAGACAGTTTTAAAGTATATTACTGAAGTTTTCGTATTGCTTCCACTTAAATATGGGTTATTATTTCTTTGAAATATGCCCGGGCGTATTAAGAGAAAGGAACGTATCCGTTCTACGAAATTTTTCAAATAGATTAAGAAAAAAGCTGTATTGTCCTGAAGGGTTCAAAAGAATTTTATGGAAAGCTATCAGTCAATTTTGTTCTTATTTATTTTTGAACATACGATCTAAACAGAATTCTAATTTCAAATACTTTTTCAAAAAAAAGTATATCATTTGAAGTTCAATTAATTTCGTAAATTTTTATTTAACAATTTTCCTGAGAAGCTGACTACGAAATGCCAAAAAAACAAATTTGTTTGGGGCCAGTTATAGTTATCGTTCAAACAAACCCGGAAAATTTTTAGATGGATATTTCTACTGATCGTTTGCAAATTACTAAAAGAGTTTTGTTTGAGAAAGTTTTTGTTCATCATTAAAACTAATCATTGGCATTTTTGACAGGCAGTTTATAGCGATCATTGAAAATTTCTGTCATTGACAAAAAATTCTCTATTTAAATCCATCAGAAAATTTATTAGGAAACAAATATGTCATTGGATTAGAAATACAAATCAGTTTAACGATTCGTTTCATTTTTTGACATAAAGTGCCTTGCACATGAGCAACGAACTGCGAACTGCGAATGGACGAACAAACGTGATTTTACACATTTCAAAAAGTTAATTCCACACAAAAACACATTTAAATTATAAGAAACCAATTGACACTAATATTAGGATAATAAAATTTGCATTTTGTTCTCTAAAACAAGAGAATTTTGTAAAAACAATTTGGTAGTAACGAATCACAGTGTGGTCGCTGCGAACTATCAAACTCTATTCGCGTTCCACATAACATCCACACTTCAACGAATAAATTGTTCGCGCTCAACTTAACCTCAAAATTATACCACTCTTGTTTTGTTTTTGTGTGAAAGATCATGGCTGAGGAAAATATGGAGAAAAGGGTTGACAATTCGTCGCTGTCTGCGAATAGAAATAAAGCTCATGTGAAAGAAAAGTCAAAATATGCAGTTCGCAGTTCGTAGCTCATGTGCAAGATGCTTAATAGAATCAGCTGCTGATTAAAACAGAAAAATGCATTTTAAACAGAAAAAATGTGGCAACTAAGCTTTTTTCTCAAACAAACAACTTTGTGGGTTTCCAATTGGAATTTTTAATCAAAAGGAAACATAGTCGATTATTAATTCAAACATTTTTCGGGATTTATTCTAAGGAGTCCAATGAGTAGACCGCGGAAGGAATCTAATCTCAATTTTGACACTTGTATTATAGTGAAATGTCAAAACATCAATCCGAATCTATCTTCAACTCATTCATAAGATTCTGTAATCGGTATTATTGTTGTTTTGTTCTTAAAAACGAGGTCTGGTATTTACGAGAAGAATTACTTTTCGAGGATAAGTCAATAACTTGGAAGAGCATTTATCAGTGAAAGAAAACTTTTAGATGACACTGACAGAGATCGAACTTTGAGCTGTGGTAATACAAGCCAACGCACTAACTTTTGCGCTTCGGGTACCTACTGTTTAGAACATCTGTATAAAATACGTTTCAGCCCTAATAAATGAACTCTCGATCAAATTTAATATTGTCATAAGACCATTTCGATATTACACTGAAATTTTATAATTTTTTAATTTTAAATATAATATTTAAATTAATTTAATGGAAATTAAATATAATTTGCCCTTTCATTGTTAACTATACAAATAATTTTACAAAAACTGGGCTAATTTCCTCTATGCTTCTTTAGTTTTAATATGTAACAAACTTTTATTTTTATTTACAAAAATATTACTAAAAAAATAAAACCTTTTGTATCTATACTCGTACTTACACTTTGTTGCTTCATTTTTAATTGCTTCTTCATCGGTTGAAACCCATATTTCTGGAAATAGTTTAGAAGCATTTATCGTTTGAATTGTTCTGCCTAATAACGACACACCATTAACTGGCATAAGATTCTTTTTCAAAATTCCCTTAGAACCACCTCGAGCCAAAATCAAAGCAATAACACTTGTTGAATTCGTACAATCCGAACTATAAATAAAAATAACTTTCCGAATTTAGAAAAAAATGGTAGATTTAACAAAATATCCAATAAAAATTACCAAGTAATACTTTGTTTTGTATATGCCACTGATATTGTTATAGTTAATATTAAACTAATTACAGTTAAACGTATGAAGAGCGACATTTTTAAAAATATTATCCGAATTCCACTTCTGATACTGATAACTGATATCTACGGCAAACGATGCGATATTGCGAATCATGTTACAGACTTAAAACTTTTGACACCTCTTTCATTGAGAACGCGTGCACGTAGAATTCAATTAATCCTCATAATCACATTCTATAGCCATTCATTGTGAGGACAATGGACACTACTTGTGGTGGTGTCTAGATTTTTCAAAATAAATTGATAGTAATAAGATTCTTGTTGTGTTGTAGGTTAAATGTGTAAATTCATTTGTTGCTCAATTTTTTATTATTATTTTTTTCTTTATTGTAAAAGTCAGCTTTTTGGATTATATGATACATGTGAGTAAGTGGTTAAATTAATTAAATAAAGATACACTTCTTAAAGAAAGAATAAAACTATGTTCAGGGTTCCTGGGCATAATATCATATATGAAATTAGATTAAATATTAACACTAGCAACGACTAGTTATTAGACTAAAATATCGTATCAAAAAGATAAACAGGAGATGTATTCCATTGTTTTGTTTTCATTTGGTCAACTTCAAGAGAAATGGATGCGATCTACATTTTATTATCAAAACTCAATCACTTTTTGAGGATCGAAAGAATTTGGTCTATGTCATAATAAACTTCGGTATGGAATGGAACTAACGTCAGTGATTTCTTTCCTATCAGTTAATTTGTAAGACAGGTATGAGTTCTCAGTACTCTGTTATTTCTCTTGTTTTTGAAAGATTTCGACTCTGATATGCCAGGTGGAGTAACTATCGAAAGCATATCATTGAAAGTCTTACTTTTTGCTGACGATATTGTTCTTCACTTCGATAATCCCACTTCCATACAAGTAATGATAATTTATTGTTGAAAATGGAATCTGCTTGTAAACTTAATAAAATCAGAAATTGTGATTTTTCGAAACGTTGGGCGCCGGGTAGCTGAAAAAAAATGGACTTTCAACAACGATGAAATTAAGATTATCTTACAGATACAAATATCTGGGAGTAACTCTGAATTAAAAAGTTTAGTGGAAAGACTTGCTACCTGGTCAAACTTCATTAAAAACAGAAACATAAAGCACACGGTTAAATATAAAATATATGAACGCTTTAAAATTAGTGATGAAGTATTGTGTGCAAGTTTGGGGTTATTCCGAACATACGGATGCTTAACAATTCCAAAAGTCTTCCTTCCAACACTTGAACTTCATTTCAAACGGCACCCTTCCTGAAAACAGATAACCGAGAAAACTTTAAGATGTCACTTTAAGAAAAGAGATTTACTGGACAAATAAGTGGACAGAACTCTTGAACATTCAGTTTAACTGGTCAACAAAGTTTGAGTGGAAAACATTGCATGTTAAAACTTGAACAAAACTTACAGAAAGACATTATAGGAAACTTACAAACAGAGCAATCACGATTCCATGACGAGTACTGTAACATGCACTATGCCGAGACGCCAAATTACTTTGACGTGACTTTAAATCACGTGAGATGATTCGCATGGTGTTAAAATCGAGGTTCGCGTTGCTCAATCTTAATGCAAGAGCATTTAAAACAGAGTAGCAATTGTACGATCTGTAACCTTGAAAAGCCTTAACCGTGACCAGTTCCTCGAAATTCTCAACGGACAAAACTGTAGTCAACTTTATAATTTTTTAAAAAACGCACTTAGATGTTGAAACCTAATTATAAATGAATTTCTTAAGAAGCATACATGAATCGTGAAATTTTAAATTAATTTATTACAGCTAACACATGAATTGTCAGCTTAATACTCGTAAATTATTGTCATTTAATTTAATTTTAATATACCGAAAAATAATAAACTTCAGGATTTCAAATTGACTCTCCAAAAATATAATGGCTGCAAAATTACTCTATTTTTTAAAAATTAATTATTTAACTTCGAATAAAAACAAGCTTGAAGATTCATGCATTTCATTTTTTCTTTATTAAAGGTTGATGATTTTCCAAATTTATAACCATTATTTTCAATATTCATCTAAAACATTTTCCGTATTTCATGATATTTCCGAAAAAATTTAATTAGTGGTTAGTCTTTAATAAACCTTTAGGAAATCCTGAACCATTTATGCAAAAACAGAATAAGTTAAAGCGGGTTAAAATTAAGTGTAATATATTTTTTAAAAAAGAGGCTAGGATGCGACCCACACTGATAACTTCCCATCCCGTCTGTCGATTTGTCTTGTTTAAAAGTTTGTATGTTTTTGTGTTGTGTTAAAAAAGTTGTCACTTGAATTATTCTTAAAAAATTAAAAATTACCAACAATATTTTGCGTACAATGAAATATTTTGATTTCGGAATCTATTTTTGTTAAGGAGATTTTTAGTCGAAAACCAATTTTTAGTAGGATTTGTTAAAATTACTGAATATCGAAAACAATATTTTTGTGAAATAAAATAAGTTTGAAGCTAATATTTTTAATTTTTGAAAAGCTATTTAAGTCGAAAGTAAATTTTTACCAAGTTTTAGTATTGTTTTTATTTTGGGTTTTTATTTTTTGTTAAAAAACTGTCAATTTGATTTTTCTCAAAATTGTATCGAATGTTGAAACAATATTTCTTATAAGACAACAATTATTTTGAAGCCATAATCTCCAATTTTTGAAAGGATATTTGAGTCCAAAAATCAATTTTTACCAACTTTTGTTAATTTTTTTTAGGTTTTTAATTTTTTGTGCAAAAGCTGTCAATTCGATTTTTTTCAAAATTTTACTAAAAATGTTGACAACAATATTTTTTGAAAGATAAAAGTGAAAAGATATTGGAGTCGAAAATCAATTTTTACCAACTTTTATTAATTTTTTTTTTAGATTTTTATTTTTTGTAAAAAAATTGTCAATTGGATTTTCTCAAAATTGTTCCTAATGTTGAAAACAATATTTCTTATAAGTTAAAAGCAGTTAGAAGCTATTATCTCAAATTTTTGAAAAGATATTTGAGTCGAAAATCAATTTTTACTAACTTTTGTAAAAACTTTTTTTCGGTTTTTAATATTTTGTAAAAAAAATGTCATTCGATTTTTTTCAAAATTTTAATGAAAGTTGAAAACAATATTTCTTATAAGATCAAATAAGTTTGAAGCCTGAATCTCAAGTTTTTGAAAAGATATTTAAGTCGAAATTCAATTTTTACCAACTTTGAGTAGGGTCAAAGGGGGTAATTATAAACGATTTTGCATTTTTTTATTTTTTTTTCACTTGTAATGTTTGTAACAGCTTAACCATGCAATGTCGAACATTTTTGTTTATGCTACTTAAGTTTGGATTGTATTATCTATCAAAGAGTAGTATCTTAATGGCGTTTTTTTATTAGTTTTCATAAAATTTGATGTTTACATTTACCCCCCTAGTTTTTTAAGTAAACGAGAAAAATGGGGTAAATGAAAACGGTACCAGTCGTCCTACTATTGTGAAAAGGGGTAACCAAGTTATCTGTCCTTATATATGTAGGTACCTACTAGACCAAGGAGATCATCCTTATCGCAAGGGTAATCAGCACGAGATCTGAAATAAGGCACCTTGCTATAGTGTCCTCCACGTCTGACGAAAGTGCTGGTTTTCTGCCTCTAGATATAATGACAGTAGGATTTTTTTCTTCACCGATCCTCTGACGTGTATGATGGAGCTGTGGTTTTTGGTTGATATGTACTTGGCATCTTTTTGATATAAAATCTTGTTAGATCAACACCAAAGCCATTGAAAATTAATGTTTACAATTATCCCAAATTGTTCACTTTTACCCCATTTCGGTGTTTACATTTACCCATGATAGGAACATAATGGGGTAATTGTAAACAGCCAAAAACTTTTAAATTTTGTTATACAGACAAATAAAAACATATAGCATGCATTTATACTCATATTTCACTTTCTTAAAGATAAAATTTAACTTACTTCGATCGCCTTTGTTTGTTTTGCAACAATTTTAATTAGAACTGAAAAACGCAGAAAACGCAGAACGCAGTTGGACTGTCATGCAAGGGGTCTTGGGTTCAATCCCTGCCTGTGCCACCTTACTTTTTTCACGGGTACTGCCTCTTGCGAGGAATTGACAAATCCTCCAAGAGTAATTCTTGTCATGGAAAGTGCTTTCTCAAATTAGCCGTTCGGATTTGGCATATAAACTGTAGGTCCCTTCCATCTCTGACAACATTACTCGCACACAGGGGTGGTTGAGAGTTGTAAGTCACTAGGCCCTGGTCCTTCATGGACTGTTGCGCCACCTAATTTATTTATTTTTATTTTTATGGTAAAAAAACCACCCACGCAATTTTCTTGAGAGCCCTTTCTGCATCTTTCTGCCTTATTATTTGTATAACAAAATTTATTTGAAGTCGATATCTCTTCTGGTTCTTGAGCTATGGAGGACGAAAGAAACATCGCGAACGGACAGACATAGAACGTACGTACACACGCACGCACAGACATCTTTCTAAAAATCTTTTATTTCGACTCTAGGGACCTTGAAACGTCGAGAAATGTCAAAATTTTCAATTCGACAAATCGAACCCGTTACAATAACTTCCTATGGGAAGTTATATTTTTCGGAAGTTCTTATAAAGGGTATCAAAAATCATGAAACTGTTATTTTCAGCAACTGTCAATGATACCAATGATGCTTATAGCTGTTAAAATATTCAGTAGCATTTTCCATATCACCAAACATTGCCAAAAATGTGAGAATAATTGAAAAATATCGGCATTTAGAGTCAGTTAAAAATATGGTTTGAAAAATAATTAAATATGTAGAAATATAATTGAAAGGGTTAAAGGCAAATATCAACGCCACGAACCCGCTTATTGGACCATTGGTTCCTCATGTAAGCCACGTAGATCCGATTTTTTAAATTTTTTTTTTAGAAATGAAGGTCGAATACAAACCACAAATGTTTTACCAAACCAATCAATGGCGGATCCAGAGGGGTTGTGTCGTAGAGGTCATGACCCCCCTGGGAGATAATTTGTTTGCTTTTTCGTAGGAATTCCCTTCAATTCAAAACTAATCGTATTGCGGAAATGGATATGACCCCCATTATATTTTGAATTATTTATTTTTTGTATATGAAAACAACATTTGTATTTTACTTCCTTAAACTTTGTTGCTAAAAGTACTACTTTTAACTGAGGACTGTACCAAGAACATAAAATGAATCGGAAATTAAGCCTATTCCAAAAACGCAGCACAAATTCATTAACTCCTGACTCCTACAGTTCAAACAATTGTGTTGATTGAAATTAAGGTTTACAGCCGATTAGCGTAAGGCGTTTTTTTTTTTCATTTTATTAATACGAAAAATAACAGCAGTCCTCATATAAATTTGTTGGTTAAAACATGTGATTTTTCTAAAACTTTCTCTAAATTTTGTGTTCTTAATTTGGCTTCTTTCTACAAGAAAAACATATTTTGGTATTGCTCCAGAAGGGCACCCCTCAAAAACTTTTAATTTGTTTTTAAGTTGTCTCTAGAACTAATGGACCCATTTCAATAATCTTCTCTTTCTGTGCAAGCTGTTTTTGATGATCAATTGATCAAATTAATGATGATTTTGTATGATCAACAATGTATTTATAAAATTTTTGAGAAAAACTTGTTTTGCAGGTACATTTTTAAATCTTAAAATATAGGAAACACTCTTTAACAGATTCTTTGGAAGAAATAAGCAAGTTCTAACGACCCAGTCGTGCATTTTATTTATTTCAAAATTGGTTTTCTGTTAAATACAAAAGATCTTACAAAATTAAATAAATCTACTTTTAAAGTGAATTTGCTTTGAATGCTCTAGAACTAATATTTAAACACGAATTTTAATAATATAAATGTCCCAAAAACAGCAAAAATGACACTTTTGTTAAACTAGTGGCTAATTGAAAAAAACAACACTCTAAAACACTCTATATGAAGATATAAATCCTTCGTACGTATCACCCTTCAAAACCCATTTGTTTACATTGTTGTATTTGTATTGTGGAAGAATTTAACGAGTAAAATTGACGTGTTTTCACGCATACATAGACACATTTACTGAGTTTTTAGGGGAAATTTCATAAATTAGAGGAGAAATTACACGCAAACTAAGAAATACTTTATGAGGCCAGTTTCCGGTTTAGCTTGTAGGCAAACCAATATGGCTACCCCGAGGATTTATATCTTTACTAGAGTGTTTTTGGTAATAATAGACTTCGAAAAAACTTCGTCAAAAAAGCCCGACATTTCTTCATATTAGATCCTCTCTCATTTTCTGGATTTTTGAATTTTTTTAGCGTTCTTAGCATAAATAGAAATAGATACAAGAAAAGTATATTTTATTTTTGGAAAAAAGCTAAGTTTCAAAACAATTTCTTACACTTCTGCGTGAAATGAAGCAAAAACCCTCTAAACTATTGTGTTTAAGATCTTAAATATGGCATATTTAGAAAACTTTTGGAATCTAGGAATGCTTTCATGTGTAGAGAGTCATCCAAATTAAATAGTTAGACCATACCTTGCTGGACAACAGTGTTCTAAAATAATTTGATAACTAAAGTTGTCATTTAAGCAATTGAAACGTGTAAAGGTTAGGTTAATACACTCGTACACATTATGTTATTTAAATTTTGTTAGCTTCCTTTACAAAACATTAAAGAACATTTTTAAGCGGTGAGTAAAAACTCATCTAAGTGTGTGACCCCCCCCCCCCCTGGATCCGCCCTTGTAACAAACATTAATGCGTCTGCAAAGATTGGCTCTTTGAATCGGTTCATTTTATCGTGGCATTATTGGAGCTTATAACTTATGTCAGAAACGTAGAGCTATGCTTTTCAAATACTTTATACAATACAACAACGTCGATAAATTTGTGCTGTACAGTGTACAGGGATTTTGATTTCTAAAGTGAAGCTAAATAAAACACAAACAACGATACATTTTAGATGTAAAACGAAATGCATTATAAAGTTAATTTTTAGATCTCATTCAGTTTTTAAGCCATTTGCATTTTTAATATTCGCGACATGCCATTCTTTTACCGTGATTTTTAATACGTCTAGAGTTCAGTGACTTTTCTCGTTAGAACGTAACGTAACGCAACACTCGTAGCACCAACTTTATTTTCAACTGAAAAAATAAATAAATAAGGTGATGCAACAGTCACGGTTGCCAGTTTGTTCTTTTACGACCAAATTTGGTCATAATTTTCTCACTTGGTCGCATGGTCATTTTTTATTCCATTTGGTTCCTTTTTTAAGAAATTGAAAAAAATAACTCGACTCTATTCCTTTTATAATCTCAAAATAAAATACACACCTAAAGAATTTTGGGAAAAATTCAATTATCATAAAAACTCCTAAAATGAATATTGTTTTGAAGATTTGAGTTAGTTCGCTTTTAACTTGATGTTACTTCCTCACAGCTCAGCTGCTACTCAGAGGAATTTTTTTGAATTAACTTTGATAAAAACGAAAGGCAGACTTAATTTGGGTACCATTAACAATGTAATGCTGGCCAAAGAGCGTCAAGATGACAAACATAACCATAGCGTTTGGTCTGCAAAAACATATTTTTGAATTAATTTTATATAAATTTTATTTAGCGATAGTATTCGATCTCCTGACTTTTTCGATCTCCTGACATAATGTTAACATATTGTGATCTTAAAAAAAAGAGGCTGGGGTGCGTCCCAAACTGATAACTTCCCATCCCGTCTGCCGATTTGTCTTACTTAAAAGGTTTTTAGGCTTTCGTGATTTGCTAGTTGTTAGTTGAATTATTCTAAAAAAAAAAATAAAAATTACCAACAATATTTTGAGTATGATAAAAATGTTTGATTTCAATATCTGTTCTTGTTAACGAGATTTTTAGTCGAAAACCAATTTTTACCAAATTTTAGTAGCATTTGCGTACTATTTTTTGTAGATTTTACTTTTTTATGAAAAAAAAAACTGACTGTTGGATTTTTATGCACAATTTACGGAATGTCGGAAACAGTATTTTCTGTGAGATAAAATTAGCTTAAAGCCAATATTTTTTTAATTTTTGAAGAGATACTTAAGTCGAAAGTAAATGTTTACCAAGTTTTACTATTGTTTTTTTAAGGTTGTTATTTTTTGTAAAAAATGTCAATTCGATTTCCTCAAAATTTTACCAGATGTCAAAAACGTTATTCTTGTCGAACGTATGTACGTAAACACCCACGCACAGTCATCTCTCTAAAAGTCTTTTATTTAAACTCTAGGAACCTTGAAACGCCGAAAAAGGTCAAAATTTTCAATTCTAGAAATCAGACCGATTACAATAGGTAACTTTCTATGGGAAGTTAAAAGCCATTGCGGACACAAATTATTTTGGTCCTTTTTTGGTACGATTGGTCATTTTTATTTTCAGCTTTGGTCATGCAATTTTTTTTAAGTGGCAACCGTGGCAACAGTACGTTGAGAGCTTGGGGCTAATGACTTACAACTCTCAACCATGCTGAGTGCGAGTAATGATGTTAGGGATGGAAGGGACCTACATTTTCTAAGCCGAATCCGAATAACTAATTTGAGAAAGCACAACAAGAATTACTCTTGAAGGATTTGTCAATTCCTTTAGATGGCACAGGCAGGGACCTCTCAAGACCTCTGGCATGACAGTCTTACGCAGTTACCATCACGCCACGGGTACTACTATTGTCAACTAAACGTGCATTATGACGATCCGCAGGCCTTACGACATCAGAATACATCCTTTATTTTTGAATTTCTTCACAATTTATTTGATTGCTTCCGTAGTTGGTTGATTGTGATGACTATAATCAACGCTTACTGCGCAAAAAGTGGCTACGTTCGAATCACAGCTTTTGTAGTAAAGCCTAATAACTGTAACGTTTTTTTGATTACTAAGCGATCTTTTATAGTAATTTGTAATCATGTAACTAATATTATGAGACTTCAAATGACAGCTGAATCAAACAGTTGTCAAATGCTAGTGCTATCAAATTAAAACTACGAATCAGTGTTACCGCTATGCGACTTTAGTCGCATTTTGACCCTTTTTTGTGCCTCATGCGACCATGATACGACTTTTTAAAAAATTGTCTATTTTGACCCTATTGTAAAAAAGAGATTAATTTTATAGACCCAAAAAATATAAAAATTGTAAGTGATATTTACATAGGGAATGAAGCGGAAATATATATAAAACAAGAAAGTATTTCCAGTTCGGATATTGAAAATATAAAAAGTAAAATTCTTATATATTACCAAATAATTTGCAGGAAAATTATTTCAAGGTTTGATATTAATGATAGGAAGTTTTAATCAAACTAGGCGAAGAGTTTAATTATAATGATCTAGTATCAGATTATCAACACCTTATAATTCAACCTGAAAAATTAATTGAAGAATACAAGCTTTTAGAATTCAAAATTCATGAAAAGAATTATGAAAGATTTTTGGAACTGCCAAATTTGGAGGAGTTTTGGCATAAGATCGGGCAATTAAAAACCCCCTCGGAGAATATGTTTATTCCAACTTATACTCCTTTGTAAAAAATATTTTCACACTTCCACACAGCAGTGCGTGTGCTGAAAGGGTTTTTTCTAAGTTAACAATTCTAAAAAATAGATTAACGAACCGCCTGTGTGTGGAAACATGTATGCAATGTTCTCTGCAGTAAATATTTTAGAAAAGTAAACTCTTGATGAATGGAAACCTTCAGAGGAGCTTATAAAAAGCTACCGTAAATTAATCACAAAAAAATAATGACTCCTATTTTAAAAATAATGTAAATGTAAAAGTCAAATATTTATAAATAATATAAATTCCTAAAATGTACCTTAATTTTTGTATTTCAAAAGAACTGAATAGAATATGAATTTATTTATTTTTTAGTTTAACTTTAAAACTTCAGTTAATATACATAACTTAAATCGACTGAATTGACTGTTATTGTTATTTAATGCTATAGGTAAACATATACACTTTAACGTATTTATTAAAAAAAGGAACGTGTGTGATATAAATCGAATTGAATACTAGTATAAGAATTTATTTTTCTTTAGATGGTAAGCCTAATAAAAAACTAAGAAACAACTCATTTTTTTGCAATTTATAAAGATTTCGTTTGATTTAGGTGTGTATAAAAAAAAATCTAAATGCGACTTTTTTTTCATTTGACCCTTTTTTTGCGACCTTTTCAAAAATCCCAGCGGTAACACTGCCACGAATTTAATGACATAATAGTTCTAAGAAGCCACATCAAATAATTTACAAATCGCTTCAAATTTTGAAAAAAATGCTAATTACCAAATTTTAATTATTAATTAATTAATTATTAAATTAAATCGAGTCATACAGTTTTTAAGGCATTGGAAAATTTTAAGCATGAATTTTAGCAATGAAAAAGATGTTGATGAAAAAAAATCGCGCAAGAAATCTAAGAAGTTTTTTTTCTGTTAATTTCTTAAACGTTTCACTAATATGAACATAGCTTTAGAAATAAAGTATATCTTATTACTCAAACATTTTGAATATCCCAGGTTTTATAGTTACAATCAAAAAAGCTTCTTGTGTAATATTATCCTAGGTGAACTTTAAAAATAAGGACATTTTCAGTTTTGTATTCAAATTAAAGTAGAAAAGCACAACACAAAACTAAAGCTTTAAACTGTGAGTTAAAGTACAGAGATTATCATAATAATCTAAAAAGCTATTTTAACCTTAAAGTTGAACTTTCTTACAGAGTTCATATCAAAAGCGTCATTCACCCCAAACAATACACACACAAAATAAAGAAAAAGCCGGTCACAAAAGCAGTATACAGTTTTACTCTCTTAAGGACACAATGTTTTGGTTAGATTTGTTAATAGAAACAAAATTAAAATAACAAAAAAATAGTTCACTATATCAATATCTAGTTGAAAAGTCAAAAGTTGCATCAAAACGGGTATTTCGAAATTTGTTTTTGATTCATTGAAAAATCATCCTGGAAATTTTTCACTATTCGAAAATAGAAAGAAGAACCAAAAACTTAAATGCCAATTATAATTTAAAAAAAAGGGGAGCAAATTGGGAAGCAAAAAAGCTTTTTTGGAAAAAGTCGTGTCTGCTCCTTGTTGATGACGACGTCGACAACGACGACGACGAGCGACGCACGGTGTATCCTCTGTGTGTATCAATGAAAATCATTGTCCTCATATCATTCATTCATTCCAAACATTTTGGTGCAGTAAGTCGTGTGAATAAACTAGATACGCACAAAAGCATAAAGTTGAAAGTTGACATAAAATTTGTTAAACAAAAATTAAAAGCAAAATAAAAAAAAATACAAAAGTTAAAAAGTGTGTAAATTAACAAAAGAAAAAAGGAAGACTTCAAAAATCTTCTAAAGGGACTTCCCTTTTCTTCATCAAATTGATTCATCATCCATCAGAGAACAAAGGGTAAGTCTTTTCTTCCTTTTTTATGGTTTCTCCATTTTGTCTAGGAATTATTGTGTGTGTTATTCTTTTAGAGGACATTTTCTTCATCTTCTTATCGTCTTCTTGCTTTCTTTGACCTGGAAAGGAAGAAAAATAAAAAACTGTGATTTCCAAAATCGATTAAAGAAACTTCCAGCTGTTTATTTGATGACAAATTATAACTTT
The DNA here is from genome assembly GCA_920104205.1 of Eupeodes latifasciatus. Classification (NCBI taxonomy): domain Eukaryota; kingdom Metazoa; phylum Arthropoda; class Insecta; order Diptera; family Syrphidae; genus Eupeodes; species Eupeodes latifasciatus. The sequence continues at coordinate 58,679,175 of OV049924.1, forward strand.
CCACAATTAGTCGGCTTTCGACAGATGAATGAATATCACAATTAGGGATTCGTCCTTTTTTGTTTTTGTTGTTGCAGAAGTGTAGTATATAATATACATATTCATTTAGCGAACATCAATTTCATAGATACAGATATAGAAATTGCAATCTATTATTTTAATAATTAGTTTTCTGCTCCTCCTACGTGCCCGTTCTTCACTTCAACTACCCCCCTCTTTTACTCACAGGGACACAAGGATGATGATGGTTTGTGGGTCAGAAAATGGGTTGAAAATGAAATCATCACAAAACAGCAGCACAACTTTTCCCAGTGATTTTCTCCCTTTTATTTTGACCTAAGCTCTAGCCAGGATTTTTTGCGACTTCTGACGACATCATTGATAATGATGATGACGGTGATGGTTTTGTGTATACGATAAAACAACAACAATCAGCAGTACAAGTTGATTAATATACGTACTATGGTGCGTAGGTGAATGCGATGATGATGATGATGAAGAAGAAAGTCTAGTGGCTATCACGAGAAAATGAAAAAAAAAAGAAAAAAAGAAAAGTGAGACAAAATTAAGAAATGCATTGATTTGTATTCCTTAAATTTACTGTCGAACCCAACCACGCCCTGGATTACACAAAGGATCAGCAATCCATCAGATACCAAACAAGTTGATTTTTATATTAGCTTAGAATTCCTGTCAGGCTATCGTGTCATTTTTTGTTGTTGTTAACCATTGTTTTTTATTACGAATACGCCTAAGTGAACAAAACAACATGTGTGCGGTATACTTGAATAGAATGTTTATATGTCCCGTGGGAGTGAATTTTTACAGAATAAATAAAATATGGAAACAACAATAACACAACAAAAAACATACAGTTATAGCTTTGCACGTAGGATTTAAGTTTAATATACATACATATACCCTATGGGGTTTTCTTAAGTAGGTACAAGTACGTTTATTTTATATTCAGATGTTTTGAATATTGTATCGAGGTTAAGCGGAATTGCAATATATTTCATGATTTTTTGGCAGATATGATTTTAAGCCTTTATTGATTGAGTGAAGTCTACATTGTTGATAAAGAGGTTTCCAAAAATTGGTTACATCTTGAATAACCCACTATTTGGGAAGCTGTAATTCTGGATACTGTCATCCTTTAACATTTTATAAGTAAAAACTACGCCATTAATTAAAATGAATGAAATGAAGCTATGCGCTTAAATAAAGCTTTGAAACTGTACATACAAATGGTGAACATTTTTCAGTCAAAGTTTTACAGTTGCAATTTTTCAAGAAAAGTTTCCTGGCCTTTATTTTTCGAAAATTTTGTGATCTTACACCTTTAGAATTTCTTTGAGGCCACGGAAAAGATTAAACATACATACCTATGTACATACATATGTATGTATGTCAACGTTCCACAATCAATTCAAGATCATTGTGATGGAAATCGTGAAGTTATCTTGAAAAAGATATAGTGCTGCAACTGCAGACGTAAAGGATATTTGTCATATAATATCATACTTTATCATTTTCCATTGTTAACTGGATACCTTTCTTTCTTCAATAAGATAAACATCCATTGAGTTCTCTTAAAAAATACTCCTTTTTTAATATTAAAATGAAACCTTTTAATGATTTGGAGAAAACCTATGAAAAATTTGCAGAAAATACCTTAGGATATTTTTTATTGTTGTTATTTTTTAGTACTTTTAGTTGTAACTCATTGTCAAATAAGTTTGATGGAAGCAATACAAATGAACCTATGTATAAGCGAATCGCTTCCGACGACCTTATCTGCGGCACTGGATATCCTACTTTACCTAACTCCTCTTGATATATTAAGCAAACAAATAGCTGCAAACTCTGATTTTCGTCTCAAAGGTTCGTCGCAGTGGATTAACAACTACATTAGCCACTCCGTAATTCTTAAGTATTATGAATCAATTAAAGAGCACATAGACTACACCATCATCCAACTGCAATTCGACAGAAACTTCCAGATTTCTATACCTTTCAGAACTTTCTGGGAGGATAGGGCATTACTGGAGTACAACCCATTATACCACGTTTAGCAATTGCGTGTCAGGTCACAAAAAACATCTGGTCTACACTAGATTTAAAGCGATCAATGTGCTTGCTATCTCCAAGCAGATCGCCAAAAAGTTTGATAATAATCGGTGTCATAACCGGGCGTTGTCTAATAGGAAAGCACGCCACACAGCTAGGCGTATTCCCAAATGACTTTTGCAGAAGCTGTATGGACGAGGAAGAGGAGGAAACAGTTCTTCACCATCTCTGTACATACCCTGCTCTAGCTCAAAAACGCAAGAATTACCTAGGAGAATTCTTCTTTAACGATCTAAATCATATTAGCTATTAGCATAATCAGCCTCTCACGTTTCGTTAGGGACTTAAACTGGTTTTATTGAGCTTAGAAGAAACCTCAAGATTCATGAGCCATTAAACTGGCCTAAGTGTGTCCTACTCCATCACGGACAGCCACTATAACCTAACCTAACCTAATAAAAATGAATATGAAATTTCATCTCAAACAACTTGACAGTTCTTCGTACATAGTTTGACATTTTATTACAAGTAGTTCAAACATCATTTGTCACACTTATTCTCTTTTGCTGAATGGAACCATTCCTACCAGTCCTCAACATAAGAAATTTAGAATTGTTCGAAATGAATGACTTGTGGAGGCGGTTTTTATGTTTTTTTTTTTAAATTGACAACTCTGTCAAACTTGTGTATATTTAAGGCTATGGTTAAACTGATTTTTTGTAAAATTTTTCAGTGAAATTATTTCGGATTGTAAGGCTTTTAGTAATCGGTTAGTGATTTATCTTTATGAACTCTTAAGAGTTAACTAAAAAGAGTCATCATGTAAATCTCAGTAAAGACAATTTGATTTTTTTTCTCTGTGTGAAAAAAAATTCTATCCAACCAATTCAATATTTACCCTATCATGAGTTCATCTTCTATTATACAAAAATATGTACATACTGCGTAAGGGTATAAAAGATTTTCTACTTAAAATACGGTTTAATGGTGTCATTTTTCTGATGCTCTTAAACCTGTCTTGACGACTCAATAAGGACTAATATAAATTTTTTGTCTCCTTTTGTTTAATATTAGAATGACAACACAAGGAGGTCACAAATATATTTATAATTCCATTCATAATAATAAGTACCCTCTTAGTCCGCCCTCCACTTAATCTTTTAATATACCTTCCATTTAGTAGTATATATTATATCCTGTCGACTTATATAGATTGAATTTGTTTTAATATGTTAAGTGAAAAATGTCATATAATATAATTAAGCAGAAATACAAGAAGTAAAAAACGAGTACTCTGACTTAAGGAATTTTTCCTTCAAGCTTTTTGTTTCTGGGGCATCAGAACTGAACGTTTTAATCTAGGTCAATTGCATTAATATGTTTCTAAAATGCAAGCACAAGGAGGAACGTTCAAATCATTTTCTTTTTTTTCAACATCAGAAATTGTAGGGTTTGTGCGCGGTCAAGTAATTGAATACAGACTAAGGGAATTATAAAGTTACATTCAATATAATATAGAAGTTTCACTGAGAAGATACAGTCAAATCCGTTTAAATCTTAAAAAAAATATTATTACACGGAGAGAATTGAAAAATCACTAATTGCTAAATTTTAGGTTGCAATTTACGAAAACCCTTTTTTTAGTAAATCAAGACGATTTTATTATAAAGTGAATGAGAAAGTTTTAATTCAGAATTGAAATCTTCGTAAAATACAAAATTTTATAATTTGGTAATTATTATCAAAAGTTATAATTCGAGCTTGTTGAAATGAAAGTAAATTGCAACTGTTGAGTCGCAATCTACTATTTTAGGGAAATAATTTAATTTGACTACTCATGAATCTTGTTTTGCGAAATGTATGCGGTAAATTAAGCATTCTCAAATCAATAAAATATAATCACAATATAAATATTCAAGCTGCAATATGCACTTATGCTGGTTTATATTTTTCATGATTTTAAATCATATTTATTAGAATAAGTTTATGTTGTAAATCACTAATGAAGATTGTTGATTTTGCAAAAAATTGTTCTTGAATCTCTACATGATTGCTTGAAAATGGAAAGTAAATTAATCTTTAAAAGCTACAAATTGCTGCAGAAACTGTTTCAAATTACGACTCAAAAGTTGCAAGTAAAAAAAAAGAAGTAGCAAAACATGTTGTCATTTGCAAACTAATGTATATTGTCGCAGTCTAAGAAAACAAGGCTTGAAATTTTCCACTTGTGTGTGTAGGTATTTAAAAAACGAATCATAATCTACAAGAAAACAATTTCAATCTACAAACTCCTGCTGAAATTCACGATAAAAACAAACATTAAATTGATACAAATTGATATCAAATCGCAATTCGCTGTTTGAAATATTTGATTTCCTCGGTCGAATTATTGCTACTCAATTGTAGTGAAATATGATTTTTGAGTGTCAATATCTTCATTTTGCTCATTTTATGAAATTGCAAACAAAAAGTAGCAATTTACTTATTTCGAAGCCAAGGTCCAAAACTGGATTCATTTTTCGTGATTTGTAGCTTATTTTTCTTGATCTGATCTAAGAATTTTTTCCGTGTAAGGGCTTAAGACTTTAATAGTTAATAATTTTCTAAAATGTTAGCGATTTACTCGCTATACTTATAGTGAAATACGTATTTCCTATTATTAAAACATCTGAACACGTCTAAATATTGACAGTTCGAAATCAAAATGCAAACAAATCTCAATCCGGGGAACAGATCTTTCTATTTAAAATGTCAAAAACTCATAGGTCAGATGAATGTAGGATCTTGTGATTCCAAATTTGGTAAATATAGTAAGATGTTAAAATTATTTTAAATTAGCAAAATCAATTTTTAGCTTAGTAACTTATTTAAATAAATTATACATTTTACTAAATCCCCTAAAATGTTGGTAATTATTTTCAAACGTAAGACAGTTTATTTAAAATAAGTTCGTTCAATGTATAAGTACAACAATGAAAAATTTTCCAAAGGAGACTGAAATCTTCATTTAAAGTACCCATAAAACCTTCTCAACTGACATGTTCCAGTTATATAGCTGATATAATCAGGTATATTTAAACGACCTTCGTAATGTTTTTCAGCTATTGACAAAATTTCTATCTGTGCAACTGACTAACAGTGTTCTTAGACAATTTAGCATACTTTAAGCTTCTGTTCTTATTGAATGATCTCGGTTAGTTAGTGATTTACAATAACTTAAATTTACTTGACACTAACCAAAATCATTGAAGATATGCCGTTTTCTATTTTTGTCATGATCAAAGAAGATGTCAAAATAGCTTTTCCAGGCTTCATTGAAATCACAAGCAATCATAACGTGTATAAATGTCCCTTTATTCATTCACAGGATATTTTAGAAAATTATACACAAATGTAAAAAGAAACATTACATTATGAATGCTAAAAAGTTGGTTAGTCGCTTGCTGCTGCTCTGAGCCTGAACTAGGAGCAACTAAGTTGCGTGCAACTAAACTGCTCAGTCGGTGTCAGAATAGGAAAAATGCAGCTAAATCAATCAATTTTGATGGCAATTCAGCGGATTTAACTGTATTTTCCCTTTTTTATTGTTCTTGGAGAAAAATTAGCATACCAATGTGACAATACTTTTTTGTTTTAAAGAAAATTGTGGGCTATTAAGTAATTCGTTTAAAGGAAAATTGTATATGTTTTCAATTTTATGACCGTATGTTGTTGATAGCTAAGCACTTTTTTTAACGATGACGACGACGACAAATGTTTTTGAATGCATCATAAATGTTTAATGTTTTAACTTTCAAAGCTTAGTATGTAAGTTTATTTTTATCTTCATTTTACTGGCAATCAAATTTAAAATGCAAAGAAACAATCTCAAAATCCAAAGAACCATATAACATGAAAAATACCTTTTTGAAATTGTTTTATCACAAAAGTTGCATATTATTTGGGTAACCTCTCTATGAGTTAAAAATATAAAAAAATGACCTCTGTGGTTGAAAACTGATAGCCATCTTGTTTGATTTTTTTCGTATGGTAATACAACTCAAGGGAAGTGATTTTCAATGTGAATCTTAATGAGTATCTGAAATCTGATAAAAATATCCTTTTTCGGAAACAGGACATTTAAAATAATTTTATTCCTCATTTACATAAATATTCGTACCATTTAACCAAAAACGTTTTGTTTTGTATTACATTATAATAAATTTATTGATTCTAATATAAATGTTATTTATTTAAATATAATAGAAATATATGATTAAAAATGTATTTTTGTGAAAACGTTTTATTTTCCATATAAAGTTTTAATTAAAAAAGTATGTTTGGATACGAGATAAAATGTTGAAATATCAAAATAATGTTGCCTCAAAAAAGTCAAATGTTAACATTGCTAAGGAAGTTCAACTTTTAGTTGAATGCAAAGAAAATCATGACACAAACTTAACTTTATAGTAAGAGAGATTTTTCTTAATTAACATTCCTATCAAAAAATATATCTTAATTGGAAAGCAAAATATATCTTAATTGGAAAGCAATTTTTGACAGCTGATGAACATTCAGGGCCTAGAAACTTGCCTTACCTCAAGTCTCATGCGCCATTCATTGGGTGTCTGAACCTGAACTAGCATCGCTTTGTATCAATGAATTCATTGACAGCTCTGTCGTTGATTTAAGGGTGCGTTCACAGTTCAACCCATTTGAAAAGCTTTTCATTAACGAAAGCAAATACCAGTGACCCAATTATTCATTTTATTATTGCTACTCATATTACAAAATATTCAAACGCAATTAAAGTATACTAGAAAGAAAAATTATTGATAAAATTTTTACATAACTGAATTATTAATATAACAACCGTGTCGCATATTGACATGCACAAAGTGCTAAAAAAAATCAAACTAGCAATTTATTGATGTAATAAATGTAATTTTCAAAAATTGTTGTTTTAAAACAATCGCAATCCATAATTACTTTGCTGTAAAATAAATTAAATCATGGAGTATGGTTTGTAAAATTTGTTTTGCCTCATAAATATTTATTGTTCAGCAATATTCTTAATATTTATGTAAGTGAACCCCCAATAAGCCTTTTTTTACATATCCTTTATTAAGTATGGAGGTTTATATGCTTTTTTGTATGAAAATCATCGAAGTTGGCTGTAGTGATGGGAATCCTCGTATAGAGAAAGGGATCAACATTGACGACGACTATCCAAATGTATAAATAAGGATTATTGCATTTTTACGACATGGAAAAATGTATACCTAAAGTTCGGCCCTTTTTTCCTTTTACAATATAAATAAAACATTAATTGAACTATAAAAGCAGAATATAACAGTGGATAACTCTTTGAGCTTATGTATGGGTCGCACCTACTTGCATTAGAATGGTTTAAGTGCCATGAATAAAATACAAACTTATATGAATGAAACTGCGAATAAATCAAAGCTTTTAAATTATTACATTATATTCGCTAAAAAAAACCATTTGAGTAGCCCCTAAGTATTTTTCAAATGTTTTAATGTAATTTAAATGTCATTCTCGGAATCTACGCTAAAAAACTTACTTTAGAAATATTTAAAACCAAGTCTTAAAGGTCAATTTTGATGCTTTAGACCACCAATTATATTTTTTACTTTCATTAAAACTTTTTCAAAGTTTTTTACAACATTAAAAGTCAAATGTTATATGATTGAACGCATTCATGTTCTGAAATAGACTTTGATACAAAATCTGCTAATAGGGAATTTCTTATGTAAAGGTTTTTGGCTCAATTGACAGCTATTGTCAGAAGACTGTCAGTTGTGACACATTTGTAAGGTATCATTAGACTTTTTATAAACTCATTTTCAACTTCAAGCAATTTGTCAAAATCAATTTAAAAGTGACTACGTTCAAAAAAGTAGTAAAAAGTAATTTTTGACAGATTTAGTCCCAGTAATGTATACTGGAAATTTCTGGACTGGCTGTCAGATTCGATTTGACGTTCACGGCAATTAATGACAGCAGAAAAAAGAACGTATGTGGACTATTGACTAAGGGTTGCCCAAGTAATTCTTTTATTTTCATTTTAGTTTTGGTAAATGTGAATATTGTTCATATTTTCTATTTCCTTTAATTAATCAAATAATTTTTTTAAAATATGTAAATACGAGTATCTTTTTATTAAACTGAAGAAAAAATTTGTAGTACAAAAAAATATATAATTGTTAATATTTATTGAAAATTGTAGTGATTTTTTGAGAAAAAAAAACTCATTTAAGTTTCATAATTTAAGGAATAATTGTATGTTTATTTAAATAAATATAAGTTTACTTTTGTTGATATTTATTTTATTGCATTCTTATACATGATTCAAATTTATCAATGATCTTCGGTAACTCTGCCCGAGTATACTTTTTGACGTTAAAAAAGTAGTCCAACCAAACTCGTGCAAATTGGTGCGAAAACCGTTTCAGACATTTTGACAGTTTGTTTTCTCTCTGACAGCATTTCGTCCCCACTCCTCAAATTTGACCATTGACCAAAAGACTTATTATTGTCATTTCAAAAATTGAAATCTTAGCTGTTTTATGCCTAGATATTGGAGACGTTAAATCAACATAGTAATACCCGTGGCGTAATGGAAAGTTCGTAGGACTTTTAACTTAGGGTGCCCGTATGTGGCCAGTTATGGTTAGTTAGGCTTGTTTCACCCTAAGTTTTTTTTCACGGGTACTGCCTCTTGCGAGGAATTGACAAAGACAAATTCTCGTTGAAAAACTGCAGGTCCTATCCATCCCTGTAATAATTCGCACACAGCAATGGTTGAGAGTTGTAAGTCACAAGCCCTTAGTTCTCTTCAATGACTGTTGCGCCACCTAATTTATGTACAGGGTGTCCCACGGGAACCGGGGGAAAAGTAGGGGGCCCTTTCTCCTCACTGGTGCGGTCGAGCGAGGTTGGGATGGGCTCGTTCTTCTGTTTTTTGTGAGTACGGGCAGTGTAATGAAAAAGAAACCACCTTGCCCCGTACGGACAGCTGCAACTGAACAAAACGTTGACCGAGTGAGGGTAGCTGTTCTCCAGAGCCCTGGCCGTTCCGTGCGCAAGCGAGCTCAATCACTGCACATTTCATCCTCTTCAGTGAATCGAATTATCAAGCATAATTTAAAGTTTCATGCGTACAAGTTGGCAATCGTTCAGAAGTTGCAACCTACTGATTACGCACAGCGTTCTTCATTCGCATTGGAGATGCTCTCGTTGTTTGAAGTGAATGACAATATGTTGCTGCTCATGAGCGATGAGGCGCACTTCCATCTCAATGGTTCTGTTGGTTCTGACTTGACGACGTGTGACTTTTTCCTTTGGGGATACCTAAAATCTCGCGTTTACGAGTCGAAACCCCCCACTTTGGAAGCGTTGAAGGAAGCAATAACGTCTGAAGTTGCGTCAATTGAACAAGACCTACTGGAGCGCGTCCACCGAAACTTCTTAGACCGACTTGCCACCTGTTACGAACAAGATGGGCACCATTTGTCCGACGTTATTTTTAAAACTTGAAATGGCATTTAATTCCCTATCTTCTGATATTGATTAAAAAAATTTAAGACTTTAACTTTTGGAGTAACATTCATTTGTTTTTGATTCGGTTCCCGTGGGACACCCTGTATATTGTTTTAATACTTTGACTTTTATGTAAGGAACTCTGTCAATTTTTTCTATATTTTTCTAAAATTTTGATCAAATATGAAAAACCAAGTTTATTTTAAGATAAAATTAGTTTAAGATCAATATCCTTATTTATTTCCACAAATTTGATGTGAAAATTATTGTTTATAAATTTTTACAATATTTTTTGATAAAATTGCGTACATAATTGATTTGTAAGATACGAGTATTAAGGATATTGAAAACTCTTGAAAATAACTTTTACATAAATATGAAGTTTAAAATAAAAAACAATGTCAAAATAACGGGTGTAGTTTTTAGAGGCATATAGAACTTTAAGTTTGCAACACAATTTTAACTGCCTGCTATTTTGACAGCTGTCAAGTGAGTTATTTTTAGTTAGTTTGGTTTAGGATTTCAACACAAATAAATTAACGCCTGAACAAAGCTTTCAAGTTGTGCAAATTTATTTTGGAAAAGCATAGCTCTGTTAGAAATTTTAACAGGAGAATTTGATTAAATGGATACGTCAATAAATGCTAATTCTGTATTTGTAGTGATGATAATCCTCAAGTGTATACTAAGACACCGCTACATCCACAAAAACTTACTGTTTGGTGTACTTTATAGAGTGGTGCAATAATTGGTCCGTACCTAATTAAAAACGATGCTGGCCAGAACGTCACAGTCAATTGTGACAGCTAAAAAGCCCTGATTACTGAATTTTTCGTTCAACAGTTGGGAATTCAAATTAATAGGTCCATTTAAGCATATTTGCTTTGTTTGTTTTTACGCACTGTCACTTTTTAGACATGTTTGGACGCTCGTTTTTTAATAAAAGATAATTAGCAATTTACTAGTTAGCAAAACGAAAAAAAAGGTTTAAAGTTTTGAACTCCCCTAGTAAAATATTAAACCCTTAACAATACGTTGTTAAAATTTTGCGCCATTATCTTTCGAAAATCATCTTTGTTTTATACACTTTACTTAATTTTACCAAGGACGGACATAGTACATAGGGTCCGACATCTAAGGTTTTTTTTTCAACTAGTGCTTATTTCGTTAATGGTTACACTTAGCTCATGTCTGATTTGACAGATAATTAGCTTTATCCTTCCGCTGAACGAATATGGTTGTGTATATACGCTTGAAAAACGCTGGAAACAACGCTTAGAGAAGATGCCGATTTTGCCAAAAAAAAATCATCTTTTCAGATAAAGCTCATTTTGATCTTGGCGGGTATATAAACAAGCAAAATTGTCCCATTTAAGGCACAGAAAACCCGCACGCATACATTGAAAAGCCGATTCACAACAACATTTGGTTTCAAGAGGACGGCGGCGCTACGTGCCACACAGCCGAAGCTACACTCGATGTTTTTATAGCATTTTCAAAAAAAAAAAGTATTTTGGCGGACCCTTTACAAAGCAGCCTCCATAATTCTTTTTGTCTTACCATTGTTAGATTTGTAGACAATCGAATGAAAACATTTCTTACTTTTTCCACATTTTCCTTTTTTCACACGTTATCATTTGGTTATATCGCAAGTTTTGTTCTATACATACATAAATAAATTTCAATGTATTTTCAAAAACAATTATTTTGATTAGAGTATAATAGCTACCGAAAAATTCCACTTACATTACAATTGAAAAAAAATATTAACAGAAAAAGAACAAAACACTCCCTTATATCGAGCCCTGATTTTCACGATAACCTATTTAACTTCCCGGGGTTAATTTTAGTACCCACATATTTCGTATCGTTTTTGTTTTGTTTTACTTGAACTCTACTTTACATTGCCTGCCGCACACAAGGTTTTGCAAACAACCTGTCCTAATTGCGTCCTCTGTGTCGTTGGCGTCGCCGTCGTCGTCGTCGCTTTCCCCCATCATGCCACTGTACCACCTACATATATGCCACCTACCACAGATCCGACGGACGCCCGACGACAACCGTCAGAATACAAAGTCTACAACATGCACATTATTGCACCCACATACAAAAATAATATTATAGTCTAACATTTTCATTAATAGGATTCGTTTCTCGTCTGGGCTTATGTTGACATTTTACGATAAAAGGTGGAGCCACCATCAGCACCACTCCTACGTCCTACCAACCACTCGAACCCCACCTAAAAACCCAGAGGTATTTCATTTAGGAAAACAAACAAAAATATCAAGAAAATTCATTCCTGCTCTAGCCCATAAACCCGCATAGTAATGGTACGGGTACCTGCGAGGATATTCAACACGTGTATACTTACATATATGTATGTAAGAGAAGAGGTACACATGAGAGTAATTTTCGTTTTGTAATATGAATTTATATACAAAAACAAGGATGAAAAAGTCCTTTGAACGCCCAAATATGTAGGTGATGGGTGCGTCTATTTACATTGATATCCCACTCACTTCCTATTTATCAAATTGGAGCGGTATGCGGTGGTGACAGACGATGAGCGACGAGGACGACGACGTTTGAAAAATATTTTGCGATATTTTATTAGGCTAGGCATTATCTAAGCTCCATTGGTTCGGTTATACGCGGGTCAATGACTCCAGGTAAGTTTAGGTTAGGTTTATTTGATGCCATGCTTTAACTAGGTAGGTAGGTACATACAGCTATGACCAAAATAATGAGAACATTTCTTACTTTTTAATTTAAGTCTACTTACTTGCTAGATATAGGAATTATATGGCAAGTATTATATTCGTAAGAAAATTCGAACCCGTCATCTTAATCAAACATGAAATTACGATGGTAGAGAAGTCGAAAAAAGTGGACCCCGTGATTCCATCCATCTGTCTATCATCGCCCCTACATCAGAAACCATTGAGTCGATTGGGTTCAAACTTGGAAATTAAGGTTTTAAGCAGATTCGCATTCGTCTTTTTTAACTTCCCATAGGAAGTTATTGTAATGGGTCCGATTTGTCAAATTGAAAATTTTGATATTTCTCGACGTTTCAAGGTCCCTAGAGTCGAAATAAAATATTTTTAGAAAGCTGTCTGTGCGTGCGTGTGTACGTACGTTCGTACGTCCGTATGTCCGTATGTCCGTATGTCCGTATGTCCGTATGTCCGTATGTCCGTATGTCCGTATGTCCGTATGTCCGTATGTCCGTATGTCCGTATGTCCGTACGTTCACGACGTTTTTTTCGTCGTCCATAGCTCAAGAACCAGAAGAGATATCGACTTCAAATAAATTTTGTTATACAGATAATAAGACAGAAAGATGCAGAAAGGACTCTCAAGAAAATTGCGTGGGTTGTTTTTTTACCATAGCAGTTTAAAAAAAGGTAAACATTTTGGTTGACCCTAAATATCTCATGAACCAATGACGCTGGAGACTTGAATTAAATTTTATATTATATATTGTAACGTGATACAAAACAATTATATTTTTGGAAAAAAATCCAATTAACGTATTTTTTTATAAATCAAAAAAAAACTGAAAAAAAAATTTGTCACCTCGAAAATTTTACGACTAAAATATGATTTCATCTCCAAAACAAATTTGTGCAACGAAGAATAATGTTTTTGACATCTGATAAAATTTTGAGAAAAATCGAATTGACAGTTTTTTTACAAAAAATAAAAACCTAAAGAAAAAAATTAATAAAAGTTGGTAAAAATTGATTTTCGACTCAAATATCTTTTCAAAACTTTGAGATATTGGCTTTAAACTACTTTTATTTTTTCAAAAAATATTGTTGTCAACATTCAGTAAAATTTTGAAAAAAATCGAATTGACAGTTTTTGTACAAAAAATTAAAAACCTAAAAAAAGTTTAACAAAAGTTGGTAAAAATTGATTTTCGACTAAAATATCTTTTCAAAAATTTGAGATAATGGCTTCTAACTAATTTTAACTTATAAGAAATATTGTTTTCAACACTACGAACAGTTTTGAGAAAAATCGAATTGACAGTTTTCTTACAAAAAATAAAAACCTCAAAAAAACAATGCTAAAACTTGTTAAAAATTTACTTTCGACTCAAATAGCTTTTCAAAAATTACAAATATTGGCTTATTATATTTCTCAGAAAATATTGTTTTCGATATTCAGTAGTGTTTTTGTATAAAAATCCAACAGTCCGTTTTTTCACAAAAAAATAAAATCTACAAAAAATAGTACGCAAATTTGGTTACAATTGATACATATAGACAAACTTTTAAGCAAGACAAATCGACAGACGGGATGGGAAGTTATCAGTGTGGGTCGCATCCCAGCCTCTTTTTTTCATATTGTTTTTAAGGCCAAACACAACAGTAGTCCCTATATAAACACTTTTGGTCAAATATCGAAAATTCAAATATTCTCCAAAACAGCACCATAGATTTTTATCAATTTTCCCTATTTTTTTTCAATATAAAAATATCTTTTTGTATTGCTCCAAACGGGAGCCGTCGCTATCTCAAAAACAAAATTATGAAGAGTGTTTTTTAGAGGTGTCCAACTTTGAAATGGAAAAATACGAAGATTATTTTTTGAAATTGACATGAAATGTACTTTATTCAAAAATAGTCTAAATAATTTTCTCTAACATTTGTAATCGTATATGGGCAATAAGGCTGCGAATTTTAAACCAATTGTGGCACAAGATTTGTGACATGTTGGGGCATACAATTTACTACATAAACCATGAGGGCTTAAAAGAGGTGACAACATAATACTTTAGGGTTTCTTCTCTTGTGTGACCTTGTGTCCAATTTTTCTTGTAGATGAATTAATCTTTAAAAAATTCTTATATGTGGAATATTTTTCATAAAATTATGCTCCTTAAAATGATAACGACCAATGTTAACTTAGCTCTGGTTTGAAAGGAACAAAATTTATCTTTTTGAGTTATATTCACAATAACTGGGCCTGAATCTGAGTCCATTGAGCTCAATATTAAAGAGATGAGACATTAGCTTTCTAAAAATATGAATCTTTAGATAACTGTTACTGACATAAGAAGTATTCCAATCCTCAAGTAAAATGTCCATAACAATATTTTGTTGGAATTAAAATTAAAGTGTTTATATTATTTTCGCGATAGCTGTATATGTGATGAATTGGTATATTATGTATATATATGTATGTTTAAATCTAAATTCAATTTTATTTGTCTTCCTGTATCTAATTTTTCCTCTTCCTACACATTTTCTTCTTGTCATCAACGTCATTCTGGTTTGAAGTCTTCGGTTTTACTTTTAGTCGTAGTCGTCATCGAGTAATGGGTTACCCAAGCCCATGAAGGTGTTATTTCAAAATAAGAAAACACTTGCACTTTAAAACAACTGTGGGTTCTCAGTTGTCCGTGTTCTCAGGGTTATATATACATAACGAGGATATGTAGGCGAGGATACCTACCTGCTATTTTCAAATAATTGCTGATTGTAATCAAAAGTAGTTAACCTAGTTGCTTGGTTTCTATATCAATAAAAGCTCATCGCTTTATTTTGCCTTCATTTTCTACCTAACTATAGGGCTCTACGATTATAGAGGTATGTACATACCTACATATGTATTTATCAATATATCACAAAGAACATTTTCCTACGGAAGGTCTTTAATCGATGAACCATTAAATCTATTAGACAGAAATCAACATCGACTAAGTTGTAAAGCAGCATTTTTAAATAAAACAAAACAACACTCTTAAATTTATAAGTTTCGTACGAGAGAGATATTGAAAGAAGGATGTCGTCGAATCGATGTGTATTTTGTATCGATGTGCGATAGGACTACGAGTGTTTTCGTTCACAAGCACAAAATATCCAATTAAAGTTGGTTTTTAAATTTCTCTCAAAGATAATTATTTAGCTTGAAAGACTTTTATATGTCTATCTTTAGTTTACTCATTCGGATTGAAAAAAAAGAACAATTAAGTAGTTTGTGATGGCTTGAAAAATTGATGGTTTGAAAAAAAAAATTGTGTCTTTGAAATAAAAAATGGTTTAACCTTGAGGTTTTCAAAATTTGTCTTCACAGCAAGTCCTTGAGTCTAGTTGTTTTTTGCAGACAGTTTTGACTGGAGACTGATACATGGGTATAATATGTTCATGTGTGTGTCCCAATGAAATATTTCCATTTGTTGATCAAAATTTTGTCATTCGTTTCGTGGTTTCAAGTTGGTTAAGCTGGTTTTTGACACCTGTCAAACTCAGCTATCATTTGAAGTATCATAATATTAGTTAAATTTGAAAATGGATCGCTTAAAAATCGAACGAGTGGCTTAAATTAATTAAAACTTACTGCAAATAATTATGCTCGCCATAACTTACTAGATACGCAAGTGATCGATAAAACTGTGAAGCGTTACTGATGTCGTAAGGTCTGTTCGCGTGGTGGCCAAAATCACGTATTTATTTATTGGGCTACACAAAAGGCGGTGTTTACTCAAATAATTCCAGATCTCTAGATGCATTATAAACCAACATTACTAAAGTTATGTCCAAGACACCGCCCGAAATGTGGGGAAAAAAGGTTAAATATTATATACTATATAATTATTAAAAGAATCAAATAATGGAAAGATTCCCAAAAGGTGGCCATTTCATTAATAATTAATTTTCATCAAAAAAGTATCGTTGATTTGAGTTTAAATCAGCTTAACTCCGGACAAATTGGAAATTATGAGTGCATTATATGGATTTTCAGACAAATATGTAAACATGTTAAATGTCAGTCAAAACTGTCATTCATATCTCTATCCCATGGCTTAGCTTAACAACATAGAATAATCTGTAGACATCATTTAGTAAAGTCATGATCTTAACTATTCATTAGTTTGTTCTTTGGCATAAATTTTTCAATTCATAATAATTGTCTAATGTGTAAAATATTGATTGATGACTAATAATGTATGTAATTTAAGTGTTCTACAAATTATTAATTATGATTGATGTCAGGTAATGTGATCTGAAACTGAAAATTTTAACTCATATGTTTCTGATGATCCAAACATGTAACAACTTTGGTTTTCCTCACTAAAAGTTTGTTCTGTCATCCTGAGGGTGTAATTTGTCATCATTCAAAGCTGTCAATCAAAATAATAGATTCAATCATTTTTAGCACATTTTACTCAACAACTTTTATTTTGTTTTTTCAGCTTCAAATAAATACATTCAATGAACACCACCTTATTTGTGCCAAAGTATGGCCATAATCATACAACTGACGATGTACCAATTTTTGTCCAAGCACTAGCAGCTATTAGCCATCATCATCATCATTATAAACGACATGAATTTTCACCCGTAACATTATCAGGCGAATGGCCACGTATGACACGCCTTCTAATCTTATCATGTATATCATTGATTGGGAGTGTTGGAAATATATTCATGATTTCATCAATCATGATTGAAGATCATCTAAAACGTGCAGGTATGAAAACTAGTCTAATTTTTATTTTTTTTTTATTTTATTTGAATAATGATTATACTTTTTTTATAAATTTTATTAATAATTCAATAGTAGTTTGTAAAACATATTTATACAAATATAATGGAATTTAAATATACATATAAAAAAATAAGCAAGTAAAATATATTATTATAATAAATTTCTCTGTATTTGTTGACGTTTATAAACTTTGTATCTTTAGACGTTAAAATAGATTAACAAATGTCTTATTTTATTTTTAGATAAAACTTAATTTTTTTTTCTATAAGTACCTACTGAAATTAATTTTAATTTCTTTTATTTTCATATATTTTTGTAAATTTGAAACATAGTTTGGGTGGAAGGGTTGCAAAATATGAAGAGTTTTTTTTGTTCATATTTTTATAAAAAAAAACAATTTTTTATTAGTTCTTATAAAGAAGTTCAATATTTTGTTCGATATTATATCTATATATTTTATTAATTGAAAAGGTTGGACGAGAAACTGTTGCCCGATTTGAATATTTCTATATTTTCCAAATTATGATTTTATGTTTTTACTTAGGTTCTTTAGAATTTAATTTCGTAAAATCTTATGAGTATTTAGACTTCTATCTAAGGAACAGTAAACTTTAAAATAGACCTACGAATCTAAGTGTGATGTAAAATTAATTTCTTTCATGCAACCCCACCTTCCTGACTATGCATTCATTATAGGTTCATTTTTTTACTCTGAATTTAAGTGATTTTATGTGGATTTGAGTCCAAAGCTCTTTTAAGTTCATAATCAGCCTAAAATGCACAGAAAAAAACATAGACGCTCAGAGTAAATGTATTAACCTTATTTTAAACTTAAAACCCATATTTTGAAGCCAAAAAACTTTTTAAATAATTTTTAATTTAAAATAAAGTCATCGAACATAAATCCAACCAAGAGGAACAAACAAAAAAACAACTACAATTTTTTTTCAGGGAATGCATTTATAGGTAACATAGCTCTAGCTGATTTATTAGTTACCAGTGTCCTGATGCCGGCTTCCACGATCGTCCTTTTAGCTGACATTGAGGACACTCAATCAGTGTGTAGAGTGCAGTGGTTTCTAGCCACCTGTGCATTTTTAGTCAGTATTTTATCATTGGCAGTAAGTAAAACTACTTAATAATAAAAAAAAACTAAAAAACAAGCTATGTGCCTAGATAATGTTGTACCTATCACTCTCTTTGTCGTGTCAAAATGTGTGCGGAGTATGTATAATTACAGTTGTGGTCTTATAATTAAGCCACTGAAGTTTAAGTTATCCTTTTTAGTTAAAAAATAAGTATTTATTAAAAAATTAATATTTTGACTACATTATTAAAGTAATTTATTATTTTTGCTATTCATAACTTACTATTCATACATTTTTAATCCAACCATCTAAAGGGTGATTTTTTAAAACCTATAGGAAAGTTTTTCAAAAAAAAAAACATACAATTCAGAAAAATGCATAAAATCTTTATTTGAATCGATAGTACGGTCCATATAATTTAATGTTTGAAGATTATTTCATGCAAATGTTGACGTTGACTGCGCTGCGCCTCAAATGATCCGTCCACTAAGTCCAATTTTGGCATACTCTTTTCAACATTTCGGGCGGTATCTCACGAATAAATGCTTCAATGTTGTCTTCCAATGCGTCAATTGAAGCCGGCTTGTCTGTATAGATATGAACTTTAACATAGCCCACGTCTTGTTGAAACCACATATCATGCAAGTCAAGCTCTTGCATTTTGTGGAAAAAAAGTTGGATATCATCTTACGGTAGCGCTCACCAGTCACAATTACGTTACGATTCGCATAATCTTTGAAGAAGTGCGGTCCAATGATGGCACCAGCCCATAAACCGCACCAAACTGTGATTTTTTATGGATGTATTGGTAGCTCTTGCAATGCTTCTGGCTGATATTCACTCCAAAATCGACAATTCAGCTTATTCATTAAGACAAAAATGAGCTTCACAATTTGTCGGTAAAAAAGTGGATCTTCGGCTAACTTTCCAAGAGCCCATTCACCAAAAATTTTACGTTGCAGTAGGTCGTTCGGCTTTAATTTTTGCAACTGTTGTATTTTTAAAGGCATCATACCTAAATCCTTCCGCAAAATTTTTTTTTATAATAAGCACACACTCAAGGGGATATTACTACCCTTATTATGCAGAGGCACAGTGTGAGCACTAGGAAGAGGAGAGAGGGTTGAAAAGGAGATGTCGGTGCACATTGGTTTTGAATACCTGAATATTGCAATGACTAGGAAAGACAGAGTGTGGTAAGGCATTCCACATTCGCAGGGCCGGCCCCAGCCAAACTTGCGCCCTGTGCAAGATTAGTAGAAAGCGCCCCTTTTTTATATTTTCACACATAAGCTGATACACAAGCATAAGCCTTTCCCACATTACCCAGGAGGTAGACTTTCAATGCGTTTTTTTTTATTGAGGTATCCCCAGTAGGCCTAAACCATAAACTAAAACGCAGCGAAGAAATGAGCATAGGGGAAACATTTAAACTCAGAAACTTACTTTTCTGGCCTTACATTTTGCAAATTCAGAAATGAGATCATCAAAGTCTAAAGAATTTAATAATTTCTTTTCAATGGACATTATAGATAAACCTACCAATCTCTCTTGAGTCATGGTTGTCCTAAGATAATTTTTAATAATTTTAAGTTTAGAAAAACTACGTTCTCCTGAAGCTACCGTGACCGGGATTGTATTAAGGATTTGGAGAGCAATTACTAAATTCGGAGCAAGATCTTCAAGGTTTGAACTAAAAATAAAATTTAACACATCTAAACTTGAGCTTTGTGATGTAACAAGCTGGGATATTACGGTTAACTCTTGAAACAATTCTTCTCCATCTAAATCTTTAAAACTACTTTATGCTAAAACATTCTGCAAATTAAGGCATGAAGCACGTACATTTTTATTTTTTAAACATTCGCTTATGTTACTTAAAAATGAAAAATTGATACTATACGTATCAAACCGTTCAAGTATTTAAAAAAAAATTCAACTTTAAATCTTTGCTTCGGGTCTAATATAGTTTCAGGACATTCATCAGCATAAAGTATTTTTCTCCGTTGAGATCGCAATGATGAAGCTACAGGAAACATATTTGGTATTTCTAGGGAACTAGCAATACGCTCGGTTAATTGAACATACCTACTCATTAAATTTTTCATCGGAACGCATTAAAATCAAATTGTTTTTTGTATTTTCTAAAACCGTTATGCCAGTTGACAGATTAACGGACGGACTTTGTAAATATTTACTAGTTTAATTTATATTTTCTAAAATATCAAACCAAATTAGCAGGCAGCAAATAAATGTAAAATCAAAAATTTCATTTCCTAACGATTCTGCAATGGTTTTTGCCTCTAGATTTCTTAATTCTATAAGGGCTTCATATATTTCTTCTTAATTTGTTTTTAAAGGCCTCAATGCATCTAACCTGCTCTATCATCTAGTCTCAGAAGGGGGTTTCAAAGTATGTCTGGAATTTTTTTCTTATAAATATCCCACCTCATTGTGGAACTTGAAAAAAAGTTATACAAACATTGAATTGTATCGAAAAATTTAACTGCATATAATGAGCACCGAGCAGCATCATTAACCACTAAATTTAAGGAATGCGGGCAACATGGAACGAAAAATGGCTTTGTATATATATCATTATATATGTATACAAAGTATGCTCCTTTTCCATTCTATTAAAAAATTCATCTTCTATAATCAGCCACTTAACTCCTACACAGTGTACAATAAGAAAACCTGCACGCTCTGACCCACATAATTCCGTATAAATTAGTTTTTTTTTTTTTTAATATCTCCCATGTTAGTTTCACTGTGCAAAAAAGAAAACTTGCACATCCATTGACCATTTGTAGCAAAGACACCTACCTACCTAATTTCCAAATATTTCACCCTGTTCATACAAGAGAAAAAATCTCAACACAAAAAAGTTCCATGCCATCTCATATGTATGTGCAAGATTTATTTCATGCACACTGAGTCCCAAAATTAACATATAGAGTATGACAAAGCAAAATACTCATTCATATTGAATCGTATGGGCTAGAACGTGCAGGTTTTGTATCACGCACCGTACCTGAATGTGAATTCTTATCTACAAAGAAAACAACAAAAAAATGTCTCCGAAAAAAGAGAGCAGGTAGGTTGCTGTGCTACCTTCTACTACAAATCAAAGACACTCCATATATTTTTTTTTGTTGTTTTTTTTTTACGGTACGGTGCGTGATGCAAAACCTGCACGTTCTAGCCCATACGATTCAATATGAATGAGTATTTTGTTTTGTCATGCTCTCTATGTTAATTTTGGGACTCGGTGTGCATGAAATAAATCTTGCACATATGAGGTGGCATGGAAATTTTTTGTGCTGAGATTTTTTCTTTTTTTGTCTTGCATGGAACTTTTTTGTGTTGAGATTTTTTCTTTTTTTCTCTTGTAGGAACAGGGTAAAATATTTGGAAATTAGGTAGGTAGGATTTTTAGTTCTGCGATATCTTGAGTTAAATTTTCATTGAAATGCAACAATGAAAGTGATGTTAGTTAGTGCGCAAGATATAACTTAGGACAGTTGTGATGGATGTTTTTTTGAGATTATTTTAAGAATGTTTGTGGGTTAAAAAATGGCAAATAGTAGTACATGTTTGTTTGTGCAAGATCAGATTACATTTTCTTGCTCCTGGTAATGCGCCCCCAGAATCCTGCGCCCTGTGCATTTGCACATCTTGCACATATGCTTTGTCCGGCCCTGCACATTCGCGTAGTACGGCTAAAGAATGAATTTCTGTATTTGACGGTACGGCCGAAGTTGGGCTCAAGGGTATACTGATGAGCATTCCTAGAAGCGCGAGTATAACGGTTGAACTGTTTAAGGGGAGGAATGCACCTGGATATTTCACTAGAGCATAAGCCGTTAAAATAACGGTAAAAAAGGGTCAGACAAGAGACCTTACGACAATGTTCAAGCGAAGTAAATGAACTTATTATGATATTATCATTTATCTACGTTCAATACTATCCAAGAGGCTTAAGTAAGTTGCAGGAGCACCAGCCCAGATATGGGAGTTATACTCAAGCTTTGGACGTATGTAAGTCTTGTAGATAACAGCCAGATCAGAAGGGGTGAAATATTTCTTGCATCGCCTAAGGAAACCCAAACACCTTGCGGCATTTTTGGCGACATCGCGTATGTGATCGTTCCACAAGAGGTGGTTGGTGACACACATACCGAGAATATCGAGGTGTTCAGTCTCATTGATGCAAATGCCATCCATGGATAATGGCAATGGGGGTATATCTCGCTTTAACGATACAAGACAGCATTGCGTTTTCGAAGCATTAAATTCCACGCGGTTTTTTAATCCCCATTGAACAATGCTGTTTAGGTCGGAATTTAATGAGCTTATCATATTTTGTCGTTGCAGTTCCACATCCGAAGAAGAGGGATGTGAGTCTGAAAACGAATATAAAAAGCTGAGAGTAATATCGTCAGCGAAACAATGTATTGGATTAGAAGTTGCAGACAGGAGCGCATTAATAAAAAGAAAGAGTGTTAAAGATAGAATAGAGCCCTGGGGCACACCAGCATTTATTTTGTAGTTTTCAGACTTGAATCCATCCAATACAACATGTATTGAACGATCCGAAAGGTAATTACTAATCCAATGAAGCAGGGATTCGTGAAAACCGAAAGCACGCATTTTCGATAAGAGGGCCTGATGCCAAACCCTATAAAATGCTTTTGAAATATCAAGTGCAATAATCTTACTTTCTCCAAAGCGATGTAAAGATTTGCTCCACTGTTCGGTGAGATGAACCATGAGATCACCAGTGGACCTATTGCTGCGAAAGCCGTACTGCCGGTCATTAAGAAGCTTTCGGTCTTCGAGATATTTCTTAAGCTCATAATTTATCAGCGTTTCCATGACCTTGGAAAGAAGGGACGTAAGTGCAATCGGTCGATAATTAGAGGGTGAGGAAGATTCGACTTTTTTGGGAATAGGCTGGACAAATGCAGTTTTCCATCCGCTCGGAACGAGACCTGAGGAGTAGAACAGATGAAAAAGTTTACGCAGTGGTTTTGCCAGCGTTGGAGAACACCTCCTCAGAACAATAGAGGGGATACCATCCGGACCAGCGGATTTATGTGTGTTTAGATCTCTAAGGACTCTTGCCACAGTACGAGTGCGAAAAAAGATTGGTCCCATAGAATCACTAACTGGCCGATACAGCAGCGATATTTTCTTCAGTTCATACTCTACGTAAGCGTGTTGGTGGTTTAATATCCAACAATGTAAATTTGGTGCGAAATTTAGCCACAATAGCCCGAATATGCGCTTCAATGGGTCGATTAAACTGACCATAAAATGGAAGAAGCGCGCGGTGAACTTTCTTAACAGAGTACGCATTTTGATAATAAAATTCAATAATTTGCAAGCGTTGTTCCTTTGTAAGACGATTCATGGTTAAATTATAGACCGAACTGAAGATGTTTGGCAGTGAAAAAAAAACATGAAAAGTGCGTCAGCTGTTCAAACCAAAAAAGATAATAGCTAAAAAATCACCCTTTACAATAAGGAACTTTGAGATTGTATTCAAATTGCTTTAAATCATAGTTTGTGCACCTAGTACTTCGTTGGAAATCCTTTTTGTCGTACAAATTCTGCATATTTTTTGACCACTGTACTGACAGCACTACACATTGATAAAAAGACATTTTAATATACATCGATTGGATTGTTATGTCTATTCATCGGTTTTTGTAGTGTAACTGCCTTTTTTTAAATATTATAAACCAACCCTACATAACGTGAAACAAGGCTTGTAAAGAATTCAAACTTTTGAGAAAGCAATCCTTTATGACTTCAATATAAAGATTACATTAATTGAATTATTCATTTAAAGATTGGTACTTTAAATTTTGAAATCATCAATCATTTAACCTTGAAAAGATTGCAATCATTTTTTCTCCAATCATTTGACTGCAATCAATTGATTGCGACCATTTCGATGTCAGGCACTAAGCCAATAAAATCAAAATTTCAAAAGTGTTTAAAGAAATTTCATTTAAGAAAACAAGGATCTTATAGATTTTAAATAAATGTGCTGTGTACTTAGCACACCCGTTATGTGTTCTTTTTAACACGTCTCTAAATAACTCGACACGCGTTAAGAGCTCTTTTATAATACCAGTACACAAAAAGGTCCTAAAAAAGAATTAATGAATTACCGACCTATTGCTGTACTATCTGTGATACCTAAACTGTTTGAGTCTATCGTAGGTAGTGTCATTTCTTATCACGTCTTTTTGTTTTGATGTTTTTGAAAAACGTGAAAAAGTATTTTGTGTCTTTACATATTTCAGCAAGAGCTTTGATAAATTGTTTCATAAAACTTTGCTTTTAAAACTAGCACAGCAAGGTTTTTACGACTATTTCATAAACTGGATCTCCTCTTACTTAAAAGATAGACATTATAGTATTAGATTTCGTAATGAGTGTTCAAGTTCATTTGAATTCTGGAGTCCCCCAGGGTAGCCATCTTGGTCCTATTTTATTTGTTTTATATTTGATAAACAATTTGATTTCCATTATACAAAATTCGTCTGGTGGTGACATTTAAATTTTCAAAAAAATCAACTTTACATCTGACTGTCTTGTCTTCCAAGAAGCCTTAATATTATTCAGGGAATGGTGCAATAATAATCGTCTTGTTTTAAATGTTGACAAATGTAAGACCATGAGTTTTACACGCAAAAAAATTAAAATCGTTTTTAATTACATGTTTGATTCTTGTCCTTTAAGTAGAGTACATGTATTTTCTGACTTGGGTGTTGTCTTAGTCTTAGATTCTAAACCAACATTTAATGAACATATTAACTTCATAGTTAAAAAAGCAAATAAAGTTCTGGGTTTCATTAAAGATTTGGTCGTGATTTCCGTGATTCATATGATTTAAAGTTACTTTTTGTTACATTTGTGAGACCAGTCCTGGAATCACCTTACTACGCCGTACACGTCATAAGACTCGAAGAGAAGATTCAGAAAAGATTTTTGCGTTTCTGTAAACGATGCCTGTAGTTTGATGATAAAAACTTTCTTTTTTTGTTTTAGAGAACAAAGTACAAATTTTATCATCCTAACATTAGTGGCAATTGGTTTCTTATAATTTAAATGTGTTTTTGTTTGAAATTGACTTTTTGAAATGTGTAAAATCACGTTTGTTCATCCATTCGTTCATTCGTTGTTCGCTCTCATGCGAAAGGCCCTTAAGACTCCAGATACCATTGAATGCTAGTTTTAGTAGATCAAACTATGGTGTACATACCCCCTTAAATCAATTAATTGAAATTTATAATACACTAGCAAACCCGGCGAACTCCGTTTCACCACCAGATGGCTTCGTTTTTTGTAACATTTCGTTTGGGGATTAAAAGATGAAGAAAAATTATTTTTTTTGTTTCATATTTGAAAAGGAAAAATTTTATTTCATTTCACAACAGTAATGAATTCATTTCGATTACAAAAAGGAAGTGTAATTTAGTTGAACTTTTCTAAGTAAAAAATGAAAGTGAATCCAAAGTAAATACTGAATCGAAGCGTTATACTTGTCCGCAAATTTACGTTTCATTGAAGTGCTCTTTGGTAAACCAAATTTTTTGTTTTTTGGTCTGACGTTAACACAAAAAAAGCGGATGGTTTTCCAACTCGTGAACACGCAACGTATAGCTGCCCATGTGAAAACAAATGATTTTCTAAATTTATCCCGCAAACACTAAGCGAATGGCCTTGCGACTTGTTAACTGTCATTGCGAACGCAAGGCGAACCGGAAATTACAATTGTTTGAAGTCAAACGGAAGATCAGTCGGAATCATTGGTATTCGAGGATTACACACATGTTCACCTGCATACTTTCCGTTAATAATGGTTGCCTCAACTCAATCAAATTCGGCATAAGTCTTTTCATCGCAAGTCGAGTACCGTTGCAAAGTCGAGGTGGATTCAAATTACGCGATATCATAATAACTGAACCAGCTTTCAGATGCAAGTTATGTGGTGGAAATCCTGGTAACTCCAGAGAGTTCAAAAACTGCGTTGAATAATTTACTACATCATCGGGATTTGTTATGGAATCAACGGATTTGTATGTCACCCAATCACCAGCGATGTTTGATTGAATGATGAAATTCAGTGCGTGTACATCATTATTCTTTGTGGTGAGAATTGCTCGTTGACTTAACAAAGCATAATTCTGATAATTCTCACTTATGTTTGGGAAAACATTTTCAATAAGAGCGAATTGAGAGTCTACAAATCGGCAAAAGTCGTTGGTAAGAGTGCGGCGCTTCAGGTAGATCAGTTATAGGCTATTGTATTTGTTCTGTTTACTTTCTACCTTTGATTAAAAGTTTCTCCATTCTGTGTAAGGTTTTTTCTGATCACTTTGTGTATCTCCGTTCCTTCTTATCATAACTCCAGTGTAGCTCAACCGGTCTTACGCCAAAAACTCTATTGGTCTATGAACCATCTTTCTAAATATGTTTGTTCTTTCAATCGCTTATCCAATCAACAATACATACATTCAGATATACCGATTGATGAAAAAATTGACCACTTATTGCATAAGATAAAATCTTCAGCTGGAGGAAGAAGGCATGTAAAACGTTTTATACCTAAAAATTCGATTTTAAATGTGCACTAGCTGGGAATAAAATGTTTAAGCAGCTTAAACTTTATCGAAAATTTGGTTTGAGGTTCTATAAGAAATTTTATCTGGAGAGCAGATCAAAATATTTGCGAACCTGCCGTACAAGTAAAAATTTAAATTTAAACAAAAATATAGAAAAACTCAATACTGTGAGGAACTCTAGTGATTGGTGGAAACTAGCTAATTCCTTGAAGAAAAGAAAATCTAAAGTGTGCACGGAGCTAACAAGTAGGGATTTTATGGAATATTTTCAGTCACTCCTTGTACAAAACGTGGAGGTCCCTTATACTTCTTGGGCCATACCAGAAATTATAGATGCTTTTCTAGACTCCCCGTTCGAAATGTGGAAACTATCCCATGTACTCGAAAAGGCTAAGAAAAACAAAGCCCCAGGGGAAGATGGGATTAGCTATGAATTTTATAAATATGCCCCAATTTGTTTCCTAGAGGAAGTTCTTGGAGATCTAAACCAGATTTACTTGACTGAACATATCCCTTTCTCGTTCCGGCAATCCATCATTATTCCATTACATAAAAAGGGGGATGTGAACATTGTCTCCAATTACAGGGGTTTCTCTCTAAATAACACTATCTACAAACTATTTACAGGCATCCTTCTCAACAGAATTATTATCGGCTGGGTCGATTGTAATAGAATCCTCAGCGAGTTTCCGTCAGGTTTTCGTAAGGGATATTCTACAACGGACAACATTTTTAACCTAACCAGTATCGTGAAACTTCTCCAAAAAAAAAATAAGAAGAAAACTTACGCTTTCTTCGTAGATTTCTCATGCGCCTTTGATTTATTGCCGCGTAACTCTCTGTTTTACAGTCCTGTATTGGACTTTCATCCAAGGTTATTAGAATCCTACTAAAACTTTATGAGAATACATCAAGCCGAGTCTGGGACAGTAAATCCTTATCGGATGATTTTTTGGTTAATATTGGTGTCAAACAAGGTTGCTTACTCAGCCCTCTCCTTTTTTCTGATTGACAACTTGCATAGCTATTGTTCGGTTTGGGGTCTGAAAATCAATCTCAATAAATCAAAAATTGTTGTATTCCGTGTGGGTACTAGAATCTCAAGTAACCTGAAATGGAACTATGGTGAGAATCCAATAGAAGTATTAAACGAATACAAATATTTGGGTGTTATTCTGAATTACAACCTGTCTTTTAATAAACATCTTGACTCACGACTGGTAGCTTCCAGAAATGCTATTTCAGCGAATTGGTCTAGTTACATTAGTAACCCGAAGATAGTTCTTTCAAAAAAGCTCAAGATTTTTGACACTGCAGCAAAATCAATAATTTATGGTGCTCAGGTATGGTGTTTTAAACGTTTTGAGCAGGTTGAAAAATTATTCAGATTCTTTGTAAAAAAAACTATTATTCCTCCCTAGTAATAGAAACCGGTATGCACTCACAATTTATACAAACATTACGACTACACTTTGCCTACATAAGAAAGACTCTCAATTTACCCCAGATACAGATTAACACGAATTTTCGCAGAAGAAATTATTGCTTAAAATATTTATTTGGCTCGTGAATGGTCTCGTGATGATCTTGGAGTAGCATTCAACTCCAACATTTTAGATATGAATCTATCTGATTTACATTTAGATATCTTAGAAACCATTAAGAGAACAGAATACGAAATGAATATTAATAGTGCTAGATGCTCCCAGTTTCACGATGCATATCCCAATCTAAAATTTGATATAAAACCATATTTCATTGATGAAAACCCTGCTCATTTAGTAAGTTTAGTTCTCAGAGCTAGAGGTGGTCTTCTTAATATTAATGCCAGAGCTTTTAAAAAGGATACTATCGGTATTTGTACAATTTGCAATCTAGATGAAGCAGAAAATACATATCACCTTATTTGCAGATGTCCAGTATTTATGAACGCAAGAAAAAAATGTTTCGGTAACACTGTTCTTTCTATTAGCGAGCTTTATGAAATTTTGAATGGAAAAAACTTTCCCTCCCTCTACAGTTTCTTAAATTATTGCCTTAAATATAGAGAATTAATATTAAATGAATTTAATTGATATTCTGAATTATATAAATATGAGCGATGTCTAATAAAATATCTTTCTGAATATAATATTGTTTATATTATTGTAAACTCTTTTTTAATATTCTTATACTGTATATATTATTATAAATTTAGCCAACCTGGCAGACAACAAATGAAATGTTATGTCAAAAATACGGTAATATCTATTAATATTCATGTATATTAAGATTACGTATTAAGATTTATTATTATTCTGATTTTGTACCTAGATACATATATTGTAATTTCTGAAATAAAAATCTTTTCTATCTATCGTTGGTAAGAGTAATTAATCCAGCTGTTGCATCAACTGGCACATTTCCCTTTCCAGCAGCTAACAATTGTTTGGAAAATTGTCCAGAACTTTGATCATAATGTTTTTACGTTATTCCACAAAAGTGATGCCTTCAAGCAAGCATTCAATTCATCTGCAGGCGTTCCACGGGCAATTACTGGCAACGTCTGCCTGAAATCGCCTGCCAACAATATCATCAAGCCGCCAAAGATGTTGTTACTTCGCAGAATGTGCAGTACGACCGCCATCTAGAAAAGTTACCGCAATTCCAGATGATGCTAACGCAAAAGCTATGTCACATCTTGATCGAATAGTGGCCAAAATCAATGAAATGACAAATGTTTTCCCTGTTCCTCCAGTTGCGTCCAGGAATAATAGACCACCAGTATTTTTGTCCACCGCTTGCATTAATGTTTTTTATGCTTTCAGCAACGGCACATTATTTCGAACGAAAAAAATGCAGCTCTGGATTTAATTTTTGGTTCAATGCATCGTGCATCGATCGATTTGGCGCAATCATTCCTACTTCAATCAGTAGCTTGTTTGCAATAGTCAAGCATTGATTCTCAATCAGAATCATTCCTTCATTGTAGATTTCATCGGTTATTTGCATGTCGGGATTATTCGTAAGCGAAGTAAGATATCTTCACATATGTCGTCTTTGTATTTGTTCCATAACTGAATTGGTTGTGAAGGGAAACATGTGGTGATGATAATTGCGTTCGTATTTGCTACGCATTTGATGAAACAACTGAATCCCAATGAGAATCGTTCTCCAGCAAACCCAATAGTTGACATGCTTCTCGATATGTTTGGCATTGGTGGACATTCACAGTTTTCAAATGCAAATGATTTTGGTCCTCGTACATTTACCAACAGCAGTCACAAATAAAAACATTCATAATTTCTAGGATGAACAGTGTACATGCGACCTAGCGCATCAGTGAAAAACACCACTTGCGCAGCACAATCCAACCGTTTCTCTTTTGAACTTTAACACATTGCAATATCGGCATACAGTCGTAATTGGTCCAATATCTAAATTGTCAT
This sequence comes from Eupeodes latifasciatus, assembly GCA_920104205.1. Taxonomy (NCBI): domain Eukaryota; kingdom Metazoa; phylum Arthropoda; class Insecta; order Diptera; family Syrphidae; genus Eupeodes; species Eupeodes latifasciatus. The sequence goes on from OV049924.1 coordinate 58,709,451, forward strand.
CATCACTGTAGTCCGCAGTGGGATCATATTGTAATGTCAAGCGATTGTATGATGCCAATGATCTTCGTATGCTCACGCGTTGTCTTAATCGGGCATTTTCTCTTAATATATTTTGTCTTTCTTCGCTTAAGTTCTGTGAATACACTTGTTGATTTAAAAAAAAAAAAGATATCTGATTTTTTTCGAAATTATAACAAATCTGCTCAGAAAGTGTAATACAGAATTTTATATATGTATGTATGTATATGGATTTGGGGTCAACCAAATTTTTCACTTTTTCTTAAATTGTTATATGATAAAAAAAACACTCACTAAATTTTTTTAAAAGTCGCTTTTGCATTTTTGTCTTATTATCTTTAAAACAAACGTTATTTGAAGTCGATATCTCTGTCGTTTCTAGACATATGGTTGACTAAAAAAGGTTCCCAAAAGTAAGCTTTGGTTTAGAATATAGGGCCCTTTGAAACGTCAAAAAATTTTAAAATTTTCAATTCCACAAATCGGAACTTTTACAATAGCTTTCTATAGGAAACTAAACGGAGTTGACCGCTTTTCTGTTGAAATTTTTCCTGAATTTTGTCTGCTATAAACCTCACGGAGCCCAAAACCTTTCCAACGAATGCAAAACCGTGGAAATCGGTGCGTGCGTTCTGGATTTATAGCGTCAGGAAGGAAAACTCGACTTATTTTTATATACATAGTAGATTCACTTTTCTATTAATTCACCAAATGATAATATATGTATGAAAAACCTAGTTTAAGTTGTAGATTTTAAGTATGTATTATATTTACAAGTATTGTTAACGTTAGTATTTAACGAATTATAATAAATGAAACAAAAAAGACTGCAAGTGATTGCAAAGACTTCAAGTGAATGCAAAGACTTCAAAAGAATGCGAAAACTTTAAGTGAATGTCAAGAATTCAATCAAATGCCAAAACTTCAAGTGATTGTAACGATTTTAAAAGAATGCAAGGACTTAAAATGATTGCATGAAGTCTTAAATAATTTCATTTAAGTAATTACAGTCAAATTATTTAAGAAAAATGATTGCAGCCTTTCTAAGGTCAAGTGATTGGTGATTGCAAAATTTGATGTATCAATCTTTAGGTGAATTTAATGAATCCGATCTTTGAGTTGAATTAAATAAGATTCAGAAGATTAAATTCCTTTTGAAAGCATGTGTGAAACGAAACAAGAAGTGAATGATGCTTGACGTATAGTCATTTATGATTTCCAAATATTCTAAGCTTAGATTTGTCACTCCAATTAATCAAGCTTTTATCATTTGTGTGGATATTTCTGCAATGCAGTCCATCTTTATTTGGGCTAAGAGAAGATCCGCTTTGCTAAAGCTAGTTAGTTTTGTATCCTCAGTAAGAAGCGTTTTATGCAGCTTTGTTCGTTCATATAATAAAGAGCGTTTCTAACCTTGAGAAAAATTTTAAGATTTTAGTTACTTTGCCAATGTTTTGGAGTTGATTTTACTGTAACCTGGAGTTGAGCTTTTAATTTTGCCTATTTAAGTAAATCATCGTTTTTTTTTCAGTTAAAATACATTAAAACAAAGCCACAGATAATTTGAAAAACTCCAAAATTTTAAAAACGATGAAGAAAATAGTCAAATAACTTGATATCAATTAAATGGTTTAATTATTTGTCCACTTCCATTTCTAAGTGATATGTATTTTTCTTACACATGTACATATTATAATTATTAGTTGTTTAAGAAAATGTATGTATCTAAGTTGATGCAGAAGCACAATATTGGAAAACATTTTTTTTGTTCGCTCGTCGCTTGATTATCCGACCACAACTGTATGTGTTATGTGTGTAAATCTGTAAATAAAAATTTGATTTTTATATGATGTCCTTTTTTTATAAAAAAAAATTCGTATATATCTAACCTAACCTAGCCTACTACTCTTATAAATAAATATATACGCTATTACGCACAATTTATTATAATAGTAAGTGTCCTGATTAATTTGCCTTATTTATCTTTTAATGTATGTTTCATTTAACTTTAAGTGTCAGCCTATTAGTTAAGTGTTTTGAATATAAATGTTTATCTTACTACTTAATGACAAGGACTATTAAATTTTCTTATTTTTTTGTTGTAATTTGGATATTTTTGTATATGTGTGTGTCAATTATTTTTTCCGAAGACTCTCATTTATACTTATATGTTTGTGTATGTACATATATAAGAGTATACATTAGGGTGGTTCATATATGTACATATGCACGGAGAAAGATATGGAATGGTGGGTAATCAGGCTTTGATAAGGGTCACTTTTTGTCAAACACTTTACCCGACAAAACTGTTTTTAATGCCATTATCTCAAATTTTTGAAAAGATATTTGAGTCGAAAATCAATTTTTAACATTTTTTGTTAATTTTTTCTTGCAGTTTTTAATTTTTTGTAAAAAAAACTGTCTATTCGATTTTTTTCAAAATTATACTGAATTTTGACAACAATATTTTTTGAAAGATAAAATTAGTTTGAAGCCTTAATCTCAAGTTTTTGAGAAGATATTTGAGTCGAAATTCAATTTTTACCAACTTTGAGTAATGTTTTTTTAGGTTTTTATTTTTTATAAAAAAACTCTCAATTCGATTTTTCTCTAAATTTTATTAGATGTCAAAAACATTATTCTTCGATGCACAAAATTGTTTTGGAAATGAAATCATATTTTAGTCGTAAAATTTTCGAGGTGACAAATTTTTTTTTCAGTTTTTTTGATTTATAAAAAAAAACGTTAATTCGATTTTTTCCCAAAAATATACTTGTTGTGTATCACGTTACAATATATAATATAAAATTTAATTCAAGTCTCTAGCGTGATTGGTTCATGAGATATTTAGGTTTAACCAAAATGTTCACCTTTTTTTTAAACTGCTATGGTAAAAAAACCACCCTTGCAATTTTCTTGAGAGCCCTTTCTGCATCTTTCTGCCTTATTATCTGTATAACAAAATTTATTTGAAGTCGATATCTCTTCTGGTTCTTGAGCTATGGAGGACGAAAAAAACGTCGCGAACGTACACACGTACGGACGTACGGACGTACAAACGTAGTACGTACACACGCACGCACAGACATCTTTCTAAAAATCTTTTATTTCGACTCTAGGAACCTTGAAACGTCGAGAAATGTCAAAAATTTTCAAATTGACAAATCGGACCCATTACAATAACTTCCTATAGGAAGTTAACAATTGTATTATCTCTCCTTATTGAAAAGTAATAATTAAAACGTATATGTATATGAAATCTGATAAGAATAAGTTGGGAAAAGCAAAAATCAGCTTTATTTTAAAAATACAACCACAACCCAGAGGCAACAAAGCTTAAAATAGTGTATTGAAACTTTATGTATAAATTTACCATACCATCAAGTGTAGCTTTTTGTCGCTGAGTCTTTAAAAACAATCCAAAATATTAATATTTGACCCACCCTATCCATTTTATGTGTAAGATGAAATCAAAATCTTAACGCACAATAAAAAGGCTTGTTAATAACATTGATAACGTATTGTTGGTTTAATTGAACATATCATTTATATTTGGGTGATACGGGAATGTATGGATGTAGAATAATAAATTGTGTAGGACATGCAAACTTAGAGGTTCTTTCGATTGTTTTTTCGAGTAAATTTTCATGTGAAAATAGGTAATTAAGAAAAGTTAGGATACTTTTCTTTTTTAATAATTAAAATCCATAGTCATTAATTTGTTATTGATAGCAGTCATTCATAGTCGAGTTTATTAGATGTCCTTAGTTAAACATTGTTCAATATTTTAAGATAGTTTAACTTTTGTTTTTTCTCAAATACATAAATAAAATAGCTCCTTAATAAAGATTAAGATTATACAAGTATTTCAAATATGTTAAATCGACTAGAGTGGTTAAGCGTCAAACAACAGTTAGTAGTAGATGTTCTATTGTTTGTTCAAAAAATGAGAATGGGAGATTTGCCTAGCTATTTTAGTGATTTAGTTAGATATGTAGGTGAAGTCCAACCATATCAATTGCGAAATGTAAATAATTTGCGACTTCCTAATTATAGAAACACAATAACACAAAACAGTGTAATATACAAAGGCTTTCAAATTTTTAATTCCTTGCCAGAATATGTTAAACTGGAAACAAATTTTAATATATATAAGCGCAATGTAAATGAATATGTCAAAACTAATTTTTAAGATATATAATAATTGTATTATAAAGTAGCTTAATTTATATTTACTATAAATGCTAAATAAATCAAATCAAATCAAAATCAAGATAAAGGAGACTTGGTAATTTCTATCAAAATTTGGAAAATCTTAGAGACAAGGATTTTTTTCGAACAAAGTTTTAGAGTAACAACAAATATTTTGATTTTGAAATTTGAGAAAAATGTGTTTTATTCACAAAAACATGATCATTTTTTAAACTAGTTTGTATAATCAGGACGTTGTTATTGTTACACCATTGAAGTAAATTTCGGTTATTTTCACCTTTCAAACTCTTTTTATTGGATGAAATTCAATACCTATTTTATTTCGAAATCGATCCTGTAGCTTTTAATTCAAAAATTTAACTTTTTCGATATATATTTAGTATTTACATATAATAAGTTGCTACATGTTATTGAAAAATAATTAAAATATATTATGATGAAACAATGACTTTCAAGTAATTTTTACAAAAATAGAAGAACCCCGCTAACCTAGTAATAAGGTCAAGAACATATTTAAGAGTTAAAATACAATAAATACGCCACAAAAATATAGATGCAATGGGTAGACAAATTCAATCTTTTTTCCTAGAAAAATAAAACAGAATTTAATATGAAGAATTGTCGGGGTTTTTCTTGAACGTAGTATCTTTTGACGCAATTTCCGTGAGTCTATTATTACTATCATTTTCAGTCAGCTTAGTCGTTGATTGAAGCTGATACTAGAAGACAAAATATTCTAATAGTCAACAAAACTTAAAAACTGTAAAGAAAAAAATGATTGTTTCTTGAATTTAAAGAAATAAAGGGTTTTTCAATAAGTGGGGTAGATGTTGAAATGGAATAAAACAAGCTGGGTGTGATGTATTAACAAAATTATTTTTTTATTTGAAAGCTGCATGTATGCAATTAGTGTGGAATATGACATCATTCAAATGCCCTCCGGTGGCACGGATCCGAGTGGTACAATTTTCAATGACTCTTTCGCATAGATCCGGCTGAATTTGGGCGATAGCCGGCGATGTTCTCGGCCGATCTTGAGTAGAACGTAGAACTGGGATGCGACCCACACTGATAACTTCCCATCCCGTCTGTCGATTTGACTTGCTTAAAAGTTTTTCTATATGTATCAATTTTTATCAAATTTGCGTACTATTTTTTGTAGATTTTATTTTTTTATGAAAAAATGATTTTTATAAAAAAATTACTGAATATCGAAAACAATATTTTCTGTAAAATAAAATAAGTTTGAAGCCAATATTTGTAATTTTTGAAAAGCTATTTGAGTCGAAAGTAAATTTGTACCAAGTTTAAGTATTGTTTTTTTTTTAGGTTTTTATTTTTTGTAAAAAAAACTGTAAATTCGATTTTCCTCAAAATTTTATCGAATGTTGCAAACAATATTTCTTATAAGTTAAAATTAGTTAGAAGCCATTATCTCAAATTTTTGAAAAGATATTTGAGTCGAAAATCAATTTTTACCAACTTTTGTTAAATTTTTTTTTCGGTTTTTAATTTTTTGTAAAAAAACTGTCAATTCGATTTTATTCAAAATTTTACTGCATGTTAACAACAATATTTTTTGAAAGATAAAAGTAATTTGAAGCCAATATAATTTTTTTTAGGTTTTTATTTTTTGTAAAAAAACTGTTTATTTTTTGTAAAAAAAAAAACTGTCAATTCGATTTTTCTCAAAATTTTTCAGAATGTTGAAAACACTATTTCTTATAAGATAAAATAAGTTTGAAGCCATAATCTCAAGGTTTTGAAAAGATATTTGAGTCGAAATTTAATTTTTACCAACTTTGAGTAATGTTTTTTTTAGGTTTTTATTTTTTATAAAAAAAACTGTCAATTAGATTTTTCTAAAAATTTTATCAGATGTCAAAAACATTATTCTTCGTTGCATAAAATTGCTTTGGAGATGAAATCATATTTTAGTCGTAAAATTTTCGAGGTGACAAATTTTTGTTTTAGTTTTTTTGATTTATAAAAAAACCGTTAATTGGATTTGTTTCCAAAAATATACTCGTTTTGTATCACGTTACAATATATAATATAAAATTTAATTCAAGTCTCTAGCGTCATTGGTTCATGAGATATTTAGGTTTAACCAAAATGTTCACCTTTTTTTAAACTGCTATGGTAAAAAAACCACTCACGTAATTTTCTTGAGAGCCCTTTCTGCGTCTTTCTGCCTTATTATCTGTATAACAAAATTTATTTGAAGTCGATATCTCTTCTTGTTCTTGAGCTATGGACGACGAAAAAAACGTCGCGAACGTACGGACGTACGGTTTTGTGGTTTAGATTTGAAAAAATCAACAGGTTAACCAAAATTGTTGTGCACCGATTAGTGCTAAATTAAATTGAAATAAAAAGTATTTATATATATATATATATATATATATATATAGATAGATAGATATTTATTTTAGCAGAAAATATATTACATTGATATCTTAACCTATATTGCACAATTTACAGAGTTATGGTATATAACTACCTTGCTACTGACAATAAGAATAACAGAATTTTAAGCAAATGTAAATGAAGAACAAAAATAATGCAGTGAAGGAAAAGCTTCTAAAAACCTTCATTAAAAAGTTGAAACTAATGGGAGGCGGTGAAGCTCTAGATAGAACCAAGCTTTACAATATACTCAAGAAATAAATAAATAGATACATACATAAATAAATGTTAAATAAATAGATGATTAAATAAATAAATAAATTCAATTCAATTCAATTTATTATATACATATTATTAACATTTGTACATTAAGATTAATATATTTTGTAGTACATAGAGATAAGATAAATAGGAACTAATTTAGTTATTATGTATTCAATTTAAATTCACTAACTTAGAACTAAATTTAAATTTACAAAATTCTGAGTTTTTATTTTAGAGATAGAAGCAAAGAAGTGTGAGATTTTAAAAATGAAGAAAAAGAAAATAAAGCAGTAGAAAAAGAGTTTGATAAAAAGAAGAAGAGTTAACAAATGAGAAAAAAAAGAAAGAGTAGCTTTGAGATTAAGTTGAATTGAAGTGAAGAAAGATGGCACTTTTGAAGCGAGTGGCAGAAGCGATAGATATACATATAAGATATACTTATTGGTAAAGAATTCCATAATTTAACGGGGCGTGAATAAAAAATAAACGGGATGAATTGAGATAGTTATAGCGTATGAGGGAATTAGACTAAAAGTTCTAAGGGAACGAGCAAAATTAAGTTTTTCATATAAATACGATGGAGTCTTACTACTTATAAGATTATGTAAGAAGATACAATTTCTGGTATCAATATAGTTGTCTAAAGAACTTCCCAAAAAGTTTTTCACATAGTGAGAAATATGGTCATATCTACGAAGCCCATGGATGTATCTTACCGAGTCATTAAATGCAACTTGAAGTTTTCGTTGGGATAAAGAATCTAAATTAGGGTATACGACTTCAGAGTAAGTAATAAGCGGTAGGATAAGACTTTTAACAAGCCTTTGTCTGGTATCTTGTGGAGTAAAACTTGCAGCCATCCACAATTTCCGAAGACATCCATATATTTTACCTATAACAGAATTTGTATGGTCGTATCCTGATAGATTTGAATTCAGAACAAATCCCAGACTTGTCACAGTTTGAACAATGTTTAACTTGTCTACAGATAATAAAACATCAGGTAGAGTATTAAGATCCAGTTTCTTTTTAACTTCCCATAGGAAGTTATTAACTGAAAAAAAAAATTTGTCACTTCGAAAATTTTACGACTAAAATATGATTTCATTTCCAAAACAATTTTGTGCAATGAAGAATAATGTTTTTGACATCTGATAAAATTTTGAGAAAAATCGAATTGACAGTTTTTTTACAAAAAATAATAACCTAAAAAAAATAAAAAAAAGTTGGTAAAAATTGAGTTTTGACTCAAATATCTTTTCAAGACTTTGAGATATTGGCTTTAAACTACTTTTATCTTTCAAAAAATGTTGTTTTCAACATTCAGAAAAATTTTGAAAAAAATAGAATTGACAGTTTTTTTACAAAAAATTAAAAACCGAAAAAAAAATTTAACAAAAGTTGGTAAAAATTGATTTTCGACTTAAATATCTTTTCAAAAATTTGAGATTATGGCTTCTAACTAATTTTAACTTATAAGAAATATTGTTTTCAACATTAGGAAAAATTTTGAGAAAAATCGAATTGACAGTTTTTTTACAAAAAATAAAAACCTAAACAAAAAAATTAATAAAAGTTGGTAAAAATTGATTTTCGGCTCAAATAGCTTTTCAAAAATTAAAAATATTGGCTTCAAACTTATTTTATTTCACAGAAAATATTGTTTTTTATATTCAATAATTTTTTTATAAAAATCCAACAGTCCGTTTTTTCATAAAAAAAATAAAATCTACAAAAAATAGAACGCAAATTTGGCAAGAATTGATACATTTAGACAAACTTTTAAGCAAGACAAATCGATAGACGGGATGGGAAGTTATCAGTGTGGGTCGCATCCCAGCCTCTTTTTAGTAATTGGAATAACTTGAGATTTTCTGGGATTTAGTAGCAAACCATTTTTTATAGACCAAGAGTAAACTTCATGTAGATCTTCATTTAATTTACTTACAATATCAATTGTGTTGTCAATTGGCCGAGCTAGATACAATTGAACATCGTCAGCATAGAGGTGAACTGCAGTATGTTTGCAGACAGATGGTAAATCATTAATGAACATACAGAAGATAATTGGGCCTAGAATTGATCCTTGAGGAACACCCTGTTTCACACGTAAAAGATCTGAGCAAGCATCGTTAGTTACAACTCTCTGAAATCTGTCAGAGAGATAACTTTCAAGTAGAGCCACTGCAGAATTCCCGAAACCAAAAAGATATTTCAATTTCAAACGCAGAATCTTGTGGTTCACTTTGTCGAAAGCCTTTGAGAAATCAAGAAGACAAAGAAGCGTAACATGTCCCTTATCGTAATCTTGTCTTATATCGCCCAATATTTTAACCATGGCTGTGGAACAACTGTGGTTAGATCTAAAACCGGACTGTCCAGCATAGAGGAGGTTGTAATGAGACAAGTGTTGAAGGATCTGTTTGGCTATTAATCTTTCAAAGACTTTCGACAAACATGGTAAAATACTTATAGGTCTGAAATCAGTAGCTGACATTGGGTTGGATTTTTTTGCAACAGGCACAACTCTTGCTATTTTCCATGACTTCGGAAAGGTTGGCGTTGTAATACGATGGTTAATAATGTGAGTCAAGCTGGATGTTATATAAGGTAGAATTAGTTTGATGAATCGAAGTGGTATACCATCTTCACTACAGCATTTGATTTGATAAAACTAATACAGTTAATCACATCATTCTCATTAACCGATTAAATTTCAAAACTCCGTATCGTTTGCATGTGTGAATTAATAGTTTCAGAGAAACTTAAACTTAGCTCCTGGTCATCATTTTCGAGAAAGTTATTATTTAGCACATTAAGATCAATTTCACACTTAGAAGCATTTCTTGTGGCGGATATACCAATCTGTCGCAAATTTTTAGGGGGAAGGGTTGTATTTAGTTTGGATGCATAATAATTTCTTTTGGAGTTACGGATTACCACAGTGCAACGATTTCTTACTGCCTTGTAAGCCATCCAATTAGAATCAGATGGAAAATGTTTCCATTTTCTATAAAACTTGTTGCGAACTTTAATAGTGTCGACAACGTCAGATGTGAACCAAGGAAAACTTTTGTTACGGACATTTACCGTTTTTACTGGAACATAATCGTTAAATAATCCAAGAAGTATTTCTTGGAAACAGTTCATCTTGGAATCAGGGTCAGGAGTAAAAAGACATTTATCCCAAGGGGCTGGAAGTGTTTACATAGTATACATTTTTTTTTAATAAATACATAAATCAATAAAGTTGATATAAAATATAAAAAGAGGCTGGGATGCGACCCACACTGATAACTTCCCATCCCGTCTATCGATTTGTCTTGCTTAAAAGTTTGTCTAAATGTATCAATTCTTACCAAATTTGCGTTCTATTTTTTGTAGATTTTATTTTTTTTTATGAAAAAACGGACTGTTGGATTTTTATAAAAAAATTACTGAATATAAAAAACAATATTTTCTGTGAAATAAAATAAGTTTGAAGCCAATATTTTTAATTTTTGAAAAGCTATTTGAGCCGAAAATCAATTTTTACCAACTTTTATTAATTTTTTTGTTTAGGTTTTTATTTTTTGTAAAAAATTTGTCAATTCGATTTTTCTCAAAATTTGTCCTAATGTTGAAAACAATATTTCTTATAAGTTAAAATTAGTTAGAAGCCATAATCTCAAATTTTTGAAAAGATATTTAAGTCGAAAATCAATTTTTACCAACTTTTGTTAAATTTTTTTTTCGGTTTTTAATTTTTTGTAAAAAAACTGTCAATTCTATTTTTTTCAAAATATTACTGAATGTTGAAAACAACATTTTTTGAAAGATAAAAGTAGTTTAAAAGCCAATATCTCAAAGTCTTGAAAAGATATTTGAGTCAAAACTCAATTTTTACCAACTTTTTTTTTAATTTTTTTTTTAGGTTATTATTTTTTGTAAAAAAACTGTCAATTCGATTTTTCTCAAAATTTTTCCTACTGTTGAAAACAATATTTCTTATAAGATAAAATTAGTTAGAAGCCATAATCTCAAATTTTTGAAAAGATATTTAAGTCGAAAATCAATTTTTACCAACTTTTGTTAATTTTTTTTTTCGGTTTTTAATTTTTTGTAAAAAAACTGTCAATTCTATTTTTTTCAAAATTTTACTGAATGTTGAAACCAATATTTTTTGAAAGATAAAAGTAGTTTAAAGCCAATATCTCAAAGTTTTGAAAAGATATTTGAGTCAAAACTCAATTTGTACCAACTTTTTTTTATTTTTTTTTTAGGTTTTTATTTTTTGTAAAAAAACTGTCAATTCGATTTTTCTCAAAATTTTATCAGATGTCAAAAACATTATTTTTCGTTGCACAAAATTGTTCTGGAGATGAAATCATATTTTAGTCGTAAAATTTTCGAAGTGACAAATTTTTTTTTTTCAGTTTTTTTGATTTATAAAAAAAACCGTTAATTGAATTTTTTTCCAAAAATATAATTGTTTTGTATCACGTTACAATATATAATACAAAATTTAATTCAAGTCTCTAGCGTCATTGGTTCATGAGATATTTAGGGTTAACAAGGATTTTCACCTTTTTTTTAAACTGCTATGGTAAAAAAACCACCCACGCAATTTTCTTGAGAGCCCTTTCTGCGTCTTTCTGCCTTATTATCTGTATAACAAAATTTATTTGAAGTCGATATCTCTTCTGGTTCTTGAGCTATGGACGACGAAAAAAACGTCGCGAACGTACGGACGTACGGACGTACGTACACACGCACGCACAGACATCTTTCTAAAAATCTTTTATTTCGACTCTAGGGACCTTGAAACGTCGAGAAATGTCAAAATTTTCAATTTGTCAAATCGGACCCATTACAATAACTTCCTATGGGAAGTTAAAAATAATTATAACAAATAAATATTAATGTGTAATATATACATATATATGTATGTGTACATATTTTTTTTTTTTTTTAATATTTATTAACTAGCCAGGTTTGCTATCAATTCGTTGTCGGAGGAATTGCATGCTATGTTATATCTCTCATAAAGCCTTGAAAGTCTTAACGATATAAGTTCAATATTACAAATTTGGTGCAGTTCTTATGTCGAAAAATGTCTCGGAAGATTCAACATCAATTTCAAGACTTTATTTTGGAGGATTTGTAACCTACGAACGTGACTTATAGCACATCCGCCCCACGCAGGAAAACCGTAAAATATTATTGCTTGAAATACAGCTTTGTATATCAACAGCTTATTTTTCATGCTCAATTTAGATTTACGGTTGATAAAAGGGTATACAACTTTTATTGTGATATTAACTTTGTTTACTATTTCTTGTACATGTAAGCCAAAAGTAAGGGTTTTATCGAGGTATACCCAAGATATTTTGCACTTGTTTGCCAACTTGTACTCATTCCGCAAATAACAAGGTTATTACTTGACAAAAAACAGGCTTTTCTTTTTCGAGTGAAAAAGACAGCCTGTGTTTTTGAAGCATATATTTTTATTTTCCAAGCATTGCAGTAGCTTTGAATTTCATTTAATGCAGATTGCAAGTTGGCTTCTATGAAGAAGCCAACTGAATCTGAAGAAAAGATGTAGGTATCATCGGCGAAAATTGCTTTTTCACAGTTGGGGAAGGTGGGGAAATCATATGTAAAAATATTATATAAGATAGGACCAAGTACAGAGCCTTGAGGTACACCTGCATTTACATCAAAAGCATCAGAATAGGTCTTGTTTACAGAAACTCTAAATGTCCTGTTACTTAAAAATGATTGTACAATCTTAATGAGATAGATTGGAAAATTTAAAGTTAAAAGCTTATGTAGCAAAGCTTTGTGCCAAACAGTGTCAAACGCCTTTTCAATGTCAAGGAACACCATGCCTGTGCTTTTTCCTTCATTGAAATTGAAAGTATTTATAATTCAAAATAGTAATTATTATTGTTAGAACATTTTAAACTATCCACCCTACCTACATCATTTATAAGTTTAACTGTCACATGTTATTTACTAAAAACTTTGTACTATACCTAATCATTTGTTACAAACTTGAATAAAAATAATAATGCATTTTAAATTTAATTCATTTATATTGATTTTTGTTTTACATCAACTGTACGAAAATTTTTTTTAAAGTTCTTCCCCTTCAAATCCCAAAACACTTAATTTTTATACTAGCTTTAACGTTTCCGTCTTCGTTCGTAAACAATAATTTCATTGTAATAAGGGGTAGTGGTATTAGAAATCAGTCACTGCATGTTTTTTTTTAAATGGCATGTAAAAAAGTGGTGCCCATGTCTGATGTTTTCCTACCGTTCTCCTTAAATAGTTTACAACAATGTTATATGACAAAAAACGTTAGCCACAGCAACGCGTAGCCGGGTCAGCTAGTATATAATAAATAATTTTAAAGATAAGAGGAGGCATATCTACTAACGCAGCGCAGTACGAATAGATTTGATTTCAAGGGAATTCTTACGAAAATTAAAAAAAATATTCTCCCAAGGAGGAGGGAGGGGTATTGTGACCATACGAACTTCCCTGGATAAGGTGAACCTTAAAAAAAAAACATTATAAAATGTCATCAAGTGATTTTAACCTAATGATGTATATATGCCATTATCTTAAATATTTGTTGCTTTATGCATAGCTTTATTTCGAAAGCCTTCAAGCGAATATTTCAGGAATTAATATGCTCTGTAAAATTATATCTAAATGGTGAAGTAAATTTATGAATTAAACAATACAAACTTATTCATTTGTATAAATTCAAATCATGTGAGTATTTATTTGTTAAAACGTGTTATATTTTCCCATCTAAAATTTGTACTGTAGGTGCAGTAGTAAAACTTTTGATGTTGTATTAAATGTTGAACATAAATGTATAATTCTTATTAAATGTCTATAGTAAACAATAAACAAATTCGTAGATTTGGTTGTTCTTGCTTTTGTTTTGTTGTGTTACCACAAATCACAATTTTATAAATGTATAAATGGGATGCCTTTGACAAATATCAAAATGATTAATTGAATTTATTATTTTAATCTTTATTTTCTAGATGACGGCGGTTGAAAACTACAATAGACTATGCACTCCACAAGATGTTCGACCCTGGTTCAATCGTGTCCGCACCACCAATTCAATTATATTTCTATGGTTAATTGGTGTGATGGTATCGGGTGGGCAATTTCTATTCGAGGATAGTTTTGATTTCTGCAAGAAGCGAAAAAATCAACCTCTTCCATATCAAGCGGCAATTATGGCTCTAATAATGCTCGTCCCAATCCTAGTAGCATTCTACACCCACATGAAGATCATAATCGATGCCAAGAGCTTCGTCAAATCTCAAAACTTCAAACCCAGCATGTTGTACACCTCGGACATTTATCTGGCCAAGACCAATTTCTATAGCTACATCATATTTGTTGCATTTTGGCTTCCATTTGGCATCGTTTTGGCTTATGGTTGGGTTGCAACCATTTCCAATAAAGTATTCTACAATACCTTTTGGATTGGACTCAGCAAATCGTGTTTCCACAATGTCATCTATTGCCTGACCAATAGACACTTTCGCAACGCCTATGTCAATCTATTCCATTATTGCTGTTGCAAGACTACGGTGTCTGTGGCAAGACGACAACGCACCGAAGGATGTCGACCGTCCGCTGATGTTCGGGTTCACATAATACCCGGCTATAATATGTACTCTTATACAAGTCCCCAACGAGCTGGTAATAACCATCACTACTGGAATAAGAGGGACGTACATGAATTATGATCAGAAGCCTAATTCGTATAAGGTGCTCTGGAAGATACCCGCATATAAATCTTAATCCTATGAGGATGATTCCAAGATCCGTGTCATTGGTGAGTTTGAATTAAATACAAAAACAAAAACATACAAAATCATAAACGCAGCTAAAATCGCATGTTTAGGGAGCAAAAAGATTGAGCTTTATGTAAAAGGAAAGAATAAAAATTGAATTTTGTGCGCATAATATTTCTAATAATTTTCAATTTTGAACTGATTGTTTTTTTGGGGTTCCCTTTTAACACAAAATAAAAAATCAAACAAAAAAAAACACTAAACTAAAAAATTATGCTATTTTGCCAAAAAAATAAAAAAAAAATTATTTATTATACAAAATAAAATAAAAAATTATACACGTATTCGTACATTTTTTGAAATTTTCTACAGAATGGAGCATTTAAAAAATAAAATAACCCAACACAAAAGCGATGATGAAGACTTAAAATTAACATTTTTTATACTTTATGGTTAAAAAACAAATATAAGTATAATATACAAATAAATGTGTATTTAAATTCTTAAAAACAAAATAAATAAAAAATATATGTAAATATACGAGTGGAGAATAATTATACTTATGTTTTACTCAAAATGATATTGATGTTATAAATGATGTAATTATTGAATATAAATAAGAAAACAACAACAAAAATATAAAATTTTAACATTTTTCGATGTAAACTGCATACAATTGTTGTATTTCTGAGTAATTTTATTTTTATTTTTTCTAAAACTAGCGATAGGTTCTCTTTTTATGATGAAAACAGGAGTCTTACAAAAACGTCTTATTGTGCCTCCAGGCTAAACGGATAGGTAAACTTTATTAAACATGACCCTTATAATCTTTTTACATGTTTTTATCCATTGTTTAAGGACAAAAAGTAACAGTGACATTGTTGGCCTTCAAATAAAATCTTGTTTCCGAAAAACATACAGTAAACATTCAATAAACATTTCTATATTTGTTTTTGTTACAGTAAACCCCGGTTAATTGAAAAACCCATTTATCTGACTACGCTTAATAATTTATCGACCAATGAACTTGATTAAGTAAAAAACGCGGATTTAAAAAAAAAATGGCCAGTTAAAATTTATATTCATTTTTTCATTTTAAAAACCCTCTTTAGTGAAAAAAATTAATCAAACAGAACCAACAAATTAACTGAAAGATTTTAATTTCTTCTTCATTTTTTTTTATTTATATTGCTTTTCCCCTAAGCGGGATTTACTGTACTATATTAATTTTCTCAAAAATTCTACGTGATTTTGACTAGTGTCTTTTTTTCTTGAAATTGAAAATTAATGACAAAGTTAAAAACTAATGAAAACATTTTTAAGAACAAATTTAAAAAGTGTCTCAATCTTCATCACTAATTTTCGTATGTAAATATGAAATTTAATTAAGTAATTTTCTTTCACACCAATATCACCATAAGTCTAAATCATTTCCTGTGTGTGTTAAGGTTATTCAAAATGTATGCCTATAGCTGTGAAGAGCTGTCAAATTCAATTAAATAAAAGATCTGTTCCTTTACTCCATACATAAAATATAACTGAGAGAACTAGGACGGTGTTTTTACGTTGGATGTGTTTTGACGTTTAATATTTTCTCTCTCTACAATCTGATAGTTTGAGAGGCAGAAAACAGACATTTTTGTTTATTTTTAATTAATGAGATTTATACGAAAAGGTTAAGCAATACAAACTTCATCAAAGAATCACTTTTTGACAGGTGTCAATTTGTAATTGAGCTATTTTTAGAAGAGCTAACTTACCAAATTTTTTGTTTAATTTTGATTGTGCTGAAGTTTCTAAGATTTTTGTATTTTAAAAATATTTTGTAAAAGGTAAGAATAATAATTATTTAATTTTATTATTTACAAAATCTGTTTCATTCTTCTTCTATTCTTATATCTAATCTTGTCTGTAATAACACATGTTTCTTTTTAGAATCCAAATTTTGAAAGTTGATCTTGAGATTCTAAATGAGTCATGAAACACTTGGGTGTTTTTCTTTATAAATATTGACAAAATTGAATATAGTGTACATTTGAATATGTATAAATGTACTACAATTTATTCTTCAACAATTCTTAAGCTAAGTGTACACGATTGCCAGATCTGCAAATATTGCCAGATCTGTCACTGAAAAAATTGTCTCGAATGGCTGACAATCGTGTACACACCAAATTAATTTGCAGACAAATGGTTTGGCTCCTAATTTGCAGACAAATATCTGCCAATTAATTTGTAGATATCTGGCAATCGTGTACACGCAAGCTGACAACCGTCTACACACCAAATTGATTTGGAGAAAAATTTGTTCATCAAACATTTTTAAGACAAATTAATTTGCAGATGTGGCAATCGTGTGTACACAAAATTCATTGGGAGATCACCAAATTTTTTTCATTTTCTGACGTTTCTGCAAACGTCTGACAATGAATAAATTTGCAGATGCCGTTTGAGGAACATTTGCAAATTTATTCATTGGCAGACAAATTTTCTGACTGATGCGATGTGTGACAATGAGCTGAAAATAAATTCGCAGATCCAAAATTTGATTTGGTGTGTACACGGTTGGCAGAAAATCTACAAATGTTTACAAATCTATTGCTAGCTATTTGGCCAAATTAGTTTGTCGACATTGCCAGACAAATATTTGGCAACAGATTTGCAGATGTTTGTAGATATCTGCAAACCGTGTACACACAAATTAAAATTTTCAGCTCATTGTCAGCTCTTTTTCACACATTGTCAGACGTTTGCAGATCTGACAATGATTGTCAGACCTGGCAATCGTGTACACTAAGCTTTAGGGACACCGATTTTGGTGATTAAGATGAGGTTAAACGGTTTATTATCAACTTGCAACCTTCGGTTAGCCTACACAAAATCAATAAGTAGAAATTGATGTAGCAGAAATCGAATATAAAATCACGACATCAAAAATTGATGGTTTTCTTGATAAACAACTGTCCATTTATTCAACTCAATAAAAAATAAACAACATTTTTGCACTTATTAAAAAATATTATGAATACATGTCGTAAATAAATGTGTATAGTTTTATGTGGCTAGCTTATGAAAATTTAAACTAACATAAATGAGGAAATCTAACCTTTACAAAAAGTAAGTATAAATATTTAAAAGTTAAAATATATCAAATATTTTTCAATGCCATTTCTTTTTAAGTTCAATAATAATAACTGACAATGTTTTTTAGATAAAATAAAATTTGATTATGATATTTTTTTAAATTTTATGTAGTTAAGGTAAATACATATATAATTTATAAAAATTAAATTATTTAAGAAATAATAAACAAAATTTATTATGGGACCATAAATATTTGTTACAAGTTGAATTTTATATTTAGTGTTATCAAATACAATTTATTTAATTAATATTAAAGTATAGATATTTACCTGTTATTGTATATTTAATTATTATGAATAATAATTAATTATTATGTCTATCAATATTAAGAAAACGTAACTATTGAAACATAAATGGTTTTGTTTTTATTTCTAACTTAAATAAAGTCAGAATGAAGAAAATTTAGATCCATAAAACACAAAATCCTAATTCAAAAATCCCAAAATACCGAAATACCAAAAACCCAAAATTGCGGAACTTTAAACAAAAATGTGTTTTATATTCGGAAATATGAATTTAAAAGTTAAAAAAAGAAAATATCTACTTTAAAGATCGGAACAAAACTTGATCTTAATTTCAATGGGTAAGTAGTAATTCCTTAGATTTTAAAACTAATCACTACGTCACAGTGAAGTTAGAATGAATAACTCTTTTTATTCCAACAAAATCTGAAATTAAACCTTAATTCTTAAAACTCACATCGATCAATATGGTATGTATGTATGTAGATAATCAAAATTCTTACCGTCAGGGAACCCCATGTCGGCGGGCATTGGTAATCGAAACGTTCACATAATTAGTAATGCAATTTAAAAATAAATAATGAAAAAATAAACTTATGATTCATTTCACATTTGAAATTTATGTACGCACGCAATTAATATATTAATGATAATAGTTCTATTGACGAAATACAATTAAATTTATGTTTATATAAATTAAATTGAATTGTGGTTAAACACTTCAAACAAAATTATTTGTAAAAATGATTACTTAAAGGGAATTCTCTGGATTTTTAAAATGAGATTTTTTAACTCTGATAGTAGTGTTTTTAACAGGGAAGGCAAAAGTTTAAATTTGTTTCTTATAAACGACAGATTACAAATTGATGTTTTTATTACATCGAACTTTAATATTAGGGTTAATCTGACTTTTAAATAATTTACAAGCAAATTAGATCTTAAAAAATTATCCGCGTGCAAAATTTTACGAAGAATATAAATAAAATTACAATTTACCGAAAGGAATCGTTTCGATAGATTTTATTTTTGAGAGTTAAATTTGTTTAACGTAAAATGGTTTAAAACTTAAAAAATAAGCATATTTCTGGATAGGAATACATACTTAAGTGAGACAACTCTATAAAATACTTAAGTGACATTATTAACTTAAGATAGGAAGTAATTGTAATCGGTCCGATTTGTCAAATTGAAAATTTTGACATTTCTCGCCGTTTCAAGGCCCTTAGAATCGAAAAGATTTTTACAGGAATGTCTGTGCGTGCGTGTGTACGTACGTTCGCGACCAGTAGAGATATCGATTTCAAATAAATTTTGTTATACAGATAATAATAAAGAAAGATGAAGAAAGGACTCTCAAAAAAATTGCGAGGGTGGTTTTTACCATAGCAATTAAAAAAAAAAGGTGAAAATTTTGGTTTACCCAAAATATCTCACGAACCAATAACGCTAGCGAGTTGAATTAAATTTTATATTATATATTATGACATGACACCAAACTAGTATATTTTTGGAAAAAAATCCAACTAACGATTTTTTATAAATCAAAAAAACTGAAAAAATATATTTGTCACCTCGAATATTTTACGAACAAAAAATGATTTTATCTCCAAAATAATTTTGTGTAGTAAAGAATAACATTTTTGACATCTGGTAAAATTTTGAGAAAAATCGAATTGACAGTTTTTTTAACAAAAAATAAAAACCCGTAAAAAAAAACATTACTAAAAGTTAATAAAAATAATTTTTTACCAAAATATATTTTTCAAAACTTTGAAATATTGCCTTTCAACTACTTTTATCTTTCAAAAAATATTGTTGTCAACATTCAGTAAAATTTTGAAAAAAATCGAATTGACAGTTTTTTTACAAAAAATTAAAAACCGAAAAAAAAATTAACAAATGTTGGTAAAAATTGATTTTCGTCTAAATATCTTTTCAAAAATTTGAGATAATGGCTTATAACTAATTTTTACTTACAAGAAATATTATTTTCAACATTAGGAAAAATTTTGATAAAAATCGAATTGACAGTTTTTTTTACAAAAAATAAAAACCTAAAAAAAAAACAATACTAAAAGTTTGTCAAAATTTACTTTCGACTCAAATAGCTTTTCAAAAATTACAAATATTGGCTTTAAACTTATTTTATTTCACAGAAAATATTGTTTTCGATATTCAGTAATTTTTTTTATAAAAATCCAACAGTTGTTTTTTCATAAAAAATTAAAATCTACAAAAAATAGTACGCAAATTTGTTCTGTTCTCGATATCTCGTGAACAATAGGAGATATTGGCGCAAAATTTTAAACAACCTATTATTAAGGCCTTAGCACAATACTAGTTAACAATTTACTATTTACATAGTAATCTACTAATTTTAAACACTTTTTATTGTTTTGCTAACTAGTATCATGATAAAACCATTTTATTAAAAAAAAAAACATGAACACATCTAAATAATGACAGATTGTGGAGCAAACAAAACAAACATACCTTAATATCATACTAAAAATGATTTAACATCGTACTAAATCGTCTAAAATTGTGCGCCTTTTGTTACATTTGAGAAAAATGACATATGTATGTCATACAGATTTAGTAAGATAGGTACTAAAAAGATAAAGTAGCCATTTTAAAATGTTAAGAAGATAGTATACGATACTAAAATCGTTTAAAATTATCAAAATCCTTTTTTTTACCTAGTATCATACTAAAAATGATTTAACATCGTACTAAATCGTCTAAAATTTTGCGCCATTGATTTTAAATTAGTTTCACTTATCCAATTTGTATTTGTTTATATAAGAAATAACAACTTTTAAGAAATGCTACTATAATTGGTAAAAATTGTTTTTCGACTAAAAATCTCGTTTACAGAAATAGATTTTGAAATAAAATTATTTCATCAAATGCAAAATATTGTTGGTAATTTTTAAATCTTTTAGAATAGTTTAACTGCCAACATTTTTAACAAAACACGAAAACCTACAAACCTTTTAAGCAAGACAAATCGACAGACGGGATGGGAAGTTATCAGTGTGGGTCGCATCCCAGCCTCTTTTTTTATATACATTTGAGTTAATAGTTTGAAGCTGTCATAACGCTATTACTGAAATTAGAACTATACACGCTGCAACAACTCATTTACATTTCCCTAAATTCACTACAAAAACGGAGCTACACAAGCAACGAAATATTCGCAATTTTGCAAAAAAAAAATTCTTGAGCGTCGAAGGGAACAGAAATTTATACCAAGATCACTTTTAAAAATTTTTCGAGAAACGAGCCGTGGAGCCATTTGGCAGATATTGTTTTGTATTGTTAATGGAATACATTTTTTCTTTATAATGAATTAAAAAGCAATACCATTGAATAATTACAAATAGAAGGGACACCGGGCAAATCCTGATCTAGATGGCGACACTTATTTTTCAAATGCTCATAAGTCGCTAGTATCGCACGGCAAGTTATTGTATCTGTCTATTAAATACAACACCCAATTTTACAGATTTGGTCCTTATGGGAAATTTACTCACAATTTATGGTCGAGAAACATAACGGAATATTGTTATTTAGAATAAAAAACAACAATAACAACTGTGTATGTACATATGTCTGTTAAAAAGTTGCATTCAAGGCCAAATCACGTTCGCTGCAGAAAATGTATTTTGAAGGTTTGTTTTTCTTTTTTAAATTTCGTTCTCATTCATAAAACGAAAATGATTTTGGTGCTTTTCGGTGCATTCGACATGATGATGATTTGTGACTTTCGGTGAATTTTTCTTCAATTTCGTTATTAGTTTGATATGGGTTGGGATGGGATAGGTTTATTTTTAAATTTCTTTTTTTTTCTGAAAATAGGGATAGTGGACGAATCATACTTTACTACAAAGTATACATTGCAAATGTACATACATAAGCATAGGTAGGTATATTGTTTAGGCTAATGTTAGGTACGTAGGTAATTAGTAATTACATATACCTATGTAGGTAAGGTAGGTATTCATATGCACAAATGGAGGTTAGTAGGAACATATGTATGGAGGTACATATATATATGTACATACATAATACATATATGTATAACATAAGTTGGGGGTGTATCTATTACATTTTTCAATTATTTTAGTAGTAGGTATTTTAGACAGATTTCTTTGCTTTAAAAAATACTGTCGAGTGAAGAAAAAAAGATATACCTAATCAAAGTGGAGTAAAAAAGGATTCTTAGCCTTTTTGGATCATGTTAACATTCACCAGTGCACTGTGCGTACACAAATAACATACAATTTTTTCACGCATTGTTGAATTTTTGTATAGGTATACATTTTGTAGTAGGTAGGTAGTAGGTACCTATATGGCTTTAAGAATTATTTTTATACTTTGTTTTTGCTTTTACGTATTTTTTTGAGATATTGTTTTGCCTTAGGTTGCCGGTTGCATGGAAGTAGTTTTCACTTTTTGCAGTTTTTGTAGTCGCATATCAGTGGTAAAGAAATTTTCTTCCTTTTATACCTACATCCCTTTTTTCGCTTTATTTTTAACTTTCCATAGGAAGTTATTGTCCGATTTGTCGAATTAAAAATTTTGACATTTCTCGACGTTTCAAGGTCCCTAGAGTCGAAATAAAAGATTTTTAGAGAGATGTCTGTGCGTGCGTTTGTATGTATGTACGTACGTTCGGACGTCCGTACGTTCACGAAGTTTCGTCGTCCATACCTCAAGAAACCAGTAGAGATTTCGACTTCAAATAAATTTTGTTATACAGACAAAAATGCAGAATGATGCAGAAGGACTCTCAAAAAAATTGTGTCGGTGTTTTTTTTTTACCAATTTAAGCAATTTAAAAAAAAAGATGAAAATGTTGGTTTACCCAAAATATCTCACGAACCAATAACGCTAGATACTTTAAATGAATTTTATATTGTAACGTGATACCAAACAAATATATTTAAAAAAAAATCCAGTTAAAGGTTTTTTTATAAATCAAAAAAACTGAAAAAAAATATTTGTCTCCTGGAATATTTTACGAACAAAAAATGATTTTATCTCCAAAATAATTTTGTGCAACGAAGAATAACGTTTTTGACTAAAAAAATTATTAAATGTTCAGAAAAATTGATTTTCGACTTTGAAATCAAACTTTTTCATTATATGCAAAATATTGTTGGAAATTTTTAAATTTAAGGAAATAATTCAACTGACAACTTTTTTACCAAAACACGAAAACCTACAAACATTTTTATCAAGACAAATCGGCAGACGCGATGGGAAGTTATCAGTGTGGATCGCATCGTAGCCTCTTTTTATAATAATGTGTTGCGCCAAACTTGAACAAAACATAATTATATTTATTTGTTTTAATTAAATGAAATTTACAAAGGTATCTATGAAAGTTAACCTACCTTCGAAAAAATATTTACCTACCTAATTTTCAAAGCAGTACCTAACCCTGAGTATAATTGTATTTGTACCTTACCTAGGTACATCTACCTTTGAAAACATTTTGAACACAAATATTGAGGGAGGTATACCTTCTTTGTAGATTCATATCACAATATGTCTACTTTAAATACCAGTTGAATAGATGAAGGTTATCAGTAGGTAAGGTAAGTAGGTTCATTGGATTTCAATTTGACAAGTGGAAAATTTGGTTTGGTCTTTGAAACTAAAAAATAGTATTTACCTACCTATGTATGTACATACATACATAATTTATATCTAGGTCCTAGTTAATAAATTAGGCATGATAGGTACATACAGTTTTGAGTTATTTCTTGAGTTCAGTAAGTAAGGTACTAACACATACCTAAGGTATCTTGTTGAACCTTCGCCGATTTACGTTGTTTATCAATGTTTTGATTAACTTCAAATACTTTGTACGCAAAGCAGACGATTTTAAGTAATTTTTGTTTTGCTTTGAAAAAAAAAACTGTAAATTGAACAAACCACATCAAATTAAAGTTGCAACACTTTACCAAAACTCTTAAATAAAATAAAAACAGCATAAAAAAGATAATGTACAAGAATATATTATTAATAAGATCAGATAGTTATACTGATACATACTCGTATGTACATTACAATGAAAAAAACACTTCCTTTAAAATTTAAACTCGATCGAGTTAAATTTAGTATGAAACTAAGATTGAAACTAAATGATCAAGACCAAGTTACGTTATGAAAAACTGCTGCTAGCGAATTTTGATTAATATAAGATTTTTGTTGTTCATCATTTAGTTTTAACATAAGTTTCAAAATGTACTTTTGAAGCACTCTTCTACAAAACATTGCACAGTAGTTTTAACATAACTTACGAATTCCCTTGTAGGAATTGACAAGCCTCCATTAATCTTATTTTCGAATTGACGAAATTTTATTAAATGTTCCCTTGTTTCATAGTTATTTTGACACACGGACACTCTATATATGAAGTGTCTTTGTTTTGATATTTGCTTTTGTCCATAAACAATTTGCATAAATCAGTCATTTTTCTTTAGCACAGATTTTGCAATACATATATCCTACAAAATACCTACATATGTTAAGTACATTTCATCGTCATTTTCATTTATTTCATTCCAATTATTTTCAACGTCTCCTTAACAAAATTAAGACAAAATAATTTATTTGATTTAAGTTAGACATTGCAAATTGTAAAAAAAGTTTCAAGAAATAGTAATGCATTATTTATGTGCATATATAAGTACCTAATATATTAAATAAATTATATGTATTCCATTTTTGTTTCAGTTTATTTACCTAAAACGTTTAAAAACCTTCAAATGCCTTTACTGAAGAAATTTATTTTTTGAGTTATCATGCAGCATGCACTTGGCCATATCGTACTAACATTCACAAAACTATGTAGGTAGGTATTCGTAAAATGGTATATCTGCCAGTACCGATACAAAAATTCATGAAAAAATAATTGCAATTTTTTTTATTTGGAACAACAAACCTCCAAGTAAACGATTTGGTAAATCAATTTAACCAAATCTCCAAAACAAAATAAAAATAGTAAGAAAATGGCAATTTTTTACACACGAATAATGAATAGGTAGTATCTTTTTAAATACCTACTTAACATACTCAGATGTACGTATACCTATTCCTTTTTTTGTGGCGATACAAACACATTATCCCATTTAACGCGTGCATATTATTGTCTTCATCTATAAATATTCATATAGTTCGCTTTCAAAAAAGATCCCAAAAGGACTTTTTTAATCCCTTTTGAGGATACAAATTAGCATATACAGAAACCATTATCATGAAAATGATATTCAAGCTACTAATAGTACTCACTTGATGCTCATAAGTCGCATGGTCGTTTGAGCAATGTTCGGTGTCCACTTCTATTTGTAATTATTCAATGGCAATACACATTTTTTACTAAAGCGTTTTCTTTTTATACAATTTTTTACAAAAAAAAACTAAATTTCTATTTACAACAGTTATAAGAAGTTATTGTATAAACGGTCAATCGAATTGAAAATTATGAAATTTCTCGACGTTTCAAAGTCTCTATAAATATCTCTAAATTTAATTAAATTGTATTGTCTTCTTTCCCTGCAAACATTTTAAGAATAAAACAAATCATTACCTTCAAAATAGTGTTATTTTTTAAGAAGGACGTTTTTGAAATCAAATTTTTTAAGAAAAAATAAAAGGAAAGTTTTGTGTTTAAAAAAAAAATTAAAAAAAAAACTTAACAAAATACAAATAAAAACTTGCAAAAATAGTTCCCAAACCGGTATCTTGGTTAAAAAGAGGCTGCGATGCAACCCACACTGATAACTTCCCATCGATGCTTGTCGGTCGATTTTTTTTTTAAACTTTAACAAGTATTAATAACAATATTTTGTGAGAAGTCAACAAAATTTTGAAGTCATAATAATGTTATCAGTTTTTATAGGTTTTCGCGTTTTGTAAAAAAAGTTGTCAATTGAATTTTTTAAAAAATTACTTAAAAATTATTACCAATATTTTTTATATGATGAAAAAGTTTGATTTCAAAATCTTTTTTTGTTATCGAAAATCAATTTTTACCAATTTAAGTTTTTTATCATTTTTTTGAATGTTTTTATTTCTAACATAAAAAAAACGAGATTGGATTTTTCGATAACCATTATCGTAGGATAGCAAAATTTAGCCCAGAATAAAATAATTTTGAAGTCAATACCTTCATTTATTCACGTGATATCGAGAATCAACTTTTACCAATTTTGTGTAAAATTTTTTATAGTTTAATACAAAATGTACTGAAAGTTGAAATTAGTTCGAAGCTAATATCTTAAATTATTGAAAAGATATTGTAATATTCAGCTTGGTCCGACAATTAAAACTTATTCGCACTTGTAAATAAAACACGATTTTTACTTTATTTAAATTGTTCCACTTATTTATTGAACACTCAATTATTACGTTTCAAACACAGTCTTTACTTTCAATTATTACTTTTTATACACAGTCTTTACTTATCGCAGTTTACAACCAATAATGAATCGCTTCGCTTCCAAGCGCCTATTTATATACCTCCAATCGGTTCGAGAATCTACGAGGTTGTTCTCGATGCTTAACGAAGTTCTCCACTTTATCACTAGATGCTTACCCCTTTCGAGGTTCTTGTATGCGCTGAATGAGTTCCCCTCTAAGCCACTAGATGTTTCTCGATGCTTAAGAAGCGAGTTCTCCTATTAGCCACTAGAGGTTTCTCGATGCTTAAAGAAGCGAGTTCTCCTATTACTACCACTACATGTTGCCCCTTATTATTGAAAGAGATAAAGAGTGTATACACATTACATTGTCCCCTCCTTAGGATTGATCGTCCCGAACAAATCCATCGTTCTCATCACCACTGTAGCGATGAGCCGGTCGCGATGTACAACTTTAGGTTTTCCTCTGACTCCCTTTTGTATCCGGTACACGACATCGTTGATTTTTGTAATGACTGTATATGGACCTTCCCAGTCCCGTTGAAGTTTCGGTGACAATCCTTTTTGTCGATGGGGATTGTAAAGCCACACCCGATCCCCTGCTAGGAACTCTGTTGTTGTCGCTCGTATATCGTAGCGTGTCTTCATTCGGTCACTGAACATCTTTATTTTCAACCTGGTATTGTCGTGGATCTGAAGGAGTCTTTCTCTGAGGTCATCAATGTAGTCATCCTCGGCTTGCGGTTCCGATGTGGGGCATCCAAATTTTATTTCGCTCGGCAGTCTGATGTTCCTTCCCATCAAAATCTCAGACGGTGTATGGCCAGTTGAGCTATGTCTTGCACTTCGATACGCCATCAAAAACAGTGGAATGTGTCGATCCCAATCTCGCTGGTTGTCGTCCACAACTTTGCAAAGATGTTCCTTCAGGGTTCGGTTGAATCGTTCGACCATGCCATCAGATTGTGGGTGAAGTGGTGTTGTTCTTGTCTTCTTGATGTCAAGAAGCCCACAAACTTCCTGAAATATGTTTGATTCAAAATTCCTTCCCTGGTCGGAATGCAGTTCTAATGGAACGCCGAATCTGCTCACCCAGTTGAAGACAATTTGGTCTGCGACTGTTTTGGCTTCTTGATTTGGAATGGCGTATGCTTCAGGCCACTTGCTGAAGTAATCCATGACGACCAGAATATAACGATTTCCATTATTTGTTTCCGGAAATGGACCCGCCACGTCTACTGCAATCCTTTCGAAGGGTGCTCCGACATTATACTGCTGCATTTGGCTGTGGTTCTTTTTGTTCGGGCCTTTGGTGGCAGCACAGGTATCACATTTTCGGCACCACTTCTCGACATCTTCCCTTGCATTTAGCCAGTAAAATCGTTGTCGAACCTTTTCTAGCGTCTTGTTCACTCCTAGATGACCTCCCGAAACTCCACCATGCATCTCTCGCAGAACATCCATAACCTTCGATCTCGGTAAGACTAGCTGCATTACATAAGACTTTCCATCTGCTGATTCCCATTTACGTCGAAGGACACCCTCTTGGACATGAAACGAGTCCCACTGTGCCCAATAGGCCTTCAGAGTCGGACTTCTATCGGAGATATCAGCCCATTCAGGTTTTTCCTGGTGTTCCTTCCAAGCGAGGATGGGTTCGATATCTGAGTCTTCTTGTTGAGCCTTCCTCAACTCGTCGTTGCTCCAGCCATAAACGGGATCGGCTCTGGTTCGTTGGACAGTAACCACTTCTTTTTCTTCTTATCGTCTACAATGCTTACAGTCTTGTTTACATGGTCTCCGAGACAGTGCATCTGCATTTGAGTGAAGCTTCCCCTTCCGATGTTGAATTTCGTAATCGTACGTCTGCAGCCTCTCAATCCACCTTGCCACTTGACCCTCTGGATTCTTGAAATTCAAAAGCCAGTTAAGTGCTCCATGGTCAGTTCGGAGAAGAAACTTCTGTCCATAGAGATACTTATGGAAGTGCTTTGTTGCCAAAATCAGTGCAAAAAGTTCTCTTCTGGTCACACAATAATTTCTTTCCGACTTCGAGAGTACCTTGCTGTAATAGGCAATCACCTTTTCTTCGCCATTATGCACCTGCGATAGTACAGCACCTATCCCGACATTGCTCGCATCAGCATCAATTATGAACGGTTTTCCTGGAGTTGGGTAGGTCAGCACTGGTGCATTACACAAGCGTTGCTTGAGCTCTTGAAAGCTGCGCTCGCATTCACCTGACCATCTAAACTGCTTTCCCTTTTCCGTTAGCTGATGTAGACTCTTGGCGATTCCAGCAAAGTCCTTCACAAAGCGCCTATAGTAGGTGGCTAGACCCAGAAAGCTTCGGAGTTGGTGTTTGTCCTGTGGTGTTGGCCAATTCTTTACGGTGTCAACCTTATCAGGATCCGTTTTTACTCCTTGGGATGAGATGATATGTCCCAGATATTTTACTTCGGTTTTGAAGAGTGAACACTTTTCTGGGTTAAGCTTGAGGTTGGCTTCTCGAAGTCTTTGAAACACGGCTCTCAGATTTGTACAGTGTTCGTCAAATGTTTTCCCGTATACTATGACGTCATCCAAATAGACCAGGCAAGATTTCCATGTGAGTCCTTGCAGGACGCATTCCATTAGGCGCTCAAAAGTCGCTGGAGCATTGCAAAGTCCAAAAGGCATCACTTTGAACTGCCACAATCCGTTTCTTGTTGAGAATGCTGTCTTTTCTTTGTCTTCAGGATGGATTTCGACTTGCCAGTAACCACTTTTCAAGTCCAAAGTTGAGAACCATTGTGCTCCTTCCATTGCATCCAGAGTATCACTGATCCTAGGCAGAGGGTAGCTATCCTTCTTGGTCACATCATTCAACCTTCGATAGTCCACGCAAAAGCGGGTTGATCCGTCTTTCTTCTTTACCAGGACCACTGGAGACGCCCAAGGGCTTTTAGAGTTTTCGATCAGACCTTCTCCCTTCATGGTGGTTATCAGTTCTTCAACCTCACCTTGTTTGGCTAGTGGAAGGCGTCTTGCAGGTTGACGAATCGGCCTTGCATCCCCGGTATTGATTCGATGTTGCACCAGTTGCGTTCTGCCATATTTCACTTTCGATGATGAAAAGATGTCTGCAAATTCTTCGAGGAGACCTTCTGCAGTTCTTCGTTGTTGGTGGCCAAGATTAGATGACTTGAGAATGTTCGTCTTTATGGAGTTCAGCTCTTCGGACTTCAAGGATTGCCTTGACTCTTCTTCGTTGATCCTTGTTATCGCTGATACAGATTCGCATTGTCCGACAATCTCACCTTTTCTAAGCTTAACTTCATACGGCTTGATGTTCAGTATTCGTACCGGAACCATGTTCTTTAATGGTCTCACAAGAGTCTTCCCAATGGTGACGTTTTGGGAGGACTTTACAGATGCTGGTTCGACCATGAGGTATCGATGGCTGCCAGGTTTACCCTTCAATTTCGTCCACACGAATACTTCTGAAGAAGCAGGCAAAGTGAGATCTTCTTTGATGACGGTTTTCACAGATGACGAGGTCTCATACGAGTTAGTCCCATAGATCATCGGAATCTCGATGTTTCGATATTTCAGGACTTGGTTCCCGATGTCCAATATCACTCCATGATCTTTCATGAAATCGATGCCGACAATGCACTCGTCGCATATATCTGCTACCAGGAACGGGTGAGAGAATTCCAACTCTGCTATCCGAATCTTAAGACGTACCTCACCATAAACTTTTGCGGCCTCTCCAGTTGCAGTCCTTAGACGATAGCTGTTGGTGTTGTGGAGCCATGCCTTCTTGACGAGGTCTTGCCGTACGATGGACGCCGTGGCACCGGTGTCAATGGTAGCCACACATTTGTTGCCGTTTATACTTGCTTCCACAGTCAGGCTCTTGTTGTCACGTTTCGTTTGAGAAACCTGGATGTCGTTTCTGGGGCCATCGATACCAGAAACCAGCTTCTGCCCCTCGAAGTTGGTTCTTATTCGTTTCCCGGGTGGGAAACAACTCCGGAAGCAACGTTATTGGTGTTGCTTTGAACGGTTGAATTACTTCTATTTCCACAGTGTTGGCATTGTGGTTCTTCTTCGTGGTAATCTGCACTGTCGCTGTAGATGCCCAGTCTTATTGCAGTTCCAGCATCGTGCTGGTCCGTCTCGCTGACTCCTTTCCACAGTAGCCTTCTGACAAGAACATTCTTGGACTTCTATTTCTCTTACGCGATGCACGTTTTGGGAAGCTTGTTCTGCAGCTTCCATCGTCAGAGCGAAAGCCAATGCTTCTGGTAGTGTTCGCTTTCCGGCAGTGCGGATAGCCCTTTGGAGATTTATATCGCCCACAGCTCTCACAAAGGCTTCAACAGCAAGTTGATTTATTATCTCGTTACCAGCTGTTGGATATGCCAGGTGAACCAATCGCTCGATATCTGCCTGAAGCTGCTGCAGAGTTTCACCTCTTTTCTGTGTCCTATTGTTAAGCTGAACTCGGAAGACTTCTGTCATGTGGCTATCCCCAAACCGCTGTTCGATTGCATTTACCAGAACTGTGAAGTCGCCACTCTTCTCCGCTGGTATGGTTTGTAGCAGTTCAGCAGCAGATCCTCTTAAAGCAAGCGTAAGAGCAATGTATTTTTCGTGATCGTCCCAGCCGTTTGTTAACGCTGATGCTTCAAACTGTTTCTTGTAGATTGACCACGGAATCTGCCCATCAAAGCTTGGAGGATTTACTTCTCTTTTCCTTGAGCACTCACCAGAAGGTTCTCGAGCTTTCATCTTTCGCACTTTTTCAAGTTCATTTGTAATGGTTTCGATTCGTTCGTCCATTTTCTCGATACGTGCGTTTTGTTTTTCGACACGCTCGACGCGCTCGTCAAGAGTATTGATTTTTCCTTCGAAGACCGAAAACCTGCCTTCTAAAAGGTTTCTCTGTTCGTCGAACCGCTCTAGAATATTCTGCTGTTCTTGCTTTTGGTCGCTTCTTTGGGCTTCTAGTTGTTTCAGGACATCATTCCTTTGAGTTTCTAGTTGTTTGAGAACATTCTGCTGTTCTTGCTTTTGGTCACTTCTTTGAGCTTCTAGTTGTTTGAGAACATTCTGCTGCTCTTGTTTTTGGTCACTTCTTTGAGCTTCTAATTGTTTGAGCACGTTCTGCTGTTCTTTCAGGACATTCTTTTCATTCTCTTCAAATTTGGTTAAAAGAAGTGACATCATGTTAGATAAAGCAACATTTGCATTTACCTCTTCCACTTTTGCTTCTAATTCGAAAGCAAACGTATCTGGGTCTTCATTTTGCTGCTCCAGATATTCCTGCAGCCGTTTAACGAGTTCGGTTTTAACGCCTGTCCCACTTAAGCCACGTTTGCTTAGTTCGGCCTTTAGCTCAGGGACAGTTAAGTCTTTCAAAACTTTACTCATTTTTTTTTATTTTTAACTTCACTACTTCACACAAAATAGTTCACTCACTGTTTTTATTCTCAATAAGTTTTAATCCCTTATTCTGACACCAATGTAATATTCAGCTTGGTCCGACAATTAAAACTTATTCGCACTTGTAAATAAAACACGATTTTTACTTTATTTAAATTGTTCCACTTATTTATTGAACACTCAATTATTACGTTTCAACTTTGTATATGAAAACTATAGTACTCTCATGGGAAGAATTTTTTTGGTGAAGCGGATGCCGTCGTTGGCAGTAGAATCGAAATTGGAGAGACCTCGGGGGAAAGAGAGAAAAATATTATTTCCATTCCCATAAGCAGCCAGCAGAATAAGGAGATCAGTTAATTTAGCAACCAAAAAGTCGACACAATTTCCTTCATTATATTTGAGTTTATCCTTGTATATGTTTTCATATACTAAGCTTCCATATGAAGGTCAATGAATTTGTTTTTGTAATTTCTTTATATCAATGCATTTTTATATGAAAAACGTCAATGGCTCAATATTGTGTCTAATAAGGGGATGAATGAAGTTTTTGTATGCTTACATCAGCTGTTCAGTATTTTGTACGGATTTTTGTTTTTATTTACATTCATAAGTCTGTTTCTCCTTGCGTACGATCTTTGTATATGAAAATGGTTTGTATTATGTATACAAAGCTACGATGGGATTTTTGTCGTGCAGATCTTTGTGATGAAGAAGAATATGAAGGTAGTTATACGTTTGGTTATAGTTATGTATATTTTGGCTGGTGGGTAGGTATTTTGCTTTTATTTGGCATTAAGTTTTTCTTTAATAGTTGAAGATTAGATTTGTTTGAGCTTTAAAGATTTTTTTTTGGTAGATAGATATCAATTGGTAGGTGATTTTTTTTCAGGTTGTATGTGGGTTTGATTTTAAATTCAAATTTTAAATATAAAAGGTATTGGTAGGTAGGCAGGTATTTCATGAAATACCATAGGGAATTCATGCTATTGTTTGAGATTAGTTGATAGGTAGTATGTAATTAAAGTATTTATAAATATGTACCTACATAGTTTAAAATACAAAGAAAAATGCATTCTTTATGTTGGTCCAGATAATTTAAATAGTTTGATAATTGAAATTTGTGTCTTTTATTTATGTTCCAATCCTACTTTTATTGTATCCCTTATAATAAATAAGTGTTAACTATACACCTTAGCGGGCACATTACAGCACATACAAATGTAGTTTATATTTAGGTAGGTAGGTAGGTACCTATGTACCTATATACGTTGTTTGTTGTTGTAGGTACCTTTAATACAATTTTGTCAGCTCGTCTATTTTAAGATGTGTGACTTTTAGGAAAATCCAATTGAAAGTTTTTTTAAATTATTAACTATTAGCACAGATAAGGAACTATATAAACTTAACTATAGTTTCTTATCTGTGCTATTAGTAAGTATAGTTTCGTAAATGTAGTGTAGAAGTAGGTATTTTTTGTATTGATTTGAAATTTTCTTTTATACGATTTCGAAGTTTTTTTGTGCCACTCACCAACCAATAATTTGTTAACATTAAACTCAAAATTATGCCAATGATAATTACTCATGTTATTTCACAACCTTGGTGTTATAACCTTGTTAAGATGAAGGATTCTTCAGACATTTAAAGTCAATTTAAGACTTAATTTCACAATTTAGAAAATCATGGTCTGAAATTATTTTTTTTTACTTGCGTCATATTTGTAGGTAGGCAAGTTTTGCATTCGTAAACAATTTCGAACTCAAGATTTTAATCAAAAATGACATTTCGATGGTAGAAAAGTGGAAGTCCCCTGATTCCGTCCTGGCCCCAAGGCATTAGGTTGATCGACCTAAAATTTGGAAATTAAGGGTAAGAGCCGATTCGCGTTAAGCGTTCTTAAATTCCCATAGGAAGTTATTGTAATCGGTCCGATTTCTCGACGTTTCAAGGTAGGTACCAAGAGTCGAAATAAAAGATTTTTAGAGAGATGTCTGTGCGTGCGTGTGTTTTTTTCGTCGTCCATATCGACTTCAAATAAATTTTGTTATACAGATAATAATGCAGAAAGATGCAAAAAGGACTCTAAAAGAAATTGAGTGGGTGGTAAAATTTTTAGAAAAATTGAATTGACAGTTTTTTTTACAAAAAATTAAAAACCCAAAAAAAATAATAAAAGTTGTTAAAAATTGGTTTTCGACCTTAATGTCGGGGAGAGTACGATAACTTTGGCGACAAAGTTTAATGACGGATTTGTATAGAACAGTTAAAAACAAGCATTTTTTTACTATGGGAGGGGGGGTCTATCTCCCCCCGTTTAGGCGGTAGGGGCAGTTTAAAAAAATATGTACATTAAATGGAAAAAAAATAATTAAAAAATAACGGTAATACTTATAATTAAGTATTATACCTTTTTTTAAAGCCAACACTTTTGTCTATTAGGTTGTTTTTAAATCAAGTCAAAACTATGCATAGTTTTTGAAAAAAATTATAAACCCTCTACCAAAAACCGTTATTATATCTTGGCGCCAAAGTTATCGTACTCGTGCCTTAATGGCTTTTCAAAACTTTAAGATATTGGCTTTAAACTAATTTTATCTTTTAAAAAATATTTTTGTCAACATTCAGGTTAATTTTAATAATAAATAAATAATAATTAATAATAAATAAAAATTGATTTTTGACTTAAATATCTTTTTAAAACTTTGAGATATTGGGGCATATTCATAGATGTTTGCTAAACTCTTGCTAACTTGTTATTAAGCAAGTCCAGAGTTTAGGCCATTTATAAATAAACTTAAACGTAAGTTTAGGGCTAAACCTGTGGTCTAACTATAAACATAGGAAATGCTGTGTGTAAGTATTTATTATCACAGCCAAATGTCATATTTGATTTTTGTTTGTAAATTGAAAAAACGAAAAATTAAATAATAACAAATACAGATCTATCTCTGACTGCGACCAGTTTTCCAGCCGTTCACGTTCTATATTTTCTTTGATGAACATCTAAAATATAGAACGTTGTTAGTTACTTTTTAATTAATTTAAAAATACAGGAAATATTTTAAATAGTCTTGGTTTGTCAATTGAACTGATTCGTTCTAAAATTGACTCTACCTCCTACACGAAGAGACATAGACCGACATTTCGGTAGTCAAAAGTGCACGTACGAGTACGTATATTTTAAAACAGTAGTAAAACGTTATGTTTATTTCAAATTTATAGAAAACTTACTCCTAAGTTAAAAACTTTGCTCTGGCATATCAAAATTGGATTTGGTAGAATTTAGATATCTTAAGACTTAGACAAAGGCATCAAATTTATGTAAGTACAATTACAAAGTCATAATATAGGTACTTTTCTAAAAATAAAAATCCAAATAAAGTCTTGTACCTTATTAAAAGTAAACATTTGCTTATCCCCTTGATCATTCAAAATTGTTGATAGGAAGGTCCTTCTTTTAATAAATACCTAAATAGGTAGGTATATCATAAGAACTTACAGGCAAAAGTATGTTTAAAATTTTGTACCTACTTAAAACAATTTTTTGACCGGAAGTTATAACTATACCTACTTTATAAACTGAAAGATAGGTAGGTACCTATGTGTTAATTTTTAAAACAAAAACATTTAAAAGTTCCTCATCCCATTTAAAAAATTCACTACCATTAAAAAACGTCCAAAAATTAAATATCCATCTTTTCATAATACCTATGTTGTCAACAATTTTGTAACCAGCTTTTAAATAATTGTATTAGGTACAATTAACAAATTTATTTATTAAAAAAAATCATCTTTCTAAGACTTTGAAAATTTAAACTTCTTTATGCTCGATATGAAAACAAATTGTAAGAAAGGTTTAGGTGATCAAATTTTTTAAATTTATTTAGATAGCTATGTACCTATCTATTATTGGATAAGAATACAATACCTACATATTTACTTGCCTATAAAAGTTCAAACTATAATTCCCTTATACAATCCTCAAATCAAATCATCAAAAATATAAAATCTCAACCAAGAATATAAAATTCCTACACGAAATCGCAATTCACCTGCTTTTGTCTTATCATCTTTGTATAGAAAAACTACCGTTTTGCGTAAACCTTTGTATATGAAAAAGTTTTCATATACAAAGATGTAACCTAAAAATATAACTACAACAAAATACAAACACAAAGAAACAAATGTGTTTTCTTCCTCACTCAGACTTTCGTTAATTCTCTATAGTCTTTCTCTATTTCAAATTATAATATTTTTAAATCTCCAAAGTCTCCCGACTGCAAATCCATTTCTCCATGAATGTCTTGACTAGACGTTCCACAAAAAATATCTAGATGCCGCCCTATTCGACTTCCACCATGAGAGTACTATAGTTTTCATATACAAAGGTTTCAAACACAGTCTTTACTTTCAATTATTACTTTTTATACACAGTCTTTACTTATCGCAGTTTACAACCAATAATGAATCGCTTCGCTTCCAAGCGCCTATTTATATACCTCCAATCGGTTCGAGAATCTACGAGGTTGTTCTCGATGCTTAACGAAGTTCTCCACTTTATCACTAGATGCTTACCCCTTTCGAGGTTCTTGTATGCGCTGAATGAGTTCCCCTCTAAGCCACTAGATGTTTCTCGATGCTTAAGAAGCGAGTTCTCCTATTAGCCACTAGAGGTTTCTCGATGCTTAAAGAAGCGAGTTCTCCTATTACTACCACTACATGTTGCCCCTTATTATTGAAAGAGATAAAGAGTGTATACACATTACAATATTAAGGTCGAAAATAAATTTTTACCAAGTTTTGGTAATTTTTTTATTTTTTGTAAAAAAAACTGTAAAATTCGATTTTCCTTTACATTTCACCAGATGATAAAAACATTATTCTTCGTTGCATAAAATAAATTTGAAATAAATAAAAAAATTTGAAAAAAAAAATTAAAATATTCGAGGTGACAAATATTTTTTTTCAGTTTTTTTTTTTCATTTAAAAAAAAACATTAATTAATTAATTTCTTTCAAAATTGTACCAGTTTGGCAATATGTTACAATATTTAATATGAACTTAAACTGAAGTCACTAGCGTTGTTGGTTCGTGAGAATTTTTGGGTCAACCAAAGTTTTACTTTTTTTTAAATTGTTATAGTAACAAAAATCCACTATTACTACAAGCAAAGTCTATTCAAAAATCACTGCTGTAATTACTTTTACAAATTACTTTTTAGAATTAGTAGGTATTCACATCCCTGGTAAGTAAGTATTGTACATTAATTGCTATATATGTAAGTATACTAACTACTTTGGTTAATTCAAAACACCGCAAAAGTACTTATAATTCATTAATTGAAATGGCTCTTGTTGTCATATAAATTAAATAAACAAATAGATTTATGCGGTCGGGTTTTTCATGTTAAACCTTTTTTTTGGTCATTTCGGTCTTTAAATAAATACTTCTCACAATCACTCTCAACTGTCAGACATGTGGTCATCAATAAAGAGCATACAGACAATAATTATCGAAAAAAAATGACGTATACTTTTTTACGTTACAACTGAGTTTTATGATTCTCGTTCTTAAGCACATCACGTCACGACTTCTGCCAAAGCGAAGTATTATTGAAAAGTAAACCTTTTCGATGGGAAATACCCACTTGATGATAGTGATTTAATTATTTACTGAAGTAAGTTCGAATCAAACCAAGATTACCAATTCAGTGTCAGTCTGAGCTGAGAGTCGAACTCAAGCACATCACGATCATCGGTGTCTCTACTTCTACTGCTGTCAATCGATCCCCGATTCGACTTAATTCTTTTATATTATCAAGCTCCAACCATCTGTGCAATAACACTCGTTCTACAGCTATCGACGGAATACCTTCTAGCAAATTCAAGTCCTCCGTTTTGAAAAAAAACAATAATAATTATATTTATGAACTAAACTTGTTCAAGAAACCTAACCAAGGTACATAATATAACTAAGAGATCAAACATCAGTGACGCAGAAACTAAAACGTCGCTTCTGCCTTCCTATTCCAATCCCATCATCAGAAGCAGAAGCATTATTTGGGATTAAAACAACATTCGCGTGTTGCATCTTTCGCCCACCATGTTGTCAAATACCGGTGAGACCTGAATAAACAATCAATAATAAATAATCGAACTTCTGAACTTTCTAACAAAATAAAAAACTTATAACTTATAAATAAAAAACATTTTAATCTTGTTTGCAGTTCAAGTGGTTTTAATAGGAGTTTTTGCACTATGTCAAGCTTCAGACGTTACAAATAGTGTTCAGACCACTCAAAAAAGTGTTGATGCTTCTGTTCTGGCTCAGAATGGAACCAGCAATTCTGACCTGACTACTACGACTAGCAGCACAACGAAAAAGCCTGCCATCGATGATACTGACTATTGGGATAACGATGATTTTCAACCTTACAAAGTTGATAAACGAGACTTTTTCGACTGGAGACTCATTGAAGTAAGTACTTGTACACATTTTATGCACATAGTAAGAAAACCATTATTCTTTTCATAAATTTAAATAATTCATAAAGACAAAACATTCCCCGCTATTACATTCTAACAGAATGTTTAGAATAATTATTGCATTATTATTAATAATAATAGAACAACAAATGTGATAATTATACTGTTCGACTGAACTTCGACGGGGGCAGGTGGGGAATGAAATAAATTATTTATTGTAGAATCGGGTATGTACATACATACATACATATATGTACATGTATGTACCTACTTCGGTTATTAATTCCTTTGAACTATCTTTGAGCTGTCAAATTGAGTTATGTGAACCAAGTGAGTGCTTAACATGTCAACATCGGGGTCATAAAGTAAATAACTTTTTGTTTTGTTACTTTAAACAAGACAATAGGTTTTCACAATGAAAAACATTGAACAATTGGGGGGAATCACGGATCAGTACTTTGGACAAATTGTAATGTAAAGAATAAAATTTTAAAAATTAATCAGTACCTACACCGAAATTATTTCGCAATTTTTAAAAAAGAGAAGTGAATCATTGTGCTCATACCTGGAACTTTTTCCGCAAACATATGGACTTATTTATGGTTGTAGTCCCATTTCACACGAGAAAATTAACTTGCAGCTGTTTCTAAAAGCACCGATTACAGTATAGTCAATACGACGATTAGAATGTGAAGATAATCAACTGTCAATGTTGACATTTGTATCAAACTAAAAATGTCAAAAAATCACTCCGAATTCATCCGAAACTCTTCCATCGTAACCAATGTCAAAGTTAATATTTGGACAAAAGTAAAAATGTTTTCAAAAAATCACTCCGAATTCATCCGAAAATCATCCATCGGATTCTACAATCAGAATCAATCACCGATTACAGAATACGACGACTAGGATGTCGAGTTAATTAACTTTCAACGTTGACATTTGTACCAAAGTATCAAAAAATCACTCCGAATCCACCCGAAACTCATCTATCGGATTATGCAACCCGAATTAATACTTAACTGGTTAGAAAACGAAATACTGGAAGGTAACAAAGCAATT
This sequence comes from Eupeodes latifasciatus, assembly GCA_920104205.1. Classification (NCBI taxonomy): domain Eukaryota; kingdom Metazoa; phylum Arthropoda; class Insecta; order Diptera; family Syrphidae; genus Eupeodes; species Eupeodes latifasciatus. Next base: position 58,748,972 of record OV049924.1, read on the forward strand.
GTGAAAGTTCTGTAGAATCGAAGTTTTTACTATAGAAGAAATGTCAAATTGACATTTAATTCCTTCCGCAGCCTTTCTATTGAATCTGTAGTCGGTGTAAATATGTACTAAGTGACTTGTTCGAGCATGTGACAAGACGTTGTTTACTTTATATCTCTCTCTGTCTTTTTTGGTAGCCAACGAATAATTGGGAACATTGGGCAGGTTCAGCCGACATAAGGGACTTGAAAGTAAGGCAAGTTATTAGCATCTGATTGGCCAGCTGCCAAAAAATTGCCTTCCAATTAAGGCAATTTTATTGGAAAGTTGACTGGAAAGTTAGTCAAGAAAAATCTCCCTAACTATCAAGTCAAGTCAACTTACTATGTCAAAATGACAATTGATCATGTTTTTTAATTCAACAAAAAGATGAACTTTATTACTCAATGATTTATTTATTTTCTGAACAACTTCATTTAATGCTTTCTGCAAAAAGGTCCCTTGTAAATTTGGAAAAAAAATAAGTAACATTTCTTTAAAATACAAAATACAAAATACAAATCGTGATGGACTTGTAGCTTGCCTGAGGAGTGTTTTGTAGAAAATAATGATTTTGGTAGTTTTTGTTCTATGAACTTGAAGTAGAGGTTTGTGAAGTAAAGTTCTGAATTTTAAATTCATGACACTTGAAAAATTAACTAGTTGTCTTGGTCAAAATTTACGTTCAAAGAATGAAGTTGACTGCAAATGTGTAAATTCAAAAAACTAAGTTATAGGAAGTGAAAGAAACGAAACCGATTTCCGTGGATAAATTAAGGTTCAACCCATGACCATCCAAATACATTTTGGTGCGAAAAGATAAATAGACCAGAAAAGTAGTAATTTTAATTATAGAGTATAACATGTGGTTTAAGTTTAATATACATATTTAGGGTCACTATGTCCACAGTGGGTTTTTAATAAATAATACAAAGTTTCTACTTAAATGGCCCTATAAATCAATCGAAATCGGCTGATAAGCCAAATCTATAATTAAAGTTTCAAGCCATGGATAGAGTTTGGAATCATGGATAAAGATAATTATACGAATTTGATAATTTATCAAATAATGTGTCTAATTCTCTATGAAAAGTGGCCCTTAGGACATTAGTACGATTGCAGTTCAATAATATACTCTATATTAGCAGTTGAACCATAGTTGAACCTCGGTTAACCCTATCGAAATTCACGAATTGAAATTGCTAAGTAAAACGTAAATTTTGGTAGCCATTATCCAACTGACCCCTAAGGTGCTCAATATTAAAATAAAAATGAATAGTAAACTGATGTTTTCCGTTGTAGAATCCATTTTTTGGTAGCTTGAAATATTCACTTCGGAAACTTTGTTGTTTTAACTGAGCTAACATCATTTGACAGATATTTTGTTTTATTTTATTTAGTTAGGGAATACGACCTAACTCTTCGCTATTCTGCGTTAATTAATTTGTTAAGTTAGACAATTAATAATTAGTGTTTATAAATAAGGAGTAGTAGTTTGATAACCGACCGAAGTTGAACGCATTTTAAAAATGTGTTTATAAATATGTTTAATGTACATATATTTGCATCATCTTATTGTTCATCTTTTCCTCATTTGGCTTTGTTTAATTATTATTCACGTAACCTTTGCGAGTGGAAGTTTTTGCAATGTGTGTTTTTTTTTTTTTTTTTTTTTTTGTGAATAAGTTAAAAATAATTAAATAAAATTGATAATATTAAGAATTCTCAGTAAATATTTTAATAAATTTAAAATGATTTTACACATTATAATAATAAGAAAAGGTGTTATTCACATTAATCCAAAAATAACTGAATGCACTGTGGGGCCAAAAATGCACTCAGGCACATCTTTTGAGAAATTCAATTGTGTTTTAGTTCAAAAGTTGGGAACAAAAATCACAAAATGTTGTACTATGTACATATATTCACTTTGTCATATTTTGTGCATGAAGATAATCTGATCACTGTTAAAAAAGTTATGCCATAAGTTTATATATTTGGTCCCACTGTCCGAATTGATAGAATAAATAACTCGTTTTATTTATCGAATAAAGATGAAAATAATTAAATTTCTTTGGTCTTGTTTGCTTATAATACTCATGATTGAAAGTAGGTTAGCAAAATTATCAGAAATTCTGATTTCAAATCTCTCTTTTCCTCTGTGTGGAGTGGTTACAATGATTAGGGTCAACAGAAAGTGTGATTAAATCGAATTGAAAAATTATTCATCATCAATAAAATGTACCAACAATACAATAATATAATAATCTTAATCACATAAGTGATTCAAGAGAGAAAAAATAAAACAAGTTTAGTTAAAAATAAAAATAGACTGATGAGCTGTTTTTATTTTGTATTTTTGTTTACTTTTTTTCCTAAAAAAATAATAAAACATGTTAATGAAGATAAAAAGTTTATTCAATTTGATCACCGGAGATTTTTTTTGAAATATATCATTCATAGTACCCATAGTTTGTGTTGTGGGTGTTTCAACCATAACATAACATTCATGAAGTACCTACAAAATAAAACAAATTCAAAAAAAGTTTAATGAGTTCTGCTTTGGATGATGAGCAGCGATACGGATACTGTCAATGAACTCTTAAAGCATTCATTCATTATAATGTACTATTGACATGGGTATGAAAAAGTATGGAATTTATATGGGACTTTTATTTGATAATAAATATTGATTTGTTTCGGTTTAATAAATAACAAACATTCATCAACCTGACTATCAAAATACAACACCTACATGAGATACAAAAAAACATGAACGAAATAATTTCAATGAAAATTGAATTTATTTAGAAACAAAAAATAAAAAGAGATTTGTGAACTGGGTGTAATTTGTTTTTTAAAGTTATTTATAATTTTTAGTGGATTCCGATATTGATTAAATTAAAGAGGTTAAAAGTCTTAAAAATTAATTAAAATATAAACCATCCAAAAACAAAAATTAAATTCAATACATTTTAAGCTTTACTGGAGCTATGGAGCTAGTATTGGGGATCAACGAAAATAATAATTTTACATTTTGTACCAGGCTTCGATTTAACTTGCTTGTATCTCTTATTTTAATTAAGGTCGACGAAACTAATTTTCGCGCAACGACCCATAAACAAAAATTAAATCCAAAAAACTAAAGGCTTTACTGGAGCTACTGGGGGTTAACGAAAATAATAATGGAACATTTTATACTAGTCTTCGATTGAACTAAGACCAGCTTCTCCAATTTGAATTTAGGACAATGAAACTAAGTTTCGTGCAACTTTAATTTGTAGGCCATAGGAGCTCAGGGTAATTATTGCAATGAATACAATTTCCGTACTCATATTGACAATATTTATGATTTACTGAAAATTTTCAAATAGAATAGCGAAATAGAACATTTAGATGGCAGTTGACAGCGTTCAGTTCTGTTTTTTATTTTCAAATATTTCTGTAAAAACATACATATAATCGTATCACATTTTTCTGAATATCTTGACTTCTCCGATAAGACCTACTGCTTACTGCAGAACTAGAGTGGATCATAGGTTTTAGGTACTAGAACGCTCCCATCACTTTGTTTGTGTCACTTAAAGTTGCTCGGTATAAATATTCATGTCGATCAAAGAATTTGATGCTTTGTTATATATTTGTTCGAATGTTGAAAACAATATTTTTTATAAAATTAGTTGGAAGCCACAATCTCAAATTTTGTATCACGTGTCAATATATAATATAAAATTTAATTCAAGTCTCTAGCGTCAATGGTTCGTGAGATATTGAGGGTTAACCAACATTTCCACTGTTTTTTAAATTGCTATGGTAAAAAAACCACCCACTCAATTTTTTTGAGAGTCCTTTCTGCATCTTTCTGCTTTATTACCTGTATAACAAAATTTATTTGAAGTCGATATCTACTGGTTTTTGAGCAATGGACGACGAAAAAAACGTCGCGAACGTACGGACGTACGAACGTACGTACACACGCACGCACAGACATCTTTCTAAAATCTTTTATTTCGACTCTCGACGTCGAGAAATGTCAAAATTTTCAATTCGACAAATCGGACCCATTACAATAACTTCCTATGGGAAGTTTATAAATAAATAAAGTTTCATTTAGGTATTTATTTTATTATTTTTGGCTTCATTGTTTAGAACCAGTATTTAAAAAAAGTTATTCCACCGCCTAGCACTACATGCCAATCTCCTTAGATACTACTTACATACCCACCCTCTACCTACACATATGTAGGTACCTACATTGTAGAAATATAAATACATATTAAAAAATGTATACCTATACATACTTCTATACCCCATATTCAAAATATGGCAACAATGAATCCTACAGAGAATGAAATTTGCAAACGTTGCATTTAAATTTTCAAATTTCTCAAAAACTGAAAATCTAAAATCAAATGAATATAATTTTCTTCAAGCAAAATACCTACTGCTTAAAGCATACAATTCATAGTTATAACGATATGTATATGTACATTGATAGGTAGACAGAGGCACAAAAAAATCCAACGTAACTATGCCAACGAACTGTTTTTGTGTTTTTGCTTTCACATTTTCTCATTTTTTTTTTAAATAAACAGCTGATCCAACTGACTCCCTCACACATCTTAATACTTATGAGGAAAAAAGAATATACTCCTTTCATTCCCACTCTTGCTTTAAAAATTTTATTTTCCAGTCGCTCTAGGTTCCACACCAAATTTCCGTACACACTGCGCCCTCATCCTCCGCCTTTCGTAACACAATTTTCTTGTTCATGATAGTACTATTCAGTTATATATACAAAGATTTGAGGAATGAGTTGCGTATGGATTAGGAAAGATTTTTTGACTTTCACTAATAACAAAAATGTCAAACGTTTTTTCCCTCCGCATTCTATTTAACGTCAGTGTCATTAATTTGATTATTGAAAGTTTTCTTTATGCAATACAAAATAATAACGGGTTATCCATTTTGCGGTTGGTTTCAAAAGCATAGGGCTGGAATTAGACATCTGTCGAACTAAGTGTTTAAAACATTTACGAAAATTGATCGCACAACGCATACAAATTGTTAAAGTCTACTAAAAAAATTATTTAAGAGGAGATTATTGCCGAAGACCCCAATGTGTCGATTCTTCGTCGTTCTTAGGAGTTAGGACTGTCTTACGGCACATTATGGCGTATTTTCCATTTGGATGTACACCTACATCCATATAAAGTCCAGCTCACACAACAACTGAAGCCAGCTGGCCACCGCGTCATAGATACGTCGAATGTCTGCTTGAACAGCAGGCGGTGTACGGCGATTTTTCGAACAAAATTTTCTTCAGTGACGAAGCACATTTGTCGGTGGGTATGTTAGTAAACAAAACTGTTGTATTTGGGGTTCTGAGAATCCTCAAGTATTTGAAAAGAGGACATTAAATCCACAAAAAATCACTTTCTGGTGCGGTCTTTGGTCCGAATGTGTGATTGGACCTTACTTCTTCGAAAACGACGATGGAACGACTGCCACCATCAATTCGTAGCGTTATGGTCGTATGATAACCGATTTTTTTGCCTGACATTGAAGAATACGACTTGGGGAATATGTGGTTTCAACAAGACGGTGCCACATGCCACATAACTCGAGCGAATATGGCTTTATTGCAAAAGACATTTCTCTAGCCGCATAATTTCTCATCGTAGCTATATCATCTGGCCACAAAGATCATGCGATTTGACACCGCTGGACTTTTTGTAGGGCTACGATGTAGTGTTTAACACATAATGTCAACGATCAAAGTTTATAATATAATTTAAATATCATGAAAACAAAATTTGAAACCGCAAAATGGTCCTGAGTGGACTATAAAATGCAACTTTAAGAGCCCCCGCAGACTGCAGACTTTTTATCGGCCGATAGTTTGGTCGGCTTCTTAATCAGTATGGAGAAGAATGCATATGCGCACACTACAGCGATTCAGTATCTACCGATAAAAAAGTTCGATGGGCTACCCGATTACATTCAAACTAATCTTTCGGCCGACTGTTTAATCAGTATTGGCGCATACACGCCTGCGCATACATAACGATTGTTTAGTCGGCCGATAGTTCAATTCGCTCTGTGATTTGGCGTCGTGTGCGTGTATTTTGTATATGGCGTCACCCAAATCACAATAATTGTTGATTGTAGAAAGTTGTTATTGCTGTTGGATATTCTGCACCCTGTCCACCAACCAAACTGTTTAGTTGGTTCGGTGTGCGCACTTTCAGTTCAACCCGACTAAACTATCGGCCGATAAAAAGTCTGCAGTCTGCGGGGGCCCTTAGTTGCCCCATAAGATACAACGGTTTATATCTGTTCTCCTTTAAGGTAGTAATTAAATTATCTAAAGGAGTTAAAAACACTTTCTTATTTTGATTAAGAAGTGAACTTTCTCATTTTTACTTAATGTTTCTTTAATTTTTTTTCGCAGGAAATTTTCACAAAGCAAAAAACCAATTTGGTTATATCACCATTTTCTGTCAAATTCGTGCTTGCCCTTTTATATGAAGCCGCTGATGCTGAATCCAATACCAAAATGGAGTTATCTTCAGTATTTTATGGAATATCTTCATCACATTTAATGAGAGATGTATATCATGATATGTTGGAATCGCTCAAGGTTAGAAAATATAACTATATTTTTAAAAAAAAATCTTCTTTAAATAATGACAATTATTTTATATTTTAATAAAGGAACCAAGTACAAAATACACCCTAAATTTTGCAACAAAAATGTTTTTACGTGAACACATTACGCCTAGGCCAAAATATCAACATACTTTGAAAGATAAATATGATACGGATATTCAAAATTTGAATTTCTCTAAATCTCAAGAATCAGCTGATATTATTAATAAATGGTGCAGTAATGTAACAGAAGGACGATTGAAGGAAATTGTCAATAGCGGTAACTTTGTTTGCGTTCTATTTTGCAGTCAATAAAAAATAACTAATTTGAATTTAACTTTTAGATCAAATCCAGAACGCTGCCCTTTTGCTCATCAATGCACTTTATTTCGATGGAAAATGGCGAACACCATTCACTGAGAATTATGACAGTGCCTTCTTTAGAATGCCATCCGAACAAATTCGTGCAAATTATATGACAGTGACAGATAAGTTTTATTATTTCTACTCAACGATGTGGAATGCAAAGGTCTTGAGATTGCCATATCAGGTAAGTTTGCTAAATTAAGTCTTTCTAAACAATGCATTCTAGGTTTTGTAATCTTGTACGTATATGATTCTATCTAGCTAATTGTTGTCTAAATAGTTTGGCATCTTATTCTTTATATGTAAATGTTTTCGAACAGTTCTCTTAACCGGCTTCATTTATGTACTGATATTTCTAAGACATGTCAGTTGAGAGAATTATTACTACTTTGCAAATTGAACGTTTCAATCACAACAACGCTTTTCGAACATACAATCGTGCTTCAAATTTTGATCAGTGCTTACTTCATAAATGTCGGTCGATTTAAATGTGGTTCATCCTTAGTTCAAGGTTCGAATTTCATAAAAGTCAATTGTATTCTTGAACCTTGGTTGGATCTTACTTATTCCGCTCTTTTCTGTTGTTAAGTTCTTCATGCATACAAATATTTATAAAAACAATAATTGTAGGTCGGACATCATTCTTAAACATCGATTTTTCAGAAAAGTGCTCTGCTTTTGTCCTGACTATTGTAAAGTCAATTGTCAATTTAAATTAATTCAATAGAAATGTTCACTTTGTTGTAAATATTAAACGCACCTAGTACCTATTTGACAACCATTTAAAGAATCTAAAGTTAAACCACAATAACATTTTTATATTAACAATTTTTACTTCCGTCTTTTAGGGTAAAAAATTCTCCATGACCATTATTTTGCCTGGTGCTAAGGGAGGTATAGAAGAACTTATTCGAGAGATTGAAGGTGATTCCCTTAGACGTATTCAATGGTTGATGACAGAACAAGAAGTCAAAGTCACTCTTCCCAAATTCAAATTTGACCATACAGCTAAGCTAAAGGAATCTTTAATGGCGGTAAGTTAAAACGAAACGAAAAAAAAAAAACTTTTAAAAAATATTTAATTGGTTTATTTCTAAATAGTTGGGTTTGAACGAAATCTTCAGTGAAGAAGCAGCCTTAAGTGGAATTGCTCGAGGTTCAGCATTAGATCGAAAAATGCGAGTAACTGACATTATTCAAAAGGCTGGCATTGAAGTTCATGAAAAAGGATCAACTGCTTATGCAGTGACAGGTACAATTTTTATAAAAGTTAAGAATAAGTTTATTTTTTTAATATTATTATAATTGTATTGCAGAAGTTGAAATTGTTAACAAATTTGGAGGTGATAATATTGAAGAATTCAATGCTAATCGTCCATTCATCTTTTTAATTGTCGATGAAGGAACAAGCACAATTCTATTTGCCGGCAAAGTACTTGATCCAACAGTTTAAATATAGAACTTAACTACATTAATACTAGATAACAATATCATTTTATATTTTACTGACATTTATAAAACGACAATAAAATTTTATAAATAAACATTATAATTAATGTGAAAAGCACTGTAGTTTCATATGATAAGCACTTACAACAATTTTTTAATACCAAATTGTATAAATGTATAAAGGATCAGACCCATTTTCCCAAGCAAATGCTTAATAGTATTCTCAATATTGTTTCTAATGGCATTTTTCAAGGATAAAATAAATCAATTTATTCTTGATCTAGATCAATAAAATCACAAATTTCCCTTGTTTTTGCATTCCATGGGGCAAAATTGATTTATTTTTGATTTAAGATCAAATCTACAGATTAAAAAAAGATAAATCTACAGATTTGTTAAGGAAATCTGAATTTAGCCTTAAAAAACCCCATAAGAATGTCTATGATTTGATTATTTGACGTGTGACACCGTTAGAATCTTTTGAAGCTACTTAAAATTCTTGCGACACTAATTTTTTTCTTTACTATGCGACATTACGGGCCGAAAAAGTTTAATGTCAAAACGATCTGCCTTATATGTAACATACATAGGTTTTGACAGCAAACTGTAAAATACCGAGAACATTTGTTTTGAATGTATTAACACCGATCACAGAACCGGGATCTATGGATTCAATTAAATGTCAGTTTTGACATATGTCAAAAATCATAAATATCTGTTTGGTTATTAGATTTCTGTGGGCAATGTGTATTTTGTTCACAAATGATGACTACAATATACAAATGTTGTCATCTATTTTTTTTTTTAATTTTAAAGTTCAAGTTACCAAACAGCATACACAAATCTCCACTTAAATTTCAGGAAAAATGGTGTTCGACACGAATAAAATTTAAAAGGTTGTCTGACATTTTTGTATGCATCTACGTGCGTTAAAATACGAAATTAATTTGCATTGACCTACTAGATTTGAACTGCTAGTAGCCAACTTCGAGTTGGTGTCATCTTTTCTTTTATAGCGCTTCTGTAGGTTCAGCGGAAATATGGAGAAACGTTTGAACTTGATTATTGTATTTTATTTATCTTGTCAAACTTTATTATAGTAGATGTCCTTAGTTTCTTTGACAACAAAAGCTTTTTAAAACAAAGAAACAACAGATGGCGTTTGAAAATTAATTATAATTTTTTCCGCCAAACCTTCAAGGTTGCAAGCATAGCTAAGGAGGTGGAATCACTTTTAAGAGGGGTTTTAAATGAGAATGAGAATAGTTAATAGTAGTACCCGTGGCATGATGGTTAGTGCGTTGGACCGTCATGCCAGCGGTCTTATGGGTTCGATCCCTGCCTGCCATCTAAAGTTTTTTTCACGGGTACTGCCTCTTGCGAGGAATTGACAAATTTTCCAAAAAGTAATTCTTGCATGAAAAGTGCTTTCTCAAATTTGCGGTTCGGATTCGGCTTAAAACTGTAGGTCTTCTACATCCCTGACATTAGTACTCGCACACAGGAATGGTTGAGAGTTTAGAATTTACATAGCTGTAATGGACATGGCGTAGTTGTAACTATGAATGATTACCACCACGGCTACACGGCGCGGCAAAATGCCGCGCCGTGTAGCAACCGTCTACTGCCACTACAGTATACAACAGCCGGACGGCACGATAAGCTTAGTGGCGTACGTGACGAAATGCATGTTTTCACATCATACGATTTTATTCGTGCGGTAGAGTTCGATCAGCCACTTCAAGACACGATTACTTGTGATTAACTACGACGATTGTATAACCATAGTGCAATAATTTGTTTGTCGTTCATTATAACAACGCGCGACTTGAGTGTTCTTATAAAACTAAACCTGTGAAAAAGTATACTAAGCACAGGAACCCTGTATATGTATATCGTGTTTTACCGTACGGTTAAAACCGTATAATGTATAATTATCCATTGATCCGGTTTATGCCGTCCAGTTTTTTGCCGTACGGTCAAAACCGTGTAGTGTGAAACGAGCCTTAATGCCCTTAATCTGTATGTCCCCTATTACACGTTGACTCACGACTCACTTTTGACTTTCCTTATAAATTTGTATTCGGTGAGGCAAGCGCTATTACACGTTGACTCGTGCCCCATGTCTCAAATTTGACAATTATTGTTTGTTCTGTTTTGAATGCTCCTTCTCGTTGGCTTTAATTTTTCGATAGTTTTCGAAGTTGAGTAAAATTTATAAAACAAAATAAATAGGATTTTGGAAATGGATTCCGAAAATTTATTAAAGTTGTTGAATATACACACTTTTCTGGTTTTTAAACAAATTCAATATTGTTTTTGCCAGCAACAAGAAAATCGAATGAAAAAGAACAGCATAAAACGAATATGGGAAAAAAGAAACGTCAAAGTGAGTCTACTAAAAATTTGCCCGATACTCACCGGAATTTTTTTTTGTTTGCATCTCATTTTCTCACAACTGCTTTCTTTTTCGCACTCATGTGAGTCGTGAGGCATCGTGTAATATGTTAATATGTTAATACCCAGCACAATTTCCTACACAACTGACCTATCACAATTCATAAACACTATACACATTTCAAAACAATCTATACACATTTCACACTTACCTTCCTACCCTAAGTAGGTCACAATTCAAGTCACAATAAAAACCTAAAATTCATTTCTTATACATTGTGCAGAATATGCATATTTCCTTGTTAATAATTTTTTGTTTACACATTGTGCGGTGTGTGCACATATTGTTTTTATTTTTGATCAAGTTAATGACACATTGTGCACACGCTGCATATTATAGAATTAGGCAATAAAATTAATTTATTGAACCTTATATTGACTTTTGTTAAATTGTAGAATAAGCTATTTGTTGATTATTGAACTTCTATTGATTTTTGTTAATAAGCTATTTTTTAGTATTTAAGACGATTATGTGAAGGAATAAAATCACTTTCTGTTTAACCACCAAATATTGAGTGTCTCTTAATTTATTGCAACTTCCCCCCACCAGAGGTAAGGGGTTGCATTAATCGAAAGTCAACAAAACATTCTCATCAAAAGAAACCAATCAACAATCCCAAACACGTCAAAAAAGAGATCTTCTGGTTCATGCACTAGAAGCGTCTCACGTCGTCAAGGTGATATCACTTTGGTCGACACGTACTTAATCGTACATTTTGGTGACCCCGACGTGATCTGGGAATTATTTTGGTTGAGATTTCTTTTGTTCATCTGAGGAAGTTCAAGCTCGTCATCAGAGCTAATTCAACTATATCATCAAATAAGCCAAGAAGACAAGAAGAAAACTCTACCCTCAAGCAGCAACAAGCAATCATCAAATAAGCCGAGAAGGCAAGAAGAAAACCATATTCGCAAGCAGCTTAATAAATCTATTGAAACAAAAAATGGAAAAATTAATCCAAAAACAAAAAGAAACTGGAGAGGTGATTAAAAATCTCTTAAAGAATTTCAAAAAATCGCCGAAATTGCGAATTACCCCAGAGTATCTAGCAAGGCAACGTCAAGCCTTGAAGGAACAATGGGATAAATTCGTTATGAACGACACAATGATACACGAAACCTACCAAGATGAGAACCATGAATACAAAGAAGGAGGTTACTTTGAGGAGATAAACAACCGATATGAAGAAATGCTCAACCTCATTGAAGAGGCTTACCGAGCAATCAATAACCAAGACCCGGCTGCACATACGAATCAAGACCTGACTTCACAACAGCAACGCTATAAACGGCAGAAAAATAAAATAGCTTTATTTGTACGTTTATACAATAAACTGAAGGAAGTTTTAGCTCAATCACTGTCAAATCTGGCATGCGAGCAATATTTAAAAACGTTGGAACAGTACTGGAAGGACATCATGCAAACTCACGATGACATCATAGCAAACGCTATCTCTCCAGACGAATCAGACTACCTCAAGCAGGACGAATATGCTGAAATCGAAAATATGTACCAAGAAATCGCAATCGAGACTAAAGAAAAGACAAATAAAATGGACCCACAGGGAAGCAGCCACAACGAAGTGAAACTTGAAAGAATCAACATTCCAACTTACAATGGACGTTATGATGCTTGGCCATCGTTTCATGATCTTTTCAAGACCCTGGTACATAACAACAAATCATTAAACTCAATACAAAAAATGCAATACCTGAAGACGCACTTAACTGAAGAACCAGGTAACATAATTAAACATCTACAAGTCACAGCAGATAGTTATACAACAGCCTGGAAGTTAATAGAACAGCGATACGACAACAAGAGACTTATTTTTACAACATACATTCAAAAATTAATGAATCAACCAGCAAGCTCAACAGAATCAGCTAATTCATTGAAGAAGATTCTAGACACAACACAGGAGTGCATATCAGGAATACAAAACTTGGGTATTGATACACAAGGTTGGGGAACATTGGTGGCCTATATCATTCTCCAAAAATTAGATAAGGAATCGCAACGATTATATGAACAAGCCTTGACAAAACCACGTGAAATCCAAGATATTGAACCATTACTACAGTTCATTGAAAAAAGATTCCAATCAATGGAATCTATAAATCCTGAACGTAAGGAAAACAAACAGAAGCCACAATACCAAACAAGAGCTCCATCATCAAGAGCTTACCATGCAACATTGAGTACCATCAAATGCGAGTTGTGTAAGGGCGACCATCCACTCTACACATGCAAAACATTTTTGCAAAAGGGAGCATACCAAAAAAGTGAATATGCTAAGGAAAAGAAGCTTTGCATAAATTGTCTGAAATCAGGACACTTCACTTCAAATTGCTTGTCATCAAGAAGATGTCAAATCTGCCAAAGAAAACATCATACAACCATGCACCGTGAACAAGTTTCAGAAAATACCAGAAGGACTGGTACCTTTGAAAACAAACCAACATCATCAGTCACAGCAGTGGCCCCAATCACCTTGGCTGCGGCAGTCAGTCCAACCGAAAGAAGTTACGTCTTTCTCAGCACGGTAATCGTTAACATAGAAGACAGTGAAGGGACCATAGTCAATTGCCGAGCATTGCTTGACTCTGGATCACAACTCAACTTCATTACGGAAGGGCTTTCAAGAAAACTAAATATCCCTGAATTTGCCGAAACAATGCGAATTCTTGGGATTGGAGAAGGAACCACACAAGCAACGAAGAGAGTAAATCTAACCTTAAAATCCAGAACATCTGACTTTACAGCCAACTTAGAGGCCTTTGTCTTACGACAAATTACTCCAACTCAACCAACTCGAAGAATCAACACTGCTTCTTGGCACATTCCAAAGGAATTAAAACTGGCAGATCCGCACTTCAATGAACCTGGAAAAATTGATATCCTCCTTGGAGCGGAATTATACCATCACTTCCTGACAGTTGGACATATCACCATAGGACAAGGCCTACCAAGCCTCTAAAACACACATCTTGGATGGGTAGCGACCGGAAAATTAGATGGAACATCACCACAATCATCAATGTGTGGCATCTCCATCGAAGAAGAACTCCATGAAAATATAGAAAAATTCTGGAAGGTAGAAGAGATGCAAACAATACCAAAAGAGTCCTTCACAAGCGAAGAAAGAAAATGTGAACTCCATTTCGCTCGTTCGACTCCCATTCAAAGCAGACAAGAAGGCACTTGGCAAATCAAAAAACCTTGCTCTTCAAAGATTCAATTCCCTGGAAAAACGATTAGCAAAACAAGACAATTTGAAAGAACAATATTCAAACTTTATGGCAGAATATATGAGATTGGGTCACATGGAAAAGATCGACATCACTCAGATTCATGGAATTCATTATTTTCTGCCGCATCACTGTGTACTTAAACCAGATAGCACCACAACAAAGCTAAGAGTGGTATTTGATGCTTCTGCAAAAACGACAAGCAACGTATCTCTAAACGACATCTTGTCAAATGGACCGACCATCCAAGACGAATTATTGACAACTCTTCTTCGGTTCCGTTTGCACCGATACGTGTTCACTGCAGACATCGAAAAGATGTATCGACAGATTCTCATCGATCAAGACGATAGACGATTTCAATTAATTCTGTGGCGAAATCATCCATCAGAAGAACTACAAGCGTATCAACTCAACACGGTCACTTATAGGACAACATCAGCTCCATATTTGGCCACGAAATGTTTACAAAAACTGGCTTCAGATGGCATGACTTAATACCCCCTTGGTGCAGAAGTATTAAGAACGAATTTTTATGTTGATATTGTCATGACAGGATCGAACAGTTTGATTCAAACAATCGAAATGCAAAAACAATTGGATGCCTTGCTAAAGTCCGCTGGCTTCACACTTAGGAAATGGTGTGCCAATGATCAAGCGCATTTCTTCATAATCTTCAAATTATCACTTCCGTTGGTCACAACCGAACAGTATGAACTATACAGTATGATCCCAGTTCCAGTCTTAGTCAACACCTCATTCATTGCGATAAGACCGTCTTCAGATTACATAATTATAAATCTACACCGAACACAGTATTATACATTAAATGAGGCAGAGTTCAGCACATGTTCAAGGATTCTAGAAAATGACATCATGTGTCATCAAAAGCATCCACTTTATCAGAAAGGCTCTAATGTCAGTCTTTGTGAATTCAACCTTATGAACCAGGTTTTCGATCATGCTTCCTGTCAACTCGAAGACTTTACAGATGAGCAATTTTGGATACAACTGCACCAATCAAATAACTGGATATATTCACTTCGATCTCAATCATTAATAAATGTCGTTTGCGAAGGGAACCTTACTCAAATCCGATTAAACAATTCTGGTATCTTAACCGTCCCAGCTGGGTGTATTGTGAAACAAGACTTATTTACCATCCACGGACACAACATTTTCACAAGCGTTAGACGAGCATCCTATGTTCCTACAAGCAACCTATCGGAATTCATTCAGAACTATCCACAAGCAATCCAGATGAGTCACCATCATATACAACTACAATTTCGGACACGCTCATACGAACTAGATCTACTACAAAAGAATATCGCACAACAACAACTCGAAGAAACTCTCGTTCAAGTAAAAAACACGGATACTCATCAGTTCGTTGTCAGTTATTTTGCCGTATCTTGTATAGGCTTGATCTTTATATACTTCATCTGGAGGGTCATAAGAAGCCGCATTTATCGTCCGAAGAACCCCCCGATCCCAGCTCCACGAAGTCACGAAGCCGTCACCTTACACCTTTGAACAATAGTTCAAGGCGGGGAGTATGTTAATACCCAGCACAATTTCCTACACAACTGACCTATCACAATTCATAAACACTATACACATTTCAAAACAATCTATACACACTTCACACTTACCTTCCTACCTTAAGTAGGTCACAATTCAAGTCACAATGAAAACCTAAAATTCATTTCTTATACATTGTGCAGAATATGCATATTTCCTTGTTAATAATTTTTTGTTTACACATTGTGCGGTGTGTGCATATAATAATTTTATTTTTGATCAAGTCAATGACACATTGTGCACACGCTGCATATTATAGAATTAGGCAATAAATTTAATTTATTGAACCTTATATTGACTTTTGTTAAATTGTAGAATAAGCTATTTGTTGATTATTGAACTTCTATTGATTTTTGTTAATAAGCTATTTTTTAGTATTTAAGACGATTATGTGAAGGAATAAAATCACTTTCTGTTTAACCACCAAATATTGAGTGTCTCTTAATTTATTGCAACTTCCCCCCACCAGAGGTAAGGGGTTGCATTAATTGAAAGTCAATAAAACATCCTCATCAAAAGAAACCAATCAACAATCCCAAACACGTCAAAAAAAGAGATCTTCTGGTTCATGCACTAGAATCGTCTCACGTTGTCAAGGTGATATCACTTTGGTCGACACGTACTTAATCGTACAATGGCAGCAATCACGTGCTCCTCAGCATAAAAGTGTCGTCAACTTTTTATCAAACAAGATTAAAAATTTGTTACGAGATTTTAAAAACAGCGAGAATTCTGCCTATCTTGAAAGCCTAACAGCAGACAAAAAAACGAATTATTCTCTTTGGAAGACGATAAAAGGTATTAAAAAGCCTCAAATAATGTCGGCACCTATTCGAAAAAATAATTCTGAATGGGCAAAAACTGATAAGGAAAAGGCGGATTTATTTGCTAAGCACCTTGAGGAAACGTTCAAACCTTTCGATGGTCAAGAGCTTCTGACTAATGACGGAGAGCTCCAACCAGCGCCGGACAACTTTTCTATCAGGAATATTACTTTGACTGAACTTGTCCAGGAAATAAAACGGCAGAAAAATAATAAAGCTCCTGGCTACGACCTGATTAACGGTCGTGTCCTCAAAGAGTTGCCTAAAAAAGCAATGGTTAAGCTCTTACAGCTCACTAACGCTGCTTTAAGACTTGCTTACGTACCCACGCAATGGAAAGTCGCCGAAGTAATAATGATACCCAAACCGGGTAAGCCACCGAATGAGAAAAAATCGTATAGACCAATTTCTCTCTTACCAATTATATCTAAAATATTTGAAAAATTGCTTCTTAAACGAATGCTACCAATTATTGAAGAAAAACGTTTAATTCCCGACCACCAATTCGGTTTCCGGAATAATCACTCGACAATTGATCAGGTTTACCGAATAACTAACGAAATTGAAAAAGCATTTGAAGAAAAAAAGATTTGCTCAACTGCATTTCTTGACGTTTCTCAAGCTTTTGACAAAGTTTGGCATGACGGGCTAAAATATAAATTAAAAGTCTTTCCAGAGCAAATATATAACATTCTTGAATCGTACCTAGAAAATAGATTCTTTCGAGTTAAGCAAGGAACGGAGTATTCGGAGTTTAAAGAAATAAACGCTGGGGTTCCCCAGGGTAGCGTCCTTGGACCGATTTTGTTTGTTCTTTATACCCGAGATATACCCCAAACAGAAGGCACAACTTTAGGCACTTTTGCCGATGATACAGCTGTACTCGCAATATCGGATTCAATAGAAACGGCAACCTCTAAGCTTCAAAAGGCATTAAATAGCATTTCAGATTGGACAAAGAAATGGCGAATTGCTCTTAATGAAACGAAATCGACGCACACAAATTTTACGTATAAAAAAGTATATAACTTACCTATTTATATAAATTCTGTGCAAATTCCATACGCTAATGAAGCGAAGTATCTAGGCATGACTCTAGACGCGAAACTTAAATGGAAAGTTCATGTAAAAAAGAAACGCGATGAACTCGAAAATAAACTCCGCGAATTGACATGGCTTATTGGAAGATATTCCAATCTAAGCGTTTATAACAAGCTTCTTATTTATAAGCAAGTACTGAAACCAGTTTGGACGTACGGTATACAACTTTGGGGTTGTACCAACGAAAGAAATATACAAATTTTGCAAACATACCAAAACAAAGTACTTAAAATAATAGTAAATGCTCCATGGTATGTAAGAAATAGCGACTTACATAGAGATTTAAATATAAAATATGTAGAAAACGAAATTAAAAAATTTGCTACAGAGCTAAGATCACGACTTAGAAATCATAGTAATAACTTAATCCAACAATCTGTTAGCGAGGCGTTCGTTTTTCGGCGTCTGCATCGAACAAGACCTTCTGATCTAGCGCAAACAATTCTTGGGATTGGAGAAGGAACCAGACAAGCAACGAAGAGAGTAAATCTAACCTTAAAATCCAGAACATCTGACTTTACAGCCAACTTAGAGGCCTTTGTCTTACGACAAATTACTCCAACTCAACCAACTCGAAGAATCAACACTGCTTCTTGGCACATTCCAAAGGAATTAAAACTGGCAGATCCGCACTTCAATGAACCTGGAAAAATTGATATCCTCTTTGGAGCGGAATTATACCATCACTTCCTGACAGTTGGACATATCACCATAGGATAAGGCCTACCAAGCCTCCAAAACACACATCTTGGTTGGGTAGCGACCGGAAAATTAGATGGAACATCACCACAATCATCAATGTGTGGCATCTCCATCGAAGAAGAACTCCATGAAAATATAGAAAAATTCTGGAAGGTAGAAGAGATGCAAACAATACCAAAAGAGTCCTTCACAAGCGAAGAAAGAAAATGTGAACTCCATTTCGCAGAGAACACCATCAGAAATTCGGACGGGCGATTCGTCGTTCGACTCCCATTCAAATCAGACAAGAAGGCACTTGGCAAATCAAAAAACCTTGCTCTTCAAAGATTCAATTCCCTGGAAAAACGATTAGCAAAACAAGACAATTTGAAAGAACAATATTCAAACTTTATGGCAGAATATATGAGATTGGGTCACATGGAAAAGATCGACATCACTCAGATTCATGGAATTCATTATTTTCTGCCGCATCACTGTGTACTTAAACCAGATAGCACCACAACAAAGCTAAGAGTGGTATTTGATGCTTCTGCAAAAACGACAAGCAACGTATCTCTAAACGACATCTTGTCAAATGGACCGACCATCCAAGACGAATTATTGACAACTCTTCTTCGGTTCCGTTTGCACCGATACGTGTTCACTGCAGACATCGAAAAGATGTATCGACAGATTCTCATCGATCAAGACGATAGACGATTTCAATTAATTCTGTGGCGAAATCATCCATCAGAAGAACTACAAGCGTATCAACTCAACACGGTCACTTATAGGACAACATCAGCTCCATATTTGGCCACGAAATGTTTACAAAAACTGGCTTCAGATGGCATGACTTAATACCCCCTTGGTGCAGAAGTATTAAGAACGAATTTTTATGTTGATATTGTCATGACAGGATCGAACAGTTTGATTCAAACAATCGAAATGCAAAAACAATTGGATGCCTTGCTAAAGTCCGCTGGCTTCACACTTAGGAAATGGTGTGCCAATGATCAAGCGCATTTCTTCATAATCTTCAAATTATCACTTCCGTTGGTCACAACCGAACAGTATGAACTATACAGTATGATCCCAGTTCCAGTCTTAGTCAACACCTCATTCATTGCGATAAGACCGTCTTCAGATTACATAATTATAAATCTACACCGAACACAGTATTATACATTAAATGAGGCAGAGTTCAGCACATGTTCAAGGATTCTAGAAAATGACATCATGTGTCATCAAAAGCATCCACTTTATCAGAAAGGCTCTAATGTCAGTCTTTGTGAATTCAACCTTATGAACCAGGGGTGGAATCATGTAAGGTGATTTGTGACTGTCACATTTGTGACAATCAAATGTGATCAAAAGAATTTATTCGTCTGTGTAATGTGATCACCAAAATATTTCTTAAATTTGGTATCACTTTAGAAGAAAAACTTTGACATTTGATTTTTTTTAAACTGCCGGCAAATTGGTTTGTTTTTGTTTGTGTCTAGACGACTTGTTGAGTGGACGCATTTTTAAAATCAATCAAGACTAAACGTTGTGTGCTCCTAAAAAATAATTAATTTCAACAAAAATGTAAGTAAACATTTATGTACATATAGGTATATACTGTAATTGTTAAAAAATATAAAATGTTTATCAACAGGTTTCCCAGCAAAGCTCAGATTCAATTGCTGACCAATTTTATGGAACAATATCCCGATTTGGCCAAATCCTTTTCAGGAAACGGAATAAATGCAAGAGATTCACAGAGAATCCAGTGGGAGAAGCTCACTCGAATGTTAAACGAGAATGGGCCTCCTACAAAATCAACAGCGGAGTGGAAAAGGGTAGGTATTTATATTTAATTGATTGATGTCCTCTCATTGTTTATATTGCACAGATTTGGACCATTCGTAAATACAATGCGAAAAAAAATTGATTGCGAATAAAAAATCCATCGCACAAACGGGAGGAGGACCTTTTATTGAAAAAGCGTTGGACAGTGTCGACGAAGTTATTATCAAAGCATGTGGTATGGAAGCAGCAGTGGAGGGAACATGTGGAGTATCCAGTTTCGGATGCAATGAACATGGTGAGTTTTCAGAAATTTTAGTTTCAGTGTTAGTTTACGATTTTTTTTTGTTTGCAGAGTTAGATAATGCTTTAAGAGAACTCCTTTCCGAGCCAGTGGATGTGGCATTGGAACCAACGCCGATCCCAGCAGCGTCTACTTCAAAACGCAACAACCCAACAAAAAAAGTCGAGGACAATACGCTTTTAGCTGAAAAGCAGCTAGAACTCCAGCAAAAATGTATTGATTTGCAAATCAAAAAGCTGGAAGACATAGACAATACTTTGCAAACAGTAAACACATCAATAATTGAATTGAAAGACTGTGTAAAGTTGCTATGCCAGGAAAAACAAAAAGAAAGGGAATGTACAAATGCACTAAAAAAAGAAGAACTCCAACTAAAAAGAATGGAGCTGGAGCTGGCCAAAGCGGTTAATGAAATCCGAGTCTTGGAGTTAAACAAGAAATAAGCCGGCACAATTATTTTTATTTTATTTTAATAGTTACATACCTTTATGTTCAAAATAGATATATATATATATATAAGATTCAAAATGCTGTGAATTTGTGATTTTTTTTTTGTTTTAATGAATTGTTTTTTGTTGATTTTGTTTATATTCCTATAATAAAAAACATGTATATGTATCCATGTACACATTTACATTTATTTTGTTTCTTTTCTTTAAAGTCTTGGACGGTTTGCCCATAGGTCATCCCTGATTCTGTTTCTAGTTCTTGCTCCTTCATTCCTTGCACTTTCAGATTGCTGGTTATCTGAATTTTCTGATGGTGATGCTGTCAATACTGCTTCTGGCAGTGGAACTGTATGCTCGCAGCATATGTTGTGAAGAGCAGCACAGACATTTACAATCTGTGCTGATTTTCTTGGGGAATATCTTAGCTTTCTTTCTTCTAAGATACTTCTCCATCGAGCTGTTAGTAAAATTAAAATTAATTTACTTTTGGTATAATTGAAAAAGAGAAAGAGAAAATACTTTTCATTACTCCAATACATCTTTCAACAATACTCCTAGCCTGGGAGTGTACATAGTTAAAGCGAGCTTCTGGAGAATTATCTGCTGCGTTTCTATACGGTGTTATTAGAAATGGTTCTAACGGATAACCGCTGTCACCTTCAGAAATAAAATGAATAATTAGTGGATAGCCATAGAAAATTTTATTTTAAAAAAAAATTGTGTTATACCTAGAAGCCACGATGATGTTCTGCCTGCACAGAAGTCAACGTTTAACTTCTCTCGTTGAGCACTCTGTCTCCAAACAAAACTGTCATGAGCACTACCACCATATTTAGCATTTATTGAGAGAATTTTTTTGGTCTCGTCACATATGTATCTAGAATGGAAACAAATAGATGTATATACAATATACATTAATGAAATACAATTAATGAAAAAGTTAACTTACTATCATAGCATTAAGACTATGTCTTCCTTTTCTGTTAAAATAAACGTGCTCGTTTTCTGATGGGCGGAGAATCATAATGTGACTTCCATCTATGCAGCCGATTACTAGGAAAATAGCACAATTAAATATTTTTTTAACAATAAACAAAAACTTACCTCCAGGTATGTCAAACTTCTCATAAAAGTACCTTTTGGTTGCTTCCGAATTCGATGGAGTAAACTTTATTTTGAGGGGACACAATGTCCTCTCCATTTTTTTTAATGTAGAAGAGATGACTTCACAAACTGTACTCTGGGCCATTGGAGCTGACCAGTCAGCACCAACTTGCCTTTGATAAGCACCACCTCCAAGAAAATTGAGTGTTATGGCTAACTGGAGTATAGGGGAAATGTGGGTTGAGCGAATTCCACTTGGCAATTCCAAAAGGTGAAGGATGTACAAAAATGTTTCTTTCGTTAATCGAAAGTTTTTTAAAAATCTATTTTATTAAGAAAGATACAGATTTAATAAACATATATGAAGGAATATATGTAATGTACACTTACTTTGGATTTGGAAGATCAAGTACGTTAAATTTATTCCGGAGGTTTATTCTCAAAAGCCGGACATTTCTATCACGATTTATATCTTGATTTTCAGCATTTTGAGATGGAAAAAACAATGGCAAAGGCACGAACACATTCATTTTGACTAGACACAACAGACAATAAAACAAAACAAAGTCAATTTCATATAAAAGTGACACCTAAATAGCTGTCACGGGAAATAATCACAAAATTGTGATTGTCACAGATGACTATCACCTTACACAGACCGAATTTGTTGATTGTGACTGTCAACTATCACAAATCACCTTACATGATTCCACCCCAGGTTTTCGATCATGCTTCCTGTCAACTCGAAGACTTTACAAATGAGCAGTTTTGGATACAACTGCACCAATCAAATAACTGGATATATTCACTTCGATCTCAATCATTAATAAATGTCGTTTGCGAAGGGAACCTTACTCAAATCCGATTAAACAATTCTGGTATCTTAACCGTCCCAGCTGGGTGTATTGTGAAACAAGACTTATTTACCATCCACGGACACAACATTTTCACAAGCGTTAGGCGAGCATCCTATGTTCCTACAAGCAACCTATCGGAATTCATTCAGAACTATCCACAAGCAATCCAGATGAGTCACCATCATATACAACTACAATTTCGGACACGCTCATACGAACTAGATCTACTACAAAAGAATATCGCACAACAACAACTCGAAGAAATTCTCGTTCAAGTAAAAAACACAGCTACTCATCAGTTCGTTGTCAGTTATTTTGCCGTATCTTGTATAGGCTTGATCTTTATATACTTCATCTGGAGGGTCATAAGAAGCCGCATTTATCGTCCGAAGAACCCCCCGATCCCAGCTTCACGAAGTCACGAAGCCGTCACCTTACACCTTTGAACAATAGTTCAAGGCGGGGAGTATGTTAATACCCAGCACAATTTCCTACACAACTGACCTATCACAATTCATAAACACTAAACACATTTCAAAACAATCTATACACATTTCACACTTACCTTCCTACCCTAAGTAGGTCACAATTCAAGTCACAATAAAAACCTAAAATTCATTTCTTATACATTGTGCAGAATATGCATATTTCCTTGTTAATAATTTTTTGTTTACACATTGTGCGGTGTGTGCACATATTGTTTTTATTTTTGATCAAGTTAATGACACATTGTGCACACGCTGCATATTATAGAATTAGGCAATAAAATTAATTTATTGAACCTTATATTGACTTTTGTTAAATTGTAGAATAAGCTATTTGTTGATTATTGAACTTCTATTGATTTTTGTTAATAAGCTATTTTTTAGTATTTAAGACGATTATGTGAAGGAATAAAATCACTTTCTGTTTAACCACTAACTGATTTTATGAGGCTAACTAACTTCCCCCCACCAGAGGTAAGGGGTTGCATTAATCGAAAGTCAACAAAACATTCTCATCAAAAGAAACCAATCAACAATCCCAAACACGTCAAAAAAGAGATCTTCTGGTTCATGCACTAGAAGCGTCTCACGTCGTCAAGGTGATATCACTTTGGTCGACACGTACTTAATCGTACACAGACTATATTACGTACACCGGGATAATTTTTTTCTTTTAATTGCTTGCCAGACAGTGCGCAGTTCACGTCCTTAATTAAGACGTTTAGCTTAAAGGTGCAGACTTACAAACAGGTATAAAAAAGCTTTCACATAATTTGTTCGTGTCAATAATTTTTTTTATAAAACACGATCAACTGCTTGTCCTGGTTGTGCTTACCTGGGGTCTCCATTGGACATTTCCGATGACAGGATTATCGGCCTGTCATCAGATAATCCAACAGAGACCAACAATCCAACATCCAGTCGATGATCCGGTCATCGCAGTTTGGATTTTTCGAGCGGATCAAAATCCTGTCATCAAATTTGACGTTTGTGTTGTATGTAGTGGTGAGCGTCCATTTTTCAGTCTTTTTGAAATTAAAATTTCATTTCGTTTCAATTGTCGTCGAGTGCGGTCATACCTACACATTTGTTATACCTATTAAGTTACTAAAAGTAAACAACAGATTACCCGTTGTGTCAAATGTGACATTTGAGGTTGTTCATGGCAAGACATAATATGCCCATTAAAAAAAACACTGGATTGCGGATGAGATTGCGGAAGAGAAGTTGGATTGGATTTTACTCTTGTGGAGCCTCAGGGTTAAAGTTGTAAAAATCTTTCTATTTTCAAAATCGTTTATTTCTTAAATTATTGTAGAGATTATAAGTTTTTCATAAATACCAATTCGAACAACACCGAAACTGAAAAATATCAAAATATAAAGCAAACAGAAACGAACAAAACATTTGTAAATCCCATTATTAATTTTCTGACACCAAATAAGCTGATAAATATCTGAGTGCGCTCTACACTCAACAATCAAAAAAGTGCTGAACGCATTCATTGCAGGGATATCACTTAGCACATCTTCGAAAAAAAAGCAAAACTGAGCAACAAAAAATGCAGATGGCGCCCATTTTGACAGCCGTCAATTCTTTTACGTCAGGCTTTCATATCCGATAGGTTGGTTTTTATAATTTTTCTTTTAAAAATCCAAAAACATCCGTGTAATTATTGAAATTTCCATAAAAATCGCACCCAATTTAATTTATATAAATATCAATCTAATGTTTCGTGTTGGAATTTCAATAATTTTCATATTCAATCCACGAAAAAAATCAAATTAAAAAATTCAGTGCTCGTTGTTAAATGATTGTACGATGATGTGTTTCCCTTCTTCATTTTCAGTTCTGTGTAGCTTTATAGCAGCAACGTCAATATAAAAAAATGGCAAAAACAAAAGTCGAAAAGCGAAACAAATCGGCAATCAATGAGGTTGTTACCCGCGAATGCACCATTCACTTGTCCAAGCGGGTGCACAATATTGGATTCAAGAAACGCGCTCCTCGTGCCATCAAGGAAATCCGCAAATTCGCCGAGAAGGAAATGGGTACCAATGATGTGAGGATCGACACCCGCTTGAACAAGCACATCTGGTCCAAGGGTATCAGGTAGGTTTTCCTCTCTCCATCTGCTGTGAGAAGTGAATCAACATCCCAGAACAGAACTAATTCAAATTCTCGTTTTCGTTTCCAATTTACAGGAGTACACCTTTCCGTGTACGCGTCCGACTTGCCCGTCGCCGCAACGACGATGAAGACTCACCCAACAAACTGTTCACATTGGTCACCTACGTGCCAGTTGCCACATTCAAGGGGTTGCAGACAGAAAATGTTGAATCCAGCGACGATTAGTTAAAGATTAGCGAGAGTGAAACATTTTTTAAAAATAAACAAAAATTTTAATTTTTACGCAAAGTAAACTTTACAAATTGTTTTTAATGAATCGGTTTTATGTTTTGTGGAGTACAGCTTCGATGAAGGTGAGTTCATCCTTGGACATCACGACAATGAGATGCTGTTGACTGGCCTTCAAGTGAATCACACTGATGCTGGTCCCTGGGGTTAGTGTTGACGAGCTGACGATGGACTGGAAGCCGACAACACCTTTGTATTGATAAATGGCCAGGGGTTCGTTGAAGCTTTCTGTAAGTATGCTGAGTAGGATGTCTTCTGACTGCGGCAGGAGGACAAATTCAACTTGCAGAGGGCTAACGACCTCGATTGTTTGCATTAGTTGGAAGGGTTTGTCCTCGGTTGACCTGTAAATGTCGACAAGTCCGTGGTGGAATGACTTGGGCTTGATTTTCGAACAAATGGCAATGAACTTTTCCGAGTCGCCGGTTACTACAGCTGTTATTTGAGATGGAGTCACAGCTGGAATCTTTTGTTTACATTTTTCTGGTTCATTAGGCTTCCAGATTTCAACTGAGTCATTAAGAAGAATCACTATTAGGTTCTTCTCTAGAGAAACAATCTGTAACAAAACAAAGAAGATTTGGTTCTTCTCGATTTCTCTACTGAAATAATTCTCAACTTACCTGCATCACTCCTTCTCTGTTGATATCGTTTTTGTGGACAAATTTGAGTCCCTTGTCGCCATGTTCCACACAGTAGACACTTAAGCTCTTGTTGCTTTCTTTATTGGCCACAAAACAATTCTGATCATCGAGTTCTAGAGCTTCAATCATTTCTGGTGATTTTTTATCATTAATAACTCCTTCTAAGCCTTCGGTTTCCATGGACATGACTTGAGGATAAAAAGTGTTTTGTAAGGACTTTCTGATGGCAACGTACTCCGCATTTCCAAACGCCACTCGGAAGATATCAATCAGAGCTTTTCTGTGAGGAAGCCAAGAAAGATCTGGAAATTCAAATGAAATTTGATCAACGGTCAAAGAAAAGTTTAAACATTTTACATTACAAAATATGGCGATTGGAAGAGGTAGAGTGACAGAGATAAAGGTCTCCAAAGATAAACAAGAATAAAACACACATTTTTTTCTCAACAGTCAATATATTCAATTTTTGCTTTTGTTTGATTTCCAAATGCTATAGAAAATGGAAACTTATCGATGCCGGTGCAAGCGGCACCAAATTCTCCCAAACGATTTACAATAATCAGCCCTCCCATGAATTTCGCATGATGCTTTAAAATTCGCTTAAGAGCATTTCGAGCAGCTGAAGTGGGATCTTGTCCAGCTCGTAAATTCTCAACAGCGACAAAGGATGGCAGGAATCTCATCATCACATCTCCATCTCCGGTTGCAGCGGCAGCACCAAATTCATTGTCTGCATAGGCTCCAGCACCGGGCACAGGAGAATCACCTACTCTTCCCGGAATCTTATGATTGGCTCCATTGGTTGACGTTCCGGCGTATATATGACCACTAGAATCTATAACAATCATTCCGATAGTATCGTGGTTTTTAGATCCAAATCCGAATTTCTCATTTTCTCTCTCCAAACTCAAAGGACGATAGTTGGGTTCGGGTTTGTATGGTCCACAAGATCCCCTCGGATCTGGTTTAACATTAACCCAAAAATTAGGTTGACATCCATCAGTCCACCATTTTTTCCAGATTTCTTTCGAAGCTGGAGTGCTGAGGGTTTCCTTCTGAAATCCCATCATCTGAGCGAATTGACTCGCCTGATCACCCACCAACAGTGTGTGTTGAGTGTTCTCGAGAACGTGTCTGGCAACTCGAATGGCATGTTTAATATTGCGCAATGCTGCAACTGCACCAATATTCATAGTAGCACCATCCATGATCATTGCGTCAAGAGTTGTTTCACCGTGTTCGTCAGGACTGCCACCATAGCCGACAGTGCCATCACACTGAAGACTTTCACAAGTGCTGCAACCCTCGATTAGGGCGTCCAGAGCTGTTTTGTGTGGCTGATGAAGCACTTTCCAGGCTTCATTGGCTGCATCAATGAATGCCCAGGTATTAATGACAATAGGCAATTTATTGGCCGTTATGACTCCTTGGGAGAAAGTGCAGATAATCAGTGTCACGAGGATGACAGTCATTTCTTTGTACTTTGGAATGCAACTATAGGTGGATTATTTAATAATTTCTATTGATTGTTTTATTGGGAATTGATTTAACTGATAATTAGACAAGTTTTGATTTGGATTTGTTTTGTGTGCTTTTGTTTATCTCTCAATATTTGTTGGATATAGTGATAACAGATCCAGAGGTCTTCAAAGTGAATACAACAGTGATTCTAAAACCTGAAACCGAAATTTAAAAGTTCACATAGGGTGGTATTCATTTTGTTTTATTCTCACAAAACGAATTCCCTAAATTTACCCGGAGCTAAATGGCTTTTCTTTTACGTTTTTGCCATAAATTGCTGGCCAAAATTGCGTGCACCCAAAATCCAACGTGTGGTTATTAAAATTGAATTCAGCCGGACCACTTTGTTTTTGAAATAAATAAGGTATTTTGTCTTTTCAAGCTCTGACCTCTGAGCAGAGAACTAACTGAGCTGTCGAAGATGTGACATATCAAAACTTTGGGTTGTGTTTCGTTTTTCAATCAGAGCTGCTCGTAGCGCTCTATGAGTTCTTAATAAAATGACCGAACCGACCTAATGGAGTAAAAAGCTGAGCACGGCTGAAATTAGGTTTGCTTCGTATGAAATGAAAGAGCTATGTGGAAAATTCGAACACTTTTGACAGTTCAGTTCTCCAGTGTGTTTTATAAATTAAACGGACAGGTCTGATGGAACATCAAACATTGCGCAGAGCTGTAAAAAATGTGAAAATTGAGGATAAATAATATTTATCTTCATTCACATTCATACTATATACAGAATAGACAAATTCAGACGACACAAGAAAAATTAGTCAAGAAAAATTTCCCTTACTATCAAGTCAAGTCTAATTCTGTCATGATGACAGTTGATGATGTCTTTTCATTCAACTGAAATCTGAACTTTATTAGTTTGATTTATTGATTTTCTCCACAGCTTCTTTTGATGTTTTGTGAAAAAGGGTTTCTTGTCAATTTGGAAAGGAATTAAGTAATATTTTTTACAGTACAAAACACAAATCGTGATGGACTTGAAGCTTACCTGAGAAGCGTTTTGTAGACAATAATGTTTTTGGTAGTTTTTGTACTTTGTACTTAAAGTAGATGTTTGTGAAGTAAAGTTCTGAATTTTAAATTCACGACACTTGAAAAACTAACTAGTTGTCTGGTCGAGATACGTTCAAAGAATGAAGTTGACTGCAAATGAAGTCCCTTATGTTACCAGAACCTGCCCAATATCTAGTTGGTCAGATGCCAAAAACTTGCCTTCAAAATTTATTGGAAAGTTGACTTGGAAAGTAATTTAAAACAAAACTCCTCAACTATTAGGTCATGTCTACTTATGTCAAAATGACAGCTGATCACGTTTTTTTCTTTTAAATTAAAGCTAAACTTTATTACTTTATGATTCATTTATGTTTTTTAAAATTCCATTTAATGTTTGATGTAAAAGATTTTCTTGTTAAATTGGAAAAGGATAAGTTAATATTTCGTAACAATACAAAATACAACTCATGATAGGCTTGCAGCTTTCCTGGGGAGTTTTTGACATTTGAATTATTTTAGCCTTGGTCTAATTTTAAGTCCAAAGGATGCAGTTCACTTCAAATGAAGTCCATTACGTTGTCTTATCTCATGAATCAATTGTGGGTGATCGATCAGAGTGATTTTTTGACGATTGTATAAGAATAACATTTTTGACATTTGAGTAGTCGACAGACTATTCGTCAATTTCTGTAATTGATGTAATTTTTATTACATTTTCTTGTCCAAGAAATAAGGAGGACCATATTTAAAAATGTATTAATTTTTACAAAATAGATTATCCGACTTCTGCGAAATTCCGGTTAAAGATTGATTTCTAGTTTTCAAGGAAATTTATCTTAAGAAACTCATATTTTTTGCTGTTAGCTTCATAAGTATACATAAGTATATTTTTTATAATGATGCTATCGGAACACTGCAGTGCCCATGGTGTGATGGTTAGTGCGTTGGACTGTCATGCTAGAGGTCCCTGCCTGTGCCATCTAAAGTCTTTTTCATGGGTACTGCCTCTTGCGAGGAAATGACAAATTCTCCAAAAGTAATTCTTGTCATGAAAAGTGCTTTCTCAAATAAGCTGTTCGGATTCGCACATAAGTGAAAAAAATCGATTGAGAAATTGGTTTTTCTTTGGCATTTGGTAATCAGCTGTTCAGTTAAAATTAATATTTTATCATTAAAATATAAAAAAATGTATTAAATTCATTTTAAAATGCAATTTCGTTTAGAAAACAATTTTTGAAATACAAATGTATATGTAATAATGATCCTCTAATCAATTTATTAAATCTGTCAAAAGGCAGATTTCCTCCTTTCTCATGTTCCATTAGACAAAACAAATTGATTTATTTTGAAATGCATCAACATAAACATAATTCTAAACGGTCATGTTGAGATGTATTTTTTGTAATTTGTGCGATTATACCAACTGTCTTAAGAGTTTTAGAATTAATTGCTTCCTAAATTATAGATTTACAATTTGATTACAGCAAAATATTTATGGCCTTTACCGTAATATATTATTGCTTGAAGTGTTATTTCTCTCTCTTGTGCAACTCTGTCTTTAAAATGATAATGGTTCTTTTTCTATGCGGCCATATTGGCGAAAAATTAGTTTTTTGTCGGTAAAAAAAATAGCACCGATTGGAGTTTCCGCGAGAAAAATACTTTTTTCATTATTATTTTTTAAGGTAATGCTATTTATGATCAAATTTTGATTGTCTTATTGATTTCTGTCCATTTCAAAATCAAAACTTAGTTTAAAAAAAAAAAAAAAAAAATGTCGTGGAAAACACTGCACGGACGAGAAACGAGCTTTCATCCAAAAACTTATTGCAGAAGGTAAATCATACAGTGTAGTTCGGCGTTTAATGGGGTGCTCCAACAAAATGATAAGGAACGCAATAATATATGCTCCCAAAGGTGAAACTGGTGGACGAAAATCTGCAATGACAACTAATGCCATCAGACGCCTTGTTCGAGAATGCCAGAAAAATCCCTTCAAGCCTGCAACTGAGCTCAAAAAGGAATTAAATATAACAGCATGTGTGTGGAAACTGTTCGACTTAGATTGAGGGAAAACAATTTAAAGGCATGCAGTCCACGAAAAGTCCCTCTTTTGACTGCAAAATATGCGAAAAATCGTTTAAATTTTGCTAAAAAGCTTAAATTGGCCAACTGAGAAATTGCGCAACATTTTATGGTCGGACGAGAGTAAAATCGTGATGTTTGAAGGCAAGGGGTCTCGGTCCTATGTGAGAAGACCCGCGAAAGCGGAATAATACCCCAAATTCACACAACCAAAGTTGTAAAGCATGGGTTAGCAAGCATAATGGTATGGGCATCTTTTTCATACAATGGAGTTGGGCCCATACATTGGATAAAGACAGTTGTGGATCAACATGTTTATGTTGACATTCTCCAAAATGTTATGCTTCCTAATGCAAAGGAGGAAATGCCGCTTTTGTGGGTCTTCCAATAGGATAACGACCCCAAACATACCAGCAGAAAGGCCCAAAAATGGTTTGCGGACAACTTAATTAATGTAATGGAATGACCAGCGCAATCCCTTTACCTAAACCCCATTGAAAATTTATGGACTGACGTGAAGAAATCTGTCTCCCAAATTAAACCAACGAGCAATCAGTCACTCTGGGATGCAGTTAAGATGCCTTGGGAGAGTATTTCAGTCCAAAGGTGCCAAGGCTTGATCAATTCCATGACCAGGCGATGTGAAGCCGTTATAGCCAACAAAGGCTATTCAACTAAATATTAGTGAAATAACCACTTGTTTAAGACAAGTAATTTTTATAAAAAAATAGAATTTTTATTATTTTTTAGGTTTAATTTGTATAACAAGCAGAGTGGTGCTATTTTATTTATTGATTTTTTATTTATTTTTACCGATTATTTTTTTTTATATTTTTTAGAAAAATGAACTATATTTTCTTAAATTATTAAATAAAAATATGGTGTTTTTTCTTTATTTCATTCTATGACACATTCAAAATAATTCTTTATTTATTAGAATTAACTTTATTTTTCAAAGAGATTTTTTGATTCGCAATGGTGCTATTATTTTTACCACAGCTGTATGTCTAATTTTCTCATTATTACGCCAAGCAAACTCGTATTAAAATACAAATTTTGTAGCTTTACTGACACTATAGTCCTACTGGCACGAAAATAATACCAACTAACATTTTCATAAGCTTTTTTGTCAAATGTAAAATGCAAAGATCAAAGCAACTTGAACTAATGTTAACATCTGGTGAAGCAGGAAGTGAAGTACTTTTTAAGTAATATAATCATCATCACACATTGCTCCTAAGGTCATTGTTGAAGTGACAAATAGCAATATAATATTCTATTTTATTTATAATATTGCACGACTGAAATTAAGGAGCATAAAATATTTTAATTTCAATACTGGTAGTTTGACATACAAAAAGTTTCTAAATGTTTCTAATAATTTTTAAAAATTTGACAACTGAACAAATTTTTATATTAAAATAATAGTAAGTATTATTATTAAGTATTAAGTTATCATTCTGTCACTTCAAATATTTGAGCTATCACCTTTAAAAATTTGAAAAAAATATAAATAATAAAAATATTATGTTAGGCTTTTTAAGGCTATTTAAATTGATGAAGTACCGAAATTTCCCATAGGGACTTATAAACTTTGAATTTAATTTCTAAACGCACCATTTCACTATTCATTGAACTGTTATTGTCAATCTATTTATTTATTAACTAAACATTTTTATCATGGTTTGTGAGACAACGAGTTTTTTGAAATATGGAAAAGATCTCAGATGTCCGTAGCAAACAATCCAAATCAATCAATTTCACCGCGTTCTCAAGAATTGGACATCGCTCAGACGTATTTTGCATATGGATCTTGGCTTACATCCATACAAGATCAAGGTGATTCAAGAATTAAAGCCGACCATTTGAAATAACGTCCGTTCTTCTATTTTGTAAGTTATCAAGAAAATCATTTATAGTTTATTGTTATAAACTAAATAAATAAATAAATTAGGTGGCGCAACAGACCATGAAGGACCAGGGCCTAGTGACTTACAACTCTCAACCATCCCTGTGTGCGAGTAATGTTGTCAGAGCTGGAAGGGACCTACAGTTTATATGCCGAATCCGAACGGCTAATTTGAGAAAGCACTTTTTCATGACAAGAATTACTCTTGGAGGATTTGTCAATTCCTCGCAAGAGGCAGTACCCGTGAAAAAAGTTAGGTGGCACAGGCAGGGATTGAACCCAAGAAACTATATTGTGTTATATCTTGGCATTAAAACATAAAGGATCGGTTTTATACTTAAAAAGTATTTTATGTAAAATTCAACCACAATTTTGTTTATGATATGCTTACTCAAAAAATAATAATTTTATCATTTCTTTTATCTAAAATTTCTTTTCACAAAACACAATGGCGCGTATTCATAGAGAACTACTAAAGTCGTTATTTCTTGATCTATAGTTTAAGGCTTGTTGATTAAATAAACACAGCTCTTATTCATAGTCAATTTTCCTGATGTGTTTAGTAAAACCCCAGTTTAAGGTTGTATTCTACTGCAATTATAATTCAAATGACAGGTCAAAGCAAAAAAATACTATTATATTTTCAATGTTTTTATTTTGTGCTGTCATTTCTCAAATTGGATGTCGAAAAAAGTAAGTAAAACAATACTTATTAATAAAAAATACAAAAAATCGCAACAAACAACGTTCTATAATATTTTAGATGAATAACAAGGAAAATATAAAAGGCGAACGGCAGGAAAACTGGTCCAATTGCGGTATCAATCATTTCATTTGTCTGTGATAATAACTACTTAAACACAGCATTTCCTATGTTTATAGTTAAACCACAGACTTAGCTCTAAACTTAGGTTTAAATTTATTTATGAATAGCCTAAACTCTGGACTTGCTTAGTAACAACTTAGCAAGAGTTTAGCAAACATCTATGAATATGCCCCATTTAAATTATAAAATCTTTACATAATTTCATCACCCTGTTACAATATCACATAAGGTTTGAGAGCCTATGCTTCTTAATGCAATTACAACTCAACGAAGCATTTGACATATTTTCTGAACGAAAACAAACCGCCAAATACAATGCATTCCTCTTAAAAATGTATAAGTCAAAAAGAGACAAAAACACTTGCATTTTGAAGCAAAAACTAAATTGCAATAAAAAGAAGCCAACTCCAAGCAAAAATAGCAATAATCACTACTGCTATCTTCTTCTCTCCTCAACAAATCTAATTTGTAAACTCAAAAATCTTATTTTGTGTTTCCTTTCTTCTTGCAATGCAAATAAAAAATTTAAATTCATTGTCGTTCTCGTTCTCGTATCTCGTACCCGTTGTCGTTGTTTTCTTTATTTTTTACCGCCGCTGTGTTGTACTTTTCGTGTAAGATTGGAATTTAAAAAAAACAAAAAGAACCTAAAAAGCAACATTAAATTTCTTTGAAATACAAATTATACCCAAGAGAAAATAATATAAACAAAAATATGCCAATTCAATTGGATAAAATCTTAGCTGATATCGCTGACGAAAAACCCCTGCATCCACAAAGCGATGCCGCGAAATCCAAAAAGGACCAAGATGAAGCTTGGATTAAAGTTGGAAAAAAAAATAAACTTTCTGGTGGGAACCAACGAACTTATTGAAATGTAAAATTAACACAATTTTTGTTTGTATATGACTTTGCAGCACATGAAGCCAAATCGATTTTCAAAGTTTTACAAAAGAAATACGAACAAGAGAAGCTGAAGCCCTCGAGCACCTGGAAGCTGTTTCAACAAATGGAAGATATATGCAAAAAACAAGAGGAATTCAGACCAAAATTAGAGTGAGTCTTACAATCTTATCAATGGAACTGTAAATGTTGAAAGTAAATTTCTAAGGTACCTTTCGCGTTAGGGGGCTCTTCTGCCTGGGCGCAACTATTTATATGCGTCTCTAGCAATTTGTGTGTACTTAGAGATCCTTTTTTTTATTGTTTTACTTTTTGAACTTGTTTGTTAATTGAATGAACTTGAAAACGGCATGCGTCAGACCATGTTAACAGAGTTTTCATTGAGAACTGACCTCCAAATCATATTCTGATGGGATAGGTTCGTCTTTTTAATGAAGGACCTAGCGCGCCAAATCTTCCCAGTGTTCATCATAAGATTGGATACTAGTTTGACAGCTTTTCTAGGCTCCATCTGGAGATCTGTTTTCGTCATTATGAAATTATAATCTTAAACCCAATACTAATACTTTAAGAGGGTTTTTTTTTCGGGCACAAACTGGGGTTTCCCCAAAAAACATGATACTTGTTAATAGTTTGAGCAAAATGATATATATATTATATTATATTAGTAAGAGCAACGTCGTCTTACTTACTTAAGGTGGCGCTACAGTCCGGGGCGGACCTGGGCCTCAACCAACATGCGTCTCCAGCCAGCTCGGTCCCTAGCTGGCTGTCTCCAGTTTCGCACGCTAAGTTGGTTGAGGTCTTCACCCACCTGCGTGCGCCACCTGTGTCGCGGTCTTCCTCTACTGCGCCGTCCCTCGGGATTGGATTCGAAGATCTTCCGGCCTGGAGCGTTGATGTTCATTCGCTCTACATGACCCAGCCATCTAAGCCGTTGGACTTTTATTCTGCTAACTAGGTCAGTGTCGCTGTACAGCCCGTACAGTTCGTCGTTATATCTTCTCCTCCATTCTCCATCTATACGTACGGGACCAAAAATCACCCGAAGAATTTTTCTCTCGAAGCATCCTAAGACGTTCTCATCTTTTTTTGACAGGGTCCAGGCCTCAGCGCCATAAATGAGAACCGGGATGATGAGTGTCTTATAGATGGTGATTTTAGATGCTCGAGAGAGGACTTTACTTCTCAAGCCTTCTAAGTCCAAAGAAACAGCGATTTGCAAGAGTTATTCTCGTTTGATTTCAGCGTTGGTGTCGTTGTCAGAGTTTATAGCGGAACCTAGGTAGACAAAGTCGTCAACTACCTCAAAGTAATAGCTGTCCATGGTGACGTTTTGTCCACGACGTCGTTGTTCAGTGTCATTTTTTGATGACAGCATTATACTTGGTCTTGCCCTCATTGACGAACGGCTTCAGACGTTCACATAATACGGCAGAGAAGATCTTATATGCAATGTTAAGGAGACTGATGCCTCTGTAGTTGGCGCAATTTAGAGGGTCTCCTTTCTTTTGTATCGGGCACACTATGCTGAGATTCCACTCATCGGCCATGCTTTCTTCCGACCATATTTTGCAGATGGGTTGGTGCATATTCCCTATCGCCTGCTGCTTTGAATAGTTTGGCAGCGATGCCGTCAGCCCCAGCAGCTTTGTTTGACTTCAGTTTAGATATAGCTATCTTCACTTCGTCGAGGTCGGGTAGGCGGAATTGTTGATCTGCGTCGCTTAGGTTCCCTTACAGCGGAATTCGGTTCGTCATCGCTGTTATATAATTTGGAGAAGTGGTCTTTCCATATTCTCAACATAGACGACTGCGGTTCTACTACGATGTTTCCTGATCGTCCTTACAGGCTTCGGTTCGGGGCTGGTACCCTTGGGAGGTTTTTTTTTACCTTTTGGTAAAATTTACGAACCTCATTCCTGTTGTGACATTCCTCTATCTCCTCGATCGCGCGCTTCTCGTGCTCTCTTTTTATCCATCTAAGAAGCCGGTGTTCATCTTCTGCCTGTAGAGCTCGCGGGCAGCTCTGGTCCTTTTGTGCAGGGCCGTTTTGTATGCCTGTTGTTTCGCTGCGTGCGCTTGCCGGCATTCGTCGTCAAACCAGGGGTTTTGCTGTGGTGGCAGTGTGAAACCTAGCACTTCAGAGGCGGTATCTCTGATGGCTTCAAGGCAATGTTGCCACTGGTTTTCAATGCTACTCGTTCAAGTGACTGCTTCGGTAAAATCAGCGGTAGCGCATTCTGTCTCTTCTTCCAAAGTGTGCTATACATAAAAATATCGTTTATTTTTCATCAAAGATGTAAGTTTCCTATAAAGCAAACCCTACTGAGAAAAACCGGAAAAAGTTCAAACAAGCTAGAAAAGCCTATAACGAGCATATTCGACGCATTTAACTTTGTATGGCCAGAAATTAGGGCAGAAAATACTGCAATGTCCCAAAGGTAGTAAAAATTTGTGGTCATTTGTAAAAAATATGCTTAACACTACGTCATCGATCGCTCGTTTCCAATGACACTCTTTTTGTAAGCTCGATTGATAAAGCCTTGCTTGCAGTACAGTTTGCTGTTAATTCGATCCTGCCAATGAGTGACATGACTCCTCCTGTACGCGAAAGCGTAAACGATTCTATGGGACGAAACTTCTTTCGCACTCGTTCAGTTGCTAGAGCACTTAAAAATCTTGACATTCACAAATCCGCTGGCCCGAATAGAATCCCCGCTATTGTTTTGAAGAGGTGTTCTTCAACGCTGGCAAAAACACTGCGTAGGCTTTTTCATTCGTCCTATTCTACAGGTCTCTTTCCGAGTGCATGGAAAACTTCATTTGTTCAGCCTATCCCCAAAAAAGGCGATACTTCCTCACCCTTTTAATTACCGATTGCACTTATGTCCCTAGTAGTACCCGTAGCATGATGGTTAGTGCGTTGGACTATCATGCCAAAGGTCTTGGGTTTCGATCCCTGTTTGTGCCATCTAAAGTTTTTTTTTCACGGGTGCTACCTTTTGCGAGGAATTGACAAATCTTCCATGAGTAATTCTTTTCATGAAAAGTGCTTTCTCAAATTAGCCGTTCGGATTCGGCTTTAAACTGTAGGTCCTTTCCATCCCTGACAACATTACTCGCTCACAGGAATGGTAGAGAGTTGTAAGTCACTAAGCCCTAGTTCTCAACGGACTGTTGCGCCACCTAATTTATTTATTTACTTACGTCCCTTCTTTCCAAGGTCATGGAAACGCTGATTAATTATCAGCTCAAGAAATACCTTGAAGATCGAAAGCTTCATAATGAATGACCGACACTACGGCTTTCGCGGCAATAGGTGAACGGGAAATTGGTGATCTCATGGTTCATCTCACCGAACAATGGAGCAAATCTTTACATCGTTTTGGAGAAAGTAAGATTATTCCACTTGATATTTCAAAGGCATTTGATAGAGTTTGGCATCCAGCTCTCTTATCCAAAATGCGTGCTTTAGTATTGATGAATCTCTTCTTTGTTGGGTTAGAAATTACCTTTCAGACCGTTCAATTCAAGTAGTATTGGACGGATTCATATCTGATATCCACAAAATAAACGCACCAGAGCTCCGTTTTGTCTCCGACGCTCTTCCTTATTTTATTAAATGATCTTTTTTCTGAAAATTCTAACCCACTAAATTGTTTCGCTGATGATAGTACACTCAGCTTTTCATATTCGTTTGTAGATTTTCATCCTTGTTCTTCGGACGTGGACTACCAACGGCCGCATATGATAAGCTCATTAAATTCTGATCTTGACAGTAATGTTCATTGGGGATTAAAAAATCGTGTAGAATTTTATGCTTCGAAAACTCAATGATGTCTACTGTCTCAAAAGCGTAACTCTCCTCCAATGCCACTATCCATGGGTGGTACAAAGCACTTGTTGTGGAGTGATCACAAATTCGACATCGCCAAAAATGCTGCTAAATGTTTAGCTTTTCTCAGACGATGCAGAAGTTTTTTTTAACCCTTCTGATCTGGCTATAATTTACAATAATAATTTTCATATTTGGGCTGGTGCCCCAATAATGTACTTGAGTCTTCCGGATGGAATTGAAAAGAGAGCTCTAAAAATGATACGAGATCGTCCTCTTACCAAACATTCGATTCTCTTGAACGCCGCCGCAATGTCTTATGCCTTTCATTGTTTTATCGTTATTTTTCTAAAATGCTCTAGAATTTTTGCATGCAATAAAATGGTTAAAATGGGTCCTGTGTGCCAAAGCCTTTATGTTGCTTTAAAAAATATTTGTCTTACTACTACTCTAAAAATGATGTCTTGATTTTTTCCCTTACAGAGAAGAAGTTCCCGAACACGAGGATGAATCCATGGTTGAGTTCCTTGAAGTTCGAGAAGAAGATGACGATTACGATGGAGACAGTGACAATCAAGACAAATCTATGAGAAGCATCAGTCCAACGGGAAGTTCACCAGAGAAAGAAACCAACCCCAGCAATGTAGACACAAAGCCCGAGCTTAAAGTTCTTAACTCTAATTTAATGGTTCCACAGGCAGCTGCAACAATCAAACCTGAAATTGGTCTAACTCAACAACAGCGCGAGCAACAAAAACAACAAAAGCAATCTGCATTCTCAAAAGCTCTCCAAAACAAAGGCATCAGCTTGCGTAAGGCAAATACTGGATCAATCATGAAACAGACCACACATACAATGCAAAAACCCCCGGGTAACGATAATAACCGATCGATAATTATGCCTGAATCCGTCAAACGTAAATTGCAATCCATTGAAACACAACGTGAAGATTCGGTACCTTTGAAGAAGATGCACATCACACAAGCTCAAATATCATCATCATCGACTAATCCATCACATGCCCAGGTTCCAGAGGTTGAAATCAAAAAAGAAACCATCGACGAAATGGACACAGTATTGCCTTCGACAGTGACAGCGGCGTCCAATGCAGGATTCAATGTCATAACAATTCCATCGACAAACCAAACTTTGGCCGGTGAACTTTCCAATGGCATGACAACGATTAAGTCGAATGGCTTCAATTCACAGCTAGAGGAGCTGGACTTCCAGAAGGACATCATTTTTGAGAATAATCCAACAGGCAGTTCGAAAACACTGAATCATGCCGCTGCACCTGGGGAGATAATAAATATCGGGAATTTCGATAACCAGCTTCCGCCGACTTTCTTCAAAAATCTCTGCAATTCAAATCGACACGAAGCCCTCGGGCTGTATGTTGCGAATGTTATGAATCGAGTTAGTGGTAAGACAGCTGCTAAGATGGAAATTAATATCCTTAAAGCTATAATTGAAGCGCAGTCTGATGAGTATGCGAGACTTTAGATTAAGATGTGAATAATATTATGACATAATATTATTCCTGCCCTTGTACCCTTGTATTGGCGCAAAAAAATATATTTCTAATTATATTTTATTTAAAATTATGTATTGACGACCCATTCTAAGCCTGTATATGTATTTTTGATATTGTTTTTCAAATTTAAAAAATTATATATGTAAACGTATTCAGCTTCATTTAATTCGTCATTTTTTTTTTAAATCATCATTTTTAACGATTTGTATTTAATTAAGAGAAAAGATAAAAGTCTCAATTTATTACGATTCAAAGTCGAAAAGAGTTTATTATAATATTTTTTTTTGTGTAAACATGCAAAAGTCTTTTCAAAAATTAGTTTTATAAGATTGTGAATAAATAAAAATAAAATGCAAAATGTAATAAGATTTTTAAATAAATCAATTTTAAGTCGAACGGAGACTTAGTTACGCATTCGATACAAATTGTTTAATTATTTTTCCCACGTCTGACGATTTTAACTTTGACCATGAAAGATGAAACAACCACACAATTTGAGACTTTTTGAACTTTAGTGGGAATTTCCAAGGCTTGATAAAGACTGAATTTGATTAATTTAGTTCAAAAAAGAATTAATCCAAACAGACCATCTATATAGTATAGTTGATGAAGAAAAAGCATCAAGAAAAGGTGGGATAACTTTGATTATATGACATTCGAATATGAAAAGAGATAAGAGAATACAATTGTAATACTCTCTAAGCTAATAGCAAGAACAAAAAATCATAGTTGGTCGAAATGTCTGCCTTGAAGATGCGCAGATTGGATTACTTGTCACATTTCTGGAAACAAAATTAAAGGTTTTCTTACGAGGTATGATTTAATTTATTCCATAAACAAACCGACTGTTCATCGACTTTGAGAAGGCCTTTGATAACGTCAACAGGGAGTATATCTGGTTAGCTTTGCGGAGGGTAGGCATCCCAGAAAAACTAATTGCTATTATTAAAGCAACATATGATGGATCCAAGTGTCACGTTTTGCACGATGGTAGGTTGTCAAATGATTTTGAAAATCGAAGCGGAGTCAGACAGGGCTGAATTCTGTCGTCAATATTGTTTTTGTTGGTGATAAGCGATGTACTGCGCGCAGCTTTGCTAGGTAGCGGAGGGATCCAATGGACTTTGACATCCAATTTAAAGCACTTGGATTAAGCGGACGATGTTTGCTTACTCTCATAGGATCATGGATCTCCATCAAATGACAACAAGTGTGGAGAAGCACAAGTTGTGGGGCTGAAAATTAATTTCGTTAAAATAAAAATGATCAGCGTCGGAACCCGACCATCCTCTCAAATAAATATTTCCTCGCAACCGGTGGAAAAAGTGGAGAGCTTTCAATACCTTGGAAGTATCGTCTCCATCGAAGGCAGAACCGAACAAGACGTCATCTGCCGGATCGGCAAAGCAAAAGCGGCATTCGGTATGCTGTCGAAAATTTGGAGGAATAATTCTATCTATATCTACCAATGTCGAATCTGTGCTTCTTTATGGGTGCAGCACTTAGAAGGTTACTTCAGCCATAATAAGAAAGCTGCAAACCTTCGTAAATAGATGTATTCGTAACATCCTAAGGATTTTCTGGCCAAACCGTATATCAAATGAGGTCCTTTATAGAAGGACAGGTCAGGGACCTATAGACTCTATAATACGAAGGCGTAAGTGGCAATGGATTGGACATACGCTTCAAAAAGGTAACGACTGCATTGCAGACCAAACAATGCAGTGGAATCGGCTCTCACAAGAAGGAAGAAGAGCTGCACGACTGAGAAGCACATGGCGCAGGACAGTAGAGGCGGAATCAGCGTCACTAGGCAAGAGTTGGACGGAGCTGAAACACATCTCCGGAGACCGTACATGATGGCGCGTAGGCGTAGTAGAGGCCTTATGGCTTTAAAGGGGTTCCCAACGGACTTAACAGGTCTGAGGACCTAAGTAAGTAAGTATAAACAAACCGAGGACTTTTAACTTATACAGGGTGGTTCACGCGAATAGGGAAAAAAACCTATATGGATATAACTCATGATGTTTTAGACTTACACTTATTTTATAAATATTTTATCATAAGTGCCCTTTTAAGTTTTGAAAACAACATCGAGCATACGACGTCCATCTTGTTCGGTGCACGAAGACAGAAGGTCCAACAAATTTGAGTGAACGCGTTGAAGCAAGTTTTCGTTTTCCTTAAGTTCACCTAGTGTACGTGGTTTTGACTCGTAAACACGTGACTTCAAATAACCCCAAAACAAATAATCGCACACCGTCAAGTCACGTTACCTAGGACGTCAATGCATATCTCCAAAACGTGAAATCAGGCGGCTGGGAAACATCTCGCGTACGACGTTCATTGTGGCGATCGGAGTGTGAAATCAGACATTTGATGGGGTGATAATTCACCTTCTACGTAACTGTGATTTTAAAAAGTTATTAAGCATGTCAATTCTATTACGGGCACTATTGACGGTCACCGCGGATCCTTGTTCCTCAAAAAAGTAAGGACCAATGATTAATTTTGTTTGAAACTTCACAGCAAACAGTCAGCAACGGTCTATCGTGGAGGGTTTAAGGGTTTTCTGCAGCATAATAACGGAAATTTTACTTATTTACAAAACCGTCGAGTTGAAAATGCGCTTTATAACTCATAAATAACAACATATCGTCATTCACTTCAAATAACGACAACATCTCTAATGAAAATTAGTGATTATCAGTGGGTTTAAACTGTTGAACAATTGTCAACTTATAACTCACGCTTGACGATACGTCGAACGGAAGAACGATTAATTTGTAAGGCCTGAGCTTGCTTACGCACCGGGCGTCTTAAATATTGTAGAACAGCGGTTCTTACCCTTTCCGTATTTTCGGGAGTGGTTACCGGACGTACGGGACCAGGTGACACCTAAATGCACGCTGTACTTTCACAACCGATTTGTTGCTTTTGACAAATAAGTTTTTTTTATACACGCACTCAAGGGGATATGAATACCCTTATAATGATTATACACAGTGCGAGTAATTAGGAAGGGAGGATAGGATTTGAAAGGAGATACGGATGCACATTGGTTTTGAATGCCTGCACATTGTAATGAGTGGGAAATATTGAGTCTGGTAGAGCATTCCACATTCGTGTAGTGCGACTAAAAAAAGAATCTGTACTTTACAAGTGAGTTATAGAAGCACCTGCCCAAATATGGGAATGGTACTCAAGTTTTAAACGAATATAGGCTTTATAAATTATAGCCAGATTGAATCGTCGGAGAAAACCAACCAACAAAAGGTTTGTAATGCACATACCTAGGACTGATAGCTTTTCAGTCTCCTCGATGCAAGTACCACTCATGGATAGTGGCATTGGGGGAGGGTTACGCTTTTGCGATAGTAGACAGCATTGAGTTTTCGAAGCATTAAATTCTACACGGTTTTTGATTCCCCATTATACAATGCTGTCAAGATCAGAATTTAATAAGCTTATCATACGCTGCCGTTGGTAGTCCACATCCGAAGGACAAGGATGAGAGTCTAAGAACGAATATGAAAAGCTGAGGGTACAGTCATCAGCGAAACAATTTAGTGGGTTGGAAGTTTCAGACAAAAGATCATTAATAAAAATAAGGAAGAGCGTGCGTCGGAGACAAAACGGAGCCTTGGGGCACACCAGTCATACCCGAACACACACTAAAGGACACTGCTTCATTGTGGAAACAAAAATGGCATTATCTATCGGATCGAATGAGACCTTTCCGACTTACTCACACTTAGCCTACGTCGAGAAAAACCTATCTATTTTTAGCCCTATACCCGTAAACCACCCTGTATATACAATTTCCATGTTAGGAACCAAATTCCTCCGAAACGGCTCCACCGGTTCTTATGAAAGTTGGTTTTGTGCACATTTGGTAAGTTCTTAAACTTCTAAGTTATAAGGGTGACTCCTACGATATACAATTTTTGTATTTTGTTGACAGTTTGTTTTTGTTTTATTCTGATTAAGCATTAAAAAATACAGTTCCCTAATTTTGTATTTTAGAATATAACCCCTGAAAATTAAAAAAAAGAGACCAAAAACGAAATTTCTAAGACTAAGGTAAAATACAATATTTCGCAACAATAAATTGTATGATGATTTTGCAAAGTACAGATCTTTATCTTTAAATTTTGGTTATACCTAGTTTAGAGAAATTCTCATTAGTTATGAAAGACGACTTATGAGTCTTCAATTGACTCCATGCGAGATTTTGTGAAGTCCTGAATTTTATAATAAGAAATGGTTTTGAAAAATACGTATCAGAGCTAATTTCGAACACGATTTTATTTATATGCTCAAATTATTGTTATATATTTTAAAATATATTTTATATG
The DNA here is from genome assembly GCA_920104205.1 of Eupeodes latifasciatus. Lineage (NCBI taxonomy): Eukaryota > Metazoa > Arthropoda > Insecta > Diptera > Syrphidae > Eupeodes > Eupeodes latifasciatus. The sequence continues at coordinate 58,793,387 of OV049924.1, forward strand.
TAAATTTTCGATATAATCGGTAAATTAAAAATGTCAATCCCGATATATAGATCTAATTTATCTCTTTTAAAATTGTGTATACTAAAAACTTAAACAAAAATTATAGAGGAGAGGTATTAAAAAAAAACTACTTTTTAATTTATTTTTATTTCTTTAAAAAATAATGTATTGGTTTGCACTCAAATGAAATAATTAATTTTTCCCTTTTTCGTCTTCTTGATTCACAAAAATTGAGTAGGTTCATTATTCAAAAAGAAAAAAAGAATTTTGGACTATTAAGCAGAGAGATTCTTTTTTAGATGATGCACTACACGAATGTGGAATGCTTTACCCTGTTCAAAATTTTCATTGCAATTAGCAGAAATTCAGTACCATACAAAAATGTCCATCGGCATTTCCCTACAATTCCTATTCCACTTTTCAAATAGATTCCACTGATGTGGTTTGAGGCTAGTTATAGCTTTCATTGAAATCAATCCAGCCAGTCACATTTTTGAAACTATATTTCCCTTTAATTCAAAATACAATTTATGTACTGATCGATCAAAAATCACTCAAAAAAATGTTGTTTGAGAAAAAGAGTTTAGTTGCACCCTTATTTATCGATAGAAATGTATGTATTTTTCCACTATCCCGACGGAAATTAAATGTCCTGAACAATTGATTCTTCTATGTATAAAAGTGAAACTAATCGTTTCACGGAATCAGGAAAATTTGTTCAATAAAAGAAATATTCAATAATCGCTATAAACGACCTGTCAAAAAATCCAATGATTGGTTTCTATGATGAAAACCCTTAAGTATCCCTAAAAACATTATAGGGATGTCGAAAATTGTGTTTCTTAAAAATTTGCACTGTTATTTTATCAGCCATCTTTGTTCTTTTAGGTCTCTTAAAATATATTAAAATAAAGACATATTTATGTACTTACTTTTATCGATAACAAATTGCTGTTGATAAAAGTCCCAACGATAGAAGAATAAATTATTATCCCCATTATCTTTTAAAACTCCAATTACATCCACAAATTGGTCATTAACATTCAAAGTCAAACTGATAACTTTTTGAGCTTGAATAGGCATCGTTTGTTTTTGTTCGAAATGGCTCAAATAATATTTTGTATCTAAAATTAAAAAAAAAAAGGAATCTTTTTATAATGAAAATTTGAAAAATTCTATTAACTTACTTTTATAAGTTTTCCCAAGTCTCTCAACAATTTCTTCTAACTGACCAAAAGCCTTTACTGCCTTATTATTCATCAGATTGTAATCAAAACTTTTTACTTTCGAGTCTCTCAACTCTTCTTCACTTTCAAAATGCTCTGCACTAACAGAATTCTCAAAAATTATTGAACTCTCAAGGTTAACAGGCATTTTAATATCATCTTTCATGATTTGATTTTTAAAGAACTCGTTAATATTTATACCATTTATCGCATCAGCTTGAAGTTCTTCAATTGAATTCGATAGAATGAGTTTTTCTTTTGGAAATTTAGTAACAATTTTAACATTTCCATTGATCAGTTGATCCTTATCACGAAGAAGTAAGTTTTTCTCATCGAAAGTCATATTATTCACAGTTCCAAGAACTTCGATATTGCTATAGATAATTGCAGAATCTACTGTGGTTTTGCCTAGAATTGTATAATTTTCATAAACAAAAACTGTGTTGTAAATCCATTCGGTGAGATCGACATCATTGACAGTGCTTCTGGGAGAACAATAGAGATCCTTGATTTTTGCTGATCCAACTTGTTTCGGAGCTGTGATTGTATTCTGGGAGACATCTAAACGAACTACGTCGTCAACGAGATTCAAGTTGTTTATACGAATATTGTTAAGATCCCCTTTAAAATTTAAAAATTCAATTAGTTCTGTTTTAGTAATTATTTATAATTCAGATACCTGGAACAAATGCTTCGTAGATTTTCCATTGTTTAGTTACTTGTTGTTTTCCAGATGTTAATAGAGAATTCTCCACAAAATCATTGAAATCAATTTCGGAGTTACTGAAATAAATATTTTAAAAAATAAAATAACGAATAGAATAAAGTGACATCTGTTGGGGAATAGAATAAACGTATGTTTTAGGAATAAATGACTTAAACGAAACAGCTGTTGATGACATTTCTTTGATAGAACCCACCACCACCTGTCACAAAGGGGAAATGTGTATTTGGTTGTAAACAAAAGTGCTGTGTTTTCTGATATTTTTTAGTATATTTTGTTTATTTTTACACAAAAAATTCGTTGAATTTAAATAAATAAAGTACACATTTTTAATGGTGAGTTAATATTGTATAGTACAAAGTTGTTAAACTTTAATGGCAATAGTGAGCTACTTAAAAAAAAATAATGATTCACAGAGCAATTATTGCATGATTTTTCTAAAGAAACTAGGAAGCTTAATTTGCTTAAATCAAATTATTTATTCAAGGATCAAAAACTTCTTTCATGCTTCGCTTGAAAACGGCTCAAAAAATATCATGTTATTGTAGTTGAAATTTTGGCTTTTGGCGGCAAAAACTAAAAGCAGTGAAAATCGTAGTAGGTATACTAACCCAAGGTGTCCCTTGTAAATATTACCACACCAATCATAGCCTTGAAATAACTCAAGGTTACTCATCAAGATTAAGGAGTTTAGAATAAAGAACATAACTACACTCCTTTTCTACAAAGTAGGTACACTTTTTTCGAAGATTTTTAGGCATTGAATACAGAGGAATTGTTCACGTTAATATTTAACGAATTGAAATAAATTAAATTTAATTAATATTATGTCGAAAAGTAAGGCAAAAGTGCCAGCGCTTGGTTAAATGACTTACAAAAAGTTCCAATATAGGCTTTAATGTTTGCCACCGCATTCATTGAACCTAGAAAAACAGTTTCCTCTTTGTAGCATGCAAAAATAATATTTACACTTGACATTACACCCGCAATTGAGGTCAACTGTAAACTGATGTGTCTTGTATTCCTGGAAGTTTGGGTATTCCAGCAAAATTATTTGAGAAGGGGAATGCAACAGGCTATTTCGACAGAACATATACAAATATCGGCTTAATGACGTAATAAATGAAGCAATACCGCTCAAGGTTAAGACAAAGAGGCATTGGGAGAGATATATTTGATTATTTAAACTTTTAAATTTTAAACGCTGTTTTTTTATAGTCGATGGAACTAGGAGTACGTGTTTTTAGAGAAAGTCTTGTATGATATTTAATTGGGTTAAGGTTAATCCCGTTCTTTTTGCACCAAATAACAAAACTGTTAATATCCTGGATTTGTAATCGATCGTTTTGTTTTAAAGATTTTTATATCATCATTAAAATGTTACAGTATCGAACACAAAAAATTACATAATTGATAGCTTAGGTAAAATTTACTGGATAGCCATCAGAATTTCTGAAATATGTATAGGTATGTATATAATGAATATAAGAATGAAAGCCAGAGACAGAACGAAGTCATGTCAAATACAAGCATTTTTATATAATATATAATATTGACGGGTAGGGACATAGGTTAGGTTAGGTTAGGTTATATTGGCTGTCCAAGATGGAAACGGACACACTTAGGCCAGTTTAATGGCCTATTGTGATACCACATGAATCTTGAGGCTTCCTCCTAAGCTCAATGAAACCAGTTTTAGTCCCTTACGAAACGTGAGAGGCTGACTATGCTGATATGATTTAGATCGTTTAGATCGTTAAAGAAGAATTCTTCTAGGTAATTCCTGCGTTTTGGAGGCAGAGCAGGGCATGTGCAGAGAAGATGATGAACTGTTTCTTTCTCTTCCTCGTCCATACAGCTTCTGCAAAAGTCATTTGAGAATACGCCTAATCTCGTTGCGTGCTTTCCTATTAAACAGTGTCCGGTTATGACACCTATTATCGAACTTATATGCGATCTGCTTAGAGATAGCAAGCACCTTGATTGCTTTAAATCTAGTGTTGGCCAGATGTTTTTTGTGACCTGACACGCGGTGATGTTGTTCCACCTGGTGTTTGCCTTCTTCATAGCGTCTTGCATTAGCAATAGTTTACAAGTAGCGATTGGTATGCCAGCATTTGCCAAACGTCGGAGAATGGGTTGTACTGTACCGTTCCTGGCGAATTCATCTGCCTTACAGTTACCTGGAATGTCTCTATGGCCCGGCACCCAGCAAAGGTGAATATTAAACTGTTGTGCCATCTCCATTAGAGATGATCGACAGTTATGGATTGTTATAGAGTTTGTAGAGACAGAGTCCAGGCATTTGATAGCGGCCTGACTATCTGAGAAAATACGGATATCAGATGTTGATATCACGTTTTCTTTAAGCCAGGACAAGACTTCTTTTATCGCCAAAAGTTCCGCCTGGAACACGCTACAATGATTGGGAACGCGGAATGAGAGACTTAATTTCAGTCGTTCAGAGTACACACCTCCACCAAACCCTTCTTTCGTTTTTGACCCATTTGTATAGAAATGGATTGACTCATCTTCCAGGAATGTCCTATCCTCCCAAAAAGATCTGGGAGTTATAGAAATCTGGAAATTTCTGTCGAATTGGAGTTGGGGGATGGTGTAGTCTGTGTGCTTTGGAATTGATTCTAAATACCTAAGAATTGCGGAGTGGCCAATGTTGTTGTTAGTCCAATTCGACGAAGCTTTGAGGTGAATAGCAGAGCTTGCAGCTATTTGTTTGCTAAAAATGTCAAGAGGTGTTAGGTAGAGTAAGATGTCCAGTGCCGCAGATGGGGTCGTGCGAAGCGATCCGCTTATGCATAGGCAAGCTGAACGTTGGAATTTATTTAATTTATCCCGGTTTATACCTTTCTCTAAAGCAGTCCACCATACTGCCACACGGGTAGGGACATGCTGACAAATGAAATTTGTAGGGTAGGATAGATTTAAAAGTTAATGCAGATGTTTGGCCCTACTTTTTCAAAAAAAATGAGACAGTGTAGTTTTTTATGTAATTTTTGGCCTAGCAAAGTTTTGGTCTGTCGAATATGACGTTATATCGGGTGATTTTTTTGAGGTTAGGATTTTAATGCATTAGTATTTGACAGATCACGCGGGATTTCAGAAATGGTGTCAAAGAGAGAGAGTATGCTTTGACATTTCATCATGAATAGACTTACTAACGAGCAACGCTTGCAAATCATTGAATTTTATTACCAAAATCAGTGTTCGGTTCGAAATGTGTTTCGCGCTTTACGCAAATTTTATGCGTTTTTTTTTTTTAAAGTTCTCAAGCTCTTAAAAAATCACCCATTATGTATTTATTGTCCTCCATTGAAAAGAGGACATTGTTTAATATAATGGGAGATGAAATCATATTTTAGTCTTAAAATTTTCGAAGTGACAAATTTTTTTTTCAGTTTTTTTGATTTATAAAAAAAACCGTTAATTGAATTTTTTTCCAAAAATATAATTGTTTTGTATCACGTTACAATATATAACATAAAATTTAATTCAAGTCTCTAGCGTCATTGGTTCATGAGATATTTAGGGTTAACCAAAATTTTCACCTTTTTTTTAAACTGCTATGGTAAAAAAAACCACCCACGCAATTTTCTTGAGAGCCTTTCTGCATCTTTCTGCCTTATTATCTGTATAACAAAATTTATTTGAAGTCGATATCTCTTCTGGTTCTTGAGCTATGGACGACGAAAAAAACGTCGCGAACGTACGGACGTACGTATGTACACACGCACGCACAGATATCTTTCTAAAAATCTTTTATTTCGACTCTAGGGACCTTGAAACGTCGAGAAATGTCAAAATTTTCAATTTGACAAATCGGACCCATTACAATAACTTCCTATGGGAAGTTAAAAATAGCATTTGACTTTGAAAAGGTGAATACAAAAATTGCTTGAAAAAATGGTTAATGTCAAATGATTGTTAATTCCAAAATTTAAATCTTTAGGTAAATTGAATGAATGCAATCTTTTAGTTGAATTCAACAAATGATTTGTAATGATTGCTACCCCAAAAGATGCAGTCTGGTGCATAAATTTTTTGTTGATATTTGGCACACTTGATGAATTTCGAATATCATTTTAAAAATATGAATTGAAACCTCACCTTATTTTCTTTACCACGTCAACTTTTTTAAATGTAGGTCTTTAAAAATAAAAAATCTAAATACGGTGTTAAATCACAACATAAGTAGTCGTGCCATAAATACTGATACAACTATTTGAACCTAATTCCACATTCTGCTGCATACAACAAGTCGCATTAGTTTTTTTTTTAATAATTACTGTTAGATAGGTTTAAAGTAAAGTACAGCCTTAGTTCTAATTTCCAAGAGCAAAGAAGGAGTCAACAATAGAAGAAAAGAGAATTAAAGTTGTTGCGTTGCATATAACTGGAAAATACAATTCTTTTATTTGTAAGTCGTTAAAAAATCTCGATATTAATCGAATGTTTTTTTTTTGGCGTACTATTAAACGTTATATAGATACCCCAGGCGTAAAAGACAAGCCCCGGACCGGTCCTCCACGAAGTGTGAGTACAAAAAATGCCGTTCGAGCTGTGGCAGCTCGAATTCGCCGAAATCCCTTACGTACGCAGAAAATCATGTCACGAGAGATGGATATTTCAAAAAGAACAATGTCGCGGCTAATTAAAAATGATCTTGGAGTGGGTGCCTAGCGCGGGATGACTGAACAAAGATCGAATAATGCCCTGAAAAAAATTAGACACGAAAGAGCAAAAGCATTGATCAAACGTTTCGGTGATGGGAGCTATCGAAAAATCATGTTTTCAGATACCATTGAAGAAAAATTCAATCGCCAAAATGACATGGTATATGCTCGTGGTTCTCAGGAAGCATAGACAAGAATTGGCAAAGTCCGAGTTCGGTCATGGTTTGGTGTGGAGTGAGCTACGAAGGTATCACCAAATTTCATTTTTGTGAGCAAGGCGTAAAAACTACCACCAAGACGTTTTAGAGAAAGTGATGAAACGACTAAACAATACTCTATTCAATAAAAAGCATTGGGTGTTCAAGCAGGACTAAGCTCCAGCCCACAAAGCCAAATCGATTCAGCTGTGACTGTAGAAGAATATTCTTGAGTTTATCAAGGCATCAGATTAGCCCTCAGGCAGTCCCGATCTTTATCCTCTGGATTATTCTTTTTGGACAGAACTAGAGCTGATGGCTTGCCAAAAAGGAATTCGGAAAGTCTGAAACCAAGTCTTTGCTGAAGAAAAGTTGCGTGCTGCCAAAGGCGATTGGCCGAAGCGACTCAAGGCCTGTGTTAAGTTTGAGGATGGCTACTTTGATTACCAAGTCAATAATATTATTTGTAATACTATTTTATATCATATTTAATAAAATTAATATTTTATTTAATATTTGCCTTCCTCGTTTTGAAAGAAAAATGTGTAATAGTAAATGGCACGACTACGTACATAAAGGGTGTCCCAAAATTAACGCAAGATTTGAATTAAATAGAAAACGCCGTTTTTAGTCTTTTGATAGTTATATTTTTATTGACTCGTAAAGTACATAGGATAGGGTTATGTATGGAATAACACATCGGACAAATGGCCTCCACGGCTTTGCATGCACATGCGCACTCTTTTGTTGAAATTTTCCATGACCATTCTGCATAAATGTGGCTGAATTTCGTTGATGCAGCGTTGAATCTCCTCCTTTAATACACGGGTGGTTGTGGGCTTGTTGACATAGACTTGTGATTTCAAATAACCCCATAAAAAGAAGTCTAATGGTGTTAAATCACACAATCTAGGAGGCCAATTTTGATCACCGAAACGAGAGAGTACACGACCTGGAAATGTCTCATGCAGTAATTGAATTGTTTCACGGGCTGTATGACATGTGGCACCGTCTTGTTGAAACCACATATTGGACACATCAATATCATCCAATTTTGGCAGAAAGAACTGTGTAATCATGTCGCGATATCGAGCACCAGTAACAGTCACTGCTTGACCAGCATCATTTTCAAAAAAATATGGCCCAATTATGCCTCCAGCCCAAAATCCACACCATACAGTCACGCGTTGTGGATGCATTTGTTTTTCGACAAACACATGTGGGTTCTCCGAACCCCAAATGCGGCAATTTTGGCGATTGACATCTCTTCACAGTTGACGAAGTTAAAACACTATTCCGACTATATTTTGTATGAAATTTTCGAACTGCAGCCGCCAAGCTTTCACTATTTTTGAAATATTCTTTAATAATGAAGACACGTTGTTCTCTCGTGTAACGCTCCATTTTTAATAACCCTACACTGTTAGCTGTCAAATTGCTTTTTTTTTCAGGGTTGCCAACACTTCACTGCACAAATGACGGCAAATTTAAATCTTGCGTTAATTTTGGGACACCCTTTAGTAGTTCTTAACAACAAAATTTTGCGAAGTGCAAATCTGTTTTTTTTTACTTCAAAAGGTTATGCCTTCAAAACCTGATCTAATAGATTGATTTTCAAGTCGGATTTGAACTAAGGCCGTCAAAAAATAGAGAAAGTATAATTTGATTGTCGGTTACTAAACCTTGTTGACCGGTGTGTAATTGTTTAAAAAGACACGCTTTAGTTCTAGAAAAATATTGTACTATTGTACTAAAAAGCAAAGTACATAAATTAGAAAAATAATAGTAAATATAAAAGATTTTCAAAATTTGATGCAATTAAAAAAAAAATACGCAAAAACTCACCTGCTTCTTTCAATAATTGGACCAAATAAGTGCAAATCCTCGACTTTAAAATCATTTTCAAAAACAACCGGCTTTGAAAATATCATCTCTGCCGATACTTGTTGAGGTTTCGACAAGCTAAAGTAGTTTTCTTTTAAATATTTTAAATTCATTCCATTGATAGGACCCTTAAAGAAAAACAAATCAACATGTTTCTAAAAAAAATGTGTTTTTTCATATACTTACTTCTAAATCAATTGGACCTTCAAAATACCCATCAGCTATTTCAACATGATGTTGTAAATCGACATCTTCATTAGAAAACCAAGTATATTCCATTGTTTTGCTTAAATTATGAGAATTGAGTGTGACAAAAGAAGGTGCTTTTTCAAAAATAGCATTCTGAACAGCTACAGTTTGTGGATTTCCATCGATGTATTCATTCAAAAGTGCTAAATTTAAATTGTTCACAGTGGATAATCGACGAATTTGTCCTTTTACATAAACATCTTTCTTGCATATCATTGCTTCGTTAAGGATTTGTGCTTCAACAGAGTTCGCTGTTAAAATGTCTTCGGGAATTCTCAGTCCATTGACAGTGGAAGCTCTCAAAACATTTTTTACTTTTATTGAATTTTCTAAAAACAAGAAATTATAGAAAATAAAAACATACGAATTGATGGTAAAATTCTCACCGAATACTGCATTGCTAATGTGCTCGTCTCGGTTTATAAAATATGTTCCCGAAACAAATTCTTCAAAGTCATGACCATTCAGTTTTCCACCCAGCTTTATCCCCTTCTCTGTTGCTACATTTGCCAGCGTTTGAGGTGCTGTAAAAATCTGATCTCGATTTTGCTGCAACCAACAATTTCCAAAATCCTCTGCAGGGATTTCATTAAATCTACCCGTAAAACTGACGTTTGAAACTTTGATGTCATAGGGAAATTTCATTCCTCCTACATATTTAACATTGCCATTTAATTGGGTTAGCAATTCTTCGATTTCTTCGATTGGCTTATTATTTATAGATCCTGCTATTTTAAGATTCTCAACTCGAATTGTTCCCGGATAGTTGTTGAATATTTCAGGATTTGGATCAGTTAATTTTTGATCGAGATTTGTTCCGAAAACTTTGTGCTTGGTTTGAACATTTTCTATTTTGGCAAATTGTGTTTTAAAACTCTCAACCTTCAAAGAACCTTCTGAAACTTGATCTCCTGATGTGGTAAGATACTCCGAGAGGTCTCTATCCCGCAATTTAATCGATGGAGATGTAATTCTGAAAAAAGGCGGTACATAAGATTGTTCTTTAATTTTCGTTTATTCATTTCAAAATAAAAAACCTTTTAGCCGTTAGTTTCTTGAATTTAAGGTTTCCGGTGATATTTTGTTGTCCATCTTTTGTAAGAAGTCTTTTTTCAAAATTGTCAACCTCAATGCCATTGAGAACCTTAACCTCAGCAAATCCTTCGGAAATTTTTATATCTCCATTGAAAATCTTACGACCTTCAATAATTTGAACCTCATCGAAACCCGTTGGGACTAATTGTTGGAAATCAAAGCCATTGATAAATGAAACCATTGAATTATTTGCTTGGATAGGTTGTTTGAAATTCAATTTAAGTCCAGTAAGAGTCCCAGAACTACGCAAACCTTGTTCAAGAGCTTTCTTGACATCGAATTCACCTGAGCTGCCAATAATATTTTTGGCTGATAGAAGATTTTTTATAGTAACATCACCGGTTATTGTGAAATCTCCAGTTAGATTAAGGGGTTCATGAATGGTCTTAAAGGGAGACCAAAGGTCTAAGCTTCCAAACATTTTACCCTGGAAATTCAAAAAATTAATGTATGACCTTAGATTGAATGAAGGCTAAACTTACCGAAATCTTAACTGGTTCAAGTAGCTTTACATTTTCGAATGTCTTCTTCCCGGTCATGTGTTGGACTTCATCTGAGTTAAGAAGCAATACATCTAATTTATTCTGTAGCACATGTATGTTATTCAAACGGTCATTGATTGTCAAGTTCTTGGCATAAATTGGCTCAGCGAATTGAACATCTTGATTAATAACAAAACTTCCACCATCAGTTCGCACTAGTTTCGAAAGACTTTGTCCACTAACAGTAGCCGAAATAACAAACATCGAATCGGTTTGTAAATTTCCAAGCTTAACAGGTGCTTTCAAAAATTGCTGTCCTGATTTCTTGAGAGTATTCAATTGCAAATCAGACCAGCTGATGTCATTCAATTTGCCTGTGATCATTAAATGTTCCACATTCATAGAATCAAGAAACTCTGGATTGGTGTCACTTCTAGCTTCGGGAGGGCGTTTGAAGTTTCCATTGACAACCACCTTGGGAGCTGAAACTTTGTTGAGTTGGATATCAGATACATCGATTCCATTAACTTTCTTGGCCTTGAAGTCATTGCGAACCACCAGTGTTCCAACGTTAAGAGTATCTTGTACGTATTCGATGCTATCTCCAGACGAAGTGTGACGTTTCATTAATGACTTTTTATTTGCTCTAGCTTCAAGAACTTCAAGTGACTGCTGGGCGTAGGATAACGTCTTCCAATAACTTGCTGTGAAATTCCGTTGGTGATTGATAAACTGCGATAAACAAGAATAATTAAACAATGAAAATACTGCATGCGAACTTTTGAAACTCACCGATTTTGTATAAGCAATTTCAATATTTGCCGATGGAATGTCTCGAATTTCGGCTGTCCTACGACCTTTCTTCACCTTCTCCGCTGCTAAAACATCATTTTTTAATTTTTCCACATCAACTTTACTTAGACGATCAATAGCTTCCACAGTCCAATCGATGATTTGTTGCCGGAGAGTATTGGCATGTTCTTCTTGGGTAAAGATGGGCAGGAAAACATTGGTTTCATTCTCGATCATGCGTTCATTGGCGATAACTAAGTAAAGGAGAAATAAATTGACTGTTTCCAATGAGCAATGGTGGGACAATACCGAGATAACTCAAGTCGTTTTCTTCAAAAATGCGCATGTTGGAAACTCCCTTGCCCAGAGCACCTTCAGTGAATTGAGCTTTGGATTCTTCGAATTTCCAATCATTCATGTTGAATATTTTAATCTCCTGATTTGAACAGGCCACAAGGAGAATAAACTTCTCTATTTCTATGTTCTACTTAAGAAATTGATGACATTTTTGAGAAGTTAGATAAAAACCACACCACCTTACCTCCACTGGCAGGAATTTCTCAACCGAATACAAGGGCAGTGATTGATACGGGATAAAAGTTCCCTTTTCAAATTTATAAATCACCGACTGAGCTTCAACTTCTTCGTGTTCATTAGTATCACCGCCAGCTTGAGAATTACCAAATATCAAATAGTGTTGTTTTCCGATTTCTTCAAATGGCAAACTAAAGTACTTGACATCCACAGCACCATAAGTCTTGATCTTCTGAAAATTCACAAGTTTCTTTTTCTCTCGATCATATTTATAGATCATCGAATTAGTTTGTGTGCGGCCATATTGATCAGCATAATTGGCCACTGCCACATAACTCTCCGAATCAATAGAAAACGGTTCCAATCTCTTAGCATTGCTGCACGGGATCTTACCAAGCTTATTAAATCCATAACCAGACCATTTGAAATACGGACAAAATTGATTGGTTGTATTGACTGTATTCACGAAAGTTTGCAAAAGGAAGAGATCATTTGGTGTCGCTCGTAGGTAGACTGCTCTAAGACTTTGTGATCCGAAGTATTGGATGATTTTGATGCGATTAGAATCAACTTGGAAAATCGGTGATCCTTGATTAGCCCGCTCAACGGGTTGAGTTAGATTAAAGGCAATGGCTGTATAACCTTTTGGACCAAATGATCTACAATCGATCCCAATTGCCAAAGGGGTCTCTAAGCTGTAAAGTTTGTCATAGGTTCCATTCTGAAAGATAAATTTTATTGGTCAAGCACCTGATTAGTAAAAATACAGGTTGATCTTACTTCTGCTTTGAAAATTACGAAATTTCGAACTCCATTCTCGTTGATATGCAAACAAGCAGCATGTCTTACAGATTCAACATTGAAAAAGCATATATCCAGGGGAAATATTATTGGAACTGATTCAACTTTTTCCAAGCCATTAAATGAATAGGATGCTATAAGAAAAATATTTATAGGATAAAAAGTATTTAAAACAAGTTTTTCAAAGGAGTCTCAGGTGGCATGAGGTTTTCTTTCGTAAATTTTGATTTAAATATTAACCTTGGTAACCCTTTGATATTGTACTTTATTTAACACTAACACCACACAACTTATAAGACTTATTACGTCTTTTCCCTCAAGTCTTATACAAAACTCATTCTTTTCTGTTTTTCATTTAAGATTTTACATAAAAATGGATCTAACATCATTCGACGCCTCCCAAAGTGTTCTCTTCAAAGACTGCATAACCAAACAACTTGAAGAAATTGATCTACTCTCTTCGATCTATTGCAGTCCCGGTGAAATGAATATTTTCGATCCAGGTGTGATAAGTGATTTCAATGAATACCTCAAAGGATCATCAAGCATTCTAAGAGCAACATTAGAGTTTGCAATTGCCATCACAACGAGTCGTCGTGAAAAAATCGAGATACGTGTCGAGCTACCTCATCTTTATCCTGCAATTGAAAATGCCATTGTTACCATTCGCAGTGCATTACTCTCCAAGTCTCAAGAGAAATTTGTTAAATCAGAAATTGAAAATTACATTGAATCAATGGAGAAATCCGATACTTATATATTTCAGGTGATTTCTTGGATTCAAGAACAAATCGATGATTTTCTCACCAAGGACACAAGTGACCTTCAACAATTTTTGGAGAAAAAAGAAACTCACATCGTAATTGATGATTTTGAACGTTTGTGGATTTATTCACATCATATAAAGAGTCGTTATAAGAGACAAGAAATTTGCAAACAAAGTCGTGATCTAGATTTGTCAGGGTTCCTACGACCTGGCAAACCGGGAATAATATGTGTTGAAGGTCTGAAGAAGAACACTCAGGAATTTTGGAGAATCATAAAATCAATGCAATGGCATAAGATCACAATTAGGAAAAGCGAGGTGCGTCAAAAAGCTGGTGAGAAAATGGACAAGTTGAGGAGATTCGATGGTTTTCGTGAGGAGCTTTTTAGTGACACTGGTGATGATGAGGGCACAAAAATCAGCATGGCACAATTTATAGCATTTCTAGATAAACATAACTCAGGGTACATAAAAAAAGAACTCTTTGGTTTTGAATAGCTATAAGCTTTTAAGTTGTGTGTCATTTTGTAAATATATGTATGTATGTAAATTAATAAATGTTTTAACAATAAAAAAAAAAACACGAAACCAGCGACGTCATTTAATTTAACCGTTATGAGAATAGTTTTTTTCTTTACCTTTATCAAAGAATTGAGAGATATCACGTTTGTTTATTGGAGTTTTAAACGGTTCAACTTTTATGTTGTGATTCTCTTCAATTGAAAATTTAAGACACGTCACTTCTTTTTGAAAACAACAAATAATGATGATGGGACAAATGAAGAAGACAATTTTGCATAACATTTTTTTAGACGAAACATTAGCTCTTGGTTAGAGAAAGGTTTAACTAGGACTGATGGTTTGGCCTAATAATGATTTGTTTTTGCTAGGAAAGGCATTTAACGATGGCAAATTTGGGATAAAGGTATATTTTATACCATAACGGACATTTTTAAGAGACATCAAACGTAAAACAATTTTGGATGCTGAAGAAAGTTGGGGGAGGAAACTTGACTTTACACTTCGACTCAACTGCTTATGCTCAAGGTTTTTTAAATGTTGCAAATTGGTACTTTGGGAAAAATTGGTTAAACAAATCGAATTCGAAGTTTGCAATACACATCAGAAGGTACTGAAATAAAATTTACCTCAGAATTTAGTCCATCTTCGAAAAATGATAATTTGACTAATGTAATAATAGTTAAAATTCTGTTGAACGTTGGCCCTCGTTTCAATAAGCGAAATATTAGTTTTCAGGGAACTTTTTACAAATACATACATACATACATACATACATATAAGGATTTTCAAATTTCGTGGATGGAAAATATCCTAAGTGAAATTTTATTTAAGATAAAACCCATAGACAATAAGCTTAAATGTTAAAAAATGACGAGGGAAAAATGATTTTTTACAATAAATATTCAAATATACAAATAAATATTCTGACTTCAATTCAAGGGTGAACTGATATGAGTACTTTTTATTGGGCGACAAAGTTTAATGACGGATTTGTGTAGAACAGCTAAAAACAAGCATTTTTTACTATGGGAGGGGGGGGGGTTGGTGGTCTATCTCCCCCCGTTTAGGCGGTAGGGGCAATTTAAAAAAATATGCACATTAAATGAAAAAAAATAATTAAAAAATAACGGTAATACTGACAATTAAGTTTTATACCTTTTTTTAAAGCCAACATTTTTGTCTATTAGCTTGTTTTTAAATCAAGTCAAAACTATGCATAGTTTTTGAAAAAAATTGTTTTAAACTAAAAATGTATGCAAAAAAAAAATTAAAAAAAAAGGTTTAAAGTGTAGTTTTTCAAAACTTTCAAATTATTTACTGTTTTTTTTTTTTAGAATTCATTGCTCTTATTTGTTTTTGATGAAAAACTGAAAACTAGATGACTTTATGTCTTCTAGTTCTTGAGAAAATTGAAAATTACCAAAATAAATATTTTAATTAAATTACTTTTTCCTTGCTTAAGTATTAACGTAGTCTTATTTTGATAGTATTTAATAATCGAATATGGATTAAGATACACCTAGGGTAAATTAATTTTTCTTAAATCCAGCTTATTTAAATGCAAAAGAAACTTTGCATACACCCCATCTTGCACCCACCGAACCGTGCCCCCTACCCCCCTTGCACGCACTCCAATTTGCACCCACCCCAAATCCTATAGTGTTCCCAAGCAGGGGGGTTGCAGGGGCAGCATGCCCCCCCTTACAGGTCCCACTGTTACATACACCCAAATTCGCACACACCTTACTGTTGCATACACCCAAACTCGCACCTACCATTGTAGGTGCAAAAAAAGCAAAAAAAAAAAGAATTAAATTAAAATAGTAGTTGTGGTTATTTTCAATTTTCTCAAAAACTAAAAGACAAAATCATCTAGTTTTCAGTTTTTGATCAATAACAAATAAGAGCAATAAATTCTGAAATAAAAAAAATGGTAGATAATATTGAAGTATTGAAAAATTACACTTTAAACCTTTTTTTTTAACTTTTTTTACTCAAATTTTGAGTTTAAAATTACATTTTTCAAAAACTACGCATAGTTTTGACTTGAATTAAAAACTTGCTAATAAAACAGAATGTTAGCTTTAAAAAAATGTATAAAACTTAATTGTAAGTATCACCGTTATTTTTTAATTATTTTTTTCCATTTTAAATAATAATTTTTTTAAATTGCCCCTACCGCCTGAACGGGGTGAGATAGACCCCCCCTCCCATAGTAAAAAATGCTTGTATTAAGCCCCTCTACCAAAAATCGTTATTATATCTTGTCGCCATAGTTATCGTACTTGTGCCTTTTATTGCGACTGTAAGGGGCCGGTTATAGCTATCAGTAAAATCCATCAGTAATATTTTTGTTTTTAGTTTTTGAACATGTTACAAATTTATTTCTAGCGAACGATTGATGCAATAAGATGAATCCTATATTCAAGTATTTTTTTTCAAAAAGAAACAATGCATTTAAAGTTTTATTTAATTTATAAATCCATTTTAATTTTTTTAATGATGAAATTTCATTTTACTGAACAGCTACTGCCAAAAGCCAAAATAAAATCCATTTCGTTTTACTGTTGGTGTTCCAATTTTTTACTGTTCCGATCACATCATTAAAAATTTTACTGATGAAAGCAACAGTAAAAAAATTGTCTGAGACGCGAAGCCTCAAAGTGACATTTAATTTAATGATGTAAATTTACTGATTGCTATAAACGCTCATCAGTAAAACATTTCAGATTCCTCCTGTTTCAAATTTTACTGATAGCTATAACCGGCCCTAACAGTTCAGTTTCTAAAATCTTCTTATTATAATTTACAGGCACTCAAGGAAGGAAGGATTTAAGGGGATTTACCAGAACACATTGGTTTTTATGTTGTGAACAACAAAATGAGAGGGAACAAAATATTTAGGCACAATATTCAAAATTCTTAAATTCGGGTAAAAAAATATATACATACATGACATTACGTCCGAAATTGAGCTTAAGGGTAAACCGATGGTGATGAGTATTCCTGGCAGTGCGAGTATTACAACCTGAATTCGACAGAACATTATTTGTAAAAATATTGCTAAAACAACGAAAGACAGAAATATTGCGGCAGTGTTCGAGCGACCTGAAAGTTTCGGTTATAGTTCGCCTGTCATTTTCAAAGCTCTTTTTTGGATTCTTTATTGTTTTAGGGGCATTTACCCCGAGTTATTTTCAATTTTTTTTTTTTACTAATAAAGACTTTTTAATTTACAGCCAGATCAGGAGGAACACACAATTTCTTGCATTTTTACCAATGTGGAAAATGTGATCAGTCCATAAGAGTCTATGTAGAGAAAAATAATCAAAACAATTGTCATCATTAGATAATCCTTTGAGCATTGTAGACCTAGGTTTCTTTCTGTTACTCATGGGGTTGTCAAGAAACCTGGGTCAAAACAAGGTTAAGTTCAACAAACAACACTTTGGGGCCGCCGCGCCGGTTATAGCTATCAGTAAAATCCATCAGTAAAATTTTAGTGTTTAGTTTTTGAACATGTTACAGATTTATTTCTAGCAAAAGATTGATGCAATAAGATGAATCCTATATTCAAGTATTTTTTTCAAAAAGAAACAATGCATTTAATTTTTTATTTAATTTATAAATCCATTTTAATTTTTTTAATGATGAAATTTCATTTTACTGAATAGCTGACTGCCAAAAGCCAAACAAAAATCCATTTCGTTTTATTGTTGGTGTTCTAATTTTGTACTGTTCCGATCACATCATTAAAAATTTTACTGATGAAAGCAACAGTAAAAAAATTGTCTGAGGCGCGAAGCCTCATTTAATGACGTAAATTTACTGATTGCTACATATAAACGCTTTTCAGTAAAACATTTCAGATTCCTTGTCGTTCTCAGGAATAAGGACTGTCTTAGGGGCCAGTTATAGCTACCATTGGATGTCATCATTCAAAACAAACATTAGATTTTGTTTCACAGGTCGTTTATAGCTATCATGAAAAATTTGTCATTGAAAAAATTTCCTGATTGAAATTAACAGAAAAATTTTTACTGACAGTAATCTGTCATTGGAATTGTGTGAAATTGGAACCCAAATCAGTGGACGATTCGTTTCACTTTTGAACATAAAAATATTAGCTGTTCAGGAAAATGAATTTCCTTCCGGAAAATAGAAAAATAAATTTTTAGAGATTTCTAATCAACACCGTCAAATATCCATATAAAGTCCAGCTCACACAACAACTGAACACAGCTGACCATTCACAACTTCGTAGATACTTGGAATGGGTGTTTGAACATAAGGTCGTAGACTGCGATTTTTCGGTAAATTATACAAAATTGTCGTATTTGGGGTTCTGAGAATCCTCAAGTAATGTAATGCAATGCATCCACAAAAATTCAATGTTTGCGCTCTATGGCCCAGAGGTGTGGTTGGATCTTACTTCTTCGAAAACGACGATGGAACGACTGTCACCGTCAATTCGGAGCTTTATGGTCATATGATAACCGACTGTTTTTTGCCTGACATTGAGGAATTCGACTTGGAGAATATGTGGTTTCAACAAGACGGTGCCACATGCCACACAACTCGAGCGAATATGACTTTATTGCAAGAGACATTTCCTGGTCACGTAATTTCTCGTCGTGGCGATATCAACTCAGACCGTCTTTTTACAGATAAACCTCAACGTTCAAACTTTATAATAAAAAAAGAAATATCATGAGAAAAAATATTTTATATGTATTTTATTTACGTTTACATTTGATAACGCAAAATGGATAACCCTGTATAATTTTGAATAAAACATAAGCAATTCATTTTACCCAATGGAACTAGAAAAATACAAATTGATTTTCAATATATTTTAATAAAAATTAAATTGATTTATTTCACAAATTTAACAATCACAAATATTTATTTTTCCTAAAAAAATCTAAATAAAACAATATTCACATGAGCACGACCAACGAATGAACGAATATTCGTCGATTTTGAAATTTCTTTCACATGAGAGTTTTTAATGAATGAAGTTTGGCATTCACCACCGAAACCAAAACAAGAATGATTTTTTTAGGTTAAGTACGCGCGATTTTTAACTTCCCATAGGAAGTTATTGTAATGGGTCCGATTTGACAAATTGAAAATTTTGACATTTCTCGACGTTTCAAGGTCCCTAGAGTCGAAAGAAAAGATTTTTAGAAAGATGTCTGTGCGTGCGTGTGTACGTACGTCCGTACGTCCGTACGTTCGCGACGTTTTTTTCGTCGTCCATAGCTCAAGAACCAGAAGAGATATCGTGAAAATTTTGGTTAACCCTAAATATCTCATGAACCAATGACGCTAGAGACTTGAATTAAATTTTGTATTATATATTGTAACGTGATACAAAACAATTATATTTTTGGAAAAAAAATCAATTAACGGTTTTTTTTATAAATCAAAAAAACTGAAAAAAAAAATTTGTCACTTCGAAAATTTTACGACTAAAATATGATTTCATCTCCAAAACAATTTTGTGCAACGAAGAATAATGTTTTTGACATCTGATAAAATTTTGAGAAAAATCGAATTGACAGTTTTTTTACAAAAAATAATAACCTAAAAAAAAAAATAAAAAAAAGTTGGTAAAAATTGAGTTTTGACTCAAATATCTTTTCAAAACTTTGAGATATTGGCTTTAAACTACTTTTATCTTCCAAAAAATATTGGTTTCAACATTCAGTAAAATTTTGAAAAAAATAGAATTGACAGTTTTTTTACAAAAAATTAAAAACCGAAAAAAAAATTAACAAAAGTTGGTAAAAATTGATTTTCGACTTAAATATCTTTTCAAAAATTTGAGATTATGGCTTCTAACTAATTTTAACTTATAAGAAATATTGTTTTCAACAGTAGGAAAAATTTTGAGAAAAATCGAATTGACAGTTTTTTTACAAAAACTAATAACCTAAAAAAAAAAAAAAAAAAGTTGGTAAAAATTGAGTTTTGACTCAAATATCTTTTCAAGACTTTGAGATATTGGCTTTAAACTACTTTTATCTTTCAAAAAATATTGTTTTCAACATTCAGTAATATTTTGAAAAAAATAGAATTAACAGTTTTTTTACAAAAAATTAAAAACCGAAAAAAAAATTTAACAAAAGTTGGTAAAAATTGATTTTCGACTTAAATATCTTTTCAAAAATTTGAGATTATGGCTTCTAACTAATTTTAACTTATAAGAAATATTGTTTTCAACATTAGGACAAATTTTGAGAAAAATCGAATTGACAGTTTTTTTACAAAAAAAAAAACCTAAACAAAAAAATTAATAAAAGTTGGTAAAAATTGATTTTCGGCTCAAATAGCTTTTCAAAAATTAAAAATATTGGCTTCAAACTTATTTTATTTCACAGAAAACATTGTTTTTTATATTCAATAATTTTTTTATAAAAATCCAACAGTCCGTTTTTTCATAAAAAAAATAAAATCTACAAAAAATAGAACGCAAATTTGGTAAGAATTGATACATTTAGACAAACTTTTAAGCAAGACAAATCGATAGACGGGATGGGAAGTTATCAGTGTGGGTCGCATCCCAGCCTCTTTTTTTATTCGTTGCGAGTGTGGATAATGTGGAACGCGAATAAAGTTTGACAGTTCGTATCAACTAGATTTAGATTTAGATTTATTCATTGAATGCATACACAGTAAGACATACATCTTATAATATTAGTGATATGCTAAAATACAAAACATAAAATAGTAAACAGGCTACTTCAAAGATGAATTTATATAAAATTTTTGAGTTTATACAAAATTTAATTTAATTTAATTAATAATCTCATTCTTTAAATTCAAATTGATTTATTCAGTTAAAATTACAATTAGTATATAATATTTATGTACATATGTATATTTATACAAATTTTAGTAGTTCAGTTCGTTATTTAAAATCATATAATATAAAATTCGTACATATTAATCTCAACTCTCAACTTTATGCGGGGTTCTTTGAAAATTAGGCACTTTGAAAATGACTTCGGAGTTCGAATCGAAACCTAGTTTCTCCATTTAAAGTTTTCAAGTTTCTAGGCAGAAGATTCCACAGACGAATAGCGTAAACAAAAAATTGTTGTTCAGAGGTACGACAGGAATAATGAGGGTGCATAAGCATTAAGGATCTGCTTGAGGAACTGAATTGAATCTTATTATATAAACTAGAAGGTTGTTGCTTAAGAGTTTTTCAATTATTGTCTTCATTTTGGTATAAAAATAACGAATATTTTCGAAAAGAATTTTCCATGATAAATTCGTACATTTGCGGCTGTACAGTGTATGTACATATGGCATTACTTACGAAATTCCATCTTCAAGGTCTTGAATCGCTTTTATTGATTCATTTAAAGTAATGTTATAAGTTTTTTCTTGTCAAATGTCAAAAGATGACAGCTCTTAGATTGGGATATTAAAAACAAAAACCTTTTATTGGGAAACTACATATTTCTAATTTTAGCATTAATCCCTTTGTAAAAGATTTTGATTGGAAAACAAATTTGTTTATGTATTAAAAAAAGGTAAACTAATTCACTTTTCTGTAGAAAGAACACAAGTGTTTATTTTTAATTAAAAATTTATATAAATCCATGTTCAACGTCATTTTGATCGTTGACATAGTTAAAAGTTTGTTTTGAATCCAATATAGTTTCTTTTGTTATTGTTCTCACTCCAATTGGACTTCTAGTTGTCTTCGTTACAATCATATTTATTTCCATGTTGGTTCTTCGAACACTAGACCAATTACACAATTTATGACAACACCACAATTGCTTCTTTTGTGCCTCGGCCTACAAAATAAACACAATTAGTTATTAACGATATCATGTATACTCGTATTTAATGTCAAAAAAGTCTTACATCTGTTGTGGGTTTCTTTCTTCCACTCCGAGAACAACATTTAAACATTGGAGTTTGATCGTAAGCTCTTCGAAAATTATCATTTGTATATCCATAAATTACGGGATTAACTGCAGCATTTAAAAACATTAAATAATGTGCTATATACCAGAGATTTCGATAGCTGTTGTTAACTGTTCCAGTATAAGTACCCAAAAGATCGGCCCGAACAAAAACCAAGACCGTAAATGGAACTCGAAGGACAATAAATACAACAACGACAATGAACATAGTTTTAGCAGCTGTTTTTTTGTACGAAACATTCAAAGGATGATCTCTGCTTAAAACTTTCCTTTCATACAGATCAAGCTTAAAAAGATATTCAGACAAAAATCTATGAAAATTATTTAACGATGATGTTAAAGACAAACCTTGATAAATATTGCTGTATATGATATGACCATGATTGCTAAGGGAAACCAAACTAGGGCTGATATAAGAAAATACCAATATTTTGGGAGAATGTATTGGTTTTCTTTGCAGTAGCTTTCCTTGAAATTCATCCATTGACGGACCTGGAGTTTGAAGATTCCAAAAGTATTAATACTTTCATTTATTATGAGGCTTAATTACCTTATAGGTCCTAAAGATCGCCAAAGGCGTTGCAATAGCAAATCCAATCAACCAAGTCAACACCATCACAACTTTGGCCCCCTTCATTGTCAAACGTGCCTCCAGAGGGAGTACAATAGCTGTTAGCCTATCATAACTTACTCCTGATAGATTTATTACGGCTGTTATCAACAACGAACCCTGGATAAAACCTTCCGTTTTGCATCCCAAAAATCCCATCATATAATTCTGATAGAAATCATTGTACATGAACATAATTGGACAAATTAGAAGAGCCGCAGTATCAGCAACGGCCATATTAGCAATAAGCATATTGGTTGGAGTTCGTAGAGCACGATTTTGAATAATCAAATAAACAATGATCAGATTACTGGCGATGCCAAACACAATAACTGGGACAAATGTCGTCACTTTTAAAATAACTTCCCATTCTGGAATACGATACCAAATACGATCTTGGGGGAAGTCAATATTATTGTAGTCTAACTGAAATGAATTAAAGTTAAAGTCGTTTTATCTCGCGCAAGGATCAGTTAAGTAATATTTACCGAATCTTCGTCTTTAGTCATGATTTAAAATTAAGTTGTAAACATTTCCCGAAAGAAAATGAAAGATTTAACCTCTCTTACAATTGATTTAGGGGAAGACTAAATCAAAAAAGTGAACTCACAACCGGTGAATGACGAATATTCGTATTATTGTATATTCTATGAAAATAGCTGATAAGAGACTTCCAACCTACCTAAACTAAACTATATTATTTCAAGTGGTTAAAAGCTTTGGTATTGACAGGTGTCAGGCTTTGAATGGGGATTCAATTTGAATACAAAAATTATCCAGAACAATTAGTCGTATAGCCTATATCAAAGTTAGCCCGGCCTATGGGGCAATACAAAACAAAATAAAGAAAGATAAAAAATATATATTGACATTATGAAAGGTAAACAGCTTCTAACCAACATCATATTTCAATCAACAAATGTTTAATGTTGTTGCAAATCTATCTATAGCCTTGGCTCAAAATACGTCATCAAGCCTCAGGGAGAGGAGGTGGCAAGAAGGAAGGGGAGAAAAGAGTTGTGATTGATTGTATATACTTACTAAATACTATATATAAACAATGAATTTGATTTAGAAAGATTTTGTGGAAAATTCCTGAATGCGATTCAATTCTATTCCTTAGTACTTTAACTGTTAAGTAATTAAGTATATTGGTAATTAGGTACAAATCAAGCGTATAAAATACCTTGGCAGTTTTATTCCTTTGAATTTCTTAGGACTTTCAATTCGTGTCCCTAATTTTAACTACTTGCGAACGTTCTTTTGTAGAACAGAATTTTAAAGTAGGTACTTGAGAAACTGAAAGGCACAAGTACAAGTCCCGGTTCTGGTTCTTAAAATGTACAAGTACAAGGTACAAGTACAAGTATATTGTATTGATAGTTAGAAAATTAGATTAATCAGTACTAAACTGGCATTTCATTTGAAACGTATTGAAATTCTTAAAATTCATCATACAAATTTCGTCACATAATCATCGAAACAACCGCAAGGAAAAATTTCTTGAATGTGATGTTATTTCTCGATGAGGTGATTAAGGTGACATTTGGATACCTAGTTTCTTTTATTTAACAACTTTATACTTTTTTCTTTGAGGTAACGTGAAAGATAAGCTTCAAAACCTAAACATTTAAGATGAAATTTTTGAAGTCATCGAGGACATACTCGTACAGTCCGAAATTTGCGAATTGGTCATAGAAAATTTCATGAGGATATTGTGCGGTAGCCGTAGGCGTGCCTACGTATAGTTTAAATATCAAAATTTAGCCTCTTAACAGTAGTACCCGTGGCATGATGGTTAGTGCGTTGGACTGTTTACTTTACTCGCACACAGGAATGGTTGAGAGTTGTAAGTCACTAGGCCCTGGTTCTCTACGGACTGTTGCGCCACCTAATTTATTTATTTATTTTAACAGAAAGCCCTGTACTCAACCATTAAGTACACATGTCCGCTCCCTTATGCTTTTTATCAATCGTGCAATATTGCCAAAAACGTCATTCCTGAAATTCCCTTTTTTCATTTATTTTGTATTTTCTCACAAGAATGGGAACTTTAAATAATAAACCAAGACCAAAACATAGTTCGCATTCCATCAGTCAAATATTTGTACTGATTTTTTTAATTAATCTGTCAGTTTTACGTCAATAATGGTGGCCTATATATTGCCTTCCATATCTTCAAGAGTTGGTGGTTTATTGTCATAAGCCAATGGGTTAACGTATCCCCATAAAAACTAATCGAGAGGTGGCACCAACCAGGATATCAGTTTACAGGACCAGATTTTGAAATGAAGTTATCAGGAAATTGATTTTGCCATAAAAAGATGTCCACCTTTTTGGAACCAAATTTCGTCGATATTTAGCTCATACATTTTTGGAAACAAAAAGTCATTAAGAAGCAGTCGATATTCACCGTATCGACTATTTCTTCCTCATTTAAATAAAACTAAGAAAAAATAATACTGCCAGCAGCGTGTAAATCACACCAAACTGTCATTTTTAATGGATGTGGTTCGTAAATGCCTTAGGGTTTGTATTTACTCCACAAACGACAATGTTACGAAGTCATTTGACCAAAAATGATCTTTATCATTTAACAACGTAAGGTTGACGTAGTGCTCTAGAAATTAATGATATATGTATGTATGTAATATTTTCATCAAAGTAAATCCCCATATAAATGTGAAACTTTGTTCTAGCGTTAAATGATTCACGCTAAACCGAAAAACCGTACTAAAATAAATGTCAACACAGTTTAACTTTTTAACTGCCAAACTATTGAAAACAACCGTCGGTCGAAACTTCTCACGCAGCTAAAAAACATCCTTTATACAAAATTATTTGCGCGGGTGAAAAATCGAATCAGCAAACCTTCAGAGAAAATTGTAAGTTTTCGGGACAAAATCTGCCAACCGTGTAGACAGACATTTTTGTATTGGAAAGTTATTGACAGCTTTTGTCAGAGTTTTGGCTGATCTGACAATCGTCTGTACTTAACTTTATGGATATGAATTTTTTTGTCAAAATTTCCCAAGTGTTAAATATGCTTTGATAATAATTTTGTATTACTTTAATTAACATTAATATTAACATTAATATAAACATACAACTTCATTTGTTATAAATTGTATAGAATGCATTTTGTTTCTTCTTCCATTAGTCACTATTCCTAAAAACCATAAACATTAAACCCAATTGTCATTTATTTATGTATTTATTTGATTTTTAAATATTTGCTTAAAATTATATTTATTTTAAAATATCTGTTTAGATTTTATTTACTTGTCTTTTGTTTGTTTAAATTTCTAAAAATTCCATTCAGTATTTTAGCTTAAAAATAATTCTCATCTGATTGATATAAAAGCCAAGCTTTTGAATTTGAAAAATTACAGTTCATCAAATTCTCTACCTTGATAGACAAGCTAAAACAATCCTTTAAAAAAAATGAAATACTTCGCAATTTTCGTAGCCCTCGTCATGGCTTTTGCTTCTTTCAACACTTGCTCAGCAGGTAAGTTTAACTAATTTAACACAATTACACAATTGTTTCGAAAAAAAAATTAATAAAATATTCTTTATTTTGAAAAAAAAAGTTTCGGAACCAGTTTGTTCCATACCACTAGCCAATGGAGAACTATTGTTCATTCAGAGAAATCAAGCAAAAACTTATACAGATGACATGGGCAGATGCATGGTTGCTATTTGCGGACCAGATTTTAAACCTATTTCTATCCCGTAAGATAAAAAAAATCAAAAATACTTTAATAGAAGAACTAACTAACAAATTTTTGTTTGCAGATGTCAATAATGGAAACGCTTATTTTTCTGATGAAATTTTGCAGATTGAGTAGAAAATTATATTTGAAAAAAGCTGAACAATTTGTATGAATAAAATTTCTTTCAATTATAGCTGATTGAAAAAGTATATTTGTTGTCTTTTTTATTAAAAAATTATAAACATTTAAAAAACCTACCAACAGTTTTGTCTGTTAAATTTTCAAAATAAAGTACACTAAGACTGTGTTCACATCGGATTAATTAAGGTGCGACTTACTTCAACACCTCATAACCATTTCACCTTGTCACTTGATAGCACAAAAAACACAGGAAAGTGAAAGAGATGTGTCAAAATAAAAGTCACTTCAAAAGAGTCCAATGTGAACAGTGTCTTAGAACTCATCATAATCAAATCATATTTTTACTAAACGAAACATATAGGCACAATCTAGTCAATTGTAAGCTTCCTAAAAGATCCATTTATTCCAAAAAACGAATCGACCACAGTAGTTCCCTCATCTCGAAGTTTCTCATTACATCCATATCGATCTTCTTCAATAAAGAAATCTTTGTGTTTCTTCAATTTCACTTCCCATTTCTGGATAATGTCATTAATTGTTTCACATTTTCCGCCATATTCAACAGGAAAACAGTGCTTAGGGATGTGTTTGTAGAGGTTTTCCAAATCACCACCATGGAAATAAAACTACAAACAAAATCGGTTAAAAAAACAATACAAAATTCTTATAAGAAATCTCGACTTACTCTATGTTTCAGCTTCTCATTTATCACACCCTTAACCATGTTGAAACATTTTTGAATAGATGGTTGCATGTTGATGAAATGAAATCCTTTCATTCTCGATGGCAAGGCTTTGTTTGTCATGATTGTAATTTTCTTAGCAAATATTGGGTCGAAATTAAATAAATGAAACGGCGTAACATTAGCCAAATCCATTACAACCACATAACCAGCAACAATGGCATTATCATCGTCATATAAACACAAATCGGCCATCATTATGCCAATTTTGAAAACTTCGACAACTTTGAAACGATGGAAGTCTATGTTACCAAAACGAAGCATTATCACTCGCGGTCCATCTTCAGATATTGGTTGTGGCAGGTGTAACATTGAACTGTCAAAAAAAAATAATCATCAAATCATAAAAAATATATATTTTTTTATCTTCAAAAGCTGCGACTTACCCTAACTTTAAAATCTCATAAACCTTGGGATCATTTACATCACGGTCTTTGAATAATTCCGGCATTAGGGCTCGATATGTGTAGAAGCTTTCAATTTTCTTCTTACACTTTTCCAAACTATATTTACTGCCACGTAGAAATGCAATTAAAAATTGATCATGAGTACGTGACTTTAGGTGACGTTGTCTGGTTAGCCAGTGTTTCAGTGAGTCTAAGTAAAACTGAACATCATTTGGATTTTCATTTAGTTCTTCGGATGCTTTTTTAACCAATGCTGGTGTTAGTGGTCGAATATTGCGCATGATGCTAAAAATAATAAGAAATACAGAAAATAATAATTATACCACAGTTTCAAGGTTATATGCACATTCAGTTTTTAATACAAATGATGCGGATTCTAGATTTCAGAATAATATTGTGTATTGCAATCGATCTTAGTCGAAGAAAAGTTTAAAATTTAATTAAAAGTTAGTTTGTATTATATTCTCTTATTAATATTTTTAATAAAGTTAAGTTCTTTAACATATTTATATTATTTCTTCAAAGCTTGTTTCAAAAATAAATTGGATGCAAATTTAATAAAGTATTTGCCTTATAAATTGTTATTTTGAACATGCATATGTACATAAATAAGTAGAGCACAATAATTGTGCTTGAATTAAATTGGGTTTGAATCGAAAATATGGAACTAGATGAGAAGAAATAAGAATATAAATTTTTGCAGAAATGGAATTTTTATTTTTAATTTTTTAATTTCATTGACCCCAAAAATCTAATGCACCAAAAACGCTATTGATTGCATATTACACATTGTGATGTCATACGAAATTTGTATGAACTTAAAAATATTCATATGTCAATTTCGTTTAGAATAAAAAGAGGCTGGGATGCGACCCACACTGATAACTTCCCATCCCGTCTGTCGATTTGTCTTGCTTAAAAGTTTGTCTATATGTATCAATTTTTACCAAATTTGCATACTATTTTTTGTAGATATTATTTTTTTATGAAAAAACGGACTGTTGGATTTTTATAAAAAAAAATACTGAATATCGAAAACAATATTTTCTGTGAAATAAATTAAATTTGAAGCCAATATTTTTAATTTTTGAAAAGCTATTTGAGTCGGAAGTAAATTTTTACCAAGTTTTAGTATTGTTTTTTTTTAGTTTTTATTTTTTGTAAAAAAACTGTCAATTCGATTTTTCTCAAAATTTTTCCTAATGTTTAGAAAACAATATTTCTTATAAGTTAAAATTATTTAAAAGCCATTATCTCAATTTTTTGAAAAGATATTTGAATCGAAAATCAATTTTTAACAACTCTTGTTAATTTTGTTTTCGGTTTTTGATTTTTTGTAAAAAAAAACTGTGAATTCGATTTTTTTTCAAAATTTTACTGCATTTTGACAACAATATTTTTTGAAAGATAAAAGTAGTTTAAAGCCAATATCTTAAAGTTTTGAAAAGATGTTTGAGTCGAAAATCAATTTTTACCAACTTTTATAATTTTTTTTAGGTATTCATTTTTTGTAAAAAAAACTGTCAATTCGATTTTTCTCAAAATGTTTCCTAATGTTGAAAACAATATTCCTTATAAGTTTAAAGTAGTAATAAGCTATTATCTCAAATTTTTGAAAAGATATTTGAGTCGAAAATAAATGTTTACCAACTTTTGTTATTTTTTTTCGGTTTTAATTTTTTTTGTAAGAAAATTGTGAAGTCGATTTTTTTCAAAATTTTACTGAATATTGACAATATTATGTTTTGAAAGATAAAATTAGTTTGAAGCCTTAATCTCAAGTTTTTGAAAAGATATTTGAATCGAAATTCAATTTTTACCAACTTTGAGTAATGTTTTTTTTAGGTTTTTATTTTTTATAAAAAAAAACTGTCAATTAGATTTTTCTCAAAAAAAGATGTCAAAAACATTATTCTTCGTTGCACAAAATTGTTTTGGAGATGAAATCATATTTTAGTCGTACAATTTTCGAGGTGACAAATTTTTTTTTCAGTTTTTTTGATTTATAAAAAAACCGTTTATTGGATTTTTTTTCGAAAAATAAACTTATTTTGTATCACGTTACAATATATAATATAAAATTTAATTCAAGTCTCTAGCGTCATTGGTTCATGAGATATTTAGGGTTAACCAAAATTTTCACCCTTTTTTTAAACTGCTATGGTAAAAAAATACACCCACGAAATTTTCTTGAGAGCCCTTTCTGCATCTTTCTGCATTATTATTCGTATAACAAAATTTATTTGAAGTCGATATCTCTTCTGGTTCTTGAGCTATGTACGACGAAAAAAACGTCGCGAACGTACGGACGTACAAACGTACGTACACACGCACGCACAGACATCTTTCTAAAAATCTTTTATTTCGACCTTGAAACGTCGCGAAATGTCAAAATTTTCAATTTGACAAATCGGACCCATTACAATAACTTCCTATGGGAAGTTAATAAAATATCTGTCTCGACTATTTATTGAACAAAAAATGATATTATCTAAAGTATAGAAGAATATTGTTCACATCTTAAAAATTTGACAGTTAAAAACAATAAAATTCTTAAAAAATAATATTTTTAAAATTAAAAAAAAACCAAAGTACACTCAAATATCTTGAGAACAAATAAAGATATTGACTTCAAATTTCTTTTCTTATTATACAAAATATTGTTGTTAAATGTTTAGCAAAATTCAATAGAAACTTTAACGTCCCAAATATTTCAATTAGTTTGCATACTTTTAAAGATATCTTAAATGGCATTTTGATTCATTGAAAAAAATATCATTTTCAAATTCTTAAGGACATCAATTTTAATGTATCCAATGTGTATCACATCCCAGCCTCTTTTTTTTCATTTAAATATATGTAGCTAAGGCTTAAATTAGAATTTTTATTAGAATGCAATTTTCTTCATTTTCATTGTAATTTAAAAAAGGAGGCTGGGATGCGACCCACACTGATAACTTCCCATCCCGTCTGCCGATTTGTCTTGCTTAAAAGTTTGCAGGTTTTCGTTATTCTTAAAAATTTTAAAATTACCAACAATATTTTTTATATAAAGAAAAGAAATAGTTTAGTTTGAAAATTAAGTTTTGTTTAATAGATTTTTAGTCGAAAACAAATTTTTACCAATTTTAGTAGCATTTCTTAAATTATTATCAATTTTTACCAAATTCGCGTACTATTTCTTGTAAATTTTATTTTTTTATGAAAAAACGGACTGTTGGATTTTTATAAAAAAAAAACTACTGAATATCGAAAACAATATTTTCTATGAAATAAAAAAAGTTTAAAGACAATATTTTTGAAAGGCTTTTTGTTTCGAAAGTAAATTTTTACAAGTTTTAGTATTGTTTTTTTTTTGGTTTTTATTTTTTGTAAAAAAACTGTCAATGCTATTTTTTTCAACATTTTTCAGAATGTTGAAAACACTATTTTTTATAAGATAAAATAAGTTTGAAACCTTAATCTTAAGATATTTAAGTCGAAATTCAATTATTACCAACTTTGAGTATTGTTTTTTTTAGGATTTTGTTTTTTATAAAAAAAACTGTCAATTAGATTTTTCTCAAAATTTTATCAGATGTCAAAAACATTATTCTTCGTTGCACAAAATTGTTTTGGAGATGAAATCATATTTTAGTCGTAAAATTTTCGAGATGACAAATTTTTTTTCAGTTTTTTGATTTATAAAAAAATACATGAATTGGATTTTTTTCCAAAAATATACTTGTTTGGTATCACGTTACAATATATGTACATATAATATAAAATTTAATTCAAGTCTCTAGCGTCATTGGTTCGTAAGATATTTAGGGTTAACCAAAATTTTCACCTTTTTTTAAACTGCTATGGTAAAAAATAAAATGCACGACTGGGTCGCACGAACTTGCTCCTGTATGCAAAGAGTCTGTTTAAAAAAGCACCTATATAAGATTTAAAATTATACCTTTAAAACAAGTTTGCCTTCAAAGATTTAAATGCTATTCGATTTGTCAAAAAAACCGCGCGATTCATCCCAAGACACAACTCATCCTAGGACAACTCATCCCGGAAATGAATTGGTATTTACAATAGTTATAGTTATAAACAATACATACATATGTACCAAATGCATTATCTAATTTGGATAAAAGATAGTAATCAGCCCTATCATGAATTCCATCGTAGTCGGAATTTTTACGAATCCCGAAAAACTGTATCATGAAATCCGTTCGTAATGCAAAATTGTATGAGATTTTCCACTACGAACGGATTTCATGATACAGTTTTTCGGGATTCGTAAAAATTTCCGATTACGATGGAATTCATGATAGGGCTGAATATAATAAAAGTTTTGTCAATGTAATGCGCTCTTTCGGGCTCACGCACAGGATTTGATCTGGTGAGATGGGAGGGGATTACATTTAATGCAGTTAAAATAATTTAAAAAAAAAAACTATTTTAAGATTCAAAACTTTACCTGAAAAATAAGTTTGTCTTCAAAAATTTAGATGCCATTTTATAAATCAAAAAACCCTTGATTTTTCAAAATTTTTTTTTGAAAATCGTTAGAGCGGTTTTTTTTTAAATTAATTTTTTATATATAAAATTTTTAAATTTTGTTCTAAAAATATTTTTGGTATGCAGTTGTTTAGTGATTGTAAATATACGCTCTACATTTGAATTTCGTAAAAAAATGTTGACCCGTTTTTGAGATATAGAATTTTGAAAAAAAAAAATTCAATATTTTTTTAAAAATCCAAACAATAAAAAATTTCACTTTTGATAATCAAATATTGTTAAGGCAATATAAGAGCTTATTCAGAAAAAAATTATTGAAATCGGTTGATAAGTTGCTGAGAAAATTAAGAAACAAAATAACGGTTCTATGAGCGGTACCTTTCCTGAGCAATACAAAAATATGTTTTTCTTATGAAAAGAAGCCAAGTTTAAAAATAAAATTTTAAAGAAAATTTTAAAAAAATCTATCGGTTTGTTTTTGAGAAAATTCGAATTTTCGTTTTTTGACCAAAAAAATTGCATGGGGGCCACTGTTAGTTTTGGTCTTAAAAAAAAAATGAAAAAAACGCCTAACGCGAATCTGCTGAAAACCTTAACTTCTAAGTTTGAACTCAATCGACCCAATGGTTTAGGGTGTAGGAGCGTGGACAGACAGACAAAACAGACCGGACGGAATCGCGGGACCCACTTTTTTCGACTTCTCTACCATCGTAATATCATGTTTGATTAAAATCTCGAGTTCGAAATTTTGCACGAATGCAAAACTTGCCATATAGTTCCTATATGTCGCAAGTAAAAACCACCCACGCAATTTTTTTGAGAGCCGTTTCTGCATCTTTCTGCCTTATTATCTGTATATGTCTCTTCTGGTTCTTGAGCTATGGACGACGAAAAAAAAGTACGGAACGTACGTACAGACGCACGCACAGACATCTTTCTAAAAATCTTTTATTTCGACTCTAGGCACCTTGAAACTTCGAGAAATGTCAAGATTTTCATTTGGACAAATCGGATCCATTGCAATAACTTCCTATGGGAAGTTAAAAAAAATTGTTTTCACGTTAAGAGTAAAACTGGGGACACCGCAAACGAAATTCAGGCTGATCTTCCCGGCTTAACATAAGGCTGGAAACAGCAAATTGTAGTTACCAAAAAGGAAATATGTATAATGGATTGAAGAGTAAAAAAGCAGTATTTAGCGAAAAAATGTTTAGAGCATACGACTTGACCTTGAACACGAGCGCCAAGACATTAAGAAATGAGATAAGTTTTAGTGATTTTTAGGTCCTCATAGATTGGCGAATTTTTCAATTTTTTTCAATTCAGGACTTGACTCCGAAATCCGGAGCTCAAAATTACATTGTTCTTCTCACAAAATAAAAGAACAGAAGTCATAGAAATATTATTAAAATGAAATGAAAAATGTTATATGAAATATTGACGTTACTGCCATTTAACATGTTAGAAAACGCGTATTGTGATTTTTTTCATACAAATCTGAGCAACATACACTGATAAAGTGATAACTCATTCCATTAGTGCCCAAAGCACCACAATTTCTTCAAAATAATTTTTGATAATAAGAAAGAACATCAAACCTATAGTTAAATTTTTTCGAGATATTCGAATCTTACTATATTTTTTATATTTAAAAAATACATGATTTTCGAGTCAGTATCTTTTTTTTCAGCAAAGTTTAACAAAAATACTCTCTACAAAAAGAAATTGATTTTTTTCGAAAACAAAAATTTACAAGAACTCAAAAACTTGTCACTCTAAAGTAAACAAATATTCGAAGCACCTTTTCGTTTTGTTCTTGAAATTTTTTGACTGAAAAACAAATTAGTTTAATGTTTTAAAACCACATAATATGAATTGCAATTTTTGCTTTCGTATAAAATTTCTAACTAAAGAGAATTCTATAAAAGTGTGTCTGTCTGTTGATTCAAGCCCCTACAGCCTAAACCATTGGGTCGCGTTTGTCGTTTTTTAATTTTATTAGGACCAAAAAAAACATTACTCCCCTTACATTTTTTTTGTCAAAAATCAAAAATTTGATTTCTCAAAAAAGGGACCGATAGGTTCTTATAAAATTGTCTAAACATTTTTTTCTGAACTTGACTTCTTTCAATTTAAAAAATCTATTTTTCATTTCTCCAAAACGTGTTTTCGTTTTTATTTTTAGGAACAATAAACATTTTCTTATAGTGTCTAATTTGATAAATTTATAAAATTTAATCATCGAAAACGTGTAGTTTTTCTTTTGGAATTTTAAAAAATATTTATTTTAATTTTCTTAGAAATTGGTCAACATTTTGAAATTTAAATGTAAAAGTATAATTTATTAGCACTAAATAATTGCTGACCAAAAAAAAACGTAATAAAACTATAATATGCAGAAAGGACTTGTAAAACAAATCAAATACATAGCTGGTTCTCTTACTTAAACGTTTTTTAAAAATTAAATTTTGTATTATAAATATTGTGATGTCATCTGTACCATTGGCATAAATTAAAAAAGTTCAACAAACTCTTTTTCTTATAAATCAAAAAACCTAAAATCTATATTTGTTAATCCCAACATTTTAAGAACAATAAATAATTAACAATTATTTCCTTAATAGTTGTTATGCAAAGAATAACCTTTTTGACAACGGGTATAATTTTTGGAAAAATCGATTAGAATTCTTAAAAACCAATAAAGTTATTCACAATTATATTTCATTTTATATTTTATTTTAAAAGGCACTAATGGAAAGTTATCAGTGTGGTTTGCATCCCATCAAAACTAATTTGAAGTTGATATCTCTGCTGAGATATTGAAATAAAGTTGGAGAAAGAAGGTATCTATCGGGTGATTTTTTAAGAGCTTGAGAACTTTTTTTTAAAAAAAAACGCATAAAATTTGCAAAATCTCATCGATTCTTTATTTGAAACGTTAGATTGGTCCATGATATTTACTTTTTGAAGATAATTTCATTTAAATGTTGACCGCGGCTGCGTCTTAAGTGGTCCATTCGGAATTTCTTCGGAAATGTTGTCTTCCAAAGCTGGAATAGTTGCTGGCTTATTTGTGTAGACTTTAGACTTGACGTAGCCCCACAAAAAATAGTCTAAAGGCGTCAAATCGAATGATCTTGGTGGCCAACTTACCGGTCCATTCCTTGAGATGAATTGTTCTCCGAAGTTTTCCCTCAAAATGGCCATAGAATCGCGAGCTGTGTGGCATGTAGCGCCATCTTGTTGAAACCACATGTCAACCAAGTTCAGTTCTTCCATTTTTGGCAACAAAAAGTTTGTTAGCATTGAACGATAGCGATCGCCATTCACCGTAACGTTGCGTCCAACAGCATCTTTGAAAAAATACGGTCCAATGATTCCACCAGCGTACAAACCACACCAAACAGTGCATTTTTCGGGATGCATGGGCAGTTCTTGAACGGCTTCTGGTTGCTCTTCACTCCAAATGCGGAAATTTTGCTTATTTACGTAGCCATTCAACCAGAAATGAGCCTCATCGCTGAACAAAATTTGTCGATAAAAAAGCGCGAAACACATTTCGAACCGAACACTGATTTTGGTAATAAAATTCAATGATTTGCAAGCGTTGCTCGTTAGTAAGTCTATTCATGATGAAATGTCAAAGCATACTGAGCATCTTTCTCTTTGACACCATGCCATGTCTGAAATCCCGCGTGATCTGTCAAATACTAATGCATGAAAATCCTAATCTCAAAAAAATCACCCATTAGAAAGACCGAACATAATAAGATACACACAAACATCGTCCTAAAAATGATGAATTTTGAGTGTAACAGGGCTTTAAAAATGTCAAAATGTCTAGACCAGCCTCAATATGTCTTAATTGGCAAGAGTACGATAACTCAGGCGACAAGATATTGTAACGGATTTTTTAAAAACAGTAAAAACAAGCATTTTTTTACTATGGGAGGGGTGGGGGTGGTCTATCTCCCCCCGTTTAGGCGGGAGGGGCAATTTAAAAAAATTATTATTTAAAATGGAATCAAATAATTAAAAATAACGGTAATACTTACAATTAAGTTTTATACAGTTTTTTAAAGCCATCATTCAGTTCTATTAGCCAGTTTTTAAATCAAGTCAAAACTATTCGTAGTTTTTGAAAAATTTAATTTTAAACTCAAAATTTGAGTAAAAAAAGTTAAAAAAAGGTTTAAAGTGTAATTGTTCAATACTTCAAGATTATCTACCATTGTTTTTATTTCAGAATTTATAGTTCTTATTTGTTTTTGATAAAAAAACTGAAAACCAGATGATTTTATGTCTTTTAGTTTTTGAGAAAATAAAAAAAAATTTAAATTTAATTCTTTTTTTTTTGCTTGAGTGGTCTTATTTTTATAGTAATAATGGTAGGTGCGAATTTGGGTGTACGCAATAGTAAGGTGTGTGCGAGTTTCGGTGTATGCAACAGTTTGGGGTGGGTGCAAGGTGGAGTGGGTGCAATGTGGGGAGGGTGCAAGGTGCTGTGGGTGCAAAATGTGGTGCATGCAAAGTTTCTTTTGCATTTAAATAAGCTGGATTTAAGAAAAATTAATTTACCTAATCTTAATCCATATTCGATTATTACTATCAAAATAAGACTACGTTAATACTCAAGCAAGGAAAAAGTTATTTAATTAAAATATTTTTTTTTTGGTAATTTTCAATTTTCTCAAGAACTAGAAGAAATAAAATCATCTAGTTTTCAGTTTTTGATTAAAAACAAAGTTTTGAAAAATTACACTTTAAACCTTTTTTTAAACTTTTTTTTGCACAAATTTTTTCAAAAACTATGCATGTTTTGACTTAATTAAAAAACAAACTAATAGACAAAAGTGTTGGCTTAAAAAAATGTATAAAACTTAGTTGTAAGTATTACCAATAATTTTTAATTATTTTTTTCCATTCAACGTACATATTTTTTTAAATTAACCCTACCGCCTAAACGGGGGGAGATAGACCCCCCTCCCATATAAAAATGCTTGTTTTTAACTGTTCTATACAAATCCGTCATTTTACTTTGTCGCCTGAGTTATCGTACTCTCTCTCCCCTCTGAATTTCAAATTGATGATGAAAATTCAGTTAATATTAAACGTCAGTTTAATTTTTATATGGGCAAAAAAATAATTTAAATGCTCAAACACAATTTTACGTAATATTTGTTGACACTTCGTTAACTTAAGTTGGAACACTTTTCAATGTCTTACCATTAAATTAACTTACAATTTTTAAGGTTACGAAATAGTTTTCTTTTTGACGACACTTTTTTTGAT
This sequence comes from Eupeodes latifasciatus, assembly GCA_920104205.1. NCBI lineage: Eukaryota > Metazoa > Arthropoda > Insecta > Diptera > Syrphidae > Eupeodes > Eupeodes latifasciatus. The sequence goes on from OV049924.1 coordinate 58,830,704, forward strand.
ACAATTTTAAAAAGTTAAAATAAATTAACATAAATTAAATGGAAGTTAACAAATAACTTTTATAATTTGTTAAAAGTAAGATGTATTAAAAATAAACACGAAATTATAATAAATATTCATAAATTATGTTTTCAAACTAAAATTTTAATGTAGGTTGTTTTTTATACATTAGTTAATCTTATAAAGCTAAAGAAATCAAATTGTTAATTTAAAGTCGGAAAAAGCTAACCGACTGAAATGAAAGTGCAACACCAACTGAACGCATGTGCAGCATCATGTCTCACAATACCTGAACTCTATAAAAATTACTTCAAACCTGATGTCGGATGTTAAGAAAATTTCAATCGAACACAGACTTACAACTATCGTCATTGTTGTAAGATTTTTCATCTTTTCGTTGACATGTTGGAGTATCAAGTTTTATTAATCTATTGTCATAAACTTTTTATAAAAATACAAAATAATTTTAAAGAATTTTTACAACTCCATTAAGAATACAAAGTATTTTTAAGTGTATTTGTAATTAACAATGTAGTTACAGAGTAACTGAAAAATTTTAATTACAATTACAACTATTTAGTATTTAAGTCTTAGACTAAAGTAATTGAATTGTATTTAAGTTTCAGTTAAAATTTAATTAAAAAATATTTAATTTTGTACTTACATTTTTATTTTTTGTGTTGAGAAATGTGCTAAAAAGCTTTTTTGCAAGATTAATGGTTGGAAAAAAAATTGATGTACAAATTTGTATACGGAATTTAAACAACAGGTGGCGTTGTAGTATACGTTTTATATTTACTTACGTAATTGAAATCTACAACACATGTTGGTTGTAGTATTTAGATATTTTTTAAACTACTAATGTCATTTTTACGACTTGATTGTAGGATCAAGATTTTTAAATTTTAAAGATGACCCCTCCCACACGAAAGCATTTATACGGTTCTGTTTGCAACAACATGTTGCATCGTCATCGTCGTGGGTTAACTCTCATACTACTAATGAAACTACTGATAACAGATCAATCAACACTTCACTCATCAAGTTTAAGCCTTGTTTTGATCCTTCTTCCTTAAAGATAATACCTGCAACTAATTGATTGATTACAATTAATTTTTAGTAATTTTATTGAAAATTACATATCCATGTTGCAACTTGAAAACTCAGATTAAGAAAAATTTTGTTTGTATTCAAAACCAGACAAAACTATTGTGATACTTACTTACATAAACATGCGATGTCTATGCATTTGGAAATCTAGAGAAAAGCTTGTTTCTATTCGAGTGTGTTCGGATACTCCATAAAGAAAAGTGTCAAAAATAAACGTTTTCAATTTGTCTTTGCATAATGACTGCCAGGTGAAAAATATAAATAAATTTGAATAATGATGCAGCACGTGTGGAAAACAGGTAGATAAGCTACTAGTAAGTGTTACATAAAATTAACTATAGTATGAATAGTTAACTTAGTATTGCAATCCGTAAAGCAAATAAATAAAAAAAATAAATTTTTAATCAAAAAGAGTGTAGGTTAAAGAAAAATGAAGTGGGTAAGTGTATGCGGATATTATGTGATACATACCCTATGATTTCATAACTTTTACGGTTTCTTATAGAAATTATTTGCTTTTAAGTTAAGTGTAGAATTTACATTATAAGGATTTTTTTCTTGAAAAAAATAAAGTAAGGATATTTTGTGGTTTGAAGTTCTTTTTTTCTTGAGAAAATTAAAGTAAGGATATTTTGTGGTTTGAAGTTCTTGCATTCAGCGAAGCATAAGCATAATAGGATAGAAATTTTCGCAAATTAAAAGTTTGCTGTGCATGTAGAAACATCAAGAAAGGACTTTCAGTGTATAAAGTAAAAATGTTTCTTGACCACAAATTTTCATTGTGAAATAAAATGCACGACTGGGTCGCACTAACTTGCTCATGTATCCAAAGAGTCTGTTTAAAAATATTTATTGTATTTTAAAATACAAAAAAAGCCATTTGAATTTTCAAAAAAAATGAAATGAAAAAATAGTGTTTTTTTAAAATAATTTATTTTTAAATAATTTATTATATAATGAAGAAGATTTGAAAAAGCTAAAGGAGCAAATAGAGCCACTCCTCAGCCAACTCAAGATAAAGCAGGAAGCGCGCCGACAGCAAGAGGTAGCGCAACGGCAACTGCAACAAAAACAACAGCAGCAAAAACAACAGCAGCAAAAACAACAGCAACAACAACCACAGCAGCAAAAACAACCACAACCCAAGCCCGCTACCAAAAACACAGGAGCGGAGCAAAAGAAAAAACCGCCATCAACAGTGACAGGCCCAAATGTTGAGGGCCCATCGGCCTCAACTAAATCAATGCAACAGCAACAACAGCAGCAGCAACAACAGAAGCAGCAGCAACAACAGCAGCAGCAGCAGAAACAGCAGCAGCAGCAACACCAGAAACAACCACAGCTCAAGAAGGAGAAGGTGCCACCAATAGCAGTTTTGATAGTGTGAAGAAAATCGAGTCCCTCGACTATCAAACTGTACACTGGGACAAATTAAAAAGGCACGACGACATTTTACAATGTACGAAGTGCCAAAGGTTCGGCCATGCCGGAGCCAACTGCAATATGCAGTTGCGCTGCGTCAGGTGCTCCGAAACCCACATCAAGGGAGATTGCAAGCTGGGGAATGAGCGGGTTGAGGATTTGACCCAGCTCAAGTGTGTCCTTTGTGGAAACCAAGGGCACCCGGCTATCTATAGGGGTTGCCCTAAGGTACAACAAATAAAACAAAAACAGGCCAGTCAAAAAGCCGAAGGAAGTCGAACAGTTCGACAGGCTCCTACACAAAAATTCGTGGATCCCAAATTTTCCTACGCCCAAATGGTGTCAGGGAATGGGAATACGAGACAGGCTTCACTAACGGTTGCCCCAAAGGCCCCTGTGCCTAAGGCACCAGAGGTGCAGCCTGACATTGTAGCCTTGTTGTTGAGCATTCAAGGTCAACTAACAGGGCTGCAAAGTCAGATAAAGGAGCAAGGCAAAAGGGTAGATCATCTCTACTCTTTGTTGCCTGGCCTGGCGCAATATAGACCATAATGGGCGCGCTGCCGGAGACGCGCCTAAAAGCCCTAGCTGTGAATGTAAATTCACTGATTAGGATTGAACGAAGAGCCAATATGTGCCAGAGGTTCGGCCATGCCGGAGCCAACTGCAATATGCAGTTGCGCTGCGTCAGGTGCTCCGAAACCCACATCAAGGGAGATTGCAAGCTGGGGAATGAGCGGGTTGAGGATTTGACCCAGCTCAAGTGTGTCCTTTGTGGAAACCAAGGGCACCCGGCTAGCTATAGGGGTTGCCCTAAGGTACAACAAATAAAACAAAAACAGGCCAGTCAAAAAGCCGAAGGAAGTCGAACAGTTCGACAGGCTCCTACACAAAAATTCGTGGATCCCAAATTTTCCTACGCCCAAATGGTGTCAGGGAATGGGAATACGAGACAGGCTTCACTAACGGTTGCCCCAAAGGCCCCTGTGCCTAAGGCACCAGAGGTGCAGCCTGACATTGTAGCCTTGTTGTTGAGCATTCAAGGTCAACTAACAGGGCTGCAAAGTCAGATAAAGGAGCAAGGCAAAAGGGTAGATCATCTCTACTCTTTGTTGCCTGGCCTGGCGCAATATAGACCATAATGGGCGCGCTGCCGGAGACGCGCCTAATAGCCCTAGCTGTGAATGTAAATTCACTGATTAGGATTGAACGAAGAGCCAATATGTTCCAATTGTTGAAAGACTACAGTCCCGATGTGTTTATGGCTAGCGAAACTAAGCTAAACCACAAACACAAATTGACTCATAAAAATTACAATATCGTAAGAAGAGACCGGCCCGACTCCACTCAAGGGGGCGGTGTCGCTCTCTTTATACGAAAAGGCATTAATTATAAGGTCATGTACAACAATGAATTGCGAAAGCACAAGACGCTAGAAGTTTGCGTTGTATGCATCTCTCTCACTCAAGGGAAGCGGATGTATATGATTGCGGCTTATGCGGCTGGAGCTCCGCAGGTTACTTACTTTGCTTCAGAACTCGAGATTCTTTTTAGGGAACTGAAACTGAGCTTGGAAGAAAACTATTTCATCTTGGCCGGTGATTTGAACGCAAAACATGAAGATTGGGGAAATCAACATAGTAATCCCAGAGGTAACCATCTTTTTAATTTGATGAATCTTTACAGCGTTGAATATGGCGTCGACCTGCTGGCTACTGAAAAGCCATCGTATCCAAGAAGCGACTCCTTTCTGGATCTTTTGCTGTACGACACAAGACTGACAGTTACAGACAAAGTGGGTAATCAATCTCGAAACTGCTTACAAACAGTCGAGTACGACAGTGATCACTGCGGACTGGCTGCTGTAATGCAGATTCCGAACGAACGCGTGGAGTTGGAGGAATACGTTGCAACGCATTCTTACAATTACAGTAAGATGCGCTGGCCTCGTTTCACCAACGCCCTAGCGAGAGAACTTCGTTCGAGTGACATAGCCCCACCAAACAACAGAAACCTGACAAATACAGAAATTGACCAACATTTACAACAGATGAATGAAACAATAAAACGAACAATGGAACGGACAATACCAAAGTACAAAGAACGGGACCAAATGGACGCTTACAGAAACTCGACTATTGACGCACTACGTAAGCACAAGAGTGGCTTACTGACAAGACTCAAAAACTTGTACAGACGACTTACAGACCCACACGACTTGGAGGTTAGGACACTGAAGTCGTCAATAAAAAATGTCAATCTGTTGATTAAGGAGAACTACAGGTTATCAATTAACAAGTACTGGGACCGCAAGATCCGGTCAGTTAATTCCAGTGACCCTAGTATGTTCCCTAAAATCAACAAAATATTCAGGAAAAAGAACGACAATGACCTTCCGTGTCTGAAACTCCAAAGAACTGAAGAGAACAGAGACGTACTCAGGACAGCGCAAATAGATCCAGAAGAAGCCATCTTTGACGATGACTTTTTTATAATTGAAGATCCGAAGGAAAAAGTGGAGGCGGTACTGGGACCGCAAGATCCGGTCAGTTAATTCCAGTGACCCTAGTATGTTCCCTAAAATCAACAAAATATTCAGGAAAAAGAACGACAATGACCTTCCGTGTCTGAAACTCCAAAGAACTGAAGAGAACAGAGACGTACTCAGGACAGCGCAAATAGATCCAGAAGAAGCCATCTTTGACGATGACTTTTTTATAATTGAAGATCCGAAGGAAAAAGTGGAGGCGGTGGGAGCTGCTTTCCAGCAAGTGTACAAGGTGAATGCTAGCACTCGCCCCAACCTCGACCTGGAAAACAGAGCCCTACTTAATCATTTTTACCTTCGAAATGATATGACACAATGGCGATCTGAGAACCGCGGTTTTATGCGGTTCGATGACGATTCCTTGGCAAATGCCATAATCGCCGAGCAAACGGGACCAAGTCCCTTGTTAGTGACGAAGGTTGAGCTTCAGCTCATCTTCAACTCAATAAAAAACAAAAAGTCAGCAGGTGTCGACGGTATATCCAACGTTGTACTAAGACATTTACCGATGGAGGCAATTGACATTTACACCACACTCTTCAATAATGCACTGAATAATGCATATTATCCAGTGCAGTGGAAGACCGCTGTGGTTCATCCTCTCCCGAAAAAGGGAAAGGACAACTCCAACCCGTCAAATCTTCGGTCGATAAGTCTTCTTCCGAGCATCAGCAAAGTTTTCGAAAAAATCATTAATAGGGCTCTGACTAAGTGGGCTGCGGACAACAAAATAATTCCGGATAAACAGTTCGGGTTCAAGGCGGGTCATGACACAATTCATGCTGCGTCTAAACTCGTTTCTGATATCCAATGGAATAAAACAAAACAACAATGCACAGGTGCTGTTCTGGTTGATTTGGAAAAGGTCTTTGACACCGTATGGTTAGAGGGTCTTTACCTAAAACTGAGCAGGCTTGGCATAAGCAAACCATTGTTGTATATGCTTTATGATATGCTTAACGGTAGAAAGTTTGTTGTCAAAAGTGGCAACGTAACTTCTACCACAACATTCTTAATTAAAAATGGTCTTCAACAGGGAGCGGTGAATTCGCCGATTCTCTTCAGCATTTACACCAGCGATCTGATAGGTAGTCTTACACAGGCAATTGCGTACGCCGACGATCTAATTGCGTACAGAACGGCCCGAAGGGTTGAGGTTATTAGAATTCTCTTGCAGCGTGATTTCGACAAGATTCAGCGATATTGCGACGACTGGAAACTGAAAATAAATGTCCAGAAGTCGGAGACAATTCTGTTCCGGACTCCGTTGGCTAGGGCCACGAGGGATACGTGCAAGAATTGGCGCAAGATGGTCATCGTTGATCTTCACGGGCAGCCATTAGCGAGCAAAAGTGTAGTGAAGTACCTCGATATCTGGTTAGATCAGTATTTATATTTCGACAGACATATAAATGCTGCTCTGACAAGGGCCAGAGGAGCTTTCGCTCTGACGAAACGGCTGTGTTTTAGCAGTCGGCTTGACCCCAGAGTGAAGGTAATTTGCTACATGGCCCTCATACGGCCGATGATCGTTTATGGTTGTCCTGTGTGGTTCAACGTTGCCCCTTCCCAGATGGAGAAGTTTCGGGTGTTCGAGCGGCAGTGTTTACGACGCTGTACTGGCTTATATCGAACAGCCGAATCTTCTTACGTGCATTACTATTCCAACGAGGTCCTATACAACGGGGCTCGAATCAACAGAATTGACAATTTCGTGATAAAACTCGTTCGAGTTCACATTGCAAGAGCTATGTCTTCGACCAACAATTTAATTTTCGGGGCGTTCTATCCGAACAACAAGTATTTTGAGAGTGCACGCTTGAGCGGCTTCATTCCACCAGAGGCATTCCTCTTTTTAGATAGATGCGGTCTGATACAGGATAGATTGGCAGTTCCGCTAATCTACCACGTCAGACGACGAACCGTGGATAGGCGACTCCTGTACAATCGGGACGTCATGGCACAAGGCGGAGCAGAGCTCCTTCGGTTCAGTAGGGCTGTGTCCGAAAGGGACTGAACTGATAGGGTGAAGCAGGAGAACCAGTTTTGGTGGCTTCAATCGGCACTTGATAGTGGGTAGTCGGGATGGGGTTTAAAGCCTTGGCCGGCTTACATACTTGTTTTATAGTTTTAGGGTTTAATTTTAAGTAGAATAGGCATGGTGGCACAAAAAAAAATACAAAAAAAGAAACATACAAAAAAAAATACAAAAAAAAATACAAAAAAAAAATAAAAAAAATAAAAAAATAAAAAAAAAGACAACAAAATATGAAAAACAAAAAACGTTAGATGGTTAGATTTGCTGCTGTGGTTGTTCTAGTTTTAAGTAGTTTATAGGTAGAATAGGTAGTTTTAGTTAGCTTTAAGTTTTATATTAAGGACCTTATTTTAAGTAGTTTTTAAGTAAAAATAAAAAAGGATATTGACATTAGTTTTTCTAAATTTTCTAATGAATACAAAAATAAATAAAATGAATTGAAGTTAAATAGATCTTAGGGCCGAAAGGCATTAGTATTAAGTATTATTGTTTAACTTAGAGTGTCCGTATGGGACCAGTAAGTTAGTTGTAAGTTATGGTTAATTAGGCTAGTTTTATGAATTTTTGTCTAGCTTTAAGATAGATTTAAGATTGAATTAATAAAAATGAATTTAAAAAAAAAAAAAAAAAAAAAAAGTGCGTTGGACTGTCATGCAAAGAGGTCTTGGGTTCAATCCCTGCCTGTGCCACCTAACTTTTTTCACGGGTACTGCCTCTTGCGAGGAATTGACAAATCCTCCAAGAGTAATTCTTGTCATGAAAAGTGCTTTCTCAAATTAGCCGTTCGGATTCGGCATATAAACTGTAGGTCCCTTCCATCTATGACAACATTACTCGCACACAGGGATGGTTGAGAGTTGTAAGTCACTAGGCTCTGGTTCTTCATGAACTGTTGCGCCACCTAATTTATTTATTTATATATATACAATTTGTCAGTTATACATAGTTTTAAAATATTTTTAGTATACAGTTAATTAGAGCTATACGTTTTGCATTTCAATTTCGTAAAAAGTTACGACCTATTTTCGAGATATCGAGGTAGGTAGGTAGAAATGGCGATCTTAAGGCAACCTAGCCTGAGATCCAATTAGCGCTGTAGTGCGCGCGCCGTTTTGATACCAAAACTCTCGAGATATCGAATTTTGAAAAAAAAATTAATATTTCTTTTTTAAATCAAACATAAAAACAATGACGTTTTTGATCATCAAATATTATTGAGACAGTATAAGAACTTGTATACAAAAAAAAATAAAATGCACGAATGGGTCGCACGAACTTGCTCCTGTATGCAAAGAGTCTGTTTAAAAAAGCACCTATATAAGATTTAAAATTATACCTTTAAAACAAGTTTGTCTTCAAAGATTTAAATGCTATTCGATTTGTCAAAAAAACCGCGCGATTCATCCCAAGACACAACTCATCCTAGGACAACTCATCCCGGAAATGAAATGGTATTTACAATAGTTATAGTTATAAACAATACATACATATGTACCAAATGCATTATCTAATTTGGATAAAAGATAGTAATCAGCCCTATCATGAATTCCATCGTAGTCGGAATTTTTACGAATCCCGAAAAACTGTATCATGAAATCCGTTCGTAATGCAAAATTGTATGAGATTTTCCACTACGAACGGATTTCATGATACAGTTTTTCGGGATTCGTAAAAATTTCCGATTACGATGGAATTCATGATAGGGCTGAATATAATAAAAGTTTTGTCAATGTAATGCGCTCTTTCGGACTCACGCACAGGATTTGATCTGGTGAGATGGGAGGGGGTTACATTTAATACAGTTAAAATAATTAAAAAAAAAATATTTTAAGATTTAAAATTTTACCTGAAAAATAAGTTTGTCTTCAAAAATTTAGATGCCATTTTATAAATCAAAAACACCTCGATTTTTTAAAAATTATTTTTTGAAAATCGTTTGAGCGGTTTTTTTTTAAATTAATTTTTTATATATAAAATTTTTAAATTTTGTTCTAAAAATATTTTTGGTATGCAGTTGTTTAGTGCTTGTAAATATACGCTCTACATTTGAATTTCGTAAAAAAATGTTGACCCGTTTTTGAGATATAGAATTTTGAAAAAAAAAATTCAATATTTTTTTAAAAATCCAAACAATAAAAAATGTCACTTTTGATAATCAAATATTGTTAAGGCAATATAAGAGCTTATTCAGAAAAAAAATTATTGAAATCGGTTGATAAGTTGCTGAGAAAATTAAGAAACAAAATAACGGTTCTATGAGCGGTACCTTTCCTGAGCAATACAAAAATAATTTTTTTCTTATGAAAAGAAGCCAAGTTTAAAAATAAAATTTTAGAGAAAATTTAAAAAAAATCTATCGGTTTGTTTTTGAGAAAATTCAAATTTTCGTTTTTTGACCAAAAAATTGTATGGGGGCCACTGTTAGTTTGAAAAAACGCCTAACGCGAATCTGCTGAAAACCTTAACTTCCGAGTTTAAACTCAATCGACCCAATGGATTAGGCTGTAGGAGCGTGGAGAGACAGACAAAACAGACCGGACGGAATCGCGGGACCCACTTTTTTCGACTTCTCTACCATCGTAATATCATGTTTGATTAAAATCTCGAGTTCGAAATTTTGCACGAATGCAAAACTTGCCATATAGTTCCTATATGTCGCAAGTAATATTAAAATCGGTTGATAAAGTCTTGAGAAAACTTAAAAACAAAAAAACGGTTCTATAAGGGGTACTCTTCTGAAGCAATACAAAAAAGAGAAAAAAAGAGGCTGGGATGCGACCCACACTGATAACTTTTCATCCCGTATGTTGATTTGTCTTGCTTAAAAGTTTGTCTATATGTATCAATTTTTACTAAATTTGCGTACTATTCTTTTTTGAAAAAGCGGACTGTTGGATTTTTATAAAAAAAAACTGAATATCGAAAACAATATTTTCTATGTGAAATAAAATAAGTTTGAAGCCAATATTTGTAATTTTTGAAAAGCTATTTGAGTCGAAAGTAAATTTGTACCAAGTTTTAGTATTGTTTTTTTTTAGATTTTTATTTTTTGTAAAAAAAAACTGTCAATTCGATTTTTCTCAACATTTTTTAGAATGTTGAAACAATATTTCTCATAAGATAAAATAAGTTTGAAGCCTTAATCTCAAGTTTTTAAAAAGATATATGAGTCGAAATTCAATTTTTACCAACTTTGAGTAATGTTTTTTTTTTGGTTTTTATTTTTTATAAGAAAAACTGTCAATTAGATTTTTCTCAAAATTTTATCAGATTTCAAAAACATTATTCTTCGTTGCACAGAATTGTTTTGGAAATGAAATCATATTTTAGTTGTAAAATTTTCGAGGTGACAATTTTTTTTTCAGTTTTTTTGATTTATAAAAAAAACCGTTAATTGATTTTTTTTCCAAAAATAAAGGGTGTCCCAAAATTAACGCAAGATTTTAATTTGCCGCCATTTGTGCAGTGAAGTGTTGGCAACCCTGAAAAAAAGCAATTTGACAGCTAACAGTATAGGGTTATTAAAAATGGAGCGTTACACGATAGAACAACGTGTCTTCATTATTAAAGAATATTTCAAAAATAGTGAAAGCTTGGCGGCTGCAGTTCGAAAATTTCATACAAAATATGGTCGGAATAGTGTTTTAACTTGATGGCTTTGTCAATCGCCAAAATTGCCGCATTTGGGGTTCGGAGAACCCACATGTGTTTGTCGAAAAACAAATGCATCCACAACGCGTGACTGTATGGTGTGGATTTTGGGCTGGAGGCATAATTGGGACATATTTTTTTGAAAATGATGCTGGTCAAGCAGTGACTGTTACTGGTGCTCGATATCGCGACATGATTACACAGTTCTTTCTGCCAAAATTGGATGATATTGATGTGTCCAATATGTGGTTTCAACAAGACGGTGCCACATGTCATACAGCCCGTGAAACAATTCAATTACTGCATGAGACATTTCCAGGTCGTGTACTCTCTCGTTTCGGTGATCAAAATTGGCCTCCTAGATCGTGTGATTTAACACCATTAGACTTCTTTTTATGGGGTTATTTGAAATCACAAGTCTATGTCAACAAGCCCACAACCACCCGTGCATTAAAGGAGGAGATTCAACGCTGCATCAACGAAATTCAGCCACATTTATGCAGAATGGTCATAGAAAATTTCAACAAAAGAGTGCGCATGTGCATGCAAAGCCGTGGAGGCCATTTGTCCGATGTGTTATTCCATACATAACCCTATCCTATGTACTTTACGAGTAAATAAAAATATAACTATCAAAAGACTAAAAACGGCGTTTTCTATTTAATTCAAATCTTGCGTTAATTTTGGGACACCCTATATAATTGTTTTGTATCACGTTACAATATATAATATAAAATTTAATTCAAGTCTCTAGCGTTATTGGTTCATGAGAGATTTAGGGTTAACAAAAATTTTCACCTTTTTTTTAAACTGCTATGGTGAAAAAACCACTCACGTAATTTTCTTGAGAGCCCTTTCTGCGTCTTTCTGCCTTATTATCTGTATAACAAAATTTATTTGAAGTCTATATCTCTTCTGGTTCTTGAGCTATGGACGACGAAAAAAACGTCGCAAACGTACGAACGTACGGACATACGGACGTACGGACATACGGACGTACGGACGTACGTACACACGCACGCACATACATCTTTCTAAAAATCTTTTATTTCGACTCTAGGGACCTTGAAACGTCGAGAAATGTCAAAATTTTCAATTTGTCAAATCGGACCCATTACAATAACTTCCTATGGGAAGTTAATAATAACGCCTCATCCAAATACGCTTAAAATCTTGGTTTCCAAGTTGGAAATCGATTGACCCAGTAGTTAAGAGGAGACGGAAGGAATCGCCGGACGCACTTTTGTTGACTTCTCTACCATTGTTACTATATTTCGCAAGTAAAACAGGGAAAGTTTGGTTCATCACAAAAATCTCCGAACCAATTACGGTTTCGACTTCAATCAAATTTTATTAACTTCCCATAGGAAGTTATTGTAATGGGTCCGATTTTTCAAATTGAAAATTTTGACATTTCTCTATAGCTCAAGATCCAGAAGAGATATCGACTTCAAATAAATTTTGTTATACAGATAATAAAGCAGAAAGATGCAGAAACGGCTCTCTTAAAAAATCACCCATTATGTATTTATTGTCCTCCATTGAAAAGAGGACATTGTTTAATATAATGGGTGATTTTTTAAGAGCTTGAGAACTTTTTTTTAAAAAAAAAACGCATAAAATTTGCGTAAAGCGCGAAACACATTTCGAACCGAACACTGATTTTGGTAATAAAATTCAATGATTTGCAAGCGTTGCTCGTTAGTAAGTCTATTCATGATGAAATGTCAAAGCATACTGAGCATCTTTCTCTTTGACACCATGTCTGAAATCCCGCGTGATCTGTCAAATACTAATGCATGAAAATCCTAACCTCAAAAAAATCACCCTATATTTTGGTGGTTAAATTTCTTAAAAAAATCCAAAATTTTGTGCGAATAAATCAAAATTCAATTTCAAAATTCAAATTTTTCTTTAAAATAAAGATAACATTTAAGTGTGCCGAAACGAAAATTTGGATATAAAACAGAAAATATAATTTGCAAAATTTTAAGTTCCTCAATGTGTTTTTTCTATTTGTTTCAAAGTATCCAAAAATACCGATTCTACACCATTTGTTGAAAATGAAAATAAGTTAAACAAAATAAGGAAACACATTTTTATCGCACTTGCCACTGATCAATGCAATTAATATTTTGTCAGACATTGAATGATTAATGAAAATTGAGGACATTATAGTTAAAAATAAAAACATAACTATTTCAGTTATCATCTTATTAATATTGTGACTCGTGGGTTTTTGAAGAAAGATTTAAAGTCTAGGTTAAAAGGCATTGACGATTTCAAAATTATTACTACTTTTCTCATTACATCATTTTTTTATGATTTCGCAGGAATACTATACTAGATTTTTGGATAAAAGATGGTTTCACAATTGAGCCGTTCAGAGCACACATCGATTAACCGTAATCGTGTTTAACAGGAGGAATTAATTTTAGCAGGTCCCATCATATCTCTCCATTTTTCCTTTGTCAGAGTTCTTCCTTTAGGAAATAATAAAGGCTGATCAATATTTTTTAAACCTTGCGGTGTACCCACTAAAGATTTTTTATATTAATGGCTTGAAATTCAGTATCTTCTTTATAGTCATTTTTGAATTGTATGAGATAGGGTTTTGATCTTTCTAACTTTATCCAGCGTATTTTAAGCCAATTTACTGGAAGCCCTGTGACGGTCACTTTTCTGTTAATGATAGACTGTTCTAAAGGTTTTGTTGACAAAAAATCTTGGTGAGTCATTTGTATTAGTCATTTGTATTATTACATGACTCAATAATGGCAAAATCCGAGTCATTGGGTAAATAGCTGTGTCCAATTACCTAAAATTTCATTTCAATTGATACAGCTTTGATTTCCGTGCTTTGAACAAGTTTTAATAAACTTAAGACGGTTTTAATATTTCTGTTTTGGCCGGTACACGAATCCGAATATGTTATTATTTGTTCGTAATTTGCAGCGTAAGTCTTTATGTACTTTGTTAGACAAGATAAAATTTCTTGAGACCCACGTGATCCTTCAGTTTCTGGCCAAACAAACATGTGGCTTGTATTTTTATTGAATTCATGATATCCAAATTTATACACATATGAATTTCGCTTATAATAAGCTACGGATGTGGTCAACTTGGGAAAGGCTTAAGCCTTTTCCAAGTCAAAAGAAAATACGAACAACTTATGTGATGTTGCCATTCGATCGGCAGCCATTTGACTGCGAGCCCGTTCGGCCTCTTATAAGTGAGTTTCCTTTTCAATTTTTGCCATCTGAATACCCTCATCGTCTAAAGATTGATTTTTTGTTTGAAAAGCATCACAAGTTTGACACGAATCCTTTGATGGCTGTTTAAAATGTAAATTAAATTTCGGCTGTTTAAAAACAAATAAGTGTCTATGCTCAGCTAGAACAGATACACCGTTTCCAAAACGATTTACATTGGGGTATGGAGTTAATCGAAATGGCTTCTGAAATAAATTACTAATTATTGAATGGCCAAAAAAAAATGTCATTTAACCGGTGCTAATCTTTATTATTCAGGAAAGTTATTATAAATATAAAAAGTTATGACTATAGCAAGGCCTTTGACACTTAAATTTTAAATTTTTCAAAAACTGAGCGGCTCAATTATTACTGTAAGTTTGACTTTTGAAGTGTCCGTTACACTAAAACTAGAGCTTAATCACTCCAGCAATTGTATTAAACTTTAGAGTAGAAATTGTATGATACTAAAGAAAAAAATATTGAAAAGTTTGATACTCTAAACTTTAATTTAGAAATCTGCTAAATAAAGCCGTTATATCAAAATCAGCTCTAAATACAATGCTTATTTGAAGTATGATGTTGCAAATGATTAATTTTTTTTTCAAAAACATAAATAATATTTTAGTGCCACGTAATTTCAAAAACAAAAATTTACATACAAAATTGATGTAAAACAGAAGATACGCTTTAAAGGAAATAGAAAGTTAAAAAGGTTTTTTTCTTACCAAAAGAAACCAGCAATAACCTTTTTTTGTGCTATTTTAGAACCATAAGACAAAAAGTCGAATTTGAGATTTAAAAAATAATACGATGTGATGCCTACAACCGCAGCTGCAGTGACGGATTTAGGATTGCTGCCGCCCTAGGCCCCATTCGATGCGCCGCCCTTATTGATACATTTTATTTCATACATTTTTATCCAATATTTTTTTTGATCCAATATTTTTTTTTCAAAATAACTTTATTTTAAAAGATAAATAAGTTATAATCCTTAGATAGACAAATAATACATTTTTTTTATATTAATTAATTCAAACATTTTTTCTCCTGGCTTTGGTCCGCGCAAAAACGTCGATTATATCGTAATAATTAATTTCTTGGACTAGTTGTGCTTCAATAGATAGTAATGCATGAGCATTAAGTCTATCTTGGCCCATGCTTGCACGTAGATATGTTTTTAATCTTTTTAGAGTGGAAAAAGATTTTTCTCCTGAACAATTTGTAGCCAGAATACTCAAAAAAATTCGGAGAGCAATGTCCACATTCGAATAAACATTCTTGAAGACTGTTTACCCGTGAGTCATCTGGCTCAATTTTTGCGATGGGTATCATAACGATAATAATCCTGAACTACAGACATTGCTTTAGCTTTTTTTTATATTCAGAAAATTGTCTGTCTCTCATGTCTTGAAGAAATAAAGCCAGAGAACTATAGATCTGTACAACGGATGATTAATCAGCTTGAGAATCTTGAAGCTTCTTACAAGCAGCATTGAAACGACATTAAATTACATTCCAGGCAATGACTAGGATTGCTGTTCCTAAATGTTGTTATTTTCGCTGCAGTCCCATAGCTTCAGATCGCGTAGACGGTCATCTCTGCTTTCGGCAATAAATTCCAGTGCATCAATTATTGCAGACCACTCTTTTTCTAATGCGTAACATCCATCATGTCGAGCAGACCAACGAGTTTGAGAAAGACTCTTATTTCTTAAATTTGTACGCTGCACCAAGATTTCCCAACGATGAGCAGATATAGTAAAGAAATTGTATAGTTCTTGTAAAGTAGAAAAGAAGTCAACAACTAATGTTACCGATTCAACTGTCACATGACCCTACCAAATTTAAAGAATGGGCGCAACAAGGAACATAGTCCTTGCATCCTCAACATCTTTAGCTTTATGGCCCAAATTTGGCAGAAATTCTAGAAACCTTTCAACAATTTCACCGTTATCACGTACATATGTATCTCATAATTATAGTAAGTTGATCGACATGTGCTATATCAGGCGTAGAATCTACAATTATACCAAAATACTCAGCAGATTGCACTTCACTAGAAATTTGTTGTAGTACTTTATTTTAAATCAACAGTATAATTTCTTCATAGATTATTTTACAATTTTAAATGTTCAGATAAAAATGGATCAAACTCAGCAAGGAGCTCTACTGTTCCTAAAAATTCCCATTTTGAGGATCTCCTATTCTTTCTGAATTTCCTCGAAATGGTAGGCCTCTTATTGCTAGTGATTTAATAATTGCAATTACTCGGTATAAAATTTTTTTCCAATACATTATTTCTTCATCAAGTTGTTTTATTAGAACCGTGAACTACTGCTCGAGCTTTAAAATGACTAATGTTAGTTTTGTGACAGTCAGAATTTTCATGAGCTTCGATGCGTGCTTTTGAGTTTTTCCAGTCAGTAAAAGTATTCATTTCACTACTTCTACAAAATAATAAGCATGGAATACAAAATACAGAGCCTTTAGTTTCTGAATAAATCAACCACTCACGAAGGCGTTGAATCTCTCCATTTTTTAAAGTACATACGTTGAAAAAAACTTTTGGAACAATACCTCATTTTATCACCATAAACATTTCTAGAATTTTTAAAGTCTGCATTATCATCTCATGGTACACCATTTATAGATATAAAATCCCGTGTTTCTTCATTCAAGTTCCATAAAAAGGAATCAGTATTAAATTTAAAAATATAAGCTGTTGACTGGATTCCTTCAGTATATTGTGATGAAGAAAAATTTGACGGTGCCTCGTTCGTACCTTGTGATAGGGAAGAGTGTACTTTTTCGCTATCTTGTTCTGAAGTCTCTTCTGATTCCAGCTGCAAATACAAAATCAATGCCAATAAGAAAATTATTACCAATCAAAACAAGATAAATGTACTTACAACCGATGAACATGATGCCTGTTGGTCATTGTTAGAAGATTCAGTTTGGCTTGTCATAAAACTAGATATTTTTGGATTTTTTGAAGTAAATTATCTAACTTGGTAGATTCTTTTTCTTTTATTTAACGATATTCAGCAGCGCTTATTTTTTTTGGATAAAAAAAATAAAATCAAAAACAAAGAGATGAGGTGAGATTTTTCTATTCTTATAGTTCTCTTTTGTTTGTTCAAATGTTAAGCATTTTATTATGCCGCCCTAGGCCTGGGCCTCACGGGCCTAGGCGTTAATCCATCACTGCGCAGCTATGCATTTGGCTGACATTGTGTTACATTGTTGATGGCAAACCTTCCTCCTTACAACTGAATAAACATCCACTGATTTTTCGTTAAAATAATAGCTTTGTTTAAATATATACAAATTAAATCTCTTATTGAAAAATACTTTTTTTTTCTTTTTCTGCATTTTCTTTAGTTTGAGGATATGTTATCTCTCTCAAAAACAATACTAATTTTCTTCCGAAAATTAAATACAACTTTTTTTTTATAAAAACGAAGACACAAACAAGTTTTGATTTAAACTAAGCAACTGTAATTTATAAAACATAACAACTTTTTTTTTTATTAAAGTTTAAGGAAACCCATTTCTTTTGTGACTACTTCTTAAAAAATGTTCATACTTAATAATCTTATATTTTACTTTTTTTTTTTTTAATATATACATATAAGTACAATTTTATTAAATTAAGTAATAAACAAAATTTGTGACTTATTGGCTCTTGCTGTATTCTTATATTCTACACTTCATGCTCCATACCAGTTCCAAATTGTAGATCATGTTCGAAATATTCCCGATATTGTAGCATTTTCTTTTCCCAGAATTTTATAACATCATCGACTGTTTCATTTTCTCCTCCGTACTCGGCTGGCAGAAGTTTTTGTGGCACATGTTCATACAAATCCTCAATTTTGCTATGAACGAAAAGCTGAAAGTAACAAAAAATATTAAAAAAGACATTTTGGAAACTATAAGAAATCTTACCCGATTTTTTAGCTTCGCAGGCAACAGAGCTCGAACAAAATTGAACATTCCGTTTGCATACCAAGGTGCATTGACAAAGTGTATACCTTTTATTCGATTTGGCAAGCCACATCTGACGAAGTCCAACATCTTTTTAAGTACCATAAGGTTCATTGAGAGCACATGTCCAAATGAAACACCTGTAAAATCCTCAATGCTAGTGAAACCTGCCACTGCTGAATTGTCATCTTCCAAAAGGTTGATTTCCAAAATCATGTACAAAAGCTTAACACCCTGATAGACGGTGTGATTTTTGAGATCGATTTTACCGTGTTGTGATAGATGAATACGTGAAAGATCGCTATCGAGTACAATCGATAGGGGTAGATGGAAACTGTAAGTCAAATATAAATCACAAATATAATGACAGTATCCAAATAAAAGCTTTTTGATATTACCCCGTCCTAACCAAGTCCATCATATCGTCATCAACTCTTCGATTGGCCAATACTTCTGGGCAATATAATCTCATGGCTAAGTAGTTTGGTAGTTTTCTGTGTACGGTTTCATGTTTATATTTACATGCTCTTAAAAAACTTAAAATAAATTGATCTGATAGTTGGTATTTTCCAAGTTTGGGCTGTTCCGTGATCCATTGGCGAATGGAGGCAATTTCATTGGAAATATTGTCTGGATCTTCGTTGAGTTCTGTGATGGCTATTTTTTGCAAGGCTGGATTCAGAGGACGGATTTTAACCATTTTTGAAAACCTACAAATATATAAAAACACATTATTTTTTGTCTTAATATGACTAATATTTCGAAAAAGCAAGTTTTAAAGATGTAAGTAGTTTCTCTATCTAAAACAAATATTATAGAACAAATAGATACAATAGGTAGATTCAAAAGACTTAGACGATTAATTGAAAATGAAAACAAAAACATTTTTTGTAGTGTCAAGGTAAAAATGACGACAGTTATCGTGGCAGAAGAAGGACGTAATTAATAAAATTATGATTTACTGAAAAATTTCAAGGAATAAGGAATAAGAGCTGTGAAGTTTACTTTTGCTACAAGCTTTTTAGTTCCATTTAATAACTATGCAATATACAAGATGTTATTATATCGCAAAAACAATAAAATAGTTTGTTGCTACTTTTCCCTTCATTTTACGACAGATTACAATCCCTCAGTTGTGCATGTGCAACCTTACCTTATAATTACAACACTTTATATGAGAAGCTTTTTTTAATAAATACCCTGAGAAATTCAAGTCAAACATTCTTTCACAATATGATATAAAATATGCAATCACTAGTTTTAAAAGGTAAGGTTCAATGGATCAATGTTTACCTTTTTCTTGACCAAACTAGATTTGATCTTTGAATATAATAATTCGATCATTAATATTCAGTAATGAAATTTTATATCGTATTATTTAGAAAGGGTAGGAATTATTTTTTCTCTAAACTTGCTCGTACAGTATGTTTAAGTGGTTTGGAAAAAATCGACCTTTTAAGTTAAAATTTGATTAATCCAAAACGATTTAGTAATAATTTGTACATCCTAAAGTGAGAATTACTACAGAGCATTTCATCCATTTTATGTTCAACATAATCGGCCTTATGAGCATGAAGTTTGTGCAGTCAATGAGCTAAATACATGGAACGAAGATAATTCTCAAGGCACAAAGAAAATTCCATTCTTGTTTCCAAAAATTAATCAGCTTAACATCGAAAATATTTTGTTTCAATAAGACGGCACAGGTCGAAAGGATTATATGAGTCGTACCAGCGCCAGCGCCCGCGCCGTAGAGAAAAGGTATCCCAAATATTCGGACGTTATCTAAAACCTTTTTATTTAGATTATAGAGATCTTGAAACGTCGATAAATTTCAAAAAAAAAATTCAATTCAATAACCGACTAATAAAAACGCATGACAAGTTCATAATTGTTTAGGTTAATAAATGTAATCATTATCTAGCCAAAACATGGAATAATAGTTCATAAAATTTCGAAAAATTTATAAAAACCTAACTAATGTAGGGGGAGGGAAAGGGAATAAATTAAAATATTAAAGCGTTTGTTTAATTTTAAGTATTTTTAATTCACTTTAATATTAAGATTAAATTATAATTTAAATTGAATTTAGATATTAGAATTATAGAATTATAGAAAAAAATATAAAAAAAAGATATGATAGTTTAGCTTGACTTTCGCTTGACTTTGCGTTAAACTTTACTTTTATATTACTTGACTTTACTTTTTTGAATAATTGCTTATTGCGTTAAGTTTTA
Organism: Eupeodes latifasciatus; assembly: GCA_920104205.1. Taxonomy (NCBI): domain Eukaryota; kingdom Metazoa; phylum Arthropoda; class Insecta; order Diptera; family Syrphidae; genus Eupeodes; species Eupeodes latifasciatus. The sequence continues at coordinate 58,850,951 of OV049924.1, forward strand.
TCTTTATAGTCTAGTTAGTCGTAAACTATGAATTTTAGAAACGGAATGAATTGGAAATATTATTTGAATACTAATAATGTACATGTCCAATGTTTGATTTTGATTTGGGATGTTTATGATATGTAGTTATCCTACACTAATTAAAATTTTTAGATTTTTTTGTCTTTAACAAATAAATTTTATTAAAAACATGAACACAGTATTTGTGCCTTATCATTAATTAGTTTACAACAGTTGCCGGAAAATGGAACTTTTTTTCGAAACGCAGCGCTATTTCTAAAAATTTAAAGTTGTTGTTTGCGAACGAATAAATGGACTGTATGTTAAGATGATTATAATTGTTTATTGTTTAAGTCAATTTTGAAATAACCAATTAATATGTTAAATATATGTTGTATTTGTTATAAAAGTATTTGTTTTGTGTTACAAGATATTACCATGTCTGCACAGCTTGACGATCGAATTCCAAGAGATCGATGCTTGCATAAATTCTTGATTGTAAGGTGCAAAGAATGTGACCACAAAGGAGAATGCGAGATTAAAATTGAGTGAAGCTAATTAACTGTGTAGCTGATAAGGATTTGTGCATGAATTTTAACATTAGATTTAAGTAGGAAAAAAAACTAACTGGACAATCTTAAACTTGTAGAAATAACATAGTGTATGGTTTGAATGTTTGGCAAAATGTGTAAATGATATTTCTTTTATGAATTTAAGTATGAATGATTTTAAAGTAAATTTAAATGAATTGAATGATTTGAATAATTGAAATGATGATAAATATATTGAATGTTGATTATTCCTGAACAGTTGTATTAGTTTAAAGTTATAAATAAATTACTTTCCAATAAATAATTTATATTATCTAAATTTATTTATCTTTTATTAAAAACAAAACACTTGGAGACTAAAAACCAACAACATTTATTAATCGTACATGTACATCAAACATTCTAGAAATCCGCATTAGTTGTTAGTCTTCGCCTAATTTTTGACAAAATTATAACCATTGATACCAAAAGGGTTTTTTACGAACAACAATATATTTTCCTTGTTCTCATGACAATTCCATTCTTTTAAAAAGACTATCACATCAGATTTTGAAATAAATTAAAAATTAATATAAAAATGATGTTGAAAACGCTTGTGTTTTACTTTAAGTAAAGATAAGATAGAAGTTAGGATTCAACACCAATTATCTTTAAGACATATTTTTCCAATCTTGAAAGCGTTAGATTCAAAACTTAATATAAAATCAAATGCAGACTTATAAGTTATTTCATAACTAATAAACATTTTCGACGACTAAGTGAGAAACTAAAGTGATTAAATCTGTATATAAGAATTTGTACTTTTCAGAATTAACATTAAGAACTAATTGTGTAGTATTTTGCTTTAGCCTTAAAAAAAATATTGATTTTTTTAGACCTTTGCAAGGGCAATATTTCATTATAAAGCTAATTTCACATTAACGACAATTTAATCATTTAGTACAGTACTGTTTGATTTGTGTGCCACAAAATAAAACAGAAATAGTATTGAAATGAATCTTAATATGGTATTTATTTTTTAAATACGATTTCTTTTATATTTCCACCGCGGCGTAGAGACGTAGCTCCAGTAATTTCGACTTTAAATTAATTATTTTGTACAGATAATAACATCAAAAGATGCAAATGGTTGAACGAAACAATCTCACGAACCAACTTACTGAAAAAAAATTACGGATACCAAAAATACTTTGCGAACAAAAATCGATCCAACACAAATGTATGTATCGAAGAATAACGTTTTTGACATCAGGTAATATTTTTGTTACAAAAAACGAAAAGACGGTTTTATACCGAAAGCAAAGAGGGATTGTGTTACAACAGCAGAACATGAACTCAAAGACGTGTTCTCTAGATGTAAATATTTTTATTTTTGTATTTCTAAATTTGTTAATTAACTTCCCATAGGAAGTTATTGTAATCGATCCGATTTGTCGAATTGAAAATTTTGACATTTATCGATGTTTCAAGGTCCCTAGAACATAAATACAAATTTTTTAGAGAGATGTCTGTGCGTGCATGTGTACGTTCGTATGTCCGTACGTCCCTACTTTTGGGAAGCTTTTTTCGTCATCCATATATCTCAAGAACCAGTAGAAGTGTCAACTTCAAATAAATGTTGTTATACAGATAATAACACAGAAAGATGGAAAAAAGGGACTCTCAAAGAATGTTGTTAAATTGTATATTATATAATTTAACGTGATACCAAACTAATATAACTTTGAAATAATTTTATTATGTTTTTCTTTTATAAATAAAACAAAATGAAAAAATAAAATAGTTGTCACCTTGAAAACTTAACAAACGAAAAATTGTTTTATATCCACAACAATTTTATGCAACGAAAAATAAAGTTTTTGACATCTGGGAAAATTTTGAAAAAAAAAACATTGCTAAAAGTTGGTAAACATTCGACTTCAAAATCTCTTTAAAAATTAAAGATATTGGCTTCAAATTAATTGTATCTTATAAAAAATATAGTTTTCAACATTTAGTAAAATTTTGGGAAAGATGGAGTTGGTAAAAATTGATTTCGACTCAAATATCTTTCCACAAACTACAAATATTGGCTTCAAACTAATTTGATCTTATAGAAAATTCATTAAAGTTTTTATAAAAATAAAACAGTCAGATTTTTCATAAAAATTAAAATTGAAAAACAATTTGTATTCGATTCTCGATAAAAATAAAACAGTCAGATTTTTTATAAAAATTAAAATTGAAAAACTGTACTTAAAATTAGTATTCGATTCCAGATACCTCGTGATTTAGCAAAGGTATTAACTTCAGAATGATTTCATTCTGTACTGAATTTTCTTAGAAAAAAACCAATATGTATTTGTTTATATAAGAAATAAAAAGTTTTAAGAAATGCTACTAAAATTGGAAAAAAATGGTTTTCGACAAAAATCTTGTAAGCAAAAATAAATTTTGAAATCAAACTATTTCATCATATGCAAAATATTGTTAATTTCTAATTAATTTTTTAGAAAAAATTCAACTCACAACTTTTTTAACAAAACACGAAAACCGCAAAAACAACAAAAGACTGATAAGAAACTGATAACTAAGGTATTCGGAGAACAGAAAAAGATAATAATTCACGAATAAGGCAAATACTTCACAGCATTAAGGAAGCAGACTATTACGATGGAAGAATCAGACTGGATCATGGACAATTACATAACAGTTTTACAAGAAGTTTCTTCTACATTGCCCATTACGGAGACTACTTCCATACAAGAATGTTCATACTTAACTAGTTGCAAATGTTGATTTTCCGAGAACTTATTTATTTAAGTTTTGTCGAAAATTTATTAATTCAACTGAATTCATCACATTTTTATTATGTTCTCTTTTTACAAAAAATACTCAAAACAATTTGGCATGGAAACAAAAAAAAAAAAAGCAACAAGCAGCAAACTTTATTGCTATTAACTGTGATAATAGTACTTTGCATTTTAATTAGATTGTATTAAACAATTTTTTTTAATTATATAAATGCTTAATAAAAGCTCATCTAATTACTTTAAACGATATAATAAAGTTTTTGCTTTGCAATTCAATTTTCAGATTATTTTTTATTAATAAGAAATTTTTGTGTGTACCTTACAACAGAGTACTTAAAGGGCTTAATTAAAAACATTATATTTCTCTTTGAATTATTATTTTTTGCATTTTCATAGAACTAAACTTTTTTGGTTTAAGACAACTTTTATCTGGGAATTAAATACAAATGTAAGTCAGGAAAATTCAAGATCTTAATAAAATCTTTATGACCAAGCTTTATTTAAAATACATGCAAATGCTAATCCACAAAATTTTAGGAAAATCCATTAGGAAACATTTCTTTCATATCGAATATCTACTGTCCAAAGATACCCATTGAAAACTTTTATTTGGCTTTAACAAAGGTCAAAAAACCACTTCATATTTACTGGAAGCAGACAAAACAGTGTCTAAAGCTAAAGTTATGTGTTAAATGTTAAAACACGTGCCAACCTTTAAAAAAAATTAAGCCTACAAACTATCATCATCTTTTTGAAAGTTCACTATTATATTCTGAGGGTATTGAATAAATAATCTCATATAGCCGAAAATAAATAAAAGTCAATCATTCTAGCAAAACAAAATAAGTGATATTATCAGTTCTCTATTCGTTTTTATTTGATTAAACCTAAGCTCAAGGTGACTATATTTTTTAGTTTCATTTAGTGGGTGTTACGCTGCGACAGTAATTGACCACTACTTATCAAAAAAAAGTAGAATTTAATTTGTAATCAATTACTTTTGTGTGGAATTATAACCCCTAATCACTTTAATCGCTTCGAAAAAAATTCAATGTTAAACTTCCGGTAAGGAATAATATGCGAGGGGCGGGCGTGCTGTATTTATAAAACTAACACGGAAACTGTCATAATTTCTTCGATTTTTAGAACACTATTTTATATTTCTCAATAAACTCTATTTGAAAAATTGATAAAAATTGCACAGAAAAAAAAAAACAAATGCACTTTAATCTTGTTTACTTTGATATTGTTTTAATGGAATAATTAAAAAAAAAGTTGAATAAATATTGCAATATAAAGATAACTCAAACGATATCACTCAAAGCGAATCAAATTTGCGAAATTCAAAAGAAACTCAAAAAGAATACAAAGTATTGTAAATAAAAGGCAGAACAGAAGAAATTAAATAAAAGAGAAAAATAAGTAAAAAAGGCAGCAAACATAAACGTCTGAGAATTAAGATGGAAAATAAAAAACTCACAAATCATTCAAATCAAAACAAAAGCAATAAAAATTCAATAAGCCTTCTTTTTAAAATAATTTCACTTCGATACCGAAACTTTTTAAATACCTTTTGCGATGTTGCGTTCTAAGAAAATGATCTTGTGATGTTGCAATTTAACTAAAGATCACTCATTAGAATATCTACCTATCTAATTTTATTGGTATATGTATACATAAAAACAGGTAAATAATTAAAATAACCCTTTTTTATTTTCAAGTAGTATAACTGGGTTAAAGAGAAAATACCACGCGGTGTGAATATGACGATCAAATCAAATCAGTCAGCTGTTAACGATGCTTGACTCGAGACTGACTAGCTAGCTTGTATTTTGTATTATTGTTTGAGAAAGATTGTTTTTATTTTTTAAGCGCATTCTTTTCTGACGTAAAATATACAGAAGTATAAAGATACAGATACACAAACTGGTTTATTCGTTCTTAATGGATTTAAAGCTTTAAATGAGATTAGAATTTGTTAAAGTTTATGTTTTTAGAGCATATTTTTTGGTAAAAGATCACCACAAAAATTTTTATTGAACTTTTAAAGCAAGAGGCCAAAAATTAAAGCCTACTTTAAGGACAACTTTTTATTTTAAATTCAAATAATATGACTTTGCTGATGTTACAGTTAAAATACTTGTAGAAATTGTACAGGGTTATCCATTTTGCGGCTTCAAATGTAAACGTAAAAAAGAGGCTGGGATGCGACCTACACTGATAACTTCCCATCCCGTCTATCGATTTGTCTTGCTTAAAAGTTTGTCTAAATGTATCAATTCTTACCAAATTTGCGTTCTATTTTTTGTAGATTTTATTTTTTTTTATGAAAAAACGGACTGTTGGATTTTTATAAAAAAATTATTGAATATAAAAAACAATATTTTCTGTGAAATAAAATAAGTTTGAAGCCAATATTTTTAATTTTTGAAAAGAGAGCCGAAAATCAATTTTTACCAACTTTTATTAATTTTTTTGTTTAGGTTTTTATTTTTTGTAAAAGAACTGTCAATTCGATTTTTCTCAAAATTTGTCCTAATGTTGAAAACAATATTTTTTATAAGTTAAAATTAGTTAGAAGCCATAATCTCAAATTTTTGAAAAGATATTTAAGTCGAAAATCAATTTTTACCAACTTTTGTTAAATTTTTTTTTCGGTTTTTATTTTTTTGTAAAAAAACTGTCCATTCTATTTTTTTTCAAAATATTACTGAATGTTGAAAACAATAGTTTTTGAAAGATAAAATTAGTTTAAAGCCAATATCTCAAAATCTTGAAAAGATATTTGAGTCAAAACTCAATTTTTACCAACTTTTTTTTTATTTTTTTTAGGTTATTATTTTTTGTAAAAAAACTGTCAATTCGATTTTTCTCAAAATTTTTCCTACTATTGAAAACAATATTTCTTATAAGTTAAAATTAGTTAGAAGCCATAATCTCAAATTTTTGAAAAGATATTTAAGTCGAAAATCAATTTTTACCAACTTTTGTTAATTTTTTTTTTCGGTTTTTAATTTTTTGTAAAAAAACTGTCAATTCTATTTTTTTCAAAATTTTACTGAATGTTGAAACCAATATTTTTTGAAAGATAAGAGTAGTTTAAAGCCAATATCTCAAAGTTTTGAAAAGATATTTGAGTAAAAACTAAATTTTTACCAACTTTTTTTTTATTTTTTTTTAGGTTATTATTTTTTGTAAAAAAACTTTCGATTCGATTTTTCTCAAAATTTTATCAGATGTCAAAAACATTATTCTTCGTTGCACAAAATTGTTTTGGAGATGAAATCATATTTTAGTCGTAAAATTTTCGAAGTGACAAATTTTTTTTTTCAGTTTTTTTGATTTATAAAAAAAACCGTTAATTGAATTTTTTTCCAAAAATATAATTGTTTTGTATCACGTTACAATATATAATACAAAATTTAATTCAAGTCTCTAGCGTCATTGGTTCAAGAGATATTTAGGGTTAACCAAAATTTTCACCTTTTTTTTAAACTGCTATGGTAAAAAAACCACCCACGCAATTTTCTTGAGAGCCCTTTCTGCATCTTTCTGCCTTATTATCTGTATAAAAAAATTTATTTGAAGTCGATATCTCTTTTGGTTCTTGAGCTATGGACGACGAAAAAAACGTCGCGAACGTACGGACGTACGGACGTACGTACACACGCACGCACAGACATCTTTCTAAAAATCTTTTATTTCGACTCTAGGGACCTTGAAACGTCGAGAAATGTCAAAATTTTCAATTTGTCAAATCGGACCCATTACAATAACTTCCTATGGGAAGTTAATAAAACACATATACAATATTTTTTTATCATATTTCTTATTTATTATAAAATTTGAACGTTGACATTATGTGTGAAACACTACATCATTTAAATGACTACCACGCGAATTGTTGCAAGCATGGATTCTTTATTGGGCGGTATCTCAGACATAACTTGACAAGTGTTGGTTTTAAAGTGCTCAAGAGTTAAAAGCAAAAACACTCCATTACCAAGACCGGAATCTCAGACTGACATTTCGGTTTGCCTACAAGCTATGTCGGACTAAATGTGAGAAAGTGTGCGTGAAATGATGCAAAAAACCAAACACATTCTCACATTTAGTCTTACAGCCCATCAAAACGCTTCATTATAGTAATCAGCCCCATCTAAATGCTTCATTTTGAATGTTTCTTGGCCTCGTTCAAAAACTAAACAATCCTAACCAATTAAATCTGAAGTGCTGACATGGTCTTAAATTGGAAGATTTGTATAGCTTTTTAATTTCAATCCAAATAAATGTTGTAAATGTATATTAAATAAAATAAAATTGACCAAATACATATTATTTAATGATTTATTAGTGCTGTATTTTGTTTACTTAAATTATTTGCGAACGCAACATGCACTGGTTAAGTAAGCTTAGAACATTTTTTTGGCGACGTTAGAAATTCAGGTGGAAACAATAGGCGGGTGCCTCCGTATTTGTTTGTACAGAAAATGCTACGAGAAGCATACTTGTGAAGTTCCATTGCCAACTTTAGCTAGTTCAGATTCCTCAATTAGATTAGTATTTTCATCATTTAAGCAGTTCGATAAATGCAAGACCAAATTTTTGTTTTATTTGTTGCAGAAATATTCCTAAAAAAAATTTCTTTTTAAGGGACTATGTTAGAGTTAGAATTTTGTTTGTAGTTAGGTTTTGGAATACAAATTTGAAGGAACCATGTTTTAAAAATAAGTTGCTTTGTGTAAAGCATCTTTAAGGAATAGAAATAGGCAATATATTTACACACAATACCAACTAAATGAGTGCAATAAATAGATTTAAGTAACTTTTTTTATTCCAGTATGGGGAAACCGAACACCCAATTGAAAAAAAAACGGTATACGCGCCAAAATCCATACTTCTTGACTAAATAAGGTTATCTTCTATGTTTACGCATAAAGTTACGAATTTTGTAGCGTATGAAAATTTCTAGACATTTTACAATCTGAAAAATTAATTTTGCTATGAAATAATTGGCTGCTATTAATTGATAATTAATAGCTACTTTTCTAAAAAGTTGATGAAGGTTAGCCGAAGCGGAAATTTCTTTAATGAACCTTTAATGAACATACCTAAAATATTATTGGCTTTCTCAAAAATATTTTTCTACACTAAGCTCTGCTTTATACCTGAAAACTATTGTTTATGTATATTTTCTTCCATATTCTGCATTTATAAAATGTAATCTATGGAAGTATTTACTATATTAAGAAAAACGTGTACGTAAAACTCATTAATTTGTTTCATTTTTAGCAGCACTTTTACTAAACATACCCTTTAAACAATAATAAGTAAACTTGAACTTTGGTAACTAAACATTTTTAAGGAATGAATGAAAATTATATTTTGCGTTAAACTGTGGAAATTCACTAAAAAAAACTTTTGTACGTCAACAATAAACATTCATGACGATTACATGTTCTATTGAATTAGTTGTGCATGAATTCAGAACGATTTTAAGACGTTTTCATTTTGTGATATATGTCAAAATTTGCATTTTATTTGCTCTGCATTTATTCAACAGATTCGCTATAATCGTTCTGATTACTTTTTTAAAACATTCCTTTGATGCATAGTTTTTTTTGATAGAAAATACATGTATGCTTCAATCAATCAAGAATGTTATAGATAAGATACTTTCCGATTATAACTCTTTTTTTAAATTTAATATTTATTAATCATAATGGAATTGAAAAATAGTTGCAAGCTTAAATTATTAAAAACAAACTATAAATATACTTGGATTAATTAAATTGATACAGATTTTAATTACTTGCAAACAAAATATTTGGACCGTTCGTTAACGAAAATTAAAATTAATTAACTTGAAGGTTCTTCGAACGCATCTTTGATACAAAAATCCGAGGTTTATTATGAAATTTAAAGAATTTCGTAGTGATTACTGTAAATTAGTGAATTAATTATAATAAACTGATGTTGAACATGCTTTTTTCAAGACAAAAAGGTACATTGGTTCACTATCCACAAAATGCCTGCAAAATTAAAGCTGAAAACTGACTTTTTCATCGAAAAAAGTAAAAGGAAAAACCTGAAAAAAACTTATTAACCCCTCCATTTTGTTTTTGCTATGCAAAGTGCCGCTAGCCCACGGCATCGTTTTTTTTTTGTTTGTGCTCACATCTATTGATGGACTAATTGTCAAAATTACAAATACAACAATGTAAACAAACGGTTTTTGGAGAGTGAAACGTACGAAAGATTCCGGTCTTGGTAATGGAGTGTTTTTGGTCAAAAGTTTGTCTGCATAAATACGTTCTTTCGCGAAGCCCCACAAAAAAGCCTAGAGGTGTCAAATCGCATGATGTTGGTGGCCAGTTGATATCGCCACGATGAGAAATTATGCGACCAGGAAATGCCTTTTGCAATAAAGACATATTCCATATTCACTCGAGTTGTGTCACATGTGGCACTGCCTTTCTCCAAGTCGTGTTCTTCAATAGGAGGTAAAAAAAGTCGGTTATAATATGACCATAACGCTCGGAATTGACGGTGACAGTCGTTTTATCGTCATTTTCGAAGAAGTAAGGTCCAATCATACCTCCGGTCCAAAGGGCTGGATTTTTTGTGGATGTAATGGCCTGATCTCTTCATCAACTCGAGGATTTTCAGAACCCCAAACACGACAATTTTGTTTATTAACATACCCACTGAGTGAGAAATGTGCTTCATCGCTGAAGAACATTTTGTTCGAAAAATCGCCGTCCACGCCTGTTGGTTAAGCACCCATTCGACGTATCTACGACGTCAAATGTTGTAAATGATCAGCTGGCTTCAGTTGTTGTGTGAGCCGTAAGATAGTCCTAATTCATGAGAACGATGAGGAATCGACACATTCGGGTCTTCGGCAACACTTTAACTTACTGCAGCAATGTTTTCAGTGGTACGAGCGAAACGATGATGCACAGGCCTAACAATATCTGTAACCAATCCAGTCTCTTCAAATTTATTCACAATTTTGATAATTGCTTGCGTAGTTGGACGATTATGTAAACCACAATCTCCACTTAAAGCTCAATATGTGGCTGTGGCAGAATCACAATTTTTGTAGTAGGCTTTAACAATTTCTATGCGTTGTGCAAAAGTTAAGTGATCTATTTTCGTAAATGTCAGACTTTCAACTGAAAAAATAAAATTGGTTTAACAATTTAATTTGACAGATGCCGAACTCCAGCAAAATGGATAACCCGTTATAAACAAATCTATATGTCTCGTATTTTTTGGATCAAAATATTTGTGTCTAATAAAAGTAATTCGTATGGAAAACAAAAGAATATGAGATTTTTAAATGTAGCATGTGCTTGGCAAGTTCTTTGAAATAAACTTTACAACTTTTTAAGTTATGAAGAAATGCTCATTTATTTTTAAATTAATTATCATATATGTACATAATATCATGTATTAATTGTTCTTCCTAATCTTTTGTTTTATGCAAATAGTAAAACAAATAAATTCATTTTTAACTTTTAATTTTGTTCCAATCTTTTACACATAGATCACTAGGACTCTTAAAGGTAACCCATACTTAGTATAATATGTATGTTCATTCATTTTGTGGTTTCAATAGTTAGTAGCTCTGCTTTTGTCAAACGCAGCTGTCATTTAAAATGTCGTAACGTATTCAGTGTGTTCCACACCTAGTTTCAAACAGTTTCAGACTGAAAGTTTTATTCATTTTTAGTCCGAAGTCGTTTCACACCTCAAAAGTTGTGCTGATTTATACAAAAGACAGCACGCGCAAGAGAGTAAAACACCTTTTTGCCAGATTTAGCCCGAGGAATTTCTTCTGGCAATTTCTGGGCTGGCTGTCAAATTCGATTTGATGTTCACGGCATGTAATGACAGAAGAAAAAACGTGTGTGGCCTTTTGACCAAGGGTTGCCCAAGTAATTCTTTTATTTTCAGTTTAGTTTCGGTAAAAGTGCGTATTGTTCATATTTTCTATCTCTTTTAAATAATCAAATATTTTTTTTTTAAATTTATATCTTTTTATACAACTGTTATTGAAGACGAATTTTGTAATACAAATAATGTATGTATATGTCAATATTTATTGAATATTGTAGTGATTTTTTGAGAAACTCATTTCAGTTTCATAATTTAAGGAATAATTTTAAGTTTACTTTTGTTGATATTTATTTTATTGGATTCTTATTCATGATTAAGTTGATTAAAATTTATCAATGATCTTCGGTAACTCTGCTCGAGTACATTTTTTTGGCTTCAAAAAACTAGTTTAAACTCGTGCAAATTGGTACAAGAACCGTTCCAGACAATTCGACAGTTTGCTTTCTCTCTGAGAGCATTTTATCCCCACTCCTCAAATTTGACATTTGACCAACTTTTAGTGTGAGAAATGTCTGGAACAAACCTATTGTTGCTCTACGCAGCATGAAAAATTTTGATTGTTGTTGTCTATGGTTTGGCAGTTGAGAATGGCATTTGACATTTTTGTTCAGTAAGATTTGGTAATTCATCATGAATATTTTAGTGCCAGAATAACGCTTCCAAATTATGAAAATTTCCTTTGAACTATAAACATGTTCGGTAAGTTCATAGATCACTTCGTTCGAAGTATTGTGCTTAGCGATGAAATGGCATAGTTAATGAGGAAAGTTACATTATATTAAGCGAGAAAAATCCTCAAGATATTAATGAATCACCCTAATGGTGAAATTGACTATGCGGTTTACACGTTGGCTGGAGGTAGAATTTTTTGGCCTCCGATTGAAGACTATGACTTAATGGACGATGTTTTCCACCAAAATGAGAAAAAAAGCCACAAAACAAGACCAACTATGTAATTCCACGTTAGCCAAAATCATGGAATTCGACAACCAACGTTAGATTTTTTATCTGTGGCTGCGCAAAAAACCCGTGTCTACGCGAACAATCCCCAAACTCTAGTTGCATTCAAAACTAATATTGACCAAGTTATGAACGGGCTATGCTCGTAGGTGGAAATGTACGAAAAAAGGGTTCTTCTTCTTCTTTAAAAAAATCTCATTCCCGACATAACCATTTTCACGATATTAGTCTTAATAAAAAATCCCGAGTTCATAACATAAACTAATTTTCATCATAAATTTATGGTTGTGTATGTTTAATACCATTAGAACCCTAAAAACGAATGACCTTGTGATTTGAGTTGACTCCACTTAACTGTTTAACTGTTGATGGTTACAATCATTTTTTGCTAATTTAATTAACTTAACTCTTTTTTTGGAATATATACAATTTAATAAAAATTAAACTTAAAATTCAAAACAGCGGCAACTCTGCCAAAAATTTCAAAACATAATCATTTTTGAATAAATAAATAATTAATACTCCATTTTTTTAGCTTAAAACTTAAAAATAACTGTTCAACTATAATTTCTCCTTCTCACGGCTGCCGGCCGTCGCGTCGTCGTCGTCGGTTCGTCGGGCTACGTGAAAATTCTCATTTTTTTTTAAATATCCTGCTCACATATTTCCGGTTCAACACCATATTTCAAATCATTTTGAAAGTAATCTCTATACTTGAGTAGTTTGGTCTCCCAAAGCTTAATTATATCATCAGTTGAACCAATTTCTCCTCCATATTCTGAAGGCAGGTATTTTTGGGGTACATGAGTGTAGAGATCATCAAGAGTTTTATGAATAAAGAACTGGAAAACAAAATTTTCGAAAATTAATATCTTAAATTATTTTAATTTATTAAAAATCGACAATATATTCCTACCCTCTTTTTAATTTTCAAAGGTAGACTATCCCGAAATAGACCACTTAGACCATTGATAAACCATGGTGCATTTATTATGTGAATACCTTTGACTCGATATGGCATACCAGATCTTATGTAGCCCATAATTTTCTTAAGAACTCCAATATTCATAGCTACCATATGACTAAATGATAAATATTGAAAATCTTCGATGAACGTAAAACCTGCTACAGAACTGTGATCTTCTTCGAGAAATCTTAATTCCAGCATCATGAAGAGAAGTCTAAGGCCTTCGAAAGGACTAAATTCATTTAAGTTGCTATATTTTGAAATTTGAATAAGAGACGAATTTGACTCCAGTGGGATTGGAAGTGGAAGATGTACCCTTAAAATAAACACAAAGCAATAAATTATAGTAAAGTTCAAAATAATATTTAGTTCAAAATTTCTTACCCGGTCTTTAAAATTTCAATCATTTCCTCATTTACCATTCTACTGGCAAATATATCAGGACAAACTTTACGCATTGTCATGAAATTTGGAAGTTTTTTCTTAATAAGGGAATTATTAAATTTACACGATCGAAGAAAACTCAGTATAAATTGATCAGAAATCTGGTATTTTGAATTTCCTGGTAATCTAGCTACAAAGTGTTGAATTGATTTAATTTCTTCTTCATTTTTTTGATCTTCACTTTCGTTCAGTTCAGAGGTTGCTATGTGTTGGAGATCTTCACTTAATGGACGAACTTTGGAGGTCATTTTGACGAAGTTTCTGAAATAATAATATTTAAATAAAAATATTGAAAATAAATTTGTAATTTTTTAAATAAACAGATGTCAAAAACGTTATACTTCGCTGCATAAAATTATTCTGGAGATAAAATCATTTTTTGTTCGTAAAGTATAAGAGGTGACAATTATGTTTGTCCACTTTTTGGATTTATAAAAAAACCGTTATTTCAATTTTGTTTCCAAAAAAAAAATATGCTTGTTTGGTATAACGTCACAATATATAATATGCAATAATTCAAGTCGTTAGCGTTTTCGGTTCGTGAAATATTTTGGGTTAACCAAGATTTGTAAAATTGCTTTGGTAATAAAAACCACCCACTCATTTTGTTTGAGTGTCCTTTCTGCATCTTTTAAAAATGTCAAAATTTTCAATTCGACAAATCGCACCGATTACAATAACTTCCTATGGGAAGTTACAAAAACTAATTTCAAAAAAGAATAAGCCTTTATTACCAAGAATACAGTTCAAGATTTTTAAAAAAAATCTGATAGGCATTTTCTTTTTGAACAAAACAAAAAACCAAACAAAACTGCTGAAAATTGAAAAACTAATTTTGGATTTAATTATTTTTTGAACAAAAATGATTCTAACTTTAAACTTACTCAATCCTATGAAAAACATTGTTGTTAACTATTTAAAATTATCAAAGTGCATCGTATCCCAGCTTCTTTTTCACATTTTTTTTTTGAAAGATCTCAATACAACTTCGATATTTTTAAATAATTAACAAATTGACTTCAATTATTTCATTTATATTTTTTTTATTAAATTTAGAAGCCAAACCCAAAAGTCAAAATTCGTGTTCATATCAAAAATACAAATTTTTGAATACATTTTTCTTATGCTCAATGACGTAGAAGTATTTTATTTAAACTGTTATCATAAACACACCCTAAGTATAATAACAAAAAAAGTTCTTTAAATAAACCAATTTATAAAACAATCACGTTTGTATGTTTGTTTGTACATTTGTTTGTTTTGGCTAACATCAATATACCATATTGGAAATATTGGTAATAAAACAATCGAACTTTCATATTTGTTGTAAATATTACACAATTCTTCGTAACTGTTTGAGTAGAAGAATGTTTTTAAACTCTTTTAAACATCTGATCTTTTTTAAAGAAAACAATTTGTTGTTCAATCATGAACTTCTTTAATTTTGATAACTCAGAAAAAATGGGCCACATTTGAATACGAGGTTAAAAATATTGCTTTTTTTTTATTAATGTTTATGAAAAGTAACATTTATAACTAACCTTTGTTTTGGGGCACTTGAAACTCGTGACAACTTTTCGTTTAAAAAAAAAATAAAAATATTAAATTAGAAACAAATCGAATGGAATAAACTTTTTTGTTTATTATTTTGTCACAACTAAAATACTAATGTTTAAAGAATACCTACATAAGTTGAAGAAAGTTAATTATCAACCCTCACCAACCAGACTGATAATATGAATTTTTTTTAAATGAATTGAAGTGGTAGGTACCGATTGAATGACAAAACATATTAACATATGTTCATACATACCTTTACGAAAATACGGAAATAGAGAAAAGTATGATAACATTGCTAGATTTGAGAACTTACGATTACTATTTTTCAACGTATACTTTAGAGATCTGCTAAACAAGATGTTTTTTTTTCTTTTTAAAGTTAAAGCATATTTTTAAGCGCCGCTATCAAAAGTCCCTTAATAATTCTTAGAATTTTTATTTTTTTTAAATGTTGGCATATAAGTTATAGCCTCTAGAGCTTAACAGTACCAGTTTTAAAATGTCTTGTTTCATTTATGGAAATATATTTACCATTTACCTCCCCATTTGACTTTGTTTCTAATTCTTATTCAAAACAACTCTACTAATTTAGATCAATATTTATACATACACTTCAAATATTCGAAAACGCCAACCAAATTTGGTTACTATTTTAAAAGATTTTTGTAAAACATTATTTAACAATACAAAATAAGGGTGCAACCAACACTACTAACTCACATTAGGGCCCTTGAAAACTTACAATGACGGTTATTTTTTTTGTTATAACAAAATCGTCTTGAAAAAATTCAAAAAATTATGCAATTAAAGTTTAAGCTGTTGAAGTTTGTAAAAATACTTGTCAATTGAATTGTTTTCAAAATTGTTCTAGATGTTATGTACACAAAAATGATTCCAAAATTAAAAAAAGAGTCTGGGATGCGACCCAGATTTGCTTAAAAGGTTTGAAGGTTTTAGTGTTTTGTTAAAAAAGGTGTCAGTTGAATTAGTTTAAAATTTTTAAAAATAACCAACAATATTTTGCATATGATGAAATAGATTAATTTCAAAATCTATTTTCGTTAACCAGATTTTTAGTCGAAACCTAATTTTTACCAATTTTATCAGCATTTCTTAAAAGTTTTTATTTCTTACTAGCTGTCCCGGCAGACTTCGTACCTCCTCAATCGATAAATTAAAGACCTACACTCTTGAATAAATTAATTTCAAAACAAACAAAACGTATTGAATAAAAAAGCATTTTTTAATGAAGCATGAAGTTTTATTATTATTTTCGACACATCATGTTGCTTACTTAAAAAACAGAGTTTTCCTGAAATACTGGCTATTTATAAGGTTTACATTTTTATTAACAGACACACACTGTTATGATACAGTTTGTTAATTAATTAAAGCTTTCTCATAAACTATATTTTTTGTTTTGTTTTGTGGTGCGTAAATAAACAAAGAAGACGGTTTTCCGACACAAACTTCTAAAGACTGTCCTTGCGATTTATTTATTGTCATCGCAAAGGCCAGACATACTGGAAATTGTAAGCGTTTAAAATCGAATGGTAAATCCGTTGGAATCATCGGTTTTCGCGGGATCAAGACATCCTCTCCTTTGTATTTTCCTTTTATGATTGTTCCTCAATGACGTTATTCATCAGCTTTTTCACAGCCAGTCTTGTTCTATTGCATAGTCGAGGTTGATTAATGTTACGCAGCATGATGACAACTGATCCTACTTTTAACTGCAAATTGTGAGGTGGTCATCCAGGCAATTCCAGTGAATTTAAAAACTCCGTGGGATAGTTGACTACGTCATCCTGGTTCATAACGGTGTCGACTGATTTTTTAAGGAAACCAACTGTCCTCGAAGAAAATTCTGAATGGTCGCATTGAGATCCTCGACATCTTTATTTTTCGCTGCCAATATTGCTCGTTCACCCAGCCAATTATGGTTATTGAATTTTGCGTTATATCTGACAAAACACGCTGAATAAGCTCCTCTTTTGAATCTGTGATGTGACAGAAATCTGTGGGTAATGTGATGAATCCGGTCGAGGTGTCCATTGCAACTTTATTATTTCCAATATCTTACAACTTCGCAAACACATTTGCAGTTTCATCATGTTGCAAAAATACTCGCGTGTTAGTTGTTAATTGGAGTGTCTTTACGTACTGCCACAAATTCGATGATTTTAGGCATGCATTTAGTTCATCAGCAACAGTCGATCGGGGAATAACTGGAAGAGTCTGACGAAAATCACCTGACAACAAAATCATGGCCCCACCAAAAATATATTGGTTGTCACGAAGATCTTTCAATGTTCTGTCCAGCGCCTCCATCAGTAACCTCTTATGGGCCATTGTGCATTCATCCCAAACAATTAATTTGCATACCTGTAGGATCTTGGCCATTGCGCTATTTTTGGCGATGTTGCAAATTGGTGTTTCGGTGATTTGCATGTTTAATGGTAATTTCAAGGCAGAATGCGCAGTTAGTCCGCCTTCTAGCAGAGTCGCAGCTATTCCAGATGAAGCAAACGCTAGAGCAACATCATTTCGCGATCTGATCCTCGCAAAAAGCAATGAAATTAAAAACGTTTTTCCGGTTCCTCCGGGAGCATCAAGGAAATAAATTCCACCAGATCCACTGTTCACAGCTTCTATCAAAGTGTCGTACGCAATTCTTTGTTGTTGATTTAATTGTGGAACATTTGTACGAACTGGCCAATGTATATATATTTTAGTACAAACTTGAATATTATAAAAAAATATTCTGGTATAATACCTTGAAAGTGGGCATGAAATTGTCCTGTATAATATGTGTAGCGCCAAATGATGTCATCTGGAAACACTTGTTATATTTCTGAATGTTGGCCAAGAAGTGCTTAGAATCATTTCCAATCCCAGAAACTAAAGATCTGTCGGTGGGACCAATTGTGGCAATTTTATTTTGCCTGCAGCGCAACATAAATTCACCAAATTTACAAATTATTTTCATTTCCCCAATTGTTACCGATTTGTCGGCACAATAATCAATTGCCGGATCATAGTGGAATGCAGCTCGTTCAAGAATCACAGGAGCACTGCGTCTGCGGATTCGCTCAATTTTATTATGTCGTGCTCGCTGTTGTTGTGTTTGATGTTGCATTCTAAGCCTATCCACTTCATTGTCACTCACTAAATAACGCAATTCTGACATAGCAATACTACTATTTTCTTGATCTGTCTCTCTCTGGTCATCAGTGCGGTTAGCACGTGAGGTAGCTCTTCGCACATTTGATTGACTGCAACGACCTAAGTCAGGTCGTCTTCTCCTCCTCATTGTAACGTAATTAACAAAGTGAAAAAATTTCTCGATAACTTAACAGTAAAATGTCACTATCACAAAATATCAACAAAAAAAGAGCACACTACTTGGAGTGTCACTATCACAAAGGATCACAAAAGTAAAGAAAGTTCTCGCGCACGTAGCGGTAATCGTCACTCACAAAGATAGAAGGATGCACTCATAGAATATCGTAACCATGATCGTAACACAATATCGTCAATCGTAATACTTTTTTCCGTGTTCTGTTTTTTTATTTATTTTTTTGGAGTTTACCTTTAAGCCATAAATCTCCGTGTTCTGAAGTGCGACAGAATGATTGACATATTAGTTGGTTGTCAAATCTAATGTCAAATATTATGGTTGTGTTTATAAACTTAATTTGTGACAAAACTTAAGATTTATCAAACTTAAAAAAATAATCTGATACAGTTACAACTGAAGTAAGCTAAAATTAGGTTTCGCGAAGCCGACCAAATTAATTGGAGATCAGTACTACTAATAGTTTATTACATTTTTTGTCGCGTTCGCGATTCACTTTTGCTTATTTTCGGAACGCGACATTAGATCCTCCAAAGCGCACGCGAAGACTATTTTCATAGATATCATTGAATTTGAACTTTATGCAGGGGTAATAAATTGCAAATTGACTCTTTGACGTTAGGAACACACCTTAATTGCTTAGACAAAAGTGAGTGATTATAATTTAATATGAACTTTATCGAATAGCAATAAAGTTCAAATTGACTCTAGAAAACGTTTGTATGGGAAATAGAAAAGGGCTGTTTTTAGGGTTTCCCCGGAAATTATTCGATTTTTTCTTTCTTTCTTTCTTCTCGCCTTTTAAACCTTCCCTAGACCTCCACGAACATTTCAAGACTAAAATAAGATAAATCCGTTCACCCGTTCTCGAGTTTTAGTGAGACTAACGAACAGCAATTCATTTTTATATATATAGATATAAACAAATACAAATTGCATGAATGAAATTAATCAGAAGTCAATTTTTTCTATTATTTTTTGTAGATTTTACTTTTTTTTTTTGAAAAAAAAACAGACCGTTGGATTTTTATAAAAAATTTACTGAATGTCAAAAACAATATTTTTTGTGAGATAAAATTAGTTTGAAGCCAATATGTTTAATTTTTGTAAACGTTTTCTACTCGAAAGTAAATGTTTACCAAGTCTTAGTATTATTAATCTCAATCCTTGAAAAGATATTTGAGTCGAAAATCAATTTGTACCAACTTTTAGTTAAGTTTTTGTTAGTTGTTTATTTTTTATAAAAAAAGCTGTCAGTTCGATTTTTCTCATAATTTAACCAGATGTCAAAAACGTTATTCTTCGATGCACAAAATTATTTTGATAAAAATAATTTCGTGTTCGTAAAATATTCGAGGGGACAAATATTTTTTTTGTCAGTGTTTTGATATATAAAAAAACCGTTAATTAGATTTTTTCCAAAAATATATTTGTTTGGTATGACGTCATAATATATAATATACAACTTAATTCAAGTCTCTAGCGTTATTGGAAAAAGGAGACCCTTTAAATTGCGCCAACTACAGAGGGATCAGTCTCCTTAACATTGCATATAAGATCCTTTCTGCCGTACTATGTGAACGTCTGAAGCCGTTCGTCAACAACCTGATAGGTCCTTATCAGTGTGGCTTCAGACTAGGAAAGTCCACTATCTACCAAATATTGACACTACGGCTGGTCTTGGAAAAAACCCAGGAGCTTCAAATCGATACCCACCATCTCTTTATCGATTTTAAAGCCGCGTATGACAGCATCCATAGGGAAGAGCTCTACAGAGCAATGTCTAGTTTTGGCATCCCTGTCAAACTTATCCGTTTGTGCAGAATGACGATGGAGAATGCACGCTGCTCCATCGAGGTCGGAAAAGATCTCACCGATGCATTTGATGTCAAAAAAGGTTTTAGACAGAGCGATGCACTGTCATGCGACTTCTTCAACATCGTTCTGGAAAGAATTGTGCAAAACTCAACCGTCAACACTAGAGGCACAATCTTCCAAAGGTCTATCCAATTACTGGGATACGCAGATGATATTGACATAATTGGAAGATCGAAGCGTGATGTCAGTGGAGCGTTTTTGAGCATTGCGACGGCGACGGAAGCGAAGAAGATGGGTTTAGTGGTCAATGAGGGCAAGACCAAGTATATGCTGTCATCAAAAAAGGACATTGAACAACGTCTTGGACAAAACGTCACCATGGACAGCTATAACTTCGAGGTAGTTAAGGACTTTGTCTACCTAGGCACCGCTATAAACACAGGCAACGACACCAGCGCTGAAATCAAACGAAGAATAACTCTTGCAAATCGCTGCTTCTTTGGACTTAGAAGGCAATTGAGAAGTAAAGTCCTCTCTCGAGCATCTAAAATCACCATCTATAAGACACTCATCATCCCGGTTCTCATTTATGGCGCTGAGGCCTGGACCCTGTCAAAGAAGGATGAGAACGTCTTAGGATGCTTCGAGAGAAAAAATTCTTCGGGTGATTTTTGGTCCCGTACGTATAGATGGAGAATGGAGGAGAAGATATAACGACGAACTGTACGGGCTGTACAGCGACACTGACCTAGTAAGCAGAATAAAAGTCCAACGGCTTAGATGGCTGGGTCATGTAGAGCGAATGGACATAAACGCTCCAGCCCGGAAGGTCTTCGAATCCAATCCCGAGGGACGGCGCAGTAGAGGAAGACCGCGACTCAGGTGGCGCACTCAGGTGGGTGAGGACCTCAACCAACTTGGCGTGCGAAACTGGAGACAGCTAGCTAGGGACCGAGCTGGCTGGAGACGCATGTTGGTTGAGGCCCAGGTCCGCCCCGGACTGTAGCGCCACCTTAAGTAAGTAAGTAAGCGTTATTGGTTTACCGTTTTTTTTTAAATTGCTATGGTAAAAAAACCACCCACTCAATTTTTTTGAGAGTCCCTTCTGCATCTTTCACTATGATCTGTATAACAAAATTTATTTGAAGTCAATATCTCTACTGGTTCTTGAGCTATGGACTACGAAAAAAAACTTCGCGAACGTACGGACGTACGAACGTACGTACAAACGAATGCACAGACATCTCTCTAAAAATCTTTTATTTCGACTCAAGGGACCTTGAAACGTCGAAAAATGTCAAAATTTTCAATTCGACAAATCGGACCGACTACAACAGGAAGGTTTATGGCTTATGTGAAGTTGTTTGTCTATGCGGATAAACAAAATACTATGACGCCTTAGAAGAGAATTTTCGGCACATTATTGGTGACATACGGCCCAATATATTAAAAGTTGGTCGAAAATTGGGCTTCTCGGTTGGAATATATTCGAACCAGCCACGGAGACAACCTGCCTGAAATTAAAAGCGTTTAATATCTTTTTAACGTCTGAAAAAATACACGTATCAAAAAACTAGAACAAAGAAATGAAATGGGTATCATCTCGAAAATTTTACGAACAAAAATTATGTTATTTCCAGAATAATTTTGAATAATGTTCAAAACATCTGGTATTATTTTTAGATTGAAAATTTTGTTGAGCCTCTTTTTTTTTCTAAAATACTTACAAATATTTTAATCTTGGTTATCAAATTCATAAAAGACTTTGGAAAGTTCAAAATATTCATGTATATAAAATTTTAAATTAAAAAGGATAAACCAGTTTATTTTAAAAGATATACGCAGCTTCTTTACAAATATTGACCAAATGCATACCTTTGATACGCAATGGAGCTGCTTTTTCGCAAAATATTGCCATTTTATTTATTATTACAAAATCAAATTTGAGAGTTTTACTCAATGACAATGATGCCATATCAACTACAATTGTATAACCTCCAATACTAATATTATCATCTTCGAATAATTGAATATCGAGCACTCGAAGATATATTTTAAATATGTCTTCTACGCTAAATTCATCAAAATCTATGTGGGAATAACGCATTATGTGTAAACGAGATCCATCAGTCCCCAAAGGTTCGAGAAGTGGAAGAAATGGTCTAAAATACAGAAAGAAAACTGAAATAAGAATTTTAAACGATTGATGTTAACGACTATTTGTACATTACCCAAGCTTGACCAATCTCATAACTTTAGAGTCGATTTGCTTGCTTAGAAAGAGCTGTGGTGAGAGTGTCTTAATGGTGTAATAAAGGTCTATTTTCGATTTGGTCTTTTCCAAACTGAACTTACAACCTCGAAGAAATGACAACAAAAATTGATCGTCAGTTCTGGCATTGAGATGAGGTTGTTTTTCAATCCAATCACGAATTCGGGAAATATCTTCTGGAATACGATTTTCCACTTCGTTTAATTCATTTTGAGCTTTTATCTTTAGTTCAGGACTAATTTTTCTTATATTCATTATTTTTAGTGTAAAATTTTAAGGCGGATTTTTAAAAGCGAGTAAAAACTAATGTCGTCTAAAGCTAACTACTGACTGAAGTAATAAAAAAAAAAACACAAATATCAATTCAAGCTAAAACATTACGAAAATATCCATTATAACGTTATAATGAACCAAAATTTGTTAACACGAAGTAAGTATTAAAAAAAAAGCTTAAAGCATGAAAACGTGGAACTAGAAATTCTTTTCGATTTTAATTGAAAAATTAATTACTTTGTCAATGTATGAAGGAATTTTAATTCATTATTTTGGAAAATGAAACACTGGGTCAAAATTCTCTGCTTAAAACGTAGTGCGGTAGACGGCTGATTAAGATATACAACGCTTTACCAAAAGCAGAGTTTCGAAACTATTGAATCAAGCCTTTTTTAAATTCCTGAAAAGCGACTTCTAGATAAACAAAAAAAGTATTGTTAAGTCCACTTATGCCCCTACACCTTTGACACCAGCGTAAAGCCAAAATAGTGACTTCTTATCCAATGATCACTCGCAGTAAAAAAGGGAAAGCACTTGATCAAAGAGCATCCGTGGTTTGTCCAAAAATGTTTTTCACAAAAAAAAACTCCCTAATTTTAGAACCAATTAAGTTAAATTGTTAAAAAACTTTTGACTAAATTTTAAATCTTTACCACAAATGCATCTAAACATGCCGTACCCCAAGAATCGCCTAAAAAATGTTTCTGTCTGACTGACTGACAGATCAAAAAGTAGGTCTCATGATTCTAACATCTTTTCCAATTTCATGTTTGTGAATAATTCTTTAGTAAAACAACACACACGCCATCCACCATCAAATTTCATGTCGAAATATTTCAATGTAAAATTCGACGAGATATGAAATAATCTTTCTAGTAAGTCCAATAAATTGCCGATTTACATTAGCTCAAATAAAAATAAATACATTTTATTACACAAAGACAGATTTTATTGCAAACATCTAATTACTTCAAATTCATTCAATCGACTTCTAATTTCCGAAACGATCCTTCTAACCCAAACAAAGATTCCGAATTAACTTTCGTACCAATTCGTAAGTCTTCATTAGTTTT
Organism: Eupeodes latifasciatus; assembly: GCA_920104205.1. Classification (NCBI taxonomy): domain Eukaryota; kingdom Metazoa; phylum Arthropoda; class Insecta; order Diptera; family Syrphidae; genus Eupeodes; species Eupeodes latifasciatus. The sequence goes on from OV049924.1 coordinate 58,874,924, forward strand.
GTATTGATCGTCTTCTTCGAAATAATTTTTGTACTTGATCATAAGTTTCTCCCAGGTTTCAATGCAATCACTAATACGACCATTATTTCCTCCATATTCTTTCGGTAGATATTCTTCGGGTACTTGCTCAAAAAGACTCTCATTGGAGGAATGAAGCATCATCTGTAATTTCAATTTATGTATTTTCGACTTTATCTTTAATAATTACATATTTTTCTTACCCTTTCTTTAATTTTCCTTGGCATAAGATAATGAAGTATTTTCAAAAATGTTAACGCTTCAGTTGGAATATTTATAAAATGAATCCCCAAAACTCGAAACGGCATAGCTTTCTCACAGAAAGCAGCTAGCTTTTTACCCAACACAGGATCAAATCTGACAAGCCAATCCAATGTAGCATTTGCCATGTCAACAACATTGAGAACTCCACCAATAACAGAATTATCATTTTCCAGAGCAAGAATATTGAAAATTCTTATTTGATTTTTAAAATGATCAAGAAATGAAAACTCAGTGTGATCGGTTCCAGCAAAGCGTGAAAAAATAATACACGGTCCATCGGCTCTCAGAGGTTTTGGCAATGGAAGAAGAGGTCTGTGAAAAAATATTTTTTTAAATATTCAGTATTTGGTATTTGTTTTAATTCAAAATACCCAAGTCTTGTGAGTTTCATTGATTTCGCAGTTATTTTACTATTTAGAAATAATTCAGGTGAAATACTTCTGAAGGTGTAGAAATAGTCAATTTTTTGTTTTGCCTTTTCCAAACTGTATTTACAACCCCGAAGAAAAGTCACTAAGATTTGATCTTCTGTTCGTGTTTTCAAATGAGGTTGTTTGAAAATCCATTCACGAAGTGCTGCAATATCTTCAGGGATTCGTTTTTCAACTTCGTTAAGTTCAATTTTAGCTTTTATCGCTAATTCGGGACACATTTTTCGGATATCAACCATTTTATATAAAATTATTTCGATAGACCTGTAAACCGAACTGTTTTTACAATAATAGGGTAAGGACTGATAATATGTAGGTTCTGCGTTCTCAGAGGTGTTGTTTAATTTTCCTTAAATTTTAATATTCTTTTAATGCACTCCTTTTTCAGTGTTGCCAGTATTTTAATATATTGAGACCTTTATGAAAAATTGCAACATATCAAATATTTTGATAAAGAAAATTTCTTAACAATATTGAAACAGTTAAACAAGAAATAGATTTTTTCCCGACTAATAGTTCAAGATTTTACAAATTAAGTTTATAAAAATCAATAAATATATTTCTAGGTGCCCCAAATTAAAACGCGATTTTATTTTGCAATTGTATGTCAGGTGTTGTCAAAATCTAGTCTAACATGCCTTAAAATGGCAACTCAGTGAAAAACAATTATAAATTTTATAGTTTTTGTTCGATTCACAACGAACTCATAGCTAAAGTATTGCAATAGGTAAATTGTAACTGGGTAGTTAAAATTTCTTAATAACTAAGTTGAGCATGAAGTAAATTAAAAGCGTCACTTGCCTATGAGAAAATTGTACACAATTAACTTAAAAAGTTAATGTGAAAAAATGTTTGAGTACCACCTAAATTAAAAACAATCACTTTAATAAAAACTTTAATACTCATTTTACTCCACAACATTATCAATTCCTTAAATTAACAACAATTTGGAATGGGTCAAATAGAAATAAGATTTTAAAAAATTTAAAAATCAGGTAATTATTGGACAGTTCAGCACGATTTATTGAATGATCATTGTATGGTGAAGCAGAAATCTAATTTCTCGGGAAGCATCATCACATACGAAATAATTTATGTTGTTGAGCAGAATAATATTATTTTAAAATTGAATGATGTATTTTTCTCACTATTTATGAGATAGTAGATTTCTTTGTATACTTTTATATTATAAGCTATCTACAGGTTCAAGGATTTTCAAGAAATAATATTGAATTTTGTATAGTAAGTTCGAGTTGTATAGAGGTTCGAGTCCAAATTCAAAAGTTAAGCCATTCGTTATAGGGTTTGATTATAATAAACCGATGACTACAGGGTGGCATGGCACAATGTTGTGTAAATGGACCTCAAGTCTGCTCAAACAAACATAAGACCAAAGGAAATTATTTTACCTACAAAACCAGTTTGTCTTCAAAATTTAAATTGAATTCATTTTCAAAGTTAATTTCGTACTTATAAAATATTTCGATTTTAGTTTAAAAATATTTTTAGTATGTAGTTATTAAAAACTTATTAATATACGTTTTTCATTTGATTTTCGTAAAAAACTGATGATCCGTTTTGGAGATATCTAATTATTAGAGACAGTATAAGAGCTGGTGCAGAAAAAATATTGAAATTGGTTCATTAGTTCTTGAGATAACTGAAAAAAAAATTACTTATTTATGGGGGTTACTCTTTTGGAGCAATAAAAAAATATTTTTTTTATTGAAAGAAGCCAAATTAAAAGAAAAATCTTTAGTGAAAATTAAAAAAAAATGTATCGATTCGTTCTTGAGAAAATTAAAATTTTCTATTTTTTACCAAAAAATTTGTATGGGAACTACTGTCATTTAAAAAAAAAGAAAAATGAAAAATATGTCTAACGCTAGTCTGCTTAAAAGTTTAATTTACGAATTTGAACTCAATCGACCTAATGGCTTGGGCTGTAGAGACGAGGACAGACAGACAGACGGAAGGAATCTAGGGACCCACTTTTTTCAACTTCTCTACCATCGTAATGTCATGTTTTATTGAAATCTCGATTTCGAAATTTCTAACTAAAAATTTTGAAAATATAAAATCTAGAATAAATATAACAAATTCTTGACCATTCATTGATTAATTAATTTTGAGTAAGCATTTAAGGTATTGGTTCCACAAAATCTAGGCACTTTATTTTCCATTCGTTTCGGTCTTTTGCTGATCAAATTAAACAAAATTTAAAAAGGTAAAAAAGTCGATTCGGGCTCAGAAAACTTAACGTTGTTTGAGAAATCGTGACGGATTAATCGGTGCAAGTTTAAAAAATATAAAGAGGGCAAATAACTGCGAATTTACAAATTCATGTTTTTTTTTCGAGATTTTGTATTTCCAGATATTAGTTTTTTTTTCGAGAATTTCGTGCGTTCGAAGTCTAAATTGAAAAAAACCTTTATTTCGATATTTATGTCATTTTGGATTTTTGTCATTCCCCCAAGGTGTTAATAAGTACCATAATATATCTTTTATTTTCGAAATCAGTGACTTTTCATTTGAATGGCTACGTTTGAAAGTGAAATCTAACATTTTTGGTCACACAAAAAGATATAGGGTTGGCGTCAAAATACTGTATAGATCATAATACTGTATTTAAAATACTGTATTTAAAAATACTGTATTTTGAAATGCTGTATGTACAAAATGCTGTATGATCACAACTCTGTACATTGAAATCCTATATTTCAAAATTCTGTATATCGAAATTCTGTATTTCAAAAAGCTGTAAATAAGGTTGAAACATTAAAATCGTACGCTTTTTTTTACATTATCAAAAAATAATTATTCATTAGTATGATGTTCTAATATACTTCCCTTGTACCTATGATAATTCATAAGTCTTTGAATTAATAAAAACTAAAACAAAAAAAGAGGCTGGGGTGCGACCCACACTGATAACTTCCCATCCCGTCTGTCGATTTGTCTTGCTTAAAAGTTTGTAGGTTTTCGTGTTGGGTTAAAAAAGTTGTTAGTTGAATTATTCTTAAAAATTTTAAAATTACCAACAATATTTTTCATATAAAAGAAATAGTTTAGTTTGAAAACCTAGTTTTATAAAATAGATTTTTAGTTGAAAACAAATTTTTACCAATTTAAGTAGCATTTCTTAAATTTTTACAAATTGGATGAATGAAATAAATTTGTGAGATATCAAGAACCGAACATCAATTTTTTCCAAATTTGCGTACTATTTTTTTGTAGATTTTATTTTTTTTATGAAAAAACGGACTGTTGGATTTTTATAAAAAAATTACTGAATGTCGAAAACAATATTTTTTTGTGAAAAAAAGTGTTTGAAGACAATATTTTAATTTTTGAAAAGCTATTTGAGTCGTAAGTAAATTTTTACCAAGTTTTAGTATTGTTTTTTTGTTAGGTTTTTATTTTTTGTAAAAATCCTGTCAATTAGATTTTTGTCAAAATTTTACTGAATGTTGACAACAATATTTTTTGAAAGATAAAAGTAGTTTAAAGCCAATATCGTAAAGTTTTGAAAAGATATATGAGTCGAAAATCAATTTTTACCAACTTTTATTAATTTTTAACTTCCCATAGGAAGTTATTGTAATGCGTCCGATTTGTCAAATTGAAAATTTTGACATTTCTCGACGTTTCAAGGTCCCTAGAGTCGAAATAAAAGATTTTTAGAAAGATGTCTGTGCGTGCGTGTGTATGTACGTCCGTACGTCCGTACGTTCGCGACGTTTTTTTCGTCGTCCATAGCTCAAGAACCAGAAGAGATATCGACTTCAAATAAATTTTGTTATACAGATAATAAGGCAGAAAGATGCAGAAAGGGCTCTCAAGAAAATTGCGTGGGTGGTTTTTTTACCAGAGCAGTTTAAAAAAAAGGTGAAAATTTTGGTTAACCCTAAATATCTCATGAACCGATGACACTAGAGACTTGAATTAAATTTTGTATTATATATTGTAACGTGATACAAAACAATTATATTTTTGGAAAAAAATTCAATTAACGGTTTTTTTTATAAATCAAAAAAACTGAAAAAAAAATTTGTCACTTCGAAAATTTTACGACTAAAATATGATTTCATCTCCAAAACAATTTTGTGCAACGAAGAATAATGTTTTTGACATCTGATAAAATGTAGAGAAAAATCGAATTTACAGTTTTTTTACAAAAAATAATAACCTAAAAAAAAAATAGAAAAAAGTTGGTAAAAATTGAGTTTTGACTCAAATATCTTTTCTAAACTTTGAGATATTGGCTTTAAACTACTTTTATCTTTCAAAAAATATTGGTTTCAACATTCAGTAAAATTTTGAAAAAAATAGAATTGACAGTTTTTTTTACAAAAAATTAAAAACCGAAAAAAAAAAAATTAACAAAAGTTGGTAAAAATTGATTTTCGACTTAAATATCTTTTCAAAAATTTGAGATTATGGTTTCTAACTAATTTTAACTTATAAGAAATATTGTTTTCAACAGTAGGAAAAATTTTGAGAAAAATAGAATTGACAGTTTTTTTACAAAAAACTAAAAACCGAAAAAAAAAATTTAACAAAAGTTGGTAAAAATTGATTTTCGACTTAAATATCTTTTCAAAAATTTGAGATAATGGCTTCTAACTAATTTTAGCTTATAAGAAATATTGTTTTCAACATTAGGAAAAATTTTGAGAAAAATCGAATTGACAGTTTTTTTACAAAAAATAAAAACCTAAACAAAAAAATTAATAAAAGTTGGTAAAAATTGATTTTGGGCTCAAATAGCTTTTCAAAAATTTTATTTCACAGAACATATTGTTTTTTATATTCAGTAATTTTTTTATAAAAATCCAACAGTCCGTTTTTTCATAAAAAAAATAAAATCTACAAAAAATAGAACGCAAATTTGGTAAGAATTGATACATTTAGACAAACTTTTAAGCAAGACAAATCGATAGACGGGATGGGAAGTTATCAGTGTGGGTCGCATCCCAGCCTCTTTTTTTGTTTAGGTTTTATTTTTTGTAAACAAAACTGTCAATTCGATTTTTCTTAACATTTTTCAGAATGTTGAAAACAATATTTCTTATAAGTTAAAAAAAGATAAAAGTAGTTTAAAGCCATAATCTAAGATTTTTGAAAAGATATTTGAGTCGAAATTCAATTTTTTTTATAAAAAACTGTAAATTCGATTTTTCTCAAAATTTTACCACATGTTGAAAACGTTATTATTTTTGCACAAAATTGTTTTGGTGATAAAATCATTTTGTAGTCGTAAAATTTTCGAGGTTACAAATTTTTTTTTCAGTTTTTTTGATTTATAAAAAAACCGTTAGTTGGATTTTTTTCAAAAAATATACTTGTTTGGTATCACGTTACAATATATATATATATAAATTTTAATTCAAGCCTCTAGCGTTTTTGGTTCGTAAGATATTTAGGGTTAACCAAAATGTTTACCCTTTTTTTAAACTGCTATGGTAAAAAAAACAAACCACGCAATTTTCTTGAGAGCCCTTTCTGCATTTTTCTGCCTTATTATCTGTATAAAAAAATTTATTTGAAGTCGATATCTCTTCTTGTTCTTGAGCTATGGACGACGAAAAAAACGTCGCGAACGTACGGACGTACGAACGTACATATGTCCGTACACACGCACACACAGACATCTTTCTAAAAATCTTTTATTTCGACTCTAGGGACCTTGAAACGTCGAGAAATGTCAAAATTTTCAATTCGAAAAATCGGACCCATTACAATAACTTCCTATGGAAAGTTAATAAATGGTAGCTTCTTTTTATTTTCTTCTTCTTAATTGTTTTATATCTTTCTAACATTTTTACATGAATTGTTCCTGTCATAATCAACAATTGCATGAACAAAAAATACATAAAACTAATTGCTATGTCAAAATTTCCAGTTTTATACAGTATTTAGAAATACAGTGTTTTAAGAATACAGTGTTTTTTTTGTGATACAGTATTTTAATTGTACAGTATTTTGAAATACAGAATATTAACATTACAGTATTATGACCATACAGTATCATACAGTATAAATATAATACAGTATTTTAAAATACAGCATTTCGACCTGCTTCTAAACAAAATGAAAAGGAGGTAAAACAAGATGCAGAGTATTTTTGAGATACTCGTATAATGAATGAAAGATTGAAAAAAAACATACTGAGAGTTATTTCAAATACTTACTGTAATAATGTCCAAAACGTGTCACAATGGTCTCTTTTAAAGAATTACTTTTGTCTCCTTAAAAGTTTGTCAGATTTTTTGAAAATCCTAGATAAAATTGGCCTCGTGAAATTTTGAAATGGTTTTATCCTGGTCTTATCCAAAAAAAACTTTTGAAAAAAGAAATGCCTATTATACCTTCAGAAAGTAAGCAATTAAATATTATTTTTAATTCAAAAAGTAAGCAGATTTAATAAAATGCTGTTTTTGACTTGGTATGTTTAAAAAATTATTTGCACCTTTATTTGGAAAAAAGAAAGTATGTTAAGTTCTGTACAACAGTAATTTATCAGTTCTGCCCAATTCAAACATAAATAACTCTCTTCTGGAAAGCAAGAACTTTTTCATCAGATTCCTTTCATTTCGTATAAAAATATAGGTAGGATTGTGATGAAAATTTTGCTTTCTTGTGCACATGTACCATACAAAGTATTTTTATTCTGCAAGAGGTTTATAAGTTATAAATTATATGTAGGTGCATCAGCTTGTAAAGCTTCCCGAAATGTAAACCAAATAATCTTTATTTACATTAATTTTTGTGTTTGATTGCCAACATTGTAAGACGACCATGTTGCAATAATAAAACCAAAAATAAGCTTAAATAAGAACTCAGTCGACTTCTAATTTTCTAAAAGATCCTTCCAATCCAAACAAAGATTCAGAATTTACTTTCGTACCAATTCGCAATTCCTCATTTGTTTTGTACTGATCGTCTTCTTCGAAGTAATTTTTATACTTCATCATTAGTTTCTCCCAGGTTTCAATGCAATCACTTATTTGTCCATTATTTCCTCCATATTCTTCTGGAAGATATTCCTTGGGAACATATTCATATAGACTTTCCATTGTCGAATGAACCATCATCTGTAATGGGAATTTCACAGCAAATATTTTAAATTTTTTTCAAAATCTACCAAATGTCCGCTTACCCTCTCCTTTATTTTCTTTGGCATCAATTGTTGAATCATTTTCAAAATTGTCATAGCTTCTGATGGAAAATTTATAATATGAACACTACCAACTCGAAACGGCACAGCTTTTTCCGTAAAAACTCCAAATTTTTTCCCCAGCACTGGATCAAATTTTAAGAAGAAACTTAATTTCACATTGGCCATATCAACAACATTAATAAATCCTCCAATAACACAATTGTCATCTTCATGCATAGCAATATCGTAAACACGGATTTGATTTTTGAATAAATCAAGATACGAGAACTCATCCAGATCGATACCTTCATATCGTGTCAATATAATTCTAGGTCCATCGGGTTTCATGGGTTTTGGCAAGGGAAGCAATGGTCTATAGAAATGAATAAAACATTAATAGCTGTAGATTGTTTTTAAATTGTTAAAAGTATAGCTACCCAAGTTTGGTCAACTTCATAGTTTTATCTGTTATTTGAATGTTAGTGAATTCTTTGGGGGAAATACTTTTGAAGGCATGGAAGTAATCAATTTTTTGTTTTGCCTTTTCCAAACTGTATTTACAACCTCGAAGAAATGCCACCAAAAATTGATCATGTGTTCGGGCATTCAAATGTGGTTGTTTGAAAATCCATTCACGAAGTGCGGCAATGTCTTCAGGAATGCGCTTTTCAACTTCGTTAAGCTCAGTTCGAGCCTTTTCGGCTAATTCAGGTGAAATTTCACGAATTTCAGCCATTTTTGTTATTTTCAAATAATACAAATAGGATTTCTATTTTAAATTAACTTAAATGGGCAAGCGTTTTCATTTAAGTTAACGTTTGGACTGATAACAATTTTATTATAGAAGAAATTAATTTCCTCAATGTACTGACTTTCTGCATGCGAATTCTACTGATAAGTTCTTCGGATTTGTATGTTTCTTTCTTTGTTGCAAGATAAGATGTTTGATTGGAAATTCGCAAGTGGAAAGCTTAAAAGCTTCATTTTATCGCATAATTAAAAGCGTCTTAATAAAACCAATACAAAATGTCCGTCTGATGAATTTGGACATACGGAAAATTTATAATGATCTTCAGAAGTGTTTATAAAAAGTAATGCATTTTTCAATTAAATCAGGGAAGTAAGCAAAAATTACTAAATGTATAGAAAATCTGATTACATCAATGTTTGATTCCAATTCGGATTAAGTAATAAAATTTTTTTATCAAAAAATACATACCTATCTAATTGAAAGATTTATACCTCATTTTTGGTTTATTAAATACATTTAATTGTTGCTGATTTCTTAGAATTATATATATATTGTGACTGTTCTGCGTTTTGGCGAATTAAAAAAAAGCTAAGCTTATATTTAAGAAAAAATAAATAATTTTATTTTTGTATGCCTAATCTTTGGTTGGACTTTTGACGTAAGACATACAATCAATTTGTTCGTGCAAAATCTCAATTTAAATGGTTTATCACATAATGTACATAAAATATAAACTTCTTTAAATTTTATCTAATCTAAAGAATACGAAATCACCATTACATACGTATTGACACAAAAAGAAAATTGCACTTTTTAAAATACAAATTAGACTATTAGAAGCCATGTTAGAATCTATCAATTCTCAAAAAAGAAAAGATTGATTATTTTTTAAAGAGAATCAAATATTTTGATTCAATTTTAGAATTGGCAAAGGAGATGAATTGGGACATTTGAGGGCTTAAGACAAGAGAAAATTACATAAAAATGGTAGCACACTAAAATTTTGAAGTTTATGAATATTTAGAGATTTGAAAGCTAATACATATGTAGGTATATGTTAATTTCCCATTGGTTCAGTTATAAATGTTCAATTTATTTGTATTATTAATGAACTGAATCATCATTTTAGGTGCAATCAATAAATTAAGTGTTAAATTATGTTTTTTTTTTAGAGATATTCGGGACGTTAAAATAATTGAGTATTTTATTTAAACAAAACAAAAACTGTTGATTGCAATTTTATTTTAAATTTTAATAATGTTTTCAGTAAAAGAAATAAGTTTGAAGTTAATTTCTTCATTTGTTCTCAAGATATTCAAGTTGAAAATCAATCTCGAGCAGCAGTTTTTTGGGTTTTCATTTCTTGTAAAATCAACGTGTATTTAAATTCTATAAAAATTGTACTAAATTATTAACTTCTCATAGGAAGTTATTGTAATGGGTCCGATTTGACAAATTGAAAATTTTGACATTTCTCGACGTTTCAAGGTCCCTAGAGTCGAAATAAAAGATTTTTAGAAAGATGTCTGTGCGTGCGTCCGTACGTCCGTACGTTCGCGACGTTTTTTTCGTCGTCCATAGCTCAAGAACCAGAAGAGATATCGACTTCAAATAAATTTTGTTATACAGATAATAAGGCAGAAAGATGCAGAAAGGGCTCTCAAGAAAATTGCGTGGGTGGTTTTTTTACCATAGCAGTTTAAAATAAAATGCACGACTGGGTCGCACGAACTTGCTCCTGTATGCAAAGAGTCTGTTTAAAAAAGCACCTATATAAGATTTAAAATTATACCTTTAAAACAAGTTTGCCTTCAAAGATTTAAATGCTATTCGATTTGTCAAAAAAACCGCGCGATTCATCCCAAGACACAACTCATCCTAGGACAACTCATCCCGGAAATGAATTGGTATTTACAATAGTTATAGTTATAAACAATACATACATATGTACCAAATGCATTATCTAATTTGGATAAAAGATAGTAATCAGCCCTATCATGAATTCCATCGTAGTCGGAATTTTTACGAATCCCGAAAAACTGTATCATGAAATCCGTTCGTAATGCAAAATTGTATGAGATTTTCCACTACGAACGGATTTCATGATACAGTTTTTCGGGATTCGTAAAAATTTCCGATTACGATGGAATTCATGATAGGGCTGAATATAATAAAAGTTTTGTCAATGTAATGCGCTCTTTCGGGCTCACGCACAGGATTTGATCTGGTGAGATGGGAGGGGATTACATTTAATGCAGTTAAAATAATTTAAAAAAAAAACTATTTTAAGATTCAAAACTTTACCTGAAAAATAAGTTTGTCTTCAAAAATTTAGATGCCATTTTATAAATCAAAAAACCCTTGATTTTTCAAAATTTTTTTTTGAAAATCGTTAGAGCGGTTTTTTTTTAAATTAATTTTTTATATATAAAATTTTTAAATTTTGTTCTAAAAATATTTTTGGTATGCAGTTGTTTAGTGATTGTAAATATACGCTCTACATTTGAATTTCGTAAAAAAATGTTGACCCGTTTTTGAGATATAGAATTTTGAAAAAAAAAAATTCAATATTTTTTTAAAAATCCAAACAATAAAAAATTTCACTTTTGATAATCAAATATTGTTAAGGCAATATAAGAGCTTATTCAGAAAAAAAATTATTGAAATCGGTTGATAAGTTGCTGAGAAAATTAAGAAACAAAATAACGGTTCTATGAGCGGTACCTTTCCTGAGCAATACAAAAATATGTTTTTCTTATGAAAAGAAGCCAAGTTTAAAAATAAAATTTTAAAGAAAATTTTAAAAAAATCTATCGGTTTGTTTTTGAGAAAATTCGAATTTTCGTTTTTTGACCAAAAAAATTGCATGGGGGCCACTGTTAGTTTTGGTCTTAAAAAAAAAATGAAAAAAACGCCTAACGCGAATCTGCTGAAAACCTTAACTTCTAAGTTTGAACTCAATCGACCCAATGGTTTAGGGTGTAGGAGCGTGGACAGACAGACAAAACAGACCGGACGGAATCGCGGGACCCACTTTTTTCGACTTCTCTACCATCGTAATATCATGTTTGATTAAAATCTCGAGTTCGAAATTTTGCACGAATGCAAAACTTGCCATATAGTTCCTATATGTCGCAAGTAAAAAAGGTGAACATTTTTGTTAAACCTAAATATCTCATGAACCAATGATGCTAGAGACTTAAATTAAATTTTATAATATATATTGTAACGTAATACAAAACAATTCATTATATGGAAAAATCCAATTAACGGTTTTTTTATAAATCAAAAAAACTGAAAAAAAATTTGTCACCTCGAAAATTTTACAACCAAAATATGATTTCATCTCCAAAACAATTTTGTGCAACGAAGAATAATGTTTTTGACATCTGATAAAATTTTGAGAAAAATCTAATTGACAGTTTTTTTTTATAAAAAATAAAATCCTAAAAAAATGTACTCATAGTTGGTAAAAATTGAATTTCGACTTAAATATCTTTTCAAAAACTTGAGATTAAGGCTTCAAACTTATTTTATCTTATGAGAAATATTGTTTCAACATTCTAAAAAATGTTGGGAAAAATCGAATTGAAGGTTTTTTTACAAAAAATAAAAACCTAAAAAAAATTAATAAAAGCTGGTAAAAATTGATTTTCGACTCAAATATCTTTTCAAAAATTTGAGATAATGGCTTCTATCTAATTTTAACTTATAAGAAATTCAACATTCGAAAAAATTTTGTGAAAAATCGAATTGACAGTTTTTTTTACAAAAAATAAAAACCTGAAAAAAAAACAATACTAAAACTTGGTAAAAATTTACTTTCGACTCAAATAGCTTTTCAAAAATTACAAATATTGGCTTCAAACTTATTTTATTTCACAGAAAATATTGTTTTTGATATTCAGATATCATTCGATATAAAAATCCAACAGTCCGTTTTTTCATAAAAAAAATAAAATCTACAAAAAATAGTACGCAAATTTGGTAAAAATTGATACATATAGACAAACTTTTAAGCAAGACAAATCGACAGACGGGATGGGAAGTTATCAGTGTGGGTCGCATCCCAGCCTCTTTTTTGGTTTAAAATCGAAAATTCGATTTTTTTAAAAATGAACCGATAGATTTTTTTTAAAACTTTCTCTATTTTTTCTTAATTCAGCTTCTTTCTACAAGAAAAACATATTTTGGTATTGCTCCCTCACAAAACCGTTATTTTGTTTATAGGTTTTCTCAAGAACTAATCCACCGATTTCAATAATCTTCTCTTTCAGTGCAAGCTCTCATCGATGATCGAATTTTCAAATTGATGATGATTTTTGATGATCAAGATGTCATTATTTTTTTTTGATTTCTAAAATAATAATAATTTTGGGTGAACATTTTTTAACGAAATTTAAATGTAAAAAGTGTATTTATAAGCACTAAATAAATGCATACCAGAAATATTTTAAAGACAAATTTTAAAAATTGTACATACATATAAAAATTAATTTAAAAAACCCGCTCTAATGATTTTCGAAAAAAAAAATTAAGTTAATCTAGGTTTATTGAGAAATAAAATATCATTTTAATTTTAGAGAAAAACTTATTTGGCAGGTACAGTTTTAAATCTTAAAATATAGGAAATATTTTTAAACCTACTTTTTTTGAAGAAATTAGCAAGTTCTAGCGACCCAGACGTGCATTATATTTGGATTTCAAAATTTAGTTTTGGTGACGATATTTTTAGTCGAAAACCAATTTTTACTAATTTTAGTATTATTTCTTGAAACATTTTATTTCTTATATAAACAAATACATATTATATTTTTCTAAGAACAATATCTTACGTTAACAATTTAGAACAAACTGAAATCATTTTAAAGTCCATTCCTTCATTTATTTAAGAGATATCGAGAATCGAATATATATTTTTATCAATTTTGTGTACTATTTTTTGTAGATTTGAATTTTTATGGAAAAATGAATTGCTCGGTTTTTATAAAAATTGTGCTGAATATCGAAAACAATTTAATCGTTATTTTTCGTAAAATATTCAAGGTTGCAATTATTTGTTTTTCAGTTTTTCTTTCTGCATTATTATCTGTATAACAAAATTTATTTGAGGTCGATATCTCTACTGGTTCTTGAGGACGACAAAAAAGCTTCCCTAACGTACGGACGTACAGATATACGGACATACTAAGGTACGGACGTAACGTATACATCAATCAATTTTACAGTTTACAAAAAAATAAAAACAATCCTACTAAAAGTCCAATTCACAGTTTTTTAAATTAAAAATAAAAATCTATACAAAATTGGTAAAACTAATTTTCGACTCGAAGATCTTTTCTTCGGAATACGAGAATTTTTTTTTGTATTTAAAAGCAATAAGTTTGGAGTATTTTTATTCTACACTCTTACACAAATTGAATTTTAGATGTTTTAAATCTCTTCTTAAAAATTAACGGATTTCACCGCTGTAAAAACGCTTGTCAATATTTTAGTATTTGAAATTTTACAATAACTTTGATGCTTATTGTGGTCTACAACTTAACTATAACTTTAATGGGGTTTATGAAAAGGGAAACATTAAAAACTTTATTGGATTTCTAATTTTATAAACATCTAAAGTTTTTTTCAGGGGTACTGCCTCTTGCGAGGAATTGACAAATTCTCCAAGAGTAATTCTTAATTGGCCGTTCGGATTCGGCTTAAAACTGTAGGTCCCCTCCATCCCTGACAACAGTACTCGCACACAGGAATGGTTGAGAGTTGTAAGTCACTAGGCCCTAGTTCTCAACGGACTGTTGCGCCACACGATTTATTTATTTAATAATGAAATTAATGAAATAACTAACTGGGTACAATTAATTGATCGATCAATTTATTGCACTAATTGGATACTTTACCGAAAAATATTACAAAATGTTCACTGAGTTCAATTAAGTGTAAAATACTGTTATGCATATCTTAATCTTGTTTTTAGACGTCAGTTAAATCAAATATACGAAAATGATGTGAACATTTTTCTCTTGAAAATGGCCAGCAAACAAAAACATAACAAACACTTTTTGTATATTTAAACAAATAATTTATTATCATAACTAATCAAATTATTATTTTCAAATAAAATAATTGCTCTACAATAAGATATTATCATTGCATTGAAAAAAGTTACTTAAGTCGTAGGTAAATAAACCAGCGTCATATTAAACGAAAATGTTCATAAAATTAAAAGAGGTCAGTTACTCATTTTTATGTCATAAAAGCTATAAATAAATTTAAATTATCATATTTATTTAAATGAAATAAAATCATTTTGGTAGTTAAAATAAAAGGGCCTAGATTACAATTACAATTTTTACCCAATAGATTGTCAATAAAATTTTAAAAAAACTCTACAACTAGATATTTGTATATAGTACTTATTAAATAATAAAATATTGAAATGAACACGTGCTTATCTTTCAATAGATAAGTTATCTGCCTTAGATTATTAATTTTTTTTTCAATAGGAATCCAAATAAAATCGATAACTTCATAAAAGATATGACTCACAATTATTATTGTTAACTTTGCACAGCTGTGGGAAAATCTACTTCAGTCCACTTCTAATTTTCGAAAAGATCCTTCCAAACCAAACAAGGACTCAGGACTCATTCTCGACCCTATTCGTGCCTTCTCGTTCGCTTTGTATTGAACATCTTCTTCGAAAAATTCCCTATAACACAAAAGACGTTTTTCCCAGATATCAATTGCATCCTGCAAACTGCCATTGTTACCGCCATAGTCTTCGGGAAGATAATCTTGTGGGATGTATTTATAGAGACTTTCCAGGGTAGAATGAACGATAAGCTTATGGAAAAGGGAAGATATGTATTCGATAATTGTTATTAAAAATATCCTTCCAAAAAATGTCCTCTTACCCTTTCGCGAATTTTTTTCGACATAAGACTTCGGGCAATGTTTATGAGAGCTGCGGCTTCTTTTGGAACATTTATTAAATGCATTCCCTTTATACGAATCGGGGCAGCTTTATCGGCGAACACACTAAGTTTCTTAATGAGAACAGGGTCAAATTGCAAAATAAGACCCTTGGGAATATTACCCAAGTCGGCAACATTAAGAACTCCTCCAATGACACAATTGTCATCTTCGAACATTTGAATTTCGAAAATTCGAAGTTGATTCTTAAAAAGATCCAGAATGGTGAATTCTTTGGGATTTACATTCGCATAGCGAGTTATATGAATCCTAGGTCCATCGGGCTTCAAGGGTGTTGGCAGGGGAATTATGTGCCTTAAAAATATATTCATGGTAAAATATTAATTTTTATGAAAAGTCAACAAATATTTCTACCCATGTCTGGCTAATCTCATGGATCTATCATCGATCTGCTTATTGAGGAAAATTTCTGGGGACATTGTTTTGATAGTGTAATAGTAGTCGACTTTTTGTTTAGCCTTCTCCATACTGAACTTACATCCCCGAAGGAAGGACAACAAAAATTGATCTTCTGTCCTGGCGTGCAGATGGGGTTGTTTGATAATCCATGTTCTCAGAGCGGCAATATCATCTGGAACACGATTTTCCATTTCGTGAAGTTCTTCCCTAGCCTTTAAGGCCAGTTCTGGTGTCAGAGGTCGAACTTTAGACATTTTCAAATGTTCTTTTTGATGTTGGATAGAAATACTGATTCCTATTTGCCAACCGATTTGATTAAAGTTTACCTCAGGACTGAATGTTGATAAAACATTGTCAAATAATTTTGTTCACATAGAATGATACAGTAAATGACTTGGCGCGATAAAAGGCAAAGAATATATACGGATAAAAATAATAATAATGAATAAATATGTTTATCTACATTTTATTTCATTTCCAAGTTCATCATACAACAGACGACGACGACGCACGACGACACCGTAGATTAGGAGTGTTTTTTCCTACACTTATTTATTTTTGTAAAGCAAATCAAATCATTTTGCTGTGATTAAAAAACATTTTCTATTTTAGATTCACAATCAAATTTATACTTACATATGTACATACATATATGGTCTTTGAAACATGTTAAGAGAAAATTTTGGAAGCCCACGAAATCTATAGTATCTTCTTTTTTAATTCAAACATTTATTTTAAAAAGCAAGACTTGAATTGTTCCTATTTTAAAGATTCCTTAAAAAATAATTTATCCAACGAACATAGAAGAAAGAAAGAAGGAAACGTCTTAACACTAAAACTCACATGAATAGGGATGCGTTTATAATATACTGCATAAGAAGTACCCTTAATTTGGAGTTGAGCGGCCACTTTCACGGTGATAAGAGGGGGGAAGTGCAGTGCGAATTGCTTGATAAGTATAGAGCAAACAAATATTATAGCTCAATATTTTTAATAAATTCAAAAATGAAATGTTCTCGAAAAAAGTGTTTTTGCTACAATAAGGACGCTGACACGTTAGCGTACATGACTTTTAAGACAACTGATAGATTTGAAGAATAAACGTCAAAAATATGTTGAGTGGAAAATATTTTTGTTTTTTGGGTTTTCTTTCGAAAATACTTTTTTTTTTTAAACCTTTGGTTAACTTTAAAAGAGGATGGGGTGTGACCCACTCTGGTACCTTCCCATTAACTTAAAACTAACAACAATATTTTGTATAGAATGAAGTAGATTTCAAGTCAATTCCTTTATTCATTCTCGAAATAATCGAGTTGTTTTTACCAATTTTTCTAAACTTTTTGCCAAATGTTGAAAACATTGTTTCATATAAGATGAATTTTGTTTGCAGCCATTTTCTTTAAATTATTGCCAAGATAGAATAGTCGAAGCACAATTTTTAACAACGTTTGGTAGTATTTGCTATAGGTTCTTATTTTTTACATGAAAAATGTTACTTTGGTTGTTTTAAACATTTAACAGATACATAAAATGTTATTTTTTAAACCATACATTTATTTTGGAGATAACATCATTTTTTGCTCGCAAAATATTAGAGGTAACAAATATGTACGAGTATGTTTAACTTCCCTTATGAAAGTTTTGTAATCGGTCCGATTTGTCGAATTGAAAATTTTGACATTTCTCAACGTTTCAAGGTCCCTAGAGTCGTACGTCCGTAGGTCTGTACGTCCGTACGTCCGTACGTTAGCGACGTTTTTTCGTCGTCCATAGCTCAAGAACCAGAAGAGATATCGACTTCAAATAAATTTTGTTATACAGATAAAAAGGCGGAAAGATGCAGAAAGGGGGCGGTTTTTTTTTAAAATAGCAGTTTAAAAAAAGGTGAACATTTTGGTTAACATTTTGGTTAAACCGCATGGGCGGTTTTTTTAAAATAGCAGTTTAAAAAAACGGTGAACATTTTGGTTAACCCTTAATAACTTACGAACCAAAAACGCTGGAGCCTTGAATTAAATTTTATATAATATATTGTAACGTGATACCAAACAAGTATATTTTTTGAAAAAAAATCCAATTAACGGTTTTTTTTATAAATCAAAAAAACTGAAAAAAATTGTCACCTCGAAAATTTTACGAATACAAAATGATTTTATCACTAAAACAATTTTGAGCCAAGAAAAGCTAAGTTTTCAACATCTGAGAAAAATCGAATTGACAATTTTTTTTTATAAAAAATAAAAACCTAAAAAAAACATTACTCAAAGTTGGTAAAAATTGAATTTCGACTCAAATATCTTTTCAAAAATTTGAGATAATGCTTTCAACTAATTTTAACTTATAAGAAATATTGTTTTCAACATTCGGGAAAATTTTAAGCAAAATCGAATGGACAGTTTTTTTTACAAAAAATAAAAATCTAAACAAAAAAATTAATGAAACTTGGTAAAAAATGGTTTTCGACTCAAATATCTTTTTAAAACTTTGAGATATTAGCTTTAAACTACTTTTATCTCTTAAAAAATAATTTTTTCAACTGAAAATTTAGAATGAAAAAACAACAACCTTCAACCTTCAGTTAAATTTTGAGAAAAATCGAATTGACAGTTTTCTTACAAAACATAAAAACTTAAAAGAAAACAATACTAAAACTTGGTAAAAATTTACTTACGACTCAAAAAGCTTTTAAAAATTAAAAATATTGTCTTCAAACTCTTTTTATTTCACAGAAAATATTGTTTTCGATATTCAGTAGTTTTTTTTTATTGTAAGATTAATTCAACTATAAACTTTTTTAACCCAACATAAAACCTACAAACTTTTAAGCAAGGCAAATAGACAGACGGGGTTGGAAGTTATTAGTGTGGGTCGCATCCCAGCCTCTTTTTTTTTAAATTCATTAAAATTTACTTTCTTTTGGAAATGGCTAAATTTTTCTTATAGTAAAGTTAACATGATTGATTCATAATTTATGAGATGAAATGTTTTAGTTTTATTTAAAAAGATATAAGATAATAAATTTTTTATAAAAAATACTATTTCTTTCTTCTTAAGCTTTCATTTACTCCATACATATCATCTTCCTCAAAATATTGTTCGAATTTCATTAGATTTTCGATTTGTCTTGTAATGCCTGTTTTCATGTTTCCATTTTTACCTCCATATTCAGCTGGAAGGAGTTTCTGTGGTATATACTTGTAAAATGAATCCATTGAATTATGTATATAAAGCTGGAAGAACACAATATTGCAAAAAATTATGACCTATGTATGTATATATGATGCATTTTTTAAATTTTTATAAAAGTGTTGTGCATAAAAGTGGAAATTTTTAAACGTGCATTTTAAATAATTTTGAAAAAAAAATGCCAAGTTCATCCAAAAAGTATGCCGTATTTTTAATCTGTCCAAAAAAGAAGGTGAAAAATACTCGTTGTTGTTTACTGTAGCGTATACGTAATTTTTGTTATTATATTTACATATTCTTTCACAAATCCACTATTCTGGTTGATTTTGCACGTTGTTTTGATTTATGCATTGCACCGTCAATTAAATTTTTAATTTGTACACTTTACCATAATATGCATGTATTTAATTTACCTTTTTCTGCAAATCCACATTTAAAAATGAACACCAAATACGAAGTATGCAAATAAAATACCGAGACACGTTTATAAAATGAACTTGATCCAACTGCAGTGGTAGACCTTGTTGAGTAAATTGTAAGATTTTTTTTGAGAATGTGAAATCGATTTTGAAGCTTTCCTTAAATTTTGCTTCTTTCATATCAATGACATAAATTATGGCCGCTTGTTGAGATTCCATATTTCTAGACTCGATCATGTTTACTTCCACGGACATGAAAAATAGTTTTATAACATCTGAATATTTAAATGCATTAGAATTATTATGAAGTGTTGATGGATATTTTGAAAAGTTTATGCGAAAATCTCTGTTATTTAATGATACTGGCAGATAGATTCCAATTCTATATAAAAGTTACAATGTTAAAAAGTAATGATACATTTTTATGACAGATAAAGATATACTCACCCAATTTGACATATGTCAAGTATTTTTTGGTTGACATTTCGTTCTGTCATCACCGATGGAATGCCAGTTTTTAGGGTGTAAAATGAATCAATACGAATTTTAGTTGCACTTAAGTCATATTGACAACACCTTAGAAATCCCCGAAGAAATTCATCATCAATACGTGAATTAAGATGTGGCTGACTTAAGATCCACAGTCGGAGATCTTCTGTAAGAATTGCAATTTTTCGCTCGTAAATATCAACTGACTTTGCTAACATTTTATCACAACTAAATCAAGCATACAAAAACACTAAACATTTAAATTTTCCTTAACTTTTATTTGTTGTTACTTTTTAAAGTCATTAAGTTAAAAACTAATTAACTCTCAAGTTGTTGTTTATAACTATAAGTTCTGACAAGGGGTCATAAGAGTATACAAAAACTAAGTAATGTACATTTGTCTTATAATGTTCCTATATACTTTGAAGTAGTAAAGTTTATTCATAGTTAAGCTTCATTTACATAAAATTAAATATTTTATTTTTTTTTCTGAAACAAGTTCTTAAAATAACTCAGTGCATGAATAGGTTTAGTAAATCAGAAAAATGTATTGAACTGGCACAGTTACCTATCATAACGTCACACAATTATTTTCATTCATGTTCATTCGATACAATTGATTTTAATTACTTGTTTGATTCTGATGTACATTTATGTAACTATATCGATTTTTGAAGATGCAAGGTCTTAATTAAAATTGTTGTCACTCTCATAGATTGAAAGCTTTACTACACATTTTGCACTTTGAATGGCAGTTTATGATATGTTCCCAGCTATTAGCTTAATTGTCAGCTTTTTATTAGAAAATTGTAAGGGAAACTTGTTTTTCTTCTTTTTCAAGCATTTTAAATCAAAGCCTTCAATTTGTCGGACATTTCAATTATGGATGTGCATTATGACTCCCACAGACTGGTAAGAAGTTTCGAAAGAATAGTTAAGGTAGGTTAAGGAGATATTGAGTTTTATAAATAAAAAAGGTATTCGATTAAAAAAGGTGTCCTAATCCTATCTTAAAGTAACTTAAAAATGAAAAAAAGGAGGAAGAAAAAAGTACTTTCATTTTTTTAAGTTTGATTTTTTTACTTTTATTTGAAGTAATTTTTGGAATTGAAATTTTTTACATTTTTCGACGTTTCAAGTTCCTAAGAATCTAGATCTATAGTCTCAAGAGAAATATGTTTGGGTGTGCATGTGTTCTTGCGTTTCAACGTTTACATAAAAGGTATTCCAATTTGAATTATGCTGAGGTTAATATTTATATTTTGTTGTTCACTTTTAAAAACATTTTATTTTTAATTGGGCCCTGGAAATTTAATTGAAATTTTAAAATTTTCTTTTTATAAGTGAATTTTTGTTTAATAATATTTTTATTCCAAAATTAAACCCTAACTTTTATCCCAATATATCATATATATATATACTTGTTCCTAAATTATTACTACCTCAATATACAGAATTTTTTAGCTGGCCGGACTTATAACTCAGACAATTATCAACCGACTTACTTGACATTTTTAAATGGTATGTATTTATTTATGTTTTACATTTGAATTGTGAATATATTTAAATCGGTTCATCAGTTCCTGAGAAAATTTGAAAAGAAAATATTGGCTCTATAGAGGGTCAACTTTTTGGAGCAATATAAAAATACATTTTTTATATTTAAGGAATTGGTTAAGATAAAAATTAATAAAAAAAATTAAGTATGTTGATGTTTACAACTTTGGTTTAAACATTACATCGTTACATGCCATAGAACCAACGAAACAATAAATGTTTTAAAGGAAACTTTTGAAAATATCATTATCTCGCATCGTGACCTTTGGCCTCCTGGATAATCGATTTAACACCGCTGGACTATTTTTTGTTGGGTTATGGTGTGAAGCCGCTTGTTTACTCAGGTTATTCCGAAATTATTGCCGCTTTAAAATAGAGAATATTCTTCTCATTATTGCTCACATACAGTAATGCAAAAATTGGCCGAAAATTGGTCGAGTGGAATTTATTCAAACCAGCCGTTTTTTTCTCAAGAAACTAATGAACCGATTGCAATAATTTTTGTCTGCACAAGCACTTATACCGTCTCAATAATATTTGATGATCAAAAATGTCATTGTTTTTATTTTTGATTTTTAAGCAAACATTAAACTTTTTTTTCGAAATTCAATATCTCGAAAATAGGTCATTATATTTTTACGAAATTAAAGTGTAAAACATACATATGGGTAATTATAAAGGGTGTCCCAAAATTAACGCAAGATTTGAATTTGCCGCCATTTGTGCAGTGAAGTGTTGGCAACCCTGAAAAAAAAGCAATTTGACAGCTAACAGTATAGGGTTATTAAAAATGGAGCGTTAAACGATAGAACAACGTGTCTTCATTATTAAAGAATATTTCAAAAATAGTGAAAGCTTGGCGGCTGATTTTTCGAGCAAAATCATCCTAAGCGATGAAGCACATTTTCATCTTGATGGCTTTGTCAATCGCCAAAATTGCCGCATTTGGAGTTCGGAGAACCCACATGTGATTATCGAAAAACAAATGCATCCACAACGCGTGACTGTATGGTGTGGATTTTGGGCTGGAGGCATAATTGGGCCAAATTTTTTTGAAAATGATGCTGGTCAAGCAGTGACTGTTACTGGTGCTCGATATCGCGACATGATTACACAGTTCTTTCTGCCAAAATTGGATGATATTGATGTGTCCAATATGTGGTTTCAAGAAGACGGTGCCACATGTCATACAGCCCTTGAAACAATTCAATTACTGGATGAGACATTTCCAGGTCGTGTACTCTCTCGTTTCGGTGATCAAAATTGTCCTCCTAGATCGTGTGATTTAACACCATTAGACTTCTTTTTATGGGGTTATTTGAAATCACAAGTCTATGTCAACAAGCCCACAACCACCCGTGCATTAAAGGAGGAGATTTAACGCTGCATCAACGAAATTCAGACACATTTATGGAGAATGGTCATGGAACATTTCAACAAAAGAGTGCGCATGTGCATGCAAAGCCGTGGAGGCCATTTGTCCGATGTGTTATTCCATACATAACCCTATCCTATGTACTTTACGAGTCAATAAAAATATAACTATCAAAAGACTAAAAACGGCGTTTTCTATTTGAATTTTAATGTTGGTAATAAAGTTAGTTGCGGGTCGCACAATTTGACGGCCACCATAACTGTACCAGAGTTTGGGTTATGTTTGTTGTCTATACACGTGCTTAGCCAGTCGACACGTCAGTTTTATGGCGATTCGTAATTTTTTTGTTAATCTAAAGTTTATTTTTATTTATTCGTATTAGACTTTGATTTGTTAAAATGTAGTTTGTTGATATTTGAAATTACAAAAAAAAAACATTAGTGCAGATTATAATCTCAAATTTCGTCTTTTTCGTCAGTAGTGTGGCGTCAGTTCTGTGTCAGGTAAATTGTTATTGTTCTTCATTTCTTGATCATTATTACTTTTAAGATGAATATTGTTAGATTTTGTTTGTTGCTCAAGAACCAGAAGAGATATCGACTTCAAATAAATTTTTTTATACAGATAATTAGGCATAAAGATGCAGAAAGGGCTCTCAAGAAAATTGCGTGGGTGGTTTTTTTTACCATAGCAGTTTAAAAAAAAGGTGAAAATTTTGGTTAACCCTAAATATCTCATGAACCAATGACGCTAGAGACTTGAATTAAATTCTATGTTATATATTGTAATGTGAAACAAAACAATTATATTTTTGGAAAAAAATCCAATTAACCGTTTTTTTATAAATCAAAAAAACTGAAAAAAAAAATTGTCACTTCGAAAATTTTACGACTAAAATATGATTTCATCTCCAAAACAATTTTGTGCAACGAAGAATAATGTTTTTGACATCTGATAAAATTTTGAGAAAAATCTAATTGACAGTTTTTTTTACATAAAATAAAAACCTAAAAAAAATTAATAAAAGTTGGTAAAAATTGATTTTCGACTCAAATATCTTTTCAAGACTTTGAGATATTGGCTTTAAACTACTTTTATCTTTCAAAAAATATTGTTCTCAATATTCAGTAAAAATTTGAAAAAAATCGAATTGACAGTTTTTTTTTTACAAACAATTAAAAACCTACAAAAAATTTAACAAAAGCTGGTAAAAATTGATTTTCGACTCAAATATCATTTCAAAAATTTGAGATAATGGTTTCTAACTAATTTTTGCTTATAAGAAATATTGTTTTCAACATTCGATAAAATTTTGAGAAAAATCGAATTGACAGTTTTTTTTACAAAAAATAAAAACCTAAAAAAAACAATACTAAAACTTGGTAAAAATTTACTTTCGACTCAAAATGCTTTTCAAAAAATACAAATATTGGCTTCAAACTTATTTTATTTCATAGAAAATATTGTTTTCGATATTCAGTAATTTTTTTTTATAAAAATACCACAGTCCGTTTTTTTTCATAAAAAAATAAAATCTACAAAAAATAGTACGCAAATTTGATAAAAATTGATACAAATAGACAAACTTTTAAGCAAGACAAATCGACAGACGGGATGGAAAGTTATCAGTGTGGGTCGCATCCCAGCCTCTTTTTGGTTCGTGAGATAAACTGCTATGGTAAAAAAAATTTTCTTGAAAGTCCTTTCTGCATATTTGCACATTATTATCTGTATAAGAAAATTTATTTGAAGTCGATATCTCTTCTGGTTTTTAGCTATGGATGACGAAAAAAAACGTCGCGAACGTACGGACGTACGGACATACGGACGTACGAACGTACGTACACACGCACGCACAGACATCTTTCTAAAAATCTTTTATTTCGATTCTAGTGACTTTAAAACTTCGAGAAATGTCAAAATTTTCAATTCTACCAATCGGACCGATTACAATAACTATAAAAAGTTAATATAAATAAATTAGAAATATAAAAGTAGTCACTTAAATTAATTGTTTGTGAAATAAATCAAGGTCCTTTGAATTGTCTTTCTATGTATATCTAAGGTATAAGACACTTTTTTCGTTTTTACTTGCGACTTATAGGAACTACATGTATGGCAAGTATTGCATTCGTAAATAAAATCGAAATCGCCATTTTAATCAAACATGACATTACGATGGTAGAGAAGAAAAGTGGATCTCCGATTTCGTCCGTCTGTCGTATGCCTGTATGTGCTCGACCCTACAAACCATTGGGTCGATTGAGACTTGCAATTAAGGTTTAAAGCCAGTGGTCGTTAAGCACTTTTTAATTTTTGTTTAAGACGAAAAATAACAGTAGTCTTTATACAAAATTGTTGGCCAAAAATGGAAAATTCGAATTTACCCAAAAATGTATAAGCTCTAAATATGCAAACTAAAAATATTTTTAACTAAAACTGAAATATTTTAAATGTACAAATTAATTTAATTAAAAAACCACTACAACGATTTTCAAATTAAATTTTTGAGAAACCAAGCCTTTATTGTGAAGTCAAATGGCATTTAAATTTTTAAAAACAAACTTTTTTGCAGGGACATTTTTAAAATACAGAAAGTATTTTTAAACAGACTCTTTGGCTACATGAGCAAGTTCGTGCTACCCAGACATGCAGTTGTTAGAGTTGATACGAGGAATTTATCCTTTTTTCGAGCACATGTAATGCACATATAATTTTCCTAACATTTTTGAACAAAATTTGCATCAATTTGAAACTCTTACGAAAAGATTGTAGTGAATAAGCTTGAAAAGGCCTAAGAGATTTTATATTTATTCATCAGTGAATAAATATTGGGAATATTTTAATAAATGACAAAACTCACTACTATATTAATACAAATTTTACAAAAGTTTTGCAACGCATACAAATGTGTTTATACTTTCAAACCTTACTTTCGTTCTAAGATGTTAATTTTATATTTTGACTCATACATAAGTAGAAAGTTTTTTACATTCGACCTTTCCCTAAAAAATTATTTAAAAAAAAATCGTCTCAACAAAACCAAAGTCCGCGGATACTCAAAACAAACACCATAATCCCTGTAATTTTCTCACATGAGACATTTAAATTATACACCACTAAGCTGAACTGTCGTGTGCAAAATAAAAATCTATTTAATTCGCATTGATTCTAAAACAACGGTATAATCACGCTATAGCTACAATTCTACAAATGATTGTACTATATACACTGTACGAAAGTTAACCGACTAACCTCTATAATAATAAATACATATCATACATGCTTCATGCATGTTGCATGTATAAAAAGACTGCAACAAGTTTCGTTACCGATACAATTCACAATGCCACAGAAAAACGCTTACGTGTATAAACAAACCACGTTAATCTGGCTTTATGGCCACAATATATCTTCGATTAGGCATAAGGCTATGGCTTCCCACCCTAAATTTGACGGCGAAAAAAATCAAGAAGCTTAACAAATTGACGACACACAAGATTAAAATTCAACCTTAAGATATGCCCACCCTACCGTTAACGTTTGCAGAGGCTTTTTGCAGTCAATTTCGAGTACAATTTATGCTGTGTATAACGCAGGTAAGGGTGGACTGTCCAGTCGGTGGTGGTGGTGGTCGTCGTATTTAAGACATTTAATTTGTGGCGTTCTAACGCATATTAAGGTGCTTATTTGTTTCAGTTGTCGGAGAGAAGACGCCAGGTCAGGTAGTTAAGCTCGCAGCTTAGTAGTATCGTGGTGTATTGGTTGCGGATAAACGAGAGTGGCTACAATCTACTTTTTCTAATCGCTTTTGAGTTTTATTGCGAGATTACCAGAAAACAATAAGCAATCATACATGGCACAGTTAAGACCGTTGATTCCGAAACTACAAGAGCGTGCAATCTCGGAGCTGAATGAGGTGCCAGAACGTCTTCAGGATGACATTCAAGCTCTAAGGGATTGGATTGAGAAGCAACCGCATCTGCGATCGAGAACCTCTGATCAGTTTTTGGTTGCATTTCTGAGAGGATGCAAGTTCAACACGGAGAAAGCCAAGCACAAACTGGACAAGTACTACACTCTTCAAGCTGGAATACCTGAAGTCTTTAATAATCGATTCGTCGATGACCAAATTTTGTTGGATATCATTAGAATGGGGTAAGAATGCGATCCATTGCACCTAAGGCGATTTTCGATTTCTGAATTTTGTTTTTCGTTTCTTAGAGTGATGTTGAGACTCCCACGTCTTGAGGGCGATGAAGGCCCTTGCATTAATTTAGTTCGTACCACAATCTACGACACTGATAAATATAAATTCGCCGATGTTATCCGACTTGGTGTCATGTTCGGGGAGATTGTGATGCTCGAGGACGACAATGCGGTAATTAACGGCTATGTGGAGGTCATGGACATGAAAGACGTCGGAGCAAATCACCTTTTTCAACTGCATCCGAGTTTGTTGCGAAAACTTTCTGTTTTTGCTGACGAAGCAAGCCCGATGAGACAAAAAGGTACCCATTTCATCAACGTTCCACCGCCATTTGAAGCTGGATTTAGAGGAATTAAATCATTCTTCCCAGAAAAGGCTACTAAGAGGGTAAGTCTCAGATAACTCCTTCTTTGCTTTAAGAAAGGATGTCAAACTAATTTGTGTTTGTTCTTCTGCAGATTCATTTGCACGCCACAGGAACTGAAACACTCTACGATCACATTCCCAAAAAGTATCTTCCCGTCGAATATGGTGGAGAAAATGGAAGTATTCCCGAAATCATTGCATCAATGGAAAAGCTATTCTTTAGCTATCGGGATTATTTTAAAGAGAATGTCAATTTCGGAGTATCGGAGGAACTGCGAAAGTCCGAAAATGCAATTGATTATAATAGTATTTTCGGTATCGACGGATCATTTAAAAAATTAACTATCGATTAGTGTAATTAATGGACAAAAGAAACAAGATTAATTTTCAAGAACATCAATAAAACAAAAATACAATACTGATTACGATTTATCGTGGATTATGTGATTATGTGAGTAGCGATATTATGATGATGATAGGCATAAAGTGTTCTGTTGATTATTATTTTTTAAATGTGTATAATGTATATAGATTAATAAATTCACGATGGCTGAATGTCAAAACATTTTTAATTTTATTTTAGCTAATTCATGTTTGTGTTCGAGTTACTATTAAAGTAAAGTCATTCCTGTTACGTCGTATACCTTAGTTTCCATCATGTTATGTTCACATTCACAGCTCGAGAACAAAAATGTAAAAACTCAAGGAATGGTGTAATTGATGAAGCCAACGAACATCTCCAAAATTGCAGACAACTAGCTTAATATGTACTTCTCTACTTGAGGCTCTAGTCAATATGTACACATGTCTTTTTGTATAAAAGGAATTTTAAATTTAATGTGAGGATTATATAACTTTAATATGATGAACATGGAAAGTTGCAGAATTACGTGGGCGAATATATAGTTCCTGAGGCACTGAACTTGGACTAAAGAAAACGGAGATTACGTAACTGACTGACAGATAATTTAATTTAAGTTTGGATCACTTCTCGCTCTTATAAAATCGTTTAAATTCGTAAATGGGTAGGTAGGTTATCGTGTTGAGAATTATAAGTTAACGTCTGGTAAAAATCGAACTAACGGGTGCGGCAGAGAAACGGATCGTATTTTAAACGATTCTAGCGCCATCTGTCGTTAAGGTAGGAAAACGATTTTGGTTTCATTAAAAAGAGGAAGAAAGCCGAATTTTTTTCATGTATTTATTTATTTTGATAGTTTACCAGTTTTAAAAATAACGTCATTCAAATGACACCCCTTATTTTCGAAACAATTGCGTGGACGCGAAACGAAATTATCGTACACATTTTTAACATCGTCACCGGAATTGCCGCAGAATGTCGTTTTTCTTAGGCGAGTGAAGGGTTTTTCGTGAATAATTCGAAGA
The DNA here is from genome assembly GCA_920104205.1 of Eupeodes latifasciatus. Taxonomy (NCBI): domain Eukaryota; kingdom Metazoa; phylum Arthropoda; class Insecta; order Diptera; family Syrphidae; genus Eupeodes; species Eupeodes latifasciatus. Next base: position 58,903,933 of record OV049924.1, read on the forward strand.
TTCTGCTCACACCAGTATCGAAGATTTTGTGCGTTGACGTCTCCGTTCAAATAAAAATGCGCCTCATCGGTGATCAATATCGCGTCTAATGGAATTTCATTCGACTCGATTTTCTCCAACATTATTCGACTGAACGCAATTCTTGAGGCAGCGATCGGCCGGAAGAAGTTGCTGGGCATACAATATTTTATACGGATGACAGTTGAGATCTTCATGAAGTATTCTTCTAACCGTTCGGTCCGAAACATTGAGATTTTTCGAGTGCATTCGTGCGGAACGACATGGACTTTTCTGAATAGCTTGGCGCACGCGTTCAATCGTCGGCGGAGTCCGTACACTCTTCGGCAAGCCAGGAGGTTTTTTTTTACCCACCGAGCCGGTCTCTCGAAAGTTTTTTACCCACATTCGTAAAGTTTTTTCAGTAAAAATAGGCTCTTTACCGGACAAGCCGTAACGTTTTCGAAACTCGCGTACTACCGAAACGTATGAGTCATTATAACGAAAAAACTGCTCAACAGCAAACGGGCGTTTATCCATCGACCACTCAGCCATGATGATTTATTATAAAATAAATAAATACATGAAAAAAATTCGGCTTTCTTCCTCTTTTTAATGAAACCAAAATCGTTTTCCTAACTTAACAACAGATGGCGCTAGAATCGTTTAAAATACGATCCGTTTCTCTGTCGCACCCGTATGAAAGTGACTTTGAGATATTGTTTCAAAAAGTGTCAGTGGCTTTAAATTCTTACTTCTTCTTTACTTATTCAAGGAAAATTATTTTTTAAATTAATTTGTAACAATTTAGAAGATGTAAAATAATTTTGTATCCTTGTTAACCAACTTATAAGGTTATATTTTTTTGTTAGTGTGGTTTAATATTTTAACAATGTTAACTTTAAAATATTATTTTCAATCCGCAGAGATATTTTGAAAAGTAAAATGTTGCTTTCAAAACGATAAAGAGGTAGGAAATAACGCATGTTTGTTTGTAAAGGTAATGCATTTATTACAGATTCCCGGAAATAGATCAATGTGCTTCATAATGAAACACAGATTTTACTTATGTGTATTCAAAAGGTTTGTTGGAAGCTACATATCTGAAGTTTATTTATTTGATTAAATATGATTTTGGAATGAATAACTCTAGATTAGTTTTGGATATCCAATCTTTTGCAATGAAGGTCTAATTTAGATGAACATTTCGACCCAAGATTCAACCCATTCGTGCCAGTCTATCGATATTTCTAAAAGTCTTACAAAATACTAAAATGAACATTTCATTTAGATACAAAAGTTTGAACTCAATGTCTTTCTTTCTTCTAAACCAACTTATAAGGTTATATATTTTGTTTGTCAAAAAAGTTGTTAATTGGATATTTTTAAGGAATTAATTTTAAGTTATCAATATCTTGCATATAATAAAATAAGTTTGATTTCAAAATATGTTTTTGTTATCGAAATCTAAAGTAAACCGATTTTTAGTAACATTTTTTGAAGGTTAGTATTTCTTATAAAAATATTTCAATTTGAAGAAATTTATTTTCGAGATAAATGAGTCGAAAATCAGTTTTTACCAATTTTGTGTAGTATTTGTTGTCAATTTTTATTTGTTTAGATTTTTTAATATGTAACATTAAAATCAGTTTCTACCAACATTTAGGAGTATTTATTTTTTAAGTTTTTATGTTTTTGTAAAAAAACTATCACTTCGTTTTTTCTAAAAAATTAATCAGGCCTCAAAAATTTAATTATTCTATGCATATTTTGTTTTCAGTTTTTTGATAAATAAAAAAACCGTTAGAACTAATTGTTTTCGAACTTATACAAATTTGGTATCACGTCACAATGTATAATATAAAATTAAATAAAAACCTATAGCGTTGTTGGTTCTTTCTGCATCCTTTGATGTAATTATGTAATTATCTGTACAAAAAATGAATTTGTTGTCGATATCTCTGACGATTCTTGAGATACGGCTGACGAATTAAGATATCCAAAACTTACGGACTTCTACATATGTACGAACGTACGCACATACGAAAATTTCTCTAGAAACCTTTTATTTAGATTCTAGGAACTTGAAATGTCGAAAAATGTCAAAATGTTCTAATAGACAAAATGGACCGGTTACAATAATTTCATATGAGTTAAGTTAAAAGGCATTGCTATATTTTGTTTAAACAAATCGATCCACCGGCTGGTTATAGTCTAGTATGATGTTGTTGTTGTACAATACAACTTATCGATTTTGTTCAAACAATATTCATACCTAAAATTGTCTTAGAAAAACTGTCATATTTTTAGGAGTAAAACTTGTAAGGTTAAAAAAATATAAATTTTTGTTTAAGAGCATATGAGTATTAAGTGTTTCTTCTTGGAATGTATTCGCTGAAGCAATGCCATTTTTAAGTTAATGCATTAACTTAGATTGAAAGTTATTGTGCTCAGTATAATTTATCAAATTGAATATTTTGACATATCTCAACGTTTAAAGGTCCCCAGAATATAATTGCACATTTCTTAAAGATGAACCTTTAATTTATGCTCTTTATTTTTAGAACCAGCAGTTTTGTTTTAACGATAATAACATCAAGGTGTACAGAAAGGGTTTTCCAAAAAATAATTTAGTGTTTTTCTTCTACTAACAAAAGTTGGTATGCATTTTTAAAAAAGTCGTTTGTAAACAAAAAAGCTGACAAGAATTGCATTTAGTTGAAAATTAACAATAAATTATTATCTTTCGAATAAGTTCACACTAAGAAGAATTACGTTTTTTACTTCTGGTAAAATTTTCAAAAAAAAAACCATTCTACAGTTTTTATTGTTTTAAATATAGGTACAACAAAATATTAGTGTAAATTGTTTTTCAATCCGAATATATTGAGAACAAATAAAATAGCTTTGTTTCATTTTAAACCAAATATTGCTCGTAACAAAATGTAAAATTAATCTTAATCCATTGAACAGCTTAAGAAAATAATAATAATAAAAAAAATTGATTCAACGTATTGAACATCATTAAAACCGATTATGCTTCAACTATTTTTATTGGCAGTTTTTGTTTCTGGTCAAGTTAATAGGACTGCATACAACCATAAATGTTCCCTTTTTTGTACGTATGAGGGCAATATGTTAAAAATCATTCTTGGGAAAGACGATATATACATATATAAATTTGGATACCTTTTTTTTCAAAATAAAAACCAATTAAATTTTTATGACGCTCTTAGTAAATGATAAGGAAGAACGGTATTGAACTCAAGTACAAATTTTTATCTTCCCATAGGAAGTTATTGTAATGGGTCCGATTTGTGTGCAACGAAGAATAATGTTTTTGACATCTGATAAAATTTTGAAAAAATCTAATTTACCGTTTTTTTTTTATAAAAAATAAAACCTAAAAAAAAAACATTGCTCAAAGTTTGTAAAAACTGAATTTCGACTCAAATATCTTTTCAAAAACTTGAGATTAAGGCTTCAAACTTATTTTATCTTATAAGAAATATTGTTTTCAATATTCAAAAAAAGCTTTGAGAAAAATCGAATTGACAGTTTTTTTTACAAAAAAATAAAAACCTAAGAAAAAATTTAACAAAAGTTGGTAAAAATTGATTTTCGACTCAAATATCTTTTCAAAACTTTGAGATATTGGCTTTAAACTACTTTTATTTTTTAAAAAATATTGTTTTCAACATTTAGTAAAATTTTGAGAAAAATCTAATTGACAGTTTTTACAAAAAATAAAAACCTAAACAAAAATTAATAAAAGTTGGTAAAAATTGATTTTCGACTCAAATATCTTTTCAAAACTTTGAGATAATGGCTTCTAACTAATTTCAACTTATAAGAAATATTGTTTTCAACATTCAATAAAATTTTGAGAAAAATCGAATTGACAGTTTTTTTACAAAAAATAAAAACCTAAACAAAATGTATAAAAGGTGGTCAAAATTGATTTTCGACTTAAATATCTTTTCAAAACTTGGAGATTATGGCTTTAAATTACTTTAATCTTTCAAAAAATATTGTTGTCAACATTCAGTAAGATTTTGAAAAAAATCGAATTGACAGCTTTTGTACAAAAAATTAAAAACCAAAAAAAAATTTAACAAAAGTTGGTAAAAATTGATTTTCGACTCAAATATCTTTTCAAAAATTTGAGATAATGGCTTCTAACTAATTTTAACTTATAAGAAATATTGTTTTCAACATTCAATAAAATTTTGAGAAAAATCGAACTGACATTTTTTTTTACAAAAAATAAAAACCTAAAAAAAAAATAATACCTACTAAAACTTGGTAAAAATTTACTTTCGACTCAAATAGCTTTTCAAAAATTACAAATATTGGCTTCAAACTTATTGTATTTCACAGAAAATATTGTTTTCGATATTTATATATCATTCGATATAAAAATCCACCAGTCCGTTTTTTCATAAAAAAATAAAATTTACAAAAAATAGTACACAAATTTGGTGAAAATTGATACATATAGACAATCTTTTAAGCAAGACAAATCGACAGACGGGATGGGAAGTTATCAGTGTGGGTCGCATCCCAGTTTTTTTTTCATATTGAATCACAAGACCATAAAAATTTAGTAATGTTTTTTAAAGATTTGTTAAAAAAATTCTCTACCAACGTTATTGCCGTGAAATAATGCCAAGTGAAATAATTACAAATTTCAAGCATTGACTTTCAGCACTATGATTTGCCATAAATGCAAAGAAACTTTGCAGGGGGTTGAAGGAGGGCATCTTCCTCCCTACATATCACACCGTAAGAATAAATGTCTCTTACTTATGAAAATTATTTGGCCTTATTTCACTTTGTCAAAGTGCAATATGATAAACTGCTGAAAATTGGCTTTATTTTACTTTTGTAAAGTGCAATACGGCCAATTTTTAAAAACTGGTCTTGTTTCACTTTACCTTATTTCACGGCACCACCACCGTTATTTGATTATATTTGATTAAAATATAGTATTACAAATTTTGTATGAGTTTAATATTTGCCTAATGCTTAATTCCAAAGGTTGGCAAGGAAGCAAGTAACTTGGGATTTCATCAACACTACGGGCAACAGCAACAACGTTCTTAGATGTTATATTTTAGCGATTCTACACCCCACTTACTTTTTCCAACAGCTCAAATTTTTCCTCAAGCGAAGCGCGTATCATTCCAGTTTTGTAATGAAGTACTAGTCAAATTTCAAATGCTGACAGCTTTAAAAGTGACTGCGGACCATTTTATATGAAACCTCTTACTGGAGGAATATGTGATTTCATTTGTCTCCCAAAAACTGGCATCATTTTGTGCTATTTTAGATGAAGTATTCAAATAGTTTGTGAGACCTGCACCTGCACTCTGCTTAATAAAATAAATATTTTAATTTTAAACTAATTTTCTTCTTTAAAAAATTCAATACATTTATTTTCCCATTTTTATATTATCCACATAATCTGCCAGCTTGAAAATGTTCAGTCCCCTCTCGATTGCTTCAATTGTTAAGTCTCACACCGAGTTAATTTAATTTACCATAAACTACCCTTCTTATAAAGCAAAACACTATCTCTCACTCTATATACTATACACAACCCTTAACGCTCCAAATGATAGGAAGGCCTTATACTAAATTCGGCCTCATAAAACATAAAACCATTTAACTGATATCAAAAAACATAGAACATGACAGTAATATGAGGCGTGCGTCCGTCTTCTTAGCGCGGCGCTTAAAACCAAATGATGCTTACGTTAAAAGTCTTTTTTAATCTTACTAAACTTACTGTCATACCTTTTTAGCAACAACTACTGTGCCTTATCGAAGTGCAAAATAAAGTAGGGTCAATGCGGGGGACTATTACTATACACATACGTTGAGGTATTCTGTTAGTTGGAGTGGAGCTGATGGAGGGTAATGAACATTGAATATTTTGTATTCGTTGTCATTCTCATAAAAGTCACGACACGCGAAAGGTATATTCATTCCCTCATATCGTCATCGTCATCAGTTCCAAAGCTAATACAGAAGCAAGATTGTGAGAATTATCGGGATTTTCAAGATCTTAAGAATCGTAAGAAGCTTTGCGGTTGTGAAATTTAATTAGCAAAATTTATTGTTGTCTTGTGTTTACTTCAAATTAAATTTAGTAAAAAGCAATGACAGAATTAAGACCCCTGTCTCAAAATTTGCAAGAACGGTCTATAAATGAATTAAATGAAAATCCCGACAGTTTGCTAAGTGACATACAAATTTTACGCGAATGGGTTAAACAGCAATCTCATATCCGTGCTCGAACTTCAGATCAATTTTTGGTGGCTTTTCTGAGAGGATGCAAATTCAATATCGAGAAGGCAAAAAAGAAACTGGAGAAATATTACAGTCTTCAGGTTGGAATACCTGAGGTTTTCAACAACCGATTGGTTGATGATGAGAAACTCTTGGAAATTATTCGAATGGGGTAAGTTTGGCACCATAACTTTCGGCTCAAGGCATCAGCAGTTATTTTTTTTGAAAATTTCTTCAGAGTCATATTGAAACTTCCAATACCGAAGGACAGTGAAGGACCCTGCATCAATATCATTCGTGCCACAATCTACGATACAAACATCTACAAATTTGCTGATGTTCTTCGTTTGGGGGTGATGTTGGGTGAAATTATGATGTTAGAGGATGACAATTCAGTCATAAGTGGTTACATTGAGATTATGGACATGCAGAATGTCGGAGCTAGTCATCTCTTCCAGCTTCATCCGAATCTACTGAGGAAATGTTCAGTCTATGCCGATGAGGCAAATCCCACGCGACAGAAGGGCACACATTTTATAAATGTTCCACCTGCGTTTGATTTTGGATTCAGGGGCCTAAAGGCTATCTTTCCTGAGAAGATGACGAAAAGGGTAATTATTATCTTTAAAATTTTGTAGGTTTTAGTGAAAATTGTATTGAAAGTAAAATTTTTAGATTTTTGTACATCCTGACAAAAGTGAAACACTCTACAATCATGTACCGAAAAAGTATTTACCGATAGAATATGGAGGGGAAAATGGAACAATTGCAGAAATAATTACATCGATTGAAAAGAAGTTTCTGAGTTATCGAGAATATTTCAAAGAAGGTGTAAATTTTGGAATCAAGAATAAAATTAAACATAACGAATGCAATCCTGGGAATATAAATAGTTTCTTTGGATTAAGGAATTCATTTAGGAGATTTAGGTGTGATTAACATAATATTCTTTTTTCTTTTATCTTTTTCTCACAATCTGTAAGTTTAAATTTTTTAACAATAAAATATCATTTTCTTACAATCTGTAAGTTTAAGTTTTTTAATAATGTTTAATGTTTTTTTTTGTTTTAATTGAATTTGTTATTGCGAAGGAAGATATGTAATCAATGTAATGATGTTTTCAAGTGCTGACGGTTTTGGTAAATTTGGTTATCTTTTCTTAAGATATGATAAAGAAGGTACTTGGTTTATCATTGAAACATTTACCTTCAATCGTCTTCAATATTTGTGGAAGATAACAAACCAATTTTTCTTTTTCTCAAGGTAAGGAATGAGTTTAAAAACTTGTTTTTTGTTTATTTAGCGAATTCTTCTTGTTGGTAAAGTTAAAATAACAATGATTGTTTGAGTTTCACGCTTATTTGTTTTATTAATTCAGGTATTGATTTTTGGGATCAAAGATTTAAGGGTTCAAGACAAAATATGGAACAACATTTAAAATTTAAAACTTATTTTTTAAGTTTCAGATTTAATGGAATACAAAATTACAATTATTAAAAAGAGCACTTTTTAAAAATTTGGTGGATCAAAGGTTTGTGAGGTTTTTGATGAAATTTTAGTTTTAAAATTGATATGATTAACTGTTTAAAGCTTATTACTAACTTTTAAAGTAAGACCACCATGAGGGGAAGTATAACCATATCATGCCATGAATGGTTTCTTAAAAAGTCTATATCCATATATGGAATTTTGTTTTTTTTTTAATAGTTTAATAGTCAAACTTTCGTATAACGCAACAAATCAATTAAATTCATGATGAAAAGAAAGTTTAAAAGCACAATTGATTTTCAAATGTTGATTGGTTTTAAAAATGTTAAATGGTATTATAGGTTTTTCATACTCGTACATTTTTAACTTGCCATAGGAAGTTATTGTAATGGGTCCGATTTGTCGAATTGGAAATTTTGACATTTCTCGACGTTTCAAAGTCCCTAGAGTCGAAATAAAAGATTTTTAGAAGGATGTGTGTGCGTGCGTGTGTACGTAAGTTCGTACGTCCGGATGTCCGTACGTCCGTATGTCCGTATGTCCGTATATCCGTACTTCCGTACGTTCGCGACGTTTTTTCGTCGTCCATAGCTCAAGAACCAGAAGAGATATGGACTTCAAATAAATTTTGTTATACAGATCATAAGGCAGAAAGATGCAGAAAGGGCTCTCCAGAAAATTTCGTGGGTGTTTTTACCATAGCAGTTTAAAAAAAGGTGGACATTTTAGTTAAACCTATGTGTATATCTCATGAACCAATGATGCTAGGGACTTGAATTAAATTTTATATTATATATTGTAACGTGATACCAAACAAGTATATTTTGTTTTTAAAATCCAATTAACGGTTTTTTTATAAATAAAAATAACTGAAAAAAAATTTGTCACCTCAAAAATTTTACGAATAAAATATGATTTCATCTCCAAAACAATTTTGTGCAACGAAGAATGATGTTTTTGTCATCTGATTAAATTTTAAGAAAAATCCAATTTACAGCTTTTTTTTATACAAAATAAAAACCTAAAAAAAAACATTACTCAAAGTTGGTAAAAATTGAATTTCGACTCAAATATCTTTTTAAAAACTTGAGATTAAGGCTTCAAACTTATTTTATCTTATAAGAAATATTGTTTTCAACATTCTGAAAAATTTGGAGAAAAATCGAATTGACAGCTTTTTACAAAAAATAAAAACCCAAAAAAAAATTAATAAAAGTTGGTAAAAATATATTTTCGACTCAAATATCTTTTCAAAACTTTGAGATATTGGCTTTAAACTACTTTTAACTTTCAAAAAATATTGTTGTCAACATTCAGTAAAATTTTGAAAAAAATCGAATTGACAGCTTTTGTACAAAAAATTAAAAACGTAAACAAATTTAACAAAAGTTGGTAAAAATTGATTTTCGACTCAAATATCTTTTCAAGAATTTGAAATAATGGCTTCTATCTAATTTATAAGAAATTATAAGAAATATTGTTATCAACACCCGATAAAATTTTGAGAAAAATCAAATTGACAGTTTTTTAACAAAAAATAAAAACCCAAAATAAAAAAATAGCTTTTCAAAAATTAAAAATATTTGCTTCAAACTTATTTTATTTCACAAAAATATTTTTTCGATATTCAGTAATTTTAAGAAATCCTACTAAAATTGGTAAAAATTGGTTTTCGACTAAAAATCTCGTTAACAAAAATAGATTTCGAAACCAAAATATTTCATTCTACACAAAATATTGTTGGTAATTTTTAATTTTTTAAGAATAATTCAAGTGACAACTTTTTTAACAAAACACGAAAACATACAAACTTTTAAATAAGACAAATTGACAAACGGGATGGGAATTTATCAGTGTGGGTCGCATCCCAGCCTCTTTTTTTTTATTAATATTTCTTTTTTTACGATTTAATTCATAAGTAAATAAAATTAAACTATTAAGGAAATGAAAACAGAAATATTATCTTTAATTCATCTTAACTTCTGAAAGTGATCTCTATTTGTGTTTATTGAGAAATTCGAAAATCTTAAGGGAATCAGTGATACGAGTCAGAAAATCGACAATCAACATTCGAGCTCATTCGAGTATATTATTATTATGTATTCAAATTTTTAGTACCCAGAAAATTAGACTAGATTACGAAACACGAAAAATGGACTTGACTAAAATTTCGTGTACATGTAATTTGCACGAACATCATATAAATGTTAAGATAATATAAAATTTTAATTTTACTCTGTATTGACTTTTGATGAAGTCAAGTACGTAAAACACATTTTGGAAAATAAACACTAAATAGCGACTGATCAGTAAACGATATTAGAAGAACATTAATTTGTTAAAATTAAGTTTTATTATGAAGTTGACCAAACCTAGAATTAATTTATAATATGTAATTATTGACGTTCTCTTTTTGTACAGTCATAGATACTTCTAGCAGTTACCTTCTTTTAAGATCTAATCTATTCAGAATAAAAATTATAGTAATTGAAAACGTTAAGAGTCGTATTCAACAAGTGGTACAATTTAAAAACATTTGACACTTATCTTATAAAAAATAAAAAAAACTACAGAAAACATTTCTAAAAAATTTTGAAAAAAAAAAACATTTTTCGACTAAAATATCTTGGGTAAAAAAAACTTTTTTATAATATGCTTATTGCCAAAAACTATTGAACACATACAAAATTAAATTAGATTTTATTTAGAATCAAATTGCAAATCTTCTATATAATGTTTTACAAAAATTCTTCACCAGATTCGACCTTGGTCTACTACCGACTCATTTGAAATATTGAAATTCAAGTTAACATAAGCCTTAGTCTCTTTTAGTGTTATTACGTTTCAGCATTAATGATCATTTTTTTTTAATTTTGCATTACTTGCATAAGAAAAATTATACTTTCTCATATGAACTCTTCTATTTGTTTAGTATTTACATTACTACATGTTAATAGTTCTATTTCACAACTATTTGAAATCGATTGTTTTGATTTATGATTTATTAAATATTTAAAAATTTACTATCAAGAAACTTGAAAATCACGATTTGTTTTGAGTAAAGATGATATGAGTATAATAATAATTATAATGACATTTTACTTTCCTAGATACAAAGCTATGAATCTTTGACTCATGTATATACATATTTTATTTTTTGTTTGGAATTTATTAACCGTAAAAAAAATACATTTTTTTATAGCTAATTAACTTTTTCATTGCATTGATTTTGCTATAGATTTATACTCGTATATAGGAAAAGTAAAAGTATCAATTGACTTTAAGTATGCAATAAACATATAACATTTTAAAGTATACTTAAATAGTTGGTTTTTTGATTTTGATTTGAACATTTATTATACGTTTAAACAAATCAAATCACTTTCTTTAACAAGCACTATATACTATATACACTGTATACAAACCAATTATTGACTACATTAATCCTTCATTGTCTTTGAAAAATTAATACAATTTTGGTCAAATCCATTTTCGTTTTTGTACATTGGAAAAATGTATGACAGATCTTTAAATACTATGAACCTATGAATGATGAACAAAAAAAAAATATTGTAAGGCCCTTACATAGGTCTTACTTTACTACCCTATATAATTCAATTGTACTTACGTTCCTTTTTTACAAAGTTTATTAAACGATATACATATAACCATTTTATGAAATTTAAAATAAATTTCAAATATAAAATACCTTTAATTATGCTCTCCATTCCATGCAATGCCTATGCGAATACCAAAATCAATTTTCACTAGTAAATAGTAGGCCAATAAATGCAATAGAAAACCAAATCCTCTGAGTTTAAAAAATCAAAAATTTCCAATAAGAAGTATGATTATAATCGGTCCTTATCTTTTGAACTGAAAATGTTGTAATTTTTCGATGTTTTGAGGTCCCAAGGTTTTGTTCCATTAGGTACGTTCATAAATCTGTTTTCCCGTAAGTTTGGGAACCTTTTTTCAAATATAAAATACCTTTAATTATGCTCTCCATTCCATGCAATGCCTATGCGAATACCAAAATCAATTTTCAATAGTAAATAGTAGGCCAATAAATGCAATAGAAAACCAAATCCTCTGAGTTTAAAAAATCAAAAATTTCCAATAAGAAGTATGATTATAATCGGTCCTTATCTTTTGAACTGATAATGTTGTAATTTTTCGATGTTTTGAGGTCCCAAGGTTTTGTTCCATTAGGTACGTTCATAAATCTGTTTTCCCTTAAGTTTGGGAACCTTTTTTCGTCGGCTGTATCTCAAGGACCGTCAGAGATATCGACTTCAAATACTATAGAAATTTAAAAAAAAAGTGAAAATATTGGTTGGCCAAAAATATCCCTCCATCCAATATCCCTAGCGGTTTCAATGACATTTTATATTATACAGGGTTATTCATTTTGCGATTTCAAAATTAAACGTAAATAAAACACATAAAATATTGTGTTTGCATCACATTTCTTTTTTATAATAAAGTTTGAACGTTTACATTTTGCGTGAAACACTTCATCATTTAAATGACCAGCACACGAATTGTTGCAAGCATCGATTCTTTTGAGGTAATTTTCGACCACTTTTTGATACATATTGGGCGGTTTCTCAGCCATAACTTGACGAATGTTGTTTTTTAAATCCTCAAGAGTTAAAGGTTTATCTGTATAAACACGGTCTTTCGCTTAGCCCTATACAGAAATAAGTGCAGCGGTGTCAAATCGCATGATCTTGGTGGCCAGTTGATACTACGCTACGACGAAAAATTAACCGGCCAGGAAATGTCTCTTGCAATAAAAAGATATTTACTCGGGTTGAGTGGCATGTGGCAATGTCTTGTTGAAACCACATATTCTCCAAGTCGTATTCTTCAAAAACAGGCTAAAAATAGTCGGTTATCTTATGGCTCTAAATTGACGGTGACAGTCGTTCTATCGTCGTTTTCGAAGAAGTAAGGTCCAATCACACCTCCGGATCAAAGAGCGCACCAAACAGTGACTTTTTGTGGATGTAATGGCCTCTCTTCAATTACTTGGGGATTCACAGAACCCCAAATACGACAATTACGGCCGAGTGAGCAATGTGAAAAATTTTGTTCGAAAAAATCGCCGTCCACCGCCTGCGTAGTAAGGTGACCATACTGTACAAGCATATTCCAGGACTGGTCCCACAAATGAAACAAAAAGTAATTTTAAAACATATGGATCTCGGAAATCACGGCCAAATCTCTTAATAAAACCCAGAACTCTGTTTGCTTTTTTAACTATGAAATTAATATGTTCATTAAATGTTAGTTTCGAATCTAAGACAACACCCAAGTCAGAAAATACATAAACTCTACTTAAAGGACAAGAATCAAACATGTAACTATAAACGATTGGAACATTTTGGCGTGTAAAGCTCATGGTTTTACATTTGTCCCTGAATAATATTAAGTCTTCTTGCAAGAGAAGACAGTCAGACGTAGAGTTAATTTTTTTTTTAAATTTTAATGTCATCAGCATATATTAGGACAGACGAATTTTGGATGATCGAAATCAAGTCATTTTTAAATAAAACAAATAGAATAGGACCAAGGTGACTACCCTGGGGGACACCAGAATTCACAACAAATGAACTTGAACAATGAACACTCATTACTAAATTTAACACTATAACGTCTATCTTGCAAATATGAGGAGATTTTTTTGTTTAAATTGATAGTTTGAATACAATTTTTTTTTTAATTTCGTATGAAAACAATAGGGGTATTCACGATCCGGTGCAACCAAAAAGTGCAAATTTACGATTTTTTTTTTTTTTTTTTGTAAATCGTGAACACACCTTTTTTAGTCTATAGAAAAACCGGAGTAAATATGTCAAAATTAGTTCGAAACTGACATTTGTCATGACAAACAAAAAATATTTTATATTGTTCAAAAACATTCAAAAAATATTTAAATATTGCCACACTGTCAACTACACCAGACAAATTTTACACCGTTGTATTTTTCTGTATAGTTCTAGGGTATTGCAAAAGAGCAAAAGTGTAGCAAAAGTGTAGTCTGTATATTTTGTTGTTTTAGTGCAAGAAAATGTTACACTTTTGTAACGATACAAGACTATTTCCACCGAATCGTGAATACCCCTAATATGTCTTCATTCCGTAGCCTATCTTTAGGAGCTTTTTAAAATAAACACTGATTAATCAGCCTATCATTAAGTCTTAAAAATATTTGTATGATTTTTCCTTTAGTCATTCTCGCCTCCTATAAACGACTCATATGTCAGTTAGTCAGCGTTAACGACGACACAAGCTTGTCATTTTCGCGTATATAAATATAAATATTTCTATTATTAAGTATCTATAATGCAAAGTCTTATCAAACAGATTCATACAAACACTCCTGATAACCCCAATCTGCATGAACATTAGTCAAAGTATCAAAACAAAAAAGATATCGATATTTCTAACTTATAACAGTGATAAGTTTTGAAATTTTATCTTATCTATGGCAAAATAGAGTTAAATTTTGTTTTATTTTGCTAATTTCAATAGCAGATAGGACGTTGTGAATTCATAAACTTTGAATCATTCCTAATAGAAAGTGCAATTTAAACAGCCACCAACACCGCTGCCACCACCACAGCCGCCGCCACCACCACTGCTATACCATAACATCAGCATTTAAAAGAGAACAAATTTAGGTAACATTAATTTACTTTATCACCCCAAATCCGCTAAGTCACTTTTTAGTCTAATCATATTACTTATCGTGTCCATCAACAAAGTGGCCAATAGTAATGTATGTGCCTTAATTATAAAACTACCTTCACAACTTGTGGGATTTCGAAAGAAATGAAAAGGCAAAGTGATTTAAGTGAAATTGAAACTGATATTTTGTGTGTCTTTTATTTACATATTTACTTGTGGTGGTTGTGGACGCGCGTCAAATAACTAAGTTACTGTAGTCGTCAAACGCAGAATCATGCTAAACATACGACCATTGAGTGACAAGCTCCAGTTAAAGGCCATAGACGAACTTCATGAAGTTCCCGGCAGACTGGACGAGGATATTGCCAGTTTGCGTAGTTGGATTGAAAAACAGCCATATTTGAAGGCACGCACAGATGATCAATTTCTGGTGACATTCCTGAGAGGATGTAAATTTAGTTTGGAGAAGGCCAAGGATAAAATTGACAAATATTACACCCTGAGGACGATTTATGAAAGTTCGCTAACTTGTCGGAATGTGGACGATGCCAGGGTACAGGACGTCTTTCAATTGGGGTGAGTTTTGGTGGTGCAAGGAAATTGTCTTCAAGTCTAAAAGTGCGTGTTAACTATAGACAAAGTAATTGATGGAATTGAGTTGCATGAAAGCCTTAGAGATATTTTATTTTATTTGTTTAATCCGGATGTGAATTAGATATATTTATGATATAAAAAGAACAACACAACAATTTATTTTGTATTTTTCTTAATTTCACAAAAATACATAAATAATTAAGAGCTGGTGTATTTCCATCAATTATTTCTTTCAAATAGTCAAAACTGGTTAGAGTAAAAATTAATCAAAAAATTGGTTGGTAGGTCAAATTAGCATAAAATTATGAATAACATTTATACATTTGGTTTTTTTTTTGGTAAATTTAACTCGAACTTAATAATTTATTATTTGAATAATTTATTTAATTGTTTGTTTGTTTGTTTTTATGATTTAAAGTCCACTAATAAGGTTCAAGAGGTAAATTTTAAGGGGTGGTTTTTATTGTTAATACGCTTAATAGCTTCCATTTGAATTGAAGATGTTATCAAGGTTGATTTAATCAATTAAACAATCAATTAAATTGTTTTCAACTACATTAATCATGTGTATAAGCAAAACAAAAAATACACTTACTCGCTCGTACGTAGTTGTTTTTATATTCAAAGCTGTTTCGATTTCAAAGAATTGTTTGGTAAATCAATTTAATATTACTTGACAAAAACATTAAAATAACAGAGGAGGTTTTTATTGTTTTTTCCTCCGGACAAAATTATATAAACCTTATTGATAAATTATAAAACTTATATACATAATATTTTAACTATTTGTTTGAAAGATACATTGTATCAAATCACTATATTGTAAAATGTGCGGTAACAAACCATTTGCAAAATTTAAACAAAATCAATAAACTATCTATCTATCTATCTCTTAAAATAAATGAAGTAATTTCTTAGGGTCCGGCCACGCAATGAGCGACGAGCGACGCAAAAAAATTAGAACACATGAGATCGTATGGAGGTGGCCACATAAACCCTAAGCGACTGAGCGAATTTACAGAGCGACGCACTTCGCTTTGTAAATCAAATCTGTTTTAATTTTTCAGTCGATCGCTGAGCGATGTAAAAAAAAGATGTGTACAAAAAACACTGAAAGTTTAATTTCAGCTGTGCAAAGCCGCCCAGTGCAGGGCACCCACAAAGATTACAAAAATAAAAAGAGGCTGGGATGGGACACACACTGATAACTTCCCATCCCGTCTGTCGATTTGTCTTGCTAAAAAGGTTTGTAGGTTTTCGTGTTTTGTCGAAAGTAAATTTTTACCAAGTTTTAGTATTGTTTTTTTTGTTTTTCTTTTTAAGAATTTTTCTCAAAATTTAACTGAATGTTGACAACAATATTTTTTTAAAAGATACAATTAATTCAAAGCCAATATCTCAAAGTTTTGAAAAGATACTTAAATCGAAAATCAATTTTTAACAAC
Organism: Eupeodes latifasciatus; assembly: GCA_920104205.1. Taxonomy (NCBI): domain Eukaryota; kingdom Metazoa; phylum Arthropoda; class Insecta; order Diptera; family Syrphidae; genus Eupeodes; species Eupeodes latifasciatus. Next base: position 58,920,447 of record OV049924.1, read on the forward strand.
TTTTGTTAATTTGTTTCGGTTTTTAATTTTTTGTAAAAAACTGTCAATTCGATTTTTCTCAAAATTTTACTAGATGTTGAAAACGTTATTCTTCGTTGTACAAAATTGTTTTGGAGATAAAATCATTTTTTGTTCGTAAAATTTTCGAGGTGACAAATTTTTTTTTCAGTTTTTTTTTTATTTATAAAAAAACCGTTTATTGGAATATTTTCCAAAAATATATTTGTTTGGTATCACGTATAACAATATTTAATACAAAATTTAATTCAAGTCTCTAGCATTATTGGTTCGTGAGATATTTCGGGTTAACCAAAATATTCACATTTTTTTAAATTGCTATGGTGTAAGGTAAAAAAACCACCCACGCAATTTTTTGAGAGTCCTTTCTGCATTATTATCTGTATAAAAAAATATATTTGAAGTCGATATATCTTCTGGTTCTTGAGCTATAGACGACGAAAAAACGTCGCGAACGTACGGACGTACAAACGTACCTACGCACACACAGACATCTCTCTAAAAATCTTTTATTTAGACTCTTGGACCTTGAAACGTCGAGAAATGTCAAAATTTTCAATTCGACAAATCGGAACGATTACAATCACTTTCTATGGGAAGTTAAAAATGTCACCGATAAAGAGTGGGAAAAAGTTGGACAAATTTGTAATTGTTCTGGTAAGTTTTTATTTATTTAATCTTTAATTACAAATAGTGTTTTTTGTTCAAAAGATGGTACTGACATACAACAATATTGCTAAAATGGATCTGGAAATCTGCGAACATTTAGCACTTGACGATGGCATTTTTCCAACTAATCACTCAGCACGTGTCGTTTATTAAATGCCCACCCATCGCTCAGATTGGGTCGCTCAGCGACTCGTCGCTCGGTCGCTCAGTCGCTCGTCGCTCATTGCGTGGCCGGACCCTTATAGTTATTAAAATCATTCTTAGAAAAGATTGTAAAAATATTGTTAAGGTTTAAAAATTAAGTATTATATATTTAATTTGTTTAAATATTCAAAATGAGTTCCAAAAATTATAAAACTATAATGAGAATATTCAAAATTTAAAAAAACGGAACCGTTTAAAACGGTTTCTAAAAAAATGCTGTACAAATACAAACCACAATACTTCTTAAACTAATGTTTTCTACCAAACATTTTTGTCAAAAACGACATTAGCTATATCCGAACGTCGTGGAAACATATAACTTTGCGAACAAAAATTACAAAAAAAAAACCCTATTGCTTCACACAAACAATTAAGTCAAATTAACGAAAAACAAAACAAATTAAACATTAATTATAAACGACTTACACGTGAATGCATTTCAAACGCTTCGGTGGCGCTCATCTTCAGCACTAACTCAATTGACACATACAATTATTAGTTTTGGTAAATCCAGAGCGAAGAAGAAACAGTTAGATTTTTTGTAAGTAAAAACTATACAAGAGAGAACAAAGGTGATTGTATGTCTCCTCCATTCACATTCAAATTGTTGTTTTCTTTTTCGATGAAATAGCTTTCATAAGCATCAAGTGTCAAGTCTGTTAAAGTTGTTTACATTTTTTATTAATGTTATGATGTGCTCTTTCTCATCAGAACCATGACCTTCCGCAATTACATGATCGGCAAAAGCCGATTGTTTTAGTTTTTTCTTTTTGATGCAATTGCAATGTTCTTTAAATCTTACATTCAAGTTTCTGTTTTAATGTTTTCTTTTTTTTTTAATTCCTTATATAAATTTTACATTTTCATTCACAGTTTAAGAATGTACTCAAATGTAACATTAGCACATATTGTGAAGTAAAATGTTGGCAACCCTAAAATAAATTTGACATTTGTAAAAATGGAATATTGTACTAGATATCAGGACATTTTAATTTTTCAAAAATAATATGAGTTATATGTTTTCCAAATGTACCCACTTTAATAAAACTGTCTTTACGCCAAAGTTGAAATAATAAAGTAGTAAGTCATTAAGTTAGCTGACACTTTTCAAGCTGTTATATTTTGACAATTGACAAGGTAAAACTACTCCATTACTAAAATTGGAATGATAAACGCTTCAACAACGCATTGAACTTGTTAAAATTAACCATAAAAATGGTGATTATTTTACAGTAACACTTCGCAAAACAAAAGCACTTTATGGTCGTCGTGAAGCAGTTTTTGTCCGGTATCCGTGGGAACCATTTGGCGGTCTCATTTTGCACTTTTGATTTCGTTTGAAAAAAAATGGATTTAAAAATGGAACCTCTTTCTATTAAAAGTACTGTTTTTTGGTGCGCAACAATTTTTAACGCATTTATTTTAAACTTCATTTATATTTCCAGATTTCTTACGTGTTTAAAATTATATTTTTATTTTTTTTTTTAGCATAACATCACTTTTGCCAAATCCTCTTGGTGAAGATGGCCCTCGTATTTTGATTATCCGTCTTGGAGCTTATTCAGCTGACAAATATACCCTTACCGAAATCATGCGAGCCAGTACAGCTTTGCAACAGTTGGTAATGCAAGAAGATGACAATGTTGTTGTTAGTGGTTACGTTCAAATCCTTGACTTTACCGATGTTACAACAGCCCATTTCTTCCAATTGAATCCTTCGTTTATGAAACGATTTTCTGTGTTCACCGAAGAAGCATTGCCATTGCGTATGAAGAGTGCCCACTTCATAAATACCCCAGTTGGTTTTGAGACAGTCTTTAATTCCATTAAATCCCTAATGCCAGTTAAAATGCAACAAAGAGTAAGTTAATAATCAAAATTTGTATATAGTAAAACCTTATTTTTAACACTTTTTGTCTTCACCTTTAAATAGTTAATAGTTCATGGAAAAAATATTGAAGAACTGTATCAAACCGTACCTCTCAAATATCTTCCAAAGGATTATGGTGGTGAAAATGGATCATTTGAGGAAATAACACATTTTTGGGCTAAGAAAGTTGTTGCCCATTTGGACTTTTATAAGGAAGATGCTCAATATAAGACTGATGAAAAATTACGACCAGGAAAGCCAGCTAGTTTTGATAATGTTTTCGGAACAGAGGGATCTTTCAGGAAAATTGACGTAGATTAAGAACTAAACTAGTAACTTTAAATTTTTAATTTTATAATGTACCTATGCATTTTTTAATATTTAAGTAATTATTTTTTAATTCAAAAAATATTTATATGTGATGGTTGATTTAATAAAACGTAGTTATTCTTTTTATGCAAACAAAGTCTATACATTTTATTTTGCCTACAGTTGCTATTCTTCTATAGGGCATTTTTATCAAAATTCTGATAACAAAATAAGAATTGCGTATATGTAGTCCTTAACATTTTTCAAGTTCCTTAAGTTGTTTGAGAATTTGTTGTCATTAAGTATCAACTTGAAATCAATGTTATAGTTTTAGTCAATACTACTAATCTTGGTATTTTCGAAATAATTAGTTTTTCTTACACTTTTTCCCGCAAAATAAAAGATAAACAAAATTTTAAATTACACCTGTTATTCAAAGTCATGGAACGTTACATTGTATATTTTTTTACTGGTTTCTGGTATAGATTTGTCATTTTTGATAATTGTTTGTTTTCAATAACAAATATGAAAAACACAATTATCACAATTATCTTTTTAGATAGCAACAAATATATAACCATGTAATTCGTGGAAGCTTTTAATATAAAGTTTTGTACGTTAATGAGTATTTAAGGTACTTACCATACGTCATACCTGAAGTTTGAAATTTCAGGTTGTTAAACTTAGAACTGAACTCACATTTATGACTCAGTATCATCATCAAGTCAATCTCCATATTTTGGTTTTTGTTTTTAGATAATATCAATATTGATACACAATTTTACTATTTGTTTTGTATACAATGACAATGTGCGAATTGTTAGTGGCCTTGATGAGTAAGCCGAAAATTTCTTCTCGTTAAGTTTGCTTGATTGATTTTCTTCAGCTTAGCAACTATGTACATAACAATGTAAACAAATTTTTTTTTTTTTTTTTTTTTTTGGAAATTGAAATATGTACAATGAATAAATTGTTTATAAATAAATAACTTTATGATCGAGGAAACCCAAAATGCGTTTTTTTTTAAATACGAATAAATATTTTTATATTGCACGGCATGAATTTTATATAAAGTGTTTATTGAATTCGGAATCTTGAACATTAAAATTAATTTTTCCATTGTTAACAGTAACCTTTAAATTCTTTTAAGTAAATACATTGATTGGAAAGAAAACAAAAAATTTGACGATATTTACTTACGCTTTTCCTTTTATTTTCAAATTTGTAAATAGTTACCTATTTTTGCAAAGCCTTTATGTGAGACATTTATACATTTTAGGTTTTAATTTTATTCACTTCTTCAAATAGATTTAATATAGTAATGTAGAGAGAATAAACTTTATTAATAAATTTACATGACGTTATGAAAAGTAACAACAAAATATGAAGTATAATTTCAAATAGGAGCACATCATTCCATTACTAGTTATTATTTAGTTTTTATTCTAAAATTTGTAAAATTTAATTAGTTATTTTTATCCATTTGACTAAGATCTGTAAAAATTAGGTTGATTTTGAAATTTTAACTGGGTAAAAACGATTGTGTCAAATTCGTAAATTTTTATATTTTTGACCGTTTTGAAATTTAAATGTTTATTAGTTTTTGAAAATTAAAACACACTTATAATTTCATCTCAAGATTATTTATTTTTTTGTTATCATTCACATTAGGGATTACAAATTTAGCACTGTCAAGTTAGCACTACACTTTTCGAAATTTTAAAAATTGCAGTGAATAATAGCTTTTCTGTTTTAAATTATTTGTTGATAATTATATTACAAATTGCAACAAAACTATTTTACTTTAATTTTTTTTAAGGCCTGATTTTTGCTTGCGATATATAGAAAATATATGAAAAGTATTGCATTCGTAAGAAATTTCGAACTCAAGATTTTAATCAAACATGCCATTACGATGGTAGAGAGGTCGAAAAAAGTGGTTGCCCAGATCCCGTCCGTGTCTGTCCACGCCCTACAGCCAAAACCATTGGGTCGGATTGACTTCAAACTTGGAAGTTAAGGTTTTGGACAGTTTAGCGTAAGGCGTTTTTTCATTTTTTTAACACTAAAAATAATAGTAGTCCCAATACAAGTTTTTTGTTCAAAAACCATAAACGAAACGCTAGATTTTTATAAAATTGTCTCTAAATTCTTTCTTCTAAAATTGGCTTCTTTTAATAGATACAAATATTTTGTTTGTTGCTCCTGAAGGGTACTCCCCATAGAACCGTTATTTTGTTGTTAAGTTCGTCAAGAACTAATGAACCGATTTTAATAATTTTTTTCTGCTGTTTTGAGACGTCAGCAGGTGTCCCTCAGGGATGTATTCTAAGCCCCCTTTTATTCGCGCTTTTTATCGATGATATCTCTGAAATGCTTCCTGGAGGCGTTATGTTCGCTGGAACTCTCATCAAAGTTCTTCTCTACGCTGATGACCTGGTACTAATAGCTGACAACCCCTTTACTCTTCAACTCCAAATTAATCGTCTGGGTGAATACTGTTAAACTTGGGATCTCCACATCAATGTCCAAAAAACCAAAGTTATGATTTTTGAAAGTCGACATAGAAGGGTGAGGCTACCTGAGGAAACGAGGCGGCTCAATAATCAACAGATTGACATAGTACGGGAATTCAAGTACCTTGTAGTTTTATTTACATCGAACTTAAACTTTGGCAAGCATGCAAAGGATAAAAGCACTGAAGCTAAGCTGGCGCTAAATATCTTGTGGAAAAGGTTCTTTGCTAACCAAAACATTGGCCATTCAACAAAATATCAAGTGTTTACTTGCATGTGCTATGGGGTGCAAGCCTTTGGTGTTACGCCCTTCGAAGAATTTGAAGCTGTTCAAAGATTTTTCTTCAAACGAATATTTCGGTTACCGAATTCAGCACCAACCTATGCAATACACGTGGAATCTGGCTTACCACCCATCTACATTAACAACTTAAAAGCGCATGCAGACTATTTAATAAAAGTGATGAGAAGAAATAATACCAGTCTTCATAAATCAATTCTGTTGAGACAATTGCAATTGAATCAGTATCCTTTTAGGGAGTGGCATCAGTTGGCCATGTCCAATAACCTTTCTCTGTCTTTAACAGAGGCGAACGTCTTCGAATGGCACAATATACTTACATCGATTATTGCTAAGACCGATGAAAGGATATATGACCAGCACCTAACCAGAGCTTCTTCGTCAACCTCGAGGTTATTCTACAAGAACCTTAACCATCAAATTCTAACTGAGAATAGCTATTTCAACATTAAGTACTCGTCTGAGGCTATAAGTACCATTTTCAGAGCAAGGGTAGAAATCCTTAATCTGAATTACATCCCTCATAGAACTGATCTTCAGCAGACTTGTGATTTATGCAACAGAAGAGAATGTGATGATGTTTACCACTTCATTGCTATTTGCCCTATATTACAAGAAATTCGGCGCTTGTATTTTCAAGAAAGTTTGTTATCACTCAATAGCTTGTATGAAATATTAAATGGTGGTCGTGGTTGGTCTAATCTATACAAATTTTGCAAACACGCTTTAGATTTCGGAATAGATTTTGAAAATTGTATTCTCTTAATATTTCTTCAAATTATTACTTTTTATGTGGCAAATCATTACAATTGCAAAATATTCAAAATAATTTAAAATTATTACTTTTTATTTATGTGGCAAATCATTAAAATTGCAAAAACTTCGGGGTTATCGCTCTCCCATTATTTATTAACTTCCCATAGGAAGTTATTGTAATGGGTCCGATTTGTCAAATTGAAAATTTTGACATTTCTCGACGTTTCAAGGTCCCTAGAGTCGAAATAAAAGATTTTTAGAAAGATGTCTGTGCGTGCGTGTGTACGTACGTCCGTATGTCCGTACGTCCGTATGTCCGTACGTCCGTACGTTCGCGACGTTTTTTTCGTCGTCCATAGCTCAAGAACCAGAAGAGATATCGACTTCAAATAAATTGTGTTATACAGATAATAAGGCAGAAAGATGCAGCAAGCGCTCTCAAGAAAATTGCGTGGGTGGTTTTTTTACCATAGCAGTTTAAAAAAAAGGTGAAAATTTTAGTTAACCCTAAATATCTCATGAACCAATGACGCTAGAGACTTGAATTAAATTTTATGTCATACATATATTGTAACGCGATACAAAACAATTATATTTTTGGAAACAAATTCAATTAACGGTTTTTTTATAAATCAAAAAAACTGAAAAAAAAATGTGTCACTTCGAAAATTTTACGACTAAAATATGATTTCATCTCCAAAACAATTTTGTGCAACGAAGAATAATGTTTTTGACATCTGATAAAATTTTGAGAAAAATCGAATTGACAGTTTTTTTACAAAAAATAATAACCTAAAAAAAATAAAAAAAAAGTTGGTAAAAATTGAGTTTTAACTCAAATATCTTTTCAAGACTTTAAGATATTGGCTTTAAACTACTTTTATCTTTCAAAAAATATTGTTGTCAACATTCAGTAAAATTTTGAAAAAAATAGAATTGACAGTTTTTTTACAAAAAATTAAAAACCGAAAAAAAAATTTAACAAAAGTTGGTAAAAATTGATTTTCGACTTAATTATCTTTTCAAAAATTTGAGATTATGGCTTCTAACTAATTTTAACTTATAAGAAATATTGTTTTCAACATTAGGAAAAATTTTGAGAAAAATCGAATTGACAGTTTTTTTACAAAAAATAAAAACCTAAACAAAAAAATTAATAAAAGTTGGTAAAAATTGATTTTCGGCTCAAATAGCTTTTCAAAAATTAAAAATATTGGCTTCAAACTTATTTTATTTCACAGAAAATATTGTTTTTTATATTCAGTAATTTTTTTTATAAAAATCCAACAGTCCGTTTTTTCATAAAAAAAATAAAATCTACAAAAAATAGAACGCAAATTTGGTAAGAATTGATACATTTAGGCCGCGGCCACGCAGTAAGCGGCTAAGCGGCTGAGCGGTAAGCGGCTGAGAGGCAACTCTAAGCGACGTATGGCCAGGCACTGAGCGACTGCTTTTGAGCGATTAGTAGTTAGAGTCGAGATTGCACACACGAAATTAACAACTCAATGTTTACTTTGGCCATCTTTACTTCTTGCCGCTCAGAAAATTAAAACAGGTTTGGTTGCTAAACGGCGCCGCTTAGCCGCTCAGAATTTTGTTTCGCCGCTCGCTCATTGCGTGGCCGCTTCTATGTGATTTCATATGTTTTATATTTTTTTTACCGCTCAGCCGCTCAGCCGCTTACTGCGTGGCCGTGGCCTTAGACAAACTTTTAAGCAAGACAAATCGATAGACGGGATGGGAAGTTATCAGTGTGGGTCGCATCCCAGCCTCTTTTTTATTTATCTTATACTTATGTTTGTTGCTCTAAATCAATTAAAATATTCACTTCTTATATTGTGTATCATCAAAATTATGAAAACCTAAGAACCACACAGACTAAACATTAGCTAAAATTAAAAGTTTCTGATAAAAAAAAAAAAAATATGTATTTGTTTTGTTATATCAACATACTCGTATGCAAATCTTTTTGTAAAATTATTGTTTATTACATGATTCTTTTTTTTATTTTTCTATCACTTATTCATGAAATGTCATATCCGGCAGACGGCAGATAGCCATGTCCGTATTCTTAAGATTATAATTGTATCTACATCGAATCGAAAAAAATAAAGAATTTATCTATCTATCTCTATCTAATAATTTTTTTTCTGCACAAGTTCATATATTGTCTGAATTATATTCCATGATAAATAATATCAAATTTTTCTTTTTGGATTTTAAAACAAATTTTAATTGTTTTTATTCAAAATTCAATATCTCAAAAACGAGTCAGTAGTATTTAATGAAAATTAAATGTAAAAAGTATATTAATAAGCTTTAAAAAACTGCATATTAAAAAAAGGGGCTGGACGTGTCTTGCTTAAAAGTTTGTACGTTTTCGTGTTTTCTTAAAAAGTTATCAGTTGAATTATTCTTAAACATTTAACTATTACCAACAAACAATATTTTGCATATGATGAAAAAGTTTGATTTTAAAATCTATTTTTGTATACGAGATTTTTGTCATGAATGTCAAAAACAATATTTTTTGTGAGATAAGATTAGTTTAAAGCCAATATTTTTATATTTTCAAAATATATTTGAGCCCAAAATCAGTTTATACCAACTTTTATTAATTTTTTCTTAGCTTTTGTATTTGTTTGTTAAAAATCAGTCAATTCGATTTTTTCTCCAAATTTTACTGAATGTCAAAAATAATATCATTTAGGTATAGAATCAAATTAATTTGAAGCTAATATCTCAAATTTTTGAAAAGATATTTGAGTCGAAAATCAATTTTTTACGACTTTTAGTATTTTATTTCTTACAAAAAAAAAAAACTGTCAATTCGATTTTATTTAAAATTTTACCGGATGTTGAAAACAGTATTTCTTATAAGACAAAATTAGTTTAAAGCCATAATCTCAAATATTTGAAAAAATATTTGAATCGAAAATCAACTTTTATTATTTTTTTTATTCATTTTTTGTTAGCTTTTTTGTTTTTGTAAAAAAAACTGTCAATTCGATTTTTCTCAAAATTTTACTAGATGTCGAAAACGTTATTCTTCGTTACACAAAATTGTTTTGGAGATGAAGTCATTTTTTGTTCGTAAAATATTCGAGGTGACAAATATTTTTTTTTCAGTGTTTTTGATTTATAAAAAAACCGTTAATTGAAATGTTTTCCAAAAATATATTTGTTTGGTATAGCGTTACAATATATAATTTAAATTCTAATTCAATTTTCTAGCGTTATTGGTTCGCGAGTTGTTTTGGCATAACGAACATTTTCACCTGTTTTTTAAATTGCTATGGAAAAAAAAACACCCACTCAATTTTGTTGAGAGTCCTTTTTGCATCTTTCTGCATTATTATCTGTATAACAAAATTTATTTGAATTCGATATCTGTACTGTTTCTTGAGCTATGGACGACGAACAAAACTTCTTTGACGTACGGACGTACGAACGTACGTACCCAAGCACGCACAGACATCTCTCCAAAAATTATATATTATTTTATTTCGAATCTAGGGACCTTGAAACGTCGATATATGTATGTCAAAATATTCAATTCGACAAATCAGACCGATTACAATAACTTCATATGGGAAGTTAAAAATACAAAATTTGCCTACAAAAGCGTCACATAATTTCTAATAAAAATTGAACTACGCATTGAACAAAGAAATCCGTACTTGAAAATGTTGCTTGAAAATTTCAAGGATATATCCCAAATTTCAAGTGAATCAATCTATTGAAAAATGTCGTAGATATGAGCCTTGTAAACTTGAGATAGGCAGTATTGAGATAAACGCGCTTGAATTTTGAATAGGGGACAATCATAAGTGATTTTGCAATATTACTAGAGCAAACATTTGAAAATTAAGTACTAAAACATACGCCCAACATTTTTGAGATCTTGGGAAACAAATTTAAGATATAACGAAAAAAAAATCGATTGTTTTGAAAATTCGTGGATGAAATGCAATCCCAAAAAACATGTCTTTTTAAATCAGTGTTTCAACATGCACATTTGTAGGCTTGGCTCTAATTGTTCACACATTTAAGAAACTAAAGATTGGGGTTTTATTAAAAGTGATTTTTTAGGACTCAAATATGTGGAGGGTAAAATGTATGAAAATCAACAGCTTCGCAACATTAAATTTCTTTAACCAAACTCAATCAGGATCGATAATGTTTACTATGTTTCAGTTTTAACTAATTGTGACTAATTTACCAGAAGCCATACAAAGTCTGTTTTTTTTTGTTTTTTTTCGGGTTTGTGTGTTTTTGCCAAAACTAAAAATCGTATTCACTTAAAAAGTTTATATAATGTGATACTGCCTTTAATCGGGCACAAGGTTCGAAGAAGTACATTAAATAAATGTAGTCTTCCTTTTTGACAAAATAATTTTATTTGTTTAAAGTATTCGTACATCTAGTAAAACAATTATATGTGTATATTAAAAATTTGTTCGTTGTGTTCATTACATTTTCTCATCGATTTATACCGAAATGTACTTCGTTTTCAAAACATCCCTTTTAAAATACATATAATAGAAAGGGTGTCTCCAAAAACTTCAAGAAATCACAAAGTTGCAATTAAATTTAAAAAGTCTGAAAGTATAAACTCAAATCCCAGTTTCGGGGGACAAACAAATGTGAATGAAATTTACTTAAACAAACAGAATTCTTAATAAAAGTGTTATTACAAAAATTTATAAGGCAATTAAAAATTATTATACTTAGAGTTTTAAAGTGTTTTGCATTAAATACATTTTATTCAAAGTGTAAATTTATTTATTTTTGATAATAAAATTTGAAAATTTGGTAATAGGTAACTAATTTAAGCAACTATTATAGCTTTTTGGACATTTTTATTTTTTAGTACGACTATTTTTCAACATAAAGCATCAATATTGACAAACTTGCGTTATTTAATGCAAAACGCATTTTTTTTACAAAAATGTATACATCCCTGAATATATCTTATTCCAAGGAAGGTTTTTTGAAATTTTGCTATAGAAAACGTTCAGCTCAAACGTTTTTCAAAATATTCCAATATTAAAACGATATTGCATTAGTTGCACCAACAGAAATTTTTTATCATTATAAAAGGGTGAATTTTTTGCTCTGTGTACCTTTAATAAACATGTAATTTAATGTCATGTATAAAGTTTGAAATATAAAATTAGTGAATAAATCTTGATAGTTTTAATGCCTATGATAACAGCTGCAATAGACTTTAAAAAACATAGAATTTAAACCAAACCATTGTGTTTAATTTTCATAATTCAACAGACATTTTTTTTGTATTTATGTACATGTATGATAAAATTAATGTATAACTTAAGTAAATGCACTAACTCAAGCATGCGCTCAAAAGCTTTTAGTTTTAATGCCTGTGATAACAGCTGCAATAGACTTTAAAAAACATAAGAATTTAAACCAAACCATTGTGTTTAATTTTCATAATTCAACAGACATTTTTTTTGTATTTATGTACATGTATGATAAAATTAATGTATAACTTAAGTAAATGCACTAACTCAAGCATGCGCTCAAAAGCTTTTAGTTTTAATGCCTATGATAACAGCTGCAATAGACTTTAAAAAACATAAGAATTTAAACCAAACCATTGTGTTTAATTTTCATAATTCAATAGACATTTTTTTTTGTATTTACATGTATGATAAAATTAATTTATAACTTAAGTAAATGCACTAACTCAAGCATGCGCTCAAAAGCTTTTATTTTTTATATAGACTTTGAACCTCTTTTAATCAAATTTAATTTAAAGTATCTTACTTATGTACACATAGTTAAACTTCATTCTAAATGACATTGTATTTGTTTAACAAACTGGGTTGATAAGTAGTTAAGTTACCTACTTATAAATATAATTTGTATAGCTTGTAACAAAAAAAAAAAAACAATAACTATTACAAAGCTTTTTGATTGTAAAAATTAGATAACTTTATGAATTATTATTGAATTAAAATGCGGAGCATAATAAAACGTGTAGATAACAATAGTAAAGCTCACCATTCACATGGTTGCCAATGACTACGAACAAAAATTGTTACAAAAAGATCAAATTAAATTACATACAATTTTTTTTAATAGAACCTTTACGGAAGCTATAAGAAACATTTCACGTCTTTGTTTAATTAAAATGAACAAGTGCCATACAAATTAATTTCAAAAGCTAAGAAAAGAATAATTGTTAATAAAAATAATGCAAATTGTTTTTAAAACATTTTTGGATACTTTAAACAAACAATTAAACATTCAAAAAATTTAACGAAACAATTAAATATATGTACATAAAAAGAGTTGGACTGTCATGCCAGAGGTCTTGGGTTCGATCCCTGCCTATGCCATCTAAAGTTTTTTTTCACGGGTAATGCCTCTTGCGAGGAATTGACAAATTCTCCAAGAGTAATTCTTGTCATGAAAAGTGCTTTCCCAAATTGGCCTTTCGGATTCGGCTTAAACCTGTAGGTCCCCTGCATTCCTGAAAACAGTACTCCCACACAGGAATGGTTGAGAGTTGTAAGTCACTAGGCCCTAGTTCTCAACGGACTGTTGCGCCACCAATTTATTTATTATTACATAAAAAGAACCTGGGATGCGTCCTGAACTGATAAAGTAACATTTATGCCCTTAAAAATATACAAATGATAATTTTTGTTTTATATTTGTGATTTGAAGAACTTCAAGAAATATATAATCAAAAATTGAAGTTTAAGCTTTTTTTTGTTCAGATTTTCACGACGTTAAGTATATGTTGTAATATTTCTGGCAGGACTTTGATTAATTTTCATGCAATATTTGGGTCCAACCAAGTTTTTCACTTTTTGTTTCAATTGTTATTTTAAAAATCCACCAAACGAATTTTCTTGGAAATCGTTTTACCTCATTTGTATGTTATTATCTGCAAAATAAAATATACGTACTTAAAGGAGATATCTTCGCTGATTCCTGAGATATGGAGGACGAAATATAATATTTCGAACTTACGGATGTACGAACGTACGTTCAGACTCACAAAAAAGACAACTATTTAAATTTTAGAAAATTTTAAATATCAAGATATGTCAACATTTTCAATTCGATAAATCGTACCAGTTAGAATTATTTCCAATGTGAAGATAAAATAAAAAGTTTTACGGAAAAATAAATTAAAAATTTCTATATTAGAGTGATATCTTCTTACATTTTAATTCCAAAGGTTGGTTCTTTGAAAATAGTTTTTAAGAATTTTATAAAAATCAGATGACTATCCCTCAAGTTTGTAGATTCTACTTCATTAAAGTTAAATCGAATTTCAATTATGGATAATATTTATTTAAACCATTCCGACTTGTTTTGGAAAATACTAAAGCTTACAAAGTGGCAACCATGATTGTAATTGCTTATAGCTTTTTCAGCTGATATCGTTGTCGATAATGAGTTAGCAGATATTTTGTGTTTTATATTTGCAAAGAGTATCTAATAGATTCAACTTGACTTGTCATCGTAGTATGTACAAATCTCTGACTCATTATATAAATAAAATATTATCAATTTTTGTATATGAAAGAAAAGACCACAAATAGTAGTTTTATAAGCTTGTTTTCATTGTATCTTCTGTTTTTACTCTCGTATAGCTACTACAGTATATCTCAAGTTTAATACAAACCAGTTCTACAACTTTATACCGTTACTGACGAAAAAATAAATAAATACAAAATAAAAGAATTGCAATATCAATTTCATAATGAACTTTTTTTTCTTTTTATTAAGTCTAAGATATATTTAATTTTCCTTATTTTGAAATTGAACTTCTGGGAAACTAAACTTGTTATATTTTTATACACTCTATAGCCCTCGATAGAGCTGTCCTTATCTTATCAACTTTATAGGCTAAAATTAATATTAATGTATATTGTTGTAGTTCATAAATTATTATTTCGATATTTTTATACTAAAGATACAAAAACAACAACAGCAACAAGGGAAAATAACGAACTCAAATAAGTTAAGTACATCTAAAGTGCAATCAACTGGCTGGCAGTGTATCTGTACTTGGTGAAAGTGTCACATCTACGAGACGACCGACGACGCGAACTTCAAAGATACTCATAACTAGCTATACCTATACTTTCGGTGGCACATAAGTATCATTTTCAATTTTGCCAATTCTCTTTTGAAAAAGAGTAAAATTAAACTCAAAAAGCTGCTAAACTCACTATCGTGGGGGGGAGGTAGCTCGGCAGCTTGAGGAAACAAAAAATTTGCAAGCCATCGACAAGATTCAACCTCACAAGCTATCGAATCTTTCACGCGACCAGTTGTTGTTGAAATCGAAAAGAAAAAGTATCTATCTATTTATAAGAAGCCGTGCGTGGAATTATTGTTCGTGGAGAATCAAGTTTTCGCGTGTGGGTTGCCTTGCAAGTTCAGATACGAGTACAAAACTTAAAAAACTAACCATGTCAAATTTACGTCCTCTAACACCATTATTGGCATTAAGAGCCAAAGAAGAGCTCAATGAAGTTCCAGAAAGAATCGATGATGATCTCAAGGCGTTTCGTGAGTGGATAGCGAAACAGCCTCATTTGAAAGCCCGCATAGATGACCAGTTTTTGATGGCCTTTTTGCGAGGCTGCAAACACAGCTTGGAAAAGGCCAAGCACAAGTTGGATATGTTCTATACCATGCGTGGCATTATTCCTGAGTTATATAAGAACCGCAGTGTTGATGATCCTAAGGTTCTTGGAATCCTGCGTAGTGGGTAAGTTACATGACCCAATAGTGATACTAGTTTAATAAGTGTGTTTTTTTTTATTTAAAGTTGTCTTATCCGATTGCCCTCACCTCTGGGTGAAGATGGTCCCAGAATTCATGTAACACGTTACGGAATGTACGATTCCCACAAATTCACCATCGCCGATGTGTTGAAGACCAATACGTTCCTGCAAGAAATCGAATTCGTCGAGGACGACAATGCCATGGTGAAGGGTTTTATTGAGATAATCGACTTCAAAGGTGTCACTGGTTCGCATATGCTGCAATTCGACCCGACTTTAGTGAGAAAGTTAGCAGCTCTGGGTGACAAAGCTTGGCCCTATCGCCAGAAAGGATTCCATTTGGTTAACGTTCCCAGTGGAACCGAAACTATTCTTACCCTTGTCCGATCGTTTTTAAGTGAAAAAATCAAGAAAAGGGTAAGTTTTCTGAGTGATTGAGTTTTAAAGATGATTTTCTAAATTCACACAATTTACAGTTTCACATTCATAAGAAATACGAGACACTTTATGAACATGTGCCTGAGAAGTACTTGCCGGTTGAGTATGGTGGTAAAAATGGAACAATACAAGATGTTATCGATACGTGGGAGGCAAAATTATTAAGCTATCGAGAATATTTCAATGACGAGGTTAATTATGGAACAAATGAAAAATTAAGGCCAGGCAAACCAATGACTTCGGAGACGGTGTTTGGACTTGCTGGTTCGTTTAGGAAATTGGACGTTGATTAGATAAAAATATTAAAAACGAGCAAAACACAAAACATAATAAATTTCAAAACAAAAATAGAAAAACTATGTATAACTATTTTATTTGGCTTTTTTTAGGTTTTTGTGGATAAAAGGTGTTTGGGCTTGATGATGTATGATGTTGCTTTAAGTATAGAGAGGAACTATTCATCAAAAGGTATTATTATTTGTCGGATAAGAAGTTCAACTATATAGTATTTTTCTTTCACAATTTCATTGAAAATTGAAACATGGCGTTTTTTGCTATTTAAATGGTTCTTATAGATAATTCTAAAAAGTCCAAAGGTTGATCATTATAAAAGGTGCCATACGTAGTATTTAAAGGTTTAATCATTATACGACTTTATTGTAAAAAAGTGTATTCAAATTAAAGTTCCTTAACTAACTGTATACGCCTGTTAAATTTTTTCACACGTACAACTGAACAAAGTTTGAAGAATAACACACAGTAAAGCAGATGCCCAATAAAGTTTAGAATTAAGAAAAGTTTTAATGATTTATTGGATGTAATAGGTTTCATTGAAGAAGTCAACAAAGTTAATACTTGAATCAAAACAAATAAGCAAATGAACGTAGTAAGAAAATTATTCGTTTCAGTTATGTTAAAATGGTGCTCAAAGCCTTAATTTTATGTTATGTTGATTATGACTAGGGCCAGGATTTCCATGCAAATGCATATTTTTTTTGACAAACTTTAGAAGCAAGCGAACAAATTATCTTTAAGAATCATTAATTTTCCTTTAAAATGGCATTCAATCGTTAGTGCATATTTTTGCATATTTAACTATAAATGCATATTTTGCATATTTTTGCATATTTTTTATAATAAATGCATATTGTTCGTTTATATTTAAAAAAAAATGGACATAAAATTAAAAAAACATCAGTTTCAAAGAACCATTAAAATTAGAATCAATGAACTAGGTGAAAATACAAATAAATTCTTCTCTTTTTAACCGATGCGGCGCAATACATGTTTAAGGCAGCTAGAGGGTTAAAACTCTTTTATCCGAAGTTGATACAATCATGTAACGTGTTTAGATCATGCATGAAAAGTACCCTTTAACATCTCTTCCACCACGGCCTATTGTTACCCGGTGGGGAACTTGGCTACAAGCAGTTGCCTATTACACAAAGCACTATGAGGAGTTTTAAGAAGTGGTTAATAATTTCGATGATCTGATGCTGTTGCAATTAATATTGCAAAAGAGATATTGAACCAGATCTTACTTAAAAGCCAATAATATTCATTAACTCTAACTACAGTTTTCCTTGTGATACTCTAACAAAGCTTGATTGAAAGGACTCATTAAAAAATCAAATTGATTTATTTGAAGATGCTGTTGTAAAAATAACTGCTGTTAAGGATCTCTTGCTCCAGCCATACAAAATAAGCTTGATAATGTTCTAGCAAAAATTGAATTGTTTTCAACAATGAAAAATGCAAGGCATTTACATTGAATTGCAGTAATAAAAATTATTTGAGAAACTTTACAACCGATGAAATTTCTTCCTTTAAGAATGCACCACTTACGTCAATTGACGTAGAACCTTCCTTTTCGATGTATAAGACGTTTCGAAGGCCTAATCGCCAAAGCTTTATTTTTAAAAACTTTAAGAAGAATTTCATCATTTATGTCAATTTTTCTATTGTCTGTGTTATTTTGAAAAAAAAAAAATTCTTCAAAGGGATATCTTTTTCCTATGTTGATGTAATTTGTATTTATTGTTTATGTTTTGTATATTTTTTAATTTTAGAATGTACCAACTTGTTTTTTAGTTCCTTTAAAAGATAAATAAAAGACTGATTTTTTTTATAAAAACTGTATAGGTGCTAAGGCTTTTTTGTGTTCAATTATATGATTTTAAATGCATATTTTAAGTGCATATTTCCCATTTTTAAGAGCATATTTTAAGCGCATATTTTGCGTTTTTAAGTGCATGGAAATCCTAGCCCTAATTATGACGTTAAATTTATTATAGTTTTGTTCTCTTAATAGAAACAAATTCAGCTAAACAAAGTTAGATTCACCTGGGCGAATACATGTTTTACTTTTTATTTAAAATTTCGTATTCCATATAAGTAAACATTAACTAAGTAAGACTAAGTTAAATAAATATTATCATATGCGTATTTTTAGATACATATTTTCAACTTCTGAAGAATTCACAGTTTATTAATCTTAAATTGCGAAACAGATTGTTAAATAAAATCATGTCAACAATAGGGCCATGAAGATAATGTTTAACCGTGATATAAGTTAAATCATCGACATTTTTGGGGCTTTGTGAAAGTTTTAAATATGTGATAATAATTGGAAGGACATCTTTGTTTTAAATTGTTAAAACTATTTTATCAACTTGAAGGAGAGAAGTATTACATACTGATACAAATAAATCTGTAAATAAAATTTACTTTTTATTGTAACATTAAACAAATCAGTATTCCTAAATTTGAAGTTAATTTTGTTTTTCAATAATTAGCTTTTAAAAACCATAAAACATAAGGTGTAATTTTCCTTAAAAAAATGGAAATACTTCAGCAATTTTTTTTGAAAATTGTTCAACGTGTTTGCTCATTGAACTTACAGTCAATAACGCATTTCAAAGAACCACACTAATTTTTATAATGACAACTTAAGGGTGATTTTTTAAAAGCTATAAGAAAGTTTTTCAAAAAAAAAAACACATAAAATTCAAAAAAATGCATGAAATCTTTATTTGAATCAATAGTACGGTCCCTATATAATAATTTAATGTTTGAAGATTATTTTATGCAAATGTTGACCTTGAATGCGCCTCAAATGGTCCATCCGCTTATATCTGTTCTAATTTAATATTGAAATGTTACACGTGTTTTGTTGGGGAAGTCCCTAAATTAATTGCTGTATTATATCAGTTGTATTTCTTTCAGTTTATATGAATATAAAAGTTAAATTGCGTGCACAATTTTGTTTTATTGAACGAGATACGAAATGCGTAAGTTAACTTAAATTTGTCTGCTTTAATAATTTTTTGAAAATCTTATGTTTATTCTGAGCAAGTAAAGTACACACTTTGTCAATGTCTGTTTTACGGAAGCATTCGTTCGAATTTTAAATCTACTAAGCTTCAAAAGTAAGATAATATTGATTTCAGTAGAAGTACTTCTAACTTTTACTTAAGATTAGATTGGATTAGATTAAATAATACTTACAATTAAGTATTGTACCTTTTTTTAAAGCCAACATTTTTACTATTAGCTTGTTTTTAAATCAAGTCAAACCTTAGCATAGTTTTTGAAAAAAATTGTTTTAAACTAAAAATTTATGCAAGAAAAATTTTAAAAAAAGGTTTAAAGTGTAGTTTTTCAAAACTTTCAAATTATTTACTGTTTTTTTTCAGAATTCATTGCTCTTATTTGTTTTTGATCAAAAATTGAAAACTAGATGACTTTATGTCTTCTAGTTCTTGAGAAAATTGAAAATTACTAAAATAAATATTTTAATTAAATTACTTTTTCCTTGCTTAAGTATTAACGTAGTCTTATTTTGATAGTAATAATCGAATATGGATTAAGATATACCTAGGGTAAATAAATTTTTCTTAAATCCAGCTTATTTAAATGCAAAAGAAACTTTGCATGCACCCCATCTTGCACCCACCGAACCGTGCCCCCTACCCCCTTGCACACACTCCAACTTGCACCCACCCCAAATCCTATAGTGTTCCCAAGCAGGGGATACACCCAAACTCGCACCTACCATTGTAGTTGTGGTTATTTTTAATTTTCTCAAAAACTAAAAGACATAACATCATCTAGTTTTCAGTTTTTGATCAAAAACAAAAAAGAGCAATAAATTCTGAAATAAAAACAATGGTAGATAATCTTGAAGTATTGAAAAATTACACTTTAAACCTTTTTTTAAACTTTTTTTACTCAAATTTTGAGTTTAAAATTAAATTTTTCAAAAACTACGCATAGTTTTGACTTGAATTAAAAACTGGCTAATTAAACAGAATGTTGGCTTTAAAAAAATGTATAAAACTTAAACTTAAAAAACAGTTGTTTTTTAATTATTTTTTTCCATTTTAAATAATAATTTTTTTTAAATTGCCCCTACCGCCTGAACGGGGGGGGTCTATCCCCCCCTCCCATAGTAAAAAATGCTTCTACCAAAAACCGTTATTATATCTTGGCGCCAAAGTTATCGTACTCGTGCCAAGGCCTGAAACCTGTTAAATATTATGTACAGTCAGGCCCGGATTAATAGGGGGGCTAGGGGGGACTGCAGCCCCGGGCCCCGCGGAAACGAGGGCCCCATCCCATTATGGAATTTAAACCGTAAAACCGCGATATTCAAACTGTACAATCTTATAAACCCCAAAAATAAAAACCAAAATTAGTTGACCCCACAAAATCCAAATTCGAAAGCTATATACCCCAAAAACGTTAAGCCCATATAGCCCAACTCACAATTAATCCCATAAACTTTAAACCCACATAGCTCAACTCGCTAGTATATCCAAAAGTCAAACCCGCGTAGCCCAGGTCGAAAAGAGCAGATGCCGTAAATGCTCTAGTGAATAATTTTGCTTGTATTTTTAATACTCGGCATGAAGCTTCATCTTTCAAACGAAAATTATTAAACTTTAAAATGCCTTTATGGCGGTATTCTGGAAAGAGATTTTAAATAGATTTGACGCCACCAATTCGTATTGCAAAAAGTGGAACTAGATTTAAACGTAGCTAAAAACATGATGTTGTCTTTGATTGAATATTTAAAAAATACACGAAATAATTTTTCACAAATTGAAATAGAATCGAAAGCCTTGAGCAAAGAAGTTAATCGGGAATTTTCTGATTTCAATAAAAGAAAAATTACAAAAATATTGAACGACGGAGAAAAAGAAACGCTCTATGGGTCTGATAAGTTTACAATTGGCACTTTTCTATGTAATAATAGATAAATTGCTCACAGAAATGCACAAGACAATTGAAGCTTACACTTACATCACTGATATCTTCGAATTAGAGCAGCTTATTCAAATTATGAAATTGCAGCCACAAGTGTTTTCTTTTCAAGTTCAAAAAAAAAGTGAACTTATTTCACCATTTAAAATACTTAACTGGATCATTGAAAAACAAATGATTGACGTTTTTCCAAATGTTTATATAACCCTTTGAATATTCGTAACAATACCTATAGCTAATTATGAAGCAGACAGATCTTTCTCAGTCCTTAAAAGAATACAAAATATGTACCGATCTTCGATGTTGGATGAAAGATTATCATCTTTAACTCGTTTAGCAATCGAATCTGAACTATAAAGGTCGATTGAGTTTAATGATTTGATTCAAGATTTTGTAAAAATGAAATTGAGAAAAAAAATTGTTTAATAATTATTATTTATAATGTATTCAATCCAATAAATCCTAATCAGGTACTACATAATTTGTTACTTTTAATATTTAGAGTTTTGAATAATCAAAACGAAATGGTCTGACGGTTTTGAGTTCATGGTTTTTGGATTAATTACAAATTGGGTTATGTGGGTTTAACGCTTTTGGGTCTACGATTTTTTATTTGCGATTGCAAAATGAACACATTTAATTTTTTAAAAACGTTAAAAAGAGCCCCTGATGAATAATTAGCCCCGGGTACCAAAAATTCTTAATCTTATCGGGGGTTGGAGCACTTGGAAGATAGCTTCTTGGATTTTCGAAGCGTCAACTCCTCGGCGCATCGTCTCTGAGAGCGTGGACTCCGGGTTATTGAGTTGGCTCCCTTGGGGCTTAGGACGCTTTGGGTTATTGGGTTGGCTCGCTTGGGGTTTAGGACACTCTGGGTTATGAGGGGTTGGCTTGCTTGGATTTTATATCTTTTTAGGGAGCCTCAAATTTGAAATAGCCCCGGGCCCCCATTTTTTTTAATCCGAGCCTGCGTACAGTAAATTTAACGAATTAGTGTTTTTGTAGTAGTACCCGTAGCGTGATGGTTAGTGCGTTGGACTGTCATGCAATGGGTCTTGGGTTCAATCCCTGCCTGTGCCACCTAACTTTTTTCACGGGTACTGCCTCTTGCGAGGAATTGACAAATTCTCCAAGAGTAATTCTTGTCATGAAAAGTGCTTTCTCAAACTAGCCGTTCGGATTCGGCATATAAACTGTAGGTCCCTTCCATCTCTGACAACATTACTCGCACACAGGGATGGTTGAGAGTTGTAAGTCACTAGGCCCTGGTTCTCCATGGACTGTTGCGCCACCTAATTTATTTTATTTTTTTAGTGTTTTTGTAAGAACTTAATGAGTTGAAACTACAAAATCAAACAGACATATTCTTGGAATTAATTTCTATTAATGTTGTCTGGTGGATAATTTCAAAACATTTGTTTTTTACAGTAACATAGTCAACTAAATCAGTCTAATTTTGTACGACTTTTTCTAATAAATCTTGCCAGATGGCGTCAATGGTTGCTTGGATATTCGATTGAGCGATTCAAGAGCTCCTGTTTTGTAGGTATAAAACCATGACTTAGCATAACCTAAATAAGCGTAAAGAACGAGTAGGTCATTTAACAGAACTACTTCCGGAAACAATGTTGCAATCAAAATGATGGTTAAACGCGTTTTATGACAAATTGCACTGTGAACAAAATGTTGGTCGATGCGATGTTTAGATGCATAATTTTTAGAAACAAAAAATTAGTAAGAATGGGTTGAAAGTTATATCCATTCAACGTAATGGCAGCTCATATATGTATGATTTCAGAAGAAATAAAGAAGGATGATGCCAACATACTGTAAGCCATACCAAATATTCAATTTTAATGGATGAAATATGGTGATTCGTTAATGGCTTAAAAATTGTCTATGCTTCATACTCATACTCCAATTTTTCTTATTGACGAAGCCAAAGAACTTCATCACTAAGGGCCCTTTCACACCAAACGAATCCGAATCAATCAGAATTACTCCGAATCAAGTTGAATCTGATTCGCCATCTCCACTCTTTCACACCAGCTGAATCAACCTGAATCTATATCGCACTATTTTCTTTAACTTTTAAAATTAATAACTCCACGTCCATCTCGTATGGTTGTTGATTCAAGACTGACCGGACGAGGAATCTGACAGGTTGAATTAAGTGCGACCTCGAATCAAACCTGATTGAACCAGATTCGTCCGGTTTGAATTGAAGGCGGGAAAAGAATCCCTTCACATTTAAACGGAGCGCTCGAAGCCGAATCTTGGTCAATCAGATTCAACTTGATTCGGATTGATTCTGATTGATTCGGATTCGTTTGGTGTAAAAGGGCGCTAAGCAAACTAAATTGGACGAAATGCTCTTTGAACTTCTCGAACATATTTCGTTTTTTCAAAGTAAATGACCATAACTTGGCAGCGTTGTTCTATATTGTTCTAAAGCTAGATGATTAATAATGAATTGAAAAGTGTCAAGCTATAGACAACAACCTTCGAAGTTTGCAAAGGTGCTTACAAAAAAATACATTATTTTACTCTGATAACTGCTTTGCAATACAGTTTTAAAATACTTTCGGCGTCGTTTAAATTTGGTACGATATTTTTAAAAAAATTATCAACAGGATTTACTCAATTTTCAACACGAAAATGTTTATAATATGCATATAGTATACAAAATAATTTAAAAAAAACGCTTTCATGATTTTCGAAAAAAAAATTAAGTTAATCTAGGTTTTTTTGAGAAATAAAATGGCATTTAAATTTTTGAGAAAAACTTATTTTGCAGGTATACATTTTTAAATTTTAAAATATAGGAAATGTTTTTTAAACATACTTTTTTGAAGAAATTAGCAAGTTCTAGCGACCCAGTCGTGCATTTTATTTCTTTCAAAATTGATTTCCTGTTGAATACAAAAACTTTTAAGATCTTAAAAAGTTAAAGAAATTTACTTTTTGAAGTGAATTTGCTTTAAAAGCTCTAGGACCGAGATTTAAGCACGAATTTTAAGTATAAAAAATGTGCCCAAAACTGAAAAGAGATTCTGAAATATAATTTGTGAGTGCCACACGAAAGTTTCTTTCACCTTATTTGTTTCCCTTAACTTGTTTTTATTTAATTTTTAGAGAAATTTTGTACTTAAATACGAGTACACCTATTTCTTTAAATTTAAGAACCAAACATTTTTCTCTCTACAATTTTTAAGTTTTATTGACTCCTTTAAGATCAAAATATTTTCAGTTCGAAAAAACTTCTAGTTAGACTATACCTTAAACAACAGTGTTTTAAAATAATTTAATAACTAAGGTTGTCACTTAAGCCCTTGAAATGTGTAAATTTAAGTATAAGATACACATTATGTCATTTAAATGTTGTTAGCCTCCTTTACAGAACCTTTAATAACATTTTTAAGCGCTAAGTAAAAACTCGTCTATATGTTAAGTGTGTGGCCCTTGTTGCACACATGAATGTTTGAGAATTGTAGATCACTTAGTCCTGTTTTTCTACGAGCTACTTAACCACGTTATTATCTATTTAGATCACTTCCTTTGTTTCTTATTTTTCATCAAAAAAGATTTCCAAAATTGTATATCCCTGAGCTCTTGATTGTCTTCAAGGCTTTTCCAATCATGAGAAAGTGATTTTATAAATTCTTGTTTTTATGAAAATTAAAAACTAATTTTTTTTTAGAATTAGTTTTGTTTCTATTTACATTTAACAATAAATCCATGTAAAATGTAAATACATTAGAATATGTAGACGCATATCTGCGGACTATTGACTTAATATTTATGTTTTGTTTGTTATTAAATCCGAAAAATATATTTTAGTTTTCCTGAATTCAAGTTTTCAGTTTAAAAGTTTTTATCTTAAGTTATACTATGTAAATTCTCAATTTTAACAAATAAAGAAAATAACTTGATAATATTAATTAACTAGAACTTTTCCCGTAGTTGGTAAGGAAATATTTTTTAATCGTGTTCCAATGTCTACACAATTTTTGAACATTTTAGTCGACAGAAACAAATTAATGAAAAAAATGTATGTTCTTATTTATTTTATAAAATTTTCCATAAAAGTATACACGAAAAATTCTTATACAATATATTTTCTTAAATTTATTACAAGATTTATGAAAAGACATTAGTTACTATCGTAATTATATAAAATATAATTTTGAAACTTTTTCAAAAACAATCTTCTTTTGTTTCAGAAGTATTGTGTTCTTTTTTGTTTGCAAAAGTTTCACGCCCCATTAAAATTCAGTTAAGTAAAAAAACATAAGTATTCAAAACCAACCACCATTTTTGTAAAGCTTTCAAAGAATTAATTATTTGAGTGAATATGTAACGTTAAAATATTTCAAATATTGCACAAAGGATATGAGAGGATATTATGCTTAAATAATGAATAAAAATGTCGAGGTACTAATTAAAATAATATTTTGTATAAACCTACATAAATACATAAGAATTATAATGAGATGGAATTCAGTACAGTCCCGATGGGATATCTGTGACTTTTGAGCCATGTGTGTAGGAGCGCGTTCGTACGTTGACATTATTGATTACGGACACATTTCCCATGGACAATCCGGTGTTTATCTTTAGCGTGGGACTTGAGCCAAAAAATATTTGCTGATTGCTGCGGGACTTCTCACAGAGAACCTCATTGCCAGAGCCTTCAATGCGTTCCAGGTTCTTCGTCACTCGACGGGCTTGAAGAGCAGCTGTTACATCAGGTCGGGGATATTTCTGTGGGGTATTCATGCCGGTCATGAAGAACACTCCATTGAAATGTTGAGCCGGTGGAGGGATAGTGATCTCAGTCTGGCCAGCTACGGGAAGAGATGTGTGGGAATTCCGCCCGCCTCCTTCACGGAAAGCTTTCATGGTGGGGTCATCGTCTGAGTGACGGGCATTCATGATGACATCGAGGATCTCACGATTTGTACTTGGGTGCATTCGGGGGGAAGTTGGACTCCGATCGGTTTGATGGTGATATGGCTTGCCCTCGTAGTCGGCGGGCTCCTCAAAATACATGTTGTGTTCTTGGCTGGCAGTTTGTTGATTCTGCATCAAAAGCAGGCCATATTCTGAGGCATCCAAGTCTGAAGCTGATTCTCCTCCGTTTGACATGATGTGGGCCAGCGATCGGGACTTGCGTGGTGGTTGTGGCAGAAGATTGACGGGAACAATCTCTTTTTCCTTGGCCTCTAGAACTCTGGGCTTACTCTCTGTGGATATACTCGTAACAGTGACTTCTTGGTTTGAGATTTGCTTCTCAGCATCGCTGACAATGTTCTTTAGCTCCTCGATGACATCTTCAATTGTGGCATCTTCATCTTTTTGTTCATTCAACAAAATACTGAACTTTTGGGAGTTAATTTGTGGAAGGACAAGAATCGGAACCGGACTTAGAGACGGTCCGGTTTCAGAACTGCTTATGCCTTCGTCTTCATGCTCGGATAAATCTTGCTTGCCATTGGGTGGAACTAGACGGGGCAATGCAACTGGTTGTTTATCAATCGACTTGAAATGCTCACTCTGGGCTCCCTGAAGGCGGAAGACTTCCCTTTGTAATTCAGCACAACGTTCTTGAAGACGACGTTCCATAGAGGTTAAGACGGATTTTTCTTCATGAAGAATCTTAAATGAGTAAAAATAAAAATTTAAACTCAAGATTCATGGAAGCTTTAGGATCTATTTACCTGCACTCTTCTCTCTAGGATGACCATTTGGCTGCGAATTCTATCTGATTCACGAGCTTGATTCTGAAGCTTTTCAATATCGATTTTAAGTTCATCGAAGCGACGTACTTCAATTCGTACCTTCTCCAGCCATGGTGATGAGGATTCGATGCACTAAAGACAGACAAAGAAATTCGTTATAATTTGAGATTCAAAAGAAATCATAAGAAATTACCTTGGTGAGCTGTGTGGGCTCGAAGCCAGCTTGGAAGAGTTCTGCCTGTAGATAGAGTCTGTTTTGAAGGTTCTCCGCACTCTCGAGGAAGGTGTTCAGAAATCTGGAAGAATAATGTTAATCTGTCAAATATTTGAGCTTATCGTCACCATAAGTCAATCTTACTTGACTCCAACTGCTTGAAGTTCTCCACTACCACCACCACTGTTCAACATTCCTACGAGGAGTCTAAATCTCACAGGTTCACTACATCTCAGCCTGAGGGTGGAAAGTGCTTCGGAGACGGCAGTATGTCCACCACACGTGCCCTTATGAGAACCATGTCCAACTGAACACTTGTCGCAAGCTGCTGTCATTAGCTGCAAGGCAAATATTCTCGCTCTGATACCCTGGCCAGTAGCTGAAGCAGCCAATGGTAAGAGTCCCACGGGTGTTGTTCCAAGTCTTGCACTGGCTTCTGGAGATCGACAGCAACATATACTGAGGCATTGTCTACAAAAATAATAAATCAACTTTCAAAATATGTTTGGAATTTAACAAGAATTGAAGAATCTTACAAGCAGGCAAGTTCATCGAGAAGAGCTCTTCTTTGATACGATTGAGCATTCCTTGGCATCGATGATGATGATGAAGCTGTCATTGCAGCTGTAGGATTTATTGTCTGTGATAATTGAATAGCTCGCAACACTTCTAACAAAAGGCTAACACCGTCCAATGGAGTGGCAACAAATTCTTGAACAAAACTTGGAAATGAAACCCTTAGGTCTGCTCGAAGTTTAGTAAGAAGATCTGTGATTGAGCCAAATTGTCGCAGTGACATTTCACTATCGGTTTCTGGTGGAGATGGAATTGGACTTCTATAAAAAGATAAAATAAGGTTAATTAACAGCACTTAGGGTATAAAGAAGGCTTGAAGGTGATTTTGATTGGTCGTTTGTAGATGTCACAGCTGAACCATCAGGTTCTTCTTGTCGATGACTGACTTACTTGTACTCAGAATATTTCGATGGAAGTGTTGCTGATTTAAATGTGTCCTTCGGGCTCTCCACATCGTTGGGATCATAAATAGATTTGGCATTTGTTCCGGTTTGACGTTTACCAAATTTCTTCAATGATTGAATGTAGTCTTCGGGGTTGTACACTGGAGGGCGTTGATTTTCCTGGAAATACATAATACAAAAAATTAAAAATCATTAACATCATGAATAATGATAAAACTTTAGTAACTTTAACCTAAAGAAGTTTCTGAACTTAACATTATTATTTGACATTATGAAGGGCGCCATGGACGTTAAGAAAGGTGGTTAAATCTTACAGCCATATTATTTACTTATTTCATAAGTTGGAGCAAACCAAGTTTTTCATAGCTTTTGAAGCTCTGAGTGAAATAAATTTAAAATTTATCTTGGTTTATATCTAAATTAAGGCCAAGAAAAATTACTATTTGTTTACGGCTATTTATTTCAATTTGGATGCATTTTTGATGTCTCTTAGTTTTCAGTGAGAATTGTTTTGAGTTAAGATAGCTTTAAGCCTAGTTAACTAAGTAATGGGTGTCCCAAAATTAACGCAAGATTTGAATTAAATAGAAAACGCCGTTTTTAGTCTTTTGATAGTTATATTTTTATTGACTCGTAAAGTACATAGGATAGGGTTTTGTAAGGAATAACACATCGAACAAATGGCCTCCACGGCTTTTTTTTTCAGGGTTTCAGGGTTGCCAACACTTCACTGCACAAATGGCGGCAAATTCAAATCTTGCATTAATTTTGGGACACCCTATATAACCTGTCAAAAGTGCATTACTTGCTAACGTGCTTATTTTTTGTAGAAACCGCTGTTCCACTGCTCTTTGCTGGTCCTTTATCGGATCCTGCCGATTTTATAAGGATGTAATGCCTCCGTAGAATAAAACTGATAACACGTGCACTTTTAAAGCGTTAATCGTACGGATAAAGCACCATAACTGAAAGTGTTCAAACCTGTTGATTTGATCATTAACGATAATTTGGCAATATTAGGGCCATGTAGTAAAAAACTTTCACTCTGTGGTCTAACCGAACGTTTCATCAGACTAAAGATTAAATTAGTCCTGATCAGAGTATTAACATGTCAAAATACAAATACTGATCTTGCTTCAATTCCAAAACGTATCCGGAAAGGACCTATGTAGTCAACGGAGACTGGAACAAAATTTAGTCTCTAACTTCTAGAAGAATATTTTCAATTTCCATTCATCGATATATTGCTAAATCTTGCAGAAATCACGATGCAGAAGAATTCTTCTAATCTTGACCTTTTGCGTCGTTCGGTACGGTATAAGACGGTGTCATTCTTTTTTGGCATACACAATAGCCTAAGTAAGAATGACTATGTTATTGACTTTTAATGCTGAGAAGAATCGGTGCATTAACCGCTCACTGTTAAATTACATTTTTAGTTTTAAATATTTTAGTAAAAGCTTTATTGTCACTTTTGACAACAAACTTTCTATAGCTTAGCGTATCAAAAATATGGTTTGTTTATCCGAAGTCTGGTGCAGTTTCACATGAGGATACTCTCTGACCATCGAGAACATTTTCTTAATTAACCAGAAAAACACCCGCGCATTTTTTTTTGGATTTTTGGCTTGGATCAGAAACGCAAACGACCTTAGGCGGATCATACATTGTGTATAGTTTCGTTTTAAACCTGAACTGGTTATCCGAAATTAATGATATGTCTCGCCGCCCACTAAGTCAAAGTTTTGTGTGGTTAGATTAGTGTTGACAAAACTGAAATTTTCTCTTCTCAATTTCTAAGCTTTCATGCATAAGCTTTTCTGTTCACTTTGGCATCAATTTTCAACATCCTCGATAGTATAGTGGTCAGTATCCCCGCCTGTCACGCGGGAGACCGGGGTTCAATTCCCCGTCGGGGAGACAGTGAAGTGATTTTATTTTAAACAGAATATTTAAAATACATAATTATTTAGTTAGAGACTTATACAAGGGCAAGAGTACGATAACTTAGGCGACAAGATATAATAACGGTTTTTGGTAGAGGGGCTTAATGCAAGCATTTTTTACTATGGGAGGGGGGGTCTATCTCCCCCCGTTCAGGCGGTAGGGGCAATTTAAAAAAATTATTATTTAAAATGGAAAAAAATAATTAAAAATAACGGTGATACTTACAATTAAGTTTTATACATTTTTTTAAAGCCAACATTCTGTTTTATTAGCCAGTTCTTAATTCAAGTCAAAACTATGCGTAGTTTTTGAAAAATTTAATTTTAAACTCAAAATTTGAGTAAAAGAAGTTAAAAAAAAGGTTTAAAGTGTAATTTTTCAATACTTCAAGATTATCTACCATTGTTTTTATTTCAGAATTTATTGCTCTTTTTTGTTTTTGATCAAAAACTGAAAACTAGATGATTTTATGTCTTTTAGTTTTTGAGAAAATTAAAAATAACCACAACTACTATTTTAATTTAATTCTTTTTTTTTTTTTGCTTGAGTGGTCTTATTTTGATAGTAACAGTGCGAGTTTGGGTGTATGCAACAGTGGGATCTGTAAGGGGGGAAATGCTGCCCCCCTGCAACCCCCCTGCAACCCCCTTGCTTGGGAACACTATAGGATTTAGGGTGGGTGCAAGTTGGAGTGCGTGCAAGGGGGAGAGGGGGCACGGTTCGGTGGGTGCAAGATGGGGTGCATGCAAAGTTTCTTTTGCATTTAAATAAGCTGGATTTAAGAAAAATTAATTTACCCTAGGTATATCTTAATCCATATTCGATTATTACTATCAAAATAAGACTACGTTAATACTTAAGCAAGGAAAAATTAATTTAATTAAAATATTTATTTTGGTAATTTTCAATTTTCTCAAGAACTAGAAGACATAAAGTCATCTAGTTTTCAGTTTTTGATCAATTTTCAATTTTCTCAAGAACTAGAAGACATAAAGTCATCTAGTTTTCAGTTTTTGATCAAAAACAAATAAGAGCAATGAATTCTAAAAAAAACAGTAAATAATTTGAAAGTTTTGAAAGACTACACTTTAAACCTTTTTTTTTAACTTTTTTTTGCATACATTTTTAGTTTAAAACAATTTTTTTCAAAAACTATGCATAGTTTCGGCTTGATTTAAAAACAAGCTAATAGACAAAAATGTTGGCTTTAAAAAAAGGTATAATACTTAATTGTAAGTATTACTGTTATTTTTTTTTCCATTTAATGTACATATTTTTTTAAATTGCCCCTACCCCAAATCCTATAGTGCCCCCTCCCAAAGTAAAAAATGCTTGTTTTTAGCTGTTCTATACAAATCCGTCATTAAACTTTGTCGCCTAAGTTATCGTACTCTCCCCTATACCTACAAGAGATATAAAAGATGCATTCATCAAATTTAATGTTGTATTCATAATGCATAAGCTAAGCATCCACTATAAATACTTTCGTCTAAATGACAATGTAAGGAAGCCAGTGTTGCTTTTCATCATCAAGATCTTAACTTATAAAATTCTAGTATAAATTATTAAAAAAAAAAAGTTTAAAAAAATGTAGATTTGAAATAAAGAAGAAGTAACAATGTTGTCAATATTCAGTACTAGCTGACCCGGCGAACTTCGTACCGCCTAACAGTCAATGAATGTCGTGTTACTTTTTAGCTGAACTAATTTAGGCTTTGATGAACGTAAAACAATGATACAAAATAAGATATTTATATACATAGATAGAAACAAAAAAGTATTTTATTATGATGAATGATGATGAAAACATACATACAGAATTAGTCTTATTTAAAAACGCTGTATAGAGCCTACATAAAGTTATGTAATCTCTATAATGCCTCTAAACGCAAAAATGCTATTTATAAAACTTATACAAGGTTGCATAGTCCCATAATAAGCTAAACGCGTTTTGAGGTTGAATAGAGCCTACATAAGGAAATTATTGTTATTATTATTTCGTAAATGTCATTTTGATTTCTCTCCTCTCTTTTTGAAATTAAAATAAAAACAATATTGCCTCTCCAGTTTAGCTCGTGAGCTGAAGAAACGAAGAATTTAAAAAAAATATAGATTTTCGAAAGAGAATATCATAAAAATAATTGGAATTATTTTGTTATATTTTAGTTGTTATGACAACAAGCTGATTTTATAAGCGGCATATACATTGTTCAAATGCTTGTCAAGCATGTGAGAGTGTATTAGTAAATTTTGTTTGACGTGTCATAAACACACATCATGCATAAGCTTTCAATCATTTATATTTATTAACTTCCCATAGGAAGTTATTGTAATGGGTCCGATTTGACAAATTGAAAATTTTGACATTTCTCGACGTTTCAAGGTCCCTAGAGTCGAAATAAAAGATTTTTAGAAAGATGTCTGTGCGTGCGTGTGTACGTACGTCCGTACGTCCGTACGTTCGCGACGTTTTTTTCGTCGTCCATAGCTCAAGAACCAGAAGAGATATCGACTTCAAATAAATTTTGTTATACAGATAATAAGGCAGAAAGATGCAGAAAGGGCTCTCAAGAAAATTGCGTGGGTGGTTTTTTTACCATAGCAGTTTAAAAAAAAGGTGAAAATTTTGGTTAACCCTAAATATCTCATGAACCAATGACGCTAGAGACTTGAATTAAATTTTATATTATATATTGTAACGTGATACAAAACAATTATATTTTTGGAAAAAAATTCAATTAACGGTTTTTTTTATAAATCAAAAAAACTGAAAAAAAAAATTTGTCACTTCGAAAATTTTACGACTAAAATATGATTTCATTTCCAAAACAATTTTGTGCAATGAAGAATAATGTTTTTGACATCTGATAAAATTTTGAGAAAAATCGAATTGACAGTTTTTTTACAAAAAATAAAAACCTAAACAAAAAAATTAATAAAAGTTGGTAAAAATTGATTTTCGGCTCAAATAGCTTTTCAAAAATTAAAAATATTGACTTCAAACTTATTTTATTTCACAGAAAATATTGTTTTTTGTATTCAGTAATTTTTTTATAAAAATCCAACAGTCCGTTTTTTCATAAAAAAAATAAAATCTACAAAAAATAGAACGCAAATTTGGCAAGAATTGATACATTTAGACAAACTTTTAAGCAAGACAAATCGATAGACGGGATGGGAAGTTATCAGTGTGGGTCGCATCCCAGCCTCTTTTTTTAATTTTGAGGTGAATAGACGTGCGGTTGTTTTATTGGAATAATATTTTTTGCGAATTTGATCGTTTCATTTCTTTTAAAAAATATAAAAGATTGATCAAGCAATCAATTTCGAATATACATTAACATTACATATATCAATGCTGTCTATCTGATTGAAGAAAAATCAAAACATTTTGATTTTGCTTCAAGCATACACACATTGTATACGTGTTTCATTTTAACTAATACTCTCTCACATGCTTGACAAGCATTTGAACAATGTATATGCCGCATAGACATTTTGGTATTTTTTTGATATAAGCATTGTATAACTAAAATGTATAGCAGAAATTTTTATAAATAGGAATTTTCGCAACGTTACATAAAGCCAACATAAATCCTTATTCACTGTAGTATAACTATTTATCTGTTTAGCGAATTCTATTGAATGAGAATAAAAATAAAAAATAATAATTAAGTACTTCAAACTCATGTCAGAAAAAAAGGATTGAAAACTATGTTGTGCAGATTGGGAAAAAAAATAAAACTCGAATTAATTCATTAATAGGATTTTCATTCAAGCACTTTGTGGTAAACGACATTCTTTGTTTTTTGGTCAGGCGCAAGAACAAATAAAGCAGATGGTTTGCCGACACGGGAGCATGCCAGGTACAATTGACCATGACAAAACATGCATTTTCTAGATTGAGGCCACAAATAGTCAAGGATTGGCCCTGTGATCTGTTGATCGTCATGGCGAAGGCAAGACGAATCGGGAATTGAATTCGTTTAAACTCAAAGGGCATATCCGTTGGGATCATCGGAATCCTTGGAATAAGAACTTCCTCATCTTTAAATTTTCCTTTAAGTATCGACGCGTGAATCACATTGCTCATCAGTTTTCTTATCACCAAACGCGTTCCATTACACAATTTTGGTTGGTTTAAATTTCTAAGCATGATGAATACCGAGCCAACTTTAAGTTTTATTATGCGGTGGTAAACCAGGCACAGCCAAGGAGTTTAAAAATTCAGTTGGATAATTAGTGGCTTCTTCTTCGTTTGTTACACAGTTGATAGATTTGAATGAATACAGAGTACCTACGATTTGATTTTGAATTATAAAATTGAGGCCATCTACATCTTTATTTTTTTTAGTATTTTTGTGGTTAGCAAAGATATTTAAGAATACTTTGTTTGCTCGTCTTCTGATGATACGAAATTGCAAAAATTTGGAGGAAATGAAATCAAACCGCTCGATTTGTCAACAGGAACACGGCCATTACCGATTGTCAGCAATTGCTTCGAGAAATCATCAGCAGTTAGATCGTTCAACAATGCAACTCTCATATTTACAGACAGTTGAAGTTTCTTTACATATCGCCACAGATTTGATGCTTTGAGGCAAGCGTTTATTTCGTCGGCAGCAGTAGATCATGGAATGATTGGTAGTGTTTGTCGAAAATCGCCAGATAATAAAATCATTGCGCCACCAAAACATCTCGAGTCATTGCGCAGATCTTTTAATGTTCGGTCTAGTGCTTCCAATGCGTGTTTGTGCGCCATTGTGCATTCGTCCCATATGATGATTTTTGATGCTACTAAAGCTTTGTCCATTGCGGAGTGTTTCGAACTGTTACATGACGGTTGTTCAGTAGATTGAAGGTTTAATGGCAATTTTAACGCTGAGTGAGCCGTACGGCACCCGTCTAACAATGTGGCCGCTATTCCAGAAGCAATTTCGGATCTCGCACGTACAGTGGCCAAAATCAATGACATGAGGAATGTCTTCCCAGTTCCACCGGAGATGATGATAGCAAATAATGTGCGTATCTGACTTGGAGATGCAGAAATAATTGCTTCAGCGATTGTCGTGTCCCAATGAGTATCGTTTGTACGATATGTGGGGCACACGATACCATTAACAGTTCGTAGTGATTCAAATGATGGTGGCCCTCGAACATGTACCAGCAACAACCGCAAATAGAAACATTCATCATTCCTTGGATGAATTGTGTTAATACGACCAAGAACATCAATAGAGATGACCAGGAACTGCATCGCCTTGCTTCCGACGTTGAAATTTCTTCGATGTAGCGTTCCAAGTGTAATAGCGTGGCATTTCTGAGTAAAGCAAAGTTCGTGCGAACGGATCGCTTTGACAAATCGCGAAGAAACTGGTCAGTCTTGTCACTGGAGGTGTTTCGGCACGTTGAGCAGTATTCGACGCTGTGAAATATACTCTCTGACCGTTCTCTAGATGCACCCCCAAATGTAAAACAATGGGATGACGTTCGTGAATAGGGAATGAAAATATACGCTAAATTGCTTCATTGCAGTTCACATATCTACCAACTTGATAGCGCGTGATTTCATCGTTGGTATTGGAGGTTTCGGTACCAAAAACCGCCATGTCGCTCTCTTTCGTGACATATTTGCAAATGTATGTAATTGACTTGACCGAATTGCAATATGCAACATTACAATGTGCTTTTTGAATGTTTTGGAAAGAAGTGGCGAATATGGAACAATCCAACTGTTGTCAACTACGAAATCGTTTCCTTTCACTTTAGTTGTGATAGTTCTACCATTATCATCGGGCGATCAACGCCGATACAATAGATAACCATCGTTGCCTGTAATGGTCTCTGCCGTCAATTTTCGTGGATACCGTTTGGAACACTTCCCGTCGACCATGCACGGTAATTGTCGGTTGATAGTGCCACACGGTCCATGAATCATATTCGTGACTACAACATCATGTAGGTATGGATCAAGTTCAGGAGCAGGAATCTCCGCGCATATGATGTCATCTATTTGATCTGGCCAAATTCTTTCGACTAAACAAATCAGAATGTGAGCATGCGGTAGGCCTCGTTTTTGCCATTCGATTGAATACATCCAGCATCGAGTATTCCCAAAGACGTGTTGCTTAACAATGTAATTCATTAGTGACCGAATTTTTTGCCTGAAAACATGTGCGGTGATGTCATGTTGATCACTTGATGTTTGTCCGGGAAGCAGCAATTGAATAATTTCTACCCATTTCGGATTACATGTAAATTTAATGAATAGATCTGGCCGACCATAATGACGAACATATGTCATTGCATCTTGCGCATATTCATGCAAATGACGGGGGCTACCTATATATGTCGCCGGTAAAATAGTCAATCGACCAACATTTTCTGAATCTCCTTCTGTGCTAATTGCATCGCGTAAATGGATATACTCTTCCGAACGCAATTTAGCTTGATTCAACGTACAGTCGACGAAATCGCAACAAATAATTGTCAGAATTTTCACGAATCATCAAAAGATATGCGTAATAATTCATCGAACTAACCTTCTTGGTAGTTTCCTCACCTGAAACCTGAAATGCAGTAAAAATTGTATTTTAGAACCCGTAATAGGTTAACGACTCTTACAGCTACTCTCTACTAAATTAGAAATTACAACTTTTTTTTAATGCTAAAAGCAAACAGAATAAAATGTATATCAAGTTAAAATGAAAACAACAATATTGATCTTAAATTCAATGGATTAATCATTTCGATATTAAAGTGATATCCATCGTCTCCTTGCCAAAACATCAGCGGGTATTGTAACGCGTCATATGAACGGTGTGTTTCATATATTCTTTGTAGTTGCCCAGTATTGCGTCGTGTAAGTACAATATCACGTGTTTCCAAGTTTTCACCAACAACCAGGATTGCCACTTCATCGATTGTTGGAGCATTAAATGTGTTCATGTGTTCCAGCTGGTCTTTTATCTGCTCTGATCCCAACTTTATAGTCATCACTTAGCATGCGCTCTAAAGCAGTCTAATAATTAATAAATAATTTTCGAAAATTAATGTCTAAAACAAACAAATATAACAGTACCTAAACTTTGTAGACATTTTACAAAAAATAATTTTCTGAACGCACAAATCAAATTGACATAAATTGTAAAGTTGTATTTTCAACTTTACCTTAGGGGTATTGTTATATTTGTATTTCTGTGTCTCTAAATTTAATTTATGAGTCATTTATTTCATTTTATTATTATAATTGTTTAATTTGACTCAGCACCTATAAGATTTATAATTCCCTATAGACTTGTCTCTCTTGGAGCAACTTCCCACACAAATTGAAGCAATAAACATTATTTCATTTCTGATGATGATGGTTGAAGCAAATAGCAAAGGCGAAACAAGTAATCTATTTGATGTTTTAAATTGTATTCACTTATTGTAGCAAAACATGACATTTTTATGAGTTAATATATTCATATTTTATGTGCTACTGGGTTATGAAAAATGTAGTAATTACTACGTTATTAGCTTTTGTATAAATGCTAAAAAAATAGATTTAATTTTTATGAGTAAGTCCAATGTTCCTACAGAAGGGTTTTACATATTTTTAAAGGAAATCAAAATGGCAATTTTGATTTTGTCTTTCGCAATTCATCAATTTTTCGGCTACAACATAAGTTGTTTTTTGACAGTACAGGTGAAAGCTTGAAGTCAATAGACATAATAATTTTAGTTTTTAGGAAAGTTGAAGAGAATGTGTAAAAAAGGTTGGTTCGTCGAATTTTTGGAAAACAAATTATTTCAAGAACTGTGTTGTTTTTCATGAACTTATTTTCACACAAATTTGAAATGTATAGCCAAACTTTTCAATTGATACTTTTTTAGGTTATACGCTAGATGACTTAAACTTATGGTTTACACTCGACGTCTTGTAGTTTGTTCGATGTAGTAGGTATAATAAACATAGCTTAAAAATAACAATCAAGCATTCATCTGAAACTTGCTTGTTGACTCAGCTTCAATTTGTCGGTATGATAATTTTTTACTGCTAATAGTTGCACAAAAAATGGAGTTTTGAGCACTAGAATAAACTTCATATACAGAAATTTACTGCAAAATAGAAGAAGATAAATACATCAAGAATAAGGTAACTTATTTTTATTGCAAAAATAATTACTTCCGTAATGCTGCAGACAACTCAACCGATTTTTGAAATTAAGGGTTGAAAGAAGGTGAATTCCTAAATATTGCAATTACTGGGAAAAACAGAGTGTGGTAAGGCATTTTCACACTCGCGTAGTAAGGCTAAAGAACGAACCTCTGCACTTGACGGTACGATCGAAGTTGGGCTCGGGGGTATAGTCAGGGCCGGATTCAGAGGTCCAGAGACCTCGGTTAATAAAGGAGCGGAGGCCCCCTCGCCCCAAGTTATTTTCAAAATAAAGTAAATAATTTTTTTTTCACTCGAGTTTTTTAATAAATAATTTATTGTGAAACCAAGTACAGATCCCTTTAGTATTGAACAAACTCATATAAATATAAACGGAAAAAAGAATTATCTGAAATTAAATTTTAGGGTTAACGAACGAAACCTTTCGAGCTTTTTTCGCCGAAAATCGTTGATGATTTCGTTGTAAATCGCTTTCAATGCTCAGGAGAGAAAGCTTTGATAGACGGTTTTGTCCCATGGTTTTTTTATAATTTTCATTTTTGAAAATGAGCGCTCTCCAGTGCAACTTGTTACCATCAAAAACAAATACATTCTTAATGCAATTTCGAGGTTTGGGAATGTAGCTCTGAAATTTTGATTTTCGAGAATTTGGTAGTAAAATAGTTCCGGCGATTGATCTGTTCCATAGTCCTTTTCCTTTTGTATGAGTCAATTAAAGACACAAATTGTACCAACTAATTTCCAAGACTAGGCTCTAAATCATCCGGATACACTTTCACCAATGCCTCTGCTGCAGCGTGCAAATTTTCAGAATCCATCTTCTCGATGTGATTCAGGAATCCAAATATCGAACGTACAGCTTCATAGGCATGCAATCTTTCAGTAAGAGAAACGGATAACTAGTCATTCACTGTGATGAAGGCGGATACTTTGTATTTTTCCTTGGGTGACAGATTTGCGTCTTGTGCTTTCCCGTAATCGAACGGATTCAACCTCACATTTCTCGTTATGGTGCGGGTGCGTGATTATACTTATTCATCAATATGGGATATTTTTGTGGCTGCTTCCTCGTATTTATCAAAATCATTTCCTTTGGATTCCACAAATGATTTCAATGATTCTAGTGCACGCATTGCCGATTCAAGAATCATTTTCGGGTCTTGCAACATCTTATTTGTAGCGTTGAATCGCTCCAAGATATTGTTCCAAAATGTTGCAAACAAAGCGGTTTCGAGACCAATTATCTTTTGTAGAAGGTGCGTTGCTTCATTCCTCACGATGTCTTTTTGCTCTTTATTGAAAGATATGCTGGTTATAGCTTCTTCGATTTCCGAATAGCCGTTGACTAAGGCTTTCGTAGCTTCAGCTCGACAAGACCAACGAGTGTCGCTGAGCTTTTTCAAGACTAAAAACTGGTCGCTTTTATTCTCCGATAATTTCTCAATCAGAATTCGGTGCCGCTCTGTACTGGCTGTGAAAAACGTGTACAAATTCTGCACGAAATCAAATCAAAGAAAAAAAATACATATCAAAGGAAAAGATGTTTACTAGTTGGAATTTGAAACAAAAATTTTCCGAGGTCTCTATTGTGGAGGACCCCCGTTTGTGGAGGCCCGGGGCTTCTGCCTTGGTTGCCCTCCCCTAAATCCGGCCCTGGGTATACTCATAAGCATTCCTAGAGGCACGAATATTACGGTTGAACTGTTTGAGGAGAGGAATGCAGCTGGCTATTTCTCTAGAGCAGAAACCGTCAAAATAACGGTAACAAAGGGTGGGACAAGAAACTTTACGACGATGTTCAAGCGAAGCAAATGATTATATGATGGTATTATCACCAATAAATTTAAATGTTCTGCGTTCAATGCTGTCCAAGAGCCTTAAGTAAGTTGCAGGAGTACCAGCTCAGAGATGGGAGCTATACTCAAGCTTTGGATGTATATACATAAGTCTTGTAGATAACAGCCAGATGAGAGGGGGGACAAATTTCTTTTTCTTGCATTGCCTTAGAAAACCCAAACAACTTGCTGCTTTTTTGTGGACATCGCGTATGTGATCATCCACAAGAGGTGGTTGGTGATACACATACCGAGAATATCGAGATGTTTAGTCTCCTCGATGCAAGTGATATCCATGGATAATGGCAAGAGGGATATATCTCGCTTTAACGATGAAAGACAGCATTGAGTTTTCGAAGCATTACATTCTGCTCGTTTTTTTATTCCCCATTCTTCAAAGCTTTTTAAGTCGGAATTTAATAAGCTCATCATATTTTTTCGTTGCAGTTCCACATTCGAAGAAGAGGGATGTGAATCTGAAAACGAATATGAAAAGCTAAGAGTACTATCGTTAGCGAAACAATGTGTTGGATTAGAAGTTGCAGACAGGAGAACATTAATCAAAATGAGAAAGAGTGTTGGAGATAGAACAGAGCCCTGGGGCACACCAGCATTTATTTTGTGGCTTTCAGACTTGAATCCAATACTACTACTTGTATTTAACGATCCGAAAAGGTAATTACTAATCCAATAAAGGAGGGATTCATAAAAACCGAAAGCACGCATTTTCAATAAGAGAGTCTGATGCCAAACCCTATTTAATGCTTTTGAAAGATGGAAAAGCTTGCTAGCGTTGAAAAAGACCTCGTCAGA
Organism: Eupeodes latifasciatus; assembly: GCA_920104205.1. Classification (NCBI taxonomy): domain Eukaryota; kingdom Metazoa; phylum Arthropoda; class Insecta; order Diptera; family Syrphidae; genus Eupeodes; species Eupeodes latifasciatus. The sequence continues at coordinate 58,961,270 of OV049924.1, forward strand.
ACAATAGGAGGGAATACCATCAGGACCCGCAGATTTATGTATGTCCAAATCTTTCAGGACTCTCACCACAGTACGAATGCGCAAAAATATTGGCCCCATAGAATAACTAAGGCGCTCAATGACAGGCGGAGTCATAAGGCTCACTGGCAGCATTGAATTGGCGTCAAATTACGTAGCAAAGAGATAAGCTTTCTCGGGAGAGCTTACAAATGGAATATCATTGACAACGAGTTTGGGAACCAAGGAAGAGTTCCTCATGTTTTTTACGAATGACCAAACATTTTTTCCGTAATTTTTGGTCATGTAAAAATTAAGTCCGTCGAATATAAGCGTTGCAAGACTTCCTGTCTTGCTTAAACTTATTCTTATAGTCCTCAAAATGCCAAGCTCAAAAATCACTTACATTTACTTTTTGTTATATATGAGTTGTGTTATTTCCAGGTGAACGGCAAGCTTGAGAAACCAAAACAAAGTTCCTCGAACTAAGGAACCCAAAAAATTTCTCCATCACTAATTTTCTCCAAAACTATCAGCTTTTTGAGTTAGTTTTGTGAAAAAAGGCGGGAGAAACCAATCTGCAGTTCCCCGTTATAAGGATCCTGAAATTAGCCCCATTTCCCTATCGTAACTGATTTTGTTAAGGATGTTGAACCTTAAGTTTTGGTGCTTCCAGTTTGACTTAAAAAGTCATTACCAGTTTGAGGGGGAAAAAAGCAGGAATAAGTTTAGAGCCCAAACTTTCAGAAAATTAAATTCTATTCAAAATCTTGCTTTGAAATTAAAAAAAAAATAATATTATTGTTTTTAAATTTTTGAAAACAAACTTTTTTTGGAGTTATATTTGTAAATATTACTACACAGAAAATATTTTGTAACTGGCTCTTTGGATACAACAGCAAGTTCATCTGCATTTTATTAACTTCCCATAGGAAGTTATTGTAATGGGTCCGATTTGTCAAATTGAAAATTTTGACATTTCTCGACGTTTCAAGGTCCCTAGAGTCGAAATAAAAGATTTTTAGAAAGATGTCTGTGCGTGCGTGTGTACGTACGTCCGTATGTCCGTACGTTCGCGACGTTTTTTTCGTTGTCCATAGCTCAAGACCCAGAAGAGGTATCGACTTCAAATAAATTTTGTTATACAGATAATAAGGCAGAAAGATGCAGAAAGGGCTCTCAAGAAAATTGCGTGGGTGGTTTTTTACCATAGCAGTTTAAAAAAAAGGTGAAAATTGCTAGAGACTTGAATTAAATTTTATTTAATATATTGTAACGTGATACCAAACAAGTATATTTTTTGAAAAAATCCAGTTAACAGTTTTTTTTATAAATCAAAAAAACTGAAAAAAAAAATTTGTCACCTCGAAAATTTTACGAATACAAAATGATTTTATCTCCAAAACAATTTTGTGCAACGAAGAATAATGTTTTTGACATCTGGTAAAATTTTGAGAAAAATCAAATTGATAGTTTTTTTATAAAAAATAAAAACCTAAAAAAAACATTACTCAAAGTTGGTAAAAATTGAATTTCGACTCAAATATCTTTTCAAAACTTTGAGATATTGGCTTAAAACTACTTTTATCTTTCAAAAAATATTATTTTCAACATTCAGTAAAATTTTGAAAACAATCGAATTGATAGTTTTCTTACAAAAAATAAAATCTTAAAAGAAAATTTAACAAAAGTTGGTAAAAATTGATTTCGACTCAAATATCTTTTCAAAAATTTTGGGATTATGTCTTCCAACGAATTTTAACTTATAAGAATTATTGTTTTCAACATTCTGAAAAATTTTGAGAAAAATCGAATTGACAGTTTTTCTTACAAAAAATAAAAACTTAAAAGAAAATTTAACAAAAGTTGGTAAAAATTGATTTTCGACGCAAATATGTTTTCAAAACTTTGAGATATTGGCTTTTATCTTTTAAAAAAAATTGTTTTCAACATTCAGTAAAATTTTGATAAAAATCTAATTGACACTTTTTTTACAAAAAATAAAAACCTTACAAAAAAACAATACTAAAACTTGGTAAAAATTTACTTTCGACTCAAATAGCTTTTCAAAATTAAAAATATTGTCTTCAAACTTTTTTTTATTTCACAGAAAATATTGTTTTCGATATTCAGTGGGTTTTTATAAAAATCCAACAGTCCTTTTTCATAAAAAAATAAAATTTACAAGAAATAGTACGCAAATTTGGTAAAAATTGATGTTCGGTTCTTGATATCTCTCAAATTAATTTAATTCATCTAATTAGTAAAAATTTAAGAAATGCTACTAAAATTGGTAAAAATTTGTTTTTCACTAAAAATCTATTTAACAAAACTAGATTTTCAAACTAAACTATTTCTTTATATGAAAAATATTGTTGGTAATTTTAAAATTTCTAAGAATAATTCAACTGACAACTTTTTTAATCCAACACGAAAACCTACAAACTTTGAAGCAAGACAAATGGACAGACGGGATTTTTCTCAAAATGTCAGAAATCTAGATACTCAGAGCTCCAAAACTCCGATATGACTATTTTTCACTGTGATAGAGGGATAAAAAACTCTCTTAAATTGAAAAATCTATATTAAATGAATTTCTTTCGGTAAGAATTGTGTTTAGGTTTTAATTCATTATTTTCCGTATGAGAACTAGAAAAAAAAGAGGCTGGGATGCGACCCACACTGATAACTTCCCATCCCGTCTATCGATTTGTCTTGCTTAAAAGTTTGTCTAAATGTATCAATTCTTGCCAAATTTGCGTTCTATTTTTTGTAGATTTTATTTTTTTTATGAAAAAACGGACTGTTGGGTTTTTATAAAAAAATTACTGAATATAAAAAACAATATTTTCTGTGAAATAAAATAAGTTTGAAGTCAATATTTTTAATTTTTGAAAAGCTATTTGAGCCGAAAATCAATTTTTACCAACTTTTATTAATTTTTTTGTTTAGGTTTTTATTTTTTGTAAAAAAAACTGTCAGTTCGATTTTTCTCAAAATTTTTCCTAATGTTGAAAACAATATTTCTTATAAGTTAAAATTAGTTAGAAGCCATAATCTCAAATTTTTGAAAAGATATTTAAGTCGAAAATCAATTTTTACCAACTTTTGTTGAATTTTTTTTTCGGTTTTTAATTTTTTGTAAAAAAACTGTCAACTCTATTTTTTCAAAATTTTACTGAATGTTGAAAACAACATTTTTTGAAAGATAAAAGTAGTTTAAAGCTAATATCTCAAAGTCTTAAAAAGATATTTGAGTCAAAACTCAATTTTTACCAACTTTTTTTTTTATTTTTTGAGGTTATTATTTTTTTGTAAAAAAACTGTCAATTTGATTCTCAAAATTTTATCAGATGTCAAAAACATTATTCTTCGTTGCACAAAATTGTTTTGGAGATGAAATCATATTTTAGTCGTAAAATTTTCGAAGTGTCAAATTTTTTTTTCAGTAATTGTTTTGTATCACGTTACAATATAACATAAAATTTAATTCAATTCTCTAGCGTCATTGGTTCATGAGATATTTAGGGTTAACCAAAATTTTCACCTTTTTTTTAAACTGCTATGGTAAAAAAAACACCCACGCAATTTTCTTGAGAGCCCTTTCTGCATCTTTCTGCCTTATTATCTGTATAACAAAATTTATTTGAAGTCGATATCTCTTCTGGTTCTTGAGCTATGGACGACGAAAAAAACGTCGCGAACGTACGGACGTACGGACGTACGGACATACGGACGTACGGACCTACGTACACACGCACGCACAGACATCTTTCTAAAAATCTTTTATTTCGACTCTAGACCTTGAAACGCCGAGAAATGTCAAAATTTTCAATTTGTCAAATCGGAACCATTACAATAACTTCCTATGGGAAGTTAATAATAAAATTTACCAAATTCCAATTGTTTTATTCTCTAGATTCATGTTATTCGTAAGCTATATGCCAATGGATAATTTATATTTAAAACATTATATTAACCTTCAAGCGGGTGCGCGTAGTTGAATCGACCGCGTTTAGTACATTTTCGTTCATATTATTATTTTTACCATAATATGTAATTCTCATTTCTAGTAGCCTTTTTCATAATTTTAAGTACTTTTTTGACAAATTAGACTTTATAGACAATGATAATGTATCTGAGAAGAAATCAATAAATAATTATTGAATAATTAGTTCTTTATTTCTCTTATTCATCCCATAGGTCTTTTCGGTTACGCGCGCCCGCTCCCGTTACAAATGACCGCGCGCCCGCTTAAAGATTAAGAATATTTATATTTATTTTGTTCCACATACGCCCAAGTGGCCCTTGTAAGCTTTTTAAAATAATAATTGGCCTTAACCACCTTATTGACCTACTATCTTTTACAAAAGACTTATTTTGTGAAGACTGTTAATTTCTTATTCATCATTGAGTAACAGAAAAACGTTCATCAAATGTCATGAGGGGAAATTTTGCGTTTTATTACTTTTACTGAGAACCATATACTTTACATATGCCTTATTTTATTTATAAGATCTTAACCTCCCAAGGTTTCAATCTGTTAATTCAGTACTTAGAGAGTAAGAAACTCTGTGAATTTAGCACAGTTAACAATCTTTTACTTTTATGACCAAAAGAGTTTATCTTAAAATCTTCTATTAGGTTGTTTTAAAACTAACAAAACACACTTAAAATTTCAACCTCCCGTATTGTCTAGTGGTTAGGATATCTGGCTCTCACCCAGAAGGCCCGGGTTCGATTCCCGGTACGGGAAACTTTTTTGTACGTTATTTTCTTGTTGTATCTCACGTCAATCTTCTTTAAAAAGTACAAAAACATGTAAGAAATAAAAATTAACAAACCTTGTTGGTAAAATTTTGTGGCCAACTATTTTCTGATGAGTTTGTCATTTTATACGAAGAAGTCGACGATGCTGATGGGGGATGATGATGATGATGATGGTGGATCTGATTAGCCGGACCAGGGGACAGAGGCGAGTTCTGACATATACTGGGTGCCATTTGATAGCCAGCGTAGAACGATGATAAATCACTAAAAAGAAAAAAAAAAACAAATATTATTTTTAGTCATGTTAGACAACTTAATATCCAAAAATAAACATTAACAATTTATGGACAGATGGTATGGATAGCTTATGTGGAGACAAACATAAAAATAAGATACACCGAAATTATAAACAGCTTTTCTCCACATTGAACTTGATTGATACGCCTGTTGCTTACTTCAAAACATCATTTTCTGTGTGTAATCATTGCACGGTATGGTGCAGTTAAGGCGGCACAGCACCGACGACGACGACGCGCCGGCCGTATGCCGATGGCAGCGCGCACTTATCTCAAATCGAGTTTGACCAGATTCGTATGATTCGAAGATGGTCCGCAAGTCAAGTCTTATAGCTCGTAGGTAAGGCAAACCAAAACAAAACGCGTGCCAACCTAAGCTGTATGAATGTTTTTGCCATTTCAAAAAATGTGGGTCGTATATTTTGTAGGCATTTATCGGATATGAGTTGTTTTTGTCATAAACTTTTCTAAAGAATGAATATACACATAAATAAATTTGTTTGTCCGATGATGACTGGATGTTGGCTTTGTCTGATGAATAAGTTGGATGGCGATGGAGGTGTTATATCTAAAACGCTTGGTTTCGCTAACATCCGTGTAAACATAAGTTTTTTGTTGTTGTAACAACGGACTTTCACTTAAAAAGATGATTATGGGCAAAAATAATAAAAGTCTAAGTAATGGATGAATCTAATAGATTAATCAGTGGGAGGTCAAAGAAGTCAATGGGAAGCTTGTGTGTAAGTTCATTGAATACCATTGGCACTTAATTTTTTATCACAACCGTTAGACTGCAGTTATGACAATTGTTGCATATAAATTTTAAAAAAGCCTACATAGAAATGCATTTTGCGGTTTATTGTGACTACAGAAGCTACAGCTTAAATTTATGTGACGATGGTTATATTTCATAACTTTATTCAAAATTTATTCTTAGAAAAATACCCAATCAATGTTACAGTTGAAACTCTCTAAGATGGCGTATACTTATTTTTTTAATTCAAACATTTTAGTTAATCAAATGCTAACTTAAAACGAAAAATGTTGAAACTGTTGTGGTATTTGAGTAAATGAAATTTTCCGCTAAAATATGTGTACAAGTCTTAAATTAGCGGACAAAAATTTTAAATTTTGAAAAATATATAAGTTTGGTCGGCATATGTACAAATTTTCTTGCTTTTTTAATGATTTTAGGTTGCATAAACTCCGTTTTTGTAGCTACTGTCGAGGGGTTAGCTGAAGTTAGCAGAAAAAAAAATACAAATAATTATTTTTTTACGATCTTCAAAATTGTAGCTTTTTAATGGATAATTTATTCCTGAAAATAAATATGGTACCTCCAATAGGTTATTGTTTTTAATTAAAATTCCAAATTTTTTGAGATTCATACTAAAGATTGAAAATCAAAATTTGGTTCTCTACTGATGAATACAAAAAGTTGCAATATGACTTGCCAATATATGTAGTTTAGAAAAAATTGATAGAATAGGCCTTGAAACTTAGTTAAAAAGTTGTTAAGCGCTGTACAAATAGTCAATAAAAAACCAAAAGTATTGAAGATGCAAACATTTCGAGCCTCCCTAGCCTACCCAGCTTGATAAAATTAGCTTTGGATCCCTATAACTTAAAGATAGATTGAAAGTTACACGTTATTAATTTAACATTTTATAGATAATTGTTCTCCAATAAGTTTTTGATAACATACATTTTTTAGTAGTTAACGGACAACAGTTTTTTAAGACGGTGACGTTTCTCTGCTGGCACCATTTTGAAACCTGGTTTTCTAAAATAAAATACTTTTCCAGGCAGTAAACAACAGACAAAAATCCACACCCAAAAATAAATATTTAGATATATTTTAATTTTTTGACTAAATGTTCATAACCTTGACACTGTAAGTATAGTACGAAAATAGTGTTACAATATTGTTTGTGTTTTCGAATAATTAGCAAAAAAGTGTACTTGATTCCCTATCACTTAAAATTCTAATATTTAGCTTCGGTCCAAAAAAGAAGAATTTTCAAGGAGTCTTAAGGACGTTTAAATGAAGCCCTTCATACAAATTTCGATTTGTTGGAATTCAGAAAGTGAATACCTTATTTTCCTGGATTACGTAAATACAAAATAATTTAATGAATTCACATACTAAAAATAATGATGTTCTTTTCACGAGCCAGATTGGAGGGAATTCACTGTAAATGATATTTGAAAAACAGTGGCGTTGTTGTCGGCATGCGTCTATCTCTGGCAGACAGGTAGTGTTGTAGTACCAGTGAATTATAAATGGGAGGATCGGTGTGGAATTTTCATTAAATTTAATTCAATCTATACACACCGCCTATATCTACGAGTAGGTACCTCTTTTTCATGGGACACCTTTACATATATATGTATGTATGTTTCCATAACATCGTGGGGTGGTAATTACTAGAAGAACGACAACTCATGAATTTTTAATCAAATCTGATGGATGTGCTGATATTATATTATGTTCTGATGGTGCATGAGTGAAGTGTGCAAGAAGAAGTGCATATAATTAGGAATTCATTGTATGTTTAACCCTTTTGATTTTTATTGTCAAGTCCTATGGTAGATGGCTGCGGTAGTGGTGGCGGATGAATATGGAAGGTATAATGATTTGACACGTTGCATGAGTTAAGTGCAAAATATAAATACTGTCTGCCAGAATTGATCGTGTACATATATTTAAATATAAATAAACATATGAGTCAAGCTTAAAATATATTGTGATTGGAAAGTCATTCAAGGAAAAATTATAGTAAACAATATTTTTCAAATTTTATTAACCTGTATTCAAATGAAAATAAGCCATAGGAATTTGAAAATGTACGAAAAAGGACATGGAAAATAGCATAAACTTAGAGAAAAATAAATGCGAACAGTATATTTTGGTCTACTAAAATTGCTATACATAAGTTTATAAAAAATACTGTGAGTTTGATTTTTGTAAATGGCTTTAAGAATCTAGAATTTTAAGTTCAAAGCTAAAATATACGATGTACACACTAATCTGTTTATTTGTTTTTAAATTAAATTGAACAAAAAAATTGATTTATCCGTTTCCAAGAACTGAGTTCTTAAAAATAAAATGGAAAAAAATGTTGACGATGCTTGGTATACTTAAGTTATGTGTTAAGGCAAATACATAACTTTATATGTTATAAACTTATTAACTTTTTCTTTTTAATACTATTCAAAATTCTAGAATCAGTTAAAAATTAAATATGTACGTTGAAACTTCAAAGAACGTGACATTTTCAAGGTCCATTACAGTTTTTGGCTTTCGTTATTTTTTGAAAGACGGTATATTGCTGAGAATTTGAATAGTACCTAATGCATTAATTATATTTTTTTAATTATTTTAAACAAATTTAATACAATTGTATTCTTCTATTACTAATTCCAAAATTAACTTCCCATAGGAAGTTATTGTAATGGGTCCGATTTGACAAATTGAAAATTTTGACATTTCTCGACGTTTCAAGGTCCCTAGAGTCGAAATAAAAGATTTTTAGAAAGATGTCTGTGCGTGCGTGTGTACGTACGTCCGTACGTTCGCGACGTTTTTTTCGTCGTCCATAGCTCAAGAACCAGAAGAGATATCGACTTCAAATAAATTTTGTTATACAGATAATAAGGCAGAAAGATGCAGAAAGGGCTCTCAAGAAAATTGCGTCGGTGGTTTTTTTACCATAGCAGTTAAAAAAAAAGGTGAAAATTTTGGTTAACCCTAAATATCTCATGAACCAATGACGCTAGAGACTTGAATTAAATTTTGTATTATATATTGTAACGTGATACAAAACAATTATATTTTTGGAAAAAAATTCAATTAACGGTTTTTTTTATAAATCAAAAAAACTGAAAAAAAAATTTGTCACTTCGAAAATTTTACGACTAAAATATGATTTCATCTCCAAAACAATTTTGTGCAACAAAGAATAATGTTTTTGACATCTGATAAAATTTTGAGAAAAATCGAATTGACAGTTTTTTTACAAAAAATAATAACCGAACAAAAAAATAAAAAAAAGTTGGTAAAAATTGAGTTTTGACTCAAATATCTTTTCAAAACTTTGAGATATTGGCTTTAAACTACTTTTATCTTTCAAAAAATATTGGTTTCAACATTCAGTAAAATTTTGAAAAAAATAGAATTGACAGTTTTTTTACAAAAAATTAAAAACCGAAAAAAAAAATTAACAAAAGTTGGTAAAAATTGATTTTCGACTTAAATATCTTTTCAAAAATTTGAGATTATGGCTTTTAACTAATTTTAACTTATAAGAAATATTGTTTTCAACAGTAGGACAAATTTGGAGAAAAATCGAATTGACAGTTTTTTTACAAAAAATAATAACCTAAAAAAAAAAAAAAAAGAGGCTGGGATGCGACCCACACTGATAACTTCCCATCCCGTCTATCGATTTGTCTTGCTTTAAAGTTTGTCTAAATGTATCAATTCTTACCAAATATGCGTTCTATTTTTTGTAGATTTTATTTTTTTTTATGTAAAAACGGACTGTTGGATTTTTATAAAAAAATTACTGAATATAAAAAACAATATTTTCTGTGAAAAAAGAGGTTGGGATGCGACCCACACTGATAACTTCCCATCCCGTCTATCGATTTGTCTTGCTTAAAAGTTTGTCTAAATATATCAATTCTTGCCAAATTTGCGTTCTATTTTTTGTAGATTTTATTTTTTTTATGAAAAAACGGACTGTTGGATTTTTATAAAAAAATTACTGAATATAAAAAACAATATTTTCTGTGAAATAAAATAAGTTTGAAGCCAATATTTTTAATTTTTGAAAAGCTATTTGAGCCGAAAATCAATTTTTACCAACTTTTATTAATTTTTTTGTTTAGGTTTTTATTTTTTGTAAAAAAACTGTCAGTTCGATTTTTCTCAAAATTTTTCCTAATGTTGAAAACAATATTTCTTATAAGTTAAAATTAGTTATTCAAAATTCTCAAATTTTTGAAAAGATATTTAAGTCGAAAATTAATTTTTACCAACTTTTGTTAAATTTTTTTTTCGGTTTTTAATTTTTTGTAAAAAAACTGTCAATTCTATTTTTTTCAAAATTTTACTGAATGTTGAAAACAACATTTTTTGAAAGATAAAAGTAGTTTAAAGCCAATATCTCAAAGTCTTGAAAAGATATTTGAGTCAAAACTCAATTTTTACCAACTTTTTTTTATTTTTTTTTAGGTTATTATTTTTTGTAAAAAAACTGTCAATTCGATTTTTCTCAAAATTTTATCAGATGTCAAAAACATTATTCTTCATTGCACAAAATTGTTTTGGAAATGAAATCATATTTGAGTCGTAAAATTTTCGAAGTGACAAATTTTTTTTTTCAGTTTTTTTGATTTATAAAAAAAACCGTTAATTGAGTTTTTTTCCAAAAATATAATTGTTTTGTATCACGTTACAATATATAATATAAAATTTAATTCAAGTCTCTAGCGTCATTGGTTCATGAGATATTTAGGGTTAACCAAAATTTTCACCTTTTTTTTAAACTGCTATGGTAAAAAAACCACCCACGCAATTTTCTTGAGAGCCCTTTCTGCATCTTTCTGCCTTATTATCTGTATAACAAAATTTATTTGAAGTCGATATCTCTTCTGGTTCTTGAGCTATGGACGACGAAAAAAACGTCGCGAACGTACGGACGTACGGACGTACGTACACACGCACGCACAGACATCTTTCTAAAAATCTTTTATTTCGACTCTAGGGACCTTGAAACGTCGAGAAATGTCAAAATTTTCAATTTGTCAAATCGGACCCATTACAATAACTTCCTATGGGAAGTTAATAAAATAAGTTTGAAGCCAATATTTTTAATTTTTGAAAAGCTATTTGAGCCGAAAATCAATTTTTACCAACTTTTATTAATTTGTTTGTTTAGGTTTTTATTTTTTTGTAAAAAAACTGTCAGTTCGATTTTTCTCAAAATTTTTCCTAATGTTGAAAACAATATTTCTTATAAGTTAAAATTAGTTAGAAGCCATAATATCATATTTTTGAAAAGATATTAAAGTCGAAAATCAATTTTTACCAACTTTTGTTAAATTTTTTTTTCGGTTTTTAATTTTTTGTAAAAAAAACTGTCAATTCTATTTTTTCAAAATTTGACTGAATGTTGAAAACAATATTTTTTGAAAGATAAAAGTAGTTTAAAGCCAATATCTCAAAGTCTTGAAAAGATATTTGAGTCAAAACTCAATTTTTACCAACTTTTTTTTTTATTTTTTTTTAGGTTTTTATTTTTTGTAAAAAAACTGTCAATTCGATTTTTCTCAAAATTTTATCAGATGTCAAAAACATTATTCTGCGTTGCACAAAATTGTTTTGGAGATGAAATCATATTTTAGTCGTAAAATTTTCGAAGTGACACATTTTTTTTTTCAGTTTTTTTGATTTATAAAAAAAACCGTTAGTTGGAATTTTTTTCCAAAAATATAATTGTTTTGTATCACGTTACAATATATAATATAAAATTTAATTCAAGTCTCTAGCGTCATTGGTTCAAGAGATATTTAGGGTTAACCAAAATTTTCACCTTTTTTTTAAACTGCTATGGTAAAAAAACCACCGACGCAATTTTCTTGAGAGCCCTTTCTGCATCTTTCTGCCTTATTATCTGTATAACAAAATTTATTTGAAGTCGATATCTCTTCTGGTTCTTGAGCTATGGACGACGAAAAAAACGTCGCGAATGTACGGACGTACGTACACACGCACGCACAGACATCTTTCTAAAAATCTTTTATTTCGACTCTAGGGACCATGAAACGTCGAGAAATGTCAAAATTTTCAATTTGACAAATCGGACCCATTACAATAACTTCCTATGGGAAGTTAAAAAACACATTTTCATGGACTTTGATAAGAATTTGCTTGCCCATTATTTTCTACTCAAGCCTGTGTAAAATAATTTTTTCGAAATTTTTTTATTTTCCACATTTTTAAAAATTATATTATTATTTACAAAACAAAACTGTAGGTTGTGAAAAAAAACTTCAAAAACTTATCGACAGTTTTGTTTTTAAAAAATATGTACATTATATACGAAAACAGTTTTTTCAATAAATTAAAATGTTTGTGAATATTATTCATACCCTGAATGAATGCCTAAATGCAATAAAAAATGTTGCCACGCCCACAAACCCCAATTCTCAAAGGCACTTAGAAAGTTGTAACACTCATTCTGATAATTTTATTTGATATAGTTTAATAATAAAAATATATGCTTCAGTCTGTATTCTGTTTTAAAAATACAAAATAATACAAAAGTGCACTTGGGCGTATACGCACTTTTTTATTTGATTGTGTTAAATAAAACAAATTATTTGTTGTTTTTGTTAGAAAAAGTAGAACAAAACCATTTTGAAAACTAACTTACTAAATTACTTAAGATGGATCTACAGACCTGCGTGAACTATTGCCTCACCCAACAAACTTCTCCACCTAGCTCGGTCCCTAGTTAGATGTCTCCAGTTTCGCACTCCAAGATGGGTGAGGTTGAGGTCACTTTCCACTTGTGCGCACTACCTGATCCACGGTCTTCCTCTACTGTGCTGTCCTGTGGGTGTGGATTCGAAGACTTATTGGGCCGGGGCATTGGTTTCCATGCGCTTTACCTGACCCAGCCATCTCAGCCGTTGGACTTTTACCCTTCTGGCTAAGTCTGCGTCACGCTACAGCCCGTATAGCTCGTTGTTCCATCTTCTTCTCCACTCACCTTCTATATATACGGCACCTTAAATCACACCAAGAACTTTTCTCTCGAATAGACCCAAGGTGCTTCTGCATGGATGATGATGAGGGGTGATGAGGGTGTTATATAGCGACACTTTAGTAGCTTGAGAGAGGGCTTTGTAACTCAATTGCGAAACAGCGGTTAGAAAGAGTTATTCTTTGTTTGATCTCCGTGCTGGTGTTGTTTTCTGCGTTCTACCTCAAAGTTACGTCTGTCGATGGTGACGTTTTGACCTAGACGTTGGTGTTGGAGGTCCTTTCTTGATGAGAACTTGTACTTTGTTTTGCCCTCTTTAACCATTAAACCCATTTTCGCCGCCTCTGCTTCAATACTCACAAAAGCCCAAAAAGGCATCACGCTGAGTTCTTCCGATTATGTCAATATCATTAGCATATGCTAGTAATTGGACAGAGTTTTGAAAGATAGTGCTTTTAGTGTTGACGTGTGAGTTCTGCACTATTCTTTCAAGTACGATGTTAAAGAAATCGCATGACAGCGCATCACCTTGTCTAAAGCCTTTTTTGATATCGAAAGGTTCTGTTAAGTTGTTTTCAACCATAAAGGAGCAGAGTGAATTCTCCATGGTCATCCTGCACAAACGGACAAGTTGGGCAGGGATGTTAAAACTAGACATGGCTGTAGATTCTGTCATATGTGGCCTTGAAATGGTGGTTTTCGATTTGATATTCTTGGGTTTTTCCAGGATCTGACGTAATGTGGATATTTGATCGACTGTGGACTTTCCTGGTCTAAGACCACTTTGATAAGGACCTATCAGGGCTTTAGACTTTCACATATTACAGCATAGAAGATTTTGTAAGCTTTGTTAAATAGACTGATTGTTTGGTGCAGCTTAGTGAGTCCCGTTTTTTCAGAATTTTTAAGGACATAAAACATTTAAAAACATACATTTTTTAAGTTCGTCAGGATTTTCAATACGAGTAGCTAGCATCTTCCATTTGTTATCTATTTTATCGTTTTTGATCATATTTTTCAAAACAAAATACGGATATGAGGGTTTATTCACCAATTAAATAAGTCAAAGTACAATTAAAAGTCAATTTCTTTTCTATTCAAATGTGTCCTCAGTGTCTACTTTTGGTTCCATTTTTCATTTTTTAATATCATATGAAGAAAAATAATTATGTGCTTATTTTTTGTTTTAATTAGAAAAAGAAGAAAGTAAAAAAAGATTTCATATCAAAATGCACAATTGTTTTCACATATCTACAAAAATTAACAATCAAATGAGCTCTCTAGTAAACTTCTTTACCCAATTTTCCACCATTAGAACTTTCCCGGCGGGCGCGCGGCGTATTAGGGTGATAAAAATAAAATAAAAAAAAAACATATATAAAACATAAAAGAAACTTAAACTCACGTCTCTCACTCATATGTCAGCGATAGTGTCAGAGAGTAATAAAAAAGAACTTAACAGCTCTACACTGTCTTTAAGATGTAATTTCCTGGGTAATCTAAGTCATCTAAGTGAAACCGATCTTTAGCATCAGAGCTTTTATTGCAGCTCAAACCATTAAAACCTCATTTTCACACAAGATCATTATCGTTTCATCCGCAATGTATAGATACGAATGTAGGTAGGTCTTGGTACTATAAATTTGAAGGGATTATGCTTCCGAAGGCTAATTGTTAATTAGACAACAACTTTTGAAGTCTTAAGACGATAGAGACAGGTTTATCTTAAATTAAGATCAAAAGCGTCCCATATCATGGTACATCAACCATCAGTCTCATTTTTCTTTACAGAATATAATATGACTAACGAGCTCTGAAATGGTCGATTGTCTTTTGAATTCGTTCGTTTATATTTTTGTTACATTTTGTGGGGAGTAAGTCAAACGAACGAACATAAAGAAATGCTAATTCCGGGAAGTGCCTAGTCCTCCCACAAGTATTTTTCATGAGTCTAAACATTTTTATCTCAAAACTTGGAGAACTCTGAGGAGGTAGTTTTTCTTTTGTCAAGCTTAAGTCAAAACAAAAACAACAACAACAACAAGTTATGAATTTATATCTTGCTCTGGTTGAATATACTTTTTTTAAGAGTCAATTGTCAACTATGGAAAATATGTATGTCATATCGCTCCCACAGTCATGTCAAACGAACTGACATCTCGTTGAATGTTGACTGTCTGCAAAATTGTAGTAACGTCGTCATCTATATGCATTGCATATAATGTACCTACATACATGATTTATTAGCCGGGAACTATGTTCGTTCAGCATAAAAAGTTATGGAAAAGGGAATTCCAATCCGAATACACATGCGCGGATTGAGGTTACCTCCTGGGAGTCCGGCTCCTACTTTAATTTTATATGACTGACTGACTTTTTTATGGAGGATATATGAGTTGCATACGGTTTAGAGCCAATTAGTATGCTATTCAAAGAGGATCAGCGAGGATAGCATTTGACATTCGGCAGGATCTAAAATGGGCTATGAATAAATTTACGTATATTGATGATAAGATGGAAATTCAAAGATAAAAGAGAATGTCTTATGTAGATAGAAGATCTAAGAATTACTTTAACGAACGACTTGTAATGGTTGTTCATTTTGATTTGCTATAACGTTACGTGATCCAAATTTAATCAAAATCTTAATTAAAGTAACATAAAATATGAATTTATAAGAAAAAGTAGATTCTGGTAAGATATTGAAAATATAATTTTGCTTAAAAATTAAAATTTGTTAAGTTTTTGCAAAATGGGGGTTAAGCTTTTTAAACAAGCTCCAGAAGATTTCTTAAAGATAGTTAGGCTGTTTTTTACGACGCGACGATTTGACTTGGCTATGAAGTCAAAAACATATTTCTAATTATATCATTCTTCGTCGTACCTAAGTGCTTCTCTAACCATTTTGTTCTACCTTTGCGTCTTTGTGTTTGTTAAGTAATGAGGGATGTATAAGAAGTTAGATCTGTGCTCAAAATTTAAAAGGTCTTAACTCGACTTAAGTGATATCAGCTAAATTTTTCTATTAAGCTCGTTGATAAATCTTGGGCAATAAAAATTGTAAAATATTATAATTGCACTTGAAAAGTTAAATATTATTACCGTCTTTGCTATTAAGTTAAGAAGACGGCAGTTATAAGCTTTTATTCTTGTAATATAAATTGTAATGTAATATAAATGGAATTGACTGGAGTACACAAATTGGTACTTGGACGAAATCATATGAACGTGCTTTAGTTGAAAGGATTTAATGTGGTTGTGGGATAACTATATCAGAGGAAATCACGATGGAATCAACTTTATAGAACTCGTTCATCAAAAAAATGTATTGTTAAAAAAACTAAACTTTTAAAATCTTTGAATATTATTCTTAAAGAAATCGAATAATTAATCTTTTGTATTCCTTTGCTTTTTGTAGTAGTTTAAGAATTTAACCTTTGGGCCATGCAGTCACAACGTTATAATACATTTATATTAATTGCTTGGGACAGTTTTTCATAATAGCTTTGCTGTAAATATTAAAACCCATCAACAAAAAAAAGGTACACCCAGCCGTATGAGTAACTTTTACACAAATTATTTCCTCCTTTAAAAACAATTACTTTCTTATCACCCTGTAGTTAATTTATTTTTGTTTGTAATTGACTCTATAAATTGTCGACAAAGTGGGTGTAAGATGTTTCTATTTGTATTATATGTCTTCTTATAAAAATATACACATATACAAATAATATAACAACACGCACGCTTTCATCTTATCGTTAGTCGTTACTGTTTATAATTAGCACATATTATTATATTCGCATTCATATCTACACTTTTATTTTTAGTCTTTTTATCTTTTAAGTGACGTCAAAACTCATTTGAAGTTATTTTTATTTTTTAGTGAATAGTGATTCCGTCATGCGCCAAGCACTACGCCACGGACTGTCTTTCACTGATTTTTATTCTTCCGCCACTTCAAATTGTTTTTATTTTTTCTAATGATGATGATCTAAATTAAAATGACAAGCTGAAAATGGGAAATTCCTAACATATAGCAAATTTTTCACGCACTTTCCATAACGGTGAGAGTGATTTACTATTTCTTAGATTCAAAGTGAAAACAAAGTAAGAACAAAAATGATGGAGAACTTTGATCTTAACATTAATATGATGCGATAGCAAATATATTATTTGAGAACAAACTCTTCGCTTATTTTATGTGTCGAGTTAAAAAATGTTGGTGTGGAGATGATTTTCTTCTTAATAGGATTTTCACTCTATTGAACTTTTGAACAATAAATTGTGAAGGAAAATTGAAAATCGATCGTTATAAATAGTTGTTTTATGATCGTAATTCTATTTCCTATCTGTTTTGTGATTTTATTTGTTCGTTGTTAGGTCTGAATAAAATTACTTAAATTGAATTATTTCTATTGGGATAGAAGAAAGTTTGAAATTCGAAAGAAGTACATACATATGTACATATATGATTTTTCAATAAGGTGAAAACTTGTATTAATACATAATTGTAGCTTCTTTTACATATTTTAATACATTTTAAGAACAACATTTGATTTTGTAAAGATTTTTTTATAGCCTTTTGAGGAAATGTAGTTATTATATCATTGACACTTATCATCAACATATTTACATCATATTCAGAAATATCATTTTTGATACAAATTTCAAACCTTAGACTTGTGGGTATTTATTTTACAAAGTTGGCAACAAAATAAATTAAATGTTTGTTAAATTATTAATTATTCTTATAAATTCTATTTTCATATTAATTCTATTATCAGTATCCCATATGGTCTAGTGGCTAGGATATCTGGCTTTCACCCAGAAGGCCCGGGTTCGATTCCCGGTATGGGAAGATTTTTTGACTTCAAACTAGAGGCAACATTAGAAAATTGAAGACTCTTATATTGATTGAACTCAACATTTGAATCGAACATTTTAGCTGCTTTAGAGCACATGAATTAGTTTTTCAATAGTTATTTTCTTTCCTCAAGTTCAGTATATTTACTTTTTATTCTTAAAGAAGCTAATATTTAAGTTGTTTCAAAAATTTATTGAAAAACATGATTGAAGTTTTTAAAAATTTGAACAATTTTATAAGAGAAAGCACTCATTTTTTTTTTTAAATACGGTTTTTTAAACAACATAACAAATATATTTTAAAGAGAACAATTTATTTAATATTTGGAAACAAAAATGTTAAGTGTTTTAGCTTTATTTAGAAAACTTTTAAAGCTAAAATAAGAAAAAAGAATTGCGAAAGATTAAATTTATAAAAGTCGGAATTTCTAAAAAAACAGTAAGAAATTTCTTTAATAATATTGAAATTTCGAACAACCATCATAAGCATTATAAAGTCAGCGTGAAAAAACATTTGAAATTATGAATTTTAAGTCTACCAGTATTTACCGTTACTCATCGGTCAATGCGCAAAAATTGTTCACTTTATCGTTTTCTCTATAACGCCACTTTTTTCGTTTTTTTTTCAAAAATTATTTTATGTATTGAAACATTTTATCAGTGAAAACCAAACATTTTCGAGCTTTAGTCGTTTTTTTTCCAAAATTTACAAATAGGTCTCTTAGCGCATTAAGAACGGCAATTTTCAGAATTTCAAAAGTTGTTACACTTTCTTTATACTGCAATAAGAATACGAGCTGGATTATAAATTAAGAAATCATTGTTTAAATACTTTTCAAATCCTGAAAAAATTAGTTAAATATATTCAATAAGCAGTTTTTTAAGAGCTTCAACAATTTTGCAAAAATGTCTAAAAATTGGAATAGTGCTTAAAACAAAAAAAAACTTAAAACGATCGGGAACAAATTTCCAAAATTTAATTTTCGAAAAAGTCTAGATAAAAAATGTAGCATCAGTCTTACTTAATATTGCTTACAAGATTTTCTCTGCCGTAATATGTGAATGCCTAAAGCCCATCGTCAACAACCTGATAGGACTTTATCAGTGTGGTTTTAGACCAGGAATGTCCACAGTTGATCAAATATTCACATTATGGCAGATCCTGGAAAAAACCCAAGAACATCAAATCGACACCCACTATCTTTTCATCGATTTCAAGGCCGCATATGACAGCATCTACAGGGACGAGCTGTATAGAGCCATGTCTACTTTTGGCATCCCTGCCAAACTTGTCCGTTTGTGCAGGATGACGATTGAGAATTCGCGCTGTTCTATAAAGGTTTGAAACAACTTAACAGAACTTTTCGATCTCAAAAAAGGCTTAAGACAAGGTAATGCGCTGTCATGTGATTACTTTAACATCGTCCTTGAAAGAATAGTACAGACCACCCATCAACACTAGAGGCACTATTTTCAAAAGTCTGTCTAATAGCATATGTTAATAACATTGGTTAATAAGGGCAAAATAAATTACATGCTGTCATCTAGAAAGGGCCTACAACACCAACGTCTCGGTCAAATCGTCACCATGGACAAACGTAATTATGAGGGCTTCGTCTACCTAGGTTAGGTCCCCTATCAACGAAAAAAACAACACCAGCTATGAGATAAAACGAAGAATTACTCTTGCTAACCGCTGTTTCTTTTGACTAGAAAAGCAAAGCCCGCTCTCGAGCGATTAAAGTGTATTTTTATAAGACCCTCATCATCTCCGTCCTGCTATACGGTGCAGAAGCATGGACTATGACAAAAGAGGATGAGAGAAAAGTTCTTCGCGTGATCTACGGGTCTCGTATGCATAGAAGGGGAGTGGAGGAGAAGATGGAACGACGAGCTGTACGGGCTGTTCAGCGACGTAGACTTACCCTGACCTCCGATCAGGTGGCACGCACAAGTGGAAAGTGACCTTACCCAACTTGGATTGCGAAACTGGAGACATCTAGGTAGTAACCGAGCTAGATGAAGAAGTGTGTTGGGTGAGGCCCTAGTTCACACAGGACTGTAGCTCAATTTTTGTTGAAAGTGCTTTCTTCATCTTTTGGCGGTTATATCTGTAACACATAATTTTATTTGAAGTCGATGTCTCTTCTGGTTCCTGAAATATGACTGACGAAGAAAAGCATTCCGAACGTACACACGGACGTACAAACGTGCATACTCAGTACTCACGCACTCACAAATATCTCTCTTAAAACCTTTTATTTAGATACTAGGGACCTTGGCACGTCGAGAAATGTCAAAAATTTCAATTTGTCAAATCGGATCAATTACAATAACTTTTTAAGGGAATTTAATAATAAGTTAATATTTTAACCGTAAGATTTAATACTGTATGTAAATACAATTTAAAACAAATTACGAACCAAAGTTTTCAGAGCCTTCTTCTTCTTCATCAGAATTTTGTTGAAATATTTATAAGTTTAATCAAAGTAATTAAACTAATAATTCTTCTAAGATCCATACATCAGCATCATCAGTTAAACTGATTTATTTATAATGATTGCAATCAAGTTTACTTATACCTACAAGAAGACGAATAACATCAACATGGACTGGAGGCTTGTTCCAATTTAGAGCCATCCATTTTGATGAAGTAACGAACCAAACCATCAAAAGATTCAAAACCATTTCAAGTCTAACTAAAACAAGTCATTTAGAGCATCAGCGGCAGGTGGTGTTGGTTGATATGGACGACTTGAAGTACCTTAAACAAGTGACATTGGCGGTTCTTCACTTAGTCGCACGATTTCATGTTTATGTCCATCTGTCCGACTACGGAAGATTGCACAAATAAATGTATACCTATCGACTGTAGCTTGTTGAGGTAAAGTTGGTTTGATACATCGCATCGCTAAAATTGACTTAGCGTCTATTCCATGAAATATATCTCAATTTATGCACAGATCTAGGGTTCTCTAGAAAGAAACCCCTTCTGCTGTGGTGTGGTTCGGTTTCTATTTGGTCGGATTCAGACCATGGTTCTGTTCTGATGCTTTATACAGTACTTTTAAACTTCACCACATATTGTGTACCTACATGGTATGTATGTTATAATGGCGATTTTATATTCGCATCGCTGATTATTCTGGGAAAATTTATAACCACAATAACCAACACCATTGAATAAGGTACGTAGATACTTACATACATAAATACAAACATACATACACAAAAAGTAGCAGAATAAAAGAACAAGAATAATATTCCTTACTTAGAGACTCGTTCGACATATGGAAGACATCCGAAGACGACGAACGTTGGAGACTATGCCGACTGACGACATAGCCTGTCAACTGTCGGCCGACGATGACGACGGCGCGGCGGCGGCGGCGCGGCGTGGCGGCCAGCTGATGGCACAGACTTTAGACCTTAGAGTAGACTTCTTTCCATCTTCTTTAGGATAACCCTATAGTCTTAGCTTTGCTTGCTCAAGACGTTAGAAGGGACGCAAGAAAAGCAAGAGCACACGATTTAATTTACTTTGATTACTGCATGTCCGAACCGAACGCCCTGTCCGTCTTATAGCTTGTCGAGTCGACTATACAACTTCGTTGGCGATGATGGCGATATATGTGCGCCGAAGCAGGAAGCGCATTTTAAATTGCTTTTCGTTCTAAGTCAGTCTCTATCTTATGAATATAATGTATCTATAGTTATAACTTCGAAGCTATGTAATTTTTTCTTGCTTTGATGCTTCTATTCTGCTGATTTGTGTTGTTGTTCTAGGAGCTTAGAGATAGATTTCTGTATTCTTGCACCGTAGCGCCTTTTGCTTCCCGGCTTCACTTTTCTTTTAGATAAATTGACATTAACGTTCGTTCGAGTTCGTTGATTTTACATGATCTTAAGATGTTTGTCGGTGGTTTCTATCATATGACCACACCATTGAAATGTGGTCGATAGAGAAGTATATATCTACATAGGAGAGTCTATTCAATTTCAAGGTTTGTATGTTTTTTTTTTTTTTTTTTCTAAAGATCTTTATTACATATTCTCACGGAAGTGTGGGCGCTAGAAACTATTAAGAGCCTTGTTAAAAAAGAAGTAAAAATTGTGTAGACATCAAGATGAAAAGGTATCGAATTTTAATTAAAATTATATAAATGAAAACAAAGGTAGCAATTTTGTATCCATCTTAACTTTGTACGTGAACTTTAAAATTTTTAAAACTTTATGTTTCTATTTGTAAAATTCTATAAAACAGAATTTTGAAAAGTACAAATCTGAAAAAAAACGGAATAAATTAAAAAACACAAATAGCTAGAATTTTGTAAAGTCAAATTGCGAAAGCAACATTTTTAAAAAAGAGGCTGGGATTCGACCCACACTAATAACTTCCCATCCCGTCTGTCGATTTGTCTTGCTTAAAAGTTTGTGTATATGTATCAATTTTTACCAAATTTGCGTCCTTTTTTTTTGTACGCGAACGTACAGATATTTGAGTCGAAAATCAATTTTTACCAACTTTTATACATTTTTTTTAGGTTTTTATTATTTGTAAAAAAAATTTCAATTCGATTTTACACAAAATTTGTCCTAATGTTGAATACAAAATTTCTTTTAAGTTAAAATTAGTTGGAAACCATAATCTCAAATTTTTGAAAAGTTATTTGAGTCGAAAATCAATTTTACCCTTTCTTTACTTTTTTTTAGGTTTTTAATTTTTTGTAAAAAAAACTGTCAATTTGATTTTTTTCAAAATTTTACTGAATGTTCACAACAATATTTTTTGAAAGATAAAAGTTATTTTTGCCAATATCGCAAAGTTTTGAAAAATATTCGTGTCGAAAGTCAATTTTTACCAAGTTTTATTATTTTTTTTTTAGGATTTTATTTTTTGTAAAAAAACTGTTCATTCGATTTTTCTCAACATTTTTTCGAATGTTGAAAATAATATTTCTTATAAGATAAAAAAAAGTTTGAAGCCTTAATCTCAAGTTTTTGAAAAGATATTTGCGTCGAAATTCAATTTTTACCAACTATGAGTATTGTTTTTTTTAGGATTTTATTTTTTATAAAGAAAACTGTCAATTCGATTTTTCTCAAAATTTTATCAGATGTCAAAAACATTATTCTTCGTTGCACAAAATTGATTTGGAGATGAAATCATATTTTGGTCGTAAAATTTTCGAGGTGACAAATTGTTTTTCAGTTTTTTTGATTTACAAAAAAACCGTTAATTGGATTTTTTTCCAAAAATATAATTGTTTTGTTACACGTTACAGTATATATTATAAAATTTAATTCAAGTCTCTAGCGTCATTAGTTCATGAGATATTTAGGTTTAACCAAAATGTTCGCCTTTTTTTTAAACTGCTATGGTAAAAAAACCACCCACGCAATTTTCTTTAGAGCCCTTTCTGCATCTTTCTGCCTTATTATCTGTATAACAAAATTTATTTGAAGTCGATATCTCTTCTGGTTCTTGAGCTATGGAGGACGAAAAAAACGTCGCGAACGTACGTACACACGCACGCACAGACATCTTTCTAAAAATCTTTTATTTCGACTCTAGGGACCTTGAAACGTCGAGAAATGTCAAAATTTTCAATTTGACAAATCGGACCCATTACAATAACTTCCTATGGGAAGTTAATAAAAAAAAAGTATTTGTCTTCTCAAAAATTTTATAAACAAAAATGATAATATCTGCAAAACATATGTGTGCAATAAAGAATGACGTTTTTGACATATGGTATAATTTTTTTGAAAAATCGAATTGAAAAAATATTACCTACTATAACCGGTTATAACTGATTTTCTTTAAAAAAAAGTACTTTTTAGATTTCGATAACAGGTAAAGAAAAAACCAATACTTCTTTAAAACATCAAAAACCTTTAGGAAAAAATCATAAAAATTGGTAAAACATTGATTTTTGACTCGAATATCTTGACTAAGTTGTAATATTTGATCTTTTAAAAACAGATTATTTATTTTCGTTCATATTTTAGAAACATATTGGGCCATATTTATAGTTTTTTTATAAGTTCTGATTTTGTCTTTGCTAAACTAAACTTCGGACAATTTAAACCTATTTTAAAACAATAGCTTGGAGTTTAAAAATAAACACGACGGAACCTATGTTTAAGCTGTTTTTAAATCTATAAAACGTCAAAAGCAAACAAATTGATTTAGAAAATAAAATTGCGAGACATTTTATTTAAAAAATTAAAAACTAAAATTAAAATGTCAAAAGACTTAGGCATACATTAATATTTTGATATTTTGCTGGATGTTGAAATGCTATACTTAACCCAAATTAAGCCCTTTGAAATAGGTGAGGACGATTTGTATGTAAGGTATCGATTCGAGAAAAAAACTGTCAAGTTTATGATTGACCTTCTAAATATTGAAGATCGAAATTTAATGAAGAATTTGCCGCAGCAGTGCGACTTACATAAAATTTCTCAACTAACAGCAAACAGAATTATTTAAAGAATTTCAAAGATTTTGGCTCTCCAACTAACGCATTTTATTTTGTTCCCCTCTACAAGCCATTTTGTATTGGGTTAAATGAAATTGTACTAGAATTGTAGTAGAATATACCTTACACCTGTTTCTAACTAAACAGAGCTGCCAAATTCTCTATGAATAGCAGCTGTGTCTCACTAGATGTTAAATTTAGACTCCAGTTCAAGTAGACTCGGGTTTAAAATATGAATATGCCCCGCTTTTAAGTTTACACATTTTTTTTTAAATCTATACTTTAATTCTTTGTTTTTCAAAACTTATTACATCATCCTTTTTTTTATTCTTTTAATATTTTTTCAAGATTTCAAGCCTTTTTTAATGCTTATGAGATCAATATTTAGATGTTTAGATCTTAGCTGTCCACAATTCAGCTTATGGAAAATCTAAATATAAAAGATTCGAGCTTAGATTTTTTTTTTATTTTTTAGTATTTAAAATTCTAGACTACTTACTTTTTTCGGCAAGGGTTCTAGTACCCTTACTTAGGCCCAAAACTTCATAATTGTTTTTGCTAGAGGGCCCAAAACAATTGTTCTTTGCTAAGGAAGAGTTTACTTCTGCCCGTTTATTAGGCACTTTACAAAAGGAACTCAATTTCTTAAAAAAAGAGGCTGGTATGCGACCCACACTGATAGCTTCCCATCCCGTCTGTCGATTTGTCTTCCTTGAAAGTTTGTAGATTTTCGTGTTTTGTTAAAAAAGCTGTCAGTTGAATTATTCTTAAATATTTAAAAATGACCAACAATATTTTGCATATAATGAAATAGTTTGGTTTTGGAATCTGTTTTTGTTAACGAGATTTTTAGTAGAAAACCAATTTTTACCAATTTTAGTAGCATTTAAAAAAAAGATAATTTCTTATAAAGGGTGATTTTTTAGGTACTATCTTTTTGGCAACACTGGGTTTAAACAGCTGATGCACGTTTCGTGTTTTGTTTCACTGTCAAACATCTTCAGTTTGGTCTATAATTTAACCATGAATAGTCTTGCAAACGAACAACTCTTGCAAATTATTGAATTGTATTATCAAAATGCGTGCTCTGTTAAGAAAGTTCATTCCGCGCTTTGGCATCATTGGACCGTACTTCTTCAAAGATGATGCGAATCGTAGCGTAACTGTGAATGGTGAGCGTTACCGTGAGATGATATCCAACTTTTGTTTGCCCAAAATGCAAGAGCTTGACTTGCATGACATATGGTTTCAACAAGATGGTGCCACATGCCACACAGCACGCGCAACAACGGACTTATTGAGAGGCGAGTTCGGTGAACAATTTATTTCACGTTCGGGACCGGTCAATTGGCCGCCTAGATCGTGCGATTTAACGCCTTTAGACTATTTTTTGTGGGGCTATGTTAAAGCTCATATCTATACAGACAAGCTCGCTTCAATTGACGCATTGGAAGACAACATTGAAGAATTTATTCGTGAGATACCGGCCGAAATGTTGGAAAGAGTATGCCAAAATTGGACTTAGTGGATGGACCATTTGAGGCGCAGTCAAGGTCAACATTTGCATGAAATAATCTTCAAACATTAAATTATGTGGACCGTACTATCGATTCAAATAAAGATGTTATGCATTTTTCTGAATTTAATGTTTTTTTTTGAAAAATTTTCTTAAAGCTTTTAAAAAATCATCCTTTAGAAGTCATAGTTTTCAGTTTTCAATTTTAATTTTGTAGGACTATTAAATATTTAAAGTCAGTTTTTCGCTTATTTTCGCAATTTTGTAAAAAATGTATCTCTACTTAAATTTTTAATTTTTGAAAAATTTCTGTTTGTACGTTAACTTTTCAAAACCCATAATTAATTTATTAATAATTCATAATTTCAACACTAAAAACATTTTTTTTGAGCTTTTTACTTTTGAAAGAAAGTCGCAAAGGTCGAAATTTTAAATTTCAAGATTCACAACCAATATTTTTTTGGAATCTGTTTAATATTCTCGATTTCATAATTCTGTTCAATTTCAATAATTCTATCTTAAGTTAATTACTAAAGGTATTGCTCCAAACAATATTTTCTAAAATTAGTTTTTTCCTATTTCATTCTTATCTTTTCAAACATTGGCTTTCAACACACATACAAAAGTCAAATAGTTGTGGTGTGAAAGAGATCTAAGAATAGAACATAAAGAAGAAAACTATAAAAAAAGAACTATTTTTATCAAAATCAAAGCAATTCCAATTTTTTTTGCCGAGTAAGCTTTATCAACATCCTCGATAGTATAGTGGTCAGTATCCCCGCCTGTCACGCGGGAGACCGGGGTTCAATTCCCCGTCGGGGAGATGTTGGAGATAGATTTTTTACATTTCAAATTATAAATAAATCAACAAATTCTTTTATGTGTATTTACTTATAACTGGATCAGGTTTCCCAAAGATGTCCAAGAAAAGAAGTTCAAAATTGAGCTTTTGATCTTAGAATAAGACTTAGAAAGAAGTGGTTGGGCCCTAAACGTAAAAGACTCAAACATCTGTTGGCCTACTCTATACAGATTTTAATTACAATTAGTTTTTAACCTCAAAGAATCTGGCCATGTCAATGGCAATTTGTAATTTAATTTCCCTACGGAGTTAGGTAAACACTAAAACAAACTCACAAATAAATGTATCTTAAAGCATATTTAGCTTTGGAGGCACTTAAAACTATTTTATCTGCGACCATATTTTAAGAAAAACATTGGCTAGTACCATGGTGACATACTGAACTGATGGCAGAAAAATGCCAGTTCCTTATATGCCCAGAATTCAACGGGGTAGTGATTTTCTCACGTTTATGGCTCGTGGTCGTTGTGGTATTACAAATTTGCACTTATGACGCCGCCGTTCGTAGTCGGATGTTAAACATCGCTTAGCAATGCATCATGTAATCTAATTTCTCTTTTGTATTTTTATTTCCTCGAAAAAGATGAAGTTTTTTTCTTTTAAATGCGTAAACTCTGTTCAACCTCTCGCATGTAGATTGTAGGCAGGTAAATCAACAGTCACGTTACATGAACCGCGATCACAATATTATAATATTTGAAAAATAACAAAATTAAAAAATAAAAGTTATACGCAGACATAGCCTGATATTAGCGACCATCGCATCGCATCGCATCATGTGGAAGCTTTTTTGTCTTCTTAATTAGTTTTTGTGATATTTTCATGTAATGTGAGGTTATGCACTGTGTTTTGCTTATGTCACTACTGTGCACTGTGCAGTGCTGTGTGCAGTGCATCTCGCAAGCAAAACCAATGCAAATGAACTTAAAATGCATTGATTATCGCACATAAGACATAAGATATCACATATTCATGTGTCGCTGTCGACCCACCACCGACAAGACGACCGACGACGACGACGACGACAGTGTAAATACGGGGTCTTAGGTTCTGCTATCAATGTTGTTACTGTTGGAAAATTAAGACGAAGACAATGCTAAAGCCAAGTTAAGTGCTGCTGTCAAGTAATCACAGCTACTTGAAAGATTATAATGTAGTTCACAACTGCGTGGGATTTTGTTTCTCATTTATTCGCACAACATTGTATAAGCCCTTTGAATTAAACAAATATACTTTTTTTTGTAAGACTGCTACATTATAATTTATAGGTACATGGTACATTATGTACACACATATATAAATTCCAGCGACATAGAAATTATTTAAATCAATTAAACTTTCGCTGTAATTCGAGCTATTAAACGAGATTGAGATTGTCAAAACTTTAAATGCAAAGAAAGTTTTGTTTGTTTAATAAATGTTATTTATTATACTATATAAAATAAAATATGCACAATTTCATTGCATGTGCATCAACATTAATAATTCGTCAAACAGAAGACCGGCCTCTAAAAGAGGCCTTTAATTTCTTCGGCGAAATAATGAAACTAAATATTCCTTAAACCACCTAATTGCGAAAAGAGCATATCTAAAATGATTGTAAAAAGTACAGTTTTTCAAAATACAGGGACGCTACAAAAGAAGAGCAATATTGACAGCAAACGACGTCATATTTCTTGCCGCCGGTAAGGTTTGCCATTTCATGATGGAAAGATATACAAGCTGCCAACGAGTCGAAATTATTAAAATTTACTACCGAAATTCGGAGTCAGTGGCCTCAACGTTAAGAGCACTACGTCAAATTTATGGTCGTCATAATCGTCCTAGCAGATCAACAATTGAGCGTCTAGTGAAAAAAATTTAATCCACAGGCACAGTACTAAATGTTCCTGTGCCAGTGAGACAAAGAAGTGCCCGTAGTGTCGAGAATATTGCTGGCACTAAGGCATCAGTTGCAGAAAGCCCAAATATGTATCTCATACGTCGTTCTCAAGCGTTGACCATCTCTGTGACGTCGTTGTGGCGAATTTTGCGAAAAGATCTTAGCCTACATCCTTACAAGATTAAATTGACGCAAGAACTAAAGCCGCTTGACAACCAGAAGCGTCGTATGTGCGTGAATTGGGCTAAGCAACAACTTGAAAATGATTCGGATTTTCATCGAGAAATCATCTTCAGCGATGAGGCTCATTTCTGGCTGAATGGCTTCGTCAATAACCAAAATATGCGATATTGTTCAGGCAGCAATCCACACGTACTCCATGAGTCATCATTGCATCCCAAAAAAATTACGGTTTGGTGTTGTTTTATGGGCCGGCGCGCTGCGCGGTGGCGGCGTCATTGGGCTTACTTCTTCTGTGATGATCAAGATTGGCACGTTACTGTGAATGGGGATCGCTACCGTTCAATGATAACCGAATATTTTGAATATTTCACAAGAATTAAGAATTTCATTGATATCCTAAACCGTTTTATTAAAAAACTGTTGTAGCGCTCTTATTGAAAAATCCCATATTAAAAACAACATTTTGTTCGTTTGAAGTTAATTTATTTCGACTTGAGTCGAAAATAATTTATTATCAGTTTTTTTTCATTGTCTTTGTATGTTTCGTTTCTTGTTAAAAAATTGTAAATTTATATTTTCTACAAAATTAACTAAAAGTTAAAAAAATATTCTGCATTATGATAAAATAAGTTTAATTCAATATTTGTTTTTGTAGACAAGATGTTTTGGTCTAAAACGAATTGTTTAAAATTTTTAGTTGAATTTTTTTAAATTTAATTTTTTAAAAAAATTCTGTGCATTGTATCTTCTTAAGATAATCACATTATAATACCAACAATATTTTGTATAGAACGAAATAATTTTGTAGTCAATACTTACATTTATTCTCGAGATATTCGAGTTCAAAATTAGTTTTCAACACTTTTGTATAGCAGTTTACAATTTTTAATGAAAAAACTGTTAGTTGGATTTTTCTAAAACTCTTACTAGATACTTAAAACGTTATTCCTCGAGTGAAAAATATTTTTTTCAAATGTTTTGATCAATAAAATAAAACCATAAGTTTAATTTTTTTGTCGAATTAAGTTAATAGTTCGAGTGTTATTTTTTCAATGTTTGAAAGTTCTTTCTGCATCGTTTGATTGATAATATCTATAAAGCCAAGTCTATTTAGAGTGATATCCCTGCCAGTTCTTGATCCAAGACGAAAAAAGTATTTCAAACTATGCCCACACATACATGTCTCTAAAAACCGTTGAATTAGATTTTAGGGACCTTGAAACGTGAAGATATGTCAACATTTTTAATTTGACAAATCGGACCAATTACAACAACTTGCTATAAGAAGTTAAAAACAGACCAGAACATGTGTGGCTCTCTTCTATCACATTTACAAAGTTGAATTTTGGTTGCAAACTTAATTTTTACGTTTGAAAACTTCCTAAAAAGAATTTTTAACTTCCCATAGGAAGTTATTGTAATGGGTCCGATTTGTCGAATTAAAAATGTTGACATTTCTCGACGTTTCAAGGTCCCTAGAGTCGAAATAAAAGATTTTTAGAAAGACGTCTGTGCGACGTTCTTTTGGTCGTCCATAGTTAAAGAACGAAAAGAGATATCGAATTAAAATAAATTTTGTTATACAGATAATAAGGCAGAAAGATGCAGAAAGGGCTCTCAAGAAAATTGCGTGGGTGGTTGTTTTTACCAAAGCAGTTTAAGAAAGGTGAAAATTGAACTTGAACTAAATTTTATATTATATATTGTTGTAACTTGATACAAAACAAGTACATATATTTTTGTAAAAAAAATCCAACTAACGGTTTTTTTTATAAATAAAAAAAAAACTGAAAAAAAAATTTGTCACCTCGAAAATTTTACGACTAAAATATGATCTCATCTCCAAAACAATTTTGTGCAACGAACAATAACGTTTTTGACATCTGATAAGATTTTGAGAAAAATCTAATTGACAGTTATTTTTATAAAAAATAAAAACCTAAAAAAGACATTAGTTGGTAAAATTTGAATTTCGAATCAAATATCTTTTCAAAAATTTGAGATTAAGGCTTCAAACTTATTTTATCTTATAAGAAATATTGTTTTCAACTTTCAGTAAAATTTTGAGAAAAATCGAATTGACAGTTTTTTTTACAAAAAATAAAAACCTAAAAAAAAAACAATACTAAAACTTGGTAAAAATTTACTTTTGACTCAAATAGCTTTTCAAAAATTAAAACTATTAGCTTCAAACTTATTTTATTTCACAGTAAATATTGTTTTCGATTTTCAGTCATTTTTTTTATAAAAATGCAACAGTCCGTTTTTTCATACAAAAATAAAATCTACAAAAAATAGTAGACAAAGTTTTAAGCAAGACAAATCAACAGACGGGATGGGAAGTTATCAGTGTGGGTCGCATCCCAGCCTCTTTTTATTATTAAAATGAACCAACAAATTTTAGAGGAGTGATAGAGGTTACAGTGCGGTGTTCTCCAAATAACTATAAAGTTGAATTCTAACATTTATTTCCTCACATTTTTGTTTTATCTACACTATAATATTATAAAGAGGAAAGATTTGTATTTTGGTATGTAACGAATAAACTCAAAAAGTACTGCACCGATTTTAATAATTCTTTTTTCATTAGAAAGCTACATTATCACTGAGTAACATAGGCTATAATATTTAGTACTAGATTACTAAAGAAATCTTTAGAAATTCCTATTAAAACCAACCGAAGGTGTACAAAAATTAGCCATAAAATGTCTTTCAGCGCATACGTTGCGAAGAGTATTAATGATAGAACAAAAAATGTTCGAAAATCTACACTAATATACTAATGTACCTATTTATGTCTACCCGTGCGAAGGATCGGGCCGCTAGTAGTTTATAAAAATAATCTTCAATGAAATATGCCCAATGACCTGTTTCAATATTATTTATATATGTTCAAGCGAAATAGCGATGGCTGAAATATTTGAACATTTATTTCGATAACGATGTATTGAAAAACGATCTAGTCGATAAGCTATCCAAATAGGGGCAATGTAAAAATCAATCAAAAAACGCATTTAGGCAAGCCATCGAAAATTGCATTCAACCAATTGATTTCTTTATACGTACGTCGTCGTACGGTCCTATAGTAGAATCGGGAACTTGAATAGGGAAAAGCTTTTTTTCGTTTTTTTTTTGTTTGACGATATTTTGCATTAAGTTGATAAACACAAGTTTTATGAGGGTTTTTTCGAAGAAGGCCATAAAAAGTACCTATTTTTTTTTGTCACATGAATAAGGACAAGAACTAAATTTACCTGTAAGACCCTTTAAAGTAAGAAAATAACAACAAATCTTGTGGTTTAGGTAAATACTGGTTTTATTGAATTAATTAAAATAATTTTTAGTAATGTGTGCTGCCTCCTAATTTCTGAATTACTTCAAGTAAACTGTGGCTGTGGTGTATGGAATCATAGAGTGCTGTCACATAATTGAGCGAAATTTTGGACCAGAGGACCAAAGGCGGGCAAATGTTCGCATGTCAACCCTAAAGATCTAAGACCTATTAGCCTATCATCATTCATTCTCCAAACTCTGGAGCGTTTGATTGATATCCATGTACGTAACAGCATTGATAAGAGACTATCGATGTCCCAGCATGCTTACTGCAAAGGGAAATCGGTAGAAACAGCCTTGCACACCTTGGTAAGAACTGTCGAATACTCCCTAGAACAAAAACAATATACTATGGTGGCTTTCCTGGATATTGAAGGCGCTTTCAACAACGTTGACACATCTGCTATCACTTCTGCTATGACGACCCTAAACGTCGAATACTCACTCTGTGAATTGATAAATCTAATGCTAGAAAGCAGGATCATCAACTCTAAGATGGGGGATTTTTGTACGAAAAGGTCTGTCAGTAGAGGCACTCCGCAAGGTGGTGTTCTGTCCCCTCTCCTGGAAGATAGTGGTTATAACGAGCTACTAATATCCCTTGAGAGAGAACGCTACAGAGTGGTTGTGTATGCCGATGATGTTGGTATCGCCGTCATAGGAGAACATCCTAATACACTGAGAGACCTCCTCCAAAACGCACTCAATATGCTCACTAGATGGGCAGATCACTGCGGACTCAGTATTAATCCGCAAAATACAGCCCTCGTCCTTTTTACACGGAAATACAAGATCCCAGAAATTGTACCTCCCTCAATAAAAGGTGTACCACTAATTTTTACCAATGGGGCCAAATATCTTGGTCTGATATTGGACAAAAAATTAAGTTGGAAACCTTATATTCAGGAAAGAGTTAAAAAAGCTACATCAGCTCTTTTCCTTTGCAAGAAAGCCATAGGAAACAAATGGGGTTTTCAACCTCGCATAACTTATTGGCTATACACATCGGTCATCCGACCAATACTTATGTACGGGGTTGCAGTGTGGTGGACTGCACTGGAGGAAGTCACATACTACGACAAACTCAGCAGACTCCAACGCACTGCATGTCTCTGCATTAGCGGGGCTTTGAGAACCACACCCTCAGCAGCGTTGGACACTCTCCTCCATCTGACACCCCTCGACATTTTCAGCAAACAAATGGCAGCGAGTACAGCTATAAGTCTCAACGCCTCATCTCAATGGACCAACAACAATGTTGGGCACTCCATCATTCTGAACCTCTTTGATTTTATACCAAAGTACATAGACTACACTATCCCAAAACCCCAATTTGGTAAAAACTTCCAGGTATCCATTCCATCCAGGGATGAATGGGAAGACAAAAAACTCCTAGATGACGAAAGCATCCATTTTTACACAGATGGATCCAAGACAAATGAGGGAGTTGGTAGTGGTGTTTACTCAGAAAAGCTTAATCTTAGCATCTCATTCCGCCT
This sequence comes from Eupeodes latifasciatus, assembly GCA_920104205.1. Lineage (NCBI taxonomy): Eukaryota > Metazoa > Arthropoda > Insecta > Diptera > Syrphidae > Eupeodes > Eupeodes latifasciatus. The sequence continues at coordinate 58,994,734 of OV049924.1, forward strand.
CCTTAATCATTGTAGCGTCTTCCAAGCGGAAATTTTAGCGATCAAAGAGGTTCTTTCCTGGCTAAGAGAAGACGTGATATCAACTTCTGATATACGCATCTTCTCTGACAGTCAGGCTGCTATCAAGTCTCTTGACGGCGTCTCAACCAAATCTCTAACGGCCCTCGATTGTCGATCGTCTCTTATGGAGATGGCGCAGAAATTTAACATTCACCTATGCTGGGTGCCGAGCCACATAGACATCGCAGGAAATTGTAGAGCCGATGAATTCGCTAAAAATGGAACCGTCATACCTATTTCACCTGAAAGGGAGAAGATAGGTATACCGATAGCTGCATGTAAACTTCTGCTAAAAGAAAAAGCTTTCGAGATAGCAAATTCTAGGTGGTACAATTTACCAATATGCGCAGCCACAAAACAATATGGCCTTCATTGGACCTAAAGCGCTCTAAAGACTTGTTATCTCAAAGCAGACTTCATATTAGCTCCCTAATAGGTGTCCTTACGGGACACTGTCTTATAGGCAGACACGCAATACGACTTGGTGTAGCCTCAAATGACTTCTGCAGGAGCTGTATGTACGAGGAAGAAGAAGAAACAATCTCTCACCTCCTCTGCACCTGCCCTGCTCTTTCACCAATACGCAAACTTCATCTGGGAGATTACTCTTTTGATGATCCCAGCGAACTAGCTAAAAAGGATATCAGATATCTCCTTCGCTTAATAAAAAGCTCAAAATGGTTCGACTAGTGGGAAGTAATTCTCTAGATTCATGTGGTATCACAATGGGCCTTTTCTTCTGGCCTAAGTGTGTGGTTTTTGTATCCGCAGCCACTTTAACCTAACCTAACCTAACCTTGGACCAGAACCGCTTTATGGCTTCAATAATCTGTTCAGTTTTTTTGGTATTGCCGTCTTCCTTTGTAGACTTTCTTGAAAGCCATCCCACAAGTTTTCTATAATGTCCAAGCCAGGAGAATATGGGGGCTATGGTAATAGGTTCACATTTTGCCCATGAATTCAGGCTCTTATTGTCCGTTCGGTTTGTATTGGTGCATTATCTTGTTGCAAAGTCCATCGTTGTCCACCAAACAATTCAGAAAACTGCGGAAAAGCTCGTTACAGAATAGATTTTGAAGTGATTGTCGTCATTTTAGAGCTTTGAAAATCCAGCGCCACGGGCCCGAAATAGGTGATTGCTCCCCATACCATTACACCGCCTCCTTTGCTGCGCCGTTGTTCAAGATAGATTTCTTTCTTTCTTAAATCATGGAAATATCAGCTCATATATCCATCAAATCCGTTCAAATTAAATTGTTTACCCCAGCTTCTGCCTTGATTTTACTTATGGAAAACATTGAATTTGAAGCAGTTCTCACTATCGCCCGCTTTTCCTGAAATTATATGGCTTTCTTGACTCTTTCTTTGTGGTTTTTTCCATACCTCTCTGGGTCCTTGAGGTATTAGAAAACAACATTTGAACTACTTCTAAATTTTGGTGGCTATACAACGGATGAGATCCAGGATGAGATCCCGGTTAGCTCGAATTTGGCCTATTTTTTATTTGGTTAGACTATTACCTCTACCGATACTTCTTGATTCTATCAATTTAATACTCGTACTAAGCTCCCAAATAATCAGAGTATCCTTTTATCTGATTTAAAACACGCTAATAGGTAAATTTAGATCTTGTTCCTATTCATGTGACACAAAAAAACAGGTACTTTTTATGACCTTCTTCTGAAAAACCACCATCAAATTTGTATTTATCAAGTATATCCAACGCGGTTTTTTGGAAAATAAATTTAATAAGCACCTTATTCATTCCATATTTTGGTTTTTCCAAAAAACTTTAAAGTTTAAAAAATATCGTCAAATAAAAAACGACAAAAACTTGACCCTATTCATGTGACACGAAGTGTACTTCCATTAATTTGTATAATCTCATATGATTAACATTTCATTAAATAAAACTTTGAGCAGTCCTAATATTGAAGACCTATCAAATCTTCGTGAAAATTGTGTCAAAGATTCAAGCTTCAAATTTATTTATAACATAACACTTTGTCAGTAAAGCTATTTTATAAGATCCATGTCATCAGCTAACACTTCCTACTTTAAAATAAAAACACCCTAGTATTATACTCTCTATGTTTTTATTTTACTCACTTATGTAAGAAGGTATTTAGGTAATACCTCCTCTCCAACATCATATGTCCATATTACTTAAGCTGACACAGAATCCAGGTCAAAGATACTCATTTCTTCTTAAGATACTCGTAGTAGCATAATATACCATCTGGGACTTAGAGCTGATCTGGGCTAAAACCTTATCTGGGCTAAGTGCCCAGTTTGCATTAAAATTATGTGCAATATACAGTTCAAACTCAACCTACTCTTTAACTTGGGTTAAAAATGAACAAAAAAAAAAACACCTTTGAATCTAGGTCTTTCGAGCTCTGATCAAGCATATCTCTCTACAGCTCTACTTTACCTACTTAAGCTATGTTAATAATACATTGTGATGCTGATGCTGATGCTTTGTCCATGTCCAGCCAAGCCAAAGATGGTGCATTATACTAATGATCATTATGGGTATATCTTGCATCTTGCATTAATATGTATTCAAAAAAGCTATAAGAAAAGAAGTGATCTTAAAGACTGAACTCCAGAGCACATTTTATCGGTCAAGAATTATTAATATTTTTTTTTCTTCTGATAGAATAGAAAAAGAACAAAAACGAACTTCTTTTGTTTATATCAACAGTTATTTTTGTGCTATTGCCATCAATTTATTTATAATTCTTCTTGAAATTAGTATATAAAATCTTGAACATAATTTATGCCATATTTCGTAACGGTTTCTTTTTCTTTTTCTTTGTTGAAGATACGATGATGATGGAATTAAGGATCGATTCTTTTTATGTAAATTTCTTTTGATGACGATGATTGCATTAAATCTAGAATAACAAACCATCGATTTATTAGAATCGGAGGGAGAAGAGAAGCACTTAAGTTTGTTTCGATGATGATGCGGAGAAAAAAGAATTTTCTGACCAATTAAATTAATATATAGCTAGGTTTCATAAGTATAAGCTTTTTAATTAAAGCAAGGTGACTGACACCATGAATCATGATTAAAAATAGTTTATTATTATTTTTTTAAGTTCTATTTACCTCATGTGTAGATATAGTGTATACTCGTAAATATATAGTGAAAGTTGTATAAATCAGAATAAAAAAGAAAATTGTTTAAATTTTAGTTTTCATTTTAGAATTAAATTTACATCTAATTTATTCTTCAACTTTTTGGGCCAAAACCTTTTTTTTTTCTTTTTAGAATGTAACACATCAGTGTTTTTATTACTTTTAAAAATATATGTAGGTTAAATACCCACGTGAACTATTTTAAAAACTCTTGTAAATAAACATTGATTTATATCAAATTTTGTGAATACTGATTAATCTATATTCAAAAGATTGAGTCCAAATTTAAAATCAGATACATAATCCGAAATGACTTTGTAACACTTTTAATATCGTTCAAATAAATCTCTTAAAAGCAATTTCTGGAGTTTGATATTTTTATAAGAAATGGAAAGTTCTCAAATAATTTTAACTTTGGATTTTGTTTTTATACTCCTGAGTCAACATTTTAAATAAAATAAAACACAAAATAAAATTGGATGATATCGATGATATATTTTGTTTAAAATAAATACTTCAGAAAATCAAAGAGATTTCTAAAATAAGGATGGTTTTAATTATTTTTAATAATAAGGTAAAAGATGTGTTATTATGACTTTATTAAAATTTAATTTTAAGTTGTCTGTTAAGATATTCGCGACGTGTAACTAATTTGGCCTGTCAATTGAGTTTTTCAAAAAATATTAACGAAGTACCGAAAACTTAATTTTGTATAAGATGAAATAAGTTTTGAGTTAATATCTTTATATATTCTAAAGATATTCTAATCTCAAATCAAGTTTTGGTAGTATTTTTAACCATAGGAAGTTATTGTAATCAATCCGATTTGTTGAATTGAAAATTTTGATATTTCTCAACGTTTCAAGGTCCCTAGATTCGAAAAAGATTTTTAGAGAGATGTCTGTGCGAGCGTGTGTACGTAACGTACGTTCGTAGGGTCGTACGTCCGTACGTGTCCGTACGTTCGAAAAGTTTTTTTCGTCGTCCATAGCTCAAGAACCAGTAGAGATATCGACTTCAAATAAATTTTGTTATACAGATAATAATGCAGAAAGATGCAGATAGTTCTCTTAAAAAAATTGATTGGGTGTTTTTTTTTTTTACCATAGCAGTTTAAAAAAAAGGTGAAAATCTTGGTTAACCCTAAATATCTCATGAACCAATGACGCTAGAGACTTGAATTAAATTTTATATTATATATTGTAACGTGATACCAAACAAATATACTTTTTTTTAAAAAATTTCAATTAACGGTTTATTTTATAAATCAAAAAAACTTAAAAAAAATATTTGTCACCTCAAAAATCTTACGAACAAAAAATTATTTTATCTTCAAAACAATTTTGTAAAACGAAAAATAACGTTTTTAACATGAAGTAAAATTTTGAGAAAAATCAAATGGACAGTTTTATAACAAAAAAAAAAAGAGGCTGGGATGCGACCCACACTGATAACTTCCCATCCCGTCTGTCGATTTGTCTTGCTTAAAAGTTTGTCCAAATGAATCAATTTTTACCAAATTTGGGTACTATTTTTTGTAGGTTTTATTTTTTCATGAAAAAAGGACTGTTGGATTTTTATAAAAAAATTACTGAATATCGAAAACTATATTTTTTGTGAAATAAAATAAGTTTGAAGCCAATAGTTTTAATTTATTAAAAGCTATTTGAGTCGAAAGTAAATTTTTACCAATTGTTAGTACTTATTGTTTTTTTTTTAGGTTTTTATTTTTTGCAAAAAAAAACTGTCAATTTGATTTTTCGCAAAATTTTTCCGAATGTTGAAAACAATATTTCTTATGAGATAAAATTAGTTTGAAGCCAATGTCTCAAATTTTTGAAAAGATATTTACGTCGAAAAACAATTTTTACCAACTTTTATACATTTTTTTAGGTTTTTATTTTTTGTAAAAAAAACTGTCAATTCGATTTTTCTCAAAATTTTTCCTAATATTGAAAACAATACTTTTTATAAGCTAAATTTGTTAGAAGCCATTATCTCAAATTTTTGAAAAGATATTTGAGTCAAAAATCAATTTTTAACAACTTTTGTTAATTTATTTTTCGGTTTTTAATTTTTGTAAAAAAAAACTGTCAATTCGATTTTTTTCAAAATTTTACTGAATGTTGACAACAATATTTTTCGAAAGATAAAACGAGTTAAAAGCCAATATCTCAAAGTTTTGGAAAGCTATTTGAGTCGAAATTCAATTTTTACCAACTTTGAGTAATGTTTTTTTTAGGTTTTTATTTTTTATAAAAAAAAAATGTCAATTGGATTTTTCTCAAAATTTTACCAGATGTCAAAAACATTATTCTTCGATGCACAAAATTATTTTGGAGGTGAAATCAATTTTTAGTCGTAAAATTTTCGAGGTGACACATTTTTTTTTTAGGTTTTTTGATTTATAAAAAAACCGTTAATTGAATTTTTTTCCAAAAATATAATTGTTTTGTATCACGTTACAATATATAATATAAAATTTAATTCAAGTCTCTAGCGTCATTGGTTCATGAGATATTTAGGGTTAACCAAAATTTTCACCTTTTTTTTAAACTGCTATGGTAAAAAAACCACCCACGCAATTTTCTTGAGAGCCCTTTCTGCATCTTTCTGCCTTATTATCTGTATAACAAAATTTATTTGAAGTCGATATCTCTTCTGGTTCTTGAGCTATGGACGACGAAAAAAACGTCGCGAACGAACGGACGTAGGTACACACGCACAGACATCTTTCTAAAAATCTTTTATTTCGACTCTAGGGACCTTGAAACGTCGAGAAATGTCAAAATTTTCAATTTGACAAATCGGACCCATTACAATAACTTCCTATGGGAAGTTAATAACTGACACTTTCTTACAAAAAATAAAAACCTAAAAAAACAATAGTAAAACTTGGTAAAAATGTATGTACTTTCGATTCAAATATCTTTTCAAAATCTAAAAATATTGGCTTCAAACTATTTTGATTTCACAGAAAATATTGTTTTCGACATTAAGTAAATTTAAATAAATTGTTTTTCAAATCCAGGCTTCATTTTGAATATCTTTATACTTTGGCAGCTGTAACTTTTGAAAATATCATCTTTTGACATTTGTAAAGTAAAAACTACGTTATTAATAAAAATTGAACTCTACACGCCTTAACAATACTTTTAAATTGTTAAAATGAACGATACTTAAAGCAACGTAACAATCGAAATGTTTTCTTAAGTGTTATTTCTGGAAGAGATAATCATAATTCCCCAAAGCGATCTTCATGGTATAACGCACCTTAAGAACTTTTCATTTGAGACCACGTGAAAGATGAGGTCTAGGCCAATGATTCAAAAATAATTCAAGGCTTTCAAAATGAAAGTTCAAGGCTTTCAAACGTGAAGTTATCGCGGACATGCAGCCTAAAATGTGCGATTAAGTAATGGAAAATTGGATGAAAGGGGGATATTTTGTTGCAATAATAGCCGTAGTAGCCATTTCGCTTATATTTCAACAAAGTTATAAGGGCACATTCGTCTCTCTACAATTAAAAATTAATCTATTGATTTCTTTTGAAAAATACAATTTTTCTTAAATACCCAAATAAAATTTCTTATTGAAAAACCCTCCTTGAAATATTGAAAAAAACTCCTTCTTGAAATATGAAAGACGAAAAAAGGTGTTTCTAAAAATTGTGGATTAAGGTTCTAGGGAATTTTTGTTCGTTCCACTTAAGCCATCAAATCTGTTCTCATGCTCCAGATGAAGTTTAGTTTAGTCTTTTCACCAAACAAAGTTACAATTCTTCAGTGATTACTTGATAATAATATAATATAAAAACAATATTACATTTTATTAATTAATTTAGCATAAAGGTTACTTAAAATTAAAAGCAAATTAATTTTAAATGAAAATCCACTCACACTAAAGTGGTAAAGTGGTAAGGTTCTGTGGTAATTAATCTTAAAAAACTATCGGTTCCTATGTAACCTCACAGGAACACTGAAATTAATTAGGGCTAAAATATCGGAACAATCAACATGATTTGCCAATACATCATGAATGAAACATAATGCCAGGGAACTTTCTTCGAATGTTGAGAGGCATGATTTCAAATAATTTACATCTCGTTCCATAGGAAGGCATATCTATATTCCAATTAAGCCTTTTCATTAATAGTCTAGTGAATCTTTTTTGGATTTTTCAATTTTAAAAGAGTGAACTTCATACAAAGGGCACTAAATAGTGTTACAATACACAAAAGCAGATCTAACATACGCTATTTAAAACAGGCATACTCGATATTTTGTAGACACCAAAATCTTAAGTCAAACCATCTTCAATCCACAATATTTCTTATGATTTTAGATCTGTTAGTTTACCACTAGGTTCGATGGCTTTGAATGTGCGTTTTAATTACATATTTACGAGCATTTTACAAACATTTCAATAATCTTATCAATTAATTCATTTCACACAATTATTCATCATCAGACACATTTTCAATAGCATTCCGATGTACCTACCTATAGTTTTCATTTCCATCTATCGCATCGGAACCACTCCTCCTCATTTATTCACAAAACAAAAATTTCATTTGTACCTACCAGAGCTACCTACCTGGTACTTGTTTATTGTAAGCCCCTCTAGCTATATAAAGAAATTTAAATATCAGTATGGTGTTGCTTTAAAATTGTATAAAATCCCGCTTAACGAAGCGTGCAATGCGATTGTATACAAACTATAAAGTATAAACTAACGGATTTAACTATATGTAAACAAATTAAATTACTTTCCACTAAACCGATGCAATTCGTTTGATTTCGATGCAATGCGGTTTCAATGTTACAGAATTTGATTAAAAGAGGTGATTGCCTGATAATATAATAATTTATGAAAGAAAGCCTCCATAATTAACAGTCGTTATGTTGTGAGATATCTATTTCGATGCTGATCAATTTATAAAATATCTTTTTTATCAACGATTTGAAATAAACTATTATTAAATAGAATACCTAACTAATGGCCTTGACAAAACAGGTCGGGAATTGAAAACTTAAATTATGTATATATAAGCTTTCTATTGATGAGGTGAAGAGGACAAATTAAAGGTTGTAACTTTAATGTACCTATTTAAATGTATAACACTTTTTTGTAAGCTTAAAGAAAGAAAAATCATTTTGAAATAAAAGTTTGAACCTTGACAAACCTTAGACCAATGAAATTGTTGTTTTTGAATTGAAATTTGTATTACTGGTCAAAAAGGCACAAGAAGCTAATAAATGTATGTATATGTTACCTACTTTAACATATGAACACGAAGCCCAATAATGTTATGAGAAAGTTCTTAATTTAAGAAGCAACATTAAAAAGATCAAAATGAATTGCGTTAATTATTTAGGTCAAATTGTTTGATTCTATGGTCAAACTCTTAACTGGTAGACTAAGCAAACAATGATACTGAAGTTGAAAAAGATGGGTTTAAGATCATCGATAAATTGGCTGTTCTTTAATACTTGGTGCTTTAATATCTTTTGCAAAATTTCTGAAGAACTGTTAAAATGGTTCTGATTAAATTTTTAGACACCTACCAGAAAATTTGTAAACGTTTTTAATATAAGTTTTAATACAAAAATGTTGTGTTTTATATTAACCACTTTAACTAACACCCATAGTCGTCATCAGCATCAATATTTCAACCAATACATATTTTCACATACCTTAACTTTTTCAATTGTTTAAAATAATTTTTAGCGGTTATTTTTAATAGCAAGCCTTTTTCTAGTTAAAAATAAATGGATTTTTTTTAAATGATGGGATATAAATCCACGGTAATGTTTATCACAGCTGTCTTGAGACTTGTCAAGATGGGGATCAGCTAAGGTCAGGTCGTATTGTTCGTGGGTTCCTTTACTCTTCAATAGTTCAACCTACAGCAAGGCGTTCTGACCATAGATACGGGTCAGAACCCGTTCAGTAGTGGTGTAAGCGTTTTCATAATTTGTGCCGAAGAATGAAAGGCCGTTTTATTTGTTTGCCTTATCCCTGTAATCGGCTCAGGCATTCTTTTCAGTTACCAGTTTAATGAGACGGCAGGAACATTTACATGAGAAGGACGCTAAAGACAAAATAAAGTACCAAAGGGCCGTTAAGCGTAACAGAACTCAAGAACTGGCCCTTCCAGATGAGAAAAGGAGTAAATTTGACGGTCGGGCAAAAAATGGTATTGTGCAGCGCAATCGAGGGCAAGCTCTTTGAGATAGTTTTTACCTTTATTAAAAGTGATGGCTCCTACCCTAGTTTTGACTCTTTTGAAATGCTCACGTAATCAAGTGAACAGACGAATTCCTTACAGAAAGCATCATTAAGGTTAGAAATGATTGGGAGGGCTTGAAATTGAAACTCAAGCTCATTTCAGGTAAGGACATCCCTAGACAGAATAAGGCTTGCATTTGGTTTCCCCTCATAAGCACTAAGCAAAGTGAACAGGAGCTGATCCGCGGTCTTCAGAGGTTAAATCCACTGTTTGTGAATACAAAATATTTGTCACCTCGAGTCTTTTGTAAACAAAAAATTTGTATACATCGAAGAACAACAGAAAACTGGTTTTTAACTTGAATATTTCTAAAATGAATGAATGAAAGTATTGATTAAAAAATTATCTCATTTATACAAAATTGTAATAAGTAATTTTCTTAAAAACAATTCAATCGGCGGTTTTTTTTACTAAGAAATACAAAACTTCAAAAAGTGCTATTAAAAATTGTTAAAAATTGGTTTTTGATTAACAAATCTTGGAAACATAGACAGATATTAAAATAAGTTTTTTTTTATTATGTGCAAAATATTGTTTTTAACTTTGAGTTAAAAAAAAAAATAATAAAACTAAGAACTGCTAAGAAATTGTCGTCTTAGGTATCTTAAAAGTTTCATATACTTAGTCCAGGAATACCACAGACAAAAATCCGACAAAGCTGAATTTAAGTGGAAAACTTTACTTTAAATAAGCCTTTTATCATGAATTTAAAACAATTTTTGTAACAGCACCGAGAGTTTCATTAAGTGGAACTGGCTGTATGTTAAATTTAATTTATATTTCAATCAAAAATAATTAGAATACATTATTCTTTTAATAATAATTTTTCAAATTCTATATTTAAAATTTCAGATTGGTCAAAATTCTATATTTCAAAACACTTTTAAAGTATGCCGTAGAAGAAAAATCGTTTTATAATGCCTATTAAGCCTATTTAAAGCATTTTAAGGAACAGAAGTCTTAGACAGAACTTGTTTTTTACGAATAAAATATCATAACCATTTTCAACAAAAAGTATAAATAAATTAAAAGACATTTTATTAACATTCCTTAAAAATATTCACGAACTCATAAGTAAGTTATAAGTGGCTTTATTCTTTACAAATTAACATATCAGTTGGGAGGTCGTTTAAAGGTAAAATATTTTAAGATTTTGACGTTTTGCTATTTAAAAATATTTTGTAATACCGAATTCTTAATAAGACCACTTCCATTTCTCTTTTATTTATAACACATAAAAATGGATTGATTTGTTTATTAACTTTCCATAGGAAGTTATTGTAATGGGTCCGATTTGTCAAATTGAAAATTTTGACATTTCTCGACGTTTTTTCCGTCGTCCATAGCTCAAGAACCAGAAGAGATATCACTTCAAATAAATTTTGTTATACAGATAATAAGGCAGAAAGATGCAGAAAGGCTCTCAAGAAAATTGCGTGGGTGTTTTTTTTTACCATAGCAGTTTAAAAAAAAGGTGAACATTTTGGTTAACCCTAAATATCTTACGAACCAAAAACGCTAGAGACTTGAATTAAATTTTATATTATATATTGTAACGTGACACCAAACAAGGATATTTTTTGAAAAAAAAATCCATTTTACGGTTTTTTCTTATAATTCAAAAAAACTGAAAAAAAAAATTGCCACCTCGGAACTTTTTACGAATATAAAATGGTTTTATCTCTATAATTTTGTGCAACGAAAAATAACGTTTTTAACATCTGGTAAAATTTTTAGAAAAATCGAATTGACAGTTTTTTTTTACAAAGAATAAAAACCTAAACAAAAAAATAATAAAAGTTGGTAAAAATTGATTTTCGACACAAATATCTTTTCAAAACTTTGAGATATTGGCTTAAAACTACTTTTATCTTTCAAAAAATATTGTTGTCAATTGATAGTTTTCTTACAAAAAATAAAATCTTAAAAGAAAATTTAACAAAAGTTGGTAAAAATTGATTTTCGACTCAAATATCTTTTCAAAAATTTTGAGATTATGGCTTCCAACGAATTTTAACTTATAATAATTATTGTTTTCAACATTTGGAAAAATTTTTAGAAAAATCGAATTGACAGTTTTTTTACAAAAAAAAAAAACCTAAACAAAAAAATTAATAAAAATTGGTAAAAATTGATTTTCGACTCAAATATCTTTTTTTTTAATTTTGAGATATTGGCTTTAAACTTCTTTTATCTTTTAAAATATTGTTGTCAACACTCAGTGAAATTTTGAGGAAAATCTATTTTTTTACAAAAAATAAAAGCCTAACAAAAAAACAATACTAAAACTTGGTTAAAATTTACTAACGACTCAAAAAGCTTTTTTAAAATTAAAAATATTGTCTTCAAACTCTTTTTATTTCACAGAAAATATTGTTTTCGATATGTTTTTTTTTATAAAAATCCAACAGTCCATTTTTTCATAAAAAATAAAATCTACAAGAAATAGTACGCAAATTTCGTAAAAATTGATGATCGGTTCTTGATATCTCAAAAATTAATTTCATTCATCCAACTTGTAAAAATTTAAGAAATGCTACTAAAACTGTTAAAAATTTGTTTTCGACTAAAAATCTATTTAACAAAACTAGATTTTCAAACTAAACTATATCTTTATATGAAAAATATTGTTGGTAATTTTAAAATTTTTAAGAATAATTCAACTGACAACTTTTTTAACCCAACACGAAAACCTACAAACTTTGAAGCAAGACAAATCGACAGATGGGATGGGAAGTTATCAGTGTGGGTCGCATCCCAGCCTCTTTTTTAAATTGTAACAGTTTTCATTTCGTTATATCGGCAGCGCTATTTCCTAACAAGCTCCTATAATCTAATGTTAAGCCGAAAAATACATAATACCAATTTGAAGAACACATCGATCGAAGTATTCAATCATTATTCAATTATTGTTGTTGTACCACCCTTACAGAGGTAGAATCATTTCAGTAATTTAACCTTCTTCTACAGTACCCCTTTATATCGGGTGATTTTTTTGAGGTTAGGATTTTCATGCATTAGTATTTGACAGATCACGCGGGATTTCAGACATGGTGTCAAAGAGAAAGATGCTCAGTATGCTTTGACATTTCATCATGAATAGACTTACTAACGAGCAACGCTTGCAAATCATTGAATTTTATTACCAAAATAAGTGTTCGGTTCGAAATGTGTTTCGCGCTTTACGTCCGATTTATGGTCTACATAATCGACCAAGTGAGCAAACAATTAATGCGATTGTGACCAAGTTTCGCACTCAGTTTACTTTATTGGACATTAAACCAACCACACGAATGCGTACAGTGCGTACAGAAGAGAATATTGCGTCTGTTTCTGAGAGTGTTGCTGAAGACCGTGAAATGTCGATTCGTCGCCGTTCGCAGCAATTGGGTTTGTGTTATTCGACCACATGGAAGATTTTACGCAAAGATCTTGGTGTAAAACCGTATAAAATACAGCTCGTGCAAGAACTGAAGCCGAACGATCTGCCACAACGTCGAATTTTCAGTGAATGGGCCCTAGAAAAGTTGGCAGAAAATCCGCTTTTTTATGGACAAATTTTGTTCAGCGATGAGGCTCATTTCTGGTTGAATGGCTACGTAAATAAGCAAAATTGCCGCATTTGGAGTGAAGAGCAACCAGAAGCCGTTCAAGAACTGCCCATGCATCCCGAAAAATGCACTGTTTGGTTTGGTTTGTACGCTGGTGGAATCATTGGACCGTATTTTTTCAAAGATGCTGTTGGACGCAACGTTACGGTGAATGGCGATCGCTATCATTCAATGCTAACAAACTTTTTGTTGCCAAAAATGGAAGAACTGAACTTGGTTGACATGTGGTTTCAACAAGATGGCGCTACATGCCACACAGCTCGCGATTCTATGGCCATTTTGAGGGAAAACTTCGGAGAACAATTCATCTTAAGGAATGGACCGGTAAGTTGGCCACCAAGATCATGCGATTTGACGCCTTTAGACTATTTTTTGTGGGGCTACGTCAAGTCTAAAGTCTACACAAATAAGCCAGCAACTATTCCAGCTTTGGAAGACAACATTTCCGAAGAAATTCGGGCTATTCCGGCCGAAATTCTCGAAAAAGTTACCCAAAATTGGACTTTCCGAATGGACCACCTAAGACGCAGCCGCGGTCAACATTTAAATGAAATTATCTTCAAAAAGTAAATGTCATGGACCAATCTAACGTTTCAAATAAAGAATCGATGAGATTTTGCAAATTGTATGCGTTTTTTTATAAAAAAAAGTTCTCAAGCTCTTAAAAAATCACCCGATAAATATTAAATCCACCCTTATAACATTGAATCTCTTGAGCTTGACCTTGAGTCCTAATTTGATATTAGAAAATTGACACCCAATTTTTCAACATCCTCGATAGTATAGTGGTCAGTATCCCCGCCTGTCACGCGGGAGACCGGGGTTCAATTCCCCGTCGGGGAGAATCGTTGATTAACACTTTTTTAAAATTTATTTATTAAAACAATCGATATAATTTAGAAATATTTATTTCTCCGTTAATAAGTCTATTTTCTCGTGACCATAATATCAATTTCAATTATTTGCAGCACACTTCAATAACAAATAATTGCCACACCTTATTAATTTTTTTCGTTTTCGCTCTGTTCAAAATTATTTGAGGCTATAATTTATATGGAATAGAATTTTAGCAAATAGACAAACAACAAGAATTTATTTTCAACATCAGTCAAGAATGAAAACCATTCAATCATTTCAGAACCTATTCCAATTCTTTATGATGGCAGAATGCAATCAAAACAATCACATATAAAAACCGCACTTACATCAACAATAGTAAATAAATAAAATCAACACAAGTTACCGCAATATTTTACCAATACCTCTTCTAAAGCGGTATGGTGTGGTTCTAGCTTCTATATCTGTCTAGAGCCAATTCCGAATCAAATCAGTGGTTTAGATTATTTGAGTCTTGAAGCATTGATATGAAGTAACAAGACCGCAGAGCAATCAATGGTGTCGCTCGTCATCCGTCGCGTTCGTCCGTCGTCGCGTCAGTTGCTGCACCGCACCGTGTCATGGTAAATACGAGTATAAGAATGTGAGCACTGAACTGGAATATTGCTCTATTCGAAGTCGTGTTCGACATCGATATAGGTAGAGGTAGGTAAGGTAGTCTACAGAAATATCGATACAATTGAAGTTAATTGAATTCAAGACCAGACTTTGAGATGGTGAGCACCGGTCTGGAGACCAAAAAGAAAAAATACTCGTTTTTGGTATACACAAATAAATATGTACGTGATTCATTTCAAACCCACTCTAAATTGGCGCGTGAATTCTTTAAATTCAAATAATTGTATGTTAGTGGCATTTTCAAGGTCAATCACGAAATCTATATCTCAAAAATAATAATCAATAATTTCAACCCTATGGCTAATTAAACTTCATCATCATCACACTCCTTAAGGAAGTTACTTAATTATGACGCGGTAGATGTAGATTGATCGATATGATTTTATGAAAAAATACTTTACAACCAAACCCACCAAAAAGAATAACTTCAGTGCTTTCAATCTTCAAGGTTATAAAATGTTTGTCTGTCTACTTAAAGCAAACAATACAAAAATGATTAATGGAACACAACAAAATACAGCTCATACCTAACAACAGTCAAAATTGGTCAGCCGCGTGCCGTTTATAGAAGCACGAGCTTCACGTTTGCCCCCTTTTCAGTTAAAAAGCCATAATTCAAAATATTTAAATGCTTGTCGTAAGCTGGTGTTGTTTTAATATGACGAACGAACGGTGCGACGAACTCACATAAAATAGTTTACAATTTCCGACTACATTGTTTGAAATAATTTGGACCGTATAGTATAACTATTGTCCAGGCTTTAGGTATGTAGGTATAATTAAAATACTAACGGAAGATTAAATTCTGTACAGGAAGTCAAGAACTAACAACATAACGTTTATTTTGTGGTTTTACTGCCACAAGGTAGAAGAGAAGCTTAATATAGTCAAAGAAGTACAGAGGCACAAATGACGGTTAAGTTTTTCACTGACATTTAATAGAACTTTCAATCTAAAGATTAATAGAGCTTTCAGGTACAATAATTGGCGTATGACTATTTCTTTATAATTTCCATAATTTGTAAGATATACCTTAGATTTTAAAGTATCTTTTAGTTTATTTAAAAAGAAAACAAGATTAGGTTCTTCCTCGCAGAGTGTCTTGATCCATAGCAGAAACGATAAAACAATAGTTTAATCATCAATTTGCGATTTAACTGAGTTGCTAATTAATTGGCGCAATCATCTGAAGATGGTATTCGAACTGTTTCCTTTGTAAATTTACCTACATATCTGGTCTACGAATATGTTAGTCTATAAAAATTGTTTGCTCATCTAATTAACTTAGCTATTAAAGCACCGCAATCGACAGGGTCGGGTTGATCGTGTTATCCTTTAATAAAGTTACGCCAACGGGTAAATTCAAAGTTATAGGTTTGGGTTTGTTTTTTTATAAAAAAAACTGGATAAATTTTGTATTCTGAATTATTGAGAAGAAGATGAAAAGAACCTCAAGCTGTTTTATGTCGTTGATTGGATTTAAATAAGAAAATAATACGAGGTTTTACAGTTATATACCATAGGCAGTTAGATTCAATTAAATTAAGATTTCTGTTGAATTTTAATTGGACTGATTTTATAGTAAAGTGTGTACAAAACATGGTCAAAACAGGATAGATATATACTTAGGTTCATGTAAATTCTAAAAAGATTATTATGGAATGACAAGAACTTTAAATTTTTGATAATAAATAAAGAGACTGTTTTCCAATAATTATACTCAAAATCATTAAAACAATTATAGCTCGAGAAAGTGAGGAATTTTAATCATAGGTGACTCAAAATGACCCATGGTTATCTTCTTTAGGACAATCCGAATTATATAACTGACAAAATTTATAAATAATTAAAATAGAATGGAGTGAAGTTCAACATCAAAAGATTAAAAATTTCAGTGGAAATTACATAATATCTAAAAAAAAAAAATCGGAAACCATGGAAAAAATACCTTTGGGCGTTGTTTGTTTTGATTAGTGAAATCATTTGTTATAGGTAATTAAGGTATAATTTAGATCTTTTGAGAAAAATATAATAATAGTAAGAAATACTTTCTAAGGAGATGTGAAATTAATGATACCATAAACTTTCAACTGAATTTAATAATTCGATATTAACTTCCCATAGGAAATTATTGTAATCGGTCCAAATTGTCGATTTTAAAATTTTTAAATTTCTCGACGTTTCAAGTTCCCAAGAGTCGAAATAAAAGATTTTTAGAGAGATGTCTGTGCGTGCGTGTGTACGTACCATCGCGACGTTTTTTTCGTCGTCCATAGCTCAAGAACCAGTAGAGATATATCCTTATTCAAATACATTTTTTTAAACAGATAATAATGCAGAAAGATACAGAAAGGACTCTAAAACAATTGAGTGCGTGGTTTTTTACCATAGCAATTTAAAAAAAAGGTGAACATTTTGGTTAACCTAAAATATCTTAAGAACTAATAACGCTAGAGACTTGAATTAAATTTTATATTACATATTGTAACATGATTTAATTAACGGTTATTTTTTATAAATCATAAAAACTAAACAAAAATATTTGTCACCTACAAAATCTTACAAACAAAACATGATTTTATCTCCAAAAATGTATCTGTAAAATTTTGAAATAAATCCAAATGACAGTGTTTTTTACAAAACATAAAATAAAAAAAAGCATTACAAAAAGTTCGTAAAAATTGATTTTCGACTCATATATAGCTTTTTAAAACTTTGAGATGTTGGCTTTAAACTAATTTTATCTTTTAAAAATTATTGTTGTCAACATTCAATAAAATTTTGAGAAAAACCGAAATGACAGTTTTCTTCTAAAAAATAAAAACCTAAAAAAAAAACAATACTGAACTTGGTAAAAATTTCTTTCGATAAAAATATCTTTTCAAATATTGAAAATATTGGCTTCAACTTAGTTTATCTCACAGAAAATATTGTTTCCGACACTCAGCACATTGTTTATAAAAATCCAACAGTCCGTTTTTTCGTTAAAAATATAATCTACAAAAAATATTTATTTATTTATTTACATATATTTCATCAAGTAGAGTACACAGCTCTAATAGACTACTTATTACAAAATTACAAATAATAATAATAAACTATTAAAATAAAAATTATTAAACTCCATAGCTCAAAAAAACATTAAATGTGACTTAAAAATATCTCTACTAGAACATTGGAAAAAATCTACATTGCCTTAAAGTATACCCCGGACGATTAAAAAAAACCTTACTAGCAAAAATGGACAATCAATTTTAGAATTTATTAAGTCTCTAATAAACATTGCATCATAATATTTTCGTCGAATTTCAAGACTTTGTAGTCCAAAAAGCAAACATCGGCCATCATATGAAGGTCGTGGAATATTCCAACTTGTATCTAGAAAGGCATTTTTGAATTCTTTCTATAGTCTATTTGAGTGAATGGAATAAAAAGGATTCCATAATATACAACCATATTCCAAAATAGACCTTACGTATGAGAAATACAGGCTCTTAAGAGTGAAGGAATCATTAAATTCCTTTGAATTTCTTCTAATAAATCCTAACATGAACTTGATTTGGCTACTAGATAGTCTATGTGACTATTAAAATTGAAATTAGTGTCAAA
Source organism: Eupeodes latifasciatus (assembly GCA_920104205.1). Lineage (NCBI taxonomy): Eukaryota > Metazoa > Arthropoda > Insecta > Diptera > Syrphidae > Eupeodes > Eupeodes latifasciatus. The sequence goes on from OV049924.1 coordinate 59,012,968, forward strand.
TATTACACCTAGATCCTTCTTTTCTTTAATTTTATCAAGAACCGTATTTCCTGAAGAATATTCAAAACATAAAGGTGATGAACGACGACAGAATGTAAGACTCTGACACTTACATAATATACATTTAAAAATAGCTTATTGTTTAGACACCAATCATATAAATTGAAGTCTGTTTGCAACATCTGATACATTTTTTACGATGCAGTACATTTTTAAATCGTCAGCAAACATAAGACATTGTGAATGAACAAGAACATCTGGAATATTATCATTGACAAGCATAAGAAACAACAGAGGGCACAGATGACTTCCTTGGGGGACACCTGATGTAACCAAAATAGCAGAATCAGAAAGCCTATTGCCAATACGAACGAATTGGGTTCGATCACTCAGATACAACTCAAACCATTTCAATAGATTAGAGTGAAAACCATACCCCTGAAGCTTACAAAGCAAGATAATATGATGATCAACTCTATCGAGTGCTTTGGTAAAATCATAATAGATCACATCACACTGAAAACCTTTCTCCATTGTTGTAAGCACAGATTTAGAAAAAATTATAAGATTTGTGTTAGTAGATCTACCACTTCCAAAACCATGTTGCATAAAAGAGCTCACTTCTTTTAATAAAAGTATAAGTTTCTTATAAATCAACTTTTCGAAAAGTTTTGGGATAGCTGATATTTTACAAATTGGACGATAGTTTTGGACATAACTTTTTGAACCTGCTTTGTAAATAGGAAGGAAATATAAAATAATTTTTCCAACTTTTAAGACTCAATTGACCGGTTAAACATAATGCTTAGTGGCAAAGCAATTGCAATTGGTGGAAAACCATCAAATCCTGCTTTTTTATCTAAAGTCAGAATGTTTAACTCTTCTATAACTTCGTTTAACGAGATATACAAATTTCCAAAATTTAATGAATTTATAGAACTATTATTAAAAGATGTTGTGTCTTGATTTGGAACCACATATAGGGATTGAAAATATGAGTATTTGGCAAACAAATTGCATACGGTTGAAAGATCAGATGATGTAACGTATAGATATTGCATTGTATTAGAAATACCCATATAGACTTTTTCTTGTTGTTTATAAAACACCAAAAATATTTGGAATTGCTTTTAAGGCTTGTTTCAACTTAGAAAGTTTCATTACAAAAATGTAATGCTTAAGCCTAGTACGCTGCTGATGCGAAACGAAAATTCCCATACAAAAATGACATGACGAAATCATAAACGAAAAATTTCGCTGTGCTTTTCGTTTTTCAGTACGCTGCTGAACGACGAAATGTGACATTTTAGTGGATAGCTGTACTAGATTTCTTAGTACAATTCTCCACTCTTTTCGTTCTCAATTTAATTGACCAGCTCATTAATTGCTTGCGAAATTTTGACGTTTAATTTTTTTATTGAAAAAAAAAATTGTTTTGACTTTGATTTATATTTGATTTAAAATTTAAAATAAAATGGATTTGTGATGTGCAAGAAGTGATGAAGACAGTGAAATTCAACTTCCAGACAGAACTCTCCACAAATATTTTTCCGCTGTGGTTTTCGTTTTAATTTCGCTCTGCACTTGGAGACCGCCGAAAAATTTCGTTTCGTATCAGCAGCGTACTAGGCTTTATACAGAAATTTACTGAGATAATCGAACAATGTTTCATTATTTTTAGAATTACGGAATAATTTAAATGCTTTATTTTTGCGGTTATTTAAATTAATCAATTCCTTGTTAAACCATGGCGGTTTATTTGGATCTTTTTAGCGAATTTTTAGAACATATAAATTTATTGCCTCTTTTAGCTTAGAAGTAAACTTTTCATAAGCATTATTAAATTCTAAATTGGTTAAAACTGACAACAAGTCAAAAGTACACAGGTGATTTTGACAATGACATATAATCACCATTTATATAATCATAACCATATTCATGTTCTAGACTGTGTAAATTTTTAAAATAGTTATAAAATTTAATGTTTAAATTAAGTGCAAAATGATGGAGGGATTTGGATAGTGGAGTTGATGAGATAACATTTATATCAGCACAAAGTTCCTTGTCGATAAAAATTAAATCAAGGATGCGATCGAGATTATTTGAAAAGCTATTAATCTGCTTAAGATCAAACTCAGCTAATCTATCAACAACTTCACTTTCCCAATCGTACCTAATATTAAAAGGCAATAAACATTGAAATTCCTTGTCATAAATCCATTTTAAAGATGACAAGTTAAAATCTCCTTTAAAATACTAATTTTATAAAATTAATTTTTTTTTTCAGAAATTATTTATTATTATTATTTTTTGTAAGCACATTTTTAAATCTTAAAATAAAAGAAATATTTATAAACAGACTCCTTGGATACAAGAGCAAAAGTTTAAAAATAATTGTTTTTAATGCATTAAATCAGTTATAATTAATGATTTCAATAATTAATGCCTACATTTAAGGTGTTTTTTTCTATTTTGTTTGTATAAAAATAAGTTGTTAAAATGTTCAAAATGTAATACCTGTAAAATAAAAATTATGAACATTTATCGACAATCATAATTCAAAAATAAGTATTCTTTTATTTTCCAAATTCAATAGTAAACAATTTTTTTGAATTAATACAAATGTCTGTATAAATATGATTTGAAATTTCAAATTAAAGAAGAAGACGTATAAACTGTTTTATTTACAAAACACCTTTTTTGTATTTGCCAAATGTTCAAATACAAAATTCAAAGTACTTTTGAAATACATATAGTGTGTCGGAATACAAAATAGCAATGACCAAATTTTGGTATCTGCAAATATAAGATAAAATAAATACAAAGCCGAATGTGTACCTACAACTATAGTTTTTGTCCCCCTTTTACGCCCCTAAAAATGTTTGCTCCTGTCCAAAATAGGAGATATTTTTAAGAAGTGCTTAAGACGTTGTGTGAATGTTTTCAAAGTCAATCTCAATTTTTTCTAGACTATTGGTAATAAACTATCTATTAAATACACATAATGCATTATAACCCACAAAATGTTCTGATATTACATATTGATTGAACTTGAAGCTTATCAATATAAGATCAATATTTCCAAAGTTGCCCTTACATGCACCCAAAAATAAAACCTAAATAATATTTGTTGCTTAAAAGAGTTCTTAAATTGATAAAACTAAAAGAAAATTGAAATTTTTGTATAACTGTTTTAAATTGAAAATTTCACTTCGCTTTCGAGATCATAACATACAAAAAAAAAGCTCACTTGCGTGTCTTTCAAAATACTTCCGTTGAAGTTGATTTAAATTACATTACCTTATATCTACTTTTAATTTCGCAACTATTATGCATTAAAATTGTTAAGTATTCATTGCTTTTGATTTAACGGTCAAGCCCAATACCTTGATTTCCAAATCTATCGTATATACCTACATACCAAACTAAAGCTCAAAATCATGATCACGAATCAAAAAGAGTAGGTATAAGTAAAGACTGATGCAGCAGCTTCATGCTATAGCTCCATCATCGAATATAACCAAACCACGCACAATAACAGTCTCGGACTAGAGATTATAAATTTTCCGGTCTAATTTCAAGTCAAACTGGGTTTAACGTTATAAAAAAAATACATAAATTTAAATTATACAATAATGTCCAAAAAGCATAGCAAAATTATAAGAGCAAATGTATTAAAACCTACTTTTCACTTTCTTTTTGGTCAACAATATAATTCTTTTTATTTTGTTTTTCATTTTGACTTTTGGCCTAATTACATTTTAAATAACTAAAAATTGTAAAAGGTTGGTAAAAAGAATTGTAATTATTCAACTTTGCGTGTCGCTTTTGACCTGGGTAAGGTCTACGGCTATATGGTAGAATCATGGTGTAATTAATGTTTCGGACACTTACCTCAATGGTTGCCTCTTCTTCTTATGCGCGATAGTTGATCTTTTTCGAACAAGATAATTACAACTTTTTGTTGGTTTAATCCAAATTTTTGGCGAAAGTCGTAGAGAGTATGGAATTGTGAGTTTCTTCTTCTTTTATTGTAGTAAAATTTTCACTTTAAAGGGTCAGGAATCATTATCAAAAAGCCATCTTCATCGGCGGCGGTGGCTCTGCTGTTAAACACTTCATTTAAGAAAATCAACAACAACGAAAGAAATTATATTAACTCTTTGGCATCGAATCGAACATTGAGGAAATGTATCTCTAAATACTCGTTGTACCGTTAGAAGCCAATAAAGACGAACGAGAATATGTTGATTGAGTCCGGAGTTGCATCTCTTTTTCTCCCGTTTATATGCACAAAGGGGCACAACTTAAGATATGAGGAAATTGTTTACTTAAGATACAACAAACCCACCAAGTAGAAGACACAACAACATCAACAAAAAAAACTGAAACTAGAAGAACAAGAATCCTATGGATGCTTTAGTTCTTAGACTCAAAAGGCGCATCTAACTCTAACACTCTATGAACGCAGTGAAGACGACGACCGACGATCCACAACAATACGCGATTCTCAACTAACTGATGTTAATGCCGCTAACAAAACTCGGTTTGGCCTAACACAACAAAATCGACGACGACCGACCACCTGGCTTTTGTTTTGGTCTTGAGTTCGTCATCAGGTGTAAAAGATACTTAGTTAGATACTTTGCCCAGAGCCAGAGGTGCTACGATGGCGCTGGTTGATGTATATTCTATCTTTCTATGTACTCTTAAATATGGGGCTTTGTATAACTGGATTCAGTGAGAGAGAGAGAGGGAATGAATAGATTGGTTTTGGGGGAATTGTTAGAGCCAGAGACCCAGAGAGTCTCAGTCATTGGGGCATTATGAGAGGATTGAACAAGAAGCATGGAAATGCGCTAGAGCTACCATCGTGCGTCGTCGTCGCTTCGACCGTCGAGGGAAGTCAGTGATCTTCAGGGAATAATTTATCGATTCAAGTTTATTAGCCTTACATCTCCATCTTTTATGATAAGATGTGAGTTAGAGTAGATAGAGTACAACTTGAAGATTGACTTTGTTTTGTAGGTATCTTTTGTTTATAGAATAGATGAGATGGGTACCTACCTACCTACAGACAAGGTATAGGCAATAGACATAATATAAGGTACCTATATGTTGATTTCATTCTGTTGCAGATTGATTATGATGTAAGTACGTCTTTCGTTGTATCTGAAGTTCTAAGATGAAGCAGTATCGATCGTATAGGAGTTTTGTTTATGTTTTCCGTTTTCTATTTATTACAATTCGAAAGATACAAAAAAATATTTTGTTTTGTTTCTTAAGAACTCTACACAAAACTAAGAAGAAGAATAGAAGATGAATAAGATAGGGAGAAAAAGAAAAGACAATGAAAATTAGTGACTTTCAAGTCAAAAATAGAGGGGTCAGTAGACGTTTTATTTAATAATGGGTTCCACTTGTTGGACACTAATTTAAAAGAGAATCAACATTTTTCTTTTTAAAGTAGTGATGATAAATGATTTTGGTTTTTTTTCTTGGTTTTAAATTTCATGGTCTGGATGATTTCTTTTGAACATGTAGACACTGTTCTTAGGGCACTTTCATTAAAAAATTTAAAATAATACAAAAAAGTACGTCTTCGTGTCTAAAAGTTATAGGATTGTATTTTATAAATTACATTATGAACTTTGTAAGTTCAAACTTGAGTGAATTTTTATATGTCAAAGTGTTTAAAAATTGGATTTAGCCCTTCTATAATTTCCTCGAGATTGGTGGCTTTTGGGCTTTTATGAAGTTTTTTTTCGCAGCTTAAGGCTACAATGTAAAAAATTCGAGTTATTTAGAAAAGTATGAACATAATCTAACCATAAACATGAACTCAGAACAATATCTTTAAATTCATTTCCTTAGCAATGAAACGTTTTTCAATGCGTTTCCTTTGTAATTTTTAGAAGATATGCCTGTTTAAAATTAAAAAAGGTTTTGTGTATAAATCAAACAGAAATAGAATTTTTAAAATTATATAAATCCAAATACTGTTAATATTATTTGAATATATGTAAACCAAAAATATAATATAGGAAGAAAAATTATCTGAAAGAAGATATGTCCTTTAAATTTGCGTAAGAAGGCTGAGTGTGCTGATTTTGGTCTCATTGTATTTGGAACAAAAACAATTTAAAAATAAATTTTTGAATCTTTAGATTAAAGCATAACAAGAGTATTTATTCATTTCTTACTTTTAAACATTAACATTATTTATATGTTACTTAAAAAATAAGTCAGGGATGTAAGGACTTTTTCAGCTAAAACTGAACGTCTATGTACCTACATATATCAATCTATTCAGACTTTTTCTCATACAGAATATATTTATGCTGGTCTATTAGTATAATTATTAATTTTTTGAAGAATTAAATTAAACGCAAGAAATTAATTTCAAATTGGTACCAAAAAAATATTTGTCTCTTTGTAAGTATTAGAAATCTACTTAAAATAGAGTAATTAGATTTGTCTTTCAAATGTCTTAAAGATGTAAACCTTGCATGTTCTACAAAAATTATCATCTATAAGTGGGAACTTTTGACCCTTCTGAATTATGTCAAAATCAACTTTCCTAGACCTTTAAAATTATATTATATTGACTCTGGACTTCTCATTGTGTAGCACCCTGGGTAATGCACACTCAAATAGATAAAGTTCTTTTTGAAAAAAAATTCTAATAATGTTTAGTGTTCTTAAAGACTGCTTAGTCTCTATATTAATGTTTATTTCAAACACATTGCTTTAATATTTAAACACGAATAAGTGTAAAAAACATATTGATATTTATCAAGGAGGTTTGGAATAGTTCAAAGTGTAGCTGAATAGCTAAATGTCGATTTGAAACAAAAGAGCTGGTATGCGAACTCTTAATTTATGGTTAGGAAATTTAAATTTATTTTCAAAGCAAGAACTTCATTCTGTTACAAATAGGGAGAATTTCAAATTAAAATACAAAGTATATTATTTCATGCCAAGCAACAGACAATGTCTTGAACACAAAACTTGATTTCAGTTAAAAAATTTCGTTGACCAAAATCTAAACAAAAAATTAAAAGAAATTAAAACCCTAAAAAAAAGCAAGTGATTTATATAGAAGCGTTTGTTAAATTAATCAAATTAAGTTATTTACATATATATTCGTTACTTTTTTATATTTATTAATTTTTTTGTATATCTTTTGATTATAAAATATTACACCTGCGCCTAATTATTTATCTGTTTGCTATTTGTTTATTTATTCATTTATTGAATTAACTTTTTATTTATTTATTATTTTGTATGTATTATTAATTTATGTATCTATTAACTAATTTGTTAATATTTATGTATTTAATAATTTATTTACTATAAATTGAATCGATTTTGAAAAAAAAGTGACCCTTCAAACTGCACCAAATATAGAGACATCAGTATACTTAACATTGCTTACAAAATCTTCTCTGCCGTAAAATGTGAACATCTAAAGCCCATCGTCAATAACCTGATAGGTCCTTATCAGTGTGGTTTTAGACCAGGAAAGCCAACAGGTGATCAAATATTCAAATTACGGCAGATCCTGGAAAAAAACCCAAACATGAAATCGACACCTACCATCTTTCCATAGATTTCAAGGCCGCATATTACAGCATCTACAGGGAGAATTTGTATAGAGCCATGTCTAGTTTTGGCACTCCTGCCAAACTCATCCTTTTGTGCAGGATGACCATGGAGAATTCGGTCTGCTCCATAAAGGTTGGAAACCACTTAACAGGTGATGCCCTGTCATGTGATTTCTTTAACATCGTCCTTGAAAGAATAATACAGAACTCCCACGTCAACACTAGAGACACAATCTTCCAAAGGTCTGACATTGACATAATCGGAAGAACTTAGCGTGATGCCAATGGAGCTTTTGTGAGTATTAAGGCAGAGTGGAATCTCAGCATAGTTTGCCCGATACATAAAAAAGGAGACCCTTTAAATTGCGCCAACTACAGAGGGATCAGTCTCCTTAACATTGCATATAAGATCCTTTCTGTCGTACTATGTGAACGTCTGAAGCCGTTCGTCAACAACCTGATAGGTCCTTATCAGTGTGGCTTCAGACCAGGAAAGTCCACTATCGACCAAATATTCACACTACGGCAGATCTTGGAAAAAACCCAGGAGCTTGAAATCGATACCCACCATCTCTTTATCGATTTTAAAGCCGCGTATGACAGCATCCATAGGGAAGAGCTCTACAGAGAAATGTCTAGTTTTGGCATCCCTGTCAAACTTATCCGTTTGTGCAGAATGACGATGGAGAATGCACGCTGCTCCATCAAGGTCGGAAAAGATCTCACCGATGCATTTGATGTCGAAAAAGGTTTTAGACAAGGCGATGCACTGTCATGCGACTTCTTCAACATCGTTCTGGAAAGAATTGTGCAAAACTCAACCGTCAACACTAGAGGCACAATCTTCCAAAGGTCTATCCAATTACTGGGATACGCAGATGATATTGACATAATTGGAAGATCGAAGCGTGATGTCAGTGGAGCGTTTTTGAGCATTGCGACTGAAGCAAAGAAGATGGGTTTAGTGGTCAATGAGGGCAAGACCAAGTATATGCTGTCATCTAAAAAGGACATTGAACAACGACGTCTTGGACAAAACGTCACCATGGACAGCTATAACTTCGAGGTAGTTAAGGACTTTGTCTACCTAGGCACCGCTATAAACACAGGCAACGACACCAGCGCTGAAATCAAACGAAGAATAACTCTTGCAAATCGCTGCTTCTTTGGACTTAGAAGGCAATTGAGAAGTAAAGTCCTCTCTCGAGCATCTAAAATCACCATCTATAAGACACTCATCATCCCGGTTCTCATTTATGGCGCTGAGGCCTGGACCCTGTCAAAGAAAGATGAGAACGTCTTAGGATGCTTCGAGAGAAAAATTCTTCGGGTGATTTTTGGTCCCGTACGTATAGATGGAGAATGGAGGAGAAGATATAACGACGAACTGTACGGGCTGTACAGCGACACTGACCTAGTTAGCAGAATAAAAGTCCAACGGCTTAGATGGCTGGGTCATGTAGAGCGAATGGACATCAACGCTCCAGCCCGGAAGGTCTTCGAATCCAATCCCGAGGGACGGCGCAGTAGAGGAAGACTCAGGTGGCGCACTCAGGTGGGTGAGGACCTCAACCAACTTGGCGTGCGAAACTTGAGACAGCTAGCTAGGGACCGAGCTGGCTGGAGACGCATGTTGGTTGAGGCCCAGGTCCGCCCCGGACTGTAGCGCCACCTTAAGTAAGTAAGTAAGTAAGGCAGAGGCGGCAAAAACGGAAAATGAAGGCAAAACAAAGTACATGCTGTCGTCAAGAAAGGACCTTCATCGATAGACGTAACTTTAGGCTCCACTATGAATGCAGAAAACAACACCAGCGGTGAGATAAAACAAAGAATTACTCTTGTTAAACGCTGTTTCTTTGGGCTAAGAAAGCAAAGCACTCTCTCGATCCACAAAATTGTCGCTATAAAAGACCCCCATCATCTCCGTCCTGCTAAAACGAAATATTAAAACTTTAATATTGAAAGTCTCGTAATAACAAACTTCAGTTTCAAAAATGAACGGGTCTAGACTAAGTTGAAGACTTGATTTTTTTTTTCATTTTGAATTCATAGCCCTTTTTGAGACTAGAAATTAAAATGTTTTAACAATTGAGTGCACGATACCATTTTTACACATGGGCATCTTTTATGAAAACATAATTAATACACATCGTTATATTATTATACTTCTTATGGCGGGTAACAAAATCACAATTAAGTGTGTAAGTAAAATTTTGTATACCACTTATCTAAAGGTTATTCCCCTTTTCTCACCATTTTCAGTTATAATATTCTTATTTTTCTCCGATTCACCTGAATTATTTTGATCCTAAAAAAGAACCGAAAGAAAATAATTCTCATCAGGTGCGTGCACATGTGTTCTTTTCCTTTCGCTGCACGCAGTCAGAGAAAAAAAATATGATCAATAGCACCTCTCCGACACATATGTACAAGTTTAGGTAGATACAATATTCATGCATGCATAAATATTTATTCAAGACAAGATTACTATCGCCAATCTTTGAACCCCTTCACAGTTTTATTCCCTTTGAACTTATCCGGAATAACAAAAACATTGAAAATAGAACCTCACCTCACTTCTATTAAAAATTCAAGAAACGCAATTATTACTCACTAACTCAAATACAAAAACAAATAACTATCATCATCGACCAGGAACACTGCAAACATCGGAGCTTGGTGGTTTCCAATGCAACAAGAAAAAACCAAAGACCCTTTCCTTAAATTATATTCTGCAACCTTTTTCATGTTTGTTTTGTTATACCTAGAAACTGCATTTTTAAAGTGAATCTGTTGTCTGTTCTATGCCATGCGGTAGCAATTTGACCTCAAGGAAAAACACACATCTACTATCTTAAGTGGATTGGTGGATTTGAAAAGCGACAAAGCGATAGAACTTCGCGTGCCGTTGAAATTCAATTATCAAAGCCAGTTATAATACAATAAACTTTAGTTGAAGTCTTAATAAGAACCGAAGTTCTCACTAACTTTGTTGGCCTTATGTTTAGTGTTGTTCCTCTAGTAGCAGTAGTAGTAGTAGTATCATCAGAAAGAACAACAACTTACCACCGCCTCGCCGAGGGAAGACCTACCGGTAGCAGGAACAAGGTAGGTATCATGTACATAGTTTGGAAATGAATCTTTAATAGATTCCCATATAAATAACGCAAACTACGACGACGACGAGGAGCAGTGACTCGACGCACGGACCTCCAGAATGCGTTACATGATGCATTTTCATCATCGTTATTTCCACTTCTTCAAACAAACTAAAGTGTCATGATAATATTTGAGTGAAGAGGGTCTCAAAAGAGTTACATAGATATGCGGTTTCAGGAGTATATTATGTAGGTACCTTCCATTATGATGCTGCTCCAGAGACCTAGGCAATTTTGTTATTTTCCAAGAAATGTTTATGCAAATTCTGTTGGCTGTCGTGTAAAAAGAATCCCAAGTGATGGATGGATGGTGTCAAGTCGATGGAAAGTGGTGTGAAAAATAATTGCTGCAGGCAGTGTTGTAAGTTGTTTATGTTAGAAAAATGTTTAAGACTTTAAATTAAATCAATTTAGAATCTTGATTGTTTTTGTCATATGAAACTTATTTATTAAGCTCTAAAACATTTTGAACCAAGGAATTTCAAAGTGAAATCATAACTACCTATTTGTGTGTTATTAATAGAACTTCTTTATAGGCACTATATCCTTGTACTTGAGATTGAGACACGATACATTTCACGAGTTTAACAATTTCAATAAACTAGAACATCAAATAATAATAAATAATAAATAATAATTTTGTTGAATATTTTAATTTATTGCTTCTTACCTTTCAAACTAAAAATTGGTAAATTTGTACTGCTGATAATTAAGATGGCTTTAATGGTTCTTTACAACACTAGTGGGATTTAAACATATGGATAAACGTTCATGACTTGAAATCATTAAAGTGTTGCAGCAAACAAATCTATTTATCAAATGACTCCAGTCATAACACAAAGTAAAATTCTTGCAGTATTGAGTTAGGTTTTATCGCGTCACTCAACTCCAGGCCATCCTCAGTATCAACAAATAAGTCTGTTGATTTAATGTAATCATATGAGGCACAATCATTTTTTTTTAGAAAGAAACGAAAATGCAAGCGTAAAAATATTCGAATACGAACATACATAATATTATCACATACTTTTAGGGGAGAAACAAAATAGTGGTTTAAAAGGTTCGTGTATTTGCTACAACATTTTCAAATTGCAAAGGCAATCAAATAGGTTCTTGTATTAACTAGTGAGTCAGCAATAATACTGGGCAATATGTTACATGGAAACACCATTTCAACACAGTTTGAGGAGCCCAGGTATCTTGTTAGATGGTTTGTCTGTTGATTTTTAAATTCTTGAATTACAATTTGATTTTGGTCGGTGTTTTGAATTTTGTAAATGTTGATAGGTGAACAAAACTCAAAACAAGATATTATTTATTTTTGTATACCGTATAAATTAGCGCATGAGTCTTCAGTCTTTGAAATACTCTTTTTTTCAAGCATCAATAGCTAATTGCTGTTTTATATAAATATTTTTCTGGATATAATAAAATATTAAGTTTTGGAAAAGACAAAAACTAACTATTGAGACTTTAGTGAAAGTTATAGAGAACTTAAAATGGTTTTTATAGGAGTTTTCAGGGTTATTTTATTTCCATTTGTTTTATTTAATTTCTTATATAACTGAGTATACATATATATACAATTGCAATTATACCTAATACACTTGTTTGACTATCGTATAATGTTGCGCTTAGTAAAAACTGTTGGCCATTCATAAAAAGATAAAAAAGAAAATAAAAAAGAGGCTGGGATGCGACCCACACTGATAACTTCCCATCCCGTCTATCGATTTGTCTTGCTTAAAAGTTTGTCTAAATGTATCAATTCTTGCCAAATTTGCGTTCTATTTTTTGTAGATTTTATTTTTTTTATGAAAAAACGGACTCTTGGATTTTTATAAAAAAATTACTGAATATAAAAAACAATATTTTCTGTGAAATAAAATAAGTTTGAAGCAAATAGCTTTTCAAAAATTAAAAATATAATTTTTGAAAAGCTATTTGAGCCGAAAATCAATTTTTACCAACTTTTATTAATTTTTTTGTTTAGGTTTTTATTTTTTGTAAAAAAACTGTCAATTCGATTTTTCTCAAAATTTGTCCTAATGTTGAAAACAATATTTCTTATAAGTTAAAATTAGTAAGAAGCCATAATCTCAAATTTTTAAAAAGATATTTAAGTCGAAAATCAATTTTTACCAACTTTTGTTAAATTTTTTTTCGGTTTTTAATTTTTTGTAAAAAAACTGTCAATTCTATTTTTTTCAAAATATTACTGAATGTTGAAAACAATATTTTTTGAAATATAAAAGTAGTTTAAAGCCAATATTTCAAAGTCTTGAAAAGATATTTAAGTCAAAACTCAATTTTTACCAACTTTTTTTTTATTTTTTTTTTAGGTTATTATTTTTTGTAAAAAAACTGTCACTTCGATTTTTTTCAAAATTTTTTATACTGTTGAAAACAATATTTCTTATAAGTTAAAATTAGTTAGAAGCCATAATCTCGAATTTTTGAAAATATATTTAAGTCGAAAATCAATTTTTACCAACTTTTGTTAAATTTTTTTTTCGGTTTTTAATTTTTTGTAAAAAAACTGTCAATTCTATTTTTTTCAAAATTTAACTGAATGTTGAAAACAATATTTTTTGAAAGATAAAAGTAGTTTAAAGCCAATATCTCAAAGTCTTGAAAAGATATTTGAGTCAAAACTCAATTTTTACCAACTTTTTTTTTATTTTTTTTTTTAGGTTATTATTTTTTGTAAAAAAACTGTCAATTCGATTTTTCTCAAAATTTTATCAGATGTCAAAAACATTATTCTTCATTGCATAAAATTGTTTTAGAAATGAAATCGTATTTTAGTCGTAAAATTTTCGAAGTGACAAATTTTTTTTTCAGTTTTTTTGATTTATAAAAAAAACCGTTAATTGAATTTTTTTCCAAAAATATAATTGTTTTGTATCACGTTACAATATATAATATAAAATTTAATTCAAGTCTCTAGCGTCATTGGTTCATGAGATATTTAGGGTTAACCAAAATTTTCACCTTTTTTTTAAACTGCTATGGTAAAAAAACCTCCCACGCAATTTTCTTGAGAGTCCTTTCTGCATCTTTCTGTCTTATTATCTGTATAACAAAATTTATTTGAAGTCGATATCTCTTCTGGTTATTGAGCTATGGACGACGAAAAAAACGTCGCGAACGTACGGACGTACGTACACACGCACGCACAGACATCTTTCTAAAAATCTTTTATTTCGACTCTAGGGACCTTGAAACGTCGAGAAATGTCAAAATTTTCAATTTGACAAATCGGACCCATTACAATAACTTCCTATGGGAAGTTAAAAAGAAAATAAAAAAAAAAAAAAGAAAAAAAAAATTCTAATTAATCAAACTACTAAGGTACGCCTCAACTGGCCATAAATTCTTTTGTTTTGTAATATGTTACTAAAACGCATATTTTTGTAGGACCCACTTTGTAATCTTATAGGATACTTATTGTAAGGACTATTTTTGTAATCTATATAGTTTACAAGTGTATTTAAGCAGTGAGTGGTGGCAGGTTTTCATAAATTAAATTTTGATTTTGAGATTTTCTTGCTTAAAGTTCTATAATAATATCTGTGATTTGTGCTTCATTGATAATATTACATACTGCTTTGTACACAGAACCACCTTTTCTTATTGAAAAATCAAAATTAAACAGACATACCATTTTTTATTTCATTTAAAAAATATTTCAACTTATTTTTTTAGTCATTAAATCTACACTAATCTACATTAATATTATAAAGAGGAAAGATTTGTATTTTAATTCTTTTTTCATTAGAAAGTTACATTATCACTGAGTAACATAGGCTATATTTAGTACTAGATTACTATATAAATCTTTAGAAATTCCTGTTAAAACCAACGGAAGGTGTAAAAAAATTAGCCATAAAATGTCTTTCATCGCATACGCTGTGAAGAGTATTAATGATAGGACAAACAAATGTTTTCTAATTTAGTGATTCATGGTCGTTCTAAATAGCATGCTTATAACTTAAATATCTGTATCTATTTATGTCTACCTGTGCGAAGCCGGGACGGGCCACTAGTTAATTTATAAAAAGGGAAATATTGCATTTTTTGACGTGACAACGTCTTAAATTAGGTTGCGGCTGGGAGTCACTTATGAAAAAGTGTAACGCCCGGTAACGTTACGATGAGTCACCGAACGAGAGAGAGGCCCGCCGAATGCCTTGCGTCTCTCTCCCACTCAACTATGATCGGTCTGCCGCGCGCGCAGCACTAGAGAATTAGGCGCATTGAATCGGCGCATGCTTGTGTCTCTGTCTTTGTCTTTCTCGAACGTTCTTGGCGTTGGAAAAACAAGAAAGCGTCATAATACAAGTTCACACGTGTGGTTAAAGTATCGTCAGCTGTGTCTGTAGTGAAAATGTGGAGTGCTTAGATTCGTCATTTACAACAACTACAACAATAAAGGTAAATAATTGTACACTGATATTTCATTATCGTAAACTATGATTGATTGATTAATTGTTAGATTGACACAAAAGTTCAGAAACTGAGTTTATAGGTTATGTCATACTATTGATAAATGTTGATAGTGTTAAGTAAATTATTAGTTTAAAAAATTTGTGCAATTCTTATTTTAATTCAATTCCTTGTTCCTATTGTGCAATTTAATTATATTCATATCAATAAATATTCTACCGAGAAAAAGACATTGTCACGTAAAATCTTCGCCCGTAAAACCGACTTTACAGGCAACCATTTTTTGGTTTAAATTTTAAGTTTCTACTTAAAACAGTTTTCCTCTAATATTTTTTTAAAGTTCAAATTTGTTCTCCTATCAATTCTTACAGCAACTTGAATCGCCTTAAATTTTGAGCAGAGACTTTTTATGCATATTTTAATGCTTACATTTATTAACTTTCCATAGGAAGTTATTGTAAAAGGTTCGATATGTCGAATTAAAAATTCAAGGTCCCTGGAGTCGAAATAAAAGATTTTTAGAGAGATGTCTGTGTGTGCGTTCGTATGTCTGTACGTTCGTGAAGGTTTTTCGTCGTCCATAGCTCAAGAACCAGTAGAGATATCGACTTCAAATAACTTTTGTTACACAGATAATAATGCAGAAAGATGCAGAAAGGGCTCTCAAGTAAATTGCGTGGGTGGTTTTTTTTATCATAGCAATTTAAAAAAAGGTGAACATTTTGGTTAACCCTAAATATCTCATGAACCAATGACGCTAGAGATTTGAATTACATTTTATATTATATATTGTAACGTGATAGAAAACAAGTATATTTTTGGAAAAAATCCAATCAAAGATTTTTTTTTTATAAATAAAAAAAAACTGAAATAAAATATTTGTAACCTTGAAAATTGTACAAACAAAAAATGATTTTATCTCAAAAAAAATTTTGTGCAACGAAAAATAACGTTTTTAACATCTAGTAAAATTTTGATAAAAATCGAATTGACAGTTTTTTTTCAAATAACAAAATATTGTTTTCAACATTAAGAAAAATTTTGAGAACAATGGAATTAACAAAACAAAAAGTAATAAAAGTTGGTAAAAATTGATTTTCGACTCAAAAATCTTTTCAAAAATTTGAGTAATTGGCTTCAAATTGATTTTATGTTATAAAAATTATTGTTTTCAACATTCAGTAAAATTTTGAGAAAAATTGAATTGACAGTTTTTTTTTTTACAAAAAAAATAAAAACAATACTAAAATTTGGTAAAAATTTACTTTCGACTCAAATATCTTTTCAAAATTTAAAAGTATTAGCTTCAAGCTATTTTTATCTCACAGAAAATATTATTTTCGGCATTCAGTAAATTTTGTATTGTATTGTAAAAATCCAATTAAAATCTAAAAAAAAATAGTACCGAAAATTGGTAAAAATTGATGTTCGGTTTTCGATATCTCGTGAATAATAGAACACATTTATTAAAAATTCATTTCATTCATCCAATTTGTATTTGTTTATATAAGAAACAAAAACTTTAAAGAAATGCTACTAAAATTGGTAAAAACCGGGTTTTGACTTGAAATCTCGTTAACTAAAATCGATTTTGAAATTAAACTATTTCATCAAGTGCAAAATATTGTTGCTAATTTTTAATTTTTTTAAAATAATTCAACTGACACCTTTTAAAAAAAAAAAACACAAAAACCTACCAACCTTTTAAGCAATACAAATCGATAAACGGGATGGGAAGTTATCATTGTGGGTTGCATCCCAGCCTATTTTTTTTTATTGTTATAATATATAAACTGGTTCCTTTCCTCTACTAAGTAGTAAATGCACCTATAAAATAAGTTTTTTCACAAAAATACGAGCGTTAGAGAGTGTTTTTTTTTGTAAATTATTTTTATACACATAAAATTTTGAAATTTGAGTTTAAAAATATTTTTAGCAAGTAGTTACTTAGAGCTTAATAATATGCGCTTTGCATTTCAGTCTGGTAAAAAAATGATATTACATTTTCGAGATACCGAATTTTGAAAAAAATATTAACATTTTTTTTAATCCAAACAGAAAACAATGACATTTTTGACCATCAAATTTTATAAAGACAGTAAAAAAAACTTGCTCAGAAAAAAATGTTTGAAATCGGTTCATTAGTTCTTGAGAAAACTTAAAAACAAAATAATGGTTGTATGGGGGTAACCTTCTAGATCAATACAAAAATACTTTTTTCTTATTGAAAGATGCCAAGTTAAGAATAAACATTTTATAGAAAATTTAATAAAAATCTATCGGTTCATTTTTGAGAACACTTGAATTTACGATTTTTGACCAAAAACTTTGTATGGGGACTACTTTTCTTTTTTAGTCTCAACAAAATTTAAAAAAAAAAACGCCTAACACGATTCTTCTTAAAACCTTAACTTTCAAGTTTTAACTCAATCGACCCAATTGCTTGGGCAGACAGATAGACTGAGTGGGGGGACCCACTTTTTTTTTACTTTTCTACCATCGTAATGGCACATATGATTAAAATTTTGAGTTCAATTTTTTTTTGAATTAATGCAATACTTCCCATAGAATTTCTTTATGTCGCAAGTAAAAATAATTTTGTGTTATTATTATTGGCACTACCAAAATAGAAAAGTCCAAAAATGCATGCTAAATCTAGTGACCAATGGTCTCCGCGTATCTCTTTATGTGGGTCAAGATTATTTAATATATTGTTTTATGCATATTGCATATGTTTTTATCATAATTATGTGGACAAATTTATCTTAACCGTCACATATCTCTTGCCACTAGATTAATATTTTTACATCTTAAAATAATAGGCCTTATGCAATAATTTTGCTTAGAAATTCAATGAAAAGTTTACAAAAAAGGAATTTGTTCGTATTTGATGTAAATAACAAAAATATTCTTATAATTCTAAAAACAGTACGAGTAATAAGTAAAGTAGGGGATTCACTTTCTTTAATCTCATAAAATAAAGAAACAAAAGAGTTATCATTCGAACCTTGTTATGTGTTTTGCTATGTAATGGGTGATTTTTTGAGGTTAGGATTTTCATGCATTAGTATTTGACAGATCACGCGGGATTTCAGACATGGTGTCAAAGAGAAAGATGCTCAGTATGCTTTGACATTTCATCATGAATAGACTTACTAACGAGCAACGCTTGCAAATCATTGAATTTTATTACCAAAACCAGTGTTCGGAAAATCCGCTTTTTTATCGACAAATTTTGTTCAGCGATGAGGCTCATTTCTGGTTGAATGGCTACGTAAATAAGCAAAATTGCCGCATTTGGAGTGAAGAGCAACCAGAAGCCGTTCAAGAACTGCCCATGCATCCCGAAAAATGCACTGTTTGGTGTGGTTTGTACGCTGGTGGAATCATTGGACCGTATTTTTTCAAAGATGCTTTTGGACGCAACGTTACGGTGAATGGCGATCGCTATCGTTCAATGCTAACAAACGTTTTGTTGCCAAAAATGGAAGAACTGAACTTGGTTGACATGTGGTTTCAACAAGATGGCGCTACATGCCACACAGCTCGCGATTCTATGGCCATTTTGAGGGAAAACTTCGGAGAACAATTCATCTCAAGGAATGGACCGGTAAGTTGGCCACCAAGATCATGCGATTTGACGCCTTTAGACTATTTTTTGTGGGGCTACGTCAAGTCTAAAGTCTACACAAATAAGCCAGCAACTATTCCAGCTTTGGAAGACAACATTTCCGAAGAAATTCGGGCTATTCCGGCCGAAATGCTCGAAAAAGTTACCCAAAATTGGACTTTCCGAATGGACCACCTAAGACGCAGCCGCGGTCATCATTTAAATGAAATTATCTTCAAAAAGTAAATGTCATGGACCAATCTAACGTTTCAAATAAAGAATCGATGAGATTTTGCAAATTTTATGCGTTTTTTTTTTTTTAAAAGTTCTCAAGCTCTTAAAAAATCACCCGATAGTTACCACTTTTGTGTACATAGTAGTACAAATATTTACTTTAAATTATAAAAAATTTGTGCCTCGTTTTTTTAAAAAACAACCCATGATTTTTTTTTTAATTGCAAACACACTTCAACACAATTCGATGAATGAAGCGTATAACCAGTATTTAGGTATTAATATACTTTCTAACATTTAACCTAAAATATTTAACCTGTCATCATATTTTTAAATCATAAAAAAGAAAAAGAAAACAAAAGAAAATCTCTTGACCTTTCTTATTTTCCACCGATTGTTCTGACCAATGCTCCAATCGAATATGGGCTTACAGCAAAGAATCTTGGTGTGACTTTAATCGTCTTTTGACTTGGGATGATCATATAAATGGACTCGTTGGTAAGGTTTATGGAGTACTTCGTACGTTATGGGTTACACAATCTTTCACTCCATTAAAAACGCGTTTGCTTCTCGCTAAAACATTGGTAATTCCTATCCTGGTCTATGGTAACTGAAGTTTCACGAGCAGGCGAAAACTTAATGTAGCTTTCAACTCAATCGTTCGTTATGTTTTTGGATTAAGTAGATATGATAGGATATCGAATTTTTCCTCGCGCTTACTAGACATGCCTTTCGAAAACTATATAGAACTTCGTAGTTTGTTTTTGCTTTCCGACATACTTATCTCACACCAACCACAATATTATTTTGACAGAATAAGAAGGGCGACCTCAAACAAATCTCATCAGCTAATTATCCCTCCTTTCTCATATTTAACATCGGAACGTCAATTTTTTGTAGATTCGGTTAAGCTTTGGAACACTTTACCTCGTAGTATAAAACAAAATCTGAACACAACAAGCATAAAAAGATTGCTTAGATCTCACTTTTCAATTTGAAAATTTTAAATAATCATTGAATTTTTGTATCTTATGACAGTTTTAATAATTAAAGTACATTTTTTTTTATTATCTTGGCTCAGCCTTTTTGTAAAATAAGCTTACAGCTACTTTATAAGATTTTAAATCTTACTGTTGTTAAGCAATAACGATATTTAAAGGTGCGTGTCCATTTGAGAGTACTTCTGCTAGTTAAATCTCGAGAGCAACTCTCAGGAGACTGTCCATTTGCGAGCCAAATTTTAGAAGTTTTGCTATCGCGAGCTCTCTGCTAGAATATTGAGAGTTTTCTTGCTGAGAGTACTCTCATAATCGTGTCCACTTGATAGATTTCTTCTGCTAGCATATTATCAGTTGGACATGTATTTTATCCACACTGATAACTTCCCATCCCGTCTGTCGATTTGCCTTGCTTAAAAGGTATGTAGGTTTTCGTGTTTTGTTAAAAAATTTGTTAGTTGAATTATTCTAAAAGATTTAAAAATTACCAACAACATTTTGCATTTGATGAAATAATTTGATTTCAAAATCTGTTTTTGTAAACGAGATTTTTAGTCGAAAAAATTTGTTTACCAATTTTAAAATTTATTTCTTAAATAAATAAATACAAATTGGATGAATGAATCTAATTTAAAGTCAATATCTTCTATTGTTCACGAGATATCGAGAACCGAACATCAATTTTTACCAAATTTGCGTACTATTTTTTGTAGATTTTTTTTTCTGAAAATATGGATTTTTATTTAAAAAAAACTACAGAATATCGAAAATAATATTTTCTGTGAAATAAAAAAAAGTTTGAAGACAATGTTTTTAATTTTTGAAAAGCTATTTGAGTCGAAAGTAAATTTTTACCAAGTTTTAGTATTGTTTTTTTTTAGGTTTTTATTTTTTGTAAAAAAAACTGTCATTTAGATTTTTCTCAAAATTTAACTGAATGTTGAAAACAATATTTCTTATAAGTTAAAATTATTTGCAAGCCATAATCTCAAATTTTTAAAAAGATTATTGTGTCGGAAAAGAATTTTTACCAACTTTTGTTAAATTTTCTTTTAAGTTTCTATTTTTTGTTAAAAAACTGTCAATTCGATTTTTCTCAAAATTTTAACAAATGTTGAAAACAATATTTCTTATAAAATAAAATAAGTTGGAAGACATAACCTCAAATTTTTGCAAAGTTATTTGAGTCAAAATTCAATTTGTAACAACTTTGAGTAATGTTTTTTTTTAAGTTTTCATTTTTTATAAAACAAACTACCAATTCGATTTTTCTCAAAATTTGTTAAAAAAATATGTTAAAAACGTTATTCTTCGTTGCACCAAATTGTTTTGGAGATAAAATCATTTTTTATTCGTACAATTTTCGAGGTGACAAATTTTTTTTCAGTTTTTTTTTTTAATTTTTTTAAGTTAATTGGATTTTTTTCATAAAATATACTTGTTTGGTATAACGTTACAATATATAATATAATATTTAATTCAATTCTCTAGCGTTTTTGGTTCGTGAGATATTTGGGGTTAACCAACATTTTCACCTTTTATTTAAACTGCTATGGTAAAAAAACCACCCACTCAATTTTCTTGAGATCTCTTTCTGCATCTTTCTGCATTATTATTTGTATATTTATTTGAAGTCGATATCTTTACTAGTTCTTGAGCTATGGACGACGAAAAAAACGTCGCGAACGTACGGACGTATAGACGTAAGGACGTACGAACGTACGTACACACGCACGCACAGGCATCTTTCTAAAAATCTTTTATTTCGACTCTAGGGATCTTGAAACGTCGAGAAATGACAAAATTTTCAATTTGACTAATCGGACCCATTACAATAACTTCATATGGGAAGGTAAAAATGTATTTTCAAATCAAATTTATATGAAAAAAAGACATAGTTTCCACTGCTTTGCCATGTTTACTCTCGACATCTACTCGCAAAATACGAACTGTGTTGGTATTCCGAGAGCTTATCTCGGATAGTGGTAAACACATGTGTCCACTTGCGAGTGACTTTCAAAAAGATCGAATGTCGAGAGTAATTAGTCAACTCTCCGCGAGCTACTCTCCAGACTATGTCCACTTGCGAGATCGCTCTCGAGATCAGCTTGAGAGCGACTCGCAGCACGTTTACTCTCAAATGGACACGCACCTTAAAATACAATAAAATAAAAAAAAAAAACTTAAAATCACTCCACTCACCTTTCGCAGATTGACATTTTTCGACAAATTGATGGTTCTCTCCCGCTACCGCAACCGCCACCGCCGCCAGCGCTACTGCAACCACCATCTATCGAATTGTAAACATTTTGTTTTGGTTCAAAGCAATAACTACAACTGCAGAATGTACATTGTGATCCATACATCGATGAATATCCATCTAAGTATGTCTCGTCATCATCATCGTCATCATGTGAACTTATACCATCAAAATAGCTTCTCGGAGCTCCTGAATCCTCTGATGTCGAACAACGTCCACTAACACGTGACCTTTGACAAAATGCAATGAGAATTTCCATAAAATATTATGAGTTTATAGTTTTGTGTCGAGATTCTATTAAAGATCTCGGGAAAGAAAAGGGGGCGGAGAAAGTATGTATATTAAAAACTATGAGTAAAATACCTTTTACTGCGCGTATCAACCGTGTCAATGACCACATTCCACGTGCGATGAATCAAATATAGCAGGAATAAAACACGAGAACTTTCTCCACCTCCTCCACCAGTGCCACCACCACCACCACTTGATTGATTGCCGTTGCCGTTTGATTTGTTTACACCTTGATGCTCCTGATGACGATGTAAGTTACTATTATGGCCGTATGATCGTCCATTTGATATCGAATTACCCATGACAGAGATCGATGGTGTTTTGTGCAGAACTTCTTCTTTCTCTTACACCTTCATGCTGTAAAAAGATGAAAATGATGGTCAATGGTCACCAAAAAATAATAAGAAGAAAAGTTTTTGAGAGTGAGAGTAGAGGTTCAATGATGAATGAAGTGAGGAAATATCAAGTTTGGCAACATCACGATTTTTGTTCCCTAATCCGGCCTCAGTCTATAAATGATCCTAACAAAAAGTTTCTTTTTTCACTTGATTTTAATTAAAGGTAATTATTCAAAGTGATATATGTGTGATCCATTTTTTTTCAGTATTCTTATCTATCCCACGAAGCTAAGTTCAGTGTTAACTTTTTCTTAAACCGGCAGTAAAAACAATTTATTGATCTTAAATCTAACCTAAAATCGATTAAACGTGACAAAGAATTAGAAATAAATCTTATCGAGTAGGTACTAGAATTCTCTCCTTACTAGCGTCGCGTTCGTACTTACATAACATAACCTCTACTTTATAAATATTTAGGCCAACAGCAACAACAACAACAACAACAAAGACTGGCAGTAGGTAGGTAGGACTACATTGCAAGTTTGAACTTCAATTTCTCATTCTTTCTCCACTAAAATTGTCGACAACTTTATATAAATGGTGCACTTCGTGATTGTTGCCAATTTGTCGTTTCTCCGTATTTTATTTCTTTCTTTTTTATTCTTGATTAAAACCCTCAGCACGTTTTTGACCCACCTTTCTTGCTGCAGTTACAAGAATAAGTTATAGTACCAATAAGTTAAGCTGATGATGATGGCTTATTCGACATTAATTTAGTATATTTATGCGGGTATATCTTAAAAATAAGCGTTTAACCCAAAGTGTTTAACGTTTAACCCTTTGCGATTGGATTTTCCTCCCAAAAAGAAAGAAGAAGAAAATAATAAAATACAATTTCACCATCTCAAATATCAAACTGTTTTGATTGATCACTGATGGAGGTGGCAGCGCAGATTGTACCGCTGCTGTTGCTGCTGCTGTTATGGCTGATGCTGATCAGATTATTAAGGTATGTATGTACATTGTGTAGACACAACTTATTACAAGTTTTATGGATAACTCCATTGACCACGCAGTGTAGATATGGTGTCTGTTGCAATTGTTGTTGTTCCATATGCACATTATTTGCTACAGGTATTCCGCGATATCTATAGCGAAGCATATTTATATTCTATCTTATTAAATGTTTACCTTTAGGATCAGGTATAGTCGTATGTTGATAGAATGGTAATTTCTTTCTGCACAGGTAAGGTAGGCAACGGTATAGGTATAGTGATGGCAGCTATAGCCAGTTAGTAATATGGTGAGAGATGATGATGGTGAATGCTTCGGATGGTAAATAGGTCAATTAACTTGATATGCAATGAAATCGTGTAAGAGAATAGTCCAATAGAGGGCTTGATTTTTTTTCTTTACAGATAAGATTATAGGCAATGATGCCATAATAATTGAGTTGTTGGGTTTCCTATAAACGATTTATAATATATTATTACAAGAATTGTAAAATTTAATAAGTGTTTAAAAGGGTATACAAATTATTTTAAATATCGTTACTTCTACCAAGGATAAACAATTCTAAGTTCAGTATTCCATGAGAATACAGAATTCAAAAAAAGATGGTGGGATGCAACCCACACTGATAACTTCCCATCCCGTCTGTCGATTTGTCTTGCTTAAAAGGATTGTAGGTTATCGAGCTTTGTTAAAAAATTTGTTAGTTGAATTATTCTAAAGAAATTAAAAATCACCAACAACATTTTGCATGTAATGAAATAGTTTGATTTCGAAATCTATTTTTGTTAACGTGATTTTTAGTCGAAAACCAATTATTACCAATTTTAAGTAGCATTTCTTAAAAGTTTTTATTTCTTATACAAACAAATACAAATTTGATGAATGAAATTAATTTGAGAGATATCGAGAACCGAACATCAACTTTTACCAATTTTGCCTACTATTTTTTGGAGATTTTAATTTTTATGAAAAAAAAACTGACGTTTGGATTCTTATAAAAAGTGTACTAAATGTCGAAAATAATATTTTCTGTGAGACAAAATTAGTTTGAAACCAATATTTTTAATTTTTGAAAAGATATTTGAGTCAAAAATCAATTTTTACCAACTTTTATTAATTTTTTAACTTCCCATAGGAAGTTATTGTAATGGGTCCGATTTGACAAATTGAAAATTTTGACATTTCTCGACGTTTCAAGGTCCCTAGAGTCGAAATAAAAGATTTTTAGAAAGATGTCTGTGCGTACGTTCGCGACGTTTTTCGTCCTTCATAGCTCAAGAACCAGAAGAGATATCGACTTCAAATAAATTTTGTTATACAGATAATAAGGCAGAAAGATGAAGAAAGGGTTCTCAAGAAAATTGCGTGGGTGGTTTTTTTACCATAGCAGTTTAAAAAAAAGGTGAACATTTTGGTTAACCCTAAATATCTCATGAACCAATGACGCTAGAGACTTGAATTAAATTTTATGTTATATATTGTAACGTGATACAAAACAATTATATTTTTGGAAAAAAATTCAATTAACGGTTTTTTTTATAAATCAAAAAAACTGAAAAAAAAATTTGTCACTTCGAAAATTTTACGACTATGATTTCATCTCCAAAACAATTTTGTGCAACGAAGAATAATGTTTTTGACATCTGATAAAATTTTGAGAAAAATCGAATTGACAGTTTTTTCACAAAAAATAATAACCTAAAAAAAAATAAAAAAAAAGTTGGTAAAAATTGAGTTTTGACTCAAATATCTTTTCAAGACTTTGAGATATTGGCTTTAAACTACTTTTATCTTTCAAAAAATATTGTTTTCAACATTCAGTAAAATTTTGAAAAAATAGAATTGACAGTTTTTTTACAAAAAATTAAAAACCGGAAAAAAAATTTAACAAAAGTTGGTAAAAATTGATTTTCGACTTAAATATCTTTTCAAAACTTTGAGATTGTGGCTTCTAACTAATTTTAACTTATAAGAAATATTGTTTTCAACATTAGGAAAAATTTTGAGAAAAATCGAATTGACAGTTTTTTTACAAAAAATAAAAACCTAAACAAAAAAATTAATAAAAGTTGGTAAAAATTGATTTTCGGCTCAAATAGCTTTTCAAAAATGAAAAACATTGGCTTCAAACTTATTTTATTTCACAGAAAATATTGTTTTTTATATTCAGTAATTTTTTTATAAAAATCCAACAGTCCGTTTTTTCATAAAAAAAATAAAATCTACAAAAAATAGAACGCAAATTTGGTAAGAATTGATACATTTAGACAAACTTTTAAGCAAGACAAATCGATAGACGGGATGGGAAGTTATCAGTGTGGGTCGCATCCCAGCCTCTTTTTTTTAATTAATTTATAGCAGCTTTTTGTTTGGGGCATTATTCTTTGGGATGTTTCAGCAATATTATACATAATGTCTTCTTCATCAGCTGTTGGCGAGGATTCGTCATTTCGATTTGTTGACAAATTATTTTAGTAATCGTGTTTAACAGGAGGAATTAATTTTAGCAGGTCCCATCATATCTCTCCATTTTTCCTTTGTCAGAGTTCTTCCTTTAGGAAATAATAAAGGCTGATCAATATTTTTCAAACCTTGCGGTCTACCCACTAAAGATTTTTTATATTAATGGCTTGAAATTCAGTATCTTCTTTATAGTCATTTTTGAATTGTATGAGATAGGGTTTTGATCTTTCTAACTTTATCCAGCGTATTTTAAGCCAATTTACTGGAAGCCCTGTGACGGTCACTTTTCTGTTAATGATAGACTGTTCTAAAGGTTTTGTTGACAAAAAATCTTGGTGAGTCATTTGTATTAGTCATGACTCAATAATAGCAAAATCCGAGTCATTGGGTAAATAGCTGTTTCCACTGACCAAAAATTTCATTTCAATTGAATATTTCTGTTTTGGCCGGTACACGAATCCGAATATGTTATTATTTGTTCGTAATTTGCAGCGTAAGTCTTTATGTACTTTGTTAGACAAGATGAAATTTCTTGAGACCCACGTGATCCTTCAGTTTCTGGCCAAACAAACATGTGGCTTGTATTTTTATTGAATTCATGATATCCAAAATTATACACATATGAATTTCGCTTATAATAAGCTACGGATGTGGTCAACTTGGGAAAGGCTAAAGCTTTTTCCAAGTCAAAAGAAAATACGAACAACTTATGTGATGTTGCCATTCGATCGGCAGCCATTTGACTGCGAGGCCGTTCAGCCTCTTATAAGTGAGTTTCCTTTTCAATTTTTGCCATCTGAATACCCTCATCGTCATAAAAAAATAAAATCTACAAGAAATAGTACGCAAATTTGGTAAAAAAAAATATCTCATATATGTACATATATATTTAAGAAATGCTACTAAAATTGGTAAAAATTTGTTTTTCACTAAAAATCTATTTAACAAAACTAGATTTTCAAACTAAACTATTTCTTTATATGAAAAATATTATTGGTAATTTTAAAATTTTTAAGAATAATTCAACTGACAACTTTTTTAACCCAACACGAAAACCTACAAACTTTTATGCTAGACAAATCGATAGACGGGATGGGAAGTTATCAGTGTGGGTCGCATCCCAGCCTCTTTTTTTATTAGTACTTTTAAATTTTAGGTAATAGATTAAGCAAACAAAAATATCATATGTTACAGAAAAATATAGAACCAAAAGAAGTACGAATTAAATTAAGTTAACATGATTTAATTTTATTATAAGTTAGTTTTAGGGCAATTATTTATACAACAAATTGAAAAAACACTTACTCTTACAAACAAAATAATCACTTTCATGAGAACAAGGTTATTTAACTTCTTGAGTCTACAACATATTTTTGTAGTTGCAACGGTTTCTGAAACGATTTTTAAAATGTTGCATTTGTAAAATACTAATTGAAACATTTCAAAATTTTCATTTTCATATATTTCAGTAATATTTTTAATTTTAAAGGCCAATAAAGTAATTTTTAAGAAAACTGAAAAAAAAAATAAATTGATCAAATTAAAGATTGGTTCAAATTTCAGAATTGGCTAGATTTTCGTCCCTTTAAAAATCTGATAATGCAGAAATGAAGTAGAGTAATACTTTTTCAAACATTTAAATATTAGACACAAGTCTCATTTTAGTACAATTCCCAATTTTTGGTCTAAAAATGCCAAATAAATTTTTGGATTAGCACAATTGCAACCATTTAAATTTCAAAATAAATGTCGAAAATACAAATTATATTTGACCAAACCCAATTGCCAAATTTGAATGTCCCGAAAGTCAAAATAATTTCTTTAATGAATGATAAACTGTAAACGTTTGTTAACAGCTTGTTACGAATTGTGTCTTGTTTTTAAGCTTTTCATTCATAACCTTTCTTGGCGGTTCAAGTCATAGATTGTGACTATAAAAAGCTTGATTAAACTATTCCACTTGATGTTATATAGGATAAGTATTCCTTATAGACAAAATAAAAAAACTGGTACTATCAACTTAAATGGGTAAGTTTCATTTCTAACTGCATACGCTCTCTTTTAAGTTCTGTGTCCATAAGCAACACGAGTTAGACTTCAAGAATCTCTTCAAAACGTCCGTATCACTATTAAGTCCATTATTAATCATCACATATCACCAGTTTGGCACCATATCTTAATAAACGTAGACACACATCCATCGCTCTGGAACTAAGTCCCAACAAACTTTGATGGATGTATCTGGAACGGAAACAGACAGCCTGCAATAAAACAAATACTCATCATACCTAACCCACCAACTGCTATCCAACTTTCATTCACACCGCAACCGCATGTGTTTTCAAAACACGTCCAAGTCACCATATGAATTCGCTCAAGCCAGCATCATCATCTCCATCTCCAGCACATATCAGATGAAGTCTTCTTGTTCATCTTTTTCTCTGGCCAGACCAGACCAGACATGCAGCAATGTCACTCCTAACCATCAGACACATAAACCTTTTGCACAAACAACAACTTAGTGGGTCAAATCATTCTTCGAGTTTCGAGATACTTTTTTTTTACAAGAAGATCCATAACTCGGCATTCGATCGTAGATCTTCTCCAGGCTGGCCGACTCCACTTTGCTCATACTCAACGACAACTTCTTGTTGTTTATGTTCTTGGCGTTCTCTTTTGCAAGCTCGAGCTATACAATGTCGAGGTCGTTACGACATTAAAAAGCCGGTTAGCTGTGCGACTTAATCTGGGACTCTCTCATTAGAGTCAACCATCATCGCTACTGATAACACTCTTTCCATCCACGCACCAGCATCATCGTGGTGGAGGAAGAGGAGGAACCATTTGGCTCTAAACGTCGTTGTATATTAATTGACCTGATTCTTTTGATTCACCCAGAACTACTTGACTTTCATTTCTTATAGGTAGTTGCTGTTTGCGGAGGTGATCTCTGTTGATGGTGGCTCTGGTTGATGCTTTGGCTTTGGATTTCAAGACATCCAGAGCTGGAATTGTGTCGAACTATCGATTTGTGTTCATTTATGTATGTGATGTTTTTGGTTTCAATTTCTTCGGTGAAGGTTTAGTTTTTATTTCGTGTGTGGGTCAGTTAGGTGGATCGAAGCTCGCATCAAAGATTAAGATGTTAATTTTATGTCTTTAGATCGTAATTAGGCCGCTGTCGTAATTTGAATCTTTTCTTTCGTTATAGACGTTTGAGAGAAAAGAACCCATGATTGCGATAATAATACCTGTACAGCAAGATAATTATCTGATGGCGCTATTGAGGCGTTTAATTATACAACATTGATGTGATGGAAGTGGAGAAGATCAATTGGTCGTATGTCGAGTTATTATTGAGGCAAGGAAAAACTTGTTCAACTAGTCCTTTGAATATTGGCCATATTATTTTTCTGGCCTGTTGGAGAGTAAATTGATCGAATGGACTGTGACATGAATCCCGCAAATGTGAACCACTCAATATGCCCCCGCTTGATTTTCGATTCGAAATAGAAAATAGATTGTATGTTGATTAATTGAGATTAGAATGTTTGATGAGATGAAAAATATACTCTTGCCAATTCAACATCTGGAACAAGAAAGTGGTAACTCTCAATGTTGCAATCCTGTCCGGGATCAGGTTTATGAGTCCAGAAAATATTTATAAGAAAAGTGTAATAACAAACTACTTTTCTTAAATGCGGTAGATATAGTGGGAACGTCATATAAAATAGCTTGCTTATCTTTGTACGTAGACTTTATGTAGGCTCTTATGTGTCCTTAATTGATTTTATATCTCAACATGTTGCAAAATGAATTTGTGAACATAAAATTGACTTTACAGACACACGATTAATGATAATTATCACTATTTTGTGGTTGGAAAAGTGGGGAAAAAACATTCCTGTGAGATTTTTGACAGAATTATGAAAAATAAAAGTTATGAACGAACGAACGCTAACTCGTGTTCATTTAATACGTGTATAAATTCAGTTGAATCTGATAAAAACTGGATAATAAGTTGATATATTCTTTTTTTTAATGATGCTTTTAAGTCTCATGATATATAAATTAAAATAAAATTAAATTATAAGCAGATCTAAAACAAAAATATAAAAAGAGGCTGGGATGCGACCCACACTGACAACTTCCCATCCCGTCTGTCGATTTGTCTTGCTTAAAAGTTTGTCTATATGTATCAATTTTTACCAAATTTGCGTACTATTTTTTGTAGATTTTATTTTATTGAAGATCAAAAACAATATTTTCTGTGAAATAAAATAAGTCTGAAGCCAATATTTGTAATTTTTGAAAAGCTATTTGAGTCGAAAGAAAATTTTTACCAAGTTTTAGTATTGTTTTCTTTTTAGGTTTTTATTTTTTGTAAGAAAAACTGTCAATTCGATTTTTCTCAAAATTTTATCGAATGTTCAAAACAATATTTCTTATAAGCTAAAATTAGTTAAAAGCCATTTATCTCAAATTTTTGAATAAATATTTTAGTCAAAAATCAATTTTTACCAACTTTTGTTAATTTTTTGTTCGGTTTTTATTTTTTTGTACAAAAACTGTCGATTCGATTTTTTTAAAAATTTTACTGAATGTTAACAACAATATTTTTTGAAAGATTAATTTAGTTTAAATCCAATATTTTAAAGTTTTGAAAAGATATTTGAGTCAAAAATCAATTTTTACCACCTTTATACATTTTTTTGGGTTTTGATTCTTTGTAAAAAAAACGGTCAATTCGATTTTTCTCAAAATGTTTTCTAATGTTGACAACAATATTTTTTATAAGTTAAAATTAGTTAGAAGCCATTATCTCAAATTTTTGAATAAAACATTCGAGTCGAAAGTCAATTTTTTACCAACTTTTATTAATTTTTTTAGCTTTTTATTTTTTGTAAAAAAATTGTCGATTCGATTTTTCTCAAAATTTGACCAGATGTCAAAAACGTTATTTAAAGTTTTACAAAATATTAATAACAACATCTTGGGTTAGAATACAAAATTTTGAAGTCGATTTCTCTCTTTGTTCTCAAGATGATTTCACCTGCCTTTGTAGGTTTTCTTGTGTTGTAATATAAGCTGTTAAAATGATTTTTCTGCAAAATATGCTTAAAATTATCAACAATATGTTTCATATATGATAAATTATGTTTGATTTCAATATGGCGTCTGTTATTGCTCCCGAAAATTTTTAGTCGAAAATCAATTTTTACCAATTTGAGTAACATTTTTTAAAAGTTTTTATTTGTTATAAAAATAAAACTAACGAAAGGGTCGCACTAACTTGCTCCTGTTTCTGTTTAACGAAAGTACCATTAATTTAAGATTTAAAAATAAACCTGTAAAACTAACTTGTCTTCAAGAATTTAAATGCCATTTGATTTCTAAAAAGACTTTAAATTTTTTAAAAATTTTGTTTAGACAATCGTTACAGCGTTTTTTTAACTTACAATAGGAAGTTATTGTAATGGGTCCGATTTGTCAAATTGAAAATTTTGATATTTCTAGAACTTTTCAAGGTCGAAATAAAAGATTTTTAGAAAGATGTCAGTGAGTGCGTGTGTACGTACGTTTGTACGTCCGTACGTCCGTACGTCCGTACGTCTGTACGTTCGCGACGTTTTTTTCGTCGGCCATAGCTCAAGAACCAGAAGAGATATCGACTTCAAATAAATTTTGTTATACAGATAATAAGGCAGAAAGATGCAGAAAGGGCTCTCAAGAAAATTGCATGGGTGGTTTTTTTTACCATAGCAATTTAAAAAAAGGTGAACATTTTGGTTAACCCTAAATATCTCATGAACCAATGACGCTAGAGACTTGAATTAAATTGTATATTATATATTGTAACGTGATACAAAAGAAGTATATTTTTAGAAAAAAATCCAACTAACGGTTTTTTTTATAAATCAAAAAAACTGAAAAAAAAAAATTTCACCTCGAAAATTTTACGACTAAAATGTGATTTTATCTCCAAAACAATTTTGTGCAACGAAGAATAATGTTTTTGACATCTGATAAAATTTTGAGAAAAATCTAATTGACACTTTTTTTATAAAAAATAAAAACCTAAAAAAAACATTACTCAAAGTTGGTAAAACTTATTTTATCTTATAAAAAATATTGTTTTCAACATTCTGAAAAATGTAGAGAAAAATCGAATTGACAGTTTTTTTTACAAAAAATAAAAACCTAAATAAAATTTATAAAAGTTGGTAAAAATTGTTTTTCGACTCAAATATCTTTTCAAAAATTTGAGATAATGCCTTCAAACTAATTTTATCTTTTAAGAAATATTGTTCTCAACATTTTATACAATTTTGAGAAAAATCGAATAGATAGTTTGTTTTACAAAAAATAAAAACCTAACAAGAAAACAATACTAAAACTTGTAAAAATTTACTTTCGACTCAAATATTTTTTCAAAAATTACAAATATTGGCTTCAAACTTATTTTATTTCACAGAAAATATTGTTTTTGATATTTAGGAATTTTTGTATAAAAATCCAACAGTCCGTTTTTCATAAAAAAATAAAATCTACAAAAAATAGTACGCGAATTTGGTAAAAATTGTAAAAATATAGACAAACTTTTAAGCAAGACAAATGGACAGACGGGATGGGAAGTTATCAGTGTGGGTCGCATCCAAGCCTCTTTTTTTCTTATTGAAATTGATTCATGAGTTTCTGAGAGGTTCTATGCAAAAATTATTTTTTTCTTGAAAAAAGCCAAGTTTAGAGTAAAAAAATTAGAGAACATTTGTATTGGGAGTACTGTTATTTTTGATCTTGAAAATACCTAACGCGAATCTGCTTAAAGCATTAACTTCCAAGTTAGAACTCAATTGACCCAAGGGTTAAGGTTCTAGGATTGAAGACAGACAAAACTAGCATATAGTTCCTATAAGTTGCAAGTAAAAAGGCCGATTGCATTTTCTACGAAAATTACCTTATGTTGACAAAAATGTTTTATTGAAATAGTTTTAGCCGTCAATACCTTAATTTATTCTCGAGATATTCGTTTCAAAAATCAGTTCTTCCCAATTTTGTTTAATATTAAAAAAAAGTTATATCTTTCTAAAAATTTTACCAAATGTTAAAAACAGTGTTAAGATCAGATAAGATTAGTTTGGAGCCAATATCTTCAATTCTTGCCAAGATATTTTGATGTAATTATCACTAAGTTTGAAGTCATACGTACGAGTATAAACGCAAGAACGTATATAGATTCTAGGGACCTCAAAACATCTAAATGTCAATTTTTTAATTCTTACAAATTGGAATAGTTAAGTAAAGTGACACTGCAACGAGAGTTTTTTCAAACAACTATTTGTATAAGACGAAACATACTTATATTCGCACCACAAATACCAACAACAATTTTAATTAAATCAATTAAGTCATTTAAACTGATTTAAACTATTTAAATACTTAAACACAAATTGATAGTTTAAAAGTGAATTTCATAAACCCACTTTTTGAGAAATTTTAATTGATTAATTTAAATTTATTAACAACAACTGGCACCAATATATTATAAGATGAGAGAAGATAGGACTTAAATTAGCTAAAAATGTTAAGTGAAATGAAACTTAATAGCTAAGTAACGCATAAAATAATTCCTCACAACTTTCGCCTTTCCTTTGGTGTTTATATTTGTATTGTTTAAATTGCGATAATTTAGCCAAAAGTTAATAATAGCATAGGGAGGGAATAGCGATAATCTATCGTCAGCTGATCAACATTTATAATTGGCATACATTTCTTGGTGACACACTTGCTCCAATTTTTGTTTTAATATAAGAATAAATTGAAATAAGAAAACGAGATTTTCGATTTCACGAAAATTATAAATTCATAAGATACTAAAAAATGAACTTCACGACCCATTTTCATTGTTAATAAAATAAATCCATGGATGGTTCGTTCGTATTCGCTGTTATAAATGGTGCCAATTTTAATATAAAAATAGTTTAAAATAGAACAAAAATATTAAATAATCTCAATATAAACATCAGGGCTTTATTCTAACCCGAGAGTTGTGAGATCTTTTGATGAGTTGTTCATGATATTTTCCTAGTAAATAAGGCAAGACTATAAGTCAAAATACCAAAAAATTGCAAAAACAATGAAAATCCTTCGTTTTTTACTTGCGAGATATAAGAACTTTATATGGCAAGTATGGCATTTGTAAAAACTTTTGAACTCGAGGTTTTTATCAAACATGACATTACGATGGTTGGATTGAGTTCAAACTGGAAAATAAGGGTTTTAAGCTGATTCGCGATGGACTTTTTTCTGTTTTTTTTTTGTTGGTTACCTAACTAAAAATGTTTGTATTGCTCCAGAAGGGTACTACCCATAGAACTGTTATTTTGTTTTTAAGTTTTCTCAAGAACTAATGAACCGCTTTCTATCATTTTTTTCTGCTCAAGGTCTTATACTGTGTTAATAATATTTGATGATTAGAAATTTTACCTTTATGCATAGGGTGCCCGTTGCCAATTTGTTTTGGTCACATCTGTCAAATCTTTTGTTTATTATTCAGTTGTTAATGCCAAATAATCATGACAAGTTACACGATTGAACAGTAGGTTCAAATGATAAAACTTTATCATCAAAATGAGTGTTTGTTAACGCAAACGTTGGCCGCATTGCGGCTATTTTACGGTAGACGTGGTGGCCCTTCGTAGTCGATTCTTCAACGTTTATTTGCCAAATTTGAGGCGACCGATTCAGTAAACAATCAGCCAACATCCGTATGTTCAAGGAACAAAAGATCGGCCCGAGGAAATCTAATCCTCGCCGTGCGCAAGAACTCGACCTTTCAAATTGAACCATATTGACCTAGACGACATGTGGTTCCAGCAGGACGGCCGGCGCGGGCGCTACGTGCCGTGCCACACAGCAAACGCCACAACATCTATCCACCATTATTGAAAAACCCCTTAATTTAAAAAAAAATGTTGATTTATTTTTCAAAATTCGACACCTTAAAAAATGGGTCCATACTTTCTCATGAACATTAAGTTCTAAAAACTGCATACTAAAAACATTTTTAAACTAAAATTCAAATTTGTATGTACCTATACCTATACAAAATTAATTAAAAAAAAAAACGCTCGAACGTTTTTTGAAGAAAAAAAAATATAAATTAAGGTTATTTTGATTAATTAAATTGCATTTAAATTTTTGAAGACTTAATTATTTCGTTGGTAAATTTTTAAATATAAGTTCTATTTGTAGCAAGTTATCGTGGAATCCAGTAGTGCGCTTTATTTTAATTGCGTAAATGACTAATTTATGAGTTATAAGCTAAAGAGCGACTCTCGGTCTTATAAATAATCCAAGTTTTCGAACTCAAGGTCAGAACGCAATATGGCAAAAAATTGACAAAACCGGGACTAACGTTTGTTTCTCTTAAGTATTGCCGATTTTAACCCTAATGGACTAGTTTTTCCCCCCATAAATACACTCTAAGATTTCAAGCTGGTCTCTATATACCCAATAATTTCAACAAAACAACCCAATTGCTTCAACAAAGGTTCCTAACTTGAATTCTTTTTGTGCATAAGTGTAATTTTGAAAAAAATTCAACTTACTGTTTTTTATAATTAAAAAAAAAAACTTTAAAAAAATTATTTTTGGCTCGAATGTCTTGCAATCAAAAATAACATTACCTAGAAAATAATTATATGCATCATTTAAATACGGTTTTTGACATGTGATTACATTTTAGAAAAATAATAAAAACAAAAACAAAATTTACTCGAATATCTTAAAAACGGTTTTTAAAAATGTCTTCAAATTAATGATCCTATGAAAACTAAATCGATTTTAAGATTTTATAGAAATTTTAGAAAAATCCAATTGTCAAAATTGGTAAAAACTGATTTTCGAGACTTCAAAATTATTCCTTTCTATACAGAACAGGCAATGTAATTTTTTTTACAAAAATCAAACCGGGATTTTTTGTAGGAAATAAATAGTAACCTTCAAAAAATGCTGTAAAAATTTGGTTTTCGAATAAAATATCCCGGGAACAAAAACTTAAAACCTTAAAACTCGTTATAAATATCGAATTGGCAACTTTTGTTTAGTATTAAAATAGAAAATGATTTTATATTCTAGTAACGGGTTATCCATTTTGCGTTTTCAAAAGTATAGGGCTGAAATTCGAATTCTGTCAAACTAAGTTGTTTTGACATTTACGAAAATGGATCGCTAAACTATCGCACAACGAATACAAATTGTTAAAATCTACTACAAAAATGGTGATTCTTCCACTGCCATATATCGTGCCTTAAGAGGAGATTATGGTTTACATTATCGTCCAACTACACAATTGGCAAAATTGTGAAGAAATTTGAAGAAATTGGATTGGTTATAGATATTATAAGGCCTATGCATCATCTTTTCGCTCGTATCATTGAAAATATCGCTGTTGTAAGTGAAAGTGTTACCGAAGACCCGAATGTGTCGATTCTTCGTCGTTCTCAAGAAGTATGACTGTTTTACAGCACATTATGGCGTATTTTGCATTTGGATCTAATTATACTTACATTTCCATAAAAAGTTCACCTCACACTACAACTAAAAAAGCCTGCTAACCATTCACAACGTGTCGCAGATATGTCGAATGGGTGCTTGAACAACAGGTGGTGGACGGCGATTTTTCGAACAAAACTTTATAATAAAAAAGAAATATCATTCAAATTCAGTCATTTTTGACTGAATATTCCATCCAAGAATACTTATCGTACCAAGTACTTTAAAAAGAACGTTGTTTCCCACCAATATTTCGCCTGGGGTAATTAACTTTTGGTTGTTTTGGTCCATCTTTAATACTAGTGCTAAGATCAACAGTTACTGCTGCTATCGGCCGAAGTGATGTTGAGGGTACTACTCCTTTCAGCTTTTTAGGATTATTATTACCTTCTAAGTCGATGTCGTTGAAACTAGACGTAGAAACTGCGTTGATATTCGTATGCTGTTCATGGCTTGTACTGCTTGTACTAGTACCAGTATTCTTTTGAAAGTTTTACTAAAAACCTTTTCATGGCTTTACACTACATATATAGCTTCACAGTTCACTAAACACAAACCTGAATTAAAACTGGCTAAACTGTCAGCCTAAAAGTTTATAACAAGTAACTGCACTACTGCACGGTACTACTGTACACTCAATGAAGTTGTAGGTTATAACCAAAAATACTCCATTTAAGAAGATGGGAATCTCAGACTGACACTTCGGTTTGCCTACAAGCTAACTGCAGACTAAATGTGAGAAAGTGTGCGTGAAATGATGCAAAAACCAAAAACATTCTCACATTTAGTGTACAGGCCCATCAAAATGCTTCATTTTAGTTCTCAGGCACATATAAATGCTTCATTTTGGCCTTCGTTCAAAAATGAAACAATCTTAACCAACAGAATCTGAAATGCTGACATGGTCTTAAATTGGAAGATTTGTATAGCTTTTTAATTTCAATCCAAATAAATGTTGTAAATGTATTTTAATTTAAATAAAATTGACCAAACACATATTTAATGATTTATTAGTGCTGTCTTATTTTACAATGCCCCAGGTTTGGGGAGTGCATAAATTTGAACCAGTGAAATATCTATAGAGATTTTTTCTCAGAAAAATGTTCTACCTGCCTATAAGTACCCCAAAGTATATGTACTACCTGGAAACAGAACTCCCAACGCTTTTCATTACAACACTGAAATTAAATGCAGATTATTTGCTAAAAGTTTTAAAAATGGAGGACACTAGGCTGCCCAAGCTTATTCTTCAGTATGCAGTTCTTAACAAAAAGCTATTTTGTAAGGATTGGATTAATCTTGCTGCCAACTGCGGTATGACGATTAATTTCTTGGACATGAATGCTGACAACTGGAAACGGTCTTTGTACGAAGTATGAGAGATACTCATTCATCGAAACGGCGAGATTGTCAACTGACTGAGAGAAAATTTTATGCCAGGAGTTTATATAATCTAAATGAGTGGAATTATTTCAACAATGCCTACTCTTATTTAGTAATAGGCACAGTTTTCAAAATAAGAGGAGAGCTGTTAAAATTGAATTACCTGCCACTTCGAACAGGAAGAGCTGAAACATGTAGTATTTGCAATCTACACGAAAGGGAAGACATATTACACTTTGTGGCGACTTGCCCTATACTTAAGGAGATTAGGCGATATCACTTCGGGAAAAATAATCTCACACAAGAAGAATTTTTAAACTATCTGAATGGTGCAAATTGGATGCTGCTCTACAAATTTACCATTGAAGCGATGAACTACAGAGAAAAAATCCACAAAGAAAATTTTTAATAAATTCTAAAGATCTATTTTTGCTAGTTTGATTTCAATACACGTAAAGTAAAGTTTTTAAAACATTTGCTATTTTGTGATAACTAAACTAATAATTACTTTTATTTGCTATTTTGTTTTAACTAAACTGAAAGTTTCTCTTTTTAGCTATTTTGTTTTAACTAAACTGAAAGTTACATTTATTTACTAATTTGTTTTAACTAAACTAAAAGTTCCAAACATACTTAATTTTATATGCCAACTAAATCTTAAATATCACAAAAAACAAGCAACATTAATTTAATAACAAAATGTATAATGAAATTTTCACTTTATTGGAAATTTAAAAAATAATAGTATTTGCCAGCCAGGCAGACGACATTAATGTCATGCCTGTATTTTTATTCAATGTATTTTTTATTCAATGTAATATATTTGGAAAAATAAACTTCTATTCTATTCTTCTATTCTAGTGCTGTATTTTGTTTACTTCAATTATTTGCGAACGCAATATGTGCTGCAACTGGTTAAGTATAATTGGAAATGGACAAAGTGTAACTCAATACTTTGTAAAACAACAAAACAGAGAATTTTTTCAGCTGTAGTTTGCTTAGAGTATTTTTTTTTACGGCGTTAGAAGTTCAGTTGTTGACTCCGTATTTTTTACTTGCGACATATAGGAACTATATGGCAAGTTTTGCATTCGTGCAAAATTTCGAACTCGAGATTTTAATCAAACATGATATTACGATGGTAGAGAAGTCGAAAAAAGTGGGTCCCGCGATTCCGTCCGGTCTGTTTTGTCTGTCTGTCCACGCTCCTACAGCCTAAACCATTGGGTCGATTGAGTTCAAACTTGGAAGTTAAGGTTTTCAGCAGATTCGCGTTAGGCGTTTTTTTCATTTTTTTTTTAAGACCAAAACTAACAGTGGCCCCCATACAATTTTTTTGGCCAAAAAACGAAAATTCAAATTTTCTCAAAAACAAACCGATAGATTTTTTTTAAATTTTCTCTAAAATTTTATTTTTAAACTTGGCTTCTTTTCATAAGAAAAACATATTTTTGTATTGCTCAGGAAAGGTACCGCTCATAGAACCGTTATTTTGTTTCTTAATTTTCTCAGCAACTTATCAACCGATTTCAATAATTTTTTTTCTGAATAAGCTCTTATATTGCCTTAACAATATTTGATTATCAAAAGTGAAATTTTGTATTGTTTGGATTTTTAAAAAAATATTAAATTTTTTTTTTTCAAAATTCTATATCTCAAAAACGGGTCAACATTTTTTTACGAAATTCAAATGTAGAGGGTATATTTACAATCACTAAACAACTGCATACCAAAAATATTTTTAGAACAAAATTTAAAAATTTTATATATAAAAAATTAATTTAAAAAAAAACCGCTCTAACGATTTTCAAAAAAAAAATTTTAAAAATCAAGGGTTTTTTGATTTATAAAATGGCATCTAAATTTTTGAAGACAAACTTACTTTTCAGGTAAAATTTTGAATCTTAAAATATTTTTTTTTTAATTATTTTAACTGTATTAAATGTAACCCCCTCCCATCTCACCAGATCAAATCCTGTGCGTGAGCCCGAAAGAGCGCATTACATTGACAAAACTTTTATTATATTCAGCCCTATCATGAATTCCATCGTAATCGGAAATTTTTACGAATCCCGAAAAACTGTATCATGAAATCCGTTCGTAGTGGAAAATCTCATACAATTTTGCATTACGAACGGATTTCATGATACAGTTTTTCGGGATTCGTAAAAATTCCGACTACGATGAAATTCATGATAGGGCTGATTCCATCTTTTATCCAAATTAGATAATGCATTTGGTATATATGTATGTATTGTTTATAACTATAACTATTGTAAATACCAATTCATTTCCGGGATGAGTTGTCCTTTTTATATAGGTGCTTTTTTAAACAGACTCTTTGCATAAAGGAGCAAGTTCGTGCGACCCAGTCGTGCATTTTATTTTGTACAGACAATGCTACGAGAAACATACTTGTGAAGTTCCATTGCCCACTTTAGCTAGTTCAGATTCCTCAATTAGATTAGTATTTTCATCATTTAAGCAGTTCGATAATTGCAAGACCAAATTTAATTTTGTTTGTTGCAGAAATATTCCTGAAAATTTCTTTTTGAGGGACTATGTTAGAGTTAAATTTTTGTTTGTAGTTAGATTTTGGAATAAAAATTTGAGGGAACCATATTTTAAAAACAAGTTGCTTTGTAAAAAGCATCTTTAAGGAATAGAAATAGGCAATATGGTTACACAGAATACCAACTAAATGAGTGCAATAAATAGATTTAAGTTACTTTTTTATTCCAGTATGGGGAAACCGAACACCCAATAGAAAAAAAACCGGTAAACGCGCCAAAATCCATACTTCTTGACTAAATAATGTTATCTTCTATGTTTACGCATAAAATTACGAATTTTGTAGCTTATGAACATTTTTAGACATTTTACAATGTGAACAATTAAATATGCTATGAAATAATTGGCTGATATTAGGTTAACTGAAGCGGAAATTTATTTAAAGAACATACCTAAAATATTATTGGCTTTCTCAAAAATATTTTTCTACGCTAACCTCTGCTTTATATCTGAAAACTATTGTTTATGTATATTTTCTTCTATGTTCTGCATTTATTAAATGTAATCTACGGTAGTATTTATTATATTAAGAAAAACAAAAACATATAGGTACGTAAAAATCATTAATTTGTTTTCATTATTAGCAGCGTTTTTACTAAACATACCCTTCAAACAATAATAAGTAAACTTGAACTTTGGTAACTAAACATTTTTAAGAAATGAATGAAAATTGTATTTTGCGTTAAACTGTGGGAATTTTTTTGCCATATACGAGTATATTTTTGAAAATTTAGGGTAGGCCCGGGCCTACCCGGCCTACCCGCTGGAGCCGCCACTGAAATCATATATTCTTAGCTTAGTAGCTTACTGATACGGTGTTAACATTTTACTGAATACTGAGCAATTATTTTTAACACAATAGCGTCTTTCTGCTTAATACACACACCACCAAAAACTTTCAATCGAAATTATTTATAAATATAAGAGTGCAGTAAAATTTACTATTTTGTATTTCATAAAGGCATCAGTAAAATTTAAGTTTGGCACTGAAACAATTTAAATTTTTGAAATAAGACCTGTATGTTCAGAGAAATCATTGTTTCAACATTAAATTTATTTAACTCTGTAACTAAATACGTAAATGTTTACCATGTACTGTAGACATAAATATTGAAAATTGAAAAAAAAAGAAGAATTCTCGATCTTGCCAGGAGTCGAACCTGGAATCTTCTGATCCGTAGTCAGACGCGTTATCCATTGCGCCACAAGACCGTTGAAAAATGAGAGTGCATAAGTAATTATAAGCTTTATAGTTTTTACTTAGCTTATTTTACAAGGTCGAATATTTGATTTTGACACGAAACATGTGAACAAGTAAAATTGAAGGAAATCAAAATCATCATAACATATTTTTCCTATTTCCTCAAAATTCAAATTGCAATAAGGCAAAAATTTGTGCCTGTGCACCTATGTATCTACCTTAACGTAACTACTTATTAATATTTAAGTCATCATTTATAACTTTAAATCATAAACCGTACGTTTACATGGAAATATCACGCAAAATCACGACGCGAAGAAGTAGGTATACACATCAGACATCACATAAACAGACCAACTGCACTTTTTCCCACTCGACTGAGTAAATTTACCACCATATAATTTGACGGCTAGCAGCCTCTGTAGTCAAGCAGTGATGGTGTTTCTATTTGGCGTTTGGCCATCGCCTCCGGGGCTTCGGAATATCGACGCTATAAACCTTTTAACTATGCTTCTATGAATCTGCCTCTGCCTCAAGAATGTACATAGGATGGTTGGGAAGAGTATATTGTTTGCCATTCCCATTCTTAGCCAAGTTATAAAGGCAAGGTATAGCCTTCCTGAATGGCCATATGGTGAATCGTGGCTGGCTAGAGCTACGATGAAGATGATTTCTTGGACTGCGGTAGTGTATGGTATAGTGTCGGAAAATATAATAAACTTAACTCTATACTTGAGTGCACTCAATTAGCAACTTAACAAGCTTATAAAACGGATAAATAATAATCAAAGTGATAGCAACAAAACCTCTGGAAATGATATTTTCATAATATTTTGATAAAATGTCGAATTGACTGAGTATGAAAAATTTGACACATATTTCTGTGTCAAGTGGCATATATGTACCTAGTAACATCTTTTTGACACAAAAATGTGTGACTAAATTTATACTTTCTCATATTCTTTCATTGATGAAGTGGGTTTTCAAAAAGAGTTGCTGAGTGGTACGTGTGAATTGTGAGCAAACACTTCAATTCCATTCAACTTACGAGTTCATACTAAGTTACACAAAAGAACATACCTACCATAGGAATGAAAGATGATGTTTGAAGGCAAAGTGCGAAAACATGGTCATACATAATATTATTATCCTCGTCATGATTTTGTCTTGATGAAGAAGAAAATAATTTTATTTATTGAAGTCAAACACGCTAACATAATAATAATCAGACTTGCATGATTAACTGTTTGGAATTATTGTTTTATATGTTTAATGTTTGCACTTGTGTTAACGGATTTAGCGCCATTAAAGCAATGAAACATTATTATTAACACTAGTATTTTAAATTATTCAAATTATAATATTTTGACTTCTGGGTCAAATTTAAATTGGCTGGATGATGATTTACAAGGAATAAATACAGCAGCGTGTTGGAATACATCAGATCAGCATAAACCAAACTCAAGAATTATGCTACTAAATACCCTTGCGATGTGCACCCTATACATTTCTTTGAGGTCGTCAAATTGTTGTTTGCATA
This sequence comes from Eupeodes latifasciatus, assembly GCA_920104205.1. Classification (NCBI taxonomy): domain Eukaryota; kingdom Metazoa; phylum Arthropoda; class Insecta; order Diptera; family Syrphidae; genus Eupeodes; species Eupeodes latifasciatus. The sequence continues at coordinate 59,056,642 of OV049924.1, forward strand.
TCTTTAATTATATTTGTTTGTTTTTTTGTCTGTTTGAACGCGCTTATCTCAAGAACTACTGGTCCGATTTGTATAGGGTAAGGACTATATAATATATAGTAAAGCACTAATACAGATTTATGCAAAACTAATACAGATAAATAAAAATGCGTATGCTTATCTTTAATAGTTGGCTCAATATAACCTTTTTAATGCTAACCAAATTTGTTGAAAAATAAAGCATGCGAGTAACGCAACCGGGCGCAGCTAGCGTTTCAATTTTAAGAACAAAATTATTATAGTTCTTCTGATTAGAAGCATTTTGCTTTAAAATTCGTCAAATTTGTTCATTTTTTAAACTTATGATTGTATGGGATAAAAAAGGGTAGTTATAATGTTTTAAAAATAATGTTTGAGTTTAAAAGTTTATGGTATGTCCAAATGGAAGGCCTTATATACCAATTATATAATAATAAGATCTATACACGAGTGATTTTGTTTTTAATAAAAACAACTAGAAGAAGTCTCATTGGGTTTCCCTAGTATTGTATTATGCGGAGACTTCAATTGCAACTTATTGAATACCAATACTTTGACTGATAGCATGCGATCGCTCAGTTTAAGTCCAGTTAACACCACGAATCCAAATCATTTTTTTGATAGTGGGGCAACTCTGCTTGACTTGTTTTTTGTAAGTGACATAGACGATGTAGCCTTGTATGATCAACTTTCCGTACCTGCCTTTTCAAAACATGACTTAATTTTTTAACAATCAAATTTAATCTCGAATATTCTGACAAAAAAATGTCATACCGTGACTTCAAAAACATTCAGTATCTTGAAGAGCATACTAGACTCATAAATTGGGAGAGTATATTTTCTATGCCCTCCACTAACGAACAATGGCAATTCTTAACAAATAATATCCAAACCCTTTTCGATACGCATGTTCCTTTGAAAACAAAAACCCTAAATTCTAATGATAAACCATGGTTCACGCAAAATATTAGACTGTTGATGCAACAACGAGATAATGCATATAACAACTGGAAGCGATATCGGTTGACCGAATTGCGACGCTTGTTTTGTTCACTACGAAACAAAGTCGCAGCTGAAATCCGTTTAGCCAAATCTCAAATTTTGTCTAATCAACTGAGTTCTTCATTAAACGGACGTAAATTGTGGAGGAACTTGCGAAACGTTTGTATTGGTAAGGCAAGAAATATGCCTACTAACGATGTTGATGTAAACTCACTTAATAAAACTTTCATCTCAGTTCCATCAACCGGGGCGACTTCCTCCGATAATATTTCATTTAGGGAACATTTAGATCACTCTTGTTTCAGTTTTTGTTCGGTGGATGCTGCCGATGTTGTTGAAAGTCTACTTTCAGTGAAGTCAAGTGCTGTTGGTCTGGACAATATTAACCCCAAATTTTTAAAAATAATCTTGCCAATTTTGTTGCCTTATATTACATTCGCATTTAATACTATTTTGATGTCTGGAGTTTTTCCGGACATTTGGAAGTCAGCAAAAATCATACCACTTCCTAAAAATGCTAAGGGATCTGAATATAGACCTATCTCAATTCTACCCTATTTGTCTAAAGTCTTTGAGAGAATTTTACAGCGACAAATCAACGCTTACCTTACAGCAAACTCTTTGCTCACTCCAAAACAATCTGGTTTTCGGAAGCAGCACAGCTGTACAACAGCACTACTTTGCGTGACTGAAGAAATAAGACAAGCGCTGGATAAGGGTGATGTAACTTTCTTAGTCTTGCTCGACTTTTCTAAGGCTTTTGACACTGTCAACCACGTAATTCTGTGTAAAAAACTTATGCAGCAGTTTAATTTTTCGGCAAGTTCTGCTAAGCTCGTTTATTCTTACTTGTCTAACAGAAAACAAGCAGTTCAAATTGGTGACAGTTTGTCTAGTTTTTTACCTATTTCGTCCGGTGTTCCTCAAGGGTCGATTTTGGGTCCTCTACTATTCTGTTTCTATGTAAATGAACTTCCAGGTCTAATTAAAAACTGTTCCTGTCATCTGTACGCCGACGACTTTCAACTTTATTTCAGTTGTCCCCTGGGACTTATTGAGCATGGCGCCACTAATATCAATGAGGATCTTGATACTATCTCAAACTGGTCTCACTTAAATGGTCTTTTCTTGAACCCTAAGAAATCTAAATGCATAGTAATCTCCAAAAAGATTCTTGATGTCTCTTACTTTCCTTCGATTTTGTTAAGTAATGCCCCCATTGAATATGTTGAAACTGCCAAAAATTTTGGTGTTAACTTTAATCGCTCTTTAACTTGGGACAACCATATAAATGGAATTATAGGCAAAGTTTATGGTGCCCTACGTACTTTATGGGTAACCCAGTATTTCACACCAGTAAACACGCGCATGCTGCTTGCCAAGATCTTGTTATTACCAATTTTAATTTATGGTTGTGAACTATATTGCAATTGTTGTTATGAAAATAAACGTAAACTTAATGTCACTTTTAACAATATTGTTCGCTATGTCTTTGGCTTACGAAGATATGATCGTGTATCCAATTTTGCTACCCTGCTGCTTGATATGACATTTGATAACTACCTTAAATTTCGTAGTTTGTTGCTATTCGCTGATGTACTGTTTACACACCAACCACAATACTGTTTTGACAAGATAAATTTCCCTACCTCTAGTAGATCTCGTCAATTGATTCATCCTCGCTTCACATGTTTAACATCCGAACGTCAATTCTTTATAAACTCAGTCCGACTCTGGAACTCTCTTCCTCGCGCCATTACGGTAATCCAAAACGCAACAAGAATTAAAAAGGCTCTTAAAGATCATTTTTCACATAGCATTTAAATATTCGAATTATTTTTTTTTCTTTACAAATGTATATTTCTGATACTCTAACTTGTTCTTTTTTCTTTTTTCGCATTACTTAGTTTCAATCGTGTATTATAATATTAGATACTGAATTATTAGCTTGCTCTACCAATTTGTATTATTAGCCTGTAACTATTTTATAAGATATTGTATCTTACAGTTATTAAGTATTCACGAATAAATTAAATGAAATAAAAAAATTAAATAAGATCATAAATAAGAACCAGCTCTTCTGCATTTAAAAAGCCGAGTAAACATTTTTAACATTTATCTGATTTTGGTGTAATTGAATTGCTTTTTTAACGGCTCTTTTTAAAATTAATGCTAAGTTATCTTTGTTTCTTTTTGTTTGTACTTCAAACCAAACCACTCTAACAAATTAAATACTATTAAATACTTTTATTGAATGATAGCAACTAGTTTTGGGTACCACTGCCTATTACGAAAATGTACCTTTATGTATTTTATTTTGTAAATACGTCAAACCTCATCATTGTACTATTAAGAAGCATTCCGATACTAAATAATATTATATAAGAAAAAGGGGCAGGGATGCGACCCACATTGATAACCATCATGTAGGTTTTTGTGTTTTGTTAAAAAGTTGTCAGTTGAATTATTCTTAAAAATTTAAAAACTACCAACAATATTTTGAATATAATGAAGTAGTTTGATTTTGCAATCTATTTTTGTTAACGAAATTTTTAGTCGAAACCCAATTTTTACCAATGTTAGTAGCATTTCTTAAAAAATTTTATTTCTTATATAAACAAATTGGATGAATGAAATTAATTTGAAGTCAATATCTTCTATTGTTCACGAGATATCGAGAACCGAACATCAATTTTTACCAAATTTGCGTACTATTTTTTGTAGATTTTATTTTTTTTTATGAAAAAAACAGACTTTTGAATTTTTATAAAAAATTTAGTGAATATTGTAAACAATATTTTCTGTGAGATAAAATAGGTTTAAAGCCAATGTTTCTAATTTTGAAAAGATATTTAAGTCGAAAGCAAATTTTTACCAACTTTTAGTAATGCTTTTTATAGGTTATTAGTTTTTGTAAAAAAAACTATCAATTTGATTTTTCTCGAAATTTTACTGAATGTTGACAATATTTTTAAAAGAAACAAAAATGGTTTAAAGCCAATATCTTAAAATTTTGAAAAGATATTTGAGCAGAAGATCAATTTTTACCAACTTTTTTTTTAGTTTTTTTTTGATTTATTAAAAATCCGGCAATTGGAATTCTTTCCTAATATATTTGTTTGGTATCACGTTAAAATACATATAATATAAAATTTAATTCAAGTCTCTAGCGTTATTGGTTCATGAGATATTCAGGGCTAACCAAAATTTTCACTTTTTTTTTAAATTGGTAAAAATGGTAAAAAAAACATTTACGCGATTTTTGAGAGTCCTTTCTGCATCTTTCTGCATTATTATCTGTTTAACAAAATGTATTTGAAGTCGATATCTCTACTGGTTCTCGACCTATGGGCGACGAAAAAACGTCGCGAACGTACGGACAAACGTACGTACACACGCACGCACAGACATCTCTCTAAAAATCTTTTACTTCGACCCTATTGACCTTGAAACGTCGAGAAATCGGACCGATTACAATAAATTAGTATAGGAAATCAATAAGGGGTGGATAACACGCCCCTGATCCCTGAAACTATTCACGTTATAAGAATGAAATTTTGTGATTTGTTCTAAAATGAGAGGGGGTAAGAATCGGCCGAGTTTGTCTGATTATAACAAATTTAATCACGGGTGCCTTGGATGCAGCAACGAATTTTATGATTTGTTTAACTTCCCATAGGAAGTTATTGTAATGGGTCCGATTTGTCAAATTGAAAATTTTGACATTTCTCGACGTTTCAAGGTCCCTAGAGTCGAAATAAAAGATTTTTAGAAAGATGTCTGTGCGTGCGTGTGTACGTACGTTCGTACGTCCGTACGTCCGTACGTTTGGCGACGTTTTTTCGTCCTCCATAGCTCAAGAACCAGAAGAGATATGGACTTCAAATAAATTTTGTTATACAGATAATAAGGCAGAAGGATGCAGAAAGGGCTCTCAAGAAAATTGCGTTGGTGGTTTTTTTACCATAGCAGTTTAAAAAAAAAGTTGAACATTTTGGTTAAACCTAAATATCTCATGAACCAATGAAGCTAGAGACTTGAATTAAATTTTATAATATATATTGTAACGTAATACAAAACAATTATATTTTTGGAAAAAAATCCAATTAACGGTTTTTTTTTATAAATCAAAAAAAATGAAAAAAAAATTTGTCACTTTGAAAATTTTACGACCAAAATATGATTTCATCTCCAAAACAATTTTGTGCAATGAAGAATAATGTTTTTGACATCTGATAAAATTTTGAGAAAAATCTAATTGACAGTTTTTTTTATAAAAAAATAAAATCTTAAAAAAAATTTACTCATAGTTGGTAAAAATTGCATTTCCACGCAAAAATCTTTTCAAAAACTTGAGATATTGATATTGATACTTTAATCTTTCAAATAATATTGTTGTCAACATTCAGTAAAATTTTGAAAAAAAAAACGAATTGACAGTTTTTGTACAAAAAATTAAAAACCTAAAAAAAATTCCACAAAAGTTGGTAAAAACTGATTTTCGACTCAAATATCTTTTCAAAAATTTGAGATAATGGCTTCTAATTAATTTTAACTTATAAAAAATATTGTTTTCAACATTAGAAAAAATTTTGAGAAAAATCGAATTGACAGTTTTTTTTTTTTTTAAATAAAAACCTAAAAAAAAACAATACTTGAACTTGGTAAAAATTTACTTTCGACTCAAATAGCTTTTCAAAAATTACAAATATTGGCTTCAAACTTATTTTATTTCACAGAAAATATTGACTTCGATATTCAGTAATTTATTTATAAAAATCCAACAGTCCGTTTTTTTCATAAAAAAATAAAATCTACAAAAAATAGTACCCAAATTTGGTACATATGGACAAACTTTTAAGCAAGACAAATCGACAGACGGGATGGGAAGTTATCAGTGTGGGTCGCATCCCAGCCTCTTTTTTTAAAAATTAAGTTACCGTATCCACATTATTTAATTTCGTTCAAATAATGCGAAGTGTCACTTTGTCTAAGGAAATGCTCAATGAAGCCAATGGTAGTGGATTAATTGAATTGCTCTACTGTACAACCTTGGTTCGGCTTCTTTTTCTTGGTCCCAAACACCAAAATTAAATTTTTATAATAACGATATTTTAGGCCAGAAAAAGTTAAGATCTTGGTTTAGAGATATATCACGCAAAGTTTCCAAAAAGCCATGGAACCCCTTAAAAACAAATTTAAAATGTGTTGCATAACAATTAAACCATTTCAAATTAAAATATCTGAAACCTTAAAGCGCGCTTCAAACATTTTTTAAGAAAATGATAACAATCTAATATATAAAATTCTTTTGTCACAGTGTTAGTTGCCATACTCCTCCGACACGGCTTAACCAATTTAAATGAAATTTTGCACATACATTCGGTAGGTCTGAGAATAGGTTTTTATCTATTTTTTATATTCCTAAGTGCTATTGTTTAATTGCATCCACATCGTACACGGTGCAACGATCTTACGATAGTATTCAGTGACGCTTTGTACAATGAAGCATGGATTGCTATTGAGGATCTTTGCATTATCATTACCAACATACCACTCAGTCATTTCGGTATGCATTCACCAAATCGAAAAATCGTGAACTACAGTACAATACTGTAGAAATGGCAACGATTGTTGCTCGCAATATCCCACTAATGAATGAAGAACAAAGAACCATTTATGACCACATCATGCTCGCAGGACAGGGTGGATTCTTTTTTTTGATGCACCAGGTGGAACTGGCAAAACATTCCTTATATCGCTAATTCTTGCTAAAATACGATTAAATAATGGTATCGCATTGGCTCTTGCATCTTCTGGGATTGCGGCAACTTTATTGGATGGAAGCAGAACAGCTCATTCAGTATTTAAACTGCCACTAAATATTTAAAATAACCCATACGCGGTGTGCAATATAAAGAAACAATCATCCATGGCCACAGTGCTGAAACAGTGTAAAATTCGCATCTGGGAAGAATGCACTATTACAAACGAACATTTGCTTGAGGCGTTGAATAGGACATTGGAAGATATAAAAAACAACTACAGACTATTTGGCGGTACTCTGTTACTTCTTTCAGGTGATTTCAGACAAACACTTCTCCCATGCATGCTTGAAATCATCGCCACTGTAGCGTAATGTTGAAAAAGTGCAACTGAAAGTAAAAAGCGTGTTCAAATGCTTCAAGTTCAGTTAGATATAGGCAACGGAAAAGTTACTACAGATGAAACTGGATGCATAAAATTACCAGTCGATTTCTGCACGATTATTGATTCACAAGATGCTCTCATTGACCAGATATTTCCCGATGTACACAGACAATATACAAATCATGAGTGGCCGGCAGAAAGAGCATTTTTAGCAGCAAAAAATGTGGATGTCAACGAATTAAATCTCATTTATTTTTTTATTTATTATTTATTTTTTTTCTAAATCATTTTTAAAATAAAATTTAAATACAAACATGAATTAAAAACCCAAAAAATGCTGTCTATAATTAATTAAATATTTATTGATTATTTTTCGACGCTTCAATTCTGGTTTTGATAGTTTTCAGGGCTGATTAAGTAATATCTGCTGTGTTTATAAGGATAATTTTTTTAAAAAAAGGCCATACTATTTTTTTTTTAATATTTAAAAAAAAAAATAAAAACGAGGTAAAAATAAGGGGAAAAAAATATTTTTAATAAGACTATTTCTATATCTTCAGGTTCACAAACTATATAAATGCATTAAGAGTATTCTTAATAAGGTTTTTATCGATAATATTCAAGCATTTTTTTTTTTTTACTAAAATGAATAAAAACAAAAAAGGTAAAAACCAAAAATAATTAATTTGAAAAACTGTGAAAAAATACTAAAACTTAATCCTATGAATGCTGAAGTATTTTTTAAACCAATTCCGAATAAAATTGAATGTATTTTTCTAGGAAATTTTAAGAACCAAAGTTCAAGTTGGGTATTTTTAATTGTAAAGTGTGAAAATACGTTGTCATTTTTCATACTTTTTTTATCGACTTAAAATTAAGCCAATGTAATATAGCGAAGGGCTAAGCCATTATATTAATATTCCTTTTTGTTTTATATTTTTATCACTACAAATAGATTTAAAAAAATTAAAAGTGCTAGAAATTTTATATTTTATTATTATTTTTGCTATCGTTGAATTCCCAATGTTAAAAGCATAAAGGTTCTATATCCATAGGAAATTTGCAGTTTGGTTTTCATAGATCTAACATTCGTATGGAAAGGGTTCTATATCCATTTTTGACTTTTTCTAAACTTTTATTTTTTTTTTTAAATAACCATAAATGTTTTAAACCCTAGGACTTCAAATTTAAAAAAAGAAATATTCCACTCATGTATATAAAAATTCAAAGGTCGAAATTTTCAAATGCAAAATTACGAAATTATGTTTCAAACCTTAAAATTCGTTTTCTGAGGAATAATTTTTTTGTATATGGGGCATTTAAGCATTCAGCCGGCGATATGTGTATGCATGCATATTTCGTCCATTTTTCTTGCTAATTTCTAGGAACATTTTTGAATTCTTCTCGCTCTCTCTCTCAAGAACAAATATGTAGGTAGGTATGTTTCATTTTCTCTTGTATTCAAATTTTAAATTCAATTTAAATAAATTTCAAGCTAATTTTAACCAATAACCACCTACCGTGAATATGCCATAGTTTTATTCTCCATAGAAAAAAAAAATAATAAACTTATTGTACACTGAGGCGTATACGCACTTTTAATTATTTTGATGAATTTGCTTTTTTTCTACATTGATGTTCATTATGTTAAAGAAGAACAGCACCTTTCTAACCAACCACTCGTTAAGTGATGTTGAAGAATTATTATAAATTATTTGATTATTAAAAATAATAGTGCAAAACTGATTGCAAGAGTCTAGACTTTGGCTAAATATCGTTGCGTATTTGATTGCGAAAGTTAAAATTATTGAATTTTATACCAATTTAATTTATTTTGATTTCACTACATCCTAGTATTATTCTTTTTCTTGTCTAGTAGTAGAACCAAATTAAATGAACAAATATTAATGTTTGTCACTGCAATCGAATACAACTTAGCTTTTATTTTACAGTGGGAAGGATTATTGAAACTAAGGAACAGAAATCGTAATGTATAATTTTTGTGTCTCCCAAAAACGACATCAAAATAATCCTTATTGATTTCGACTTGCTCTTTACTAAGAAGAGAAGTCTAAGAGCTTGCTTAAAAATGGTTCCTTTGAACACTCTAAGCTAAAAAAAAGATGAGGATATTAGCTATGTTCTGAACTTAAACCGATCTTGTTTTACCTGCAGTATTTCCACTGTATGGCGCATCTGGAGAATGTGATCTAGTTGGCTCCTTGTTTGTGCTTATGTATGTTTTATCGATGGAAAAACAAGTAAACCACAAGCCAAAAGCACTTGCAACACAGGTTGTGCATATTAGATACTCATGTTCCGTCATCTCGAACTGCGCTCTCCATCCCATTTTCAGATAGACCGAATGGATATTCACACAATCTTTCTAATCTATATGGCTGTAAAGGCTTTAAACCAGTTCCAAATTTATACAAAAATACAAAAACAAATTATTACATATTTTTATTGGTGTGTTGATGCAGTTTTGTAGTTGAAATATGCAGCAGGAAAGGATAGAAAGTTTTGCTTACAATAATTGGGCTTTGGCAATTAAATCAGCTGGAAAGAAAATTGCCACCTCGAACTCTTATGCACGACGACTTCGACGGCTGGGACGATAGCGAGAAGTTATTTCAAAAACAACACTTGTGGCTTCTACTGATGGTGAACCACAAAATACCACCTCGAAGACCAACGATCGCGATGCCGATACTGAAGCCGAAGCCGATGTCGTTCGATATATGTAATCAGAGTAATTGCAATTGATATTATTTCGCGTTTGTTTCGATCAGCCGATCAATGACTTCCAGTCCCGCAGTTCGTATATATGTAGTTCCGATTTGAATCCAAACATGGCCGTCACAGTTGGCTTAAATGGCGGTTATGATGATTGAGAAATGAGTATTAATGTGCTGCCCTCCAGAGATGGTGCAAGTGGATACATAAAAGAAATTAATATGGTTCGATCTCAGAGTAAAAGATAGAGAAGTGTCTAGTTACCAGTTTGATGACTTCCAGGCTATTTGGCAACACACATCAGCAACACCACAGGCTTATAGCCTAAATCCGGACTCGCTGCGGAATGCGGTATACGCAAGACAAAAGCTATAGAATTTCGAATAAAAAGGCGCAACGTTCTGGGGCAATAATTCATCTAAGATGGTGAGTCTAACTGATTTATCGTCGTTATAGTATATAATAAATGTTCCTATCGAGGTGCCCAGATTTTGTGTATGAAGGCAGGCTTATATTTATGGCCGATCGGGAATGGTAAATGTGTGAGTTTAGAACGGGATATGGGGTCTTCCTTCCACAGCATCATCAACATCGCCATCACTGAAGCTAAAGACATTCAATTAGAATAAGTGCTCTTAGTTCAGAACGCAGCGCCTTATCCTTGACATGTCGCTGCAACATAATCGCGCTTAGTAGTGGCAGATATAGCAACATGCATTTATTCATGTATAAATATATATATAAATAAATGTATACATAACTTTAATCATAAGTCGTGCTCGTGGTCACCTGCTGATATCTAAATGCAAATTGAAAATTTATAAAATGGGAGGCACGCCGCGCCGGGTAAGGACTTGTTTTTTTTTTTTGTCAAAAGACATGCTGCTCTCGATCTTGTCATCATATTGGCGACTATGGCAAGATCTATGGATGCAAACAAGTGGTAAACTCTTTTCCGGCTTTTAATAGACATTTATCGATGTTGTACGAATATTCATACGAATGCTAACCATCTTAGATGGTTTTGTTTTCTATAACAAGGCGGAAAGAAAAAGATCGATGATTTGTATCCTGATGGGATTTGAATGTTGTCCTCTTTTTTTTTTGTGTTTCTGTTAAAAATTGTGATGAGTTTAAGGTGAAAGTATATCTTTAAGCGAGTTTGACTTGATTTATATTTAAATGGTTTTATGATAATGATAGACGGACCAGGAAAAATCTACTTCCGTTAAAGGAGTGTCTAGTGAATAAGAAAACCAACTATACGTTTAATATCATATCTCTTATATGCTCTTGTTTTGTGTTGCCAAAGAAAATTGAAATAGGAACATAATAAATAAGTTGAAGTTTATTATGTTTGGTAAGCTATATAAATCTATAATTCCAGAACCTGATGTACGAGCAAAGCTTTTTTTACTCGCTCTGCTTAGATTTTAATCGCGAATGTTGATCTGATTAGCAAATCTTCACAGATAATTATTTAAATACATAGATATTTCTATTAATTTTTACTCACTTATTTCAATTTGAAAGTCTTCGAACAATTTGACAAAAAAAAAGAGCGACGACAACGGTAGAGCGGAGTAAAGAAAAAGAAGGCAAAATAAATTTAAACTTTATCGTACGGTGGTCTGTGCTTGAATGCCAGATCCAAAAACACTCTATATGAAGATATAAATCCTTCGTACGTATCACCCTTTAAAACCCATTTGTTTACATTGTTGTATTTGTAATGTGGAAGAATTCAACGAGTAAAATTGACGTGTTTTCACGCATACATAGACACATTTACTGAGTTTTTAGGGGAAATTTCATAAATTAGAGGAGAAATTACACGCACACTAAGAAATACTTTATGAGGCCAGTTTCCGGTTTAGCTTGTAGGCAAATCAATATGGCTACCGAGGATTTATATCTTTACTAAAGTGTTTTTGGCCAGATCCTTCCTTTATTTTCTTCTTTTTCTTTGTTGTTTTCAATTTTAGTACATTTTGTTACAATAAAAGATGGCCGATGATTTTTAGTGGCGGCAAATTTGAAAAGTTAAGAATTTTAGTACGAGTTTAGGATCTTGATATTTTAAGCTATAATCACAATGATTTTTTTTATTTACATTTTAGAATTTTAATTCAAACTTAGGTTTTAAGTTTTAATTCAAGTTTAGACTTTAAGTTTTACATTTAAATTCAAGTTTGAGTTTTAATATCAAATTGAAAATAAATTTAGTTTTAATTTAAAAGTTAATTTAAATATAGATTTTAATTGAATACAGAAAGTGAGTTTAATAAAATTCAATGATAGGTTGATGAACTGCTTGTGCTTCAACACCTGACATGAGCCAAATAAAACATTTGTTTCTGGGGACAGATAAAACACCAAGAACTGTTAATAAACGTTTTAAGTTTACTGACTGCTAGAAATATATATATATATTAAATATTAAAATGCAGCTCTTTAATAATTGTGAAGAAAAACACACGGTTTTTCAAAAGTAAACCTGTATTGAGTGAAGCAATGTAAAAATAACCTATTTTATTTCGAAAAATGTGGTCTTAATACTATTCCTCTAAAACTTTTTTTTTGGCAGATCGAAAGGTGAAGGCTCATGGCTTAAATTAAGGCTCGTACTGTCACGAAAAATAATAATACAATACCAAATATTTTCTTGACTTTTCGAGGTCACTAGGATATTAATCCATCGTTTTTAGAAACAACCTTCCATAGATCATATCTCAAGAACAAAAAGACTTTTCGACTTTAAATTAGACTTTTACATCATAATATTGACTGCAATTAAATTTAATTCTACACATTATGACGTCCGTACCCGTGCGTTTGGAATACTTTCTTAGTCTCATATCTTAAGAACCGGCAAAGATATTGATTTTAAATACATTTTAATTTACAGATAAAAACATCAAAAGATGCAAGAAAGGACTTTCAAAAAAATTGAGTGGGTGGACTTTTTATATTAGAAAGTTTAAATAAAGTTCACTTCTGAGTCGCAAAAACTTGATCCTGAATCCTTCCTTTACAAATAGTTTTTATATTTTTAAATGTACCTATGAAATAAGTTTGTCTCCAAAAATGTAACTTTTAAGGTTTCCGCCGTTGTTTGCATTCGACATTTTTAATTACTCGGATTAACAGCTTTATAAATATTTCATATTTAGAGAGTTCAATGTAGTTCTCCCCCGACTGAACGTTTTGCTTCAAATTGTATTAAGCATGGTTTGCCGGTAATCGAAGTGACAGTTTTTTCAAAAAATAAAATACTACTAAAACTTGCTTAAAATTGATTTTCGAATCAAATATCTTTTCAAAAATTAAAAATTTTGGCTTCAAACTATTTTCATCTTATAGAAACTATTTTCTTCGAATTTAATAATTTTTTTAATACAAATTCAATAGACATTTTTTTTTCATAAACATTACAATCTACAAAAAATAGTTCGCAAAATTGGTAAGAACTAATATTCAATTAATGAAGGTATTGACTTTAAAATGGTTTCATCCTGTGCTAAATTTTCTTACATATAACCAATATGTATTTGTTCACATAACAAAAATAGATTTTGAAATCAGACTATTTCATTATATTCATAATATTGTTGGTAATTTTTAGTTAATTGTTTACAAAAATTGAGTCAGTGATGAAATCGTTTTCATTGAACAACTGGTTTTTGAGTATATTTTTTGGAACAAAATCGTTCACCCGAAAACGTTAAATTTTCTTTGTATTCTCACAAATCAGTTTTATTTTCAATGATCAACTCCAACGTCAAATGCTTGATTCAATCAGGAATTATTTTGCAATGACCGAAATTTTAAATGATAGCCATAATTGCCCTGCAAAAAAATTACTATAATGAAAACCAATAATATCTATAACTGGCCCCTTAAACAAATTTTTTAAAGTTGTCAAATTAAATGTAATGAGATTATTGATAATCAATTTAATTAAAGTCAAACAACTTAAGTTCAAAGAAAACAAAATTTAAAAAGAGGCTGGGATGCGACCCACACTGATAACTTCCCATCCCGTCTGTCGATTTGTCTTGCTTAAAAGTTTGTCTATATGTATCAATTTTTACCAAATTTGCGTACTAGTTTTTGTAGATTTTATTATTTTATGAAACAACGGACTTGGATTTTTATAAAAAAAATTACTGAATATCGAAAACAATATTTTCTGTGAAATAAAATAAGTTTGAAGCCAATATTTTTAATTTTTGAAAAGCTTTTTGAGTCGAAAGTAAATGTTTACCAAGTTTTAGTATTGTTTTTTTTTAGGTTTTTATTTTATGTTAAAAAAAATTGTCAATTCGATTTTTCTCAAAATTTTATAGAATGTTGACTACAATATTTCTTAAAAGATAAAATTAGTTTGAAGCCTATGTCTCAAATTTTTGAAACGATATTTAAGTCGAAAAACAATGTTTACCAACTTTTATAAATTTTTTTTTTGGTTTTTATTTTTTGTAAGAAAAATGTCAATTCGATTTTTCTCAAAATTTTTCCTAATGTTGAAAACAATATTTCTTATAAGTAAAAATTAGTTTAAAGCAAATATCTCAAAGTTTTGAAAATATATTTGAGTCGAAAATCAATTTTTACCAACTTTTATAAATTTTTGTTTAGGTTTTTATTTTTTGTAAAAAAAACTGTCAATTCGATGTTTCTCAAAATTGTTCCTAATGTTGAAAACAATATTTCTTATACGTTTAAAGAAGTAAAAAGCTATTATCTTAAATTTTTGAAAAGATATTTGATACAAAAATCAATTTTTACCAACTTTTGTTAATTTTTTTTCGGTTTTTAATTTTTTGTAAAAAAAACTGTCAATTCCATTTTTTCAAAATTTTACTGAATGTTGACAACAATATTTTTAAAAAGAAAAAAGTAGTTTAAAGTCAATATCTCAATGTTTTGAAAAGATATTTGAGTCGAAAATCAATTTTTACCAACTTTTATAAATTTTTGTTTGGTTTTTTATTTTTTGTTAAAAAACTGTCAATTCTATTTTTCTCAGCATTATTCAGAATGTTGAAAATAATATTTCTTATAAGATAAAATATGTTTGAAGCGTTAATCTCAAGTGTTTGTAAAGATATTTGAGTCGAAATTCAATTTTTACCAACTTTGAGTAATGTTTTTTTTAGGTTTTTATTTTTTATAAAAAAAACTGTCAATTAGATTTTACTTAAAATTTTATTGGATGTCAAAAACATTATTCTTCGTTGCACAAAATTGTTTTGGAGATGAAATCATATTTTAGTCGTAAAATTTTCGAGGTGACAAATTTTTTATTTAAGTTTTTTTTGATTTATAAAAAAAACCGTTAATTGGATTTTTTTCCAAAAATATACTTGTTTTGTATCACATTACAATATATAATATAAAATTTAATTCAAGTCTCTAGTTTCATTGGTTCATGAGATATTTAGGGTTAACCAAAATGTTCACCTTTTTTTAAACTGCTTTGGTAAAAAACCACCTACGAAATTTTCTTAAGAGCCCTTTCTGCATCTTTCTGCCTTATTATCTGTATAACAAAGTTTATTTGAAGTCGATATCTCTTCTGGTTCTTGAGCTATGGACAACGAAAAAAACGTCGCGAACGTACGGACGTACGTACACACGCACGCACAGACATCTTTCTAAAAATCTTTTATTTCGACTCTAGGGACCTTGAAACGTCGAGAAATGTCAAAATTTTCAATTTGACAAATCGGAACCATTACAATAACATCCAATGGGAAAAGTTAAAAATAAAAAATAAAAAATAAAACAAAGTGAAATTGGGCAAACATAAAAAATATTTAACCATAGCAACTTCTATAAATGTACAGAAACTTATAACCTTAATTTAAGCTTAACACATACCTTACTGATATATCTTATCTTTACGTGTTGATTTTTTTTAAACCAAAAACAAAACTTTTCCTTTCAACCTAACTTTTTCTCCGTTAATTTGTGAAAATCTCAAAAAGTCTTCCTTAATGTAAACACAATGAATTATTATAATAGCATGTGACCGGTAGAGTAAAAATAAAATAAATTATGTATTCAACACGAAAGAGCTACCGGCCGCACTAGACATTTTCCCTTCTGAGGAACATACTTTGTCAGTGGTTGATCATATTTCGAAAAGATCTTCAAGCTTCGAATTTAATTAAACATCATACATCAATTAAGTCATGGAGGGGGTCCCAAAATTAACTAATTCACCATTATGGTGCATAAGTCTAACAAGAAAATCAATTTGACAGATGACAGTTAAGGGTTATTAAAAATGAAGCATTACACACAAAATAGTCAACAAGCTAACTGCCATACATTGATGTAAGTAATTTAAAAACTACAATTTGAGAAAATTAAACCAATATTCCGAAGTTTAGTCTAATTTATTCGGGTGCTAGTTTATTTACCCTAAGGCTCTACCTTAACTCCCAGACTGCCCTGTGCCCTAGGGCGTGTGACAATTCAAATGCCCAAAAGTAAGTTAAATTAAAACAACAACAAAAATACTCATTAGGTATGCAACAAAATAAGAAACAACAAAAATAAAATTAAAGAAATTGCCGGCACACGGAAGGAATTATAAGAAAATTTCATCGCTCAACTCAAATGAATTATAATCTTTGAAGAAGGTACGTGTTTCATTTTCTTAAGTCATAAAAAGAGACTTTTTTCACCTAATAAAAGTGATTTACATATAAACAAATAAAAAAAGAAATAAAACAAGGAAAAACTAACAAAAAAGAATTGCCAAAAGAAAGTTTAGTTTTAAGAAAAAAAAAATTAAAAAAAAAAAAAAACTACGATACAATAAAAAATCAAAAAAATATTTTGCATAAATTATGTATGTACATTTTTTCCCAAAAACCTAAATTCTGATTTATGCATTCAAAATATGAAGATTTATATAATCAAAGAAAGAACAATAATTCTTATTCATTCATTGAACCAATACTCGTATTATGCATTTAACTTGGTCTAGAAAATTTCATTAATTAACTGGAAAACATTATTGATCGCTTTTGGAGCTTGAAGATTTGGAAAAAGAAAACTACTCGTATCTAACTCACCTATGACAAGAATTTATGCTTTTTCTATCTTAGTATTCAACTTCTACACAATTTGTATATTTCCGGCCACTTAACTTATGAGAACCACTAATTGACTTCGAGGCGAGCAATTAAATCGATATGGGAAGCCTTGTTTTATTATTTTGCTTTACCTATGTATAGCTCCAGGCAATTCTTCAAAACACTTTTTTTTTCAAAGCCAAGCTATCTTCGACGGGCTAGAGTAAGCGATTTCTTTTCCACACTTGAACACAAACAGCAAAATGCAATGAAATAAGTTAACAATCTTTATATGCAAATAAGCCAAAGAACACAGTATTAATTGTTAAACATTAAGCAAAAAGAAGGCAGCTAAAAAGAAGTCCAATGAACAAACGGACGGAAAACAATTGAGAAAAACAAATCTAGAACGCCATATCGACGCGACACGGACGTATCTTTCATTTAAACAAAAAACAAAAACACTGCAAAACAAACAAAAGTAGAGTTTCGAACACGCAACACGCAAAGTATAAAAAACGATCGATCGAACCACAACACCGGGCCGGGGCTTGCTAAACAATACACGTCTGTTTGGCTAAAGCCTTCGTTGAAGACTGAAAATCCGCCACACTCATTGACTTCTGATAGTCTTAGCTTGCGACTAAGACGAGTATAAGCCCGGCTATCTATCTTCTGATGAGCTGCGGCGCGGCGACTGCGGCTGCTGGTGCAAAAAGTGATCGCGTGGTATGTTTGCAATCGATCGGCAGGCGGCTGCGGCTCAGCGGAGTTAGGTATAGAGATGCAACTTGGCTTCGAAATCGGGATCGGGATCACCTTTTGATGGGTAACTTGAATGAAAAGAAGGGAAACATCCTCCATCATATGGGTTAGCTTTGGGATGAGCTAATTGGCACCAGAGATCACGATCGTTGGACTTGGGCTTAATTTATTTATAGAGCAGGTACTCATACGCCGCCGCGCCGTCGCGGTCCCTCGTCGTGTCGGTAGTACTCGTACAATGTACTATGTGGCATGATGCGGTTGAAAGTGTAGGTTGATCCAAGGCAAGAATGATGGTGAGAAGTTTGTTCTTCAGTGGAGGTGATAGTGGTGTCAATGGCAGTGGCAGTGGCGCAATGTGGTTGAAGTTTAGCTGACTAGGTCAGTGAGATCAAGTTTGTTTGTTGTTTTCGATCTGTTGTCGATATTGTGGTGATGTCTATGAGATGAGGCAGGCAGGTTCTTCGTCAGTATTTGATATATTGAAGAAAATCTTCTGAACCAATTACATAGATTCTAATTCAATTTATGGCGTTGGTTGTGGGTTGATTCTATGCTGGGGCAGGTTTGCAACTTTGTGATCAGTTCGGGAGCACATAATGTCATATTATCATAGTTAAGTGTTTTGAGATAGTGTTGTTATTCCCTCTTGAGGCGAAAATTCCAATGGACACTCACGAATATGGACGCCAATCTGCGTCTGATGGTCATTAGGGGAGATAAAAATGGCATGTAAGCGTGTTAATTATCTGACAGTTGGGATATTTAGAAGATGTAAAGTGCGTGTTGACGGTTGTGTTGCATCGTCGTCGGCATCGTGTCAACGATGCATTGGTGGAAAAACTACTGCGTTGCGATGATCTGGTTCTGTCATTCTCTTGAATAAGCACATCAACTAACTTTTTTAGTTGAGCCAAGGAATCATTTTTCCTTTTTTCTTTAAGTTTCAAATGACAGGATTAAAGGGTAACCAGTTGAAGAATTTAATTTGAATAAAAACAAGATACAAGGTGCGTAGATGGATAGATACAAATAGCTTTATAGGTATATTCAGATCTTGATGTTAGTAATTTGATGGCTCGGTCTTATTTATGGGCTTGCAATCTTGTGAAACAATTTTACAGTTAGTTTGAGTTTAATTAATTTTTTGTATCGTTAATTAAAAACGTGAAGTCAAATAAAAACAAATCCCATTTGTTTAAAAATAATATATACACAATACTTGCGAGTCTGAGAACATTATTCAGGGCCATGAGAGGAAGGAAAAGATAAGATTTTATATATTTTTTTAATAGTTCCATATTTGGGGTAGCTCCAATTTTTCTTAAAATTCGTCATGTGCACGTCAAGAAATACGTGTATTTAATTAATTATTATTCATGGCTTATTTTGATTCGATTAAAAAAAATATTGTCAACCAAAATTATTTTAAGAATATAAAATAAAAGAAAATTGTTTAGCCTGTACAAAAATATAAAATAGCAATTTTAATTTTTTAATAACGGTTATGATTATTAGATCAAAATCTGAAGTTACAACCGAAAGTAAAAATGTTTAGCTTCTAAGCAAAAGTTTTTGTATAAATTATTATTATTTGTTAACTTCCCATAGGAAGTGATTGTAATCGGTCCGATTTGTCAAATTGAAAATTTTGATATTTCTCGGTCCCTAGAGTCGAAATAAAAGATTTTTCGAAAGATGTCTGTGCGTGCGTGTGTAAGTACGTTCGTACGTTCGTACGTTCGTACGTTCGCGACGTTTTTTTCCATATAGCTCAAGAACCAGAAGAGATATTGGCTTCAAATAAATTTTGTTATACAGATAATAAGGCAGAAAGATGCAGAAAGGGCTCTCAAGAAAATTGCGTGGGAGGTTTTTTTACCATAGCAGTTAAAAAAAGGTGAACATTTTGGTTAAACCTAAATATCTCATGATCCAATGACGCTAGAGACTTGAATTAAATTTTATATTATATATTGTAACGTGATACAAAATAATTATATTTTTGGGAAAAAATCCAATTAACGGTTTTTTTATAAATCAAAAAAGCTGAAAAAAAATTTGTCACCTCGAAAATTTTACGACTAAAATATGATTTCATCTCCAAAACAATTTTGTGCAACGAAGAATAATGTTTTCGACATCTCGTAAAATTTTAAGAAAAATCGAATTGACAGTTTTCTTACAAAAAATAAAAACCTAAAAAAACGTTACTTAAAGTTGTTAAAAATTGATTTTCGACTCAAATATCTTTTCAAAAATTTGAGCTAATGGCTTCTAACTAATTTTAGCTTATAAGAAACATTGTTCTTAACATTAGGAAAAATTTTGAGAAAAATCGAATTGACAGTTTTTTTTACAAAAAATAAAAACCTAAAAAAAAAACAATACTACAACTTGGTAAAAATTTTCTTTCGACTCAAATAGCTTTTCAAAAATTACAAATATTGGCTTCAAACTTATTTTATTTCAAAGAAAATATTGTTTTCGATATGCAGTAATTAATTAATTTGTCAAATTGAAAATTTTGACATTTCTCGACGTTTCAAGGTCCCTAGAGTCGAAATAATAGATTTTTAGAAAAATGTCTGTGCGTGCGTGTTTACGTACGTCCGTACGTCCGTATGTCCGTACGTTCGCGACGTTTTTTCGTTGTCCATAGCTCAAGAACTAGAATAGGTATCGACTTCAAATAAATTTTGTTACACAGATAATAAGGCAGAAAGATGCAGAAAGGGCTCTCAAGAAAATTGCGTGGGTGGTTTTTTTTACCATAGCAGTTTAAATAAAATGCACGACTGGGTCGCACGAACTTGCTCCTGTATGCAAAGAGTCTGTTTAAAAAAGCACCTATATAAGATTTAAAATTATACCTTTAAAACAAGTTTGTCTTCAAAGATTTAAATGCTATTCGATTTGTCAAAAAAACTGCGCGATTCATCCCAAGACACAACTCATCCTAGGACAACGAATCCCGAAAAACTGTATCATGAAATCCGTTCGTAATGCAAAATTGTATGAGATTTTCCACTACGAACGGATTTCATGATACAGTTTTTCGGGATTCGTAAAAATTTCCGATTACGATGCAATTCATGATAGGGCTGAATATAATAAAAGTTTTGTCAATGTAATGCGCTCTTTCGGGCTCACGCACAGGATTTGATCTGGTGAGATGGGAGGGGGTTACATTTAATACAGTTAAAATAATTAAAAAAAAAAATATTTTAAGATTCAAAATTTTACCTGAAAAGTAAGTTTGTCTTCAAAAATTTAGATGCCATTTTATAAATCAAAAAACCCTTGATTTTTAAAATTTTTTTTTTGAAAATCGTTAGAGCGGTTTTTTTTTAAATTAATTTTTTATATATAAAATTTTTAAATTTTGTTCTAAAAATATTTTTGGTATGCAGTTGTTTAGTGATTGTAAATATACGCTCTACATTTGAATTTCGTAAAAAAATGTTGACCCGTTTTTGAGATATAGAATTTTGAAAAAAAAAAATTCAATATTTTTTTAAAAATCCAAACAATAAAAAATTTCACTTTTGATAATCAAATATTGTTAAGGCAATATAAGAGCTTATTCAGAAAAAAAATTATTGAAATCGGTTGATAAGTTGCTGAGAAAATTAAGAAACAAAATAACGGTTCTATGAGCGGTACCTTTCCTGAGCAATACAAAAATATGTTTTTCTTATGAAAAGAAGCCAAGTTTAAAAATAAAATTTTAGAGAAAATTTAAAAAAAATCTATCGGTTTGTTTTTGAGAAAATTTGAATTTTCGTTTTTTGGCCAAAAAAATTGTATGGGGGCCACTGTTAGTTTTGGTCTTAAAAAAAAATGAAAAAAACGCCTAACGCGAATCTGCTGAAAACCTTAACTTCCAAGTTTGAACTCAATCGACCCAATGGTTTAGGCTGTAGGAGCGTGGACAGACAGACAAAACAGACCGGACGGAATCGCGGGACCCACTTTTTTCGACTTCTCTACCATCGTAATATCATGTTTGATTAAAATCTCGAGTTCGAAATTTTGCACGAATGCAAAACTTGCCATATAGTTCCTATATGTCGCAAGTAAAAAAAAGGTGAAAATTTTGGTTAACCCTTAATATCTTACGAACCAAAAATGCTAGAGACTTGAATTAAATTTTATATAATATATTGTAACGTGATACCAAACAAGTATATTTTTTGAAAAAAATACAGTTAACAGTTTTTTTTTATAAATCAAAAAAACTGAAAAAAAAATTTGTCACCTCGAAAATTTTACGAATACAAAATGATTTTATCTCCAAAACAATTTTGTGCAACGAAGAATAATGTTTTTGACATCTTGTAAAATTTTGAGAAAAATCGAATTTATAGTTTTTTTATAAAAAATAAAAACCTAAAAAAAAACATTACTCAAAGTTGGTAAAAATTGAATTTCGACTCAAATATCTTTTCAAAACTTTGAGATATTGGCTTAAGACTACTTTTATCTTTCAAAAAATATTGCTGTCAACATTCAGTAAAATTTTGAAAAAAATCGAATTGATAGTTTTCTTACAAAAAATAAAATCTTAAAAGAAAATTTAATAAAATATGGTAAAAATTGATTTTCGACTCAAATATCTTTTTAAAAATTTGAGATATTGGGTTTTAACTAATTTTATCTTTTGAAAAATAATGTTGTCAACATGCAGTAAAATTTTGATAAAAATCTAATTGACAGTTTTTTTACAAAAAATAAAAACCTAACAAAAAACAATACTAAAACTTGGTAAAAATTTACTTTCGACTCAAATAGCTTTTACAAAATTAAAAATATTGTCTTCAAACTTTTTTTATTTCACAGAAAATATTGTTTTCGATATTCAGTGGTTTTTTATAAAAATCCAACAGTCCATTTTTTCATAAAAAAATAAAATCTACAAGAAATAGTACGCAAATTTGGTAAAAAAAAATATCTCATATACATATATATTTAAGAAATGCTACTAAAATTGGTAAAAATTTGTTTTTCACTAAAAATCTATTTAACAAAACTAGATTTTCAAACTAAACTATTTCTTTATATGAAAAATATTATTGGTAATTTTAAAATTTTTAAGAATAATTCAACTGACAACTTTTTTAACCCAACACGAAAACCTACAAACTTTTATGCTAGACAAATCGACAGACGGGATGGGAAGTTTTCAGTGTGGGTCGCAGCCCAGCCTCTTTTTTAATAATCGTTATGATTATTAGATCAAAATCCGAAGTTACAACCGAAAGTAAAAATGTTTAGCTTCTAACCAAAAGTGTATGACACCTATTATCGAGCTTATATGCCATCTGCTTAGAGAGAGCAAAACACCAAAAGTGTTTTTTAAGCAGATCGCATATAAGCTCGATAATAGGTGTCATAACCGGACACTGTCTAATAGGAAAGCACGCCATGAGATTAGGCGTATTCTCAAATGACTTCTGCAGAAGCTGTATGGACAAGAAAGAAGAAGAAACAGTTCTTCATCTTCTTTGCACATGCCCTGCTCTGGCTCGAAAACGCAAGAATTACCTAGGAGAATTCTTCTTTAACGATCTAAACGATCTAAATCATATCGGCATAAGCAGCCTCTCACGTTTCATAAGAGACTCAAACTGGTTCCATTGAGCTTAGGAAGAAACCTCAAGATTCATGTGGTATCACAATGGGCCATCAAACTGGCCTAAGTGTGTCCGTTTCCATCTTGGAAAGCCACTTCAACCTAACCTAACCTAAACAAAAGTGTTTGTATAAATTATTATTATATATTTAATTAATTAATTAATTAATTTCAGTATTGTCATAAATATAATAAAATCACAACTGGGTCGCAAAGACTCTTTTTAAAAATAGAACATATGTTTTAAGATTTTACAATTTACCTGCAAAACAAGTTTGTGTTCCAAAATTTTAATGATATTAATAATCAAAAAACACTGGATTTAATACATTTTTTTGTATTTTAATTAAAAAATTTAATTTTAATATAAAATGTTTTCAATTTTTAATCTGCCATATTGTCGAATTGAAAATTTTGACATTTCTCGGCGTTTCAAGGTCCCTAGGGTCGAAATATAAAATTTTTAGAGAGATTTATGTGCGTGCGTGTGTACGTACCTTAGTACGTCCGTACGTTCGGGAAATTTTTTTCGTCGTCCATAGCTCAAGAACCAGACTTCAAATAAATTTTGTTATACAGATAATAATGCAGAAAGATGCAGAAAGGACAAACAAATTGAGTGTGTGGGGTTTTCTTACCATAGCAATTTGAAAAAAAATGGTGACTATTTTGGTTAACCCTAAATATGTCACGAACCAATAACGCTAGAGACTTGAATTAAGTTTTATTTTATATATTGTAATGTGATACCAAACAAATATATTTTTGAAAAAATCCTATTTAGAAACTAAAAATAAATATTTGTCACCTCGAAAATTTTACGAAATAAAAATGATTTTATCTCCAAAACAAGTTTTTGCAACGAAGAATGACGTTTTTAACCTCTGGTAAAATTTTGAAAAATCGAATTTACAGTTTTTTTTACAAAAAATTAAAAACCTAAAAAAATAAAAAAAAAATGTTAAAAATTTATTTTCGACTTAAATATCCTTACAAAAATTTGAGATATTGGCTTTAAACTAATTTTACCTTTAAAAAATATTGTTTTCAACAGTCAGTCAAATTTTGAAAAAAAAATCGGGATGGAAACTTATTATATTAAATTAAAAAAATGTAATAAAAATGTCTTATACACCGATTTTTCGTAAAAACGGATTTAAGGATTTTGACCAATAAATTTGTTTGTGGAATACTGTTGTAGTTCGTCAGACAGAATCGAAATAGAGCGATCAAATTTTTTCAACTTCTCTGATATCTTTATGTCATGTTTGATTAAAGTCTCGAGTTAGAATGCAAAACTTACCAAACAATTTCTATATGGAACATTTTACGAGCATAAAAAGTATCAAAAGTATTTTTCTGACAAAACTTTTCAAATTTGTTTGAGGTTCGTATTATATGAATTTAAAAGAAAAGGTTTGAATTTTATAAATGTAATTAAAAAATACCTAATAGATTGAAACGTTTTCTTTAATTAATTATATTATTATTAATAAAATATAAATTAAGAACATAAAGAAGAAAATTAACACTTTCGAAACGTGGTTTTGACTTTTGATTCGTGCCCGTATGTCGATATTGTTGAAAGTTTTACAAAATATTAATACAAACATTTTGTGTAATATAAAAACAAGTTTAAAGTCAATATTTTTTTTTCAAGATATTTAAGTCGAAACCTTTTTTATAAGTTTTAAGTTGCTTTTATATGTTTTTGTCAATAGTCAATTAGATTTTTCGAAAAAATTTACAAAAAGTTAAAAATAATAAAATGAGTATGATTTAAATATAATGTTATTGTTTCCGAGGTATTTTAGTCTTAAAAAAATGTTAATAGAATTTTTTGAAAGTTTAATTTCTTATAAAAGAATGACGACGGGATTTTGTCTAAGAACTTACTTTAAGTTAAAAAAATGTGAACAAAATTAAACAATATTGAAGTCAATACCTTCATTGATTTTCGAGATGTTCGAATTCAAAATCGGTTTTTACCATTTTTGTGTAGATTTGTATTTTTTATAACCAGATGTTACAAGCAATGTGCCATATTCATAGTTCTTTGATAAGTTCTGATAAACTAAAATCCAGTTTATGTTATTCATAGACAGTTAAAACCCATTGTTAAACGATAGCATGGAGTCTAAAATTAAACACAAAAGAACCTATATTTAAGCTGTTTTTAACTCTATAAAACTTTAAAAACAAATAAATGAATTGAAAAAATTACATTGCGAGAAATTTTATTTAAAATAATTAAAAAAAGAGGCTGGGATGCGACCCACACTGATAACTTCCCATCCCGTCTGTCGATTTGTCTTGCATAAAAGTTTGTAGGGTTGGGTTAAAAAAGTTGTTAGTTGAATTCTTCTTAAAAAAAATTAAAATTACCAACAATATTTTTCTTATAAAGCAATAGTTTAGTTTGAAAATCTAGTTTTGTTAAATAGATGTTTAGTCGAAAACAAATTTTTAACAATTTAAGTAGCATTTCTTAAATTTTTACAAATTGGATGAATTGAAATAATTTGAGAGATATCAAGAACCGAACATCAATTTTTACCAAATTTGGGTACTATTTCTTGTAGATTTTTTTTTTTATGAAAAAGTGGACTGTTGGATTTTTATAAAAAAAAACTACTGAATATCGAAAACAATATTTTCTGTGAAATAAAAAAAGTTTGAAGACAATATTTTTAATTTTTGAAAAGCTATTTGAGTCGAAAATAAATTTTTACCAACTTTTATTAATTTTTTTGTTTAGGTTTTTATTTTTTGTAAAGAAACTTTCAATTCTATTTTTCTCAAAATTTTTCCTGATGTTGAAAACAATATTTCTTATAAGTTAAAATTAGTTAGAAGCCATAATCTCAAATTTTTGAAAAGATATTTAAGTCGAAAATCAATTTTTACAAACTTTTGTTAAATTTTTTTTTCGGTTTTTAATTTTTTGTAGAAAAACTGTCAATTCTATTTTTTCAAAATTTTACTGAATGTTGAAAACAACATTTTTTGAAAGATAAAAGTAGTTTAAAGCCAATATCTCAAAGTCTTGAAAAGATATTTGAGTCAAAACTCAATTTTTACCAACTTTTTTTTTTATTTTTTTTAGGTTTTTATTTTTTTATAAAAAAAACTGTCAATTAGATTTTTTTCAAAATTTTATCAGATGTCAAAAACATTATTCTTCATTGCACAAAATTGTTTTGGAGATGAAATCATATTTTAGTCGTAAAATTTTCGAGGTGACACATTTTTTTTTCAGTTTTTTTTTTTATTTAAAAAAAAACGTTAATTGGAACTTTTTCTAAAAATATACATGTTTGGTATCACGTTACAATATATAATATACAATTTAATTCAAGTCTCTAGCGTGATTTTTAGGGTTAACCAAAATTTTCACCTTTTTTTTAAATTGCTATAGTTAAAAAAACACCCATGCAATTTTCTTGAGAGCCCTTTCTGTATCTTTCTGCCTTATTATATGTATAACAAAATTTATTTGAAGTCGATATCTCTTCTGGTTCTTGAGCTATGGACGACGAAAAAAACGTCGCGAACGTACAGACGTATACGGACGTACGGACGTACGGACGTACGAACACGCACGCACAGACATCTTTCTAAAAATCTTTTATTTCGACTCTAGGGACCTTGAAACGTCGAGAAATGTCAAAATTTTCAACTTGACAAATCGGACCCATTACAATAACTTCCTATGGGAAGTTAATAAAAACAAAAATTGAAATGTCAGTAGACTTAAGAATCGATCAAGATTTTGATATTTTGTTGAATGTTGGAATGCTAGCGCTATTTAACCCGAATTAATCCCTATAGAATGAATGATGAAGATTTCTTTGAAAGGTATGTATCTATGTTTTTAATTGACCTTCTATATATTCGAACTTTTCCAATATGTAAGAGTTTCCAAGTCTTAAGTCGGAATATTCACCAAATTAGCATATGTAGGTAATGTAATGTCTTATACCGAACGTATCTTTACCACAGTAAATATTTTGTTACAACTTACTACTTTCATGAAATTTGTCAACCAACAGTAAACAGAATAGTTATTAGGATTTCAAAGAAATTGACTCTCAAGCTATCGCATCCTATTTTTTTCCCTCTACAAGATCAATTGAAATTGAAACAGAATTGTAGTAAAATACACCAAATCCTTAATGAATAACAACTGTGTCTAACCTGGATGTCAAATTTAGACTCTAGTTCAATTAGACTATGAAAAAATCCCAATGTTTTACATAAAATTAAATTTATTTAAAGAAAATACGTTTAATTGTTGCGAAGACTTTGGAGTTGAAAATCAGTTTTTACCAACTGCTGTTTTGTTCTCAAAAATGTTTGTTAAAAAAATATCTTTTTGGCAGTTTTTTTGATTTAAAAAAAAAACCCTTACTGATTCTTTTCGAATTTATACCAATTTGTAAAACGTCCCAAAGTTTAATAAAATTGAAGTCGATAGCGTTATTTGTTCCAGAAACTTTTGGGGTCAACCAAAAATTGTATTTGTTTTAAATTGGTATGTATGTATGTTATATATTTTTTGAATGTTCTAATTGTATCTGTAAAACAAAATTTATTTGATACGATATCTGATTATTTTGATCGTTAAGAAATGAGCTACAAAAACAATTATACCGAACGTATTGTACTTCAAGTACAGTACCCACAGACATCTTGCTAAAAATTATTAATTTATATTCTTGTGACCTTGAAACGTCGAGAAAATTGTCAATTTGACAAATCGGCCCACTTACAATAACTTAAAATGGGAAGTGAAAAAAATGTAATGAACTGATCTCTTCTTTACAAATTGGAAATGCAGATTTCTTAAAATCCATTAGTAATATATTGTCACATAACTAATAAGCCAACCTTCAGATGTACGCATAGATAAAAATGTCATATTGGCAATAAACATTTACATTCATATATGTACATACATATGTATGTATCTCTAAATTTAGAGCAAGACTTTAAAAATCTACATATAAATATATTATTATCATCAGTCTTAATAAAAATTATTAATATTTCGTGACTTGCTATGAGACATTAAACAGTTCCCTGATTTTAAATCTAATTGCAGTGCCTTTAGCAAAGTAGTAATTTTAGTCATACCAATCACCTTGAGAAGAGGTTTCCTGTTTCTCTCTCTCATTCTGTCAACTCCAACTGTTAACCACATCTATCGCACAAAAATGCTGATCAAACATTTCTGCAAATCTCTGACATAAAAGGTAAAAATTGCATAACAACCGGGCAATTAGCAAAACTCCTATGACTTCGGTCAAATAAATGAGGCCAAAGTATGAACGAGTATATTATAAAGTGGAAGAAAAGATGGAAAAGTATCTATTGGTAGTACCTACCTACCTACCTACCTACTTTGCCAAGCATCTCGCCATCGTCATAGAATTACAAATCCCAAACCCAAATATACCTCAAAAGCTATCATCATTTTCATCCGTAAACGTGTTGTGCATGATGAAGGTGCAATCTCTTTAAATTTCAACAGCAGCTTGAGTTGAGTATACTGAAACAGTCGCGCAACGCTGCCACGATGAAGTCTATAAAAATCTTACAGTCTCTCTTAGTTCGCAGAGCTTGTTCTTGGTTCCTTTTGTAGGGCACTTGGACCACAAATGGATTCTTGCTTAGCTTGAAAATTGTAGATATGTATATCGTTTAAGAATAAAATACATATTGCTATATGTAGATGTAAATATTTATGTAGGTTGAAGAATAAATGAGAACAGAGTTAAAAGCGCGTTATTTTGTTTTCGATGAATGGGATTTTCTATTTCCGTACCTATTTATGGCCATGATTCAGTTAAAATCCGCGAGCTAAACTCCTATAAGATTTAAATTGTGCAGTAAAACCTTTATTGGCGTGATTTAAGAGGTCATTTTAAGTCCATTAGGTATTTAATATACAAATAGGAGATCACATACAAATTTGCATTCACGTTGAAAATTTTAAAGCAAAATATTACGAATTAGGATGATGACGATTATTTTGTTGAGAGTGCAACTTTTGTTGTTGTCAAAAATTTGTATCTTGTACTTTATTAGTTATTTTTATGGTCAAAAATAAAACAATTAGTTTATTGTTAAAATTTTGTGAAATATTAGCCCAAATCTACGTACTTTTTTCACACTATTTATACCTTTTAGGAAAATTAAAAGCTGTTCTAAAAATTAAAAATTAAACATGAGTTTTCATCATATCCCATATGGTCTAGTGGCTAGGATATCTGGCTTTCACCCAGAAGGCCCGGGTTCGATTCCCGGTATGGGAAATTCTTTTTGTTTTCTTAAAAAGTTAGCTTAGCTTTTCAAAACTTTGGACAAAATAAACTTTATACAAAGATAAAGTTTATAAAGTTTGTAAATTTAAAAGCTTTTTGAACGTGGTTTGGTTTTTAGCTGAAAGGTTTGTGTATATGATATGTAAGAAAGCATCTTTTAAGAAAGCTTTTTAATATTTATACAGTAAGGTGTACAAATATTTTTGGTGGAAGATAATTTTATTGCCATGTACTCGTATGTTATGAAAATATTTGCAGGATTTGATTAAAAAATAATTAAAATCAACGAATTTTTGTTTTATTTCTATCATTGCATATTCTTGTAAAAATAACTAAGTGCTGGAATCTAGTTTTATGTTCTAATTCTTAATCTTTAAATACTTACTTATTTACAGGCGTTACAGTCTGGAACGGACCTGGGCAGCGATTTGCAAGAGTTATTATTATTATCGTTGCTTGACTTAATAACTGTGCCTAGGTAAGCAAAGTCCTTAACTCTTTCAAGTTAAACCTGTCCATTGTGACGTTTTGTCCAAGATGTCTTTGTTTAATCGCTTTTTTTTCTTGACAGCATATACTTGGTCGTGCCTTCATTGACCACTAAACCCATCTTCTCCGTTTACGACGCAGTGCTTAAAAACGCCCCACTGACATAAGGCTTTGATCTTCCAATTATGTCGATGTTATCGACGTATTCGAGTATATTTGGACGGACGTTTATAAGCTTATGCATCTAGTGTTAACGATTGAGTTAACAATTCTTTCCAGAACGATGTTTAATAAGTCTCATGACAGTGCATTGCATGGCCTTGTAACACTTTTCTGACATCAAAAGCAATGGTGAGATCTTTTGCGATTTTATGAAGCAGCGTGCATTCTCCATCGTCATTCTGCACAAACGGACAAGTTTGACAGGGATGCCAAAACTAGACATTGCTCTGTAAAGTTTATCTCTACTAGATTTGCTGTAACGGGAACGTTTAGTCAATAGTTTAATTTTCTTGTCTGAAGCCAAACTGAAGCCATCAGGTTGTTGATGAAAGGTAGTGCAACATTCCGAAGAGAACTAGGGCCTACTGACTTACAACTCGCAACCATTTCTTTGTGCGAGTCATTTTAGAGATGGAGGGGAATTACAGTTCTATGCCGAGTCCGAAAGCCTAGTTTGAAATACCACTCTTCATGGCAAGAATTACTCTTGGAAGATTTGTCAATTCCTCACAAGAGGCAGTACCCGTTAAAAAAAAAATGTAGATGTCGCAGGCAGGTATTGAACCCAAGACCCCTGGCAAAAGAGTCCTTCGCATTAACCATCACGCTACGGGACGTTCACATAATACGGAAAAAAGGATCTTATATGCGATGTTCAGGCGACTTGTAGCCTATGTAGTTGGCGCAGTTCAGAGAGTATCTTTTCTTGAGGACCGGGCAAACTACGCTGAAATACTACTCATATTTCTTCCGACCATGTTTTGCAGATGATTTAGTGCATGCTTCTTACCAAGTCATTCCCTGCTGCTTTGAATAATTCGGCAGCGAAGATATTAGCTCCAGCAGTTTTGTTTGACTTCAAATGAGAATCTTAAAATACAGTTTTAAAAAATTAGTTTTTTTTTATGAATCAACTTATTTTAGTTATTAGTTATTTACAATCTATATAGGTAATAGTTGGTTAGTAATCTTAAATAAATTATTCATCGTATGACGGACATTTGATTACAAAACCGTGAGAATTTCACACCGAAATATTGGTGCGAGTATAAGAACTTAAGGAAAAATATTTAAATTATAATAATGTTTCAATCAACATAAACCAACGTTGTTTGCAGAAACAAAATTAGAATAAAACGTTTTTAATATGTAATACAAAAAATAGTGCGTATACACCTATGTGTACGTATTTTATATCTCTGACTTCAGACATGTAAAGATCAAAGTCATAGTTATATACTAAGGACATGTTGAAATAATTAATTTAAAACCTTATCTTTAAAGAAAGTACACTATCATCAAACATATTTAATGCTCAAATAAAGGGTGTCCCAAAAGGGTGTTAAAATTAGTGAAAGCTTGGCGGCTGCAGTTTGAAAATTTCATACAAAATATGGTCGGAATAGTGTTTTAACTTCGTCAACTGTTAAAAGATTAATTGAAAAATTCATGGAGACTGGATGCGTTGGAGACGCCAAACACACTGGTCGTCCAAAAACAAGCCGTTCAAATGTGAATGTCGAAGCAGTGCGTGAGAGTGTTGCTGACAATCCAGGAACCTCAATTCGACGTCGTGGACAAGAATTGCAAGTTTCAAGAACCTCTCTACAGCGTATACTCACCAAAGATCTGTGTCTTCATGCTTACAAAATTCAATTAACACAACAATTGAAGCCTAATGACCATGGCCAGAGAAGAGAGTTCGTTGAATGGATTATTGAACATCAACAAATGGACCCTGATTTTTCGAGCAAAATCATCCTAAGCGATGAAGCACATTTTCATCTTGATGGCTTTGTCAATCGCCAAAATTTGGGGTTCGGAGAACCCACATGTGATTGTCGAAAAACAAATACATCCACAACGCGTGACTGTATGGTGTGGATTTTGGGCTGGAGGCATAATTGGGCCATATTTTTTTGAAAATGATGCTGGTCAAGCAGTGACTGTTACTGGTGCTCGATATCGCGACATGATTACACAGTTCTTTCTGCCAAAATTGGATGATATTGATGTGTCCAATATGTGGTTTCAACAAGACGGTGCCACATGTCATACAGCCCGTGAAACAATTCAATTACTGCATGAGACATTTCCAGGTCGTGTACTCTCTCGTTTCGGTGATCAAAATTGGCCTCCTAGATCGTGTGATTTAACACCATTAGACTTCTTTTTATGGGGTTATTTGAAATCACAAGCCTATGTCAATAAGCCCACAACCACCCGTGCATTAAAGGAGGAGATTCAACGCTGCATCAACGAAATTCAGCCACATTTATGCAGAATGGTCATGGAAAATTTCAACAAAAGAGTGCGCATGTGCATGCAAAGTCGTGGAGGCCATTTGTCCGATGTGTTATTCCATACATAACCCTATCCTATGTACTTTACGAGTCAATAAAAATACCTATAACTATCAAAAGACTAAAAACGGCGTTTTCTATTTAATTCAAATCTTGCGTTAATTTTGGGACACCCTTTATTAATGTTCATTCATATGTAAAAAGTTCTGGTTGATACGAGTAGTACCTATCTAAGAATTTTTAAAAAATACGTATTTTTTTTATTTTTTTAGCTTTCCTCTTCCTCATTTTATTTAATAAACTTTATCTAGCTTTTTCCTAAAAAAAGAAACTATGAATACTTGTGCCGAAATGTCGTCACATCAGAAGATAATATTTTTATCCTTAAGTGAGTTTAAGGAGTTAAAATAACTTTAACAAAGATTTATGTTCCCATCAGCCAAAACAACAATTCACAGTACCTTTACCTATGTATCTACGAGTACTACACATGCATCGATCAACTGGACAAAGCGATGAAAATAAAAAAAAGCAGAAAGAAAGAAAAACAAACTAAGAAAAGGACATTGAAATCCTTTTTCTTTTTTTTCACTCAACTTCCTTCTTTAATTCATGTCTTATACACAAAACCTGGAAAACATGTGTAGCCTTAAGGACTAAGAACTAACATAGAACTACCTTAAGACACATATGCGTGTGTAGGAATATGTATATGTGAGTGCATTTTTCAAGTCGTCCTTGTCATCATCACATAGTCGTCGTTGACATTGCCATCAGGCGTAGAAGTTGTGATCAGATCCTTTTTGCGCCCTACTACCTATACCTACTACGAGTTTTCTCCTATCCCTAATATTTTTCTTGTCCAAAAAGGACAATTCAATTGATTCTCCCTGGCGGAAAACAAAGGAAGCAAAAGGAAAGGAAAGTTTGTTTGCTCACTGACATCGAAATCATCGTGAGTCCTATGTCTTGTCTATGGCAGCTATAGAATCCTTTTCTATGTCTATGCGGACTTTACTTTTCCCATTAAGTCAGACACTCTCTCTTTTGCTTCCTAAGCTTTTATTTTCTTTCATCGTCTTATGTATGTTTGGTCAGAGTCTGCAAAAGTGGAGAGTATGAGTCGTCTATGTAAAGGGATCACATTGAGTCGACATTCATCATCCACATCCGTTCACGTTCACGTTCACGAATTGTGCGGTAAGTTTAAGTCCAAGTCTATACCTTCAACGACAACGACGATGACTACGACGAACGCAGGGATGAGGACACGACCAACGAATATCCTGATGGTGATTTTTTTTTCAATTTCAATGAAAATCAGCACACACCACAAACAAAAAAAAAAAAAAAGAAAACACATCTAAAGAAATCGGGAATCGTCCTGTTGCCGTTGCCATTGCCATTGCCATTACCATTGCCGAAGAAAATAAGAATGAAGAACTAACGGAAGGAGTCGAATGTTTATCTTGTAAATGGGTAGAAACTCTCTGAAAACTATTCCATTCTCGTAATTTTATTGGCTAATCCAATTTGTTGTAATTAAGTAAAAAATCCTTTTTCTTTTATATAGAATCCTTGCTCTTGCTCTTGGATAGTTGTTCGGTTCATTGTTCACCTAAGGTTTCTGTACAATTGTTCGTACCCTTTGTACGAACGCAATCTCTATATCTTTCTACCTGTCTGATGAAAACCACCTCCTTGTGGTTGTGCGTCACCCCCTTCCCCTTCCCCCGCATCATATAGTTCAGTATCCTTTTCTCAAAAGACTTAGCTTTGGAGAAAAGAAGGAATTAAAGGGAACATCAGAAGTTTATATTTGCAATGAATTGAAAAGAGAGGGTGATCCTGGATGAGTTACAACCGTTTTTTCTTTGTTTGTAATTCTTTTAATTGTAAGGATTTTCGGACGTCTGATGTACTACATATCTAGAGAGTGTTAAAAATTATGTTTGTTCGTGTGTTTGTACAGCTAGTACAGATGAAGAAGAATTATTTTTATTACATTTTCTTGAATCTTTCGGGAGGAAAACTTTTTTGTTCTTCCTTTCAGACTTTTGAAAGTGTTGTCGAGTGTCATTCACGAATGTATTTAAAAGTTTATGTTTGCGGGTTTATTCGAGACAAATCATGGAAGCTATAAAACAGTTAAGAGATTTTATTTTATAGGTTTTTGTTTTGAAAACAAAGCAATTTAATGCGGGTCAAAAATTTGAGTGTGAATGTTTGAATGAGGGGGGATTATCCCACACACAACTCACAGGATTTTGTTACCCCTACACTATATAATAAATAATTAAAATGGTTAAAATTAATTTTCGTTTTTGTTTTTATTTCAGATTGATGTTTTATGGTCAAGTTTTTTACAACCTTCGATGTGGTATAACCTTAGGTAAATATTTAAAACTGTCGAAAATCAATTTCTAACTTATTTTACTTTATAAAAATAATGTACTTCTATCTCCTTCGTAAAAAAAGAAAAAGGATGATTTCGGAAGGATATAAATGCAAGTTGCAAATGTCCTCTTTTTGTCTGAGGTAAAGAGATATCGACTTCAAATAAATTTTGTTACATATATAGATAAAAAGGCAGAAAGGGCTTTCAAGAAAATTGCGTGGGCGGTTTTTTCACCATAGCAGTTTAAAAAAAAGGCGAACATTTTAGCTAACACTAAATATCTTACGATCCAAAAATGCTAGGGACTTGAGTTAAATTTTATATAAAATATTGGAACTTAATACCAAACAAGTATATTTTTTGAAAAAAATCTAATTAACGGTTTTTTTTATAAATTAAAAAAACTTAAAAAAAAAATTTGTCAACTCGAAAATTTTACGAATACAAAATGATTTTGTTTCCAAAACAATTTTGTGCGAAAAAATAAAGTTTTTAACATCTGGTAAAATTTTGAGAAAAATCGAATTGTCAGTTTTTTTTATAAAAAATGAAGACCTAAAAAAACATTACTCAAAGTTGGTAAAACTTGAATTTCGACTCAAATATCTTTTCAACAATTTGAGATTATGGCTTTCAACTAATTTTATCTTATAAGAAATATTGTTTTCAACATTAGGAAAAATTTTGAGAAAAATCGAATTGTCAGTTTTTTTTTACAAAAAATAAAAGCCTTAACAAAAAAAAATAATAAAAGTTGGTAAAAATTGATTTTCGACTCAAATATCTTTTCAAAACTTTGTGATATTGGCTTTAGGTTATAAAAATAATTATATGCTTTATTTAATTTAGCGAAGTGTGTTCACTTCAAGTACTGAAAGACGAATGACTTTAGGTAGGTAGGTAGAAATGGCTGTCCTGCTTCGCGCAGGACACAAATAGCGCTGAGTGCGCCGTTTTGATACCATACCTCGTGAGATTCTGAATGGATTTGAAAATGGGCTATTGGTGGTGCACGTTCCGCACGTGCAGTTCTATGTAAAATATAAAATGTAGTTTTATTCTCCTACCCTTCGGCCTATTATCTCATAGTACCATTTAGTGATGGAGAAATAAGGGGGGAGGGGATTAAAGCCACTTTGTGCTATTTAGGTATGAGATCAAATCTTTGATCTTGAATTCTGAGAGTTCCTCAATACCGTTGAAGAATTCCTTACCCAAGTGGAGTGCTCTTTTCCTGGCCAGGGCCGGACAATGGCATAGAAAGTGTGGGACTGTTTCTTTTTCATCCTGGTTCTCACAGCTACGGCAGAAAGAGTTATGTGGTATACCCAATTTTGCCGCATGCTCCCCTACAGGCCAATGCCCTGTGCAGGTAGCGACAATCCTGGCTATGTCATGCCTTGGTTTGGAAATTAAATTGATTGATTTTGGTTTGTTATAGGCGGGCCAGATTTTCCTGGATATAACGCAACTCGTTAAACTCCTCCACCTATGATTTGCTTCTGATGTGTATTTGGTCAGGATATTGCCCTTCACAACTCCTAGAGGAGCATATACTCTCACTGCCAGAGAGTTGTGAAGGGCTGATCCTTGCCTGGCTAGCTCATCTGCCTTCTCATTACCCTCATGGCCCCTATGGCCCGGTATCCAGATAAGAGTGACGCTCATATCCAGTTCCTTTAGGGCCTCTTTACATTGCTGGACCAGTTTAGAGGATGATAAAGCTGAATCAATGGCTTTAATAGCTGCCTGACTGTCTGTTAGTATAGCTACATTTTGGTTCTGACGGATATTTTTAAGGGCTGTACAAGCTTCCCTTATCGCCAACAATTCTGCCTGGAACACGCTGGCAAAATCGGGAAGTCTATAGGTTTTTGAAATCTCAAGAGATTCACAGAAGACACCTGCACCAACACCGCATTCCATCTTCGAACCATCCGTGAAGATAGTTGTGTCAAAGTCTTCCGTCACAACGCCTTCCTCCCAGTCGGTTCTTGACGGGAGCAAGACTCTAAACTTCTTTGAGGTGTCTAGGGTAGGGATGCAGTAATCGGTGGTTGTGGATAGGATGTCTGATGGTATCAGGCTTGTTTGGTTGCAGTGCCCGTAAGATCTAGGTTTCCAACAGTCTATTTCCTTGAGTCTCAAGATACTGCAGGACACCTGATATTTGATAAAGAGGTCAATCGGAAGAAGGCCCAGGATGACGTTGAGTGCATCCGTTGGACAGGACCTGATTGCCCCTGATATCCCTACGCATGCATTTCTCTGCACCTTTGTAAGCTTGTTTACTATGTAGGCTTTGGTGAGAGCGGGCCACCACACAATGGAACCATAGACCAGTATCGGTCTTACAACCGCTGTGTATGTCCATTTTATCATTTTTGACTGGAGGCCCCACTTTTTGCCAAATGTTTTATTGCAGGCGTAGAAGGCGACACACGACTTTCTTACCCGCTCTTCGATGTTAAGCTTCCAGTTTAATTTGGTATCTAGTATTACGCCCAGATATTTAGCACTGGAAGACAATGATAGTGCTTGTCCGTTTAACCGAGGTAGAGTGAAGGGTGGTACCTTGGTTTTGGTGGTGAAAAGCATCAACTCGGTTTTGTTGCTGTTAACACCTAGTCCGCAGCTCGCAGCCCAGGTGCTTACTTTCTTCAAAGCCATATTAGTGATTTCACTGATCACGCTTGGAAATTTTCCCGAAACTAGAATGACCAAATCATCGGCGTACGCAACCGCTTTCACTCCGCTGCTCTCGAGTTTCACCAGAATGCTGTTCATGACCAAAAGCCATAGGAGAGGAGACAATACACCTCCTTGAGGTGTTCCTCTGCTGGCATATTTGGTACACGTTGAATATCCTAACTTTGATTGAATCCTTCTATTACTTAGCATGGATATTATCCACCTTCTAATGTAGTTCTCAACACCGAAGTCTGCAAGTGATTCAGCGATGGATTCAGTTAGGACATTGTTGAAAGCTCCTTCTACGTCTAAGAAGGTGGCTAGGGTATATTCCTTAAAATGAATTGTGTTTTCTATCGTTCTCACTACCTCGTGAAGGGCAGTCTCTGTAGATCTGCCCCTCATGTAGGCATGCTGCGAGTTAGATAGGGGACAACTACTCAGAATGCTCCTTATGTGAGATTCTACAATTCTCTCCAGGGTTTTAAGAAGAAAGGAAGTAAGGCTTATAGGTCGGTAATCTTTGGCAGATTCATGCCCCCTTTTACGAATTTTTGGTAAGAAAACCACTCTTACCTGCCTCCAAGACATGGGGACATGGTTTAGTAAGAGGCAACCTTTAAAGATACTCTCGAGCCGTGGTACTACTAATTCAAGCTGATTTTGCAGCATTATAGGTAGTATTCCATCAGGGCCTGGAGATTTGTACGGCGAGAAGGTTTTAATAGCCCAGACTATATTTTCTCTAGTTATAAGGGCGTTTACCTGCTCTATGGAGGTTGGCATGTTGAAAGTCAGATTGGATTCGGTTGGTTCTTCTGCACAACCTGGGAAGTGTACGTTCATTAGTAGCTCTAATGTCTCCATTGGAGATGCTGTCCAGCTTCCATCTGGTTTTTTTAAGAAACGAGGGGTTCGAATGTTCTTTCGATAGAACCCTACTAAGCCTGGCCGAATCTTTGATGTTTTCGATGGACTGACAGTACTCTTGCCATCCTTGTTTTTTGGCTTGAGCTATAGAACGCTTGTATATTCTCAAGCAGTCCTTATAAGGCTGATAAAATTTATGCTTATAGCAGATATTAAAAATGGTTCTTGTTATTTTCCTCAGATTAGATAAGTCGTCATTCCACCAAGGTGGAAAGGTTTTCTTACTGTATCTTATCGGGCAAGAGACCTTGAATGCGGTGGTTATAGAGTCCTCGAAGTTTGAAATCTCTAACTCAAGATCTGTTACCGAGTCGTAACTCGCGTTCGGTATACTGCGCAACTTTGAGCCAAAGATCTGACTAAATTTCTTCCAGTCAATTCTTCTTGGATTTCTATAGGGGGAAGGAGATTTTATTTCAAATTTAAGATCAAATAGAATCCGTCTATGATCAGAAAAGGAGTTAAGAAGAGATACTCTCCAATTCTCGATGGAGAGGTTACCATAAATATTGACAAATGTAACGTCTAACACATCTTCCCACCCTTCTGAGTTGTCCGTACTCGGAAAAACAAAAGTGGGAGTATTGCCCCTGTTACATATAGTCAAGTTATTTTCAATTATATAATTAAAAAGAGACTCACCTCGCTCATTAATTTCAGTGCTGCTCCAGTTTGAGTGCCTCGCGTTCGCATCACTCCCTACAAGCAGACTTGTTTGTCTGGCTTTTGCCTCCGCCACAAGAGTACGCACCTCCTCAGGCGGTGACTCCTTGTCATGCGCCATGTATGAGAATGCAAGAATCAAGCCCTCCGCCTGTTTACCCTCTAACCTAACAACTGTTAAGTCAGAAGTGCTATAGTTTGGACACATAAAAGCTTTTAGGTGTTTTTTAGCTAAAATACAAGTTCTAGGCTTACCTTGATTCTGATTGTCGGGCTTGTAGAATAAATCGTATTGGCTGTCATTAAGGCCTCTAATCGCGAGGCCATTAACCCATGGCTCTTGTACAAGGGCAACATCTATATCTTCCTCACTCAGGAAGATCCTCAGGTTATCCGAGGCACATTTAGAGTGCTTCAGATTAGCCTGGATGGCGCGTAGCTTGTCGTTTTTTAATTGGCAGGTGGAACTGCAGGGCCAGGATCCAGCGCCACGCCGGGGGCTCCAACCTGCATGGTGACATCGTCTGCCTCGACATTATCATCACCCAGGGTGGGGCCAACTTCCTGACTCTGCAGAATCTTTATGGAGACACTTTTGATGCCGAACCTCAGCTTGCATTGTGCCTCTTCTAGGGCTTTGCGACTATCCTCACAGATCCTCAGAAGATAGACCGCGCTATTCTTGCGCGGTTCCTCTGTCTTAATGACTACCCAGTCATGCATAGGAATCCGCGGATTCAGCCGTTGAAGGCTCCTAATCAGCTCCGCTCCAGTTGGCTTAATGCTCATCAGTGGCAACAAGATGCGAGCCAATGGTTTTCTAGGAACCTCCCTGGCGGGAATGAGCTTGAGCTTCAAGCCCTTCCAGTCGTTGCTAATCTTAGCAACTCCCTTGCCAAGGAAATCCCTTGAAAAGTCGTCTGCGCACTTTATCACTTTGTAACCTCTGAGCATTTCGCCGGAGTCAAAGCTGGGGTAGGGACCTTCTTTTGCCGAAATTGTATAATGGAAGACCAATTCCGAGAGCTTAGCCTCGATTGAGTTCCACGCTGACATCAGAGCTCTGTTGTCTGTGGAGAGCTCATCTACAATCGCCACCTGGAGGTTGTCTCTGATGACCTCACTCAAGGCGCGCGGTTGCGCTGTCGCCCTCGGAGTCTCCTTTCTGGCACTGCCACCAAGTTTGGTTCTCTTTTGAGGTGGCTTCTCCTCCTCCAGAGACCTGTTCCTCTTGGTGGACTGTTCTTTTTTGCTGGGTAGCGCACTCTTCTCCCGACTGTTGAATTCTTCAACAACTTTTTGGTATTTTATTTTGTCGGCAGCATCACGCTCATGTACCTTTCCGGCTTTTTCGTTTTCGGCAATCTTGCCAAGAATGAAAGTAGCCTTCCTGTACTTGATCCTGAGCTGATCCGCAGGAGAGTGCTTGTTGGGCTTGGTAGCGTTGCTCTGGCGAGCCTTGCTACTTGAAGTAACGGGCGTTTTTTGAGAGGGATGCTGAAGCACAGGGGTACTAGTACCTCCCGTGTTACCTCTAAGTGTAGCCTGCTCTGAGGTGCTAGCGTCTCTAGCTTCCCCTGAGCTACCTACAATGGTATCCTGACTGGAAGCCAGGAGTTCATCCTCGGACTCGATGGATGGAATTTTAACACATAAATTGGACGAAGACATGATTGAGGAGTTCGATTTGATTCCCACGAGTAAGACGGAAAATAAGGTCACCCTCGGCAGAGCCGCATACCGAGGGAAGGTATAAACACAAAAACCGTTACCCACCACAGGCCTCCGGCTGAGCTCGTTCATGGTTGATTTATCCCTCAACCTTTAATTCTTGGGCACGGATTTACTAGCTCACACCACCACTGAAACTAGGAACCTTGGATCTATGGTGAGAGAGGATTTCTGTGAGTTGTGCTATAAAAGAAGTCAGAACCACACAGCGATCCAATCTAACCTTAGCTATCACCGTCTGACACCTACAGACCAAAACTGTGGTGACATTGTCCGCCCGGCACCCACTAGGAGGGTTCGATCAAGGATTTTTGCCGAGCCGAATGACTTTAACTTTAAGAGATTTACATAATGAAAGAAAGAAGAAAAACGTATGTATGTATACAAGTATGCATGTACATAGAATCACATTGAACATGTTTCTCTTTCTTTTGAACACCCTTCCTCAATGTGAATCTTCATACATTTTTATCAATTATA
This sequence comes from Eupeodes latifasciatus, assembly GCA_920104205.1. Taxonomy (NCBI): domain Eukaryota; kingdom Metazoa; phylum Arthropoda; class Insecta; order Diptera; family Syrphidae; genus Eupeodes; species Eupeodes latifasciatus. The sequence goes on from OV049924.1 coordinate 59,098,272, forward strand.
AGATATCAAATAAATTAATTTAAACTCAATAACCTCATGAAATGGCAATGCTTCTGTTTTGATAAATTTTTTGTAAGCACATCTGCTATCATGTTGTCAATTGGAACAAATTTTAATTCGATGTCACTACTCTGGATAACCGCACGGATGAAATGGTGCCTGATGTCTATATGTTTCGACCTGGCATGGTAGACAGGGTTCTTTGCCAGATTTTGAGCGCTGAGATTGTCTCCATACATGACTGTCGGTGTACCAACTTCACCACAGCCGATATCGATGATAACACGTCTCAGGAACAGAGCCTCTTTCATAGCTGAAGACAGAGCCATGTACTCAGCCTCTGTACTGCTCAAGGCCACACAATTTTGCTTCTCTGACTTCCAGGAGATCGGTCCGCCCGCCAAGAAAAACACAAAGCCAGTGTATGATTTGCGATTACTCAAATCGCCACCCCAGTCCGCATTCGCGTAGCCTTCAAGGGCCTGGCCACATGCACGATAGTTTAGCTTCTTGTTTATCGTAGCTGCAAGATATCGCATTATATGCTTCACACCTGCGAAATGTTCACTATGTGGGTTGTTGTTTCTTTGCGCCAGCTTCACGACTGAATGATAAATATCTGGTCGTGACGTCAATGCCAGCCACATCAACTCGCCAATAGCTGACTGATATGCTTTTGGATCTTCAGTCACACAACTGTTGCTATCACAACCCACTTGGAAACCAGCATCCAATGGCGTCGCCGCAGGCCTGCACTGCTGCATGTCATGCCTCTGCAGCATATCTTTTATATACAGTGTCTGATTCATCGAAATATCGCCTATTTCGCCATCGCGCTCAACTTGCATGCCTAAAAACATCTGCAACTGACCCTTGTCGACGCATTCGAACTTCGTTGCTATCTGTGATTTAATTTCCACAAGGTCTATCTTTCTTTGGCACGCTATAAGTAAATCATCTACATAAATTAGTATCAAACAAAGATTACCTTTTATGTCTCGCTTAAACAAGCATGGCTCGTTCTGGCACGGAGTAAACCCAATATCGCATAGCGCTGCGCTCAGCTTGGAGTTCCACTCCCGCCCTGCTTGTTTTAGGCCGTATATCGCTTTGTTCAGTCTAAGCACCTTCTGCATACACGTTTTGTTTTCGTAGCCTTCAGGCTGCTTCATGTAGACTTCATCGTTTAACTCGCTGTTCAGATACGCTGTACAAACGTCCATTTGGTGTAGATATAGCTTCAGCTCTACAGATAAAGCCAAAATCAATCGTATTATTTCATACCGACACACTGGCGAAAACGTTTCGGAATAATTTATGCCGAACTTCTGCTACTAAGCGTGACTTATAGCGCTCAACACTACCATTACTGTCTCTCTTGATGGTGTATACCCACTTGCAACCAATCGCCTGTTGGCCTTTGGGTAATTCTACCAGTGTCCACGTATCATTTGCCACCAGCGCCTCATATTCTTTGTCCATGGCTGCCTGCCAATACGAAGCGTACTTACTGCTCGTTGCCTCTTTAAAAATCTGCGGCAAGGGTAACTCCTCAGCATGCATAGCATTTAAAGCATTGTAGTTCTTCTTCGGACGCCCTGACTTGCCAGTACGAACTATTTTTGGCCTACCTGGACCGTTCCTCGCAACGTGCTCATGCTTCTGCTCCGGCTCCTCTGCGCTAGCATATTCTTCACTTACCACACCGTTGTCGCTAAGTTCACCATCCTGCTGCTCTTCATCATCACTGCATGGACTAAGCTTCAGCACATCAATGCTTGGTACATCGGTCGATGATTTTTCTGCTGGTATATCGAACGTTACCTGGTTGTGAATTGATGCTGTGTCACAAGGTTCGTCAAACAAAACGTCTCGTTTTTCTACGACCTGCCGTTTTTCCTTATCGTACAATCTGTAGGTATTCGATACCAATGAGTATCCCACTAGCCGATACTCCTTACCCTTCGCTTGGAATTTGCTGCGTCGAGTTTTATCCAAACCAACAGCCACTGATCCAAACGTACGCATATTATGCACATCGGGCTTCTTGCCACCCCACGCTTCTAAAGGTGTCATGCCAACCACGGCTGTAGTTGGCGATCTGTTACGTATATAGCAAGCTGTCTGCACTGCTTCTGCCCATAGAAATTCTGGCATATTTGAGTGGACGAGCAAGCTCCTCGCCATCTCAACCAGGGTTCGGTTCGCCCGCTCTGCCACGCCGTTCTGCTGTGGACTATAAGGAACCGTAAGCTGACGTTTTATGCCATTCTTCAAAAAATCGTCAAAAAGCTTGTTTACGTACTCACCGCCGTTGTCGCTGCGTATTGCCTTTATCTTGTGACCAGTCTGACGTTCCGCCATCTTCTGTATCGAACTGCATGAGATTTACAACCTCAGCAGTCGATGGTTCCAGAAATAAATAGAAGGTAAATAAAACCTATATAAAAATATATAGTAAATAACTTAACGAAGGTAAGGCGTTCGTTCTGCGAACGAAAGCTATTAAACGTTGCATGGTTTTGAGTTTTTTAGTCTTAATACAAGTTGCAAGAAGGACGGTCGCAGGTTTTAATGGAATAAAGATGGATAGTGGTTTTTTATATATTTTTCCACTCTAAAAATCATTGTGTTTTTACTTTTAATTCCGAAGGTTTCTGTTTATAAAAGGTAAGCTGGGCTACGATACAAACTCCATACATTTCTCAAGTACTTCGTCTTTTGATTTGATAAAATATGTGAATATGCGCCGAGACATGTCATCGATGAAGGTTAAGAAATACGCAGAACCACCAAGAGATCGCTTCTCAAACGGCCCACATACATCTGTATGTACAAGCTCTAGCACATTTTTTGCTCGATTTTTTGACACAGCTGGAAATGGTTGTGTATGTATTTTGCTTTTCATACACGTTCTACACTGAACCTTGTCGGAGAAATTCACATTTTCTATTCCGATTACCATCATATTTTTAGCAAGAGTCATCAAGCTGGCATAATTTAAATGCCCATACCTGTTATGCCACAGTTCTGCACTTCGAACCTGAGTCGCTCCAAAACATACGTCATTGCGGCTTTTAAAAATAAATAACTTTTTTATTTTCTGTGCTTTCAGAATCTGCACACCATTCTGGCTTACGACCGCGCACTCATTGTTGAAAAGCACCTTGCAGTTACGCTCTACCGCTCGACTAACCGACACAAAATTGGCCTTCATACCAGGAATATACAAAACACTCTCTAGTTTCAACTCGCCCAAATCAGTTTGAAGTATGACGTTACCTCTGCCTACTTCGCGTATGACGTTGTTGTCAGCCAATACTACATCTTCTTCTTGTGCAACGTACTTCGTAAAGAAGCTCCGCTCACAGCACATATGGCTCGTCGCCCCGCTATCTAGGCACCAGCTGGAAGAGTCAAGATCGTAGGTGTCTGTTGCCGCTAGAACAGTAAACCAGCGGTTTTCTTGCTGTGCTTTGGATGCTTCTTCTCTGCCTTTGCTTTTGCATTGATTCTTGTAGTGACCCTTTTGACCGCATTTGTAACATTCAATTTCTTTTTTTCGATCTCTTTTCTTACATGTGGGTTTTGTTTTTGTATAGGCATGAAACGCTTGCTGTTCACAGCAATTTAACGGTTTAAGCTCGTTACCCCTCCGTTCCCCTTCCTCTAGCAATTTAATTTTCAATGTTTCTAGAGAAGGCAAGCTGTCTCGCGTTTCCATGGCGACGACAAAATTCTCAAACTGCTTAGGTAAACTTGAAAGCAATATTATTACTGCCAGCTCCTCGCCTAGCTTAATATCGACTTCTGCAAGCTTGTCAACTGTGGAACAAAACGTATTTATGTAATTGCACATGACATCGCCGCCGTCTGCCATCCGCAAACCCAGCAACTTCTTATAAAGCGACACTTTTCGTACTGGCCCACTCGGTTGATGCACATCTTTGAGCTTTTTCCAAGCACTTGCTGCTGTCTGGCAGTTCTTGAGGTAACACAACTGTGCTGGCTTCACACTCAATGTTATCATTGCCAGTGCCTTTTGGTCGAATGCGTCCCAGCTCTCCGGGTCTTTCTCTTGCCGCTGTCCGTCCATCACCTTCCACACTTCTGCATGCACCAACACGCTGCGCATTTGGATGCTCCAGGAATCATAATTTCCTTCATCCAACTTCTCAATTGCATACATGGAACTCATGGTGGAAAAAGTACCTGACGAAACACCTTTACCAAAAGAATTACTTTATAGCTTTTACTGTTGGCACTGGGCCCATAACCTGAAGAAAAAAGAAATGAAAAAACAGTTAGGTTATAAAAATAATTCTATGCTTTATTTAATTTAGCGAAGTCTGTTCACTTCAAGTACTGAAAGACGAATGACTTCTTTAAGAGATTTACATAATGAAAGAAAGAAGAAAAACGTATGTATGTATACAAGTATACATGTACATAGAATCACATTGAACATGTTTCTCTTTCTTTTCAACAGTTTTCAACATTCAGTAAAATTTTGAGAAAAATCGAATCGACGGTTTTTTTTACAAAAAATAAAAACTTAAAAGAAAATTTAACAAAAGTTGGTAAAAATTGATTTTCGACTCAAATATCTTTTTAAAACTTTAAGATTATGGCTTTCACCTAATTTTAGCTTACAAGAAATATTATTTTCAACATTTGGAAAAATTTTGAGAAAAATCGAATTGACAGTTTTTTTTACAAAAAAATAAAAGCGTAAACAAAAAAAAAATAAAAGTTGGTAAAAATTGATTTTCTACTCAAATATCTTTTCAAAACTTTGAGATATTGGCTTTAAACTACTTTTATCTTTTAAAAAATATTGTTTTCAACATTCAGTAAAATTTTGAGAAAAATCGAATTGACAGTTTTTTTAGAAAAAATAAAAACCTTACAAAAAAACAATACTAAAACTTGGTAAAAATTTACTTTCGGTTCAAATAGCTTTTCAAAAATTAAAAATATTGTCTTCAAACTCTTTTTATTTCACAGAAAATATTGTTTTCGATATTCATTTTTTTTTTTTATAAAAATCCAACAGTCCATTTTTCATAAAAAAATAAAATCTACAAGAAATAGTACCTACGCACATTTTGTAAAAATTGATGTTCGGTTCTTGATATCTCTCAAATTACTTTCATTCATCCAATTTTTAAAAATTTAAGAAATGCTACTAAAATTGGTAAACAATGTTTTTCGACTAAAAATCTATTTAACAAAATTAGATTTTCAAACTAAACTGTTTCATTAGGTATATTAAAATATTGTTGGTAATTTTAAAATTTGTAAGAACAATTCAACTAACAACTTTTTTAACCCAACACGAAAACCTACAAACTTGAAGTTATCAGTGTGGTCGCATCCCAGCCTCTTTTTTTTTCATCAATTTTCATTGCATTAAATAAACAATTTATTTTTTTTTTTCAAAGTCAATGAACAATTAAAATTATTACCTATATGTAGAATAACATTTTAACAATTGGTTGACTGAAATTACAAAGAAAAACCAAAAAACAAAAACTTTTAAATGTCCATCCCCATCAAATCTGCCGGAAATAGGTATGACTGGTACAACAAAGCAAAAGCAAAAACAATATTTTTTTTTAATATACTCGTTTACCTTTAAATGATTCTGAAAAAGAATTAAAAAAAAATTAACAATATTTTTAACGTTTCAGTAATTCCTCCATTAAGGTGCAATACGTTAAAAATTATCCACCATTTTGCCAGCTCAGTGGCTTTGAAAAAATAATATATTCTATATTTTCCACATAATACACATATTTAGCTATATGTATATATTCGTATGCAGGGGGGGTTGAACAGCTGCTGTTGACTCTGATTCTGATGTTGCAAGCTGCATCACTCTGCCACACAAAAAAGAATGATGATTGAAGTATATGAAGATTAAAGGGCGGTAAAGGGTGTTTTGTGTATGGATTTATTTCATTCAAAATGCACCTGATTGTAGTTGAATTTTTTAGCTAAAATATGTAAAACAGTAAACACCGTTCCGGTACCGAGACATATTGTCTAAAATTTGTTTTCAATACAAGGTTTTGAATTCATTTTTCTTATCCGATGGATGCCTTCAAAAGACACACGCTTAGAATCGATACCGAGTAGTGAGGGGGGCTCTTTCCGCATTTAAACCACCCGTCAAGCATGAAAAATCTGTTAAAGATCGAAAAATGACGATCTGCATTTCAAAGTTGGTTTGACAATGAGTTTTGTAATCACTTTTGTAACCATTTAAATTTGAATCACTGTGGCTTCTAATTAAGGTGCATTTGTTATTCCACGAAGGAGTTCGTTTTGGAATATTGTGATGGGTTCAGCATTTTTCTGTGTTACATAGTTGGATGCCCTACTTGAAACGAGTTTCAATACAAGCTTATATATGTAACATTATTATGTTTTTCAAAGATAAATTTTGTATTAGTAACCGGAACATCATTGTGTACTTCATGTTTATAGTTTGAAAGTTTACATATCTATGTCGACTTTGTCTCTTTTATATCGCCATCCATTTTTGAGTCCGATCACTAAATTTATCGACTTTATTTTGAAATGTTTGTCTAACGTTTGTAAGGGAATTAAATATCACCATTATTGCGATATTGATATTGAAGTCTACCGATATATCCTTTGCATATAAAAGCCACAAGGTTGGTCCTAGAATACTTCCCTGCGGTACACCGACTTCAATTTAGTTCAGTTTCGAGTTATTTGGTGATACCACAATCGAAGTCGGTTAGTAACGTATGAGTAAGTTTTTTCGTTGAAGGTCCCTTCTTAGTTTGGGGTGTCGTATTGAATCCCCAAAAAAAAGAATCCCCACGGGATAATATCCCCAAACAAATTTAATCCATTTTGATAATATACCCAGAGACATAAGACAAATGGACAAAATCCCCAATTAAATAATTTATTTTGCCAAAATCCCCAAGAAATCTCCAAATCCCCAGTATCCGTGCATATCTTCATTTATGCATGCAGTTTTTAGAAAAACTCTTATGAAATTCTCTTATTGTGATATTTATAAATGATAATGATAAACAGTTTCTAAACAAAAAATCACTATGAAGGCATGCACTTCTCAGTCTGACTTTAGTATTGATAGTATTATATTGATTCGTAGTGCTTGTTTAGTGCTGTCTAAGCGTTGTTTTATAGTGCCGAGTATTTCTTTAATTTTAAAATAAAAATTGAAATGGATAATGTTATTGTTTCCAAATCTTTTGCTTGCATTTCATGCAATATTAATGAAATTTAATACATATATTCAAAACAATTATGTTCAAGTAGTGAATCATGCGATTAAATTGCGCGCGCGATTTAATCGCATGATTCACTACTTGAACATAATTGTTTTGGGGATATTCACTTGGGGATTTTCGCCCTGGGTATTTTCTCTTTGGGAATTTTGCTGCTGGGGATTTCGTTTTGGGGATTATGGATTTGGGGATTTTCCTTTGGGGATTATATCTTGGGGGATATTATCACCAACCCCTTAGTTTGTAGTCAGGTCCCAAGTGCCAAACCTTATCAAAGACTTTGACAACAGTTAAGAATATAGCCGAGCATACTTATTTTTACTATACCACATCCGTTATTTGATTATTTGGTTTTTCGTGAAATTTGTATTTCTAAATCCAAACTGATAGTTCGGAATTAATCTTATTTCTTCTATTATTTTGTTGAGTAACAGTTTTTGAAAACTTGTGCCATAATTGGTTTAAACGATATTGTACTGTAATAAAATTCTGTCAGTGGCTTATCTTGTATAGATAAACAATGACTTCTGCAATTTTTCAATAAAGTGTTTAATACCTTAGTTTAAGGCATTCGCTTATTGTAAAATGGTGTTTGATGTTAAATGAAGTAGTACTATTTAAGCGAGTTCAATGGAATGTTTGTTTCATATAAGCCACTCACAATTTAAAACGATATAAACCAAATGTATGGTTTATAGTGAAACTTTTATTGCAAAATTGCAAGTGTTTTGTTAACATATACCCATTTTATTAAAAAAAAGAGGCTGGGATGCGACCCACACTGATAACTTCCCATCCCGTCTATCGATTTGTCTTGCTTAAAAGTTTGTCTAAATGTATCAATTCTTACCAAATTTGCGTTCTATTTTTTGTAGATTTTATTTTTTTTTATGAAAAAACGGACTGTTGGATTTTTATAAAAAAATTATTGAATATAAAAAACAATATTTTCTGTGAAAAAAAATAAGTTTGAAGCCAATATTTTTAATTTTTGAAAAGCTATTTGAGCCGAAAATCAATTTTTACCAACTTTTATTAATTTTTTTGTTTAGGTTTTTATTTTTTGTAAAAAAACTGTCAATTCGATTTTTCTCAAAATTTGTCCTAATGTTGAAAACAATATTTCTTATAAGTTAAAATTGGTTAGAAGCCATAATCTCAAATTTTTGAAAAGATATTTAAGTCGAAAATCAATTTTTACCAACTTTTGTTAAATTTTTTTTTCGGTTTTTATTTTTTTGTAAAAAAACTGTCAATTCTATTTTTTTTCAAAATATTACTGAATGTTGAAAACAATATTTTTTGAAAGATAAAAGTAGTTTAAAGCCAATATCTCAAAGTCTTGAAAAGATATTTGAGTCAAAACTCAATTTTTACCAACTTTTTTTTATTTTTTTTTAGGTTATTATTTTTTGTAAAAAAAACTGTCAATTCGATTTTTCTCAAAATTTTATCAGATGTCAAAAACATTATTCTTCGTTGCACAAAATTGTTTTGGAGATGAAATCATATTTTAGTCGTAAAATTTTCGAAGTGACAAATTTTTTTTTTCAGTTTTTTTGATTTATAAAAAAAACCGTTAATTTAATTTTTTTCCAAAAATATAATTGTTTTGTATCACGTTACAATATATAATACAAAATTTAATTCAAGTCTCTAGCGTCATTGGTTCATGAGATATTTAGGGTTAACCAAAATTTTCACCTTTTTTTTAAACTGCTATGGTAAAAAAACCACTCACGAAATTTTCTTGAGAGCCCTTTCTGCATCTTTCTGCCTTATTATCTGTATAACAAAATTTAATTGAAGTCGATATCTCTTCTGGTTCTTGAGCTATGGACGACGAAAAAAACGTCGCGAACGTACGGACGTACAGACGTACGGACGTACGTACACACGCACGCACAGACATCTTTCTAAAAATCTTTTATTTCGACTCTAGGGACCTTGAAACGTCGAGAAATGTCAAAATTTTTAATTTGTCAAATCGGACCCATTACAATAACTTCCTATGGGAAGTTAATAAACTTCTAATCTTCCAATTCCGACCATTAAACAATTAATCATTTGTCATAGATCTTTAGCACAATCCATTCAACTTGATATTTGAAAAAAGTAAGTTAAAATCACATACCAACATACCATCCTTGAAACCCCTTGAGGATGGAGAGGCTATTCAATAGTAATAATTCTTTGATTTCATTATTAAAGTATTTTCACTGAAGATGATTTTTCAATGAAAATCCGAATACATGCAATTCAAGAACTTTATTTTAAAAGAAGCGACTATGCTTATAATCGACCCAGCTTAAGTTCAACTGAATTTAACTTTAGCTGAAAAAGAAGGCTAGGATCTTAGTCTGTATGCAAGATACGATATTAATTATCGAGGAAAACCATGGTTTCTTCACCACTATGGGCTTACTTACTTACTTAAGGTGGCGCTACAGTCCGGGGCGGACCTGGGCCTCAACCAACATGCGTCTCCAGCCAGCTCGGTCCCTAGCTAGCTGTCTCCAGTTTCGCACGCCAAGTTGGTTGAGGTCCTCACCCACCTGAGTGCGCCACCTGAATCGCGGTCTTCCTCTACTGAGCCGTCCCTCGGGATTGGATTCGAAGACCTTCCGGGCTGGAGCGTTGATTCGCTCTACATGACCCAGCCATCTAAGCCGTTGGACTTTTATTCTGCTAACTAGGTCAGTGTCGCTGTACAGCCCGTACAGTTCGTCGTTATATCTTCTCCTCCATTCTCCATCTATACGTACGGGACCAAAAATCACCCGAAGAATTTTTCTCTCGAAGCATCCTAAGACGTTCTCATCCTTCTTTGACAGGGTCCAGGCCTCAGTGCCATAAATGAGAACCGGGATGATGAGTGTCTTATAGATGGTGATTTTAGATGCTCGAGAGAAGACTTTACTTCTCAATTGCCTTCTAAGTCCAAAGAAGCAGCGATTTGCAAGAGTTATTCTTCGTTTGATTTCAGCGCTGGTGTCGTTGCCACTATGGGCTACAGCAGTGTTTTTCAAACTGTGGGTCGCGACCCCCTGGGGGGTCGCGAAGAGATTCTTGGGGGGTCGCGGTCGGAAGCCGGTGAGATGAATAAACAAAAGTCCTATGCTAAAAAAAATTAAATAAAACAAAAAAAAATTTAGTGCGACATGTGTGCCTGTTTATTTTTTAATAAACGTTGAAATCTTGGATTAATTTTTGACACATTTAAGATTAAATCATTTTCCAAATTCAGTCTGTTTCTTTTTTTAGTTTTAATGTCAAACATTGAAGAGAATGTGACTTCACACAGGTATGAAGTGGCGAATGGCAGCAATAACTTCAAAGCCTCGTTTGCAAGCTCAGGATACTCTCCTCTTCTCATTATCCAGAAATTGTCAATCGTTTTCAAATTGAATTCCATTTTCAGCATGCCATCTGCAGCTAAATCAATAAGATTTTCTTTCATCTTTACCGATGGTAGATCCGCGAGTGGACTGACATATTCAAAAAAGGATTTAATACCCATCTTTGTCCATCTCCACTTTCAGAATCCAGTTCCGGAAAGTAACTTAATAGTTTCTTCTCTAAATTATGTAAACTCTCTTCCATGAGATGAATATGAGAGTCTAATGATATCGATTCATCTGATGAAATTTCTTCGAGCGTCTTTTGAAAGCAGGGAAAATAATCAAAACTGTTTGTTTGTAAAGACTCTGACCACAAACGAAGTTTTGCGAGGAATCCTCTGATTTTATCTTTTGCAGTTATAATGCTTTCTTCTCTCCCTTGGAGGCTCTTATTCAATATGTTTAAGTGGTTGAAAAGATCAGTAAGAAATGATAATTTTAAGAGCCAGGTGGGATCAGAAAAATGATCCGAATTTCCAGATTTCGAAACTTGTAAGAACATCAATAATTCGGCTTTCAATTCCAAAACTCGTGTCAATACCTTTCCTTTTGATAACCATCTGACCTCTGTGTGAAAAAGGAGATTTTGATGGAGTGAACCCATTTCATCACATATGATTCTAAACAGCCGACTTTGCAAGGCCTTGCCTTTAATAGAGTTCACAACTCTAATCACATCTTTGAGCATATCATTTAATCCAGAAGGTAACACCTTGGATGCCAAAACTTGTCGATGAAGAAAGCAGTGTGTCCATGAAACGTTTGGCATTATCAATTTTAATTTTGCAATGAACCCACTTTTGTTGCCCGTCAAAGCTTTAGCACCATCGCTACAAATAGCAAAACATTTTGTCCAATCAATCTCGTAGTCGCGAGAGCTTTCTAAAAACATATCGTACAAACACTGGCCAGTAGTATTAGCAGGAAGAGCTTTGCAAAATAAAATTTCTTCTTCAATGTTTTCCTCTGCTTCAAAGCGAACAAATACCACAAACTGTGCACAGTCTGAAACATCAGTAGATTCATCCAGTTGCAAGGCAAAATGTGGACTCTTCTTTAATTTTTCAATTAATTGTTCTTGAATGTCAACGGCCATATCATTTATTCTCCGCTCAATTGTATTGTCAGAAAGTGGTATATTTTTAAGTTTATCTGCCTCCTGTTTGCCTAAAATAGTTTCAACCATATCAAGGGCCGCGGGCAAAATAAGATTCTCAGCAATTGTGTGAGGTTTCCCTGCTTTGGCGACTCGGTATGCTACTTGATAGCTAGCTAACAACGCTTTCTCATTGGCACTCGATAGCTAAAACAAATTTTAAAACAAAAAGAATATATCAAACGAAACAGTAAATCAAAATTACAATACGTATATGTATGTAGCAAAATAGATCAAACATGGAAAAAAGCGTAGGTATTTTTCGCGAATTTAAGCCGGTCAGTACATGTACCTACAGACCCTTTTACCTATGAACATATGTATGTATGTATTTAGGTCGCGATTACGTTCAAACAGAAACAGATATTATTTTTGATCCAAAAATAATAAAGGGCATTAAAATAAGACTTATTTTTCTTACCTGGATTACAGTACTTTGTTGCTGGTTAAGCGATTTCAATTTGCGTTCGAAAAATTCTAACGGCTTATCTGCTTCTTTGGAATGTTTCGTTGAGAGATGTCGCATAAGCTTTGATGGTTTCATGCTTTCGGCAGATAAAACTTCACAACAAAGAACACATTGAGGCTTATTATTTAAAACTGTGAAACCATATTTAAGATATTTTACGTCATAAAGTCTATTTTTTTTTCGTTGCTTCCTCCGCTTCCACTCGCACCGGATGTGCAAGGCTGCAACGGTCTTTTGAGAAACTTGTCCATAATCACTCGTAAAAAACACAACAAAACACTTAATCTTTAAATAAGTACACTTACTCTCAAGTGAAAAATATTAAATGACAATTCTGATGCGCACTTAGGAATTCAAAAAAATGAAAATTACTGCAAGGCCTGCTACAATTTTAAAATTTTTTTGGCAACACGGGAGAAAATTTCATCGCGAATAAGTAAAATCTTGTGTAATAAGGCCGGGCTTGGAAGGGGTTCAGTGTATGTAACTTTTTAAATAACTGACACATTATAACAAAGTAACAAAATTTTGTTACTAGCAAAGGGGTCGCCTATTCAAAAAGTTTGAAAAACACTGGGCTACAGCATCCATATTCTCAGATGTTGTTGAGAGACGCACTGTTTCAATTTCTTGTTCTAACAGTTCAAATTTGCTCACCAGTTTCACTTTAAGCGGAGGAGTAGGTTCTTTACAAAGACTCAAAAGCTTTTCGAACTGTGATTGTAAAATGTTTACTATTTTCTTAATCAATTCTAATAATTTCAGTGAATTGTCATATTTTTAGCAATGGTGTAGTATTTTGTTGTCGAAATTGACAAATGTTCAAAAAGAGAGCTTTCCAAAATAAAAAAACAAATTGCACGCCTGGATTGCACGAACTTGCTCATTTATCAAAAGAGTCTGTTTAAAAAATGTCCTGTATTTTATTTATTGATTTTGATTCAAAATGTATGTACCTGCAAAAAAGTTTGTTTTCAATGTCACTTGATTTCTCAAAAAAAAAATTGGGATGCGACCCACACTGATAACTTCACATCATGAAATATGTAGTTTGATTTCAAAATCAATTTTTGTTAACGAAATTTTTATTCGAAAACCAATTTTTACCAATTTCAGTAGCATTTCTTAAAAGTTATTATTTCTTATAATGGGTGATTTTTTTGAGGTTAGGATTTTCATGCATTAGTATTTGACAGATCACGCGGGATTTCAGACATGGTGTCAAAGAGAAAGATGCTCAGTATGCTTTGACATTTCATCATGAATAGACTTACTAACGAGCAACGCTTGCAAATCATTGAATTTTATTACCAAAATCAGTGTTCGGTTCGAAATGTGTGTTGGCAGAAAATCCGCTTTTTTATCGACAAATTTTGTTCAGCGATGAGGCTCATTTCTGGTTGAATGGCTACGTAAATAAGCAAAATTGCCGCATTTGGAGTGAAGAGCAACCAGAAGCCGTTCAAGAACTGCCCATGCATCCCGAAAAATGCACTGTTTGGTGTGGTTTGTACGCTGGTGGAATCATTGGACCGTATTTTTTCAAAGATGCTGTTGGACGCAACGTTACGGTGAATGGCGATCGCTATCGTTCAATGCTAACAAAGTTTTTGTTGCCAAAAATGGAAGAACTGAACTTGGTTGACATGTGGTTTTAACAAGATGGCGCTACATGCCACACAGCTCGCGATTCTATGGCCATTTTGAGGGAAAACTTCGGAGAACAATTCATCTCATGCGATTTGACGCCTTTAGACTATTTTTTGTGGGGCTACGTCAAGTCTAAAGTCTACACAAATAAGCCAGCAACTATTCCAGCTTTGGAAGACAACATTTCCGAAGAAATTCGGGCTATTCCGGCCGAAATGCTCGAAAAAGTTACCCAAAATTGGACTTTCCGAATGGACCACCTAAGACGCAGCCGCGGTCAACATTTAAATGAAATTATCTTCAAAAAGTAAATGTCATGGACCAATCTAACGTTTCAAATAAAGAATCGATGAGATTTTGCAAATTTTATGCGTTTTTTTTTTTTAAAAAGTTCTCAAGCTCTTAAAGAATCACCCGATATAAACAAATACAAATTGGCTGAATGAAATTGATTTGAAGTCGAGGTTTTATATTATTCAAGAGATATCGAGAACCGAACATCAATTTTTACCAATTTTTCAGTACTATTTTTTTCAGATTTTATTTTTTTATGAAAAAACTGACTGTTGGATTCTTATAAAAAAAATGGCTGAATGTCAAAAACAATATTTTCTGTGAGAAAAAATAAGTTTGAAGCAAATATTTTTAAAATTTTGAAAAGATATTCGAGTCGAAAGTAAATTTTTACCAAGTTTATGTTTTTTTTTTGTTTGGTTTTTATTTTTTGTAAGAGAACTATCAATTCAATTTTTGTAAACATTTTACCGAATGTTAAAAACGATATTTCTTATAAGACAAAATTAGTTTGAAGCAATAATCTCAAGTTTTTGAACTAATATTTGAACCGAAAATCGATTGTTATTAATTTTTTTTATTTTTGTAAAAAACTGTCAATTTGATTTTTCTCAAAATGTTACCGAATATTGAAAACAATATTTTTTATAAGGTAAAATAAGTGGGAAGCCATAATCTCAAATTTCTGAAAAGATAATAAGTCGAAAGTAAATTTTTTGCCAACCTTTATTAATTTTTTTTAGCTTCCGTCAATTCGATTTTTTTCAAAATTTTTGCCGAATGTTGAAAACAATATTTTTTATAAGATAAAACTAACTTCAAGCCAATATCTCAAATTTTTTAAAAGATATTGGAGTCGAAAAATTTTTTAGTTTTTAAATTTTCATAAAAAAATGTTAATTCGATTTTTTTCAAAATTTTACCAGATGTTAAAAACGTTATTTTTTGTTGCACAAAATTGTTTTGGAGATAAAATCATTTTTTATTTTCGAGGTGAAAAATATTTTTTTTTTTCACTTTTTTGATTTATTAAACAAACAGCTAATTGGATTTTTTTTCCAAAAATATACTTGTTTGGTATCACGTTTGAGTATATAATATAAAATTTAGTTTAAGTCTCTAGCTTTATTGGTTCGTGAGATATTCAAAATTGTTATCTGTTTTTTTTTTTTTTTAATTTGTGGTAAAAAACCAGTATGGAGTTATTTAGAACTTATTGATATAAGTTCTAAAAAAAAGTTTAAAAAAAATACATACAGTTCAGAAAAATGCATGAAATCTTTATTTGAATCGATAGTACGATTCATATAACTTAATGTTTGAAAATTATTTCATGCAAATGTTAACCTTGACTGCTCCTCAAATGGTCCATCCGCTTAGTCCAATTTTGGCATACTCTTTCCAACATTTCGGCCGGTATCTCACGAATAAATGCTTCAATGTTGTCTTCCAATGCCTCAATTTATGCGGGCTTGTCTGTAAAGACATCGGCTTTAACATAGCATCACAAAAAATAGTCTAAAGGCGTTAAATGGCACGATCTAGGCGGCCAATTGACCGGTCCCGAACGTGAAATAAAATGTTCACCGAACTCGCCTCTCAATAAGTCCATGCGGGCAGTGTTTCATGTGGCACAGTCTTGTTGCGACCACATGTCAAGCAAGTCAAGCTCTTGCATTTTGTGGAAAAAAAAGTTGGATATCATCTCACGGTAACGCTCACAATTCACTGTTACGTTACGATGCACATCATCTTTAAAGAAGTACGGTCCAAGGATGCCACAAGCCCATAAACGGCACCAAACTGTGACTTTTTGTGGATGCATTGGTAGCTCTTGCTTGCAATGCTTCTGGCTGATATTCACTCCAAAATCGACAATTCTGCTTATTTACTTACCCATTGAGACAAAAATGAGCTTCGTCGCTGAACACAATTTTTCGTAAAAAAAGTGGATCTTCGGCCAACTTTCGAAGAGCCCATTCACCAAAAATTTTACGTTGCAGTAGTTCGTTCGGCTTCAATTCTTGCACCAGCTGTATTTTGAAAGGCATCACACCTAAATCCTTCCGCCCAATTTCTGTGAACGTTGACGAATCGATAATTGATGATCATCATCAACACTGTAAATTTGGTGCGAAATTTAGTCACAATAGCCCGAATAGCCCCTTCAGTGGGTCGATTAAACTGACCATAAAATGGAAGAAGCGCGCGATGAACTTTCTAAACAGCATTTTGATAATAAAATTCAATAATTTGCAAGCGTTTTTCCGTTTGTAAGACGATTCATGGTTAAATTATAGACCAAACTGAAGATGTTTGACAATGAAACAAAACACGAAACGTGCGTTAGCTGTTTAAACCAGTGTTGCCAAAAAGAAAATAGCTAAAAAATCACCCTTTATATGTCTCAAGTATCTAATGTCTTATGTTTTTTTTTTTCGATCTGTTAAAAGAACTTATTATATTAACTTGCTAGTTGCTTAAAATCGAACGACCAAATTTCATCGGTCTTAATTAATTGAGGGTTAATTAACAAGGAAGCTTAAGCTACCTTTTGACATTATAAATTAAGTTTAGAGATGGAAAAAAATTAAATAAAATGAGAATAAAATGAAATTGTCACAACTAATCAAAGGCAAACTGTCGGTCTACTTTCTTTTAGATTAGTTAATGTTCAAAAAACTGTTGCTATTTTTTTAAATTGCTCCCATTCAAAGAAAGTTTCATCAATTGAAAAGAGAATAACTCTCCAGATAAAGAACAGTGTACGCCTTGAATAATTTAGTATCTCTTGTTTAACTTAACCTAATGACATGCTCACATCTAGATAACAAATTTAACTAAGTTTGTAACTCAAAGCGCTGATTTTTGTATTAAAATTCTTTTTGACAAAATCTCATTGTATTTTCTTAATATACTCACTTGTACAACCAAAACATTTAGGTCAGCTCTCTACTATTGTATTGGGTTAGTTTTAGTAAGTTAAAAGGATCTACTCTTTATTTGATAAAAGAAAAATCAGTGTATACAGTTCCTTAAAAATAATATATTCATCGCATTCCTTTGCAACTCCGACTTTGCAGTTCTCCACACAAATTAACCATATCAACTTTATCATCTACAATCTGCCCTAACAAATCTTCTCCGTCAGCCACTCAACTTTACTTCCCCTTGGCCACATTTAAGAAATGAAAAAAAAAAATTATACGTACTTTAGGTAGGTTCCTATACTTATGTATGTATGTATATAGTACACTTGACTTCTATATATTTTATCCAAAGAGATTGTCACCACTCAACAAACTGACGAAACTACACCCTAGGAGAAGTCTGAGAAAAAAACGGGACGGGACCCAAGATGTATGCTGGGCTGGGAAAAGAAAAGAAAAAATGAAGGACGAAAAAAGTATTTCCATACCAGTCCATCAAATTTTTCCACCATCCGCATCTCAAGGGGAAAATCAAATTAATGGACGAAAAGTTAGTTCCCATAAAAAAATTATACTTTGCATAAAATCGTTTGAAGATTGTGTCACCAAACCGAACCGACCCATTCAGCGTCCAACCCACCGCACCAGTACAAACTCCAAGCATCCAGCTTCAACGCGACTTCACGAACGGGAAAAAAATTACTTCCACCACCACCCCCACCATCTCCCACTTTATCCATTGAATTGACAGTCATGCCAAGGACACTTAGTTCTCATCCCTCTTGCGATCCCAGAGAGTCCCACAACGGAAACGAAACGGGCCAGAAGAAACATTTGAATGCAAATGCGACTACTTTGACTCCAACCAAACTAACTACCAAACAGACAGAAGGGAACAGAATAAGGAAAATGGAATGTCCTCCTTCATTGAATAATCAAAAGCTTGGAGTTTGAAGTTCGGAGACGCTGCTGTGTGTGAACGGGGCAGTCTTATATATAGTTGGTTCTAACTAAGAAGGAGATGGGGGGAAAGATGCGAGGATGCTGCGTATTTCCTTTTTTGTGGAAATTTGTTTTCCTGTGATAAAAGACAAGATTTGTGGGGTTTCAGAATTGAAAGTCTTCTTTTAGCAATTTGTCATACTGTTAACGTTGATACTTGAATATTATTCCAGAGTTACATATTTTTACATATACATACCTACCGAACCAATATGTACGAGGACAAAAATGAGCGAAAGTTATGTAAATGTAGGAAAAATGATCATCAGCAACAGATTTTGTGACTTTAAGGATATGGCTAAATATGAATTCTGTTGATGTAGCGCATCCAGGAAAACAGTGTATTTTAAATTCATTGTAATTCCGTAATTTGACCTAAATTTTCTGTATTTTTCGGAAAAAGGATGAAAAAAGAGTTTTGAGATGGCATTACCCACAATTAGACAAATATTGATGTGTTACAAAGTTACTCATGTTCTTCTCTTGAATAAAAACAATAGACAAAATCATTTAAGCTTTAGATAGATAGATAGATAGATAGTTTATTGATTTTGTTGAAATTTTACAATGGTTTGTTACCGCACATTTTACAATATAGTGATTTGATACAATGTATCTTTCAACTAAAATAGTATGTATCTATATAAGTTTTATTATTTATCAATAAGGTTTATATAATTTTGACCGGAGGAAAAAACAATAAAAACCTCCATTTAATGTAAGAATATAATAAAATCTTAAAGCTAATGTCTAGTAAGGGTATGAAGTGTAACAGGTTAACAGATGAACCAATTAATGAATAAGTGATAATTTTTGGACAATAAGTATGCGTAAATATATAATAAATTTCATAAATATGTAAATAATTGAATAAATAGAATGGAATAAAATAAATAAATAATTTAAATAAAAATAATAACAAATAAATAAATAATAAATATAAATAAATAATAAATAAATAAATAAACAAGTAATCAAATAAATAAAGAAACAAATAAATAAATTGTTATGATTTTAATAATTCAAATTCAGAGCTCTTAGTCTAATTTAAAATTCAATTTATTTAATTCATTAATTTTGTACATACATATATATATATATATATATATATATTATTTCCGGATTACTTATATATTGACAGATAGATAAATCATATTTAAGATTTACTACTATAAAGTACTAAATGTATTATAATACTAGAATATTATATTTGAGGTTCGTTTACATCAGTTCCCCCACACTTAATTTGGAGCAAACCGGTCTGGTTTTTTACGAGGCCGCTCGGAACGTCTAAGCACAACTGCCTCACTAATTGGTTGATGAGCTGGAGTGTGGTCAAACGGATTACGGTCCTGGGTTGATGATGGTGTTGATTCTGTTGGTGGTGTTGTATCCAAATCAACTGTAGGTGGGCTAGCTTCTGGGTAAATTTCAATATCTAAATCATCGGCGATAGCTTTTTGGTGTGCCTGTTGTCTAGATATTCCTTTGTCATTTACTAAAACGTTGCTTGGCTCTGGTGGAATCGTCAGATAATCAGGGCTAATAACACTTTTTTCAAAACGCGGCTTTGTTTGGTTATGATGTCGCCGCCACATACCAGTACCAGTTTCAACGAGATACATGCGTCTACCAAGTAGTTTTTTTACTACAGCTGGTACCCACTTTTTCTTTGGTAAATATTGTCGTACAGAAAACTTGTTAATTGTTTGCTTCTTACCCTCTTTATGAATTAACTTTTCAGGAACTATCGCTGATAACTTTGTTCGGTGTTCTCGTCCATGTAGCTTTTCTGCCGGAGATTTTCCATTTTCATTAGGAGTTGTCCGATACGTCGATAGAAAAATGAACAGAGCTTCGTCACATTTGGATACCATTATCACCCATTATCTTTATCTTAAGAAGAGCAGTCTTAAAGGTCCGAATTTTGATTCTCTCTGCGGCACCATTTGACTCTGGATTAAACGGAGCTGACGTCAAATGTTGAATGGAGTTATCTCGGCAGTACTGCTGAAACTCAGTTGACATGAACTGTGGCCCATTGTCAGAAACTAGAGTTTTTGGCAACCCTTCCAATGCGAAAATGGATCTTAAAGCGCTGATGGTTGCTTGTGATGACGTGGATGACATCTTAATTACAAATGGGAACTTTGAGTTTGAGTCCAATAGGATGAGCCACATATGTTTCTGGAATGGACCGGCGTAGTCTATATGTACTCTCTCCCAAACTTCGGCTGTAGAAGGCCAGCTGGTGTATTCCTTGGTTGCTTGACTTGTGTTGATTTGACATGAATGGCAATGTTGGGCAGCTATCTGGATGTCGTTATCGATGGTAGGCCACCAACAATATCTGCGAGCTATCTGTTTTATGCGTGAGATCCCCCAGTGACCTTGATGGAGAAGCTTCAACACATGTTTCTGCAACTGTGGAGGAATTACAACTCTAGGGCTTCTGCTGTGGAAGAGAAGAACATTAGAATGGATTGTAAAGCAAAATTTTCTACGAAAGTAGGGTAGTAAATGTTCATCAGGTGATGGCAAAAAATTAGGCCACCCATACTGCACATACGCCATGACTTTGCACATGGTCGAATCCAACTGGGATTGCTTAGCTATGATTTTAGCATTTATGGGAAATTCATCAACTAAAACATCAGAAGTATCATCGATTTGGCACGCTTCTTCCGACTGATCGTATGCCTTGTCAGGTCCTATAGGCAACCTTGATAGGCAATCGGCATTACCATGTTGTGTAGTTGAACGATAGGGGATTGTATAGGTATATCCCATAAGGGTGATGGCCCAGCGCTGGAGTCTTTGTATCGTCATGTGCGGTAGTTTTTTGCTGGGACTGAAGATCGTGACGAGAGGCTGATGATCCGTTATCAGCTCGAATTGTCTCCCATATAAATACTGATGAAATTTTTTTACGCCAAATACAATCGAGAGAGCTTCTTTCTCTATTTGGCTGTATTTCTTTTGAGAGTCGTTGAGAGTCTTAGATGCAAAAGCAATTGGTTTTTCTGTTGAGTCTGAAAAGACGTGAAAGATGACAGCACCAATGCCGTGCGATGATGCATCCGTGGCCAATGTAATGGGAAGATCATTGCTGAAATGCACCAGTCGAGTAACATTCACAATTTTGTCATTGAATTGCTGAAAAGCAAGTTGTTGTTATTTGCCCCAAACATAAGCTTGATATGGAGAGCGCAATTTGTTAAGAGGTGCTGCTATTTGGGCAAAGTTGTCAATGAACTGGTTGTAGTAATTTAATTTTCCTATGAAAGCTTCCAGTCCTCTTATATTTGTTGGCCTGGGTAGATCGCGGATAGCTTTTAATCGTGTTTCGGAAGGTCGAATACCTGTCGCGTCGATTATATGGCCTAAGTATTCAATTTTTTCTTGTGCAAATTGACTTTTATCCATATTACACCGTAAGCCATGTTGTTCAAGTCGTTCGAGGATCTTCTCAAGGTTATGAAGGTGTTCGGAATTTGTTCGACCTGATACGATGATGTCATCGACATACGCACCACAAAATTCAATGTCAGCTGTAAGTTGATCTAGATACTGCTGTAAAATACCTGTAAAACTTCCAGTTCCGAATGGAACACGTTGATATTCCAACAGACCTATATCTGTGCTGACAACACATAACTTCTTAGACTCCTTCTCTAGAGGAATCTGTAGATATGGGTCTGTGAAGTCCAATTTTATAAAAAACTGGCCTCCTTGAACTTTGGGGAAGAGCTCTTGGGCGCGTGGTAATGGATGATGAACAATCATGAGTTGGGGATTTATTGTTATTCGAAAATCCCCACAAATACGAAGTCGACCATTAGACTTTAAAACTGGAACGATGGGTGCAGCCCATTGACTGGTGTCCACAGGCTTAAAGATTCCTAAGCCTATTAAACGATCAAGTTCTTTGCGAACTTTGTCCTTCATTGCAAAAGGAACTGGTCGGTGTTTGAAGAACTTTGGCTGGCTATTGGGTTTAAGCGTAAGATGACCTTCGAAGTACTTACTACAGCCAAGCTCTGGGCTGAACACGCTTTTGTATTTTTCACAGAGGATTCTTGCGTCAGACTCAAGTTGTTCTTTCGTCTCAGTAGATATGAGTGTCACAAACTCATTGTTTGCAGAAAGAATTTTGCAACCGAAGGCATCAAACCTATCAATGCCCATTATATTCGCACCACGGGAACTGTCAATTAACAAGAGGGGTAAGGTGCATGTTTTGTTTTGCCAAGTAAATTTAACTCGTGTTTCTCCCCCACATCACAATAAGCTTTCAAAACACGGTTTGTGGGCTCGCATTGGGGACTACCAAGTCTGTGATATCCATCGAGGCCAACAAGTGAGCAGGTGGCACCTGTGTCCAATTGAAAATTCAAATGTTGTTGATTAATTTGGAGCGAAACGAAAATTGTATGCCCTCTTCGCACTGATTGAAGTGGAGACGCTACTGATAAGACCTGTTCAACCGGTTTCGTTATTTTTGAAGAAAGTGCCGTGGGAAGTTTCTTATCATCTATCCTCTCTTCTTGTATGAGATTAATCGAATGAGCAGAGTGTTGTGTTTATGATAACTATTTTTATTTTGTCTCCTACTACTCTTGAAGTTTTGTCGTGGTTTCTTTCGCGTTTCAATTGTTGTCCCTTGTTCAGATAAGCATACGCTACTGAGATGTCCAAGGCGATTGCATTTGTCACAAATTGATTCACGATGTCTACCTTTGCTGCGTTCGTGGTGTGTGAAACATCCTGGACAGGATTTTCTAAGAGAAGAGTGTTCACTATATTTATTTTGACTTTTATTTGCTTGATATCCTCGTGTTGCAATCTGATTAACATCTGCAGGTTGTAAGGTTGTGGAAGTACTGCTTCCTTTAAGTATCTCCGATGCTAATTCAGTCGATTCGTAAGCTGTCACCATGTCGACAACTTCTTCCAAAGTTGGATTCTTCTTTTGGGTAGCTGCGATGCGCACAGAATCATGAGGAGTGTAGAAAACAAGCATGTCTCTGATCATACTATCTGCATATGACGTCTTGCAGTCTTCTTTGGTACAGACAAAGTTGCAGTTTTGTGCTAAGCCTGTCAAGTCTGCTATCCAGTTGGAGTACGATTTTCCTGGAGTCATTTTTTGCCGTAAAAATTTACATCTCGATGCAAGTATGTGGATATTTGTTTGAAAATGAGTGGTAAGTTTATCAGTGATAGCTTTAAACGTATTTATACTCACATCATTCGTTTCAAAGAGTTTTTTAAGAACTTCATTGACATGATTTCCACATGTTGATAAGAAATGTGCTTTCTTCAAATTTTCATCAGTGAGGTTATTTGCCGCAAAGTGTTGTTCTAATTGAAAGAGGAATGTATCCCAAGATTCCTTTTCAACCTCGAACTGACGAAACTTTGGAATGGAGGTAGATGCAGATGGATTAGTTTTCATCAAGTTTTCCATTGCTTCGGTGGTTCTTCTTAACATTTCTTCCATCCATCTTTGATTGGATTCCATCAATGATTTCACAGCTTGGTCCATATTTCCAAATTCCTCGTCGCCAATATGTTATGATTTTAATAATTCAAATTCAGAGCTCTTGGTCTTCAATTTATTTAATTCATTAATTTTGTACATACATATAACGAAATGAAGTGCCGAAGATCACAAGCAAAAAAGGACTGACTTATATTATTTCCGGATTACTTATATATTGACAGATAGATAAATCATATTTAAGATTTACTACTATAAAGTTCTAAATGTATTATAACACTAGAATATTATATTTGAGGTTCGTTTACATCATAAATAATTAAATTAATAAATACATGAATTTATAAATCAATTTACATTAATACATAGATATCACAGGTACATTTTTAATTTTGATTATTTAGTTCACTAACCAAATTGTTCTCAGCAATATCAAGTCGATCAAAGAATTTTGTTGTGAATTTAATTATTCTATCTTCAATCAATTCGACATTCGCCTTTACGTAGAGATATAAGGTGGCAGGATGCCAGGGTACATTCAGCATCATTTTTAAAACTTTATTTTGAGAAACTTGCAGTTTTTTTTTATATGAGTTTTAGCTGCGTTTTTCCATACTGGACAACCGTACAAAAGTATTGCCTGAAATATAACCTTACAAATTATCGTTTTATTCTCGACTGAAAGTAAAGACTTCCTATTGATGAAAGGGAACAGCAGTTTGGTTGCTATCTTGACTTTTTTTAGTGATTGTGAAATATGGTGATTGAATGTTAATTTAGAATCAAGGAAAATACCAAGATATTTCACTTGATTGTCCCAAGAAACCGCTCTACCTAAAATTTGCAAATTATTGCTTGGGAGATAACAAGCTTTTCTTTTTCTCGTGAAAAAGATGGCTTGTAACTTGTCAGCATTAAGTTTGATTTTCCATCGATTGTAATATTGGTATAATATTCTCATCGCATTATTTAAGTTCGTCTCAATGTTGAGACCAAACGTATGCGAAGAAAGTATTGCAGTGTCGTCAGCTAAAATTGCTGCTTCACAGGATGGTAATTTGGGAAAGTCAGAGGTATACAGGTTATACAAGGTCGGTCCAAGGACAGATCCTTGAGGGACACCAAAATCAAAGTGTATTATTTCCGAAACACTACTATTTACATGTACCACAAAACATCTACTTGAAAGAAAACTTTGAACAATTTTACACAGATAAGGTGGAAAATTGAGGGAAATCATTTTATAAATAATACCGTTGTGCCAAACTGAATCGAACGCTTTTTCGATGTCTAACAATATTATTCCAGTAGACATACCTTGGGAGCGATTGCTTTTAATTAAGTTACTTATACGAAGCACTTGATGAGATGTACTGTGGTATCTCCTGAAACCAAATAAGTTGTTATCAGTTATTATTTTAACAATTTTGTTTTTAATTATATTCTCATATATTCTGCTGATATTGCTGAGTAAACTGATTGGTCTATAACTTTCAGTCCTAACAGGGTTTTTGCCAGCTTCGAGAATTGGTATTACCTTACCTATTTTCAAAGTCCTAGTAGGAAAATATTGCATTTTCAAGCAAGCGTTTATGACGAATGTAAGAAAGATTATTCCGATTTTAGGCAACGTTTTTAAATAAAGATTTTTAACTTGATCGAGCCCACTAGATTTTGTTGATTTAAGTGTTTGAACAACTGCAGCTACTTCTTCTTGAGTTGCTAAAATATTTTATGGTGTGTCAAAAATCATCTGGTTTATTTACTAGTGGAAATTATTTATTAAATTCTCATAGCTATAGTAATCGTTCAAATTTGACATCAAACAGGTAATCTCGTGTCTTATAGCCATTTTAAAAAAGTAAAAAATTTGGTTCACACCAAAAATCTTTGGATTATTTGTCACTTTGGATATTTTGCGATAAAAAAATTATATTACTTCAAAAATACTGTTATGCATCAAATTCAAACAATTTAGAAATTTTTAGAAAAATCGAAGTGACAGTTTTTTCTTACAAAAGAAAACACTATTAAAAGTTGGTAAAAATTGATTTTCGATTCGAATATTTAGCAACAAATAAATTTATTGACTTTAACTTGTATCATTTTAAAACACTGTGTTTTTTGAAAAATGCAATTTAAAGTTTCTTTTATAAAAAAAAATATTCTACACAAAATTTGGAAGAATTGCTTTCCGACTTGAATTACTTAAGGATAAATAAAGCTATTCAATTCAAAATAATTTTATTCTATGTAAAATATTGTTGTCACCAAAATATATTTTTGTAGAAATATTTAGTGATTACTGTTTTATAAGAAATACAAAATTTCAAAAACGCTAATTGAGTTTGGTAAAAAATTGTTTTCTACAAAAAAAACAAAAATTTTGACATTTCTCGACGTTTCAAGGTCTCTAGAGTCGAAATAAAAGATTTTTAGAGAGATGTCTGTGCGTGCGGGTGTACGTACAGCGTACCCGAAGTTTTTTCGTCGTCCATAGCTCAAAAACCAGTAGAGATATCGACTTCAAATAAATTTTGTTCTACAGATAATAATGCAAAAAGATGCAGAAAAGACTCTAAGGAAATTGAGTGGGTGGTTTTTTTTACCAAGCAGCAATTTAAAAAAAAAGTGAACATTTTGGGTAACCCAAAATATATCACGAACCAATAACGCTAGAGACTTTAATTAAATTTTATATTATATCGGGTGATTTTTTTGAGGTTAGGATTTTCATGCATTAGTATTTGACAGATCACGCGGGATTTCAGACATGGTGTCAAAGAGAAAGATGCTCAGTATGCTTTGACATTTCATCATGAATAGACTTACTAACAAGCAACGCTTGCAAATCATTGAATTTTATTACCAAAATCAGTGTTCGGTTCGAAATGTGTTTCGCGCTTTACGCAAATTTTATGCGTTTTTTTTTTTAAAGTTCACAAGCTCTTAAAAAATCACCCATTATGTATTTATTGTCCTCCATTGAAAAGAGGACATTGTTTAATATTATGGGTGATTTTTTAAGAGCTTGAGAACTTTTTTTTAAAAAAAAAACGCATAAAATTTGCGTAAAGCGCGAAACACATTTCGAACCGAACACTGATTTTGGTAATAAAATTCAATGATTTGCAAGCGTTGCTCGTTAGTAAGTCTATTCATGATGAAATGTCAAAGCATACTGAGCATCTTTCTCTTTGACACCACGTCTGAAATCCCGCGTGATCTGTCAAATACTAATGCATGAAAATCCTAACCTCAAAAAAATCACCCGATATAATGTAACGCGATACAAAATAAATATATTTTGAAAAAAAAAATCCAATTAACTGTTTTTTATAAATCAAAAAATCTAGAAAAGAAATATTTTTCACCTCGAAAATTTTACTATCAGAAAAAAAAACAATTTTGTGCAACGAAAAAACACGTTTTTACATCTGTAAAATTTTGAGAAAAATAGAATTGACAGTTTTTTTTACAAAAAAAAAATAAAAACCTAAAAAAATACAAAAGTTGGTAAAAATTGATTTTCGACCTAAATATCTTTTTGAAACTTTAAGATATTGGCTTTAAAGTAATTTTATCTTTAAACAAATATTGTTGTCAACATTCAATACAATTTTGAGAAAAATCGAATTGACAGTTTTTTTACAAAAAATAAAAACGTAAAAAAATAATAAAAGTTGGTAAAAATTGATTTTCGACTCAAATATCTTTTCAAAGATTAAAAATATTGACTTCAAACTATTTTTATCTCACAGAAAATATTGTTTTCGTCATTTGGTAAAATGTTTATAAAAATCCAATAGTCCGTTTTTCATAAAAAAAATAAAATCTACAAAAAATAGTACGCAAATTTTGTTAAAAATTAATTTTGACATTTTTAAGAAATGCTACTAAAAATATATTGTTGGTAATGTGAATTTGTTTTTAAATAATTCAATTGACAACTTTTTTTATCAAAACACGAAAACCTACAAACTTACAATTTTTTTGGCCAGAAATCCGAAATTCGAATTTTCTCAAAAACAAACCGATAGATTAGTATTAAATTTTCTCTAATTTTTTTTTCTTAACTTGGCTTCTTTTAGTAAAAAAAGTATTTTTGTATTGCTCCGGAAGGGTACCGCTCATAGAACCGTAATTTCGTTTTTATAATTCTCAGGAACTAAGGAACCGATTTCAAAATTTGATGATTAAAAGTGAATATATATTTTTTTGGATTTTTAAAAAAATATTGAATTCTTTTTTTTTCAAAATCCGCTATCTCGAAAAAGGGTCCACTTTTTTTTATGAAATTCAAATCTTAAATGTATATTTACAATCACTAAACAACTGCATAGCAAAAATATTTTTAAGAAAAAATGGAAAATTTGTATATATAAAAAAATTAATTTAAATAAAACCGGTCTAACGATTTTTAAACAAAAAAAGAGGCTGGGATGCGACCCACACTGATAACTTCCCATCCCGTCTGTCGATTTGTCTTGCTTAAAAGTTTGTCTATATGTATCAATTTTTACCAAATTTGCGTACTATTTTTTGTAGATTTTATTTTTTTATGAAAAAACGGACTGTTGAATTTTTATAAAAAAAATTACTGAATATCGGAAACAATATTTTCTGTGAAATAAAATAAGTTTGAAGCCAATATTTGTAATTTTTGAAAAGCTGTTTGAGTCGAAAGTAAATTTTTACCAAGTTTTAGTATTGTTTTTTTTAGGTTTTTATTTTTTGTAAAAAAAAACTGTCAATTCGATTTTTCTCAAAATTTTATCGAATGTTGAAATAAATATTTCTTATAAGTTAAAATTAGTCAGAAGCCGTTATCTCAAATTTTTGAAAAGATATTTGAGTCGAAAATACATTTTTACCAACTTTTTTAATTTTTTTTTTCGGTTTTTAATTTTTTGTAAAAAACCTGTCAATTCGATTTATTTCAAAATTTTACTGAATGTTGACAACAATATTTTTAAAAGATAAAAGTAGTTTAAAGCCAATAACTCAAAGTTTTGAAAAGATATTTAAGTCGAAAATCAATTTTTACCAACTTTTATTAATTTTTTTTTAGGTTTTTATTTTTTGTAAAAAAAACTGTCAATTCGATTTTTCTCAAAATTTTATCAGATGTCAAAAACATTATTCTTCATTGCACAAAATTGTTTTGGAGATGAAATCATATTTTAGTCGTAAAATTTTCGAGGTGACAAATTTTTTTTTTCAGTTTTTTTGATTTATAAAAAAAACCGTTAATTGGATTTTTTTCCAAAAATATAATTGTTTTGTATCACGTTACAATATATAATATAAAATTTAATTCAAGTCTGTAGCGTCATTGGTTCATGAGATATTTAGGTTTAACCAAAATGTTCACCTTTTTTTTTAAACTTATTTATTATTATTATTATTTAGGTGGCGCAACAGTCCATGAAGGACCAGGGCCTAGTGACTTACAACTCTCAACCATCCCTGTGTGCGAGTAATGTTGTCAAAGATGGAAGGGACCTACAGTTTATATGCCGAATCCGAACGGCTAGTTTGAGAAAGCACTTTTCATGACAAGAATTACTCTTGGAGGATTTGTCAATTCCTCGCAAGAGGCAGTACCCGTGAAAAAAGTTAGGTGGCACAGGCAGGGATTCAACCCAAGACCCCTTGCATGACAGTGCAACGCACTAACCATCACGCTACGGGTACTACTTTTTTAAACTGCTATGGTAAAAAAACCACCCACGCAATTTTCTTGAGAGCCCTTTCTGCATCTTTCTGCCTTATTATCTGTATAACAAAATTTATTTGAAGTCGATATCTCTTCTGGTTCTTGAGCTATGGACGACGAAAAAAACGTCGCGAACGTACGGACGTACGGACGTACGGACATACGGACGTACGGACGTACGTACACACGCACGCACAGACATCTTTCTAAAATTCTTTTATTTCGACTCTAGGGACGTTGAAACGTCGAGAAATGTCAAAATTTTCAATTTGTCAAATCGGACCCATTACAATAACTTCCTATGGGAAGTTAAAAATTGAAAAATGGAGTTTTTGTTGACAAATCAAATGGCATTTATATCTTCATGCGACCCAGTCTTTCATTTTATTTAATTTGTAATTTAAAAATAGTTTTGGTGTGCAGTTATTTAGAGCTCATTAATATATGTTTACATTTCAATTTTGTAAAAAAATGATGACCCGATCTTGAGATATCGAACTTCAAAAATAATGTTTAATATTTTTTTTTTGAATCAAAAATAAAAACGATCATATTTTTATCATCAAATATTATTAAGATTAAATAAGAACTTGTGTAGAAAAAATATTATTGAAATCGGTTAATTAGTTCTCGAAAAAACTTAAAAACAAAATCACGGTTATATGGGGGTAGGTACCCCTCTTGAGCAATACAAAATAAGTTTTTTTTTTTTAGAGAATCAAAGTTAAGAAAACATTTTAAAAGAAAATTTAATACAAATATAACGGTTCGTTTTTAAGATAATGCGATCTTCGATCATTGGCCAAACAAATGTGTTGGAGACTGCTTATTTTTAGACTTTAAAAAATTAAAAAAAATGCCTTACGTGAATCTTCTTAAAACCTCAATTTCCAAGTTTGAACTCAATCGACTCAATGGTTTGGGCTGCAGGGTGTCGTTGCCTGACATACAGACGGGCAAAATCGGGGGACCCACTTTTATATTTGTCATACTCCGAATATTTTCGAATAAAAAATGATACTACCTCGAAGATATCTCATCCATCAAAAAATAGTGTTTTTTTAACATCTGGTAAAATATTTACAAAAATAGAATTACATTTTTTTTTACAAAACATAAAACCTGAAAATACTCATAAAAATACTTTAAGAAAATATAGAAAATATTTAGAAAAATTTATAAGAAGGGATTTTTAATAAAAATTATTCGAGTATAAATGAAAGTATTGACTTCAAAATTATTTAATTCTATGCAAAACATTGTTGTGTACATAAGATAATTTTATTAGAAATATTGAATGGGCATTTTTGTTTACAAGAAATAAAAGCTTTCAAAAAATGCGTCTTAAAATTGGTAAATATTAGTCTTCAACTAAAACAGCTCGGGAACAAAAACAAAAAAGAGGCTGGGATGCGAGCCACGCGTACTATTTTTGGTAGATTTTATTTTTTTTTATGAAAAAACGGACTGTTGGATTATTATTATATGTAAATTACTTAATATTGAAAACAATATTTTTTGTGAAATAAAATAAGTTTGAAGCCAATATTTGTAATTTTTAAAAAGCTATTTGAGTCGAAAGTAATTTTTTACAAGTTTTAGTATTGGTTTTTTTAAAGGGTTTTATTTTTTGTAAAAAAAACTGTCAATTCGATTTTTCTCAAAATTTTATAGAATGTTAAAAACAATATTTCTTAAAAGATAAAATTAGTTATAAGCCAATATCTCAAATTTTTGAAAAGATATTTGAGTCAAAAATCAATTTTTACCAACTTTTATACATTTTTTTAGGTTTTTATTTTTTGTAAAAAAAACTGTCAATTCGATTTTGTCAAAATTTTGTCTAATGTTGAAAACAATATTTCTCATAAGATAAAATTAAATATAAAGCCAATATCTCAAATTTTTGAAAAGATATTTGAGTCAAAAATCAATTTTTAACAATTTTTGTTAATTTTTACTTGCGACATATAGGAACTATATGGCAAGTTTTGCATTCGTGCAAAATTTCGAACTCGAGATTTTAATCAAACATGATATTACGATGGTAGAGAAGTCGAAAAAAGTGGGTCCCGCGATTCCGTCCGGTCTGTTTTGTCTGTCTGTCCACGCTCCTACAGCCTAAACCATTGGGTCGATTGAGTTCAAACTTGGAAGTTAAGGTTTTCAGCAGATTCGCGTTAGGCTTTTTTTTCATTTTTTTTTTAAGACCAAAACTAACAGTGGCCCCCATACAATTTTTTTGGCCAAAAAACGAAAATTCAAATTTTCTCAAAAACAAACCGATAGATTTTTTTTAAATTTTCTCTAAAATTTTATTTTTAAACTTGGCTTCTTTTCATAAGAAAAACATATTTTTGTATTGCTCAGGAAAGGTACCGCTCATAGAACCGTTATTTTGTTTCTTAATTTTCTCAGCAACTTATCAACCGATTTCAATAATTTTTTTTCTGAATAAGCTCTTATATTGCCTTAACAATATTTGATTATCAAAAGTGAAATTTTTTATTGTTTGGATTTTTAAAAAAATATTGAATTTTTTTTTTTCAAAATTCTATATCTCAAAAACGGGTCAACATTTTTTTACGAAATTCAAATGTAGAGCGTATATTTACAATCACTAAACAACTGCATACCAAAAATATTTTTAGAACAAAATTTAAAAATTTTATATATAAAAAATTAATTTAAAAAAAAACCGCTCTAAAGATTTTCAAAAAAAAAATTTGAAAAATCAAGGGTTTTTTGATTTATAAAATGGCATCTAAATTTTTGAAGACAAACTTATTTTTCAGGTAAAGTTTTGAATCTTAAAATAGTTTTTTTTTTAAATTATTTTAACTGCATTAAATGTAATCCCCTCCCATCTCACCAGATCAAATCCTGTGCGTGAGCCCGAAAGAGCGCATTAGATTGACAAAACTTTTATTATATTCAGCCCTATCATGAATTCCATCGTAATCGGAAATTTTTACGAATCCCGAAAAACTGTATCATGAAATCCGTTCGTAGTGGAAAATCTCATACAATTTTGCATTACGAACGAACAATTTTGCATCATGATACAGTTTTTCGGGATTCGTAAAAATTCCGACTACGATGGAATTCATGATAGGGCTGATTGGTACATATGTATGTATTGTTTATAACTATAACTATTGTAAATACCAATTCATTTCCGGGATGAGTTGTGCTAGGATGAGTTGTGTCTTGGGATGAATCGCGCGGTTTTTTTGACAAATCGAATAGCATTTAAATCTTTGAAGACAAACTTGTTTTAAAGGTATAACTTTAAATCTTATATAGGTGCTTTTTTAAACAGACTCTTTGCATACAGGAGCAAGTTCGTGCGACCCAGTCGTGCATTTTATTTTCTTTGGTTTTTAATTTTTTGTAAAAAAAACTCCCAATTCGATTTTTTTCAAAATTTTATAGAATTATGAAAACAATATTTCTGAAAAGATAAAATTAGTTTTAAGCGAATGCCTCAAATTTTTGAAAAGATATTTACGTCGAAAAACTATTTTTACCAACTTTTATACATTTTTTTAGGTTTTTATTTTTTGTAAGAAAACTGTCAATTCGATTTTTCTCAAAATTTTACTGAATGTTGAAAACAATATTTTTTCAAAGATAAAATAATTTAAAGCCTTAATCTCAAGTTTTTCCAAAGATATTTGTGTCGAAATTCAATTTTTACCAACTTTGAGTAATGTTTTTTATAGGTTTTTTTTTATAAAAAAACTGTCAATTAGATTTTTCTTAAAATTTTATTAGATGACAAACACATCATTCTTCGTTGCACAAAATTGTTTTGGAGATGAAATCATATTTTAGTCGAAAAATTTTCGAGGTGACAAATTTTTTTTTAATTTTTTAATTGGATTTTTTTCAAAAAAATAATATACTTGTTTTGTATCACGTTACAATATATAATATAAAATTTAATTCAAGTCTCTAGCGTCATTGGTTCATGAGATATTTAGGATTAACCAACATTTTCACCTTTTTTTAAACTGCTATGGTAAAAAAACCACTCACGTAATTTTCATGAGAGCCCTTTCTGCATCTTTCTGCCTTATTATATGTATAAACAAATTTATTTGAAGTCGATATCGCTTCTGGTTCGTGAGCTATGGACGACCAAAAAAACGTCGCGAACGTACGTACACACGCACGCACAGCATCTTTGTAAAAATCTTTTATTTCGACTCTAGGGACCTTGAAACGTCGAGAAATGTCAAAATTTTCAATTTGACAAATCGGACCCATTACAATAACTTCCTATGGGAAGTTAAAAATATTTAAATCGAACTTATTTTAGAATATGGAATATGATGAAGTTAACTTTTAGTTAATTTTTTTTTTTAAATTCAATTAAAACTTAAAAAAAAACCTTCCAAAATAAATAAAAACGAATAACGGATAAGCAATCTTATCTTATCTTATGAACTAAAGGAATAATGCTACAAACGTTTTCAGCAGAGTATACTTTTGTTAAATTATTGTACAAACGATTTTAGAGAAGAGACTGAACGATGTTCTTCAATGAATGAATAGACTATCTCACTGTCACCAATTATTTTAAACGCTCTTCGTTAAATACTCTTCAAAAGTAAGTAACTGATGGAGCACTAGCCCAGAAATGCCTGTTATACTAAAGCTTTGGACGTTGGACATCAGTCAGATCAAAGGAAAGGAAACACTTCTTCCATCGCCACAAGAAACCTCAAACATTCTTTGGCATTTTTCGCGGCATCGTTTATGCGATCGTTACACAAGAGATGGCCGATGATACACCTTTCGCGTTGGGTACCATTTTAAACTTTAAAAGATGATAAGTATCTGTAAGTGGAATGAATATTTGCCTTATCTTCAATTTAAATTGGTTGTTAATACATATACGCAAACTAAAAGGGTTTTGTATATCTTTAATATCTCAAAGACACAGTGTGATACTTTTAATATTTCACAATTTGAGGTTAATTTATCAAAAAACTTTATTAAAAATTATTAATTTCAAAGAACAAAAAGAAATAATATAGCAATTAGCACTAAAATGAAAAAAAAAATATATAAATACGTATTAAGTCCTAAGATGGCTTAATATCCATCCAAAATCATTGATGCATACAAAACACCCTTTTTATTTGTAATTTGTTTCCACTTTTCATTTTGTCTCAAAAATATATGAATCAGAAAAAGGATCAAAAAATACCTCTGTAAACCTAAATTATTCATGCTAAAACTGTTTTTACATTAATAAGTAAAGTTTCTCAACAAAATTTACAAAAGTTGTTGTCAAGGACTTGTCATATTGTCGGGCTTACAATTACTTTCTATTCCATTTCCTTTTAAAGTCGCATATTCGTTAAATCCTCCAGAGGTAACCTTTTACAAGGAATTCCCAAAAAATAGAAAAACACACACAAACAACAATGACATTTTATATTCTAAGGATTTCGTGTTTCAAATTCCTAAAGGACCTGGATCTATAAGGATGCAGACGAAATTCTATATCCACATGTAAAAAAGGACACTTATGTGTGTATGTGTATTAGTTTCGGCAACATTAGGCGAGAAAGTGTTGAATAATGTGCTCTTGTCTAAATGTAATCTGGTTGAAATTGTAAACTTATTGGATGGTTAATCCTTTTTGTGTCTATATACCTGCTCGTATATGCCTAAAATACATTCGTCTAGCCAGGCTAACAGAGGGTGGGTGAGAGATGGTTAGGAAGGACGAAGTGAACATACAAGAGATGATGATGCCACAAAAGGATATGCTAAATTAAAGGACTTTATTCCATTCACACTGAAGACATCGTTCGTTTTCATCACAAGGACATGCTGCTGTTATACTGCTGCTGCATATGAACGCTGAACGATCTCTGATGCCTTCAAGCCTTCAGGGGGGCCAGCCCAGCCTTACTCAGAATCAGGGCCCCGAACCAGGAGCCAGTAATGTTGAAAATGTTCATAAGCCGTGAACTTAAAATGAAAACGAAAAGTATATATGTAAGTAGTGTGAGGAGGTCTTACAAAAATATACCTACTTCCAGTCCTGTCCTGATGCCAAGAGAGACGACGAACGTCTGATGCTGATGGAGGATAGAATGAAAAATTCTTGACTTCAGTGTATACCTAGATGATGATACCTCAGGATAAAGGTGATGACGTATTCGATTACCCATGCTGAAACTGTATCCGGACCTGGCAACCGCCAATGCTAGCGCTACCTATGTAGTTGCCGTCGTCGTCGTCGTTGCCGCCGACACAGTCCGCAACCCATCACTCTGTCTCCGTCTCTTTGCCTGCCTCTCTTTCTCTGGCTGTGCTATGTTCGGGGTTCAATGGAAAATGTCGTTGCCAAGGGAATTACCATGTCACTTTCAGTGGAGTCTGTCTGTATGTCTGTCTGTCTGACTGCAATTGACTGCGAGATTAAATCTTCTATGGATATTGCCTGGTGCGTGATATGCGTTCGCTTTTGGTGCGAATTCATTGAGTGCGAGTAATTCCACAGAACAAATACAAAAGCCCCAATTGAGTTTGCATCTCAGGGGATCAGTTTTAATTACCTATTATACCTATTGTTTTGTTTTGTTGGGTGCCTGAGGGGGAAAAAGGACGATACGTTTTAAATACCGAGTCTCCTTGGTATTTTTGTATTTTTGTATTTATTTTTTATTTACAGATTTATTTATTTTTAATAATTCGGCTTTGATTCGGGCACTAATTATTATTATTGGGGCTTATGGCCAAACTGAATTGCTTCCACGATACCTACCTACCTATTTCTCTATAAGCTTTATACCTACCTCTGCTATGTGACACAAAAGAAAGTCTGGGTATGTATGACTGATTGCGGCATAATTGGAGTCATTCGTTTGGAATTATATTGTCTGTCGACATTTTGATTTAATAGAATTGAAGTATTATTCATTATAGGTACCTAGGTATATAGTTCGTTATTCGGTTGGTTGGTTGGTATGAGAGCATAATTTTATTGTTTTCGGAAATGGTATGTCAAGGATTCATATTATTTATTATGATGATGGGAAAGGTATCTCTCTTTACCTCGCTCGTTGCCAAGGTGAAGTATGATGATGATGAGTGGGTTATAATGAGGCTTAATTTGGCTTGAAATTGGATGGTGTAATTTGGTTGATATGTACCTATTTACATATATCTATTTCTATATACATAGGATTTGAAGATAATAGTTTATTCATGTGTGAAGTTGTCTTTTGTGTTTTCGAAGATGTTTGATTACGAGTACAATGTTTTTGTCGAAATTACGAGTACTCCTATATGTATAGCTATAGAAAGATACATTTTGATTCTCATGAGAGACAAATGATGTTGTAATCGTCCATTAGCTGTTTTAATTGTTTTATTTTAGACAAAAATGATTGATATTTCTAGTTCTTCAACAAAATTAAACATTTAATGATTGCTTAAAACGAGAATCGGGTAAGAAGTTCCTGGAGATGATTGAAAATTCAACATTAAGAAATTTTGCAATAAAAACAGACAAATTGTAATGGCTTACTTTGAATCTTATATCTATATATATAAAAATCAATGCCACTTTTCGTTGTAATGTTATAACTCAACAATGCCTGGTCTTGAATTATTCATGGAATTCCAGAGAAGGTTTGTACGTAGAGAAAATTTAAAAAAAATCTTGAAAAAGTATAAAATCAACATCTTTCTATACTCCCATATACAAACAATTTGTACTACTACTTTAAAGCCAATTTTAACCTTTGGCAAAACAATCGAAGACAAAAAAAGTGACGTTAGTTCTGTCAAACAAAATTAATGTCATCATATGTCATTTCATTTTATAAGCGATAATTATTGCTTTGTTGTGTTTATATTTTCCAAAATATTGTTGAGTTATTGCTTTGTGTTTATATTTTCCAAAATATTTTTGAGTTGTTGAGTAAAGGTAAAATGCCACGAGCAAGACGAGCAAACATAGGCCGGCGAACGCGTAATGCAAATCAAGTGGCATTATTAAGACGATCTCAGGCTACAGATGAACGCGCACAAGCTAATGCATCGCAGCGTGAACGTACTGCACAGAATAGATCTGTTGACCCTGTACCTGTACTTAATATTGCACGGCGGCGATCACGAATACGTCGTGCTGTTTTGGATGAAATGCTGCGTGCTGCTTTTAATTTTAATAGTCAGATTAATTATAGTATGTATACGGATACATTGGAATGATGGATGCAATATGTCCACATTGTGATGCGGCTAACTTTCCAGGTGAAACGCTCGGCATGTGTTGTGCTAATGAAAAAGTGAGATTGCCAACATTAGAAACTCCACCCGAATCATCGTATTCATTTATTTTTGGGACATCTCAAACGTCGAAGCAGTTTTTGAGTAATACTCAACAATACAATTCGGCATTTCAAATTACTTCTTTTGGTGCTACTAAAATTATTAGAGATAATTTTATGCCGACTTTTAAGGTAAATACCTCAACAGG
This sequence comes from Eupeodes latifasciatus, assembly GCA_920104205.1. Taxonomy (NCBI): domain Eukaryota; kingdom Metazoa; phylum Arthropoda; class Insecta; order Diptera; family Syrphidae; genus Eupeodes; species Eupeodes latifasciatus. The sequence continues at coordinate 59,136,197 of OV049924.1, forward strand.
ATTGTCCCATGTTTATATCAATCTGAATCATAAAGTCTTAAAAATTCAGATTCAACATCTACCTAAAATTGCATACATGTTACAGATTCAGGACCAGATTTATCATCGAGGTGGTTCGTTATTGCCATACCCCGATGCTGATCATCAATTTTTGCAAATTTATTTTATTGGTGATGAAAATCGTGAATTGGATCAACGTTGTGCAATTGTTTCAAATACGAGACGAGAAATTATTCGTCAGCTACAAAGGTTCAAAATTGCTCTTGATCGTGTGCCATCTGATAATCAGAAAATTGTAATAGCACCAAATTGAATATTCAACAAAAACATGTATATATGACACAATCATGCAAGCTGTTTCCAATAATACAGGTGGATTATATTTCTTGGATGCACCTGGTGGTACAGGCAAAACTTTCGTTGTATCATTGATTTTAGCGACTATTCGATCGGAACAGAAAATTGCATTGGCACTTGCATCTTCAGGAATTGCTGCTACATTATTAGAAGGTGGTCGGGACGCACACTCTGCATTAAAATTGACATTGAATGTACAGGTGATTGAAACTCCAACTTGCAATATTTTGAGAAATTCTGCTATGGCAAAAGTTCTGCGATTAACGTCAATTGTTTTATGGGATGAGTGCACAATGGCGAATAAAAAATCAATAGAAGCATTTAATCGAACAATGCAAGATTTACCCGGTAATCAACAGCTTTTTGGTGGTGCTCTGATATAGCTGTCAGGAGACTTTCGTCAAACATTGCCTGTCATTCCTCGATCAATTCCTGCTGATGAAATAAACGCCTGTTTGAAGTCATCAGTTCTTTGGGACATGTACGAAAATTGATACTGAACATTAATATGCGTATACACCTATGTACATAATGATGCAACTGCCCATGAGTTTTCAAAAAAATTGTTAGAAATTGGTGATGGCAAAATACCAATCGACAGTACCAACGGACTTTAGCGAACAATTTTTGTACAATTGAGCAATCTATAGATGAGTTGATTGAATGTGTTTTCCCGAATATTCTTCAGAATTACAGAAATCATGATTGGTTGAGAGAACGCGCCATTTTTGCACCGAAGAATATTCATATCAATGCCATTAATTTTCAAATTCAAGCAAAACTGACAGGTGTAGCCACGACATATAAATCAATTGACAGTGTTATGAATCAAGATGAGGCAATAAATTATCCAATTGAATTTTTAAATTCATTGGAACCGGCTGGTATACCACCGCATTGCTTGAACCTGAAAATTTGGTTCTTTTATTATATTATTGCGAAATATTAATCCACCAAAACTGTGTAATGGCACCAGATTGGCAGAGAAAAAGTTATTGCCAAATTTGATTGAAGCTACAATCTTAACTGGTAAATCAAAAGGAGAAGTGTGTTTGATACCGCGTATCCCTATGATTCCAACTGATATGCCATTTGAATTCAAAAGATTACAATATCTTGTGCGTTTATCATTTGCGATGTCCATAAATAAGGCCCAAGGGCAAACACTTCACGTTTGTGGTGTCAATTTGGAGGAATCATGTTTTTCACATGGCCAACTTTATGTTGCCTGTTCCAGAATCTCAGTCGGTACTCCCCACTGTTTATTTATTCATGCTCAAAATAGAAAAACAAAAAATATTGTTTATCCAACTGTTTTAGACAAACCCATATAGACCCACCATAGTAAGAGTACCCAATTTTTTTTTATTTTTAACTTCCCATAGGAAGTTATTGTAGTGGGTCCGATTTGACAAATTGAAAATTTTGACATTTCTCGACGTTTCAAGGTCCCTAGAGTCGAAATAAAAGATTTTTAGAAAGATGTCTGTGCGTGCGTGTGTACGTACGTTCGCGACGTTTTTTTCGTCGTCCATAGCTCAAGAACCAGAAGAGATATCGACTTCAAATAAATTTTGTTATACAGATAATAAGGCAGAAAGATGCAGAAAGGGCTCTCAAGAAAATTGCGTGGGTGGTTTTTTTACCATAGCAGTTTAAAAAAAAGGTAAAAATTTTGGTTAACCCTAAATATCTCATGAACCAATGACGCTAGAGACTTGAATTAAATTTTGTATTATATATTGTAACGTGATACAAAACAATTATATTTTTGGAAAAAAATTCAATTAACGGTTTTTTTTATAAATCAAAAAAACTGAAAAAAAAAATTTGTCACTTCGAAAATTTTACGACTAAAATATGATTTCATCTCCAAAACAATTTTGTGCAACGAAGAATAATGTTTTTGACATCTGATAAAATTTTGAGAAAAATCGAATTGACAGTTTTTTTTACAAAAAATAAAAACCTAAAAAAAAAATAAAAAAAAGTTGGTAAAAATTGAGTTTTGACTCAAATATCTTTTCAAAACTTTGAGATATTGGCTTTAAACTACTTTTATCTTTCAAAAAATATTGGTTTCAGCATTCAGTAAAATTTTGAAAAAAAATAGAATTGACAGTTTTTTTACAAAAAATTAAAAACCGAAAAAAAAAATTAACAAAAGTTGGTAAAAATTGATTTTCGACTTAAATATCTTTTCAAAAATTTGAGATTATGGCTTCTAACTAATTTTATCTTATAAGAAATATTGTTTTCAACAGTAGGAAAAATTTTGAGAAAAATCGAATTGACAGTTTTTTTACAAAAAATAATAACCTAAAAAAAAAATAAAAAAAAAGTTGGTAAAAATTGAGTTTTGACTCAAATATCTTTTCAAGACTTTGAGATATTGGCTTTAAACTACTTTTATCTTTCAAAAAATATTGTTTTCAACATTCAGTAATATTTTGAAAAAAATAGAATTGACAGTTTTTTTACAAAAAATTGAAAACCGAAAAAAAAATTTAACAAAAGTTGGTAAAAATTGATTTTCGACTTAAATATCTTTTCAAAAATTTGAGATTATGGCTTCTAACTAATTTTAACTTATAAGAAATATTGTTTTCAACATTAGGACAAATTTTGAGAAAAATCGAATTGACAGTTTTTTTACAAAAAATAAAAACCTAAACAAAAAAATTAATAAAAGTTGGTAAAAATTGATTTTCGGCTCAAATAGCTTTTCAAAAATTAAAAATATTGGCTTCAAACTTATTTTATTTCACAGAAAATATTGTTTTTTATATTCAGTAATTTTTTTATAAAAATCCAACAGTCCGTTTTTTCATAAAAAAAAATAAAATCTACAAAAAATAGAACGCAAATTTGGTAAGAATTGATACATTTAGACAAACTTTTAAGCAAGACAAATCGATAGACGGGATGGGAAGTTATCAGTGTGGGTCGCATCCCAGCCTCTTTTTTAGTTTTTACTCTTTGCTGATAAATATAATATAAACAATAAATCATTTGGACCTTTAAATAGCTAGCAATTTAAAATATTTTTTTGTTTGAATAAATGAACTTAATAATAATTTTTTTATTACTATGCCTAATACGTAGCGAAGCACGTACAGGGTCGCTAGTATGTATATAAAAGAAAGTCGTGTTAGTTACACTATTTTTATAACTCAACAACGGCTGTACCGATATGGCTCTAAGCTACCTAGAGCCAAGGGACGCACATAGAATACTGTTTATCCTGTTCGACAGCGTTCCCGTGTGACTGGATATAAAACGTCAGTGACTATAAAACGTGGTATATCAAAAAAGAATCAGACTTGGATTAATAAAACGCATAATCGTGCTTTACTCTTGATTGAAGATATGTTACCTCATCTGCGGTAGTTTGTTAATCAGGCTAGGAATGTCAGCGCCAAATCATGAAATGAATGACGCATTTAAATGAGAATAGGAACGGGAACTTGAATACGATCACCAGGAATTAGATTTAGTAGTTAAAACGAATGTATTCCTGTTGAATTCCCAACAAAAGAAAGTTTATGATACTTTAATGAAGGCAATCGATGATGAAAATGGTGTTTTAGTTTTCCTAGATGCCCCTGTCGGAACTGGTAGGACATACCTCATGTCATTAGTTTTAGCCACTGTTCGTGCGAGATCCAACATAGCGGTTGCAGTTGCTTCTTCTGGAATATTCAGCATTAAAATTACCGTTATGTAAATCTTTAAACCATCGAAGAACCAACGGTAATATTGCAAAACACTCAGCAATGGTTAAAGTTTTATCGGCATTGAAAATCATAATCTGGGACGAATGCACAATGGCGCATAAATGTGATTTAAAAGCACTTAACCGAAGATTGAAAGATTTACGCAATGACTCGAGATGTTTTTTACTGTCTGGCGATTTCCGCCAAACACTGCCAGTAATTCCAAGAGCTACGGCTTCCGACGAAATAAACGCTTGCCTCAAATCGTCGAATATATGGCGCTATGTGAAGAAACTGCAGCTGACAACAAACATGAGAGTTGCATTGCTTAATGATTTTGTCTCATCAAAAGACGAACTTATCAACAATGTATTTCCAAAAATTATTTCTAATTACAAAAATAATGAATTAATGAGCAATTTTAGCGGCTAAGAATAAAGATATAGATGACCTGAACTACATAATTGAAAATAAGATCATTATAACAATGTATTCATTCAAATTTATTGATTACATCACAAATGAAGATGAAGCCATTAACTATCCAATGAATTTTTAAACTCCTTGGATGGGCCTGGCTTATCATGGCACAATTTACGCCTAAAGGTTGGCTCCGTAGTAATCATGCTGCGAAACATAAACCAACCAAAACTGTGCAACGGTAAGCGTTTGGTGGTTACAAAATTGATGAGCGATGTAATTTACGCGACGGTACTAAAAAGAAAATTCAAAGGTGAGGAAGTTCTCATTCCGAAGATGCCGATTTTTCCCGAAAGATTTCAATTTCCGATCCGTCTTGCATTTGTCATGACTCATGACCATCAACAAATCACAAGGCTAATCCTTAAAAGTTTGTGATTTGAATCTAGAACATCCATGGTCAATTATGTGTGGCATGTTCACGGGTCGGAAAACCATCTGCGTTGTTAGTTTTCGCGTCTGATAATAAAACAAAAAAAAAAAAAATAAAATAATGCGGAACAGAGTTCGCCGGGTCAGCTAGTAGTTGAATAATTGAAATTACTTAAGTAACTGGAAAGATAATTTTCGTTATATTTTAAAGAATTTTAGCAACTTAATATTACTTAAAATTTAAATTAAGTACAAAAATTGAGTGTGTAGATCTTATTTTATACATTGCCACGGGGGAAAGTACGATAACTCAGGCGACAAATTTTAATGACGTATTTGTACAGAACAGTTAAAAACAAGCATTTTTTCTATTGGAGGGGGGGGGTTCTATCTCTCCCCGTTTAAGGCAGTAGGGACAATTTTTAGAAAATATGTACGTTAAATGGAAAAAATAATTAAAAAATATTGGTAATACTTACAACTAAGTTTTATACAATTTTTTAAAGCCAACACTTTTGTCTATTAGTTTGTTTTCAAACCAAGTTTAGAAAAAAAAAATAAATTGTTTTAAACTAAAAATTTGTCCAAAAAAAGTTAAAAAAAAGGTTTAAGGCATTCCCCATACACATCCCACTGTTGCATTCCCTTTTTTACTTAAATTTTGAGTTTAAAATTAAATTTTTCAAATACTACGCATAGTTTTGACTTGATTTAAAAACTGGCTAATAGAACAGAATGTTGGCTTTAAAAAATGTATAAAATTTAATTGTAAGTATTACCGTTATTTTTTAATTATTTTTTTCCATTTTATATAATATTTTTTTTTAAATTGCCCCTCTCGCCTAAACGCGGGGAGATAGACCCCCCTCCCATAGTAAAAATGCTTGTTTTTAACTGTTCATACAAAATCCGTTATAATATTTTGTCGCCTGAGTTATCGTACACTTGCCTTAATCAACTTAAAAAAAAAAACTGAAACAAAAATGTTGTCACCTCGAAAAAAAACGATTTTACCTCCAAAATATTTTTTTTTGTATCGAAGAATAACTTTTGTGACGTTTGTGTAAAATTTTACAAAAACTAAAAGCGTGCAGAAAACTGTTAAAAGTTGGTAAAAATGTATTTTCTTGGCAAAAATTAATAATAATGGCTTGAAACTAATTTTATTTTGTAAGAAACATAGTTATTAATTTATTAAAATTTGTAGAAAAATTTAAATGTAATTTTTTTCAAAACGAAAATCTACAACTAAAATCTAGAAAAAATATTGTTGCATTTTTATTAGAAAAATCCAATTAAAAACTTTTTTACAAATATGAAACTGATAAAAATGGTTTCAACTCAAATATCTTGAGAACAAACAAAGATATTGATTATAAACTTTTTATCTAACACAAAATGTTATTTTAATGTTTTGTTAGGTTTTTGGGAATATCAACAAACGGGCATGAATGGAAAGTTGTCTGTGTGGGCCTTTTTAATAATTAAAAAAAACTGTACAAAATTATTTGCAATGTCAACAATTTGACGAACATAAGTAGTAATTGTCTCAAGAATAATTTTCTGCAACGAAGAATAACATTTTTGAAATTATAATTTTTGAGAAAATCGAATTGACTGCAGTTTTTTCGAGTAAAATAATGAAATTAAAACTTTTTAAACACTATCGGCACTTACTTACTTATTTAATTAAGGTGGCGCTACAGTTCTGTTTGAACTAAAGCCTCACCTAACAAACTTCTCCACCTAGCTCAGTCCCTAGCTAGATGTCTCCAAAGCAGGCTATGGATGGTTTTTCTGGGTTGGGTTTGATATCCCGGTTCTTAAATTCCCTATTTTCAAATCCCGTCTTTTATAATCCTGCTTTTTATAATCCCGATTTTTATAATCCCGCTTTTTGTAATCCCATTTATCATAACACCGTTTTTTATTATCCCGATTTTGCAATCAAAAGTAATTGTTTAATTTTTATAAAATCGCGCGATTTTTTAAAATTAAACAACTATTTTTGATTGCAAAATCGAAATTATAAAAAATAAAACAAATTAAAAAATGGGGTATTTTTCTTGATTCATTTTATTGTAACCTTTAACAAAAAACATATCGAAAATAAAAATATAAAGTAAAGTAGTATTCTTTTAAAACAAAACAACAAACTCCAATTAAATATTACCAAAGTCAACGATAGTGGTAAGACCGTTATCGAGAGGTAGATTTGCTGTAGGATGCATTTTGTTTGTGCAAGAATTATTATTGTAAACAAAAATTATTGTTTATGTACCTACAGTAAAAACAAAACAAATTACGATATTATTATATATTACTTTTATTTGTAATTATTATTATATATTAGTCAAGTAATTTAACATTCAAACCTTTGACTCCTATTGTTATTCAGTTTAATGCACGTATTTTGTAAAAAAACGTGATTGTCGGGATTTGACGGGATTTTAAAAAGCGGGATTGTAATTGATCGGGATTTTGAATAAGCGGGATTTTAAAAGACGGGATTTCAAAAAATCAGTATTTTAGAAGACGGGATTATAAAACTTTTTTTTCGGGATTTTTCAAAAACGGGATTTTAAAAAGCGGGATTCCGATACGCTCCCGGTTTTTCTTTATAATATTATGGCTACATACTGTCTATATAAATCTATATCTATATATGTATATAAAAATGAATTGCTGTTCGTTAGCCTCACTAAAACTCGAGAACGGCTGAACGGATTTATCTTATCTTAGTCTTGAAATGTTCGTGGAGGTCTAGGGAAGGTTTAAAAGGCGAGAAAAAATCGAATAATTTGCGGGAAAACCATAAAAACAGCCCCTTTCTATTTCCTATACAAACGTTTTATAGAGTCAATTTGAACTTTATTGCTATTAATAAAGTTCATATTAAATTATAATCACTCACTGTTGTCTAAGCAATTTAGGTGTGTTCCTAACGTCAAAGAGTCAATTTGCAATTTATTACCGCTGCATAAATTTCAAATTCAATCATATCTATGAAAATAGTCTTCGCGTGCGCTTTGGAGGATCTAATGTCGCGTTCCGAAAATAAACAAAAGTGAATCGCGAACACGACAAAAAATTTAATAAACTATTAGTAGTACTGATTTCCAATTAATTTGGTCGGCTTCGCGAAACTTAATTTTAGCTAACATCAGTATCAGATTGGGTCTTTTCGAGAGAAAGATTCTTCGTGTGATCTACGGTCCCGTATGCATCGAAGGGGAGTGGAGGAGAAGATGGAACGACGAGCTGTACGGGCTGTACAGCGACGTAGACTTAGCAAGAAGGGTAAAAGCCCAACGACTAAGATGGCTAGGTCACGTAGAGCGCATGGAAACCAATGCTCCGGCCCGGAAAGTCTTCGAATCCACAGCCACAGGACAGCGCAGTAGAGGAAGACCGCGAATCAGGTGGCGCGCACAAGTGGAAGGTGACCTCACCCAACTCGGAGCGCGAAACTGGAGACATTTAGCTAGGGACCGAGCTAGATGGAGAAGTTTGTTGGGTGAGGCCCTAGTTCACACAGGACTGTAGCAGCACTTTAAGTAAGTAAGTAAGTATCAGATTATTTTTTTAAGTTTGATAAATCTTAAGTTTTGTCACAAATTAAGTTTCTGAACACAAACATAATATTTGACATTAGATTAGATAACCAACTAATATGTCAATAATTCTGTCGCCCTTCAGAACACGGATATTTTTGGCTTAAAGGTAAACTCCAAAAAAATAAATAAAAAAATCAGAACACGGAAAAAAGTATTACGATTGACGATATTTTGTTACGATCATGGTTACGATATTCTATGAGTGCATCCTTCTATCTTTGTGAGTGACGATTACCGCTACGTGCGACTTAGATACTTTGTATCTTTCAGATAAATTAAATAAAAACACTGTGTTGTTCGGTTGGTAGATTGAGACTGAAAAATGTCTCTCTTTATTAATATTGAAAATGAATGGTCATTTCGTATCATCAGCAAAATATAGTTTGTGTGGAGCAAACTCCAGACAAGCTATATTTTGATGAATCGTGAAATGCGATAGTTCGGAATTTATCTTAGAATTGGAGTTATATGTATGGGTTCAGTTATGAGACTGGATGGTAACATAACTTGCGCGAGAACTTTCTTTAGTTTTGTGATCCTTTGTGATAGTGACATTCAAAGTAGTGTGCTCTTTTTTTGTTGATATTTTGTCATAGTGACACTTTACTGTTAAGTTACTGTTAAGTGAGCGAGAAATTTGCTCACTTTGATTAATTACGTTACGATGCCGAGGAGAAGACGACCTGACTTAGGTCACAAATCGGCAACAATTGGGGAAAATAAAATAATTTGTAAATATTGTGAGGCGTTAAAATGCACTGGTGAATCAGCTGGATTATGTTCTGCTGGAGGCAAAGTAAAATTGCCACAATTGGTCCCACCACCAGATCTTTTACGCTCTTTAGTTTCTGGGATTGGAAATGATTCTAAGCACTTCTTGGCCAACATTCAAAAATATAACAACTGTTTCCAGATGACATCATTTGGCGCTACGCATATTATGCAGGACAATAACATGCCCACTTTCAAGGTATTGTACCAGAATATTTTTTTATAATATTCAAGTTTGTACCAAAATATATGTATATACATTGTGTAACGGAAGGGGGTATCAACCCTGAAGGAAGTGAATGTGCTCATGAAACTCAACAACTTTCCCCAAAGAACTTAGGTCGAAATGTGAAAAAAAAATTTGGCCCTCCCATAGTAAATCAATCAGCTGGTAGACAGTTTTGTAAGGGAGGGCTACATTTTCTTTTCATATTTCGATCTATGTTCTTTGGGGAAAGTTGTTGAGTTTCATGACCACATTCACCTCCTTCAGGGTTGATACCGCCCTTCCGTTACACGCTGTATATATTGGTTAACTTTCCCAAAAGAACATAAATGTAGTTCGAAAGTTAACCAAAATACTTATTTTGTCTTTCATAACAATGTCTGTCTGTTAATAAAAATTTAAACCTTATAAATAGCCAGTATTTCAGGAAAACTCTGTTTTTTAAATAAGCAACATGATGTGTCGAAAATAATAATAAAACTTCATGCTTCATTAAAATGCTTTTTTATTCAATACGTCTTGTTTGGTTTAAAATTAATTTATACAAAAGTGTAGGTCTTTTATTTATCGATTGAGGTAGTACGAAGTCTGCCGGGTCAGCTAGTACTTTGATAAAAATGAAGAATTCTTCATTACGATGAATGTTCTCAAGAATTCTAAACCATGCATTTTTTTTACTACCGTCAAAAGAAATTTCTAAAAAGTTATAAGGAAAGTAGGAACCTAACCTATATATATACGAGTGATATAAAATTGGCCTTATTTCACTGCACTGTACACCTTTTTTCGCTCAACATTGAACTGAAAACAGTTGTGACAAGCAACAAAAACTACGACATTCGTATTAAAGGACAGGATAAAGGACCCAAAGTATTCTTCTTTCTATCATCAATGGTCCTTTATTAAAAAAAAAAAACAACAACAACAACAACATCAACAAATATATGAACGAGATGTATTGTCCTTAGAATACAGTAAACGAGAATGTATAGTAAAGTTTAATATCAACTTGACTTTGGCATCTCATATATTCTCTGATGACGAGATATTTCCTTGAGCATAAAATAATAAAAAGGACACCAATATACAAGAAGATTCTCAATATACGGTATCTCGTATTATATTATTTTATATAATATATGAAGTAAAAGAAAACAAAAGAATGAAATAAAGAGATCAAAATTTTCATTTATAAAACCATTTTGTCATCTAGGATTTTGCATGTTGCCTTTTTCACTTATGTCATCATATTTACCCATATCCTGTGCATATAATAAATATATGTCACCATATAAAAGCAATCTACAAAAACCGCAAATTCTATCATTTTTTTAGAGTTTACACATTTAAATGAATCGGCTAGTTTCTTCTGGTATATTTTTGGCATTGGCACCATTTTTTGAAAAATTCCAACCCCCGCATCTCAACATAACATTCAATGGCAAGGGATATACTTGATTATGAGTAAATGGTTTGGGACAATTCTACATTGTTGCTTCGTATAGAGAAAAACTATATACAAATTCAATTTACTAAAATGTATTCGGTATGGGTCAGTGAACAAGTTTTGAAAATAAAACTTTTTCAATTAAAAACAATATTCCAGATGTATGGAGTTGCAATTTTTAAGGTTTAAATTGTTTTAAATGTGCTACGTTTACAGTTTTCGAATTTCAATTACGGAAATGAAAAGAATTTTTGTTATTTCCATGTCAAATGTACGAGGTAAATACTCTACCTTACCTCGTAGATAGTCTACCTTAGCTTACCTGATGCTAGGTTTTAATAACTTTTGTTAATATATCAGATCAGCTTGAATTATTTCTAACTTTTAGAGTTTAAGGAAAAGGAAAATGGAACTAAATTTCTGTCTGCCAGAGAAAACATGTATGAATGTTTCGTATTTCAATTGAAAAAAAATATACGCCCGTCTGTGGATATTCGTAAAAATTTCAAAAAATATAAGTAATAAGATATTGTGGACGATACAAAATTTTAAGTCCATATTGTTCTTTGATCTTAAGATACTAGAGTCGAAAACGATTTTTTAACAGTTTTTTGTGTTTATTGTCGGTTTTCGTTTTTTTTTTTTTAATATTCAAAAGTCGCCAACAATATTTTGCATTTAAATAAAAAATTCTGATTTCAATATGTATTTGTTTTGTAACCGAGATATTTTGGTGGAAAACCATTTCTTACCAATTTTTAATAGAATTTTTTTGAAGATATTTACTCTTTAAAATAAGGCCGAAATTACAATAATAAAATAACTTTGAGGTCAATATTTTCATTCATTTTCAAGATATTCGAGTGGAAATTTGTTTTCAAGAATTGTGTGTTTTTCAGATTTCTTTAGTAGATTTTTATTTTTATACGAAAACTGTCGAACGGACGTACGTTCGCGACGTTTTTTCGTCGTCCATAGCTCAAGAACCAGAAGAGATAACGACTTCGAATAAATGTTGTTATACAGATAATAATGCAGAAAGACTCTCACAAAAATTGATGGGTGTTTTTTTTTACCATAGCAGTTTAAAAAAAAGGTGAAAATTTTGGTTAACCCTAAATATCTCACGAACAAATAACGCTAGAGACTTGAATTAAATTTTATATTATATATTGTAACGTGTACCAAACAAGTATATTTTTGGAAAAAAATCAAATTAACGGTTTTTTTTATAAAAAAATAAAAACCTAAAAAAACATTACTCAAAGTTGGTAAAAATTGATTTTCGGCTCAAATAACTTTTCAAAAGTTTGAGATTTTGGCTTCCAACTTAATTTATCTTATAAGAAATATTATATTGTTTTCAACATTCGGTAAAATTTTGAGAAAAATGTAATTGACAGTTTTGTGTACAAAAAATAATAACCAAAAAAAAACAATACTACAACTTGGTAAACATTTACTTTCGACTCAAATATCTTTTCAAAATTTAAAAATATTGGCTTCAAACAATTTTTATCTCACACAAAATATTGTTTTCGATCATTCAATAAATTTTTTATAAAAATCCAACCGTCAGTTTTTTCATAAAAAAATAAAATCTACAAAAATAGTACCCAAAATTGTTAAGAATTAATGTTCGGTTCTAGATATCTCGTGAACAATAGAAGATATTGACTTCAATTTAATTTCATTCATTAAATTTGTATTTGTTTATATCGGGTGATTTTTTTGAGGTTAGGGTTTTCATGCATTAGTATTTGACAGATCACGCGGGATTTCAGACATGGTGACAAAGAGAAAGATGCTCAGTATGCTTTGACATTTCACCATGAATAGACTCACTAACGAGCAACGCTTGCAAATCATTGAATTTTATTACCAAAATCAGTGATCGGTTCGAAATGTGTTTCGCGCTTTACGCAAATTTTATGCGTTTTTTTTTTTTTTTAAAGTTCTCAAGCTCTTAAAAAATCACCCATTATATTAAACAATGTCCTCTTTTCAATGGAGGACAATAAATACATAATGGGTGATTTTTTAAGAGCTTGAGAACTTAAAAAAAAAAAAAAACGCATAAAATTTGCGTAAAGCGCGAAACACATTTCGAACCGATCACTGATTTTGGTAATAAAATTCAATGATTTGCAAGCGTTGCTCGTTAGTGAGTCTATTCATGGTGAAATGTCAAAGCATACTGAGCATCTTTCTCTTTGTCACCATGTCTGAAATCCCGCGTGATCTGTCAAATACTAATGCATGAAAACCCTAACCTCAAAAAAATCACCCGATATAAACAAATGCAAATTTAATGAATGAAATTAATTTGAAGTCAATATCTTCTATTGTTCACGAGATATCGAGAAGCGAGCATCAATTTTTACCAAATTTGCGTACTATTTTTTGTAGATTTTATTTTTTTATGAAAAAACTGACTATTGGATTCTTATACAAAAATTATTGAATGTCGAAAACAATATTTTCCTTGAGATTAAATTAGTTTGAAGCCAATATTTTTAATTTTTGAAAAGATATTTTAGTCGAAAATAATTTTTTACCAACTTATAGTAATGTTTTTTTTTTTTTTGTAAAAAAACTGTCAATTCAATTTTTCTCAAAATTTTACTAAAATGTCGAAAACAATATATTTTTTATTTTTAATTTTATAAAATAGAATTATTTTGAAGCCAATATCTCAAATTTTTGAAAAGATATTTGAGTAAAAAATCAATTTTTAAAAACTTTTAGTAATGCCTTTTTTAGGTTTTTATTTTTTGTAAAAAAAAACTGTCAATTCGATTTTTCTCAAAATGTTACTGAATGTTGACTACAATATTTTTAAAAAACAAAAATTAGTTTGAGGCCTATATCTCAAAGTTTTGAAAAGTTATTTGAGTCGAAATTCAATGTTGACCAACTTTTATTAATTTTTTTTTTAGGTTTTTATTTTTTGTAAGAAAACTGTCAATTCCATTTTTCTCAAAATTTTATCGAATGTTGAAAACAATATTTCTTATAAGATTAAATAAGTTGGAAGTGATAATCTCAAATTTTTGAAAAGATATTTGAGTCGAAAATCAATTTTTACCAACTTTGAGTAATGTTTTTTTTAGGTTTTTATTTTTTATAAAAAATAAACCGTTAATTTGATTGTTTCCAAAAATATACTTGTTTGGCATCACGTTACAATATATAATATAAAATTTAATTCAAGTCTCTAGCGTTTTTTGTTCGTGAGATATTTAGGGTTAACCAAAATGTTCACCTTTTTTATAAACTGCTATGGTAAAAAAACCACCCACTCAATTTTTGTGAGAGTCTTTCTGTATTATTATATGTATAATTAAATTTGAAGTAGATATCTCTACTGGTTCTTGAGCTATGGATGATGAAAAAACGTCGCGAACGTACGGACGTATACACACGCACGCACAGACATCTCCTTAAAAATCTTTTATTTCGACTCTAGGGACCTTGAAACGTCAAGAAATGTCAACATTTTCAATTCGTCAAATTGGACCGATTACAATAACTTCCTATGGGAAGTTAAAAAAACTGGAAACAAGAAATTTGCCAACTCAAATATTTTTTATATTTTCAATTTGACAAATCGGACCTATTACAATAACTTCCTATGGGAAGTTAATAAAAACTTTTAAGAAATGCTACTAAAATTGGTAAAAAGTGGTTTTCGACTAAAAATCTCGTTAACCAAAATCAATTTTAAAATCAAGTTATTTCATTACTATGCAAAATGTTGTTGGTAATTTTTAATTTTTTAAGAATAATTCAACTGACTACTTTTTTAACAAAATACGAAAACCTACAAACCTTTTAAGCAAGACAAATTGACAGACGGGATGGGAAGTTATCAGTATGGGATCGCATTCCAGTCTCTTTTTTCCAATAATTATCAATTTAATACCACGTCGCAATGCATAACATAAAATTATAGTGGAACCGTTAGAGTTTGTTTCAAGAAATGTTACGGGTCAACCACTTTGTTATTTTGACATTGGTAAAAAACCACACACTTAATTCGGGCAGAATTGTAAGAGATATAATTTATTAATCAATATAGAATTTGTGTAAATGTCAAATTCCAAAATATAATAATTTGTATATAAAAATTCAAAACTACCAATTTTTTTTGAGTGAAATATGTTTGGTCACATGATTCTACATCAACGTATTAATACATTTTCAAAAAAAGAACGTAAGAAATACAAATATGAACTTGTTTCTTTCAAATTTTGTCCAAGTCTCCAAAAATATTTGTTTTTTGTTCATTAAAATGTGAACACAAATATGATTGAACCAACGACAAACATTCACCATTATTTTTCGTTAAAAAACTACATTTTAAATTTCCAGAAAAACTGATAACCAAGTTTGAGAACGTAGATGAAGCCAAACAAACAATGAAAACAGTTTTTTCCTAAGATTTTGAGTGAATTTTAAAATTAAAAATGAAATGAATATTTTAAAATGAAATTCTTCCGTAGGCCAAACCTATATACAAATATTTGCATCAATACAAAATCTTTTAAAGGCAAGCAGCAAATCCTACATCCTGAAGAACAGAATTTAAAATGTATCAAATGTATTTTCTTTAATTTTTGTAAAAAAAAAAAAAAAACAATAAGAAATTGTGATGCTTTAGCACTCTTCATTCAGTTCTCACGGATCATCACGTCACAAAAGCCCTACTCAATTTGACCTAACATAGTTAGGAACTATATTGAAAGCATGAATAACTAAATTAAACTCCAACCAATCCGGTCTAGAATAGAAAATAGTATTGGTGTAGGTTTAGGGTTTAGATACAAGAAGTGAATAAAGAAAGAAACGCTTTGCACACTAAAACTTTTGGCCGAATTGGCGTTCGGAAATTAAATAAACTTCACAAGGATATCCGATTTCCAAAAAAAAAAAAAAAACTAAACAAAGTCGTTCCTAATGCATTTTTGCTGTTATATAGGCTGAAGAAACTCTATCTTTAGGAAGGTAGGAAAAAAGGTATGGCTAGATACGAGTATATGAGGTTTTATCTTCCAGGCTTAGTGCAAAATAAAAGAACAATATCCAAGAGAATGCAATCTTTCCACCAACAAGAATTAAAAATAAGAAGAAAATGAAGAACCAAAGGGCATTGAATGGAAATTTAAAATTCAAGTCTCTCGCACACTCTATCTTCAAGCTTCAACTTGCTTCATTGTAGGGTTTTCAACCACACAAACTCGTCCTTCGTCTTATAACATCACATCAAATGAAAGGACTTATATAGAAAAAATAGGAAGAAAGAAAGAAATTTGTAGGGATCTATTCAAAGGACGATAGAAAGAAAATACAAAATAGTGCATAGTGAAAATTTTGTTAGAAAACTTAAAAGCCAGGTATGCATGTCCTTTGTTGAATATTTTTGCAGTCTAAGTCTTAGTCTATGTTCTCTGCTTTTAGGCATCCTCATCGTTGTCAGTCCGTCGACGTCGGTCGAATACTCCTTCCGTTTGGTCATTGCTTTTGGTAGATTTAAGGAATGCTGTCTAAAGGGACAAATTTCATTGTGTTATCCAATTAGTTTTCGTGTCGAAAGTTTGCCACTCTTCTTCTTATTTTTTTTTGTTAAACAATCGGTGTTAAGCATAAGTCTCTCTTTTGTGATCTTAAGGCGTATAGTATTATCGAGTTAGAGAAGAATAACTGCTTCTACTTTTTGAGGTGACGGAGAAGGAATAAAATGCAAAGGTATAGGTTATAGGTCTCCGCAGAGGTTTCAACTCTTAATCAAATATAAGAAATCTTTTTTGAAAGTTCAAGACATGGAAATGCATTTTGTTGTTTTTCAGGACTTCTTAAAAATTTGAAAAGAATAAGAGTTGGGTTTATTATTGCCTTAAATAATATACCAGGGACTACTTATTAAGTTGCGGAATTTTATGTTTTCAATTAATTGGTACTTAAAAGTCTGTACTTAATTTATAATAAAAACTCAAACATTTGCAAAATTTCTAACAATTTAGAGCGTCCAAAAATGATAGATCTAAAGCCAGCTCATCTCTTAAAATTTGACACCGAAGAAGAACTGGAGTTGCCATAGTTTTTTTTTTTGAAAACGTTGACTTTTACTAAATTTATTGTCAGATTTACTTTTAAGAAATGTTCAAAAATTAATGCTTAATTTGAATTTATAAATAAAGCTAGTTGACCCTGCCACGCGTTGCTCTGGTTTTACCTTCGCTTTCACAAATAGGTTCGACGGTTTTCCTACACGTTAACATGGAACATATAGCTTCCCACGAGAAATACATGGATTTTCCAAATCTAAACCATAAATGGACATTTTTTTGGTCTTGAGACTTATTTGTAGACATGGCAAAAACTAAACGAATTAGAAACTGTAACTTTCTGAAGGGTATGGTAGATTCTGACGGTATTATATTCTAAAGAATTTAAAAAATTCAATTGGAAAATATACGCTATCACTTTCATTAACAACAGTATTGAGTGATTTAAAAAACATCATAGCGGCTGGTAACAACTGTTGTACCTGGAAGTTAATTTCGTCAACATCAACATTTTTGGCTTTAGTCTAAGCAGGATGTAGTGGTTACGCCATTAAATTGTAGCTTATATGAAACGTTTGGAAGTTTGCCATAGCGCCATCTATTGAATACTTACTCAATCCAGTTAACAGATGTCACCATCTGTTAAAATCGTTTGGATCTAATAGATAATAATTGTGACTGTGAAATTATAGACAAATAATTTGCAATAAAATAATATTGCGATCATTAATTGAGATGTAAGCTATCCTATCCTTCAAGGTTGATCAAACTGCACATGGTGTACAAATTTAAATAAAATCGGTTAAGTAGTTTAGAAGTCCATCGCGGAAAAACATCGTGAAACGCAATTTATACATAGGGTTTTTTTGGCGCGGGTAGATTTTGGCGTCTCGTGGCGGCCATTTTGTATTGGTGACATCTGTCAAATATTTTGTTTAAAATTTATATCTTTATGCCAAATCAAGTTACACGATTGAAATGCACGTTCAAGTAATAAAATCTTATAATCAAAATGAGTGTTCGTTAACGCATACGTTGGGCACTTTGCTCCCATTCTACGGTAGACGTGGTGGCCCTCAACGTACGTTTGGTGGTACGTTCAAGGAACACAAGATCTGCCGGGAACATCGCCACGGTCCGTGAAAGTACACAGCATAACCCGAGGTAGTCTATTCCTCGCCGTACACAAGAACTCGACCTTTCACAGACTTCAACTTGGCGAATTTGCGTTGGGACTAGGGCCTACAGCCGTACAAGATCCAACTGACCCAGGAGCTCACATTTCATAACTATAGACAACGCAATTTGTTCGCTGACTGGGCTTCGAATGGTTTGGAATGGAAGACGAGGACCCTAATTTTGTCCGAAAAATCATCTTTAGTGATGAGGTGCATTTTCGGATGAATGGGCAACCACGCTAGGTTCACCAGGTGAAAAATGCAAAAAGTTACGGTTTGGTGTAGATTTTTGGCCAGCGGCGGCGGCGGCGGCGCTGCGGCGTAATTGGTCCGCACTTTTTTGAATACGATGTTAGTGAGGCGGCCATTGTCAACAACGAATGCTACATAACGATGATAACTAATTTCTTATGGCCCAAATTGAACCATATGGACCAGACGACATGTGGTTCCAGCAGGACGGCGCGGCGGCCGACGGCGGCGCTATGTGTCACGCAAGAAACTCCACGACATCTACACACAACATTTATCCGCCCTGATTGAAAAACCCTTTATATTAAGATTACTCTTAGAAATGTTTTAAAAAGAAAAACTCGTTGTTCTCTTGTATGATGCTCCATTTTCATACTGTAAACTGAAGAAATGTAAAAATTTTATTCAATTTGGCATTCAATTTAAATCAATGTAACATCCTTTATTAACTTCAAATGGAATGTTTTTATAATTGGTTCGATTTGTGGAATTGAAAATTTTTGACATATCTTAAAGTTTCCAGGTCAGTAGAACTTAAATTAGAACATAAGGTGGCGTAACGGTCTGTATAGAGAACTAAGACCTAGTGACTCAACCATTCCAGTGTGCGAATAATTTTAGAAATGGAGGGGACCTACAGTTTTTATGCCGGATCCGATAAGCTAATTTTAGAAAGGGCTTTTCATGACAAGAATTACTCTGAGGGATTTGTCAATTCCTTGGAAAAGGCAGTAAACGTTAAAAAAAAAACTTAAATTGGCACAGTCAGGGATTGAACGCAAGGCCTCTAGCATTACTAATATTATTCATTTTTTGGTTTGAACGCGTTAATCTCAGGACTACTAATTCAATTTCAGTGTAAGATAGCGTGTTAATTGAGGCTGTTCGAACATACAGGGATGCCAAACGGAGAGGCGGCTGCGGTGCGAATCTACTCGTAAAATAGATACGAACAAACCTTGAAGTTATAAATGCGTTCCACGATCCACAAGACAAACTCATATAATTGCTTGTCATTCTAACTTATAATAAAGAAATCAATTTAACAAAGAAGTGGTGTTTTTTCCTTTGTCTCTATAATTTTACTTTTACATATTTTCAATATAGAAGTATTTTTTATCATTTTACACAATTCCTAATAATTTTAATAATTACATACGGAAACATTGGTCCTTCGAGCCTTTTTTACGAATCGGCTTTAAAAAACAATTAAGACAATAAGTGTGTGCAGTGAGTGCCAGAACTTTAAACATTTAAAAAGAAAGATCGAATTTACAATTTATCTTATATATATATATATATAGTCACGATACTTAAATTTCCATACAATTTTATCATTTAAAAAGTGGTTTCTTTTTTAAATTGAACAATATCTTAAAAATAAACTTAAAATTACTTAATTTTAACTTAAATAAATTAATAAATTTAAATTTAAACATTTTAACAAATAAATTAAAAATCAACTCATCAGCGGAGGCTCCTGACATCAGCTTTTCATCAGATAAGACGGCAGCAGCAACAGACAAGCAGTAAGTCTTCATTTACGTGTTGTAAACTTGTCTTCATTTTTTTGTAATACCTATTTCAATACATAAAATAATTAATAATTATTATGGCTGAAGCAAAAGGCTACAAATATGGAGAACTCCAAAAGGGTATTTTAAATAAATTAATAAGAGATCTTACAAACTTTAAGAAAGCTCCAAAAGAGCGTAAGGGTAAATCTTATGCTTCGGGACGTTTAAGCAAGTTGGAAGATGACATTTTGACTTCCAAATCTTATCACGAAGCCATTATTGGAGCAGGTTTGTTTGAAGAAAATCTGAAACAAGAGGAATTAGTGGTGGTGTATGATCAAATTAACGAACTTTACCTGGAATATCGGGCAGAGTTGGTTGATGCTATAGACAAATCCGCGCCAATTATTGCGGCTCCAACAACCGCGGGTGTTCCGCCCCATTCTGTTGTCGCAGCATCATCGGGAATCCGACTTCCACGAATCGATTTACCGAAGTTTGATGGTTCATACACCACCTGGCGAGCTTTTCACGACAGGTTTCAAGCTCTCGTTCACCATAACAAGGCCCTCGATGACATCGACAAATTGCATTTTCTGCAATCATGCTTAGTTGGTGATGCTAGTCGATTTTTGCAAAATTTTGCAATTGAGGCTGCCAGTTATGAGAAAGCGTGGGATCTTTTGAAGGAACGGTACGATCACAAACGAATACTTGTTCACATCCAAATGCAGACCCTTTTTGGACAACCCTCCTTGTCTCGTGAAACTTCTTCTGGGCTTCGAGATTTACTGTACAAAACAAGAGAATGTCTCCTTGCACTGGAAAATATGGACGTTCCAGTCTCTGAATGGGATACGGTGTTGATTTGGTTTCTTTTCCAGAAGTTGCCGAATGTAAGCCAAAAACTGTGGGAAGAGAAATTAGGGAATAGGAAAGATTTACCGAGTTTTAAAGAGTTTACCGACTTTTTGGAGACTAGATTCCGGACTCTCGAGGTTGTGGACCAGCAGGAACTCGTAGTAGGGTATCGGACCAAAGATGAGCCATCCGTCAACATAAGGCAACGTTTACCAGCAGCAAAGCCTAAGGTCTTACACGCTAAGCAAACTGTTAAGCAGCCGTATCGACAAGCAGCGAAATCGAACCCTGCAGAGCAGCTGTCATGCAAGTTGTGCAACCAAGGTAAGCACACGCTGAGAAAATGCCAGCAGTTTTTGAATATGGACATCTTGGGACGAAAAAATACAGTTCGTAGGCTCCAGGTCTGCGAAAATTGTCTATCTTACGGCCATCTTGTTCAAGCCTGTCTGTCCATCACTTCATGCTATTTTTGCCAACAAAGGCATCATTCGTTAGTTCACTGCAACGCACAACAGATTAACAAACAACAACAACAGCCTGTAGCCAGTACATCTGCTCAGGCATTGCAAAACAATACAAAGGCATTACAAGTGACAGTGAACCCAAACGCGCCTGAGTTTCAGCCAATGGGGGAACAACAGCTCCAGTCAAATGGACAAACATTTAATTACCACGCGATAGATGGTGATCGCAAACACGCACATCAGGTGCTTCTGGCAACAGCGGTTGTTAAGGCACGAGCAGCGGACGGCGGGCTACGCCTTTTACGTGCTCTGATCGATACCGGCTCAGAAACGTCGTTTATCACCGAAGCTGCCGCACAACTGCTGAAACTGAAAAGGCGACGGAACATTGCCGAGGTATCTGGGTTAGGGTTGGTCAGCAGCGGCACCACGCAACACTCCGTCGAAGTACGTTTTGCGTCCCGCCACTCGACGTTTGAGACTGCCATTCAGGCTTTGGTCTTCAAGTCGCTGACTGGGCATCTCCCGACCCAACGAGTGATACCCGGCAAATGGAACCATCTGAAGGGTCTTTCGTTAGCAGATCCCCATCTCTACGAACCTGCACCCATTGACCTTTTATTAGGGAGTGACGTTTGTGCTCAGATACTCCTTCCTGAGATAAGGAGACCAGACGATGGAGTGGGACCAATCGCGCAGAAGACGGAGCTAGGGTGGATAGTGTTAGGGAAAGTTCCAGCGGAAATTCCCCGGCAAATTCGAAGCTTTGTCCAAATAACGGATTTGAGCTCGCAACTGGAGAAGTTTTGGGAGATGGAAGAAATGCCGTTCCAGACACTTGAAACCGAGGAGAACATCGTTTGTGACGAGATCTTCAAGAAGAACACAAGACGTTTACCAGACGGACGTTATGAAGTAAAATTGCCGTTTAAAAATGAAGACCTACCAGCCATGGGAACGAGTAGACAAGTCGCTTTCCGTAGATTTCTTCATCTCGAAAGGAGGCTTGATGCGGATCCGAAGCTTCGTACGGACTACATTAAATGTATCCGAGAATACAAAGAACTCCACCACATGGAGGAAATAGATGCAAATGATGCGGTTTTACAAACCCCATTTCATTATTTCTTACCACATCATGCCGTTTTTAAGGAAGCAAGCTCCACAACGAAGCTGAGAGTAGTTTTTGACGCAGCTGCGAAGGCTTCGGACGGGAAATCCCTCAACGACCGTTTACTTGTGGGTCCGAAATTGCAGTCGAGTATCATAGATCTCGTGCTAAAATGGAGGACTCACCGAGTCACTTTTACGGCCGACATCGAGAAGATGTATCGGCAAATTTTGGTTAGTTTCCCGGACCGATACTATCAGCTTATCATGTGGAGAGAGCAGAAGACTGCTCCTATACAATTCTACAAAATGAATACCGTAACATTTGGCACAGCAAGTGCACCATACCTTGCTATAAAAGTCCTAACCAAAGTAGCTGAAGACGAAGAACAAAATTTTCCGGTGGGGGCGAATGTTGTCCGTAAGGACATGTACGTCGATGACTTAATCAGCGGTGCTGATTCGCTCGAAGAAGCACGGAAGAAACGTGATGAAGCGAGGCAACTGTTGGCGTCTGCAGGCTTCAATTTACGAAAATGGACGAGCAACGTAAAGGAACTCATCGAGGATATCCCAGCTCAAGATCGTGAGCTTGATTTTGAACTTCCGTTCAATTCGTCCGATCACGTTAAGACGCTCGGGATTAAGTGGTATCCCAAAGATGACAGCTTCTCGTACCAGAACTTACAGCCGCCAACAGAAGCAACAACAAAAAGGTCAATGTTATCGACAATTGCCAAACTCTTTGACCCTATGGGATGGATTTCCCCATGCATCATCACGGCCAAGCTAATGATGCAGCGACTATGGGACCTTGGATATGATTGGGATGAACAGATTCCAACAACTTTGATGAAGGATTGGGACACTTTTATTAGAGAACTTCCTCTGATCGAACATCTTCGCATCCCACGGTGGACCCAGTTGAGCAAGACCAACAAGGCGATCGAGCTGCACGGGTTTTGTGACGCTTCAACGAAAGCTTACGGCGCAGCAATCTATCTCCGCGTTCTGGATGACGACGGCAATATTCATGTCAATCTGTTGTTATCCAAGACAAAGGTGGCACCAAGTCAACGAACGGTAACACTACCTCGTCTAGAACTGTGTGGTGCTGTGGTTTTGGCTCAGCTGTTACAGTACACAAGGGAGGTCTTAGAAATTCACGATGTCAAGATGTATGCGTGGACAGATTCTGCGATCGCATTAGCCTGGATACGCGCCACTCCCGCCAAATGGACCACATTTGTCTCTAACCGCGTTTCGGAAATCCAGCGGTTAGTGGGGATCGATTGCTGGGGACATGTTGCAACGCATCATAACCCAGCCGATCTAGCGTCCAGGGGTGTGTTTCCGTCAGAATTGAAATCACTGGAAACTTGGTGGTTTGGACCAGAATTTCTTAGGAATCAATGGGAATTCGATGCTCCGCATCAACCCATTGAAACTGACACAACTGAAGAAAAGCGGACGGTGAAGATACTCAGCATTCATGTGTCAAACAGCAACAGTATCCTGCAGGCTATATACAACTGTTCGAGCCTACTCAAGGTTGTACGGGTCATCGCGCACTGTTCCCGATTTACAAAAAAGTGTCGACCGAAATTGGGGTCTATAGAAGGTCCGTTTAGCTCCAAGGAACTCGAGGCAGCACATATCATCGTCGTCAAGGCAGCACAACATGAGATGTTCCAAACAGAGATCCAGCAAATTGTAGAGAACTCCAAGACTCCCAAGAACCTCCGCGCGTTGAATGCCTTCATCGATGCTGATGGGATCTTACGAGTGGGCGGACGTTTAGAGAACTCCCTCCTATCCTATGATGCGCAACATCCAATTTTGTTAAAAAACAAACACCACTTCACAAGTCTGGTAGTCAGAGAGGCGCATAAAAACACCCTTCATGGCGGCATCCAGCAGATGATAAGCTACATCCGACAAAAATATTGGATTGGTCAGATAAGGCGCAGCGTTAAGTATCAGCTTTACAGATGTCCTTCCTGTTATCGGCAAAGGGCTTCGGAGATGCAACAGCTGATGGGAAACTTACCTGCTGCTCGAGTGCGGATGTCTCGACCTTTCAGTCACACCGGTGTCGACTACGCTGGTCCAATAGAAGTGAAGTCCTGGAAAGCCCGCGGTGCAAAAATTTTAAAGGGCTATTTTGCCGTATTTATTTGCTTGGCAACAAAAGCCATACATTTAGAGGTAGTATCAGACCTGACGACACAAGCTTTCTTGGCAGCATTTCGGCGTTTCACGGCCAGAAGAGGAAGCTGCAAACAAATCTACAGCGACTGCGGAACAAACTTTGTCGGTGCTAATAATGAATTAGCGAAGATGTTGAAGGAAGCACAACACGATTGGAAGGAAGTTGCAGAAATCTTGTCAAATCACGGTACCGATTGGCATTTTATTCCCCCGGCTTCTCCACACTTTGGTGGATTATGGGAAGCGGGTGTGAAATCGGTCAAGTACCATTTAAAACGAGTTGTTGGGACCGAAAGGCTAACCTTCGAGGAGCTCGCGACGCTTCTAGCTCAGATAGAAGCTTGTCTGAATTCGAGGCCCCTTTGCCCTCTCTCCGACAGCCTCGACGATTTGAACGCGCTCACCCCTGCACACTTTCTAGTCGGAGAATCCCTACATGCTGTCCCTCAAGGCGAACTAAACACCAATATCAGCCATATAGACCGATGGAAGCGAGTTCAGTCCTTAGCAGAAGGATTCTGGAAAAAATGGAACTCTGAATACTTAGCACGGCTTCAACAGAGACCAAAGTGGACAAAAATCCAGGCTTTGCCTAAGATAGGAGACTTAGTTCTTCTCAAGGATGAACGACTCCCACCAACGCAATGGAATCTCGCGAGAATAGAAGGAACACACACAGGAGCTGACGGACTAGTACGCGTTGTCACGGTAAAAACCCAAAATGGACAAATGAAGCGACCAATTGCGAAGATTTGTCTTTTACCATCAACCGAATGCCAAACCGAACAAACCGACATCATTTAAAAATCCAGCAAAAAAAAAAAACTCTGAAAAGGAAACACATCTATAAAACAAAACCAAAATGTGTACAAAAACCAATAATTTTACATAAAACACCATGAATACAAAATAAAACAACTTAGTTTTTTATAATATTTTCTTTTATTACGAAAACAAATTCAATAAAAGCACAAAATTTAATTAATTTACTAGATTATTCATCTTAATAATAAACAAAAACAAGCAATAATAATTTATTTAAAATATTTTATTATCTTTGTATAAATAATCTGAACAAATTTGCACTGCGACAAGACATGTAAATAATTCATAAACTAAAAATAATGAAAACAAATTTAATTTCTAACAAAATAATCTTTATTTAATAATTGTTTGTTTACAAATTACATTAACTTCATTTTGAATAAACACAATCCACAAATCAAATGTCAAACTCCATCGGCAAAACGAAATTTCCGAACAACAAAATTGAATTAAACTTTAATACCAAATCACATTTATATTAAGGATATATATTCACAAAAACAAAAAAATCCATTTAAATCACACCGCGCCGGTTAATAATTAATAATTCGATTATATAAAATCAGCAATTAAAACAAATTTAATTAATTCGATTTAATTCGCCGAAGACAATTCACGAATCACTCAAAATGGAAATTCACACACTTCTTATATCACATTTGCTTGAGTGAAAGTACGCACTCAAGCAAAAGGTAAACAAATTCCCGCACTTCAATTGGAAATCGAATTATTCCAACACTCTATGACATTATGTATTTTATTTTTAATATATATACTCCATATATATATATACATATATATCACAATAAACCGAAGCCACGCCAATATCACGCCATATCTCATATATTATTGACTTGAATTCGAAAATCAATAAATAATTTAAAATTAAAACTATTACAACATAATAAAATTTAAAAAAAAGGCACTCACTTCTAACAAACACACACCGCGGTCGCGAAATATAAATTTGCCGAACGTACGCGCGCAGCTCACCGGCACAACATTCAACAATTTCACATTCACACCTGGACTTACCTGTCTAAATCACAGCACAAATTATTTATTTTAATGCACTACCTATTTACAATTTATTTTACGATTAAAATTTATCTTAAAAATAATTAAAATAATTAATAAAATAAAAACAAAACAAAAAAAAACACCACACGAATTGAACTCCGCCCGTCAACGAAAAACGATACCATGACTATCACAATACCTAACTGCGAACTTAGTATAGGTGTAATCTGTGTCTCTACATTTCATTGAGAGACAAAAGTAGGGATTTTTTGCATGTATTGTCACGTCACATAGTGTTGCTCTCTATTTGATTGCATTATCTTATACATTAATGAATTTGTTATCTCTTTTCAAATGAGCCATTAGCCGATGACGTCGGTATTGCAGTTGATTCGAATGGTCAGGGATGGTGATCTTAATTTGAGAGGCGGCAGAATGTTCGAACATACAGGGATGCCAAACGGAGAGGCGGCTGCGGTGCGAATCTACTCGTAAAATAGATACGAACAAACCTTGAAGTTATAAATGCGTTCCACGATCCACAAGACAAACTCATATAATTGCTTGTCATTCTAACTTATAATAAAGAAATCAATTTAACAAAGAAGTGGTGTTTTTTCCTTTGTCTCTATAATTTTACTTTTACATATTTTCAATATAGAAGTATTTTTTATCATTTTACACAATTCCTAATAATTTTAATAATTACATACGGAAACAGAGGCTATAGGCTATAGAACATCACGTTAAGATTAATACGAGCCGATCTCCAATAAAGAATGTTTAAAAATCGAATCTTTTAAAGTTGGCAAACTATAACCTTTTTTATGCTAACTAAATATTTTCTGAAATAAAACCGTATTTTTTAAAGGTGGTACTTAAACTTGCTGTTAACTTTTTAGAAAAATCAAATTGACAACAATATCAATAAATTTATATTAATTTTTATAAGAAATATCAACAAATGTTCCCTAATGGGAAGTAATTAGTGTTGCCCACATCCCAGCCCTTTTTTTAAATACATATTTCTTAGCGTAAGCTCGAGAGATATTTTATTATTTTCAATGAGAATCTAAAAGAAAATAAAAATTCATCATATTCTATAAAAACTTTCCTTTTCAAATCCTTCCAGTTTTTCTAACACCGTCTTATTTCACGTTGTATACCTATAGGTATATTTATATAGTCGTAAAAGGATCTCTTTATTATTTTGAAACAAATAATGTGTCAACAGTCAACACCAAACGACTTATTAAATAATGACCATGGCAAGGCAAGCAGCTTGGAACCAGAACCATCCAGCAAGCATCAAAACGCGTCCATAGCATTATTATTATCGTAATTACTTTCAAAGCAGAAAACTGTATGCTTTTCGGATACTTTTGCCAATCTGTTTCATTGCCGAGAAATTGTAAGCTATTCGTTTCATCAAAATTCCCCTGTTTTTTCCACCTCCAACTCCATTTCCTCCCACTTTTCTCTTTCTTATTAGCCACATCTTATATCCAAGATGGACATTTTTTTTTATAAAGGTTTCTCGGAATTCCCAACATAAACGACTAACCAACCCCCCCTCCATCATATAAAAATATTGTATATTATTCTGTACAACGTTGACTTTGTAGTTCGTCGATTTCGATACGCTCCCCTTCCCCTTAAGTCCCTTTTACCTCCCACTCGATAAAAACGAAGGACGACTTCTTGCATATTTCGATCACGTAAAGTCGTTAGAAGAAATTAAGAAATAAAAATTTTGTCGCGCACCACTTTAATCAGCTACGCTACGTAAATTTTTAATTAGGGCCTCACGTACCCCGGTTTATACTCGTCTCGTATATACTCTATAAAGCCCAGAATATCAGAGGAAACGCGTAAGACGACGCGCAAAAAAAAAGCAATCCTAGCGTGCAACCCCTACTTAGCATGTTGTGCATTTGATGCTGCTCTTCATAGCTCTACCGCTCTACAGTTTAGGCGAAGACGACGATGACGACGACGAACGGTCTGGTCTTCGTTTGGTCCTGGTTAGGTTGTCTGTTTTTTTTTTGTTTGACATTTCAAAAGGGCGGGAGTGAAAGGTTTTATTTCTTTTTATAGTGTGTCTTCTTTGTGTCTTGTCTTTGAAGCTTTGTAAGACAATTGGCTTTGACACCCAAAACATTATAACATCAGGGATCCATTTCCAGGACGAGATGCTCCAACCATCATCACACACCCAGAAAACTCTCCCCTATATATACTCGTATTTTTAGCAGAAACACAAGGAACGGAAAAAATCCTTGTCCCTGAGACAGTAAAATGACGTCTAATTATGTTTTGTGTGTTCACCAACCAAAAATAAAATAAAATAAAAAAGGGACTAAATAGATGCTTTTACAGTGTTATTTTTGTTATGGGGGTTCTTTAAGGGGCGGCAATGGATGGAGGTGAAAATAAGGAAAAGGACCAGCCATGAAGCCATTAAAGGGATTTGGTGGGTCGCATAAATTGTAATTAGCCGCAGTTTAAACATACAAGACATCACTATGCTGTAGGAAGGTATCTCCTATTTAAATATCACCATGCCCCTCGAAGCGAAATAACGGTTTTGTTTGACTTTCCGACCGAAATCTTAAACCAAAAAAGAAATCAAATGAAAAAGTTTTCATTTTTTTTCATGTCTGTTGTTTCAGACAGTGTGTATTAAATTTTGGGCACTTTTGCTTTAAGGTTTTTGATTTTTACTGAGAATAAAAAATAGACTAAGATGGCAACTATGCTGAAAAATTCTTATTGGTTTCCACCTGACTTTTTTTTTAATTCAAACGCTTTTGTTTAAAAAAGAAAATTTATCCAACTTTAGTAGAAAAAATATTTTTTCAGTATTTTGGGTTTTTTTTTTTATTTAAAAAACGAGGCTCTGCGATTGGTGCACGTCTGTCGATATTTAAAACTTTTCAAAAATTTAATAACACAAATCTTTCTTTATTCTTAAAATACTTGAGTTGAAAACGATTTCTTATTATTTTTATAGGTTTTCGTTTTTTTTTTTTGTAAAAAGTTGTCTGTTGGTTTTTTGTATAAACTTAACAAAACGTTAAAAACAATTGCTTGCATATGATAAAATAGTGTTAATTTCATATCTGTTTTTGTTTTCGAGATATTTTTTGAAAATTAAATTTTTTAGTAGGTATCACTATTATTGAAAAGGGTTTTATTTCCTCAATTTTGACCAACTTTTAGTTTTGTTTTTAGGTTCGTATTTTTGATTTTTCAATTTTTCTAAAAATTGTACTAAATATGAAAAACGTTATTTACATATAAAATCATTTTGCAGGAAATATAATCTTTTTTATTCGTAAAATATTCGAGGTTACAAATATTTTTTTAATTTTCTCCATTTACAAATTTAATTTATATCTACCAATTTGGTATTTGGTGAAGCTGGCGTGATTGGATCGAGAGATATTTATCTCTCTAAATACCTTTGATTTCAATTTCAATTTCGACAAAACGGATTTTAAATTCGATAAATCAGACCAATCGGAATAACTTTTTATGGGAAGTATTATTGAAAATAACATTTCTTCAGCTAGATTCGCATCTCAGTCTTTTTCTAATTCAGAAACGTACGGACTTTTTTTTAAGGTTATTTTTTCGACATTTTATTGTGTAATACAAATTCATTTAACGTCTATCTCTGCTGGTTCTTTAAATATAGAGGAAGATAAAAGTTAACCTGAACGTAGACATCTCTCTAAAAGCATAGGATTCAGATTTTCGGAAATGTTAAATTTCTTAACACTTTGATATAAATTAAAAAAACATCATCATTGTGATATATCGGTGAAAGATGGGGTCAGTTTCGTTAACCTACAATACTTTCACCAGGCAAATTTCGGAAAGTGGTCTGCAAAAGGCCGATATTATAGACTTTTTTTTTTTTAACTTCCAATAGGAAGTTATTGTAATGGGTCCGATTTGACAAATTGAAAATTTTGACATTTCTCGACGTTTCAAGGTCCCTAGAGTCGAAATAAAAGATTTTTAGAAAGATGTATGTGCGTGCGTGTGTACGTACGTCCGTAAGTCCGTACGTCCGTACGTTCGCGACGTTTTTTTCGTCGTCCATAGCTCAAGAACCAGAAGAGATATCGACTTCAAATAAATTTTGTTATACAGATAATAAGGCAGAAAGATGCAGAAAGGGCTCTCAAGAAAATTGCGTGGGTGGTTTTTTTACCATAGCAGTTTAAAAAAAAGGTGAAAATTTTGGTTAACCCTAAATATCTCATGAACCAATGACGCTAGAGACTTGAATTAAATTTTGTATCATATATTGTAACGTGATACAAAACAATTATATATGTATGTTTTATGTGACCAATTTTTTAATGAATATTTGTAGATTTATATTTGACAATGCAGGCTATTTTGGTCAATTGATTTTCAATGCAAATAAAAAAACTTTATTCCATCTTTTACCCGTCGTGAGTAGCGACGAAACGTTGGGTAAAAGATGGAATAAAGTTTTTTTATTTGCATTGAAAATCAATTGACCAAAATAGCCTGCATTGTCAAATATAAATCTACACAAAACAATTATATTTTTGGAAAAAAATTCAATTAACGGTTTTTTTTTATAAATCAAAAAAACTGCAAAAAAAATTTGTCACTTCGAAAATTTTACGACTTAAATATGATTTCATCTCCAAAACAATTTTGTGCAACGAAGAATAATGTTTTTGACATCTGATAAAATTTTGAGAAAAATCGAATTGACAGTTTTTTTACAAAAAATAATAACCTAAAAAAAAAATAAAAAAAAGTTGGTAAAAATTGAGTTTTGACTCAAATATCTTTTCAAAACTTTGAGATATTGGCTTAAAACTACTTTTATCTTTCAAAAAATATTGGTTTCAACATTCAGTAAAATTTTGAAAAAAATAGAATTGACAGTTTTTTTTACAAAAAATTAAAACCCGAAAAAAAAAAATTAACAAAAGTTGGTAAAAATTGATTTTCGACTTAAATATCTTTTCAAAAATTTGAGATTATGGCTTCTAACTAATTTTAGCTTATAAGAAATATTGTTTTCAACAGTAGGAAAAATTTTGAGAAAAATCGAATTGACAGTTTTTTTACAAAAAATAATAACCTAAAAAAAAATAAAAAAAAAAGTTGGTAAAAATTGAGTTTTGACTCAAATATCTTTTCAAGACTTTGAGATATTGGCTTTAAACTACTTTTATCTTTCAAAAAATATTGTTTTCAACATTCAGTAATATTTTGAAAAAAAATAGAATTGACAGTTTTTTTACAAAAAATTAAAAACCGAAAAAAAAAATTAACAAAAGTTGGTAAAAATTGATTTTCGACTTAAATATCTTTTCAAAAATTTGAGGTTATGGCTTCTAACTAATTTTAACTTATAAGAAATGTTGTTTTCAATATTAGGACAAATTTAAAAAAAAAATCGAATTGACAGTTTTTTTTACAAAAAATAAAAACCTAAACAAAAAAATTAATAAAAGTTGGTAAAAATTGATTTTCGGCTCAAATAGCTTTTCAAAAATTAAAAATATTGGCTTCAAACTTATTTTATTTCACAGAAAATATTGTTTTTTATATTCAATAATTTTTTTATAAAAATCCAACAGTCCGTTTCTTCATAAAAAAAAAATAAAATCTACAAAAAATAGAACGCAAATTTGGTAAGAATTGATACATTTAGACAAACTTTTAAGCAAGACAAATCGATAGACGGGATGGGAAGTTATCAGTGTGGGTCGCATCTCAGCCTCTTTTTTTTTTATAATTAGCGAACACTAAAAGGGTTTTGTATACCTTTAATATGCCAAAGACACAGTGTGAGCATTAGGAAAAGAGGGAAGGGTTGGATAGGAGGTGTCGGTGTACATTGATTTTAAATTTCTGAACATGGCAATGACAGGGAAAGATAGAGCGTGGCAAGGCGTTCCACATTCGCGTAGTACGGCTAAAAAAAGAATCTCTGTACTTCATAGTACGGCCGAAGTTGGGCTCAAGGGTAAACTGATGGGCATTCTTAGAAGCGCGGGTATTACGGTTAAATTGTTTAAGGGGAGGAATGCAACTGGCTATTTCACTAGAGCAAAGTCCGTTAAAATAACGGTAAAAAAGGGTGAGGCAAGAAACCTTGCGTCTATGTTCGAGTGACGTAAACGAGTTGATGATGTTAATCATTTTAAAAACTCTTTTTTGAATGCTGTCCAAGAGGCTTAAATATGTTACTGGAGCACCAGCCCAGAGATGAGAGTTATGTTCAAGTTTCGGACGTATATAGGTTTTGTAGATTGTAGCCAGATCAGATGGAGAGAAAAATTTCTTGCAACGTCTCAAAAAACCTAGACATCTTGCGGCATTTTTGGCAACATCGCGTATGTGATCGCTCCACAAAAGGTGGTTGCTGATGCACATTCCGAGGATGTCGAGATTTTCCGTTTCGTTGATGCAAGTGCCACTCATAGATAGTGGCAAAGAGGGTTTATCTCGCTTTAACGATGCAAGACAGCATTGCGTTTTCGAAGCATTAAATTCCACACGATTTTTTATTCCCCATTGTACAATGCTGTGTAGGTCGGAATTTAATGAGCTAATCATATTTTGCCGTTGCAGTTCCACATCCGAAGAGGAGGGTTGTGAGTCTGGAAATGAATATGAAAAGCTAAGAGTGTTATCGTCAGCGAAACAATGTATTGGATTAGAAGTGGCAGACAGGAGATCATTTATAAAAATGAGGAAGAGGGTCGGAGACAAAACGGACCCCTTGGGCACTCCAGCATTTATTTTATGAGTTTCAGACTTGAATCCGTCCAAAACAACTTGTATTGAACGGTTCGAAAGAAAATTTCTAATCCAACGAAGAAGAGATTCGTCGATACCGAAAGCACGCATTTTCGATAAGAGAGCAAGATGCCGGACTTTATCAAATGCCTTTGAAATATCAAGTGCAATAATCTTACTTTCTCCAAAACGATGTAAAGATTTGTTCCACTGTCCGGTGAGATGAACCATGAGATCACCAGTGGACCTATTGCTACGAAAGCAGGATTGCCGGTCATTAAGAAGCTTCCGTTCCTCAAGATATTTCTTAAGCTGATAATTAATCAGCGTTTCCATGACCTTAGAAAGAAGGGACGTTAGTGCTATCGGTCGGTAATTTGTGGGAGAAGAAGATTCGCCTTTTTTTGGGATTGGCTGAACAAATGCAGTTTTCCAACTACTCGGAACGAGACCAGAAGAATAGGATAGATACGCAATGGTTTTGCTAGCGTGGAAGAACACCTCTTCAGAATAATAGCGGGGATACCATCTGGGCCAGCGGATTTATGAATGTTGAGATCTTTAAGAACTCTCGCCACAGTTCGAGTACGAAAAAAGATTGGTCCCATAGAATCATTTACGCGTTCAAGAACTGGGGGAGTCATGACACTATCTGGTAAGGTGGAATTTTCGGCGAACTGCCTAGCAAATAAGTTGGCTTTATCAATAGAGCTAACTAAAGGAGTGTCATTGACAACAAGCGTAGGAACCGAGGAAGAGGAAGAATTCCTCATATTTTTTACAAATGACCAAAAATTCTTACTGCCTTTGGGACATTGCAGTATTTTTCGCCGTAATTTTTGGTCATGTAAAAATTTGGTCCTTCGAATATAGGCGTTGCAAGCCTTCCTGGCTTGCTTAAACTTTTTCCGGTTTTCCTCAGTTGGGTTGGCCTTAAAACATCGGAAGCTCACCTCTTTCTCTTGAATCGAACCATGATTTAACCTTGGGTTTAATATTTTTAACCCTATTCGGGATAAACGTTTCCATTCCCAGATGAATCATACTAGAAATCATATCTGCACTGGAGTGTACGTCGCTACCGAGGAAGCATAGCGACCAGTTAAAGATCCTGAAGAAATTATTGAGACCGTCCCAGTTGGCTTTCTCGTACTGCCAAACGGTTCTCTTTGGAGCTCTTTCTTTAACTGGATTTGTTTGACCTTATAATTATCACGAAATTGCCTATACACTGCATTCCTTCGACGTCCGTGTATCTTTCTTAAAAGTTTATTCTGTACAAGTGGAGTCAAATTTATCCAAACCTATAAAAAACATTACTAAGAGTTGGTAAAAATTGATTTTCGACTATTATTTCATTTTAAAAATAACTTCCTATGGGAAGTTGATAAAAGATATTTGCTTCAAACTAATTACATGTTATTGTAAATGTTGTATTCGACATTTATTAAAATTTGTATAAAAAACGACAGTCAGCTTTTTCATAAAAATTAAGTCTTACAAAAAATAGTACACAAAATTGGTAAACACTGATGTTCGATTCTCGATATCTCGTGAATAAATTAAGGTATTGACTTCATTCTGCTCTAAATTTTCGAAGATAAATGCAGCCTGTATTTGTTTATAAAGGGTGATTTTTCAAAAGCTATAGGAAAGTTTAAAAAAAAAAATACATACAATTCAAAAAAATGCATGAAATCTTTATTTGAATCAATAGTACGCTCCATATAATTTAATGTTTGAAGATTATTTCATGCAAATGTTGACCTTGACTGCGCCTCAAATGGTCCATCCCCTTAGTCCAATTTTGGAATACTCTTTTCAACATTTCGGCCGGTATCTCACAAATAAATGTTCAATGTTGTCTTGCGTCAATTGAAGCGGGCTTGTCTGTATAGATATGAGCTTTAACATAGCTCCACAAAAAATAGTCTAAAGGCGTTAAATAGCAGGATCTAGGCGGCCAATTAACCGGTCCCGAACGTGAAATAAAATGTTCACCGAACTCGCCTCTCAATAAATCCATCGTTGCGCGTGCTGTTCGACATGTGGCACCGTCTTGTTGAAACCACATGGGCAAACAAAAGTTGTATATCATCTCACGGTAGCGCTCACAATTCACAGTTACGTTACGATGCGCATCATCTTTAAGGAAGTACGGTCCAATGATGCCATCAGCCCATAAACCGCACCAAACTGTGACTTTTTCTGGATGCATTGGTAGCTCTTGCAATGCTTTTGGCTGATATTCATAATTTTTAAGCGTTGTTCGTTAGACGATTCATGGTTACATTATAAACCAAACTTAAGATATTTGACAGTGAAACAAAACACCAAACGTGCATCAGCTGTTTAAATCAGTGTTTCCAAAAAGATAATCGCCAAAAATCAGCCTTTATTAAGAGAACAAAGAACAATATACATATTGACATCAAAATATTTATCTGATACAAAATATTGTTTTGAACATTTTGTTAAAGTTTTGAGCAAGACAAGTCGACTCTATGGGAAGTTGTCAGTGTGGGTCGCATCCCAGCCTCTTTTTGTACTCATTTTTGTTCATATACAATATTTGAATTTGTTCATTAAAATATTTTTTGGTATGCAATATTATATTCAGTGCTTATAAATAAACGTGGAATATTTGAATTCGCTAAAAACTAATGACCCGTTTTCGAGATAATAATTATAAATATTTTTAACCCCATAGGAAGCTATTGTAATGGGTCCGATTTGTCAAATTGAAAATTTTGAAATTTCTCGACGTTTCAAGGTCCATAGAGTCGAAACAAAAGATTTTTAGAAAGATGTCTGTGCGTGCGTGTGTACGTACGTTCGTACGTCCGTATGTCCGTACGTTCGCGACGTTTTTTTCGTCCTCCATAGCTCTAGAACCAAAAGAGGTATCGACTTCAAATAAATTTTGTTATACAGATAATAAGGCAGAAAGATGCAGAAAGGGCTCTTAAGAAAATTGCGTGGGTGGTTTTTTTACCATAGCAGTTTAAAAAAAAGGCGAAAATGTTGGTTAAACCAAAATATCTCATGAACCCATAACGCTAGAGACTTGAATTAAATTTTATATCATAGATTGTAACGTGATACAACCAATTATATTTTTGGAAAAAAATCCAATTAACAGTTTTTATTATAAATCAAAAAAACTGAAAAAAAAAAATTTGTCACCTCGAAAATTTTACGATTTTATGATTTGATCTCCAAAACAATTTTGTGCAACGAAGAATAATGTTCTTGACATCTGATAAAATTTTGGGAAAAATCGAATTAACAATTTTTTTACAAAAAATGAAAACCAAAAAAAAAATTAATAAAAGTTGGTAAAAATTGATTTTCGACTCAAATATCTTTTCAAAGCATTGAGATATTGGCTTTAAACTACATTTACCTTTGAAAAAATATTATTGTCAACATTCAGTAAAATTTTGAAAAAAATCGAACTAACAGTTTTTTTTACAAAAAATTAAAAACCGAAAAAAAATTAACAAAAATTGTTAAAAATTGATTTTTGACTCAAATATCATTTCAAAAATTTGAGATAATGGCTTCTTACTAATTTTACCTTATAAGAAATATTGTTTTCAACAATAGGAACAATTTTGAGAAAAATCGAATTGACAGTTTTCTTACACAAAATAAAAACCTAAAAAAAAATATCAAAAATGGTAAAAATTGTTTTAAACGTAAATATCTATTCAAAAATTTGAGGCATTGACTTCAAACTAATTTTATCTTTTAAGAAATATTGCTTTCAATATTCTATAAAATTTTGAGAAAAATCAAATCGACAGTTTTTTTACAAAAAATAAAAAACTTAAAAAAAAATTATAAAAGGTGGTAAAAATTGATTTTCTACTCAAAAATCTTTTCAAAACTTTGAGATATTGGCTTTAAACTACTTTAATCTTTCAAAAAATATTGTTGTCAACATTTAGTAAAATTTAAAAAAAAATCATACTGACAGTTTTTTTTACAAAAAATTAAAAACCGAAAAAAAAAATTAACAAAAATTGTTAAAAATTGATTTTTGACTCAAATATCATTTCAAAAATTTGAGATAATGGCTTCTTACTAATTTTACCTTATAAGAAATATTGTTTTCAACAATAGGAACAATTTTGAGAAAAATCGAATTGACAGTTTTTTTACACAAAATAAAAACCTAAAAAAAAATATCAAAAATGGTAAAAATTGTTTTTAAACGTAAATATCTATTCAAAAATTTGAGGCATTGACTTCAAACTAATTTTATCTTTTAAGAAATATTGCTTTCAACATTCTATAAAATTTTGAGGAAAACCGAATTGACAGTTTTTTTTACAAAAAATAAAACCTAAAAAAAAACAATACTAAAACTTGTAAAAATTTAGTTTCGACTCAAATAGCTTTTCAAAAATTAAAAATATAGGCTTCAAACTTATTTTATTTCACAGAAAATATTGTTTTCGATATTCAATAATTATAAAAATCCAACAGTTCATTTTTTCATAAAAAAATAAAATCTACCAAAAATAGTACGCAAATTTGGTAAAAATTGATACAATATAGACAAACTTTTAAGCAAGACAAATCGACAGACGGGATGGGAAGTTATCAGTGAGGGTCGCATCCCAGCCTCTTTTTTTTAATTCAAAAACTTCATTAGTTCCTGAGAAAAGAAAAAAAAATACCGGTTGTGGGGCACCCTTCTGGAGCAACACAGACAGACAGTCGGACGGATGGAGTGATGGGACCCACTGTTTTTCGACTTCTCGATGGTAGTAAATGTCATTTTTGAAATTTTAACGAATTCAACACTTATCGTATTCATACATATTTTATTTATATTAGTCGTAAGTAAAAATCCCAAAAAAGGGTTTCGAAACCCCATTTATTTCGTGTTTTCACTTTTTAACTCTTACCTTTTTTTCTTTGTTAGTTTCCATAAATGTACATTATCGACCGTCATTAATTTTGTTCAAAAAACCATGAAACCTAATTAAGAACAGATTACATACCAAAGCCGCAATTTGATTATTCAATCTCTTTTTATCACATCGACGTGAGTTGATTTTTCAAAAACTTTTTGTGTAAACTCGTAAAGGTATTCATAAACGTATGAATATTTTCAATTTTACTACACAACAAAACCATTTAATCCGCCACATTATTATAAAATAACAAAAATTCTGTGACAAAAATTCCAATCTAAAAAATTACAACAACATAAACTTAACCTGATGCCGCACTAAGCATCATTGTTCAAAATACTTGCGTTAATTAATTTTTAGTTAAAAACCATAGTTTATTCTTTTTTGTTTTTGTAATTTTATGTTTTCAAAATAAATTGAAAAACTAGCAAAAACCTTTTTATTGAATGAATTTACCTAAAAAACGAATAACGCAAAACAAATCACCGGACACGCCAGCTGTATGCAAAAATATAAGCACATCCTTTAGAAAATATCATCCTTCTATAGAGTAGCTTTTATAGGTTTAAGTATAGGTGTAGGCCATTTCGTTGGATCAAAAAAAATTTAAAAAAAAAATCATTTAGCTAACGCTAATATGTTGACCATGACCACTCAACGTATGTAGGAGTATAGCTATCGTTTTATAGCCCGCACTTTTTCATTTATTAATTACAAATTTGTAAAACTTACCACTGCCAGTACCCTCACCCACCACCGCCTCCACACCACCCATAGTGCCCCCAATACCACCAATGCTCACGTAAGAGTACAAACATACCCTAACCCATATAATAATTATTGAACATGTGGAATTGTTTGGACTTAGTCCTGCGTTATGCTGATGCAACATTGTATTCGCATATTTTTGCGGCCAGTAACGCAAAGTCCTTAAAACAAATACCATCGCCGCATGGCCGCAACTAATAATATGCCAATACGACATAACAATTAAAAAAAAAACACTCTTAATTATTTTCCATAAATTTCATATAAAATTTTTGTTTCGCCTACAGAGGGCGTATAAATATGTAGGAGAACATTTAATAATAATAACAGATGGCAGCACTCATCGACAATGGCGGTGCGAAGCGGTTGATGGCGATTGCAATGGCGACCATCAGCTAAATATGAACTGAGGCGGAAGTTCGGTTGTGGCCGGTCGGTCGGACAGTTTCGCATTCGCAGTTGTGTGTTCACTTGTTAGAGTGGTGTTGAGTTCGCCCTCACTGCACAACCCTGCACCACACCAAACACATTCGAATCGCTTGAAAATTCATTTATCGCGGTGCGATATCGTGCAGTTTACACGCGTCCAGCTTAATTTGGATGGTTGGCTTTTTTTAATTGGAATGCCCGACATTGTGACATCTATAATAATATGTAGTGGGCAAATAAGCGAATTGAGACTATATGCATATAGTATATAGAGGGCTACCCTATATCGCCACCGGAACTTCCTACCTTTTTTTTGTTGGGGGAAGGGAGGTTCGCGAGGTAGAAATTTTCGATTAATATTTTCGGTTTCACGCTCCAATTATGCGTGGAGTTTTTAACTTTAATTGACAACAAATAATATTCGTGGTGTTGGGGGTTAAAAATGTAGACGCGAAAAGGGAGTTTTTTTGGAATAATTCTTTTTTTGGAAATATCAAACCAAGTTGAACGTGTGCGGCTTTTGCTAGTGGCTACTGGACGATGGAGACTTTATAACTTTTATTGTCATTGTGGAATTTCCAATTTGAATTTTTAAAAGGTTTAAAGGGAAAGATTATAGGGTTCGGGTTCATTTTTAATTTTTGTATACAGAATTTAACACTTAGTCAGAAGTGAGTAACAGGAAGTAAATTTTAAAGGTATAAAATCACGCAAAATACAGAAGGTTTTTGAATTTTGAGGTGATTGATAAAAGTAAGAACTAGCGAAAAGCTAGTGGTAACGGATTGATGAACTTAGTTTCAATAACGTTTGTGAACATATAAAATAAATGTGTGCTAATTAGAGCTATGCATGACCTTAAAATAATAACATTGCAATTTTAGGAGCTACAAAGCATACGAGACTGAAAGAGATCAATCTAAAAATGAGTTAATATCATATCCATTTCCTCAGAATTTTAGTTGCTTTAATAATTAGCTCTCATCAAAGCCCATAGGTTTACCATTGGCCGTAGGCCAAAGTTTAAAGTTTATTTCACTATCTAAGAAACAAAATATATGTTTAACTGAAGATAGCCAAACAATGAGGATGGTGTTTTTTAATCTTAAAACTAATAAGACATATGTATATGTACACTGCAGCGTATACGTACTTTTTTGTGCGTATATTTTACAGATTTGTTTGATAAGGAAAACCTAATAGTTCCAAATAAAACAAAAAAAAAAGAGGCTGTAATGCGAGCCACAATGATAACTTTCCATCCCGACTGTTGATTTGTCTTGCTTAAAAGCATTGTAGTTTCTCGTGTTTTGTTAAAAAAGGTGCCAGTTGAATTCTTTAAAAAAAAATTAAATTACCAAAAATATTTTGCATATTATGAAAAAGTTGGATTTCAAAATCTATTTTTGCTAACGAGATTTTTAATCGAAAACCAATTTTTACCAATTTTAGTACATTTCTTAAAAGTTTTTATTTCTTATAAAAACAAAAACAAATTGTATGAATGAAATTAATTTCACTTGTTCATGAGATATCCAGAATCGAACATCAATTTTTAACAATTTTGAGTACTAATTT
Source organism: Eupeodes latifasciatus (assembly GCA_920104205.1). Taxonomy (NCBI): domain Eukaryota; kingdom Metazoa; phylum Arthropoda; class Insecta; order Diptera; family Syrphidae; genus Eupeodes; species Eupeodes latifasciatus. Next base: position 59,177,199 of record OV049924.1, read on the forward strand.
TTGTAGACCTTAATTTGTATGAATAAAACTGACTATTGGATTTTTATAAACATTTTACAGAATGTCGAAAACAATATTTTCTGTGAGATAAAAATAGTTTGAAGCCAATATTTTTTAATTTTTGAAAAGATATTTGAGTCGAAAATTACTTAAGCCTCAATTCTTACCAACTTTTATTAATTTTGTTTTAGGATTTTTCTCAAAATTAACCCAAATATTGAAAACAATAGTTTTTAAAATATAGAATTGCTTTGAAGCCACAATCTCAAAGTTTTGAAAAGATATTTGAGTCGAAAATCAATATTTCCCAAGCAACAATTTGTAACCTCAGTAGCAAAATTACCGCGGTTATTAATTTTACCTGAAATAACCTTGGTTTTAAAATGGTTTGAAATAGGTTATCTTTTAACTGAGGGAAATTTTCGGTAAAAACAAACCCTGGAATAAACCCAAAGTTAGTTTCAGGTAATTTTGCATCCTTTTTTTGTAGGTATTTTAATAACCCAGGTTTTAAATTGGCTTTAAAAAATCCTATTTGAAACCTGGGTCATAAATCAGGTTTATATTTACCAATTATTTACTTTTTTCAATTTTCTGGTTAATTTACTACCAGTTCTAGCTATCAAGTTCAAAACCAGCTTTGAAAAAAGAGGCTGGGATGCGACCCACACTGATAACTTCCCATCCCGTCTATCGATTTGTCTTGCTTAAAAGTTTGTCTAAATGTACCAATTCTTGCCAAATTTGCGTTCTATTTTTTGTAGATTTTATTTTTTTTTATGAAAAAACGGACTGTTGGATTTTTATAAAAAAATTACTGAATATAAAAACAATATTTTCTGTGAAATAAAATAAGTTTGAAGCCAATATTTTTAATTTTTGAAAAGCTATTTGAGCCGAAAATCAATTTTTACCAACTTTTATTAATTTTTTTGTTTAGGTTTTTATTTTTTGTAAAAAAACTGTCAGTTCGATTTTTCTCAAAATGTTGAAAACAATATTTCTTATAAGTTAAAATTAGTTAGAAGCCATAATCTCAAATTTTTGAAAAGATATTTAAGTCGAAAATCAATTTTTAACAACTTTTGTTACATTTTTTTTCGGTTTTTATTTTTTTGTAAAAAAACTGTCAATTCTATTTTTTTCAAAATTTTACTGAATGTTGAAAACAACATTTTTTGAAAGATAAAAGTAGTTTAAAGCCAATATCTCAAAGTCTTGAAAAGATATTTGAGTCAAAACTCAATTTTTACCAACTTTTTTTTTATTTTTTTTAGGTTATTATTTTTTGTAAAAAAACTGTCAATTCGATTTTTCTCAAAATTTTATCAGATGTCAAAAACATTATTCTTCATTGCACAAAATTGGTTTGGAGATCAAATCATATTTTAGTCGTAAAATTTTCGAAGTGACAAATTTTTTTTTCAGTTTTTTTGATTTATAAAACAAAACGTTAATTGATTTTTTTTCCAAAAATGTAATTGTTTTGTATCACGTTACAATATATAATATAAAATTTAATTCAAGTCTCTAGCGTCATTGGTTCATGAGATATTTAGGGTTAACCAAAATTTTCACCTTTTTTTTAAACTGCTATGGTAAAAAAACCACCCACGCAATTTTCTTGAGAGCCCTTTCTGCATCTTTCTGCCTTATTATCTGTATAACAAAATTTATTTGAAGTCGATATCTCTTCTGGTTCTTGAGCTATGGACGACGAAAAAAACGTCGCGAACGTACGGACGTACGGACGTACGTACACACGCACGCACAGACATCTTTCTAAAAATCTTTTATTTCGACTCTAGGGACCTTGAAACGTCGAGAAATGTCAAAATTTTCAATTTGTCAAATCGGACCCATTACAATAACTTCCTATGGGAAGTTAATAACTGATTTTTCAGGTTAAAAAAAAACACTTTTGAATTTTGTAATTATTTTATTGGCTATAATATTACCAGTTTTACTAAAAATGTAAAACTGGGTATTAAAAAACTTATTTTATTGGTAGTTAAGTCAAATTTGTTTTTAAATAATTTGTTTTATTGGTTCATATTTTACTAATTTTATTTGAATTGTAAATTTGGTTTTAAAAAAGCTTAATTTTGAGTTGAAATATAACGTTTTTTTAGTAAAAGTTGAAAAATTACTATTTTTTACTCCATATTATCTATATTTAGTCTTAATATCACCTATCTAGAGCCTCAGTAATACTCTAACTCATTTGTATTCTCTCCACAACCAAATTCACTCAACCACACAAACTATTTTCCAATCAGTATCAGACTATGTTTTTGTCAGTTGGTTTTTGTTGTGCGTGGCGTGAAGTCGTAAAGTTTGCCAAGTGCTAATAAGTGAGTTGTGAAAATTATAAAAAAGTAATTTATCGAAAACAAAAGGATTGTTTATCAAAGGAGATGGAGTCAACAGGATTATTGTGTCCAAAAGGATATTTGGTAAGTCATTTTGGAATAAATTAAATTTAATTATTTTTATTGGATGAAAAGGTATTTTGGGTAATTTTTTTCCCTATTTCACCTTTTCTTATAAAGAATAGGTAAAAAAAATCTAGTAAAAAATAAGTAAACAAATCACATCTTTTTTACTTCCTCATAAAAAACAAGTACAAATATTACTAGCATTTTTCCTGGACGCAAATAATGACTCGAACTATCGGACGACTGGTAGAAAATAGCGCGCAAAATCATTTTTGATAATATCGGTAAGTACTTTCGATTTATTAATTTAATTTAAATTTTCTAAAACCTAAAAAGGTTAAATACTTGTCGTCTCAATTCGAAACTATGCAGTTTCCAGAAGTACTTAGCAGCAGATGTCATAGCCCAAAAGTATATACATAACTCTTATCATTCCATACAAAATGTTATTATTTTTGTTTAATGTTTCAAATTAAAAATAAGTTGTTAAATATTTCTTATTGACCATTTCAGATTCCAACACTTCTCAACAGCAAATTGTCTTACAAACAATTCAAAATGTGCGGGCTGAACAAAGGGCAAGTCTAGTCTCTCGAAATGTTGCTGGGGCATTAAAAGTGGATTCCGTCGGAAATAAGCAACTTCTCGAAAAGTTAATGGCTAAGACGGAGGTTAGCTGGAACCTTATTATCAAGAAACTGTGCCTTGGAGTTGCGAGAACGGATAAAGCTGAAATTCCCGACAGCTTGTTGCCCATCAAAGATCACGCCCAGATGGATGAGCTGGGGCTAATCCAGTTTTTAAGCGAGCCTTGGTATGCGTAAATTCTTTTGTATTTTTTCTAATGTATTTTTTATAATGTTTCTTACAAATGCTTTTTTACTAATGTATTCTTACTAATGAATTTTTACTAATATTATTTCTCTCTATGTGTTAAATTATAACTTAAATTTTCGTTTCGTTCTGTTTTTCTTTTAAATAGATTCGGAAACTCAGCACATTTGGAGGAGTGAGCGCGAATAAAACTGTTCGCACAATGTCCAGTTGCATATTTGAAGACACTTTACACCTCGAATACTCGTGGTTTGGGACGGTTACCAAAAAAGGGTTCGATGTGTTTAAGCAAATTTTAAGAGTGATGGTGGAGGCGGTCAGGAAGAGGTTCCCTAACTTTACCGATGCGGATGGGATCCGCATAGGTACATAAAAACGTACTTGAAACAGGACCGTTTCAGGCTAGAAAAAATGTAAGTTAATTTTACCTACATTTCTTTTTATATATTTATATTTATGTAGCTATAATAAACTAAAAAATAGAATATTGCTTTTATTTTTTTTTTCTAATAAATTTGTGTATTTTTTTCAGCGACGAGGCAGCAACCGATTAAATTTTGTTTATTAATCATAAGTTATATAAATATGTATGTATATATATTTAAGTATACATTAGTTTTAAGTTCCTAGAGTAGATAAATGTTTAGTTTAAACATGAATAAAAAACATGCAAAAAGTAATTTTTTAACCTCTTTTTATTTAAAAGGAATTTTATTTTTAGGAAAGTTATAAATAGTTATAAAATAACTGATTTCGGAAATATACTGGGGTTTTTGGTAACCTATTTCTAACCGACGAAAAATAATGGTTTTTAAGTAACCTATTTACAACGTTGAAACCAGGTATTAAAAAACCGATTTGTAGGTTTCCTTAATACCTGTAATAACTGGTAAATAAAATACGTCACCATAACGCTTCAAAATAACGTCAACGGAACGTAAGATATTAACCGTTTCTTATCGGTTACATTTAATCTCCAATAAGCAGTTATTATTTAACCGTTTAAAGCTAGTTTTTTGTTACCACACAAAAACCCAGGTTTAGAAGAAGTTATTATTTAACTCTTTAAAATCGGTTTTTTGTTACCAAGAAAAAACCCAAGTTCAAAAGTTACTGACCATTTCGGGTAATGGTAATGGTTCTGGAACGTTTCCCAGCCGTGATTTTTACCGATTTCATTACTTTTCGGTAAATAACCTCGGGTTATAAATCGGTTTGTAAGCCGATTTTTTACCAAAAATTGTTGCTTGGGTTACCAACTTTGAGTGATATTTTTTGTTGGTTTTTATTTTTTATAATTTTGTATAAAAGAACTACCAATTTGATTTTTCTCACAATTATACCAGATATTAAAAGCGTTATTCTTCGTTGCACAAAATTATTTTGTTCGTAAAATTTTTGAGGTGACAAATATTTTTGTTTAGTTTTTTTGGATTTATAAAAAAAAAACGTTCATTAAATTTTTTTCCAAAAATATATTTGATTGGTATCACGGTACAATATATACATAATACCAAATTTAATTAAAGTCTTAAGCGTTATTGGTTTGTGAAATATTTAGGGTTAACCAAAATTTTCACCTTTTTTTAAATTGCTATAGTAAAAAAAAACACCCACTCAATTTTTTTTTAAGAGTCCTTTCTGCATCTTCTGCCTTATTATCTGTATAACAAAATTTATTTGAAGTCGATATGTCTACTGGTTCTTGAGCTATGGACGACGAAAAAAAACTTCGAGAAGGTTTTAGAAAAGATACGCTAATAAGTCCAATACTTTGGTCGAGTTTCGTTAGTGAGTGATCGAAGATTGAAAATACTACTAGTATTGCAATTTAAGGCATGCATTAATTATAAATGTTAAATACTTAATTCCAATGTAAATGTAAAACTAATTTTATCTCACAGAAAGTATTGTATTCGGCATTCGATAATTTTTTTTCGACAGACGGGGTGGGAAGTTATCAGTGTGGGTAGCATCCCAGCCTCTTTTTGGCAAAACATATCATCCAAGGTATGATCTTTAATCACTGACTAAAAACAAAAAAATTTTACGTTTGAATCAGTACTTTCGTTGCAAGTTTTAATAATTCAAATCCGTTGAATGATTTTTAAGCGATCCTTTTCCATAATTGACAAATATTCAACTTATTTTATGACACATGAAATGACAATCCAATTTGACAGATGTCAAATGTCAGTTCTGCCAATTTGAAACTACAAAATGAATGAACTTTTATTTTGATTTCCTACAATGTACTTTACTATAATATTCTAAGTTCATTGCCACACTTATGACATTCTGGATTTTTTTCCATCATCAACCCCCCCTACACTTTATTGACTGTGCCAATTTTTCTGTGCAAAGCATAATATCGATTGGAAACACATCATAAATTCCAAAAAGTACACATACTCTGCTCATGTATGGAGAAATATGTAATGTGCCACCTGCTAGATTTGTCGCAATTTCCTCTTTTCTCTTCAAAGCAATCATAGATATACCTACCCTTTATGTAACACGTCACAAATTTACTTTTGTAAGTAACAACATTTATTGAATCCAATAATCCTGCTACAGCAAAGTACGAGTATAGTAGCAAGCTAAAGTACGAGTATGAAGTCATTGAGTATGTGTACTATATTACTTCTTCTATTTGTAAGTATTCATGCAATACCCAAACCTAGGAAACTTTATTGCAGCTCTAGGATAACAACTTATATGATGTAGATAGGTAGGTTAGGTAGGTATCCATAACCTCTACTATTCCCAGGCCCACCTTTGAGACGGTTAGGGAGTATAGGTACGAGTTTATTGATATTTGTATTTATTTTTTTTACTCGTATTTTGCTATCGTGCTTGCTGAGTTTTTCGATATAATAACGATAATAAACTCATCGAAAATATTCTCTGACTCGTTGATTATGTTTATTTTGGCAATTTAACGTCCTTCTGCGCTCAGCCCTGTGTATTCGTTCGAGTAGGTTCTTCGTCCTTCTGTGTCATTATAATACCTACCTACCTTTCTATACTGGCACTGCCTTAGCATTAGAGTATCTTACGCCTACCGCACCGCACCGTACCGTTTGTATAGTTGCTGCCGCCCGCTGCTGCCTGCCGCATTCGTTTTGCCACTTGAGAAAATAAAGTCAAATGAATATCTAACTTTATGAGCGCCGCTCTATAGTATACCTTATACCTTCGCAGTCAGTGTTGTCATAAATTTGTCGACAAAAATGTCAGCGATAAATTATCGAAAAGGAAAATATAAATTATTAAATCTGTCAAAGATCTAAAAATAGGTCTACATACCTTTAACAAGTCGAAGAATATAAAGACGGAATAACAAGAAAAAAAACTCAAGGAAAAGGACTTTTCACAGACAATAGGAGTCGGTATTACGTCGTCGTCGGTCGGTCTGTTGTTGGTTAGCTTCCGATACATTCAAAATTCATAAACAAATAAAGACATACCAATACATTTCTCTTATATCGGTAAATGAGTAATTTTGGTTTAAGATTTATAAATTCACAGAAAAGTTGCAATAAATTTTGAATTCGTTTTCTTGAAAAGTTGTTAGAAATTCAAATATACACAACGACGACAATGACGCACATAAAGACAATCATACTTTTATATTCGATCAAATGAAAGATATTATAATCTTATAGGTACTCATATTAAAACAAAATATATACATATACATAGGCCTACACAAGGATAACTGGTAGAAAAAGTTCTATAGATACCGCATGTATAGGCAGAAATATTTATTTGAATATCCTTGTTCGTTCCTTCAGTTTGCAGGTGATGAGTTGCCAAATGGAAATTTTATTCATTGTCATCAGAAAATGAAAAACACATAGAAAACACAAAACACGCATACATAAACACACAATTTAGAATAGCGTGTACAAGGACATTATTTTTAACTTAAGGATTATTGCTGTCAGGATATTCGATATTGGAAATGGATTAATTGCTTTCATGGGCCATTGAAGTTTATTTTATTGTTTTTGTCGTGTCGTTTCGGGAGAGTGTGGTATGGGGATTGTTTTAAGGCTCTTGCCAAAAAGGAAATCGCCTATTTCGATAGAAGATTATGATGAGGCTTTTTATTGTTTTATATCGAATTGATATACATAATTTACCTATAGATAGATACCTATGTATTTATATACAAGGACTTTGAATTGAAAATAAATTAAGTGAAATCCGATGATAAGGAATTGGTGAGGTGGAAGAATAAAATGTAAGCAAAATTCAAATGTTATTACTCCTTTTTATGTATATAAATACATATACTATATGTAGATGTATTTGGAAGGGGGTATAGAGAAGAGATTACGAAAAAGAATTAAGGTAGGTAATAAATGATGAAAATTAAGTACCACGCTGCATCATAAAGTCAGCTAAAGAGCTCAAGTGAAGGAGGGATCTGTGACTTCTTGTTGTTAACTAATATGAAAGTACAAAAAGCAGTTAAGTTAATGTCTTTGACTGGCGATAAAAGCTGAATTTACGTTGCAGTTAATTTAAGATCTAGGAAGAATAATTGTCTGGATCTATCAGCAAAATATATAGAAGTGGCAGAGGAAGCGAAAGCAGCAGCCATCAGGATCAGACATCATGGCATCGCTATGAAAAATTATTATTGTTACAATGTAGATGGGTATCTATATAAAGTCAATTTGAATGACATTGTTTATAAATTTATGTTTCACTGAATGAATTGCATTTTAATTATGAATGTCACTTTTTTATATATATACAATATACATAATTAAAAAGTTTCTACAACATGAGAGGTAAAGAGAATTCCTTTTTGTAAACGCTTGAAAATAAGCTATAATAATACAAAAATTGCAATACTTACAATTATGTTGCTTACATAAGAAATCGATAAACCTGGATGAGTAAAAAGTAGAAACTAAGTAAATATCTGGAAAACAATTTAAAAACAAATCACAATAATAAAAGAAAAACAAGTATACGACTAGTGTGTCTTTTATTAAATTGATTAAGTTTATAAATGATTGATCATATACGTTACGTAGTTCTCCTTTAAACTGTTATTGCTATTTAATATGACGTTCAAATGGTAGACATGTGCATTCAAGAGGACACAAGCGTCCACAGGTTTTTCTCAAAACCAACCTCTGTCTATCAACTCCTACTCTCACCTCCCCGTGGTGAACATCGGGTGCCTAGTACCTCAACTGGAGATTGGGTTCAAACCCCAGTGGAAAGTTGTTGGGGGCAGCAAACGAGAGAGGGGGGAGAGGTGCATCCACTAAGGCACCTCTCCTTATCCAGACGGCAGCGGAGGAATTCCCGAGATGGAATCAACGGTGGCGTCTACACTTCCAGTAAGGCTGAGCTACTTAGTGAACACCTTATAGGGCTTCTACGAATTATTCGGAGCTCAGGCCTATAATGAGCGGTTTATCCGGCTCCCCGTCCTTGGAGTTATACTAAGGATCTGGCCCTCCAGGTTGGGGGTCGTTCCGTCAGGGTGACTTCCTGACCACTTAAAATCTCATAGTTGCGAAGCACCAACAAGCCTCGGATACGGACGGATTTACTGTTGACAACCTAAGCAAACGAATTAAGGACAACGAACTTCGGCTATGCACGTGAAATGTTAGGCCCCTTAACAGACCACGTGCAGCCGAAGAATTAGCGGAGGCCCTAGACTGCTATAAAGCAGACATCACCGCCATCCAGGAAATACGATGGGATGAGCCTGGCAAAAAGAGGATGAAAAATTGCGATATTTACTATGGTGACTGCTACCAAGAAAACCAACAGCGCTTATTTGGATGCGGCTTTGTTATTGGAGCCAGACTTAGGCAACAAGTCTTGAGCTATAGGTGCATCAACGAGCGCCTCATGACCATCCGCATCAAGGCTAAATTCGGCAACATTAGCCTAATATGCGCGCACGCCCCCACAGATGAGAAGGATGACAACACCAAAGATATGTTCTTCGAGCTTTTAGACAAAACATATGAGCAGTGTCCTAGCTACGATATTAAAATTGTCCTGGACGATTTTAATGCCAAGCTAGGAAGGGAAGACATCTTTGTTGGAATAATCGGGAAAAACAGCCTGCACGACAACACTTACCACAACGGATTCAGTCTCATAGATTTTGCTGCGGGGCGAAACGTCATGGTAGCCAGTACGCGTTTTCCACACCTCAACATCCACAAAGGAACTTGGAGATCTCCAGATCAATCTACCGTCAACCAGATTGACCATATTGCGATCGACGCCAGACTCGCTTCCAGCATCATGGATGTCCGAACTTTCCGAGGAGCTAACATCGACTCGGACCACTACCTTTTTGTAGCCAAGGTAGCACTTCGGGTTTCCAGGCCCAAGGCAAAACAGGGAGATGCTGGGAGAAGGTACAACGTCGAACGGCTACAATCGCAAGAGATCGCCAACTCCTTCTCCGACCGAGTTACAAGTAACCTCTCTCGAAGTTCTGTGCCGCCAACACGCACTCAGAGAAGCCGCCTCTGACGTACTGGGTTTTAAGCAACCACCAACAAGGAACCCTTGGTTTGATGAGGAATGTCGGCAGGCAAATGCAGCCAAACAACAGGCACGCAAAGCGGTGCTGCATAAAAGGACGAGAGCTGCTCATGAGCTCTATGAGCAGAAGAGGCGAGAGGAACACCGACTTCTCAGAAGGAAAAAGAGAGAGCATGAGAAGCGTGCGGTCGAAGATGTTGAGAGGTTTAAAAGCAGGAATCAAGTTCGAACGTTTTATGAACAGGTGAAACGAAATTCACAAGTACATAAACCTAGAACCGAAGGCTGCAAAGACGAAAGTGGAAACATCATAGTGGAACCGCAGTCAATGCTGAGGATATGGAAAAACCACTTCTGCAGACTGTATAACGGTGACGACGAACCGAATTCCGCTGTCAGGCAGGATGATCCATTCAACATAGACGACGAAAGCCAACAATCCCGTCCTCCCGACTTAGACAAAGTAAAGATTGCTATATCTAAGCTGAAGTCTAACAAAGCCGCTGGAGCGGATGGCTTGAATGCCGAGCTCTTTAAAGCAGCTGGAGATAAGTTGGTTAAGAGGATGCACCAACTTATCTCTAAGATATGGTCGGAAGGAAGCATGTCCGATGAATGGAACCTCAGTATTGTTTGCCCGATCCTGAAAAAAGGAGACCCTCTAAACTGCACCAATTATAGAGGAATCAGTCTACTAAACATCGCTTATACAATCTTTTCTGCCGTAATATGTGAACGTCTAAGGCCCATCGCCAACAACCTGATAGGTCCTTATCAGTGTGGTTTTAGACCAGGAAAGTCCACAGTCGATCAAATATTCACATTACGGCAGATCCTGGAAAAAACCCAAGAACACCAAATCGACACCCACCATCTTTTCATCGATTTCAAGGCCGCATATGACAGTATCTACAGGGACGAATTGTATATAGCCATGTCTAGTTTTGGCATCCCTGCCAAACTCGTCCGTTTGTGCAGGATGACCATGGAGAATTCACGCTGCTCCATAAAGGTTGGAAAGAAGTTAACAGAACCTTTCGATGTCAAAAAAGGTTTTAGACAAGGTGATGCGCTGTCATGTGATTTCTTAACATCGTACTTGAAAGAATAGTGCAAAGCTCACACGTCAACACTAGAGGCACTATCTTTCAAAAGTCTGTCCAATTACTAGCATATGCTGATGACATTGACATAGTCGGAAGAACTCAGCGTGATGTCAATGGGGCTTTTGTGAGTATTGGTTTTGCCCTCATTAATGGCGGCAAAAATGGGTTAATGAGGGCAAATCAAAGTACATGCTGTCATCAAGAAAGGACCTACAACACCGACGTCTTGGTCAAAACGTCACATCGACAGACGTAACTTTGAGGTAGTCAAGGACTTCGTCTACCAAGGCTCCGCTGTAAACGCAGAAAACAACACCAGCCCTGAGATCAAACGAAGAATAACTCTTGCTAACCGCTGTTTCTTTGGGAAAGTCTTCGAATCCACACCCATAGGACAGCGCAGTAGAGGAAGACCGCGAATCAGGTGGCGCGCACAAGTGGAAGGTGACCTCACCTAACTCGGAGCGCGAAACTGGAGACATCTAGCTAGGGACCGAGCTAGATAGAGAAGTCTGTTGGGTGAGGCCCTAGTTCACACAGGACTGTAGTGCCACCTTAAGTAAGTAAGCTATTAAATATTGAAGGCCGTTTAAAAGGATACCACAATAGTTCAATTAATAGTGGTAGTATACCCGATGGTGATTGCTTACGACTGTCAGACGTCTTGGGTTAAATCCATACCTGTAGCACCTAAATTTTTTTCACGGTTACTGCATCTTTGATGAATTGACAAGTCTTAGAAAAGTAATTTTTGTCATGAAAAGTACTATCTCAAATTAGCCTTTCGGATTCGGCATAAAAACTGTAGGTACCTTCCATCCCTGAAATAAGTCACACATAGGAATGGTAGAGAGTTTTAAGACACAAGGCTCTAGTTGTCTACGGAACTTTGTGCAATTCAATGAGGGCAGGTATATGTTGAAATGGAATAAAACAAGCTGTGTGTGAGGTACTAACAAAATAATTTTTTTTATTTGAAAGGCGCATTTATGTCATTAAGTGTAGAATATGATATCTTTCAAATGCCCGCCCGGCTTCTTACGGTGGCCAATTCCGAGTGGTACATTTTTCAATAACCTTTCCGCGTAGATCCAGCTAAATTGTATCAATGGCCTGTGTTATGTTCTTTAGGGCATCGGTCGATTGTGGTTTCTTGCATAAACCTGCGACTTCAAGAAACCTAACAGGAAAAAGTCTAGCGGGGTCAAATCGCATGACCTTGGCCAATTCACATCACCCCTGCGAGAGATAACCTTAGCCTCAAATCGTTCATGCAAAGTATCAATCGTGGCGTTTGCTGTGTGACACGTAGCTCCTTCCGGCTGGAACCACATGTCGTCTAGGTCCATATGGTTCAATTTGGGCCATAAGAAATTAGTTCTCATCGAAATGTAGCGCTCGCTGTTAACGGTGACCGCCTCACTTACGTCGTTTTCATAAAAGTACGGATCAATTGCGCCGCCGGCCTAGAACCCACACCAAACGGTAACTTTTTGAGAATGCATTATCACCTGGTGAGCCTCGCGTGCGTTGGTGTCGGCCCATATATGAAAATTTTGCTTGATGATTGTTCGACCAAAACTGGGGTCCTCTTCCAAACGATTCGAATAAACGGCATTGTCTATGGTCATGAACTTTGAGCTCCTGGGTCAGTTAGGTCTTGTACGGATGTAGGCCTAAGTCCCGACATATTCACGAACCTCTGTGATGTTCTCGGCTGATCTTGCGTTCCTTGAACGTACGCGTGTAGGCTGATTGTTTACTGAACCGGTCGTCTCAAATTTGGCCACCAAACGTTGAAGAGTCGACTGTGAAGGGCCACCACGTCTACCGTAAAATGGAAGTAATGTCTGCAACGTTTGCGTTAACGAACACTTTGATAATAAAGTTTTATCATTTAAACGTGCTGTTCAATCGTGTAACTTGCCGTAAAGATTTGGCATAAACAACTGAATAATAAACAAAATGTTTGACAGATTGCACCAAAACAAAATGGCCGCCACGGGGCGCCAAAATCTACCCTCGCCAATTCAAAAACAAATATAAGATAAGATGTCAAATCCATCAAACACAAAACATAGAAGTACATACAAAAACCTGAAACAAGTCTTCTATGAAAAATAATGAGACATGCCAAGTTTTAAATTTTTGAAGGTTTAATTTAAATTTAAGTGTTCTTTTAAATGATAAAATATACATGAAGAGTGGGTTATTATACTATGTCCCTGAGTTCATAACGGGTAAGGTAGATTTTGGAATTCGCAGTGTTTCATATAGCACAATCTGGGATGAGCCAGAGGTAGTTTAAATCCATATCTGCAAATTTTACTTAGAAGATATTAAGTTGAGATCAATGTTCATTTTACGTTCGTACGACAAATGGTATCGTTAGTGTTATTTACTGTTATACAATCACTCTCACAAACTTTTTCCTCAAACTTATTTTTCAAAATACTCACTGTTTAATAAAAATTTTCAATGTTCCGAACGTTGTTTAAGCGTACAAAAGCTCATTTCGTTTCGCGGAGCTATTATACTAACAAATTCTGTACAAATTTTGAGGGGAAACCTACCATTACTTTTTAATTTTAAAAATATTAATTTCTTTATTTTGTTTTAAATATGCACATTTTCACTTGTGTAACTATACAAGACTTTTAAATTAGAAACATTGCTCAAGGTTCAAAATGGACTAAGGGAATTGTAATTTTATTTAATTTTAATAAATACAAAATCTACCTTTATTCATAGAAAAATACTAAAAATCTATCAGTTAGTAGTTTTTTTGTTGTATTTTGTGTAACAAGGTCCATTCAATAGCTAATTACATTGTTTTTGGTATAAACGTCCTATCTATTTTGACTTCGTATCAGTTAAAAGTTAATTTGCATTGTTCCATCTTAGCACAATTATTGTTTTTTTTTAAATTCCTCGACCTGAAAAAGACACTGTTGCTTTATAATTGGTCTATCTCTTCAGGCGAGTTGTGCTTATCATTATTTGAACTTTGAAAATATAATTTTTAAAATAAAATATTCTAAAATTCTTCTTCTTTATCCTTCTATTTGAACTTCTTAAGTTCTCAAAAGAAATGTCTTAAAGCAAATATTTCTCAAACAAAACAACTATCTACAACTGTCAGTGAAGTATAATAATAATAGTGCACTCAACTTAAAAAGTCGTCACCCTCGTTACTCTTATATCGGGTGATTTTTTTGAGGTTAGGATTTTCATGCATTAGTATTTGACAGATCACGCGGGATTTCAGACATGGTGTCAAAGAGAAAGATGCTCAGTATGCTTTGACATTTCATCATGAATAGACTTACTAACGAGCAACGCTTGCAAATCATTGAATTTTATTACCAAAATCAGTGTTCGGTTCGAAATGTGTTTCGCGCTTTACGTCCGATTTATGGTCTACATAATCGACCAAGTGAGCAAACAATTAATGCGATTGTGACCAAGTTTCGCACTCAGTTTACTTTATTGGACATTAAACCAACCACACGAATGCGTACAGTGAGTACAGAAGAGAATATTGCGTCTGTTTCTGAGAGTGTTGCTGAAGACCGTGAAATGTCGATTCGTCGCCGTTCGCAGCAATTGGGTTTGTGTTATTCGACCACATGGAAGATTTTACGCAAAGATCTTGGTGTAAAACCGTATAAAATACAGCTCGTGCAAGAACTGAAGCCGAACGATCTGCCACAACGTCGAATTTTCAGTGAATGGGCCCTAGAAAAGTTGGCAGATAATCCGCTTTTTTATCGACAAATTTTGTTCAGCGATGAGGCTCATTTCTGGTTGAATGGCTACGTAAATAAGCAAAATTGCCGCATTTGGAGTGAAGAGCAACCGGAAGCCGTTCAAGAACTGCCCATGCATCCCGAAAAATGCACTGTTTGGTGTGGTTTGTACGCTGGTGGAATCATTGGACCGTATTTTTTCAAAGATGCTGTTGTACGCAACGTTACGGTGAATGGCGATCGCTATCGTTCAATGCTAACAAACTTTTTGTTGCCAAAAATGGAAGAACTGAACTTGTTTGACATGTGGTTTCAACAAGATGGCGCTACATGCCACACAGCTCGCGATTCTATGGCCATTTTGAGGGAAAACTTCGGAGAACAATTCATCTCAAGGAATGGACCGGTAAGTTGGCCACCAAGATCATGCGATTTGACGCCTTTAGACTATTTTTTGTGGGGCTACGTCAAGTCTAAAGTCTACACAAATAAGCCAGCAACTATTCCAGCTTTGGAAGACAACATTTCCGAAGAAATTCGGGCTATTCCGGCCGAAATGCTCGAAAAAGTTACCCAAAATTGGACTTTCCCAATGGACCACCTAAGATGCAGCCGCGGTCAACATTTAAATGAAATTATCATCAAAAAGTAAATGTCATGGACCAATCTAACGTTTCAAATAAAGAATCGATGAGATTATGCGTTTTTTTTTTAAAAAAAGTTCTCAAGCTCTTAAAAAATCACCCGATATAAGAAAAACTTTTACAGTCTACTTTTTAGTGTACCTACACAGTTAGATACCTTAGCTAAGAGAAATTATCTCTTCTCAGACAGAATGCTGTAAACTATTTAAAAAGCTAACATTATCCCTTGTGCATTAGTAAAAGTATAGGTATAACTTATTCCATCACTTTGTGTCTGTCAAGTCAACCCATAAGCCATAATAATATCTAACCAACCCCTTAGGGGGTAAGAAAAACTTTTCAATTTACATCCCTCCTCCTTTTTGTAAAAATATTATATGTATGTACATCCTGAAATATACATAAAGTTAAAACATTTCGAAAATGCATTTAATTAACAACCAAACACTATAACCTTCCTTTCAAAACAAAAAAAGAAGACCTGAAAAACTGACAGACATCATTTCGAATGACATTTGTTTATCTCTTGCGCGTAAGGAACAGAACAGAACAACGACTTAAAAGGAAGGAACTGCGACGTCGAGGGGGATGAAACCGGAGAATGCTTTTGTGATATCGTTTCTATGATAATTTTATTTTGGTAACAACATTTTCACACAAAAAAAAGGAAAACAAGATACTCTATGCCACCAAACCGCCCAACTGCCTCCACATGTAAGAAACCGCAAAACACCCCATTACTAACGCTTTCAACTGTCAAGAAATTCAACTTTTCCTCCTCAAAGACGACTACGATGACGACCGACGCGACGCGAGCAACAGTGGGGGTGGAGGTGACAGTGACGGCAGGACGAAAGGAAGTTGAGCAGAGCATATAAGTGTACTGTACTATACATAAATACATTCCTACATATATATATAGGGAGAAACATCCGTTTCAGCTTAAACTCATTTCCTGACACAAAGATGGAGAGAAACTTTTACACAACCGGTTTTTAATAGAAAATTTGACAGCCGTGAAATGCTTTTCAATGTTTTGTTTCCAATTCATCCATCGTCCTCATTTTCTATCCCCCAGCGCCGCAGCCGCTGCGCCGGTACTACCGTGCGATCGTCGTCCATGATGGTACTTTTTGAAAAACGTAACTTCAATGAGGAAGACGATGCCGATTCTGCTGCCGCTGCCGTTCGCCGCTCGTCAACGATGACGCACAGCCCGTACCCAAGCCCAAAACCGAACCCGCGCCCATTCTAACAAATAATATAATTCTAAAGAATTGAACAGAACGACTTTTTGTTCATTTTTCAACGATTTCCCAAGCGATTTTCCGCCAATGTTTCGCAATAGTACAACGAGTTGTATTCGACGAACAAGAAGAAGAACCGAACCGACAGCAGATTGTAACAGCTCTTCTTCTTCTACTTCATCGTCATCGTCGTAGTCGAAGTCGTAGTCGTCCTCATCATCATCATCATCATCGCCGCGCCGCCAACGTCGTCTTAGCCTTCTTTGGTGAAATAGAAAGAAAAATAAACGAAAAAGTTATTCTCGTTGCTTAGGACTGTTATGTCCTTCTCTCCTTTTTGCTGAAAGATTCACGTTCGCCTTCTTCTATATAAATTTTATAAAGAGAAATACCATAAGAAGAGGTAAGGGTAGTCACTTTCACATTCACATTCAATCCATCCCTTCGGGCAGGGTATATTGTTAAGATACCGGAAAGGCGTGTTTATTGTTTGTCAAAAAAGTGACGGGAAATAACCGAAAAAAGGTCCGTTTTCAGTGCCAGAAGGTTGTGTGCACAGCACAGTGTAAAATTTTATAAACCGTTGCAGATTGACTGAATAAAGTGAAGAAGGTATACAAAGGGAAAGGGGTTCGATTTGGTTGGCATCTATTATGTTCCGCTTTCACACATACATATATAGAGACTTTAGATTATAAACAGTAAGAGTATAGAAAAGAATGGCAGCCAAAAGCAGACCGGATACGGATGTTAAATTGAAAATGAACGGCAAAAATATTTATATCCAAATACATTTTTTATAATATTTTTTTATAAATTATTGTACTCTGTTATATAAAAGACTGAATGCGTAGGCATACTGATTTGGTTTGTTAGGCGAATTATGAAAAGTAAAAGGAATTTGAAAGGATTTCTTTTTATTCGTCTTATGAAAATGAAAGGATTATTGTGTAGGTTTAACCTTGTGCAGGGTTAACCTTTGTAAAGAGATTTGTATCGTCTGTATTGAGGTTAGAGGTTTTCAATTCAAATTCATTCTTTTATTCTTATTTCTCATTGCCAACAAAAAATGTATCAAACAACTGCTAAAAGGTTTTAAAAAAACTCACTTTTTATAACAATTACGAAAGTGATTCCAATGACGAACTTAACAATATATAGTGTAAGTTCGAAATGTTTTTTCGAGGACTTCTTGTCTCTAAATTTTGATAAAAGTGTTTTTAACTTCTCATAGGGAGTTCTTGTAATGGGTCCGATTTGTCAAACTGAAAATTTTGACATTTCTCGACGTTTCAAGGTCCCTAGAGTCGAAATAAAAGATTTTTAGAAAGGTGTCTGTGCGTGCGTGTGTACGTACGTCCGTACGTCCGTACGTTCGCGACGTTTTTTTCGTCGTTCATAGCTCAAGAACCAGAAGAGATATCGACTTCAGAAAGATGCAGAAAGGGCTCTCAAGAAAATTGCGTGGTGATTTTTTTACCATAGCAGTTTAAAAGAAAGGTGAACATTTTGGTTAACCCTAAATATCTCATGAACCAATGCCGCTAGAGACTTGAATTAAATTTTATATTATATATTGTAAAGTGATACAAAATAAGTATATTTTTGGAATAAAATCCAATGAACGGTGTTTTTTATAAATCTAAACAAAACTAAACAAAAAATTTGTCACTTCTAAAATTTTACGACTAAAATATGATTTCATCTCCTAAACAATTCTGTGCAACGAAGAATAATGTTTTTGACATCTGATAAAATTTTGAGAAAAATCGAATTGTCAGTTTTTTTTATAAAAAATAAAAACCTACAAAAAACATTACTCAAAGTTGGCTTTATGCTACTTTAATCTTTCAAAAAATATTGTTATCAACATTCAGTAAAATTTTGAGAAAAATCGAATTAATAGTATTTTTTTACAAAAAATAAAAACCTAAAAAAAATGTATAAAAGTTGGTAAAAATTGTTTGACGACGTAAATATCTTTTCAAAAATTTGAGACATTGGCTTCAAACAAATTTTATCTTTTAAGAAATATTGTTTTCAACATTCTATAAAATTTTGAGATAAATCTAATTGACAGTTTTTTTTTTATAAAAAATAAAAACCTAAAAAAACATTACTCAAAGTTGGTAAAAATTGAATTTCGACTCAAATATCTTTTCAAAAACTTGAGATTAAGGCTTCAAACTTATTTTATCTTATAAGAAATATTGTTTTTAACATTCTGAAAAATGTTGAGAAAAATCGAATTGACAGTTTTTTTACAAAAAATAAAAACCTAAAAAAATTAATAAAAGTTCGTAAAAATTGATTTTCGACTCAAATATTTTTTCAAAAACTTGGGATAATGGCTTCCAACTAATTTTATCTTATAAGAATAATTGTTTTCAACATTAGGACAATAATATAATAATAATAATGTTTTTTTTTAGCTTTTTATTTTTTATAAAAAAAAACTGACAATTCGATTTTTCTCAAAATTTTATCAGATGTCAAAAACATTATTCTTCGTTGCACAGAATTGTTTTGGAGATGAAATCATATTTTAGTCGTAAAATTTTCGAAGTGACAAATTTTTTTTTCAGTTTTTTTGATTTATAAAAAAAAAAACCGTTAATTGAATTTTTTCCAAAAATATTCTTATTTTGTATCACGTTGCAATATATAATATAAAATTTAACTCTCTAGCGTCATTGGTTCATAATATATTTGGGGTAAACCAAAATTTTCACCTTTTTTTTAAACTGCTATGATAAAAAACCACCCACGCAATTTTCTTGAGAGCCTTTTCTACATCTTTCTGCCTTATTATCTGTATAACAAAACTTATTTGAGATCGATATCCCTTCTGGTTCTTGAGCTATAAACGACGAAAAAAACGTCGCGGAGGTACGGACATACGGACGTATGGACGTACGAACGTACATATGTACGTACACACGCACGCACATACATCTTTCTAAAAATCTTTAATTTCGACTCTAGGGACCTCGAAACGTCGAGAAATGTAAAAATTTTCAATTTGACAAAGCGGACCCATTACAATAACTTCCTATGGGAAGTTAAAAAAATTGTCGTATTTAGGGTTCTGAGAATCCTCAAGTAATTGAAGAGAAGCCATTACATCCACAAAAAGTCACTGTTTGGTGATTCGATCTTATTTCTTCGAAAACAACAATGGAACGACTGTTAACGTCAATTCGGAGCGTCATGGTCATATGATAACCGACTTTTTTTTGCCTGCTATTGAAGAATACAACTTGGAGAATTTATGGTTTCAACAAGACTATGCCACATGCCACACAACTCGAGCGAATATTTATTACAAGAGACATTTCCTGGCCGCGTAATTTCTCGTCGTGCCGATATCAACTGGTCACCAAAATAATGTGATTTGACACCGCTGGATTTTGTTTGTGGAGCTACGCGAAAGACCGTGCTTATGCAGATAATTATTGAACTCTTAAGCACTTAAAAACCAACATTCTTCAAATTATGGCTGAGATAACGCCTAATATGTGTCAAGAAGTGGTCGAAAATTACCTCAAAATAATTGATGCTTCCTTTTCGGGTGGTGGTCTGTTGGAAAACTTGTTAAGTTTATACTTGCGATCAAAATCTCTAAGTAATCAAGTTTTGACTATTATGTATAAAGAAAATATTTTTCAATAAAATAATTATTCTGTCTTTTACTATCGTTATAATCAAGTCGTTTTAATATAACTCTGTTAAAAGGTTATGGGCACAGGACAATAGCAAGATTCAAGGAATATATACATATACTGGAGAAAAATGTCTGTACAACAGAATTTGGGAATCCATCAAATGGAGAAGCTAACTGGGTCTGAAAATTGGTCAACATGGAGTTTTGCCATGAAAACCCAACTAGAACTTGAAGATTCATGGAAATGTATCGAGAATGTTCCAGGCGTTGAGTTGGATCTTTCTAAGGACAAGATTGCTCGTTGTAAGATGATTCTGGCTATCGACAAGAGTCTTTATGTCCATGTTAAGAATGCAAAAAGTTCCACAGAAGTTTGGACAGCTTTGCAAAATCTTTTTCAAGACTCTGGTCTGGACGGGCGCATAGGTTTACTTCAAAAACTATGCTCAGTGGTCCTGGTAGAATGTTCCTCTATAGAAGATTACGTAAGCCAAATTGTTTTGACCGCAAAGAAGTTGAATGAAATAGGATTTGCAGTAAATGATGAATGGGTTAGTAGCCTATTATTGAAAGGTCTTCCTGATGAATATAGGCCGATGATCATGAGCATTGGTTGCAGTGGAAAAGTAATTTCAGCAGATTCCATCAAAATGAAATTGCTGCAAGACGTTAAATATGATTCCAAATCATCCAATAGTGCTCTTTTGTCAAAGAGAGGAAGTTTTCCCAATTCACACAAGAAATGGAAGCCTAAGTATGACAAGAAAGGGAAATATCGTTGCTTTAACTGTGGTGGGGTCGGACACTACACAGATTGTCTATCGAAGTTTAAAGGACAAGATTTGAAGTCAGAAAAAGGTGGCTCAATGTTTGCAGCGTTTCATGCAGAGTCCAAACAGCATGAATGGTGTTTTGATAGTGGTGCCACCGATCACATGACATCTGATCCTGATTTTTTCAAGCAACTCAAGCCATTTCAAGGTCAAATTAAGACAGCAAATAACATGTTAATGAATGCTGTTAGTAAGGGCGACATTTCGTTAACTGTTTTAACTCCTAAAGGAAGACGTGATGTTGTTGTTCATGATGCTCTTTATGTCCCGGAATTAAAAGTCAACTTACTATCCATAAAGAAGATTGTGGATCATGACAATGTTTTCATCTTCGACAAAGATGGATGTCGTGTCATGAATTCTTCAAATGAAGTCATTGCAAATGGTAAATCTGAAAACGGTCTTTACAAGTTGGATACTGCTCCATATAAGAATGCTAATTTTGCAAGAAGTAACCTGGACAATGTTTGGCATCGAAGGTTTGGTCACTTGGGACAAGAAAATTTGAAATTACTTGCTCGAGGCTTAGTTAAGGGTATTGCTTTGAATCAAGATTCTCAGTCGACATGTTTGTCATGTGCAGAAGGCAAGCAGCATCGGACAAGTTTTCCATCAGAAGGGTCAAGGTCATCAAAAGTACTTCGGATAATCCATTCAGACGTGTGTGGTCCAATGGAGGCGAAATCTATAAAGGGAAGTATATATTTTGTTACTTTCATAGATGATTTCACTCGGAAGGTATTTGTTTACTTTATGAAGACGAAAGATGCTGTGTTGAACTGTTTTCGTGAATTCAAAGCCGAAGTCGAAAACCAAAAAGAATCCAGAATTAAAATTTTACGAACGGACAATGGTACAGAATTCATAAACAAAGCTATGCAACTAGAGTTGAAGAAGTCTGGGATTGTTCATCAAACAACCGTTCCCTATGCTCCAGAACAGAAAGGTTTGGCAGAAAGGATGAACAGTACTCTTATAGAGAAGGCTCGAGCTATGTTGTGTGATGCTAAAATGCCTAAATTTTTTTGGGCTGAAGCAGTTAATTGTGCAAATTATATTGTCAACCGTTCACCGCATAGAAAGCTTAAAAAAAACTCCAGAAGAGTTATGGAGCAATCGCAAACCAGATGTTAGTTCTTTTCGAATTTTTGGTTCCACAGCGATGTCTCACATTCCCAAACAAAAACGACGAAAGTTGGATTCAAAATCCGAAAAATGCATTTTTGTGGGATATTCGAATACTTCCAAAGGTTTCCTACAAAAGAAAGATGTTTTCATCAGCCGTGATGTTGTATTTCACGAGGATAACTTTCACTGCAAAATTCAAAATGAAAACACTAATGAAGTTCCAAAGTATACAGCTGTAGTGGGGGTACATCCAATAGAGAAACAAGAAAATCTTGTCATAGAAAACGACTACGAGTCATGTTCATCAAATCCAGAATTTGAAGAGGGGGATAACGAAGAAGATCCATCAGTTGCAACGTCGTCATCAGAAACTCACGATCTTGTTTCAACGTTGAGCGTGCAATTTGATGTTGGAGTCAGCAGATAGATGAAGATAATCCAAACCTACCAGAAGCTGGAGAATCTGCTCTCTCACGCCGAAGCGAAAGAATCTCAAAATTACCAAGAGTAGTTTACAATGCTGAGACTGTCAACATCTTGGAAGAACCCGAAGACATGGAAGATATGTTATCCAGAGATGACAAAGAAAAATGGATAGAAGCGATGCAGAGTGAGATGAAATCATTTGAAGAAAATGATACCTGGAAATGTGTCGACAAGCCTGCTGGAGCCAACATTATCAAGACGAAATGGGTATTCAAGAAGAAGCAAGTACTTATCAAGATCCAAACACATTGATGTTAGACATCACTTTATTCGTGAGAAGAACATGAACATTATCTCTTTCATTAGAATTGGAACTGAATCAATGGTTGCAGATTATTTTACTAAGCCAGTTTCTACCGAAAAACATAATTTCTGTTCTAATAACATGGGTTTACGTTTGAGGTAAATTTCGTTCGAGTGGAGGTGTTGAAAAACTTGTTAAGTTTATACTTGCGATCAAAATCTCTAAGTAATCAAGTTTTGACTATTATGTATAAAGAAAATATTTTTCAATAAAATAATTATTCTGTCTTTTACTATCGTTATTATCAAGTCGTTTTAATATAACTCTGTTAAAATGGTCATTTAAAGAATGTAAAGTGATTCACCCATAATGTCAACGTGCAAACTTTCTAATAAAAGAGAAACATCATGCAAACAAAATATTTTATATGTGTTTTATTTGCGTTTACTTTTGAAACCGCAAAATGGATAACCCTGTATAATGAGGGTAGAGTAAAACATAAAGATGTAACTTTTATTGCTGAACTTAGTCAAATATCCGGCTTATAAAAATGAAACTTCTTAACGGAAAATCCTGCATAAAAGTTTTATAATTTGATTTTTTTTTTGTTATACAGAATAAATGATGGAAAGGCAATGTGACAGATGTGAAAACAATATAATAATACAATTATTAAATGTCAGAGCTTTCCAATCACTATTGAAACATTCTTTTATAAGTGCAACGGGGCGTATACGTACTCAGTTTAATGAATTTTATTTTTGTCTCAGTAAAATTTATTGATAAAGCTACACATGTATATACATATGTTTCACATCATACAGAGTAGATAAACGTTTTTCGGGTCAGTCAACACCCACTTAAAAAAAAATAAAAATCCTTGAATAAACAATTCCATTATATTAAATTAAATATCTACTTAATTTGCAGAAAACTTTTCCATTTAACTAAATCTATAGGCATACTTCTTATACAGAGAGTCTTTTTTCTTCTTACCAAGAAAATTATGGACAATAAGGGTTTCCAAAAAAAGGCACAAAATGCTTATGCAAACGCAGCATCTTTAATAATTTATCCTTTTCGAATCCTCTTCATAAATTCATATACCTTAACCAAAAACAAATAAAAAAGTAGCCTTAGATTTTATTTGTGATTGTTCAGCTTAACAAGGATTTCTTCTTTGCATATTCCCACAAAAAATATCATCAAGTCAACATTTTTTATTACAAACGAAAAAATAATAATAATATCCTTGCAATTCTAGTTAAATTTTCATCATAACCAAACACACACAAACAAAATCATATACATGTTTATATTCTGCCCATCCAAGTGTTGATTTTTATATGTAGGTAAAAATAGAAACAGAACAAAACAAATCCTTCAGGATCTCATTCAAACGTTCACAAAAATCATTCACAATAAATTTGTTGGTGTTTTGTAACTTTTTTGTTTGTAAGAGATTTGTGGTGTTTTCCTTTTTCACACTCCTCATATATTTCATGAGTGCTGAGATTTGTTTTCTATATTTATTCCAAATTTTACCAAAAAAAAATAAGTAAAAATACTCCACATCCATACCTTCCATCATAAATCCATATAAAGGTCCAAAGGATCTTCAAATAGGACTCCACAGCAAAGGCAAACAACAAAAAAGTGAAAATGATTTGACGTAATGATGATTTAATTTTCCAAAAATCACTGTGGGGAATATTTATACGAGTATATATATATAGAAACAGACACACATATAAAACTCTGATACTTCACATTGTGTTCTTAATGGTTCATTGGATTGCTCGTCTGAGGACTAAACCTATATTATTGATGTGAGGAAAGGTCAACGCAGTGAGGAGGGACGAAAAAAAATAGCCGAATATAGGATTTAACATGGGATTCTTGAGATGAATAGATATAAATTAGAGAAAGTTTATTCGGCAGATTGTAGACCTTTGATGCCACGACAGCGGTGGCAAGGGAATCCATTAAATCCACTTTTTTTCTTTGGGTTTATGTGGGTACTACACTATGCCGCTGTATAAACTTTTACCACACCTTAATTTTCATATTCTTTCGTCCTGAATGTTGGAAAACTTTTTATATGTTTATTTTATTAAGCGCACAAAAATGTCCGGACGGTCTGAATTTTAATTGCATTTGCAGCAGCATCCAATCAACAGACACGGTAGGTATTTTATGCCTCCTCCTACCCAATTTGTTGCCATCTCGCCATTGTCAAAAAAGAGGACGACACAAAATGAAAAAGAGCAAACTGGTAACTCAATCCATTCAGTAACACACTCCATTGAAGCAGAATTCATTTAAATTTAAATAAAAGATTCAAAAACTCTGTTGCCACACTGACCATACCCTCCCTTTTTCCCGCTGAGCCCATTCCTCCCTTAACCCAACCATACTCAACTTTTTGCCTCTCCTCTTGCTGATGCACAACAACAAACCAGGATAAAGTCAATTTTAAAATTTGACAATAACCAAAAGGACATGTGTTGCAATCGGATGAACATTGAACAGCATCGAAAGCCAATCGATAACAAGCAACAGTACACCATGGAATCCACTAGATACAAACTCACAAAATCAAACAAACCGAACAGATACAAAAAATATAATGCCCCTCTTCATTCTATCTATCGACATTCTAATATCCTCTAGGACGTAGGATGTGGCGGGTGATTCATCTGCCTGTGCTGCTGCATCCAGTTGGTATGCAGGAATTTGTTGTAACTGTATACGAATGTATTTTGTGATTATAACAAGAGAGAGAAGGAGAAGCAGATAAAAGGTTGGCAGGATATTGTTCCTATATACCATATAATACGAACACACATATTTTAGTGCAAAAAAAGGACGAAATAAAATAACTGATGGGCTCCCAGTATAAGAGGCACAAAGGTATTATGAATGAACATTAATATAATTTTTTGCCAATGTCCTGTCATTTGCCAGCCGCCTGCAGCATTAATAAGTTTTTGATTGTGTATAAATGCAGGAAAAGGGCTCTGATTTGAAAAACTATCCTTTGTCACAAAGAAAAAAGAAACAAAAAAATCTCAACAGAAACTTGAGAGAGAAAAAAGGAAAACTATTTTTCAACAATGTGTGAACAGGATACTCAACTCATATCAATTGCTATAGTATGTATGCTATGAGTGAGGCAAAAGTTTAAAAGGACAAGAGTAAATTAAGTGTTTGTTTATAACTATAGAATGTTTTTTTTTTTTTTACATACATAAGTTACATATTTGTCTATGCAACAAAAGAATTTAGTTTTAATATAGGTACAATATTGTATAAAATAGCATTTGTCAATTTGAGTTTGAGTGACTTTTTAGGAAATCAAATAAAGTTAGAGCGCTTAAGAGTTCATTTATCTAGATTCATACTTAATTAAATCGCATATTATATTTATTTAGGCACGAAATATTTGTAAAGTTAGATTACATATTAACGACTTAAAAAAAATAACCCTACAAGTTTTCAATTTAAATTCATTGCTTTGATAAAATACTGTCGTAAGTTACAATTTGCTAGTGAAAGCTCGAAAATGTTATTCGAAAAAAAACTGTGTTTATACTGCGAAGTTTTCAAAATTAAAAAATACATAAATGTAATATTCTGAGAAAGCAAAGAAAAAATATAAATTTTTTCTCAATATGCCGAAGCGTTTTCATAGAAATGGTAGTATGTGCAGCATTTTATATAAACACATTAATTTTGGCGTTCTTAAAAAATTAATTTAGATATAGAAAAAGTGATTGAACTACGTTGTGAAAAACAAAAAATAAACATCAAACCACAATTTTAATCTTAATATTTGATATAAGGCGATATTTTATCCGAAGAATTATTATTGTGTGTTGAAAACTTGGTAAATAAAGTAAAGTATGCTATGATTCCGTTTGTTGCATTTTTTGGGCTTAGGTCTAAAATCTGATGTTTTTTGAAAGTTTTTATTCCTTACACAAAAAAAGACGATAGAGTTTTTTTAACATCAATATTTTGTATGCAATCAAATAACTTCGAAGTCCTTATCATAATATCGGGTGATTTTTTAAGAGCTTGAGAACTTTAAAAAAAAAAAAAAAAAAAAAAAAATTTGCAAAATCTCATCGATTCTTTATTTGAAACGTTAGATTGGTCCATGACATTTTTGAAGATAATTTCATTTAAATGTTGACCGCGGCTGCTTCTTAGGTGGTCCATTCGGAAAGTCCAATTTTGGGTAACTTTTTCGAGCATTTCGGCCGGAATAGCCCGAATTTCTTCGGAAATGTTGTCTTCCAAAGCTGGAATAGTTGCTGGCTTATTTGTGTAGACTTTAGACTTGACGTAGCCCCACAAAAAATAGTCTAAAGGCGTCAAATCGCATGATCTTGGTGGCCAACTTACCGGTCCATTCCTTGCGATGAATTGTTCTCCGAAGTTTTCCCTCAAAATGGCCATAGAATCGCGAGCTGTGTGGCATGTGGCGCCATCTTGTTGAAACCACATGTTAACCAAGTTCAGTTCTTCCATTTTTGGCAACAAAAAGTTTGTTAGCATTGAACGATAGCGATCGCCATTCACCGTAACGTTGCGTCCAACAGCATCTTTGAAAAAATACGGTCCAATGATTCCACCAGCGTACAAACCACACCAAACAGTGCATTTTTCGGGATGCATGGGCAGTTCTTGAACGGCTTCTGGTTGCTCTTCACTCCAAATGCGGCAATTTTGCTTATTTACGTAGCCATTCAACCAGAAATGAGCCTCATCGCTGAACAAAATTTGTCGATAAAAAAGCGCGAAACACATTTCGAACCGAACACTGATTTTGGTAATAAAATTCAATGATTTGCAAGCGTTGCTCGTTAGTAAGTCTATTCATGATGAAATGTCAAAGCATACTGAGCATCTTTCTCTTTGACACCATGTCTGAAATCCCGCGTGATCTGTCAAATACTAATGCATGAAAATCCTAACCTCAAAAAAATCACCCGTTAATTAATACTGGAGAAATTTGAGTCGACATTGATTTATGACCAATTTTGTGTACCTAGTCGGCATAAGTAATTTGACGAAATAAAAATCGTGCATTTTTCAATTTAACTTTTAAATGGATTTATAAAGAATTTTTGTTTATTTTTTTCCTTTTTATAATATAACTAACACAATCTTTAAAATAGTCAAACAAATATTTTTTCATAGAAACTTAAAAAGATATAAATAAATTATTGATTTCACTCGTTGGCATAAGTATTTTGGCAAGTATGCATTATTAAGAAAACAAAGTTTAAATTTGACAAAAATAAAGAAATGAAGAATTTAGTAAAATGTATAACCTCCTTTGGCTTCAATAACTTTTTGAAGGCGTCTCTGTACTGAATCTACTAAATTTTGAAGAATATCTGGAGATATCTCTTTCCAAAGGGAAATTACCTCAGCAATTGTCTCCTCTCTGGTTTTATTTAAAGAAACTGTTCTTTTGCGTTTCAAAAGAGACCACACGTTTTCTATAATATTTAAATCTGGACTTTGAGGTGGCCAGTCCAAAGTAGTAACACCAACATCCTTCAAAAAATTCATTACCAGCCGGGCTTTGTGGCATGGGGCATTGTCCTATTGCAGGATGAATGATTCGCCAATAAGCATATCCCCGGATGGAAAGGCATTATCATTTAGGGTACTAACATATTGGCTTTTGTTCATAGAGCAGGTGATAGGAACAAAGTCACCCAGTCCATTATAAGCAACACATCCCCAGAACATGACAGAGCCTCCACCGTGGCTCACTTTTTGACAAACAGGCCTTTTTTTTTGCCTTACTACCTTTGGAAATCTTACAAAAAATTTATTTTTTGATGAGTTATACTCAAAGGAGCTTTCATCTGTCCATAGAACGCTTCTCCAGAACTCCTTTGGCTTGTACAGATGTTCCTTTGCGAAGGCCAGTCTTTTAAATTTGTTTACCTTTGATATGTACGGTACGTCCTTAACTTTAATTGTCTTGAAATCTCCTTCTTTTAAACGTCGTCGGACAGTACACTCACTGATTGGATTCTTGGCTGTCAAATTCCATTTATCTGCAGCAGATTGAGGCTTCACAAAAATATTTTGTTTAAATTCCCGTAAAAGGATTCGGTGTTCAGTGGGCGTTGTTTTGCGCCTAGCACCTGATCTTCTTAAGTTTCTTATGTCATTATGCTTTTTAAACTTATTAATTTGATAGTGCACAGTTTGACGTGACACATTAAACTCATTTGCAATGTCTTTTACCGCCATTCCAGCGTTAAACTTTACTACAATGGAAGATCTGATAACCAAACTCAACTCCACTGTTTTAACCATGGTTTTAAATAACTTTTGATCAAGTTTTATTTTTTCATTAACGCTTCACTTCAAATAAAGTTTAATATTGCAAAAAAAATTAAAATTAATTTTTACCATTTTTGTGTATTATTTGTTTAGGTTTATATTTTTAACTTCCTAAAGGAAGTTATTGTAATCGGACCGATTTGTCGAATTTAAAATTTTGACATTTTTCGACGCTTCAAGGTCCCTAGAGTCCTTTTTTTTCACAGAGATGTCTGTGCTCGCGTGTGTACGTACGTCCATACGTCTGCACGTCCGTAAGTTCGCGACGTTTTTTTCGTCGTCCATAGCTCAAGAACCAGTACAGTTATCGACTTCAAATAAATTTTGTTATGCAGATAATACTCGTAATGCAGGAAGATGCAGAAAGGACTCTCAAAAAAATTGTTTTTGTGGTTTTTTTCCATAACAATTTGAAAAAAGGTGAAAATTTTGGTTTAACCCAAAATATCTAACGAACCAATAACGCTAGCAACGTAAATTAAATTTTATAATATGTATTGTACCGTGATACCAAACAAGTATATTTTTGGAAAAAAATCCAATTAACGGTATATTTTACGAATAAAAAACCATTTTATCTCCAAAATAATTTTATGCAACGAAGAATAACGTTGTTGACATCTAGTGAAATTTTGAGAAAAATCGAATTGACAATTTTTTTATAAAAAATAAAAACCTAAAAAAAAAGACTGGGATAACTTCCCATCCCGTTTGTCGATTTGTCTTCCTTAAAAGTTTGTCTATAATTTATCTTTTTTTATCAAATTTGCGTACTTTTTTTTGTAGATTTTATTTTTTTATGAAAAAACGGACTGTTGGATATTTATATCGAATGATATATGAATATCGAAAACAATATTTTCTGTGAAATAAAATAAGTTTAAAGCCAATATTTGTAATTTTTGAAAAGCTATTTGAGTCGAAAGTACATTTTTACCAAGTTTTAGTATTGTTTTTTTGTTAGGTTATTATTTTTTGTAAAAAAAACTGTCAATTAGATTTTTATCAAAATTTTATCGAATGTTGAAAACAATATTTTTTGAAAGATTAAAATAGTTTAAAGCCAATATCTCTAAGGTTTGAAAAGATATTTGAGTCAAAAATCAATTTTTACCAACTTTTGTTAAATTTTTTTTTGGTTTTTAATTTTTTGTACAAAAGCTGTCAATTCGATTTTTTTCAAAATTTTACTGAATGTTGACAATATTTTTTGAAAGATTAAAATAGTTTAAAGCCAATATCTCTAAGGTTTGAAAAGATATTTGAGTCGAAAATCAATTTTTACCACCTTTTATGGTGTTTTTTTAGGTTTTCATTTTTTGTAAAAAAACTGTCAATTAGATTTTTCTCAAAATTTGTCCTAATGTTGAAAACAATATTTCTTATAAGTTAAAATTAATTAGAAACCAATATCTCAAATTTTTGAAAAGATATTTGAGTCAAAAATCAATTTTTACCAACTTTTATTAATTTTGTTTAGGTTTTTATTTTTTTTTTTAACTGTCAATTCGATTTTTCTCAACATTTTTTAGAATGTTGAAAACAATATTTCTTATAAGATAAAAAAAGATTTAAGCCTTAATCTCAAGTTTTTGAAAAGATATTTGCGTCGAAATTCAATTTGTACCAACAATGAGTACATTTTTTTTAGGATTTTATTTTTTATAAAAAAAAACCGTCTATTAGATTTTTCTCAAAATTTTATTAGATGTCAAAAACATTATTCTTCATTGCACAAAATTGTTTTGGAGATGAAATCATATTTTGGTCTTAAAATGTTCGAGGTGACAAATTTTTGTTTTCAGTTTTTTTGATTTATAAAAAACCGTTAATTGGATTTTTTTCCAAAAATATAATTGTTTTGTATTACGTTACAATATATATTATAAAATTTAATTCAAGTCTCTAGCATCATTGGTTCATGAGATATTTAGGGTTAACCAAAATTTTCACCTTTTTTTTAAACTGCTATGGTAAAAAAACCACCCACGCAATTTTCTTGAGAGCCCTTTCTGCATCTTTCTGCCTTATTATCTGTATAACAAAATTTATTTGAAGTCGATATCTCTTCTGGTTCTTGAGCTATGGAGGACGAAAAAAACGTCGCGAACGTACAGACGTACGGATGTACGGACGTACGGATCATCAATCATTTTCTATAAGAGAGCTTGGTGCCAAACTCTATCAAATGCCTTTGAAATATCAACTGCAATAATCTTTCTTTCTCCAAAATGATGTAAAGATTTGTTCCGCTGTATATAAACCATGAGATCACCAGTGGATCTATTGCTACGAAAGCCATACTGTGGGTTATTAAGAAGCTTCTGTTCTTTGAGATATTTCTTAAACTGATAAGATAATTAATCAGCGTTTCCATAACCTTAGTGAGAAGGGACGTGAGTGCTATTGGCAATAGTTAGAGGGGGAAGAGGACTCACCTTTTGTAGGGACAGGTTGTACAAATGTTGTTTTCCATCCGCTCGGAAAAAGACATATAGAGTAGGAAAGATGAAAATGCTTACGCAGTGGTTTTGCCAGCGTTGAAGAACACCTCTTCAGAACAACAGCAGGGATACTTTCGGGTCCAGTTAATTTTTGTATGTCAATTTTTATCAGTACTCTTGCCATTGAACGAATGCGAAAAAAAAATCGTCCCATAAAACTGTTTACGCTCTCAAAAACAGGAGGACTCATGTCAATCTCTGGTAACGTCGAATTAACAGCAAACTGTTCTGCAAGGAAATTGGTTTATCAGTCGAACTTACATGGGGAGTATCATTGTGAACGAGCGTAGGAACCAAGGATGAGGTGGTGTTTCGTACGTTTTTTACAAATGACCAGAAATTTGTACTACCTTTAGGACATTGTTGTATTTTTTGCCTTAATTTCTGGTAATGTAAAAATTTGGTTCGTCGAATATGACCGTTGCAGGTCTTTCTAGCTTCTTTGAATTTATTCCGGTTTTCCTCAGTGGGGTTGGCTTTGTAAATCCGGATACTTACAGCTTTGATCCTAATAACCTCTTTACAGCTTGAATCAAGTCATAAGTTTTCTTTGGGCTTAATAGATTTTACCCTATTCGGGATAAAATTTCTCTTACCAAAAAGAATTGAATTTGTAACCACATATGCGCTGGAAACCACGTCACTATCGAGGAAGCAAAGTGACCAGTTAAAGTTCCTGAATAATTCATTGAGACCGTCCCAGTTGGCTCTCTCTTATTTCCAAATGGTTCTTTTAGGAGTTTTTTCCTTAACTGTTTTTTTTTTGACATGATAAATCTGCAGATACGATACAATAGTATACATTTGAAAAAATACAAATAACTAACGGTTTTTTTGTTGTTTATTTTTTGTAAAACTTTTAGAAATACACTTATAGGAAACTATTAGTGTGGGTCGCATCCCAGCTTATATTTTTGGTTTTAATATCAACTGAATAATACTTCGAACCCTTTCACGCTTAATTCCCCCGAGTCAAAGTTTGTTTTTCTTCACTTAGTCACAAACGAAGGATTGTAACTCCCTTCACCATC
This sequence comes from Eupeodes latifasciatus, assembly GCA_920104205.1. Taxonomy (NCBI): domain Eukaryota; kingdom Metazoa; phylum Arthropoda; class Insecta; order Diptera; family Syrphidae; genus Eupeodes; species Eupeodes latifasciatus. Next base: position 59,210,022 of record OV049924.1, read on the forward strand.
AACGATTAATATTAAAATCTAATGTCCCAAACTCATTTGATTTTGTTTTTAACTCCAAATGTATTTCCTCATAGCAAGACCAAAATGAATGACATTACAGGATATTTAAACCATAATTCAATTTAATGGATTCGAGGAAGGTGCAGAACCAGAGGTCCTCTTCCTTACTTTTTTTGTTTGTGCATTCAGAACTGCAATTTCTCACACTACCACCAATTACCAACACTGACTGTTGCTAACAAACACCCCAGAGGATTCTTGCCTAATAGCATTTTGTCTCGTACAAGGTATTGGTGGTACAAACTCGCTGAAAATCTGTTTCTGACAGATTTTGTCCATTTTTCCCGGGCGCCATTTGCTGATGAGAATTCAGCTAACAATAAAGACGGCGGAGACGACGGCGGCGAGTACCTACAACCGACTATGAAGTAGACATAATAGCCCCCAACTGTGAACGAGGCTGTGAATTTCCCTCGAACAATGAAAATTAATTAAACTCTGCAACATTGACAGCAGGCGGCAAGTCAAGTCGTATATGCGGCAACATGCAGGCAACAAGCAACCATGAAACATGCGGGAAGGTGGAAGTGAGTTGTAACACACCATCATCATCAGGAGTCATAACTCGATCGATGCCACCACCGCACCGCTTCATCTTTCAGGTGTAAAACTCTTAAATTACTTGTTATTGTGTTATCACCTTTCTATATAAACCTACCTTTCTATATATACCTACGTAGGTATATTCGACATCTGGCAAGGGGGGACTGTCAAATGGAAAATATTCATCAGATTTGTGTCGGGTTCTGGCTGTGTCGGGTTTATTAAGAGATTTGTTTTACAGTTGCTATACTGCTGACGATGGGCTGATGAGAAAGATCAACCCACTGATGCTGGCACCCGGCAACCATCAGGATCCAGGACGGTCAACATCATCGCAGCAGGTGTATACTGATGATGGTTATGGTGATGTTAAAGACGTAAAGTCGAGTTAGTAGTCTTTTCGCCCCCCAAAAAAGGGAATGATGACGAATTATTATTGCAAAAGCATGAAGAAGGTCTACACAATTTGTATCCCTTTTTTGCGCTCGGAAAGTTTTATCAAAGGAAATATAAGAAATTTTAATTAAAGGTTTTTTTTTTTTAATTTTTTTGGAAAAGTTTTTGGCGAAAAGTTTTTGACAATTACGAAAATGAAATTCATTGCGCGTTATGTCAATTAATGGAGTCATATTACTTTTAGAGGACTTTCTTTATTTCTTTCTTCTTTTTATTTTTTGGTTGGGTGGTGTCTCTTAATATTAAGAACTTGCAATTAAATCATTGAAAGATTTAATTATTTGGAATGAGCAAATTCCGAAAAAGAATAAGTAGATTCTTTAAAGGGTGTCGGTGTAGTGTAGTAATGGAAAGAATTACAGGTGCGTAGGCATTTAATTTTTTAAAGCAAATTTGTAACTTCTGATTATAGTTTGGTTCAAGACTATATTCTGACTTAGTATTGAAGTCATAGTTAAAGGGGGAGTAGGAAGGGTGGAAGAAGAGGTACTTCAGATGGTAATGATTGAAATTATATAGGTTAAATTAGACGTTCGTAAGTGAAGTAAAGACACTATTTTTATCAAGTAAGTATAGAATGTTGGCCTTACCTTGATGAACAATTTTATAGCTGACAGTATTTTGTAATTTCTTCTTGATGAAATATTCGTCTCCTTGAAGAATATTTCTAGAGTTTTTCTTTTATAAATTAAATAACTTCTTCGTACGTTGAACAAAAATAGAATAATAAAAATTTTATTTCAAAGCCAAAACATATTTCACAAAACATAAGTGATCATATATAATTAGAACAGTAGATTTTATATAAAGTATTTTTCATTTGCAACATTCCCACTAAAACTTTATTTGATAAAATTTAAAAAATGCCCATTAATTTCGAAAATGTAATATTCTTTGCAAGAGGTAAAGATTTAGTAAAAATGTCTGCAATCATATTGTTTGTATCTATTGTTCTTAAAGTAATTTGCTTATTAATAATTGTTTCTCTTACAAAATGATGACGAACTTGAATGTGTTTTGTACGTTGTCTATAAGCTTCATTCATAGCAAGATCAATCGCTCCTCGATTATCACAAAAAATGTTGGTTGCAGTTAGGTTTGTATTAAAAATGTCTTCTTCAAGACCTCTTAACCACAACGCTTCTTGCACTGAGGATTCTAATGCCATATACTCAGCTTCGCAGGTCGATAATGCTGTAGTTGTTTGTTTTTTAGATCCCCAAGAAATCGCTCCACCTTGACTGAAACACGTAACCTGTGATTGACTTTCTCTCATCTGGATCATTGGCATAGTCGGCATCACAGAATCCTTTTACATTAAATTCTGCTAACTTGAAATAGTTCAATTTGTAGTCAATTGTTCCTTTAAGGTATCGCAACACACGTTTAACTGCCTTCCAAAGTTCATGTCCGGGGTTATTGTTGAAACGACTGAGTAGATTTACTGCATAATATATGTATATCGGGACGAGTTAACTGTGCAGCAAACAACAAACTTCCGATTAACTCTTGGTAGGGAATTTTAGCCATTTCTTCTTCTTCTTCTTTTGTTGATGGACTTTGTTCTTTGCTCAATTTCACATTGGAATCTAAGGGTGTACTAACTGGATTACATGATTGCATGCTAAAATGTATTGTTTTTGATTTATTGATATTTTTTCTTAAAATCATATTCTAAATGTAGTCCCAAAAAAGACTTTGCTGGTCCAAGCACTTTTAATTTGAAATTTTCTTGAAGATGTTTTACTAATTTATTTCTTGAAATTTCATTTTTCCAAAGTATAAAAATGTCATCTACGTATACCATCAAAATTAAAAAATCTTCAGAACCGTCATCAAAAACATAAATACATTCATCGGTTTTTAACTGCTTGAATCTAAATAGTTTCAATACTTGAGTTAACTTCTTGTTCCACATTCTTGACGATTGTTTAAGTCCGTAAATTGGCTTGTGAAGTTTTAAGACTTTACCTTCTGGTATATCGAGACCCTCTGGAGCTTTTAAATAAATCTCCTCTTCAAGAGCACCTTGCAAAAAGGCTGTTACTGCATATAAGTGATCAATATGTAAGTCTTTGGTCAGTGCTATAAAATATAACGCATCGAGTTGTATCTAATAACTGGTGAATAAGTCTCTTGATAATCCACTCCACTACGTTGTCTACATCCTCTTGCTACAAGTCTTGCCTTGTATATCGATATTTCACCTTTTTTGTCTCGTTTGGTCTTTAAAATCCATTTTGTTGTTAGAACCTTTCTTTCCTCTGGTAGATCTGCTATTGTCCATGTTTTGTTTTCTTCCAATGAATTAACTTCATCCTTTGCTGCTTCTGACCATTTTTTTGCATTTTCACTGTTCATGGCTTCATAATAATTTTCTGGATCATCGTCACAGTGAACGTTATCAGCCAAAAAACTAACACAGTTACTCCTTTTTATTAGGTTTCGAATTCTTTCAGAACGACGAATAATTACTTTTTATTTTGTGTTGGTCCTGGTATTTCTTCTGGTTGAGGTGGCATATAATCTGCGTTTGAAGTATTTACTAGGTAAATTTAATTTAACAGAATCAAGATTTCCTTCTTTTTCATAACAGTTTCCCACTAAATCTTGATTTTTTGTAGTTTGTTCTTGGTTGAATTGTTCAGATTTTTCTGTTGCTGGGAAATACATTTCATTTTCTATAAATGTAACATCACGACTAATTAGTAGCTGTCTCTTGATTGGGTCATATAATCTATATGCTTTAGTTGTTTCGAAATATCCCACCATAATACACTTTGTGGATTTCAAATCCCATTTCTTGCGTTTTTCTTAAGGCGTTAAAACCATAGCAATGCATCCAAAAACGCGCAAATGCGACAAATTCTTGTCTACGCCACTCCAAATTTCTTCTGGCATCTTATAATTTATCTTATTTCTTGGAATTCTATTAAGTTAATACTCAGCAGTGCATATAGCTTCTGCACAATAAAATTTCTTCAAATTTGCATCTGCCATCATGGTACGAGCAATCTCACATAAGCTTCTATTCATGCGTTCCGCTTTCCAATTCTGTTGAGGGTTGTACGGAGCTGAAGTTTTGTGAACAATGCCATTTTCTTCACAAACTTTTTTCATATCAGCATTGCAATATTCCAAGCCATTATCTGTTCTTAATATTTTAATTTTTTTTCCAGTTTGATTCTCGGAAACATTTTTGAAAATTTTAAAATATTAAAAAACTTCTAATTTCGTTTTCATAATGTAAACAAAAACTTTTGATGAGAAATCATCAACAAAAATTACATAATACTTTGAAACGCCAATTGAATCTCGTTCCATAGGACCGCAAACATCTGAATGTACTATTCGTAGTGCATCGGTCGTAGAACTTCTTGAATTTTGATAAGGAAACTTAGATTGTTTACCGAAAAGACATGAAATACATCGTTTTTCTTCCGAACTTCTTGTAAGTTCTATTCCTCGAGCCTTGACTTGAGACAATTTATGAAGATCGTCTTGATTTGTATGACCTAAACGTTTATGCCATAAATCGGTCTTTGTAGCTTGAAAAATCTTATGATCCTTTCTAATATCAAGCTTATACATATTATGAACTACCTTAGCTGAACCAAATAATTTACCTTTGTGTAAAATATGACATTTTGAATCATAAAAATTGACAGTTAAACCATTCTTCGCCAACTGGCTAACAGACCATAAATTTGCACATATTTCTGGCACCAATAAAACATTATGCAATGTAACTTCATAATATTTTTCGTTCAAAAGCACTTGTAAAGGAACATTTCCTCTTCCAATGACTCTTAACTTATTGTTATTAGCCACTGTTACAAACTCTTTTGTTTTGAACTCTTGAAAAGTTGAAAAAATATCTCTGTTTTTTGCCACATGGGAAGACGCACCTGAGTCTATAAACCAGTTTGTTCCATCATCATTAAAATGTGCGATAAATGAACTGAGAAACCAGCTTGAACCCATACCACCATTATTCGAATTATTTATTTTCGATTTGTTTTTGCAAAATTTAGCAACATGACCTTCTTTGTTACATTTGTAACATACAACACGCTTTGTATCAAAACGATGTTCTCTATAGTCATGTTTCTTATCTTTGTTGCTATACAGAGCTGCAGCACTTCTGCCGCTTGTACCTGCATCTTTAATTTTTTTTAATTTTTTTTTTAATTGCATCGCCAGTTATTTTTAAATCACTACTTTCCATTGCCATAACCATGGGTCTAAAATGTTCTGGTAACCCCAAAAGTAACAAACTTCCCACCCATTCTTCAGTTACTATCATTCCTATTTGGTTCAATTTTTGGGCAGTAGCAATAATAACATCAACGTACTCACTCATATTTGCACAATTTTCTAATTGAGTTGTTGTAAGCTTCCGAAGTAAGCCCCATCGTCTTGTAAGACCGGAATCATCATATATTGAACATAATTTTGTCCAGATATCCTTAGCTGTTGATATTCCCTGAATATGCGGATATAGGTTTGGAGATACATACATATATAATATTAGTCTTGACATTGCCTTCTCTTGAATTTCTTGAGACTTTTCTGTCCCCTGGACTGCCTTCTAAAATCCTTGAAGCTTGAGAGCATGTTCGACCGTGAATTTCCATTTATGAAAATTTTCTCTTCCTTTTAGTTTTTTTTTGTTCTGAAAATGTATCCATTTTTAAATAATATATAGTTTTTTAATTACGTAAGTGGATGCAGCGAGGGCCCATAACCTGATGAAATATTCGTCTCCTTAAAGAATATTTCTAGAGTTTTCCTTTTATAAATTAAACAACTTCTTCGTGACCCTAGTATGTTCCCTAAAATCAACAAGATATTCAGGAAAAAGAACGACAATGACCTTCCGTGTCTGAAACTCCAAAGAACTGAAGAGAACAGAGACGTACTCAGGACAGCGCAAATAGATCCAGAAGAAGCCATCTTTGACGATGACTTTTTTATAATTGAAGATCCAAAGGAAAAAGTGGAGGCGGTGAGAGGTGCTTTCCAGCAAGTGTACAAGGTGAATGTTAGCATTCGCCCCAACCACGACCTGGAAAACAAAGCCCTACTTAATCAGTTTTAACTTCGAAATGATATGACACAATGGCGATCTGAGAACCGCGGTTTTATGCGGTTCAATGAAGATTCCTTGGCAAATGCCATAATCGCCGAGCAAACGGGACCAAGTCCCTTGTTCAACTGAATAAAAAACAAAAAGTCAGCAGGTGTCGATGGTATATCCAACGTTGTACTAAGACATTTACCGATGGAGGCAATTGACATTTACACCACACTCTTCAATAATGCACTGAATAATGCATATTATCCAGTGCATTGGAAGACCGTTGTGGTTCATCCTCTCCCGAAAAAGGGAAAGGACAACTCCAACCCGTCAAATCTTCGGTCGATAAGTCTTCTTCCGAGCATCAGCAAAGTTTTCGAAAAGATCATCAATAGGGCTCTGACTAAGTGGGCTGCGGACAACAAAATAATTCCGGATAAACAGTTCGGGTTCAAGGCGGGTCATGACACAATTCATGCTGCGTCTAAGCTCGTTTCTGATATCCAATGGAATAAAACAAAACAACAATGCACAGGTGCTGTTCTGGTTGATTTGGAAAAGGCCTTTGACACCGTATGGTTAGAGGGTCTTTACCTAAAACTGAGCAGGCTTGGCATAAGCAAGCCATTGTTGTATATACTTTATGATATGCTTAACGGTAGAAAGTTTGTTGTCAAAAGTGGCAATGTAACTTCTACCACAACATTCTTAATTAAAAATGGTCTTCAACAGGGAGCGGTGAATTCGCCGATTCTCTTCAGCATTTACACCAGCGATCTGATAGGTAGTCTTACAAAGGCAATTGCGTACGCCGACGATCTAATTGCGTACAGAACGGCCCGAAAGGTTGAGGTTATTAGAATTCTCTTGCAGCGTGATTTCGACAAGATTCAGCGATATTGCGACGACTGGAAACAGAAAAAAAGAGGCTGGGATGCGACCCACACTGAAAACTTCCCATCCCGTCTGTCGATTTGTCTTGCTTCAAAGTTTGTAGGTTTTCGTGTTGGGTTAAAAAAGTTGTCAGTTGAATTATTCTTAAAAATTTTAAAATTACCAACAATATTTTTCATATAAAGAAATAGTTTAGTTTGAAAATCTAGTTTTGTTAAATAGATTTTTAGTGAAAAACAAATTTTTACCAATTTTAGTAGCATTTCTTAAATTTTTACTAATTAGATGAATTAAATTAATTTGAGAGATATCAAGAACCGAACATCAATTTTTACCAAATTTGCGTACTATTTCTTGTAGATTTTATTTTTTTATGAAAAAATGGACTGTTGGATTTTTATAAAAAACCACTGAATATCGAAAACAATATTTTCTGTGAAATAAAAAAGTTTGAAGACAATATTTTTAATTTTTGAAAAGCTATTTGAGTCGAAAGTAAATTTTTACCAAGTTTTAGTATTGTTTTTTTGTTAGGTTTTTATTTTTTGTAAAAAAACTGTCAATTAGATTTGTATCAAAATTTTACTGAATGTTGAAAACAATTTTTTTTAAAGATAAAAGCCAATATCTCAAAGTTTTGAAAAGATATTTGCGTCGAAAATCAATTTTTACCAACTTTTGTTAAATTTTCTTTTAAGTTTTTATTTTTTGTAAAAAAAACTGTCAATTCGATTTTTCTCAAAATTTTACTGCATGTTGACACCATTATTTTTCAAAAGATAAAAGTAGTTAAAACCAAATATCTCAAATTTTTAAAAAGATATTTGAGTCGAAAATCAATTTTTACCAACTTTTGTTAAATTTTCCTTTAAGATTTTATTTTTTGTAAGAAAACTATCAATTCGATTTTTTTCAAAATTTTACTGAATGTTGACAACAATATTTTTTGAAAGATAAAAGCAGTTTTAAGCCAGTATCTCAAAGTTTTGAAAAGATATTTGAGTCGAAATTCAATTTTTACAAACTTTGAGTAATGTTTTTTTTAGGTTTTTATTTTTTATAAAAAAACTATCAATTCGATTTTTCTCAAAATTTTACCAGATGTCAAAAACATTATTCTTCGTTGCACAAAATTATTTAGGAGATAAAATCATTTTGTATTCGTAAAATTTTCGGGGTGACAAATTTTTTTTTTCAGTTTTTTGATTTATAAAAACAACTGTTAACTTAATTTTTTTCAAAAAATATACTTGTTTGGTATCACGTTACAATGTATTATATAAAATTTAATTCAAGTCTCTAGCATTTTTGGTTCGTAAGATATTAAGGGTTAACCAAAATATTCACCTTTTTTTTAAACTGCTGTGGTAAAAAAACCACGCACGCAATTTTCTTGAGAGCCCTTTCTGCATCTTTCTGCCTTATTATCTGTATAACAAAATTTATTTGAAGTCGATACCTCTTCTGGACAACAAAAAAAAACGTCGCGAACGTACGGACGTACGGACGTACGGAATCTTTTATTTCGACTCTAGGGACCTTGAAACGTCGAGAAATGTCAAAATTTTCAATTTGACAAATCGGACCCATTACAATAAATTCCTATGGGAAGTTAATAAATGTCCAGAAATCGGAGACAATTCTGTTCCGTTGGCTAGGGCCACAAGGGATACGTGCAAGAATGGGCGCATCGTTGATCTTCACGGGCAGCGATTAGCGAGCAAAAGTGTAGTGAAGTACCTCGGTATCTGGTTAGATCAGTATTTATATGTCGACAGACATATAAATGCTGCTCTGACCAGGGTCAGAGGAGCCTTCGCTCTGACGAAACGGCTATTTTACAGCAGTCGGCTTGACCCCAGAGTAAAGGTAATTTGCTACATGGCCCTCATACGGCTGATGATTGTTTATGGTTGTCCTGTGTGGTTCAACGTTGCCCCTTCCCAGATGGAGAAGTTTCGCGTGTTCGATTGGCAGTGTTTTCGACGCTGTAGCGGCTTATATCGAACAGCCGAATCTTCTTCCGTGCATTACTATTCCAACGAAGTCCATTACAACGGGGCTCGAATCAACAGAATTGACAATTTCGTGATAAAACTCGTTCAAGGTCCCATTGCAAGTGCTATGTCTTCGACCAACAATTTTCGGGGCGTTCTATCCAAACGACGAGTATTTTGAGAGTACACGCTTGAGCGGCTTCATTCCACCAAAGGCATTCCTCTTTTTAGACAGATGCGGTTTGATACAGGATAGATTGGCAGTTCCGCTAATCTAACACGTCAGACGACGTACCGTGGATAGGCGACTCCTGTACAATCAGGACGCCATGGCACAAGACGGAGCAGAGCTCCTTCGTTTCAGTATAGGGCTGTGTCCGTACGGGACCGAACTGATAGGGTGAAGCAGGAGAGCCAGTTTTGGTGGATTCAATCGGCACTTGATAGTGGGTGGTCAGGATGGGGTTTTAAGCCTTGGCCGGCTTACATACTTGTTTTATAGTTTTAGGGTTTAGTTTTAAGTAGAATAGGCATGGTGGCACAAAAAAAAAAGAGGCTGGCATGCAACCCACACTGATAACTTCCCATTATGCCTTTCGATTTGTCTTGCTTAAAAGGTTTTCTATATGTATCAATTTTTACCAAATGTACGTACTATTTTTTGTAGATTGTATTTTATTGAATATGGAAAACAATATTTTCTGTGAAATAAATAAGTTTGAAGCCAATATTTTTAAATTTTGAAAAGCTATTTGAGTCGAAAGTAAATTTTTATCAAGTTTTAGTATTGTTTTTTTTTTAGATTTTAATTTTTTGTAAAAAAAAACTGTCATTTCGATTTTTCTCAATTTTTTTTTAATGTTGAAAACAATATTTCTTAAAAGATAAAATTAAAATTAGCTAGAAGCCATTATCTCAAAGTTTTGCAAAGATATTTGAGTCGAAAATCAATTTTTACCAACTTTATATATTATTTTTTAGGTTTTTATTTTTTGTAGAAAAACTGTCCGTTCGATTTTTCTCAAAATATTTCTTAATGTTGAAAACAATAGTTCTTATAAGCCTAAATTAGTTAGAAGCCATTATCTCAAAGTTTTGAAAAGATATTTGAGTCGAAATTCAATATTTACAAAGTTGGTAAATATTGAATTTCGACTGAAATAATGTAATGTTTTTTTTAGGTTTATATTTTTTATAAAAAAAACTGTCAATTCGATTTTTCTCAAAATTTTATCAGATGTCAAAAAAATTAATTTTTGTCTAGCTTTAAGATAGGTTTAAGATTGAAGTAATAAAAATTAATAAAAAAAGCGTGTTGGACTGTCATGCGAAAGGTCTTGGGTTCGATCCCTGCCTGTGCCACCCTTAAGTTTTTTCACGGGTACTGCCTCTTGCGAGAAATTGACAAATTTTCCCATGGCACCTAATTCTTCCCATCAAAAGTGCTTTTTCAAATTAGCGTTCGGATTCGGCATATAAACTGTAGGTCCCCTCCATCCCTGCCAATTACTCGCACACAAGAATCGTTGAGAGTTGTAAGTCACTAGGCCCGGGTTCTCTACGGACTGTTGCGCCACTTAATTTATTTTATTTTTTAATTCGTCAGTTGTGAGAAGAAAAATTTGTCAAACAATCAAATAAGCGGAGCATGAAACTGATGCTACTATGGGTCAATAGTAACATCCGATAACAATACAGAAGAAGAAATACGAAAGCAGTTGCTCAAAACTGATAGAGCCTACTCCAGTCTGCCAAAACTTTTTAAATCCCTGTTTTCGAGCTGATAATGATGATAATGATATATTTGCAAGGTGTCAAATTGTCTTTCTTCAGGTTTCTGCGATTGATACTAAAATTATGGTATTTTGGGAAAGCAATTACCAAAAGTACGTAATACGTATCGATCTTCAGATGGTGGAAGTTTGTTAATAAAATAATTAAATTTTTCTTTGTTTCAATGAATTTTGTTTACTATTAGTACAAATTTAATTCATTAGGGCCATATGAGTCTAATTTCTTAAGAAATTTTTAAATGTTAAGGAAATTAAAATAGAATGTTCCTACTGAGAACAAAAAAGTTGAATAATTACCATCCACGTTTGTCGTGTGAACCTTCATCGCTTTATCTTACATTTTTTAAGATTTTATTACATTTGACATTTAACCCAAACGCGAAACTTTTTTTATTTTATATTTTTTTATCGTTTGACGATCATAAAATTTCTTCTTACGCCATCATCATGCAAAGCAAAAAAAAGAAACACTGAGAAAGTCCAGGCACGTTATGCTGTAAAAAAAGTAATTATTGGTTCCACACTGTTTTGTGCTCTATTAAAAAAATAAAAATAAAAAGCTTCTTAGGTAGGTATGCTATTCGTACTTTACCATTTTATAAGGGCTAAGGGCTGAAACTCTTAGTCTTGCTATTTTAATCTACTCTCGCGATATAATACCTAATACCTATATTTGTACAAATTTGCCTGCTTTATACGCCATACTGCCTGCCGCGAGTACCTCAATTAATGTCCGACCATTAAAAATGAAATAAAAATCATAAAACGTTCGTTTGTTTGTTGAAGGAATTTATAGGACCTACACCATACCATTCCCATTCCCATCACCATCATCATCATGCATTCCTTCAACAAACAAATAGTATATAATATTGTTTTTCTTGGTCCTTTTGGCATTTATCCGTAATTCTGTTGTTTGTGTATTTATGTCTGTATAGGTTCTTAAAAAGGCTCTTAGATTTACAAGCATTTAAAAAACAGATGATTATCCTACCAACCCCTACCTCAAAGAGCTCTTTGGTACACCGGTTATTCGAGCGGAAGTGATGCTATTTCTTAAAGAAATCCTAAGAAAGACAGATGTACATAAATATAAAATAATTTAATTTAATTTTTACAAAGCAGCGAAGAAGAAATATTTTGAATTAAAGCTTTGCAGACTGATACGAGTATTATATTCGGAGAAATGATGCTTGATCCACAAGAGTGGAAGAAAGTGATATGGATTTTGAATGTGTTGAAAGAGCGTACTTCAAGTTAAATTGTTGATTAAATTTTATCTTAAATTAAATTTTAACATTTTTGAAGTAGCCTTCTGAAACTCGATTTTAAGTGAAGATTGAGATAAGAATTTCGGACAAATTTTAGTATATTATTTTCAGAAATTTATACCAACAAAGTTCGATAATGAAGGAAACAGCAATCATTTTTAAACAAATTAAATTTTTAATTCCTAGCTGCTGAAACTCTTAGTGATTTATTAATTCTGACGCCACAAAATATAAAGTTTAAAATCTTAAATCATCTACATAATTGTGGCGTAAAATCAGTTAACATGCTTACAATATTTTTTATTTTGTATCAATATTGATTTGATTAAATTTAATGCTTTTAATCTAATGACTATAGTAATTTAGTGCAATCATGACACACACAATAACTATACCTTAGGAATCGGTAGAATTAAGGCAGAATCTGCTAGTAGGAAAAAACTTTTCAGGGAAATTTCTGAATAATAGTTCTAACCAAACGTCAACCAAGCAAAATCTTGGAATAAAGGTTTGTTGGAGCATTTAAATAAAGACATTATATTTCCAACCTATCTACAGAAATATGTAGTAAATCAAAAGTATATTTGTCCTCTTTATGAAAGTACTGCTGGACTACTGAAAATAACACTCCGACCCAAGGGCGGATGCAGAATTTTAATCATGGGGGGTCATATACTTAGATGAGTTTTTACTCACCGCTTAAAAATGTTCTTTAATGTTTTGTAAGAGGCTAACAAAATTTAAATAACATAATGTGTATCTTAACCTTACATTTTGAGATTTAAATTGCTAAAGTGGCAACTTTAGTTATCAAATTATTTTAGAACACTGTTCTCCAGCAAGGTATGGTCTAACTATTTAATTTGGATGACTTCCTACATATGAAAGCATTCCAAGATTCAAACAGTTTTCTTAATATACCATATTTAAGAGATAAAACACAATAGTTTAGAGGGGTTTTGGTGCATTTCACGCAGAAATGTAAGAAATTGTTTTGAAACGTAGCTTTTTTCAAAAAATAAAATATTCTTTTCTTGTTTTCATTTCTATTAATGCGAAGAACGCTAAAAAAATTCAATAGAGACGATCTAATATGAAGAACTTTTTCTGACGAAGTTTTTTCGAACTCAATTTTCGGGAGTCTATTATTACTATCGCTATCAGTGTGCTTACTCGTATTTTGACCTTAAAGGAGTCAACAAAACTTAAAAATTGTAGAGAGACAAATGCTTGGTTCTTGAATTTAAGGATATAGGTGCATTTAAATTTAAGTACATAATTTCTTTAAAAAATTAAATGAAAACAAATTAAGGTAAACAAATAAGTTGGTAAGAAACGTTTGTGTGGCACTCACAAATTACACGTTTCAGAATCTCTTTTCACTTCAAATCTCAAAAGATTTAAAGCTTTTATATCAATAAATATGAAATGTTTATTATGTTTTTCAATTAGCCATTAGTTTAACAAAAGTGTCACTTTTGCTGTTTTTGGGACATTTAAATTTTTTAAATTCGTGTTTAAATCTCAGTTCATCCAAAGCAAATTCACTTCAAAAGTAGATTTATTTAATTTTTTAAGATCTTTTAAGATCTTTTGTATTCAACAGAAAATCAATTTTGAAAAAAGAGGCTGGGATGCGACCCACACTGATAACTTCCCATCCCGTCTGTCGATTTGTCTTGCTTAAAAGTTTGTCTATATGTATCAATTTTTACCAAATTTGCTTACTATTTTTTGTAGATTTTATTAACTTCCCATAGGAAGTTATTGTAATGGGTCCGATTTGACAAATTGAAAATTTTGACATTTCTCGACGTTTCAAGGTCCCTAGAGTCGAAATAAAAGATTTTTAGAAAGATGTCTGTGCGTGCGTGTGTACGTACGTCCGTACGTCCGTACGTCCGTACGTTCGCGACGTTTTTTTCGTCGTCCATAGCTCAAGAACCAGAAGAGATATCGACTTCAAATAAATTTTGTTATACAGATAATAAGGCAGAAAGATGCAGAAAGGGCTCTCAAGAAAATTGCGTGGGTGGTTTTTTTACCATAGCAGTTTAAAAAAAAGGTGAAAATTTTGGTTAACCCTAAATATCTCATGAACCAATGACGCTAGAGACTTGAATTAAATTTTGTATTATATATTGTAACGTGATACAAAACAATTAAATTTTTGGAAAAAAATTCAATTATCGGTTTTTTTTATAAATCAAAAAAACTGAAAAAAAAAATTTGTCACTTCGAAAATTTTACGACTAAAATATCATTTCATCTCCAAAACAATTTTGTGCAACGAAGAATAATGTTTTTGACATCTGATAAAATTTTGAGAAAAATCGAATTGACAGTTTTTTTACAAAAAATAAAAACCTAACAAAAAAATAAAAAAAAATTGGTAAAAATTGAGTTTTGACTCAAATATCTTTTCAAAACTTTGAGATATTGGCTTTAAACTACTTTTATCTTTCACAAAATATTGGTTCAACATTCAATAAAATTTTGAAAAAAATAGAATTGACAGTTTTTTTACAAAAAATTAAAAACCGAAAAAAAAAAATTAACAAAAGTTGGTAAAAATTGATTTTCGACTTAAATATCTTTTCAAAAATTTGTGATTATGGCTTCTAACTAATTTTATCTTATAAGAAATATTGTTTTCAACAGTAGGAAAAATTTGGAGAAAAATCGAATTGACAGTTTTTTTACAAAAAATAATAACCTAAAAAAAAAATAAAAAAAAAGTTGGTAAAAATTGAGTTTTGACTCAAATATCTTTTCAAAACTTTGAGATATTGGCTTTAAGCTACTTTTATCTTTCAAAAAATATTGTTTTCAACATTCAGTAATATTTTGAAAAAAATAGAATTGACAGTTTTTTTACAAAAAATTAAAAACCGAAAAAAAAATTTAACAAAAGTTGGTAAAAATTGATTTTCGACTTAAATATCTTTTCAAAAATTTGAGATTATGGCTTCTAACTAATTTTAACTTATAAGAAAGATTGTTTTCAACATTAGGACAAATTTTGAGAAAAATCGAATTGACAGTTTTTTTACAAAAAATAAAAACCTAAACAAAAAAATTAATAAAAGTTGGTAAAAATTGATTTTCGGCTCAAATAGCTTTTCAAAAATTAAAAATATTGGCTTCAAACTTATTTTATTTCACAGAAAATATTGTTTTTTATATTCAGTAATTTGTTTATAAAAATCCAACAGTCCGTTTTTTCATAAAAAAAATAAAATCTACAAAAAATAGAACGCAAATTTGGTAAGAATTGATACATTTAGACAAACTTTTAAGCAAGACAAATCGATAGACGGGATGGGAAGTTATCAGTGTGGGTCGCATCCCAGCCTCTTTTTTTTTTTATGAAAAAAACGGACTGTTGGATTTTTATATCGAATGATATATAAATATCGAAAACAATATTTTCTGTGAAATAAAATAAGTTTGAAGCCAATATTTGTAATTTTTGAAAAGCTATTTGAGTCGAAAGTAAATTTTTACCAAGTTTTAGTATTGTTTTTTTTTAGGTTTTTATTTTTTGTAAGAAAAGTGTCAATTCGATTTTTCGAAAAAATTTTATCGAATGTTGAAAACAATATTTCTTATAAGATAAAATTAGTTAGAAGCCATTATCTCAAAGTTTTGAAAAGATATTTGAGTCGAAAATCAATTTTTACCAAATTTTATTAATTTTATTTAGGTTTTTATTTTTTTTTTTTTTTAATTGTCAATTCGATTTTTCTCAACATTTTTCAGAATGTTGAAAACAATATTTCTTATAAGATAAAAAAAGTTTGAAGCCTTAATCTCAAGTTTTTGAAAAGATATTTGCATCGAAATTCAATTTTTACCAACTATGAGTAAATTTTTTTTTAGGACTTTATTTTTTATAAAAAAAAATTTTATCAGATGTCAAAAACATTATTCTCCGTTGCACAAAATTGTTTTGGAGATGAAATCATATTTTGGTCGTAAAATTTTCGAGGTGACAATTTTGTTTTCAGTTTTTTGATTTATAAAAAAAACCGTTAATTGGATTTTTTTTTTTTTTAAATATAATTGAAGCGTTGTTGTTGTACGCAACAGTGTGTGTGTGTGTGTAAGTGCACAGCGGATAGTTTGAGCACGAAAGTGTTCCAGAGCCAGGCGACCAAAGGAGTTCAGCCTGTCTACTGGTTCGAAGAAAGAACGACAAATGGGGAACTCTAATTCCAAAAAGCTGTATCAGAGCCAAGCGACCAAACGAGTTCAGATTGTCTACTGACTAATAGAAAAAATCTAGGAAGAAAGCAAACTTTGAAAGAAATGAAAAGCAACTCCAACTAACGTTGTATGTTTACTGAACAACTTTATTCCAACGAATGCTTGGTGTTACAATTTCTGCTTCGCCTTTTATACTCTTTGCTGGAGTCTTTTACTGTTACAATTGTTTACAATTTTATTTACAGTGATGTGAAAAAAAAATATACTATGTTACATACATTGTTGTGCAAAAAAAATGATTATGGATATTACAAAATTATTTATGTTGTTTAAATAAAAATTAAATATTAGGATGTTGATGTAAGATGGGTGTTACATAATTGTTTTGTATTACGTTACAATATATGTATATTATAAAATTTAATTCAAGTCTATAGCATCATTGGTTCATGAGATATTTAGATTTAACCAAAATGTTCACCTTTTTTTGAACTGCTATGGTAAAAAAACCACCCATGCAATTTTCTTGAGAGCCCTTTCTGCATCTTTCTGCCTTATTATCTGTATAACAAAATGTATTTGAAGTCGATATCTCTTCTGGTTCTTGAGCTATAGACGACGAAAAAAACGTCGCGAACGTAGGGACGTACGTACACACGCACGACAGATATCTTTCTAAAAATCTTTCATTTCGACTCTAGGGTCCTTGTAACGTCGAGAAATGTCAAAATTTTCAATTTGACAAATCGGACCCATTACAATAACTTCCTATGGGAAGTTAATAAATAAAATGCACGACTGAGTCGCTAGAACTTGCTAACTTCTTCCAAAAAGTCTGTTTAGAAATATTTCCTATATTTTAAGATTTAGAAATGTAACTTATTTTTTTTCGAAAGTCATTTTAAATTTTAAATTTTGTCGTTAAAATATTTTTGGTAACACTAAATAAAGTGCATTTATACACTTTACATTTAAATTTCGATTATATAGTTTTGTAAACAAAATTAATTTTTTTTTTAAAATCAAAAAAAAAATGAAATTTTTGATCATCAAAAAACATCATCAATTTGATCATCGACAAGAGCTTGCACAGAAAAAGAAGATTATTGAAATCGGCCCATTAGTTCTTGAGAAACCTTAAAAAAAAATGAAAGTTTTATGAGGGGTACCCTTCTGGAGTAATACCAAAATATGTTTTTCTTGTAGAAAGAAGCAAAATTAAGAACACAAAATTTAGAGAAAGTTTTAAAAAAATCATAAGACCCCTAAGTTACGTAACATCAACAACATTTTTTCTAGTGCTTTTTTAAAATTATTTTTGAAGAGTTGTAACTTTGACATTAGTGACAGATGAAAAAATAACTTAGCTAGAAGCTGCACAAATTCTACGAACAGCACGAGTCAGAATTTTAAAAATTATACTGGAATAAAATATTTATTTATTATATTAAAATGTTAAATCTATTTTAGTAAATTCCTTAGCTTGAAAGATGAATTTATTTATATTTAACTAATTAAGTATCTTACACTCTTTTTACATGTAACTAAAGTTAACATCAAAAAATTACTACTTCAACTTTTTGGTAATTTTCTTAATGATTATATGACTTCTGATTTCCTCGAATTTCAAATGTATAGCTCTAATTTCCAGATAAGGTTAATTTTCCATTTTTTTTTCTTGCAGTGTCTTTTTAAGACGTATTCAAATAAACCGTTTTTATTGATAGAGAAACACCTTTTTGCTCTGTAGATATCAAACGATTACAACTTTAGAATAGCTATTAAATTGATAAACATTTAGAAAATGTAATGTAAAATGTAAAAATTTTAAAATGTTGCTTTTTTTTTAGTTTAATATTTCTTACTCGTATTATTGTGTGTTCTACAAAAGGATTGGAATACGCCCCAAAGTGAATACATATTTTGAATTCGTAGTTTGTAAAACATGCACCAGCTGTTTATTTTCTAAACAAAACTTATTGATGTTTATGCCATTTCCTGTTTAGTTTTTTTAGACTTTTGACCAATTTGGGAGTGCTCTAGTATTTTTTTTTTTTTTTAAACAACCTTTTTATTTTTGTTTGTAGTTTTTGGAATATATTTCCGTAATTTCTCAAATATTATCTTCATATGAAAAGTAAAAACACCGTTATATTGAAATTACAAGTTTTACTTGTAATTTCAATATAACGGTGTTTTTACTTTTCATATGAAGATAACCTTTTTATTGTATTTTTATTAAAATTTTAGCATGTATTTACATTGCAATTGTTTATAAAATAAAATTCACTCGAAGTCAATTTTATTTCTTTTTCTCAAGACATTCCAGTCAAAAATTAATTTTTGACGATATTTGAGTGATATTTTTATAAAATCCATCAGTTTAAAATTTTTCGAATTGTTTTGAATTGTGTATAACCTTTGTATACCTATATAAACTATAGTACTCTTATGAAACATGCATTTTTAGTTCATTGATGGTTGACAGGCCGCGGCCGGCGGCGGCGGCGCGGCGGCGCGGCGCTCGGAGTACTGAAAATTTGTTGTGAAGATTACAGAAATTAAAACAAAAACCAAGTTGAGGAAAAAAGGTGGTTGTATTATTTTATTGTTTACGTTTTTTTTTGTGCTGTTTTGGAGATATTCATATGTAGGTTTTTTTGTTGCATTTGAAAAATACACTGTTGTCATATTTTGAATATTGTACATAGTTGTGTGGATATGCATATTTAAAAATTGGCAATAGATTTTTGTTGTTGTTTTTTTTACATTTTTTGGAAAGAAACAACACGTTAGGTAGGGAAATTCCATTTTGCATCAGTTAAGTATGTAGGGAGGTAGGTACAATTTTTGTTACTCGTAAGTTGGATATGTATGTGTACAAATTTGAAAATTTTGTTTTGTTGAAAAAAGGTGTCAATTAGATCTTATTTTAAATTTTACCTAATGTTAGAAACAATTAGTTTGAAGCCACATCTTTATTTTGGCCAAGATATTTGAATGGAAGTCAATTTAATTTTTCCAAAAATTGATCTATGTGTCGAAAACATTATTCTTATTTGCATTAAAACATTCTGGACGGATAAAAATAACTTATTATTAGAAGTTAATAATTATAACTAAAATAATAA
Organism: Eupeodes latifasciatus; assembly: GCA_920104205.1. Classification (NCBI taxonomy): domain Eukaryota; kingdom Metazoa; phylum Arthropoda; class Insecta; order Diptera; family Syrphidae; genus Eupeodes; species Eupeodes latifasciatus. The sequence goes on from OV049924.1 coordinate 59,229,456, forward strand.
TAAGAATAATAATGCGACCCAAACTGATAACTTCAAGTCCCGCCATCCAGTCTGAAGTCAAAAACCATTTATAATTTAAATTTGTTGTTGTTTATGTAGGTTTTCCCGTTTTTTTAATGAGTTATTTTTTTCTAAGATTTATTAAAAATTACCAACAATATTTTGCATATGATGAAATAGTTTGATTTCAAAATCTTTTTTTGGTTAACGAGATTTCAAGTCGAAAGCCAATTTTTATCAATTTTGCGTTTTAATTTTTGCTGATTTTAATTTTTACAAAAAAAATTTAATGTTGTTTTTTATAAAAATTTTACTGAATGTCAAAACAATATTTTCTTTAAGATAAAATTAGTTTGAAGCCAATATCTTAAATTCTTTAAAAAATATTTGAGTCGAAAATCAATTTTTACCAACTTTTAGATGCTTTTTTAGGGTTTTATTAAAAAACTGTCAATTCGATTTTTATCAAAATTATAACAGATGTCGAAAACGTTTTTATATTAAATTAATAGATATGAAACGTTTATTATGTTTTTTAATTTGCCTTTAGTTTAACCAAATTATCACTTTTTCTGTTTTTGGGACATTTATATTCTTGAAATTCGTGTTTAAATCTTAGTTCTAGAGCTTCCAAACAAATTCACTTCAAAAAGTAGATTTCTTTAATCATTTAAATCTTTAAAAGTTTTTGTATTTAATAGGAAATCAAATCAAATGACTCCTCTCTGGATCGTCTATTGATCAAAAGTTTATGATTTTGTGCGGCGCGATTGGAATAGAGCTGGATTTGCAATTTAAATGTTATTGGTCCAGTCCTCAGTTAAAAGTAGTACTTTTAGCAACAAAGTTTAAAGCTGTAAAATAAAAAATTTATTTTCATATACACAAAATAAATAATTACAAATAAAAGGGGAGTGAAATCCATTACGGCAATATTATACGTTTTGAACTAAAAGGAATTTCTACGAAAATTAAATAAAAAAATCTCTCAGGGGGCGTTGGGTCACCCCTCCAACCCCCCTGGATCCGCCATTGACTTTTATTTGTCTTCGTTTCAAAATATACTTACATACCTGTATTGTTAGCGTATTCTTTTCATTTCAATAATAAAAAGAGGCTGGGATGCGACCCACACTGAAAACTTCCCATCCCGTCTGTCGATTTGTCTTGCTTCAAAGTTTGTAGGTTTTCGTGTTGGGTTAAAAAAGTTGTCAGTTGAATTATTCTTAAAAATTTTAAAATTACCAACAATATTTTTCATATAAAGAAATAGTTTAGTTTGAAAATCTAGTTTTGTTAAATAGATTTTTAGTGAAAAACAAATTTTTACCAATTTTAGTAGCATTTCTTAAATTTTTACTAATTAGATGAATTAAATTAATTTGAGAGATATCAAGAACCGAACATCAATTTTTACCAAATTTGCGTACTATTTCTTGTAGATTTTATTTTTTTATGAAAAAATGGACTGTTGGATTTTTATAAAAAACCACTAAATATCGAAAACAATATTTTCTGTGAAATAAAAAAAGTTTGAAGACAATATTTTTAATTTTTGAAAAGCTATTTGAGTCGAAAGTAAATTTTTACCAAGTTTTAGTATTGTTTTTTTTTTTAGGTTTTTATTTTTTGTAAAAAAAACTGTCAATTAGATTTTTCTCAAAATTTTACTGAATGTTGACAACATAATTTTTTGAAAGATAAAAGTAGTTTTAAGCCAATATCTCAAAGTTTTGAAAAGATATTTGAGTCGAAATTCAATTTTTACCAACTTTGAGTAATGTTTTTTTCAGGTTTTTATTTTTTATAAAAAAACTATCAATTCGATTTTTCTCAAAATTTTACCACATGTCAAAAACATTATTCTTCGTTGCACAAAATTGTTTTGGAGATAAAATAATTTTGTATTCAAAAAATTTTCGAGGTGACAAATTTTTTTTTTCAGTTTTTTTGATTTATAAAAAAAAACTGTTAACTGGATTTTTTTCAAAAATATACTTGTTTGGTATCACGTTACAATATATTATATAAAATTTAATTCAAGTCTTTTGCAATTTTGGTTCGTAAGATATTAAGGGTTAACCAAAATGTTCACCTTTTTTTTAAACTGTTATGTTAAAAAAACAACCCACGCAATTTTCTTGAGAGCCCTCTCTGCATCTTTCTGTCTTATTGTCTGTATAACAAAATTTATTTGAAGTTGAACAATTTAGCGATTTGCTGTCAAAAAAAACTAAAATCTTTATTTTCACTATTCTTCCTTTTAAATACAAAATCTTTTAAGATCTTAAAAAAGAAAGAAATCTACTTTTTGACGTGAATTTGCTTTGGAAGCTCTAGAACTAAGATTTAAACACGAATTTCAAGAATATAAATGTCCCAAAAACAGAAAAAGTGATAATTTCGTTAAACTGAAGGCAAATTGAAAAACATAATAAACGTTTCATATCTATTATTAATAAACACGTTTTCGACATCTGTTATAACTTTGAAAAAATTTGAATTGACAGTTTTTTTACAAAAAATAAAAACCGAAAAAAAACAATACTAAAACTTTTTAAAAATTTACTTTCTACTCAAATAGCTTTTCAAAAATTACAAATATTGGCTTCAAACTTATTTTATTTCACAGAAAATATTTTTTTCGATATTTATTCGATATAAAAATCCAACAGTCCGTTTTTTTCATAAAAAAATAAAATCTACGAAAAATAGTACGCAAATTTGGTAAAAATTGATACATATAGACAAACTTCTAAGCAAGACAAATCGACAGACGGGATGGGAAGTTATCAGTATGGGTCGCATCCCAGCCTCTTTTTATATTTATTATATTTTAATATGCTTACACCTTAAAGTAAAACTTTAAGTACAAATTTCTCGTGTCTTACATTTAATTGAATTTTACTCTCAGTTGATAGGATTTGCTAAAATTTTCTTAGAACCGATATCTTGAAATTTTATTTTTAACATCGTTTATGTTTGAGTTTCATTTTCTTGTTGAACTATATACGAGTATATTTTTTTTAAATTTTTTAGTTATAGATAGAATTTTATTTGACGGACTGCAGAGCAGATACTATTTCTATAATATCCTCTTTCTCTTCTCTGATATCGAATCTGGACGTGAGCTCTTGACTTCCTCTTGTTCCTTGATGCATACCATAAATAAATTGTAAGTATTCTAAGTTCATTTTCTTGTGTTCTTCTATTTTTTTGTTTGTAATTTCTTTTCTTTTTGTTGATTACTTTATGCTCTTAACTTTTTTTACTTGGCTTCTGCTGCTAATTGCCGGAAGTAATTTAGTTTTCAAGTTTTTCTTTTTGCTCCTTTTTTAAGTTTTATCCTTAATAATGTTTTAAATAGTTTTTATTTTTGTATTTACTTTTTTTTACAGTTCCTTCTGTATGCATTTCGTTTTTAAGTGATTTGTGTTTATCAGTTGATAACACAGGAGGTAACTTTAATCCAATGAATAAATAATAATTTTATTCAAGGATTGATCCGTCTTTAATGGACATTCACTTGGAATCAAATTCCTGATTTGAATTTCTTGTTTAAGGATATTACTTAAAAAGTATAGATATTATTAATAAAGCTGATAAAGATAAGAATGCGATAATAGATTCAAGTTATTTTGCATTTTCGATTGAAAAACGAGAAACAGATGTTGTCTCTAAATAAGGACCAAATATCCCAAAAAAAAACGTTTATATCCTAACAGCAACTATAAAATAAACTCAAATTTCCGGTATTTATTTAAACCCACTTATGTTCGTCCTTCCACAAACGACTGATAAAAACACCAGTTGTTATAAGCTTCGGTCTCTGCCAATATTCAAGACCTACACAAAACTCCCCATCATAATAATTACCCAAGCCCAATCCTTTATCACTTCCGTTTGGTTTTGTTTGTTTTTTTTTTTTTTTTTTGTTGTCCGCTTATTTCTCAAAAACCAAACACCATACCGTCGTTGGTTGCCTTAATTTCATTGCAGACAATAAACACCAACACCACGGAGAAGAGACTATCGTCCTTTAACGTTGGCGTATAGTAACCTATCTATAGTTTGGAAAATATCCTCGAGGAAGGATATTTTTTGGAAGACTGCCATCGTTGTAATTTATAATTTAACTTGTTATATCGCCCTCTATCGGTCGGTACTGCAAAAGATTCATACATATTGTAGGTACATTTATATGTCACATCCACCCACATACACACACACACTCACTCACCCAATTAAGTAAGATAACGACTTTTGGAAAGGTTGTTCCTCTAGACTCTCGCCAGCGTATCGTTCGCCCGGATGCGGTAGCGGTTTTATATTGTGTGTGCGATCTTACGCGCTCGCCAAAAAACCGTATTGCAATTACTCACCTTGTAAAATTTTGTTGCAAAATTTATTACAGAAAATATCTAAAAGCAATGGAGGCAAAAATATCCTGATATGTATATGTAGGTATATGCTATTATACCCTGTAAGTACCCGGAGACAGACAGAGTGTTTGTTCATAATAATTGTCGTTTTACAATGGAGGCGGGTATTGGGAACTACAACGTATACAAAGTATAAGAGACTCCTGCTCATAGAGTTTATGAAAAAGGATGAAAGTTCATTTATCGAGACGAAAAAGTTCGCCGGCAATGAACCAGGACGACAATAAGTAAGGATATTGTTGCCATGATACTTATTCGGGTTTCTTTTTTTCTGTGTTGGTTGATAAAAAGGAAGGATAGGTATAGTTAAGTATATTAACCTATTGGCTGTGTGAAAGTGAGCGTGTGCCAAACATTGTTAAAACAAAATTAATTGAGAGCTTAAGTTTGCAAGATATTCACTCGTATTTTATGGGATGCAAGATGATAACGAACGAGCTACGCGATGTTCATAACAAAAAATGTGTCTTTCTCCGGAAGAGCGTATTATAAGCGGAATACAGTTATAAAGTATTCAATATATAGTAATATATCTTTTTTAACGTGAGGTCCGAAATTTAAACAGGCGGAAGTTATGGATTAAAAAATTTGTCTATAGGAAATTTAAATGGTTAAGTTCAATAAAGGAACTTACATTATGTGACAGTTTATGAAAGTTTTTGTGTTCTACTTTAAAATATTAAAGTTTGTATCAGCAAACGCCTTTTAATAATTTGTTTGTATTAAGGTATTGTATTTTTTTCTAAAATTCAGCATAAAAAGGATCAATATTAAAATTGTATTATTGCTTTAAACTGTGAGATTGTTTGGTTCAGCATTCAGTGTTAACAAAATGTGTAAGGTATACGATTTGAACTTGAAATTGAGCGCTTGCATTTTGTAACTTACTTAAGGTGGTGTTACAGTCCTGTGTAAACTAGGGCCTAACCCAACAAACTTCTCCATCTAGCTTGGTCCCTAGCCATATCTCTCCACTTTCGCGCTCCAAGTTGGGTGAGGTCACTTTCCACTTGTGCGCACCACCTGATCCGCGATCTTCCTCTACTCCGCTGTCCTGTGGGTGTGGATTCGAAAACTTTCGGGGTCGGAGCATTGGTGTCCATGCGCTCTACGTGACACAGCCATCTTAGTCGTTGGGGACTTTTACCCTTCTGGCTAAGTCTACGTCGCTGTACAACCCGTACAGCTCGTCGTTCCATCTTCTCCTCCACTCCCCTTCGATGCATACGGGACCGTAGATCACACGAGTAACTTTTCTCTCGAAACGACCCAAGGTGCTTTCATCCGCTTTTGTCATAGTCCATACTTCTGCACCGTATAGCAGGACGGGCATGATAAGGGTCTTATATAGCGACTCTTTGGTCCTTCGAGAGAGGACTTTTCCACTCAATTGCTTTCTTCGCGCAAAGAAACAGCGGTTAGCAAGAGTTGTTTTTCGTTTGATCTCAGCGCTGGTGTTGTTTTCTGCGTTTACAGCGAAGCCTAAGTAGACGAAGTTCTTGACTGCCTCAAAGTTACGTCTGTCGATGGTGACGTTGCTGTTGGAGGTCCTTTCTTGATGAAAACTTGTACTTTGTTTTGCCCTCATAAGTCATTAACCATTAAACCCATTTTCGCCGCCTCTGCCTCAATACTCACAAAAGCCCCATTGGAATCACGCTGAGTTCTTCCGATTATGTCAATGTCATCAGCATATGCTAGTAATTGGACAGGCTTTTGAAAGATAGTGCCTCTGGTGTTGACGTGTGAGCTCTGCACTATTATTTCAAATACGATGTTAAAAAAATCGCATGACAGCGCATCACCTTGTCTAAAACCTTTTTTGACATGGAAAGGTTCAGCCAAGTATTTAGGTATTTACTTAGATAAGAAGTTAAACTTTAAGGAACACACACAAATGACAGCACATAAAATAAATGTCGGTATAAAAATGTTATATCCGCTTATTAACTTAGCAAACACAATAAACTTATTATTTTTAAAGTCGTCTTTCAAGCAATACTCTTATACGGATTGTCTGTATGGGGTAATTATGCTATAATGCATATTAAAAAATTGCAAATTCTTCAAAACAAAATTTTAAAAAGCGGCTGGTATGCGACCCGATAACTTCCCATCCCGTCCGTCGATTTGTCTTCCTTAAAAGTTTGTCTATATGTATCAATTTTTACCAAAGTTGCGTACTATTTTTTGTAGATTTTATTTTTTTATAAAAAAACGGACTGTTGGGTTTTTATAAAAAAATTACTGAATATCGAAAACAATGTTTTCTGTGAAATAAAATAAGTTTGAAGCCAATATTTGTAATTTTTGAAAAACTATTTGAGTCGAAAGTAAGTTTTTACCAAGTTTTAGTATTGTTTTTTTGTTTTTTATTTTTTGTAAGAAAAACTGTCTGTTAGATTTTTCTCAAAATTTTATTGAATGTTGACAACATTACTTTTTGAAAGATAAAAGTAGTTTAAAGCCAATATCTCAAAGTTTTGAAAAGATATTTGATTCGAAAATCAATTTTTACCAACTTTTGATAATTTTCTTGTAGGTTTTTAATTTTTTGTAAAAAAAACTGTCAATTTGTTTTTTTTTTTTAAATTTTACTGAATGTTGACAACAATGTTTTTTGAAAGATAGAAGTAGTTAAAGGCCAATATCGCAAATTTTTGAAAAGATATTTGTGTCGAAAGTCAATTTTTTATTAATTTTTTTTTAGGTTTTTATTTTTTGTAAAAAAAACTGTCAATTCGATTTTGCTCAAAATTTTTCCTAATGTTGAAAACAATATTTCTTATAAGTTAATATTATAAAGAAGCCCTTATATCAAATTTTTTGAAATATATTTGAGTCGAAAATCAATTTTTACCAACTTTTATTAATTTTTTTTTAGATTTTTATTTTTTATAAAAAAACTGTCAATTAGATTTTTCTCAAAATTTTATCAGATTTCAAAAACACTATTTTTCGTTGCACAAAATTGTTTTGGAGATGAAATCATATTTTAGTCGTAAAATTTTCGAGGTGACAATTTTTTTTTAAGTTTTTTGGATTTATAAAAAAACCGTTAGTTGGATTTTTTTCCAAAAATATACTTATTTTGTATCACGTTACAATATATAATATAAAATGGCTCAAGAACCAGTAGAGATATCGACTTCAAATAAACTTTGTTCTACAGATAATAAGGCAGAAAGATGCAGAAAGGGCTCTCAAGAAAAATGCGTGGGTGGTTTTTTTTACCATAGCAGTTAAAAAAGGTGAACATTTTTGTTAACCCTAATTAATCTCATGAACCAATGACGCTAGAGACTTGAATTAAATTTTATATTATATATTGTAACGTTATACAAAACAAGTTTATTTTTGGAAAAAATCCAATTGACGTTTTTTTTATAAATCAAAAAAAAAAACTGAAAAAAAAAATTGTCACCTCGAAAATTTTACGACTAAAATATGTTTTCATCTCCAGAACAATTTTGTGCAACGAAGAATAATGTTTTTGACAACTGATAAAATTTTGAGAAAAATCTAATTGAAATTTTTTTTTATAAAAAATAAATATCTAAAAAAAAAATAGTAAAAGTTGGTGGAAATTGATTTTCGACTCAAATATCTTTTCAAAACTTCGAAATATTGGCTTTAAGCTACTTTTATCTTTCAAAAAATATTGTTTTCAACATTCAGTAATATATTGAAAAAAATCGAATCGACAGTTTTTGTACAAAAAATAAAAATCTAAAAAAACAATACTAAAACTTGTAAAAATTTATTTTCGACTCAAATAGCTTTTCAAAAATTACAAATATTGGCTTCAAACTTATTTTATTTCACAGAAAATATTGTTTTCGATATTCAGTAATTTTTTTATAAAAATCCAACAGTCTGTTTTCTTCATAAAAAAATAAAAATTGATACATATAGACAAACTTTTAAGCAAGACAAATCGATAGACGGGATGGGAAGTTATCGGTGTAGGGCGCATCCCAGCCTCTGTTTTATTATTGTATATAATTATATATTCATTTAATTGTCTATAATTATTTATTTATAAATTTTTTATGGTTTAATAATTTATATTTATTTATTATTTATTTATTTGAGTATGTATTTATTTTTGACGTGACAACGTCTTAAATTAGGTTGCGGCTGGGAGTCACTTATGAAAAAGTGTAACGCCCGGTAACGTTACGATGAGTCACCGAACGAGAGAGAGGCCCGCCGAATGCCTTGCGTCTCTCTCCCACTCAACTATGATCGGTCTGCCGCGCGCGCAGCACTAGAGAATTAGGCGCATTGAATCGGCGCATGCTTGTGTCTCTGTCTTTGTCTTTCTCGAACGTTCTTGGCGTCAAGAACAAGAAAGCGTCATAATACAAGTTCACACGTGTGGTTAAAGTATCGTCAGCTGTGTCTGTGTTCTTATTTTCATTCAATTCCTTGTTCCTATTGTGCAATTTAATTATATTCATATCAATAAATATTCTACCGAGAAAAAGACGTTGTCACGTAAAATCTTCGCCCGTAAAACCGACTTTACAGGCAACCATTTTTTTTATTTGTTTATTTATTTACTTATTTATTTATTTTTTTATTTATTCATTTGTGTATTTATTTATTTATTTGTTTATTTTCCTATTTATTTATTTATCTTCTTATTTAATTATATATTTATTTTTTCACTGATAAAATAAATCATCGGAAATTAATTTCTTTTAAATTTAAGCATTTTCTATCTGTGATATAATTATAAACAAAATTCGAATAAAGGTTTTTTCTTTGCAATGTTTTTCTTCAAACTAATTATTATTTCTCAGTAGTAAGATTCAATTTGATATCATCTCTCTGTGCTGTGACTTAAAAATATTGTAAACTCTGTAATTTTCTCTTTGCTAATAAAATAAAATATCTATCTATCTTAGATGTTTTTTATTAAGCTTTTTATTTTTTGAAAAAAAAACTGTCTATTCGATTTTTCTCAAAATTTTACCAGATGTTGAAAAGGTTATTTTTCGATGCACAAAATTATTTTGGAGATAAAATTATTTTTGATTTGTAAGATTTTCGAGGTGACAAATATTTTTTTTTAATTTATAAAAAAAAACGTTAATTGGATTTTTTTCTAAAAATATATTTGTTTGGTATTGGTTTGGTAATTCAAGTCTCTAGAGTTGTTGATTCGTGAGATATTTAGGGTTAACCAAAAATTTCCCCTTTTTTCAAATTTCTATGAGTGTACAAATTGATGTTTTCCCCACAAATCTCGAAAAAAAATTAAAGTATTGACTGAAATAGTAGTACCCGTGGCGTGATGGTTAGTGCATAGAACTTTCATGCCAGAGGTCTTGGATTCAATGTGCCATCTTAAGTTTATTTCATGGGTACTTCCTAATGCGAACAAATGACAAATTATCCAAAAGTAATTCTTTTCTTGGAAAGTGCTTTCTAAAATCGGCTTTAAACAGTATGTCCCCTCCATTCCTGGAAAACATTAATCGCACTCACAAATGGTTGAAAATTGTAGGTAACTAGGCTCTAGTTCTCTACGGACTCTTATGCAACGTAATTTATTTATTTTATTGACTGAAATATTATTTCATTAAAACGATCTTTGGGATTGTCTTAAATAAACTACACAAACATAATAGAAACATATTCATTCATATCGTTCATTTTAAAACACCCTTTCATTTTATAGAACTTCTTCTTTTTATTTATAAAAGAAGAAGAAAACAATTTATCCAATTGAAAAATTCAAATTCATAAATTCATAAAAATGGGTACTTATTTCTTTATTAAAAAATGTAACGAAAACGAAAACTATTTACGTTGATCTACTCTGTCGAATTCTCAAGGATACATGATTATTCTGAGGTGTGTTTTTTCATTTTCCATAAAAACGAAGAAAAAAAAAAGAAGAAAAAGAGAAACATGAAGAAAAAAGTATGGAAAAATAAAAAAGAAAAGATACAAAAAGAAAAAACCAACACAATCTGGAGATTGTCATCTCTATTATGCGGCGGGTAACCTCCAACAACTCAATGCATAAAGGTAGATAGGGGTTTAGGGGAATAGAGAGCAAGAAAGGATAAAATGAGACCACAATTTGTACGGTATTCACACCATAATTTAACCGCTATTCATTCGAATTGAAAACCAAAACTGTGCCAAGCCATACCCATACACATACACAACACAACACCTTCAATGTCCTTTGTGTATATGTACACAATAATATGTTATGGAATATGATGATGACGATGACTGTGACGATGGTTTTGGCTTTTGGATTGAAATTCAAAATGAGAGAATGAGGAGCAACATCATCAGCGTCATTATCATCGTCCTGGCCTGGTGCAAGTGGGAATTAAGGTGTGTGTTTTTTTCTTTTAATACAAAAATCTTTTCCATTCTCATAATACCTACATCATATTGCAAGTGTATGCGTTATATTATTGTCCTTGTGACACAAATTCTTGTGTTTAAAAGCGAAACGAACTCTAAGGCTTCTTGCCTTTGGGGAATTGCCTTTGATTTCATTTGGAGATAAGAGATGAACGTTTTTGTTCCATTTTATTTTTCATATTTTTGCATAAAAATTATTTGTATATATGTATGTACGTAAAACGGTAGGTATGAAGAAAGCAAAGCATCATCATTCGTATGCGATGCTGAGTGTAGTTCAAGGACATTAAATACTGGGTTATTCATATAAATGATGAATATGATGAGAGAGTCAATATTTAAATGAGAATGACAAGTGAGATCTCTTATACAATAAGAAACATGTTAAGTCAAACCATAGGTACCTACTCTACTTGTACAATGTTTTTAATGCATAGGTATCTAGTTTTGAATATACTACATATTTATATTTTTGATGTGAACAAAAGCGGTCTTTTCAATGGAATAATTTGAAAGCGTTGATGATGGATTCTTAATTGGATCAAGGATTTAACCAAAATTAAAATCCTTACAATTATAGTTATTTCAATTCAGATAACTACTTAGAATACAAAAATATAAAGGCAGGTTTTGATAAGGCAGGTACTTAGTAAAATTCAAAAGATTACATACTAAGAAAAGTTACTTGTTCAATGAATACTTGTATACTATAAAAATAATTTTATTCTATTTTTAAAATAGTGAATTGTAAAGTCTTAAGTATTTATCTTATGTATAGCATTGATGACAACAATTTTTAAATCTATTCATTTAAGCAATTTCAAAAAATATAAAAGAAAATATTTATTTGGTACTTGATATTATTATGAATTAACTACGAAATATATTACAAGGCTAAGTTTTACTAATTGCATGATGGTTTTTTATACAAATTATCTGGTGAAAGGGGTTAAGGCAATAATAGAATAGATTTCAGTAATTTTTCTTTTAAATTTTATTATATAAGGGGTTGACCACAAAACAGAAGTGCTTATCAGTACACATACAGTAATCTTCACAAAAACTGTTGTTAATAAAGGGTTTTTCAATAAGGCCGGGTAGATGTTGAAATGGAATAAAAAAAGAGGCTGGGATGCGACCCACACTGATAACTTCCCATCCCGTCTATCGATTTGTCTTGCTTAAAAGTTTGTCTAAATGTATCAATTCTTGCCAAATTTGCGTTCTATTTTTTGTAGATTTTATTTTTTTTTTATGAAAAAACGGACTGTTGGATTTTTATAAAAAAATTACTGAATATAAAAAACAATATTTTCTGTCAAATAAAATAAGTTTGAAGCCAATATTTTTAATTTTTGAAAAGCTATTTGAGCCGAGAATTAATTTTTACCAACTTTTATTAATTTTTTTGTTTAGGTTTTTATTTTGTGTAAAAAAAACTGTCAGTTCGATTTTTCTCAAAATTTTTCCTAATGTTGAAAACAATATTTCTTATAAGTTAAAATTAGTTAGAAGCCATAATCTCAAATTTTTGAAAAGATATTTAAGACGAAAATCAATTTTTACCAACTTTTGTTAATTTTTTTTTTCGGTTTTTAATTTTTTGTAAAAAAACTGTCAATTCTATTTTTTTCAAAATTTTACTGAATGTTGAAAACAACATTTTTTGAAAGATAAAAGTAGTTTAAAGCCAATATCTCAAAGTCTTGAAAAGATATTTGAGTCAAAACTCAATTTTTACCAACTTTTTTTTATTTTTTTTAGGTTATTATTTTTTGTAAAAAAACTGTCAATTCGATTTTTCTCAAAATTTTATCAGATGTCAAAAACATTATTCTTCATTGCACAAAATTGTTTTGGAAATGAAATCATATTTTAGTCGTAAAATTTTCGAAGTGACAAATTTTTTTGTCAGTTTTTTTTGATTTATAAAAAAAACCGTTAATTAAATTTTTTTCCAAAAATATAATTGTTTTGTATCACGTTACAATATATAATATAAAATTTAATTCAAGTCTCTAGCGTCATTGGTTCATGAGATATTTAGGGTTAACCAAAATGTTCATCTTTTTTTTAAACTGCTATGGTAAAAAAACCACCCACGCAATTTTCTTGAGAGCCCTTTCTGCATCTTTCTGCCTTATTATCTGTATAACAAAATTTATTTGAAGTCGATATCTCTTCTGGTTCTTGAGCTATGGACGACGAAAAAAACGTCGCGAACGTACGGACGTACGGACGTACGTACACACGCACGCACAGACATCTTTCTAAAAATCTTTTATTTCGACTCTAGGGACCTTGAAACGTCGAGAAATGTCAAAATTTTCAATTTGTCAAATCGGACCCATTACAATAACTTCCTATGGGAAGTTAACAAGCTGTGTATGAGATATTCCCAACATTATTTTTGTATTTGAAAGGCGCATGTATGCCATTAAGTGTAGAATATGACATCATTCAAATGCCCGCCTCGGTTTCTTTCGGTGGCACGGATTTGAATGGTCCTATTTTCAAAGACTCTTCCGCATAGATCTGGCTGAATTTGAGCGATTGCCTATGTAATATTCACCTTTAGGGCATCGGTTAATTGTGGTTTATTTGCATAGAGATGCGACTTCAAGAAACCCCACAGAAACAAGTCTATAGCGGGGTCAAATCGCATGACCTTGGTGTGGCCAATTCACATCACTCCTGCGAGAGATAACCCTACCTTCAAATCGTTCATGAAAAATGTCAATCGTGGCGTTTGCTGTGTGGCACGTAGCTCCATCCTGCTGGAAGCACAAGTCGCCTAGGTCCATATATGGTTCAATTCGGGCCATAAGAAATAAGTTATCATTGTTATATAGCGCTCGCTGTCAACGGTGAGCGCCTCACTAACGTCGTTTTCCAAAAAGTACGGACCAATTACACCGCCGCCGCGCCGACCCAAAATCCACACCAAACAGTCATTTTTTGAGGATGCATTATCACCTGGTGAAACTTGGGTGGGTTGGGGTAATCCTCGTCAACTAAAATAATTTGGGCCAAAATTGGGCTCCTCTTCCAAACGATTCGAAGCCCAGTCAGCGAACAAACGGCGTTGTCTATGGTCATGAACTTTGAGCTCCTGGGTTAGTTGGATCTTGTACGGGTGTAAACCCAAGTCTTGACGCAAAATACACCAAGTTGAAGTCAAGAACGATGAGGAATAGACTACCTTGGGTTCTCCTTTACACTTTCACGGAAAGCGGCGGCGATGTTCTCGGCCGGGCCGATCTTGCGTTCCTTGAACTTGAACGTACGGGTGTTGTCTGATTGTTTACTGAACCGGTCGTCTCAAATTTGACCACCAAACGTTGAAAAGTCGACTGTGAAGGGCCACCACGTCTAACCTTAAAATGGGAGCAATGCGCGCAACGTTTGCGTTAACGAACTCTCATTTTGATAATAAAGTTTTATAATTTTAACGTGCTGTTCAATCGTGTAACTTGCCATTATGGTTTGGCATAAACAACTGAATAATAAAAAAAAGATTTGACAGTTGTCAACAAAACCAAATGGCCGCCACATGGGGCCAAAATCTACTCGCGCCAACCCTTTATATATAGAAAAACAAAAAAGTGAGAATGTTAGTAAGTATTTTAGGAAAATGTTTTCAAAACGTAATGATGTAAGAATAGTTTAAAACGAAACTTAATGTCGATCAAAATCAAAGAATCAAGCACCACATTGGGTTTGTTTTCAAGTAACATTTGAAGCAATATCGGAATTTTTCTTACCCGTAGATTATGTTTTTAAAATTTTGGACGATACAAAATGAGTAGGTATTATGTAAAAGGTGATTTTTTAGCTATTATCTTTTTGGCAACACTGGTTTAAACAGCTGACGCATGTTTCGTGTTTTGTTTTACTGTCAAACATCTTCAGTTTGGTCTATAATTAAACCATGAATCGTCTTACAAACGAACAACGCTTGCAATTTTATGAATTTTATTATCATTTTATTATGCAAAATAAAAAAAATTCTTATAGCTTTTAAAAAAACCACCTTTTATTATTAGTATTACTATTATTATTAACAATATGTCAATCTCGATCAAACTCCAAAAGTCGATCAAATAAACGGAAAATGAGTTCACAGATTTTGCCATCACTTGGTTTTTAACAATGTTTGTTTGTTTGCCTTACAAATATTTTTTGTAATGAGTCAAATTGTCATTTATACATATTTAAAAATCGGAGTTTTCTGTCGAGGTAAACAAAACATTTAAGCAATTAAGTAGTATTTTTGTGTACTTGTATAATTATTTGGAATATTTTTTTATTTCATATTTCATATTAATTCTGTATGCCTAAAGTTAAAATGTGTAGAAATAAATTTAATTTAAGGTGCGTAGCATTGTTCTTAAGACCAATTATTGAACATTTCACTTTATTTTTAACTGACTTACTTAAGGTGGTACTTTAGTCCGGGGCGGACCTGGGCCTCAACCAACATGAGTTTTCAGAAAGCTTTGTCTCTAGCTAGCTGTCTCTAGTTTCGTACTGCAAGTTGGTTGAGGTCCTCTGCCCACCTGCGTGCGCCACCTGGCAAGGGCGGATCCAGACTTTTAATCAGGGGGGGGGGGGTCACACACTTAGATGAGTTTTTACTCACAGCTTTAAAATGTTCTTTAATGTTTTGTAAAGGAGGCTACCAAAATTTAAATAGCATAATGTGCATCTTAACCTTACGTTAACACATTTTAAGGGCTAAAGTGACAACTTTAAATAAATTGGGTGGCGCAACAGTCCGTTGAGAACTAGGGCTAGTGACTTACAACTCTTAACCATTCGTGTGTGCAAGTACTGTTGTCAGGAATCGATGGGACCAGTGGCGTCTTTAAGCATGGGCCCGGTGGGCCAGGGCCCAGGGCCCCGCAATTATTTGGCCCCCAAATCCACCAACTCAAAATGAATGAATCTATACAAGAATTATATAGAAAACGAAATAAGGTTAGTAGACAGTAATAGAAGAACAAGTTTAATTTTACGAATTTGCTACCTTTGTACCTTGTGCAGCACATTCTCTTAACTTAGTAGGCCTTCATGCGGCTGGCTGTATGCAGGAAGCAACAAGTTTCTTTTAAGTGGTTCAAAAAATATACAACTTTTCTTCTGCTTCTACCCATCGCTGGAATAAATTTAATTAATGTTTAGGTTTACATAGAGTTCTTAACGCTAACGAAGCGCTAAGCCTGTCTAAGAAAATGTCAAAACTGGAGTTCGTCATTTTAACAGAAATTTGGAGCACAATATTAGATAGAATTCATAAAACCAGCAAGAGCCTTCAAAAAGAAACAATAACGATTGACGTTGCTGCCAATTTGCTTTGTTCACTATGTTCTTTCATAAATGAAATAAGGGAGAATTTTGATAAATTTGAAGCGTGTGCCAAAATTTCAGAATTCGGATGCTAATTATAAAGACTTATTGCAACAAAAAATAGTACGAAGTTCGCGTGACACATATGTATTTTGGTGGTCCTGCACCATCCGTCCAGCTAATTGGGAAAGAAAAGTTTAAAATATCAACTATTTTCCCAATTATTGACACTATTACTTTGCAATTGAAAATACGATCCAATTGGTATCAAGAAATTAATGCATTGTCTGTTTTTTTTTTGTCGATTTCAATATTTGACTTCAGTGGAGTTGCAAAATTCTTCCGAACAGTTTTTAAAAACCCATAGAGATGTTAATGCAGAAGAACTTGAGGTAGAATGCTTGCACTTCGTACAGTATTTAAAAGAATTAAATAAAGATGTAAATGAAGATCTTATTACAATATCAAAATTGTAGAGTCTAATCACAGTGGGTGAAATTGGGAACACATTTCCAAATGTAGAAACTGCCTGTAGAATTTTTTTTATCTTTGATGGTTTCAAACTGCAGTGGAGAGCGTTCATTTTCGAAAATTCGGATAAAAAATTAACTTCGAAGCACAATGCTACAAGATAGACTAAACAGCTTGTTAATTTTATCAATTGAAAATGAATTACTACAGGAAATTGAATTTGATGACTTAATTGAATGATTTTGCAACTGACAAAGTCAGAAAAGTATGCCTTCAATAATATTTAATTGTATACTTAAACTAACATATACACATATCTAAAAAAAATCAAAACAAATATAAAGAAATAATCTTACATAAAATTTAAAAAAAAAATATAAAAACATTAGAAATCAACCAAAAAAACAATAAAAATTATCAAAAATCAACTCTAAAGAAAAATGTTCAACTATTGAAGGTAAATTTAAAAAAGTATACAAAAATATCTGTTTTATGTTTTTTTTTTAGTTCTTTTTAAAAAGTAAAAATATTTAAAAAAAACACAAATTAATTTTAAAATGATTTTTCTAACCCAAAGAAAAAAAATATGTTATACCTACTTTGTTGGCCCCCAAATCCTATTGGGCCCAGGGCCCTTAAAAGTTTAAAGACGCCCCTGGATGGGACCTACAGTTTTAAGCCGAATTTGAGAAAACACTTTTTATGACAAGAATTACTCTTGGAGAATTTGTCAATTCCTCGCAAGAGGTAGTACCCGCGTGAAAAAAAACTTTAGATGGAATAGGCAGCGATCGAACCCAAGATCACGGCTACCACAGTGACAACTTTAATTACCAAATTATTTTAGAACACTGTTGTACAATGTACAGAAATTTATGATGACTCGCTACATATGAAAGCAATCCAAGATTCCAACAGTTTTCTAAATATGCCATATTTAAGAGCTAAATCACAATAGTTAAGAGGGTTTTTGGTGCATTTCACGCAGAAATGTAAGAAATTGTTTTGAAAAGTAGCTTTTATCAAAAATAAAATATACTTTTCGTGTTTCCATTTCTATAAATGCGAAGAACGTTATAAAACTTGAAAAATCCAGAAAATGAAAGAGGTTCTGATATGAAGAATTGTCGGGCTTTTTTCTATTATTACTATCCCTATCAGTCTGTTTACTCGTATTTTGATCTTAGTCAACAGAACTTTAAAATTGTAGAGAGAAAAATGTTTGGTTCTTGAATTTAGCCATTAGTTTAACAAAACTGTCACTTTTGCAGTTCTTGGGACATTTATATTATTGAAATTCGTGTTTAAATCTCAGTTCTAGAGCATCCAAAGCAAATTCACTTCAAAAGTAGATTTATTTAATTTTTTAAGATCTTTTTTATTCAACAGAAAATCAATTTTGAACAAAATAAAATACAGGACTGGGTCTTTAGAACTTGCTAATTTCTTCCAAAAAGTCGGTTTAAAATACATATATCCTATATTTTAAGATTTAAAAATGTACCTACAAAATAAGTTTTTCTCAAAAATTTAATTGCCATTTCATTTCTCAAAAACTCTAGATTAACTTATTTTTTTTCGAAAATCATTTTAAATTTTAAATTTTGTCTTAAAAATATTTTTGGTAAGCACTAAATAAAGAGCTTATAAATATATGTACATTTTACATTTAAATTTCGTCAACAAATGTTGACCTCTTTCTGAGATATCGAGTTTTGTGAACAAAATTAATATTATTTTTTAAAATTAAAAAAAAATGACACTTTTGATCATCAAAAATCATCATCAATTTGATCATTTGAGTGCACAAAAAAAAGAAGATAATTGAAATCGGTCCATTAGTTCTTGAGAAGACTTAAAAAAAAAACTTAAAGGTTATGAGGGTTACCATTCTGGAGCAACACCAAAAAATGTTTCTCTTGTAGAAGGAAGCCAAATTAAGAATACAAAATTTAGAGAAAGTTTTATGGGAAGTCCTGTTATTTTGCGTATTAATAAAATGAAAAAAAAAACGCCTTACGCTAATCGGCTGAAAACCTCTATTTTAATCAACACAATTGTTTGGACTGTAGGGGCCAGGACAGATAGACAGACGGACATAATCGGGGTACCCAATTTTTTCGACTTCTCTACCATCGTAATGTCATGTTTGATTAAAAGCTCTAGTTCGAATTTTTAAACTAATGCAAAACTTGCTACATAGTTCCTACATGTCGCAAGTAAAAATCACTTCAATGATCACTATGCGTGTCAAAAAATTTAATAATAAAATTGAAGGCTAGTTTTAGGAATTTAAAGGCAACTTAATATCAAACTGACGATCTCTTATTCAAGGTTTCTTCTTAAGAACCTGAATATTTGTTCTTTTTCTTAGAAACAAATTTTATGAAAATAATTTAAAGCATGACTAAACTTTTTTTCAAATTCTAAATTGAGTAAAAACAATAATTTTAGTTGTTTTTGATAGGAAACCACTTTTTGGTTAATGTCGTTAAATTACTAACAAATTTTGAGATGAAATCTTTACTTATACAACTTAACTGAATAAGCTTTGTGGCTCATATGACCCCCCTGGATCGTCCATTGGTCAAAAGTTGATGAATTTGTGCTGTGTTTTTGGAATAATGCTGAATATCCGATTCATATTATGTTCTTGGTCCAGTCTTCAGTTAAAAGTAGTACTTTTAACAAAAAAGCTTAAGGAAGTAAAATACAAATTTTGTTTTCATATTATACACAAAATATATAATTCAAAATATAATGGGGGTCATATCCATTAACGCAATACGATAAGTTTTGAATTGAAGGGAATTCCTACGAAAAACCAAAAAAAATATCTCCCAGGGTGGGGGGGGGGTTCATGACCCCCCGTAGGGGTCATGACCCCTACGATCCCCCCCTGGATCCGCCATTGCCACCTGAGTCGTGATCTTCCTCTATTGCACAGTCTCTCAAGATTGGATTCGAAGACCTTCCGGGCTGGACATTGATGTCCATTTGCTCTACTTGACCCAGGCATATAAGTCGGTGGAATTTTGTTCTTTTACCCAGGTCGCTGTACAGTCCGTACAATTCGTCGTTATATCTTCTATTCCATTCTCCATCTATGCAGACAGGACCAAAAATCACCCGAAGATTTTTTCTCTCGAAGCATCCTAAGACGCTCTCTCTTTGACAGGGTCCAGGCCTCAGCGCCATAAATAAGAACCGTGAAAAGGATTGTTTTATGGATGGTAATTTTAGATGATCGATGGAGAACTTTACTACTCAATTAGTAACAAAAAACCGATTTTAAAGAGTTAAATAATAACTTCTTCTAAACCTGGGTTTTTGTGTATTAACAAAAATCCAGCTTTAAACGGTAAAATAATAACTGCTTATTGGGGATTAAATGTAACCGATAAGAAACGGTTAATATCTTACGTTCCGTTGACGTTATTTTGAAGCGTTATGGTGACCTATTTTATTTACCAGTTATTACAGGTAGTAGGGAAACCTATCTACACATCCGTATTTTTTAATACCTGGTTTGAACGTTGTAATTAGGTTAGAATTAGGTTACCAAAAACCCAGTATATTTCCGAAATCAGTTATTTTATAACTAATAATAACTTTCCTGAAAATAAAATTCCTTTTAAATAAAAAGAGGTTAAAAAATTACTTTTTACATATTTTTATTCATGTTTATCTACTTTAATAACTTAAAACTAATGCATACTTTAATATATGTATATACATATATATTTATATAACTTAAGATTAATAAACAAAATTTAATCGGTTGCTGCCCCGTCGCTGAAAAAATACACAAAATTTATTAGAAAAAAAAAATAAAAGCAATATTCTATTTTTTAGTTTATTATAGCTACATAAATATATAAATATAAATATATAAAAAGAAATGTAGGTAAAATTAACTTACATTTTTTCTAGCCTGAAACGGTCCTGTTTTAAGTACGTTTTTATGTACCTATGCGGATCCCATCCGCATCGGTAAAGTTATAGGGAACCTCTTCCTGACCGCCTCCACCATCACTCCAAAAATTTGCTTAAACACATCGAACTGTTTTTTGGCGACGGTCCCGAACCACGAGTATTCGAGGAGCAAAGTGTCTACAAACATGCACCTGGACATTGTGCGAACAGTTTTATTCGCGCTCACTCCTCCAAATGTGCTGAGTTTCCGAATCTATTTAAAAGAAAAACAGAACGAAACGAAAATTTTAGTTATAATTTAACACATAGAGAAAAATAATATTAGTAAAAATACATTAGTAAGAAACATTATAAAAAATACATTAGTAAAAATACAAAAGAATTTACGCATACCAAGGCTCGCTTAAAAACTGGATCAGCCCCAATTTTTGCTTCCAGCTCATCCATCTGGGCGTGATCTTTAATAAGCAACAATCTGTCGGGAATTTAAGCTGTATCCGTCCTCGCAACTCCAAGGCAAAGTTTCTTGATAATAAGGTTCCAGCTAACCTCCGTCTTAGCCATTAACTTTTCGAGGAGTTGCTTATTTTCGACGGAATCCCCTTTTAATGCCCCAGCAACATTTCGATGGACTGGACTTGCCCTTTGTTCAGCCCGCACATTTTGAATTGTTTGTAAGGAAATTTGCTGTTGAGAAGTGTTGGAATCTGAAATGTTAAATAAGAAATATTTTACAACTTATTTTTAAATTGAAACATTAAACAAAAAGAATAACATTTTTTATAGAATGATAAGAGTTGTATACTTTTGGGCTATGACATCTGCTACTAAGTACTTCTTGAAACTGCATAGTTTCGAATTGAGACGACAAGTATTTAAGCTTTTTAGGTTTTAGAAAATTTAAATTAAATTAATAAATTGAAGGTACTTACATATATTATCAAAATTGATTTTGCGCGCTATTTTCTGCCAATCGTCCGATAGTTCGCGTCTTTGTTTGCGCCCAGGAAAAATGCTAGTACTGTACTTGTTTTTTATGAGGAAGTAAAAAAGATGTCATTTTTTACTTATTCTTTACTAGAGAGTTAAAAAGAAGAGATTTTTTTTACCTGTTCTTTATAAGAAAGGGTGAAATAAGGAAAAAAAATTACCCAGAATAACGTTTCATCCAATAAAAATAATTAAATTTAATATATTCCAAAATGACTTACCAAATATCCTTTTGGACACAATAATCCTATTGACTCCAACTCCTTTGATAAACAATCCTTTTGTTTTCGATAAATTACTTTTTTATAATTTTCACAACTCACTTATTAGCACTTAGCAAACTTTACGACTTCACGCCACGCACAATAAAAACCAACTGACGAAAACATAGTCTAGTCTGATACTGATTGGAAAATAGTTTGTGTGGTTGAGTGAGATTGGTTGTGGAGAGAATACAAATGAGTTAGACTATTACTGAGGCTAAATATAGATAATATGGATAAAAATAGTAATTTTTCAACTTTTCCTAAAAAAGGTTATATTTCAATTTAAAATTAAGCTTTTTTTTTTAATTTACAATTCAAATAAAATTAGCAAAATATAAACCAATGAAACAAATTATTTAAAAACCAATTTGACTTAACTACCAATAAAATAAGTTTTTCTATAACCAGTTTTACATTTTTTTTAACATAAAAAATCAGTTATTTTAAAGCTGGTTTTGAACTTGATAGCTAGAACTGGTAATAAATTAACCAGAAAATTGAACAAAAGTAAATAATTGGTAACTATAAACCTGATTTATGACCCAGGTGACAAATAGAATTTTTTAAAGCCAATTTTAAACTTGGGTTATTAAAATACCTAATAAAAAGGATGCAAAATTACCTGAAACTAACTTTGGGTTTATTTCAGGGTTTGTTTTTACCGAAAATTTCCCTCAGTTAAAAGATAACCTAATTCAAACCATTTTAAAACAAAGGTTATTGCAGGTAAAATTAATAACCGCGGTTATTTTGCTACTGAGGTTACAAATTGTTGCTTGGGTATCCATGGTGATGTTTTGTCCTTTTTTGATGACAACATATACTTCGTCTTGTCCTCATTGAACACTAAACCCATCTTCTCCGCTTCTGTCGCAATGCTCAAAAACGCTTCACTGACATCACGCTTTGAACTTGCAATTATTTCAATATCATCGGCGTATCCAAGTAATTGGATGGACATTTGGAAGATTGTGACTTTATTATTGGCAGTCGAGTTTTGCACAATTCTTTTCAGAAAAAGTCGCTTGACAGTGCATCGCCTTGTCTAAATTCTTTTTTGACATCAAATGCAACGGTGAGATCTAGTTTGACAGGGATGCCAAAACAAGACATGGAAAGCTCTGCCCTATAAAATCGATAAGGATATGATGGGTATGGATTTGAAGTTAAAGGGTTTTTCCAAGATCTGCATGCCGTAATGTGAATATTTTGTCAATAATGGACTCTTCTGGTCTGAAGCCACACTGATAAGGACCTCTCAGGTTGTTGACAAACGGCTTCAGACGTTAACATAATATTGTTCGATATAGCATTCTTCACTTCGTCGAAGTGCTGTTATCAAATCAGCAGTTACAAAATTGTATTAAAGTCTTAAATGTTTAAAGTAAATATCGGTTCTTATTTTTACTATCAGTACTTAGATTTTCTTACTTAATTATATGGTCCAACGCTTAGATTAACCCTGCTATTCCAACATGACAATACCACGCACTTACCATAATTCCAATTACACGATATTTCATGTTGAGTTTGATACTAACCTTGAAGTATTCTGATGTCGAGCGGATTTGTGAAGGCGATACTTTAGAAAAAAGAAATATTTTCAAACCACAAAACCTGAAAGTAAATCGTATAAAATATTTATTTTCATTTTCCTCAAAGCTGAAAGCATACTGAGGTATACTTTTTATTTAGATATTTCATTTCCAAAATTTAGTTTTCAAACCTAAAATATTTAACAAAAAAAAAACAATTTCCAATTCCAGCAGAGCTTCGTTTTCACTAAAATTAAACTCTTATTTTGTACAAACACATCTACCCCCCCCCCCCCATTGCAAAAATCCCTCCATCTCATTCATATTATAGTCACTGTTGGCATTTTTGTGGTTAAAAAAAAATTCCCAAATGATTAAAGGCATCCCCATCGGAATTTCCGACCATATCCGAAACGAACATCTTTTATACCAACAAAACATGAATAACGTTTCGAATTCAAAGTGAAACATGATGGATGAATTATGTAGGTCTAGGTAGGTGCCTCTTTTTCTTGGTGGATTTGTCTCGGTCGGTTCCAGAGTGTGGTGCCTCTGGAGAGGTTTACGGTACACCGCTACTGCGGTATGTATATCCAACAAGACTTTGCCATACTGGGTGAAAACCTAAAAAAAAAAAACAAAAAACTTCTTGACTCTTCTATGTGTGGGAAGAGGTACCATCAATTGGGGGCGTAAAAAGATATATTGTAGCATAGGATACGAGTATGAGAATAAGGATACCTTTTGAGCATCAGCAAAGAGACGTGATTTGAATGCCAAAATCGACGACCATAAGACCATTCTGCGTTGTATATCTACTGCCAAACGCGTGTCCAATAGTATAGAGACATAGAAGGCGGTGGCGGCGCGGCGGCGTGCGGTTTGTCGGCAGAATACAAAGAGCCAAGCTTTAAGAAAAATCTTGCAAATTTTTATTGGGCTTTTGGTTTTACGAGTTAAAATTATTGCATACCTTAAGGTGAACGTAGTTCGACGAATACAACCATTTAGGTGCTTTTCGCATGGAAATAGGGGCAACATATAGATTTTTTCATGTTCCATCGTCGTCGTTGTCCTTCTCTATATACGATTTGTTGGTAGTCAATGCGGTGCACACCTCTGTTTGAATGTTATAAACAGAAAGTAAATCAAGGATGTGAACCTATACCACCTACCTTACTTCTTGGCTCCATCAGATCTACCGGCGGCGATGCATAAGGGGTGGGATGTTGTACGAGTAGGTACCAAGGCAGTCCCATCAGTATCAGCAAGCTGATGGTGGTGGTGGAAAGAGTTACTTAGAATGGCTTAGATTTTTTCCTTTTTGGGTTTTGGCACAGAACGCTGCTGGAAGGCATCAGGTAATAACTTTGTGAAGAAAGTGCACATCCTTGAGAGAGATTTCTTTTGGTTTTATTTTGTTTTGATGCTCAACGTTTGAAAGATTTGTTTCTCCGTGTTGTGATAGGAACTGTGGCAAAGCATAGGTACTCGTATAAGGTCGTATAGCCAAGCACGTTCAAGTCGTTTTCTTTGAAGTTTTTATTTAGCACACCAGCAATACCAGCAGCAGCAGAAGCGTGGTGTTGGCGTGATGTTGTTGCATGCCACTGCCACATGCCACATGCATTTCCGTCACTTTGTTGTGTGCTACTATTTCTATGTACATAATATGCACATTTCACATATGTTGTATATAAAAGACTTTAAACAAGCTTCAGTACTCTTTATACGTCAACATGCTAGTTTTGACAACTGCAATAATATAACAAACTCTTTTTTTTACCAAAATCGTTATTAAAAAGCAAATTTAGTTACCTGCTTTTTATATGATTTTAGCAAAAACTTACTTAAAATAATTTCTTAAACTGAACATGCCACCGATCATCGTCATTCGCTTGGTCTATAGCTTTTTTCTTGATAAAAAAAAGGTACAAAGTAAGGAAATATTCCTTTAATTTTTCTTCAGAAATGAATTTGAATGATTATTGCAAAAGTATTTTCGAGAGTGAATATTTTTATAGATCAAAACATCTAATTTTCAAGTGTAGACATTAGCTGACCACACACACACATACACTGCTCGGATTTTTAAAAAAATGAGAAATAACGTTAATAAATCATGAATGTCATAAGTATTTTAATAGGACTACGAACTTAATTTAAAATTTAGATATAGATGGAAGACAATGGGGCATATTCATAGTAATATTTTAAACCCGAGTCTATTTGAACTGGAATCTAAATTTAACATCTAGGTTAGACACAGCACGGGGCGTCTTTAGACTTTTAGGGCCCTGGGCCCAATAGGACCTGGGGGCCAAAAAAAGTAGGTACAATATATTTTTTTGGGGAGAGTACGATAACTTTGGCGACAAAGTTTAATGACGGATTTGTATAGAACAACTGAAAACAAGCATTTTTTTACTATGGGAGAGGGGTCTACCTACCCCCGTTTAAGCGATAGGGGCAATTTCAAAAAATATGTATATTAAATGGAAAAAATGTAATTAAAAAATAACGGTAATACTTACAATTAAGTATTATACCTTTTTGTAAAGCCAACATTTTTGTCTATTAGTCTGTTTTTTAAATCAAGTCAAAACTATGCATAGTTTTTGAAAAAAATTGTTTTAAACTAAAAATGTATGCAATAAAAATTAAAAAAAAAGGTTTAAAGTGTAGTTTTTCAAAACTTTCAAATTATCTACTGTTTTTTTTTTAGAATTCACTGCTCTTATTTGTTTTTGATAAAAAACTGAAAACTAGATGACTTTATGTCTTCTAGTTCTTGAGAAAATTGAAAATTACCCAAAAAATGTTTTAATTAAAATACTTTTTCCTTGCTTAAGTTTTAACGTAGCATGCCCCCCCCCCCCCCCCCCCCTTACAGATCCCACTGTTGCATACACCCAAACTCGCACCTTTATCTGACTGTTAAAAAATTCAATAGTTTTTTGGCAACTTTCTCAACACTCAAGCAAAAAAAAAAGAATTAAATTAAAATAGTAGTTGTGGTTATTTTTAATTTTCTCAAAAACTAAAAGACATAAAATCATCTAGTTTTCAGTTTTTGATCAAAAACAAATAAGAGCAATAAATTTTGAAATAAAAAAAATGGTAGATAATCTTGAAGTATTGAAGACTTACACTTTAAACCTTTTTTTACTCAAGTTTTGAGTTTAAAATTAAATTTTTCAAAAACTACGCATAGTTTTGACTTGAATTAAAAACTGGCTAATAAAACAGAATATTGGCTTTAAATAAATGTATAAAACTTAGTTATAAGTATCACCGTTATTTTTTAATTATTTTTTTCCATTTTAAATAATAATTTTTTTTAAATTGCCCCTACCGCCTGAACTGGGGGAGATAGACCCCCCTCCCATAGTAAAAAATACTTGTATTAAGCCCCTCTACCAAAAACCGTTATTATATCTTGGCGCCGAAGTTGTCGTACTCGTGCCATTTTTTTTAATTCTTTAGGTTAAAAAAATCATTAAAAAAAAAAAAAAAAAAATTCAGATTTATGCTCTTGAATAGGTATAAATTTTAAGAACCTTTCGATGATAACACAATTTTTAACTTACCGAATTACAAAAGTCAACTTGTCGATATACAAGAGGTCGGGTGTACTGTCAATACTCAGGGAACAATATTTTGCCGATTTAATTTCACCTAAAATTTTCATTAGGACTTGTTTTCCCATTATATCAATGAATTCGTCGCAAATATTTAATGAGTTCCCACATTTTTTAAATGATCTGCGATGAATGAATCATCATGGGACAACTTTGTGTTTGTTTATGGAGTGAGTTGAAAAGTCAACATGTGTGCAGAACTGTAGAGTATAACGAAAGCAGAGTTGTTAAAATAATGTTGACAGCGTGTGCAGATGTATGATTAAAGATTCATGTTGCCAGAAGTTTAAGATGTTGATGAGGAGAATTTCAACGGAACGGAGAGTATAATGAAACTTGTTTTTCTTATATAATTTCTATATAATTCTTGTATAGATTCATTCATTTTGAGTTGGTGGATCTAGGGGCCAAATAATTGCGGGGCCCTGGGCCCTGGCCCTGGCCCACCGGGCCCATGCCTAAAAACGTCACTGGACACATCTGCTACTCATAAAGAATTTGGCAGCTCTGTTTAGTTAAACAGGTTTAAGGTATATTCTACTACAATTCTAGTACAATTTCACTTAAGCCTATAGAAAATGTAGAGGGGAACAAAATATGTTGCGTTAGCTGGAGAACCAAAATCTTCGAAATCCTTTAAATTATTCTGTTTGCTTTTAGTTGAGAAATTTTATGTAAGTCGCGCTGGTGTTGTTAAAACTTGGAAGCACACATAAAGGTCAATCATAAACTTGACAGTTTTTTTTCTCGAATAAATACCTTTCATACAAATCGTCCTCATCTATTTCAAAGGGTTCAATTCGGGTTAAGTAGAGCCTTCCATTTTCTGTTGATTGGTAGCATTTCGACATCCAGCTAAATATCAAAATATTGATATACATACATACATACATATGCTTAAGTCTTTTGACATTTTAATTTTTGTTCTTAAATTTTCAAATAAAAAATCTCGCAAAATAATTTTCTCAATCAGATAGTTTATATTTTTGAAGTTTTATAAATTTAAAAACAGCTTAAACATATGTTCTGTCGCGTTTATTTTTAGACTCCAGGCTATCGTTTTAAAATGGGTTTAAATTGTCTATGAATAACATAAACTGAAGTTTAGTTTAGCAAAGACAAAATCAGAACTTATCAAAGAACTATGAATAAGGCCAAATAAGTCTGTAATTTCTTAAAACTTTAAAAACTGCTTTAAATATTTATTTTAAACTAGCGGACCCTACAGACTTCGTCCTGTCATAAAGATTTGTAATGTGGGAGTTTTTTGTTCCTACGTATTTTATAGTCGTGGCTGAAAATTCTCCTGAACAGAACCGTCACCCTGTTGACAGGTCGTGGTAAATAAAAAATAATTAAATGAAACATATGTAAGGATTTAAAAGTAAGTAATCGCTTTATTGTTAATCAAGTGCTCATAATTATTAACAGAAATCAAACAAATCTAATGGTTTTCCAACACGGAAACAGACAACATAGAATTGACCATGTGAGAAACATGGGTTTTCTAGATTAATACCACAAACACTAAATGATTGCCCCCGGGACTTGTTTATGGTCATAGCAAAAGCAAGCCGCACTGGAAACTGTAGTCGTTTAAACTCAAATGACACATCAGTCGGAATTATTGGGATGCGCGGTATGAGAACATCTTCTTCTTTCAGTATAGCTGCTTCTATCACGTTGTTTAGTAATTTTTGTATAGCTAAACGTGTACCGTTGCAAAGACGCTGTTGGTTGATATTTCGCAACATTATAATTATTGATCCAACCTTTAATTGAAGATTGTGAGGTGACAATTCTGGTTAATCCAGCGAGTTTAAAAATTCCAGTGGATAGTTGACTACTACTACTACTCCGGTAGTAGCCGGATCAACTGATTTATATTCGCCTGTTATTTGTTC
This sequence comes from Eupeodes latifasciatus, assembly GCA_920104205.1. Taxonomy (NCBI): domain Eukaryota; kingdom Metazoa; phylum Arthropoda; class Insecta; order Diptera; family Syrphidae; genus Eupeodes; species Eupeodes latifasciatus. The sequence goes on from OV049924.1 coordinate 59,258,386, forward strand.
TTGAATTTTGAAATTCAATTAATTTACATCAATGTTTTTTGTAGCCAATATAGCTCGTTCGCTCAACCAATCATGGTTTTTATAATTTTGAGAAACATCTGCAAAAACACCTTCTGAATAAGTTCGTCTTTTGATTGCGTTAACTAACAAAAACTTTTAGGAAAATTGATGCAGCCAGTCAACATGTCTATAGGAAATTTGTCATTACCAATGCCAATGAGTTGTTTAGAGAATATGTTTCCAGATTGGTCATTTTCCAAGTCGACACGCATATTCTTGCTTAAATGAAGTACTTTGACATGTTTTCACAAATTGGAGAACCTTAGACATGCGTTGATTGCATCAGCTGGCGTTGATCGTGGAATCAATGGCAATGTTATTCTTATTATTATTGCTTCGTAAATCTAAAGCTTCCAAAGATTTTCATGTGCCATCGTACATTCATCCCAAACAATCAATTTACATTGCTGCAAAACCTTTGCCATTGCAGAGTTCTTCGAAATGTTGCAGGTTGGAGTTTCATTGCTTTGCATATTTAATGGCAATTTTAGTGCTGAATGGGCTGTTCGACCACCTTCAAGCAAAGTTGCTGCGATTCCCGACGAAACGAGTGCAAGTACAATTTTATTCTGTGAGCGAATTGTTACTTTTATAAGAGTATCAAATACATACTTCTGTTGTTCATTCAACCAACATGTGGAAGATTTGTTTGAATTAATTCTTACAAAGTGTTGAAATCATACATTTTTTCTCGATGCAACTCTTGGTTAAAAGCATCATGCATTGAACGTTTGGGCGTGGTCAGAACTAATTGAATTAATAGTTTGTTTGACATCATCAAGCACATGTCCTCAATTGAAATCAATGCTTCATTGTAAATTTCTTCACTGATTACTATATTTGGATTTCCCATTCTATTTCGTATTTGATACAAAATATCATCACACAGGGAAAAAGGAAAGTGCTGTTTTTATGGTTTTCCTGGCAATTATTCTAATTTTTCTCGCCGTAAAAGGCATCCTTGAACTTAAACGAACATTTTAAAAAAAGAATTGGCCAATTGGTCCAGGCGTTGTTAAGTTACGCTTACCAACACATTTTGCGATTCATTTTTAACTTCCCATAGGAAGTTATTGTAATGGGTCCGATTTGTCAAATTGAAAATTTTGACATTTCTCGACGTTTCAAGGTCCCTAGAGTCGAAATAAAAGATTTTTAGAAAGATGTGTACGTACGTCCGTACGTTCGCGACGTTTCTTTCGTCGTCCATAGCTCAAGAACCAGAAGAGATATCGACTTCAAATAAATTTTGTTATATAGATAATAAGGCAGAAAGATGCAGAAAGGGCTCTCAAGAAAATTGCGTGGGTGGTTTTTTTACCATAGCAGTTTAAAAAAAAGGTGAACATTTTGGTTAAACCTAAATATCTCATGAACCAATGACGCTAGAGACTTGAATTAAATTTTATGTTATATATTGTAATGTGATACAAAACAATTATAGTTTTGGAAAAAAATCCAATTAACGGTTTTTTTTATAAATCAAAAAAACTGAAAAAAAAAATTTGTCACTTCGAAAATTTTACGACTAAAATATGATTTCATCTCTAAAACAATTTTGTGCAACGAAGAATAATGTTTTTGACATCTGATAAAATTTTGAGAAAAATCGAATTGACAGTTTTTTTACAAAAAATAATAACCTAAAAAAATTAAAAAAAAGTTGGTAAAAATTGAGTTTTGACTCAAATATCTTTTCAAGACTTTGAGATATTGGCTTTAAACTACTTTTATCTTTCAAAAAATATTGTTTTCAACATTCAGTAAAATTTTGAAAAAAATAGAATTGACAGTTTTTTTACAAAAAATTAAAAACCAAAAAAAAATTTAACAAAAGTTGGTAAAAATTGATTTTCGACTTAAATATCTTTTCAAAAATTTGAGATTATGGCTTCTAACTAATTTTATCTTATAAGAAATATTGTTTTCGACATTAGGAAAAAATTTGAGAAAAATCGAATTGACAGTTTTTTTACAAAAAATAAAAACCTAAACAAAAAAATTAATAAAAGTTGGTAAAAATTGATTTTCGGCTCAAATAGCTGTTCAAAAATTAAAAATATTGGCTTCAAACTTATTTTATTTCACAGAAAATATTGTTTTTTATATTCAAACATTTTTTTATAAAAATCCAACAGTCCGTTTTTTCATAAAAAAAATAAAACCTACAAAAAATAGAACGCAAATTGGGTAAGAATTGATACATTTAGACAAACTTTTAAGCAAGACAAATCGATAGACGGGATGGGAAGTTATCAGTGTGGGTCGCATCCCAGCCTCTTTTTTTTTAAACCTTCGGTTAGTTTTAATAGGAAAAAAATATTTCTATAGTAATCTAGTACTAAATATAGCCTATGTTACTCAGTGATAATGTAGCTTTCTAATGTAAAAAGAATTATTAAAATCGGTCCAGTACTTTTTGAGTTTATTCGTTACATACAAAAATACAAATCTTTCCTCTTTATAATATTAGTGTAGATAAAAACTTTTAAGAAATGCTACGAAAATTGGTAAAAATTGGTTTTCGACTAAAAATCTAGTTAACAAAAATAGATTTTGAAATCAAACTATTTCATCATATGCAAAATATTGTTGGTTATTAACTTCCCATAGGAAGTTATTGTAATGGGTCCGATTTGTCAAATTAAAAATTTTGACATTTCTCGACGTTTCAAGGTCCCTTGAGTCGAAATAAAAGATTTTTAGAAAGATGTATGTGCGTGCGTGTGTACGTACGTCCGTACGTCCGTACGTCCGTACGTCCGTATGTCCGTACGTTCGCGACGTTTTTTTCGTCGTCCATAGCTCAAGAACCAGAAGAGATATCGACTTCAAATAAATTTTGTTATACAGATAATATGGCAGAAAGATGCAGAAAGGGCTCTCAAGAAAAATGCGTGGGTGTTTTTTGTTAACCCTAATTAATCTCATGAACCAATGACGCTAGTGACTTGAATTCAATTTTATATTATATATTGTAACGTGATACAAAACAAGTATATTTTTGGAAAAAAAATCCAATTAACTGTTTTTTTTATAAATCAAAAAAACTGAAAAAAAAAAATTTGTCACCTCGAAAATTTTACGACTTTAATATGATTTCATCTCCAAAACAATTTTGTGAAACGAAGAATAATGTTTTTGACATCTGATAAAATTTTGAGAAAAATCTAATTGACTGTTTTTTTTTATAAAAAATAAAAACCTAAAAATAACATTACTCAAAGTTGGTAAAAATTAAATTTCGACTCAAATATCTTTCAAAAACTTGAGATTAAGGCTTCAAACTTATTTTATCTTATAAGAAATATTGTTTTAAACATTCTGAAAAATGTTGAGAAAAATCGAATTGACAGTTTTTGTTACAAAAAATAAAAAACAAAAAAAAATTAATAAAATTAATAAAAGTAGGTAAAAATTGATTTTCGACTCTAATATCTTTTCAAAACTTTGAAATATTGGCTTTAAACTACTTTTATCTTTCAAAAAATATTGTTGTTAACATTCAGTAAAGTTTTCAAAAAAAAAAAAACGAATTGACAGTTCTTGTACAAAAAATTAAAAACCTAAGAAAAAATTAACAAAAGTTGGTAAAAATTATTTTTCGACGTAAACATCATTTCAAAACTTTGAGACATTGGCTTTAAACTAATTTTATCTTATAAAAAATATTGTTTTCAACATTCGATACAATTTTGAGAAAAATCGAATTGACAGTTTTTTTACAAAAAAATAAAAACCTAAAGAAAACAATACTAAAACTTGGTAAAAATTTACTTTCGACTCAAATAGCTTTTCAAAAATTAAAAATATTGGCTTCAAACTTATTTTATTTCACAGAAAATATTGTTTTCGATATTCAGTAATTTTGTTATAAAAATCCAACAGTCCGTTTTTTCATAAAAAAAATTAAATCTACAAAAAGTAGTACGCAAATTTGGTAAAAATTGATAAATATAGACAAACTTTGAAGCAAGACAAATCGACAGACGGGATGGGTCGCATCCCAGCCTCTTTTTTTCTAAGTTATTTGTTTGATAATCAAGAATGAAATTGTGTGCCTTCAATTTTGTATTATTTTTAAAGAACATTTAATTGAAATACGACATTTAGAAAATCCACATCAGTTCAACTACAAAACCTAACCAAAGTATTAACTTTCAACAATTTAACCTTCGAAAACCGAGTCAAATGGTATCAAGTACCTACGTATAGTTAGCTTCCAAATCGCGCTTAATGAATATTTGCTGCATCATCTTCAATTAACCGTCCCCATTGTGAGGAACCTTTTATTCTTTCTCTCTGTTATTGTTACTCAAATACCCCATCTCTATTGCCATTGCCAGCACTTCAAAGATGAACAAACACTTTCGGCACATCAAACCGTACATTTCAATTTGGCTATAATACAAAGAAGAAGAAGGAGCTCTTCCACACTCAAGTCAGACTAATGGACTCGGATCATAGGAAATAATCCTGATCGTGATGTTGTCCAGTCATCGTGATGTCATTTGGAGTTTCAACTACATTATATCCTTGATAATAATTACCGTTATCGTTGTGGCTTCTTAACATTCTCAACTCACCGGTTAATTCCCACGAGCAATTGGTCTCCGTTGTTATCTCCCCACTGCAACTTTCTAACACCGTACCACCATCAACGAAGGACGAAACGTCGACAAGACGCATCCTTTTAGGTTCGTATTTGCTGATGCGATATCTCTGTCGGCAATATTATTTTTGACATTTCAACAAGAAAATAGAGAATCATTCTCAGAATAAGGGTGGGCGTTTCGGGGATGAAATTCAACACTGCACTATGATTGTACCTTCCTATACACTTCAAGCCTCCATTGTGATCCATTTCAAGAACAAGAAGGATACCCATCTCGAAGTTGTTATTATTGCCATAGAGTGAAGTTGCACACACAAGGACCATCATCATCGCCCACCCTCACCTTTTTCCAACAACCATCACCGAGACAAAGTTACGATTGTGTGGCTTTGGCTTGTTGGTCTCTATGAAAGCATCATATCCTGGCTTAAACGAAGAACACGATGAGTGGTGGAATGGGCCTAACGGTAATATAAGATTATGACTTAATGATTATTGATGCCCACGCAAACCACACCAACATCATTTCAGCATCAACAGAACGAGATGGCGGCCGCACAGCTTGAAGGAGCATCTTTATATACGACGAGGACGATTACGTTGAATATGGTGAGTTATGAATATAAGGGGGGAGTGAGCCAGCTCTCTACCCATCCAGCAACCCAGTCAGTCGATGATGGGGTTTATTTTGTAATTGCATTTGAAGCTTTCTGTATCTACATATAGTAAAAATGTATACCTCTACCCTTACCCTTAGGTATATCCTTTTGGCCTTACCGTCTCTCGTCTATTGCGGCTCTCACTCCAGAATGACAATGATTACGAAAGATTTTATTTCGAATCATGTAATGAGAGTAACGTTGTTAAATTCAGTTTTATGACTTCGAGTTCAAGAAAGTGGAATGGGGGTGAGCGTGAGTGTGCCGCCGCCGCGCCGCCATCGCCAATGATATCCTTGAGGCGAAAAATAAATTTACTATCTCTTTGAGTCTGGCGTATATACTATAAGTACATATATAACTATAGTATACAGAGCGGGAGAAGTTGTCAGGAGGGGGTGGTAGGTGGGAAGTGGGTTGTGGGTTGGTGTTTGGGGGTTGCCAAAGGCAGGATTTGTTTGTTGTAGACTTGTATATAGACATACATAGGTCTATGGGAGATAACAAATTTTTGGAAATATCGTTACAGTTGTTTCATTGCTAGGAAAATCCCTTAATTAGAGCAGCCGAGGGATTAAGTGCAAAGCTCAAGTCAACTTTTTTTTCTGATTTTGTTGTTGCTGTTGTTGTTGTTGGCGTCATCTATGTATGTATATGTATGAGTGTGTGTTTTTGTGTGCTGTGCTCAAGTATAATTAATGCTGAACTGAAATATCGTAAATGCTTAACATTTGTATTGTCTTTTAGATTTTCGTCTATTTTATTATTTTGTTTTTATCTGTGAGGGTTGCATACAGCAGCATATACAACGAGTGTATAGCAGGACGACGAGTATGTGGGAATTATGCCAAGGAATTAAACTCTGGCAAATTGCCTTCTCATAAAGAGTTTTTCGTTGGTTGAGTTTTGTAAGATAAGCTTAATCCCTATACCTAGTTAGTTAGTACGTATACTGTGTCGTATATATGCAATGCATACCATAGCAATGTTTTGCTAAGAAATTCATATGCCTATACCTACACATTGAGCTTGAAATAAAGCCTTAATCTCACATGAGGGAAGATGATAAATTTTCTAGGAAATTTTTAAAGAGCCTATTTATTTTTTTCTGCGATGATTTCTTCACCTACATACAACCAATTCGCACAGCAAAATACATAAATAATTAGAATTTAAGAAAACGTTCACAAATATTTATTTATTTAATATTTATATTTATCCGTTTCGCCACCAGATGGCTTCGTTTTTTGTAACATTTAGTTTGGGGATTAAAAGATGAAGAAAAATTATTTTTTTTGTTTTATATTTGAAAAGGGAAAATTTTATTTCATTTTACAACAGTAATGAATACATTTCGATTACAAAAATGAAGTGTAATTTAGTTGAACTTCTCTAAGTAAAAAATGAGAGTGAATCCAAAGTACATACTGAATCGAAGCGTTATACTTGTCTGCAAATTATCTGTTTCATTGAAGTGCTCTTTGGTAAACCACATTTTTTGTTTTTGGTCTGACGTTAACACAAACAAAAACGATGGTTTTCCAATTCGTGAACACGCAACGTATAGCTGCCCATGTGAAAAACAATGATTTTCTAAATTTATTTCGAAAACACTGAGCGATTGGCCTTGCGACTTGTTAATTGTCATAGCGAACGCAAGGCGAACCGGAAATTGCAATCGTTTGAAGTCAAACGGAAGATCAGTCGGAATCATTGGTATTCGAGGAATACATAGATTTTTACCTACGTACTTTCCGTTAATAATGGTTGTCTAGTCAAATACGGCATAAGTCTTTTCACCGCAAGTCGAGAACCAATTTTGAATTGCAAGTTATGTGGTTCAAATCCTGGTAACTCCAGAGAATTAAAAATCTCCGTTGGATAATTTACAACATCATCGGGATTTGTTATAAAATCAACGGATTTTTATGTCACCAAATCGCCAGCGATTTTTGATTGATTCTTTGCGGCGAGAATTGCTCGTTGACTTAACCAAGCATAATTCTGATAATTCTCACTAATGTATCGGAAAACATTTTCAATAACAGCTAATTGAGAGATTACAAATCGGCAAAAGTCGTTGGTAAGATCATTTTGAAGTTGAACTCTCATATTAGTGGTTAGCGATAATGTTTTTACGTTATTCCACAAAAGTGATGACTTCAGGCAGGCATTCAATTCATCTGCAGGTGTTCCACGGGGAATTACTGGCAACGTATGCCTGAAATCGCCTGCCAACAATATCATCAAGCCGCCAAAGATGTTGTTACTTCGTCGAATATCCTTCAGTATGAAGTTAAGTGCTTCAAGTGATTTCTTATGTGCCATTGTGCACTCATCCCAAACAATGAGCTTGAATTGCATCAACAATTTTCCCATTGCACTGGATCGGGAAATATTGCATATTGGAATATCAATTGTGTTTAAATTAAGTGGCAACTTAAGCGCAGAATGTGCACTGCGACCGACATCTAGAAGAGTTGCCGCAATACCAGATGATGCTAACGCCAAAGCTATGTCACATCTTTATCGAATAGTGGCCAAAATCAATGAACTGACAAATGTTTTCCCTGTTCCTCCAGGTGCCTCTAGGAAGAATAGACCACCAGTATTATTGTCCACCGCTTGCATTAATGTTTTGTGTACTTCTTTTTGCTGTTCATTCAGCAACGGCACATTATTTCGAACGAATTCCTGCAACATTGTATTGCATTGTATTCTTGGTTCAATGCATAGTGCATCGATCGATTTGGCGCAATCATTCCTACTTCAATCAATAGCTTGTTTGCAATAGTCAAGCATTGATCCTCAATCAAAATCATTCCCTTATTGTAGATTTCATACGTTATTTGAAGTCGATATCTCTGACGTTTCTAGAGATATGGTTGACTAAAAAAGGTTCCCAAAAGTAAGCTTTGGTTTAGAATATAGGGCCCTTGAAACGTCAAAAAGTTTAAAAAATTTCAATTCCACAAATAAGAAGCTAAACGAAGTTCACCGCTTTTCTGTTGATTTTTTTCCTGAATTTTTTTTGATATAAACCTCACCTTCCAACGAATGCAAAACCGTGGAAATCGGTTCGTGCGTTCTGGAGTTATAGCGTCAGGAAGGAAAACCCGACTTATTTTTATATAGTAGATATACTTAAGGTGAAAAATACTAATTTAAATTTGTAAAGCAAAAACATTGTAGTAAGCATTCGCACCACGGATAGGACATATATAAAAAAAGTGCTTTTATTCTTGAACCTTTTTTTAAATCTTTTATCTATTTATCTTATTAAAAAAGGGATGGGGTATTTTTGTTTACTACTTTCATTTAAATTATGACGGGTTATCCATTTTACGGTTTCAAAAGTATAGGGTCGAAATTTGACATCTGTCAAACTAAGTTTTTAGACTAATCTTTTTTTCAGTTGAAAGTCTGAAATTTACGAAAATAGATCGCTTAAGTATTACACCACGCAAACAAATTGTTAAAACCTACTACAAAAATGGAGATCTTCCCACAGCCATATATCGTGCTTTAAGAGAAGATTATGGTTTACATAATCGTCCAACTACGCAAGCAATTGGCAAAATTGTGAAAAGAATGGATTGGTTACAGGAATTGTTAAGCCTGTGCAATGTGCATCATCTTTCCGCTCCTACCACTGAAAATATCGCTGCTGTAAGTGAAATTGTTGCCGAAGACCCGAATGTGTCGATTCCCCGTCGTTCTAAGGATGGCACATTATGGCGTAATTTGCATTTGGATCTACACCTTCATCCATATTAAGTCCAGCTCACACAACAACTGAAGCCAGCTGACCATTCACAACAAAACTTTATTCAGCGACGAAGCACATTTCTAATCAACAAAATTGTCGTAAGGGATTCTGAGAATCCTCAAATAATTGAAGAGAGGCCATTATATCCACACAAAGTCCCTGTTTGGTGCGCTCTTTGGTCCGGAAGTGGGATTGGGCCTTACTTCTCCAACAGTTTTTTTTTTACAAAAAATAAAAACCTAAAAAAAATAATTAATAAAAGTTGGAAAAATTTATTTGCGACTCAAATATCTTTTCAAAACTTTGAGATATTGTCTTTAAACTAATTTAATCTTTTTAAAAATATTGTTGTTAACATTCAGTAAAATTTTGAGAAAAAAAAAAACTAAAAATCTAAAAAAATTGATAACTAAAAGTTGGTAAACATTGATTTCCGACTCAAATATCTTTTCGAAAATTAAAAATATTGGCTTCAAACTTCTTTTATCTCACAGAAAATATTATTTTCGACATTCAGTAAATTTTGTATAAAAATCCATTACTTAGTCAATATTTTTATAAAAAATTTAAATTTACAAAAAATAGTACGCAAATGTTACTAAAATTGGTGAAAATTGGTTAACGACTAAAAATCTCGTTAAATAAAATTGATTTTAAAATCAAACTATTTCATCATATGCAAAATATTGTTGGTTATTTTTAAGTTTTTTAAATTAATTTAACTGATAACTTATTTAACAAAGCTCGAAAACTTACAAACCTTTTATGCAAGACAAATCGTTAGACGGGATGGGGATTTATCAGTGTGGGTCACATCCCACCCTCTTTCTAAAATTATTATTAACACACAAATTCTAAGTTTAAAAAAATTTTAAGAACTAAGTCTGCGAAATCAGTTTTGCTGCATGAACTGACAGAACCGACTTTTTGAAAACCAGGTACTGGGACCGTATCAATTTTTAGAAAAAAAAAACAACAAAACTAAACATTATCAATCACAAAAACAATTCAATTTATCGTCGATTATGCCAACTTAATTACATTTTAAGAACAAAAAATGAAGAAGAAACTTCATCTGTTCCCAAGATACCACATTAAAATAAAAAAAAAACATAATAGCCAAAAGAAAAACTTTCCAGTTTAACCAACTTGCGCTTCATAGTAACAATCTACAAAGCTTCTGACATCAGCATCGAACTTCCTGTCGTCTATATATGTACGTACATACCTATTCCCTCTGCCATTTCTATTGCTTTGTGCCACATAATCAGCCATTATTAGGCTCAACTTCTACTTTTCCATAGGGTGGACTGATGATGATGGCAAAGAAACTTTTAACACACAAAGTGGACATAAGATATAAGGAGGCAGACACTGAACGCTGCGCCCTTTATAGTTTAGAAACAATCTCCCTCAACATGAATGGGTGGCCAATTTGTCTTCTCATTCAATAATAATTTTCGATATTTAACGATGCAGAGTTTGAGCATTTATAAAACCTAACCTATGTATATCTCTACATTGAGGAACAAGAGAAGAACTAAAAGCCGACATCAGGGCCAACGAAGACGACTTTATGTCAAGGAACAACTTTTGAAGCTGGCAAAAAAACAAACTCATGGAATTATGTATATAAGTAGGTACACCACTTGAAAAGAACAAGTGATCCAATCAAGCGAGAGTGACAGATCTGATGTCGTCTTCGTCTTCGTCATCGTCATAGTCATCTTCGTCGTATATAAAATTCCTATGCCTACACCCAATACCCTGATCCTTGCGCGATAATGATGGTGATGGGTGATGGTGGCATCTTTTCTTGAATGGAAACCTCTCGTTTTGGAAACTTTAACAATGCTTATCAATGCGAGGCAATGAAAAAAAAAAAAAAAAAACAAAATTTGAAACCAAAAACTTTTTTGCGATGGCAAGAACCTTCTCAAAAATTTGCTAATACCTTCGGAAGAGAGAAAAGTTTTTGTGCCAGAGCGTTTATCGTGTCATAGACTTTTTTGCCGCTTCTGCTGCTGTTGCTACTGCTGTTGTTGTCTATACTATACTTTGAAAAACACAGCCCCTAGTTAAGACAGACTTCCCGTACGCTAACGATGCTTTTGGGAATTGCCGAGGATAATAGCTGGTTATATGGATGGAGGGTGACTCCTTCCTCGCCCTTTCTCCATTATATGGTACTACTAAATGCCAGCGAACTTCGATACACCGAAACTCGGAAACCGAAACAGCTGTTGCTGTTATATTCTACTTCTTTTTTGCATCTCCACGGGTGTTATATAGCAGTTTTTTTTTGACTGTGTGATGTGCCTTGAAGAAAATTGATATTCAAGGAAGTCTTTGGAAAAACTCTAAGGAAAAATTAACTCTAGATATTGCTTGTGAAAGCTTTTAGCAATATGTGGCATCAACGTACAGTAACAGTAGGGCGTGTATAGGGAAAGTAGGAGTATATGGTTCGATGCAAGCTATATCAGGTTTAAGGGTGACATATGATGAAATTATTTTCAAACGTCTTGTTTCTGAAGTTGACATCAGTTTATAATCATCAAGGCAAAATTTTAATAAAATCTTTGACACCACGGAGGTTGTTTCTTTTTGTTCAGGTCTTTAGCTTATGGGTTAATGCGGGAGGCTGATGTTGTGTCTTTTTTTGCTATTGATACGAATTAATGTCACAAAGTTTTGAAAGGAATGTGATGCATGATTTTAAAAACTTGTTCCATATAAATAAACCATAAATGAAAATGTTTTGCTTTTTGTCCCTGCTTATTACTTGCTTAGAAACTTTAATCTTTGTTGAGTTAAATTTTGTTAAAAATTTAAGATAAACGAACAAAATTAAATTTTTTCGTTATTCAAAAATAAATTTGTTTCTTAATGCAACAAATTTCCTTAGATTGGATATGGTGGCCAATGCAATATCCAGGAAGTCGAAATTCCTAACTATTTTATATGGATTCTCTTATACTTTGATAAGAAAAAGCTAACTGTATTTGCATTTTAAATATATTCCTACTTGACTATCAAGATAATCTTCTTAATATTAGTTCATGTCACTTAACAGTCACTCATTTTTGCTACATTTCTCGCTTTTAACTAATCCATTTTTAAGCCCCCTTTAACTTCAGAATCATTAACATCAAAAATTTTGAATTTAAAAATTGCTTGCTTAACATCGTAGAAGTATTTCCTGAGATATCGAAACTATACATCATTTTCCAACATCGTAGAATCTTGAAATTTAGCCAAAAGTTGGCTTTGGGAGTATTAAAATTACCACTTAAAAGTGTAGTACAGTAAAATAGAGTAATAGATGTTGATATGTTCACATATGCAGAAATCTAACCAATGAGATTTTGCAATAGGGGGCGTGGTATCTACCTACTTTAATAGTATTAAATATTATTCATATAGAATACTTATGTGCTTTCGGTATGCAGGTATTTTTATACTTTCAAGCTTTAAATGTTTCATTTTGTTCTTACTGTGGAACGTTGAACCTTAAATCTAAGATTTTCCGTGTTTATACTTATTAACTTCCCAAAGGAAGTTATTGTAATTGGTCCGATTTGTCGAATTGAAAATGTTGACATTTCTCGAAGTTTCAAGTAGAGTCGAAATAAAAGATTTTTCGAGAGATATCTATGCGTGCGTGTGTAGGTACGTCCGTACGTTTGGGAAGTTTTTTTCGTCGTCCATAGCTCTAGAACCAGTAAAAATATCAACTTCAAATAAAATTTTTTATTCAGATAATAATGCAGAAAGATGCCGCAAGAACTCTCAAAAAATTGAGTGTGTTGTTTTTTTATACCATATCAATTTAAAAAAAATGTTACAATTTTGGTAAACCCTAAATATCTCACAAACCAATAACGCTTGCGACTTGAATTAAATTTTAAATTATATACTGTAACGTGATACCAAACAAAAATATTTGAGAATAATCATACTAACGGTTTTTTTATGAATCAAAAAAACTGAAAAAAAAATATTTGTCACCTCGAAAATCTTACAAACAAAAAATGATTTTATCTCCAAAATAATTTTGTGCAAAGAAAAAAAACGTTTTTAACACCTGGGAATTGACAGTTTAAAAAAAAATTAAAAACGCTAAAAACAAATTAATAAAAATGGTTTATTTGCGACTGAAATATCTTTTCAAAAATTTGAGATTATGGCTTCAAATTAATTTTATCTTATGAGAAGTATTGTTTCCATTTTTTTTTTTTTGATTTTGAGAAAAATCAAATCCATATTTTTTTTTACAAAAAAATAAAAACCCAACAAAAACATTAGTAAAAGTTGGTAAAAATATACTTTCCACTCAAATATCTTTTTAAAAATTTGAGATTATAGCTTCAAACTAATTTAATCGGGAGCGTATCGGAATCCCGCTTTTTAAATTCCCGTTTTTAAAAAATCCCGAAACGATCAATTACAATACCGCTTTTTAAAATCCCCTCAAATCCCGACAATCCCGTTTTTTACAAAATACGTGCATTAAACTGAATAACAATAGAAATCAAAGGTTTGAATGTTAAATTACTTCACTTATATAATTACAAATAAAACTAATATATGTATCGGGTGATTTTTTTGAGGTTAGGATTTTCATGCATTAGTATTTGACAGATCACGCGGGATTTCAGACATGGTGTCAAAGAGAAAGATGCTCAGTATGCTTTGACATTTCATCATGAATAGACTTACTAACGAGCAACGCTTGCAAATCATTGAATTTTATTAAACAAAATCAGTGTTCGGTTCGAAATGTGTTTCGCGCTTTACGTCCGATTTATGGTCTACATAATCGACCAAGTGAGCAAACAATTAATGCGATTGTGACCAAGTTTCGCACTCAGTTTACTTTATTGGACATTAAACCAACCACACGAATGCGTACAGAAGAGAATATTGCGTCTGTTTCTGAGAGTGTTGCTGAAGACCGTGAAATGTCGATTCGTCGCCGTTCGCAGCAATTGGGTTTGTGTTATTCGACCACATGGAAGATTTTACGCAAAGATCTTGGTGTAAAACCGTATAAAATACAGCTCGTGCAAGAACTGAAGCCGAACGATCTGCCACAACGTCGAATTTTCAGTGAATGGGCCCTAGAAAAGTTGGCAGAAAATCCGCTTTTTTATCGACAAATTTTGTTCAGCGATGAGGCTCATTTCTGGTTGAATGGCTACGTAAATAAGCAAAATTGCCGCATTTGGAGTGAAGAGCAACCAGAAGCCGTTCAAGAACTGCCCATGCATCCCGAAAAATGCACTGTTTGGTGTGGTTTGTACGCTGGTGGAATCATTGGACCGTATTTTTTCAAAGATGCTGTTGCACGCAACGTTACGGTGAATGGCGATCGCTATCGTTCAATGCCAGCAAACTTTTTGTTGCCAAAAATGGAAGAACTGAACTTGGTTGACATGTGGTTTCAACAAGATGGCGCTACATGCCACACAGCTCGCGATTCTATGGCCATTTTGAGGGAAAACTTCGGAGAACAATTCATCTCAAGGAATGGACCGGTAAGTTGGCCACCAAGATCATGCGATTTGACGCCTTTAGACTATTTTTTGTGGGGCTACGTCAAGTCTAAAGTCTACACAAATAAGCCAGCAACTATTCCAGCTTTGGAAGACAACATTTCCGAAGAAATTCGGGCTATTCCGGCCGAAATGCTCGAAAAAGTTACCCAAAATTGGACTTTCCGAATGGACCACCTAAGACGCAGCCGCGGTCAACATTTAAATGAAATTATCTTCAAAAAGTAAATGTCATGGACCAATCTAACGTTTCAAATAAAGAATCGATGAGATTTTGCAAATTTTATGCGTTTTTTTTTAAAAAAGTTCTCAAGCTCTTTAAAAATATATATATATAATATAATATAATAATATCGTAATTTGTTTTGTTTTTACAATAATTTTTGTTTAAAATATTAATTCTTTCACAAACAAAATGCATCCTACACCAAATCTACCTCTCGATAACGGTCTTACTTTACTTTGACTTTGTTAATTTTTAATTTGAGTTTGTTGTTTTATTTTAAAAGAATACTGCTTTGCTTTATATTTTTATTTTTTGATATGTTATATTGTTAATCTCTCTAATGGTCCTTAATCTCGCACTTAAAGGGTTGGCCGCGTTCCTTAATTGTGGTACAAATATACAGATACTCTAATTTGCAGGCGTAATATAAAATATATAATATATATAATTGTTAAAGGTTACAATAAAATGAATCAAGAAAAATTCCTCATTTTTAATTTGTTTTAATTGTTTATAATTTCGATTTTGCAATCAAAACTAGTTGTTTAATTTTAAAAAATCGTGCGATTTTTTAAAAATTAAACAACTAGCTTTGATTGCAAAATCGGGATAATAAAAAACGGGATTACAAAAAGCGTAATTATAAAAAATCGGGATTATAAAAAGCAGGATTATAAAAGACGGGATTTTAAAATCGGGATTTTAAGAAACGGGAATGTAAGAACCGGGATTTCGAACCCAACCCAATTTAATCACACAGAAAATTTTCCACATTCAGTGAATTTTTAATTAAAAATCTACAAAATATAGTACGCAAAATTGGTACAAATTGATGTTCGGTTCTCGATATCTCTAAAATTAATTTTATTCATCCAATTTGTATTTGTTTATATAAAAAATAAAAACTTTTAAGAAATGCTACTAAAATTGGTAAAAATTGGTAAAAATTGGTTTTTGACTAAACACGAAAACCTACAAACCTTTAAGGCAAGTTAAATTGACAGACGGGATGGGATGTTATCAGTGTGGGTTGTCTCCCAGATTTTTTTTCCGAAATTCGATTCGATCATTTTTTTTTCGAAATTTAAATGTAAAACGTTAATTCTAAAGGGGAGAGTACGATAGCTTTGGCGACAAAATTTAATGACGGATTTGTATAGAACAGTTAAAAACAAGCATTTTTTTTACTATGGGAGGGGGGTCTATCTCCCCCCGTTTAGGCGGTAGGGGCAATTGAAAAAAATATGTACATTAAATGGAAAAAAAATTAAAAATAACGGTAATACTTACAATTAAGTATTATACCTTTTTTTAAAGCCAACATTTTTGTCTATTAGCTTGTTTTTAAATCAAGTCAAAACTATGCATAGTTTTTGAAAAAAATTGTTTTAAACAAAAAATTTATGCAAACAAAATTTAAAAAAAGGTTTAAAGTGAAGTTTTTCAAAACTTTCAAATTATCTACTGTTTTTTTTTTAGAATTCATTGCTCTTATTTGTTTTTGATCAAAAACTGAAAACTAGATAACTTTATGTCTTCTAGTTCTTGGGAAAATTGAAAATTACCAAAAAAATATTTTAATTAAATTACTTTTTCCTTGCTTAAGTATAAACGTAGTCTTATTTTGATAGTAATAATCGAATATGGATTAAGATACACCTAGGTTAAATTAATTTTTCTTAAATCCAGCTTATTTAAATGCAACAGAAACTTTGCATGCACCCCATCTTGCACCCACCGAACCGTGCCCCCTCCCCCCTTGCACGTACTCCAACTTGCACCCACCCCAAATCCTATAGTGTTCCCAAGCAGGGGGGCTGCCTTACAGATCCCACTGTTGCATGCACCCAAATTCGCACATACCTTACTGTTGTATACACCCAAACTCGCACCTACCATTGTTACTATCAAAATAAGACCACTCAAGCAAAAAAAAAAGAATTAAATTAAAATAGTAGTTGTGGTTATTTTCAATTTTCTCAAAAACTAAAAGACATAAAATCATCTCGTTTTCAGTTTTTGATCAAAAACAAATAAGAGCAATAAATTCTGAAATAAAAACAATGGTAAATAATCTTAAAGTATTGAAAAATTACACTTTAAACCTTTTTTTAACTTTTTTTACTCAAATTTTGAGTTTAAAATTAAATTTTTCAAAAATTACACATAGTTTTGACTTGAATTAAAAACTGGCTAATAAAACAGAATGTTGGCTTTAAAAAAATCTATAAAACTTAATTGTAAATATCACTGTTATTTTTTAATTATTTGTTTCCATTTTAAATAATATTTTTTTTTAAATTGCCCCTACCGCCTAAACGGGGGGAGATAGACCACCCCCCTCCCATAGTAAAAAATGCTTGTATTAAGGCCCTCTACCAAAAACCGTTATTATATCTTGGCGCTAAAGTTATCGTACTCGTGCCGTTCTAAATAACTGCATACTAAAAATATTTTTAAAATGAAATTGAAATATTTTGTATACATGATAGATAAAGATATTTACAAATTGAAATTTTGTAAATTTGTTATTATGAGATCGGTAAGCTTTGAAAACGTCGTTGAGCATTGTTTGAAAACGAAACAAAAACAATAAATGATTTTCGTCTAGTGAAAAGTGAAACGATGAGATTAGGGCATTCTCATCATAGCTTTTCTAGAATCGAATCGTTGTTATTGAAATACGACCTAGACATTTTCAACAGCCCTTTTGACTGGAAATTATTATAAAGGTCCTTCTAGGCTCTTTCATGCATATGTATACAAAATTAATTTAAAAAATAACCGCTCCGACGATTTACAAATACACTTTTTTTTAAATTAAATTATTTTGCAGGTTAATTTCATCATAAAATACAGAAAGTATTTTTCAATAGACTTTTTGGATACATGAACGACGCAGTTTTGCATTTTATTTTATATGTTTTAAATTTTCGTACAAAACTAAAAATTGCTATCTTGAAAATTTAGTTTTTAGTCAAAAACGTCAATAGTTCTTTGTACAAGTTTTTGAAGGTTCTTTTTAATATAATATTCGAGTTCCAAACATTTATGCATATGTAAAAAACTTGTTTGAGACCAAATAAAATTCAATTCTATTTTTGATTATCCATACCTATTGATCGCTTTAAAAATATGATATGTTTGAATTGAAAAACCAGACTGATTACAATAACTTTCAATTGAAAGCTAAGAGGAATTTTATTTCCGAGAAAAAACTAAAAAATAAGATTATAACAAAAATGGTAAAAAACAAATTGAAAAAAGAGGCTGGGATGCGACCCACACTGATAACTTCCCATCCCGCCTGCTAATTTGTCTTGCTTAAAAGTTTGTCTATTTGTACCAATTTGAGTAGGTAGGTACTATATTTTGCAGATATTATTTTTTTATGAAAAAACGGACTGTTGGGTTTTTATACAAAAATTACTGAATATCGAAAACAATATTTTCTGTGAAATAAAATAAGTTTGAAGCCAATATTTTTAAGTTTTGAAAAGCTATTTAAGTCGAAAGTAAATTTTTACCAAGTTTTAGTATTGTTTTTTTTTTAGGTTTTTATTTTTTGTAAAAAAACTGTCAATTCGATTTTTCTCAACATTTTATCAAATCTTGAAAACAATATTTCTTATAAGTAAAAATTAGTTAGAAACGATTATCTCAAATTTTTGAAAAGATATTTGAGTCGAAAATCAATTTTTACCAACTTTTATTAATTTTTTTTTTTTTGGGTTTTTATTTTTTGTATAAAAACTGTCAATTCGATTCTTCTCAACATTTTTTAGAATATTTAAAACAATAGCCGTGTTTTATTATCACCATGATCTGATCCGGATCGGATCATGATAATAAAACAGCATTGGATCATCATATTTTTTGTTATTTAAAGTTTGGTAGCAGTGTCAAATTCGTTCTTTCAAAAGTGACATTACGAAGCAAAAAAAAAAAAACAAACACATACCAAAAATGGAAGCTCCACAACTTTTGAAAATGTTTCTGCAAATCACCATTGCACTCTCAAACTCAAGGCATCCAGGAACGCTTCGGTCTCACATGTAGTCCAGATTCTTTTTGACCTTTTAATAAATGTGCCACTTAAACAAATTAGTTTAGAGATTACTTACAATTTGTTTGAACATCTTTTCTCCAATTTGTGCTGCAGCTTTCTCGATTTTATTTATATTTTTTGACATTTAAAGCAGGGTTGCCCAAAGAACATTTTGCTCAATGATTTGTGTTTGTTCCTTTTTTTGGGGGAAAATAATAAACATTAATTATGTCAAATATACATTTTTTTGGACTTAATTATTTTAATTTCACCAATTAATATCTAGTTTTGTTAAAATATCTAATTATTTCATGGATTATATACCAAATAAATAAATATAAAGCTTCTCGCTTTCTATTTAAAAAATATTTTATTTCAGTCAAATGGAAATGTTTATATCGCAATACAGGTTTTATTTAATTTGTTTGCAATGATACCAACATTTACATGTGAAATAACAATGATAAAGCGCTCCTTGTTGTGAAAAAAAGAATTAAATTTTGGATCTTAAATTGAGATCCAAACACAAAGCAGGATCTTGTGTTGTTGTGGTAATGCATGTAAATTCAAGATCCGGATCATGGTGATAAAACGCGGCAAATATTTTTTATAAGATAAAATAAGTTTGAAGCCTTAATCTTAAGTTCTTGAAAAGATATTTGAGTCGAAATTTAATGTTTACCAACTTTGAGTAATGTTTTTTTTATGTTTTTATTTTTTATAAAAAAAAACTGTCAATTAGATTTCTCTCAAAATTTTATCAGATGTCAAAAACATTATTCTCGTTGCACAAAATTGTTTTGGAGATGAAATCATATTTTAGTCGTAAAATTTTCGAGGTGACAAATTTTTTATTTCAGTTTTTTGATTTATAAAAAAAACCGTTAATTGGATTTTTTTCCAAAAATATAATTGTTTTGTATCACGTTACAATATATAATATAAAATTTAATTCAAGTCTCTAGCGTAATTGGTTCATGAGGTATTTAGGGTTAACCAAATTTTCACCTCTTTTTTAAACTGCTATGGTAAAAAACCACCCACGCAATTTTCTTGAGAGACCTTTCTGCGTCTTTCTGCCTTATTATCTGTATAAAAAAAATTTATTTTAAGTCGATATCTCTTCTGGTTCTTGAGCTATGGACAACGAAAAAAACGTCGCAAACGTACGGACGTACGGACATACGGACGTACAAATGTACGTACACACGCACGCACAGACATCTTTCTAAAAATCTTTTTTTTTTTATTTCGACTCTAGGGACCTTGAAACGTCGAGAAATGTCAAAATTTTCAATTTGAAAAATCGGACCCATTACAATAACTTTCAATGGGAAGTTAATACTTTTCTGTTAAGCAGTTATAAATTCAAAACAAATTTATTTTTAACACATAATTTTAAATTACTTTGTAAGCGCAAGTGGGATTTTTGCAACATGTATTTTAAACATACAACCATATTCTTCAAAAAATTGCAACTCGCATCTAGTTTCTTATTTTATCAATAAACATTTTTCAATTCTTCAAGCCTAGTATCGAATTAATTCAATCATAAATATTTTGCAGACAGAAAATGAAGGTAAAAATTTTTTTTTATAATTTCTTAAGTTGTGATCGCTTTTGTTTCATGAAAGTTGCATGTTTTGACCTTGAGTAAGTACCTTCTAAAACCTCGACTGAATTTAAACTCAAGACAAGATAAAATTAAAAGTAGTGTATAATTTTTAAACCAATTAAATACATAGTAATTGACCAACAAGGTTTAATACTAGATATAATGAAAAGGTCGTAGTATATCTTTAGAAGAAGATGAAGAAATAAATCCATTAAATTTATTAAGAACATCCTTCCGACTTCAGTAAATATAATTGGTAAGATAAAAAGTGACATATGAACCTTTCATATTCTAGCATTTTTTCAGTTAAATTATAGCTATTTTTTTGTTATTAAAATAATATTCCTATGAAATGAAAAAGAAGATTAATTTTGTGTGCAATATTTTTATTTCACAACATTATTGACCTTAAAAGAATTGCTAAACTTTAGCCTCAACTATTGAATATTCCGAAGGTGACTTAGTGACTAAGGAACTTTATGTTTATGTATGTATATATACATAGGTACTCAATACATCACAAACAAATTTTGCATTTAAAATTAATATGAATTTTAAAGAAAACATGCATCCAGTATTGTAACAAAAATAAAACAATTTCTTCACTTTTAAATATTTAATTTATACATTTTTGGAATATTTTCTTTTTCCAAGAATGTTTACAAAAACTTTTTCTATGTTCAACCTTCTTTAAAAAAAACAAAAATCGACAACGAGAGAAGTACTTCAAAACAAATTTTTCAATTATTTATTGATTTCTTATCAAAAAAAACAAGAAACTTAAATTAAATTTTATATCAAAATTCCCTGAACTGGGATTCCAATATTAGATGGGCATAAAATAACATAATTCCATAACCAAAAAACTTTTCAATAAATCAATAAACAATTTAAAAACTTTTCTAGGCCAAGTGTACCACACACATAGACCCCGTATTATACCTCTGCCTATTTCAAGCCCATCACTATACCATATACATATACCAATACCCTATCTCTCTGGTCTGGTAGAGTCGATATTTTCCAGAATCAGCTATAGGAGTACACTGTTCTTCAAATAGCGTTGGTGGGATTTTAAATTCAATCACTTGTCTTCTGTGTGTAATCAAATTATCAAAGTTTCACCCTAACATCGTACTCCCAAAGAGTGAAGGAAGAAAATAAAAATATGAAGAAAAAACAAATAAAAGAAATCACAACATATCAACAGAATCAGAACCATCTATCATGGTCGTATCTCATATAAATGTTGCTGTACCTATATATTTAGATGGGGTGTTTTTACAAATCACCTTCCCATTCCCCCAACTCAACTATATGACGTGTACTGTACCCACCCACCCGCTATACCATAAATTGTAAAGCGGCATAGAAAGCATGACATTACTGGTTATGACAGCTCAATATAAAAATATATATCAAAAAATCACTGCGGTGACATTTTATGCACACGATATCACTCTGAAGATGTATATTTGATTATTTTTGTTTGTAGCTTTTTGCCTCGAACTAAAACGGAGTTGAGACACCGGGTGCTTGTGCCTGTGCCTGTGCCGCCCACCATCGCATCGCATAGTCGTTGTCGTCGTCGTCGCTCGGCGGCAAAGGAAATGAGGCCTACTCTATAAGAGGATGGTGCGCAGTGCGGTGAGGCATAGACGTAAGTACATAAATACGATATACCAAACCAAAGATAACGCTCAAGCTGTGTCATAAATTGAAAACATTTTTCCCGGGTAGATGGGTTCCGTATTTCTAAGAGTTGGGGGATGTGAATCTGAATGAGGAAATTGTAAACATCAATTTGACAACAAATTCATTCCTCCCCCATACAAAATACGTTCCTACTATAACGTCACATGTGAGTGGCAACACACATCCCCTCCACATTACTTGTATCGTTCCTTGTACAGGTGATTTCGAATTTCAACCCTTTGCCTTTGCCTGCTCAGATACTCAGATATGAACAAAAGATACAAAGGTATTACAGATACAGACTACCTCTACTTTAGCTACATATATATAGGAGATATGTGCACAAAGCGATATGCTGCCGCCAGTAATTGCCATTTCTGTTACACTTACACGTCAAGAGATAAGAAATGTCATTTTTCATTAGACTGACATCTATAGTAATTTTTCTTCAATTGAATTCCAATGAAAAATTCTTTTCTTTTCGTTTCGTTTTTTTTTTCTTTTTTGTCAATAAATTTTCTTCTCTGATCGAGCTTGGGGCAGTTTTGCTTTTATCTTAGTTTTTGAAGCCAAAGTACTGATGTTTTCCAGAAAGCTTTAAAGAGTGAAGTTGTGTTATGCTAGTGACATTTCTAAGAAATTTGCTCATATGTAACTTGGACTAGGAGTACTTGAAATAAAGTGAAGTGGTCAAACGTTTAACAGAAATTAATTTCAAAAACTATTCCAAATAGAAACTGATTTCAAAGAATAAAAATATAGGGTGTATCAAATTCAATGCAATTAAAGCCAACTGTGTAATAACAACAATTTTACAGCTTTAATTCGTAGAATTGGATTGTTATGAAAGGTGGTTAAATTTAAAGGGCCGATGTTGATTTTGAATAGAACACTGGGGAAATTATGGTCATTTCTTTTTATTATGATAACATTGGCATGGTTCAATTATGTACAAAAAAAGAGGCTGGGATGCGACCCATCCCGTGTGTCGATTTGTCTTGCTTAAAAGTTTGTAGGTTTTCGTGTTGGGTTAAAAAAGTTGTCGGTTTAATTATTCTTAAAAATTTCAAAATTACCAACAATATTTTGCATATTATTATGAAATAATTTTATTTCAAAATCCAGTTTTGTTAACGAGATTTTTAGTCGAAAACAAATTTTTACCATAATTTTAGTAGCATTTCTTAAAAGTTTTATTTCTTATACTAGCTGACCCGGCAGACTTTGGACTTCCTCAATCGATAAATAAAAGACCTAAACTTTTGTATAAATTAATTTCAAAGCAAACAAAACGTATTAAATAAAAAAACATTTTTTTAATGAAGCATGAAGTTTTATTATTATTTTCGACACATCATGTTGCTTACTTAAAAAAACAGAGTTTGCCTGAAATACTGGCTATTTATAAGGTTTAAATTTTTATTAACAGACACACACTGTTATGATACAGTTTGTTAATCAATTTAAAGCTTTCTCATAAACTTTATTTTTTGTTTTGTTTTGTGGTGCGTAAATAAACAAAGAAGTAGGTTTTCCGACGCGCGAACACGCGACGTATAATTGTCCATGCGCGAAACAGGGAAACTCCAAGTTGATTCCGCAAACTTCTAAAGACTATCCTTGCGATTTATTTATTGTCATCGCAAAGGCCAGGCGTACTGGAAATTGTAAGCGTTTAAAATCGAATGGTAAATCCGTTGGAATTATCGGTATTCGCGGGATCAAGACATCCTCTCCTTTGTATTTTCCTTTTATGATTGTTGTCTCAATGACGTTATTCATCATCTTTTTCACAGCCAGTCCTGTTCCATTGCATAGTCGAGGTTGATTAATGTTACGCAGCATGATGACAACTGATCCTACTTTTAACTGCAAATTGTGAGGTGGTAATCCAGGCAATTCCAGTGAATTTAAAAACTCCGTGGGATAGTTGACTACGTCATCCTGGCTCATAACGGTGTCGATTGATTTAAAGGAAACCAACTGTCCTGGAAGAAAATTCTGAATGGTCGCATTGAGATCCTCGACATCTTTATTTTTCGCTGCCAATATTGCTCGTTCACCCAGCCAATTATGGTTTCTCAATGCATTAGCATAAAGACGTTGAACGCGTTGCTCTGAATTCTCATTTGCTCGTGAACATGCAACTTGATCTCTTAAATTTGCATTATCCGTTGAGTGTTCTTCAATTGATCTATTTAACCGACGATCATGGACTAATTGGGCGTTCATTTTCCTTAAATCTCGAAACAGTCATTATCCGTTGAGTGCTCTTCAATTGATCTAAAACATTTTTAACTTCCCATAGGAAGTTATTGTAATGGGTCCGATTTGACAAATTGAAAATTTTGACATTTCTCGACGTTTCAAGGTCCCTAGAGTCGAAATAAAAGATTTTTAGAAAGATGTCTGTGCGTGCGTGTGTACGTACGTCCGTACGTCCGTACGTTCGCGACGTTTTTTTCGTCGTCCATAGCTCAAGAACCAGAAAAGATATCGACTTCAAATAAATTTTGTTATACAGATAATAAGGCAGAAAGATGCAGAAAGGGCTCTCAAGAAAATTGCGTGGGTGGTTTTTTTACCATAGCAGTTTAAAAAAAAGGTGAAAATTTTGGTTAACCCTAAATATCTCATGAACCAATGACGCTAGAGACTTGAATTAAATTTTGTATTATATATTGTAACGTGATACAAAACAATTATATTTTTGGAAAAAAATTCAACTAACGGTTTTTTTTATAAATCAAAAAAACTGAAAAAAAAAATTTGTCACTTCAAAAATTTTACGACTAAAATATGATTTCATCTCCAAAACAATTTTGTGCAACGAAAAATAATGTTTTTGACATCTAATAAAATTTTGAGAAAAATCGAATTGACAGTTTTTTTACAAAAAATAATAACCTAAAAAAAAAATAAAAAAAAGTTGGTAAAAATTGAGTTTTGACTCAAATATCTTTTCAAAACTTTGAGATATTGACTTTAAACTACTTTTATCTTTCAAAAAATATTGGTTTCAACATTCAGTAAAATTTTGAAAAAAAATAGAATTGACAGTTTTTTTACAAAAAATTAAAAACCGAAAAAAAAAATTAATAAAAGTTGGTAAAAATTGATTTTCGACTTAAATATCTTTTCAAAAATTTGAGATTATGGCTTCTAACTAATTTTAACTTATAAGAAATATTGTTTTCAACAGTAGGACAAATTTTGAGAAAAATCGAATTGACAGTTTTTTTACAAAAAATAATAACCTAAAAAAAAATAAAAAAAAAGTTAGTAAAAATTGAGTTTTGACTCAAATATCTTTTCAAGACTTTGAGATATTGGCTTTAAACTACTTTTATCTTTCAAAAAATATTGTTTTCAACATTCAGTAATATTTTGAAAAAAATAGAATTGACAGTTTTTTTACAAAAAATTAAAAACCGAAAAAAAAATTTAACAAAAGTTGGTAAAAATTGATTTTCGACTTAAATATCTTTTCAAAAATTTGAGATTATGGCTTCTAACTAATTTTAACTTATAAGAAATATTGTTTTCAACAGTAGGACAAATTTTGAGAAAAATCGAATTGACAGTTTTTTTACAAAAAATAAAAACCTAAACAAAAAAATTAATAAAAATTGGTAAAAATTGATTTTCGGCTCAAATAGCTTTTCAAAAATTAAAAATATTGGCTTCAAACTTATTTTATTTTACAGAAAATATTGTTTTTTATATTCAATAATTTTTTTATAAAAATCCAACAGTCCGTTTTTTCATAAAAAAAAATAAAATCTACAAAAAATAGAACGCAAATTTGGTAAGAATTGATACATTTAGACAAATTTTAAGCAAGACAAATCGATAGACGGGATGGGAAGTTATCAGTGTGGGTCGCATCCCAGCCTCTTTTTTTAATTTGATCGCAGCGCTAACTGTCGGGACAGACTTGATAAAATTTGGTCACGCAGTTGTTGAGATGCTTGTTACATATAACTGCTAGATAGCGCTTTTATAGAAAGCTTACATCGCGCCATAGACCCTTAAGGTGCAACGGTGCGCGTTCCCAATAGCACTTTGCCGCTAGATGGAGCTAGGGTCGTAAAATCGTTTTTTTATTTTTTAAAACCTTTTAAAATTGAATATTATTTAATATTTGACACTGCGATGGTAGCGTTGTCTGTCGGATCCAATGTAAAACATTTCAAAATGTGAATCTAAACCATTCTCAGATCCCCTTGAACACACACACAAAATTTTATCAAAATCGGTCCAGTCGTTTAAGAGAAGTTCAGTGACATACACACTCACAGAAGTATTATATATATTAAGATAAATAAATAAAAATTAGATGAATGAACTTAATTTGAGAGATATCGAGAACCGAACATCAATTTTCAATAAATTTGCGTACTATTTTTTCTAGATTTAATTTTTTCATGAAAAAATAGACTGTTGGATTCTTTAATAACCCTTTCGGTACGCGAGTGGTACAGAACAAAGAATATTTATATGTAAACGTACCACTCGCGTCCCGAAAGGATTAGAAAAAAATATTGAATATCGAAAACAAAATTTTGTGAGAGATAAAATAAGTTTGAAGCCAATATTTTTATTTTTTTGAAAAGCTATTGGAGTCGAAAGTAAATTTTTACCAATTTTTAGCATTGTTGTTTTTAGGTTTTTATTTTTTGTAAAAAAAAACTGTCAATTCGATTTTTCTTAAAATTTTACTGAATGTTGACAACAATATTTTTTAAAATATAAAATTCGTTTAAAGCCAATATCTCAACATTTTGAAAAGATATTTGAGTCTTTTATCAACTTTTATTAATTTTTTTAGGTTTTTATTTTTTATAAAAAAAAACTGTCAATTCGGGTTTTCTCAAAATTTATGCGAATGTTAAAAAAAATATTTATTATAAGTTAAAATTAGTTGAAAGCCATTATCTCAAATTTTTAACTTCCCATATGAAGTAATGGGTCCGATTTGTCAAATTGAAAATTTTGACATTTCTCGACGTTTAAAGATCCCTAGAGTCGAAATAAAATATTTTTAGAAAGATGTCTGTGCGTGCGTGTGTACGTACGTCCGTACGTTCGCGACGTTTTTTTCGTCGTCCATAGCTCAAGGACTAGAAGAGATATCGACTTCAAATAAATTTTGTTATACAGATAATAAGTCAGTAAGATGCAGAAAGGGCTCTCAAGAAAATTGCGTCATTTTGGTTAACCTTAAATATCTCATGAACCAATGACGCTAGAGACTTTAATGAAATTTTATATTACATATCGCCGGCTGAATGCTTAAATGCCCCATATACAAAAAAATTATTCCTCAGAAAACGAATTTTAAGGTTTGAAACATAATTTCGTAATTTTGCATTTGAAAATTTCGACCTTTGAATTTTTATATACATGAGTGGAATATTTCTTTTTTTAAATTTGAAGTCCTAGGGTTTAAAACATTTATGGTTATTTAAAAAAAAAATAAAAGTTTAGAAAAAGTCAAAAATGGATATAGAACCCTTTCCATACGAATGTTAAATCTATGAAAACCAAACTGCAAATTTCCTATGGATATAGAACCTTTATGCTTTTAACATTGGGAATTCAACGATAGCAAAAATAATAATAAAATATAAAATTTCTAGCACTTTTAATTTTTTTAAATCTATTTGTAGTGATAAAAATATAAAACAAAAAGGAATATTAATATAATGGCTTAGCCCTTCGCTATATTACATTGGCTTAATTTTAAGTCGATAAAAAAAGTATGAAAAATGACAAAGTATTTTCACACTTTACAATTAAAAATACCCAACTTGAACTTTGGTTCTTAAAATTTCCTAGAAAAATACATTCAATTTTATTCGGAATTGGTTTAAAAAATACTTCAGCATTCATAGGATTAAGTTTTAGTATTTTTTCACAGTTTTTCAAATTAATTATTTTTGGTTTTTACCTTTTTTGTTTTTATCCATTTTAGTAAAAACAAAAAAAAATGCTTGAATATTATCGATAAAAACCTTATTAAGAATACTCTTAATGCATTTATATAGTTTGTGAACCTGAAGATATAGAAATAGTCTTATTAAAAATATTTTTTCCCCTTATTTTTACCTCGTTTTTATTTTTTTTTTAAATATTTAAAAGAAAATAGTATGGCCTTTTTTGAGAAATTATCCTTATAAACACAGCAGATATTACTTAATCAGCCCTGAAAACTATCAAAACCAGAATTGAAGCGTCGAAAAATAATCAATAAATATTTAATTAATTATAGACAGCATTTTTTGGGTTTTTAATTAATGTTTGTATTTAAATTTTATTTTAAAAATGATTTAGAAAAAAAATAAATAATAAATAAAAAATAAATTTGCAATTTGCTTTGCAATTTTAGGAACAAGCACGAGATCAACTGAAGTGATCTCGAAAATGTTACTTCTATTTATACTTTTCCAGCTGATTGTCTTTTATATGTATATACTTTTGTCCATGGATATAGGGCACATAAGCAGGAAAAATGTCACTTGGTTTCAATAGATTGTGAGAGGTTACATGCTCTATATGCCTTCTCATGTGGATATGGGGCAATTAAACATTGAAAATATATTTGAGTGATGTTTGATCTATATCCATTGCCCATTGCAATGAGGAATTTAAGCATTAAGCGTCTGTTTTTAAAACTTTAATAGAAAAACTGCCCCACCTCGTACAAATTTTGGATATGCGGCAAATAAGCACGAACAGAACCGAAAATATGTGGTCTATGGAGCAAAACTGGTTTCTGTAACTTTATTAATAATAGAGATAGAGCAACGGGAATAGCACCAAACGAAAGAGAACATACGAATTAGTATAACTGCATCTTTAACTCAGTTTCCCGAAAAAGTGGTCTGTGGGGCATTTAAGCATTCAGCCGGCGATATTGTAACGTGATACAAAAAAGTATGTTTTTGGAAAAAAATCCAATTAACGTTTTTTTTTATAAATCAAAATAACTGAAAAAAAAAATTGATTACAAAATTCGACTAAAATATGATTTCATCTTCAAAACAATTTTATGCAACGAAGAATAATGTTTTTGACATCTGATAAAAATTTGCGAAAAATCTAATTGACATTTTTTTATAAAAAATAAAAACCAAAAAAAAGATTTACTCAAAGTTGGTAAAAATTGAATTTTGACTCAAATATCTTTTCAAAAACTTGAGATTAAGGCTGCAAACTTATTTTATCTTATAAGAAATATTGTTGTCAACATACTATAAAATTTTGAGAAAAATCGAATTGACAGTTTTTTTTACAAAAAATAAAAACCTAAAAAAAAAAAATACTAAAACTTGTAAAAATTTACTTTCGACTTAAATAGCTTTTCAAAAATTATATTTAATTTCACAGAAAATATTGTTTTTGATATTCAGTAATTTTTTTATAAAAATGCAACAGTCCGTTTTTCATAAAAAAATAAAATCTACCAAAAATAGTACGCAAATTTAATAAAAATTGATACATATAGACAAACTTTTAAGACAGATGGGATGGGAAGTTATCAGTGTGTTTCGCATCCCCGGCTCTTTTCTTCGAAAATTGATCATCCACTGTTCCCATTTCTTGGCACCATTTTGACAATTGACAACGGTTGAAATGGTGAAGAGGTTTTAGTTCTTGAGTCAATTGAACCTTGTTACCTTGAACCTTGGTGTAATCGTTGGGCACGATTTGAGGTGGACGGCTCTTGAGACGCATCACTATCGCGAACAGCAGCAAATATCTTCTGTAGTTCAAGGTGTACCTACTGCTGAATTAGTAACTGGCGGTAATAAGCGATCATCGAAAACGTAGTATAATCGCTCGATGGTCTCTGAAAGACTTTAAAACTGACCTTATCAAATCATATACTCCAGAATCCAGATCCTATAGTGGACAAAAGCAAGCGGCTTGCAGTTTTTCATCACGACTCACGAAATGCATAATTTTTGTTTAACGAAACAGAGTCAAACCACGTTGTACCGTTGTTGTGTTTTGTGTTCAGAAATTAAATTTCGGGTTCTAGAATTCTTCCGTAATTTCCTCTCATGCCATTTTTGGGAGAATACAAAAATTATTGTGATTTGAGTATAATACCAATTCGCATAAGACCCAAGAGTGAACCTCGAAAAAAGTTTATGTCGCGAATCTTAGGCCGTATTGTCCATATTTCTTTGAGAACGATGTTGGTAAGGCCATCACAGTCAACGGCTCTCTACGTGTCACACATCTAAAGCTTCATTCATAAAATACAACAAACATTTTTAAGAATCATCCAACTTAAATTTATTTAAAAGGTATAAAAAGATTAGCATACAAAATTTATGAAATATGTTATCCACGTGTCTAACTAAGTGAAATTTTCCCACCACTTTTCAAAATCACTTCCTTATAAAATAAGTACTTAAACATTAAATTGTAAGCAATATTTCCGTTGGTATTAACTTCACTGACAATCTCACAAAAGAGATATAAAGTGCAACACTCTCTTTCTATACAGAGCATGCATGCATATTATCCTTTTCAAAGCTACAAGGACAAGTTCAAAAGGGGGCAAATTATACCAGACATGCATTCATACACAAAACATTATCTGCATACATACATACTTTTTGCAGTTTTAGTTTAAAAATTAAAAAAAAACAAATAGAAAAACAACATAAAACACTGCATTTGAAACAAATTCAAAATGATGAGGATGACGGTAGACAATTCCTCTTTTTTTTGTTTTTTATCCTTGCTGTCAAGGGGAAGGGTTGCATTATGCACATATAGGTTTCCTTATTCTTCTTTGTCTTTAGCTGACATAATCCACAAAATATTCTCGCATCAGTTAAGTTGACGAGCCAGAGCAGAACAAACATATTTACACAAAAATGTTTCTCTTTATACAAGTAGCATAAAGTTTGTGTACATCAGCAGCGCCCCCTCTAGGGAGCCATATGAAAGACATTATTCAGACATTGAATATATGTGTGTAGGTACAACACAAATAGTACACATGCTGGCATGTTGGTATGAACTATATGTATTGTGTAGATAAATACCGCTCTGCCACAGACCAACCGCCTTGCCGCCCAACAAACAACCGCAGAGGAAGTTGTGAGAGTCGAGAGTCGACCCCTGTCTAAAGGGCCTCAAGGAATAGGACACTTCAAGAACGCAGCGCATATAATTCCTATGCCTTACCTACATACCTTCTTCTCCTTACTCTACATTCTTTTCTCTCCACATCATCAACGTCATCATCATCATCACTGACAGTTCTCCTAGAGTTGGAAAATATTTTTCACTTTTTTTTCTCACTTTGTATACGAGTTCGAGTATTGTGTATGTTGGTTCTTCTCTCTTCCCAAAAGAAGATTCCGTTTTTCTGCTGCTGCTCGAAAGTTAAACATCTGCACCAGCTAGCTAAGGCTGCAACCCAGCTTTGAAGCATAAGTCCCATGTGTCTGCGTCAGAACATCGTGCATACAGACAGAAAGACAGTTAGCCAAACGGAATAATAAATTTCCACTGTTTTCTAAAACTCCACAAACAAACTTTTCTACAAAATCAGAAGTGGGATGATAGCAAAGGTGGTAACCAACGTATGGTACATACTGTTTTGGCCAATGCAGTGGTAGTACAAAGCCCTAGTCTTTGCATGCATATGGTTCCTTGCTCTGGTCCTGTTGTGGTGCTCCAACTGATGCATGTTTGTGCGGAATAATATCGCCATTTGTAAATATTTACTCGTGTAACTACACATTTATGAGGAGCTGCATCAGCTACACTACGAGTAGGTACACCGATTCAAGTCTCAGTGAAGCTACTTTTGTATTCAAAGTTCCATTGCATCGGTCTTCCATAGAGAAAATCTCAAGGGAGATCCACGTTGTCGAAACAAACGATGACTCGCTCAACTCAAAGCCATGTTTAAAGAAGTTCTTTTTTACCAGCGCAGCGTGTTGTATTCTACCTTGGAGCTGAGAAGAAATATTTGCTTCCTGGTTTGCTTTTCCATCAACCTAACATGCACTTGTACATTGCATTGCACACATATTGCACAACTTGTATGTCAGGCCAAAAGCGAAGGTCCTTTACGCAACAGCTATAGAAGGAGTTTGTGGGGCGACGGAAACGATGACTGGAGTAGGGATGAACTTTTTACCAAAGAAGGAAAAAACACAACAAAAAATAAAGAAACATGTGGGAGTGTATGAAGGAAGAAAGTTCGTATGAGGAAGGGCTTGAGAAACTTAGCTCATACAGAAAGCGGGCGAGATGCACGTGTCCAAAACCCTGAGGCCTTTCCCTGGGAATTAACAACGGAAGGAAGGAAGAAAGCAGGAGAGTGTTTGACCAGTTGGAAGAATATGTACAAACGTCTACATAAATGAGAAACTTCCTTTGGATAGCGATGTTGCAAAAAAGTTCCTTTATCGTGTCTTTTCGGAAGAATGTTTCTTATGTCATCTAAAGTTTTTTTGTTGTTGTTGCCTTCTCTGTTTCTGTTTCTGTTTATTTTATTATTTTTTGTTGTTGTTTTTGTTTCTTTGTCCAACAGTTGGCCTGTTATGTGGCATGTTAAGATGCAATTACTCAAACTGGGAAGGAGTCATGTTGTCTTGCCAACATCACTGATATCTGCCAACCAACCAACCAAGCTCTCTGAACAAGACTTTCGAATAGTTTAGAAATATATGTATTAAAGGGTAGCTTCCTTTGTTTGTGTCATGTTTTGTATGTACTGATAACCAGTAGGTATTAGCGTTTTGGACTTGGATTCTTGGTTTGGCAGTTGAAAGTTAGTTTTGTTTGTTTGTTGCTAAGCTGAGAAAAAGTTTATTGAATTTTTGATGTTGAGATAGAATCGAGGTGTTGAAGTAAAATCGAAAGATTTCAAACAAAAATGTCAGATATTATTTTTCTAGATGAGATAAAACATACCAATCTGTCTTTGAAGTGTATTTTCTTAGCTTAACAGCTTTGTGCTAATACGTGCTAGAAAAGCAGCAATAAACGTTAACGTCAAAAGAATTTGTATTGTAGAAGGATGGAGTAACGATCTCAAAGTGAAGCTTATGAATTCAATCTTTTAATTGAAGTAAATTCATAAGAGATTGTATGGGTATAGGTACCCATATAAATAGACCCTTTTTCCCTCACTATCCAAAAGAATTTGTCTAAAGCTGATACTGCGGCAAAAAAAACAAAAACGACCATATCTTGGAACAACCGTCCAAAAAAATAAATGGAAAACCTCCTAAAAATCAACCCGAATTCCAAGAAAATTTACATTCTTAAAACGATAGTTAAATACAAGAAAAATAATCAAACCCAAGACCGTCCACCGCACTGCACCGTGCACCCCTCTTTCGTCGCAGTACCACACAAAAAGGAGACTAAGCCTCGACAAGACAAATAATGGTCCCGCGTCAGGAGGACTATTTGAAATATAATTTCTCTTGTTTTTTTCGCTTTCTAATTCTGAAACAAGAAAAAGGACTTTATATTTTTTCGCTTGTTGGTTTGTTAATAAGAAAGCGCACGCCATGCTTTTTTCCCTTTAAATAGATTAAGGATACACATCCTGCTGTGAAATAAACAGCAAAAAGCTAAATTATATTTTTGTAAATAAAAAATAAGAAACCCGGATAGAAAAAATAAGGCACAGCAGGATCTTAAAATGACAATTTTTTTGTTTTGGTTGTTTGTTGTGAGAATCTTGGTAGATGAAGAAGGAAACAAAAAAAACAATATTAAATACAAAACTGATGAACAGGATAAGTGCAAGGGAGGAGATATATATATATATATATATATTTATAGAAGAAAAAAACACAGAAGAAAAGTTAAGGAAGAAAACCTCAAAATGGTTTTAATTGTCCTTTTAAGAAACGAAATTTATTGTTGCCGTCCTTAGCTCTTAGAGATTTTTTCCTTTCATTTAATCTGATAATTATTTCACTTCACGAGGATTTTTTTCGTTGTTTTTCATCGTATTTTTTGTTTTGTTAATATTGTTTCATATTTATTATCCTTTAAGGATTAAAAAGAATTTTGAAGCTGTTGGGGAGAGAAAAAACAAAAACAAACACAAATTGAAAACACATTAAAACACTTTCTAATCATAATGTTATTCTTGGTGGTGTATAAAGAAGACTTTAATAAATTAATGCCACTCAGTGAGATTAAACTTTTAAGAATCAAGCACTCATCCATACTCTGCGAAAAACATTTGCTTTTTTAAAAGTTTCCATAAATGCAGTTTGTCTGATATAGCTTCTCATATCTCACGGAAAGATTTAAACCTGTTGAATGAAATACTAAACTTTTGATATTTGTTGTTAAATGCCAATGGAGTTCCTCAGGGATCCATTCTAGGCCCAGTGCTGTTTTCAATTTACGTCAATGAACTCCCTTCTATAGTAAAATAGTCAATTATACATGCCTTGAATTAATGACGACCTCAAAGAACTTGTATTCACGTCGGTCGGTCCAAGAATAATGGTTTATTAATAAACCCAAACAAATCAAATTATCTAATAATCTAAAAAAAGTGAATTAGACCTGTCTTACTTTCTAACTATTTTCCTTGATAATTTTCCCATCAAGTTCTTAGAAACGACGAACAACTTAGGTGTGATTTTTAACCGGAGTGGGACTTGGAAAAATCAGGTTGTTTATATAGTAGGCACGAAAAAAAAAATTCACCTAAAAACGGAATCGAGAACCGATTTCCAGGAACAACAACAAACAACGAATGTTGATGGCTCCGTCGTCGGTCTCAAAGAAATCATGTTGGTTTCATTAAACTGATGTTCCTTCACGAATAATAGCAGGCACGATATATAGCGTTAACCGGATGTTGTGTACAACATAGTACTTCACACCCTTTACCGTACGTTATGTTTTTGGGTTTCGACGAATTGACCGGGTGTACACAACATACCTTTTGGGAATGTCGATTAAAAGTCTTTTTTAAATATCGGGCCTTACATTAATGTATTCTTGGATATACTTTTTAACCATCAACCGTATGATCTAAACAAACACAAGGAAGTACAATATTTAAATTCGTATCAATGTTGTCTCTTCATTATCCTTTGCTTCAATAGTTCAATCTGAGAAAAAACAGTTTTTTGTTAACTATGGAATAAATTGCCGCCGCATATAAGAAGAACTATTTGCACCTCAATCTTTAAAAATTATACTTCTCTAATTTAACACTATATAACTTCATATACAATCTTATGTACATATTTGTATGTGAATATGTATATGTATTTATATATCAGTGTGGTTTTAGACCAGTAAAGTCCACAGTCGATCAAATATTCATATTACGGCAGATCCTGGAAAAAACCCAAGAACATCAAATCGACACCCACCATCTTTTCATCGATTTCAAGGCCGCATATGAAAGCATCTACAGGGACGAACTGTATAGAGCCATGTCTTGTTTTGACATCCCTGCCAAACCCTGCGCTGCTACATAAAGGTTGGAAACAATTTAACAGAACCTTTTGATGTCAAAAAAGGTTTTAAAAAGGTTATGCGCTGTCATGCATCAAAGAATAGTGCAGAGCTCCAGCGTCAACACTAGAGGCACTATCTTTCAAAAGTCTGTCCAATTACTAGCATATGCTGATGACATTGACATAATCGGAAGAACTCACCGTGATTCCAATGGGGCTTTTGTGAGTATTGAAGCAGAGGCGGCAAAAATGGGTTTAACGGTTAATGAGGGCAAAACAAAGTACATGCTGTTGTAAAGAGAGGACTTAGAACACCGAAGCCTCGGTCAAAACGTCACTATCGACAGACGTAACTTTGAGGTAGTTAAGGACTTCGTCTACTTAGGCTCCGCTATTAACGCAGAAAACAACACCAGCGCTGAGATCAAACGAAGAACTCTTGCTAACCGCTGTTTCGTTGGGCTGCTATACGGTGCAGAAGCATGGACTATGAAAAAAACGGATGAAAGCACCTTGGGTCGTTTCGAGAGAAAAGTTCTTCGTGTGATCTACGGTACCGTATGCATAGAAGGGGAGTGGAGGAGAAGATGGAACGACGAGCTGTACGGGCCGTAAACTTAGCAAGAAGGGTAAAAGTCCAAGGACTAAGATGGCTGGGTCACGTAGAGCGAATGGAAACCAATGCTCCAGCCCGGAAAGTCTTCGAGTCCACATCCACAGGACAGCGCAGTAGAAAAAGACTGCGGAGCGGATCAGGTGGTGCGCATAAGTGGAAAGTGACCTCACCCAACTTAAAGCGCGAAATTGGAGAAATCTAGCTAGGGACCGAGCTAGATATAGAAGTTTGTTGGGTGAGGCCCTAGTTCACACAGGACTGTAGCGCCACCTTAAGTAAGTAAGTATAAGTATATTTATTTTATTTGTAATTAAACTTTTCAAAAAATATTATAGTAGTTTGCTCAATAAGAAAACTTAACCTTAAAAACATATATCTTATAGTCTAGCTCAACATGAATTAAATAAAATAATAAATAATGCATCTAAGCCTATTAATTATGTATTTTTCGTAGACATTTTGTATTTGTATTTTTTTTATCTCATTAGACCGTAAAGTTCACTACAATACAGACACATAATTCTTGAAACCCACATCAATCAGTCCAAAATAAGAATGACATCTTTTGAGCATTATATTAATCTCCTCTTACAATATAATGGGTTTCCTTAAAACAAATTAATTTGAAATTCGATCCCAACAAACAAATCTATTGATTGCTTTTTTTCGATTAACAAATAATACAAGTTAGTCGGTCTTTTAAGGTGGAAAATCCTTGGTTAGACAGAAAACAATAATAAATATTTTAGATAAGACTGCTTTATTTCTATCTAATTGTAATTAATTTAGATTCAATATTGAATTAACGTTCTTCTTGTTTTATATAATAATGTATTAATGATTTCTTGGTCTGGACATCAATGATGTTTTCTTTAATAGAGTCTGGCTGAACAGTTTTAACTATGGGAATAAAAATATTGAAGGTTTAATGGATCTTTAAACATTCTTAAATGGAATATTTTTTTATGAAAAAACGGACTGTTGAATTATTATAAAAAAACTACTGAATATCGAAAACAATATTTTCTGTGAAATAAAAAGAGTTTGAAGACAATATTTTTAATTTTTGAAAAGCTATTTGAGTCCTAAGTAAATTTTTACCAAGTTTAGTATTGTTTTTTTGTTAGGTTTTTATTTTTTGTGAAAAACGTGTCAATTAGAATTTTCTCAAAATTTTACTAAATTAATACAATATTTTTTAAAAGATAAAAGCCAATATCTCAAATTTTTGAAAAGATATTTGAGTTCAAAATCAATTTTTACCAACTTTTATTAATTTTTTTTTAAGGTTTTTATTATTTGTTAAAAAAAAACTTTCAATTTTTCTTAAAATATTTTGGAATGTTGAAAATAATATTTCTTATAAGTGCAAATTAGTTGCAAGCCCTAATCCCAAATTTTTGAAGAGATATTTGAGTCGAAAATCAATTTTTACTAACTTTTAATAATTTGTTTGTTAAGTTTTTATTCTTTGTAAAAAAACTGTCGATTCGATTTTCCTCAAAATTTTTCCGAATGTTGAAAATAATATTTCTTATCAGTTAAAATTAGTAAGAAGCCATTATCTTAAATTTTTGAAAAGATATTTGAGTCGAAAATTAATTTTTACCAACTTTGAATAATGTTTTTTTAGGTTTTTATTTTTTATAAAAAAAACTGTCAATTCGATTTTTTTCAAAATTTTACCAGATGTTGAAAACGTTATTTTTATTTGCACAAAATTGTTCTGGTGATAAAATCATTTTGTATTCGTAAAATTTTCGAGGTGACAATTTTTTTTTCAGTTTTTTTGATTAATAAAAAAAACGTTAATTGGATTTTTTTCAAAAATATAATTGTTTTGTATAACGTTACAATATATTATATAAAATTTAATTCAAGTTTCAAGTGTCATTGGTTCATGAGATATTTAGAGTTAACCAAAATGTTCACCTTTTTTTAAACTGCTTTGTAAAAAAAACCACCCACGCAATTTTCTTGAGAGCCCTTTCTGCATCTTTCTGCCTTATTATCTGTATAACAAAATTTATTTGAAGTCGATATCTCCTCTGGTTCTTGAGCTATGGAAGACGAAAAAATAGTCGCGAACGTACAGACGTAGGGACGTACGAACGTACGTACACACGCACGCACAGACATCTTTTTAAAAATCTTTTATTTCGACTCTAGGGACCTTGAAACGTCGAGAAATGTCAAAATTTTCAATTCGACAAATCGGACCCATTACAATAACTTCCTATATGGAAAGTTAATAACTAGTTCTATTTTTTCGAAAAATAAAATGGAGAAATAATAAAATTGAAATAGCCTTTTTCAGTTGATATCCGAAATAATTTGAAGGAAAAACAAGAAAAGGAATGATTTCTACCTACTTCAAAATGTATTCATTTCTATTATTATTAAATTGACTTTGTCAACTTTGTATCTCAATAATTGAAATTATATAAACAAGTACTAAAAACGTTGCTGCCCCTTATTAACATTAATCACAGTAGTATAGTTAGCAATTTTGGTTCTTTTCTTATTATCAGTTTAATGTGTTAATATACAGATTATAGGTACCTCCGTAACCTGCAGCGTCCAAAAACCTACTAAAAAACATTTTCATTTAATATTCTAAACTGAAATTGATTTTTCCTAAAGAATTTCTAATACCTTACCCTATAGGATACTAAATGAATTTCATTTACTCAAACCTCAAACATTTAAAAGATTCGCATTTATTTCAACTGCTCCCAAAATGAAAGACCATTTACCATCCATCGACATCCATCCATCCATCCGAAGCCATGATGCCTTGGAGGCTTTTACATGCCTTCACTAAATAGAAAAATTAATAATTTACTTACTTGTACATTACACAGAAAAAAAAAATGAAAACACCTTTTACGATAAAATTGAAAAGAGTCTAAAGTGCGTACCTAACTACACCTACACCCTTTATTACTGTGAGATCCAACTTATTTTTTTTTTTTTTGTATAATAAACATTGATGATGATGATGATGTTTTGGCATAGTGATGGGCTTCTACTGCATTCTGCTCCTCTCTGATGTTGTGTAAAATTAAATGGCAAACAGATAAATATAAGGAAAGATACTCGTATCTAAATACATATACTTATACATAGGTACATACATAACTTGAATCTTTCGAATAAAATCAATCGATGTACTTTCTGTAAATAGCCCATAAAAACAGACCAAATTACACCCTTTTATTGACAATTTAAAAGGGAAGCCATCAAGGTAAGAGCATGTTTTATAATGTTGTGTATTGACGAAGGTATACATAGGTATATTTTGAAATACCACCAGACAACATTACAAATTTATAACCTCATGACTTCATTTTATTCTAACCAGGAATTCATTTTAAATTCGATAACGAATTTAGTTTCATTTTCATTAAATTTATCTTACGTAAAGAATAAAAAGAGAAGATGGTTTTTGATGGTGAATTGAATACAAAACATTTAGTTAAGGAGAAAATCTAAAGTAAAATCACTTAAATTGAAACTGTTTTGATCTAAGAGGGTTTGGGTTCACGTTGCTTAAATTCTTAAATGTGCAAAAAACTAACTATTTACTTATACATACATACATATGTATATAGCTGACCATCTTTCGATTGACTGAGCTCATAAATTCGTTAAAAGTTTCCAAAAAGCGATGGGAAAAGGGAAAAACCCTAAGACATGTTAAAAATGACCCCTAGAAATTCTTGAAAGTTGGACATGAGGTCGAGGCGATGCGAGCTATAGCTGTAGGCAGTTTATTGGACTTGCATGTCAATGTTTTCTGTATCTCTACTTTATCCCATGACAATATTCGAAACCATTAAGTAGAAGCAGGGGATTTTATACCTATTAAAG
Organism: Eupeodes latifasciatus; assembly: GCA_920104205.1. NCBI lineage: Eukaryota > Metazoa > Arthropoda > Insecta > Diptera > Syrphidae > Eupeodes > Eupeodes latifasciatus. The sequence continues at coordinate 59,298,604 of OV049924.1, forward strand.
AAAGTTATTTGGGATTTAAAGATAACGCAACATTGCCAGATGAAAATAATTTAATTTTGTATTCAAGAAATTTTTGGTTGATGGCAAGAATTACCTAAAAGAGTGAGTTGCTCTATACAGAATCTAATCATGCATATCACTCATTATACAGAATACGAATAAGCTACAAACGAAATTGTCGAATGATCAACAATTCTTTTTGAAAAAATCACTGTTTGGATTGGGTTTTGGACTGGCGCTAAATGAGATGAAATCATGTTTTCTATGATAGGGCTTGCAATAAGACGAGACTTGGTCTCTTATGAAGCTTCCGCAACGGCACTGAGTTCTACGACACCGATACAAGAATAATTTTTGATATCTGGTAAAATGTTGAGAAAAATCGAAGTAACGGTTTTTTTACTAAAAAGAATATCTTGACAACATTAAAAATTTTGCCATCAAACTAAATTCGTCTAATAAGAAATATTCTTTTAATATTTGGTAGTTTTTAATAAAAAAAAAACAACAGCATTTATAAAAAAATATTACCAAAAACTAGTAAAACTGTTGTTTGATTCAAATATCTCGAGAATAAATCAAGTTATTGACTTAAAAATTATTTCATTCTATGCAAAATTTTATTTTTAACGTTCTAAGAACAATCCAATTTGTATTTATCTTATCAGAAATTGTTATTTTTCTTATAAGAAACAAAACCTTTTAAAAAATGATGCTTCAATTAATAAAAATTGGTTTTCTACTAAAAACAATAACTGACATTCAAATCAAACTTATTTTTCATAACTTTGGTTGACAACTTTTTTACAAAAAAAAAAGCTTACTTATAATAAATGGTTATCGACTTCAGTGTAAGGAGAACAAACAATTATACCTACTTAATTCAAATTTTGTATCCTACACAAAATACAGTTATTAATATTTTGTTAAAGTTATATACGCAAATCGATAGACAGGTACGAGTGCGAAGTTTTCAGTGTGGTCGCATTCTAGCCTCTTTTAAAATTTATGAACTTCCCATAGGAAGTTATTGTAATCGGTCCAAATAGTCGAATTGAAAATTTTAACATTTCTCGACGTTTCAAGGTCCCTAAATAAATAAATAAATTGGGTGGCGCAACACTCCGTTGAGAACTAGGGCGTAGTGACTTACAACTCTCAACCATTCCTGTGTGAAAGTACTGTTGTCAGGGATGGGGGGACTCACAGTTTTCAGCCGAATTCGAAAGGCAAGAATTACTCTTAGAGAATTTGTAAATTCCTCTCAAGAGGCAGTACCCGTGAAAAAAACTTTAGATTGCATAGGCAGGAATCGAACCCAAGACCTCTGGCATGACAGTTCAACGCACTAATCATCATGCCACGGGTACTACAAGGTCCCTAGAATCGAAATAAAAGATTTTTAGAGAGATGGCTGTGCGTGCGTGTGTACGTAAGTTGGTACGTCCGTACGTTCGCAAAGTTTTCTTCGTCGTCCATAGCTCAACAACCAGTAGACATTATGTAGGTAAAAATTTTGGTTAACCCAAAATATCTCCCGAACCAATAACAGTAGAGACTTGAATTAAATTTTATATTAAATTTTAAATATATTTTTGGACAAAAAATCCAATTAACGGTTTTTTTATAAATCAAAAAAACTGAACAAAAATTGACGCACAAAAAATGATGTCATCTCCACAATAATTTTGTGCAACGAAGAATAACGTTTTAAACATCCGGTAAAATTAAAAAAATCGAATTGTCAGTTTTTTTTATAAGAAATAAAAACCTAAAAAAAAAGAGGCTGGAATGCGACCCACACTGAAAACTTCCCATCCCGTCTGTGGATTTGTCTTGCTTCAAAGTTTGTAGGTTTTCGTGTTGGGTTAAAAAAGTTGTCAGTTGAATTATTCTTAAAAATTTTAAAATTACCAACAATATTTTTCATATAAAGAAATAGTTTAGTTTGAAAATCTAGTTTTGTTAAATAGATTTTTAGTGAAAAACAAATTTTTACCAATTTTAGTAGCATTTCTTAAATTTTTACTAATTTTGAATTAACTAATTTTGAATGAATTAAATTAATTTGAGAGATATCAAGAACCGAACATCAATTTTTACCAAATTTGCGTACTATTTCTTGTACATTTTATTTTTTTATGAAAAAATGGACTGTTGGATTTTTATAAAAAACCACTGAATATCAAAACCAATATTTTCTGTGAAATAAAAAAAGTTTGAAGACAATATTTTTAATTTTTGAAAAGCTATTTGAGTCGAAAGTAAATTTTTACCAAGTTTTAGTATTGTTTTTTTGTTAGGTTTTTATTTTTTGTAAAAAAACTGTCAATTAGATTTTTATCAAAATTTTACTGAATGTTGAAAATAATTTTTTTAAAAGATAAAAGCCAATATCTCAAAGTTTTGAAAAGATATTTGCGTCGAAAATCAATTTTTACCAACTTTTGTTAAATTTTCTTTTAAGTTTTTATTTTTTGTAAAAAAAACTGTCTATTCGATTTTTCTCAAAATTTTACTGCATGTTGACAACATTATTTTTCAAAAGATAAAAGTAGTTAAAACCCTATATCTCAAATTTTTAAAAAGATATTTGAGTCGAAAATCAATTTTTACCAACTTTTATTAATTTTTTTGTTTAGGTTTTTATTTTTTGTAAAAAAACTATCAATTCGATTTTTTTCAAAATTTTTCCGAATGTTGAAAACAATAATTCTTATAAGTTAAAATTCGCTGGAAGCCATAATCTCAAAATTTTTGAAAAGATATTTGAGTCGAAAATCAATTTTTACCAACTTTTGTTAAATTTTCTTTTAAGATTTTATTTTTTGTAAGAAAACTATCAATTCGATTTTTTTCAAAATTTTATTGAATGTTGACAACAATATTTTTTGAAAGATAAAAGTAGTTTTAAGCCAATATCTCAAAGTTTTGAAAAGATATTTGAGTCGAAATTCAATTTTTACCAACTTTGAGTAATGTTTTTTTAGGTTTTTATTTTTTATAAAAAAACTATCAATTCGATTTTTCTCAAACTTTTATCAGTTGTCAAAAACATTATTCTTCGTTGCACAAAATTGTTTTGGAGATAAAATCATTTTGTATTCGTAAAATTTTCGAGGCGACAAATTTTTTTTTTTCAGTTTTTTTGATTTATAAAAAAAAACTGTAAACTGGATTTTTTTCAAAAAATAAACTTGCTTGGTATCACGTTACAATATATTATATAAAATTTAATTCAAGTCTCTAGCATTTTTGATTCGTAAGATATTAAGGGTTAACCAAAATTTTCACCTTTTTTTTAAACTGCTATGGTAAAAAAACCACCCACGCAATTTTCTTGAGAGCCCTTTCTGCATCTTTCTGCCTTATTATCTGTATAACAAAATTTATTTGAAGTCGATATCTCTTCTGGTTCTTGAGCTATGGACGACGAAAAAAACGTCGCGAACGTACGGACGATGGATTCATGGAACAAGTGACTGCGGAACTCCATTTCCAAAAATCATTTGTAGGATGCTTGCTCTTCATTAATGCTCCACCGAGTGACTACGATACAATTTTTACTGCTCTCTAATCTGCTTCTGAAAAATGTGAATCATTTCATCAGAATACTTGTTTTGTTACATTTGACCAGCCTTTGTATTTCAAAGCGCGAGACATTATTTCCACGTACGATGTGGACTCCAAATTAAGTAATACTGTCGTAAGACAGTTTATTAATGTCATTCTTGGGATCAATTGGATACATAATGACTGGAAGTGGATTAAAAGAGCTTTTAAACACTATTTACGCAACTAATTCAATTGAAAAAATTATGACAGGACATGCGTATTCACGTGCGGTAAGAGCACATATATTGACACATCTTTCAATTGCCAAAATTGTTCTACAATCAAAAGATATTACACCCGATCTCAACGCAGAATTAGAAAGAATTTTATACAATTTTGATAGGTCAGTGGTACTCGAGGCGGACCAAGAAGAATGTTGTCAAGAACTTGCAGAGAAATTTGAGAATCAATTGATTACATTTGAACAACGTGGCCGTACAGCAAAATTATGGATCCAGTATTTCCGGATGGTTACACTTGTTAAACAATTCATTGAAGCAGAAAGAATGAGCAATTAGAATTTACATCTCGACACTATTCAGAAAATGATTCCTTATTTTCATGCTAGTGGCCACTTCTTGTATGCAAAATAATAATAATAATTCGCCAATTCCATCATATAATTATGATGAAGAGAAAGAAACGGCGACTTTTTTTGAAAAAGCTTTCGATGAAATCGAAAATGAAGAGACGTGTGATGAATCTGATAGTCACATCGCAGATGATGCGGACGAAATTTCGGTCCTAGATGTTTCGATCGATGCTCAGGACGAAGTCGTAACAGCCGGTCCATCAGGAACAGCAAAGCGAAAAAGATTGCGCTAAATTTCAAAATAAAATTTATCACAAGTGGATTAGGCCTGTAGATGAAACCACAATAAAAAAACGCACCGCTTACTCTACCTCTAGGTGGTGTGGAAATGAGTTTTTTTTAAAAACGTCTATTGCAATGGAAGTTGTGGCGCTCGTACGCCAAAAACTATTGATTTTTTGAAAAAAATTATTGATACATAAATTGTAGGAAATTTTTCTAGTTTAATTTTGTACATAAGTATTTTTTTCGTAAAATGCGTCGGAAAGGAGATATTCACAAAAAACCGTTTTTAGACGCCATTTTTTTCAAGATGGCGGCGCGAGCGGCTGGGGTACGAGGTGGTAAAGTTGAAATTCGAAAAGGGCATACCCAAATCTATAAATTAACCAATTTTCAAAACTCCCGGAAAACTTTCCAGGTAAAACTACCAAATGACTGGACTATCATATATCTTTTCAAAACTTTGAGGTATTGGCTTCCAACTAATTTAATCTTATAGGAATTATTGTTTTCAACATTCAGTAAAATTTTGAGAAAAATCGAATCGACAGTTTTCTTACAAAAAATAAAAATCGAAAAAAAACAATACTAAAACTTATTTAAAATGTATTTTCGATTTAAATATCTTTTCAAAAGTCAAAAATAGTAGCTTCAAACTCATTTTTTCTCACAGAAAGTATTGTTTCGACATTCAGCAAATTTTTTATAAAAATCCAACAGTCAGTTTTTTCATAAAAAATAAAATCTACAGAAAAAAGGACTCAAATTTTGTAAAAATTGATGTTCGGTTCTCGATATCTCGTTAACAATAAAAGGTATTGACTTCAAATTGATTTCATTCATCCAATTTATATTTGTGTATGTAAGAAATAAAAACTTTTAAGAAATGCTACTAAAATTGGTAAAAATTCGTTTTCGACTAAAAATCCCGTTAACTAAAATAGATTTTGAAATAAAACTATTTCATCATTTGCAATTTAAATTTAAATTTTTTCAAAAATAATTTAATTGTGTCGTATCATTTCGAACTTAAAAATTGTAACTTCATTCCATTCCCTAATTTAGGGCACAAACTAAATAATGCGGAATAAATAAATTGATATCCGGGTCAGTAAAATGAGTCAATTTTTTATTCTATTCTAAACTGAAGTATGTAAACTTAATTTTAAGAATATGAGAATGACCGGAACAAAATTGAATTTCAGCACTATATTTAATATTGATTGATGTTGATTTTGATTATTTAAATATTTTTTTTTGCAAAAACATGTACTTTTAAAAGTACACCTCAAACACATGCATAGATATCTTATTTATTCAAGTTTTTCAAAACAAAAATAATTTACTATCATCAAAATAACGATTTTAAAAATTTTCAGTGGCGAATGTTTCATGCGAAAGTTAAATCGAGCTTAATTTAGTTTTTTGAGACCCTAAGAATCATTAACACAAAGTCAAAAATGCGTTTCCTTTTTCGATTAGACATTTTCATATGGAGTGACCCTTACAGACTAAGGTTCTATGCCGTTAATGTTCCGAATTATCTTATCCTTTAGCTCTTGAATTGTTGCTGACCTATCGACGTTCACCTTTTCTTTCAAATAACCCCAAAGAAAGAAGTTCAATGGTGTCAAATCACATGACCTTGATGGTTGCCAATTGACATTGCCATCACGTGGAATGACACGGCCATATTGTCGCGCAAAAGAGCTATTGTTTTGTTAGCTGTGTTGCAAATGGCACCGTCCTGTTGAAAACACATATCGTCCACATGCATATCCTTCGATTCAGGCCATGAAATGTTCGTTAGTATCTCACGATAGCGAACACTTATTCACAGAAGATGCCTGACCGGCCTCATTTTAGAAAAAATGCGGCCGATGATGTCGCCAGCCCATACACATTCACTCTTTGTGGGTGCATTGGTTTTTCGAAAGTCACTCTTGGATTATCATTCGCCCAAATGCACAAATTGTGCTTATTGACAAATCCACTGAGGTGAAATTGTTTCTCATCACTAAAGTGATTTTCTTCGAAAATTTCATCATCTACTGTTGCCATTTCTTCACACCATTCAGACCATTGACGACGCGACGCTTGAAATGTTTAATAGGCTTTAGTTCTGTTCTTGAGTCAATTGCACCTTGTAAGCGTGTAAATTTAAGCCTTTATGCATAATGTTCATCAATGACGAGCTTGAGTGGTGAAGTTGTTGGACATGACGACGAGTTGAGGTTGCCTCAGCCAACAGCAGCAATATTTTCTGCAATACGTGCTAAACGAGCATGATCTGGTGTTTTCACATCTCCTATACATATTTTTTCGATTTCACTCAAATTTGGACTTTTAAATTGATCTAAAAAATCACATAGGGCACGATAAGTATTTTGATTCGAACGCCCATTTCATAATAAGCCTGAATAACTTAAATGCATTGCTCCATGGTTCAAATTGAGTTAGCCTGAAATTGAGAAATGTCAAATAAAATGCAGAAAAAACTCTTAACGTTTAGTTGTGGTTGTGGTTCACATTCAACATTGGCCCTTAAAATTTAACCACTCTTAATAACCATTTTTAACAAAACCCAAAAAAACCATACGTATTGAGTCCTTATCATATTTTTGAAAATAAATCTCAAGTACATCCGGAATCAACGAAGTTACATAGTTACACGAGTTTGTTTTGAACGGAGTATCGCCATTCACGACAAGAATTATATGTGAATGATAACTAACGTGTTTCGAATTGAACTGGATGATCACGATGTGGACTGATGGACACCATCACAAGATCGATTCGAGATCATGCTGATATCACGTTTAGGTTATGAACTATAGCTGGTCACTGAGACTTTAACCCTGTTATATTTATGCTTATCAAAAATAACAGCTTTTTTGAAAGCTGACAACCCATAGCATCAGTGCAAATTTACCTCTATTTATACCTACACCAGAGTTATGGAAAATTGGACATTTCGATAACAAAAACACTTATTCAGCCTTATTTTGACATTCTCTTTCGTTCGAAAGTTATTCGAATTCGTATGATACGTATTTTCATTATCTAACGATTCGAAAGTTCATTTTAATTCGAAACTAAAGCAAACTTTGTCTAATCAAACGTCATTTATTAAGCGTTCACATCTTGATGAGAGAATTAAAAGAAAAACATGTACATAAGTTGTGTTTTTTTCCGAAAAATAAAGAAAATGGAATATATTTTTATGAAAATCTATTGACGTTTTTATTAAAGGTCACAGTCACACTCAAATTGTACAACTATAGAACAAAAGGAAGTTCTTATAAAATTAATGGAAGAAAACCATGAAATCGCGAGAGGTTTTCTTACAAATCGAATCCCCAATCGATTTGATGCATTCATAATTCTTCTTCTATTTATGCTGCTTTAATTTTTCATAAATAAAACAATCTGAATTTTTGAAAGACAATTTAAACGATTTTATGGACTGTGTTACTTTTTGATTCTCGTTGAAAGTTGTGAAGTGTGACCAGGTGTGATTCAAATAAAGAGACTTTAAAGTTAAATTTTTTTGGTAATACATGTGGGACAAAAGCAAATCGAATTATAAGTACATTAATTATTGTATTAGATTTAAAGGTGCTGAGTTAGCTGTACAAAATTTGTTAATATATTTTTTTTTACTTTTCATATCAATAAACTTAAATTTATGTTCCCATATTCAAAGTGTCATTGATGTTTTTTTAAATAATTAACATCACTAGCACTTGGAACTTTATTAATTTAATTTTTCTTAAGTTAAGGTATTTTTTGTATTCCATCCAATTGTTTCAATGAAATTGAAAGTTTGTGGAACAATTTTAAATTTTGTTACTTTGGTCACACTAAATAAGATCGAAACTTCAAACAGTTGACTTCGAATTCGAGTTCATTCCGGTTCATTTAATATATTCATTCAACAATGAACATTATTCGTTAGAATGTCAAAATACAGAAATTTCATTCTAATGAATAGATCTATTCTAACGAATTGGCTTTTCATTAGAATGTCAGAATAAGCGTGATTAGTGTTTATGTTTTAAAATAAGCTTATAATTAAAGACTGACTATTGCAATATTATCTTTTCTAATTTTAGTTTTTCCTTCCGTGTCATTTTTGGTATTATTGCCAATTGCCACCGTTTTTGGCTTATTATCCAATTTAAAGAAGACAAATTTTTCCTAAAATTAATTCTTTATGCCAATACATTTCATGGCACACTTTTTGCATTATTATTGAATGAAATTTTGAAATTTTCAATCAAAAACTTATTTTTTATAAATATAACTATACATTAACCCCATACAAAGTCTATCATTAATTCCACCGAATTCAGAATATTTTTGTTTACTATACAAAATCTTCAAATGGCAACTCCGTACTATACTCTACAAACACAACGTATTAACTTATTTACGTTACTTCCGGTAGAGTGAAAATAAATAGTTCTATGATGGGACCATCATGTTTGAAGATAACAGTAATTTTTTGTTGTTTTTTTTGGGAAAGAGTAATATCCTTTTTGCTTTTCCTTTTCCATTTCCATACTGTAAATTTATGTATACGTATCATTCTATACAGATGAAGAGAGAGTTACAGTTCATTTTCGTTAAGAACTAGAATTCTGAAGAGGGCGGATATGTCAGGATGTGTTGTGTTGCGCGTGTATACCACACAAATGAAACGATATGGGTTAAATTAAAAAGAAAATAACCTGTATAATCCTTCGTCAAGGATCAAGAGAACTGTGTATGGGAAAGGGGGGTTATCTTTTAGTTATACTACAAGTGCTGTATAAAACGTTGAAAGGATTCACATCTCGAAGGAGAAACATTCAGAAATTGATACCAAAACGCGCTGGAGACCGCATGGCTTTAGCTTGGTCCTTATGGTCGAAATGTGTGATGTGTGTATATTTTTATGGTCAGCTTAATGACAGCGCATTTGTAAATGTCTGATTATTTGCCGGCTGGTCCAAGTCGAATAAATACCAAAGTATATAGTTTTTGGTAGGTAAGTAACTCTACCGCTCGAGAATAAATTGCGGTTTAGTTTTTGTTTTTTTTTTTTGTTTTTACGATATGCTTGCTGTCTGTCGGATCTAGATCATCCGTTGGGACTTGATTATAATATGTGGAAAGGGATGGAAAAGTCTTTTGAGAAAAGATAAAGGATAAACTAAACATATGCTTTATACCTTCCTACTTACTTTAGGTACGAGGAGATAGATATTCTGAATGATGAGGTTTCATTAATTAGACTTTCTTTGTGGTGATGAATTATTTATTAATGTGTGGTGAAAAAGATGGGGATTATGGAAATCGATTTAATTTAAAAGTATAGCTAAGATTAAGTCAAGTATGGGGTGAAGCGCTTTAATTTGAGAACAGCTAAAAACCACCTCTTGACAGATTAGAACCATATGATTAAAAAAAAGAGGCTGGGATGCGACCCACACTGATAACTTCCCATCCCGTCTGTCGTTTTTACTTGCTTAAAAGTTTGTAGATTTTCGTGTTTTGTTAAAAAAGTTCTCAGTTGAATTATTCTTAAAAATTTAAAAACTACCGAAATATTTTGCATATAATGAAATAGTTTGATTTCGAAATTATTTTTTTGCTAACGAGATTTTTAGTCGAAAACCAATTTTTTACCAATTTTAGAAGAATTTCTTAAAAAAATTATTTCTTATGTAAACAAATACAAATTGGATTAATGAAATTAATTTGAAGTTAATGTCTTCTATTGTTCACGAGATATTGAAAACCGAACATCAGTTTTTACCAATTTTGTGTACTATTTTTCGTAGATTTTAATTTTTTATGAAAAAACTGACTGTTGAATTTTTATAAAAAATCTACAGAACGTCGAAAACAATATTTTCTGTGAGATAAAATAAGTTTGAAGCCAATATTTTTAATTTTTGAAAAGATTTTTGAGACGAAAGTAAATTTTTACTAAGTTTTAGTATTGTTTTTTTTTAGGTTTTTATTTTTTGTAAAAAAACTGTCAATTCGATTTTTCTTAAAATTTTATCGAATGTTTAAAACAATATTGCTTATAACAGAAAATTAGTTTAAAGACAATATCTTAAGGTCTTGAAAAGATATTTGAGCGAAAATCAATTTTAACCAACTTTTATTAATTTTTGTTTAGATTTTATTTTTTTTGTAAAAAAAACTGTCGATTCGATTTTTCTCAAAATTTTACTGAAAGTTGAAAACAATATTTTTTAAAATATAAAATTAGTTTAAGGCCAATATTTCAAATTTTTTAAAAGATATTTGAGTCGAAAATCATTTTTACCAACTTTTATTAATTTTTTTTTAGGTTTTTATTTTTTGTAAAAAAACTGTCAATTCGATTTTTTTCAAAATTTTTTAAAATGTTGAAAACAATATTTCTTATAAGATAAAATTTGTTGGGAGTCATAATTTTAAATTTTCGGAAAGATATTTAAGTCGAAAATCAATTTTTACCAACTTTGAGTAATGTTTTTTATAGGTTTTTATTTTTTTATGATTTTTCTCAAAATTTTACCAGATGTTAAAAACATTATTCTTCGTTGCACAAAATTGTTTTGGATATAAAATCGTTTTGTGTTCGTAAATTTTTCGAGGTAAATAATATTTTTTTTTTCAGTTTTTTCGATTTATAAAAAAAACCGTTAATTGGATTCTTTTCCAAAAATATATTTGTTTAATATCACGTTACAATATATAATATATAATTTAATTCAAGTCTACACCGTTATTGGTAAGTGAGATATTTAAAGTTAACTAACATTTTCACCTTTGTTTTAAACTGTTATGGTAAAAAAGCCACCCACGAAATTTTCTTAAGAGCCCTTTCTGCATCTTTCTGCCTTATTATCTGTATAACAAAATTTCAATTTGACAAATCGGACCCATTATAATAACTTCCTATGTGAAGTTAATACAATTTCGACTATGAATTTACAATTTTTGACATTGGGCTTTTCTATGGTAATTTATTTTGACATTTTATCTCGTTCAAACGAAATTAAAAGGATGCGGATCGAACCAACACTGATAACATCCCAAACATTTTCAAATGGTATTATTTTAACAAGTAGGAAATCTTTTTATTTAAAGAAATTGAAACATTGAAACAAACATTTAAGTTGTACAAATATCTGTGTCTATCGAGATATTTTCGAAATGTCAAATTAATATGGTAATCATAGAGCTTTAATTTTGGGATGAATCAACTTTGAAATAAGTACTAACCTTTTGTTTGTTCTCAGGATATTTTAGTCGAAATGAAATTTTGTTGCACTTTTTAGTATTTTTTTTTTTTTGTGTTAGGTTTTTATTTTTACTGTCGATAGGATATTTATAAAAGTTTTACAATGTATTAATAATTACATTTTTTTAAATAGATATTCATTTTTGTTTCCATATAAGTTGAATTTACCTTACTACCGAAACATAAAATTTTGAATTTAACTTAAATTTTTGGTCGAAAAATATATTTAAAGGAAAAATATGGAGACTAAAGAACCTTCATATAAATAAATATGTACGTATTTTAAGTAGGTATATAAACAGGTTTGTATAAATAAATAATAAAATAAATAAGAATGAACAAACAAATAAATAAAATAGAATACACAAATTAGTGATTTAATAAATAAATTAATCAACAAATTAATAAATAAATAAATAAGTAAATAGATAAATAAGCAAATTCAAAAATAAAGAAATACAAATCGGTAAATAAATAAATGAATTGAACAATGAACAATGAAGAATGAACAGATAAATAAATAAATTAATAAATAAATATAAGCATTTTTTTTCTTAAAAAATTTGTCGGTTAAATTATTCTAAAAAATGAACTAAAAATTACCAACAACATTTTGCATATGATGAAATAGTTTGATTACAAAATCTTTTTTTGTTAACAAGATTTTTAGTCGAAAACCAATTTTCACCATTTTAGTAGCATTTTTTGAAAGTTTTTATTTCTTTTATAAACAAATACAGATCGGATTTTTCTAAAAAAATTTGCCACAGAATGAAATCATTTTGAAGTCAATACCTTCATTTATCAACTCCATTTTTTTTTTAAATTTTACCGAATGTTGAGAACAATCTAAATTTTTTAAAAAGACATTTGCGTAGAAAATCAATTTTTACCAACTTTTAGTAATGTTTTTTTGGGGTTATTATTTTTGGTAAAAAAAATCTGTCAATTCGATTTTTCTCAAAATTTTACCAGATGTCAAAAACATTATTTTTTGTTGTATACAATTATTTTGGAGGAAACCGGTAGTTGGATTTTTTTCCAAAAATATACTAATTTGGTATCATGTCAGAATATAGATATAATATAAAATTTAGTTCAACTCGCTAGCGAGTTATTGGTTCGTGAGATATTTTGGGTTTACCAAAATGTTCACCTTTTTTTTTTTAAATTGCTATGAAAAAAAACCACCCACTTATTTTTTTTGAGAGTACTTTCTGCATTTTTCTGCATTATTATCTGTACAACAAAATTTATTTGACGGCGATATCTCTACTGGTTCTTGAGTTATGGACTACGAAACAAACTTCCTTAACGTACGGACATACGAATGTACATTGTACGCACAGACGCACGCTCAGATATTTCACAGAAAATCTTTTATTTAGACTATAGAAACCTTGAAACGTCGAGAAATGCCAAAATTTTAAATTCGACAAATCGGAGCGATTACAAAAACTTCCTATGGGAAGTTGGAAAAAACGGTATTTATCTCAAGCATATACTATACAGCAATATCATCTGCGTACATTCCATATTTACAATTTTAAAGCCTCGCGAAATCGGAGGTGTAAATATTGAAGAGAGTTGAAGAACGACGAGATCCTTGAGGAATTCCCGAGGGAACAACCTTTAAAGAGGAACTAAATCCATTTAACACAACTTTAAATTATCTTAAGGCTAAGAAACTTTTAAATTATTTTGGTTACCTGATCCGGAAAATCGCTATTGATTAATTTGTAAATTAATGCATTATGTCACACGGAGTCAAATGCTTTTTCGACATCAAGTAACACAGGCTCAGTTGATTTCCGCTCATCAAAGTTTGACCTTACGTTTTATGTCCCTTGCGGAAACCAAACTGCTTCGGCGCAATAATATTTTTCTCGTCAAGAATTTTCAATATTTTAAAAACTACAATTTTCTCAATAATGTTGCTGAAATTGCTAAGTAGGCTTATTTAGGTCTATAGCTATCCACAAAATTACGAGGTTTACGGAATTTGAGAATCGGAATCACCTTTGCTAATTTCCATTTATAGGGAAAGTATAATTTCTTTAAACCATAGTTTAATATGAAGGCAATAAAGGAAACTACCACTATTTGAAAGCTGCTTTTATTTTTTAATCACAGCTCATTTTTACTTGCGACATATAGGAACTATATGGCAAGTTTTGCATTCGTGCAAAATTTCGAACTCGAGATTTTAATCAAACATGATATTACGATGGTAAAGAAGTCGAAAAAAGTGGGTCCCGCGATTCCGTCCGGTCTGTTTTGTCTGTCTGTCCACGCTCCTACAGCCTAAACCATTGGGTCGATTGAGTTCAAACTTGGAAGTTAAGGTTTTCAGCAGACTCGCGTTAGGCGTTTTTTTCATTTTTTTTAAGACTAACTAACAGTGGCCCCCATACAATTTTTTTGGTCAAAAAACGAAAATTCGAATTTTCTCAAAAACAAACCGATAGATTTTTTTTAAATTTTCTCTAAAATTTTATTTTTAAACTTGGCTTCTTTTCATAAGAAAAACATATTTTTGTATTGCTCAGGAAAGGTACCGCTCATAGAACCGTTATTTTGTTTCTTAATTTTCTCAGCAACTTATCAACCGATTTCAATAATTTTTTTTCTGAATAAGCTCTTATATTGCCTTAACAATATTTGATTATCAAAAGTGAAATTTTTTATTGTTTGGATTTTTAAAAAAATATTGAATTTTTTTTTCAAAATTCTATATCTCAAAAACGGGTCAACATTTTTTTACGAAATTCAAATGTAGAGCGTATATTTACAATCACTAAACAACTGCATACCAAAAATATTTTTAGAACAAAATTTAAAAATTTTATATATAAAAAATTAATTTAAAAAAAAACCGCTCTAACGATTTTCAAAAAAAATTTTTGAAAAATCAAGGGTTTTTTGATTTATAAAATGGCATCTAAATTTTTGAAGACAAACTTACTTTTCAGGTAAAATTTTGAATCTTAAAATATTTTTTTTAAAATTATTTTAACTGTATTAAATGTAACCCCTCCCATCTCACCAGATCAAATCCTGTGCTTGAGCCCGAAAGAGCGCATTACATTGACAAAACTTTTATTATATTCAGCCCTATCATGAATTCCATCGTAATCGGAAATTTTTACGAATCCCGAAAAACTGTATCATGAAATCCGTTCGTAGTGGAAAATCTCATACAATTTTGCATTACGAACGGATTTCATGATACAGTTTTTCGGGATTCGTTGTCCTAGGATGAGTTGTGTCTTGGGATGAATCGCGCGGTTTTTTTTGACAAATCGAATAGCATTTAAATCTTTGAAGATAAACTTGTTTTAAAGGTATAATTTTAAATCTTATATAGGTGCTTTTTTAAACAGACTCTTTGCATACAGGAGCAAGTTCGTGTGACCCAGTCGTGCATTTTATTTTTTTTGAAGATTGTAAGCAATAAATTCAATATCCTCAGTGGAGATAATTTTACTTACAGGAAAACTGATTGTTTTTTGATTGAATTCATTTACACAGTCATTAACCGTGTTTTCAACCACTAAATTGAAATGGGGTGAAACGAGATGGTTTGCAGCAAAAGTATCAGCAAGTAATTTAGCTTTTTCTTGATAGCTGGTAATTAAAGTACCAGAAGATTCAAAATGATAAGTAAAAGCTTTCCACATTGTAGATTGTCAAATTGATTTTTTTGTTCAAGTCAGAAAAACTAAGTCTTCCATAATTGTTTTGGTAATTATAATTGGTAAGGAGCTTATAAGTTTCCCCTAACCTATTATTCAAATTATAATAAACCAACAAACTTTTTCCTCCCATCCACCCCTTTAGTAGTTGTCGCTGCCTTTACTTAAGGAACACAAGACATATTATATCCACTACATTTACCTAACTTTGCTCGGAAAAAACCAGCAACAGCAGAATCCAGGAGCTGAAGCAGTATCTAGAGCGTAGTTTAGTCAGACAAGACAATTTACAGTTGAAATCAAAAGCCTGACATAACAATGTCAAGCATCAGAGGTGCCATGAAAATTAAATGACTTTAAATTAGCTGGATCCTAATCCGCTCGTTAAAAGTGTAGGTAGGTATATCGTATATAGTATAAATACCACACGGTATTAACGGTGGGTGTTTTAAGAGAATATGATGTTGCCTGTATGTTCTTGAGCCAACCATCAGGTATCACCATCAGGAAGCCGCTTCGCCCCCGCCAGACATTATTCACAGTTTCAGCTTTCCCTCGCAACGCTATAGCAGCGCCACCGATCCATCCGTATCCGGCAGTGCCATAAATGCGGTTTAGCGAGGATGTACCGTTACCGTACAGTATTCTATAAGTTTCATGATGGGTGCGTAGCGTATGTTAGAGCACGTGTGTGCGATGATGTGTGCGCTTTGTTGTGTCTAATTGTTATAAACTTTTGCGCACCCTAGCTAAGCCTGGCCTATAGAATGCAGCCAGGATGTAGGTATATTTACTGAATTCATATACCTAGGAGGGAACATTTCAAACGCGGTATGGTGTGGTTTTTGTTGTCTCTAGATTACCGAAATGAGAGGATTTGAAGTATACATATGCAGCATCTACTTCTACATACCTAATATAAATATACCTAGGTAGGTAGTTAGGTACGAGGCATAAACGGGCTTTAAGAAGAGTTTCGGAAACAATATGGATGCAGAGTTGAAAACCCCTTTCATCACATTATCCATGTGGGTACGAACTATAATAGTGTCGGTATGGATAGGACTGTAGTGTACTGCTTCTATATGTAGGTACGTCCTCTATATTGCATATGAGATGTGTGAATATCTTTTGAAACCCAAAGCCCTGGCAAACAAAGTGAGAATTATTATTATACTTTACTGCGTTTTGTAGACATTTTCTTTTTTTTTTCACTGCCTCGTTTTTGTATTCCTTGTGCGAATCTTTTTCTCTCGCTCTGGATGCAAGCTTTTGGTGTTGAAAGTTTGCGTGTGATTCATGCAAAGATACAAAGTGCTAATTAAAGGAAAATTATAAGCAAATAGGTATTTACATTTTTAAAGATCTATTTTATTAACTTCCCATAGGAAGTTATTGTAATGGGTCCGATTTGTCAAATTGAAAATTTTGACATTTCTCGACGTTTCAAGGTCCCTAGAGTCGAAATAAAAGATTTTTAGAAAGATGTCTGTGCGTGCGTGTGTACGTACGTCCGTACGTCCGTACGTTCGCGACGTTTTTTTCGTCGTCCATAGCTCAAGAACCAGAAGAGATATCGACTTCAAATAAATTTTGTTATACAGATAATAAGGCAGAAAGATGCAGAAAGGGCTCTCAAGAAAATTGCGTGGGTGGTTTTTTTACCATAGCAGTTTAAAAAAAAGGTGAAAATTTTGGTTAACCCTAAATATCTCATGAACCAATGACGCTAGAGACTTGAATTAAATTTTATGTTATATATTGTAACGTGATACAAAACAATTATATTTTTGGAAAAAAAAATCAATTAACGGTTTTTTTTTATAAATCAAAAAAACTGAAAATAAAAATTTGTCACTTCGAAAATTTTACGACTAAAATATTATTTCATCTCCAAAACAATTTTGTGCAACGAAGAATAATGTTTCTGACATCTGATAAAATTTTGAGAAAAATCGACTTGACAGTTTTTTTACAAAAAATAATAACCTAAAAAAAAATAAAAAAAAAAAGTTGGTAAAAATTGAGTTTTGACTCAAATATCTTTTCAAGACTTTGAGATAT
Source organism: Eupeodes latifasciatus (assembly GCA_920104205.1). Taxonomy (NCBI): domain Eukaryota; kingdom Metazoa; phylum Arthropoda; class Insecta; order Diptera; family Syrphidae; genus Eupeodes; species Eupeodes latifasciatus. The sequence continues at coordinate 59,316,080 of OV049924.1, forward strand.
TGGCTTTAAACTACTTTTATCTTTCAAAAAATATTGTTTTCAACATTCAGTAATATTTTGAAAAAAATAGAATTGACAGTTTTTTTACAAAAAATTAAAAACCGAAAAAAAAAATTTAACAAAAGTTGGTAAAAATTGATTTTCGACTTAAATATCTTTTCAAAAATTTGAGATTATGGCTTCTAACTAATTTTAACTTATAAGCAATATTGTTTTCAACATTAGAAAAAATTTTGAAAAAAATCGAATTGACAGTTTTTTTACAAAAAATAATAACCTAAAAAAAAATAAAAAAACAGTTGGTAAAAATTGAGTTTATCTTTTCAAGACTTTGAGAAATTGGCTTTAAACTACTTTTATCTTTCAAAAAATATTGTTTTCAACATGCAGTCAAATTTTGAAAAAAATAGAATTGACAGTTTTTTTACAAAAAATTAAAAACCGAAAAAAAAATTTAACAAAAGTTGGTAAAAATTGATTTTCGACTTAAATATCTTTTCAAAAATTTGAGATTATGGCTTCTTACTAATTTTAACTTATAAGAAATATTGTTTTCAACATTAGAAAAAATTTTGAGAAAAATCGAATTGACAGTTTTTTTTACAAAAAATAATAACCTAAAAAAAAATAAAAAAAAAGTTGGTAAAAATTGAGTTTATCTTTTCAAGACTTTGAGATATTGGCTTCAAACTACTTTTATCTTTCAAAAAATATTGTTTTCAACATGCAGTAAAATTTTGAAAAAAATAGAATTGACAGTTTTTTTACAAAAAATTAAAAACCGAAAAAAAATTTTAACAAAAGTTGGTAAAAATTGATTTTCGACTTAAATATCTTTTCAAAAATTTGAGATTATGGCTTCTTACTAATTTTAACTTATAAGAAATATTGTTTTCAACATTAAAAAAAATTTTGAGAAAAATCGAATTGACAGTTTTTTTACAAAAAATAATAACCTAAAAAAAAAATAAAAAAAAAGTTGGTAAAAATTGAGTTTATCTTTTCAAGACTTTGAGATATTGGCTTTAAACTACTTTTATCTTTCAAAAAATATTGTTTTCAACATTCAGTAATATTTTGAAAAAAATAGAATTGACAGTTTTTTTACAAAAAATTAAAAACCGAAAAAAAAATGTAACAAAAGTTGGTAAAAATTGATTTTCGACTTAAATATCTTTTCAAAAATTTGAGATTATGGCTTCTTACTAATTTTAACTTATAAGAAATATTGTTTTCAACATTAGAAAAAATTTTGAGAAAAATCGAATTGACAGTTTTTTTTACAAAAAATAATAACCTAAAAAAAAAATAAAAAAACAGTTGGTAAAAATTGAGTTCATCTTTTCAAGACTTTGAGATATTGGCTTTAAACTACTTTTATCTTTCAAAAAATATTGTTTTCAACATGCAGTCAAATTTTGAAAAAAATAGAATTGACAGTTTTTTTACAAAAAATTAAAAACCGAAAAAAAAATTTAACAAAAGTTGGTAAAAATTGATTTTCGACTTAAATATCTTTTCAAAAATTTGAGATTATGGCTTCTAACTAATTTTAACTTATAAGAAATATTGTTTTCAACATTAGGAAAAATTTTGAGAAAAACCGAATTCAGTTTTTTTACAAAAAATAAAAACCTAAACAAAAAAATTAATAAAAGTTGGTAAAAATTGATTTTCGGCTCAAATAGCTTTTCAAAAATTAAAAATATTGGCTTCAAACTTATTTTATTTCACAGAAAATATTGTTTTTTATATTCAATAATTTTTTTATAAAAATCCAACAGTCCGTTTTTTCATAAAAAAAAAATAATATCTACAAAAAATAGAACGCAAATTTGGTAAGAATTAATACATTTAGACAAACTTTTAAGCAAGACAAATCGATAGACGGGATGGGAAGTTATCAGTGTGGGTCGCATCCCAGCCTCTTTTTTTTTTTAAGATTGAAAAAGTTTAAATTGTAAGGGGTGACAGGAATAGGAATAAATGTACGAAAACGTCTGTAAATTTGTTGTTTTTACAATATTTGATTACTTCAAAATATTAAAGAATATGTAATATGTTTTCCTTTAGGAAATTAATACATTTCAAAAGCCACAAATATTTTTCGTAGAACAAGTTGAAAAACAGAGCTTACTTTGTTTGGTCTTTTACGTATAGGTTAACAATTTTCATCTGTTCACCAATAACTTATAACAACAAATGACCATTTTATATCAAAACTGAATAAAGATAAGGTAACTTATAATAGCTTTAAAAGTTTGTATATGTTATTATTTAATGCATAATGTAGGTACATAAACCGTGGGAACAGACATTAAAACTTCAGGTGATCAAATATTATGTTTAATATAGTATGAAGTCACTTATGATACAAAAATAATAATAATTGAATATTCTTATATTTTTTCAATGTCTATATAAGTTGGTATATTAAGAAAACTTTTTGGACAAACAAAACATAGGAAAAGATGCAAATTTATTCTGAAAATGTTATGAGTATTGAATATAAATACGTACCTATAAGGTATACTCAAAAAGTAATGTTGTTGTTTAGGTTCATAAACCTGTGCTACAAGAGGTAAACTTAAGCTTATAAAAAGTATAATAAAAACTGAACTTTTGTTTTTTTCCTCGTCAATAATATACTTATTTAAAAATATTAAATAATTTAAGTAATCTAAAGTGGTTTACACAATGATGATAGATATTAAACAAAAAATGCTTTTCCTCCCTATAAAATACTTCTTTTATTTTTAAGTTCTCGATATAGGGAGATATTTTTTACTATGATATTTAAAAAACAGGCTGAATGACACTATTTTGTGTAAGATACGAATAGTTTGAAGTAAAAATCATTCTTTGTTCTCAAGACACTTGAGTCGAAAGTAATGTTTATATCAGTTTTAAGTTTCTTTTATAGGTTTTTGTTTTTATGTAAAAAATGTTTTCGATTGGATTTTTTCAAAAAGCTTAAAGACTTATATTTTACATTCCTTCTAAATAAAACAGATTAAATAATGTTTACAAGAAAATTTAATTTTGTAAACAATATTTTGCATATAATAAAATAAGTTTGAAGACAATATTTTTAATTTTTGAAAAGCTATTTGAGTCGAAAGTACATTTTTACCAAGTTTTAGTATATTGTTTTTTTTTTTTAGGTTTTTATTTTTTTCGAAACAAAACTGTCAATTTGATTTTTCTCAAATTTGTATCGAATGTTGAAAACAATATTTCTTATAAGATAAAATAAGTTTGAAGATAATGTCTCAAATTTTTAAAAATTTTTACCTACAAACTTTTATACATTTTTTTGTTTGGTTTTTATTTTTTGTAAAAAAAACTGTCCATTCGATTTTTCTCAAAATTTTTCCTATTGTTGAAGACAATATTTCTTATAAGTTAAAATAAGTTATAAGCCTCAAATTTTTGAAAAGATATTTGAGACGAAATTCAATTTTTACCAACTTTGAGTAGTGTTTTTTTTAGGTTTTTATTTTTTATAAACAAAAATGTCTTTTAGATTGTTCTCAAAATTTTACCAGATGTTAAAGACATTATTCTTCGTTGCACTAAACTGTTTTGGAGACGAAATTATATTTTAGTCGCAAAATTTTCGAGGTGACAAATTTTTTTTTTCAGTTTTTTCGATTTATAAAAAAATCTTAATTGGATTTTTTTCCAAAACTATACTTGTTTTGTATCACGTTACAATATATAATATAAAATTTAATTCAAGTCTCTAGCATCATTAGTTCATGAGATATTTAGGTTTAACCAAAATGTTCACCTTTTTTAACTTCCCATAGGAAGTTATTGTAATGGATCCGATTTGTCAAATTGAAAATTTTGACATTTCTCGACGTTTCAAGGTCCCTAGAGTCGAAACAAAAGATTTTTAGAAAGATGTCTGTGCGTGCGTGTGTACGTACGTTCGTACGTCCGTATGTCTGTACGTTCGCGACGTGTTTTTCGTCTTCCATAGCTCAAGAACCAGAAGAGATATCGACTTCAAATAAATTTTGTTATACAGATAATAAGGCAGAAAGATGCAGAAAGAGCTCTCAAGAAAATTGCGTGGGTGGTTTTTTTACCATAGCAGTTTAAAAAAAATGTGAACATTTTGGTTAAACCTAAATATCTCATGAACCAATGACGCTAGAGACTTGAATTAAATTTTATGTTATAGATTGTAACGTGATACAAAACAATTATAGTTTTGGAAAAAAATCCAATTAACGGTTTTTTTATAAATCAAAAAAACTGAAAAAAAAAATTTGTCACTTCGAAAATTTTACGACTAAAATATGATTTCATCTCCAAAACAATTTTGTGCAACGAAGAATAATGTTTTTGACATCTGATAAAATTTTGAGAAAAATCGAATTGACAGTTTTTTTACAAAAAATAATAACCTAAAAAAAATAAAAAAAAAGTTGGTAAAAATTGAGTTTTGACTCAAATATCTTTTCAAGACTTTGAGATATTGGCTTTAAACTACTTTTATATTTCAAAAAATATTGTTTTCAACATTCAGTAATATTTTGAAAAAAAATAGAAATGACAGTTTTTTTACAAAAAATAAAAACCTAAACAAAAAAATTAATAAAAGTTGGTAAAAATTGATTTTCGGCTCAAATAGCTTTTTAAAAATTAAAAATATTGGCTTCAAACTTATTTTATTTCACAGAAAATATTGCTTTTTATATTCAATAATTTTTTTATAAAAATCCAACAGTCCGTTTTTTCATAAAAAAAATAAAACCTACAAAAAATAGAACGCAAATTGGGTAAGAATTGATACGTTTAGACAAACTTTTAAGCAAGACAAATCGATAGACGGGATGGGAAGTTATCAGTGTGGGTCGCATCCCAGCCTCTTTTTTAAACTAATTTTATCTCACAGAAAATACTGTTTTCGACATTCAGTAAATTAAAAAAAACAACAGTCCTTTTTCTCATAAAAAATAAAAGGGACAAAAAATAGTACAAAAATTTGGTTCGGTTCTCGATATCTCCTAAACAATAAAAGATATTGACTTTAAATTAATTTCATTCATCCAATTGATATTTTTTTATATAAGAAATAAAAACTTTTAAGAAATGCTACTCAAATTGTTAAAAATTGGTTTTCGACTAAAAATCTCTATAACTAAAATAGAATTTGAAATAAAATTATTTCATTATAAGTAAAATATTTTTGGTAATTTTAAAATTTTTAAGAATAATTCAACTAATCTCTTTAACAAAACACGAAAACCTACAAACATTTTAAGCAAGACAAATCGACAGACGGGATGAGAAGTTATCAGCTCCCTTGTGCTTGATTGGATACGCCAATAAACAAAACTTCGGTATTTGGAGTGATGATTATGATACTCCTCAAGTGTGTGTTGAGACATCGTTACATCCACAAAAAGTGACTATTTGGTGTGACTTATTGGTTGGTGGAATAATTGGTCCGTATTTCTTTAAACATGATGCTAGCAAAAAAGTTAGAGAAGATGTGGTTTCAACAATAAGGGCAGCGTAACATGCCACAACAATTTATTTATTGAAGGAAATGTTTGGTAACCGCGTAGTTTCACTTTGGGAACCCATAAATTGACCTCCAAGAATATGCAATTTAACGCACTTGAAAAAATAAAATTTGTTTTAAAAGCTTGAAATAAAGTAAACATGTGAAATGTAAAAACGTATAGTATGAAGTAAGACAAGAGTGGGATTTAAATTTAAGTGAAGTTCTGTTGAGTCGATTATAAACATTTCCCGAAAAAATTCTATAGAAATTCAAAAAGTATTTAAATCCGAAAAAGCGTTCCGGATTTTGTTTTATAATTAAGTTTATTTTTCCATATGGACATATTTTAACAATCCTTATTGTTTCTAAAGAGCTACCTTGCAAAATAAAGCATTCCACTAAATACTTGTTCCCTGTCTCGCTATTGTAAGGAAAATTGAATTATAAAAAAAAAATTAATCACCCACAGTTACAAATCTCCCTTGAGGATTAGCCGTTACAAATTATTGTCGTTCTCTTCATCTTATTAGCTCTCCATTGTCTGGCAACTGGGGATTGTTACATTTACGTACCTATAGTTGTTGAAATCCTTTACCAGAACCCATCAGAACGACACAACGGGCATTAGACTCTTTTCACCATCAAACAAATGCATCCCAAATGCGACAATGAAACCCAACAAAGTCTCAACATTCGATTGTTCTACGGATGATGTTCTGTGTCTGTCTCAAAGCACATCCTCTTACTATACAGATATTTGTGTCGTCCTCGTGCTCGTCCGTGAAGTTAAGACTAACGAATCTTTATCCAACGCAAAAGCAGTCTTTATGTCTGTCTGATGCTTACGTATTTTTGTGTCCTTTTTATCAAAAGCTATGTGAAATGAAATGAGTTGTGCTGAGTACGTAGGTAGGTATAGGTTCTTTCTACAAAAGGATTAGCGAAAATCCGTTGCTCACTAGAAATGAAATTCTCAAAAAAAAAAGAATCCAAAACTTTTTCCGGAATCCTATTAAAATCTTGCATAGGAAGAGTGTTGGCAGGTTCTCCCCAAACAAGAAAAAAGGCACCACATCACAATACGAAATCATAATGACAATAACAGGACAATGCCAAAGTCTATGACAACGACTGGGATTTATTTTTATATGTGATGTACCTATCTTCTAAATTTGATTATAAACATTTGTTTAATACTTCTGCGGCGGCGGCGGCGGCGGCGACAGGAAGGACATGCGGAATCAAACGTGTAGCAAAATAATATTTATCAAATTAATTTTTGGTTGGTCTAGGTTTTGCCATAACTTCCATCAAAAGAAACTCCCAGGACACGACAGGATAGACAATTATTATTACCCAACAAGGAGCAGGAGGTAGAGCTATCCATGTTCCTGTGATCATGTTGCTTGTTGCCTTTGCCTTTGTCTTTAACATCGTGAAACGGATGATTGCTCTAAGTGAATTCGTCGTCGACAAGAAAATATTTAATTAAGAATCTTGTGATGATGATTCGCTATAATTGTAACTTTCTCTCAATGTGAGGACTCGTATAAAACATCCTTTCACTTTTATTTTTCTTTGCCGTAATTTATATAGGAAAGTTTTTGGTCTTCTGTTTTTTCGACATCGCATCAAAGTGAAGTCTTCATCACTCTCTTACTCCTTGTGTAAAACATTTAATGGAAATGTTGAAGGGATGAGTATATAATGATGATGGTGGTAATGTTGATGGGTGGCTATAATGATGTGTTTGTTGGTTGAGAGGGTGATGCGGATGATGTTAGATGTTGGAGTTGGAATATGAACTGGTGAACACACTCGGTCCTTCCGACATCATCGCTCAGGATACGGGCCATGCGAATGCCAATGCCATGATGATGATGATGCCCTCTTGTCAAACATTTAATTTAGCAAATGCAAATTTGGATAGTTTATCCTGTTTTGTTGTTGGGGGAAGAATTTTCTCTTTGGTTATGACGTGTTTGTTTGTTTGCTGACTGCTGACTCTGGAGCAGAAGGAGTTAGAGGAAAGATTTTGATGTGCTTGATGAAATGGAATTTTCAAAAAGATATTCAGAAAAATTATTTAGAATCAGAAATTTTAAATAAGGAAGGGTTAATGGCTGTTTGTAAATTTTCTAAATTAGCTTTCAACTTAAATGTTTCTTCTGATTTGACTTTTACAAATTTATAGCCATAAGGCAAACATTTTACTATAAAGACAAGGAAGTCACAAACATGAGCGTAATACAGTCAGAGTCAAAGAAGAAAATTATAAATTATTATTTAACCATTATAAACATGAAGAATAATATTCATTTTTTTACAATTAAATTCTAGAAAATTTGGAGGAGTTAAAATAGATTAACAGAAGTGGTGGTTCTAAGCTTAAATAACAAAAAAATCTGCCCATAAAAACATTTTGTAAATGATACAAATAGTTTGAAATCAATATCTTTCTTGTTCTCAAGATACTAGATTCAAAACCCATTTCTTAACTATCCTTAGTTGCTTTTGCAGGTTTTTGTTTTTGTAAGAAAAGTTTTCAATTGGATTTTTTAAAAAAATTAAGAAATGTTAAAAACAATGGCGCAAACATTTGAATCAATTTACTTAAATATAAGATTTTTTTAGCAATAATTTGGCTAAATTTTGGAGATTTGCTTACTAGTAAATTGTTTAACCCTTAACAATAGGTTATTTAACATTTTGCACCAAATTTGGTTATAAGATAAAATTAACTTGAATTGAAAAATTGCTATAATAAAAAAAAGTATCCACTCCATTCTTTTTAAAGTCCTTTCAGCATCTTTTGATGTACTTATCTGTAAACCAACATTTATTTGCTGCAGAGTTATGTTGCTGGTTCTTTAGATATGGACGAAGTCGTTATCTCATCTTTGGGATGTTAAATGTTTTCAAGTGAGTTCTTGATACCTGTGAATACAATAATGACCAAATTGTTGTATTAACAATAAAATGCTCGACTGGGTCGCACAAACTTACTCATGTCTCCAAAGAGTCTGTTAAAAAATGTACCTGAAAAAAGTTTGTTTTCAAAAATTTAAATGCCATTTGATTTTTCAAAAAAAACTTAGTTTTTCAAAATTTTTATTTGAAAATATTTAAAACGTTTTTTTGTATTATTTTTTCAAATACAAAATGTTTTAATTTGAGTTTAAAAATATTTTAAGTGTGCAGTTATTTAAATCTTATTAATATACATATGTTTTAAATTTCAATTTCGTAAAAAAATGATGACCCATTTTCGAGACATCGACGTTTCTTAAATGAAAAATAAAAACAATGACAATTTAAAACTTTAAAACAAAATAACGGTTCTATGGGGGTAACCTTTAGGAATAACACCGATATTTTTTTTTACTTCCCATATTGAAAGTTATTGTAATCGGTCCGGTTTGTCAAATTGAAAATTTTGAAATTTCTCGACGTTTCAAGGTCCCAAGCGTCGAAATAAAATATTTTTAGAGAGATGTATGTGCGTGCGTGTATACGTACGTTTGTACGTCCGTACGTTCGGGAAGTTTTTTTCGTCGTTCATAGCTCAAGAACCAGTAGATATATCGACTTCAAATACATTTTGATATACAGCTAAAAAAAACCAAGGAGCTTCAAATCGATACCCACCATCTCTTTATCGATTTTAAAGCCGCGTATGACAGCATCCATAGGGAAGAGCTCTACAGAGCAATGTCTAGTTTTGGCATCCCTGTCAAACTTATCCGTTTGTGCAGAATGACGATGGAGAATGCACGCTGCTCCATCAAGGTCGGAAAAGATCTCACCGATGCATTTGATGTCAAAAAAGGTTTTAGACAAGGCGATGCACTGTCATGCGACTTCTTCAACATCGTTCTGGAAAGAATTGTGCAAAACTCAACCGTCAACACTAGAGGCACAATCTTCCAAAGGTCCATCCAATTACTCGGATACGCAGATGATATTGACATAATTGGAAGATCAAAGCGTGATGTCAGTGGAGCGTTTTTGAGCATTGCGACGGAAGCGAAGAAGATGGGTTTAGTGGTCAATGAGGGCAAGACCAAGTATATGCTGTCATCAAAAAAGGACATTGAACAACGACGTCTTGGACAAAACGTCACCATGGACAGCTATAACTTCGAGGTAGTTAAGGACTTTGTCTACCTAGGCACCGCTATAAACACAGACAACGACACCAGCGCTGAAATCAAACGAAGAATAACTCTTGCAAATTGCTGTTCCTTTGGACTTAGAAGACAATTGAGAAGTAAAGTCCTCTCTCGAGCATCTAAAATCACCATCTATAAGACACTCATCATCCCGGTTCTCATTTATGGCGCTGAGGCCTGGACCCTGTCAAAGAAGGATGAGAACGTCTTAGGATGCTTCGAGAGAAAAATTCTTCGGGTGATTTTTGGTCCCGTACGTATAGATGGAGAATGGAGGAGAAGATATAACGACGAACTGTACGGGCTGTACAGCGACACTGACCTAGTTAGCAGAATAAAAGTCCAACGGCTTAGATGGCTGGGTGATGTAGAGCGAATGGACATCAACGCTCCAGCCCGGAAGGTCTTCGAATCCAATCCCGAGGGACGGCGCAGTAGAGGAAGACCGCGACTCAAGTGGCGCACTCAGGTGGGTGAGGACCTCAACCAACTTGGCGTGCGAAACTGGAGACAGCTAGCTAGGGACCGAGCTGGCTGGAGACGCATGTTGGTTGAGGCCCAGGTCCGCCCCGGACTGTAGCGCCACCTTAAGTAAGTAAGTAAGTATACAGCTAAAATGCAAAAAGATGCAGAAAGTACCCTCAACAAAATTGCGTGGTTGGTTTTTTACCATAAAAATTTAAAAAAGAGGCTGGGATGCGGCACACACTGATGACTTCCCATCACATCCCGTCTGTCGATTTGTCTTGTTTAAAAGGTTTGTAGGATTGGATGAATGAAATTAATTTAAAGTCAATAACTTGTATTGTTCACGAGATATCGAGAACCGAACATAAATTTTTACGAATTTGCACTATGTTTTTCAGATTTTTTATGAAAAATGTTTGATTTTTATAAAAAAAATACTGAATGTCGAAAAGAATAGATAGATAGAAATCTGTGAGATAAAATAAGTTTGAAGCCAATAATTTTAATTTTTGAAATGATATTTGAGTCGAAAATCAATTTTTACCAACTTTTTTGTTTATTTTTTGTTTAGGTTTTTAACTGTTTGTAAAAAAAAAAGATGTTAAAAGTGTTGTTCTTCGTTGCACAAAATTATTTTGAGATGAAATCATTTTTTTTTGTGAAATTTTTGAGGTGACAAATATTTTTTTTTTTAGTTTTTTTTTTTGATTTATAAAAAAACCGTCCATTGGATTTTTTTCCAAAAATATACTTGTTTGGTATTACGTTACAGTATATAATACGAAATTTAATTCAGGTCTCTAGCGTTAATGGTTCGTAAGATATTTAGGGTTTACCAAAATGTAAAAAAACCACCAACTCAATTTTTTTGAGAGTCCTTTCTCCATCTTTCTGCATTTTATCTGTATAAAAATTTATTTGAAGTCGATATCTCTTCTGGTTCTTGAGCTATGGACGACAAAAAAACTTCAGGAACGTACGGACGTACGTACTCACGCACGCACAGACATTTCTCTAAAAATCTTTTATTTCGACTCTAGGGACCTTAAAACTTCGGGAAATGTCAAAATGTTCAATTTGACAAATCGGACCGATTACAATAACTTCCCATGAAAAGTTAAAAAGAATAAGTAATAAAAATGCAGAGCTATACGAAAGACCAAAACATTTTACATATTTACAAGATATGGATGTGACAAACATATGTATTCAACAAGACACATCCACATAAAGTCAAAGGACTACATATGTAAACAAGCTAATGACGTCATGAAAGAAAACATTGGTAGAATTGCTCACACTTAATTTCAATAAAAGAGTAATATCAAATAACTTACCCCTGACGTCATGACGGCCAATCAATAAAAAAAATCATGTAATATCATACCATTATGTACCTCAAGTTAATAAAACTCTTTAATGCGTTAATTACGGGCCACCCTTTAGTTGGAAAAGTAATTAAATCTTTAAATAGGTATTCAATTTCTAAATGTTATAAAAATAATTAATCTAAAAAATGTTTAATATGGTCAACATGTGGTTAAAAATTTATCACCGATGCATGTTTCACTCTTGTAAAATATTAAAATTCATTTTGGTGAGTCCAAAGAACATTTTTATTTTATAAAAAACTAATAAGTTTGAATCTATATTTCGTTGATAATAATGGCCAATTTTTTGAAAATAATGTAGGATCTGAAATATAATAAAATGCACGACTGGGTCGCACGAACTTGCTCCTTTATGCAAAGAGTCTGTTTAAAAAAGCACCTATATAAAAAGGACAACTCATCCCGGAAATGAATTGGTATTTACAATAGTTATAGTTATAAACAATACATACATATATACCAAATGCATTATCTAATTTGGATAAAAGATGGAATCAGCCCTATCATGAATTTCATCGTAGTCGGAATTTTTACGAATCCCGAAAAACTGTATCATGAAATCCGTTCGTAATGCAAAATTGTATGAGATTTTCCACTACGAACGGATTTCATGATACAGTTTTTCGGGATTCGTAAAAATTTCCGATTACGATGGAATTCATGATAGGGCTGAATATAATAAAAGTTTTGTCAATGTAATGCGCTCTTTCGGGCTCACGCACAGGATTTGATCTGGTGAGATGGGAGGGGGTAACATTTAATACAGTTAAAATAATTAAAAAAAAAATATTTTAAGATTCAAAATTTTACCTGAAAAGTAAGTTTGTCTTCAAAAATTTAGATGCCATTTTATAAATCAAAAAACCCTTGATTTTTAAAATTTTTTTTTTGAAAATCGTTAGAGCGGTTTTTTTTTAAATTAATTTTTTATATATAAAATTTTTAAATTTTGTTCTAAAAATATTTTTGGTATGCAGTTGTTTAGTGATTGTAAATATACGCTCTACATTTGAATTTCGTAAAAAAATGTTGACCCGTTTTTGAGATATAGAATTTTGAAAAAAAAAAATTTAATATTTTTTTAAAAATCCAAACAATACAAAATTTCACTTTTGATAATCAAATATTGTTAAGGCAATATAAGAGCTTATTCAGAAAAAAAATTATTGAAATCGGTTGATAAGTTGCTGAGAAAATTAAGAAACAAAATAACGGTTCTATGAGCGGTACCTTTCCTGAGCAATACAAAAATATGTTTTTCTTATGAAAAGAAGCCAAGTTTAAAAATAAAATTTTAGAGAAAATTTAAAAAAAATCTATCGGTTTGTTTTTGAGAAAATTTGAATTTTCGTTTTTTGGCCAAAAAAATTGTATGGGGGCCACTGTTAGTTTTGGTCTTAAAAAAAAAATGAAAAAAACGCCTAACGCGAATCTGCTGAAAACCTTAACTTCCAAGTTTGAACTCAATCGACCCAATGGTTTAGGCTGTAGGAGCGTGGACAGACAGACAAAACAGACCGGACGGAATCGCGGGACCCACTTTTTTCGACTTCTCTACCATCGTAATATCATGTTTGATTAAAATCTCGAGTTCGAAATTTTGCACGAATGCAAAACTTGCCATATAGTTCCTATATGTCGCAAGTAAAAAAGAGGCTGTGATGCGTCCCACACTGATAACTTCCCATCCCGTCTGTCGATTTGTCTTGCTTAAAAGTTTGTCTATATGTATCAATTTTTACCAAATTTGCGTACTATTTTTTGTAGATTTCATTTTTTTATGAAAAAAAAAAACGGACTGTTGGATTTTTATATCGAATGATATATGAATATCGAAAACAATATTTTCTGTGAAATAAAATAAGTTTGAAGCCAATATTTGTAATTTTTGAAAAGCTTTTTGAGTCGAAAGTAAATTTTTACCAAGTTTTAGTATTGTTTTTTTTAGGTTTTTATTTTTTTGTAAAAAAACTGTCAATTAGATTTTTCTCAAAATTTTATTAGATGTCAAAAACATTATTCTTCGTTGCACAAAATTATAATATAATTTTTGGTATCACGTTACATTATTTCAAACTGTTCTTGAGAGCCCTTTCTGCATCTTTCTGCCTTATTATCTGTATAATTCCGTTCTCCTAAATAAACTGCGTCAAAAATTCAACTTTTCTCCAGAAGCGATCAAACTGTTGTCCTCTTACTTAACCAATAGGAAGCAAGCCGTTTGTCTCGATAATCAGCTTTCCGATTTCCTTCCCATAGTACGAGGTGTTCCGCAAGGATCGATACTGGCTCCACTCCTTTTTTCTTTATATATTAACGAAATAGCGTCAATAATTATGCACTCTTCAAAACATTTTTACGCAGATGATATTCAAATATATCAAAGCTGTGCACTAGGCCTTATAGAAAACTGTATTTTCAATATGAACGAGGATCTTGAGCGAATCTCTAGCTGGGCAGAAAGAAATGGTTTAAATCTTAACCCAAGCAAATGTAAATGTCTTGTCATCTCTAAAAAAGTGTTAGATATATCTTATTTCCCATCGGTAATGCTCAACAGCATTTGTTTACAATTTGTAAACTCATCAAAAAATCTAGGAATGGTTTTCAACAGAACATTGACGTGGAATGACCATATTAATTTAATAGTAGGAAGAACATACGGAATTCTCCGGAATTTGTGGACTTTTCAAAAGTTTACACCATTAAACACAAGAATGATTCTCGCAAAAACACTAGTTATCCCAGTTCTAACTTTTGGTTGTGAAATATATTTTAACTGTGATTCTGCCAGCAAAACTAAATTAAAGGTAGCATTTAATAGTACTATTCGTTACATATACGGACTTAGAAAATACGATCATGTGTCTCATCTGAGCCTGAAACTCCTTAATATGTCATTTCAAAGCTTTGTTAAATTTCGAACCCTGAAAATATTGTTTTCTGTCTTACGAACCGGTCAACCAACATATCTTTATAATTTTCTTCGTTTTTCGGTATCAAACAGATCAAGTTTTTTAATACTTCCCCGTTTCCAATGTCTTACATCTGAAAGACAATTTTTTATAGCTGCAATCCGCCTTTGGAATTCACTCCAACCTCATCTGCGAGAAATAAACAACGCGCGCCGATTTCAAAATAGTTTAAAAGATTTCTTTATTATTCAAAGCAACTAACTTCTAATTTTTCTAACTCATAAATTCCCGTTCTATTTTTCTTGTTTGTATTCTTTTTTTTTTTTAATTCATTAAAATTTATATTTAGATATTTAAAAATCATTAAAGTTAATTTTTGCTCTTTTTTTTTTTTAAATAATTAAACTTGAACAATGTACATAATAGATATAAACTATCACGAATTTATAAGATTAATCTTACCGTGTTAGCATATACATCATGAAATAAATAAATAAATAAATAAAATAAAAATAAAATAACAATATTTATTTGAAGTCGATATCTCTTCTGGTTCTTGAGCTATGGACGACGAAAAAACGTCGCGAACGTACGAACGTAGGTACAAACGCACGCACATACATCTTTCTAAAAATCTTTTATTTCAACTCTAGGGACCTTAAAACGTCGAGAAATGTCAAAATTTTTAATTCGACAAATCGGACCCATTACAATAACTTCCTATGGGAAGTTAAAAATTGCTTTCAAAGCCAAAATACATTTTTGTTGTATCCTTTAGTCACATAACTCCAATCCAATTTAGCCATGTGTCTTAAAATTGTTATTTATTAAGAAATTTATTTTATTGTATAAGTTTAAGATGCTTTGTAAATTTGATTCGCATAATTTCCTAATTCAAAATACCTACATGCCCTCAAAAATTTCACCAACTTTTGCTACTAATGAATACAAATCTTGTCCATTCTTTTTCTGCATTGTACCACGTACATTGTAATTAATTACATTTTTATCCCTCATCAAAACCCATAAAATGTAGTCGTGGTATTAGTTTCGGATTTAAACTTGGACAAAAGGATCCCAGTTCCTACCGCTACCACATATATTTTGTCAAGTCAAATCCGGTATTTAAATCCTTGAAAGTTTTAACAATCCATATCACCACAGTACCACACACATACCTACATTCTACAATACAATATAAATTCAAACCCCGATAGTTTTATTCAAATTATAAAATTTGCATCTGAATGTTAATTAAGACATTGAGATGATGTCCTTTTCCTTGAAATAATAATCTTATGTATTCATTCGTAATTATTGGACTTTACTAAAAAGATAGAAGAATCCTTTTTAAGTCATTCAATTTCTTATGCGAAGATCTCTTTTGTATTTGTGTAAGATTCAGGAAGGGTACGGACGCCCTCCTATAAAAATAAGAGGGATTTTTTTATCGAGAAAAATCTCATTCGGAATTAATTCACTTTGGTCGCAGAACAATAATGACAACAACAACAAAAAATAAGTAAAGATGGACAAAGTTTTTATATCCGGAATAGGTATTTTGGGATTAAGTGTTTTCCTTTTCGTGCAACACAAAAATTTGCATCACTATTGAAAGATTATCTGGCTATTTAGACTTTGATGGTGAAGCGGGTTCTTTTGTAATGCTAATGAAAAATACACAAAGAGATGGTGAAAGGAAGACGGGCGGGACCGTGGAAGGTTGGATGTAAATTTGTGTGGTGATTTTTAAAGATTTCCGGCGGAAGAAGGGTTTGGTGGAATGGAATTAAGTTAACATTGATTTAGTTTGTTTGACATTTTTAGGACATCTTTTTTTTGCATACGTAATGTTTTATTTCTTATTGCAGTAAGACATTTTGTGCTTAGTACAAACTTGAAGCTTTTTTAACTCCAATTGCATAATTAGTAAGATTCATACTAAATATAGAGGAAAATGCAGAAACGCTATAAATCTATATATATATATTGATATATATATATATATATACATTATATATATATTATATTATATATTTATATATATATATATTTTTATTTTTATATATATATAATTCTTCTGTGAGTGTGTTTGTCACTGAACTTCTCTTAAACGACTGGACCGATTTTGATGAAATTTTTTGTGTGTGTTCAAGGGGATCTGAGAATGGTTTAGATTCACAATTTTGTCCGCTGGACAATGTTTTTTTAATTTATTAGTAGTTGTTGATTTTGGAATGTTTTACATTGGATCCGACAAATATTAAATAATATTCAATTTTAAAAGGTTTTAAAAAATAAAAAACGATTTTACGCCTCTAGCTCCAGCTAGCGGCAAAGTGCTAGTGGGAACGCGCACCGTTGCACCTGCAGCGTCAACGTACTGCACAGAATAGATCTGTTGACCTTGTACCTGTACTTAATCTTGCACGGCAATCACGAACACGTTGTGCTGTTTTGGATGAAATGCTGCGTGCTGCTTTTAATTACAATAGTCAGATTGATTATAGGATGTACGGATAAATTGGAATGATGGACGCAATATGTCCACATTGTAATGCGGCTAACTTTCCAGGTGAAACGCCCGGAATGTGTTGTACTAATGGTAAAGTGAGATTGCCAACATTAGAAACTCCACCCGGACCATTGTATTCATTTATTTTTGGTACATCTCAAACGTCGAAGCAGTTTTTGAATAATATTCAACAATACAATTCGGCATTTCAAATGACTTCTTTTGGTGCTACTAAAATGATTATAGATAATTTTATGCCGACTTTTAAGGTAAATACCTCAACAGGATTGTTCCATGTTTATATAAATCTGAATCATAAAGTCTTAAAAATTCTGATTCAAAATTTACCTAAAATTTCATACATGTTACAGATTCAGGGCCAGATTTATCATCAAGCTGGTTAGTTATTGCCATACCCCGACGCTGATCATCGATTTTTGCAAAATTATTTTATTGGTGGTGAAAATCGTGAATTGGATCAACGTTGTGCAATTGTTTCAAATACAAGACGAGAAATTATTCGTGAGCTACAAAGGTTTTTCCATCAGCATAACGCATTAGTTCAATTGTTCAAAATTGCTCTTGATCGTATGCCATCTGATAATCACAATGTTGTAATAGCACTAAATTGAATATTCAACAAAAACATGTATATGACACAATCATACAAGTCGTTTCCAATAATGCAGGTGGATTATATTTCTTGGATGCACCTGGTGGTACAGGCAAAACTTTCGTTGTATCATTGATTTTAGCGACTATTCGACCGGAATAGAAAATTGCATTGGCACTTGCATCTTCGGGAATTGCTGCTACATTATTAGAAGGTGGTCGGATCGCACACTCTGCATTAAAATTGCCATTGAATGTACACGTACAGGTGATTGAAACTCCATCTTGCAATATTTTGAGAAATTCTGCTATGGCAAAAGTTCTGCGATTAACGTCAATTGTTTTATGGAATGAGTGCTCAATGTCGAATAAAAAATCAATATTAGCGTTAAATCGAACAATGCTAGATTTACGCGGTAATCAACAGCTTTTTGGTGGTGCTCTGATATTGCTGTCAGGGGACTTTCGTCAAATATTGCCTGTCATTTCTCGATCAACTCCTGCTGAAGTCATTAGTTCTTTGGAGATACTCGTATGTACGAAAATTGACACTGAACATTAATATGCGTATTCACCTATGTACATAATGATGCAACTGCCCATGAGTTTTCAAAACAATTGTTAGAAATTGGTGATGGCAAAATACCAATCGACAGTACCAACGGATTGATCACTTTACCGAACAATTTTTGTACAATTGCGTAATCTATAGATGAGTTGATTGAATGTGTTTTTCCGAATATTCTTCAGAATTACAGAAATCATAATTGGTTGAGAGAACGCGCCATTTTAGCACCGAAGAACATTCATATCAATGCCATTAATTTTCAAATTCAAGCGAAACTGCCAGGTTGACAGTGTTATGAATCAAGATGAGGCAATGAATTATCCAATAGAATTTTTAAATTCATTGAAACCGGCTGGTATACCACCGCATTGCTTGAATCTGAAAATTGGTCCTTTGATTATATTATTGCGAAATATTAATCCACCAAAACTGTGTAATGGCACCAGATTGATAGTGAAAAAGTTATTGCCAAATTTGATTGAAGCTACAATCTTAACTGGTAATTAAAAGGAGAAGTATGTTTGATATCGCGTATCCCTATAATTCCAACTGATATGTCATTTGAATTCAAAAGATTACAATATCCTGTGCCTTATCATTTGCGATGTCCATAAATAAGTCCCAAAGGAAAACACTTCACGTTTGTGGCGTCAATTTAGAGGAATCATGTTTTTCACATGGCCAACTTTATGTTGCTTGTTCCAGAGTCGGTACCCCCAACTATTTATTTATTTATGGTCAAAATGGAAAAACAAAAAATATTGTTTATCCAACTGTTTTATACTAACCCATATAGACTCACCATAGTAAGAGTATACCCAATTCTTTTTTATTTTTTAGTTTTCACTCTTTCCTGATAAATATAATATAAACAATTTATCATTTGGGTCATTTGGACTTTAAATACATATGTAGCTAGCAATTTAAAATATTTTTTTGTTTGAATAAATGAACTTAACAATCATTTTTTTTATTACTATGCCTTATACGTAGCGAAGCACGTACCGGGCCGCTAGTATTTTTATAATACGTTAAATCAATCAAGTGGGACTACCCACTTTACAACTTTATTTAAAGGATTAAAATACACAAACATTTTTGTTATCAATAGTTAAAAATATCACTTAACTTTTTGAGACACACAAAAATCTTAAAAGGTCTATCACACTCATCATCTTCATCGGAACCAGATTCATCTTTACAAAAAGCATAAAGTTCGTGTGCTTTCGATTCGCCAATATGAGGTGCTAGTTTTTGAACAAAAAATTTATCACTCAAGTTCCCATTGTCCAAAACTTCAAAAACTTCCATCATACACTTGATATGACATTTAGCAATTTTTTCAATATCTTTCATCCCATCTAAATCACTAAACCTGATTTTCTCAATCAAATTCTGAGGTGTTGATTCTCGATTTCGGCAAACATCTGAAACTTCTTTTAATTTGTTTGATATTTCATTCGATTTACATTCCTGTTGATATTTTTCTATGAATTTAAGCAAAAAGATTTAAATAAACAAATAAAAACTTACTTGAATTTCTAGGAAAATACAAGTTAATGCAAAAATAATTGATACGATGACTGACTTATTCATTATTTTATTAAAAATGTGAGTGTTTGAAAAATTTCAAATGCAAATCTGTTGCAAGCTTTTATATAGACTTATTATACTTGCACAGTAAGAGTAGTTTTTATTTGTCTGTTTAATTATTCGTCCAATTTAGTTGATCTGACATGCAAGTTATTTATTGTTTAATAGATAAGACATTTATATATCTTTTTTTATTTAGTTTGAAGCATTTGAACAGTTTTTACTGCTGTTAACTTTTACGTGTTAATAATTAAATAATTTTATTTGTTGGGATTTTCCTTAACTTCAATTAAAATTGGGTTTTAAAATTTAATTGTGTGTCGAAATAAACATCAATTGTTCTCTTTTCAAAAGAAGAACATTTCAGAATTTTAAATGTCAATAGGGTATACTTAGTAATGAGCTTAAAATTTATTTTTTTAAAAACAAAACTGTTAATTGATTTTCTTTTTAATTTACTAAACGGTAAGAGCAATATTTTGTGTTAAATTACATAATTTTGAAATTAATATCTTTATTTGCTGTAGTTGCCAAAAAAATGGGTTTAGAAAGTCAATTTCCTATTTCTTAAGTATTTTTTGTAAATTCGATTTTTCGAATTGAAAATGTTGATGTTTCTCGACGTTGCAAAGTCCTGGAATCTAAATCAAAGGTTTTTAGAGATACATACATATACATATGTCTGTGGCTGGGTGTCTAAAACAAAATATTATTCATTTCGATTTTGTAAAATAATTTTCCAGATCAAAAAACTACTTTTTTGACATCTGGTTCAATTTGAAAAATATCGAAGGGACACTTTTTTTTACAAAAGTTAAGAACTTATCAAAATACATCTGAAAGTTAGTAAAATTGATTTTTGACAACGGAAAATTAAAATGTCTTCAAACTAATTTCATCTCATGAACAAATTGTTCTTAACAATGTTTGTTAACAAACAATGTATTATTTAGTGATATTCTTTGGTAGTATTCCTTGTAGTTTCCTTTTTTTTGTATTATGTATTATGCTTCTCTGAATGAAAAATCATTTTTTTATAAAAATGTTCGATTTCATAAATATTTTTCTTTAGATTTTGTGATTAGACAATACAAAAATTGTTACACTTGATTTTTTTTAATTCATACCACTTTTTACAAAGTTATAATAGGTGCCTTTTTGATTTAATACTTGATTTTACAAGTCCTAGATCCAACATTATAACGTTTGCTCGATTCTCGAATATAAATATTGGTACAATTGATAACTCTTATGTATTTTCATTTTTCAGTTAAAGCGTATGCCTCTGTAAAATAAGTATGTTGGCAATTCTTTAAAAAAAATTAAGACAAGGGAAATCTTAACTTTCATTCTGGTTTTAAACGTTGCTTCGGATAAATTCGATTTTTGAGTTCTCTGCGCGTCGTTGTCGTTGTAATCTTTTTAATAAATAATTGTAAAAGTAAATTAAAATATTGTTTTGTAATTGTGATCTGACTCAACTAACCTGTTTATTTATTCGGAAGTAGACATAAGCTGTAATATTTGTTTGTTATTTTGCAAAAAGGAAGCATTTACATATATAGTGCTATCTGTTATACTACAATCCACGAACGAAACCAACAGTTTTTTGCCTGGACAAATAATAAAGAAGCTTTTTAGAAAAAGTCAAATTGTAAAAGGAGCTAGTATTTAAAAGTAAAATATTTTCATGATATTTCTTTTTATTATAAAGTTTGAAGGTTGACATTTCAATGACAACCACGCAAATTGTTCCAAGCATCGATTAGTTGAGGTAGTTTTCAACCACATTTTGACACATATTGGGCGTTATCTCAGCCATAACTTGACAAAATGTTGGTTTTTAAGGGCTCAAGAGTTAAAGGTTTATCTGCATAAACACGGTCTTTCGCGTAGCCCCACAAAAAAGTGCAGTTGTCAATGGTGGCCAGTTGATATTGCCACGACGAGAAATTACGCGGGCTGGAAATGTCTCTTGCAATAAAGCCATATTCGACCGAGTTATGTGGCATGTGGCACAGTCTTGTTGAAACCACATATTCTCCAAGTCGTATTCTTCAATAGCAGGCAAAAAAGTCGGTTCTCATATGACCATAATTGCCCGAATCCGTATTGACGGTGACAGGCGTTCGATCGTCGTTTTCGAAGAAGTAGGTCTAACCACACCTCTGGACCAAAGAGCGCTGCAAGCAATATCTTTTTGTGTATGTAATATGGCCTCTCTTTAATTACTTGAAGATTTTCAGAATCCCGAATACACAGAAAAAAAAAGTGAGTTGATTTATTGACCAATTTGTGTACTTATTTTGATTATTGGAATTATAGTTTTCCGTCGGCTTTTTGGTCACTATAGTTTTCTTCTTTGTTCTTAAATGTAAATTGTGCTTTATTTAATTTTGACGTAACTTCACTCTTCGAAGTGCTAACTACATTTATAATTTTATTTTTAATTCATATTAATTAATGTAATTAATATTAAATTTTGTTTTTTTTTTAAATCTTTCTTGAGTGAGTAAACTATATTGTAATTGTATCCTATTTATCTAACTTAAATTATTTGTATATTTTTGTGTTAATAAAGTTCCCCTGAGGAAGGCAGCAACCCCTGCCGAAACGTTGGGAAAGTTAATGTAACGTAATTGTTTCATTGCAAAAACTATAGTGACCAAAAAGCCGACGGAAAACTATAATTCCAATAATCAAAAAAAAGAAAAAAAAAGTTGCCATATTATTTCAAGTTGACAGTGAACTTAAAATTTGGCCAAATTGTCACATTGACTACCAAAATAGTCAATATGACAACTTTATTTTAAAAAATTGACTACTGGATAGTCAATAGAACAATTTTCGATTGTCAATTTTGTGTAGGAAATGTGACAACAAAAGTAGTCAATAGAACAACCCGCTAGTTAATATGACAATTTGGTTGTCATGTCGACTACCAAAATTGACTATCGAGAATTGTTATATTGACTATCGGGTAGTCAAATTAGATTACGATTTTCAGAACAATGGTCATATTGACTACCGCAGTTATCATATTGACTACCGCAGTTGTCATATTGACTACCGAAGTTGTCGTATTGACTACCGCAGTTATCATATTGACTACCGCAGTTATCGTATTGACTACCACATTAGTCAATATGACAACCGTAGTTTTAATTATCTTCAACCAAAGTTGTCATATTGACTACTAAAGTTGTCATATTGACTACTACAGTTATCATATTGACTACTAAATTGTAAAAAAATTTCGGATTCCGAAATTGACAACCGAAAATTGTTCTATTGACTATCGCGGTTATCGGCTGAAAATAGTCAATTGGATGACTTTTTTCGTTCTGTGTACGACAATTTTGTTTATTAACGTATACTCACCGAGTAAGAAATGTGCTTCGTCGCTGAAGAAAATTCTGTTCGCCGTCCACCGCCTGTTGTTCAAGTACATATTTAACGTATCTACGACGTTGTGAATGGTCAGCTGGCTTCAATTGTTGTGTGAGCTGGACTTTATATGGATGTAGGTGTAGATCCAAATGCAAAATACGCCATAATGTGTCATAAGACATTCCCTACTAATGAGAACGATGAGGAATTGACACATTTGGATCTTCGGCAACACTTTCACTTTCAGCAGCGATATTTTTAGCGGTACGAGTGAAACAATGATGCACAATATTACAACAATTACAATATTTGTAACAAATCCAGTCTTTTCATAATTTTGCCAATTGCTTGCGTAGTTGGACGATTATGTAAACCATTATCTCCTTTTAAAACACGATATGTGTCTGTGGCAGAATCACAATTTTTGTAGTAGGTTTTTAACAATTTTTATACGTTGTGCAATAGTTAAACGATCCATTTTCGTAAATGTCAGAATTTTAACTGAAAAAAAAAAAAAAATTGGTTTAACAACTTAGTTTGACAGATGTCGTATTCCAGCCCTATACTTTGGAAACCACAAAATGGATAACCCGTTATAAGTACTATAGGTAAAAAGAGTTTTTGGATACAGAAAGAAGTTCGTGCACTTTATTTAAAAAAGAAAAAAAAAAGAGGCTGGGATGCGACCAACGGCGGCTGTACCTTAAGTGCGCTCGTGCGCTGAACACCCAATTCAAAAGATTCTATATTTTTATATTACCATATTAATATTTATTTTTTAACTTTTAAACATACAAAAACATAAAAAAACAAATTTCCAATTATGCCGCAACAATTAAAATGAAAATAAGTTTTATTTTCCTTTTGAAAAAAAATCCTCGTGCGCTTCGGCGAGTGCACGAGGATTGCTTGTATAACTTGTATGAGTTACATGCTTATAGGCCTGACGCGTGAAACAAAAGATAATTCATTGAAATATACCGATTAATGACTCTGCTCTCGTGCGCCGCACGAGCTAATCGAAAATTGCAGATTCATACAGAGCAACCTTTCGATGTTTGAAGTTGTATGTTTGAATCTGGCAAGGATGACTAGATGACTATTCATCATATTCATAGTAGTTCATAGTAGCTGTATTATGTATGTCCTGTGCCGCGTTATTATTATTTTGTTTGTACATAATTGTTTTTCCTTTTTATTTTGGTTTTGGTTGATGTGAGATAGTCAAAATGAACATTGATTATTTTAAAGAAAATAACAAAACTTAAAAATAAAGTTGATATAAAATTGGCCGGACCCCCGAGGCCCTTATTAAATTTAAAACAAGAATGTAAATCGAAAAATAAAGAATTCACTCGAAGTTTTAAAAGTGAAATGTAGGTATAATAAAAAGAAATGGTTGTGTGGATGTGAACGTCTTAATGCATTCTTTTGTTTTCCTTGCATTATTTTTGGTGTTGAATCAATTTGGACAGAAACTGGAATCAAGGATTTGACACATTTAAGTGAAAAAATAAAAAACACGATTCTTCGATAGTACACTTACCAAAAATGTAATGAGTTTGTCTGTGTTAGGCACGGTCGACATTCGTAATCAGCTTGATTCTGTGTATAGAAATAATATAAAAAAGTATAACGAACAAGTTGATAAAAACAGGTATATTTTATCACGTCTTATCGATTGTGTTAAGTTTTGTGGTGCATTTGAATTGGCTTTGCGAGTTCACGATGAAACAATTGAGTCAAATAATTCTGGCGTATTTCGCGGATTAATAGACTTTGTATCAGAGTTGGATACAGTCATGAAGGAGCATCTCACATCGTCTACAGTCTTCAAAGGCTTGTCAAAAACTATGCAGAACGATATTTTGGACTCAATTTTATGTGTATACCACAAAGAATCATCGGATATTATAAAAAAATGTGAATAAGTGGCAGTTCAAGCTGATGAAACTACCGATGTATCGACTACAATGCAGATGGTTATGATTTTACGATACGACCAAAACGGAAATATTCATGAACGCTTTTGGAAATCTCTTACGCCACATTCCCATACTGCTGAAGGGCTTAGTTCTGTTATTATAACAGAATTACAGTCAACAGTTAATAGCACAATGTTACGATGGCGCCTCTGTAACGAGCGGGAATGTTGGTGGAGTACAGGCTAAAGTAAAAACCATCTATCCAAATGCTTTATTTGTTCATTGTTACGCCAACCAACTCAACTTAATAATAGAAAAAAGTGTAAGTCAAAACAAAAGCGTACAGAAATTTTTTGCCAACCTTCAAGCTTTTCCAAAGTTTTTTTCACGATCTCCGAAGCGTACAGAGATTTTGAAAAATATTGTATCAAAGAAGATTCCAGCAGCTCCACAAACGAGATGGAACTTTAATTCTCGAACGGTTGACTCAGTACATAGATACATGAAGCCTTTAAAAGAATGCATGGCCACCATTATAGAAACGGAAAGGGATAGGTACAAATTCTATAAATCAAGCTGATATGTACAAAGATATTTGAACGATGATACTTTTTTATATTGGCTTGATTTTTTTCAATCTATTCTGCCACATATTGAAATTTTATTCAAACAAATGCACAAAAGGAATATTGATTTGATTCATATAAAAAACTGTATTAATGATTTTGAAATCAGTATACAAAATGTACGTAACACCATAGGTCAACTTGAAGAACCTCCTAAAAAAGGTTTAAATCGGCCATCTCTGTCATAGCAAAAGAAGAGTGCGATATATGTAATTATTACTCAAGTGAAAGATAGATTCAATTTTTGTAACCATTTGCGAGAACTTTAAAACGTACCGTTCTGCTTTTCCCGATAAAGATTTCACGATCACAGTTTCCACTTACGCTGCTTTGGACAAAACCAAATTGAAAAACGAACTCTCTGCAATATACAATCGCGACGATTTCATCTGTGCAAATAGTGCAGTTGCAATTTTACAATTGTTTCATAATAATGACCTCTCTGAATCATTTTCAGAGTCAATGAAACTACTGCGAATTCTGTGCACTATCCCAATGACGTCGGTAGAGAGCGAGCGATGTTTTTCGACACTGAAAAGAATAAAAACTTTTTTGCGAAACACCATGTCTCAGGATCGACTAAATGCACTTTCTGTGCTTAGCATTGAAAAAAAATGTATACAAACAATACCCGATTTCAATAAAAAGGTGATTGAACATTTCGCTTCCGAAAAATGTCGTCGCATTGATTTAATGTATAAAAAATAATAAAAAATCAATATATTTTATTTAAATTGTTTTTTGTTTTCATTTCTAATCTTCAAACTTTTAGAAAAGGAAAAGTGCACCACCAGTTCAAAAACTCACCAGCCGCCACTGGATGCGACCCACACTGATAACTTCCCATCCCGTCTGTCGATTTGTCTTGCTTAAAAGTTTGTCTATATGAATCATTTTTTTTACAAATTTGCGTACTATTTTTTGTAGATTTTATTTTTTATGAAAAAACGGACTGTTGGATTTTTATATCGAATGATATATGAATATCGAAAACAATATTTTCTGTGAAATAAAATAAGTTTGAAGCCAATATTTGCAATTTTTGAAAAGCTATTTGAGTCGAAAGTAAATTTTTACCAAGTTTTAGTATTGTTTTTTTTTTTAGGTTTTTATTGTTTGTAAAAAAAACTGTCAATTCGATTTTTCACAAAATTTTATCGAATGTTGAAAACAATATTTCTTATAAGTTAAAATTAGTTAGAAGCCATTATCTCAAATTTTTGAAAAGATATTTGAGTCGAAAATCAATTTTTACCACCTTTTATAATTTTTTTTTTAGGTTTTTAATTTTTTGTACAAAAGCAGTCAATTCGATTGTTTTCAAAATTTTACTGAATGTTTACAAAAATATTTTTTGAAAGATTAAAGTAGTTTAAAGCCAATATCTCCAAGTTTTAAAAAGATATTTGAGTCGAAAATCAATTTTTACCACCTCTTATAATTTTTTTTTAGGTTTTTATTTTTTGTAAAAAAGAACTGTCCATTGGATTTTTCTCAAAATGTTTCCTTATGTTGAAAACAATATTTCTTATAAGTTTAAATTAGTTAGAAGCCATTATGTCAAAGTTTTGAAAAGATATTTGAGTTGAAAATCAATTTTTACCAACTTTTATTAATTTTTTTTGTTTTTTTTTTTTTTTAAACTGTCAATTCGATTTTTCTCAACATTTTTCAGAATGTTGCAAACAATATTTTTTATAAGATAAAAAAAAATTTGGAAGCTTTAATCTCAAGTTTTTGAAAAGATATTTGCGTCGAAATTGAATTTTTACCAACTATGAGTACATTTTTTTTTTAGGATTTTATTTTTTTATAAAAAAAACTGTCTATTAGATTTTTCTCAAAATTTTATCAGATGTCAAAAACATTATTCTTCGTTGCACACAATTGTTTTGGAGATGAAATCATATTTTGGTCGTAAAATTTTCGAGGTGAAACATTTTTTTTTTAGTTTTTTTGATTTATAAAAAAAACCGTTAATTGGATTTTTTTCCAAAAATATAATTGTTTTGTATTACGTTACAATATATATTATAAAATTTAATTCAAGTCTCTAGCATCTTTGGTTCAAATGTTCACCTTTTTTTAAACTGCTATGGTAAAAAACCACCCACTCAATGTTCTGAGAGCCCTTTCTGCATCTTTCTGCCTTATTATCTGTATAACAAAATTTATTTAAAGTCGATATCTCTTCTGGTTCTTGAGCTATGGAGGACGAAAAAAACGTCGCGAACGTACAGACGTACGGACGTACGAACACGCACGCACAGACATCTTTCTAATAATGTTTTATTTCGACTCTAGGGACCTTGAAACGTCGAGAAATGTCAAAATTTTCAATTTGACAAATCGGACCCATTACAATAACTTCCTATGGGAAGTTAAAAAACATTTCAGAAACTTCGCTTTGATAATCATTTCTGATATATGTACATAGATACATGTTTCTTTGCTTCCAATTTTTGTGAGTGATGAAAATGATTTCTTAAGTAACACCGATAGTGTCGTGTTTTATCGTCAATATTTTTTTTCTACCTCATCTTCTTCACAATTTATATTTTTGGAAGTTTTAGACAAAATATCAGCTTTTTTGAATTAATTTTTCAAATTTTCATCAAGTGGATCCCACAAAACTTCTTTTAATTTCATACGATTGTATCAATTGGATAGAATTCTCGTTGCTCCACTTTTTGCTACATTTAATATTTATAATAAATTATAAATACTCAAGCACTTTCAACCTATGTTAATGCTTGAAAAACAAATAAAGTTTCCTATTCGGTATGGGAAAGAGTAAAAATTTCACAAAAGTTTCGCGAGCGTCCAGACGAAGAAAACATTTTACAATTATTTCTCTGCTTCTGAAATGTTTTTTAAATGTTTTTGAAATAATGTGTTTTTTGGTCTAGACACATCTTAAGGATGTTTAAAATGTTTGAACAGAACATTTTCTAAAAGGTTTAAAATTGTACAAATTGTTCCGCTTTCTTCTATCAACTTATCGTTATCACCAAAAGTCAATTTTCATTGTCGCACAAAAGTTAAAAATAGGTATTCTTAAGTTCTTTGTGTTTAAACTTTTGGCCTTTTTTCACATTAAAGCCACTCAAGGATGAACATTTGAAAACAACGAAAGTATCTTCTACAGCACCCAAACAAAAAATAATCCTATGATGAAGAAGTTTTCGTGTTTTTTTATTTAAAAAACATTTTCAATCTTTATTGAAGTTTTGCTAAACTTCTTCTATATACGAGTACATAGATATTTCAATATTTTCTACATCATCTTAAGAAAAGGGTTAACAAAAAGACTTTCTTATTCACCGTTCTGCAAGTTCTTTTATAATAGTACAACCTGGTTCCCTGGTTATGTGAAATGTTACCGAAATACTTATGAAAATGAAGTCTTATTCTGTCCTACAAGTTACAAGACACAAAAGAGCCTATTTATGTGAAAATGTAAACGGAGTTTCTATATCCTCTTGTAGAAATCAACAACTTCATATTGAATAAATCAATGTTCTTAACCCTTTACTCTCCTATATGTAGACGAAACGTCGAAGGACGAGTGTCTGCTTTATACACCTATAGGTTAGGTAGGTATGTATATTAAAGACAAGTTTGGCAAGTTTATTGAATTAAGTTGTTAACATTTCTCCAAGGGAACTATCCCAAGTTAGCTAGTTTCTTTTGATCCTTCTTCTTCTTCGTCTTTCGCCGTTGCCTCGCTCGTTGTCGTCGTCGCTTTTCGTCGTCAATGCAATGTCAGTGTGTGTTACCTTGGCAATGACTATAAAAGATTTATACTCCCCCAAGCTACCATCATCATCATTCAAAAGAAGAAATATTTTACGGTCTTCTGGTCCGGAAGTTCCGTTGTCTAGAAGAAGAAGAAAAAAATAACTACATACATATATATAAACAATGAATAACCGTTTTATAGAAGATGAAGTTAGTTTCTCGTCGACAAAACTTCTTCATCATCGCAGGACCAATCGCTTTCAAGAGGTTAAAGTTTCTATCATTATCATGCCATGCGATTTCGATGGCGATGCTTTTCATTTAAGGTCTTTATTGTATATGAATATTATCCTTAGTTACCTGTCCAGCTCCAGGGAAGAAAAATTCCATAAAAACTAACCACCAAACCGTGAGTTTTCTTCTTCCTGTGATGATGCAAATCTCCTCGGATCGACTAACAAACATTTTTTTAATTGGATTATGGATTCATATATCCGTAGCTGAGGCTGAAGCTGAAGCTGCAGCTGAGCTGAGCAATGGATATGCGTTGAGAGCACTCGCCTTTGCATGCAGAATAGTTGCGTCGTCATAGTTGTCCTGTCGGGCTCGGCGGCGGCGGCGGCGGTGGTGGTGGTCAGTCGGTCTAAAAGGCATGTCCTGTCCAAGTCCATGTCCAATTGCCTGTGCAATGGCCAATTAATCCTATACACAAGTGACCGGGGACAGAGTCGAGTCGAGTCGAGTTAAGTCGAGTCGGCATGAAAGTGCGGATCTAGCTGCTGTTGGAGGAACCTAGAGATTTTATATGGAAATTCATTTTTATGGTTGACAGCATTTGCAGTTGTCCGAGGTAAATCCCTGCGAATCGCTATGTTCACTCCTGTTTTTATTTTTATTTTTTGTTCAAGAAGACTATAGAGCTTATGCGGCCCATAGAAGAGAGAGAGTGAGGATATACAAAAGTTAGGCTAGGGAATTAACATCGTTTTTATATATATTTATACGTAGCCAGGCAGAAGTCCATTTAGATAAGAACTGATGGAGATTTTAAGGATGAGTTAGTTGTGTGCAGAAAATTTTGTGTCGATTTTTTTTTCTGTTTGATGCTCTGCTGGTTTTAACGAGGCTTACCGCAATGGGATTCATTCTTATAAAGTGGTGACCATTTTTTAAAACTCGTAGCACTTGGTAGCAGCTCGCTTATGCCCATTCACTTTCATCAATTGCTGAGTGAGCCGTCGGAAAGATGATTTTATACCTTGGTATCTTGGGACACTATTTTGGAAAATGGAAACGCGGAATATTCTAGTGTTATATACAGTGTGAGCCATTTAGTGGTATCTTAACCTAAAGACAAGCCTGCACAAATATCTGGGAATAATCACTTAAAAGGTTGAATTAGCCATCCGCTCCGTTATTATTTTAACCTCAGAAAAGCTTAAATTTTTTACTGATTTAAGGCATCATCATCATCTTTTTCTAAAGAGGCATATTTTCCTTCAATCTTTATTGTCACACTTCGAACTCGGGAAACTCACACGTTGTGCCGAGAAGCGAATGCATCTACATAGAGTGTAGTGTTGGCATCACTAGAACATTTTTGTTTAGAAATATCATCTGAGAAATATGTGAACTAGAGCACGAATTTATTTACAACAAGGTTACGGAACAGAATGGTCTACTATGAATCCAGCCGAGACAGTCACTTAAAAGAAGGATTTGTGTTTCGTGATATTAATACTAATGTAATAATTTTTATTTTAAATTGACTTGTATCCGACCCACCCTTTATTTTTGAATTTAATCACGCTTATTCTGACATTCTAATGAATAGCCAATTCGTTAGAATAGATCTATTCATTAGAATGAAATTTCTGTATTTTGACATTCTAACGAATAATGTTCACTGTTGAATGAATGTATTAAATGAACAGGAATGAACTCGAATTCGAAGTTAGCTGTTTGAAGTTTCGATCTTATTTAGTGTGACCAAAGTAACAAAATTTAAAATTGTTCCACAAACTTTCAATTTCATTGAAACAATTGGATGGAATACAAAAAAATACCTTAACTTAAGAAAAATTAAATTAATAAAGTTTTAAGTGCTAGTGATGTTAATTATTTAAAAAACCATCAATGACACTTTGAATATGGGAACATAAATTTAAGTTTATTGATATGAAAAGTAAAAAAAATATATTAACAAATTTTGTACAGCTAACTCAGCACCTTTAAATCTAATACAATAATTAATGTACTTATAATTCGATTGGCTTTTGTCTCACATGCATTACCAAAAAATGTAACTTTAAAGTCTCTTTATTTGAATCACACCTGGTCAAACTTCACAATTGTCAACAAGAATCAAAAAGTAACACAGTCGTTAAAATCGTTTAAATTGTCTTTCAAAAATTCAAATTGTTTTATTTATGAAAAATCAAAGCAGCATAAATCGAAGAAGAATTATAGATGCATCAAATCGATTGGGGATTCGATTTGTAAGAAAACCTCTCGCGATTTCATGGTTTTCTTCCATTAATTATATAAGCACTTCCTTTTGTTCTATAGTTGTCCAATTTGAGTGTGACTGTGACCTTTAATAAAAACATCAATAGATTTTCATAAAAATATATTCCATTTTCTTTATTTTTCGGAAAAAACAACAGAACTTACATGTTTTTCTTTTAATTCTCTCATCAAGATGTGAACGCTTAATAAATGACGTTTGTTTCGAATGATTAGAAAGTCAAAGTTTGCTTTAGTTTCGAATTAAAATGAACTTTCGAATCGTTAGAAAGTGAAAATACGTATCATACGAATTCGAATAACTTTCGAACGAAAGAGAATGTCAAAATAAGGCTGAATGTCTTATGGCTCCAAAAGATCGAAAATTAAGTTTAAAACATTCTTAAAAAAGAGGCTGGTATGCGACCCACACTGATAACTTCCCGTCTGTCGATTTGTTTTGCTTAAAAGGTTTGTAGGTTTTCGTGTCAGTAAGAAAAGTTGTCAGTTGAATTATTCTAAAAAGTTTAAAAATTACCAACAATATTTTGCATATGATGAAATAGTTTGATTTCAAAATCTATTTTTGCTAAGAGATTTTAAGTTGAAAACCCATTTTTACCAATACAAAAAATTAAAAGTTTTTATTTTTTATATAAACAAATACAAATTGTATGATTGAAACTATTTTGAAGTCAATATCTTTAATAATTGATGCGATATCGAGAACCGAACATCAATTTTTTTTATAAAAAAACGGACTGTTGGATTTTTATAAAAAAATTTCTGAATTTCGAAAACAATATTTTCTGTGAGATAAAATATGTTTGAAGCCACTTTTTTTAATTTTTGAAAAGATATTTGAGTCGAAAGTAAATTTTTACCAACTTTTAGTAATGCTTTTTTAAGGTTTGTAGTTTTTATACAAAAACTATAAATTTGATTTTTTTTTTAAATTTTACCGAATGTTGAAAAGAATAGTTTTTAAAAAATAAAATTAATTTAAAGCCAATATCTCAAATTTTTTAAAAGATATTTGAGTCGAAAATCAATGTTTACCAAATTTTATAAACTTTTGTTAGCTTTTTTTTTTTACAAAAAACTGTCAATTCGATTTTTCTTAAAATTGTACCAAATGTTAAAAACCATATTTTTTATAAGAAATAATAAGTTTGAAGTCAGAATCTCAAATTTTTGAAAAGATATTTGAGCCGAAAATCAATTTTTACCAAGTGTTAGTAATGCTTTTTTTTAGGTTTTTTTTATAAAAAAAACTGTGAGCTCGATTTTTCTCAAAATTCAAAAAGTTATTCTTCGTTACATAAGGTCATTTTGGAGATAAAATCATTTTTTGTTCGTAAAAAATTCAAGCTGACAATTATTTTGTCAGTTTTTTTGATTTGTAAAAAAAGAGAAGTTAGTTCGATTTTTTATTTTTAACTTCCCATAGAAAGTTATTGTAATGGGTCCGATTTGTCAAATTGAAAATTTTGACATTTCTCGACGTTTCAAGGTCCCTAGAGTCGAAATAAAAGATTTTTAGAAAGATGTCTGTGCGTGCGTGTGTACGTACGTCCGTACGTCCGTACGTTCGCGACGTTTTTTTCGTCGTCCATAGCTCAAGAACCAGAAGAGATATCGACTTCAAATAAATTTTGTTATACAGATAATAAGGCAGAAAGATGCAGAAAGGGCTCTCAAGAAAATTGCGTGGGTGTTTTTTTTACCATAGCAGTTTAAAAAAAGGTGAAAATTTTGGTTAACCCTAAATATCTCATGAACCAATGACGCTAGACACTTGAATTAAATTTTATGTTATATAATGTAACCGAAAAAAAAAATTTAACAAAAGTTGGTAAAAATTGATTTTCGACTTAAATATCTTTTCAAAAATTTGAGATTATGGCTTCTAACTAATTTTAACTTATAAGAAATATTGTTTTCAACATTAGGAAAAATTTTGAGAAAAATCGAATTGACAGTTTTTTTTACAAAAAATAAAAACCTAAACAAAAACAATAATAAAAGTTGGTAAAAATTGATTTTCGGCTCAAATAGCTTTTCAAAAATTAAAAATATTGGCTTCGAACTTATTTTATTTCACAGAAAATATTGTTTTTTATATTCAGTAATTTTTTTATAAAAATCCAACAGTCCGTTTTTTCATAAAAAAAAATAAAATCTACAAAAAATAGAACGCAAATTTGGTAAGAATTGATACATTTAGACAAACTTTTAAGCAAGACAAATCGATAGACGGGATGGGAAGTTATCAGTGTGGGTCGCATCCCAGCCTCTTTTTGTCATTTTTTTTTTTGATTTATAAAAAAAAACGTTAATTGGATTTTTTTCCAAAAATATATTTGTGATACATAACGTGATACACATTACAATATTTTAATATAAAATTTAATTCAAGTTACAAGCGTTATTGGTTCGTGATATATTTTGGGTTAACCAAAATTTTCAATTTTTTTTTTAAACTGCTATGGTAAAAAACCACCCGTAATTTTCTGGATAGCCTTTTCTGCATCTTTCTGCATTATTATCTGTATAACAAAATTTATTTGAAGTCGATATCTCTTCTGGTTCTTGAGCTATAGACGACGAATAAAACGTCGCGAACGTACGGACTCTCTAAAAATCTTTTATTTCGACTCTAGGGACCTTCTAGGGACGTGGAAAAATGTCAAAATATTAAATTCGACAAATCGGACCGATTACAATAACTTCCTATGGGAAGTAACAATGTGATTAAGTTCTGTTTTTTTTTTCACAATGGTGAATACTCAGGGTTGAGGCACTCAGCCACAATACGCTCTTGATAGGAATTCTATTGACCTATAAAATCTCACGCCTTTTAACCTTAAAAGGAAGAAAAAGAATGAAAAAACACAATTTCAACATCATAAAGTTATTAGAGCGTTTCATTTTTATAAATTTACCAGGAAAAAGCAAAACTTTTTTCCTCCAACAAAGTCATCTTTTCTGCCTTACCCTCTTCCACGTTTCATTATAACCTCATCTATTGCTCATTTGCTTGATTCTCACTCAGTGGAGACTTGTTTCATTAAAATGAAAAAAAATAAACTTTTGAAAAAAATAATCTTTTACCCACAATCACCATGCAACACATAAATTTCAGATGAGAACGAGTAAAAACAAATAAATCTAAGTCCCAAGAAGGTTCTTCTATATTATTATGGAGAGTATGATCCTGACGGTTGCCGAGAAAAGTTAAAATATCCTCCTGATGGAAGAACCATTTCTTATCTGGCCTGGATTCTTCAGATGCACGGTCACGCGTTTCGATTGAAGTTCCCTCTTACCCTACTTCCATCCCTCTTAAACTCTACTTCTTCGTCCGCTAAAAAAGTCACACAAAAGCTTCCTCATAACCCCCGCGTTAACATCTATTTTCAGTAGGCAAGGTATAACTCTGGGGAAATGGATAAATTGAAACAAAATCCTGCTTTAGTTTGGTAGCCACAAGGATTCACTTTGAAATCAAAGAATGCGAAGTCTGTGTGGAATTGTTTGTGCTATACTTGCTTATATTTGTGACTGCACTCAGAACTTTCCAATTGGAGAAATGAAAACTGTCTGAGCTCTGTAAGGTGTTACTTAGCCCATAATGTACATTGTCCTTCGGCCTCGTGGTAATAAATCTTTCGAAAGCCTTTTGACATTTCAATTCCTAGTCCTGCCATCGCCATTGCTATAGCCCTTCTCTGTATACATACATTACATAGACAAGACAACAAAAACAACAACAAACAACGATGTGCCAGAATGAAGACAAAGTAATTTCCCATTAAATCCTAAAACGGAACTCTCTCCTTTTCCACTAAAATCTTGTTGCCGTTTATGAGGTCGGATGGGATAGGATGGGATGGGATGGGATGGTAAGGGAAGGTAGGTGGTTCGAGGGTCGTGGACTTCTCATAAATATCGTTTAGGCAATGACAGTTGTCATTTTTACTAAACAATACTACAGTTCATTATCCTTTTTGTGGATAAGTTTTCCAATTTCACATACACCGAGCACTATAAAAGAAGAAGAATGCACAAGCCTGCGGCCGCATCCTGAGAATACGTAGTACCTACTTGCATACATATACGAATATGTAGAACTTCTTGTTTCAAACAATGTATTATATGAGATTAAGGGACAATTACTCTAGTATAATATGCCATACTTTTGCATATAAAGGGTATAAGCATGCGGATGGTGCATGATGGTATATGGTGTATCTCATCCTTTACGTATTATATTCGCAATACTCGTTCCCATCGTTGATACAATGTGGAATGTTTTGTGGCTTGGAAAAGGGATATGTGAGTACGAGTACGAGTATGAGTTGAGTATGCATATATTCCTTTACTTTACTTTGGGCTCATATAACTACTCATTTTGTGATTTTTCTTTCTTGCTAAAAACAGAGTTTTTGCAATCTTTTCTGAGTAAAAAATTGCCATGGGCCTCGAGTAGTTTTACATTGTCTTCTCTTGTTTAAACCGCGTGTATTGTGTAGTTATCTATATCTATTTGCAGGAACTTTCATTTTTGTAAACTTATTCTTAAGGACAAGTATTATGTTGATGCTAAGAAAAAGTTGCACCCAAAGCAAAAAGAACTTTTGACGTAAGTATACTTACTGTGTTACAAATAACTCATTAAAATCTATTTGAAAATATCTTAATGTTACATAAACAACTTGACCCTTACTACACATTACTCCTACAAATATTGCCACATTCTTAAAATTAATGATCACTGGGTTAGGGATCAACTGTTTCATTCAAATAAAAAAAAAGAGGCTGGGATGCGACCCACACTGATAACTTCTTATCCCGTCTGTCGATTTGTCTTGCTTAAAAGTTTGTCTATATGTATCAATTTTTACCAAATTTGCGTACTATTTTTTGTAGATTTTATTTTATTGAATATCGAAAATAATATTTTCTGTGAAATAAAATAAGTTTCAAGCTAATATTTTTCATTTTTGAATAGCTATTTGAGTCGAAAGTAAATTTTTACCAAGTTTTAGTATTGTTTTTGTTTAGGTTTTTATTTTTTTGTAAAAAAACTGTCAATTCGATTTTTTTTCAAAATTTTACTGAATGTTAAAAACAATATATTTTGAAAGATAAAAGTAGTTTAAAGCCAATATCTCAAAGTTTTGAAAAGATATTTGTGTGGAAAGTCAATTTTTACCAAGTTTTATTAATTTTTTTTTAGGTTTTTATTTTTTGTAAAAAACTGTCAATTTGATTTTTCTCAAAATTTGTCCTAATGTTGAAAATAATATTTCCTATAAGATAAAAAAAGTTGGAAGCCATAATCTCAACTTTTGAAAAGATATTTGAGTCGAAATTCAACTTTTACCAACTTTGAGTAATGTTTTTTTTAAGTTTTTATTTTTTATAAAAAAACTGTCAATTAGATTTTTCTCAAAATTTTATCAGATGTCAAAAACATTATTCTTCATTGCACAAAATTGTTTTGGAAATGAAATCATATTTTAGTCGTAAAATTTTCGAAGTGACAAATTTTTTTTTTCATTTTTTTTTGATTTATTAACGGTTTGTTAATTGAATTTTTTTCCAAAAATATAATTGTTTTGTATCACGTTACAATATATAATATAAAATTTAATTCAAGTCTCTAGCGTCATTGGTTCATGAGATATTTAGGTTTAACCAAAATTGTCACCTTTTTTTTTAAACTGCTATGGTAAAAAACCACCCACGCAATTTTCTTGAGAGCCCTTTCCGCATCTTTCTGCCTTATTATCTGTATAACAAAATTTATTTGAAGTCGATATCTCTTCTGGTTCTTGAGCTATGGAAGACGAAAAAAACGTAGCGAACGTACAGACGTACGGACGTACGAACGTACGTACACACGCACGCACAAACATCTTTCTAAAAATCTTTTATTTCGACTCTAGGGACCTTGAAACGTCGAGAAATGTCAAAATTTTCAATTTGACAAATCGGACCCATTACAATAACTTTTTATGGGAAGTTAATAAATTAATAAGGTGGTGCAACAGTCTGTTGAGAACTAGGGCCTCGTGACTTACAACTTTCAACCATTCCTGTGTGCGAGTACTGATATCAGGGATGGAAGGGCCTACAGTCTTATGCCGAATCCAAACGGCTGAGTGAGTGAGTGAGTGAGTGAGTGAGTGAGTGAGTGAGTGAGTGAGTGAGTGAGTGAGTGAGTGAGTGAGTGAGTGAGTGAGTGAGTGAGTGAGTGAGTGAGTGAGTGAGTGAGTGAGTGAGTGAGTGAGTGAGTGAGTGAGTAGTGCATGTTTAAAAAAACAGTTCTCATTCATAGAACAAGTCCATACAACTCAGCTGTGTCCATATTTTTTCCTTAAAAAAAGAAGATGGAACAACAACTTATCCATACATATATTTGTTTCCTCTGGAATCCATTTTAAAATTAGTTCTTATAACATGTGTTCCTTGAAGGGATACTTTATATATCTTTTAAAAAAGTTTTTATTTTTGCTTCTCCTTCTATTTTTGTATTTTGTTTCTTCGGCTTGCATTATAATTAGGAGGTTACATGTTTATTTTTTGTTGGTTGTTCATACAATGTAAGCAAGTGGTTATTATAAACTGTATAATATGTTGGAGTATCCTGGAGCGAACAAAAATATTAACAAGCACTTTGCATGTTATATTTTTGTTTTATTTTTTTGTATCTAAAAATAATTTACATGTGAACTAATTAAAAGTTTTCAATATAAAAAAGGTTAAGTAGGCAAGAAACATATTGGTATTTTCATTTTCTTTTTTAAAAGCCAATCTTTATATAGGACAAATATATACATACATACACAATTTTTACTCAAAAAAATAATTTATTTGTCACCCAGTTTTTCAAAAGGAAGAATAATAACTTTTCAAGGATATTGCCTTTGAATGAAAAGCAAATGAATTAAGAAAAACAAACATACTGAATCAATTATTATTTAAACTGCAAATTTTGGTGCAAAGAAAAAATAAAATGGTAAAACCCAAGTAAAATCGCTGGTTTTTAAAGTAAGTGTCTTATTATTCTGAAGAGATATGCTAAGGGCTGCCAAAACTACTGCCCTCCTACAGGCCTTTTTTGAAAAGGTATGGAAACAGGATTTATGAAGTCTATCCTTAACAGAACTGTATATTATTTCCCCTCTAATTATCCTATAATTGCATTCGGGTTCCTCCTTTTGAAGTTTATGGAAACGTTAATGATTCATTTTCATCAGCATAATAAATGTCTTAAAGAACGAAAGCGTATGATTTTCTTAGTAATAGGTCCACCGGAGATTTTATGGTTTTTGTAACCGAGCAATGGGTTAAATCTTGTCATCGTAAGACTAACATTATTAGAATTTATATTTTAAAATAATTTACATAGTATAGAGCTTGGCCACAAACTCTATTGATGTTGATAAATAGACTCTTCGTTAGATTAGAACCATTAAGTTTAACCATTGGTTTCAGGTTTTAACCTAATAAAATATGCGTTGGTGTTTCGAAGGGTTTTGTCTGGTTTTCGACTTTCTTCTTTATTTTCATAAAAGATCTTTTGTCTCCAACATCAAATCCATTCAATTCTTTCACTAACAACAGCACCCTCAGACGTCGATGGCATTGTCCAATAAGGAATTAATAAACATGTAAAATTTAACTACTTAAAAAATGCAGTGCCATCTCCCGTGGTCCACCCTTATTACTGATATTCTATCCATTAGAGCCACTTGCATTAAGGCACAACTGATGAACTTTCAGTACTCGGTATGTGTTTTAAAGATTAGATAGAAGAAACTAATCGAGAGAGCCACATTTCCTCGTCTCCGTCCCTTCGAAACCTCTTACACTCATTTTTTTATAGCGTGCAGCGTTGCCGCGAAGACAAAAATTTTAAGGGCCATTTTGAGGGCCATTTCCAAAATTTGCGGTACACTAGCCCACTACCTTAAAAAAAATTTGTTTAAGAAAATAATAACAATTTTTCTTTTCTGAATAAACTCATTATATTTCGAATTAAATTAATTGAATTAAATTAATTAAATTAAATTTTCGAATAAGTCATCAAATCCGTAGCCAAAATAAGGGTTTCAAAGAGAACTGTTCGAATTCAACTTCAAATATAATTGTCTAAGCTTTCTAAGTACTCAGCTTTAACAATTTTTTTTTAAAATAACATTAAGTTTTTTGTTTGCGTTTAAACAACTTTCTTTATTTTGGTGTTCTCCAAATCAAGATACTCTTGAAAAACTTTAAGTTCTTCTTGCCTTTTTGGGCTGTGTTTTAAAAAATTGTAGATATGACAAAACAAACAGACGAGATACGTACTAGGTATGTAGGTGAAAAAAAAATAAAGTGGCGATTGGCGAAAACAAATGAAAAGCAAACGTCATGTAAGTCTGAATGAATGATTTCAGTGTCATTTTCAATAAAAAGATTGGATTTGTTGTTTAAGAAAAAAGAAAATATATGATATGCGGGCCATTTCATGTTGGCCACGGGCCACGGGCCAAAATATAAAACTTATTGCCAAATGGCCCGATCGGGCACATTTTGGCAACTCTGAGCGTGTTGAATTCGTATCGGTGTATACATGTTTACACCTCGGAGAAGAGTACACAAAAAAAAACATCAGTTCCGGGAAATGCGACATTTCTCATTTTTGTTTATTGATAGCCAAGAAGGCTATGTTTTTTAAAGTCTCATTATAATAATTGTAATTCTCATGAATTTCTTTTTTTTTAATTTTGCTAACATCCTGTCGTTTTTATATCTGTGCCAATAAGTTAAAAGAGCTTAAGTCGACATAAGCGAAAATCGTGTTTTTAGTTTGACATATTTACCATTTCGTTTATCTTTCATTTAGTCTGGGTCCCATTACTCTACGACAAAAAATAGCCGTTAAATTTAAAAAAATCAAAGCAGCTTATGTTAAAATGGACAAAAAATGCATTTGCATAACAGCTTATGTCTATCTTGAGCCCAAATTGATCAAAACAAAAATAAAATATATTTTTTTTTTGATTCTTTGTTTGATTTCTGTTTACTTCGTTCGTATACATGTACCTAGCACAGTTTATAGTTTATTTAAATTATAATAACGGAAAGTAAACACATTAAAAGATGAACAGATCAAAAAAGATACTTTTCATGGCATTAAAGAAAGATGCCCACCAAAGATCAATAATTAATGACAAAAGTGAAATTGTAATCACATAAAGAAAAGGTGAGTTTCTCATAGAGACAAGATTATTATGTTACGATTTGTAAAGTATTATAAAATAAAATAACGATATTTCTGATATACTTAGTTGACATGCCTTTGACACGGAATTATTTGGACGATGACGTCGAATGTTTTGAGAGTCCAGTTGTAAATGAAACAGCTTCATCTTATAACTATGGAATAGAATTTTATGTTGAGAATATATCGCGATATTTTTCAATTTTTGATTATGACGATGATGATGACAGCGTGAAAGATCCTGACTTTTCTCTAAGTTCTCAAAGCAGCAGCATTGACGGTAGAAAATACAGCGAAGATACTTAGCAAGCCGCAGCTCTTTTGGAAAGAAACTTATGTGGTGATCAGGAAATATCGGTGAGTAATAGTGTTTGTGAAGGGATTATTATACCCGTAGATCAATATGAACATGTGAAAGAAAGCAGAGCTACAAAAAAATCAAAACGAAATACCGGAAGAGCCTACACAACAAATTCTGGAAAAGCTATTAAAGCCAGAGAGTTTAAGCCTTTAGTGGATTGTCGCATGAAGTGTAAGACAAACATTTCTGAAAAGGACCAAAGAAATATTTTTCAAAAATATTGGGCACTAGGAAACTACAATCTGCGACACGCATATGCATATGCATGTGGTCTGATTATTGTTTCTGAAACGAAGACAAAGAGGAACGCAAGACATCCTAAGAACCCAAGAAATCGAAAATTTTCAAACGAATACTTTCTAGAAGTCCAGGTAAAAAGATCACTCGTTTGCCAAAAGTGTTTCCGCTCAACTCAGTCTGAAACAGAACAATTTATTAAACAAGTTGTTAAAAAGAAGATCAATTCAGCAGGAACAACGACTCAACCAGACCAGCGCGGATGTGGAGCTTCCAACAAAATTAACCCACAAATAGAAAGCGAGATCCGGGAACATATCAACTCTTTTCCAGCTTATGAATCACACTATACCCGAAGAGACAGTGTCTGCAAATATTTTCACACTGATTTGACGCTTTCATCGATTTATAGATTATACTGCGAAAAATATCAATCAGTAGCTTCACTTTCGACATTTTCAAAACTATGAATATAAAATTTAAAAAGCCCAAGCTTGATACCTGTCACAGATGTGAAGTTCTAAAAACGAAAATAGAAATTGGAGCAGAGGGAGAAGAAGCCACAAGTCAATTGCGAAAAGAGCAGGAAGAGCACCACAAACTAGCTGACCTCGCATACAAAAGCAAGAACAAGGACAAGGATATTGGTAGGAATGAATATTCAATCAAAGTGTACACATTTGACTTACAACAGTGTCTTCCTACTCCATTCCTGAGAACAAATATTTCGTTCTACAGAAGACAACTGTGGACATACAATCTAACAATCCATGACTGTGTAACAAATCAAGCATATTGTTATATGTGGGATGAATCCGTTGCAAACCGTGGAGGCAATGAGATAGATTCGTGTGTGTTTCAGCACATGAAAACAATCCCAAATACAATTAAACACCTGATCTTCTACAGTGATTGCTGTGCGGGTCAAAACAAAAATGGATACGTAGCTTAAATGTTCGAAATTTTTAGCACGAACTCAAGCATTGATGTAATTGACCACAAATTTTTAGTGCCTGGGCATACTCATATGGAGTGCGATGTTGACCACGCTACCATTGAGAGGAAGAAAAATTTATCTTCAGTTAAACTCCATCATCCAAGGGATTGGTATCAGTTAGTACGATCGATTGGAAAAAAAACCATTCATTGTCTATGACATGACCCGTACAGACTTCCTCGACTTTGCAAAGATGTCAAAGGAAAAATTTATTTGGCGCAAAACATCCGAAGGCAAGACAAAGTTTGTTTGGCAAGAAGTTAAATGCTTGCGTTTTACCAATGATTTCGGAACTATACAATATAAAACAAGCCTTGATGAAAACGAAGAATTTCAATATCTTAACATTAAAAAGCGGGGAAACAATGCCGTTGGCGTTGATGAAATTCCAATGTGTTACTCGGGGCCTAATATCACCAGCAAAGAAAAGAAAAAAGATTTGTTAGAACTACTGCCTTCAAGTCTTCTAGTTCGTTTTATTGTGAGGTTATTCACTTACAGGTTTAACACTTTAAGCTTATCTAGTAACTTAGATTTTTTTACATTGATTTAAAAAAGCTTAAGTAGAAATAAGAGCAAAACATATGAAATATAATTTTTTTAAAACATCTTATGTCACATAAGCTGCAGTGTGAATCTTAAAGC
Organism: Eupeodes latifasciatus; assembly: GCA_920104205.1. Classification (NCBI taxonomy): domain Eukaryota; kingdom Metazoa; phylum Arthropoda; class Insecta; order Diptera; family Syrphidae; genus Eupeodes; species Eupeodes latifasciatus. Next base: position 59,359,542 of record OV049924.1, read on the forward strand.
ATTTTTTTGAAAAAGCTTAAGTTTAAAGAACTTTTTTTTTATGAGCTGTGTGGGCGTTTTTCGACAAAAAAGAAATATGCAATTTAAGGACATTACAAGCATGTGCCCTAAAAAAAAAATTGTTATTCTAGCATCAACAGTTTTTTAGTAATCACCAAAAAAGTCTTGAGAAACTAGTTCGCAAAACTTTATTTGGTCATACTGAAAAATGGTAAAAATTGACTTAAGCTGTTTTAACTTATTGGCACAGATATGTATGTATTTACAAAAATACTCCTATAGCTAATTCAAATTAATTTTAGCAAAACATATTTGTTTGTCAATAAATAACGGGAGAAGTTATACCGGTATCTCGTGGTGAATTTGTTTTTCTCTTCTTTTTCTCTAAGTTACAAATCGATGGCATTAACAACCAAAACAAGAAAGGATGTGTGCAGAAAGCGTGTAACAAGGTTAAGGTTTTTTAGACTAGACTTTATTTATATTATTAAAAATATACATGCATTGAATTATTTTACATTGAATTATAAAAGGCGGAAATAATAAAGTTCTACAGTTTCCCAGGAATATTTATATAAAATATCCATATCTTCTGCAATTGCGGTAGGTATCAATCGATATTTTCTGGAACTAAGTGTTAACGTAAAATTTATCTGTCATTAATTAATTTTTCAGCTTTTTTATACACCAAAAAAAGAGGCTGGGATGCGACCCACACTGATAACTTCCCATCCCGTTTTGCGATTTGTCTTGCTTAAAAGTTTGTCTATATGTATCAATTTTTACCAAATTTGCGTACTATTTTTTGTAGATTTTATTTTTTTTATGAAAAAACGGAATATGGAAAAAAATATTTTCTGTGAGATAAAATAAGTTTGAAGCCAATATTTTTAATTTTTGAAAAGCTATTTGATTCGAAAATAAATTTTTACCAAGTTTTAGTATTTTATTTTTTGTAAAAAAAACTGTCAATTCGATTTTCTCAAAATTTGATCGAATGTTGAAAACAATATTTCTTATAAGATAAAATTATTTTGAAGTCAATGATTCATATTGTTGAAAAGATATTTACGTGGAAAAATAATGTTTACCATCTTTTATAATTTTTTTTCTTCTTGTGAAATCCTTAAAATTGGCCGATGACATTGTTATATTTGCTGAAACGCCTGAAAGTCTCCAGTTGATGATAAACAGAATAGCTGCATACTGCTACAAATGGAGGCTTCAGGTAAACCTTAGCAAATCCAAGGTTATGATCTTTCGTAACGGTGGAGGCCCAAACTGTCGCAACGAAAAGTGGAGATTTGATGGCGTAAAGATATCAAGAAATCTGAATCTGAGAAACCACATTGTAGAGAAACTAGCCAAATCAACGTGGAAGTTCATTATGCACAACAAAGACGTTCATTTCAATTCAAAGTTCCGAATTTTTGAAACAACGGCGAAGGCAGTTATGTGCTACGCCACCGCACAAGTATGGGGTCACAAAGAATTCAGTGAGGTGGAACATCTTTTGAGATATTTTCTAAAGAGAACTTTGAGACTTCCAAACAGTACTCCAAATCACATTCTCATGCTCGAGACGGGTCTTCCTCCTCTATTCATTTCGACACTTAAAATGCAAGTAGACTACATAATAAAGACGTTAACCATAAACGAGAACAGGCTGCCCAAAAAAATAACAATGGTCATTTTAAGAAGGAAGTCATCTTGGTTCGAGAGCTGGAGTAGCTTAGCTACTCTTTGTGACCGTCAGCTAACTCTAAACGAAAATAGGCCAGATCAATGGAAAGCTGAACTTTATGATCTCATAAGTGCAATTGATGTGAAGAAAAGAGAGGAATTCATTACAAAAGCTAGAGAGTCGACAAGCAGACGTATTTACACAATGCTCGATTACAATCTTGCAACCAGAAGTTATTTCAAGGGAGAGTACTCATCCGAGCTCATGTCACTGGTTTTAAAAACAAGAGGAGACTTGCTGCCACTCAACTTTATGCCGCATAGAGAAAAACGCTAGGAAATCTGCAATCTGTGCAACCAAGGAGAAAGGGAAAACATCTACCACTTCCTTTGCAGATGCCCGATCTTAATGGAATCTCGGAGGAGTGTTTTTGGGGAGAGTTTACTGAGTGAAGATGGAATGATAACCATTCTCAATGGAGCTGATTAGAAAGTCCTGTTTCAATTTGTCAAGCTTGCTCTTTCATACAGAACAAAAATTATAGATGAACTTTTTTAAATACAAAAAAAATACTTAAAATCTACTTTAAAGTTTATATTGTCAACTGGCAGACGGCTTAGGCCATGCTCTAAAAATGTTAGTCTATTATTATATATATATAATCTGTATAAGACTTAAAGAAAAATAAAACATTTGTTAATTAATCTAAATCTAATTTTTTTTAAGTTTTTATTTTTTGTTAAAAAACTGTCAATTTGATTTTTCTCAAAATTGTTCCTAATGTTGAAAACAATATTTCTTATAAGTTAAAATTAGTAAGAAGCCATTATCTCAAATTTTTGAAAAGATATTTAAGTCGAAAATCAATTTTTACCAACTTTGAGTAATGTTTTTTTTTTGGGTTTTTATTTTTTATAAAAAAACTGTCGATTTGATTTTTCTCAAAATTTTATCAGATGTCAAAAACATTATTCTTCGTTGCACAAAATTGTTTTGCAGATGAAACCATATTTAGGTCGTAAAATTTTTGAGGTAATAAATCTTTTTTTTTCAGTTTTTTTGATTTATAAAAAAAACCGTTAATTGGATTTTTTCCAAAAATATACTTCTTTTGTATCACGTTACAATATATAATATACAATTTAATTCAAGTCTCTAGCGTCACTGGTTCATGAGATATTTAAGGTTAACTAAAATTTTCACCGTTTTTTTTAAACTGCTATGGTAAAAAACCACCGACGCAATGTTCTTGAGAGCCCTTTCTGCCTTATTATCTGTATAACAAAATTTATTTGAAGTCGATATCTCTTCTGGTTCTTGAGCTATGAACGACGAAAAAACGTCGCGAACGTACGGACATACGGACATACGGACATACGGACATACGGACATACGGACGTACGGACATATGGACATACGGACATACGGACGTACGGACGTATGGACGTATGGACGTACGGACATACGGACGTACGGACATACGGAAGTACGGACGTACGAACATACGTACACACGCACAGTAGTTATTGAGGTTTAGCTTTTAACTTTGATTTGCATTTACATATTTATGAATAGCCTACAAAGTTTAGAAAACATCTATGAATAAGCCACAATGCACTTTCAGAAAAAACTGTAGTTAGAACTTTCCGTCACAGATTTTTCCTTGTCGGTATATAACTGAAAGATAAAATATAAATAGTTAGAACTGGAAAACTTATAAAAATGATGCATAAGACTTAAATTTTTGGTTGAAAAGCAAATTTGTATATTCTTTTCACAAAACCACTGACTTAATTCTTTTCTCTCTGTAAAAGATGACCTACAATGGAGCAATCACATTTTTGATGTTGCTAAAAAAGAATTTTAAAGATGATAGGTGATAGAATTATAACTCGCTTGAACATCGCCGAAAAGTTTGATGTCACATATTTTATTGCTGTTAGTTTTATAAGTTATATTCTGTCGCAATAGCCAAGTCTGTTGTGTACTCCACCGCACTTAAAGGAATTCTCATCTATGATATAAAGAGATTTCTTTTTAAGCCGCACATCATGAATTTTGAATGTTTTACTAAAGTCCGTATTCGTGTATGGATTCTAAATAGAATATGGTTGGTATAGCTTTAACGAATATGTTCATTTTTCACTAAAAAATCCCAGACAGTGTTGAAAACAAATACATAAATAACCATTGGCTGTTCGATAGATAGCAATTTTCAGCCATGGCTATATATTGCAAATCAGCATCAAACAACTATTAAAATGAATCATTCGTCTTATCGCGCGCAACAATTCATCATTGCAATCGGACTTCAAAAAAACATATATGAAATCCTTTCTGACAGCAACAACAACATAAAAAGGTTTTTTTTTAAAACACCCATTTCCATTAGTAGATATAATACAAATGGAGTGAGCTTCATACATATTTCGAGTATTCTAAGCTCAATTGGAATTCCATTTTCACTATACTACTTGTTGGAGCCCCCATCAGCATCAGTACCTAGGTACCAATATAAACCAGCAACAACAACATCACATCAGCTTACGTAGGTAAAAACAAAAAATATCATCCCTTCCCACAATGGCACATCTGTTTTCACATCCACAAAGCCGTCGAAAAATTCACATTCAAAAAATAAAAAATAGTTGCATCCATTTCCCAAATAATCTACCGGTCACCATCGACGACGTGCAACGCTAAATCTTCATTTGATTTGACCAAAAGTCGCCAACGAGCATCAACGACCACCATATCGCCACCCCACCGCCGCCGCCGCCCGGCCTCCCGCCGCGCCACCCCGTACTCGTACTCGTACTCAAACTCTGTCATTTATTTTCAAATTTACCGGCTTTGAAGTCCCAACAGCACAAACTATACAAAGTATAGATATAAATGAAAGCAACTAACCTATTGGCCAAAATAACGGTGTCTGTCTAGTCTGGAGGCGATATTTTGTTCAACTCTACACTAAAAAAAAAAAGTAATAAAACACGACAACACGAACTCATTCTCTGAAACGTTGACTAAAAATTTCGTATCGTGGAAAAAAGAATGCTTCGCTCATAGAATAGGTATATACATACATCAGGACTTCAGGACTCTCATTCCCATCCCGCAATTACTTTTATCATTGCTTCAGCATGCCATTGCAGTGAGTATCAAGAGCAGGACACCATTCGGGATGAACGACTTTTGGTCCGTTGCCAATTTTTGTCCAAAACCGATGCATTTTCATTTTCTCATGACACCCTGTCACGCCCACCACATATTCACAATGGTGCGGGAGTCAGGGTTGCTCTCTACACGTACCTATTCACAACTTCCGGGAAAAAAGGATACCAAACTCTTGGATACAGGCGACACACAATGAGGTTTCCGAGGAGCACACTCTTTAGCAGACCGCATATCAGCACAGGGTGGGTGTTAGTACTCGTAGATATAGATACCTATACATATGTGTAGGTATCTTTTTTGTGTCAGAGAACTACGCCAACAGAATCCGGTTTTCCGTAACAAAAAGCCCTTTCAACGTTCGACCCCATCCATATACCCCTCTTCAAAAGGGCTACAAAACATAGATATATCCTTTGGGAAAGAGGAAGGATATGTGAGCCTGAGATCTGAGTTGAGCACCCCCTGTGTGTGTTTTGAATTTACTACTCTGAGGCCTGTTAATAACCGCACTAATTAATGCTTAACCATTAATTACAGAGCTTTATAACTTTTCGGTTTTTGGCTTCGAAGTTTACGAAATTAATGGTCTTCAAAGCGTCCGTTCGTCTGTCCGTAGGTTGCGTTGGCGGCAGCGTCAGCGTAAGTATCAGAGATGGTGGTACTGCAGGTGGTGATGCATAATATGGGAGATGCAGGTTAAACGATACATAACACACGATGTCACTGGTCGTAATTGTTTGGTAATAAAGCTTCAAAGCACATATTGGTGGTAGCAAAATGTACGTAGCTGTAAATATACGAGTATGATGCCTTAAGGCCCGCCAGGAAATATGCATCGCTGTGGTTAAGATTGAGAGTGTTAAAATTGTTTACGACAATATAAAGATGCCGACCGACACGACAACAACGTACGTCGAGGCAGATGGCATGTGGTTAGAATGTAAGGTAAACTTTCTTCGAAATTTTGATTAAATTTCGATAAAAATTGTTGCACTTTATGTGATGATGGAAATAAGGTTATAAAGCTGAACGCAACTACTGAGATTTAGCTTTTCACATGAAATGGTTATTCCATCAAATCCAATTTATTTTATTTGGTAGACCCAAGTTGTGAAGTGTAAAAACGCCCTTAAGCCAATGACGAAACTGTCAATGTGAAAACATTGCGAGTATTAAGAGTTTATCGATACAACATTGCTTATACAAATATTTAAGTTTTAGTTATAATATTCATTCGCAAAACTTTTTCAAATTCTGTCGAAAAGACTCAACATTTTTATTTAAAAACAGTCAACTATAAGTACTCGATTTTTGGGGGGCAGGAAAGTATTTTTGTGGTTTTAATGATTTCTGAGATTATAGGTAGATCACACTGATAACGTTTTGATGAAAGATGATTAAATTACTCGATGCAAGTGCCACTCATCGGCAGTTGGGGTGGTTTACACTTGAAGCGCATTAAATTCTATAAGTTTGAGAGTTATCCATTGGGTAATGCTGTTGAAATCACAATTCAATGAACACAGTGAAGTTCCACATCCGAAGAAGAAGGTTGTGAATATGAGAAAGAGAGCTGGAGGAAAAACACCATTAATGTGGCGAAAAAGAGATTTTTCGATATCAGAAGTAGTCTGAAAGGCACCTGTAGAAAAGGATGGATGAAGTTATGCAGTAGTTTTGTCGTTGTAGAAGAACACCTTTTTTAAATCGACGATTAAACTATTCTAGCCAGTGAAAACCAAGCCAAGGAACTGACCATAGCGCAATTTTTTGTAATTTTTTTTACCAAAGACCAACATTTCTTACCTCTCTTGACACATTTCCTGCTGGAAATACATCTTTCATTCCCTAAGAATATATTTTGTAAACATACGGTACTGATCAAACCCTTCATGAACCCGCAACCCAAGTGATTAGTTGGACCATACTCGCCGTCCAGCATTAGGCATTTGCATTTTCCTCAACATGTGAAATCCGGCTCGAAGAACCAATATTACTTTTAACTTCACATTTCAAAAGCCTCAAGATATATTTTTCATTCGGTTTCCAATCTGAAAGTCTTATTTTAAAAAATGAATAAAAAAACAAAATAACACGTTTTGTGGTATATCACAAACTCCTGACACTTAGATCTTTATTAAGTTAAGTATTGATTTAGAAAATTATATGCATAACATGAAAACTTTTTAAGGCAGAGGAATTGCGGGAACGATGTCACACTCAACCAAATTCCTAATTCTGGTCATTCATTCAAAAAATGTTTTATCGATTTTATGTTTAAAAACTATAATATGTGGGTTCATCGAAATCAGTAGACAAATAGAATTTTTGTTGAATTCAATATTGAAATAATTTTTCTTTCTTACTGGTTCCACACTTAATACTTTATTTCAGTTCTTATTTTTAGATGTGAATGTGATCTACACATCAAAAACAAAATTCAGAATACATACTTAAGTTCATAAATAATACCATCAGATATTCTGACATTTACCAAAATATACGTGAGCACCTTTACTTAATTCTCACATCCTTCAGGGATTTGTTTCCATAGATGTCGAATGTCGTTAGCTTCTTCTCGAAATATGCCTATAACACACTCACATAATATAGAGACAAAACCCATGTCGAAATAACAACTTATATCTATGACCACTGGACCACAGCAACCCACCACCAGTCACCACCTCGCACTTAAATCTCCTCGCCTATACTGGTCCTCAATAATATCTTCTCGATTTGGTTCTCTTTTTCATCCAAAGTTGCCTACATCAGAAATCAGTATTACGTCAATGATACTCAAAATCAACAATTTACTTTACCACTTCCAGCAAGTTCCAAGGTTGGAGTCAGAAATGAAAAGAGGATTTAACATCAAAAAGTTCTTCAGAAATCACAACATTTATTATGAAGCAAAATTGGTTAAACTTTTGGACAAAGAGCCTACTAAAGAGTTGGATGTACAGATACACGTAGGTACATAATATATTATGTAATTCCATTTGAAATTTATGGCAGATATTGGTTAACCATTAACGTTGAGTAACAATATTATTTCGAAAAGTTATGCTAATGACGAGTGCCACTCTGATGTTCTGATGTTGGATGCTAAAGCTGAAGCTGAAGCTGAATCTGAAGCCTCTCATAATTATTTCATTCAATTATACGACCTCTACCGGCAGTACCAGCACCAGCACCAGCAGCAGCAGTAGCAACACCAACAGACCATCATTAATATCGTCAGCGCCCCCTAGTAAAACTGAATGCGTTGCCTGATTTGATTACAAACAATAGCTGTGTAATTACCGACCTTTACCACACTTTGCCACCACACCGCATCTCACTTCCATCCATCGCCATCACCATTGCCATCACAATATACTTTCATACCACCCATCCCCACCTGGAGAGAGTGAAAGGGCACTTGACAGCGTTGTGTTGATTACAGTAATCGGATTAAATAAATTGCGAATCGCACTCTAAAATGTGAATATTCTTTGTACCTATGTCCGTATATACGAGCTGTATAAATTTTTATAAACAAAAAAAGTAGCAAGAACAATAATACATAGAGAATTTTAACGTTCGGTCAACACGACAAAATGGCGCCCAACAAAACAACAAAGGTAACTCAAACTCATTCACACTGCCACCACACCACCGCACCACCGCCGCCGGTCTGAACCGTTAGTGAAGTGCGAGTGTGAGCTTCTGTCATTAAGCGAGTAATGAGCATTAACCTCTCATGAGATTCACGAAAATTTAATCTCTTAATTGTTCCTTTCCTTTATTGTTTATACTGTTATGTGAAAATATCCACTTCCATTTCCACTTCCCATACTGCCACCATGTTATATTCTTATCTTTGGAATGCTTTTTGATTGCCATTTTTGTTTTTGTATATTTTTTTCAAAAACTCTGTATTTTTGTTGAAATTCTCACATGAGACGACGACAACGACGCGAAGTATTTATGGCGAAATGGATATCGCATGACTGGCAATAAATGGCGGACAATGGTCGACTCGACACCGCACCTCTTAAAAAATTATATGCAAACAAAACACAATAATATTCACAAACGAAATGGCATAAGGATAAGGAGTCACAATGGCGCCCAACGGATGTGGTTGTAGGTAAGGTAGTGCCTATATAGTGGTTGTGATGGTGCTTGTCAATGGTAGGTAGTTTGTTTTGTTTTTGTATTTTCGAGTATGCTTACATTTATAAAAAAAATTCTTCCGTTTTTGTATTTTAATTTTTCTTTTGTTTATTTTCCGGTGCTTATCGTTATTCTTTGTGATTGTGGTTTAAACAAACAGTAAATAAAAATGCTTTTAAACATCAGGAAAAAGAGGAGCTTTTAGTGTTAGCTGTACTTTACTAAAATGGGTAGGTAGTAGTTAGTTTTAAAAAAAAATAAAAATGGCGAGCAGTTTTTTTGTTTAAAGTGGTTGAGTTGTTTTGATGCAATTTAAAAAGAAAGTGGATTTTCAACACATTTGGTCATATTGTTGAAGAATCATCTATCGAGTTTGCCAAATCATAAGGTACTGGATAAATTTTAGTGACTTCAGAAAACGATCAGTAAACATCCGTTTGTCAACAAAAAAAAAAACAAGACCTGAGATTGGTATTGCTTCTGTCAGTCGCTATGGCGGATCCAGAAGGGGGGGGGGTATCGTAGGGGTCATGACCCCCCTTGGGAGATAATTTGTTTGCTTTTTCGTACGAATTCCCTTCAATTCAAAACTAATCGTATTGCGTTAATGGATATGACCCCCCTTATATTTTGAATTATTAACTTCCCATAGGAAGTTATTGTAATGGGTCCGATTTGTCAAATTGAAAATTTTGACATTTCTCGACGTTTCAAGGTCCCTTGAGTCGAAATAAAAGATTTTTTGAAAGATGTCTGTGCGTGCGACGTTTTTTTCGTCGTCCATAGCTCAAGAACCAGAAAATATATCGACTTCAAATAAATTTTATTATACAGATAATAAGGTAGAAAGATGCAGAAAGACCTCTCAAGAAAATTGCGTGGGTGGTTTTTTTACCATAGCAGTTTAAAAAAAAGGTGAACATTTTGGTTAACCTTAAATATTCACGAACCAATGACGCTAGAGACTTGAATTAAATTTTATTTTATATATTGTAACGTGATACAAAATAAATATATTTTTAGAAAAAAATCCAATTAACGATTTTTTTTATAAATAAAAAAAACTGAAAACAAAAAAATTGTTACCTCGAAAATTTTACGACTAAAATATGATTTCACCTCCAAAACAATTTTGTGCAACGAAAAATAATGTTTATGATAAAATTTTGAGAAAATTCTATGTGAAAGTTTTTTTTATAAAAAATAAAAACCTAAAAAAAAATATGACTGTTGGTAAAAACTGAATTTCGACTCAAATATCTATTCAAAACTTTGAGATATTGGCTTTAAACTACTTTAATCTTTCAAAAAATATTGTTGTCAACATTCAGTAAAATTTTGAAAAAAATCGAATTTACAGTTTTTTTACAAAAAAATAAAAACCGAAAAAAAAAACTAACGAAAATTGTTAAAAATTGATTTTTGACTCAAAAATCTTTTCAAAAATTTTAGATAACGTCTTCTAACTAATTTTAACTTATAAGAAACATTTTTTTTCAACAATAGGAAAATTTTGAGAAAAATGGAATTGACAGCTTTTTTACAAAATATAAAAACCTAAAAAAAAATTTATAATAGTTGGTAAAAATTGATTTTCGACGTAAATATCTTTTCAAAAATTTGAGACATTGGCTTCAAACTAATTTTATCTTTTAAGATATATTGTTTTCAACATTCTATAAAATTTTGAGAAAAATTGAATTGACAGTTTTTTTTACAAAAAAAAAAAACCTAAAAAAACAATACTAAAACTTGGTAAAAATTTATTTTCGACTCAAATAGCTTTTCAAAAAATTAAAATATTGGCTTCAAACTTATTATATCTCACAGAAAATATTATTTTCGATATTCAATAATTTTTTTATAAAAATCCAACAGTCCGTTTTTTCATAAAAAAATAAAATAATGAATGAATAAGAGATCATCAATTTTATATTAAGTTGCCTTTGAATTCCTAAAACTAGCCTTCAATTTTATTATTAAATTTTTTTGACACACATAAATAGTGAACATTGAAGTGATTTTTACTGGTGACAAATAGGAACTACATATATGGCAAGTTTTGCTTTAGTAAACAATTTAGAACTAGACCTTTTAATCAAATATGACATTACGACGCGACGGTGAGAAGACGAAAAAAAGTCTGTCTGTCTTTCCTGGCTCCTACAGTCCAAATAATTGTGTTGATTGAAATTAAGGTTTTCAGCCGATTAGCGTAAAGAGTTTTTTCATTTTATTAATACGAAAAATAGCAGCAGTCTGCATATAAATTTGTTGGTTAAAACATGTGATTTTTCTAAAACTTTCTCTAAATTTTGTGTTCTTAATTTGGCTTCTTTCTACAAGAAAAACAGAAGGGTACCCCTCAAAACCCTTTATTTTGTTTTTGAGTTTACTCCAGAACTAATGGGCCCATTTCAATAATCTTCTCTTTCTGTGCAAGCTGTTTTTGATGATCAATTGATCATATTGATGATGATTTTTTATGATCAACAATGTATTTTTTTTTTTAATTTTAAAAAAAATAATAATTTTGTTTACAAAACTCGATATCTCAGAAAGGGGTCAACATTTGTTGACGAAATTTAAATGTAAAATGTATATATATATTTATAAGCTCTTTATTTAGGCTTACCAAAAATATTTTTAAGACAAAATTTCGATTTACATAATATGATTTTCGAAAAAAAATAAGTTAATCTAGATTTTATCACAAATAAAATGGCATTTAAATTTTTGAGAAAAACTTATTTTGCAGGTACATTTTTAAATCTTGAAATATAGCAAATATTTTTAAACAGACTGTTTTGGAAGAAGTTATAGCAAGTTCTAGCGACCCAGTCGTGCATTTTATTTATTTCAAAATTGGTTTTCTGTTGAAAACAAAAGATCTTAAAAAATTAAATTAATCATCTTTTGAAGTGAATTTGCTTTGGATGCTCTAGAGCTAATGTTTAAACACTAATTTCAATAATATAAATGTCCCTAAAACAGCAAAAGTGACACTTTTGTTAAACTAATGGCTAATTTAAAAACATAATAAACGGGTCATATCTATTGATTTGATATACAAGCTTTGAATCTCTTGAGATTTGAAATTAAAAGTGATTCTGAAACGTGTAATTTGTGAGTGCCACACAAACGTTTCTTACCAACTTATTTGTTTACCTTAATTTGTTTAAATTTAATTTTGTAGAGAAATTATGTACTTAAATTCACCTATTTCCTTAAATTCAAGAACCAAACATTTTTCTCTTTAGAATTTTTGAATTTTGTTGACTCCTTTAAGCAGACTGATAGCGATAGTAATAATAGACTCCCGAAAATTGAGTTCGAAAAAACTTCGTCAAAAAAAGCCCGACATTTCTTCATATCAGATCCTCTCTAATTTTCTGGATTTTTGAATTTTTTTAGCGTTCTTATCATAAATAGAAATAGAAATGGATACAAGAAAATTATATTTTATTTTTGGAAAAAAATCTAAGTTTCAAAACAATTTATTACAACTCTGCGTGAAATGCAGCAAAAACCCTCTAAACTATTGTGTTAGCTCTTAAATATTGCATACCTATTTAGAAAAATTTTGGAATCTAGGAATGCTTTCATATGTAAGGAGTCATACAAATTAAATAGTTAGACCATACCTTGCTGGACAACATTGTTCTAAAATAATTTAAAAACTAAAGTTGCAATTGAAATGTGTAAAGGTTAGGTTAATATACTCGTACACATTATGTTATTTAAATTTTGTTAGCCTCCTTTACAAAACATTAAAGAACATTTTTAAGCGGTGAATAAAACCTCATCTAAGTGTGTGATCAACTAGCCGACCACCCCCCCCCCCCCTATGAAAAGTCTGGATCCGCCCTTGTGTCAGTGCGGCAAGAACACAAACTTTTACATACAACAACTTAGCGAATTTTGAATCGTGATTTGAGCCTGCGCTAGTACAAAATTGACCTATATCAGCCTTATATAAATTGCGAAAACAACGATGGACTTTTGAAACTTATCAAAGTCTGTGTTGTTGGAGCTCAAGGTCTAATTGCAATAATTCGTGAAAAATATTGGCCAGTACAATAGTTATACAAATTATAAGTAAATGTGTTTTGTGTGCAAAAGCAATTCCTCATTTTGAAGATCACGAAATGGGCCATCTTTCTACTTGTCGAGTCACATCTTCTTGTCCCTTAAGTGTCGTGGGTACGGACTTTTGTGGGCCTTTCATAGTTCAATCTCAACGCCGCCGTGGAACTGCAACTGTTTTTGTGCGTGCCATAGCACGAAACCAATCCATATCGAGCTTGTAGGAGATATGACTATGTTCGCGTTTTTTGGTGCGTTTCATAAGTCGCAGAGGTCTTTGTCGATAAATTTACAGCGATAATGCAAAAAAATCATCGTTCATTAAAGGTTAATGATATTGTTTTTATCAAAAAAGACAATCTTCCTCCTTTGAAATGAAAACTTGAAAGAATACTTGAACTTTATCTCGGAGCGGATGTGTAGTGACTTTGAAGCTGCCAACAGTATCACCAAACGAGCATCCATACAAGTTTGCAGATTACCAATTTTTGAAAAGCCTTTAGCTCTTCAAGAGAGGGAGTATGTTTCCTCGATTTTACAGAAAACAATTTGTATTTAAAATTATAATTATTATTTCATTTTAATAAATTATATGATGTATAAATATTTAAATTTAACTGAAATTATGCCATTGAATTAAACAATGAATTCTTTGAGTAAATTCTGGACAAGAGCATATTTAACACAATTTCTTATTGGAAATGCGTTCTTAACTTTTTTGTGAAATAGGCCACGCCTTACCTTAACTCTTGTTTTAAGATTAACTTTTAACTATTTTATCATTCTTTGTACATATAGGTACTTAGTAGAATAAAGACATACTTTTTTCAATAAGTTCTCACGACAGAAAGTTTTGAAAACTTTCATTTTGCCGATTTCTTATTAATCAAAGAAAAATATTAATATTCAAAAAAGCTTTGAATATTCAAAAATACAACGTCTGAACGTTGCTTCAAAGAGTGATCGATTCTTGCACAACATTTTTAAAACTTACTATTTTTTTGAATATTTTTGAATTTTTTTTAGCCATCCCAAGAAATTTTAATTTTTGTAATATTATTTGTCAAATAAAAAAAAGAGGTATTTGGAAATTCGTGCCCGCCTGTCGATATTTCTATGAGTTCTACAAAATATGAATAACAATATTTTGTGTAAAATAACAAAAATATGATATGAATGATTTCAATATCTTTCCTTATAATTGCGTCGATCAGTTTTAAGTTGTTTTCAAAGGTTTTCGGTTTTGTTTAAGTTATTAATTGGACTTTTCTAAATAATTAAATAAAAGACAACAACAATATTTTTAAGTGGCATTTTTTGAAAGTTTTTATTTTTTGATATAAAAAATACCGATTACATTTTTCTAAAAAAAAAGTGTCTTATATTAACAACAATACAGAATAAAATAATTTTGATTTTAATGCTTTCATTTATTGTCGAGATATTCAAGTCGAAAATCAGTCTATACCAATTTTATAAAAAAAATAAAAAGAGGCTGGGATGCGACCCACACTGATAACTTCCCATCCCGTCTATCGACTTGTCTTGCTTAAAAGTTTGTCTATATGTATCAATTTTTACCAAATTTGCGTACTATTTTTTGTAGATTTTATGTTTTTATGAAAAAACGGACTGTTGGATTTTTATATCGAATGATATATGAATATCGAAAACAATACTTTCTGTGAAATAAAATAAGTTTGAAGCCAATATTTGTAATTTTTGAAAAGCTATTTAAGTCGAAAGTAAATTTTTACCAAGTTTTAGTATTGCTTTTTTTAGGTTTTTATTTTTTGTAAAAAAACTGTTAATTCGATTTTTCACATAATTTTATCGAATGTTGAAAACAATATTTCTTATAAGTTAAAATTAGTTAGAAGCCATAATCTTAAATTTTTGAAAAGATATTTGAGTCGAAAATCAATTTTTACCAACTTTTATTAATTTTTTTTAGGTTTTTATTTTTTTTTTTTAAACTGTCAATTCGATTTTTCTCAACATTTTTCAGAATGTTGAAAATAATATTTCTTATAAGATTAAAAAAGATTGAAGCCTTAATCTCAAGGTTTTGAAAAGATATTTGCGTCGAAATTCAATTTTTACCAACTATGAGTAAATTTTTTTTAGGATTTTATTTTTTACAAAAAAAAACTGTCAAATAGATTTTTCTCAAAATTTTATTAGATGTCAAAAACATTATTCTTCGTTGCACAAAATTGTTTTGGAGATGAAATCATATTTTGGTCGTAAGATTTTCGAGGTGACAATTTTTTTTTCAGTTTTTTTGATTTATATAATATAATATAAAAAAAAATATAATTGTTTTGTATTACGTTACAATTTTTTTTATTTTTTATATTATTTTATTGAGACATATTCAATCAGTTTTCAGTTACAATAATATTCAGTTTTGCTCGACTTAAGATATGTCTGAGCTAGTTCAAAAATTGTATAAATTTTGTATAATTCAAATTCATAGTATGACGGTTTCTTAATCTGGAAATATATTGCTTTAATTTTAGTTGCTTGCTCCCGACAACTATAGCTGCTTTTCTCTTTACTGGCTGATAATAACTTACAGACTAGGACTAAAACTAAGCTTACAACTAAGTAAAACTAAACCGTAATAGATTAAGGTACAGACAAAAACCCCAGAATAATCTTCTGATTACCCCGTGTTCAGCATTTGACTGAGCCTTGACCCACTTCCGGTTAAGAATAAGACTAGTCTCATTGCTATCTATTACATTATTAAAGAATACTCTGACAATTAAAATTAAAAGTTTTACGGTAATAACATTTGTGCATTTTTTAAATTAACCTCTATAATTCAAAGGAGATGCCTTTTCAGCCCGAATTAGTATATCTGGTCTTAAAAGAGCGATTGACCCCTCGTTGAGACAATTGAACGGTGAAAGGTAAAAGTTATCATTAACACTGTCAGTGGTGTTCAATTCTATTAAGGAACCTATTAGTGGGTTTGAATGAGAGATTGTGCGCTCTATCTTTTTCAAAAATAGGCCTGTTTGGTACTGCATGATGGGTGTTACTTGTGTTGAATCGTATATTGTTTTGTTGGAATACCATTTTTTATTTGGTCCGCAGCATCGTCGCAGGATCTGTCGTTCAAATTTCTCGAATTCTTTAGCAACTGTTGGTGATATGGTAAATCAAGTGCAGAATCCGTACGTAAGAATGGGTCTTATTAATGTCTTATACATTAGAATTTTGGTGTTCTTTTGCAGGAATTTCGAGTTAAATAGCATTTTCAATGAACCAGCTGCCATTTTTGCCTTTTTTAAAATCATCCTACCATGTTTATTAAAGAGGAATCGGTTTTGAAAATTGACGCCAAGATACTTTGTTTCTGAACGTAATGGTATTTCAAAATTATTTATTGTAAGGTTAAGGGATTTACTCTCTTTAACTGCAAGGTAATGTCCTTTTCCGCTCGCATTTCTAAAGCAAGTCAATCCACATTTTCTAGGGTTAATTTTTACTCTCCATTTCTTAAAATAATTTTCCACGAGTGGTAGTCTTTGCTTTATTTTGTTAAGGGCTACGGTTGTTCGAACATCACTTGCGAATACAATTGAGTCATCAGCATAGTGAATAGAACCCGGTTCATCCGATGTGGGATATCAAAGAGGGAAATCATGCAAAAAGATACTAAACAAAAGTGGGCCTAAAATAGACCCTTGAGCGACGCCTGTATTAACGGGGAAAAAAGGGGTGTGTTCAGAACATATATATATTGCAGAAGTTCTGTTAGTGAAAAAGTTTAATATGAACTTAATGAGCCAATTCGAAAAATTCAATTGGATGAGTTAAAAAATTAGACCAAAGTGCCAAAGCGAATCGAACGCTTTTTCAAGGTCAATATCCAAGCACACTGTACCCGTTTTATTCATAAGATTGTGAATTACTTTATCTTGGAAAATAAGCAATGCATGTTCAGTGGAGTTGCCTTTTTTAAAACCAAATTGGTTTCTTGGAATAATGTTTTCATCTTCACATAACGTGTTTAAGGGATTATTCAGCACCCCCCGTTCAAACAGCTTACCAATGTTTGAGAGAAGCGAGATCGGTCGAAATCTGTCAACCTCCCGACTTGCCCTTTTCTTTGATATTGGTAAGACCTTTGCCTGTTTCCATGATGTCGGAAAGTAACCATTATTAATGAACTAGTTAAAAACAATTGATAACACAGTGTCCAAAGAAAACGGACATTTTTTTTAAAATAAAATTTGAAATTTTATCATTGCCTGATAACTTTTTGCTATTGAGCGACGATCTATAGGCATTTACAATGTTTGGAGAAGTGAGCGGTAATATTCCTGGAGAACAGGCGATGTTATTTGATGAAAATGTTGTCAAAGTTTCAGAATTGGTTTCTCTAAACAAATTTACGGTGGAGATCACTTCATTTTCAAAATTAGGGTCATCTGTTGCTATTTCAGAATAATTAGTGGATTATCCTTAAATCCTTAAATGCACTTAACTTGGACTGTATGTCGACAAGTTCTTCTCCATTGTATAGAAGATTCTGATGGGGAATATTTATCCCGAAAAATTTGCGAACCGTGACCCTATCAATTTCTTTAAAAGCATAAGGTGAAGGCGTAATTTTACTCACTCTAGATTTAGAGGAGTTATTAAGATCGAGGTTTACATTACGTTACAATATATATTATAAAATTTAATTCAAGTCTCTGCATCATTGGTTCATGAGATATTTAGGTTTAACCAAAATTTTCACCTTTTTTTTTAAACTGCTATGGTAAAAAAACCACCCACGCAATATTCTTGAGAGCCCTTTCTGCATCTTTCTGCCTTATTATCTGTTTAACAAAATTTATTTGAAGTCAATATCTCTTCTGGTTATTGAGCTATGGAGAACGAAAAAAACGTCGCGAACGTACAGACGTACGGACGTACGGACGTACGGACGTACATACGTACGTACACACGCACGCACAGACATCTTTCTAAAAATCTTTTATTTCGACTCTAGGGACCTTGAAACGTCGAGAAATGTCAAAATTTTCAATTTGACAAATCGGACCCATTACAATAACTTCCTATGGGAAGTTAAAAACTGTCAATTTAATTGTTCCAAATTTAAAAAATAAAGCTTTTATAAGATACAATTAATCTGAAGCTGCTATCTTCAATTATTGTGAGAATATTGGAGTTAAAAAACAATTTTTACCAATTGAAATTTTAGTAATATTTTTTCTTATTTTGGTTTTATTTTTTTGTGAAGAAAAAACTGCCTGTTCCATTTTCTAAAAATATTATACGAAATGCATGCAATAAATTATTTTTAGGGTAATATCATTAATAATGACCTTGAAACGTCGAGCAATTTCAATCTTTTCAATTCGGCAGATTGGGCCGATTTAAGTTTAAATTTAAAAAAATGTTCATTTTGTTTTAATGAAATCCATCAAAAATTTAATGTACTTTAATGTTTTATACACAAGTACAGGGTTATCCATTTTGCGGTTTCAAAAGTAAACTTAAATAAAACACATATAAAATATTTTTGTTCATGACATTTCCTTTTTATTATAAGGTTTGAACGTTGACAGTCGTTCCATCGTCGCGTCTGTCGTTTTCGACGAAGTAAGGTCGAATTTAAACGAATTCAAAATGTCATAATTTTGGTTGAAATTGCTCTCTGAAAGAACCTGTATTTCGAAGTCAAAAATCCCTATCTTTTTACCCAATTTTAAAACTAACAAGTAAATTTCTTTAGTTTTCCTTAAGCAAGTTGTAACTTTTTTCACCTTTCCTCCTTTAAAGTTGAGAACAAAAAAAAAAGCAACCTGTCGCTAGCAAAAGAAATAGTGGCTTTCGAATCTACAATAACAAGTTCATGTTATTCTAATCTGCGTATTGTTGTGGAAGTCCATTTGCATTTCGTATTTTCCTTAACACAAAACCGAGCTCTAACTAGGTACGTAAAATATGTGTACCTACTCGCAACTTATTTTTTTTTACCCCAAAATCCCTAACTATACTTATAAGTACCATTACTTTTCCAGTCAACACCCTTTTGGCTAACCACAGTGTCATGTGTTGAAAGCCGCTAATAAAATAAAACATTTGTCGTGGATAAATTACTATAATAAACCTTAGCAATCTAACAAACAAAACAAAATATATATATACATAAAACCAAGTAAGTTAGGCAAATAATAGAAAGCCAAACGAGGTCATTACGACAACAATTGTAAAGAAAACAAAAAAAACTGTACTTTAAGCGCATTTTTTCCCGACAGATGGCGTGACATTGAACAATTTCCAAGCCATTCAAAAGTTTCCTCATCATCAAAAAGTTTTTAATAAACATTTTCGCTCTGCTCTGCGATATGTTTCTCAAAACTGCTCCGATGGATGATTTCAAAATCCGTATCTGCCTCAATTTATTTTCAAATGGTGACATTTTTCAATTCAATTTGCAGCTGTTTTGTCTCTGGCAACCAATAATAGAACACAAAAGCAGGTGTCAAAATATCATACCAATTATCATTGTTTTTCTTATGTTTTTGTTTTTGTTTTATGTTTTGTTTGTTTCTTGCTTCTGTCACAATGACATACGTTTTTATAAACTTCGAAAAGCTAGGTGAGGATATCCCTAAAAGAATCTTTGTATATATGATCCAAGGAACATCGACGACGACTATAACCAACCAAGGCATCGTTGAGCTTCACGTCTCTCTTATTCAATGCCACTGCCACAGCCACAACCACCCTCACCTTCATCAGTACCGCACCACACCTGGAATTGGGGTATTAAATTATAGCTAAATGACACGAAGGCTCACGTGAATCGGGGAACTTCATTTTCGAACGGTTAAGTTTCAAATACTTAACCACTTTGGGGGTATATTATCCTTTTGTGTATAAACCTACCTAACCTACGTCCTCCATGACTTCCTATCTAAGTTGAAGAAAATCCTTTATTTTTTTGTTTTTTATTTTAAGGTGTGAACATTTTTATAATTTTTTAATTATAAATACAAACGCTAGGAGGCAGAAAAGTTTTATTTAAGGTGTCACATAAGGGTGAATATTATTTAATTTTTTTATTATATAATTATATACTATCAAGAGAAAGGTCAACCTAGAAAACATCCTCCAGTGTGAGAAATTGTATTGTAAGGGCAGGTTGTATAATTAAACTTTTTTTAAATATAAATCATATCCTTGAAAAATGAAAAATATGGTCAGGGTTATTTGATTTTTAACAATTCACATTGCTGTGACAGGAGTGTTGAAAATAGCTCAACACAAAATGTAATGGTTCAAGTATAGCTTTATAGTTAGTGAGACAGGGTTAAATACAAAAATCAAACCCCGTTTTATACTTTTTTAAACAATACAAAAACCAAAACAAAAATGTTAACGACTTAAAAATAATATAAAGAAATTGGTTTTGGGTTGAAATACTGTTTAATACTTTTTCAAAAAAAAAAAAAAAAAAAAAACAAATGCTAAAAATTAAAAGTCGTTCTGATGATACATAAATAAAAGCGCTTTTTTTAACATTATCAAAACATGTATTCCTATCTTATTAACAGTTTAATGAATACTTTTTTGAGAAAATATTATGGTAAAAAATTTAAATGTTTATCTTATTTTTTGCCCGAAAGTGGTTGTTAATTTTTGCAAGCCCAATCATCAATTGCAGGCACCATATTATATGTATGTTATTATTATATCGAGCCCTTTTCCGCCAAGCCAGAATAAATTTTATCGTTAACGATAAATCAAAAGCTTACTGCTGGTCCTTGAAACAACTTGTACCTATAGTCAGTATTGGAAATTATTAATTATGCTTAAGTTAAGACATCACAATAGCCTTCAAGGCTCTATGTGTTACTAGTAAATTTTATTAATTAAGTTGTCTTTTTTATTGAAAATGTTGCTTACAATAATACGGCAGGAAGGGCCTGATATGAGCAAAAACAAAAAGAGTTCTTAAAATTAAATAATTTTGAAACGGAATCGATCAAAACAGCCTTAGTTGAAGTTGGAGTTGAATCTGTCATTATCGATTGGATCTTCACCATGTTAAATGGCAGAATTATCAACTCTCAAATAGGAGTAAGCACTATCGAGAAAACAGTTACTAGAGGCACACCACAGGGAGGAGTCATCTCACCCCTGCTCTGGATCTTCGTAGTCAACAAAATTCTCACAAAGTTCAAAGATCAAGGCATTAAAATCGTAGCGTATGAAGATGACATAGTGGTTTTGGTATCAGGCAAGTTTCTTACCATCATCGAAAACATTATGGAAAATGCATTAAAAGATTTATCTTCTTGGGCAACTAAGAACGGTCTCGGGGTTAACCCCACCAAGACAGAGCTAGTTTTGTTCACGAAGAAACGGAAACTGGAGGGCTTCAACCCTCCCAAACTAAATGGTATTCCTCTAAAACTTTCTAAGGAAGCTTAATTTCTAGGAGTAATCCTTGACTCCAAGCTTACATGGAAGCGTAATACTGAGGAGAGAATGAAAAAAGCACTATGTGCATTCTACACATGCAAAAAGAACTTCGGTGTACGTTGGGGTATGCGACCGCAAGTCATCCAATGGATGTACACAGCGATTGTCAGACCCATTCTTACCTATGGCTCTATTGTATAGTGGAAGGCGGTGGAAAAATCAAGCTATCTCAAGAACCTGAATAAGGTACAGAGACTAGCCTGTATAGGAATAACAGGGGTTCAATGATCCACACCACAAGCTGGGTTGGAAATGATCTTGGACCTCCCGGCTCTGGATGAGTTCATAAAGTGCACGGCAGCCAAAACTGCAATTCGTTTAAGAGAACTGAGTTTTTGGAGGCACAGCACTTATGGCCACGGGTCAATCTTACAAAGATATGACACGATTCCAGGACTGAGGGAGACCACCGATTATATCCCCCCTTTACTAGATTTCGATAGGAAATTTTCTATTTTCATACCAGAAAGGCAGGGTTGGGATCCTAGTTCACTTATAAGTAAACAGGGTATCCCTTTCTACACTGACGGTTCAAAAATGGAATCAGGAACAGGTGCTGGAGTGTTTTGCCAATCTTCAGAGCGTCGTATAAATTCCAGCTGACTGTAGTGTCTTTCAGGCCGAGATCTTTGCCATTGAAAAAGCAGCTGAATTGGCACATCACGAAAAGCTAAGCTCTTCGGAGATTACTTTTTTCGTGGACAGCCAGGCTGCTATCAAAGCCTTAGCCAGTGAGACCATAAGATCAAAAGCAGTTTTAAACTGTAGGAAGGAATTAAATAAAATCTGCCACACTAACCAGGTAAGGCTCTGTAGATGAACTAGCCAGGAAAGGGTCAGAAGCAGACACAAGTAGTAGCGACCATTCAGTTAGGGAACCACTCGTCCCGATTGGGGTACTCAAGAGGAAGATAGACCTTAAACTAAAAGAGAAAATCAATAACTCCTGGAAATCCAGGGACGATTGCGTAAATTCTAGAAGTTTATGGCCTAACACAAATGAAAAGGAAACTCGGTATATTCTATCGCTGAGTAAAAAGAACATTAAAATCTTGATAGGTGTACTAACAGGTCATTGTACAAGTCTCAATGGCAAACATGAGGAAATTTATAGATAGCACAAGCTGGTTCGTTAACGAGCCAGTCTACTTTAATCGGCAAAATTGAGGAGCATCGATACTAACTTTTACTTTTTACAGGGGATCACAATGGACCAGTAGGCCCCCGGGTACGCAACAGCTTCATGCTGTGCACTGTGCACACCCCTTATCACCTAACCTAACCTAACCTAACCTAATTAATTCTGAAAGAAAACGAATTTTCAAATAATACATGTCTAAAGTTACATATGCGCTTTTCTGTTAAACCTACAGTAACAGAAAAGGATACCTTAAGTTAACTTAATCTCTTATATTGGATTCCAATTTTCTAAAACAAAAGAATTAATTTATGTCTAATTTCTAAGATAAAATATTATTATTATAGTTAAATTTGAAAATTGATTTTTGTTTCGAATAAAGCAAGTTTTTTGACTTTTCTGAAATATTTTAGATCGATTAAGTTGTTTTAAGTAGAAATTAGAATTAGACTATAAATTTTTCAAATATAATATGAGAGTTAAAAAATGAGTGCGACAGAATAGACTTAATCTTGCTGATGTCGACTAAAGCTTCCTTGTCATACTTGCATTCAAATATATTTAACAATCAAACTATTTTTAAATACAAATTTTCCCATAACTTTCTTCTATCTTTGGATGCTTTATATGCTTATATGTATATGCTTAATACAGGGTTATCCATTTTGTGGTTTCAAGAGTAAACGTATATAAAACACATACATACATATATGTATTATATTAACTTCCCATAGGAAGTTATTGTAATGGGTCCGATTTGACAAATTGAAAATTTTGACATTTCTCGACGTTTCAAGGTCCCTAGAGTCGAAATAAAAGATTTTTAGAAAGATGTCTGTGCGTGCGTGTGTACGTACGTCCGTATGTCCGTACGTCCGTACGTTCGCGACGTTTTTTTCGTCGTCCATAGCTCAAGAACCAGAAGAGATATCGACTTCAAATAAATTTTGTTATACAGATAATAAGGCAGAAAGATGCAGAAAGGGCTCTCAAGAAAATTGCGTGGGTGGTTTTTTTACCATAGCAGTTTAAAAAAAAGATGAAAATTTTGGTTAACCCTAAATATCTCATGAACCAATGACGCTAGAGACTTGAATTAAATTGTATGTTATATATTGTAACGTGATACAAAACAATTATATTTTTGGAAAAAAATTCAATTAACGGTTTTTTTTATAAATCAATAAAACTGAAAAAAAAAAATTGTCACTTCGAAAATTTTACGATTAAAATATGATTTCATCTCCAAAACAATTTTGTGCAACGAAGAATAATGTTTTTGACATCTGATAAAATTTTGAGAAAAATCGAATTGACAGTTTTTTAACAAAAAATAATAACCTAAAAAAAATAAAAAAAAAAGTTGGTAAAAATTGAGTTTTGACTCGAATATCTTTTCAAGACTTTGAGATATTGGCTTTAAACTACTTTTATCTTTCAAAAAATATTGTTGTCAACATTCAGTAAAATTTTGAAAAAAATAGAATTGACAGTTTTTTTACAAAAAATTAAAAACCGAAAAAAAAATTTAACAAAAGTTGGTAAAAATTGATTTTCGACTTAAATATCTTTTCAAAAATTTGAGATTATGGCTTCTAACTTATTTTAACTTATAAGAAATATTGTTTTCAACATTAGGAAAAATTTTGAGAAAAATCGAATTGACAGTTTTTTTACAAAAAATAAAAACCTAAACACAAAAATTAATAAAAGTTGGTAAAAATTGATTTTCGGCTCAAATAGCTTTTCAAAAATTAAAAATATTGGCTTCAAACTTATTTTATTTCACAGAAAATATTGTTTTTTATATTCAGTAATTTTTTTATAAAAATCCAACAGTCCGTTTTTTCATAAAAAAAATAAAATCTACAAAAAATAGAACGCAAATTTGGTAAGAATTGATACATTTAGGCCTCGGCCACGCAGTAAGCGGCTGAGGGGCTAAGCGGCTGAGCGGCAAGCGGCTGAGAGGCAACTCTAAGCGACGTATGGCCAGGCACTGAGCGACTGCTTTTGAGCGATTAGTAGTTAAAGTCGAGATTGCACACACGAAATTAACAACTCAAAGTTTACTTTGGCCATCTTTACTTCTTGCCGCTCAGAAAATTAAAACAGGTTTGGTTGCTGAACGGCGCCGCTTAGCCGCTCAGAATTTTGTTTCGCCGCTCGCTCATTGCGTGGCCGCTTCTATGTGATTTCATATGTTTTATATTTTTTTTTCCGCTCAGCCGCTCAGCCGCATACTGCGTGGCCGCGGCCTTAGACAAACTTTTAAGCAAGACAAATCGATAGACGGGATGGGAAGTTATCAGTGTGGGTTGCATCCCAGCCTCTTTTTTATTATAAATTTTGAACGTTGACATTATGTGTGAAACACTACATCATTAAAATGATAACCACGCGAATCGTTGCAAGCATCGATTCTTTGGAGGTAGTTTTCGACCACTTTTTGACCAATAATTGGGCGGTATCTCAGCCTTAACTTGACGAATGTTGGTTTTTAAGTGCTCAAGAGTTAAATGTTTATCTGCATAAACACGGTCTTTCGCGTAGCCCCACAAAAAAAAGTCCAGTGGTGTCCAATCGCATGAACTTGACGGCCTGTTGATTTCACAACGACGAGAAATTACGCGGCCGTCTTTTTGAAACCATATATTCTACAAGTCGTATTCTTCAATAGCAGACAAAAAAAGTCGGTTATCATTGACCATAACGCTTCGAATTGACGGTGACAGTCGTTCCACCGTCGTTTTCGAAGAAGTAAGGTCCAAGGTAGTGCCCGTGGCATGATGGTTAGTGCGTTGGACTGTCATGCGAGAGGTCTTGGGTTCAATCCCTGCCTGTGCCACCTTAATTAAAAAAAAGAGTTTGCACGGGTACTGCCTCTTGCGAGGAATTGACAAATTCTCCAAGAGTAATTCTTGTCATGAAAAAGTGCATTCTCAAATTAGCCGTTCGGATTCGGCATATAAATTGTAGGTCCCCTCCATCACTGACAACATTACTCGCACACAGGAATGGTTGAGAGTTGTAAGTCACTAGGCCCTGGTTCTCTACGGACTGTTGCGCCACCTAATTTTTTTTTTTTTTAAGGTCCAAGGCCGTCGAGAATAATTCCGGGCCGGGACGGAAAAATTTCATATTAAATTGATAGTATAAAGTACGTTCTAATTTCAATTACGAATAGTATGAAATTGGTTGGAATTAACGGAAATAAAAATTTTTCATTTGCAAAGTGAACCGGAAAAAAGGTGTTAATCATCAAATCAATCTCACGGGTATAGTCCATCTTAGTTTAAATGGAAGATGGATACAAAATAATTCTACATGCGAGTAGATCAGATTCCGAACAGAATCATACATTCAATTCGATATTGCCAACGACATGTTGGTTGGTCGATTAAATATTTAAAAAAAATTCGCATTAAGATCTATTACCTACTATGAAAATAAAATAGAGCGAAGTAAAAGTATTTAAAATTTGTCTTTAAAAAAAACTATGTATTTTAAAAGGTTTACATTAAATACTCTTTATTGTTTTTCTTTATATTAAAATATTATCACAATGTTTTCATTAGAGTTAGTTTGCATTCAATGAAATATTTCTTTTTGCAAATGAGCTTTCCTAGCTTTCTGAGCAGCAAAACAACTTATAATTACATCGAAATTCAATTTCATTGCCAAAGGTTTAATGTATAGTATATAGTGTAGCAAGTCCAGAAACACGATCTTGTGATGAGCACGAACGATGAAAATTCTTTGTTCTGGCAAGGACGCTAAATGAACGTTCGGCACTAGCTACAGTTACAGGTGTGGTGCAAAACACACGGAGAGCAACACAAATGTTGGGGAAAATCGTCTCCAAGTTCTGGGAATAAATAGTATTGAGCAAACTCAATGGCGGAAGTTGTGCTTCAAAACTGTCTTCATAAATGTGTTTCAGAAGAATTATTTCTTCTTTCAACTCTTGAGACACATGCGAGTTATACTTTTGGATGAACCTTGTAGCGGAGTTTTTAATCTCAATTTTATCCATTGTTGAAAACTGCCATAAAAATGAAAATGTACCTAGCATTCAAATTTTTCATCGTATCGAACCGACGAGAACTTCTAGATATAATTGAATCAACTATGACGTAAAAGGTGTTTCTCTTGAAATTTATTCTTGCGTCTGTTTCAATTTGCATTCCGTCTCCTCGATTTTCTACAAAATGTCTCTTTAATTGCCTTTTTCAATTCGATGGAAACGATTCTGGAAAATCCCCCAATCCAGTAGCAACTGCTTTGCATTCAGATAAATTTAATCCCATCCGTTTCGAATAAAGTTCAAATCGGAGATCAAGATGTCAATATTTCGAATTTCAACGTCAATAGTCATGTTTCTGGCTTGAAGAATGATACTTCTTTCATTTATAGCGCTAAGAACCTTGCACCAAATCGAAGACATCAGGACGCATTCAAATTTGTGCATATATTTTTAAACGCCATTTACATCTCTTCGAGCTTCAGCAGTTAAATTAATATCACTTAAGGCTTCTAATGTTGTTCTAAAGTTTTTCAGATGGTTTCACTGCCTCAATTCTAGCTGACCATCTTGTATCGGGAAGTTTGTGAAGAGATCCGGGCACATTTTTCTTAAGAATTTCCCAACGTTGGGCACTGCTGCAAGTTGAAACACTTTTGAAAACTCCAAAAAATGTGATTGCTGCAGTACAACATTTCGCTGAATCGAGTCCACACGGTGCCAGTTTTTTTGTTGCAATCGACAAATTCCAAAAACCGTTCTTGGATTGGATGGTGAACACATTTTCTTCAAAGCGCAGATACCGCAAAATAAATGTGTTTTGTTCCACATGACTCGAATCGGGTGTTGCATCGACAATTATAGCGAAGTATTTGGCGTTTTCAATCTCCTTCAAAATAGCTGAATTCACCATGTTGGGCACAAATTTTAATGAACTCAATTTGAATCTCAACGGAAAATTAGTCGACCTGCAAACGTTTGTGTTCAAATTTTTACTTTTTCCAAGTGCTCCTGAAGTAAGGGGTCACAATGACTAATTAATTTCAAAATGCCAACAAAAATTACCATTATTTGGCTCTCCAATAAGATTGCCATCGCCTCGTATTCCTAGTCCCCTGGTGGGATTTTCCAGTCCCCCGAAACCGAATCAAAAATTTCGTTTACAGCAGAAACAAAAATAGAAGAACTTAATAAAAACAGAAACCGAAATAAATATTTGTGTTTTGTTTTAATTTGCCGGGCACCTTATTTTGACTTTAAAAATTTTCAAAATAAAATAAGAAAAGCGAAACAATTTATTATAACTTTCTTAATAGTTCAGAGTTGCCCAATTTCCATTAAATATTAACAAAAATGTAGACCAATAAAAATCAGGGGCCCAGATCGGCAAGCTTGTGACTGATAGATTGGCAGATAACATGCAAACAGGGGCCCGATTGCGAAAGCATGAATAATTTTAAATTTTCGGGCCTCTAAAAATAAGTGGAAATAGGTATGTTGATGAGAAATAGAGTATATTCTCATTGCTTTCAATTTTACGGGCCCCTAGAAAATCCCAAACCCGGGGGTTTCACCCCCCCCCCTCTCGACGGGGCTGATAAGGTCCAATCACACCATTGGGCCAAAGAGCGAACCAAACAGTGACTTTTTGTGATGTAATGACCTCTCTTCAATTACTTGAGGATTCTCAGAACTCCAAACACGACAATTTTGTTGATTAGAAATGTGCTTCGTCGCTGAAGAAAGTTTTGTTGTGTATGGTTAGCTGGCTTCAGTTGTTGTGTGAGATGTACTTTATATGGATGTAGGTGTAGATCCAAATGCAAAATACGCTATAATGTGTCGTAAGACAGTCCTAATTCCTGAGAACGACGAGGGATCGACACATTCGGGTCTTCGGCAACACTTTCACTTGCAACAGCGATATTTTCAGTAAGTGTAACCAATCCAGTCTCTTCAAATTTCTTTACAATTTTGTCAATTGCTTGCATATTTGGACGATTATGTAAACCATAATCTCCACTTAAAGCACGATATGTGGTTGAGGCAGAATCACCAGTTTTGTACTAGGTTTTAGCAATTTGTATGCGTTGTGCGATAATTAAGCGATCAATTTTCGTAACTGTCAGACTTTCAACTTAACAAAATTGATTTAACCACTTAGTTTGACAGATGTCGAATTTCAGCTCTGTACGTTTGAAACCGTAAAATAGATAAGCTATGATTTGAAGACATTTCATCAATAGAATCCGGGAGGTGACCCAAATCATACATTGCCATTAGTGCCTGTCTCCTGATGCTTCTATAAGAATTTAAAAAAAATATTAGTTACAATTTTATTTGTAAGATGAAAAAGTTAAAAGTCAATAGCGCACAATTTTAAGCTATTTAATAAATTATTAAATTCATTTTTAGAAATTTACTAGGCTAAAATTGCGATTAAGCTTATTTTTAACGATTTTTACATTTTACTATCTCTTAACAATTTGCTAAAGTTAAAATCTAGGAGTTACTATTTTACCTTTGAGCAATTTGCTAAATTCATATGACATCTGTACAATTAGTCTTATAAGAGCAGTGGTTGGAATTGTCCAGTCAACAGTTTGGAATTCCAATTATTAGGTCCGTTTAAGCTTGTTTATTTTCACGTACTGTCACTTTTTAGACATGTTTGGAATTTCGTTTTTTAATAAAGGGCAATTAGAAATTTTTGGTTCAGTACCCGTGGCATGATGGTTAGTGCGTTGGACTGTCATGCAAGAGGTCTTGGGTTCGATCTCTGCCTGTGCCACCTAAAAGTTTTTTTTTTTTTTCACGGGTACTGCCTCTTGCGAGGAATTGATAAATTCTCCAAGAGTAGTTCTTGTCATGAAAAAGTCCTTTCTCAAATTAGCCGTTCGGATTCGAAACATAAACTGTAGGTCCCCTCCATCCCTGCAATTACTCGCACACAGAAATGGTTAAGAGTTGTAAGTCACTAGGCCCTGGTTCTCTACGGACTGTTGCGCCACCTAATTTAATTAGCAATTTACTAGTTAGTAAAGGTTTAAAATTTGGGAGTCCCTTAGTAAATTGCTAAACATTTATCCAAATTGCTAACTAGTTAATTGTTAAGCCCTTAACAATAGGTTGTTTATCTTTTTATTTCAATGTCTGTTTCTGTTCCCGAAATATTCTGGTCGAAAACCAATTTCTAGTAGAACTTTTTAAGATATTTTTTCTTATAAAAGAATAACAATTAAAAATTTCTAAGAAAATTGTGTTGAGTAATAACAATATTTTGTAAAGAACGAAATCATTTTGTAGTCAATACCTTCTTTGATTCTTGAGATATTTGAGTCCAAAATCAGTTTTTACAAATTTTAAATAGTATTTTTTTTTGGAATTTTATTTATTGTAAAAAAACCGTCACTCCCATTCTTTTAAAAATGTATGCATATTAAATACCACTTACTTTAAAAATATTTCTTTGGTTTTTTGCAACATTATGTAGGTATACTTTTTTACTATTGATTGAAGCATAGTCCCATTTTTCGAAAACTTTAGGAATTTGCTTTCAAGCATCGACACAGAAATTTAGGAGATTTATTTCAAACTATTCATTTGATTGTTTCTATACACCAAATGCTATTGATAGAAAGAATTTTAATGTTTTAATGCAAATTCAGGGATGACATTGTAGGCTAAAGTATAACATACAAATTACAGACATTACAATAATAACTCTTGTATCATATAATGAGATCTCTTTTTTTGTAAGGCACTTATTCTGTATTTTAGAAGACTTGAATCCTTAATGCTAGAAATCAAAGATCAAAAGAAACCAAATCTATTCCGCATAAGGGGCGTTATTCAACTATAATAATATAAAGCACACACGCCTTTAACTCGGAAAAAACGGCAAGTCTGAATATAACTCCACAACCTCCATTCAACGCAGCTGCTCTTCGCATTGAGACTGATATCACAACCATTGAACTCGAAAGTTGCTTGAGTAGATTACAAGGGAAAACACCAGGGCGGGATAGGATATCCTATCCCATGTTAAAAAATCTCCCTGATTCAGCTAAACAAAGGCTCATTTCATTGTATAACAATATATTCAGCAAAGGTATCATACCTCAAAGCTGGAAAACAGCTACAATTATTCCCATCCTTAAGCCCAAAAAAGAAATCGACTGTATTAATTCTTACCGCCCAATTTCTTTACTTCCTTGCTTATCAAAAGTTCTGGAAAAAATAATTGCAAACAGGCTATTATGGTTTACAGAATTAAAAAAAGTATTAAGTTCCTACCAAGTAGCTTTCAAACCAAGAAGAGGGTGCATAGATGCCCTACTTCACATCGATTTTGCAGTAACAAACGCCCTCTCAGCTCGAAACCACATCACAATTCTGGCCCTTGATTTTGAAAAGGCTTTTGACCAAATAGGCATTCACCTTATTCTTAACACATTAAGAGACTGGGGTATCGGACCTAGAATCTTTCAATATACCAAATCCTTTCTAACGAACAGAAAGTGCTACGTTAAAATCCGAAATATGTTTTCTAAAACTAAGCCACTAGATAATGGAATTCCACAAGGATCTCCTTTATCGGTAATTTGTTTTGCAATCGCTTTCAACAAAATAAGTAACCTTATCTCTAAACACAAAGATCTAGATCACTGTATCTATGCAGACGATGTATATTTATTATGTAAATACAATGACCTAGACAAAATAAAATCAGTTTTTTCTCTTTTGCTTAATGAAATCAGCCATTGGTCTTTTACCTCTGGTCCTTGTCTTTCCTTAGAAAAATGTAAACTCATTCATGTCTGCAGAAAACAAAACTGTACAAACCTAGAATTAATAATTAACAACACTAGAATAGAAGTAGTTACTAATCTAAATGTCTTAGGTCTTCTCATAAACAATAGATATAACTGGAAACCTCACTGTACCAATCTTAAGAGAGCATTAGCAGCAAGGCTAAATATTATAAAATACCTTTCATCTAGTAAAAGTAATGCTCATGTAAATTCACTTTGCAAATTGTCTAAAATGCTAGTTTTAAGTAAAATTGATTATGCTTTGCCTATTTACGGCTCCTGTCCAAAGTCAACAAAGAATATAATTGCACCAACATATCACCAAGCTGCTAGGAAAAGTCTTGGGGCTTATCCAACCACTCCAATCAAAAATATTCTCGCTGAAGCTGGACTTCCAACAATAGAAGAGCGGTACCTTGAAGCTATTGCAAAACTCAACGTAAAGTTCCTATTCCAAACTGGCTCAGTGGTAGACAGAGATGTCTGCAAAGTTATCTCGCACAAACGCACTAAAAGGATACCATCCGCAATACACCACGCCCTTGAGTCTAGAAATAAACTCAACTTAGCCTTAACCAAAACAGCCAAATACACAGCAGTACAACCACCATGGTCTCTCCAAAAAGAATCTGTAATTCTTGATCTACAAGAACTCCGAAAAAATAGCACTTGTAACACCGTCTTCAAGGCTCGTTTCATGGAAATCCAAAGTGGTCTTAAAAATAAAGGCTGGAACTTTATGTATACAGATGGTTCTAAAACGGACTCATGCACTGCTTTTGCAGTTGTAGCCCAAGATGGCTCCCTTATCACGCAAGGGATTTTACCTAACATTGCCTCCATATACACAACCGAAGCTCTAGCTATTATAGAAGCTGTTAAGTACAGTCTGTTAAGAAAGGGGAAATGGGCTATCTGCTCTGATAGTTTGTCAGTACTACAGTCAATAGTCAATCCTAGAAACGACACTGACATTATAGCAAAAATCCGGGATACACTTTCAAAAGCCAAAAATAAAGTGAAGCTCATCTGGACTCCAGGTCATGCAGGAATTGTAGGCAATGAGCTCGCTGATGCTGCAGCTAATGCTGTACTTAAAGCTCCAACCTACACATTCAACACCTTTAGTCGCCTTGACCTAAAACGATACATTCATCAAGAATGTCAAAATCAAAGATTGCTTGACTGGGAACACTACAAGCACCACTACAGCTTAATCAACCCCAAGAAAATTCAGCCTAAATTCCCAACCGATGTACCCAAATCTGACCTTAGAACATTCATCCGACTACGCCTTGGTCATACCAACTTCACCCATCAACACCTGCTCAAAAAAGAAGCCCCACCCACTTGCCCCAGCTGTCACAACTCTACAACCATCACCCATTTGCTTAGTCCATGTTTCTTATCAGGACAACCTCAACAACACAACAACAACTACCTTAACATTTTGGAACTTCTTAAGGAACCGAAGCAAAGCAATATCTCAAAGCTAAGAGATATATTCAATAACCTTAAAATTTCTATTTAACTTAATTTTTAAAACTAGAGCCGAAAGCCTTTGCTGCTGTTTGCTCTTAGCCTATATATTAATAGCAATTTTTTCAATTGTATATTGATATTTTAATAAATAAATAAATAAAAAATAAAGCATGCAAAACAACAATGGACCGTCCCATTCAATAGAATGATTGAACACAAAATTTATATGATTGCATTGAAGCCAAGAAATCTCCCACATTTTCTTAAGAACTGTCAACTTTCTACGCTTGTCAACCTCTTGACTATTTTAAGTGAATTTTTTTATCAAAAACATACAAAAATGTATGGTAATGAGCTTAAAGTAACGCTAAGATCATGGTTTTAATTCTGATGTCCATATCTTCAAGACCTTTGTAAATGTTTTTTTTTTTTTTTTTTTTTAAATAATGAGAAAACTCGGTTTCAATTACCATTTATCAAATAACACGTTTATTTATTCAACAAAATTATACCATCAAGTTCGAAATCTCAAGTTCTATTCATTGGCTTTTTTACTCGATATACAAGTACGAGTACCATATCACTTCTCCAATTTGAACATGTTTATTTAAAACTTCACAATGCAACCCCTTTGGTACATATATACAATGTCCAAATAGGTTACCATGTATAAATTATGCATGAAAACACGTGCAAAACACATCCCATGCTCCATAGTATACATTATATAGGGACGAGGACGACGACGAGGACGACACTTTGACGTTTTAGATCCTTGACATTTTCCAGAAACACCATGTCATGTATTCAAAGCATGTGTCATGATACAATTTAAAATCATTTTGCACTTAGCTCTTGTCGTCCTTTTTTTTGCGGATTTTCACACTTTTTCTACAAACGCCCTTCACAAGTTCCCCGCCCTTTTTTCTTTGTGGTGTACCTTTACAAATAAACGAATTCACTCCTTCGAGGAACTCAAACTACTCGTACATTATGCAACCTAATGGACAGGTCAAAGGATAGGACACCTCCCAATTCCAACTCGTTCGTTCTTCGGTTCAATGTTCTTGGACATGACATATAAAAGCGAATCCTGGAATAAAGAAACAACAACAACAAAAAGCGAAACATCGTGTATGCTTTTTATTTTTTTCATTCAGAGGTAGATCAAATACTTAAATAGTCAAGGAGCAGGTTTTTGCACTTGGTGCTTTGTATTCGGGTCATGTCGGACTTTTTTGGGGATGCACCACAAATAAACTTATGTATAGTACTCGCAGGATCCAAAAGGATACATAATTCAAAAGTACGCCAACGGTCAACATGAAATATGCAGTGAAATTAAAATCACCAATGCTCGATGCACATCTTCCTTCTTGTTTTTTGGTTTTCTTCTTCAATATTCATCATACACACAAAGGTATACAAAGGATGTGAGTGGCTATATCAGAAATAGGAAAACCATAACAGTGCTTGGTATTGGGTACCTACATATATGCTAATACTCTTCAAGGATAATGTGCTTAGTTAGGTCAATCAACTCAACAAGAAAAATAAAACAAAAATAACAAGTTAAGGATCATTCAGCCTGGGGGAAATGATTCCCTTCAATTTAAATGGAAACATCCAAAATCCATATCGAAATGAAATCAGACCAACTCAATTCAACATACAGTTGATGGGAGCAGTGTGCCGGTGCAATGCAATAATTAAAAAAATAGCACAAGTACCAGGCACTCACTGTACTGTATACCTTGCCTATACATACCTATTCTTAGTACCACTCAAATAATAAAAAGGATAGAAAAGAAGCTTCAAATTCAAATTTCCGCTGAAGTAGAAGAATCCTTGAATCCCACCATCGTATCATCATTGCATTGGCATTGCAACCATCGCTGGAAATAGAAAAAGCCCCCGGATAAAACGACAAAATGAAATCAAATCTGTTTTCGGCGCGCTTACCCGTCGAGCAACTTCCTCGTCGGTCGGTGTCGTCTTCTCGTCGCGCCCTCTATCTTTGTAGTTTGTGTTTAGTGGGTTGCCTGGAATGGCCCGATACGATGCTGAAGGACTCTTAATATGACCCAGTGCACTGGAAATTGCACACAGAAGTCAAATTCTTTAGAAGAAGTGCATAGAAAGAGAGCTTTGTGATGAACGAAACATTGAAAAATTGAAAAATTTCTCCAAACACCAGAAAAAGAAAATAAGGGCAAAGCCAAAGCGGGCCTTTTACTTGTTCTTACTTTCTATTTCATTTTCAATTTTATCCAAGGGAATCCTTATGCGCTGGATGAAGCTAGATTGGCGGGTATACGCTTTGGGATAACTTCTCGTTTACCCTTTTATAAACCTACAAAAACACCAACAGCAACAATGCCAATGCGGTCGTTGCATTTTGGAATAAACAAACAAGCTTATCACGGGGAATTACATTTTCATTTTTCAGCTATTGGATTTGTTTTCTGACTGTCCTTCACAATACATACAACACAAACATAGATAGATAGTTCTTGTTTTTTTGTTGAAGTTAAAACAATATGAAAAATGCACAGAGATAGAGACAGAGATGTGCCACTCTGTTTTGTATCTATAAAATTCTCCATAGATTAAACTGAAGCCAAATTTTAGATGAAAAAGACTAGAATAGCGTTGCCGTCTAGTCATAAATTGATATTTCAATTCATTTTCTGAAAATTAAAACGAAACACAAGTTTTTCTGCTCTCCGTGGAGAAATCTCGCTTTATCAATGATCACCTTTGAAAAGTTAATTAATTAAAATGTTTATCATTTTAAGCTACTTTTATTAATTTGTGAAAAACCACTATTTTTGTCAAGTTGATAAAGTTTACTCAAAGTTTTCCTATGGGTTCTAAAAACAAAATAAAAAGCTTCATATTGATTTTGATCGTGCCACCACACTGTGTCAACAAGAAAAGAATGATCGTGCAACATTGGCAACGCTGGCAATGACAATCTCGTGCAACTAGAAACAAATTCAATTTCTCTAACGCAGCCCCTGAGGAAAAATCACTCTCAAAATAATTCATGTATGATGGAAATATATAGACAAAAGGCAATATTGGAAAAATGAAAGAAAGGAAGCCATATTGGTGAATGGATGTTAAAAAAAAAAAACTTACCGAACAGGTAAAGTAAAACTAACAAAAGGTTTTTTTTATTACAGTTTACTGACCTAGTTTAAGACAGAAAAATAATCACATTTTGCAGCTGTTCATTCGTCAAGTTCAATTTTTAGGAATCAGGCCACGCATTTCATATTTTGACGGATATGGCTGATATTTCTCATCCCATTTGACTTTTAAGAACAGGTCCATTAACTACTATGTGTGAGTTATGGTGATTGTTACATCTGCATCACCTTGTTGACCAACAAAATAATTTGATTGTAACGTGACGATCTTTAAATCACAGTGATATTTTTTTGATTAAAATTGTGTTTATTGAAGTCCATGAATCTTTTCAAGCGACCAATAACGATTTTTATGTTTGTTAACGAAACCGTTCAAAAAACATTTTTTGAACAAAAAACCGCGGGAAGTATAACTTTGTATTGCAAATATATTTATAAATTTTATATTTTATAAACAAATAATAAAAAAAAATGTATGGAACTGTGAAAATTTGTTGCATCACTAAAATTGTTAAAACATTCCTATTCCCAATAATTATGAAACACAACCTCGTTCAAGTGACTAATTGGTGATTTCTCCGGCTTCATTTTTCCAAAAACGTTGTTGATGGTTTCGAACTATTTAACTATGGTATTGCTTGAACAATATGGATTTAAATACTCGTTTCTGGATTGTTGACGATAGCTGTCCTAAGCTGTTCCTCACAAAAA
The DNA here is from genome assembly GCA_920104205.1 of Eupeodes latifasciatus. Taxonomy (NCBI): domain Eukaryota; kingdom Metazoa; phylum Arthropoda; class Insecta; order Diptera; family Syrphidae; genus Eupeodes; species Eupeodes latifasciatus. Next base: position 59,396,494 of record OV049924.1, read on the forward strand.
CAAAGTAAAAATATGTCAAAACCCTTGAGATTTTGATGAGCAAGACATTGATTGTGGTGTAAGTTGTATGGTTTGATGCAGCATGGTTCATTACCTTGTTTCCAATTTCAAAAGTCGGTTATGGCTCTGTAACAGAAATGTTATTCCTGGCCACATTTTTGACGAAAAGTGGCTTTTTGACAATAATGTGCGGGCTCATGAGCTTTATATGTGCCAATCTTGTTGGTTAACGTAGTCTCCAAGAAGAAAATGTGACACGAATAAAAAAAAAATACCAAAAATCGTTGTCCAGCTTAGTTCTACGGTAGTAAGTAGTAGCGTGATGGTTAGTGTGCAGTACTGTCAGAGAGAAAAAACTAATCGAGAGAGCCAAACTTTCTCGTCTCCGTCCCTTCGAAACCTGTTACTCTCATTTTTTATAGCGTGTTGAATTCGTATCGGTGTATACATCATGGCTGTCGAAGTACTGCAATAGCAGTATTTGTACTGCAATTTGTTTCTGCGTACTGCCGTACTGCTCACATGCCAAAAGTACTGCTTTTTTTAAATTCTCCAAATTGCTTTGATTGCTGAACTCATCCATCTTAAATTCCCAGAATTTTTTTCTTTCAACCCGGAACGCTCAAAAAAAATCCCACATTTTAAGTAAAAAGAGAAGTCCGATCACTATTCATACCTATCAGCTATCGTCATTCCGTTCTATCTCCTTGTTGTTTTGGGATTTTCTGCAACGGTAAACTTAATACACAAACTTCATTATCATTTTCAATTTCAAGTGGATTGCATTTGCATATTGTTTGTATGTTGTATCGTTTTGCAAATTTTTCGAAAAAAAAACATATATAATTACTTAGACCTACATATGTATATCTATTTAAAATAAAAATATCATGGACAAGTAAGTTTCTTTGTATTTTATATATTATTTGATACATTTCATTGAAAATTCTTAGATTTATAATCAAGATGAAAAAACCCACGAAAGCAGCAGAAAACAATTTAGAATCGTCGCAGCCGTCGTCATCGCCGTCCTCATCGAAGCCTTCGTCCTCGAGGTCGGTATTGGAGCCGCTGGCGTCGTCGCCAGAAGAAACGACGTAAGTTTGTTCAATAATTTCGTAGATATTGATATGAAATCAATAAAATCAAATTTTTTTTTAAAGTTTTCTTCTGGCTTCAAAACTTAAACAAAACCATTTTTCGGAAAAGTTTGTTCACAGACCTTCTAGTACATCTACGTGATAATAGTTTAAAAGCAAAAGTGACCTAATATTTTAAATTCTTGGGTCGTAAAGTGTTTCCAAAACTAATTAAAATACATAAAGTGGTCTAAGACCACGTTTCTTAAAATGTTTTCTGCTTTCAAATATAGATTTTTAAAATCGAAAGATTTACGAACAAAATACAAAAAACCGTTTCTAATTATCATGTTTACTTCCTTTGCAAGAAATTTTCAAAAAATATCTTCAGGTTTTTGGCTACCATGTTGGCCGCAGATGGTAGTCTTCCTTAACGCGTATCATTTTATTAGGACATACAACTAATAAAATTGAAATCAATTTGTCTTGTATGAATAAGTACACTTAATTATAAAAAATATTTTTACCATTTAATTCATTTTCCTAAGAGTTTAGCAATTGTTAAGAAAAAAAACTTATATTATCTTTTTTCTCGAAATCAATTTGAGTGGACTTAAGCCGTTTTTCCCCTGGACTCTGTTACACTTTTTCACACTAGTAATATTCTTTTTATGATTAATCGCGAGGGGGTTTTATATTAACTAACTTATTATTATTTAAAACGAAATTATCACCAAAACAAACTAAGTCGACGACGGCTGCGTAGCGACGACGACGACGACGCACGCAACAAAATTATTAATATTAACTCGCACTCAAATGAGTACGAACACGACACAAAAGAGAATACAAAAAAAAGTGCAACAATACAGCTCGTTGACGAAGCTGTAACCGCGGCTGCTCAGCTGGGCTGGGTTCCTTTGGAAGAATTTGTTTATAAATTATAACAATGTTGATTGATTTCTAAATCAATCAAATTGTTACAATTTGGAAATAAGTTATTGCAAGTACCTACAGTGGGGTACGTTGCAATAAAAATGGGCGCCAGGAATTTTTTTGAAAACCGAAAAAGAAAATTCCAAAACTCTTTATGATAAGTGAAACGATAGTAAACAAAGACACAACGCACGTTTGGTTTTAAATGTAATATTTATTTATTTGGGAAACCGTGGGATTGAAGATCCCTGGACTAAAACCCAAAATGTTTTCAAAATAAAAGTTAAAAAAAATTACAATAAAATTGAAGTTAAACAAAGAACCAAAGAAAATTCAAATGAAACAAAAAAAATGGGTTCTTAATTCCGGACGCGTCTCGAAAAATATATATACTCGAAAAGAACAAATAAACGACAGAAACAAAATAACTTATCTTTTTTTCCTCCTATTTTCCTCTTTTTCCCGATCCTCACACCTCGATCCTCGAATCTCAATTCCTTTTCTTTTTTTTTAAATTCCTCGAACTTTTTCTATATCCTCCTCGATTCTTATTACTCTCCAAACAATTCCTCGAACACTTTCTTTTCTCTATCACTTATCGCTTGTAGGGCTCTATCCAGAGTGCCTTCCAAGCCAATTCCTCACTAATTTTTCCTCCCTCGACCATTCCAGTCACACACACATTCATTCAACACAAGCATCCGTTTTCGTGATTGTCGGTCACGGTATCGCGGCTTCCTGGAAGCTTTACGCTCATCAGGAAAGCCACCGTTGTTGACTCTCAGCGAAACTTTGCTTTCACACACACAAACACGGTTTCGACAAGTTGTTGGATGAGTTTCCAAAACTTGCCGAAACATAATGGCGAGTTCAGACCCCTTCCCAACTATTCTTATTTTTCGAGAAGGTTTTAAGAAACAAAAATCGAGAAGAAGTCTAAACTAGGCATTTTCCTATTACTATTAATTACGCGCGAGGTTCGAGGTGTGAATTTCGTACCAAATGTTAAATTAACCTACTTTAAAACGCGGCGTTAAAAACCCATTTTGTACATTAATAATTTAGTAAATGTACGTTACGAATTGAAACATTGAAATAAAAAAAAATATGTTGTTGTTGCTGTCAAAGTAAGGGTCCGCCTGACCTCATACTTCTTCGGCTCATCCGCCGGCATTTTCGACCTTGTCGAAAGAACTCGTTCTCCATCTCGATCACCTGCTTTTGTTGCTTTTGCAAAATAAAGGCTAGGTACACCTGTGGTTGATGAGACCATGGTTGCCCTCAACTTTGCCGATATTTTGCAGCCACAACGAGAAAAAGAAAACAGCCAAAGGCTGGTTTTTGTTGCGGTAAAATTTACCGTAACAACTCTTCAAATGAAAGTGACATTCAAATTATATAACACAATAGATTATTTTTTCTTAATTGAAAAGTTCAATTTTGTTATCCGATCTTAAAGAGTTAAATAACTTAATTCTTCCAATAAATAACTGACTCTTTAACTGACTATTGAAAAATCGACTCTAAAAAAGATTATACTTACTTCGGGAACCTAATTTGTGTTTTTTTTTTCTTTTTATCTAATTTCTACAGAGAAACTCAAGAATCACAGAAGAAAAATAGCAGACACCAAAAGTTTCGCAAGGCTTGGCTTGATGTTTTTGATTGGTGTGAGGTTGTCGAAGAAAAACCTTATTGCAAGTTTTGTAAAACGAAATTAACGAACAATATTATTAATTTAAAACGACATGACAAATCAAGTCAACATATTGAAATACGAAAGTCATTAAAAAATCAAATATGTATTGAAAATGAAAAATTAAAAAAATTCAGCACAAGATCAAATAACATTAAGAAAGCTGAGCTTATTATAATGTTTTTGGTGGAACACAATTTGCCATTTTCACTAATAAGCCCACTCATCTTGTTAATACAAACTATAGTACCGGACTCTTCAATTTCAAAATATTTGAAGTGTGGTTAAACAAAAGCAACTGACACAATTACAAGTCAAATTACAGATAATTATTTGGTACAGTTATCAGAAATCTTGAAAAAGCAATTGTTTTCAATTATTGTTGATGAATCAACAGATATAAGTACAAAAAAATCCCTCGCGATTGTTGTAAGATACAATGATTTTATTAAAGGGCAAGTGAAAGATAAATTTTTATCTTTGGTGGAGCTAAGTTCATCAACTGCTGCTGATGTATACTATGCTATTAAGTCCGTATTGGACAAACTTCATATTCCAATAAGAAACTTAATTAGATATGCAGCCGACAATGCCATCGGTTATGATGAGTAGCAAAAGTGGCCTTAAGGCTTTGCTTTTAAAAGATGTCCCTAATTTATATGTAATGCCATGTGCTTGCCACACAATACACCTCTGTTCTTCATCTGCTGGAAAGGAGCTTCCAAATTCTGTTGAAAAACTGGTACGAAATATATATTTATTTTTCTCTCATAGTGCAAAAAGACAGAGCGATTTTAAGAAATTTCAAGAATACTTTCACGTAAAAAACCACAAAATTTTAAAACTTTCATTCACTAGATGGTTGTCTCTTGAAAGTGTTGTCAACCGTGTTTTAGAACAATGGGTGCCTCTTAAACATTTTTTTCTTGTGTCTGATTTCGAAGGGGATTCTGATTTGGCAAAATCAATTAATTCCGAACTTAATGACACAAACAAAATATATTTAACTTATTTAAGTTATGTACTAAAACTAACAAACGAAATAAATACGGAATTTCAAGCTGAAAAGCCTAGAATTCATACTTTAATGAGCACCGTAAAAGGTTTCTACAAAACCCTCTTGTCAAACTTCATCAAACGAAATATTTTAACAGACCGCTCTATTGACGTTGACTTCAATGATACAAATATTCATTTAAATGTTGAAAATATCTATATCGGCCCTAAAGCCGAAATACTGATGAGAGCAAACGATAATTCTAGTATAAATGTTTTTGAAATTAAATCTAATTGTTTGAATTATTATATAAGTCTTTGAAAAGCTATTAAGCAACGGTTTGATTTTGATGACACAGTGCTTAATGAAGTGCAAAAACTTAACCCTAAAAATTTAGGTGAAAGTCTAGTTGACTTAATAGCCTTATTTCCAAACATTGCTAGAGATCTAGAAGTAGAAGATTTGGACTCTGAATGGAGGGCTATTTTAAACTGCAATGAGATGTCAAAAGAACATGATTTGGAAAAGTTTTGGCACGATGTATTTTTGGCAAAAAATGGCTTGGGAGAACTCCGTTTTCCAAACTTAAAGGTTTTTGTTGGAAATTTACTTGCTCTACCACACAGCAGTGCAACCTGCGAGCGGATATTTACAAGTGTTAATTTAATAAAAACAAAAACCAGAAATTGCCTCAATGTTTCCACCGTTTGTGGAATTCTTTCAGCAAAGTCTTTGTTAGGTGACTATAGCACACATCAATGGCAACCTTCACCAAATTTATTAAAAAAATATTCGAAAACTTAATGAAATAAAAAAATATAGTAATTTACTGAGTTTTGCAGTACAATTTTATTTATTTTTTCAAAAAATACAAAAATCCTAATAAATGCGCTAGTATGTACCTAATCAAAAATATATATGTTTTTAAAAATAATATTAATATGTATGTTTTTAAATAAATGTAAAACATTTTAAAAGCCTTGTCAAAACTTGTTCCTTTTATTTAATTTTAAATTGTAAGCTTTATACATAAGGTATTTGAATTCTTGTTACCTTTTTTAATCTTTTATTATTTAATAAAAAAATGTATACAAATTTCCTGTTTTATTTGCTGTACTGCCCCGTACTGCTATATTTTTCTGAAAGTACTGCAGGATCAAAAAGTGAAACGACAGCCCTGGTATACATACGAAATGCGACATTTTTCATTTTTGTTTATTGAAAGCCAAGAAAGCTATGTTTTTTAAAGTCTCATTATTGTAATTCTCATGAATTTTTTTTTTTTTAGTTTTGCTAACATCTTGTCGTTTTTATATCTACAAAAATACTCCTATAATTCAAATTAATTCTAGCAAAACATTTTTGTTTGTCAATAAATAACGGAAGTAGTTATACCGGTAGTTCGTGGTGAATTTGTTTTTCTCTTCTTTTTCTCTAAGTTACAGATAGATGGCAGGAACAACCAAAACAAGAAAGGATGTGTGCAGAAAGTGTTTAACAAGGTTAAGGCTTTTTAGATTAGACTTTATTTGTATATATGAACGAGTACATGTTTTTAATAAATGTATGTTATGTTTATTTCAATAGTATTACCTTAACTAATAACTTAACTACTGTATTATAAATAAAAAAGAGGCTGGGATGCGACCCACACTGATAACTTCCCATCCCGTCTATCGATTTGTCTTGCTTAAAAGTTTGTCTAAATGTATCAATTCTTACCAAATTTGCGTTCTATTTTTTGTAGATTTTATTTTTTTTATGAAAAAACGGACTGTTGGATTTTTATAAAAAAATTACTGAATATAAAAAACAATATTTTCTGTGAAATAAAATAAGTTTGAAGCCAATATTTTTAATTTTTGAAAAGCTATTTGAGCCGAAAATCAATTTTTACCAACTTTTATTAATTTTTAACTTCCCATAGGAAGTTATTGTAATGGGTCCGATTTGACAAATTGAAAATTTTGACATTTCTCGACGTTTCAAGGTCCCTAGAGTCGAAATAAAAGATTTTTAGAAAGATGTCTGTGCGTGCGTGTGTACGTACGTCCGTACGTCCGTACGTCCGTACGTCCGTACGTCCGTACGTCCGTACGTCCGTACGTCCGTACGTTCGCGACGTTTTTTTCGTCGTCCATAGCTCAAGAACCAGAAGAGATATCGACTTCAAATAAATTTTGTTATACAGATAATAAGGCAGAAAGATGCAGAAAGGGCTCTCAAGAAAATTGCGTGGGTGGTTTTTTTACCATAGCAGTTTAAAAAAAAGGTGAAAATTTTGGTTAACCCTAAATATCTCATGAACCAATGACGCTAGAGACTTGAATTAAATTTTGTATTATATATTGTAACGTGATACAAAACAATTATATTTTTGGAAAAAAATTCAATTAACGGTTTTTTTTATAAATCAAAAAAACTGAAAAAAAAAATTTGTCACTTCGAAAATTTTACGACTTAAATATGATTTCATCTCCAAAACAATTTTGTGCAACGAAGAATAATGTTTTTGACATCTGATAAAATTTTGAGAAAAATCGAATTGACAGTTTTTTTTACAAAAAATAATAACCTAAAAAAAAAATAAAAAAAAGTTGGTAAAAATTGTGTTTTGACTCAAATATCTTTTCAAAACTTTGAGATATTGGCTTTAAACTACTTTTATCTTTCAAAAAATATTGTTTTCAACATTCAGTAAAATTTTGAAAAAAATAGAATTGACAGTTTTTTTTACAAAAAATTAAAAACCGAAAAAAAAATTAACAAAAGTTGGTAAAAATTGATTTTCGACTTAAATATCTTTTCAAAAATTTGAGATTATGGCGTCTAACTAATTTTAACTTATAAGAAATATTGTTTTCAACAGTAGGAAAAATTTTGAGAAAAATCGAATTGACAGTTTTTTTACAAAAAATAATAACCTAAAAAAAAAATAAAAAAAAAGTTGGTAAAAATTGAGTTTTGACTCAAATATCTTTTCAAGACTTTGAGATATTGGCTTTAAACTACTTTTATCTTTCAACAAATATTGTTTTCAACATTCAGTAATATTTTGAAAAAAATAGAATTGACAGTTTTTTTACAAAAAATTAAAAACCGAAAAAAAAATTAACAAAAGTTGGTAAAAATTCATTTTCGACTTAAATATCTTTTCAAAAACTTGAGATTATGGCTTCTAACTAATTTTAACTTATAAGAAATATTGTTTTCAACATTAGGACAAATTTTGAGAAAAATCGAATTGACAGTTTTTTTTACAAAAAATAAAAACCTAAACAAAAAAATTAATAAAAGTTGGTAAAAATTGATTTTCGGCTCAAATAGCTTTTCAAAAATTAAAAATATTGGCTTCAAACTTATTTTATTTTACAGAAAATATTGTTTTTTATATTCAATAATTTTTTTATAAAAATCAAACAGTCCGTTTTTTCATAAAAAAAAATAAAATCTACAAAAAATAGAACGCAAATTTGGTAAGAATTGATACATTTAGACAAACTTTTAAGCAAGACAAATCGATAGTCGGGATGGGAAGTTATCAGTGTGGGTCGCATCCCAGCCTCTTTTTTTGTTTAGGTTTTTATTTTTTGTAAAAAAACTGTCAATTCGATTTTTCTCAAAATTTGTCCTAATGTTGAAAACAATATTTCTTATAAGTTAAAATTAGTTAGAAGCCATAATCTCAAATTTTTGAAAAGATATTTAAGTCGAAAATCAATTTTTACCAACTTTTGTTAAATTTTTTTTTCGGTTTTTAATTTTTTGTAAAAAAACTGCCAATTCTATTTTTTTCAAAATATTACTGAATGTTGAAAACAATATTTTTTGAAAGATAAAAGTAGTTTAAAGCCAATATCTCAAAGTCTTGAAAAGATATTTGAGTCAAAACTCAATTTTTACCAACTTTTTTTTTATTTTTTTTTTTAGGTTATTATTTTTTGTAAAAAAACTGTCAATTCGATTTTTCTCAAAATTTTTCCTACTGTTGAAAACAATATTTCTTATAAGATAAAATTAGTTAGAAGCCATAGTCTCAAATTTTTGAAAAGATATTTAAGTCGAAAATCAATTTTTACCAACTTTTGTTAAATTTTTTTTCGGTTTTTAATTTTTTGTAAAAAAACTGTCAATTCGATTTTTTTCAAAATTTTACTGAATGTTGAAACCAATATTTTTTGAAAGATAAAAGTAGTTTAAAGCCAATATCTCAAAGTTTTGAAAAGATATTTGAGTCAAAACTCAATTTTTACCAACTTTTTTTTATTTTTTTTTAGGTTTTTATTTTTTGTAAAAAAACTGTCAATTCGATTTTTCTCAAAATTTTATCAGATGTCAAAAACATTATTCTTGGTTGCACAAAATTGTTTTGGAGATGAAATCATATTTTAGTCGTAAAATTTTCGAAGTGACAAATTTTTTTTTTCAGTTTTTTTGATTTATAAAAAAAACCGTTAATTGAATTTTTTTCCAAAAATATAATTGTTTTGTATCACGTTACAATATATAATACAAAATTTAATTCAAGTCTCTAGCGTCATTGGTTCATGAGATATTTAGGGTTAACCAAAATTTTCACCTTTTTTTTAAACTGCTATGGTAAAAAAACCACCCACGCAATTTTCTTGAGAGCCCTTTCTGCATCTTTCTGCCTTATTATCTGTATAACAAAATTTATTTGAAGTCGATATCTCTTCTGGTTCTTGAGCTATGGACGACGAAAAAAACGTCGCGAACGTACGGACGTACGGACGTACGGACGTACGTACACACGCACGCACAGACATCTTTCTAAAAATCTTTTATTTCGACTCTAGGGACCTTGAAACGTCGAGAAATGTCAAAATTTTCAATTTGTCAAATCGGACCCATTACAATAACTTCCTATGGGAAGTTAAAAATATATAAAATATACTGCATTCAATTATTTTACATTGAATTATAAAAGGCGGAATTAATAAAGTTCTACAGTTTACCGGGAATATTTTTAAAAAATATCCATATCTTCTGCAATTGCGGTATCAATCGATATTTTCTGGAACTTAGTGTTAACGTAACATTTATTTGTCATGAATTACTTTTTCAACTTTTCTTTACACCATAAAAATCAATTATAAAATTTGGCTGTGATAATAATTACTTGAACACAGCATTTTCTATGTTTATATCGGGTGATTTTTTAAGAGCTTGAGAACTTTTTTTTTTAAAAAATTTGCAAAATCTCATCGATTCTTTATTTGAAACGTTAGATTGGTCCATGACATTTACTTTTTGAAGATAATTTCATTTAAATGTTGACCGCGGCTGCGTCTTAGGTGGTCCATTCGGAAAGTCCAATTTTGGGTAACTTTTTCGAGCATTTCGGCCGGAATAGCCCGAATTTCTTCGGAAATGTTGTCTTCCAAAACTGGAATAGTTGCTAGCTTATTTGTGTAGACTTTAGACTTGACATAGCCCCACAAAAAATAGTCTAAAGGCGTCAAATCGCATGATCTTGGTGGCCAACTTACCGGTCCATTCCTTGAGATGAATTGTTCTCCGAAGTTTTCCCTCAAAATGGTCATAGAATCGCGAGCTGTGTGGCATGTAGAGCCATGTTGTTGAAACCACATGTCAACTAAGTTCAGTTCTTCCATTTTTGGCAACAAAAAGTTTGTTAGCATTGAACGATAGCGATCGCCATTCACCGTAACGTTGCGTCCAACAGCATCTTTGAAAAAATACGGTCCAATGATTCCACCAGCGTACAAACCACACCAAACAGTGCATTTTTCGGGATGCATGGGCAGTTCTTGAACGGCTTCTGGTTGCTCTTCACTCCAAATGCGGCAATTTTGCTTATTTACGTAGCCATTCAACCAGAAATGAGCCTCATCGCTGAACAAAATTTGTCGATAAAAAAGCGCGAAACACATTTCGAACCGAACACTGATTTTGGTAATAAATTTCAATGATTTGCAAGCGTTGCTCGTTAGTAAGTCTATTCATGATGAAATGTCAAAGCATACTGAGCATCTTTCTCTTTGACACCATGTCTGAAATCCCGCGTGATCTGTCAAATACTAATGCATGAAAATCCTAACCTCAAAAAAATCACCCATTAGTTATTCAGGTTTAGCCCTTAACTTTGATTTGCATTTATTTATGAATAGCCTAAAAAGTTTAGCAAACATCTATGAATAGGCCACAATGCACTTTCAGAAAAACTGTAGTTAGAACTTTCGCTGACAGATTTTTCCTTGTCGCTATATAACTGAAAGATAAGATATACATAAATAGTTAGAACTGGAAAACTTATAAAAATGATGCATAAGACTTAAATTTTGGTTGAAGAACAAATTTGTATATTCTTTTCACAAAACCACTAAACTAGCGAGAATACAAATATTTTTACTTTTGTACAAAAGTACTTTTCGGCCTATGTAGTTAAGCCTTTAAAAGCAACACACTACCTTAGGGGAAAGCAGTAAGAATAGCTTATCACCTATTCACAAATCTTATGCAATGAAAATTAGCAACAGAATTAACAAGTTGACGGTCTTTTTATTTAGTGTCTACTTAAATCACTTATTTTCAGCATTTTGGAAATGTCGTGAGTAATGTAAAGAAAATAAACAACGAGTACACACAAATAAAATAGGAATAGAAAAAAGAGATGAGTATATAAAAATGTTTTTAATTTTTCATGTTTACATTCTGTAACTCTCGTTTTCAATGTTCCTGCAACTCTCGCATCGACAAAATTAAGTCGATAAACTCTGAAAATTGAAACAAATCTGAGTTTTTTTTGCATCTTTCAACGGTCTCAGCGAAAATTAAACCTATAAACTCAGCTAATAATACAAATAATAGTAGTAGTGCTTTCAGAGTTTTATGTTTCTAGGTCCTAATTCTAATTGGACTGTTGCACCACCTAATTTATTTTACTTACTTAATGATTAAAACTGGCATCAAATAACTAACTTATATTTTTTTAAATGCGTAATTTAGAATTGTTTTTGAATCTTCATTGTTCTGGCACCTAACAAGAGTAATTAATTTCACTTCATATTCGAATGATATTACTCCCAAACGAACACAATGAAAATACCAAAAAGTTGTTCATCCACAATTTTGAATTTTCTTTGAACACCTCTGAACAGCTGACTACATCCGCCATTTTTCAAATGTGGTCACCATTTTAAAGGTATAGCAGAGAGAAAAGAGAGAAAAGTGTTTTCTCTCTCGTGATGAGTATGTACACAAACTTGCATAAGTATTTGTTCCCCACATTTTTTTTATATGGAGTTAATACATATGCAAGTTGGTGGCCAAATCACAGCTTGTAGGCAAAAAGAGAGCAACCGTCGAAGTTGGTTCTCTCTATTAGTTCTTTTCTCTCTGGTACTGTCACGCCAGAGATAGGAGTCGGCATATAAACTGTAGGTCCCCTTCATCCCTGACATGGCTCGCACACAGGAATGGTGCCACTTAGGCTCTGGTGGCCTTTTTTATTTTTTTACCTAAGCTCTAAGGCCCAACCTGGGAGTGATAACGAAGAAGATGGTCAAGCGCCTCTAGTACCTTAAAAGTGGATAACCCGAAACCTTTGTGCATTATTCACCTCAAGCTATCCGGTGAAATAAATAGCGAGTTGATTTTCATGAATTTAGTCTCCACACTCTCCGGCACAACAGCCTCATTTTTGTCACAAACTTGAGTACAGCGCAAGAGCGGTTTATGCTTCCTTTCTGCTTAGATGTTTTACCTTCAAGCGGGTGCGCGTAGTCGAATCGACCGCGCTTAGTACATTTTCGTTCATATTATTATTTTTATCATCATATGTAATTCTCATTTCTAGCACCCGCTTGAAGGTTAAAAACAAAACTGTTAAGTTACTCTGCATTTACTTTCAGACTTGAAATTGGTTTTCAATATAATGCCGTTCAAGTGTTAATCGAGTATATGTCAAGATTTCTAGCGTGAAGCAGCTGTTTCTGAAAAAACAATATATGATTAAAAAAAACAAAAAAACCTTATAGGGTATTATTTATTACTTTTTTTAAAAATTATATCTAGATTAAACATGAGAATAACTTAAAACTTATGGAACAAAGATTTAGAATAAAAAGTTGTATTTTTAATTAATCATTGCTCATTTAATATTAATCGACAACAGAAAAACTCCTTTAACAATACATTTTGTCAACAAAAAGCTATCTTATCGTTTTTGCAATTAAAAGTTAGCGTGACAATTAAAATTGTAAACAAAATGTAAAATAATAAGATCACCTACGATTACCATATGACCGTAAGTATGTATAAAAGTGCCTCCATAACATCGGATTGTCATTAAATTGATCAAGTACTTGTCCGCTAAAAGCCAAATATTGAATATGAAGTACGGTGCAGTTATAACGGTATTTTCTTTGATTTGCCTAGTCAGTCTAGTAAGTTACATAAACAAATATTAAAAAAGTTCGTTCTTTTATAATTTAAACATTTTTCAATATTAATATTTTAAGGTCTCTGCAAATGAAAATGCACATGAGGACATTATTAATTATATTAAAGGAGTAATTGAAGGATGCAAAACAAAAATGAATACCCCCGATGATATTTTCGAAGATGTATGGACTGGTAAATATGATAAAGGTGGTGCTAATGAAGTGGCCATGTGTCATATCAATTGCATGATGAAAGAATTCGGAGCTTTGAAAGATGGCAACGTGGAGGCATTTGAAACTTTTAAAGAACATATCCATGAGACAGAAGCCCAAGAAGTTTTGGAAAAATGTCAACAGGAAACTGGTGAAACTGATTGTGAGACAGGTTATAAGATTTATATGTGCATGAAAGCTAATTCTGAAAAAATGTTCAAACCACAATAATAATGCAAAAAAAGGATAATTAACTATTACTTAAATATAAGGGGATGTAGATACCTTTTTATACCATAATAAATAATATTATATGTATGAACATAAAAACAATTCAAAAGTTAATAAATTTTTGTTAGGTGTTAGCAGAATTTTTCAAATTATTGAATTAATGAAATAATGAATTTTCTAAACATGTTTTACAATCACCAAATGTCTTTTAAATGGTTATATTAATTATGCTTCACAAAAACTTTTCACGCACCCGTCACTAAGGGAATAAAATTATTTTCAGCTTTTTTTTGAAAATTCGAATGAAGTGGAATTGAAATTAAAAATTTGTTTCAATGATTTTTCTAAGATTACTGCACGGCTATAAAATTTCGACAAAAATTAAAAAAGACATAACTGGGATACGACTCAAACTGATAACTTGCCATTATTGCTGTCCTTAAAAATCAGTAGATGGTATTTTTTGTGTATAAGCCAAACTGCATTTTAAAGAACTTCAAGAAGTATGCCAAAAACAGTTAAAATTTAATCTGCTTTCTCTCGTGGTACTTGGGAGTTAGTTAAAATCAATTAAGTTTTATATTTGGTGGGATATGTTGGAGGTTTTTATTTTTAAAAAAATAAAAATTTTGAATTGGATTTGTATTTAATTTTTTGTAAAATAGAATTAATTTGGAGGTTAAATTATTTCGTTTTGGTATTTTTGAAGAAACTGTAAGTACACTTTTTTTACATAATATTCGGTATGACGTCATAATGTGTATCGATCGAGAGAGCGACGAGTATAATGATAACCGAGTGAGAATTTTATCATTCACTATGAAAATATAGTTTGACGAATCAGTTTTAGAATTTACAACAATATTTAAGCTGTTTTATATTAACCCGAAAAGTATTCTTAAAGATTACCAATTTAACTAGCATTTTTCGCAATGCCTTAATTTTTTTTTTGATCGCTCTAGAAATAGTTTTTTTTTTTGTTATTAATCTTTAAAAATTCGATAAAAAACATTTCCTAATAATTAGAGAAATTCTAAGGAACCATATTTTTATTTCCAAAGTTTGGTAAAAAAAAGTAAAAAGGTGCACAAAGGTTCTGGCCACCTTTAAAAAAAATTGATTAATTTTCGGGTTACTTACTTACTTAAGGTGGTGCTACAGTCCTGTGTGAACTAGGGCCTCACCAAACAAACTTCTCCATCTAGCTCGGTCCCTAGCTAGATGTCTCTAGCTTCGCGCTCCAAGTTGGGTGAGGTCACTTTCCACTTGTGCGCGCCACCTGATCCGCGGTCTTCTTCTACTGCGCTGTCCTGTAGGTGTGGATTCGAAAGCTTTCCGGGCCGGAGCATTGGTTTCCATGCGCTCTACGTGACCAGCCATCTTAGTCGTTGGACTTTTACCCTTCTGGCTAAGTCTTCGTCGCTGTACAGCCCGTACAGCTCTTCGTTCCATCTTCTCCTCCACTCCCCTTCTATGCATACGGGACGTCGGGACCGTAGATCACACGAAGAACTTTTCTCTCGAAACGACCCAAGGTGCTTTCATTCGCTTTTGTCGTATTCCATGCTTCTGCACTGTATAGCAGGACGGGGATGATGAGGGTTTTATATAGCGACACTTTGGTTCCTCAAGAGCCTTTGCTACTCAATTGCTCTTTTAGCCCAACGAAACAGCGGTTTGGAAGAGTTATTCTTCGTTTGATCTCAGAGCCTAGGTAGACGAAGTCCTTGACTACCTCAAAGTTACGTCTGTCGATGGTGACGTTTTGACCAAGATGTCGTCGGTGTTGTAGGTCCTTTCTTGATGACAGCATGTACTTTGTTTTGCCCTCATTAACTGTTAAACCAATTTTTGCCGCCTCTGCCTCAATACTCACAATGGCCCCATTGACATTACGCTGAGTTCTTCCGATTATGTCAATGTCATCAGCATATGCTAGTAATTGGACAGACTTTTGAAAGATATTCTTTCAAGTACGATATTAAAAAAATCGCATGACAGCGCATCACCTCGTCTAAAACCTTTTTTGACATCGAAAGGTTCAGTTAAGTTGTTTCCAACCTTTATGGAGCAGCGTGAATTCTCAATGGTCATCCTGCACAAACGGACGAGTTTGGCAGGGATGCCAAAACTAGACATGGCTCTATACACCTCGTCCCTGTAGATGCTGTCATATGCGGCCTTGAA
Organism: Eupeodes latifasciatus; assembly: GCA_920104205.1. Taxonomy (NCBI): domain Eukaryota; kingdom Metazoa; phylum Arthropoda; class Insecta; order Diptera; family Syrphidae; genus Eupeodes; species Eupeodes latifasciatus. The sequence continues at coordinate 59,412,259 of OV049924.1, forward strand.
ATCGATGAAAAGATGGTGGGTGTCGATTTGGTGTTCTTGGGTTTTTCCAGGATCTGCCGTAATGTGAATATTTGATCGACTGTGGACTTTCCTGGTCTAAAACCACACTGATAAGGACCTATCAGCTTGTTGACGATGGGCTTTAGACGTTCACATATTACGGTAGAGAAGATTTTGTAGGCGATGTTAAGTAGACTGATTCCTCTATAGTTGGTGCAGTTTAGAGGGTCTCTTTTTTTCAGGATCGGGCAAACAATACTGAGGTTCAATTCATCGGGCATGCTTTCTGCCGACCATATCTTACAGATAAGTTGGTGCATTCTCCTAACCAACTTATCTCCAGCTGCTTTAAAGAGCTCGGCATTCAAGCCGTCCGCTCCAGCGGCTTTATTAGACTTCAGCTTAGATATGGCAATCTTTACTTCGTCTTAGTCGGGAGGACGGGATTGTTCGCTTTCGTTGTCTATGTTGAATGGATCATCCTGCCTGACAGCGGAATTCGGTTCGTCGTCGCCGTTATACAGTCTGCAGAAGTGGTCCTTCCATATCCTCAGCATTGACTGCGGTTCCACTATGATGTTTCCACTTTCGTCTTTGCAGCCTTCAGTTCTAGGTTTATGTACCTGTGAATTTCGTTTCACCTGTTCATAAAACTTTTGAACTTCATTCCTGCTTTTAAACCTCTCAACATCTTCGACCGCACGCTTCTCATGCCCTCTATTTTTCCTTCTGAGAAGTCGGTGTTCCTCTCACCTCTTTTGCTCGTAGAGCTCATGAGCAGCTCTCGTCCTTTTATGCAGCGCCGCTTTGCGTGCCTGTTGTTTGTTGGCATTTGCCTGCCGACATTCCTCATCAAACCAGGGGTTCCTTGTTGGTGGTTTCTTGAAACCCACCACATCAGAGGCGGCTTCTCTGATGGCATCTTGGCAATGTTGCCACTGGTTTTCGATACATTGTGTTGGCGGCAGAGAACTTCGAGAGAGGTTACTTGTAACTCGGTCGGAAAAGGATTTGGCGATCTCTTGCGATTGTAGCGGTTCGACGTTGTACCTTCTCCCAGCATCTCCCTGTTTTGCCTTGGGTCTGGAAACCCGTAGTGCTACCTTGGCTACAACGAGGTAGTGGTCGGAGTCGGTGTTAGCTCCTCGGAAAGTTCGTCGATCGCAATATGGTCAATCTGGTTGACAGTAGATTGATCTGGAGAACTCCAAGTTCCTTTGTAGATGTTGAGGTGTGGAAAACGCGTACTTGCTACCATGACGTTTCGCCCCGCAGCAAAATCTATTAGTCTGAATCCGTTGTCGGAAGTGTTGTCGTGCAGGCTGTTTTTCCCGATTATTCCACCAAAGATGTCTTCCCTTCCTAGCTTGGCATTAAAATCGCCCAGGACAATTTTAATATCGTAGCTAGGACACTGCTCATATGTTTTGTCTAAGAGCTCGAAGAACATATCTTTGGTGTTATCATCCTTCTCTTCTGTGTGGGCGTGCGCGCATATCAGGCTAATGTTGCTGAATTAAGCCTTGTTGCGGATGGTCATGAGGCGCTCGTTGATGCACCTATAGCTCAAGACTTCTTGCCTAAGTCTGGCTCTAATGACAAAGCCGCATCCAAATAAGAGCTGTTGGTTTTCTCGGTAGCAGTCACCATAGTAAATGTCGCAGTTTTTCATCCTCTTTTTGCCCGGCCCATCCCATTGTATTTCCTGGATGGCGGTGATGTCTGCTTTATAGCAGTCTAAGGCCTTCGCTAATTCTTTGGCCGCACGTGGTCTGTTAAGGGACCTAACATTCCACGTACAGATCCGAAGTTCGTTGTGCTTATTTCGTTTGCTTGCGTTGTCAACAGTGAATTCGTCTGTATCCGAGGCTTGTTGGTGCTTCGCAAGATTTGTACGTGGTCAGGAAGTCACCCCGACGGCACAACCACCAACTTGGAGGGCCAGATCCTTAGTATAACTCCAAGGACGGGGAGCCGGATAAACCACTCCTTATAGGCCTGGGCTCCGAATAAGTCGTAGGAGCCCTATAAGGTGTTGATAGACAGAGGTGGGTTTTGAGAAAACCTGTCGGCGCTTGTGTCCTCTTGAATGCACATGTCTACCATTTGAACATCCAATTTTCGGGTTACTTATTTTAATATTTATGATGTATTTTTTCAGTTAAATTTAATACCAAAACAATGGTTACACAATTTACTGTAGATGTACCAAAGGGCTGAAAGAAGAAGTCATCAAACTTTAATAAGTTTTTTTCAGATTTTTCTTTTTATTTTTTTCGATAAAAAGTCAGTTTAAAGCTTTACTTTTGCAGTCATTTTGTTGATAGCAAACCAATGTACATTTTTGCCTTGAAAAAAGCATGTTCACATAAGTTTATTATAATTAATTCATTAATTTACAAAAATCACCACGAAATTCTTTAAATTTCAGAATTCACCTCGGATTATTGTATCAAAGATGTGTTCGAAGAATCATCAAGAGGACGCAAACGCAATTTATTGAATTCTACCAAATTTTCTTTTAAGAACGGCCCAAATATTTTTTTTGCAAGTGATTAAAATCGATATCAAATTAATTAATCCAACCGTTTTTCAATTTCATTTGATTAATAAAAATATTAAATTAAAAAAAAAAAGTTGTAAGTGAAAAATACCTTATCCATAACATTCGTGATTGATGGAAGCATACATGTATTTGCTATCAATAAAAAAAACTGTGTAACATATCAAAGGAACACCAATGTTTAAAAAAATAATCAGAACGATTATAGCAAACCCGTTGAATAAATGCAGAGCAAATAAAATGCAAATCTTGACATTTATCACAAAATGAAAACGTCAAAAATTCGTTCTGTCTACACAACTCATTCAATAGATCATGTAATCGACATGAATGTTTATTGTTGACGTTAAGAAGTTTTTTTTAGTGAATTTTCTTAGTTCAACGCAAAATATAATTCCTTAAAAATGTTTAGTTACTAAAGTTCAAGTTTACTTATTATTGTTTGAAGGGTGTGTTTACTAAAAATTCTGCTAATAATGAAAAAAAATGAATGAGTTTTACGTATATGTATGTTTTTGTTTTTCTTAATATAATAAATATTACCGTTTACATTTTATAAATGCAGAACCTAGAAGAAAATATACATAAACAATAGTTTTCAGATATGACGCATAGGTTAGTGTAGACAAATATTTTTGAGAAAGTCAATATTATTTTAGGTATGTTCATTAAAGAAATTTCCGCTTCAGCTAACCTTCACCAACTTTTTAGAAACAGCTTAAGCATTAATAGCAGCCAATTATCTCATAACATATTTAATTGTTCACATTCTAAAATGTCTAGAAATTTTTATTTGCTACAAATTTTGTAGTTTTAAAGATTATTTAAAATTAAAAAATAATCAGATATTTTATATGATTTTTTTTTCAATTAAAATATCTTTTGTGATTACTTTTAAGACTAAAATTGCAATTCAAGAACATCTTAACCACCAAAATAGACCAAACAATTTCCGAATTACAGAATGATTTTTGTACCCACTTCATACAAAATAATAAAAAAAAACTTTTTCCCGAAATTTTTATTTAATCCAAGTTGTCATTTACAGCAATAATAAATCATTAAATATGTATTTGGAAAATTTCATTTAATTTAATATACATACATATCTACATTGTTGTACATTTATTTGGATTGATGTCTTTCCAAATATATAATCCCAATCTTCAATATTCAATTCAACAATTTACAGTATTTAATAAAAATTTAGTTGTTTGATTTGCTCGGTGCACTATTTATGTTAAAAGGTTATAGTTTTTTTTAACTTCCCATAGGAAGTTATTGTAATGGGTCCGATTTGTCAAATTGAAAATTTTGACATTTCTCGACGTTTCAAGGTACCTATAGTCGAAATAAAAGATTTTTAGAAAGATGTCTGTGCGTGCGTGTGTACGTACGTCTGTACGTTCGCGACGTTTTTTTCGTCGTCCATAGCTCAAGAACCTGAAGAGATATCAACTTCAAATAAATTTTGTTATACAGATAATAAGGCAGAAAGATGCAGAAAGGGCTCTCAAGAAAATTGCGTAGGTGGTTTTTTTACCATACCAGTTTAAAAAAAGGTGAAAATTTTGGTTAACCCTAAATATCTCATGAACCAATGACGCTAGAGACTTGAATTAAATTTAATGTTATATATTGTAACGTGATACAAAACAATTATATTTTTGGAAAAAAATTTAATTAACGGTTTTTTTTTATAAATCAAAAAAACTGAAAAAAAAAATTTGTCACTTCGAAAATTTTACGACTAAAATACTATTTCATCTCCAAAACAATTTTGTGCAACGAAGAATAATGTTTTTGACATCTGATAAAATTTTGAGAAAAATCGAATTGACAGTTTTTTTACAAAAAATAATAACCTAAAAAAAATAAAAAAAAAGTTGGTAAAAATTGAGTTTTGACTCAAATATCTTTTCAAGACTTTGAGATATTGGCTTTAAACTACTTTTATCTTTCAAAAAATATTGTTTTCAACATTCAGTAAAATTTTGAGAAAAATCGAATTGACAGTTTTTTTACAAAAAATAAAAACCTAAACAAAAAAATTAATAAAAGTTGGTAAAAATTGATTTTCGGCTCAAATAGCTTTTCAAAAATTAAAAATATTGGCTTCAAACTTATTTTATTTCACAGAAAATATTGTTTTTTATATTCAGTAATTTTTTTATCCAAATCCAACAGTCCGTTTTTTCATAAAAAAAATAAAATCTACAAAAAATAGAACGCAAATTTGGCAAGAATTGATACATTTAGACAAACTTTTAAGCAAGACAAATCGATAGACGGGATGGGAAGTTATCAGTGTGGGTCGCATCCCAGCCTCTTTTTTTCAAATATATTGAAAAAATATTTAAAAAAATTTGAAAACGGGTATTTATTTTGAGCATATATGTAGTTCAAATTGAAGTTGTGATTGGAAATCATGGATAGAAATAAACGCTAAAAACGTATTTTCAAAACCATGAAAGTATCAAATTCAAGTTTTATTAAGACTTCATATAGAGAGCCAAAGTGTTTACTCATAACATTATACAAACTTCCAGAGAATAAGTAAGATAGATAGTAAAATGATTTAATAATTAAAACTGTACATAAAACGACAAAGATGCTTTGCACAAATCAAAATTACACTTTATTGTTAAGGATTATGTTTTGTTTACCTTAGCCTAAAAAAAAAATTATTATAAAAACACATATTTTAAAAATCCTGAAAGGATACAAAAATGTTGAGGTGAGATTAGAGTTTAAGATAACTGGGTCGATTGAGTTAAAACTTGAAAATTAAGGTTTTAAGCCGATTCACGTTACATTTTTTATTAATTTATTTCTCAGACTAAAAATATGTATAAAAAATAGTTTAAAAAACAGCTCTAACGCTTTTCAAATACATATTTAAGAAAATGGCATTTAAATTTTTCAAAACAAACTTTTTTTTCCATTTTTTCAGGCACATTTTCAAATTTGAAAAAGCGGCTGGGATGCGACCCAAACTGAAAACTTATCATCCCGTCTGTCGATTTGTCTTGCTTAAAAGTTTGTAGGTTTTCGTGTTTTGTTAAAAAAGTTGTCAGTTGAATTATTTAAAAATCTTAAAACAACCAACAATCTTACAATTAATAATAGAAATAGTTTGATTTCCAAATCCATTTTTGCTAACGAGATTTTTAGTTGAAAATCAATTTTTACCAATTTTGCGTACTATTTTTTGTAGATTTTAATTTTTATATTGTTGGGTTTTTATAAAAAATTTACTAAATGTTTTCTGTTACATAAAATTAGTTTTAAGCCAATATTTTTAATATTTGAAAAGATATTTGAGTCGAAAGTAATATTTTACCGAGTTTTAGTATTGTTTTTTTTTTAGGTTTTTATTTTTTGTAAAAAAAAACGGTCAATTTGATTTTTCTCAAAATTTTACCAGATGTCAAAAACGATAGTTTTCGTTGCATATAATTATTTTGGAGGGTAAATCATCTTTTGTTCGTAAAATATTCGAGGTGACATTTTTTTGCTCAGTTTTTTTTTTGATTTATAAAAATAACGTTTATTGGATTTTTTTCCAAAAATATACTTGTTTGGTATTACGTTACAATATATATTATAAAATTTAATTCAAGTCCCTAGCGTTACTGGTTCGTAAGATATTTTGTGTTAAGCAAATTTTCACGTTTTTTTAAATTGCTATGATAAAAAAACCACCCACTCAACTTTGTTGAGTGTCCTTTCTGCATCTTTTTGCATGATTATCTGTATAAAAAAATTTATTTGAAGTCGACATCTCTATGGGTTCTTGAGTTGTGGACGACGAAAAGAACTTCCCGAACGTACGGACTCTGGCATGACGTTCCTACGAACTATCTTTCACGCCACGGGGACTACGATAGAAACTAGTGGCAAAATCAAAAGTTCTCTATTTTCGAAAAAAAGTTACCGATAGATTCTTATAAAATGTTCCCAAATAATTTTTCTTAACTTATAGCTTTTTGCAATATAAATAATTATATTTTTTGCTCCGGAAGGGTAACCCCAAAGAACTTTTAATTGGTTATTAAATTGCCTCAGTAACGAATGAACCGATCTTAATAATTTGTTTCTGAATTAGCTCTTAATATTTTTTGATAATTAAAAATTACTGTTTTTCATTTGAGTTTTGAAAACTTTAACTAGCATCACAATTTTGTAACGAAGTTCAATCGTAAAAGGTAGATTTATTAGAACCATATATTAGCTGCCCACAGCTGTATGTTTTCATTATTCTTTTAATTCGAACACATTTTTAGAATAATAGTGTAAACACAAAAAAACTCTATAGCCTGTCTCACATTCATTATCATAAGTAGGTCGCTGACATCTTTCCAAAACACCTCTGGCTCCTTCCTTAAGAAATCGTTTAAAAACTTCAAATACATTTTGGTCTCCACCTTTCAGAGCACCAAATTCTTTCATCATACAATTGACATGACACCTAACGGCTTGATTGACATGACCTCGATAAAAATTACCAGTAATTATTTGGTGCACAAGTTTATCAGGAGTATTCAATTTCGTTTTACATACATCAATAATTCCTATGAGATACGTAGCATAATCCTGGTTTTCATTTGTAGAGACCTTTAAATATTCAAACACATTCAAAAAAATATAAACGCTTACAAAGGCTTATATTATGTAATATATTTTGCACTTTATCTTACCAAACATAGGCAAACCATAGAGAATATCGTTAGGGCTACAGCGTACTTCATAATTTCAACTTTTAACGGTCAAGTATTTAATCAATTTGATGTAGATTCTGTCTGATGTTGGGACTTATATAAACATACAGTGCATTACCTAGTGTGTTAGGTGATCTTATTATCTTAAATTTTATTAACAATTGTAATTGCCTAATATGTAAATAATTCATAACAAGGATATTGGTTTTTGTTAACAAGTCGATAATGATTTAATTGATTGTTCTGTTCTCGAATGTTTTAATTGGTGATGATCTATGAAACGTACGGTAATAACCTTATGTTTTCAGTGTTGTTCTGGGTTTTATTTAGCGGAATTCGAATTTGCTATCGATTTTAATACTTTTATAAAAATACAAATATTTGTTTGTTGGTGTTTTTAACTGCTTCTAAAATGTCTATTGTCATTCAACACAATAGGTTTTTAACGATTTCTAAGATAAACACTATTTAAAATTCCTTTGTTCTGGCTTTGTATGAAATTATTGATTTAATCAAGTCGATGCAATTAAACAAACAATACAATAATTTCAAAAAAGTACTCGATTAATCTGTTTAGAATCCCTTTTTTCTCTCTTTTCAGTAACGTGTATTTAAAAACCTAACTAGTTTACTTTAAATTCTGAAATATAACAGTTTATAAAAATGAAGAAACTTATATTTATTGGTAAAGAATTGATTGTACTTATCATGCCCAAATATGTGAATTATATTCAAGTCTTAGACAGATGAAGGCTTTCTGGCTTTGTAAATTACAGCCAGATAAGAAGTGGTGAAAAATTGATTGCACCGCATCGGTCGGAGAAATCCTAAGCACCTCGCAGTATTTTTGGCAATATCAAAGATGTGATCATTCCATAAGAGGTGATCTGTGATACACATACCATTTACTGAAAGTTGATTAGTTTCCTGGATGCACATCCGGAGGATTAAGATGTGAATCTAGAAACGAATATGAAGAGCTGTTGGTACTGTGTCGTCAGCGAAACAGTTTAATGGATTAGAAGTGGCATACAAAAGATCATTTATGAATATAAGGAAGAGAGTCGGAGACAAAACGGAACCCTTGGGGGCACCAGCATCATTTATTAACTTCCCATAGGAAGTTATTGTAATGTGTCCGATTTGTCAAATTGAAAATTTTGACATTTCTCGACGTTTCAAGGTCCCTAGAGTCGAAATAAAAGATTTTTAGAAAGATGTCTGTGCGTGCGTGTACTGTGCGTACGTTCGCGACGTTTTTTTCGTCGTCCAAAGCTCAAGAACAAGAAGAGATATCGACTTCAAATAAATTTTGTTATACAGATAATAAGGCAGAAAAAAGCAGAAAGGGCTCTCAAATTGCGTGGGTGGTTTTTTTACCATAGCAGTTAAAAAAAAATGAAAATTTTGGTTAAACCTAAATATCTCATGAACCAATGACGCTAGAGACTTGAATTAAATTTTATGTTATATATTGTAACGTGATACAAAACAATTATATTTTTGGAAAAAAATTCAATTAACGGTTTTTTTATAAATCAAAAAAACTGAAAAAAAAAATTTGTCACTTCGAAAATTTTACGACTAAAATATGATTTCATCTCCAAAACAATTGTGTGCAACGAAGAATAATGTTTTTGACATCTGATAAAATTTTGGGAAAAATCTAATTGACAGTTTTTTTATAAAGAATAAAAACCTAAAAAAACATTACTCAAAGTTGGTAAAAATTGAATTTCCACTCAAATATCTTTTCAAAAACTTGATTAATCTCAAACTTATTTTATCTAATAAGAAATATTGTTTTCAACATTCTGAAAAACGTTGAGAAAAATCGAATTGACAGTTTTTTTTACAAAAAATAAAAACACAAAAAAAAAATTAATAAAAGTTGGTAAAAATTGATTTTCGACTCAAATATCTTTTCAAAAATTTGAGATAATGGCTTTTAACTTATTTAAACTTATTAGAAATATTGTTTTCAACATTAGGAAAACATTTTAAGAAAAATCGAATTGACAGGTTTTTTACAAAAAATAAAAACCTAACAAAAAAAAAAAACAATACTAAAACTTGGTAAAAATTTACTTTCGACTCAAATAGCTTTTCAAAAATTAAAAATATTGTCTTCAAACTTTTTTTATTTCACAGAAAATATTGTTTTCGATATTCAGTAGTTTTTTTTATAAAAATCCAACAGTCCGTTTTTTCATAAAAAAATAAAATCTACAAGAAGTAGTAAGCAAATTTGGTAAAAATTGATGTTCGGTTCTTGATATCTCTCAAATTAATTTTATTCATCCAACTTGTAAAAATTTAAGAAATGCTACTAAAATTGTTAAAAACTTGTTTTCGACTAAAAACTATTTAACAAAACTAGATTTTCAAACTAAACTATTTCTTTGTATGAAAAATATTGTTGGTAATTTTAAAATTTGTAAGAATAATTCAACTTACAACTTTTTTGACCCAACCCTACAAACTTTTAAGCAAGACAAATCGACAGACGGGATGGGGAGTTATCAGTGTGGGTCGCATCCCAGCCTCTTTTTTTATGAATTTTAGACTTGAAACCATCCAATACAACTTGTATTGAACGGTTAGAAAGGTAATTTCTAATCAAACGAAGAAGAGATTCATCAATACCAAGAGCACGCATTTTCGATAAGAGAGCTTGGTGCCAAACTCTATCAAATGTTTTTGAAATATAAAGTGCAATAATCTTACTTTCTTCAAAACGATGTAATGATTTGTTCAACTGTTTGGTGAGATAAACCATGAAATCAAAAGTGGACCTATTGCTACGAAAGCCATACTGTCGGTCATTCATTGAAGCTTCCGTTCTTCAAGATATTTCTTAAGCTGATAATTATTTAGCGTTTTCGTGACCTTGGAAAGAAGGGACGTGAGTGCTATTGGACTATACTTGGAGAGGGAGGAGGATTCGAATTCTTTAGAGACAGGCTGGACAAATGCTATTTTCCATTCGCTTGGAAAGTCACCTGTAGAGTAGGAAAGATGGAAAAGCTTACTCAGTGGTTTTTCCAGCGTTAAAGAACACCTCTCCAGATCAATAGAGGGGGTACTATCAGGGCCAGCAGATTTATGTATGTTAAGGTCTTTCAGTACTCTTGCAACTGCACGAGTTCGAAAGAAGATTCGTCCCATAGAATCGTTAACGCTCTCAAGAACAGGAGGACTCAAGAGGCCTTTCGGGTAGCTTCAAATTAACAACAAACTGTGCTGCAAGCCAATTTGATTTATCAATCGAACTTACATTGGGAGTGTCATTGTGGATGAGCGTTGGAACCGAGGATGACGTGGGGTTTCGTACGTTTTTTACAAATGACCAGATATTTGTACTACCTTTGGGACATTTTAGTATTTTTTGATTTAATTTCTGATCATGCAAAAATCTGGTTTGTCAAATATGACCTTTGCAGGTCTTTCTAGCTTGTTTGAACTTATTCCGGTTCTCCTCAGTGGGGTTGGCTTTATTAATCCGGAAACTTACATCTTTGATAATAATAACCTCTTTACAGCTTAAATTAAATTGGGTTTAGATTTTAACCCATTCGGGATAAAATTTCTCATTCCAGAAAGAATTAAATTTGTAACCATTTTTGCGCTGGAATCCACGTCAATATCGAGGAAGCATAGTGACCAGTTAAAGTTCCTGAAGAATTCATTGAGACCGTCCCATTTTGCTATCTCATATTGTCAGACGGTTCTCATAGAAGTATTTTCTTTAACTGGGTTTCTTAGAGAATTTTGCAGGTACGGTCTGATGTGCCTAAAGGCGGTTATACACTGATTGTGTATTTATTAGGGTCAGAGGTAAAAAACAAGTCTAGGGTGTTGGCGAATTGACCTGACGTTGCAGGGATTCGAATTGACTCCAATTGAGCAAAGACCTCAACATACCTTCCTTCGGTTGTTGACTGGCCAGAATAGCGAAGCCAAGAACAAGAAGAATTGTGTACATTGAAATCGACCGCAATGATGATTTCAGTGTGAGGATAATGGGAAACAATTTTTTGAATGGAGTCAGACAGAGCATCAAATTCGTTAAAAGTTGAATTTCTATCCAGATTTGGACTTCGATATCGATATAGAAAACATGCGTGGATGATGTGCTTATTTACCGTGAATTTTACCCACATAAAGATGTGGCTAAAGTTGGTATGCAACATCATTACTTATATACACGGTTAATCCATGATGAGGAAAAATTAATCGCACTAAGTTTTACCCATTTAGATTGAATTCCGAACATATGTATGTGGCATAGCAGTTCTTTCTAAGACCACGAATGTTGCTGAAATCCATCCTGAATTCACCAAACATTCTAATGTTCAAAACTGATAAAACACAATTCGAAGATTTCTACTAGTGTTATGCCTTAGTAAAAATCTGCATACTGATCCGCCCTGGATTTTTCTTTCCTTGCCCTTAAAATCCATAGAGATTGTTTGGTCCAAAATCGAATTTTCTCAAATGCAGAAACTTTTATATTGTCTAAATAATATTTGACGATCAAAAATGTGATATCAGTGGAGCGTTTTTGAGCATTGCGACGGAAGCGAAAAAGATGGGTTTAGTGGTGAATGAGGGCAAGACCAAGTATATGCTGTCATCGAAAAAGGACATTGAACAACGATGTCTTGGACAAAACGTCACCATAGACAGCTATAACTTTAAGGTAGTTAAAGACTTTGTCTATCTAGACACCGCTATTAATACAGACAACGACACTAGCGCTGAAATCAAACGAAGAATAACTCTTGCAAATCGCTGCTTTTTTGGACTTAGAAGGCAATTGAGTAGTAAAGTCTTCTCTCGAACATCTAAAATCACCATCTATAAGACACTCATCATCCCGGTTCTCATTTATGGCGCTAAAGACTGGACCCTGTCAAAGAAAGATGAGAGCGTCTTCGGGTGAATTTTGGTCCTGTACGCATAGATGGAGAATGGAGGAGAAGATATAACGACGAATTGTACGGCTGTACAGCAACACTGACCTAGTTAACTGAATTAAAGTCCAACGGCTAAGATGGCTAGGTCATGTAAAGCGAATGGACATCAACGCTCCAGCCCGGAAGGTCTTCGAATCTAATCCCGAGGGACGGCGCAGTAGAGGAAGACCGCGACTCAGTTGGTGCACGCAGGTGTGTGAAGACCTCAACCAACTTGGCGTGCGGTACTGGAGACAGCTAGCTAGGGACCGAGGTAGCTTGAGACGGATGTTGGTTGAGGCCCAGGTCCGCCCCGGACTGTAGCGCCACCTTAAGTTAGTAAGTAAGATCAAAAATGTGAATATTCCTGTTTTTGATTTTTAAAAATTATTATTTTTATTTTTCAATATTTGTTATATCGAAAACGGGTCAAAAGTTTTTTTTACGAAAATCAAAAAAAAAATGTATTAATATGAAATAATTTTAAACTTAAAATTTGAAATCTTAAATTATAGGTATCTATACTATTTTTAAATTCAATAACAAGTGCGTGCATTTTATTTTTGAATGTACACCAATTTGGTATCACGTCAAAATGTATATTAAACATTAGATTGGAGTAACTTGTGTTATTGATTGGTTCTAGACATTTTTGGGGTCAACCAAATTTGTTTCTTTTTTCTAAATAGCTATAGTAGGAAAACCTTAAATCTAGTAGACAATAATAAACATAAAGAAGTAAATTCATTGTCATATTTTTGAAGTAGCTGAAGAGCCAATTTCTTGAAATCCTTGAAACTATTCTGTTTACTGATGCTTGAGAAATTCCATGAAAGTCGCCTGTTGTACAAAAATATTTACTTATTACCTATGCAACAAACATCACATTACCTATGTCACTTTTGTAAATATTCCGAGCGAAAAATTTAAGTGCTTTTAAGACTCAAATTTATGATTTTATGATGATTTAATCCAACCAATCATCAATACTTAGAAGGCTAATTATAAACTTAAGAGTATATTTGTATCGAATCGATAATAATAAATAAAATATTGTTTAACTTAAAAAAAAGTATTCTTATCTTTGGAATTATTTAGTTTTAGTCAATTTATACATTGATGAAAACTTCTTAATAAGTCAAAATTGATATTTTAAAATTATAGCGATTCAAATAAAATTGTAACTTTAGAATAATTATAACTTTTATACACCAAAAATGAGTCAGTGAATTAAGGTGTGGTTGCTCGGATAGGAGATAAAAGTAAGAAAAAGGATGCAACTTTATTTACACTGGTGATGAGTAAGCTTTTTTTTTAATTTTCTTATGCAGGTTAATTAACAGATATTCAATTGAGGTAAGGTGACTGGTTGTTAGATCTTATGACAGTGATAACAAATGTTTATCAACTAATGAGGTCCAATTCATCCAGGTGCATTAAAAACAGTGCATCCAAGGTAATTACATTATTCTAATGAATTCAGTAAAGTTTAGTGAAATCATCAAATTAACTTACTGAGTCGGGTATTCAGTTCGTGTGTCCATTTAAAAACATATTATTCTACAAATAATTAATTTCTTGAATTGGTAAAGTATGAGGACCATGACAGTGCTCAAAGATCTCCACAGTCGTGTCTATTGGAAAGTGTCTTACAGCTGATTATGCAGAAAATTACCTATAATTCAACATAAATATCAAGTTAGAATTCCAGTTATCATAAATATGGAAAAAAGAAGCTCGACAACATTAATATTGAGATTCATGGCTGCATTATGCGTGGATTCTTAAAATGCAAAAATCACTGCAAATGAGGGAATTTTTACATAACAGGAATTAAAAACAATTCATTGGTGTTGACTCATTTTTAGATTGAATCAATCATTGTTTTATTATTAAATTCCCATAGGAAGTTATTGTAATGGGTCCGATTTGTCAAATTGAAAATTTTGACATTTCTCGACGTTTTAAGGTCCATAGAGTCGAAATAAAAGATTTTTAGAAAGATGTCTGTGCGTGCGTGTGTACGTACGTTCGTACGTCCGTATGTCCGTATGTCCGTATGTCCGTACGTCCGTATGTCCGTATGTCCGTACGTCCGTACGTTCGCGACGTTTTTTTCGTTCTCCATAGCTCAAGAACCAGAGGAGATATCGACTTCAAATAAATTTTGTTATACAGATAATAAGGCAGAAAGATGCAGAAAGGGCTCTCAAGAAAATTGCGTGGGTGGTTTTTTTACCAAAGCAGTTTAAAAAAAAATGGTTGCCTGTAAAGTCGGTTTTACGGGCGAAGATTTTACGTGACAACGTCTTTTTCTCGGTAGAATATTTATTGATATGAATATAATTAAATTGCACAATAGGAACAAGGAATTGAATGAAAATAAGAATTGCAGACATTTTTTAAACTAATAATTTACTTAACACTATCAACATTTATCAATAGTATGACATAACCTATAAACTCAGTTTCTCAACTTTTGTGTCAATCTAACAATTAATCAATCAATCATAGTTTACGATAATGAAATATCAGTGTACAATTATTTACCTTTATTGTTGTAGTTGTTGTAAATGACGAATCTAAGCACTCCACATTTTCACTACAGACACAGCTGACGATACTTTAACCACACGTGTGAACTTGTATTATGACGCTTTCTTGTTTTTCCAACGCCAAGAACGTTCGAGAAAGACAAAGACAGAGACACAAGCATGCGCCGATTCAATGCGCCTAATTCTCTAGTGCTGCGCGCGCGGCAAAATCAAATTGACAGTTTTTTTACAAAAAAATAAAAACTAATTTTAGCTTATTAGCAATATTGTTTTGAACATTAGGAAAAAATTTTGAGAAAAATCGAAAAGACAGTTTTTTTACAAAAAATAAAAAGAGGCTGGGATGCGACCCACACTGATAACTTCCCATCCCGTCTATCGATTTGTCTTGCTTAAAAGTTTGTCTAAATGTATCAATTCTTACCAAATTTGCGTTCTATTTTTTGTAGATTTTATTTTTTTTATGAAAAAACGGACTGTTGGATTTTTATAAAAAAATTATTGAATATAAAAAACAATATTTTCTGTGAAATAAAATAAGTTTGAAGCCAATATTTTTAATTTTTGAAAAGCTATTTGAGCCGAAAACCAATTTTTAGCAACTTTTATTAATTTTTTTGTTTAGGTTTTTATTTTTTGTAAAAAAACTGTCAATTCGATTTTTCTCAAAATTTTTCCTAATGTTGAAAACAATATTTCTTATAAGCTAAAATTAGTAAGAAGCCATAATCTCAAATTTTTGAAAAGATATTTAAGTCGAAAGTCAATTTTTACCAACTTTTGTTAAATTTTTTTTTCGGTTTTTATTTTTTTGTAAGAAAACTGCCAATTCTAATTTTTTCAAAATTTTACTGAATGTTGAAAACAATATTTTTTGAAAGATAAAAGTAGTTTCAAGCGAATATCTCAAAGTCTTGAAAAGATATTTGAGTCAAAACTCAATTTTTACCAACTTTTTTTTTATTTTTTTTAAGGTTATTATTTTTTGTAAAAAAACTGTCAATTCGATTTTTCTCAAAATTTTATCAGATGTCAAAAACATTATTCTTCGTTGCACAAAATTGTTTTGGAGATGAAATCATATTTTAGTCGTAAAATTTTCGAAGTGACAAATTTTTTTTTTCAGTTTTTTTTGATTTATAAAAAAACCGTTAATTGAATTTTTTTCCAAAAATATAATTGTTTTGTATCACGTTACAATATATAACATAAAATTTAATTCAAGTCTCTAGCGTCATTGGTTCATGAGATATTTAGGGTTAACCAAAATGTTCACCTTTTTTAACTTCCCATAGGAAGTTATTGTAATGGGTCCGATTTGACAAATTGAAAATTTTGACATTTCTCGACGTTTCAAAGTCCCTAGAGTCGAAATAAAAGATTTTTAGAAAGATGTCTGTGCGTGCGTGTGTACGTACGTCCGTACGTCTGTACGTTCGTACGTCCGTACGTTCGCGACGTTTTTTTCGTCGTCCATAGCTCAAGAACCAGAAGAGATATAGACTTCAAATAAATTTTGTTATACAGATAATAAGGCAGAAAGATGCAGAAAGGGCTCTCAAGAAAATTGCGTGGGTGGTTTTTTTACCATAGCAGTTTAAAAAAAAGGTGAAAATTTTGGTTAACCCTAAATATCTCATGAACCAATGACGCTAGAGACTTGAGTTAAATTTTATATTATATATTGTAACGTGATACAAAACAATTATATTTTTTGAAAAAAATTCAATTAACGGTTTTTTTTTATAAATCAAAAAAACTGAAAAAAAAAATTTGTCACTTCGAAAATTTTACGACTAAAATATGATTTCATTTCCAAAACAATTTTGTGCAACGAAGAATAATGTTTTTGACATCTGATAAAATTTTGAGAAAAATCGAATTGACAGTTTTTTTACAAAAAATAATAACCTAAAAAAAATAAAAAAAAAGTTGGTAAAAATTGAGTTTTGACCCAAATATCTTTTCAAGACTTTGAGATATCGGCTTTAAACTACTTTTATCTTTCAAAAAATGTTGTTTTCAACATTCAGTAAAATTTTGAAAAAAATAGAATTGACATT
This sequence comes from Eupeodes latifasciatus, assembly GCA_920104205.1. Lineage (NCBI taxonomy): Eukaryota > Metazoa > Arthropoda > Insecta > Diptera > Syrphidae > Eupeodes > Eupeodes latifasciatus. Next base: position 59,429,119 of record OV049924.1, read on the forward strand.
TTTTTTACAAAAAATTAAAAACCGAAAAAAAAATTTAACAAAAGTTGGTAAAAATTGATTTTCGACTTAAATATCTTTTCAAAAATTTGAGATTATGGCTTCTAACTAATTTTAACTTACAAGAAATATTGTTTTCAACATTAGGAAAAATTTTGAGAAAAATCGAACTGACAGTTTTTTTTACAAAAAATAAAAACCTGAACAAAAAAATTAATAAAAGTTGGTAAAAATTGATTTTCGGCTCAAATAGCTTTTCAAAAATTAAAAATATTGGCTTCAAACTTATTTTATTTCACAGAAAATATTGTTTTTTATGTTCAGTAATTTTTTTATAAAAATCCAACAGTCCGTTTTTTCATAAAAAAAATAAAATCTACAAAAAATAGAACGCAAATTTGGCAAGAATTGATACATTTAGACAAACTTTTAAGCAAGACAAATCGATAGACGGGATGGGAAGTTATCAGTGTGGGTCGCATCCCAGCCTCTTTTTTTTAAACTGCTATGGTAAAAAAACCACCTACGAAATTTTCTTGAGAGCCCTTTCTGCATCTTTCTGCCTTATTATCTGTATAACAAAATTTATTTGAAGTCGATATCTCTTCTGGTTCTTGAGCTATGGACGACGAAAAAAACGTCGCGAACGTACGGACGTACGCACGTACGGACGTACGTACACACGCACGCACAGACATCTTTCTAAAAATCTTTTATTTCGACTCTAGGGACCTTGAAACGTCGAGAAATGTCAAAATTTTCAATTTGACAAACCGGACCCATTCCAATAACTTCCTATGGGAAGTTAAAAAAATTAATAAAAGTTGGTAAAAATTGATTTTCGACTCAAATATCTTTTCAAAAATTTGAGATAATGGCTTCTTACTAATTTTAACTTATAAGAAATATTGTTTTCAACATAAAAACAATTTAAGAAAAATCGAATTGACAGTTTTTTTTAAAAAAAAAAAAACCTAAAAAAAACAATAATAAAACTTGGTAAAAATTTACTTTCGACTAAAATAGCTTTTCAAAAGGTTAAAATATTGGCTTCAAACTAATTTTATTTCACAGAAAATATTGTTTTCGATATTCAGTAATTTTTTTTATAAAAATCCAACAGTCCGTTTTTTCATAAAAAAATAAAATCTACAACAAATAGTACGCAAAATTGGTAAAAATTGATGCATATAGACAAACTTTTAAGCAAGACAAATCGACAGACGGGATGAGAAGTTATCAGTGTGGGTCGCAACCCAGCCTCCTTTTTTATGAAAAACCGATGGTTTGATTTTTCGCAAAATTTTACTGAATGTTGAAAACAATATTTCTTATAAGACTATATTAATTTGAATCCATAATCTCAAATTTTTGAAACCATATTTGAATCAATTTTTACGAACTTTTAGTAATGATTTTTTAGGTTTTTAGTTTTTGTTAAAAAACTGTCAATTAGATTTTTCTCAAAAATTTTCGAATGTTGAAAACAATATTTCTTATAAGATAAAATTTGTTGGAAGCTATAATCTTAAATTTTTAAAAAGATATTTGAGTCGAAAATCAATGTTTACCAACTTTGAGTAATGTTTGTTAAGGTTTTTATTTTTTGTAAGTAATAAAATTGTCAATTCGATTTTTTTCAAAATTTTACCAGAAGTTAAAAACGTTACTCTTCGTTGCAAACATTTTTTTGGAGATATAATCGTTTTTCGATCGTAAGATTTTCGAGGTGAAAAATATCTTTTTTTTAGTTTTTTTGATTTATAAAAAAACCGTTAATTGTTATATTTTCCAAAAACATATTTGTTATATGACAAAAAACGTTAGCCACAGCAACGCGTGACCGGGTCAGCTAGTATACAAATTAAAGACTTTACTAATTCGTAACATTTATAAGTCAGAGAGCTGTTATCACGATTTTTATTTCTGCTCATATATGTACATATATTCACCCCTAATGTAATATTTTATTAAAAATTTTTGAAATTGCAACTTTTTTGAAATGTTAGTATACAGGAAGTATCATCTTGTGGTTTCTTTCAAAACAAATTACTATTTTGACACTGACAAATAATATGCCAATAATCTGAAAACTAAACGATTAAACACAAAATTATCAAAAAGACTACTCGACTACAAACCCGAAAGAAAAAACTACTTGAATTACGTAGTGTTCCATAATTTATTGAAATATTTGGCATAATATATGAACGAAATTAATTCTTTTCATTTAATTGCAAACTGTCAATTGGAATTTATTAGTAAATCTTTGTTTGTTTTCAAAGCATTTGAAAAACAAATTTTATCAAACTTCAAAATCGTCATTGTTTGTAGTACCTATAAAATTCATTAAAAGGTAATATCATTTTTCGTTCTTAATATATTCAAGTTTAAATATCATATTTTTGTTTCAGTTATTTATAAATTGTAGTTATATTGTGTTAAGTAAAATTTAACTTCACTTGGTTCTTGAGATATGGATAACCACAAAATTTCTTTAGTAAAAATGTTCACACATACATATATTGTGCCTCAAAATAATGGATTTTGACCCAGAAACAATGAATGTTATTGGTTATTTCACACTTGATGTCTGAAAAAGGTGTGTTTTTAGGAGAAGATTCACAGGTACAGGGCTATATAGTAGGTATATATCCATTTTTTTTTTTTTTTTTTGAGAAATGAAGTTCTGTAAATTAACATCACTTAGAATTCTGTATAAAGATTAAGAAATTACAAAATTCTGAATATATTTATTAGAAATTCAATTCTATTAAAAAAAAGTAGCGATCCCTAAATACAGTCGACCCTCCCTGAGTCGAGTTTTTAAGGAATTTAATAAAAACACTACTTGGAAAAGACAGAACGAAGAATGATGTTTTTTGATGTATCGCTTTTCAAGCAAATTCATGAATGTAATTTTTTGCACTAGTTGCGTGTAAAACCAAAATCATTTTGTGTGGAATGGGCTTTGGTTTTAAATTAAAGGAAACAAGAACAAAAATTCAACTTAAGACAAAAACGGTACAGAAGTAAAAACAAATTGTTCGAGTTGGAGAGATATTCGTCTTAGGGAAAGGTCGGCTTAGATAATTATTTTTCTGTTGAAAACTTGTAATTATAAAAAGTGCTCAAAATTTTGGAGTTAAGGAGAGTTTTCACTCTTGCTGAGTGTTCAACTTAGAGAGAGTCAACTGTAGTTTCAAAATTGAAACTTGCTATGAAAAGTAATTTTTTTCATAATAATATTATTAAAATTATCTTAAATTCATCTTAAAATGTATTTAAACAATCAGAAACAAAAAAACAAATAGAAATCAAGCGCCAATTATTATCTAAACAATTACTGTTTCCAAGAAAAATTTAAATGGTTATCCAATTCTGAAACCAGACCAGAAAAAAAAACAATAACTAAACAAAAATATTATGTATATTTCGTACCTAGTTTAATTTTGCCGGTAACTATATACACAACAAATATTATACAAGTCATTTAAAATAAAAGAAATTTATTCAAAAACAAACAGGTTCACTTTGTGTTGAATATCTGAGTAATTCTTTAAGCTATGAAATCTTCAAATGAAAACCTTGTCTTTGCCGCTGTACCTAGCTGTTGCTCGCCGTCAAAACATACTTTAAATTCATCACCAATTAGTTTAAAAAAGTTAAAATGATGTGCTCCTCTAAAAGTTTTGCTATACAACATTTGATTTGTTTACAACAGTAGAGGATTTTTAGAGAAGCTGGTATAAATTTATTATGCCAATCGAAAAACCAGTCACCCAAATTGTTGGTAAATATTGTTTCATATAGAAACTTTAGAAACAAAAATAATGAGATGTTCCACTGGTGCTAATGAAACTTTAACATTTTACCATTGATCTGCTGTTAACGTGTTGTTAAAAAACCATCAAATACAATATTCCTATTAAAATTTAACTGATCAACAAAAATTGAATCCTGAGCACAACTTTGATCGTTTTATCTCACCAACCAACGGGGTATGACGGGTCGCTAAACTATTTTCTTGTATAATTTAAAAATGTTCTTATTTTTCTGCCAATACTTCGAAAGTGGCAGGTCCTACAGAAAATTAAGTGCAAAACAGTTTTATATGAAATTCAATTTCCAGCTAAGGGTTATAGTTTCCAAGATATTAGTCTTTGAAGTTTAACATATTTTCTTAAATCTGGTTTGAAAATGTAAGACAATTCAACGTTACTCAAACTTCAAACAGCAGTATCTCAAAAACTATATAAATCTTAGTACGGCTCAGCGTTTTTTTTTTGTAGAAAGTTAAAATTTGTATAAAATCGTTTCTGGGAGTCCTGTCATTTTATAGATAATAGCCAAGAAATGGAAATTTTATGAAGAAAAATTAGTTTATGGACCGTACTATCCCGTTAGTGACAGTTAAGGATAAACTGCAATTAACACTTTTGTAGAGCGATCAAATAGTTCAAATAGTTTTTGAGATTTTTAATAAATTTCCAGCATTGCAACAAAAAATAGCCACCCAAAAAAACGCTGATATCACTAGTTTTCTAACTCTTCTTTATAAAATTGAGAGCTTTCTAGTCTATAGACAACTGGCCAAACTGAAACCATTTTATAGCAATTATTGTATGCTCTAACTTTTACTTTATACCTAATCCACCTCTGTTTTTTTTTTTAATTTTATTGATGTGGTCTATTTACCTTGTTAATTTATTTAAAGTCCACTTATGTTTTTGTTTGATCTGTCATCTCTCCATAATCTCAAAAATCCATCTTCATTGCGTCTATACCTATAAAAGCTTTGAATTTTTTGAGGACAATTTAGTTTTGATCTTCCACCTCGAGCGCGAATACCAATCCAATACCTTGTTAAAATGAAATTCTTAATTGCTTTTGCCCTAATCGCTTTTGTTTCTGCTGTTAGCGTAAGCTTGACTTAAAACTATCTTTATATTTTTGATGACGTTTTAATGATGTGTATTATATTATTTAATTTAGGCAGCTGATGCTGATGTGAAAGAACAAAATGAACGTGTTGAAGTGCACGTAACAAAATGCCGCAATAAATACCCAATAACTAATGAACAACTTGCTCTATTGAAGGATGGAAAAGTTACTGAAGGAAGCGATGAAGAAAGATGTTTTGTCAATTGTTTCATGGAAGAATCTGGAATAATGGTTGATGGTAAAATCCAAAAAGAAAATGCTATTAAGGTATTTTCTGTAAGGGTAGGCGAGGAAAAGGCAAATGAAGTCGTTGAAAAGTGTCAAAATGAGGTTGGAAGTGCAAAGTGTGAAACTGCTTTGAAAACAAGCAACTGTTTCCATGCTCAAGGTGTTTACTAATTTATTTCCTTAAATAAGAGATTAATAAAAACTGTTTAAAAACATTTTATAAGTGTGTGCATAGTTAATATGTGGAATAATTTAGTTTTACTAAATTAATGGATAAAAAGGTTAGACAAATGTTGATCTCAAAACATAACAAATTCGCTCGCCCGGTTGGTGCTAATCGATCGGTATGCATTGGTATTGAAGGAATGGTTTTTGGTGGTGTATTGAGGGATCTTACGGGGCGGCGGGATTATAAGAATTTTTTATTTGAAGCTAGTTAATAGGCAAAGTATTCTTGGCAAATAATCCAATTGCAATTCTAGTAGCGTCAATCATTTCTGCAACAACCTCCTAAGATCGATTGATTTCGATTCCGGTTTTTGGATTGGTTAGTTTTCATGTAAAACTAAAAATCATACTTGTCAACAACGACTATAAAGAATTTTGCAGTTTTTTTTTGAAAAGTTTTAATTTTCGAAAACAACAATTGTGACTAAAAACTATGGCATTAAAATTGAGTATGTTCCTTATTTTGACTGATTTTTAACTCCCCATAGGAAGTTATTGTTATCGGCCCGATTTGTCAAATTGAAGATTTTGACATTTCTCGACATTTTAAGATCCCTAGAGTCTAAATAAAAGATTTTTAGAGAGATGTTTGTGGGTGTGTACTTACGTTCGTAAGTTCGTACGTCCGTACGTGCGTCGGTACGTTCGGGAAGTTTTTCGTAGTCCATAGCTCAAGAACCAGTAGAGATATCGACTTCAAATAAATTTTGTTATACAGATAATAATGCAGAAAGATGCAGAAACGACTTTCAAGAAAATTGAGTGGTTGGTTTTTTTTTACCATAGCAATTTTAAAAAAAAAGGTGAACATTTTATTGAACTCAAAATATTTTACGAACCAATTAAGCTAGAGGATTGAATTAAATTTAATATTATATATTATAACGTGATAATAATTAAATGTATTTTTGAAAAAAAATCCAATTAATGGTTTTTTTTTATAAATCAAAAAAACTGAAAAAAAAATAATTGTTGCCTCGAATATTTTACGAACTAAAAATGATTTTATCTCCAAAATAATTGTATGCAAAAAAGAATAACGGATTAGACACATGGTAAAATTTTGAGAAAAATCGAATTGATAGTTTATTATAAAAACCTAAAAATAACGAAGAAAAACTGTTTGCTGAAAAATGGTAAAAATTGAGTTTCGACTCAAATATCTCTCCAAAAATTTGAGATATTGGCTTCAATTTTATCTTATAAGAGTAATGTTTTCAACATCCGGTAAAATGCGTAGAAAAATCGAATTGACATTTTTTTTTACAAAAAATAAAAACATAACTAAACATTACTTAAAGTTGGTAAAAATTGATTTTTTAGTCATATATCTTTTCAAAAATTTGAGATCATGGTTTTATACTAATTTAATCTTATAAGAATTATTGTTTTCAACATTCAGTTAAACTTTTGAGAAAAATCGAATTAACAGTTTTTTACAAAAAATAAAACCCTAAAAAAAACGAAAAAAAAACTTGGTAAAAATTTTATTTTTGACTCAGATATGTTTTTAAAAATTAAAACAAATTGGCTTTAAACTAATTTTATCTTAAAGAAAATATTGTTTCGACATTCAGTTAATTTTTTATAAAAATCCAACAGTCCGTTTTTTCATAAAAAAAATAAAATTTAACAAAAACAGTACACAAATTGATGTTCCGTTCTCGATATCTCGTGAACAATAGAAGATATTGACTACAAATTAATTCCATTCATCCAATTTATATTTGTTTATATAAGAAATAAAAACTTTTAAGAAATGCTACTAAAATTGGTAAAAATTGGTTTTCGACTAAAAATCTCGTCAACAAAAATAGATTTAGAAATCAAACTATTTCATTATATGCAAAATATTGTTTGGTAATTTTGAAATTTTTAAGAACAATTCAACTGACAACTTTTTTAACAAAACACGAAAACATACAAACTTTTAAGCAAGACAAATCGACAGACGGGATAGGAAGTTATCAGTGTGGGTCGCATCCCAGCTTCTTTTTTAAATTGCTATGATAAAAAAAACCACCCACACAATTTTTTTGACAGTCCTTTCTGCATCTTTCTTTAATATTATCTGTATGACAAAATTTATTTGAAGTCGATATCTTTACTGGTTCTTGAGCTATGGACGACGAAAAAAAACTTCCCGAACGTACGAACGTATACGTATCTACCGTACACACGTACGCAGAGACATCTCTCTAAAAATCTTTTATTTCGACTCTAGGGACCTAAACATCGGGAATGTCAAAATTTTCAATTCGGCAAATCGGACCGATTACAATAACTTCCTATGAGAAGTTAAAAATGCTATCTCTTCCTATTCAATAATATTGTAAACGCAATTTTATTTGAAATTTTATTATGCAACTTACGAAACTACGTAGATAGCCAACGTCTCCCTAATACCTGTCACTGTAGATTTTTATGTCGAAGTGTAAAAAATATCAAAATTTTAAGTTAGAAAAATTCAATAGGACAAATCTAATGAGAATTTTAAAAACTATCTATACATTTTGCAAACCATTTTTTTTTTAAATATTTAAACATTTAACTTTTAAATAGGAATACATACTTTAAATATGTAAATAAAACTTTCCAGCCATCCATAGCTATGCCAATGCATATAGCAGAGTGCACATAAATAACCTATTTGATGAATTTCATAATAAATTTGCAATTAAAACTCAGCTGATCTATTTTGATAAGTTTTAAAGAGCAAGTATTGGTATTACGAACAAATAATATGGTTTCTGGTTCTGAGGCGAGCACTTTTAAAATGTCATTCCCAGTTTAGGTCACGTTTGTATTTCTACTTATTTGTAGCTTATGTTTCAGTTATTGTTTTAATTAAAAACATCAACATTTATAATGCATTAGCATTTATAAAGTAAACTTTACTTTGAGAATTGTTTCCAATATCATAGCCTCGAACTACAAAAGCAGGTTCCTACTATGCTGTCGTCAATCAACCTTTATAATGATTAAGACATTTTCTCGGGGTTTTAAGTACGTTATCATAAGCCCCTTCTATAGATTAAGGAGAATATAATATAAAAGTCACCTTTTTTCTGAAGTACGAATTATTCTTTTTACTTTTAAAAAAGAAGGAAACAAAGCATTTATGTAGTTTTCAATTAAAATTGAGAATTTCAACTATTTTTGCATTTATTACTCCGATATTAATTGTAAGTCTTCTTAGCCTAAAGTACATTATTTACTTCGGAAACAAAAAAATATAAAAATGCAACCCCATCAAAGCTAAAAGAATTGTAAAATTAAGTCGCTGGCAATAGGGAACTGGAAAATGTGAGACTACATACAAATTGCATAAGTGCTTCCTAAGAAATAAAGACTATTAAACTCTTATTAGGATTTTTTAAAGTTTTTAATTAAGTAAACAATTTTTCTTATATGTACATATGCAGCTACAAAAGCGTCGAAATATAGTGAAAAATCATTGTAAACATAACATTTAATTCTTACTTACTTACTTAAGGTAGCGCTACAGTCCTGTGTGAAATAGGGCTTCACCCAACAAACTTCTCCATCTAGCTCGGTCCCTATAGCTACATGTCTCCAGTTTCGCGCTCCAAGTGGGGTGAGGTCATTTTCCACTTGTGCGCGCCCGTACAGCTCGTCGTTCCATCCTCTCCTCCACTCCCCTTCGATGCATACGGGACCATAGATCACACGAAGAACTTTTCTCTCGAAACGACCCAAGGTGCTTAAATCCGCTTTTGTCATAGTCCATGCTTCTGCACCGTATAGTAGGACGGGGATGATAAGGGTCTTATATAGCGACACTTTGGACTTTTCCACTCAATTGCTTCCTTAGCCCAAAGAAACAGCGGTTTGCAAGAGTTATTCTTCGTTTTATCTCAGCGCAGCATGTACTTTGTTTTGCCCTCATTAACCGTTAAACCCATTTTTGCCGCCTCAGCCTCAATACTCACAAGAGCCCCATTGACATCACGCTAAGTTCTTCCGATTATGTCAACGTCATCAGCATATGCTAGTAATTGGACGTGTGAGCTCTGCACTATTCTTTCAAGTACGATGTTAAAAAAATCGCATGACAGCGCATCACCTTGTCTAAAACCTTTTTTGACATCGAAAGGTTCTGTAAGTTGTTTCCAACCTTTATGGAGTGGAATTTCCTGGTCTAAAACCAAACTGATAAGGATCTATCAGCTTGTTGACGATGGGCTTTAGACGTTCACATATTACGGCAGAGAAGATTTTGTAGGCGATGTTAAGTAGACTGATTCCTCTATAGTTGGTGCAGTTTAGAGGGTCTCTTTTTATCAGGATCGGGCAAACAATACTGAGGTTCAATTCATCGGCCATGCTTTCTTCCGACCATATCTTACAGATAAGTTGGTGCATGCTCCTAACCAACTTATCTCCAGCTGCTTTAAAAAGCTCGGCATTCAAGCCGTCCGCTCCCGCGGCTTTATTAGACTTCAGCTTAGATATGGCAATCTTTACTTCGCCTAAGTCGGGAGGACGGGATTGTTGGATTTCGTCATCTATGTTGAATGGATTATCCTGCCTGACAGCGGAATTCGGTTCGTCGTCACCGTTATACAGTCTGCAGAAGTGGTCCTTCCATATCCTCAGCATTGACTGCGGTTCCACTATGAAGTTTCCACTTTCGTCTTTGCAGCCTTCAGTTCTAGGTTTATGTACTTGTGAATTTCGTTTCACCTGTTCATAAAACTTTCGAACTTCATTTGGATTTGGCGATCTCTTGCGATTGTAGGCGGTTCGACGTTGTACCTTTTTCCAGCATCTCCCTGTTTTGCCTTGGGTCTATAAACCCGAAGTGCTACCTTGGCTACAACGAGGTAGTGGTCCAAGTCGATGTTAGCTCCTCGGAAAGTTCGGACATCCATGATGCTGGAAGGGTGTCTGGCGTCGATCACAATATGGTCAATCTGGTTGACGGTAGATTGATCTGGAGAACTCCAAGTTCATTTGTGGATGTTGAGGTGTGGAAAACGCGTACTGGCTACCATGACGTTTCGCCCCGCAGCAAAATCTTTTAGCCTGAATCCGTTGTGGTAAGTGTTGTCGTGCAGGCTGTTTTTCCCGATTATTCCACCAAAGATGTCTTCCCTTCCTAGCTTGGCATTAAAATCGCCCAGGACAATTTTAATATCGTAGCTAGGACACTGCTCATATGTTTTGTCTAAGAGCTCGAAGAACATATCTTTGGTGTTGTCATCCTTCCTCAAGACTTCTTGCCTAAGTCTGGCTCCAATGACAAAGCCGCATCCAAATAAGGGCTGTTGGTTTTGTTGGTAGCAGTGACCATCGTAAATGTCGCAGTTTTCCATCCTTTTTTTGCCCGGCCCATCCCATCGTATTTCCTGGATGGCGGTCGGTGATATCTGCTTTATAGCAGTCTAGGGCCTCCGTTAATTCTTCGGCCGCACGTGGTTTGTTAAGGGACCTAACGTTCCAGGTACACATCCGAAGTTTGTTGTCCTTAATTCGTTTGCGTAGGTTGTCAACCTACGGTCCTTCGCAACTATTTTTTTTACGTAGCCAGGAAGTCACCCCGACGGCACCACCCCCATCCTGGGGGGCCAGATCCTTAGTATAACTCCAAGGACGGGGAGCCGGATAAACCGCTCCTTATAGGACTGCGCTCCGAATAAGTCGTGGAAGCCCTATAGGGTGTTCACTAAGTATTTCAACCTTACTGGAACTGTAGACGCCACCGTTGATTCCATCTCGGGAATTACTCCGCTGCCGTATAGATAAGTAGAGGTGCCTTAGTGGAAACACCTCTCCCCCCTCTCTCGTTTGCTGACCCCAACAACTTTCCACTGGGGTTAGAACCCAATCTCCAGTTGATGTACTTGGCACCCAATGTTCACCAAGGGGAGTTGAGAGTAGGAGTTGATAGACAGATGTGGGTTTTGAGAAAAACCTGTGCACGCTTGTGTCCTCTTGAATGCACATGTCTACCATTTGAATATCAACATTTAATTCTAGACCGAGCAAAACATTATGTATGCAAGTAGAAGCATTATAATTATAAAGACATTAATTTTATAGTTTAAAAAGTAAAGCTTATTAAACAAGCACAAGGGATATATTCATGATCGTGGAAGAAAAACTATATTTTTATGACTGCCTTGGGCATGCCTCAAGACCAGATTGAGTAAGTTTTTGCGATGCATTCGTACACGTTCTTAAACTAAACCTTATCATCAATGACATATGGTAGACTACACATCTATAATTTGCAATTAATAGCCTCATTAGATTGTTTTGAGATTTTTATTAAGTTATCACAAGTTCCTATCTTTTGCATTTAAATGACAATAAATGAGAGCAAAATTATTACAATAATTAATGAAATTCTAATTGTTACTCGAACTCTCAAGCTTTTTTAAGGTGAGAACAACGTTGAATTAAAAATTAACATGAAGTTCGTAATAATTGTTGCATTTATTGCTCTGAGGATAATTTCTAGTGTAATTGTAAGTTTTTCAAGAAGTAAATTAGTTTTAAAATTTAAATTTAAAAAATGTTTACCTTTCTTATTAGGCTGATTATACCCATCAAAAAGAAACTACAGAAGAAGAACTTGACAAAAAGGCAGCCGATTGTCGTAATACATTCAAAGTTACTGATCAAGATTACAAGAAGTTATTAGTTGAGTTTGCAGAACCTACTGAAACAATGAAATGTTTGTCTAATTGTTTATTGGAAGTCGAAGGTATCCTGAAGAACGGTATCCTTCAGCCAGATATAGCTATACAAGTATTCAAAAGGAGATATCGTGAAGAAAAAGCTAAAAGGATTGTGGAAGCATGTCGTAATGAAGTGGGAATAGGAAAATGCGAAACTGCAAATAAATTCGATATAATGTTTTCTTAATAACCAATATGATGTTAAATCATAATGCATATTCTTACTTGTATACATAATACCGTGAAAATAAATTTAATATTAGAAAAAATTATAAGAAATTCTGAACTCTTGCGTTTTTAAGGATAAATCAAGAAAAAACAACACTGTTGACCTAAGTACTAAAGCCGTATTGGCATAAAAAACTTCTTTTTTTACAGTTTGAATGTTACAAAAACAACAACAAAAGTTATTTTATGCATTGAAAAATAACGTTTTTAAACCTGCTAACGTTTTTAGAAAGAACAAATTGATATTTTTGTGCATAAAATCATCTGTGCGGGTCCATCCATACCTCTTTTTAACTTCCCATATGAAATTATTTTAATCGGTCCGATTTGTCAAATTGACAATTTTAACATTTCACGACGTTTCAAGGTCCTTAGAGTCGAAATAAAAGATTTTTAGAGAAATGTTTGTGCGTGCGTATATGTACGTACGTTAGGAACGTTTTTTTCGTCGTCCATAGCCCAAGAACCAGTAGAGATATAGATTTCAAATATGCTTTATTATACAGATAATAATGCAGAAAGGACTCTCAAAAAAAATTGAGTAAATAAAGTTTTTTTTTCCATAGCATTTTAAAAAAAGGTGAACATTTTGGTTAACCCTAAATATCTTACGAACCAATGACGCTAGAGACTTGAATTAAATTTTAAATTGTATGTTATGACGTGATAACAAACAATCATATTTTTGGAAAAAAATCCAAATAACAGTTTTTTATAAATCAAAAAAACTAAAAAAAAATTTTGTAGCTCCAATATTTCAGGAACAAAAAATGATTTTATCTCCAAAACCATTTCGTGCAACGAAGAATAACGTTTTTGACATCTGGTAAAAATTTGAGAAAAATCGAATTTATAGTTTTTTTTTATAAAAAAAAAACCTAAAAACAAATTAGTCAAAGTTAGTAAAAATTGATTTTCGACTCAAATATCTTTTCAACAATTTGGATTCAAATTAATTATATTTTATAAAAAAATATTGTTTTCCACATTTGATAAAATTTTGAAAAAAATCAAATTTCTTACAATAAATAAAAACCTAAAAAAAGCAGTAATAAAAGTTTTTAAACATTGGTTTTCGACTCAAATATCTTTTCAAAAATAAAAATACTGGCTTAAAACTTATTTCATCGAACAGAAAATATTGTTTTAGACATTCGATAAAATTTTTATAAATATCCAACAGTCAGTTTTTTCATAAAAAAATTAAAAGCTATCTATCTAAAAATTGGTTAACGACTAAAAATCTCGTTTACAAAAATAGATATCGAAATCAAACTATTTCATCATATGCAAAACATTTTTGGTAATTTTTAAGTTTTTAACAATAATTCAACTGACAATTTTTTCAACAAAACACGAAAACCTACAAACCTTTGAAGCAAGACAAATCAAAAGACGGGATGGGAAGTTATCAATGTGGGTCGCATCCCAGCCTCTTTGTAGTTGTAAAATAAAATAATTTTAGTACTTATATCTGTTTGGTATTATAGCGACAATATGTCAATTACACGCAAAATAAAAAAAAAGGCTGGGATGCGACCCACACTGATAACTTCCCAACCCGTCTGTCGATTTGTCTTGCTTAAAAGTTTGTCTATATGTATCAATTTTAACCAAATTTGCGCACTATTTTTTGTAGATTTTATTTTTTATGAAGAAACGGACTGTTGGATTTTTATAAAAATTAATTTAATTTAACTTTTAAAAAAAATTAATGAATATCAAAAACAATATTTTCTGTGAAATAAAATAAGTTTGAAGCCAATATTTTTAATTTTTGAAAAGCTATTTGACTCGAAAGTAAATTTTTACCAAGTTTTAGTATTGTTTTTTTTTTTTAATTTTTATTTTTTGTAAAAAAACTGTAAATTCGATTTTTCTTAAAATTTTATAGAATGTTGAAAACAATATGTCTTAGAAGAGAAAATTAGTTTGAAGCCAATGTCTCAAATTTTTGAAATGATATTTACGTCGAAAACAATTTTTACCAACTTTTATAAATGTTGTTTAGGTTATTATTTTTTGTCAAAAACTGTCAATTCGATTTTTTTCAAAATTTTACTGAATGCTTACAACAATATTTTTTTAAAGATAAAAGTAGTTTAAAGCCAATACCTCAAAGTTTTGAAAAGATATTTGAGTCGAAAATCAATTTTTACCAACTTTTATTAATTTTTTTGGGGTTTTTATTTTTTGTAAAAAAACCGTCGATTCGATTTTTATCAAAATTTTACCGATTGTTGAAAACTATATTTTTTAAAAAATAAAATTAATTTCATTAATTTTTAAGGCCAATGTCTCAAATTTTTGAAAAGTTATTTTAGTCGAAAATCAATTTTTACTAACTTTTATTAATTTTTTGCTTTAGGTCTGTCAATTTGATTTTTCTCAAAATGTTTGCTAATGTTGAAAACAATATTTATTATAAGATAAAATAAGTTGGAAACCATAATCCTAAATTTTCGAAAAGATATTTAAGTTAAAATTGAATTTTTACCAACTCTAAGTAATGTTTTTTTAAGGTTTTTATTTTTATAAAAAAAACTGTCTGTTCGATTTTTCTCAAAATTTTACTAGATGTTGAAAACTTTATCCTTCGTTGGAAAAACTTGATTTAGAGATAAAACAATTTTTTATTCGTAAAATTTTCAAGGTGACAATTATTTTTTTTTCAGTTTTATTGATTTATAAAAAAACAGTTAGTTGGATTTTTTTTCCAAAAATATATTTGTTTTGTATCACAGTACAATATATAATATAAAATTTAATTTAAGTCTCTAGCGTCATTGGTTCATGAGATATTTAGGGCTAACCAAAATTTTCACCTTTTTTTTAAACTGCTATGGTAAAGAAACCACCCACGCAATTTTCTTGGGAGCCCTTTCTGCATCTTTCTGCCTTATTATCTGTATAACAAAATTTATTTGAAGTCGATATCTCTTCTGGTTTTTGAGCTATGGGCAACGAAAAAAACGTCGCGAACGTACGGACGTACGGACATACGAACGTACGTACACAACACACGCACGCACAGACATCTTTCTAAAAATTGTTTATTTCGACTCTAGGGACCTTGTCAAAATTTTCAATTCGACAAATCGGACCAATTACAATAACTTCCTATGGAAAGTTAATACACATTTGAGCTCTTCAAGATAATTCTAAAAATAAATGGATTATGGCTGAGAGTTTTATTTATATATCCTTAAAACTGCCGTAAAAGTAATTTTTATTAGGAGTAGAATTAAGGGTTTTATTTAACTTTAAGTACCAAGTTCTAAAGTTATTTGAAATGTTTTAGAAAAAGTAAGACAGACAAAATGTATTTTTAACTGATTTAACTTAAGAACATATTGACGGACGTTAACTGGCATTAACCCCCTTTAACCATCTCTTATATGTACTGCTACACTCCTAAAAAAAAAAACAGAATACGATTTTTGTCACTGATGTAAGATCTAAGAGTGAACAAGCGAGCTTACACAATGTCGGTGGTATTACTTGCAAATTAAGTCAAAATGGGGGTTTTAGCTTGAAGCCGTTTTATAGAAAGTTAGATTTTTTATCAAAGTTAGTTCTTTAGATATGTATGAAAATTGCTTTAAACAATCTTAAGGGTGTTGTGTAAAAATATTATTTCGATGTTACATGAGCTTCAACACTGAAGAAGTAGAAGAGTTTTGAAATTCATATTTATGTTACATTCCGAATTTATACATATACCTAAAACAAATTTCCCGAAAATAAAATTTTAATTTTAAATTTACTTTTTACTTATATTTTGACTAATTATTTCTATTCGAACAAAAACATAATTTTTTAGAATTTTTGTTTAAACAATTATTATTAGTAGGTACTCAAATTTTAAACAAATTAAATACCGCACATTAACAACTTAATCCTAGTAGGCTTTATTTTTGTACAAGCACTTGTGCAATTTGTATGCGGTTTCACAATTTGTCGAACCCGATTCACCATGACATGTCTCTAAAATTGTTTTAGCCTTTTCTTCACCAACTTTCTTGCTTATAATTGCAGTAGCAACATCATGTTGAAGTTTTCCATCCTTAATCATGCCAGCAGTTTCCATGAAGCAATTAACAAAACATTGCATATCCTCATTTGGCTTAGCGACCTCATCATGACGTAATTTGGTGTATTCTTCATCGGTCATTTTGAATTTCTGAAGACATTCGGCAATGATTTTATTATGTTCTTCATCATCTTCTTTTGGAATTTCAGCCTATGTTTAGAGTTTTTAAATTTATTATTATAATTATTTTTTGTTTGATTGATCAAGGTAACTTACATTAACAACAGCAAAAATAGCAATGAATGCAAGAGTTATAAATAATTTCATTTTAAGTTTTTACGAGAATGTTTTTACGTTTAGAGATTACAAGCTTGAAGAGGTTCTTTACAGCTGGGGTTTAGATTGAAACTGAATTTGTTCTTAAGACTAGAATGCGGTTTTATATACACCTCTTTAAAAGCTAATAGGTACCAGTATTAATATGAATATAACAATGTATAGTAAATAAATCTTCTTATTAATCTATAAATAAAAAACAAAACACAACCAATAAACAAAGTAAGAATGCAAATAGAAAAATATTATGATAGATAAAATAACGAAGAAGTTCTGAAGTCATCTTTTTGCTGAATTAATTTAAAAAGACTGAATTTTTATTTAAATAAATAGTAAGCGTTTTCCACATAAGGGTGATTCTTATTTTGATTTTGAAGTTTTTTTTTAATAAGCATGCTAGTCAACTTTATTTAAAACTATATTTTTATTTTATAATTCGTTAAAAAATACTAACGTTAAGAATGCTTATCAATAATATACGTACTTAAAATCTAAAACTTAAACTAGGCTGTTGAAAAACATTAAAACGCATTTTATACTTTTTATAATATCACTAGCTGACCCGACAAACGTTGTTTTGTCGTACAAATAATTTCTAGAGAATATTTTGATAGAAATAAATAACTTATTGTAATGTGTAAGGATGTGGTATATAATTGGGAGAGGTATAGAGCACTGTAAACGGTGACGGTATACATATTGCTAATTATGACTAAACTACAAAAAAATAATATCAATCCCTCAATGCAACAGAGTGTACAATATTTTTTGTGATCCCGCACTCGTATAATTATTGTCCGTGTGAAAAACATGAAGTGCTCAAATCTAATCCGCAGACAGATATCGTTTGGCCTTGAGACTTATTGATAGTCATTGCAAATGCCAATCTAATTGGAAATTGAAGGTGTTTGAATTGAATTGGCACACCTGTGGGTATAATAGGGATTCGCGGTAATAATATTAATATATTTTAACCTCGGAATTTGGCAGTAAGAATTATGGCTTCGATAACATTTTTCATTAATTTTTAATTACTGATCGCGTGCCGTTTGTTAACCGTGGTGGGTTCAAATTAAGAAGCAAAATTACCGGAGATCCAACCTTCAGTTGAAAATTATGCGGTGGCAGTGGCATTGGTAAATCCAATGAGTTTAAAAACTCATTTTAATAAATTTACAGCTTCGATAGCATCACAAACTGTATTGATACAGATTTGTATGACACGAAGTCTCCTGGTAACAAAATTTTGTATCTTGAGATTTAATTCGTTTATACCACATTTTTTGCTGCTAAAATTGCTCTTACTGCCAGCCACTCATGATTTGTATATTGTCTGTGTACATCGGGAAATATCTTGTCAATGAAAGCATCTTGTGAATCAATAGTTCTACAGAAATCGACCGGTAGTTTTATGCATCCAGTTTCATCTGTAGTAACTTTTCCGTCGCCTGTACCTAACAATTGTTTTGGGAATGTTTTAGCGGATGGATCTTGAAGCATTTGAACACGCATATTTACTTTGAGTCGTACTTTTTCAACATTACGCCATACAGTGGCGATGATTTTAAGCAAGCGTTGATCTCATCAGCGTACGCTGAACGCGGAATAAAGGAAAGTGTTTGTCTGAAAGCACCTGAAAGGAGTAACAGCGAGTGTTTGTGAGCCATAGTCCAGATGATAATTTTACACTGTTTCAGCACTGTGGCCATGGATGATTGTTTCTTTATATTGCACACCGCGTATGGGTTATTTTGAATATTTAGTGGCAGTTTAAATACTGAATGAGCTGTTCTGCCTCCATCCAATAAAGTTTCCGCAATCTCAGAAGATGCAACAGCCAATGCGATACCATTATTTGATCGTATTTTAGCAAGAATTAGCGAAATAAGGAATGTTTTTCCAGTTCCACCTGGTGCATCCAAAAAAAAAAGAACCCACCTTGTCCTGCCGAAACTGCGAGCATGATGTGGTCATAAATGGTTCTTTGTTCTTCATTCATAAGTGGGACATTGCAAGCAACAATCGCTGCCATTTCTACAGTATTTATTGTAGTTCAGATTCAATTCAGTGTCTATTAAATCAGATGCTTTTCGATTTGGTGAATGCATACCGAAATGTCTAAGTAGTTAGTTGGCAATGATAATGCAAAGATACTCAATATCAATCAATGCTTCATTGTACATAGCGTCACTGAATACTATTGTAAGATCGTTGCACCATGTACGATGTTGATGCAATTAAACAATAGCACTTAGGAATATAAAAAAATATATAAAAACCTATTCTCAGACCAACCGAATGTATATGCAAAATTTCATTAAAATTGGTTAAGCCGTTTCGGAGGATTATGGCAACTAACACTGTGACAGGAGAATTTTTTGTATTAGATTTGGTGAACTAGTACAAGATTGAAATGTATTATAGATTTCAATTAATTGATTTAAGGGGCTATGTACACTATAAAATATGTACACTACTAAAATTAGCATTCAATGGTTTCTGGAGTCTTGTACTTATACAACTTAAACTAAAGTTTAAATACCGAGAACTGATGGTAATGAAATTTTTCCATTTATTATTCCAGCAATAAAACTAAATTGCAAGTACTTCCAATGAATTGTCAAAGAAGGAAGGTTTATGAGAGAAAGTCTTTGCGAGTAAGGCGGTAATATATTATGAATACCATGAAACCACGGAAGGCATCGTAGATAGACACGCAAACATCTTTTCTCAATGGCTTCGAGTCTTCTGACGTGCACGGTGCTCGTAGTAAGGTGACCCTACTGTACATGCATATTCCCGGACTGGTTTCACAAATGAAACAAAAAGTAATTTTAAAACATATGGATCACGCAAATCACGACCAAATCTCTTAATGAAATCCAGAACTCTATTTGCTTTTTTAACTAAGATGTTAATATGTTCAAAATGTTAGTTTAGAATCGAAGAAAATACCCAAGTCAAAACCTAAAAACTAGGGTTGAATTTTGAATAAGAAGTCTCAAACGACAAATCGAAATTGTAACTATCGATTTAATTAGACAAGTTTCTATAGTTTATATAATACTAGCGGTCCGTCCCGGCTTCGCACGGGTAGACATAAATAGGTACAGATATTTAAGTTATAAGCAGGTATGCTAATTAAAACGACCATGAATCACTAAATTAGAAAACATTTGTTTGTCCTATCATTAATACTCTTTGCAGCGTATGCGGTGAAAGACATTTTATGGCTAATATTTTTACACCTTCGGTTGGTTTTAATAGTAATTTCTATAGTAATCTAGTACTAAATATAGCCTATGTTACTCAGGGATAATGTAACTTTCTAATGAAAAAAGAATTATTAAAATCGGTCCAGTACTTTTTGAGTTTATTCGTTACATACAAAAATACAAATCTTTCCTCTTTATAATTTTAGTGTAGATATTGGCCAACAATATTAAGGAGTAGAATCTGTTAACTTAACAGTGATAAACACTTTCGATAGTCAAATATGAATATGATCGAACTTTCCGTCTGTTTTATTTTGACTTGTCGTAAGCTTTTCGTTAAAAAAATATAAGCTAGGAAATCTTAAAGGGTCATATTTTTGCTATGACGGCTCGTGACTTTCACTTTACACAGATCTACTTGTCATTTATCAAAAATCACCTTAGCTGATCTTTATTTTTTGCAGTCTATCGATATTGGAGCATTCAATAAAATTCTCTAGTTTATTGGTGGATAGATAATAAATATTGTTGAGACCGATGAAACTGTCAAAAATCTCTGTACAATTTGTTTTGATGCTCATATAAATTTTTACTTTTAATAATTTGTACCTACTTTTTTAATATCAAAACATGTTACTAGATTTTAGTGCATTATGTTAAAGAATTTTGCTGCAAATTCCGAATGAGACTAACAAAATTTTGTATCAGGTTGTATTTTACAACTTTATAACAGTTAACTTGTTTTTTTTTTTTTTGAGAATTTAAGAGACGCTGATAAATTCGTATTGAATCCCAGTTATGTATCTCAAAATATTCAATCAAAATGTAAGTTAAATTTCAGCAATTTTTTAATCCAAGATATTTAAGACGTTAAAACAATTTATTAGTATTTTTGAAAATTATAAGTTTTTGGAATTCATTCATTTTTTCCATTATATAATATAATTCTTAATTTTTGTATATTTAATTTTTTTTTTCAAATCTTAATAACAGGGATGTCAAAAACGTAATACTCCGCATTATAACAATATTCTATAGTCTTATATTATAACCCAACAACTATGTTTTTCAGTTGATTTCATTATTTATGAACAATAGTTGAATTTTTAAGTAAATTCGTCTATAAAATATTGAATATTATTAATGTTTTTTATATTAAATTACAATTCTCAACATTTTGATTTTATAATCTGTAAGATGTAATTTATTTGAAGTCTATATATTATGTATATTTACCCATTCTTGAATCTTTGCCTCTTTTTAAAACGATATATTGAAATTTTATTAACATTGAAACCTTGAGATTTGTCAAAACTATCTTAATAACTTAACTTGGAGTTGGAAATAAAAAATTAAACTAGATCCCACTTACAAGTATTATAGCTTTAACTGAAACTTGGTTAAATGAGAACTTTTTGAATGGTGAATATTTCCCTTCCGATTACAACGTCATTCGCAAAGATCGTCAAACTGGTCAAACTAGAGAAGGAGGAGTTTTGCTGGCTGTTCAATCAAATTTTACATGTAGAGAAATTAGACTACCTTATAATTCTTTCGAAATTGATCAGATTTGTGTTTGTGTAGATCTATTTATCCAATCTTTTAAATGTATTCATTTATATATTTTCGTATCATATATCCCACCTTCATCTCAAAATCTTTTGTATGAGTCTCACATTAAAAATATTGTAGAAATTGCTAATGATAAAGATGAAAATTGTTATTTTGTAGTTGTTGGTGATTTTAACTTGCCTAATATTAATTGGAAATTCTCTGATGATGAATAGCAATTATTTCCTTATAATGTTGTCAAAGATTATGAATATAATGTTATTGATAGTTTATCAGGCTTAAATATGTATCAAATTAACAATATTCCTAATTCTATTGGTCGTATTTTGGATTTAATTTTTATTGATAATAGCCTTGAAACTCAATGTAATGAACCATCTTATAAAATGTTAGAAAATAGCATTCATCACAATGCAGTTGAAATAATTTTTAATTTTTCAGTTTTGAATGAATCTAAATCTACAAATAATTCACAATTGTATGATTTTAAAAAAGCTGATTATGATTCCATAAAAACTTATTTAAACACAGTAGATTGGCAACAAATCTTAAGCAGTAAAGATACTAAACAAGCTTTTACTCTGTTTCGGAACATTTTACATTCAGCGGTTTTTTCTTACGTTCCTAAAAAAACTTTATTTAAAAGTTCAAATAAACCTATTTGGTTCAACAAAAGTATATCAAGACTGAAAAATGTCATGAATAAACTTAATAAAATTAAAAAAATCTTCAATTCATTTAAATGAACAGTTCAAACAAATAAGAAGGGAGTATGAGTTTTTGAAAAAAATTTTATATTACAAGCAATAATATCGTCTCTTGAATCAAATGTTAAGAATAACCCTAAGAGTTTTTGGTCATTTATTAACACGAAAAGAAACTCAACTGGGATTCCATCTAGCATGACTTATAATAATGTGTTGTCCGATGATATTAATATAATTTGCAATAACTTCGCGTCGTTCTTTCAATCTAATTTTATAAATCTCAAATAAGACTATGCTAACTCAATAAATTCAGATCCTATGGTTGATCTTGGTAATTTGCAGTTATCTGTAGATAATGTCTTACAAGTACTTTTATCTCTTGAAAACAATTTTTCTATTTCACCAGACATTATTCCACCAATTCTTTAAAAAACTTGTGCTAATATACTTGCTACACCACTTTGTATAATATTTTAAACATAGTGTTCTCTTAAAAAAACTAGAGATACATGGATTTCACTCTCAGCTCCTAATGTGGATAAAGAGCTATTTAGTAGGTAGGAAAGAGGTGGTAAAAATTGATAATGCCTTGTCTAAGGTAATTATAATTTTTTCGGGTGTTCCTCAAGGTGGTCACCTTGGACCACTTCTTTTCATCATTTTTATTAACGACTTACATCTACATCTTACTTTTTCTAAATGTCTTCTATTTGCTGACGATTTGAAAATATTCAGTTACATAAATTCACCTAACGATGCAAATAAAGTTCAAATTGATTTAAATAATTTAATTAAATGGTGTATTATCAATGGGCTATATTTTAACAATAAGTAATGTAGCGTTGTGACATTTTCTAGAAATCACAGTCCATTATATTATAATTATAAACTTGAAAATGATCTAGGCGTAATCTTCGATTCTAAAATGAATTTCTCAAATCACATAGACCATGCGATCTCAAAAGAAAACGCTATGCTAGGGTTTGTTTTTCGAAATTCAAAAGATTTTGAAGACCCCTATACATTAAAAGCTCTTTATTCTAGTCTCGTCCGACCACATTCAGAATATTGTACTGTTATATAGAGTCCCTTTACCGCGTCTAGCATTTGTCGTATAGAAAGAGTTCAAAAAAGGTTCACAAAGTTTGCCTTACAAAAATATATGGTTATTCAAATGTTCCATCTTATGAGACGAGGTGTATTTTAATTGACCTAAAACCTCTTGCGCAGAGAAGAAAATTAAACTCAATACTTTTTGCTTTTGATGTCTTGAATTTTAATATTGACTGTCCTGTCCAGTTTTGTTATCTATGTTTTTTATTTATGCGCCTTCTAGAAACTTGCGCCCTGGTGACTGTGATTTCTTAAATGTTCCTTACCACAGTACTAGCTATGCTAAGTATAATCCTATCACAAGAGCTTGTATGGATTTTAATGAATATGATTTTGCAATTGATTTTAATATTAATAGAAATGTTTTGAAAAATAAATTAGTAAATTTGTTATAATGCTATAAGTAAATTATGTATTTTATTTTTATGTTATATATCATAATTATTAGTCTAAATGGAGTGTGTAACTTTTAAGAGGAATAAATAAATAAACAAGTACATATTAAGTGTTAAGTATTTTTGTAAAATAGTTACTTATAATTTTTAACTTTATAGTAATGGGTCTTATTTATCGAATTGAAACTTTTGATATTTCTCGACGTTTCAAGCTCCCTAGAGTCGAAATATAATATTATTAAAGAGAACCAAAAGATATATCGACTTCAAATAAATTTTGTTATACAGATAATAATGCAGAAAGATGCAGAAAGGACCTTCAAAAAAATTGTGTGGTTTTCTTATAATAGCAATTTAAAAAAAAAGGTGAAAATTTTGGTTAACCCAAAATATCTCACGATCCAATAACGCTAGAGATTTAAAAATTTTAAATTATATGTATATTGTAAAGTGATTTTTTGTAAATAAAAAAAAAATGAAAAAAAATATTTGCCACCTTGAATATTCTACGAAGAAAAACTGATTTTATCTCCAAAATAATTTTGTGCAACGAATAATAACGTTTTTTTACATTTAGTACAATTTTGAGAAAAATAGAATTCACAATTTTTTTTATAAAAAATGAAAACCTAAATAAAGCATTACCCAAAGTTGGTAAAAATTGATTCTCGACTTTAAAAAATTTGAGATTATCGAATTGACAGTTTTTTTTATAAAAAAATAAAAACCTAAGAAAACAATACTAAAACTTGGTAAAAATTTACTTTCGACTCTAATATCTTTTCAAAAATCAAAAATATTGACTTCAAACTTATTATATCCGACAGAAAACAGTTTTGTCGACAATCAGTCAGTTTTTTTATAAATAAAAAAAAACTGAAACAAAAAATTGTTACCTCGAAAATTTTACGACTAAAGTATGACTTCATCTCCAAAATAATTTTGTGCAACAAAGAATGATGTTTTTGACATATGATAAAATTAAAAAAAAATCTAATTGACAGTTTTTTTCTAAAAAATAAAAACCTAAAAAAATATTACTCAAAGTTGGTAAAAACTGAATTTTGACTCAAATATCTTTTCAAAAACTTGAAATTAAAGCATCAAACTTATTTTATCTCATAAGAAATATTGTTTTCAACCTTTTGAAAAATGTTGAGAAAAATCGAATTGAAGTTTTTTTTACAAAAAAAAATAAAAACCTAAAAAAAAAATAATAAAAGTTGGAAAAATTGATTTTCGACTCAAATATCTTTTCAAAACTTTGAGATATTGGCTTTAAACTACTTTTATCTTTTAAAAAATATTGTTGTCAACATTTAGTAAAATTTTGAGAAAAATTTAATTGACAGTTTTTTATTAAAAATAAAAACCTAGGGAAAAACAATATTAAAACTTGGTAAAAATTACTTTCGAATCAAAAAGCTTTCAAAAATTAAAAATATTGTCTTCAAACTTTTTTTATAGAAAATATTGTTCTCGATATTCAGTAGTTTTTTTTTATAAAAATCCAACAGTCCGTTTTTTCATAAAAAAAATAAAATCTACAAGAAATAGTACGCAAATTTGGTAAGATTGATGATCGGTTCTTGATATATCTCAAATTAATTTCATTCATCCAATTTGTAAAAATTTAAGAAATGCTACTAAAATTGATAAAAATTTGTTTTCGACTAAAAATTTATTTAACAAAATTAGATTTTCAAACTAAACTATTTCTTTATATGAAAAATATTGTTGACAACTGAAAACTTTTTTAACCTAACACGAAAACCTATACAAACTTTAAACCAAGACAAATCGACAGACGGGATGGGAAGATATCAGTGTGGGTCGCATCCCAGCCTCTTTTTTTTTCAATCAAGTCTGAAAGTTCTTTAATGATTAAGGACATAATTGATCATGTGAGATTTATATTTTCAAAAAAAATGTCGACTTACTTTTGACACACTAAAACATCATTGATTTTAATAATAAAAATCTAGAAATATTTATTTCATTTTGCGAGACTATACAGTTGTTCGTTTTTTTTTTTTTAATCACTATTTAATAGGCGTTGTTCTTCTTGAAGCATTTATGTAATTTGTATGATGTTTCACACTTTCCTGCGCCAGACTCACCCTTGCAAGCTGCAATAACAGACTTTATCTTCTCCTCACCAACAGTGGGTGAGAATTGAGCCAAAACTTTATCTTCTTGGAAGACACCGTCCTTTGTAATACCAGCCTTCTCTTGGAAACAACTGGTAAGGCACTTGCCATTTTCACTAGCTTCGAAAATTTCACCAGCCTTCAATTTTTGGAATTCTTCATCGGTTACAGTAATTTCCTTTCTGCATGCATTGACAATTTCCAAAGCCTTCTCCTTATGAGCATCTGGAATTTCAAAACCTGCAGCGGCAGCCTAAAATAAAAGTAAATTTTTTTAGAACATTATTAGAACTAAATTATCAATTGATTAAATTTTCTATAAACTTACATTGACAGCAACAATAGTAGCGACAAAGACAATAGCAATGAGGAATTTCATTTTGAGCTTTTGGTTATATTTGTGTTTGTTTGAAGGGAGAAGATTCTATGAAGAGTCTTAGAATGGAACTGATGACTACCGAGCATTAAGCTGGAGTTTTTATACCCAACCCGAATATATGGATCTGAATGTATGGGAAGAAAAAAGCGCACAGTCATACAAGTTCAAGTTGAGTAAACAAAAATACAAAACAAACCGCAAACAAAATAAAGCAATTAGATTGTTTGGCCCAGGTTAAAGGCATGTCGATGTCTTAATTGAGTCTTTTGATGGTGGGACTATAAATGGGAACGGGGAAGACGGTAATCGGCTAGAGAATAGAAAATAAAAGCATTCGAAGAAGTTAAAGGTGTGAACATAAGCCGGCCACATCAAGCGACTTTTTTTAATCACATTATCTGAAATAACCATAGAAGATACTTTCTGCGATCAAAAAGTCTTAAAAAATCTTAAGTGTAAGAGAAGCATAAGTTCAATCACCTTTTTGGCTAAATATTATCAATTTGAAACCAAATAACCGACCCCCTATTAAAAAAACTATCGCAAAATGAATTAATTCTTATTGATTTAGTTCTTATTCTTAGAAGTTTAAGCCTCAGGGCTTAGCAAGCGTACCAAATGATATTTTTGTGTTAAGTTGATTTGCTTCTATGCATAATAAATATCATGTCAAACATTTAAAGCTGACGATAGAAGTCTAAAGAAGTCTTAGAAAAAAAAAATCAACTTTAAACTTAAATTGATCTATAAACCATGTGACGACCATACGTTTATAAGTGACGTGATTTTAATTTAAAACAAAGTACATATTGTTTGTTTGTTGAGCACTCAAAATAGTGACATCAAAAGAAAACACTTTGGTTTTCTTGTTGTTGTTTGTGTTTTAGTGGAATATTTTGGTCATTACATAAAATTCATGCATAGGAAATTAATGTTGAAAAAATATAATAAGATCACAATCATAATGTTAGTTGATTTGTTTATTGAAGTATTTTTCGTCTCGTGTGTCAGTTTAAATCAAAACATATTTTTGAAAAAAACAAATAAAAACATTCATTAAACCGTGAGTCGACAAGGTCGCTCTATCACATTTATTTTGTTTTTTTTTGGATTATTACAACTTCCCATTGCGATTAATTGTAATCGGCCTCATTAATATGGGATTGACAGTTTTGAAATCAATTTCAATCTGCGAAATCTTTGTTCGTTATTTTTTTTTAGAAATGCGTCCGTATGTGAGAGAGCTACTTTAGATAACCTTTTTTGAGTCTCCTATTATCGCTCAAAGCATCGTATTAGAATGAATTATTTCTAAACGTTATAAGTTCTAAAAAGTTTATTTTTTTTTTGAATCAATGAAATACAAACTGAAATGTTTCAATAATGTGAAATGTTCTTAGAACAAGTAATTTTATAATTTTTAATTAATTTGTGTTGTCTCCATAACAGCTGATATAATTTGTGACGATTAATCAAGAGTTATTTGTATTTATTAAAAGAAAAAATAGGTAAACAGTAGATTTACGTAGGTATGTTAAAATGCTTTTTGGCAAAAATCTCTTCAGAATGCAAAGAATCAATTTAAGTGGACAGGGTATTTTTTGTAGAAAGTTGAATTACCAATAAAATTACCCCATAATTTCTATAGCCCTTGCCATTTACGAGATAACTACAGAAAATAAGTATTTTATGAAAAAAATTCATTAAATGGCGCTAAGAGTTACGGAAAATAGTAATAATAATTCTAATAAGTGCAAAAAGTAAAGTATTTGCATTACAAAAAAAAAATTATTTAACAGGGTTACCCATTTTACGGTTTCAAAAGTAAACGTAAAAAAGATACTGGGATGCGACCCACACTGATAACTTCCCATCCCGTCTGTCGATTTGTCTTGCTTAAAAGTTTTGTAGGTTTTCGTTGTTTGTTAAAAAAGGAGTCAGTTGAAATATTTGAAAAAAAAATGAATTATCAACAATATTTTGCATATATTGAAATACTATTTTGATTTCAAAATCTATTTTTGTTGACGAGATTTTTAGTCGAAAACCAATTTTTACCAATTTTAGTCACATTTCTTATATACCTAAACAAATACAAATTGGATGAAAGAAACTTATTTGAAGTCAATATCTTCTATTGTTCACGAGATATCGAGTACCGAACATAAATTTTTCAACAATTAACAATTTTAAGTATACTGCAGAATTTAATTTTTTATGAAAAAACCGACTGTTAGATTTTTATAAAAACTTTACTAAATGTCGAAAACAATATTTTCTGTGAGATAAAATTAGTTTGAATCCAATATTTTTAATTTTTGAAAAGACATTTGAGTTGAAAGTAAATTTTTACAAAGTTTTAGTTTTGTTTTTTTTTTAGGTTTTAATTTTTTTTTTAAAAAATCTGTCTATTTGATTTTTCTCAAAATTTAACCAAACATTGAAAACTAATATTTCTATAAGATTATATTAATTTAAAGCCATAATCTTAAATTTTCAAATATATATTTGAGTCGAAAATCAGTTTTTTCCAACTTTTGTTAATTTTTGTAGTTTTTTATTTTTCTATAAACAAACTGTCAATTCGATTTTACTAAAATATTTTCAAATTTTTAAAACAAAATTTTTTATAAAATAAAATTAGTTGGAAACCATAATCTCAAATTTTTGAAAAGATATTTGTGTCGAAAATCAATTTTTACCGACTTTGAGTAATGTTGTTTTTAGGTTTTATTTTTTGTAAAATAAACTGTCAATTCGATTTTTCTCAAAGTTATACCAGATGTCGAAAACGTTATTTTTCGTTGTATAAAATTATTTTGGAGATTAAATCAATTTTTTTCGTAAATTATTCGAGGTCACAAATATTTTTTTTTCAGTTTAAAAAAAACATTTGTTGGATTTTTTGCCAAAAATATATATATTATACTTTTCATACTATATATTATAAAATTTAATTCAAGTCTCTAGCGTTATTGTTTCGCGAGATATTTTGGGTTAACCAAAAAGTTCACCTTTTTTTTAAATTGCTATGGTAAAACAACCACCCACTCCTTTCTGCATCTTTCTGCATTATTATCTGTATAACAAAATTTGAAGTCGATATCTCTACTGATTCCTGAGCTATGGACGACGAAAAAAACTTACGGAACTTACGAACGTTCGTACATACGCACGCACAGGCATCTTTCTAAAAATCTTTTATTTCGACTCTAGGGACTTTGAAACACCGAGAAATTTAAACATTTAATTCGACAAATCGGAACGATTATAAAAACTTCCTATGGGAAGCTAATAAAACACATATATCTATATCAAAACAACATAAGTCAAAAATCTTCGTTTTGAGATAAATGCGTTTCAAAGTTAAAAAAATTCCTCCAAATCCAGTTTTATCAAATAAATATTTTTTTGGATGCAATTTTGTTTCAAATAATAATATTTACACGAATAAAATAAAAAAAATTAATATTTAAGCTTGTTTATATATTTATAGTGAGATATGTTGTTTTGCCCAAACTGGGTTGCGTTCAAGAAAAAGATTATTTTGAGTTGTGTCTTTAATACCAATATTGAAATAAGATTTCAACTACGTTTTTTTTTTAGAAAACAAATTTATTTCACTTTAACAAAATACAAAAAGTAAAAACTAAATAAAAACATTATAAAAATTCATTATTAAAAAAAGGAACGAGTAAGAAATTAAAAGTTTTTATTGATTTTTGTTTTAATATTAATCTACATCGGATGAATCGGATAAATCCGGATCTACATCCTGTTTTCCCTTTTCTGATTTCAAGGCTTTATAAAAATCGTGGAAAATTGTTGGAATTAATGGCAGTAGAGATATGTATTATGTCATTTTTTTTTCTTCCGATATCGGTGGTGGTATCACGTTTTTCAAATCAAATTTTGTTGAGTTTTTACCCCTTCGTTTGAAATTTACACATCGAAAAACTGTTTTTTTTTCATGCAGTGTTGTTTTGAAAAAGGCTTTTCCGGGATCTGATTTCAAATAACGCAACCATTTGATGGTTTGAAAACCAAACATGTTCCCATCTTCATCTTTCTTTCGAACGACGAAGCCCGCGATCGCTTTCAATAAACTTGAAAAATTCCAAACTTCCTGTGGCTTTAATTCATGTACCACAAATTTTTGTTTTCTCCCACATGATTTAACATGGGGGTGGTAGATTTCAGAATTTGAATATTTCTTCTTCTTTTCTATTACAGAATGGTCGATATCACACTCCATATGTGTATGGCCAGGAATTAAAAATTTATGTTCCACTGTCTCTATGCCGATTTCGGGTGTTTGCATTGATAACAAAAGCATGGCCA
Organism: Eupeodes latifasciatus; assembly: GCA_920104205.1. NCBI lineage: Eukaryota > Metazoa > Arthropoda > Insecta > Diptera > Syrphidae > Eupeodes > Eupeodes latifasciatus. The sequence continues at coordinate 59,459,692 of OV049924.1, forward strand.
CAACAATCGTGTTTTTGTTTTTAATATACTACTGCACAACAAGACATTACACGTTAATTTAACAAAAGAATGTTACAACATGTGGTTTATTTTTATACTAAGAATTCGAAGCAAAAGTACCTGCCTACTACGATTAGTTTCAAAAAAGCATTCAGTTTCTTGAGTTGTGCTGTTTTGACCAAACACTTATTTAAAATATTAAACATTTTTGATTGGTCAAAACAGCACAAGTCGAGTTATGCCATTATGACCAAACATTATTTTAGAAAAAGCAGTTATGTGTTGTTAGGATCAGTAAATATCTTTATAACTAATTTACATAGAGTTATGTTGTTAAGACCAAACGAAAATAGATTTTTTTTTAAATACTTCCGCATACTTAACTCATTTTCGAAAAAAATTGACTTATGCTGTTTTGACCAGACTCCATAGATATATTATTTCACTAGCGGACCCGACAGACTTCGTCCTGTCATATAAAGATTTGTAATGTGGCAGTTTTTTGTATCTACGTATTTTATAGTCGTGGCTAAAAATTCTCCTGAACAGAACCGTCACCCTGGTGATTGGGCATTGTGAATAAAAAATAATTAAATGAAACATATATAGGTATAAGGATTTAAAAGTAAGTAATCATGTGAATAATAATTACTATGTAACAGAAATCAGTTTTATTATCATTGTAGTGCTTTGTGATATACGATGTTTTTTGTTTGATTACTTGGCGCATAGACCAAGATGGTTTTTCAACTCAGGAACAGGCAACATACAATTGACCATGTGAGAAACACGGGTTTTCTAGATTACTAACAAAAACACTTAATGATTTCCCCGGAACTTGTTTATGGTCATACCAAAAGCAAGCCGCACTGGAAACTGTAGTCGTTTAAACTCAAATGGCACATCAGTCGGAATCATTGGAATGGGCGGTATGAGAACATCTTCGCCTTTATACTTTCCTTTGAGTATAGTTGCTTCTATCACGTTGTTTAGTAATTTTTTTATCGCTAACCGTGTACCGTTGCAAAGACGCGGTTGGTTGATATTCCGCAACATTATAATTATTGATCCAACCTTCAATTGAAGATTGTGAGGTAGCAATCCTGGCAAATCCAGCGAGTTTAAAAATTCCGGTGGATAGTTGACTACCCCATCTTGGTTAATAGCCGAATCAACTGATTTATACATATATCCTCGATTCGCCTGTAATTTGTTCTTGAATTTTGAAATTAAAATCATTTACATCTGTGATTCTTGCAGCCAATATATCTCGTTTGCTTAACCAATCATGGTTTATGTAATTTTGAGAAACATCTGGAAACACCTTCTGAATAAGTTCATCTTTTGATTGCATTAACTGACAAAAACTTTGAGGAAAGTTAATGCAGCCAGTCAACATGTCTGTAGGAGATTTGCCATTACCAATGTCAATGAGTTGTTTAGAGAATATGTTTCCAGATTGGTCATTTTGCAACTACTCGACACGCATATTCTTGCTTGAATGAAGTACTTTGACATGTTTCCACAAATTGGAGGACTTTAGACATGCATGATTTCATCAACTGGCGTTGATCGTGGAATCACTGCTAATAAAATCATTGCACCACCAAATCTTTTATTATTGCTTCGTAGATATTTTAAGGTTCCGTCTAAAGCCTCCAAAGATTTGTTATGTGCCATCGTACATTCATCCTAAAGGTTGGAGTTTCATTGCTTTGCATATTGAGTGGCTGTTCGACCACCTTCAATCAAAGTTGCTGCGATTCCCGACGAAGCGAGTGCAAGTGCAGTTTTATTTTGTGAGCGAATTGTTGCTAATATTCAATTGTTGCTCGATTCAAACTTGCGCGATTATTAGTTGAATGTCGCGCTCGCGCTTCACGCGTTTGTGATATCCGAATTATCTTACGTTCAATTCGGTCATCACGTTCTTGTGCAGTACGATTAAATCGGTAATTAGCTTAGTTTGTAGCATTTCGGGTTCTTCTACCTAAATTGCTTAGTCTATAGGAGGCATATCAAATATAAATTATTTTGTCACTAAACACTAACTAAACATGATATAAGAAGTTGTTTCAGTCGTTTATCAGTTGACAAAAGCAAACTCAGTAGATTGGGTAACAGAAAATCCAAGAAAAATAACACGGCAAATCGACATCAACACTTCTTTTTTGTTTTTTTTTTTTAATTTGACATGACTTGAAGTCAAATCCTTTAAGTCGACTACGTTTTGGTTAGAAAAAATTTGTATGAGAAAAAGAAAAGGGCTGTTATTATGGTTTTTCCGGCAATTTATTCAAAAAAGCTTGTGTCTAGACCTAATCAAAGTTCTACAAATTAAGTTAACAATTTTTGTTTTCTGTTTCAAGGTTCTGAAGCTGAGATATCGTGCCAGCCGTTGTTCTCCTTCGCACCGGCAGTAGTGCAACGTTGCGTCAAAGGCAAATTTAAAAAAAAAAGGCTGGGATGCGAATGCGACCCACACTGATAACTTCCCATCCTGATTGTCGATTTGTCTTGCTTAGAAGTTTGTAGGTTTTCGTATTTTGATAAAAAAGTTCTCAGTTGAATTATTCTTACAAATTTAAAAATAACCAACAATATTTTTCATATAATGAAATAATTTGACTTTAAAATCTATTTTCGATAACGAAATTTTAGTCGAAAACCAATTTTTAAAAATTTTAGTAACATTTCTTGAAAGTTTTTTTTTTTTATTTGTTTATAAACCAACACAAACTACAAATTAGGTAAACGACATTAATATGAAGTCAATGTCTTCTATTTTAAACAAGATATCGAGAAACGAACATCAATTTTTACCAAATTTGCGTACTATTATTTGTAGATTTTATTTTTTTATGAAAAAACTGAGTATTGGATTATTATTCAAAATTTACTGAATGTCGAAAACAATATTTTCTATGAGATAAAATTAGTTTGAAGCCAATATTTTTAATTAATGGAAAGATATTTGAGTCGAAAGTAAATTTATACCAAGTTTCAGTTTTGTTTCTTTTTAGGTTTTAATTTCTTACAAAAAAAACTGTCAATTCGATTTTTCTCAAAATTTTATCGAATATTAAGTACAATATTTCTTTTAATTTAAAATTAGTTTAAAGCCATAATCTTAAATTTTTGAAAAGATATTTAAGTCGAGAATCAATTTTAACTAACTTCTAGTAATGTTTTTTTTTAGGTTTTTATTTTTTGTAAAAAAACTGTCAATTAGATTTTTGTCAAGATTTTAGTTAATGTTCAAAACAATATTTTTTATAAAATTAAATTAACTTGAAGCTAATATCTCAAATTTTTTAAAAGATATTTGACTCGAAAATCAATTTTTACGAACTTTTAGTAATTTTTGTTTAGGTTTGTTAAAAAAAAAACTGTGAATTAGATTTTTCTCAAAATTTTACTAAATGTTAAAAACGTTATTTTTCGTTGTAAAAAAATTTTGTAGATAAAATCAGTTTCGAAGAATTTTCGAGGTGACAAATATTTTTTTTCAGTTTTTTTGATTTATAAAAAAACCTTTAATTCAATTTTACCTAAATTGCTATGGCAAAAAAAACCACCCACGCAATTTTTTTAAAAGTCCTTTCTGCTGGTTCTTGAGCTATGGACGACGAAAAAAACGTCGCGAACGTACGGACGTACGGACGGAACGTACGTACACACGCACGCACAGACATCTTTCCAAAAATCTTTTATTTCGACTCTAGGGACCTTGAAACGTCGAGAAATGTCAACATTTTCAATTTGACAAATCGGACCCATTACAATAACTTCCTATGGGAAGTTAACAATAGTAGATAATCTTAAAGTGTTAAAAAGTTATACTTTAAACCATTTTTAACTTCCCATAGGAAGTTATTGTAATGGGTCCGATTTGACAAATTGAAAATTTTGACATTTCTCGACGTTTCAAGGTCCCTAGAGTCGAAATAAAAGATTTTTAGAAAGATGTCTGTGCGTGCGTGTGTACGTACGTCCGTACGTCTGTACGTCCGTATACGTCCGTACGTTCGCGACGTTTTTTTCGTCGTTTATAGCTCAAGAACCAGAAGAGATATCGACTTCAAACAAATTTTATTATACAGATAATAAGGCAGAAAGATGAAGAAAGGGCTCTCAAGAAAATTGCGTGGGTGTTTTTTTTACCATAGCAGTTTAAAAAAAAGGTGAACATTTTGGTTAAACCTAAATATCTCATGAACCAATGACGCTAGAGACTTGAATTAAATTTTATATTATATATTGTAACGTGATACAAAACAATTATATTTGTGGAAAAAAATCCAATTAACGGTTTTTTCTATAAACCAAAAAAAACTGAAAAAAAAATTTGTCACCTCGAAAATTTTACGACTTAAATATGATTTCATCTCCAAAACAATTTTGTGCAACGAAGAATAATGTTTTTGACATCTGGTAAAATTTTGAGAAAAATCGAATTGACAGTTTTTTTTTTACAAAAAATAAAAACCTAAAAAAACAATACTAAAACTTGGTAAAAATTTACTTTCGACTCAAACAGCTTTTCAAAAATTACAAATATTGGCTTCAAACTTATTTTATTTCACAGAAAATATTGTTTCCGATATTCAGTAATTTTTTTTATAAAAATTCAACAGTCCGTTTTTTCATAAAAAAATAAAATCTACAAAAAATAGTACGCAAATTTGGTAAAAATTGATACATATAGACAAACTTTTAAGCAAGACAAATCGACAGACGGGATGGGAAGTTATCAGTGTGGGTCGCATCCCAGCCTCTTTTTTTAACTTATTTTTGCACAAACTTTGAGTTTAAAATAATTTTTTCAAAAACTTGATTTAAAAATAAACTAATAGAGAAAAGTTTTGGCTTTAAAAACATGTATAAAACTTAGTTGTAAATATTACCCATATTTTTTAGTTATTTTTTTCCATTTAATGTACATATTTTTTTAAATTGCCCCTACTACCCAAACGGGGGGAGATAGACCCCCCTTCCATAGTAAAAAATGCTTTCTTTTAACTGTTCTATACAAATCCGTCATTAAACTTTAGTTATCGTACTCTCCCCTCTTCTCTTAAAGCACGATATGTGGCTGTGAGAGAATCACCATTTTTGTAACAGGTTTTTATGCTTTCAGACTTTCGACTGAAAAAAAAATTGGTTTAACAACTTAGTTTGACAGATGTCGAGTTCCAGCCCTATTATTTGAACCCGGAAAATGGATAGCCCATTAATACAAATCATTTTAATACAATTACTCAGTATCTTGTGACAACAGAAAAGATATTGATTTCAAAAATGTCTATATATGAAAAAATTGGCTTGTTACAAGAATTACATTTGAACATTTTTAGCATACACCAATTTAAAGTTTTAGTGGGTCGCATCTCGCATCCCAGCCTCTTTTTCATTAGATTTAAGCTTTCATCGATATACTTCTTTTATATATTATTGGCCACAAACACGGTCCTAAAAGTGGAGTTTCAATTTAAAATTGCAGTTCGTGGATTTTTTGGAAATTCCGATACAAATAATTTATTTCATTTATGTTCTTGTTTTGGATTTTGAATCGGATACTGGGTCCAAGCTTCTTATAATAATTTGAAATGCATATTTCATTATTTTTATTGTGAAATCCTAAAGACTTTTTTCTATTTTTGTCAATTTTTGTAAAAATATTTGTTTCCATCGAAGCAAAATAAGATTTATTATCTGTTTGACATATACATAATTCTAGAAGTCAGACAATGTAGATCTTATTGAATATAAACGATCATTCAATGTGATCAATAAAACGAACACATACATTTTGCATTAACTATAAATAATTATCAGTTGTTGTTAAAATTCAGAAACCGTGCCAGGCAAAAATTAGAATAAAAATTGAACATTTTAAGCAAACCTCCTAAATCCCTCCTTACATCAGTTGAATCATAATAAAATAAAACTTAAACTGATCATCAGAAAAAAAAAGTACCTTAATCAAATTGTAACAATTTAATGATTTCCTCATCTCAAAACCAACTCGCTATATATTTTGTACCTTTTTTTTATTCAACAATTTTAATGTAAATTAAATTCAAGTACCTTGTTAGGTATATTATAGGTTCAATATAAAATTATTAAAGTGATGTTTTTTTGTATTGTAATTTGCATTTTTTCAAGATAAGCCGCGGAGTATTGAGTATCTCTCTATATAGTAATAATTTAATTGTTTAAATATCAACAACTCTATAATGCGCTGACGCAACGCTCTGGCTGTGGCTGTGGCTGTGACCGACCGACAGGTATTATAGATACTAGGTAGTTAATAAATAATGGCATTGAATTGACTCATACCTTTTCTAGCCGGCCGGTCTTTTGAGTCAGTCCGATCGGAGTATACTTACCTTCCACAAGTTCTTATAATTATAACTTCTCATCATGATGTTTAAATTTATAATTACAATACAATTTCTCACTTGTGTAATTGTGTTTAGATAAATATTAATAAGTGGAAAACTTTAATTGTATTTCCAAACCCCTCCCCCTCCTGACACCTTCTGAGAATGAGAACTATTTAGCTTTTAAAACATATGTTGAGATAATACAGATAAGTGGGTACCTAATTTTTTAATGTTTTTATTTTTGCCCTCATGGACACCAACTAGAAATGCGCACAAGCAATCAAGTTCAAGTTCAAATAACCATCATCCGGTGTCGGTCGGGGCTCCAAAGGTGGAGTTGAGGCGCACACAACGACCGCAACTAAGCGAGGTTCTGTTGAATTTAATTGTCTGTCGAATAATTATTTTGTAAAGTAATTTTGATTGCATTTCACATTCAACAGATTGATCTAATTGTTGTGATAGGTTTACGAATTGAAAAAAAAAAAAAACAAAAAACAAAGCAAACATAAAACAAAACTGTTTACGAAATTATGTATTCAATAGGAGAACTGGTTTCTTACATACGAGTACTATCGGTATGTCACCTGAATATTTATAAGAAAATTAATGTCATTATTACTCGTATGTTTAATTCGATAATGTCTTCTTTTTTTGCTTTTTGTGTGAATATTAAAAAAAAAATATTAAACAAAATTCGTACGTCTAGAAACAATGTTTTTACAGGGTGTCGCGGCGTAAACGTAAATGCAGTTGAATCTATTTATTAGTTGTTATTCAGTTCACGGGTAAGCTAAACAGTGTTATTAGCTAACTTTTGTAAAGTGACCGAAAACAAAGAAAAAAAAAGAACAAATTATAAAAGTGGAATGAGTCAAATTAAAATATCGGAAAAATATTCCATTCCGAAATGAGTGAAGAGTTGATGGTGGACTTAAACCTTTCAAAGCTTTAAAAAAGCCTTTTATTTTAACCAAAAAAAAGCTGGGGAGATTAAATTTTGCTCATGGCCTCATTAACTGGACCGTTAGAAAATAGAGTAAAGTACTCTTTTCGGACGAGTACAAATTCAATTTCAAGGGATCCGATGATTTCCGGCGTATTCGTTACATCAAAGGTACTGCAAAACAAGAAGGTGGTAACGTAATGGTGTGGGGATGTTTTTCAGAGATGGTACAATGGATCGTTTTGTGTACCTACCGTGACATTTTTCAAAATTTAATACTGCCACACGCTGCGGGTCAGTTGCCTTTGAAATGTATATTTCGGCAGGAAAACGACCCACAGCACACGTCCAATACGGTTAAGACGTGGTTTTAAGAAAACCGGATTGACGTGTTAAAATGGCAAGCACATTTCCCAGATCTCAACTTTATAGAAAATCTATGCAAAATTGTAAATCGACGAAATGTAAAGATTAATAATTGCAAAAATAAAAATTATATGTTTGATCAAATTAAATTGGCTTGGGTAGGTATCCCAAATAGCATAATTAACTCCATGCCTCGAAGATGTGCTGAATTCATTAAAAACAAGGGGTTTGCTACCAAATACTAGCAATACTTTAGTATGTCTAAGAAAAATAAATGTATTTCTTAGAAGTTGCTTTTGTTTTGACCAGCCCAATATTGAAGTAATTGTACTAAGTGTGCTATGTTTAATGAACTATGTATGGTATATATTACAAAAACCATTTTATTAACTTCGCATAGGAAGTTATTGTAATGGGTCCGATTTGTAGAATTGAAAATTTTGACATTTTTCGACGTTTCAAGAATTTTTAGAAAAATGTCTGTGCGTGCGTGTGTACGTACGTTCGTTCGTGTCAGTACGTCCGTACGTGTGTACGTCCGTACGTTCGCGACGTTTTTTTCGTCGTCCATAGTTCAAGAACCAGAAGAGATATCGACTTCAAATAAATTTTGTTATACAGATAATAGTGCAGAAAGATGCAGAAAGGGCTCTCAAAAAAATTGCATGGGTGGTTTTTTTTACCATAAAAATAAATTAAATAAATTAGGTGGCGCAACAGTCCGTAAAGAACCAGGGCCTAGTGACTTACAACTCTCAACCATTCCTGTGTGCGTGTAATTGCAGGCATGTAGGGGACCTACAGTTTATATGTCGAATCCGAACGGCTAATTTGAGAAAGCACTTTTTCATGACAAGAACTACTCTTGGAGAATTTGTCAATTCCTCGCAAGAGGCAGTACCCGTGAAAAAAACTTTAGGTGGCACAGGCAGGGATTGAACCCAAGACCTCTCGCATGACAGTCCAACGCACTAACCATCATGCCACGGGTACACGGCTTTTTTACCATAGCAGTTTAAAAAAAAGTGAACATTTTGGCTAACCTTAAATATCTCAAGAAACAATAACGCTAGAGACTTGAATTAAATTTTATATTATAAACTGTAAAGTGATAACAAAGAAATATATTTTTGGGAAAAAATCCAATTAACGGTTTTTTTATAAATAAAAAAACCTGAACAAAAATGTCATCTCGAAAATTCAAAACTTTGCGATCATGAATTCCAACTGATTTTAACTTATAAGAAATATTGTTTTCAACATTTGGAAAAATTTTGAGAAAAATCGAACAGACAGTTTTTTAACAAAAAATAAAAACTTAAAAAAAAATTAATAAAAGTTGGTTAAAATTGATTTTCGAGTCATATATCTTTTCAAAACTTTGAGATATTGGCTTTAAACTACTTTTATATTTTAAAATATATTGTTGTCAACATTCAGTAAAATTTTGAGAAAGTCAAATTGACATTTTTTTTTATAAAAACCTAAAAAAAAATTAATAAAAGTTGATAAAAATTGATCGACTCGACTCCAAAATCTTTTCAAAAAATTCAGTTTATGTCTTTCAACTAATTTTAGCTTATAAGAAATACTGTTTTCAACATTTGGAAAACAAAAATGAGAAAAATCGAATTGACAGTTTTTTTTTACAAAAAATAGAACCCTAAAAAACCCTAAAATTAACAAAAGTTGGTAAAAATTGTTTTTCGACGTAAATATCTTTTCAAATCTTTGAGATATTGTCTTCCAACTAATTTTAGCTTTTAGGAAATATTGTTTTCAACATTTCTTAAGATTTTAAGAAAAATAGAATTGACAGTTTTTTTACAAAAAATATAAATCTAAAAAAAAAAAAAAAAAATACTAAAACTTGATGAAAATTTACTTTCAACTCAAATAGCTTTTCAAAAATTAAAAATTAAAAAAAAAAAAGAGGCTGGGATGCGACCCACACTGATAACTTCCCATCCCGTCTATCGATTTGTCTTGCTTAAAAGTTTGTCTAAATGTATCAATTCTTGCCAAATTTGCGTTCTATTTTTTGTAGATTTTATTTTTTTTATGAAAAAACGGACTGTTGGATTTTTATAAAAAAATTACTGAATATAAAAAACAATATTTTCTGTGAAATAAAATAAGTTTGAAGCCAATATTTGTAATTTTTGAAAAGCTATTTGAGCCGAAAATCAATTTTTACCAACTTTTATTAATTTTTTTGTTTAGGTTTTTATTTTTTGTAAAAAAAACTGTCAGTTCGATTTTTCTCAAAATTTTTCCTAATGTTGAAAACAATATTTCTTGTAAGTTAAAATTAGTTAGAAGCCATAATCTCAAATTTTTGAAAAGATATTTAAGTCGAAAATCAATTTTTACCAACTTTTGTTAAATTTTTTTTTCGGTTTTTAATTTTTTGTAAAAAAACTGTCAATTCTATTTTTTTCAAAATTTTACTGAATGTTGAAAACAACATTTTTTGAAAGATAAAAGTAGTTTAAAGCCGATATCTCAAAGTCTTGAAAAGATATTTGGGTCAAAACTCAATTTTTACCAACTTTTTTTTTATTTTTTTTAGGTTATTATTTTTTGTAAAAAAAACTGTCAATTCGATTTTTCTCAAAATTTTATCAGATGTCAAAAACATTATTCTTCGTTGCACAAAATTGTTTTGGAAATGAAATCATATTTTAGTCGTAAAATTTTCGAAGTGACAAATTTTTTTTTTCAGTTTTTTTGATTTATAAAAAAAACCGTTAATTGAATTTTTTTCAAAAAATATAATTGTTTTGTATCACGTTACAATATATAATATAAAATTTAATTCAAGTCTCTAGCGTCATTGGTTCATGAGATATTTAGGGTTAACCAAAATTTTCACCTTTTTTTTAAACTGCTATGGTAAAAAAACCACCCACGCAGTTTTCTTGAGAGCCCTTTCTGCATCTTTCTGCCTTATTATCTGTATAACAAAATTTATTTGAAGTCGATATCTCTTCTGGTTCTTGAGCTATGGACGACGAAAAAAACGTCGCGAACGTACAGACGTACGGACGTACGTACACACGCACGCACAGACATCTTTCTAAAAATCTTTTATTTCGACTCTAGGGACCTTGAAACGTCGAGAAATGTCAAAATTTTCAATTTGTCAAATCGGACCCATTACAATAACTTCCTATGGTAAGTTAAAAAAAATATTATTTCATTTCACATAAAACATTGTTTTCGATATTCAGTATTTTTTTTTATAAAAATCTAACAGTCAGTTTTTTCATAAAAAATAAATTCTACAAATAATAGTACCTACGCAAATTTGGTAAAAATTGATGTTCAGTTTTTGATATCTCTCAAATTAATTTAATTCATCCAATTTGTATTTGTTTATATAAGAAATAAGAAATTTTAAGAAATGCTATTAAAATTGGTAAAAATTTGTTTTCGACTAAAAATCTATTTAACAAAACTAGATTTTGAAATGAAACTATTTCATTATATGAAAAATATTGTTGGTAATTTTGTAATTCAACTGACAACTCTTAACATAACACAAAAACCTACAATCTTTTATAAGCAAGTCAAATCGACAGATGGGATGGGAAGTTATCAGTGTGGGTCGCATTCCAGCCTCTTTTTTTATTTTCTGTTAGAAACTGTAAATATCTATTTAAATAAAAAAAAATATAAAATAACTGATTCCTAAATTTGTTTTTTAATTATTTAATAACCGCAACAATTAAAATTGCTTTTCTTTTGGCCAACACTGTACATAACTCAATTTGGAATCAGAACCAAAAATGTATTAGAGTCAAAAGAGGAACTTTAAGTGATCTCTTAACTTTTGAGATATTTCGAAAACTAACTGAGATATGAAAATGATTTAAACTTTTTCTAAAAGATATAAATTTGTACTGAGCAAAAACAATTTTTTTGTTGAAATTTATTTTTGTGTTTAAAAACACGGTTTTATGATTTTTTTTTACATTTTTTAAGAGACATACTAAAATAACTTAACATAATACAAAAACTACAAGGTGAGCCTCCAATTTTGTTGAAAAAAAAATAATTTAGAAAAGTAATGTTAAGTTTTTTAGGCACAAAAGCAGAATCTTGTGTTTAATCTCATTCTGGTTCTACACTGCTGTTAGATAGAATTTTTTTGTTTAAGGTTTAGACAGTATACATAACACTCAACTTACAAAATTTAAAAATGCATTTGTAGTTTAGAACTACAATTTATAAATTAATCATTTTTAGGGAACTCGTAGCCTGTAGAAAAAATATTATTACGAACATTTCTCAAGAAGTTTTAAAAACTTGGCTTCAAATCCTAAAACGGTACCATTTTTGGTAGAGTCATACTGATGATGTATCCTATTGAAATACAAGTGTTTTATATTTATTTCTTTAACAACCATCTCTGTGCCAGCTTAAATAAGTATAACTTTTGATTTAAAATTATCTGTGGTGAAATTCATACGTTTTAAAAAATTCTAATAACAAGCTAACATTTAGCAATACAAATTTTAAAGATTGAATTGGAAAAGGACTTTTAAAATAAAGTGCTAAACTGGATCGCAAGAACTTGCTCATGTTTACAAAATATTGTCTGTATTTTAAAATTTAAAAATTAATCTGCAATAAAGTCTGTTTTCAAAAATTAAAATGCAGTTTAATATCTTAAAAAACTTAATGTTTCAAAATTTGTATTTGATTATCGTTAAAGCGTTTTTTTTTAAATTCATTTTTTGTACATACAATCCTTCAGTTTCACCTTGAAAATGTTTTTGATATGCAGTTATTAAGAACTTATTAATATACTTCTTTAAATTCAATTTCTTACAAAAATAACTACCCATTTTTAAAATATCGAATTTAAAAAAAAAATGTTTAATATAAATCGACAAAGTAAAATTTTTCAGTTTTGATCATCAAATATTATTGAGATAGAATAAGTCTTGTGAAGGAAAAAAATTATTGAAACCGATTGATTAGTTCTTCAGAAAATCTTAAATCAAATTAACGGTTCTATGGGGGGTACCCTTCAGGAGTTATATACAAATATTTTTTTTTAATTGAAAGAAGCCAAATTAAGAAAAAACATTTGTAGCATGGTTTGAGTTGTAAAGGCGAGAACAAACAGACACACGGACGAAATCGGAGGACCCACTTTTATCGTCTTCTCTACGATCGTAATGTTAAGATTGATTACACGAATGCAATATATAGTTCCTCGATGTCGCAAGTAAAAATTGAATTAATGGTTTTTTCTATATAGTAATTTAAAAAAAGAGGCTGGGACCACACTGATAACTTCCCATCCCGTCTATCGATTTGTCTTGCTTAAAAGTTTGTCTAAATGTATCAATTCTTGCCAAATTTGCGTTCTATTTTTTGTAGATTTTATTTTTTTTTATGAAAAAACGGACTGTTGGATTTTATAAAAAAATTACTGAATATAAAAAACAATATTTTCTGTGAAATAAAATAAGTTTGAAGCCAATATTTTTAATTTTTGAAAAGCTATTTGAGCCGAAAATCAATTTTTACCAACTTTTATTAATTTTTTTGTTTAGGTTTTTATTTTTTGTAAAAAAAACTGTCAGTTCGATTTTTCTCAAAATTTGTCCTAATGTTGAAAACAATATTTCTTATAAGTTAAAATTAGTAAGAAACCATAATCTCAAATTTTTGAAAAGATATTTAAGTCGAAAATCAATTTTTACCAACTTTTGTTAAATTTTTTTTTCGGTTTTTAATTTTTTGTAAAAAAACTGTCAATTTTATTTTTTTCAAAATTTGACTGAATGTTGAAAACAACATTTTTTGAAAGATAAAAGTAGTTTAAAGCCAATATCTCAAAGTCTTGAAAAGATATTTGAGTCAAAACTCATTTTTTACCAACTTTTTTTTTTATTTTTTTTTAGGTTATTATTTTTTGTAAAAAAACTGTCAATTCGATTTTTCTCAAAATTTTATCAGATGTCAAAAACGTTATTCTTCATTGCAAATGAAACCATATTTTAGTCGTAAAATTTTCGAAGTGACAAATTTTTTTTTTCTGTTTTTTTTTGATTTATAAAAAAACCGTTAATTTAATTTTTTTCCAAAAATATAATTTTTTTGTATCACGTTACAATATATAATATAAAATTTAATTCAAGTCTCTAGCGTCATTGGTTCATGAGATATTTAGGGTTAACCAAAATTTTCACCTTTTTTTAAATTGCTATGGTAAAAAAAACGTACGGACGTACGGACGTACAGACGTACGGACGTACGGACGTTCGTACACACGCACGCACAGACATCTTTCTAAAAATCTTTTATTTCGACTCTAGGGACCTTGAAACGTCGAGAAATGTCAAAATTTTCAATTTGTCAAATCGGACCCATTACAATAACTTCCTATGGGAAGTTAAAAAAAATCCAAATATCTCATGAATCAATTACGCTGTCGAATACAATCAAAATTTGATTTTATATTATTTAACGTGATAAAAAAATAGTATAGTTTTAAAAAAAAATCAATTAACTGTTTTTTTTTTCCTTTTCATTCTATGTAAAATTTTATTATTAACGTACGATAAAAAATCCAATCGGTATTTTTTATACGAAACAAAAATTCACTCGACAGCTGGTAAAATGGGCGTAAGCTAAAATAGAGTTGCCAACTTAGAGTTCTATACCTCTAACAAAAAACACTCGTAAGTTATATATTTAAAAGAGGCTGGGATGCGACCCACACTGATAGATAACTTCCCATCCCGTCTTGTCGATTTGTCTTGCTTAAAAGTTGAATTATTCCTAAAAATTTTAAATTAACCAACAATATTTTTTATATAAAGAAATAGTTTAATTTGAAAATCTAGTTTTATTAAATAGATTTTTAGTCGAAAACAAATTTTTACCAATTTAAGTATAGAATTTTTAAATTTTTACAAATTAGATAAATGAAATTAATTTGAAAGATATCAAGAACCGAACATCAATTTTAAACAAATTTTCTAACTATTTGTTGTAGATTTTATTTTTTTATGAAAAAAAAAAAAACGGACTGTTGGATTCTTATGAAAAAATTATTTCGAGGTGACACATTTTTTTTCAGTTTTTTTTTTGATTTATAAAAAAACCGTTAATTGGATTTTTTTTCAAAAAATATACTTGTTTGGTATCACGTTATAATATATTATATAAAATTGAATTCAAGTCTCTTGCGTTTTTGGTTCGTAAGATATTTAGGGTTAACCAAAATTTTCAACTTTTTTTTTAAACTGCTATGGTAAAAAAACCACTCACGCAATTTTCTTGAGAGTCCTTTCTGCATCTTTCTGTCTTAATATCTGTATATCAAAATTTATTTGAAGTCGATATCTCTTCTGGTACGTCGCGAACGTACTGACATACGGACATACGGACGTACGGGCGTACGGACGTACGGACGTACGAACGTACGTACACACGCACGCATAGATATCTTTCTAAAAGTCTTTTATTTCGACTCTAGGGACCTTGTAACGTCGAGAAATGTCAACATTTTCAGTTTGACAAATCGGACCCATTACAATAACTTCCTATGGGAAATTAATAAAAAGACTCATTGTTAAACTTTCTTATTTATCTGCAAATGAAAGCTTATTCAGCTAACACAATCCGTTTTTAAGACCAAATCATCATCAATTTCATTTCTTAGTACTTCACAAACTTACCATTTTACGAGATAACATCGAAACAAACAATATATGTATATATGTAAAGTAAGTTTTCAACTTTACTTACATTTTTGTCTCTTTAACCTTGACCTAATAAAACATCGGTCACCGAAATTATTATTATTACGCTTATAAAAATTTACCCAAAATGAACAGTGTACTTTACATGTAATAAAGAATTGTTATTGGTAAAACCGAAGCTAATATACATAGGTACTCGACTTTTAAAATTTCAAAGAATTTTATCTGTAAAGCCATCGATTTTAAGTTAACATCGTGCCTTCCATAACAAATGAGCTCCAGAGACAATCTTACACCCCCTTTGTCTTCTATCTCTATACCTTTTTATATCTAAATATATAAAATTTTAACCCTTTATCCCTGTGAGAGAAAAGAAAAATGGATGTATCTTCTTATTCGTACTGATGATGGTCAAATCAATTCACGATTTCACTTTATATATTTCCTTAAATTTTGTCGACGAAATAAATTCTTACGCAGAAATGCTTTTAAGACCGAAAAATCCAAATCCGCAGAAAATTACAGATAATTGCGGGAGAGATTAAACTAACCCCCCTAACCATCCCTCAACATCAGCCATATTATCATCACAAGGATCCTTTATCCTCCACCCCCCAAAAAAGTTATTGCTAAATGATTCGAATGATGAGAACTCCATGGATGGAGTTGGAGGAGAATTGGGGAAGGGGAGGCACCAGGCACATGGACTTTAAGGGGTCAGCTGTCGGGATGTAAGTTAGTACTTTATCCTTATCTGTTAGTCCAGGCACGTTTCAAACAAATAAATTGTTTTAAATTCAACACACCCAGCATCATCAACGCTTTACCTTTTAAATCGTTTTTATTTTGTATCTTGTGTGTGTTGGTGTGTTCGCTTTTCAATTTGGTGGGAAGAAGAATCGGCAGCGGTACGGAGGATGGCTTCGGCGATGGCGGGCACACGGTGGTGGTAAGCCAAAACGTGATCCCGCGAAGGGGTTGGACCTTGGTAGGTATATGCGCCATCACCAACTCCATACGTGGAGTGAGCTTTAAATTGAAAAATTCACGTCTGCAAATTAATTTCAAATTCAGTTGCAGAATGAATCACAATCCCAAAGCGAGCATCCAGATCCCGGGTCTAGAGATCCCTGTTTTTGATTCCCATATCACAACGAGGAGGCGTTCGCCGCAGCGGACCAGTGGGTGAGGTGGAGAGCGGAAGTATGCCGGAGCTGAGTTGTTTGGCAATTTGTTTGCTTTTCGATTTGCAACAATTAACATCAAACAAATTCATGTGTGGTATGAGAAGTGGGTGTTGAGGATGTAGGTATACCTTTTTTTAAGTACCGCATAGGAATACATTTGGGTAAATATTTTCTTCCTTTTTTTTAGTGGACAGATGAAAAATTAAGCGCATATATTTTTTAAACTCTCTGATGCCAGCTCGTCGTGAATGTATATTTTATAATAAGCAATATTCACCCTTTAGAGAACAAAAATGTTATTGTTATTTAAGGATTTAAGCTAAAATACACAAACGATATGCATTGCATTTGCCATCACGAAAGAATTAAAAAGCCATTAAGTCCAACGAGAACGACTCCTTGTTGATGAGCTTTAGTTATTTCTATTGTTTTGAGACATTAGTTTTTTATTTTGGTTGAGGACAAATATGATAATTTATTATACAGTTTGATATCACGAATATATATAAACATTATTGTCTGCTGATTAAGATAAGAAATAGTCTGGTGCTAGTCATCGTATTTTAAAGGTTATTGCTCGTCGAAAGATCTATAGAGTTAGATTTATGTTTTCATATTAAGAAAAATAAGTACTTAGTAGTTTCGATGGTTATATGTTTTAATACAGGAAGGAATTCATGCTTTACTTAGATTTCTTTAAAAGGTATTTATTACTTTTCAAAAAAAACGACTTTTTCCATAAACTTACAAAATGCAAAAACTTATTATATTTTCTTCAATCTTGAAATGTTTTGATGATTTTGTTTTTACTGAATTTTTCAAAATGAATATCTTTGGATTCACATAAAATTTAATTTGTAATTTGAATCCATGTGGTTGAGATGAATAACGATAAAAGCAATACAAAATACAAATAGACCAGGTTGTGACCCACACACTGATAACCATCCCGTCTGTCAATTTGCCTAAAACTTTAAAAGAATATTAGTACCTAACAACATTTTGTGTACAAGGAAAAAATTTTAATTCAATATCTTTTTCTTACTCATAAAACTTGAGTCAAAAACCATTCCTTATCAGTTTGTAGTTTTTGTAGGTTTTCGTGTTTTGTAAAAAAAAAGTTGTCGATAGGTAGATTTTTTTTTTTAATTAATTAAAAGATAACAACAATATTTTGCAAACGATTAATTTAGGTTCATTATCCATTTTTGTTATTCAAAAACATATTTTTTGAATGTTTTCAATTCTTATATTTCACTTTTTATATAACAAATACAAATTGGATTTTTCTAAGACTTAATTAACTTTAACAACAAAATTTGGCACAGAATAAAACCATTTTGAAGTCAATATCTTCATTTATTCACGAGATATCAATTAACAATTTTTACCAATTTTGTGTAGTATTTTTTGCAGATTTAAATTTTTATGAAAAAACTTATATCTATGTATATCTATATATATAAAAATGAATTGCTGTTCGTTTGTCTCACTAAAACTCGAGAACGGCTGAACGAATTTATCTTATCTTAGTCTTGAAATGTTCGTGGAGGTCTAGGGAAGGTTTAAAAATCGAATAATTCCCGGGAAAACCCTAAAAACAGCCCTTTTCTATTTCCCATACAAACGTTTTCTAGAGTCAATTTGAACTTTATTGGTATTCAATAAAGTTCATATTAAATTATAATCACTCATTGTTGTCTAAGGAATTTAGGTGTGTTCCTAACGTCAAAGAGTCAATTTGCAATTTCAAATACAAATATATCTATGAAAATAGTCTTCGCGTGCGCTTGCGCGTTGCAAACGGAACAACAGCACGACATTGAAGCATTGGCCGAAACAGTTCGTACAAATGCTCCACAATTAGATCAACAACAAAGAATTGCGTACGACACTTTGATAGAAGATGTGAACAGTGGATCTGGTGGAATTTATTTCCTTGATACTCCCGGAGAAACCGGAAAAACGTTCATAATTGCATTGCTTTTGGCGAGGATCAGATCGCGAAATGATGTTGTTCTAGCGTTGGCTTTATCTGGAATAGCTGCGACTCTGCTAGAAGGCAGAAGGTGATTTAAACATGCAAATCACCGAAACACCAATTTGCAACATCGTCAAAAATAGCGCAATGGCCAAGATCCTACAGGTATGCGAATTAATTGTTGGGGATGAATGCACAATGGCCCATAAGAGGTCACTGGAGGCGCTGGACAGAACATTGAAAGATCTTCGTGACAACCAAAATATTTTTGGTGGGGCCATAATTCTGTTGTCAGGTGATTTTTGTCAGACTCTTCCAGTTATTCCCCATCAACTGTTGCTGATGAACTAAATGCATGCCTAAAATCATCTAATTTTTGGCAGTACGTAAAGACACTCCAATTAACAACTAACATGCGAGTATTTTTGCAACATGATGAAACTGCAAATGTGTTTGCGAAGTTGTTAGATATTGGAAATAATAAAGTTGCAATGGACACCTCGACCGGATTCATCACATTACCCACAGATTTCTGTCACATCACAGATTCAAAAGAGGAGCTTATTCAGCCTGTTTTGTCAGATATAACGCAAAAGTTCAATAACCATAATTGGCTGGGTGAACGAGCAATATTGGCAGCGAAAAATAAAGATGTCGAGGATCTCAATGCGACCATTCAGAATTTTCTTCGAGGACAGTTGGTTTCCTTAAAAAATCAGTCGACACCGTTATGAACCAGGATGACGTAGTCAACTATCCCACGGAGTTTTTAAATTCACTGGAATTGCCTGGATGACCACCTCACAATTTGCAGTTAAAAGTAGGATCAGTTGTCATCATGCTGCGTAACATTAATCAACCTCGACTATGCAATGGAATAAGACTGGCTGTGAAAAGGCTGATGAATAACGTCATTGAGGCAACAATCATAAAAGGAAAATACAAAGGAGAGGATGTCTTGATCCCGCGAATACCGGTGATTCCAACGGATTTACCATTCGATTTTAAACGCTTAAAATTTGCGATGACAATTAATAAATCGCAAGGACAGTCTTTAGAAGTTTGCGAAGTCAGCTTGGAGTAGACAAAGTTGTTAAGTAAGCAACATGATGTGTCGAAAATAATAATAAAACTTCATGCGTCATTAATAAAATGCTTTTTTATTCAATAAGTTTTGTTTGCTTTGAAATTAATTTATACAAAAGTATAGGTCTTTTAATTATCGATTGAGGCAGCTAGTACATATATAAAAATCAATGCCACTTTTCGTTATAATGTTATAACTCAACAATGCCTTTACCGATTTGGCTAATTTTGGTCTTGAATTATTCGTGGAAGTGCAGAGAAGGTTTGTACGTAGAGAAAATTAAAAAAACATCTTGAAAAAGTGTAAAATCAACATCTTTCTATACTCCCATATACAAACAATTTGTACTAATACTTAAAAGCCAATTTGAACTTTTGGCAAAACAATCGAAGGCAAACAAAGTGACGTTAGTTCTGTCAAACAAATTTTATATGTCATTTCATTTTATCAGCGATAATTATTGCTTTGTTGTGTTTATATTTTCCAAAATATTGTTGAGTTATTGCTTTGTGTTTATATTTTCCAAAATATTGTTGAGTGAAGGTAAAATGCCACGAGCAAGACGACCAAACATAGGCCGGCGAACGCGTAATGCAAATCAAGTGGCATTATTAAGACGATCTCAGACTACAGATGAACGCGCACAAGCTAATGCATTACCTGTATAAAATATTGAAAGTGAATATTCAACAAAGACATGTACATATGTGACACAATCATGCAAGCCGTTTCCAATAATGCAGGTGGATTATATTTCTTGGATGCACCTGGTGGTACAGGCAAAACTTTCGTTGTATCATTGATTTTAGCGACTCTTCGATCGGAACAGATAATTGCATTGGCACTTGCATCTTCGGGAATTGCTGCTACATTATTAGAAGGTGGTCGGACCGCACACTTTGCATTAAAATTGCCATTGAATGTACAGGTGATTGAAACTCCAACATGCAATATTTCGAGAAATTCTGCTATGGCAAAAGTTCTGCGATTAACGTCAATTGTTTAATGGGATGAGTGCTCAATGGCGAATAAAAAATCAATAGAAGCATTTAATCGAACAATGCAAGATTTACGCGTTAATCAACAGCCTTTTGTCGCTGCTCTGATATTGCTGTCAGGGGACTTTCGTCAAACATTGCCTGTCATTCCTCGATCAACTCCTGCTGATGAAATAAACGCCTGTTTGAAGTCATCAGATCCTTGGAGATATGTACGAAAATTGACACTGAACATTAATATGCGTATTCACCTACATAATGATGCAACTGCCCATGAGTTTTCAAAACAATTGTTAGAAATTGGTGATGGCAAAATACCAATCGACAGTACCAACGGATTGATCACTTTACCGAACAATTTTTGTGTAATTGCGCAATCTATAGATGAGTTGATTAAATGTGTTTTTCCGAATATTCTTCAGAATTACAGAAATCATGATTGGTTGAGAGAACGCGCCATTTTAGCACTGAAGAACATTCATATCAAGCCATTAATTTTCAAATTCAAGCGAAACTGCCAGGTGTAGTCACGACACATAAATCAATTGACAGTGTTATGAATCAAGATGAGGCAATGAATTATCCAATTGAATTTTTAAATTCATTGGAACCGGCTGGTATAACAGCGCATTGCTTGAATCTGAAAATTGGTTCTTTGATTATATTATTTCGAAATATTAATCCACCAAAACTGTGTAATGGCACCAGATTGATAGTGAAAAAGTTATTGCCAAATTTGATTGAAGCTACAATCTTAACTGGTAAATCAAAAGGAGAAGTGTGTTTGATACCGCGTATCCCTATGATTCCAACTGATATGCCATTTGAATTCAAAAGATTACAATATCCTGTGCGTTTATCATTTGCGATGTCCATAAATAAGGCCCTAGGGCAAAAACTTCTAGAGTTTTAAATAGCTAGCAATTTAAAATTTTTTGTTTGAATAAATGAACTTAATAATCATTTTTTTCTATTACTATGCCTTATACGTAGCAAAGCACGTACCGGGCAGCTAGTTTTTTATAAAATGCAATTGGTTTGAAAACAATAACTTTAATTTTTGCGAAGATATTTGAGTCGAAAATAAATGTTTACCAAATAAAAAGTATTGATTTTTTAGGTTATAATAATTTGTAAAAAACACTGTCTCCGATTTTTCTTTAAATTTGACAAGATGTCAAATATGGGAAGTTAATTAAGAGAATACACATTTTACCGATAATTATCATAGCTTTGATGTGAAAATTTTAAAAGTAATTTTGTAATATTTTGAAATAAGTATAAAAATTGTATTTTTATGAAAGCGTTATATTTACTATATCGCAATTCTATGTAAAGATGAGGCTGGGGTGCGACGCACACTGATAACTTCCCATCCCGTCTGTCGATTTGTCTTGCTTAAAAGGTTTGTAGGTTTTCGTGTTTTGTTAAAAAAGTTGTCAGTTGAATTATTCTAAAAAAATTAAAAATTAACAACAATATTTTGCATTGATGAAAGAGTTCGATTTCAAAATCTAGTTTAGTTAACGAGATTTTTAGTCGAAACCAATTTTTGCAAATAGCATTTCTTATAAAAATTTTTATCTACACTAATATTATAAAGAGGAAAGATTTGTATTTTTGTATGTAACGAATAAACTCAAAAAGAACTGGACCGATTTTAATAATTCTTTTTTCATTAGAAAGCTACATTATCACTGAGTAACATAGGCTATATTTAGTACTAGATTACTATATAAATCTTTAGAAATTCCTATTAAAACCAACCGAAGGTATAAAAAAATTAGCCATAAAATGTCTTTCACCGCATACACTGCGAAGAGTATTTATGATAGGACAAAAAAATATTTTCTAATTTAGTGATTCATGGTCGTTTTAATTAGCATGCGTAATTTAAATATCTTGACCTATTTATGTCTACCCGTGCGAAGCCGGGATGACATCAACAAATACAAATTAGATTTCACGAGATATCAAGAACCGAACATCAATTTTTACAAAATTTGCGTACAATTTTTTGTAGATTTAATTTTTTTATGAAAAAGCGGACTCTTGATTCTTATACAAAAAATTACTGAATGTCAAAAACAATATTTTCTGTGAGATAAAATAGGTCCGTTCGCGTACCCTCCTAAAACAGTCCAATTTTATTAAAAAATACGAAATTTAACCAAATCCTGTTCGCGTACTCAAAAATTTCGTAGTTTTTCGTAAAAAAGAGCGCTCATGAGAGAGTAAAATATTTCCCTACCTGCGAACCCAAGACATTTCTTTGGCCTGATTTGTAAAAATTTCAAATTTGCTTGAAATTCAAATAAATTAAATAAATTGCTCGCTTTTGCTGTCAGTTATAAAATTTAAAAACAAATTTTCAAAGAACAGCAACAAGACAGTAATATTGTGGGAAAAATATGTTGTTTTCCCGTTCGCTTACTTTTTTGTAGTTTTTTTTTTGGTGAGACAATTTAACCCCAACTCTTCAAAATATTTCTTTTTACGAATTTTATTGCAGAAAGTACGCGAACGGACCTAATAAGTTTGAAGTGAATATTTTAAATTTTTTAAAAATATTTGAGTCGAAATTCAATGTTTACCAACTTTAAGTATGTAATACTTTTTTTTGGTTTTAATTTTTTGTAAATAAACTGTCAATTTGATTTTTCTCAAAATTTTACTGAATCTTAAAAACAATATTTCTTATAAGATAAAATTAGTTTGAAGCCGATGTCTCAATGTTTTCAAAAGATATTTAAATCGAAAATCAATTTTCACCAACTTTTGTTAATTTTTTTTTAGGTTTTTAATTTTTTGTAAAAAAAAACTGTCAATTCCATTTTTATCAAAATTTTACCAGATGTTGAAAACGTTAATCCCCGTTGCACAAAATTGTTTTGGAGACAAAATCATTCTTTGTTCTTAAAACTTTCGAGGTGACAAATATTTTTTTTCAGTTTTTTTGATTTGTAAAAAAAAACTGTTGATTGGATTTTTTTCCAAAAATATATTTGTTTGGTATTACGTTACAATATATAATATGAAATTTAATTCAAGTCACTACCTTTATTGGTTCGTGAGATATTTTGGGTTAACCAAACTTTTCACCTTTTTTTAAATTGCTATGGTGAAAAAAAACCACCCGCGCAATTTTGTTGAGAGTCCTTTCTGCATCTTTCTGCATTTTTATCTGTATAACAAAGTTTATTTGAAGTCGATATCTCTACTGGTTCTTGAGCTATGGGCGACGGAAAAACACACGCACGCACTGATATCTCTCTAAAAATCTTTAATTTCGAATCTAGGGACCTTGAAACGTCGAGGAATGTCAAAATGTTCAATTCGACAAATCAAACCGATTACAATAACTTCCAACAATCTTGATAAATTCCAAAAAAGGCGGTTCTAACTTTTCCTACTTTTAACGAAAATCGATGTATCCGCATGCTTGTAGGAACAAACCAGGAACATTTTTGAAACCACTATATTTCCAAAACCTGGAATTTGATGACCATGTACTTTTAAATCCAATTTAAACAAACGAGTATCCTTCAAATTAAAAATGTAGAAGCAGAGTGATTAAGAGAGGTGTTATCTGAGTTAATAATGGTCACGAAAATATTAGAACTTAAAATTCAATTTAAGAATAATGGTACATAATTTAAAAAAACAATAGTTACGCTTTTAAAGCTCCATGCGTCGTAACAAAAAGGCACAAGAAACGTCATTTACTTACAAACATTTGTATGACCAGAACAAAGTTACTTTCTTCTTTTTTTTCAAAACCTAGGCTGAAATAAAACGAAACAATTCTGTCTGCGGTTCTATAACCAATAAAATAAAACTACTCTTTCCTACTAAACAGATCTCTACATTATTATCTGTATGACTATTCATAGTTTGTCATAAGAACTCCTGAAGCCATAAGAAAATGAAAACTTTATGCAATAAAAATGTTTTTGGGGTCGAAGGCGACGACAACGACGACTACGACGTTCGATTCGACAAGCAGAACCGGAAATTGTAGTTTTCAAGGCTCATTGACTTTATTAGATATTTACGATATTATGTATATGAACCCTTAGCACCATAATGCAGATAAACGAATAGACACAACACTATCTTAAAATACCTCTCTCTCTCTCTCTCTCACTCTATTTTGCTTTTTCCTATAAAGACTAAAAAGCGAGTGAAAAACAATAACCGTTACAGTAACAATAATGATCGCGCACATATCCTATGTTTTATCCAACCACACCCACAGATATACACTACATGTCGTACACATATATCTAAACAAGTTATCATCCTTAGTAGACGACTATAACGTCCAATATAAGAAACTAAGGGAAGAAAGTAACATTCTCATAACGGTGAAAAGTTTAAATAATAAAATATAACGACCATCATACCCAACATACACCCTGTACTAGTAGTACTCACAACTACGTAGACTATCATAGTGAAAAAAAAAGTCGAAGACGAACCAAAATTGAAGGCAAAGAAAAGTTTCGACAAAGTTTTGATAAAATATGCGGCTAACAGGAAAGCTCAAATTTCCAACTCAAAATTCAGGAGGAAAGTGCGGTGTGCCATTGTGGCCAGAATAGTTGAAATAGTTGCCTTAAAGAAGAAATAAAACAAAACCAGTATTAAAAAAAAGTCCAATTAATTTGAGGTTTCAAAAAAGCTTACAAAATTTGGTTCAAACCATTTTCAACACAAGTCAACACAAAAATAAAAGAGCAATGTGTCTAGGTTTATTGTCTTACGAGTTTTCTATTCAGTATGCTGATATTGCGTTGATACCGCTTTAAAGACGTCTATATGTGCATGTTAGCATACTTTCTTACGTCAGAAGCTTCGGGATACGAGTACCATTTTTTATTCTCCATATCTCAACAACCGAGGGACGGCGCAGTAGAGGAAGACCGCGACTCAGGTGGCGCACTCAGGTGGGTGAGGACCTCAACCAACTTGGCGTGCAAAACTGGAGACAGATAGCTAGGGACCGAGCTGGCTGCAGACGCATGTTGGTTGAGGCCCAGGTCCGCCCCGGACTGTAGCGCCACCTTAAGTAAGTATGTAAGTATCTCAACAACCAGAAGAGATATCGACTTCAAATAAATGTTGTTTTATAGATAATGACACTGAAAGATGCAGAAAGGACTTTAAAAAGTGGGTGAGTGGTTTTTTTTCACCGAAACTATTATGCTAAATATGTGATACCAAATTAATATAATTTTGAAAACAAAATTACGGTTCTTTTTATAACTCGAAAAAAAATATTTGTCACCTCGAATCTTTTACAAACAAAAAATAATTTTACCTTCAAAAGGATTGTATGGCACGAAGAATCATGCTTTTTGGATCAAGTACCTACAATTTTAAGAAAAATCGGAGTAACGGATTTTTAAAAAATCGAATTGAAAAAAAAGAATCTACAAAAAATTTTACGCAAATTTGGTAAATTCGTGTTCGATTCGAATATTTCGAGAATTAATAAAGGTATTGACTTGGAAAAGATTTCATTATGTGCTTAATTTTGTTGTAATGATCTTAGAAAACTACAATTTGTAATGGTCTTAGAAAACTACAATTTGTAATTAGAAAACTACAATTTGTAAAAACAGTTTTAGAAATCAAACTTATTTTATCATATGCAAAATATTATTGAAAGCTTCGAAGCAGGTTTTTGTCTATTAATGCAATTTCCATTTTAATTGCCGCCTTAAGTTCGTCTAATTTATGTGGTTTTGATTAGTAAGCACGATGACTTAAGCAAAAAATTGCACACCTTCCAGTCAGGTGACCTATACGGTCATAATGCGTATTTCCAAAAAAGAATAATTTTTTGACATATTTTTGAAATTTTTGAATTGACAGTTGAAACAAATTTAAAAACCCAACATATTCTATAAAAAAAAATTGGTATAAAATAGTGTAGACTCTAATTCTAAAAAATAAATTAAGGAACCTATACAAATTAAGTGTATTTTATGAAATATCTATTATATGACTCTAATATCTCTAGAAGATGTGAAGATATTTATGTATTCAAATTTAAAAAAAAAATCCAATACACTGAAAACAAAAATAATTCCAAAAATACCACTCAAATGGTTTAACGTCCCGAATATCAGGAAACAAATTCCATGCGCTTCACTCATTTGTTCCATACTTTCTGCAGTTTTTTGAATGGAAATTTCGTTTTTAACAAAAAGTATTATTTGAAAATTCTTAAGGGCATCTTTTGGAAGTTATCATATGCTTTTTAGAAAAGTATCTTTCAAAATTCTGTTAATAAAATTTGCTTAATACCTAATGGTACCAAATTTCATAGCGTTCATCTCATTATATTAATTATTAAAATTATGATAACAAATAGAATATTAAATAATAAAAAAAGAAATAAAGAAAACAAATAATTAATAACAATAATTTACTAGAAAATGTATTATAATCACAGTTGGCAACCATGAAATTAAAAGTTAAAATAAAATAGAATAAGTAAACGAACTAAATAACTTTACCTCATTTTATTACATGCTTCGCGAAATTGTTTATCTGTTTATAACAAGTATATGTTGGTTGTATAGTTGTTGCTGAAGGTACCTAAACTAGTATAAGTATGCGAAACTTTTCTGAGCACCGGAAGTCCCACTTTCCTTCATGTTTGAAGTTTTATACTCACGAAAGACAACATCCAGACAATGAGTCCTCTCTCCATAGTGTGTTTATCTATATTAACCTGTATACCATAAGAAGAATGTTCATATAAAAGAATTACTTCATCCTGGTACTTGGATGTACCTTTACTTTACTCTATTTTTTTTTTCCGTTTCTTATGACAGGACAAACCCAGAAACAACAACTACTGTCATTTGGTAGATTTATTGTCTTGAAAGAAGTTGTCGGATACAATTTATTACAACGACAAAATTGTTTGCATCAGCTATACGTAATGTTGTAAAGGTTGGGACGATCACGTGACTTAAACAAAGAGTCTAAAATGCAGTTATTTTAAAAATGCATAGGTTTGGAACAAAAATTATTCATTCAACAATATACTGTTTTAAGTTGTTGAGCATTCTTTTGATAAATTAATAATATACAATGCAGATAGGTTGGTTTACTGTTGCAAGATATGAATAAAGACTGTTGCTAAGAACTTATTTATATTCATCACTGGACGTAAATCCTTACATATCCTTTGTTAATTGCTGGCTCCAAAAAAAACACAAAATAGCTTCTTAAGAAAATTGAAATGTTAAAAACTGTAATCTATCAAAAGATTATGAGGTTTTTGAAATTAAAAGGCTCGTAAAGATACAAATTTAAAATAAGAGGCTGGGATGCGACCCACACTGATGACTTCCCATCCCGTCTATCGATTTGTCTTGCTTAAAAGTTTGTCTAAATGTATCAATTCTTGCCAAATTTGCGTTCTATTTTTTGTAGATTTTATTTTTTTTTATGAAAAAACCGACTGTTGGATTTTCATAAAAAAATTACTAAATATAAAAAACAATATTTTCTGTGAAATAAAATAAGTTTGAAGCCAATATTTTTAATTTTTGAAAAGCTATTTGAGCCGAAAATCAAATTTTACCAACTTTTATTAATTTTTTTGTTTAGGTTTTTATTTTTTGTAAAAAAACTGTCAATTCGATTTTTCTCAAAATTTTTCCTAATTTTAAAAACAATATTTCTTATAAGTTAAAATTAGTTAGAAGCCATAATCTCAAATTTTTGAAAAGATATTTAAGTCGAAAATCAATTTTTACCAACTTTTGTTAAATTTTTTTTTTCGGTTTTTAATTTTTTGTACAAAAACTGTCAATTCTATTTTTTTCAAAATTTTACTGAATGTTGAAAACAACATTTTTTGAAAGATAAAAGTAGTTTAAAGCCAATATCTCAAAGTCTTGAAAAGATATTTGAGTTAAAACTCAATTTTTACCAACTTTTTTTTTATTTTTTTTTAGGTTATTATTTTTTGTAAAAAAACTGTCAATTCGATTTTTCTCAAAATTTTATCAGATGTCAAAAACATTATTCTTCATTGCACAAAATTGTTTTTGAAATGAAATCATATTTTAGTCGTAAAATTTTCGAAGTGACAAATTTTTTTTTTTCAGTTTTTTTGATTTATAAAAAATTGTTTTGTATCACGTTACAATATATAATATAAAATTTAATTCAAGTCTCTAGCGTCATTGGTTCATGAGATATTTAGGGTTAACCAAAATGTTCACCTTTTTTTTAAATTGCTATGGTAAAAAAACCACCCACGCAATTTTCTTGAGAGCCCTTTCTGCATCTTTCTGCCTTATTATCTGTATAACAAAATTTATTTGAAGTCGATATCTCTTCTGGTTCTTGAGCTATGGACGACAATAAAAACGTCGCGAACATACGGACGTACGAACGTACCTACACACGCACGCACAGACATCTTTCTAAAAATATTTTATTTCGACTCTAGGGACCTTGAAACGTCGAGAATTGTCAAAATTTTCAATTTGACAAATCGGACCCATTACAATAACTTCCTATGGGAAGTTAAAAATAATAACTTCTAATTTAAAATTTTCATTTATAACCACAATAAACTGAGTTTATTGATTTTAAGAAATCCATTAATAAACATAAACAACTGTTCATTATTCCCGTTTATAGTATTAATAAACCCGTTTTTAGCCTTAATGAATAGAGTTTATTAATTTTAATAAATGCGTTCATTAATATGAAAAACCGTTTATTATTTCCGTTTGTAATATTAATAAACCTGTTTATAATCCCAATGAACAGAATTTATTAATATTAATAAATGCGTTCATAAATATAAACAAATGTTTATTATTTCCGCTTATACCTCTGGTGGGGGGAAGCCTCTGTTAATATCCAACTTACTTACCACTGATCCTTGCTTAGCGGCGATCGAAGTCCAACTGGTTTCTGCGGTCTGGTTCACTCTTTTCAACTTCCTTACTTCTATTTCTTTTGCTTCTACTTCTCTTTTTCTGCTTCTACTACTTTTTTGTTGGTCTTGTTCCATTCTACTAGGCAACCTTTTGGTAACAACATAGTGTGAATTATATCCTTGCGAATGACAAAATAACCTTTGCAAATTAATGTCACCGAGTTCTGGCCAAGTTGAGCTGAGTGTGAACACAATGATCGGTGCAGTGACAGAATGCATGTAATTTGTTCGTGTTTTCGTTGTAGATTTGTAATGCGTCATAACAGTATTTATTTATTTATAAAAGTAATTAGCCAAAATTATTACCTTTATAGAATTAAAAACAATTATAAAAGATAGATATATTAAGCTCTAGGACTTTTACTCTTATAGAACGAGTTATAAATATAACTAAAACTCATCACTGATCATTTTACTTATTTTGACTGCAGCGTTACTGCGATTCACAAGAATTCGTATGAAATGATATGAAGTTTAGCGATATACCTCATACAATTTCATACAAATAATGCTTTTCCGTGTCGTGAAGTTTAGTTCCGCTGAATTTGAGTGCAGTGTTATCTTTATGATTTAAATTTTTTTTTGTCAAGGAATCAATTTTATTTTTGCCCAATCTTCCGCATACATTTTTTTTATATGTATGTAGGATGGAGGTTGGGATATAATATTTAACAATTTGCCTCTTAATAATGTTGTTCATAGCCACAATAAATGGTTCACTATTTTCCAATTACCAAAGTGTATTGTGTCAGTGAATAAGGTTATAAAAAATAATAAACTGCTTGTAAATTTTTCAATTCGTCTCTTAATAATGTTGTTCATTACAACAATAAACGGTTTATTATTTTTCAATTGCAAAATTTGTATGTGTCAGTGAATAAGGTTATACAAAATAATAAACTTATTGTAAATTTGAGAATTGGTTGTCTAAAGCCCATCGTCAACAACCTGATAGGTCCTTATCAGTGTGGTTTTAGACCAGGAAAGTCCACAGTCGATCAAATATTCACATTACGGCAGATCCTGGAAAAAACCCAAGAACACCAAATCGACACCCACCATCTTTTCATCGATTTCAAGGCCGCATATGACAGTATCTACAGGGACGAACTGTATAGAGCCATGTCTAGTTTTGGCATCCCTGCCAAACTCGTCCGTTTGTGCAGGATGACCATGGAGAATTCACGCTGCTCCATAAAGGTTGGAAACAACTTAACTGAACCTTTCGATGTCAAAAAAGGTTTTAGACAAGGTGATGCGCTGTCATGTGATTTTTTTAACATCGTACTTGAAAGAATAGTGCAAAGCTCACACGTCAACACCAGAGGCACTATCTTTCAAAAGTCTGTCCAATTACTAGCATATGCTGATGACATTGACATAATCGGAAGAACTCAGCGTGATGTCAATGGGGCTTTTTTGAGTATTGAGGCAGAGGCGGCAAAAATGGATTTAACGGTTAATGAGGGCAAAACAAAGTACATGCTGTCATCAAGAAAGGAGCTACAACACCGACGTCTTGGTCAAAACGTCACCATCGACAGACGTAACTTTGAGGTTGTCAAGGACTTCGTCTACCTAGGCTCCGCTGTAAACGTAGAAAACAACACCAGCGCTGAGATCAAACGAAGAATAACTCTTGCTAACCGCTGTTTCTTTGGGTTAAGAAAGCAATTGAGTGGAAAAATTCTCTCTCGAAGGACCAAAGTGTCGCTATATAAGACCCTTATCATCCCCGTCCTGCTATACGGTGCAGAAGCATGAACTTTGACAAAAGCGGATGAAAGCACCTTGGGTCGTTTTGAGAGAAAGATTCTTCGTGTGATCTACGGTCCCCTATGCATCGAAGGGGAGTAAAGGAGAAGATGGAACGACGAGCTGTACGGGCTGTACAGCGACGTAGACTTAGCAAGAAGGGTAAAAGTCCAACGACTAAGATGGCTAGGTCACGTAGAGCGCATGGAAACCAACGCTCCGGCCCGGAAAGTCTTCGAATCCACACCCACAGAACAGCGCATTAGAGGAAGACCGCGAATCAGGTGGCGCGCACAAGTGGAAGGTGACCTCACCCAACTCGGAGCGCGAAACTGGAGACATCTAGCTAGGGACCGAGCTAGATGGAGAAGTTTGTTGGGTGAGGCCCTAGTTCACACAGGACTGTAGCGCCACCTTAAGTAAGTAAGTAAGTAAGGTTGTGATATTGGATGAAGGTTGGAATATAATCTTTAACAATCCCTTTTCAAACATCTTGTTTATTGTCGCAATAAACGATTAATCATTTTTAATAACTAAAATGTTTGCGGCAATTAATAGAGTTATTAATTTTAATAAACGGTGATAAAGTGCTTTATTTTTTATTTAATAAACGGCCGTTAATAGTATTAACAAACGATTATCAAACGCTGAAATTTTTTTTAATAAACCGTTCACTCTGACAAGAAAAAGTTTGTTGTGACAATAAATAAGCAGTTAATAAACGCCGTTTTTTATATTAATGCACGTTTGTTTTTTCAGTGTATGTCCGTATGTCCGTATGTCCGTATGTCCGTATGTCCGTATGTCCGTATGTCCGTATGTCCGTATGCCCGTATGTCCGTATGTCCGTACGTTCGCGACGTTTTTTTCGTCGTCCATAGCTCAAGAACCAGAAGAGATATCGACTTCAAATAAATTTTGTTATACAGATAATAAGGCAGAAAGATGCAGAAAGGGCTCTCAAGAAAATTGCATGGGTGGTTTTTTTACCATAGCAGTTTAAAAAAAGGTGAACATTTTGGTTAAACCTAAATATATCATGACGCTAGAGACTTGAATTAAATTTTATATTATATATTGTAACGTGATACAAAACAATTATATTTTTGGAAAAAAATCCAATTAACGGTTTTTTTATAAATCAAAAAACTGCAAAAAAAATTTGTCACCTCGAAAACTTTACGACTAAAATACGATTTCATCTCCAAACCAATTTTGTGCAACGAAGAATAATGTTTTTGACATCTGATAACATTTTGAGAAAAATCGAATTGATAGTTTTTTTTTACAAAAAATAAAAACCTAAAAAAAAAAAACAATACTAAAACTTTGTAAAAATTTACCTTCGCTCAAGTATAGCTTTTTAAAATCACAAATATTGCCTTTAAACTTATTTTATTTCGCAGAAAATATTGTTTTCGATATTCAGTAAATTTTTTATAAAAATTCAACCGTCCGTTTTTTCATGAAAAAATAAAATCTACAAAAAATAGTACGCAAGTTTGGTAAAAATTGATACATATAGACAAACTTTTAAGCAAGACAAATCGGCAGACGGGATGGGAAGTTATCAGTGTGGGTCGCATCCCAGCCTCTTTTTTTTGCAAAGTAAAAAACTCGTTAGGAGCATCAAAACTGATCTTAGAATATTATCCCCTAGGAAGAAATAATGCAATAAATAAAAGAAGCATATTTGTAGGCGCCTTAACTCTGAAGATATAAGATCTAGAAGAAGAAATTGGGAAAGTAGAATTTTTCGGTACGAGGAATTGTATTCAGCATTCTTTAACCAAACTCGGTTTTATTTTAAGCCCACCCCTCCTCAGTGCGCCAATGAATTTGAAAATAATTGTAAAGAGTGCAATTCAGCCATATTGTATAAAGAATAAACAAATTTTGCACAGTACGAAATAGTACTTTTGGTCTATGTATAAAATTTTAAATTAAATTAAAACAGATTGAATATTTTTTTTTTACATTTTATACATTTTCACTAAATAATAAATCTAACAACATAAATTCACATTCACAACGATTTGTTTTATGTTTGAGAATTTCTTTAATTTTATTAAATTGTATAAATTCTTCACTTTTTGTAACCGATTGTTTTTCAAGCTCCAACAAATTATCCACAAGACCTCACATCCGTTCATTAATTGCAAATATTCTAACACACAAACTATGTAACACTTTCGTTTTGGATTCTTCTCAACTGATTTTCGAATTACATACATACATTATATACATATATCAATAGTAAAATCGAAGTTCAAAGATTCTGTTGATGTAACGTTTTCCTTTTCACGGAAATTTTCTGTTATAACATTATCAGTTAACGTTCGAAGTCCGTCCTGAAAAATAGGAATGAAATATAAGGATCTTCATATTTATGTGTGGTAAAATATATATGTAAGTTTATACTTTTGATTCTGAACTACATATTTACAAGTATAATCGAATCAACATGACTTATAATAACTACTACTGCTTATAATTAAGACTCATGGCATACTTAGTTGAATTTTACGACAGAAAGTTATTTTGAAGATTTAAAAACTTCAAGTATAATATTTATTAGAATTGTACAAAACTTTTGTTTTTAGGTTTTGTACAAAAAGAAAAAGTTCACATTTTAAACTTAGATAAATATAAAAACTTAGATTAAGATGAACACTTTAGTAATCATTGTTATTAATTATTAACAAATTAATTATAATCAAATGATGATCAGAACGTTGGTAGTTGATTTTAAAGTAAAACTATTGGCTTTATAGAAAAAAGATGAAGTATCTATTGTAAAAAAAAACGCGTTTATTGGATTTGAAAAAAAAAATTAAACAATTACCAAACCTTAACAGTAATTTTTCTTCAGAAATGAGGTATGTTTAAAGTCCTTGTACGAGTATACACAAATTATTTCAATCAAATCGGAAATGAGTCAAAAAAAATGTTTTAGCAATTTTAATCAATATTTTGTTTAGGCTTTTATATTTTTTAAGTAGGTATTACATGTTTTTATTTTTAATTTAAATTGCATTTAAAATTAAGTACATTTTTGATCTTTAGCTAATAACGGTTATAAAAATAATAGAAAAAAGTTTTCTCCAATTGTTAGCAGAATTGTATGTTTTTAGGGTTTTAATGTTTGGAAAAAAAAGACCTTTCCTAAAATGTTACCAGTAACAATCATTCCACAAGTATTATTTTGTTCTTAATGGATTTGATATAAAATAAAATAGTTTTATAAGTTTAAATTTTTATTTTAGGATATAGTAGAATAAAAAGTAATTGAAGTTGATAAATACAAATTCTACCAAAAATAATTCTAAGCTGTTTTAACTTCTTAATATCCCTTCAGAATACATCTTAACCTTTAAATCAATTATTACGTGCTTTAAATGCACAAGTATCTCCATTAACATTTCTATATTTTATTGCAAACTCAAAAAATGACCCTTAATGTTACAGCTACTTAACGTACGGCAGACAATTTTGATAAGTTGGCGTTGCTTTTAATGCAAACTTGTTCAATTTATAAATATTTATTAACAGTAATTGTTAAAAGTTAATAAATACTTTGTTTAGTATCGATTCATTTTACAATTGACACAAACATAATCATATAAAATTAGTTTTGGAGGTTACAAGTTATAATTTAGGTACATGTTTTTTTTAAAAAAAAATTGTAATATGTATTTAAAATGGAGCTGGTTTTATAGGTGAATCAAATCCTACACAACATTTAAAAATTAAGTAATTTGTGTATAATAAAGTGTTGCCCCTAAATAAAATGTAATATACCCTCTGAATATTAATTTCACTCAGTCAGTAGTGAATTTGTTTGTAAATATTTATTATAAATCTGTTTACTTCAAAGAAAATTTAATGCTAAATTAAAATTAAATTAAACAAAAATTTGTAAGAATTGTTTCATTAGTTTCCATTTGGAAGTAACTGTCATCAGTCCGATTAGTCGAATTGAAAATGTTGACATTTCAAGACTGTTTAAGGTCTCGTGTATGATGGAGCTGTGGTTTTTGGTTGATATGTACGAGGCATCTTTTTGATATAAAATATTGTTATATCAATACCAAAGCCATTGAAAATGAATGTTTACAATTACCCCAAATTGTTCACTTTTACCCCATTTCGGTGTTTACATTTACCCATGATAGGAACATAATGGGGTAATTGTAAACAGCCAATAACTTTTAAATTTTGTTATACAGATAAATAAAAACATATAGCATGCATTTATACTCATATCTCACGTTCTTAAAGATAAAATTTAACTTACTTCGATCGCCTTTGTTTGTTTTGCAACAATTTTAATTAGCACTGAAAAACTTAAAAACGCAGAAAAACGAAAGACTCATGGAAACGAAGAAAACATAAATAACCCTTTGACAGATAAGGCCTTCCACGCGTCAATATGATTTAAATATAATGTCTTTTCAAATAATTTCACGGTTTTGAGAAAATTAAGTGTGTTTACAATTACCCCTGTTCACCATAAACCCCTTGACCCTGTATGAAAAATATCTAGATGCTGCCCTATTCAACTTCTACCATAAGAGTACTATGGACAAAAAGAGTATTCAATCTGTGATGAAAATATTACTTTGACCTTAATTTTCTACCACAAAGCAATGAAGGGAAATGTTTGAATAAAGAAAGTTTGGCTAGGTTTTTATCATCAAAGTTTTAGAAAAGACTCTTTTAATGAAAATTATTTCGCAATGATTTTATTTAAGAAGGATTTAAAATTAGTGTGATGATCTAGGTCTTATAGCATATACTTTTCACTTCAGTATTTTTAAGTGAAACTCAAGTTCTGAGTGTATTTGGCACCCAATATGAATTAAATTAGTTTCTTCATTCAAATTGAAATGAAATTAAATATAATTAAAATTAAACATTTATTTCAAATATTGCAAAAATAAACAAATGTCGAATAAAACAATTAACAAAAATTCCACCCGTAAAATGTATACCAAAATAAATTCATATTATGTATAATTATTAACAAGTAAATAAATAATAATATTAAAAAAACAACGTCCACGCCATCTACTCCTCTTTTCCTTTCTCTGTTATACACTTGATCAATTGAAATCCACATTCACAACGATCATTTCCCTTAACAACATCCTTACAACTATCTAGTAATTCAACGAACTTCTCCATTTGTTTGTCTTTAATTGTGTCTAAGTTTTTACTTAGAATCATACAACCATCTATAAGTTTCCCATATTCCAATAAACACGAAGCGAAACATTTTAACTTTGGATTTTTTTCCGCTAATTCCAATTTGTCTTCTAGAGCGAATTCCAAAACATCAGCAAATACAAGATTTTCCCTTTTCAAACAATTACTGGCCTCAATGAATTTTGTGTGGTCCAATGCTTCTGGAGGATCAGCCTTAAATATAAAAATGGAAATATGGAAATTTTAAAAATTTAGAAATATTTATGAGGCTACCCGAACTTGGACGCCCAAAGCTATTATCACGAGGAACATCAATACTCTAGTCATGATGATTTATTCTTACTGTTTGTGTAGAATTTCGTAAGTGATTTATATACTTAATCAAAATGCAATAATTCAACCAGTTTTCGGTAAATTAGCCATTCCAAAATTGGGTGTGATTGCTTTTTCGTTTTACGCTTGAGATAAATTTATGTTTTTGCTCTAGTTTTAATTGTAACAATTTATCACTTTAAACGATGAGAATGCGAATCCAGGTTTAACCATACATTGAAATTTAAAGTTAGGTGGCGCCACACACAATCACCTAGTGCGTTTTTGTCTATTTTATTAGTTTATATAAGACTTAATAAAATAAACATTTTTGTTTCAGTATGAGTTGTTCCTGGGGTATGAGCTTCGTTCATACCGCCCACAAAAACTTTCTGCACGGTTTATCTGCTCGCGTAGCTTATTCTAAGACCTCTCATAACGCAAAGAAGAACTCGTCCCAAAAAATACAAAATACCGGGAAATTATCTTGTGTTTGGTGCATTCGATTGGTTAGTTCAAATACACAAACCATTTCTTTTGATATACATAATTTATCATCCCAGTATTTTATATTTGAATTATTTGGCAAGGTTAATAAACTGGGCAACATGTAATGTACATATACATAGGTGACAATCAAATTATATTTTTCGATGGCCTTAGTTCGAAACCTCCCTCAAAATCAATCTTTCACGACAAGTTCTTAATATACAACCTTTTATAATGGATGGCTTAGTACGCGTGGCGTAAAAGATAGTGCGAAGAACTGTCATGTCAGATGTCTTGCGTTCAATCCCTGCCTGTGCCTTTAAAGTTTCACGGGTACTGCTTCTTGCGAGGAGTTGACAAAACCTCCAAGAGTAATTCTTGTCATGAAAAGTGCTTTCTCAAATTAGCCGTTCGGATTTGGCTTTAAATTGTAGGTCTCCTCCATCTCTAACAACATTACTCGCAGAAATGGTCACTAAGATCTTATTTTCAAAGGACTGTTGTGCCACCTAATTTATTAGTTTTATTATTGAAAAAATGTGTAATTGTGTATATTAGGCTTCTTGAAGCCATGTTAATTCATGCAGTAGTTTTTTTCCAATAAAATTCTTGATGTTTTTTAAAATCTACAATCCCTTTCTTCGATTTTTCCTTACAAATTATCAGTATAGTATTATTTAAGCCTCCTCCTGCCCTAAATAGATACAAAAAAAAACGCTGAAGCAATTATATTAAGACCGATCTTAAAAGAAAAATACACAACGGTATAAAAGCAATTTTGGATCTCATTACAAACTATGTAGTCTTAATGTTATAATATCAAATTTTTGAAATATGTTATAATGAACACTCATGATTTTTCAAAACTTCAGACACAGTCAAATGAAAACCTATAACTAAAACTAAGTAATATACTAAAACAATTTATCTAGAAGATAAAGATTTGTTCTTTGCAAAATCATCATACAATTTATTTTTACGGGATGTGTTGTCTTCAATTTTAAAGGGGCATATTTTAAAAACCTGATGTGATAGAAAAGTTTATAGTGAGAATCAAATTCAGGACATCTTAAGCACAACAGCATAGT
This sequence comes from Eupeodes latifasciatus, assembly GCA_920104205.1. NCBI lineage: Eukaryota > Metazoa > Arthropoda > Insecta > Diptera > Syrphidae > Eupeodes > Eupeodes latifasciatus. Next base: position 59,498,205 of record OV049924.1, read on the forward strand.
CTAAAGAAAAGTTTTTTTCTTTCCATACCTTGTTTGTTGAAATTTATTAGTACGAAAGTCGGAAGAAGACTATTTTATGAACCCATCACGGGCCCCTTGCTTATTCCAACCTACGCCAAGTAAATCCAGCAATGTTATTTAATTTTTAACACTTTTTATTTAAAAAAATAAAACCCTGAGCGAAGTAGTTCTTTTCAAAAAACTTTGTGTAATTGGTTTTTAATAATTGATAGAAAAAAGTCACCTTTTAAATCTGATTTATATTGAAATAATGAATCTTTTCATCAAAAGCAAACAATTACGTTATTAGTGTATGCATAGAATAAGGGGTATTATTTCAATTTAATGGTCTTCTACAATTCCAGTAGTTATTGTATAGTTGGTTCTTAAAGTTAAACAATGTCAATTTATAATTTATTAATACTTTCTTTGTTAACTTTTACATACACAGTAAGAATTAGCTTAGATATAATTATTTAATAGTACCTACATATGTATATTTGCATTATTTGTTACCATATTCAAACAAATTATTTTTCTAAATAGTTTGCATCTAATGACAAGGACGAAGATAGCAATGAGCATAAATATATTAATGGTGATCCGTTTTATGAGTGCATGTTAAAAACTAACACCCCACTTCAGCAAGTAGAAGAATTTGCAAGGGATGAAGAAAAGAGCATCAATTTAGCTGAGAACAATCGCAGCATAAAATGTTACATTCTGTGTATATTAGAACAATATGGATTGCTTGATGGATGTTCATTTTTACGGGGTAAATTACCCTTGTCAGTTAATGGGCGTATAAGAGTTAAGATTAATAGCAACTGTTTCGATGTAGTTAAGAACCTTAACATAGACGATAAGTGTGAATGTGCATTTGAGGCTTTAAAGTGTATGAAAAATGAAGTTGATGGTTTTTATAAAAATTCGTAACTAACACAATCATTTTTAATGCTTAAATAAAATAAAATGTAAGAGAATATAGATATTTAAAAAAATGAAAAAGGCAAATCTAAAAAAGAGCAATTTTTAACTTTAAGTAGGAAGTTATTGTAATTGTTACGATTTGTCGAATTGAAAATGTTGACATTTCACGACGTTTCAAGGTTCCTAGCGTCGAAATAAAAGATTTTTAGAGAGATTTCTGTGCGTGCGTGTGTACGTACGTCCCTACGTCTGTACGTTCGCAAAGTTTTTTTTCGTCGTCCATAGCTCAAGAACCAGTAAAGATATCGACTTCAAATAACTTTTTTTATACAGATAATAATGCAGAAAGATGCAGAAAGGACTCTCAAACAAATTGCGTGGGTTTTTTTTTTACAATAGCAATTTAAAAAAGGTGAAAATTTTGGTTAATCCTAAATATCTCACGAACCAATAACACTAGAAACTTGAAACAAATTGTATATTATATATTATAACGTATTACCCAACAAATATATTTTTGGAAAAAAATTCAATTAACTGGAAAACAAATATTTATCACTTCAAAAATTTTACGAAAAACTTAAAAAAAAAAAAATAATTAAAGTTAGTAAAAATTGATTTTCGACTTAAATATGTTTTCAAAAATTAAAAATATTGGCTTCAAACTTATTTGATCTCACAGATTGTTTTCGACATTCAGTAAATATTTTATAAAAATAAAAAAGTCCGTCTTTTCATAAAAAATTAAAATCTACAAAAAATACTACGCAAAATTGGTAAAAATTGATGTTCGGTTTTCGATATTTCCTGAAAAATAGCAGATATTGACTTCAAATTAGTTTCATTCATCCAATTTGTATTTGTTTATATAAGAAATAAAAACTTTTAAGAAATGCTACTAAAATTGGTAAAATTTGGTTTTCGACTAAATATTTCGTTAACTAAACTTGATTTTGAAATCAAACTATTTTATCTTATGCAAAATATTGTTGGTAATTTTAATTTATTTTTAAATAATTGAACTGACCACTTTTTTAACAAAACACGACAACCTACATACTTTTTAAGCAAGACAAATCGACAGACGGGATTGGAAGTTATCAGTTGGGTCGCATTATTTTTATAATTTTGGTTATTCGAAGAGGAATGCCACCTTCATTTTCGATACACGATGTCAGATCTTAGACTTGTTAAGAAAAAAAAAAAAACGTTTCAGTATACCTACAAAATTCTTGGGAAATTGTTGTAATATAAATTATATAAATTTCATCGTAAAACGGTTTTAAAATTAAAAAAAAAAAAATATTTTTAAAAATAGTTTTAGGCATTAGCAAGGATGTAAATTAAAAAAATGTACTTTTATAGAAAATATAAATAACAATATCACTCACAATTAAAGTAAAGTTTATATTTTAAGTGAACGTATCTCTGATGATAACTTATTTACTTAAATGCATTGGTTATAGGAAAAACTAAACAGATAGAAATTTATTTATTTTTAAGTTCACATTGTTGTTTTGATAAATAATTGCTGCAATAAGAAAGATTAAATATCTGACTTTTGAAAGTTTTTCTTTAGCTCTAATATTATGGTGAGTTCAAAAATTGCCTAATAATATGGGGAAAACAAAGGACAAATATAAATCCACAAACAAAAGAAACTTAGAAATTTATTTTTATAAACAAAAAGAGTAAAAGACAAACAACTGTAATGTCACTTATGATTTTTTTTCATTGCATACAATTGTTTTGAAGATTAATTTATTTCTTGAACGCATCTTACTGGCTGATTTTTTTCGAGCTTATAGTAGTTTGATATGACAAACAATTTTATAGAATTTAATTGAATTTGCTAGAGTTATTGGTTTTAGTGATATAGTATGTGGTAAACCAAATTTCTTTCTTTTTTAAATTGCTATTAAAAAACCACCCACTCAATATTATTTAAAGTTCACCTTTCTTCTGGTTCTTGAGATAGTATCGAGAAAAAGAATTATCCCGAAGGTACGGACGTCTGAACGTACGTACATACGCACACACAGACTTCTCTCTAAAAAATCTTTTATTAACGTCCTTACGATTCATTTTTTTTTTTCAAATTTAAAAAAAAATATTTTTTTTTCAAAATAGTACCAACTTCATTCAACGCCTATTTCTTACATGTTATATTCTAGAGAATGCGAAGCACTTGCAATTTCATGAAAGTTGGCAACCCTATATTTCTTTCCAATACAAACCAACTCTAAGCCAATGTTAATTAAGTTTAATTTGCAAATTAAAAATATTTACTGCATACATGATAGTATTCAAAGTAAAATAATTTGTTCATAATAATAATAAATGGTATTTGTATTCAGTAGAAGTGTTGATATCAAAATCAGATTTACATTTTAATAGTTTTTTTTTTTTCATTTTTCATTTTTCATCAGTATATCATTTGATAAGCTATTGTTTTCTTTTGTATATTAAATAATGAAACATTAATTTTAATCGGGTTTTACATTTTCAGTAACTATTGTGTTTATAGTATCAAAAGTTAAGCAATGCCAATTTACATTTTAATATTATTTGCTCTATTAATTTTTGCATACACAGTAAGGACTTTCTATAGCTAAGCTATGGTTGAATACATTTACATAATAGAAATTTATATTTTTTAAAAAATACAGTTTGCATCTTATAATGAGGACGATGATGATCATAAAGGAGGTGATCCGTTTTATTTGTGTATGTTAAGAACAAACGCCTCACCTCAGGAAGTAGAAGAATTTGCAAGAGACGAAGTAAAGAGCATTAATTTAGCAGAGAACAATTACAATCTAAAATGCTATATCCAATGTGTGTTACAAAAATTTAATTTGGTTGAAGGATGTACTTTCTTAAAAGGTACATTACCGTTGTCAGTTGATGTGAATGTAAGAGTTCGAATCAATAGGAGTTGTTTTGATTTACTGAATAACCTTAACGAACACGATACTTGTGAATGTGGATTTCAGGTTTTGAAATGTATTCAAAATACAATAGATAATAATTTTAATTTATAAATTTTCACAAATTGGTAAATGGCAGTAAATTGTTTTATATAATTGTTGTTATTTTATTTGTATGTCTAAATTTATTAATTTTTCAAACGGTTTATTTTCTTTCAAGAGTAGTAAAATTTCAAGCTGTACCAAGATATTTTATGATATTTGAAGGCAACATAAAGAAGAGTATTAAAATTAAAATTGCAAAAAGGTAAGTAATTCAAAGTAGCTGTAAAATTAGTAGTTCAATAGTCAGAAGTTGTGCTTAAAGCCAAAAATTAAAAAAAGCTGGGATACGACGAACACTGATAACTTCCCTTCCCGTCTGTCGATTTGTCTTGCTTTAAAGAATTGTAGGTTTTCGTGTTTTGTTAAAAAAGTTGTCATTTGAATTATTCTTAAAACATCCAAAATTACCAACAATATTTTGCATATAATGAAATAGTTTGGTTTCAAAATCGATTTTAGACAACGAGATTTTTAGTCGAAAACTAATTTTTACAAATTTTAGTAGCATTTATCAAAAATTTGTATATCTTATATAAACAAATACAAATTGGATGAATGAACCTAATTTGAAGTATGTTCAATTGCTCACGAGATATCGAGAACCGAACATCAATTTTTACCAAATTTGCGTACTGTTGGATTTTTATACAAAATTTACTGAATGTCGAAACAATATTTTCTGTGAGAAAAAATTAGTTTCATTTTGTTATTTTTAATTTTTGAAAAGATATTTCAGTCTAAAATCATTTTTTACCAACTTTGTTAATTTTTTTTAGGTTTTTATTTTTTGTAAAAAAAACTGTCAATTCGATTTTTCTCAAAATTTTCCTAAATGTTGACAACAATATTTCTTAAAAGATAAAATTAGTTTGAAGCCAATATCTTAAAGTCTTGAAACGATATTTGAGCCGAAAATGAATTTTTAACTACTTTGAGTAATGTTTTTTTTAGGTTTATATTTTTTATTAAAAAAACTGTCATTTCGATTTTTTGAAAATTTTACCAGACGTCAAAAACGTTATTCTTCATTGTACAAAATTATTTTGGATATAAAATCAATTTTTGTTCGTAAATTTTTCGAGGAGACAAATATTTTTTTTGGGAGCGTATCGGAATCCCGTTTTTTAAAATCCCGAAAAAAAAGTTTTACAATTCCGTCTTCTAAAAGACCGATTTTTTGAAATCCCGTCTTTTACAACCCCGCTTATTTAAAATCCCGATCAATTATAATCCCACTTTTTAAGATCCCATTAAATACCGACAATACCGTTTTTTAACTTCCCATAGAAAGTTATTGTAATCAGTGCGGTTTGTCGAATTAAAAATGTTGACATTTCTCAACGTTTCAAGGTCCCTAGAGTCGAAATAAAAGATTTTTAGAAAGATGTCTGTGCGTGCATGTGTGTGAATTTCGACTCAAATATCTTTTCAAAAACTTAAGAATAAGGCTACAAACTTATTTTATCTGATAAGAGATATTGTTTTCAACATTCTGAGAAAAATCGAATTCACAGTTTTTTTTACAAAAAATAAAAACCAAAAAAAAATTAATAAAACTTGATAAAAATTGATTTTCGACTCAAATATTTTTTCAAAACTTTGAGGTATTGGCTTTTAACGAGTTTTATCATTCAAAAAATATTGTTGTCAACATTCAGTAAAATTTTGAAAAAAATCGAATTTTTACAAAAAATTAAAAACCGAAAAAAAAATTTTACAAAAGTTGTTAAAAATTGATTTTCGACTCAAATATCTTTTCAAAAATTTGAGATAATGGCTTCTAACTAATTTTATCTTATAAGAAATATTGTTTTTAATATTAGGAAAAGTTTTGAGAAAAATCGAATCGACAGTTTTTTTTACAAAAAATTAGAACCTATAAAAAACAATACTAAAACATAGTAAAAATTTACTTTCGACTCAAATAGCTTTTCAACAATTAAAAATATTGGCTTCAAACTTATTTTATTTCACAGAAAATATTGTTTTCGATATTCAGTAATTTTTTTTATAAAAATCCAACAGTACTTTTATTCATGAAAAAAATAAAATCTACAAAAAATAGTACTCAAATTTGGTAAAAATTGATTCTTATAGACAAACTTTCAAGCAAGACAGATCGACAGACGGTATGGAAAGTTATCAGTGTGGGTCGCATCCCAGCCTATTTTTTTTACACAATACGTGCATTAAACTGAATAACAATAGGAGTCAAAGGTTTGAATGTTAAATTACTTAACTAATATATAATAATATCGTAACTTCCCATAGGAAGTTATTGTAATGGATCCGATTTGTCAAATTGAAAATTTTGACATTTCTCGACGTTTCAAGGTCCCTAGAGTCGAAATAAAAGATTTTTAGAAAGATGTCTGTGCGTGCGTGTGTACGTACGTCCGTACGTCCGTACGTCCGTACGTTCGCGACGTTTTTTTCGTCGTCCATAGCTCAAGAACCAGAAGAGATATCGACTTCAAATAAATTTTGTTATACAGATAATAAGGCAGAAAGATGCAGAAATGGCTCTCAAGAAAATTGCGTGGGTGGTTTTTTTACCATAGCAGTTTAAAAAAAAAGGTGAAAATTTTGGTTAACCCTAAATATCTCATGAACCAATGACGCTAGAGACTTGAATTAAATTTTATATTATATATTGTAACGTGATACAAAACAATTATATTTTTGGAAAAAAATTCAATTAACGGTATTTTTTATAAATCAAAAAAACTGAAAAAAAAAATTTGTCACTTCGAAAATTTTACGACTAAAATATGATTTCATTTCCAAAACAATTTTGTGCAATGAAGAATAATGTTTTTGACATCTGATAAAATTTTGAGAAAAATCGAATTGACAGTTTTTTTACAAAAAATAATAACCTAAAAAAAAAATAAAAAAAAAAGTTGGTAAAAATTGAGTTTGGACTCAAATATCTTTTCAAGACTTTGAGATATTGGCTTTAAACTACTTTTATCTTTCAAAAAATGTTATTTTCAATATTCAGTAAAATTTTGAAAAAAATAGAATTGACAGTTTTTTTACAAAAAATTAAAAACCGAAAAAAAAATTTAACAAAATGGTAAAAATTGATTTTCGACTTAAATATCTTTTCAAAAATTTGAGATTATGGCTTCTAACTAATTTTAACTTATAAGAAATATTGTTTTCAACATTAGGAAAAATTTTGAGAAAAATCGAATTGACAGTTTTTTTACAAAAAATAAAAACCTACACAAAAAAATTAATAAAAGTTGGTAAAAATTGATTTTCGGCTCAAATAGCTTTTCAAAAATTAAAAATATTGGCTTCAAACTTATTTTATTTCACAGAAAATATTGTTATTTATATTCAATAATTTTTTATAAAAATCCAACAGTCCGTTTTTTCATAAAAAAAATAAAATCTACAAAAAATAGAACGCAAATTTGGCAAGAATTGATACATTTAGACAAACTTTTAAGCAAGACAAATAATCGATAGACGGGATGGGAAGTTATCAGTGTGGGTCGCATCCCAGCCTCTTTTTTTTACAAAATACGTGCATTAAACTGAATAACAATAGGAGTCAAAGGTTTGAATGTTAAATTACTTAATTAATATATAATAATATCGTAACTTCCCATAGGAAGTTATTGTAATGGATCCGATTTTTCAAATTGAAAATTTTGACATTTCTCGACGTTTCAAGGTCCCTAGAGTCGAAATAAAAGATTTTTAGAAAGATGTCTGTGCGTGCGTGTGTACGTACGTCCGTACGTCCGTACGTTCGCGACGTTTTTTTCGTCGTCCATAGCCCAAGAACCAGAAGAGATATGGACTTCAAATAAATGTTGTTATACAGATAATAAGGCAGAAGGATGCAGAAAGGACTCTCAACAAAATTGACTGGGTAGTTTTTTTACCATAGCAAATTAAAAATAAGGTGAAAATTTTGGTAGACCCAAAATATCACACAAATCAATAACGCTAGAGACTACTTGAATTAAATTTTTTATTATACATATTGTACCGTGATACAAAACAAATTTATTTTTGGAAAAAATCCAATTAATGTTTTTTTTTTGTAAACCAAAAATACTGAAAAAAATCGAAAACGTTACCAACAAAAAATGATTTTATCTCCAAAATAATTTTGTGCATCTGGTATTGACAGTTTTTTTTTTTATTAAAAATAAAAACCTAAAAAAAAAACATTGTTCAAAATTGTTAGAAATTGATTTTCGACTCAAATATCTTTTCAAAGCTTTGAGATAAAGGCTTGAAATTAGTTTTATCTTATAAACAATATTGTTGTCAACATTCAGTTAAATTTTGAGAAAAATCGAATGGAGAGTTTTTTTTACAAAAAATAAAAAACCTAAAAAAATGAAAAAAAGTCGGTAAAAATTGATTTTCGGGTCAAATATCTTTTCAAAAATTTGAGATTATGGCTTTAAACTAATTTTGTCTTATGGAAAATTCTGTTTTTAACTTGCAGTAAAACTCTGATAAAAATCGAATTGACAGTTTTTTTACAAAAAATAAAAACCTAAAAAAAAAAAACAATACTTAAATTTACGAGTAGCACAAATTTACCTTTGACTCAAATATCTTTTCAAAATTTAAAAATAGTGGCTTCAAGCTAATTTTATCTCTTAGAAAATATTATGTTCGACATTCAGTAAATTTTTTATAAAAATCCAACAGTCAGTTTTTTCATACAAAATTAAAATGTACAAAAAATAGTACGGAAAATGGGTACAAATTGATGTTCGGTTCTCGATATCTCGCGAACAATAGAAGATATTGACTTCTAATTAATTTCATTCATCCAATTTGTATTTGTTTATATAAGAAATAAAAACTTTTAAGAAATGCTACTAAAATTGATTAAAACTGTTTTTCGACTAAAAATCTCGTTTACAAAAATAGATTTTGAAATCAAACTATTTCATCAAATGCAAAATATTGTTGATAATTTTTAAGTCTTTTAGAATAATTCAACTGACAACTTTTTTTACAAAACACAAAAACCTTCAAAAACAACAAAAAATTGATAAGAAAATGGTTGTTGACTGAAGTATTAGGAGAACAAAGAAAGATATTGACTTTTTTATATCACATAAAATATTGTTATTAATATTGTGTTAAGGTTTTAGAAAAATCGTAAGACCGCATCAGAAGGCGCATCCCTGACTCTTTTTTCAATTGTAGATAGTACATAATGTATTATATTTTAAGCCCAAGCATGGTTTCCAATTACGACATTAGCCTGACCTATTTTTAATTTTTTTTTTGTTAAGTTTAATAAGAAAATTGTGTTTTTTGCAAACTTAATTGCATTCCTTGAAGTTATTTTCATAAAATTAGTTATAATTGGTATTTTATATTCAATAGACAAATTCATTACCTAAAAAACATTCTGATTTACATTTTAATAGCCATTGTTCTTTTATCAGTATTATTAAGTAATGTATTGTTTTCTTTTGTATATTCATTAAACAAAAATCATTTTAATGGGTTTAAACATTTTCAGTTGCTATTGTATTGTCGGTATTAAAAGTTTAGCAATGCCAATTGGCTTTTTAATATTATTTTCTATTTTAATTTTTGCATGCACGGTACGTACATTGTGTTCATTTTAGCTTAGGTTCTATATATTTACATTTTTATGAATTTTATACAAATAGTGTATTTCAAGTGAAGACGAAGATTTCGAGTATATAGATGGAGATCCGTTTTATGAGTGTATGTTAAACACAAACTCCACATTCCAGCAAGTAGATGAATTTGTAAAAGATGAAGAAAAAGGCATGACCTTAGCTAAGAATAGTCCTACGCTTAAATGTTACATTCATTGTGTGTTGCAAAAACTCCGTCTTCTTAAGGGATGTAGTTTTAAACGTGAAGGAATGAAAGTTTCAATTGAATGGATAATAAGAGATCAAATTTTTAAAAATTGTTCTTTTGCATTGAATGCACTCGATTTTAATGATGAATGTGAATGTGGTTATCACGCTTTGAAATGTATTAAAGATGTATTACAAATTAATAATTGGTACCAATAATAAAATTAAACTAAATTGTTATTTTTTCTTTATTTTTTTTTTTTGAGAGATTGTTTCATTTTATAAATTTAATTATATCCTTAAGGAAATATTAAATTTAAAAAAGGCATCTTTTTAAGCTATTTTTTATTTTATTTAAAAATTTTAATTGAAGAGAGTATTTGGAAAATATCAAATCAGGGTGACCTTAAGAGCATGCTTAATACTTGTTTTTAATAGTTGAATAATAATGCAAGAATTTTTCGTAAATACTTCATTTTCTTTTTTTCTACAACAGGGTTGCCACATTGCTATTGCAGCTTTTCGAGGTGATCCGTACTACTACTGCATGCTTAAAGCAAATATTACACGTGATGATGTTGAACATTTTTTGATAGAAAATCTTGAATTTGCTGAAAACCAACATGATATTCATTGCTATATACAGTGTGTTTTAGAAATGAATGGAATTATGGATGAGAATTTTCTCAAAAGTATGGCTACGGCTAGAAAAAATGGTGTAGATTCGGAGGATATTGAAGATGTTTATATATTTTGTCATGATGTTGGTGACCTAGAGGGGAATTCGTGTACAAATGGATTTTTACTTTATAAATGTTTAAAAAAAATTTTAGATTATGATAATTATGAATTATAAGAAATTTAATATATACAAAGAAAAGCCTTACAAATAGCCTGCTTTATTCAAGTTCAACATATCGTACTCTGTATTGGAAAATCCATTGTTTTGACAATAATAAACATGAAGATTTAAGAGAAATTTTAGTTTATTGCATTACATTAATAGTTACCAATTTCAAAATCTTCATCTCCAAGGATAGGAAATAGAATTATTCTTACCTCTCTTACCCGCACCTAGAAAAAAATATTAAATGGCGTCTCTAAATGTTTCCATTAATTTGAGCTTAGATACATCCGAATAATTCTTACTCAGTACGTAATTAGTCTATTTAAGTGTTATTTATATTCCATGTGAGAATCAAATAACAAAACGCAGACACGCTTCAATCATTCTACTCAATGTTTTATTCATAATGGCTATCAACTGCATCACATATTCACGAGAACAACAAAATAAAAAGATCAAAAAATCAAGTACCTATACAAAAAAATTTAATTGCTTTCGCTTGTCATTGAATAAACACCGATCAACCGAGATTTTTTTGAAAAGACTTTTTTAGAATTCTTTTATTGATCTAAATTGTTTTTTTTTTTTTTTTTTATTGTCAATTTTGACTGTCACCGGAATCGTCTTCGTCATCGGTTTCATCATTTGGACTGTTGGTTGTTTCTGAGATAATTGTTAATGTCGGATCACGCAGAGCTACACTGAACTTAACCTTCTGAATGCATTGATGAATTTTATATGCAGTATCACACTTATTCTGGCCTCGAATCGCCTTACACACTACAAAATCTCCCCCTCCAGTTGCACTGTTTAAATCCGACTTTTGTGAATCATCATTGTCTACGAATAGACCATTCTTCATAAAGCCCATCTGTTCGTAGATGCAATGGGCAAAACATTGCGTAGATTCACTGATGTCTGTTTCTTGGATTTCATTGGCCTTGAAACGGTACAAATCAGCCATGGAGAGTTGAGTTTCTTTCATGCAAATTCGGATTAGTTCTTGGGTGAGTTGATTGTTTTCGTCGGAAAAGTGCGCCGAAATGTTAAGGCCAATATTGAGCGAAGCATATCGAGTCTGTCAATTGAATGAGGATGAAAATTATATCTTAACAATAATGTCTAACTAAAAAACTCACAAATGCTGTCTGATGGGCACACAAGAAGATAAAAAAGAAAATCAAGTTACGAGTACTTTGGAAATTCATAATGTTTATTGATGGATTTTCGAGAGTGTGGATCGGACGTTTAAATGTGGAAATTCAAATATGTGGTGGTTTTATATTTTTGGAATGCTCTGATTGATAACAATGATAAGTTCCAAATTATTAAAATAAAGCCAATCAGTTTATTACCATCAGTGATTTGGATAAATTTTGAGACCTATCAAGGTAAACAAATAAATTATTCGGTTCGATAGTTTCAGAGTTCAATGTCAATGTCAATTAAAAGATATAATGATGTGTTGTTTGAATGTGTTCCGGAACTATAATGTTATTATTGATATTGACAGTTCAATTGGAAGGCAATATATGTAATTGAAATCAATAAGTTCTCTTAGACTAAACATATTTGTCGGCCTTGTTACCAAGGGTTCTTAATATTCTTTTCTCAATGTCAGTTTTTAGTTTTTCTATAGTTTAAATTTAAAAAATAAAAATGTTTTTCTCAAATTCAAGTAAAATTAATTTAATAAGTTTATGTGAACCACGAATATCCACGATCTCATTTAAAGAAGTATCGACATCAGCTCTTTTGTTTTTAAATTAGTCCCATTTGTGTAGTTTATTAACTTCCCATAGGAAGTTATTGTAATGGGTCCGATTTGTCAAATTGACAATTTTAACAAGGTCCCTAGAGTCGAAATAAAAGATTTTTAGAAAGATGTCTGTGCGTGCGTGTGTTGTGTACGTACGTTCGTATGTCCGTACGTCCGTACGTTTTTATTGTCCTCCATAGCTCAAGAACCAGAAGAGATATCGACTTCAAATAAATTTTGTTATACAGATAATAAGGCAGAAAGATGCAGAAAGGGCTCTCAAGAAAATTGCGTGGGTGGTTTTTTTACCATAGCAGTTTAAAAAAAAGGTGAACATTTTGGTTAAACCTAAATATCTCATGAACGAATGACGCTAGAGACTTGAATTAAATTTTATATTATATATTATAACGTGATACAAAATAATTATATTTTTGGAAAAAAATCCGATTAAAAGTTTTCTTTATAAATCAAAAAAACTGAAAAAAAAATTTGCCACCTCGAAAATTTTACGACTAAAATATGATTTCACCTCCAAAACAATTTTGTACAACGAAAAATAATGCTTTTGATATCTGATAAAATTTTGAGAAAAATCTAATTGACAGTTTTTGTATAAAAAATAAAAACCTAAAAAAAACATCCTACCCAAAGTTGGTAAAATTTGAATTTCGACTGAAATATCTTTTCAAAAACTTGAGATTAAGGTTTCAAACTTATTTTATCTTATAAGAAATATTGTTTTCAACATTCTGACAAATTTTGAGAAAAATCGAATTGACAATTTTTTTACAAAAAATAAAAACCTAACAAAAAAAATAATACTAAAACTTGGTAAAAATTTAGTTACGACTCAAATTGCTTTTCAAAAATTAAAAATATTGTCTTCAAACTCTTTTTATTTCACAGAAAATATTGTTTTCGATATTTAGTAGTTTTTTTATAAAAATCCAACAGTCCGTTTTTTATAAAAAAAAATAAATTCTACAAAAAATAGTACGCAAATTTGGTAAAAATTGATGTTCGGTTCTTGATATCTCTCAATAAATTTCATTCATTCAAATTTGTAAAAATTAAAGAAATGCTACTAAAATTAGTTAAAATTTGTTTTCGACTGAAAATCTATTTAATAAAACTAGATTTTCAAACTAAACTATTTCTTTATATGAAAAATATTGTTGGTAATTTTAAAATTTTTAAGAATAATTCAATTAACAACTTTTTTAACCCAACACGAAAACCAGCAAACTTTTAAGCAAGACAAATCGATACACGAGATCAATGGCGTATCCAGGGGGGGGGGGGGTTTGGGTCGTAGGGGTCAAGTCCCTTATTTGAAAAAACTTTAGTAATGCTTTTAATTATTTTCATAAAAATTGTTTCTAAAAAGGGCAAATATTCAGGTTCTGAAGAAGAAACCTTAAAAAGAGATCGTCAATTTTATATTAAGTTGCCTTTAAATTCCTTCAATTAGCCTTCAATTTTATTATTAATTTTTTTTGACACACATAAATTGGGAACATTGAATTGATTTTTACTTGCGACACATAGGAAATATATAGCACGTTTTGCATTAGTGAAAAATTTCGAACTAGACGATATAGAAGTCGAAAAAAGTTGGTACCCATATTCCGTCCGTCTGTCTGTCTTTCCTGGCTCCTACAGTCCAAACAATTGTGTTGATTGAAATTTAGTTTAGGCTTTCAGTTAATTAGCGTAAGGCGTTTTTTTTTTCATTTTATTAATACGAAAAGTAACAGCAGTCCCCATACAATTTTTTTGGTGAAAACATATGATTTTTCTAAAACTTTCTCTAAATTTTGTGTTCTTAATTTGACTTCTTTCTACAAGAAAAAGATATTTTGGTATTGCTCCAGAAGGATAACCCTCAAAAAACCTTTATTTTGTTTTTAAGTTTTCTGAAGAACTTATGGACCGATTTCAATAATCTTCTCTTTCTGTGCAAGCACTTTTTGATGATTAAATGATCAAATTGATGTTGTTTTTTTATGATCAAAAATGTATTTTTTTTTTGATTTTTAAAAAAATATTAATTTAGTTTACAAAACTCGATATCTCAGAAAGGGGAAAACATTTTTTGACGAAATTTAAATGTAAAATGTACATACACTTATAAGCTCTTTATTTAGTGCTTACCAAAAATATTTTTAAGACAAAATTTAAGATTTAAAATGATTTTCGAAAAAAATAAGTACATCTGGATTTTTTTTAAAAAATAAAAGGGTTGGGTTCGATAACCCGGTTTTTATATTACCGTTTCTTAAAATCCCGATTTTAAAATCTCGTTTTTTATAATCCTGCTTTTTATAATCCCGCTTTTTGTAATTACGTTTCTTACTATCCCGTTTTCTATTATCCCAATTTTGCAATCGGTTTGTTTAATTTAAAAAAATCGCGCGATTTTTTAAAATTAAACAACTAGTTTTGATTGCAAGAACGAAATTAGAAAAAAATTAAAACAAATTAAAAAATGGGATATTTTTCTAGATTCATTTTATTGTAACCTTTAACAAATACAACATATCAAAAAACAAGAATATAAAATAAAGCAGTATTATTTAAAAACAAACTCAAATGAATTAACAAAGTCATCGATAGCAGTAAAACCGTAGTAGATTTGCTGTAGGATATTGTTTGTGCAAAAGTTAATAACGTAAACAAAAATGAATGTTTATGTACAGTAAAAACAAAACAAATTACGATATTATTATATTTTAGTCAAGTAATTTAACATAAAACCTTTGACTCCTATTGTTATTTAGTTTAATGCACGTATTTTGTAAAAAAAAAACGGGATTGTCGGGATTTGACGAGATTTTAAAAAGCGGGATTGTGATTGATCGGAGTTTTGAATAAGCGGGATTTTAAAAGACGGGATTTAAAAAATCGGCATTTTAGAAGACGGGATTTTAAAACTTTTTTTTTCGGGATTTTTTGAAAACGGGATTTTAAAAAGCGGGATTCCGATACAATCCGAAAATAAAAGACCATTAAAATTTTTGACAAATAAAATGGCATTTTAATTTTTGAGAAAAACTTATGTTGCAGGCACATTTTTAAATCCTAAAATATAGGTAATATTTTTAAACAGACTTTTTGGAAGAAATTAGCAAGTTCTAGCGCCCCGTCATTTTATTTATTTAAAAATTGGTTTTCTGTTGAATACGAAAGATCTTAAAAAATTAAATAAATCTACTTTTTAAGTGAATTTGCTTTGAATGCTCTAGAACTAATATTTAAACACAAATTTTAATAATATAAATGTCCCAAAAACAGAAAAAGTGACACTTTTGTTAAACCAATGGCTAATTGAAAAACAAAATAAACGGGTCATAACTATTGATATACAAGCTTTAAATCTCTTGAAATTTCAAGAAAAAAGAGATTCTGAAACGTGTAATTCAGACTGATAGCGATAGTAATAATAGACTCCCGAAAATTGAGTTCGAAAAAACTTCGTCAAAAAAGCCCGACATTTCTTCATATCATATCCTCTGTCATTTTCTGGATTATTGAATTTTTTAGCGTTCTTAGCATAAATAGAAATGGATACAAGAAAAGTAAATTTTATTTTTGGAAAAAAAGCTACGTTTCAAAACAATTTCTTACATTTCTGCGTGAAATGCAGCATAAATCGTCTAAACTATTGTGTTTAAGCTCTTAAATATGTCATATTTAGAAAACTTTTAGAACTTAGGAATGCTTTCATATGTAGGGAATCATCCAAATAAAATAGTTAGACCATACCTTGCTGGACAACAGTGTTCTAAAATAATTTGATAACTAAAGTTGTCAATTAAGCAATTGTAATGTGTAAAGGTTAGGTTAATATACTCGTACACATTATGTTATTTAAATTTTGTAAGCCTCCTTTACAAAACATTTAAGAACATTTTTAAGCGGTGAGTAAAAACTCATCTAAGTGTGTGACCCTCCCTTGATGAAAAGTCTGGATCCGGTCTTGCACGGGATGGGAAGTTATCAGTGTGGATCGTATCCCAGCCTCTTTTTAATTTTTTGTTTGTACTTAACAACATAAAGAATTAATTAATTCGACATGTAAAACCTGAAAATAAAAAAGTAGTCTTTAACATATGAGGAATAAATTATAATATTGGTTTTTGGTATAAATAATAAAATTCTTAAGGACTTTGAAACCTCAAGAAATGCCAATGTTTTAACTCAAAAATTCGGGCCAATTAAAATAGCTTTCAATTGGAAATGTTCAATTTTTCAAGTTTTTAATTTTTACCCTTAAGAATTTCAAAATGTTTTCTTTTGTAATAAGACAAATAATGATCTTTTTATTTTTGAAAAGTACCCAATTGATAAATTATGTATGTTTAAGCTGTTGTCTTGTAAGAAAAACTGTCAATTCGAATTTTTATATACTTTTCTTAGATATTGGGGTATTAACAAACATTAAAATGTATTTATTAACAACACACAAATTCGTTTTTTTTTTTTTAAATATAAACCAAGTCTATTTGATTATATTGTGCGAATTTAAATTATATTTTACATTATTGGTTCATGTTATTTAAAGTTAAACAAGTTAATTTTTTTTTTAATTGGAGTAATAAAAAAAAAACAACCTCGAATACCCTTTCTTCATTGTGATATAATTATATGTAAAACAAATTTTATTTGAAGTCGATATCCTTGTTCTTTAACCATGGCTGACGAAAAAATGCATCCCAATTAAAGTCTTTAAATAATTATTTATAACTTCCCATAGGAAGTTATTGTAATAGGTCCGATTTGTCAAATTGAAAATTTTGACATTTCTCGACAAATAAAAGATTTTTAGAAAGATGTCTGTGCGTGCGTTTATGCAACGAAGAATGATGTTTTTGTCATCTGATAAAATTTTGAGAAAAATCTAATTGACAGTTTTTTTACAAAAAATAAAAACCTAAAAAAAATTAACAAAACTTGGTAAAAATTGACTTTCGACACTAATATCTTTTCAAAACTTTGAGATATTGGCTTTAAACTACTTTTATCTTTCAAAATATATTGTTTTCAACATTCAGTAAAATTTTGAAAAAAAATCAAATTGACAGTTTTTTTACAAAAAATTATAAACCTAAACAAAAACAATACTAAAACTTGGTAAAAATTTACTTTCGACTCAAATAGCTTTTCAAAAATGAAAAATATTAGCTTCAAACTTATTTTATTTCACAGAAAATATTATTTTCGATATTCAATAAAATAAAATCTACAAAAAATAGTACGCAAATTTGGTAAAACTTGATACATATAATAAAACTTTTAAGCAAGACAAATCGACAGACGGGATGGGAAGTTATCAGTGTGGGTCGCATCCCAGCCTCTTGGCGGTCAATAACGTTAAAACTATAGAATTTTAATTAATTTAATTGATTTCTCCTTATATGCCTACGTTTAAAATTAAAGCTTTCTTTAAGTGAAGAGATTTTAACGGCTTATTGAATTGATTACTTTAGAAAAGTTTGGATATCAGCTCTTTTTTTTTTTTTTTTTTTTAGATGAGATCGTAGAAGCTAGAATCATTAGTCTCTTTTAATTGGTCTTCTTAATCATGTTAAAATTCTATCAAATTTTCAACTTCAAGATTATTTTATTATTGTCCACATAAAGTCCACTATATAGCAAAATGTTTCTTTCTTGTTTGCCAAATCTTTATTAGAAAACTTCTCCAACCGCATATATCACATTATTTGACAAAACTTCATCTGTACACCACAAAACTCTTGTTTATTTTCCCTTAACACTCAATCACTTACCAAAATCTTTCCAATATCAAATCCCCATGAAGATGATATATACATAATGTAAATATACATATATCTTTTCACCATCATCATCAGAGATAAGATACACTTGTGTACTAACAATTTACTTAACCAAATTGCATCTCAATGTTGAAAATAAGTTGTCACACCAAAAACGAAAACTAAAACTAAAACTGAAGTGAGAGAGACACACACAGAGGAATATATAGATATCCCTTTGAGAGATGACTATGACGACCGGAAACACAACTCCCAGCATCCGGTTTTCCTTCTTTATCTTTACTTTCCGGCTTTCCCATCGTCATCATCGACGCCACTGTCGTTCTCTTCGTCTTTATAATATAAACTCAACTCAATTAATTTCAAATCAAATAAATTTAAATCTCATATAAGAGTTTATTTTCTGACGTTTGTTTGTCCTTTAAAACTTTTTCTCCCATGTACCGTATATAAAGCAAACAAACCAACAAACACACACACACATCACACAAGAACATTCGAAAATAACATAAACGAGTCCTTTTCTAAAACTCAACCGCATGCACAGCACAGAGGGACTCTGCGACACGACATCTACGGGGGCCACAAATTCATACATTTTAAAGTATATGGAACCATATCTATCCCAAAAGATTAGCAAATGGACTTTTTGCGAATGTTCAACGCATACGTATGTAGGTAGGTATACAGTATACCCTATACCTACTACACACGCTCACACTTTCGTGATGACAGATTTTCAATTTAACCCGCGTGTTATATTTTCGCTCCAGGACTAAACTTTTAATGGATTTCACATTAGCCGTATAGTTTCATGTTAGCAGTTAGCACCCGTCGCACCGCCACACCGCACCGCGCCACCGCTGCCAACAGCCACCATAGTTATTCTCGTCGTACTTCACTGTCAAAGGACACAGCCAGGGAATAAGATTTCGGCGATGCGATGCGATGGGAACTTTCTTTAGGGACACTTTTTTCAGTTTTCTCTCTATCACTATCAAAGTTACACTTTGAACTGTCGAACTCTGCAGCGACTTAAAGTTCCTCCACACACATCCATACACCACTCGTATAACAAACGAAAGGACAATTCTTCCATATCCAAATCCTGAATTTGAGCTTCGAGGTCTTATCTCATGCCATGATGGCACTCCGTTGTTGGTGCTCGCTGCTCGATGTTGGTACACTGGGATTTTTCACATTTTGTCATTTATTTTTCTGCACTCGTCCTCGTATAGTTCGGGGTTCCTAAAAGTCATCACTTTGTGAGGCATGTTTGTCTCTGATGCGAATGCAAGTTCTTATCTGGGGCGATAGTCCTTGAATGTGTACAAGGACATATAGCATATATAGTGGAAAAGTTGTTGCAGCATCACCATCTCTCCCAGTGTTGTAACAGTGCCAGAAGGACCCTAAAATTGTGAACTGCTGCTCCCAAAAACTTCGCTATATGATGAAACTATTTTTCTCACTGTTAAAAAATGTACTCATTCTTCTTGTAGTCTTCGTCGATGTCTTCGTCGTCGTCGTCCTTTTCGTTTTCGGTATAGTCTTCTTTTACTTCACAACTGGTACTGGCCCTGAGCTTAAGCTAGGGCTGATGGTTTGGCGTGTTTGCAAAAACTGTTTAAGGAAATTAGATAAACTGTTTGCTGAGATGTCATTTGAACGAAGAAAGGACATCGAGATGGCGCGCATTGAGGATTCAACAGAAAACTTTTCCCTCAAACAAAACTTTTACAACTCAACTTAACTACACACATACATACATTTCTTTACTACGACCTACTATTATACAAAATAATACAACATACATACATTCACATTGTGGGTGGAATATAGTGTATTATGTATGATTGGAGTGTTGAGTTTTTTGGGTATGTTTTTCGGAGTCGGTATTGCTACTTTATTTTTTAAGTGCTACGTGGTGTAGATACATATACAAAAGGCGAACGTATATGGAAGGGTTTTTGTTTTAACTTTTCGTTTTTTTCTATGTACATACATACATTGAACCGTAGTCCTGAGACCATATCACCAATGGGATAAGTTATTTAAAAGTGAGAAGTTTTTCTCTTTTGTGACTTTTATGACGATGACGACCAAAAGTTTCTTACACAAAAGGGAAAAACTTCTAAAAATATTTTTTAAAGTTTTTTTTTTGTTGTTTTGTTTTTTACTTGAACTATACCTAATCGTTATGTGTATATATTTATTTTATTATTAAATTTAATTTTTCGTAGAAGCATTTTGTCATTATTTGTGTTAGTTTCCTTGTTTTTTTAGTATGAGAAGATAATAGGAGAGAAAAACGGTTTATCGTCCCAAAGAGAGTTATAGTTTTGGCATAACAATTTAGTTATTTTTCGTGTGATGTTTATAGTTATTTAGTAGATTTTATTGTCATTTAAAGACAAATTTGAACGGATTCTTAAGAAAGTGAATATTGGATATGTGTCGATATGAGAATACAAGAAGAATACAAGCGAATACATCAATAAAAATATAAGTCTGGACTGAAGAGCCTAAAGAAAAAAGTTTATTTCATGACCCACATTTCAATAGTCCATATCATTTTGTATTATTTTGTTTATTCAACAAATCCTCATATATAAAATAAAAAACAACATATCCTTGAATTTTATCGAAATCATCAATATTTTCGGATAACAGGACACATATAAATTAGACAAAAAATATTATTCTGAAAATACGAATAGTGCTGTATAGCAGAATATAATGTTAATCTGTGTTCACTAATACGAAACCATTTGAGTAGATTCGTATAGAATCTACATCAAAAAAGAGGCTGGTATGGGACCCACACTGCTAATTTCCCATCCCGTCTGTCGATTTGTTTTTCTTAAAAGTTTGTAGATTTTCGTGTATTGTTAAAAAAGTTGTCAGTTGAATTATTATTCTTAAACATTTTAAAATTACCAACAATCTTTTGCATATCATGAAATAGTTTAATTTCAAAATCTATTTTTGTTAACGAGATTTTTAGTCGAAACCAATTTTAGTAGCATTTCTTAAAAGTTTTTATTTCTTATATAAACAAATACATAACAGTCTTATTTAAAAACGCTGTATAGAGCCTACATAAAGTTATGTAATCTCTATAATGCCTCTAAACGCAAAAATGCAATTTATAAAACTTATACAAGGTTGCATAGTCCCATAATAAGCTAAACGCGTTTTGAGGTTGAATAGAGCCTACATAAGGAAATTATTGTTATTAGGTCCGTTCGCGTACCCTCCTAAAACAGTCCAATTTTACGAAAAATAACGAAATTTAACCAAATCCTGTTCGCGTACTCAAAAATTAAAATATTTCCCCAACCTACGAATTTCAGCCCAAGAAATTTCTTTGGGCTGATTTGTGAAAAGTGTCTAATTTGATAGAACTTCAAATATATTAAATAAATTGCTCGCTTTTGCTGTCACTTATAAAATTTCGGGTTTCTTCAATCGGTTGAATATAAGTAAAAAAAACTTTCATCTTCTTCGGAGTCCTCCAACAGAATATCGTCAATGGTCGTTATTTCTTTCAACACAGAATTTAAGCACAAATTGAAGTTAATTTTGTCTTAATTTATCCATTTACAAACAAAAATTTTAAACACGAAATGGAATGATGATGTTTCAAAAATTATGTTTTTTTTCGACAGTAAAATTTTGGGAAAAATTTGTTGTTTTCCCGTTCGCTTACTTTTTTGTAGTTTTGTATTTTTGTGAGAGAATTTTACCCCCACTCTCTAAATTATCTTTTTTTACGAATTTTAGTGCAGAAAGTACGCGGACGGACCTATTATTATTTCGTAAATGCCATTTTGATTCTCTCTTTTTGAAATTAAAATAAAAACAATAATGCCTCTCCAGTTTAGCTCGTGAGCCGAGATTTTCGAAAGAGAATATCATACAAATAATTGGAATTATTTTGTTTTATTTTAGTTGTTATGACAACAAGCTGATTTTAGGTCCGTTCGCGTACTTTCTGCTCTAAAATTCGTAAAAAGAAATATTTTAAAGAGTGGGGGTAAAATTCTCTCACCAAAAAAAAAACTACAAAAAAGTAAGCGAACGGGAAAACAACAAATTTTTCACACAATATTACTGTCTTGTTGCTGTTCTTTGAAAATTTGTTTTTAAATATTATAACTGACAGCAAAAGCGAGCAATTTATTTAATTTATTTGAATTTCTATCAAATTTGAAATTTTCACAAATCAGCCCAAAGAAATTTCTTGGGCTAAAATTCGTAGGGGAAATATTTTACTCTCTCGTGAGCGCTCTCTTTTACGAAAAACTACGAAATTTTTGAGTACGCGAACAGGATTTGGTTAAATTTCGTATTTTTTAGTAAAATTTGACTGTTTTGGGAGGGTACGCGAACGGACCTTTTATAGACATTTTGGTACTTTTTTTGATATAAGCATTGTATAACTAAAATTTATAACAGAATTTTTTATAAATAGGAATTTTCGCAACGTAACATAGAGCCTACATAAATCCTTATTCACTGTATAACTATTCATCTGTTTAGCGAATTCTATTAAATAAGACTGATAATATATAAATATTAACAAAAATGTAGAAACACTATTTTTTGGGAGATAAAATTAGTTTGAATCTAATGTTTTTAATTTTTGAAAAGATATTTAAGTTGAAAGTAAATTTTTACCAAGTTTTAGTATTGTTTTTTTTTTTAGATTTTTATTTTTTGTAAGAAAACTGTCCATTCGATTTTTCTCAAAATTGTACCAAATGTTGAAAACTTACTTACTTACTTAAGGTGGAGCTAGAGTCCTGTGTGAACTAGGGCCTCACCCAACAAACTTCTCCATCTAGCTCGGTCCCTAGCTAGATGTCTCCAGTTTCGCGCTCCGAGTTGGGTGAGGTCACTTTCCACTTGTGCGCGCCACCTGATTCGCGGTCTTCCTCTACTGCGCTGTCCTGTGGGTGTGGATTTGAAGACTTTCCGGGCCGAAGCATTGGTTTCCATGCGCTCTACGTGACCTAGCCATCTTAGTCGTTGGACTTTTACCCTTCTTGCTAAGTCTACGTCGCTGTACAGCCCGTACAGCTCGTCGTTCCATCTTCTCCTTTACTCCCCTTCGATGCATAGGGGACCGTAGATCACACGAAGAATCTTTCTCTCAAAACGACCCAAGGTGCTTTCATCCGCTTTTGTCAAAGTTCATGCTTCTGCACCGTATAGCAGGACGGGGATGATAAGGGTCTTATATAGCGACACTTTGGTCCTTCGAGAGAGAATTTTTCCACTCAAATGCTTTCTTAACCCAAAGAAACAGCGGTTAGCAAGAGTTATTCTTCGTTTGATCTCAGCGCTAGTGTTGTTTTCTGCGTTTACAGCGGAGCCTAAGTAGACTAAGTCTTTGACTACCTCAATGTTACGTCTGTCGATGGTGACGTTTTGACCAAAACGTCGGTGTTGTAGGTCCTTTCTTGATGACAGCATGTACTTTGTTTTGCCCTCATTAACCGTTAAACCCATTTTTGCCGCCTCTGCCTCAATACTCACAAAAGCCCCATTGACATCACGCTGAATTCTTCCGATTATGACATCGAAAGGTTCAGTTAAGTTGTTTCCAACCTTTATGGAGCAGCGTGAATTCTCCATGGTCATCCTGCACAAACGGACGAGTTTGGCAGGGATGCCAAAACTAGACATGGCTCTATACAGTTCGTTCCTGTAGATACTGTCATATGCGACCTTGAAATCGATGAAAAGATGGTGGGTGTCGATTTGGTGTTCTTGGGTTTTTTCCAGGATCTGCCGTAATGTGAATATTTGATCGACTGTGGACTTTCCTGCTCTAAAACCACACTGATAAGGGCCTATCAGGTTGTTGACGATGGGCTTTAGACGTTCACATATTACGGTAGAGAAGATTTTGTAGGCGATGTTAAGTAGACTGATTCCTCTATAATTTGTGCAGCTTAGAGGGTCTCCTTTTTTCAGGATCAAACAATACTGAGGTTCCATTCATCGGGCATGCTTTCTTCCGACCATATCATACAGATAAGTTTTTGCATGCTCCTAACCAACTTATCTCCAGCTGCTTTAAAGAGCTCGGCATTCAAGCCATCTGCTCGAGCGGCTTTGTTAGACTTCAGCTTATATATGGCAATCTTTACTTCGTCTAAGTCGGGAGGACGGGATTGTTGGCTTTCGTCGTCTATGTTGAATGGATCTTCCTGCCTGACAGCGGAATTCGGTTCGTTGTCGCCGTTATACAGTCTGCAGAAGTGGTCCTTCCATATCCTCAGCATTGACTGCGGTTCCACTATGATGTTTCCACTTTCGTCTTTGCAGCCTTCAGTTCTAGGTTTATGTACCTGTGAATTTCGTTTCACCTGTTCATAAAACTTTCGAACTTCATTCCTGATTTTAAACCTCTCAACATCTTCGACCGCACGCTTCTCATGCCTTCTCTTTTTCCTTCTGAGAAGTCGGTGTTCCTCTTACCTCTTTTGCTCGTAGAGCTCATGAGCAGCTCTCGTCCTTTTATGCAGCGCCGCTTTGCGTGCCTGTTGTTTGTTGGCATTTGCCTGCCGACATTCCTCATCAAACCAGGGGTTACTTGTTGGTGGTTTCTTGAAACCCAGCACATCAGAGGCAGCTTCTCTGATTGCATCTTGGCAATGTTGCCACTGGTTTTCGATACATTGTGTTGGCGGCACAGAACTTCGAGAGAGGTTATTTGTAACTCGGTCGGAGAAGGAGTTGGCGATCTCTTGCGATTGTAGCCGTTCGACGTTGTACCTTCTCCCAACATCTCCCTGTTTTGCCTTGGGTCTGGAAACCCGTAGTGCTACCTTGGCTAAAACGAGGAAGTGGTCCGAGGCGATGTTAGCTTCTCAGAAAGTTCGGACATCCATGATGCTGGAAGCGTGTCTGGCGTCGATCGCAATATGGTTAATCTGGTTGACGGTAGATTGATATAGAGAACTCCAAGTTCCTTTGTGGATGTTGAGGTGTGGAAAACGCGTACTGGCTACCATGACGTTTCACCCCGCAGCAAAATCTATGAGCCTGAATCCGTTGTTGGAAGTGTTGTCGTGCAGGCTGTTTTTACCGATTATTCCACCAAAGATGTCTTCCCTTCCTAGCTTGGCATTAAAATCGCCCAGGACAATTTTAATATCGTAGCTAGGACACTGCTCGTATGTTTTGTCTAAAACCTCGAAGAACATATATTTGGTGGTGTCATCCTTCTCATCTGTGGGGGCGTGCGCGCATATCAGGCTAATGTTGCCGAATTTAGCCTTGATGCGGATGGTCATGAGACGCTCGTTGATGCACCTATAGCTTAAGACTTGTTGCCTAAGTCTGGCTCCAATGACGAAGCCGCATCCAAATAAGCGCTGTTGGTTTTCTTGGTAGCAGTCACCATAGTAGATATTGCAGTTTTTCATTCTCTTTTTGCCCGGCCCATCCCATCGTATTTCCTGGATGGCGGTGATGTCTGCTTTATAGCAGTCTAGGGCCTCCACTAATTCTTCGGCTGCACGTGGTCTGTTAAGGGACCTAACATTGCACGTGCATTTTCGAAGTTCGTTGTCCTTAATTCGTTTGCGTTGGTTGTCAGCAGTAAATCCGTCCGTATCCGAGGCTTGTTGGTGCTTCGCAGCTATAAGATTTTTAAGTGGTCAGGGAGTCACCCTGACGGCACAACCCCCAACCTGGAGGGCCAGATCCTTAGTATAACTCCAAGGACGGGGAGCCGGATAAACCGCTCCTTATATGCCTGGGCTCCGAATAAATCGTAGAAGCCCTATAAGGTGTTCACTAAGTAGTTCAGCCTTACTGGAACTATAGACGCCACCGTTGATTTCATCTCGGGAATTCCTCCGCTGCCGTCTGGATAAGGAGAGGTGCCTTAGTGGACGCACCTCTCCCCCCCTCTCGTTTGCTGCCCCCAACAACTTTCCACTGGGGCACCCGATGTTCACCACGGGGAGGTGAGAGTTATAGGAGTTGATAGACAGAGGTTGGTTTTGAGAAAAACCTGTGGACGCTTGTGTCCTCAAGATAAAATTAGATATTTGAGTCGAAAATCAATTTTTATCAACTTTTAGAAATGTTTTTTTTAGGTTTATATTTTTTATAAAAAAAACTGTCAATTCAATTACCAGATGGTAAAAACGTTATTCTTCGTTGTTTAAAATTGTTTTGGAAATAAAATCAGTTTTTGTTCATAAAATTTTCGAGGTGACAGATATTTTTTTCAGTTTTTTTTTTTTGATTTATAAAAAAACCGTTGGCTGGAATTTTTTCAAAAAATATATTTGTTTGGTATCGCGTTACAATATATAATATAAAATTTAATTCAAGGCTCTAGCGTTATTGGTTCGTGAACAAAACTTATTTGAAGTCGATAACTCTACTGGTTCTTGAGCTATAGACGACAAAAAAATGTCGGACGTACGAAGGTACGTACACACGCACGCAGAGACATCTCTCTAAAAATCTTTTATTTCGATTCTAATGACCTTGAAACGTCGAGAAATGTCAAAATTTTCAATTCGACAGATCGGACCGATAGTAATAACTTCCTATGGGAAGTTAAAAATGTATCAAGTTTGTTCGAATATTCTAACCTGATATATTTTGTCCTTGCACTTGTCCATTGTTTTATAATCTTCAAGAAAAATGTAACATCCGATTTTAAACGAATGAAACAATGGAGATCTGAACTAAATGGATATCCAGATGTAAAAATGTATCCGGAAAGATTATTTAATATATATATAGATAGATAGATAGTTTATTGATTTTGTTTAAATTTTACAATGGTTTGTTACCACACATTTTACAATATAGTAATTTGATACAATGTATATTTCAGCTAAAATAGTATGTATATAAGTTTTATAATTTATCAATAAAGTTTATATAATTTTGTCCGGAGGAAAAAACAATAAAATCCTCCATTTAATGTAAGAATATAATAAAATCTTAAAGCTAATGACTAGTAAGGGTATGAAGTTTGTAACAGGTTACTTAACCTTTTAAATATATTTTTTCCGACAACATACAGTTTGTTGGGGAATCAAAACCAGAACTTTAATTCTTCTATTCAGACATGCAAATAATGCATTGAATTTTATAATGCATTTTTAATGGATTAGAAAATATTTTTCAATTTTTAATTCTATTTCTTTTTAAATTATTTATTAAATTTTATTTTTCAATGTTACCGTATGGCATTAATTATTTAATGTTATTTTTTATTTGTGTTCTATCATTAATTAAAATACTATTTTCCTATGCAAAACTTTTAAAATAAAAATACGTATTTTCATTTTATTTGGCAGACTTTCATAATTATTAATTAAAATACTTTAAGTTTTTATTTCCAAGATTTTTAAGCTAATTAATGTTATGACTTACGGTTATCACGCAACTATAACACAAAAAACAACAATCATTCAAATATTATAATTTATTATTATTATTGTTCGACCAAAAAAACGATTTGTTTTCAAAATGTATTTGTTTATATCAGTCAATCTTCAACCTGGGAAATTTTTACGTCAATATTTCGAATATTAACTGAAATAAATGGAAATAATTGAATAAATTCCCACTATTGAATTGAATTTAAAAATTGTAGCTTATTTTGAATAGAAATTATTTTGTAATTTTAATTCAATTAAACTTGCAATAAAATAACATTTATTTACTAATTCAATAAAACTTGCAATAAAATAATTTTTAGTATTTAGTTTAATATTGATGGCAATAAATTAAATTTTTAATAGGTAATTCATAGATGTACAATTAGCATTATATATTTTATTTCAGTCAAAAAACAATATCCCTTAAAAAATAATGAGTAATGCATTGAATTGACATTGGAATTTTTGCAACTTTGCTTCTATTATATCTTTAAAACCTTCCAGAAAGTATTCAGATGGGTATTAATACAGATATTGAGGATATAAACAAATTTTGTTATAGAATTCGAATCTTGATCTGACCATATCCACAACTATTCCGTTAGTATCGGATCCTTTATATTAGAGTTTGTTTACATAATTATGTATATCCGAAGCTATCCCGTTAGTTATAGTAATTCATAACTTTACCTAGATCTATATTGGTTATCAAAAAATACACAAATGGTTTTGGATCTTTATTGATTAATGAAACTGTCTATGTGACTTACTATAGAAATCTCTAAACACTATACGGACATCAATTTGTGTTGCAATCAGAACTTCGAAAAAAAACATACGTTTTCGAAAAACTTGAAAAAAGGACTTAACCCCCACTCAACCACTCTTGATTTAATTGCCTTAAAAATCCAATATAATGGAGTTGTGATTTGGAATATGGCCTACTAATGTCCACATTTTTTCACTGCTAGCCCATTCCTATAACAAAAACATTCGACATTGAAAATCCTCATTTTTTGCTCAAACAAACATAAATTTATTAACTATAGATATGTAGTTATTGGTATAAGAGATTAAATTAATAGGATAACAATAAAACACTTTTTTTTTGATGTTTCAAATATTCATAAATAATTTTAAAATTTAAAAATATCATCACTCCTTCTCAAGCACATGACAATCTTGAATGGTGTCTCGCACTCCTCATCGCCAGCTTCACCTTTGCATCCATCATAGAATTCTTTAGTCTTTTCCGAACCCAAATGAGGTTCGAAATAATCATGGAAAACATCTGGCTTCAATACATCCCCATCCAATGCATCGAACTCATCCAACACACACTTGACAAAGCACATAACATTCTTATGTCCATTTCCATCATCAAACTCGCCACCATTAAGTTGTTCCAGTTCCTCTTGAGTAATACTTATTTCACCTTTGCATTTTTCTACAGCTGCATGCGTAAGGGCAGCATCATCGTCAGATGCCCAAACCTTAATTTTAGTTTAAATAAAAATATTGAATTTTATGAAATTTATTAATTTCGCACTTTGAATTTTACCTGACCGCCAATACAAGCAACAACAATAGCAACTAATAGTACAAACTTCATATTTTAGCTTTTAGCGTCTTACTACTTAGACTTTTTGTTTTCAAGCGTCTTTTTATACTTCAAATTGAAAGACTCAATATAATGTTTGATTGAAGTTTTAATAGTAGAAGAACAGATTTAACATGCAATAAGTCAATTGTTTAAACGATAAGATAAAAAATATTATTTTCCCAAATTAGAATAAAAATTCAAGCTTTTTATTTCACTAATTAGTTCTCATTACTTGATGTATATTCTGTTTGTGTGACCAACAATTTTTATTGGCTTTGTGCTGAGACATGACTTTTAATTGACAATTGCAATTCTAAATATGTCATTTGGCACTTATTTATGTCATAAAGATATTTTTATTTGTTTTAATTATTTTCATTTCAGAAGATGACTAGAATGACTACAGCATACAGTTGCGAGTTTGTTCAAAGGTGTCAAAACAACTCCGACAATGCCGATTGAGTTTATATCCGGTTGTTTGCAAAAACGTGTCTTCCTAAATAAGTGAAATACTCAAATGGTGTTTTGTTTTTGAATCAATTAAGTTAATGTATATTAAGTATAAACGGCCATTTATTGCGAGCTTTTAATTTTTTGAATTTATATTAAACAAATGTTACGTATTTAATATTATTTCGATTGAAAAAGACTACAGATGTCCTTAATAATATACATATGGAATATAACACACTTAAAATATTGCGGTTCTCTGGCAGTAGAATAACCAAAATGTCCATGATTCTGAAGCTTAAATCAGGCTGAATTTGACTTATGCCTTAAATTATAAAGGCTGATTTTTTAGCTATTATCTTTTTGCTACACTACTGGTTTAAAAAGCTGACGCACGTTTCGTGTTTTGTTTCACTGTCAAACATCTTAAGTTTGGTCTATAATTTAACCATGAATCGTCTTACAAACGAACTACGCTTGCAAATTATTGAATTTTGTTATCAAAATGCTTGCTTTGTTAAGAAAGTTCTCTATTTTATTAACTTTGAAGGCCAATGTGGCTTGTGATTTAGCCGCATAAACTTTGGATTTCAGACAACTAACAAAAACTCAATAATTTATTCAAATCTCAATTATTTTTTTAACAATACAATAATATTTATTTTTAGAAATATTTGTTAAATGCAGTTATTTAGTGCTTACTTACTAAGGATTTACTTTTGAATTTCGTTCAAATATGCTGACCCGTTTTTGAGATATCGAATTTTAATACAAAAACTCAATATATTTTAAAAACAGACAAACTTACTCAGCGTATAATTTTAAAAATTGAAGAGTTCAGGAAAGCAGTTATTTAAATCAGATTAGGAGAACTCTTTTGGAGCAACACAAAAAGAAGTGTCTGTGATATGACCCACACTGATAAATTCCAATTCGTTGCCGTCTATCGATATTTCGAAAAGCTCTTGAAAGTATTTATCACAACATTTTGTATAAGATAAAAATAGTTTGAAGTTAATATTTTTCTTTGGTCTTTATTACTTTTTATTTGTTTTTGTAGGTTCTTTTGTTTTTGTAATAAAACTTATAAACTTCCCATAGGAAGTTATTGTAATCGGTCCGATTTGGCGAATTGAAAATTTTGACATTTCTCGACGTTTCAAGGACCCTAGAGTCGAAATAAAAGATTTTTTAGAGAGATGCATGCGTGTATACGTAAATTCGTACGTCTGTACATTCGCAAAGTTTTTTTCGTCGTCCATAGCTCAAGAACAAGTAGAGATATCAACCTCAAATAAATTTTGTCATACATATAAGAATGCAGAAAGATGCAGAAAGGACTGTCAAAAAATTTGAGTGGGTGATTTTTTTACCATAGCAATTTCAAAAAAAGGTGCACCTTTTTTTTAACCATAAATACCTCACGAACCAATAACGATAGAGACTTGAAATAAATTTTATATTATAAATTGTAACGTAATACCCAACAAATATATTTTTGGCAAAAAATTAATTATAGGTAATTGAAAAAAAATATTTAGCAACTCGAAAAATTTAAGAACAAAAAACGATTTTATCTCTAAAACAATTTTGTGCAACAAAGAATAACATTTTTAACATCTGGTAAAATTTTGAGAAAAATAGAATTGACTGTTTTTTTTTCTTAAAAAAAAAAAATAAAAAAAGTAAAAAAACATTACTCAAAGTTGTTAAAAATTGATTTTCGAGTCTAATATCTTTTCAAGACCGTATCATATTGATTTAAAATTAATTTTATTATTGTTTTCAACATTCGGTAAAATTTTGACGAAAATTGAATTGACAGTTTTTTTTACAA
This sequence comes from Eupeodes latifasciatus, assembly GCA_920104205.1. Lineage (NCBI taxonomy): Eukaryota > Metazoa > Arthropoda > Insecta > Diptera > Syrphidae > Eupeodes > Eupeodes latifasciatus. Next base: position 59,529,723 of record OV049924.1, read on the forward strand.
AAAATAAAAAAACCTAAAAAAAAACAATACTTAGTAAAAATTTACTTTCGACTCAAATATCTTTTTAAAAAATAAAAATATTGGCTTCAAACTAATTTTATCTTATAGAAAATATTGTTTTCGACATTCTGTAAAGTTTTATAAAAATCCAACAGTCCGTTTTCTTCATAAAAAATAAAACCTACAAAAAAAAATATGACGCAAATTTGTTAAAAATTGATATTCGGTTCTCAATATGTCATGAACAATGATAGATATTGACTTACATATATTAGAAACACAATTTTTTAAGAAATGCTACTAAAATTGTTAAAAATTGGTTTGCGACTAAAAACCTCGTTAACAAGAATAGATTTTGAAATCAAACTATTTCATTATGTGCAAAATATTGTTGGCAATTTTTAATTTTTTAAGAATAATTGAACTGACAATTTTTTTTTACAAAACACGAAAACCTACAAACTTTTAAGCAAGACGAATCGACAGACGGAATGGGAAGTTATCAGTGTGGGTCGCATCCCAGCCTCTTTTTACATTTTTAACTTCCCATAGGAAGTTATTGTAATGGGTCCGATTTGTCAAATTGAAAATTTTGACATTTCTCGACGTTTCAAGGTCCCTAGAGTCGAAATAAAAGATTTTTAGAAAGATGTCTGTGGGTGCGTGTGTACGTACGTTCGTACGTCCGTACGTCTGTACGTTCGCGACGTTTTTTCGTCTTCCATAACTCAAGAACCAGAAGAGATATCGACTTCAAATAAATTTTGTTATACAGATAATAAGGCAGAAAGATGCAGAAAGGGCTCTCAACAAAATTGCGTGGGTGGTTTTTTTACCATAGCAGTTTAAAAAAAAGGTGAACATTTTGGTTAACCCTTAATATCTTACGAACCAAAAATGCTAGAGACTTGAATTAAATTTTATATAATATATTGTAACGTGATACCAAACAAGTATATTTTTTGAAAAAAATCCAGTTAACAGTTTTTTTTTATAAATCAAAAAAACTGAAAAAAAAAAAATTGTCGCCTCGAAAATTTTACGAATGCAAAATGATTTTATCTCCAAAACAATTTTGTGCAACGAATAATAATGTTTTTGACATCTGATAAAATTTTGAGAAAAATCGAATTGATAGTTTTTTTATAAAAAATAAAAACCTAAAAAAAACATTACTCAAAGTTGGTAAAAATTGAATTTCGACTCAAATATCTTTTCAAAACTTTGAGATATTGGCTTTAAACTACTTTTATCTTTCAAAAAATATTGTTGTCAACATTCAGTAAAATTATGAAAAAAATCGAATTGATAGTTTTCTAACAAAAAATAAAATCTTAAAAGAAAATTTAACAAAAGTTGGTAAAAATTGATTTTCGACTCAAATATCTTTTCAACAATTTTGAGATTATGGCTTCCAACGAATTTTAACTTATAAGAATTATTGTTTTCAACATTCAAAAAAATTTTGAGAAAAATCGAATTGACAGTTTTTTTACAAAAAATAAAAACCTAAACAAAATAATTAATATAAGTTGGTAAAAATTGATTTTCGACTCAAATATCTTTTTAAAAATTTGAGATATTGGGTTTTAAATACTTTTATCTTTTGAAAAATAATGTTGTCAACATGCAGTAAAATTTTGAGAAAAATCGAATTGACAGTTTTTTTTACAAAAAATAAAAACTTAAAAGAAAATTTAACAAAAGTTGGGAAAAATTGATTGTCGACGCAAATATCTTTTCAAAACTTTGAGATATTGGCTTTTATCTTTTAAAAAAAATTGTTTTCAACATTCAGTAAAATTTTGATAAAAATCTAATTGACAGTTTTTGTACAAAAAATAAAAAGCTAACAAAAAAACAATACTAAAACTTGGTAAAAATTTACTTTCGACTCAAATAGCTTTTCAAAAATTAAAAATATTGTCTTCAAACTTTTTTTATTTCACAGAAAATATTGTTTTCGATATTCAGTGGTTTTTTATAAAAATCCAACAGTCCATTTTTTCATAAAAAAATAAAATCTACAAGAAATAGTACGCAAATTTGGTAAAAATTGATGTTCGGTTCTTGATATCTCTCAAATTAATTTAATTCATCTAATTAGTAAAAATTTAAGAAATGCTACTAAAATTGGTAAAAATTTGTTTTTCACTAAAAATCTATTTAACAAAACTAGATTTTCAAACTAAACTATTTCTTTATATGAAAAATATTGTTGGTAATTTTAAAATTTTTAAGAATAATTCAACTGACAACATTTTTAACCCAACACGAAAACCTACAAACTTTGAAGCAAGACAAATCGACAGACGGGATGGGAAGTTTTCAGTGTGGGTCGCATCCCAGCCTCTTTTTTAAATTGTTTTAGTGAAAATTCACCAATCATTTTTTTTAAGTCATTTCCAAAATTTTGATGTTACAATACCTATGTAAAACAAAATTGATTTTGAGCCTATATCTCTAACGTTTCTTGCGATATGGCCGACGAAAAAAGGTACCCCAACGTTCATTCACGCACACAGAGAAATCTCTGTGAGAATGATTTATATTCTAGGGACCTTAAAACGTCAAAACTTTCAATTCGAAAAATTAGACGAATCACAATAAAATTCCTATGGGAAGTAAAATAGCCAAAAAACAAAATAAAAAAAAAGAGCCTGGGATGCGACCCACACTGATAACTTCCCATCCCGTCTATCGATTTGTCTTGCTTAAAAGTTTGTCTAAATGTATCAATTCTTACCAAATTTGCGTTCTATTTTTTGTAGATTTTATTTTTTTTTATGAAAAAACGGACTGTTGGATTTTTATAAAAAAATTATTGAATATAAAAAACAATATTTTCTGTGAAATAAAATAAGTTTGAAGCCAATATTTTTAATTTTTGAAAAGCTATTTGAGCCGAAAATCAATTTTTACCAATTTTTATTAATTTTTTTGTTTAGGTTTTTATTTTTTGTAAAAAAACTGTCAATTCGATTTTTCTCAAAATTTGTCCTAATGTTGAAAACAATATTTCTTATAAGTTAAAATTAGTTAGAAGCCATAATCTCAAATTTTTAAAAAGATATTTAAGTCGAAAATCAATTTTTACCAACTTTTGTTAAATTTTTTTTTCGGTTTTTAATTTTTTGTAAAAAAACTGTCCATTCTATTTTTTTCAAAATATTACTGAATGTTAAAAACAATATTTTTTGAAAGATAAAAGTAGTTTAAAGCCAATATCTCAAAGTCTTGAAAAGATATTTGAGTCAAAACTCAATTTTTACCAACTTTTTTTTTATTTTTTTTTAGGTTATTATTTTTTGTAAAAAAAAATGTCAATTCGATTTTTCTCAAAATTTGTCCTACTGTTGAAAACAATATTTCTTATAAGTTAAAATTAGTGAGAAGCCATAATCTTAAATTTTTGAAAAGATATTTGAGTCGAAAATCAATTTTTACCAACTTTTGTTAATTATTTTTTTCGGTTTTTAATTTTTTGTAAAAAAACTGTCAATTCTATTTTTTTTCAAAATATTACTGAATGTTAAAAACAATATTTTTTGAAAGATAAAAGTAGTTTAAAGCCAATATCTCAAAGTCTTGAAAAGATATTTGAGTCAAAACTCAATTTTTACCAACTTTTTTTTTATTTTTTTTAGGTTATTATTTTTTGTAAAAAAACTGTCAATTCGATTTTTCTCAAAATTTGTCCTACTGTTGAAAACAATATTTCTTATAAGTTAAAATTAGTGAGAAGCCATAATCTTAAATTTTTGAAAAGATATTTAAGTCGAAAATCAATTTTTACCAACTTTTGTTAATTATTTTTTTCGGTTTTTAATTTTTTGTAAAAAAACTGTCAATTCTATTTTTTTCAAAATTTTACTGAATGTTGAAACCAATATTTTTTGAAAGATAAATGTAGTCTAAAGCCAATATCTCAAAGTTTTGAAAAGATATTTGAGTCAAAACTTAATTTTTACCAACTTTTTTTATTTTTTTTTTTAGGTTATTATTTTTTGTAAAAAAACTGTCAATTCGATTTTTCTCAAAATTTTATCAGATGTCAAAAACATTATTCTTCGTTGCACAAAATTGGTTTAGAGATGAAATCATATTTTAGTCGTAAAATTTTCGAAGTGACAAATTTTTTTTTTCAGTTTTTTTGATTTATAAAAAAAACCGTTAATTGAATTTTTTTCCAAAAATATAATTGTTTTGTATCACGTTACAATATATAATACAAAATTTAATTCAAGTCTCTAGCGTCATTGGTTCATGAGATATTTAGGGTTAACCAAAATTTTCACCTTTTTTTTAAACTGCTATGGTAAAAAAACCACCTACGCAATTTTCTTGAGAGCCCTTTCTGCATCTTTCTGCCTTATTATCTGTATAACAAAATTTATTTGAAGTCGATATCTCTTCTGGTTCTTGAGCTATGGACGACGAAAAAAACGAACGTCGCGAACGTACGGACGTACGGACGTACGGACGTACGTACACACGCACGGACAGACATCTTTCTAAAAATCTTTTATTTCGACTCTAGGGACCTTGAAACGTCGAGAAATGTCAAAATTTTCAATTTGTCAAATCGGACCCATTACAATAACTTCCTATGGGAAGTTAAAAAGAATATAAAATTTCATAAAAAATTATCGGCTCGTTTATGAGAAAGTTTGAATTTTCTATTTTGACAAAAAACTTTGTATAAGGATTTCTGTTATTTTTTATCTTACAAAAAAATTGTGCTAACGCGAATCCACTTTTAACATTTATTTTCAAGTTGAACTCAATTGACACAATGGTTAAGGCTGTAGGGGTGAGGACAGACAGACAGACGGACGGACGGACGGAAACGCATAACATAGTTTTATGTACACTACTCTACCATATCGTAATGTCATGTTTGATTTAAATCCTGAGCTCGAAATTTTGTACGAATGCAAGACTTGCCATATAGTTCTTATGTAGCAAGTTAATAAAAGTTAAGTTGACAGATGTCGCTTTGACAATATCCCTGCTAACAATTATTAGAATTAGAAGTAGGTAATTATTTTAAGATTCTATTCATTAGGACTCTTATAGAGTGTTCTTTTAGATGCAGGTTGTAGTTGAGAATTACTTAAGTATAATCTTTGTCCAATAAATTGAATCTTGTATATTGTTTTAATAAAGCAAAATATTTTTAATAAATTCAATTTCTTTGTTCATCTTCACTTAACGGAGTTTAAAAACGAAACCAAAATATGTATTAATGAATTAATTAACATTTAGTTGTTAAAATCAAAATAGAATGAAAGAAATTCACAGACTCCAAAAATTACTTTTTAACAATTGATTGTTTTTCACTATTCGAAGTCTTCTTTTAAAATATAGAGTTTTCTAAAAGTTATATTACTAGGAAAAATGTTACTTCTTAGAAAAAATACATTTAAGTTGTTAAAATGGAAATTGAACTACCCATAATAATGGAGCAATTAAAAAATTAATGAGTGTTTCTAAACAAAGATTTATTCATGCGAGAATTCCGTTTTGGTGCACCTACAATTATATTATTGCTGTTTTCTGAAAGAAAAGGATTGTTTTTCTTGAAATATTATTGTTTCTACAAACATCATAAATGTACCTACCTACATTTAATGCTTTCTTATAATGTGAAAGAAAGATTTCACAGATAAAAAGATTCATATAGAGATAATAATGGACGTAAAGCTTAAAAGCATCCATAAAATCTCCCTTTTATTATTTTGTTTAACATTTATATTCTTAAAACAAACATAGAAAATTATAAATCAATTACACCAGCTCGGTTGTCTGACAACAGTTTACACAGCAACAAGGACCTGTCATATCAGTTTATATCTCATAAATTACAAAAGTAGGTACCTTACCTACCTACCTACTACGACTCTCTTCCGTCAGAACATTACGCAAACACACACAACGACAACAAACACACATGCTTATACATACATATATATATATACTCAACATAAATGGCAAATAATGAGCATCGTTCGCGTACTGCGTGTACTAAATACACACATCATGACATAACATCCTCGGGGGAATCATGTAAAAGTCGAGAAAGTAAAAAGGATTTCGACGTCTTACAAAATATTGAAAACCTCCAGCCCCACGCACAAACTCACAACTCGTGTGTATAGAAAACGAATGGGTTGTTGTCCCCGCCACCGCGCACCGCCGCGCCGTCCGCCAGCGCCGCGCCACTCGCTCCAAACAATATGATTATTGTGCAACAAAAGCATTCTCCTGTCATCCTCCCCCACCCCCTCTCTCAACCAACCACCGAGACATCATTGTATGTCCTTTCATACATAAAACTTAAGCTCTGTTCTTAGTGAAATTTATCCTGACTTTATACTTTCTTTTGCATATGTACTGCACAGCACATACATGTATAAACATACCTATACCTACAAGTACCTACATACATACCTATCTATGTATGTATGTATGTATGTTTATGTGAATGTTGAAATGGTTGTAATTTAGTTGTTAGATAATTTTCATTTGCAAAGGACTTGTACTCCTTCGCACTTTGCCAATAAGAAGGATAATTAAATTGTCGTTAATTTTCATTTTCTCTTTTGTTTTGTTTGAGTTTTGATTTTTTTTTCTGTTCTTCGTTTTGTTTTTGTTTTTTTTTTCATCGAAAGAGTTACAAGGGGAAGAATTTTGATGTTATGATGCGATAAGGGGGGGGGGGTTTAAGATAATATTCTTGTTCAAAAAGACAAAACGACTTCTTAGAGAAAGTAATAAATAATATTTTTTCGCAGAGTGAAATGAGTTAGGAGGCATACCTATATGTTATACTTTGATAAAAAGGTTTATAAATGTATGTTAAAAGGGAATTATTATTATAATAAGATCTCATAAGAAATGTTATAAAACAAACCTAAACACTTTTATGTGTAAGGAATTTCTTATGAAATGATAATTGATTTTAATTATCCAAATAAAATCAAATGTACGAGTATATGTGTATTTGCGTTGGATAAATGATTATAAATTTAAGGATTCTTTTCAAAAGAATTTAATTTCATGATTTTGAAGACAATTCTTCGTTATTATTTTTCTAACTTCATTTATGGCAGTGTTACGTATTTTCTTCTTGTCAAAAGTTGGTACACTATATAGGACTGAATATTAAAATGTTCATTAGTTCTGGGCTATTTATTAATCCATTTTACGGTCACCATGCTTAAGACCTTTAGTGGCCCAACTGCACAATAAAATCGAAATTGAAAACTAATGCGAAAATTTAATATGTATCTGAAATGTAAAATGTCTGTATCAAGACTTTTAAAATTTTCAGCTTTATGCCATACATCATCATTGTACGGACGAAGGATTTTTCGGCCGTTCCTTGTGAAAATTTACTTTTTTTTGTAGGAAAATTCACTCGGATTGTATTTTACATATGTATAATTATGTATTAGCTAAAGTTCGAACTAATGATATTTAGTCTCGAGTAAAAGTAAAAAACAACGTCAATGGATATCGATTTTCAATAAGCGAAAAAAAGCGAGAAAAGCGAATGAAGCAAATGTAACAAACCAACAAGAGTAAAATAAAAGCTCCGAACAACTTGATGTGGTAACGAGAAGTGATTTTTATTTGACAAAGAGATGCTAAGCCAAGTTCTTTTAGTACAAAAAATATTCGCATATAGTTTTGGTACATATTTAATTAATATAATAATATAATAAAAGATGGTGAACATTGGTTTTTTGGCGCTAAGTTTAAATTATTCGTTAAGTTAAAGTGAAAGTTTTAAGAACTCAAACATAATGATTATTTTTAAATTATCTTCATTTCCTATTATAATTATTCTTATAAAATGATTGAGCAATATATAAACATAATTCAATTTATTTCTTGGATGTTGTAATTTTGATTGGATGACCCAACATTCCGCCCACTTTGAAAGCTCTCGGTTTCAACAGGTAGTAAAGCGAGCTTGTGGATTGGTCTCTTGATGATGCCTTTGGGTGTGCGAATCTCTGCAACTCTTATTTTTCCATCGTCACCTGAGAAAGTTTTTTGGACTCTCCCAAGCAACCAGCGTTGAGGGTGTGCATTGTCCTCATGAATTATGACCATTGAATCGGCTAATAGGTTAAGATGTTGCGAAGACCACTTAGTACGTTGTTGTAGTTCCTGCAAGTACTCGTCAGTCCAGCGTTTCCAAAAATGCGTTTTAACATTGTTGATGCGACGCCAGTATTGCAGAACGGAGGTATTTGGAGCATCGTCAGCAGGTTCGGGGATCGCTCTTAGTGGTGCCCCGATTAAAAGGTGACCAGGAGTCAGGGCCTCATAGTCATTAGGATCACTCGTTAATGGGGTTATGGGCCTCGAATTCATGACAGCTTCTATCTCGCAAAGTGCTGTAGCGAGTTCTTCAAACGACAGCTTGGTATTATGCAAAGTGCGCAGCAGATGTCCTTTAGCCACTTTCACCGCGGCTTCCCAAATTCCACCAAAGTGCGGAGCTCTAGGAGGAATAAAGTTAAAATTAATATGTTCATTGTTACAAAAATCAAAAATGGCATCTTGAGAGGTTTTGCGAAACAACATGGTATGAAGTTCAGTTAGTTTGGAACTTGCACCAACAAAGTTAGTTCCATTATCACAGAATATATCCTTCGGTAAACCGCGACGACTAATCATACGTTTCAACGCAGCAATGAAAGCAAATGAAGACAAATCTGATACTGGTTCTAGATGAACTGCCTTGGACGTAAAACAGACAAATACTGAGATGTACGTTTTGTACGGAACCTTCCCGCGAACCCTGTGGTAAGTAAATATTGGTCCACAGAAATCGACACCACATCGAAGAAATGGGCGACAAGCTATGATTCTTTCTGGAGGAAGAGAACCCATTACCTGCTGGAGAAGCTTGGGCTTGTAGCGAACACAATGGATACATTGTTTGACTATTTTTCGTGCGAGGTCTCTAGCGTTTACTACCCAAACTTTTTGCCTTAGAAGGGCGACAAGCGCCTTGGGTCCAGCATGATAGTTTTTATAATGGAGATGACGGATATAAATATTGGCAAAGTTCGATTCCTTTGATAACAACACAGGGTGTTTTTGTTCTTCTGGTAGTGTGGAGTTTTGCAAACGTCCTCCAACTCGAATTACAGGATATCCTTTGGAATTATCCAAAAATGGGCTAAGTTGTGTAAGAGAACTTTTTATATCCCTATCGTTCTTGAGAGAATTGATTTCTTCGGTGAAATAGTGGTTCTGCTCGATCCAAACTATTCTGATGAATGCCGTATCTAGCTCTTCGGTGCTGCAACTAATCGTTTGGTCTACGGTTCGGTTTTTACGCCAGTTGATAAATCTTAAAATGTAAACGAAGATGTGGAGAATTTTGGTGTAGGAACTACAATTATTGATTTTGTCGAGTAGAGGGTTTTTTATAGTATGACTGCATACCATAGCAACCTTCTTCTTTTCCAGCATTAACTGCTCTGGTGAAAGTAGGATTGTTGGGTTTGAAGGCCAGTTATCGGAAGATTCCAGCAAAAAAGATGGACCTGTTGACCATATGGAGTGTTGAAGTTCTTCAACAGTGCATCCGCGTGAGCATATGTCTGCTGGGTTACATTCGGTTGGAACGTGTCTCCAGATGATATCTTCTGTCGTCTCTTGGATCTCTGCGATTCGATTGCCTACGAAAGTACTTAGCTTTGAAGTGTGTGTTCCAATCCAATGCAGAACCACCGATGAATCCGTCCAAAAATGTGCCTCCGAGTACGAATTATTGAACGCAGGCTTAATTTTTGTCCAGAGTTTAGCGAGAAGGTGAGCAGAGCAGAGTTCAAGGCGGGGAATTTGTTTCTTTTTTGATGGTGACACTCTTGACTTTGCTGCCAATAATTTTACTGAGACTAAACCATTAACGTCTTCTGTTCTAAGATAAATGCAACATCCATAAGCATTTATGGATGCATCGCAAAATCCATGTATTTGTACAAATTTCTTCAAAGGAGCCAGTGCATATCTGGGAACAGTAAGGTTTTGAATTGAATGTAGGTCAATCATAAATTGCCTCCATTCTGTGTCAATTGACTGGGGAATTGAAGTATCCCAATCGACGTTAGCAATCCATAACTTTTGGAGGATTATTTTTGCTTTCACAATGATGGGACAAAGAAGACCCAACGGATCGAAAAGTGATGACGTTATCGATAAAATTTTTCTCTTCGTGAAGGTAGCATAACTTGCTGTAGGTTTGTATGAGAAGTAAAAATGATCATTAAGCGAATTCCAAGTTATGCCTAGCGTACTTGTGACGTTAGAATCATCGATGCTTAAATCCTTTTTATTGTCGTCACATGAAAATGAAGAGTGATTGCTATGCCACTTGGCAAGTTCAAATCCAGCAGAACTTAGAATACTGACGACTTCGCTGCGTTTTTGCCTCAGAGTGTCAAGGTCATCCGCTCCGGTGATCAAATCATCTACATAAAAGTCTGTACGAAGTACTTGAGCTCCAACGCTATACACAGGGTCATATTTATCTGCTAGGTATTGAAGGCATCTAATTGCCATAAATGGTGCCGACGAAGTTCCATAAGTGACTGGTGTTAAGGGCATAGGTTTTAATAGGTGTTCTCTCAGACTCCCTCCACAAGATTTATTGAAATTGACGATGATCGGGATGTACCAAGACTTGCCGGTACATTTTAACAATGTCCGCGGTTAATGCGAATCGGTGCAGCCGAAAACGAAGAAGAATAAGAAAAAGGTCATCCTGAATGGTGGGGCCTGCCATTAAAATACCATTGAGTGAAATATTTGATGAGGTCCGACACGATGCATCGAACACTACCCGCAATTTTGTTGATGCGCTATTTGGCCTAAGCACACATTGGTGGGGCAAGTAGTAATGTGGTTGAGTGAGGTCTGGGTTTTCGATTAGAGACATGTGGCCCAGTGTTTCGTATTCATTAAGAAAAGCGATGTATGCAGACTTCAGTTCTGGATTTTTGATTAATCTGCGTTCTAACGCAAGAAAACGACGAAAGGCTATATCGTAGGATTCGCCAAGGGAAGAAGTTTCTTTTTTAAATGGCAGCCTTAGCATGATTCTGCCATTGTGTACAGTTTCTACCGATTCTTGAAAGATTTTCTCGCATTCCATTTGCTCATCTGTCCATTTCAATTTTTTACCGGAAACTGACTCAAGCTCCCAGAATCTCTTAACAAATTCATCGAGGTGACTGTCATATGCGCTAATGCAACAAGTTTTAATTTGATTGGTGAACGATGATTTAAATTTTCCCGAAACGATCCATCCTAACTGGGTGTTTTGTAGTGATGGCAGCTCATATCCAAGTTTTATTTGGCCTACCAGCAACAGATCTAAGAATGATTCTGCCCCCAATAGCAAATCGATTGGCGCAGATCGATTGAATTGTTCATCCGCAAGCTCTAGGTTTTTTGGAAGGTTCCAGCTGTCGATATTAACTGATGGATCGGGTTGGTAACCAGTAATCGAGGGTAAAACGAGAAATTCTAATGAAAGCTCAAATGATGAGTATCGGGACTTGATTGTAGTTTGAGTAGTGGAACCTGACTTCGTTTCTATCATGCCTATACCTTGAATGTTTACATTTTTTCGTTGAATTGGAAGTCTTAAGGTTCTAGCGAAATGTTCTTTCATCATATTAACCTGCGACCCCGAATCTAACAAAACTCTTCCTAACTGGAAGCCTCCTGAAGCGTCTTTAATCAATACAATGGCTGTGGCTAATATAACCTGAGTTACGTCTCTTTCCACTGTAGAATTTAAAACGGATTGCGATGCTGACTGAGGAGAAGTAAGTACTGAATCCTGTGTACCAGTAGTGACGGCACCTTGGGTTGGTCGATGAAGCAAGGTATGGTGTGAGTTGCGGCAAGTTTTACATTTATGAAGCGATACACATTTGGCCACACTGTGTCCTTTTCGAAGGCAATTAATACATAAGCCAAGCTTTTTTATGTTTGTGAAACGATCCTGAACAGACAATTTAGTGAACGTAGGACAACCTATAATTGTATGCGAATTATCTTTGCAAAATGCACAACACTGATGGGTTATCGTAAGTGAAGTCTTTGGATTGTGTTCATGTTGAACTGCTTTCGACTTATTGAAAGGTTTCTTGCTGGCATCGAAGCTAATTAATTTGCTTTCCCTAGCCTCCAAATATTGGCAACGTCTACTTAAAACTTCGGAACACTCTTTCCATGTTGGTAGATTGCTATATTTTAGCTGCTCATCCCACTTAGCTTGGGATTCTGAATCTGCTTTGGACATTGCGATATGAATTATTATTGCGTTGCATATTTCTGTTTCAGAACCTATGGATTGCAGTGAATTAAAAAGTGCAGAAACGTTATCAACAAGATTTCTCAGTTGAGTTGCAGATGCTTTCTGAATTTTCTGTAGTTCAAACAATTGCGAAATATAATCTAAGAAAATAAGACAATCGTTGTCGTAACGTTCTTTTAGCCTTGCTAGTGCTTTATCGTAGTTTTCCTCAGTTATTTGAAATGCCTTAACAGTTCCTAAGGCTTGATCAGTTAAACAATTTATAAGGTGGTTGAACTTTTCAATCTTCGAAAGAGATGAATCGTTGTGAACGCGCTTCTTAAATGTGTTTATAAAATTCTTGTACTCTGAGTATTTACCACTAAATCGTGGTAGCTTTGCAAATGGTAGATGGTTCACAGAGTGAGGAATAGATATTGTAGTTTCAAGAGCACTCGTACCCCTCTCATTACCCATTAGTGAAAGAATTTTAGATTTCGTTGAGACATAAACTTCTTCAAGGTCATTACGAAAAGTGTCTGTAGGTTCTAATATCTCAATTTGTGTTTGGTAGGACAATGCCTGTTTGAAATACGATTCTACAATTCCTAAACGACATTCCAACTCAGTGGCCGACAGTGTTTTGGTTTCGATGATGTTTTTTATTCGAGTTATACTTCCTTTGGTTGAAGCGCGTGAACCCTTTAAAGTCTCAAGAGTAGTAGCCATTTTTATATGTGAAAATCCAAATAGCGTTTGAAAGATATTCTGTAGTCTTCCTTTATTTTAGCTTTGGTAAATGATCAATGGCGAGTATTATGATTCAGATGAATCAAATTGGCAATTAAAATAAGAAACAACAACAACAACAAGGAATGAATAGCCAGCAGCAGCAACGACAGCAGCAATCGGGAACAAACAGCAATTCCAAATTCTATTTTGAAGTTAGCGAAGAGGAGTATACGTACTACGAATTAATGAAATTTGCGAAAAATCGAAAGCAGAAATTTCAAACGAAAGAACAATTTTTTTTTTTTTTTTTTAATATATTTGTTCAGATTGTTATACGAGCGATGACGATGATGACAATATCATAAGCTAGATCTATGCTGTGTTAAAGACGACTGCGATATTAAGCGAAAGAGCGAAAAGTGCAAGAGTATACTGGCTGAAGAGAAGAGGCTTTGAAAAGCTTTTATCAGTGATAACGACGAAGATGGATGTGAAGACGACTATGAATTATAATTTTGTGGATTATAATATGATTTTGTGGATGGAATGATGTATGCGCGAAATGGTATGTGTTCTAAGCTTTTGTCGATGGTGTAGCTTATCAAATAAATTGGCAGGTCGATGATTGATAAGAAAGCAAAAATTTCATGTTGTTTCACAAATCAATAAGACTACTAATGAATTACTTAACATGCAACATTAATTTCTTTATATAGAATGTGCGTTTGATGAATCATGTGATTTAGTTATAAAGCTGGTTTGATGAATTCGTTGTGACGAATTATGTAGTATTGTTGAGGTACTTTAATTTTAAGCGCACGTTCAAATAAAGAAATTATGTATTCACATACCTGATAGGGAAGGTTTTTATACTTATTTCCCTTATTTTTTCCAACTCTGATATGTAGCTTGAATCGAGTTTTTATGGTCTTCTTCTGGATGTAGGAGAGTTTTCCTCCTTAGAATTTGACTAGGGTTTCCTCCTGGCGTCTAGTGCTGGGTCTTGGAAGTTTTCCTCGTTTATAACTGGAACCTCCCGTTACAATTGCACTTTCACGAACCGTTACCGATACCGATACCGACACAGCTAAGGTCTATTTCTTTGTTTTTTAACAGTTTTTTAGAGTTTTTATTCAAAGTTTTTGAGCGAAATTTTACCAAGGACTTGTTTTAATTTTTCACCGAGATTTAGCAATAGGAATGTCCTGTCACGGTCGCCAAAATGTACGGACGAAGGATTTTTCGGCCGTTCCTTGTGAAAATTTACTTTTTTTTGTAGGAAAATTCACTCGGATTGTATTTTACATATGTATAATTATGTATTAGCTAAAGTTCGAACTAATGATATTTAGTCTCGAGTAAAAGTAAAAAACAACGTCAATGGATATCGATTTTCAATAAGCGAAAAAAAGCGAGAAAAGCGAATGAAGCAAATGTAACAAACCAACAAGAGTAAAATAAAAGCTCCGAACAACTTGATGTGGTAACGAGAAGTGATTTTTATTTGACAAAGAGATGCTAAGCCAAGTTCTTTTAGTACAAAAAATATTCGCATATAGTTTTGGTACATATTTAATTAATATAATAATATAATAAAAGATGGTGAACATTGGTTTTTTGGCGCTAAGTTTAAATTATTCGTTAAGTTAAAGTGAAAGTTTTAAGAACTCAAACATAATGATTATTTTTAAATTATCTTCATTTCCTATTATAATTATTCTTATAAAATGATTGAGCAATATATAAACATAATTCAATTTATTTCTTGGATGTTGTAATTTTGATTGGATGACCCAACAATCATTATGCCAAACATCATGAACTGCAATCGCATATTTGATTTGGTGATAAGGGTTTAAGTTATTACATTTGTTTTAATATCTGCTCACAGGTGACACATTAAGTATAAAATGTATTAAAAGTGTTCAATTTGAACTTAATTAGCAAAAAATCATTATTTTTTAAAATTAATTTGAAAAAATAGGCTGGGATGCGACCCACACTGATAACTTAACATCCCGTCTGTCGATTTGTCTTGCTTAAAAGTTTGTGTATATGTATAAATTTTTACCGAATTTGCGTACTATTTTTTGAAGACAATTTTGAATCCAATAATTTTAATTTTTGAAAAGCTATTCGAGTCGAAAGTAAATTTTTACCAAGTTTTAGTATTGTTGTTTTTTTTTTAGGTTTTTAATTTTTTGTAAAAAAAACTGTCAATTCGATTTTTTTTTCAAAATTTGACTGAATGTTGACAACAATATATTTTGAAAGATAAAAGTAGTTTAAAGCCAATATCTCAAAGTTTTGAAAAGATATTTGTGTCGAAAGTCAATTTATACCAAGTTTTATTCATTTTTTTCTTAGGCTTTTATTTTTTGTAAAAAAAACTGTCAATTCAATTTTTTTCAAAATTTTTCCAAAAGTTGAAAATAATATTTCTTATAAGATAAAAAAGTTTAAAGCCATAATCTTAAGTTTTTGAAAAGATATTTGAGTCGAAAATCAATTTTTACCAACTTTGAGTAATGTTTTTTTTAAGTTTTTATTTCTTTATAAAAAAAACTGTTAATTAGATTTTTCTTAAAATTTTATCAGATGGTAAAAACATCATTCTTCGTTGCACAAAATTGTTTTGGAGATGAAATCATATTTTAGTCGTAAAATTTTCGAGGTGACACATTTTTTTTCAGTTTTTTTTTTATGTATAAAAAAACCATTAATTGGATTTTTTTCCAAAAATGTGCTTAATTTGTATCACGTTACAATATATAATATAAAATTTAATTCAAGTCTCTAGCTTCATTGGTTCATGAGATATTTAGGGTTAACCAAAATGTTCACCCTTTTTTATGGTAAAAAACTACCCTCGCAATTTTCTTGAGAGCCCTTTCTGCATCTTTCTGCCGTACTATCTGTAAACAAAATTTATTTGAATTCGATATCTCTTCTGGTTCTTGAGCACACGCACGGACAGACATCTTTCTAAAAATCTTTTATTTCGACTCTAGGGACCTTGAAACGTCGAGAAATGTCAAAATTTTCAATTTGACAAATCGAACTCATTACAATAACTTCCTATGGGAAGTTAAAAAGAGGTTCTAAAAGTCTTACAAAATACTAATAGCAACACTTGGTGCAAGACAAAACAAAAGAACTTTTGTGTGTGTTTTTTTTTTAAACTTTTATTTTAATTTTTCTAAAAATTTTACTAAAAATGTTAAAAACAATTTTTTTATAAGATAAAATTAGTTTGAAACCAAGATCTTTAATTGTTGCCAAGATATTCGAAAATTTTGTATTTTAGCAGTGGCGTAGCTAGACCTTTGGGGGCCCTGTATTCAATTTTTTTTTTGATCTTTTAGCTGTTGCTGTGGTTACCGGAAGAGTCAAAAAGAGAAAGCATGCTGTTATTACTTCAGAAAAATTAGAAGCAAGACTATTAAATTCGATGACTAATAATTTAGCAAGTTCTTTTATAGAATGAATTTTGAAGATTTCGGATGTACCTAAGGCATGTTTTTAGAGCAATTAGTTTGTTGCAGAAATCACCAGATATGTCTGTATTGTACTTTTCCACTAGCTTTTTTGATCCTTGATTTATCTCATCATTTGAGAACGATAAAACCTTATCCGCTTCCAACATTTCAAACATACTACTAAGATTATGAAAGCTTTGAAATCTTTGCTGAGTTTGTCCAATCAAAATGTCCAAGCAGGAATAGAAAATTTTGACTTTGAAGTAAATTTCCGGATCAGAAATTCTATGATCTTCTGCCAACTCATCAAAAAAGCGCTTCGTTATTTTCCTCCTTGATTTATTTTTTCTTGATCTCATTATCTCTTTTTTCTTTATTTTTTTCTTTTCAGAGCTCCACTTAAATACTCCCTTTTATTTTCACTCATTTTTCCACAAAAATAATATTTTAAGCAACGCACAAAAATATTTAATTACAAATTATCACAAAAAACTTTAAAGTACATTTTTAAAATGTACATATATCTACGCACAGACAGATTAAACATTTCAGTTAACGTGTTGCAATTCGTTTTGCCTAGTTCACTCAGACAATTAACGGGACTTTTTTTTGATTGCAGATACATACAGGGTTCGGAATGGAGCATTCGAATTTTTCCAGCTGTTAGTTCATGCAAAAAAGATACACAGGAAAAAAATATTTGACGCATGTAAAAATGATCATTGGAACATTTTTTTGTAATAAAACTTTATTAAATGTTTAAGTGAATTTTTTGACACACGTCTCTGCATATTTAGGGGCCCCTATATCTCGGGGCCCTGTTACATGGATACAGCTGATACAGCGGTAGCTACGCCACTGTATTTTAGTTGTATTTCTAGGTGTTGATTATTTACTGTCTCTTCAATTTTTCTAAAAATGTATATCGAAAACGTGATATTTTGATGCATACGAATATTTTCGAATTAATATCATTTTCAATTCGAGAAATCGGACACTTAACAATAACTTTCTGAGGGATGTGAAAAAACTAGTTATGTTTTCTTCATTGGCTACAACTTTGCAAAGTAAAGTAAGTAAGAAAAAAAATGTTTGTAGACAAACTTATTATTTGCAGGTGCATTTTTAAATCTTTTATTATGTAATGTTCTATTTTAAAAGACATTTTAAATACAGGAGCAATTTCGTGCGACTCAAAAATGCATATTTATTTAATATAGCAAGAAAGAAAAATGTGATCATAAACATATGACAAACCAAAACCGCTATCATATTTAATTTAATTTTACTGTACTCATTTGAAATATATTACGATAAAAAATTATATTAATTTCAGAAAAAATTATATAGATAGGTACTACAAATAATAACATAACTTTTTTTCTTACAAACATTTAATCGTAGCATTTTTAAAAAAGAGATTTTTCTATAGATCATGGGAATTGTATTTTTGTATTGCAAATACATTTATAATTTGTTAAACAACTTTAATCTTTGTTATGATAAAAATATAAAATAATGGGAAAACATTATTTACTATAGATTATATACTCTATTTATATACAAAGTAATCAAATGCGCAATACATTTCTTTCGATAAGTTAGTTTCCCGATATTTTATAATTTTTGTTGAGCGTTCTGAGGATGATCTAAGTCAGAGAATAAACTCTGTGGGATGTTTTTTTGGACGTTGAGAACGCAGCCTATCTCCAGCCTTACCTCAGGGACAACTTATACCGGAAACAAAAAAATCATCCCGAGAAAAATGTAACACTGGTAATCGAAGATTGATTATTATTTGTATCTGCCTGGGTTTGGGGTTAATTTAAATTATTTTTAAATGTTTCTTCAACAATCCTGAAATTTCAGCCATCTAGGTGGTCTAGATCGAGAAATAAACTTAGATGAAAGTGAGTCAGTTTTTTTTTTAGATTCGCAATAAAATTCTCTGTTTGGAGATTTTGGGTTAGGTCATTTAAGATTTAAGACTTTTTGAAGTGCTCTAAAGTAAAAATATTTTTCTTAAGAAAATAATCGGTTTAAAGGGCAACACTGCCAAGTTATCATTGTGGTTCATATTTTTCGTGTTCATCATAGAAAAACCAGGTTAATATTTTGTAGGTTAATAAGATTTTACTTAGTTTCCCTCTACGCATTCATATCTACAAGTTTGTGCCTTCAATCCGAGATAAGAAAACGTAACGCATTCTAGTTTTTCAAAAATGTCCACTTAAGTCCTGCCACTTGGCCCTCTTAGGAAAATCCTCTTATTATTTGAACTCGTTTAAAATAGTTTAAGTAGGAACTTAAAAATAAACACACCTTTTTTTAAATATTTGTATGCAAGCCATTAATATTTTATGCTTATGGCTAAGGAGGTCCCACGTGTGGTGATTGTTATTATTACCCACTTCAAGTATATTTACGAATCCTTAAACAAAAGTAGTTGGCATTTTACCTCTCTGATGTTGTTGGTTAAATAATTTTTACCTACATACATGCATTTTTATTTAAAAAAAAAGCCCAAGTAACCTACCACTACCATTTCAAGCGTCTAGACGTAATTTTTCACATCCTTGCTTACGAAAAGAGAACAAGAGAGAGTTTAAATGTGTGAGTATGTAAGTAAGTGTATGTGTAATATATAGTGCATAGTAAACTAGCTAGCAAACACTCTTAAGCAGGATTTATAATGTGGCGTTAAGAATTCTTAATTGCTGTGGTTTTATTTTATTCCTTTTTTCTGTTTTGCTTTTCTGTGTGTACTTTTTTTGTTTGGCATGCATTTCATCTTTTAGTTTCTACCTACGAGATATTTTTTTGTTTGTAACATGAATTCATCTGCATCATGTTTTAGTACTTTTTTGTTTTCATTTTTAAAGGGGGTAGCAAATTACATAGAGTTGAGTAGGTATAGTTTTAGAGTGAGTTTGTTGTGAACTTTTTCGAATGCAGGCACATAAAAGGTGGTGCACTCATAACGCACCATGTTAATTCGGTGCAGGGAATTAACTTCACGGGAACTACCTTCACATGGGAACTAACTTCACCACTAGTGGGAATTAATTTAACCTTTTTTTGGTGAAGTTATTTCCCACTGAAGGTGGGAGATAATTTCACTTTTTTGTGGGAATCAATTTCACTTTCATGTGAAGTTAACATAAGTTGAAGTTGAAAAATGACAGATACTTGTTGCTCGATTGAAATTTTTGAAATTGGAGCCTAAAACAAGTTTTTTTGAATTGATACCACGGCGTACTAACAGCTAGGTATGTAAGAGGGGCATGCTGCCCCCCTGCAACCCCCCTGCTTGGGATCACTATAGGATTTGGGGTGGGTGCGAGTTTGGGTATATGCAAAGAATACGAATGCGTTGTGATTCTTTCATAACTGTGAGCCATACTTGCTTTTTTTTTTGTTGGGAATTTCTTTGATTTTAGTGCTCAAATGCAAAAGTTCTTTGCATATACACAAACTCGCACCCACCCCAAATCCTATAGTGATCCCAAGCAGGGGGGCAGCATGCCCCCCTTACATACCTAGCTGTTAGTACGCCGCCGTGCTATCAATTCAAACAAAACTTTTTAGCAAAAGTAGCTATTCTAGACAATAAATCAACCATTTTTGCGTGTTTTGTATGTAAAAAAATGAACTTTAAAAATTCGGCGTTGTTTCCATTATTTTTTTGGCCTTATTTCTTTTTATAAATCAAAATAAAGCCAAATTGGTTTTATTTCGTTTTGAACAACGAAATAAGGCCAAATTTGAAATTTGGTGTTATTTCATTTGGTACTATTTCACGTCACCAATTCAACGCTTGATATTTTTTCAGATATTTCAATCGTAGGTGGGAAGTTACTTCACACAATTTTCTGATGAAATTATCTCCCGCCTTCAGTGGGAGATAGGTAGAAATGGCGATCTCAGGGCAGACCTAGCCTGAGATCCAATTAGCGCTGTAGTGCGCCGTTTTGATATCAGTGGGAGATAACTTCACAAAAAAAGGTTAAATTAATTCCCACTAGTGGTGAAGTTAGTTCCCATGTGAAGGTAGTTCCCGTGAAGTTACCCTGCACCGTTAATTCTTTGTCAAATTTTAACGTAACATTTTTTGCCAACTTTAATTGACATTTCATTAAGGTAACATTTGGGTCCATCATAATATGTTGCTATCAAAGTCCTTCTTGAAGTCGATGAACACTGTTACTAATAAATAAATTACTAATAAATCTATAGATGAAATCTTTACTTATACAACTTAGCTGTATAAGCTTTATGGCTCATGTGACCCCCCCTGGATCGTCAGTTGGTCAAAAGTTGATGAATTTGTGCTGCGTTTATGGAATAGGCTGAATTTCCGATTCATATTATGTTCTTGGTCCAGTCCTCAGTTAAAAGTAGTACTTTTAGCAACAAAGTTTAAGGAAGTAAAATACAAATGTTGTTTCCATACCTATACAAAAAAGAGGCTGGGATGCGACCCATACTGATAACTTCCCATCCCGTCTATCGATTTGTCTTGCTTAAAAGTTTGTCTAAATGTATCAATTCTTACCAAATTTGCGTTCTATTTTTTGTAGATTTTATTTTTTTTATGAAAAAACGGACTGTTGGATTTTTATAAAAAAATTACTAAATATAAAAAACAATATTTTCTGTGAAATAAAATAAGTTTGAAGCCAATATTTTTAATTTCTGAAAAGCTATTTGAGCCGAAAATCAATTTTTACCAACTTTTATTAATTTTCTTGTTTAGGTTTTTATTTTTTTGTAAAAAAACTGTCAATTCGATTTTTCTCCAAATTTGTCCTAATGTTGAAAACAATATTTCTTATAAGTTAAAATTAGTTAGAAGCCATAATCTCAAATTTTTGAAAAGATATTTAAGTCGAAAATCAATTTTTACCAACTTTTGTTAATTTTTTTTTTCGGTTTTTATTTTTTGTAAAAAAAACTGTCAATTCTATTTTTTTTTAAATTTTACTGAATGTTAAAAACAACATTTTTTGAAAGATAAAAGTAGTTTGAAGCCAATATCTCAAAGTCTTGAAAAGATATTTGAGTCAAAACTCAATTTTTACCAACTTTTTTTTTATTTTGTTTAGGTTATTATTTTTTGTAAAAAAACTGTCAATTCGATTTTTCTCAAATTTTTATCAGATGTCAAAAACATTATTCTTCATTGCACAAAATTGTTTTGGAAATGAAATCATATTTTAGTCGTAAAATTTTCGAAGTGACAAATTTTTTTTTTCAGTTTTTTTTTGATTTATAAAAAAAACCGTTAATTGAATTTTTTTCCAAAAATATAATTGTTTTGTATCACGTTACAATATATTACATAAAATTTAATTCAAGTCTCTAGCGTCATTGGTTCATGAGATATTTAGGGTTAACCAAAATTTTCACCTTTTTTTTAAACTGCTATGGTAAAAAAACCACCCACGCAATTTTCTTGAGAGCCCTTCCTGCATCTTTCTGCCTTATTATCTGTATAACAAAATTTATTTGAAGTCGATATCTCTTCTGGTTCTTGAGCTATGGACGACGAAAAAAACGTCGCGAACGTATGGACGTACGGACGTACGTACACACGCACGCACAGACATCTCTCTAAAAATCTTTTATTTCGACTCTAGGGACCTTGAAACGTCGGGAAATGTCAAAATTTTCAATTTGACAAATCGGACCCATTACAATACCTTCCTATGGGAAGTTAAAAATAAATAATTCAAAATATAATAGGGGTCATATCCATTGACGCAATACGATTAGTTTTGAATTGAAGGGAATTCCTACGAAAAAGCAAACAAATTATCTCCCAGGGGGGGGTCATGACCCCTACGACCCCCCCCCCCCCTGGATCCGCCATTGATGAACAGCAGGTGTAGTGTTGCTCGATATTCAACGCACTGCTCAATAATGATCTGCAGAATCCTGCTTGTTCCGCATCAAGTTTGGCCTCAAGGTGTTCTCTGATGATTTTTGCTACTATTTTGGCAACGGTAGGTAGAACGCTAATCCCTCTCCAATTTTCGAAATTTGTAAGATTTTCTTTTGTTTGGGAGCTTGACGATAATTCCCTTCTTCCACTCATCGGGGAAGCTTTCGGTGGTCCAGGCGGATAAAGCAGTTCACTTGATGACGTTGGCGCTGTTTGTAAAAACTCTGGGAATTCCATTGAGTCCTACCGCTTTGTTGTTCTTAAGTGCTTTAATTGCGGCTACGATCTCATCTTTACTGTTAGGTGTGGTGCGGATTCGGGGATTGGTTTGTTTCGGGCGCTTCAGAAAGCATCAATCGGCTACACGTTATTTGCAAACACTCGGTTTAAAACCGAGGAAAAGTGTTCTTTCCACTCTCTGACTTGTTCATCCACAGAGCTTAGCAAAGTACCGACTACTTCTTTCACCAGGTTTTGCTTTGAGCTGTGTGCATCGGTCAGCTCTTTAGTTATTCTGTAAACGGTCCTGCTGTCGCACCTTTTTGCAGCATCTTCTGCTACTTGTGTCAATGCGTTGATATAATTACGCTTGTCACGACGCACGCACACTGCGGTGAACCTCTCTCTTTTTCATGCGGTACGAGGATTCCAGCTCATTTCTTTGTTAACCTTGTGCAGCAGTTATTCGAGCCCTTAACTGTTTGCTTTTGCTGATCATTGCTCAAGATTCTTCTGAAGCCCAGGTGTTGCTGCCTCCTTCTTTCCGACCACCTATTCTGTCAGCAGGTGTTCTATGTCGTCATGTACTATGCTGTTGATTGTTCTCATTTCGTGAGACAGGTGGTCCTTAATTTTTGACAGGTCGTGGAATTCTTTAGTCTAGCGATGTTGCATTTGAGGGCTCGTCTTATTCCATTGGATCTTCGAACTGTAGCTATACGCAATCTTAGGGTTAGCTATCTATCATTAATTGCTATATTTGGTCAAATGGTTATCTTACCCGGTGCAGTTAATGAGCTTTTTGAGGGCGCAAAGAATTTAAATTTTTATATATAGGTCAGAATTAGCAAATGCATAATATATTAAAAGTTACACTAAATACACATGAACCAAGTCGTTATTTTAAATATATTTTTTTTAAAGTAGTTTCTACAATAAGTATAAAGCTTCTTCGGATAAATTTGATTTTTCAGTTTTTTCGAAACGGTCGTTTTAAAGAAACAGGTATGAGAATTTTTGTATTAAAAAAAAAAAGGATTGGTCGGCTGATATCATAGCTAAAGTCTTCTGAGGTTTTAACCCAATAATCGTTATTTGTTAAAAAAAATCCTATTTTTTTGAAGTTTTGTTCCATATTACAAGAAACAATTGCTCTTAGATTCTTAAGAGGCAGGGATAATAAAAAACAAAGCTCATAAAACATACTTTTAAGTGAATAAATAATAACCCCGACATTTTATTTATTATTCTAGTTTGTTTCAACTAACGAGAATTTAAGTAAAGGAACCTTGTTCATTGTGAATAAAAAAAATAGTTTCTAGGGACCCAACACTGGTCCCGAAATAAAACTCAAAGTTAATTCTTATAAAGTTTATTAAGTGCGACCGCACGCTTTCAAGTTACAAAGTAGAAATCCATTACTTAAATTCTAATTATAATTTGTTGGCTTTTGATTATACCATAATGCTGACATGCAGTTCCCATGCATATCCTCGCCTCATGTTACCCGGTGGGAACGATCGCCGATTTC
The DNA here is from genome assembly GCA_920104205.1 of Eupeodes latifasciatus. Lineage (NCBI taxonomy): Eukaryota > Metazoa > Arthropoda > Insecta > Diptera > Syrphidae > Eupeodes > Eupeodes latifasciatus. The sequence goes on from OV049924.1 coordinate 59,553,962, forward strand.
CGTCGCTCGTGTGCAGCGTCTGCACTTTTTTATTGTCTGGTCAATGCCCGACCGTGATAACTTTTAATACTTAATTTGCGTTTTGTTTTATAAATTCGTAGTAAACATTCTCGTAAGCTTTATTACGTGATGACACCTTAGTTTTTAACTGTTTTGTTATAATTCAAAACAAAATCGTCTAAGCCAAGGATGATAGAAATTTAAGGTAACACCTAATTAGCAATCATTTTTTAATTTGAGTTCTATTTTTATTTATTTTAAACGGTTTATATAAAAAAGAACATGTCTATCGCACGTTGTTTTGTTTTCTAATCTGGCTGTATTAAAATAACATAGGATCTCCTTTTTAATTTGGATAAGGAAAGCAGACCACTGACAAAGATTATCTAATTAAAGAGCGTTCTATTCTTATGACAAGACAATACTATCTAAATTCCAATTTATAGTTTTTCTGCCTCTTCCTTTTATCCCAATTTCAAGAACAACACAAAATCTTAAAATACTATAGACACATGAAAACAATTTTCTTACTTTACTCCCCTATTTCTATATGAGTATTGGCTGCTTCTGTATCTTTTTGGTCCTATTTGTAGGCGGCCAGGATTATCTAATGAAATTCCAGGATTTTCTTGTTCATTTCGAATTAACTATTAACACAGAGAGACAGCGAAAGACCATATGGCAACGATATACGGAAAAGCTCATCCAGCGATACATGAGTTAAAGGACAAAGTGTCAAATTTGGGGTTCACATCATTATCATTCGAATACACATATATTTATTAAGGACGAACTATGGTCTGACATTTTTATCTGATTATTCTTGCCTATATGTACATACACTGCCTCTGCTTGTGCCTTAACCGATATGGCGAAGACTTTCTTTTCGATTTTATTCCTTCTAGCCAGATAGGGATAAAGACAAAAGGAAATAAAAATGGAAAATAAAATTCAAGACAGTGCGAACATAAACCAAATGTCATCCGTCGAGTCGAGAAATGGATGGGCCGGGCGTATTAAAAGGGCATATATAACGGAAGGACATTCAGGGGTGACTCCTTTTCGTCGAGTACGACGAAGACGACAAAAACGACAATGACGACGGATACGACGAGTGAAACTTAATTTCGTTTTGATTGTCAACTTTGTCAGAAGAGTATTCTTTTTCTATTTTTTGTTGAATATATTCTTTCTTTCAAAAGCTTGTTGCCGGGTTTTACTTTCCTCTTTTTTTTCGGTTTTGGTTTTTATATTATGTTTCTCTTCTTCGATTTTGTTACTCGCATTGGCTTTTGGTGTTTTCTGTGCGCTTTCGAGAAGTGGCATAAAAATCCTATTATTCTCCTCCAGTTGTAATCTTTTTATCCTTAGAATGACAGCAGAAAGTCATTTTCTAACTTTTCTTCTTTTTTTTTCCATTTTATTCTTCATGTCCTTGGATGGTGTATACACCATCGCCAAGACCATTTTTGGGGAGTTATAGAATTTGGATATATGGTGTTTTAGGTGAAGATGTGGTAAGAGGTGGATGTCTGTCTATGTGTTTTATATTAATATACATACAGAAGCATAGACGACCCCGAGCTTTATTAAAAAAAAAATCAACGCTTGAAGAATGGCTTCCAGTGCACATGGGAGTCGTTCGTTTGTTGAGAAGCTATGACATTTCTCAAAATGAAGTATTGTTTCTTTTTCCAAAATGTTCGAGTAAATTTTTAACATTTAAGAAGCAGAGGAGAGGCCACAATCTATGAGAAAATGGAAAATTTCGAAGCCCCAATACTTTGATTTTAGTAAGGTTTTGATTTTTGAAAAATATCGCATCACATTTTGTTTATTTGCTTAAGTTAAATAAATTTACAGTTTTTTTTTTATTAAAATGTAGAAATGTGGTTTACACTTCGCATACAAAGATTTTTGCAATTTTTGTGAATGTGTTGGACTATACAATTTTAAAAATGACAAATTTCTGAGTAGCAAATTTTGCAAAATTGCGGGATTAGAAAAGATAATCGCAAGGCGGATAAAAGTTTGATGGAACTTTATCTAGTAAAGTTTTTTAGACCAAAATACCTACTACAAAATTGGTGGCCCCACAGTCCTTTCTTATCAAATCAACGTGGCCAACGTCATACCTTCCTTTCATCAATTGATTCGAAAAGAACAAATAAAACTTCAAAGAGGCTTCACTTGTTAGTTTTTTTTTTTTTTTTATTCCTTATAGTGTCGACCATATCAAAAATGTCATCATCTAACTTGGATTTTTTCCTATACCTAGACACAACCTGTATGGATGATGCATCTCTATGTATGATTCGATATCTAGCTATAAATGAGTCGAGGAAAATTGCTTAGTTTGAAAGCATTGGAAGCAAATAAAAGAATTTGATTTCCTTATTCGTTGGTTGGTATTTTCATCATCATCTTTCGCCTTTAAACATAAAAAGGAACAAACGATAACAATAAGGGCAAGGACAAAGACAATGGGAGTGTCAATATAGGTAGGTACATATGTATGTATGTATGTATAATCACTTTTCAATTTAGATTTGCTTGGTTAATTCGAACTTTTTCGTCTATAACAAGCTCAGAAAGATTCTGAAATATTTTTTTTTTGATACTTTTTTCTTCGGTGTAGAGATTTAATTTTTATTTTTTCTTCAAGAAGGATTTTTATTGAACTTCTTGATGCGTAAACGAAGGATTAAAAACATCTGTCGTTTCATGTTTTAGGTTTTAATTTAAGATCAGTCCCTATAAGCTAAGAAAGTACATATAGGGTGAATTAAAACGCACTTTTTAACTTCCCACAAGAAGTTATTGTAATCGGTCCGCTTTATCGAATTACAAATTTTTAAATTTCTCGAAGTTTTAAGATCTTTATAGAGTCTCAATAAAAGATTTTTTTGAGAGATGTCTGTGCGTGCATGTGTACGTAACGTATGTATGGTCGAACGCCCGTACGTTCGGGAAGTTTTTTTCTTCGTCCATACCTTAAGAACCATTGAAGATATGGACTTTAAATAAATTTTGTTACAGATAATAAAGCAGTAAGATACAGGGTTCTCAAGAAATTTAAGTGGGTGGTTTTTTTACCATAGCAGTTTTAAAAAAAGTAAAAATTTTGGTTAATCCAAAATATCTCACGTAATTTTAGCGACTTGATTTTGTGATTCTGTGATATATGTAAGTGTCAATTCTGTTTAATTTGATAGTTTTCCTTGTTTATGTTTATTATTTATTTCATTTCTTTTTGATAATTTATTTTCAATTTTGTGTCATTGCCGTCGTTGGAAGGATGCAGTAATGGGAGTAAAATTGATAGATTTAATGTGATTTAATACAAAATATAGAATAAAGACACCCCTGAAGAATTAAGGAACACTTACGAAACGTTGGAATAAGAATGAAATAAGTTTTTTATTTGCACTAGAAAAACAAAGAAACCAAAAGAGCCTAATAAAATATCTTATAAATTGTATATTATTTATTGGGAAGTGATACCAAACTAATAAGTTTTTGAATAAAATTCAATTAACGGTTTTTTTTATAAATCAAAAAAACTGACAAAAAAAATAATTGTCACCTCGAATATTTTACGAACAAAAAACGATTTTGTTTCCAAAATAATTTTATGCAGCCAAGAAAAATCTGGCAAAATTTTGAGAAAAATCGAATTGATAGTTCTTTTACAGAAAATAAAAACACATAAAAAACATTACTAAAAGTTAGTAAAAATTGATATTCGCTTTTCTCGTGAATAAATGAATGCATTGACTTCAAAATGATTTCATTTCTGTGATAAATTTTCTTAAAAAAATCCAATCTGCATTTGTTTACAATATAAATAAAAACATTCAAGAAATGCTACTAAAATTGATAAAAATTGGTTTTCGACTAAAAATCTCGTTATGAAAAATAGATTTTGAAATCAAACTGTATATTAATCATATGTAAAATATTGTTATTAATTTTAAGTTGGGTTTTTAGAATAATTCAACTGATAACATTTTTAACAAAACACGAAAACCTATAAACCTTTTAAGCAATACTGACAGACGGGATTGGAAATTATTAGTGTGGGTCGCAACCCAGCCTCTTTTTTTTAGATTGAGCGATAGCTTACTTAAAATCAACAACAATTAGGATACAATTTTTGATATACACATTTTTGCACAGGAGTTGAGAATTTGCTACAAAAATGTCTTATAGCAAAGCCATAAAAGTTTTTGGATAAGGAGAAATTATTTTAAATTATTTAAAATTGAATTTAGATGTTCAAATGGTAGACATGTGCATTCAAGAGGACACAAGCGTCCACAGGTTTTTCTCAAAACCCACCTCTGTCTATCAACACCTACTCTCACCTCCCCGTGGTGAACATCGGGTGCCTAGTACCTCAACTGGAGATTGGGTTCCAACCCCAGTGGAAAGTTGTTGGGGGCAGCAAACGAGAGAGGGGGGGAGAGGTGCGTCCACTAAGGCACCTCTCCTTATCCAGACGGCGGCGGCGGAGAAATTCCCGAGATGGAATCAACGGTGGCGTCTACAGTTCCAGTAAGGCTGAACTACTTAGTTAACACCTTATAGGGCCTCTACGACTTATTTGGAGCCCAGGCCTATAAGAAGCGGTTTATCCGGCTCTCCGTCCTTGAAGTTATACTAAAGATCTGGCCCTCCAGGTTGGGGGTTGTGCTGTCGGGGTGACTTCCTGACCACTTAAAAATCTCATAGTTGCGAAGCACCAACAAGCCTCGAATACGGACGGATTTACTGTTGACAACCTAAGCAAACGAATTAAGGACAACGAACTTCGGATATGCACGTGAAATGTTAGGTCCCTTAACAGCCCACGTGCAGCCGAAGAATTAGCGGTGGCCCCAAACTGCTATAAAGCAGACATCACCGCCATCCAGAAAATACGATGGGATGGCCCGGGAAAAAAGAGGATGAAAAACTGCGATATTTACTATGATGAATGCTACCGAGAAAACCAACAGCGCTTATTTGGATGCGGCTTTGTCATTGGAGCCAGACTTAGGCAAGAAGTCTTGAGCTATAGGTGCATCAACGAGCGCCTCATGACCATCCGCATCAAGGCTGAAGTCGGCAACATTAGCCTGATATGCTAACTTAGAATTAAAGGTTTAGATTTGCAATAGGCGTTTTTTTCGTTTTTTTTTAAAGAATTTTTGTTCAAAAAACGAAAATTCGAATTTTCTCTAAAACGAAACCATAGATTTTTGTTAAATTTTCTCTAATTTGGCACCTTTCAATGGAACAATTATTTTTGAACTGCTACATTTTAAACCCAATTTCAATTATTTTTGGCTGTATAAGCTGTTATACTGTCTTAATAATATTTAATGATCAAAAATGTCAAATTTTACTTTTGGGATTTTTAAAAAATTATTAATTTTTTTTCAAACTTCGGTATCTCAAAAACTGGTCAATATTTTCTTTAACGAAAATTAAATGATTAACGTATGTTAATAAGTTCTACGGAACGGCATACTAAAAATATTGTTTAACTAAATCTCGAAGAACTTAATAGTACTTTTCGGCCTTGAGCTTACATGACCAAGATTGTTGAATGTTCGAGCATTACAAATTAAAATGCTGAATTTTGTATTCATGGGTATTGCTTGGTGCCATTATTTTTCTCACACCATGGTCTCGCCATATACATATGTATATTAGGAATGATGTTGCCTATCAACTTTTACCACAATACGGTCATTGTACCAACTCCTTCTTTAATTTCATGTGGTTAAAACTTTCCGTGAATAAGTACATCATTCACTATTGTTTCCTTTATCGAATCCCAAACCTGGACATGCTCTGTCTGACTCCATTCAAAGAATAATTGTCTCCCTGTATCCTCACACTGAAATCGTTACTACGGGCGATTTTAATGTACACAATTCTTCATGGCTTCAACATTCGGGCCAGATAACACCAGATGACCAGAAGGAGTGTGTGCTGAGATCTTCGCTGAGTTGAGCCACCTAACTCAGCTGGTCAACGAGCCCACTCGAATATCGGACGTGGTAGGTCGAGCAGAAAAAATTCTTGACTTGTTTCTTACCTCTGACCCTAGTAAGTACACTATTAGTGTTCTATCTCCTCTAGGCTCATCTGACCATTGTGTCATATCAGCAATTTCTCGTGTCAAAACTTTCCAGTTAAAGAAAGAGCTCCTAAGAGAACCGTTTGGCAATACGAGAAAGTCAACTGGGACGGTCTCAATAATTATTTTAGGATCTTTAACTGGTCACTATGCTTCCTCGATAGTGATAGTGAATATGATCACAAGTTTGATTCTCCTGGGAATGAGAACTTTTATCCCGAATAGGGTTAAAAGCATCAGACCTAAGGAAAAAGCATGGTTCGATGCGAGCTGTAAAGAGGGTATTCTGGTCAAGAAGGTAAGTTTCCGTTGTTTTAAAGCCAATCCAACTAGGGAAAACCGGAATAAGTTCAAGCAAGCCAGGAAGGCCTGCAACGCCCATATTCGACGACCAAATTTTTACATGACCAAAAATTACGGCAAAAAATACTGCAATGTCCCAAAGGCAGTAAAAATTTTTGGTCATTTGTACAAAACATGAGGAATTCTTCCTCTTCGTCGGTTCCAACGCTCGTTGTCAATGACACTCCACTTGTTAGCTCTTTAGAGAAAGCTAATCTCTTCGCTAGGCAGTTCGCCGCCAATTTTAAGCTGCCAATGAGTGTTATGACTCATCGAGCGTTAAGTGATTCTATGGGACCAATCTTTTTTCGCACTCGCACTGTTGCGAGAGTCCTAAAAGTTCTTAACATACATAAATCCGGTGCAGGGAATTAACTTCACGGGAACTACCTTCACATGGGAATTAACTTCACCACTAGTGGGAATTAATTTCACTTTTTTTTGGTGAAGTTATTTCCCACTGAAGGCGGGAAATAATTTCATCAGAAAATTGTGTGAATTAACTTCCCACCTACGATTGAAATATCTGAAAAAATATCAAGCGTTGAATTGGTGACGTGAAATAGTACCAAATGAAATAACACCAAATTTCAAATTTGGCCTTATTTCGTTGTTCAAAACGAAATAAAACCAATTTGGCTTTATTTTGATTTATAAAAAGAAATAAGGCCAAAAAAATAATGCAAACAACGCCGAATTTTTAAAGTTCACTTTTTTACATACAAAACACGCAAAAATGGTTGATTTATTGTCTAGAATAGCTACTTTTGCTAAAAGTTTTTTTTTGAATTGATAGCACGGCGTACTAACAGCTAGGTATGTAAGGGGGGGCATGCTGCCCCCCTGCAACCCCCCTGCTTGGGATCACTATAGGATTTGGGGTGGGTGCGAGTTTGGGTATATGCAAAGAACTTTTGCATTTGAGCACTAAAATCAAAGAAATTCCCAACAAAAAAAAAGCAAGTATGCTCACAGTTATGAAAGAATCACAACGCATTCGTGTTCGTTGCATATACCCAAACTCGCACCCACCCCAAATCCTATAGTGATCCCAAGCAGGGGGGTTGCAGGGGGGCAGCATGCCCCCCTTACATACCTAGCTGTTAGTACGCCGTGGTATCAATTCAAAAAAACTTGTTTTAGGCTCCAATTTCAAAAATTTCAATCGAGCAACAAGTATCTGTCATTTTTCAACTTCAACTTATGTTAACTTCACATGAAAGTGAAATTGATTCCCACAAAAAAGTGAAATTATCTCCCACCTTCAGTGGGAAATAACTTCACCAAAAAAAAGTGAAATTAATTCCCACTAGTGGTGAAGTTAGTTCCCATGTGAAGGTAGTTCCCGTGAAGTTAATTCCCTGCAGCCATAAATCCGCTGGTCGGGATGGTATCCCCGCTATTGTTCTGAAGAGGTGTTCTTCAACGCTGACAAAAAAACTGCGTAAGCTTTTTCATCTGTCCTACTCCTCAGGTCTCGTTTCGAGTGGACACATTTGGACCACATTCGTCCAGCTTATTCCCAAAAAAGGCGAATCTTCCTCACCCTCAAATTACCGACCGATTGCACTTACGTCCCTTCTTTCCAAGGTCATGGAAACGCTGATTAATTATCAGCTTAAGAATTATCTTGAGGAACGGAAGCTTCTTAATGACCGGCAATACGGATTTCGTAGCAATAGGTCCACTGGTGATCTCTTGGTTCATCTCACCGAACAGTGGAACAGATCATTACATCGTTTTGGAGAAAGTAAGATTATTGCACTTGATATTTCAAATGCATTTGATAAAGTCTGGCATCTTGCTCTCTTATCGAAAATGCGTGCTTTCGGTACCGACGAATCTCTTCTTCGTTGGATTACAAATTTTCTTTCGAACCGTTCAATACAAGTTGTTTTGGACGGATTCAAGTCTGAAACCCATAAAATAAATGCTGGTGTGCCCCAGGGCTACGTTTTGTCTCCGACCCTCTTCCTCATTTTTATAAATGATCTCCTGTCTGCTACTTCTAATCCAATACATTGTTTCGCTGACGATAGCACTCTTAGCTTTTCATATTCGTTTCCAGACTCACAACCCTCCTCTTCGAATGTGGAACTGCAACGACAAAATATGATTAGCTCATTAAATTCCGACCTACACAGCATTGTACAATGGAGAATAAAAAATCGTGTGGAATTTAATGCTTCGAAAACGCAATGCTGTCTTGCATCGTTAAAGCGTGATAAACCCTCTTTGCCACTATCTATGAGTGCCACTTGCATCAACGAAACGGAAAATCTCGACATCCTCGGAATGTGCATCAGCAACCACCTTTTGTGGAGCGATCACATACGCGATGTTGCCATAAATGCCGCAAGATGTCTAGGTTTTTTGAGACATTGCAAGAAATTTTTCTCTCCGTCTGATCTGGCTTCAATTTACAAAACCTATATACGTCCGAAACTTGAATGTAACTCTCATCTCTGGGCTGGTGCTCCAGTAACTTATTTAAGCATCTTGGACAGTATTCAAAGTAGAGCTTTTAAAATGATTGGTGACATTAACATCATCAACTCGTTTACGTCACTCGAACATCGACGCGCAAGGTTTCTTGTCTAACCCTTTTTTACCGTTATTTTAACGGATTATGCTCTAGTGAAATAGCCAGTTGCATTCCACCCCTTGAACAATTTAACCGTAATACCCGCGCTTATAGGAATGCCCATCAGTTTACCCTTGAACCCAACTTGGGCCGTACTATGAAGTACAGAGATTCATTTTTTAGCCGTACTACCCGAATGTGGTACGCCTTGCCACGCTCTATCTTTCCCTATCATTGCAATATTTAGGAGTTCAAAATCAATGTACACCGACATCTCCTATCCAACCCTTTCCTCTTTTCCTTATGCTCACACTGTGTCTTTGGTATATTAAAGGTATAAAAAAAACCCTTTTAGTGTTCGCTAATTATATAAAAAAAAAATTGTAAATTATTATAAAAATTCTAATAGGCAATTGGGCTTCAATTTAGACCATAACTTTAAGTAAGTATACTGATTTTGTATCTATTGGAATCAGAACTACTAAAAACTACTTTTTGAATACTTATATATAACCTTAAACAAAATGATTAGAAATTTATTCCTAACTCAGTTCCAAAAAAAAAACAAACCATGTTAAACAATCTTCTTAATGTAAGAAAATTAAATTGGAATAACCTTATTCTTATCTTATATTATATAATTCTTATTTACAAAAGTCATTCACCATCAGACAAAACTTTAAATATCTATACAAATAAAATGGACCTTAACCTTAACACTTAATAAATATTTAATATTATCTTTTTAACAGTAAATTACTTTCAATTATTTCTTATTTATTTGAAATTCAAATAGATTTACATATACTTAGTATCTAAATACGCAATTTATTTCTTAAATGAATCCATCCAAGTGAAATGAAATTTGTATAATATCCAAAATTTCCATTACGTATATATTTTTGTATATTGTTCAAAATAAATGCGCCGAAAATTTGTTTACATAAATTTATAACAAAAGACATTTTTGCGTCTGCACAAAAGAAATTATATCCTATACCAATTCAATTTAAAATTCAATTAATAACAAACAACTTCACTTTGGTTCTGCGTAATTTCATTGCAACAATAGATCAGGCATATTGCCATATAACAAAGAATTGAGTTTTCTATTTATCCAAGATTTAGAGTGAGTGAAAGAGAGAGAGAGAGAGAGTGATGCCCGATGCCAAAACGAAAACCCATTAATTAATAATTCACCGAGAAAGTTGTTTTGCCAATGTGAAAGCCTTATCTCTTCTGTAACACACAAAAGGACATACCATACCAACCCACAAAAAAACTAGGAAAGGAAAGAATAAAAAAACATTATCCAAACGCAAAAGTGAATCTAATTTAACCCCATGTGGGTTGTTGGGGAGGTAGGTAGGATGTCCTTTAAGCCGCAAGCTGCGTTCGTTTGTCACACATAAAGCACTCAATTCGGCTTCACGGATAAAAAATAAATACAAAATGTTCTATGTCTATGTCTATGTATATATAAAATGGAAGTGCGTCATTTTATTCAACTCTCGTCTCACATCCATCGCCGCCGCCGCCGCCGCGGCCGTTCCGTGTGCCGTAAATCCTCTTGCATTTGGAAATATAAACATTCGAAAATTTGCCCTCTTCGACCATACACCACTTTTAACTCCAACTCCATGCATACTCATTCCAAATCGCCAACTCACATGTCGTCCTGTCCTGTGCATCAGTGAATCAACCTTAATCCTGGCAAAGAAGTGTGGTAGTAAAGGTGGACTTTATTTGCGGCTTAATGAATGTTTAATGATTTGTTAATTGGATTTTCGGTTTTAAGCGTTTATAAAAGAATATATCGTATGTCTATGTTTTGTATGTCTATGCTATGGACCTATTCTGTTTCTCGCTTATACTCAAAGGAAATGTCGAAATAATAAATCATAGACTTGTCCTGCTTTTCACTTTTCGAAAACTTTGAAGCAAAAAGGGACTTTTGGAACTTTTTTTTTTCTGTTAGCTTAATGCTGCCTCCCACTTGAATGCGAGATGTTTTGAAATACAAAACAATCACGATGCTGACACTGGGGGTTGCTTCAAAACGCATAAGGACATAGAATTGAGAGTAATTTGTTGTTTGGTTTGGCGTTGGTTTTACAATGGTGACCTGATTGGTTTCAATAAGGATAATTGACGGTGGTAAGTTTACATAAGGGAAAGAAAAAGTTTTCTTTTTTTTTCTTTTCGATTTTAAGATTTATTATTCTCGCGTAATTCCCAAAAGACATGTCAGCAGGATTAAATAGAATTTAATTTTAATAACAAGTTTATTTTAGACTTAAGGTAGTATGAGAGTTATTAAGTTGCCGTTATTGGATTAAACTAACATAAAAATGTCAAAATAATCGAAGTCATTAAGTTATCTAAAATTCGACGAGAGCTTGCCGCAACCAAAAGTAAAAGACCGAAAAATTGACATAGTGCTCGATATTTATTTCGAACAGTTTAAGATAGGTTAGCCCGCAACTGTAACACCTGGCGGTTAGCCCTTATTTACTGGCAAGCTTACTTTTCATAAACTTGCTGTCCCTTGACATTGCTTTGACGCTTAGTTTTTGAAATTCACTTAAAGTGGTTTCATAAGAGTTACCCTCTCTCTATTCAAAATTCCTTCGAATGAGTTCCTCTTTCTAAGCTTCCAAGACCTAACAAATGCCGTGCTCATTTGTTAACCTTTGGTCATGGTTTTTTCTATCAAAATTTGATTTTTCTAGGGTACAAAGAAACCAAACCCTAAGCATTATAGGATAAACCACAACCACCACGAAACTCTCACAAGGAGGCCGTCCCATATATGATCATGACGGCTTGCATCATGGGGCTGTATCATATCCCGTGGCACCGTTTATAGCCCGGTCGGCTCACTAACTTTCGGTCTTTGATAACAACGGATCTTAGGGAAGATAACCCTAGAAGTGGCCGCTCGGTTTCATGTCTGAGACCACAATCAACCAGCTTTATCTTTTCATGAACATCATTCTTTTATAAAATGATTTTTACTGGAGCCCCTACAAATTCTAATCTTCTTTTAAACATCGACTTTCACTTGGAAGAGGTCGATTTTTATATTTTACTGATTTTTATGGTTTCTTTATAATTTTTTATCAGTAAGTCAAGCCCCCAGCCCTGGGCAGAACGACAATTCAACGCTATTTTACAATCCGAAGATTTTATCTTAGGAAGGAAGATAGCTATAACTTCTTGCGTTCGTTCACAAGCAGAGACCTTTGTACAGTGCAATTCTCAGAGTGCCTTTATCAATTATAATTAATTGAAACAGTATCATTCTTCAACGAACTACACTGAAGTCTCAAACTTGTGTCACGGAGCCACCGCGAGGAGGTGCAAGTAAGTACTTCTTCCTTCCAGATTAGAGACAAGCATATATATATTAACTTTTTTCTATCTATTAAGTCAGTTCGACTCCCATTTATTTCGAACAGAACAATGATTTTACACAGTTTGGAAGTGTTTCTAATTCCAAACCAAACTAAGAATTAATCACTCAATTAACAGCTAACAAAATAACTGCCTGTAAAAATGGTGGAACCAACTTAAATTTGCTAACCTCTAAAAAAATAATTATGTACCAAAATAAGCTTAAAAGAAATAGCTTCATTTGTTTATAAGTTTTGCATTTTTTTAAACTGTAAAAAAAATTTTAAAATAAAAGCAGATGTCAAAAACGTAAGATTAAATTTATAAAAAGAAATGTCAAAATTTTGAATTTACAAATGTGATGGATTACACAACCTTTCTATGATAAGTTAAAAAAAAAATTTACTCACACATTATGAAATGGGCCTCATCGTTGAAGCTGATTTTAAAACTAAATTATAGTTAGTTTCAAAGCTCCTGAGGTAAGGATGATTATGGTGGAATTAGATCCTGAATATCTATGTACATACATATCTAAGAATCTTGCACATACAGTGTGCCCACTAGATGTATCCTATTTCAAGATTGAAAAATAGGCTGGGATGCGACCCACACTGATAACTTCCCATCTCGTCCGTCGATTTGTCTTGCTTAAAAGTTTGTCTATATGTGTCAATTTTTACCAAATTTGCGTACTATTTTTTGTAGATCTTATTTTTTAATGAAAAAACGGACTGTTGGATTTTTATAAAAAAATTACTGAATATCGAAAACAATATTTTCTGTGAAATAAAATAAGTTTGAAGCCAATATTTGTAATTTTTAAAAAGCTATTTAAGTCGAAAGTAAATGTTTACCAAGTTTTAGTATTGTTTTTTTTTTGTAAAAAAAACTGTCAATTCGATTTTTCTAAAATTTTTCCTAATGTTGAAAACAATATTTTTTATAAGTTAAAATTAGTTAGAAGCTATTATCTCAAATTTTTGAAAAGATATTTGAAACGAAAATCAATTTTTACTAACTTTTGTTAAATGTTTTCGGTTTTTAATTTTTTGTACAAAAACTGTCAATTCGGTTTTTTTTTCAAAATTTTACTGAATATTAAGAACAATATTTTTTGAAAGATAAAAGTGGGTTAAAGCCAATATCTCAAAGCTTTGGAAAGATATTTGAGTCGAAATTCAATTTTTACCAACTTTGAGTAATGTTATTTTTAGGTTTTTATTTTTTATAGAAAAAACTGTCAATTAGATTTGTTTCAAAATTTTAGCAGATGTCAAAAACATTATTCTTTATTAAAAAAAATTGTTTTAGAGATGAAATTATATTTTAGTCGTAAAATTCTCGAGGTGACAAATTTTTTTTTTTAGTTTTTTTTTTTGATTTAAAAAAAACCGTTAATTGGATTTTTTCCAAAAATATACTTGTTTTGTATCACGTTACAGTATATAATATAAAATTTTATTCAAGCCTCTGGCGTCATTGGTTCGTGAGATATTTGGGGTTAACCAAAATGTTCACCTTTTTTTAAATTGCTATGGTAAAAAAAAAACCACGCACTTAATTTTTTTAGAGTCCTTTCTGCATCTTTCTGTATTATTATCTGTATAAAAAAATTTATTTGAAGTCGATATGTCTTCTGGTTCTTGAGCTATGGACGACGAAAAAAACGTCGCGAACGTACGGACGTACGTAATTTTTTTATAAAAATCCAACAGTCCGTTTTTTCATTACAAAATAAAATCTACAAAAAATAGTACGCGAATTTGGTAAAAATTGATACATATAGACAAACTTTTAAGCAAGACAAATCGACAGACGGGATGGGAAGTTATCGGGGTGAGTCGCATCCCAGCCTCTTTTTTTAATTTATTATTATTTAAGATGGCGCTACAGTCCTGTGTGCACTAAGGCCTTATCCAACAAACTTCTCCATCTAGCTCGGTCACTAGCTAGTTTTCTAGCTCTAGTTGTGCGCTCCAAGTTGGGTGAGGTCACTTTCCACTTGTGCGCGCCACCTGATCCGCAGTCTTCCTCTACTGCGTTGTCCTGTGGGTTTGCATTCGAAAACTTTCCGGGCCGGAGCTTTGTTTTCCATGCGCTCAATGTGACCCAGCTATCTCAGTCTTAAGACTTTTATTCTTGTGGCTAAGTCTACGTTGCTGTACAGCCCGTACAGCTCGTCGTTACATCTTCTTCTTCACTCCCCTTCTGCATACGGGACCGTAGATCACACGAAGAACTTTTCTCTCGATACGACCCAAGGGTCCATACTTCTGCACAGTATAGCAGGACGAAAATTAGCCCTCGAGAGAGGGCGTTGCTACTCAATTGCTTTCTTAGCCCAAAGAAACAGCGGTTAGCAAGAGTTATTCTTCGTTTGATCTAAGCGCTGGTGTTGTTTTCTGCGTTTATAGCGGAGCCTAGGTAGACGAAGTCCTTGACTACATTAAAGTTACATCTGTCAATGGTGACGTTTTGACCAAAACGTCGGTGTTGTAGGTCCTTTCTTGACGACAGCATGGACTTTGTTTTGCCCTCATTAACCGTTAAACCCATTTTTGCCGCCTCTGCCTCAATACTCAAAAAAGCCCCATTGACATCACGCTGAGTTCTTCCGATTATGTCAATGGCATCAGCATATGCTAGTAATTGGACAGACTTTTGACAGATAGTGCCTCTGGTGTTGACGTGAGAGCTCTGCACTATTCTTTCAAGTACGATATTAAAAAAATCGCATTGTAAATCCTTTTTTGACATCGAAAAGTTCTGTTAAGTTGTTTCCAACCATTATGGAGCAGCGTGAATTCTCCATGGTAACCCTGCACAAACGGACGAGTTTGGCAGGGATGCCAAAACAAGACATGGCTCTATACAGCTCGTCTCCGTAGATGCTGTTATATCGTCGCCCGAGAATTGGTTTGTTCCATACGCCATTGGCACTTTTTCGAGAAGAACGCATTTAAAGGTTCGCGTACTTAGTACTCCGAAACTGTGCGATAGGATTTAATTTTTATTTTTTTAAATTGAAGTTAGTCTTATTAAGATTTCACCTAACAATTTTCAAAGTGTTTTGCCTTACCGTTAACAAGATACGTTAATCAGCACAAAAGTCTACTTTTTTGGCTTGTATCCCACGTCATACATTTTGAAAATGATTTCTTTTTCCATACACATGGACCACTCAAAAATGAATATGGCACAAACCAATTCTCATCAATATATAATGTGAAAGGCAAGAGAGCATGTAATTGGATGCTAAAATTTTAAAAGAAATCGATTATATCTTTGTTTTCAATAAAGTCTTTATTAAAATAAAAAATAAACATTTTTCTTTAAAAATAAACAAAAAAACAAAAGAAAATTAAAGCAGTTCTACTGCTATAACAAAGCTTTCATTTACAGTACAATATTCTTATTAATTCATTACTTAAAAAGATAGTACATTGTAAATACACTAATTTGGTAAAAACAAAATAAAAAAGCAGTTCTACTGCTATCACTTTTTTAGTTTCTAAATATTAAGCAATGTTTTAAGATATTGCTTATCAATTTCAGGTAAAAACGGTAACGAGTCTTTAAGGTCTTTTTTCTTTTCTTTTGAGATCGGTGTTTTAGAGGTTTGTGTTAATTTTGCACAAAGCAAATTTTTCGGTGTTGGTAGTGCACCCTTGGTGGCTGTCTTAAATAAACTTACAGTTTTGTATTTTTTTTTCTTTCGCCGAGTTTTTAAATTTTATTTCAAAATCGAAATTTTTTTCACAAAGTAATATTTTTACTTTGGAAAAATGTACTTTGCTGAAGTCCATTTTGTTAGCCAAAATGGAATACGCCTTAAAATCTTCAGGAAGCATTTGAATAATTTTAAGTTCAACTTTGTCTGTGTTCATGCTTTTTAAAAGCTTTACTAGGTGAAGTGGACTATGAATCTCAAGGTTTTTCAAATACTTATCGATTGCCGAATGAATACAATCCACCTCCTGAAATAAGGAATGTCCCGGCTCGGAATATCTCTGGACAATCATCTCTACATCACTTCGGTTCAGGAACATTTGAATTGCGGTGGAATTAATTTTGTTCCTATTCTGCGGAACACATGAATCACTCCATAGTATGATGGATTTTAAGGTGGGGTATACTTCGATAAGCCTGTTCAAAATTTTTATTAATGCACTTGCAATGTCATTTCCTGAGCGACCACTATGAGCTTCTGTCCAAACTACGCAATAAGTAAATCTTTTTATGCCAGAGATAGCAACTACTACTGTTGCAGTTAGATTGAACATATTAAGCTTCCTCTGATAGTAAAATGCGGATGCGGACTTCATACAATTGTCTCGGGATATCTACACAATTGTAATGGATATGGCACAAACCAATACTAAAATTTTGTTTGCGATTATTGTCCCATAAACATAGGATTTCTTTAACACAAGTGCACGTAGGACAAACCAATTCTCAACATTCTTAGTATTTTTCTATCCCTTGTCACCGTAATATGCATGTGGAACAAAACAATTCTGACAAAAAAAAATGGTTGCCTGTAAAGTCGGTTTTACGGGCGAAGATTTTACGTGACAACGTCTTTTTCTCGGTAGAATATTTATTGATATGAATATAATTAAATTTCACAATTGAATGAAAATAAGAATTGCACAAATTTTTTAAACTAATAATTTACTTAACACTATCAACATTTATCAATAGTATGACATAACCTATAAACTCAGTTTCTCAACTTTTGTGTCAATCTAACAATTAATCAATCAATCATAGTTTACGATAATGAAATATCAGTGTACAATTATTTACCTTTATTGTTGTAATGGGTGATTTTTTTGAGGTTAGGATTTTCATGCATTAGTATTTGACAGATCACGCGGGATTTCAGACATGGTGTCAAAGAAAAAGATGCTCAGTATGCTTTGACATTTCATCATGAATAGACTTACTAACGAGCAACGCTAGCAAATCATTGAATTTTATTACCAAAATCAGTTTTCGGTAATCCGTTTTTTTATCGACAAATTTTGTTCAGCGATGAGGCTCATTTCTGGTTGAATGGCTACGTAAATAAGCAAAATTGCCGCATTTGGAGTGAAGAGCAACCAGAAGCCGTTCAAGAACTGCCCATGCATCCCGAAAAATGCACTGTTTGGTGTGGTTTGTACGCTGGTGGAATCATTGGACCGTATTTTTTCAAAGATGCTGTTGGACGCAACGTTACGGTGAATGGCGATCGCTATCGTTCAATGCTAACAAACTTTTTGTTGCCAAAAATGGAAGAACTGAACTTGGTTGGCATGTGGTTTCAACAAGATGGCGCTACATGCCACACAGCTCGCGATTCTATGGCCATTTTGAGGGAAAACTTCGGAGAACAATTCATCTCAAGGAATGGACCGGTAAGTTGGCCACCAAGATCATGCGATTTGACGCCTTTAGACTATTTTTTGTGGGGCTACGTCAAGTCTAAAGTCTACACAAATAAGCCAGCAACTATTCCAGCTTTGGAAGACAACATTTCCGAAGAAATTCGGGCTATTCCGGCCGAAATGCTCGAAAAAGTTACCCAAAATTGGACTTTCCGAATGGACCACCTAAGACGCAGCCGCGGTCAACATTTAAATGAAATTATCTTCAAAAAGTAAATGTCATGGACCAATCTAACGTTTCAAATAAAGAATCGATGAGATTTTGCAAATTTTATGCGTTTTTTTTTTTTAAAAAGTTCTCAAGCCCTTAAAAAATCACCCGATAGTTGTTGTAAATGACGAATCTAAGCACTCCACATTTTCACTACAGACACAGCTGACGATACTTTAACCACACGTGTGAACTTGAATTATGACGCTTTCTTGTTTTTCCAACGCCAAGAACGTTCGAGAAAGACAAAGACAGAGACACAAGCATGCGCCGCGGCCGATTCAATGCGCCTAATTCTCTAGTGCTGCGCGCGCGGCAGACCGATCATAGTTGAGTGGGAGAGAGACGCAAGGCATTCGGCGGGCCTCTCTCTCGTTCGGTGACTCATCGTTACGTTACCGGGCGTTACACTTTTTCATAAGTGACTCCCTAACAACCTAATTTAAGACGTTGTCACGTCAAAAACTTGACAAAATTTATATGGAAAAAATGTCCCAAACGCCAAAAAATGGTTTATGGGACAAAACAATTCTAGAAAATGTTGATTTTGGTGGATATGGAACAAAATTGATGTTGGATATCTCGGTATTGAAAAGACGTAGCGCAAATCTGATCACAGATTTAGAAAGAGCATACAAAATTACCATAGAATCCATTCCTAACTCAAAACCGACAAAAGTGGCGTATGGAACAAACCAATTCTCGGGCGACGATATGCGGCCTTGAAATCGATAAAAAGATGGTTTTTCTTGATTTGATGTTCTTGGGTTTTTTCCAGGATCTGCCGTGATCGACTGTGGACTTTCCTGGTCTAAAACCACACCGATAAGGCCCTATCAGGTTGTTGACGATAGGCTTTAGACGTTCACATATTACGGCAGAGAAGATTTTGTAAACGATATTAAGTAGACTGATGCCTATATAGTTAGTGCAGTTAAAAACGAAACCACAAAATGGCTACGTCCATTTGATACACAAAAAGGAGAACTTTTACAGGCATTGTTGATAACATTGATAGCATTTCAGCTCGTTTATTAGCTTCGAATTCGTCAATATTCCTAAACTTGCTAATGTTGACCGTAAGGTACCCCGCCGTCCGTTTCAAGTGCATCAAACTCCAACAGTAGATTGCGGTTGGACTCTCTTACTTCGAATGAATAAGGTTCGACGGTGATATTGGAGCACACTCTGGCCCAAACAGTTACTTTCGATAACTACACTATCGGTGGTCTGGCGAATAACGTCTGGATTCTGTGTCCGCAAATTCGATGGATTTGTTAATTAACTCCGCCGGAGAAATTGAAATAAGCTTTGGCATTTTTTTTATGATAAGCCAGCCCAGTTTTAACAATTGAAGAATTGTTTCAATGTAAATAATGACGATTTCAGAGCGTTCTTTCGTTGTATGCCCACTGTGTTAAAATGGACTAAAAATGGCGGTATAATTCAATATTGAAAAATTTTATATCCAGATGGCACAACCTTTGCACAGATTAAAAGAAAAAAAATAAGTAATTAAAAATATATAAAGATAATGAGAAACTTCTGTACAAAATAAAAAAAATTAATCAGGATAATAGAATTTCCTTGATCACTGGATACACCATCCATAAGAACACATATACAATTTCTTTTATCCAAAATTGACATATCGACAAAAACAGCTCAACAAAAATCCCACCCTAAATCACAATTCGATAAACAAAAAAAAATAAATATCCTCAAGTAAATCAAAGAAAAATGCCACACAATTCAACACATATATCCTGAATGTCTTCTGGATGATGTTTTCCAAAAATTAAAGAAGAAATCCATTTACGATAATTAAAGTAATGTGTCGGGGATATTTTTCTCAATGTCCTTTTATATGATTTGTCTTTCACTTTCATCAAACGAAATAAACAAAACCAAAAACAAAATCTGGCCACAAACTAAATGAGATATATGTGTGTTAATAGAAGAATGTGTTAAGACCGGAAGAAGCATTGAATAGAGAAAGATCTATTCGACCAAGACATCCTGGCCTTGCATGACTGCCTTTCTGCCTACTCGCCGCCATAGAGTATAATAGCGGTACCAAGAAATTGGCGACGACGACGACACACGACGACGAAGAAGAAAGAATCTCTCTATAAACAAATAGCGGAAGTGACAAAATGAATTATTTCATCATATACTCGTAGCTTTAGCCTACCCCCGGGCTCTATCTTGCAGCTTCATAATGGTAGTCTGTGCAGCATCTCAAAATAAGAAAAGACAACAAAAAATGCCGTCTTCCGTGATGCTGTGTGCTTTTGTCTGTCAATTGTCTCGACGAAAATGACGACGACGACGACACTACCAGGACCAAAGTGAGAGTGAGGGTGATTATATGTGAGTTTCTCATCATCACTTAAACAGCATGGAGCAGCAGTTCTTTATATCCATCAACCGAAAGCCGTGTCCTTTTTTCCTATGGAGAAATCGATTTTTTTCTGTGTGATTCCTTTTGCCGGTTTTTGCGCGCCGGCATCGAAGGACATTTTGCCAATTATTTGACGTATGTTGCAGACACACCAGACTCAGCATGAAAGGACCAACTAAAGGCGAGGAAGTATGGGGAATTAGATGCGTGAAAAGTTGTCACTTCGATGGAGACTCTTCGGGCTGGAAGGGAAGATGGGCTATAGGAAACTCAATTTTCGTATGTTGAAAAGTAAATCCCGTTCAGAAGTCGATTCGAAGGGAATAACTCGCTTTCAACACCGACAAAAAGGACTCAAGAACCCCAAACAAAACCCAAACATTCGTTCGTATACACACAGTTTGCAATTATGTCAATGAATTTTTGTCGGAGTCAATGTTGTTATGGGAATTGACACCCGGTTCAGTTCGGGTCTATTATATTTGTGTGTCGATGTCCTGTCAGTCAGAAAGTTAATTCATTATTATGTCGCATCGTTGTCGTCTTCAAGGACTAACAGCCCTTATTTTGATTTAAAAAATAAAAATTCTATGAGCTTTCCGAAAATAAGAGGGATTGCCTTGATTTCTAGGAAAAACTGCACCCATTGTAAAGTCTAAAGTATTCGCAGTCAATCAATCCTTTATGTAGCACGAGATTGTTAAAGTTTTCCCTTGGCAGGTGCACTTCCGGTTGAGAGGAATAACTTTTCTTTCCTTTTGTATCCTTTGCGACGAGCGACGACGGACCTCTTAAAGTGCGATTAATTTCCTCTTTTTGTCACGTTGATGGTTGATGTTATGTTAAAGAGTTTTTCCAAATTTTATTTTTTAAGGCTGCCTCAGGAACGATGAATATTCTTCTATCGTACCTACATGCTATAAAGTCATGTCGGTTGTTAAGGGGTTAAAACTTATGCTTATGCGACGAACGACTATGCTAACACTAACTTTTAATTAAATTTTACCCAACATTCTCACCTCTGTGCTCTGTCTGGTCTGGATGAAGGAGAACCTACTCCTCTGTAGATATCCTCTGCAAAAGTGCTTTAGCTTTTGTGTGTCCTTTTGGTGTGCTAATTTATGGCAAATTAATAGACTAAAGGTTTGTTTTTAGTTTATTATAGGCAAAGTGTATAGGTATGAAGTCACAAAAAAGTCACATCAAGTAGAAGAAGAAGAGGAAGGAAAAGCGAGTGTTAAATTGAATTATTAGTGGAAAATTGGTAGCAGCAACTCCTTTGATATCGATACACCTATATTAATACATCTATACAGCCTTCAGCCTTTAAATACATACCTAGATACAAAGGTTATAGGTATAGAAAGAGTAAAGACGATAAGAGAAGTAGATTTTAAGTCTTACTTTAGCATAAAAGTTGTTATAAGGAACATTTATATTTATTTACAAACAATAGAGAGGGGTTTTTTGCAAGCTTATGATGCGAATAAAGTTCTATAAATACTTTAAAAAGAATTTAAAAATAACTTTTAAGTATATAACACAGGCTGAAGAACTACAATTTAATTTTAAGCGAAAAATCATACTAATAATATTTCACGCAAAAACTACTTAACCGATCATCATGAAACTTTGCACATACACTCTTGAAGGTATTAGAAGTAACATAGGATACTTTTTATTAAAAAAAAATAAATCCCTACTTATACCTATTAACTTATACTTATACTTATACTTATACTTATACTTATACTTATACTTATACTTATACTTATACTTATACTTATACTTATACTTATACTTATACTTATACTTATACTTATAACTTATACTTATACTTATACTTATACTTATACTTATACTTATACTTATACTTATACTTATACTTATACTTATTCCTTATACTTATTCTTATACTTATACTTATACTTATACTTATATACTTATACTTATACTTATACTTATACTTATACTTATACTTATACTTATACTTATACTTATACTTATACTTATACTTATACTTATACTTATACTTATACTTATACTTATACTTATACTTATACTTATACTTATACTTATACTTATACTTATACTTATACTTATACTTATACTTATACTTATACTTATACTTATACTTATACTTATACTTATACTTATAACTTATACTTATACTTATACTTATACTTATACTTATACTTATACTTATACTTATACTTATACTTATACTTATACTTATACTTATACTTATACTTATACTTATACTTATACTTATACTTATACTTATACTTATACTTATACTTATACTTATACTTATACTTATACTTATACTTATACTTATACTTATACTTATACTTATACTTATACTTATACTTATACTTATACTTATACTTAATACTTATACTTATACTTATACTTATACTTATACTTATACTTATACTTATACTTATACTATACTTATACTTATACTTATACTTATACTTATACTTATACTTATACTTATACTTATACTTATACTTATACTTATACTTATACTTATACTTATACTTATACTTATACTTATACTTATACTTATACTTATACTTATACTTATACTTATACTTATACTTATACTTATACTTATACTTATACTTATACTTATACTTATACTTATACTTTTACTTATACTTATACTTATACTTATACTTATACTTATACTTATACTTATACTTATACTTATACTTATACTTATACTTATACTTATACTTATACTTATACTTATACTTATACTTATACTTATACTTATACTTATACTTATACTTATACTTATACTTATACTATACTTATACTTATACTTATACTTATACTTATACTTATACTTATACTTATACTTATACTTATACTTATACTTATACTTATACTTATACTTTATACTTATACTTATACTTATACTTATACTTATACTTATACTTATACTTATACTTATACTTATACTTATACTTATACTTATACTTATACTTATACTTATACTTATACTTATACTTATACTTATACTTATACTTATACTTATACTTATACTTATACTTATACTTATACTTATACTTATACTTATACTTATACTTATACTTATACTTATACTTATACTTATACTTTATACTTATACTTATACTTATACTTATACTTATACTTATACTTATACTTATACTTATACTTATACTTATACTTATACTTATACTTATACTTATACTTATACTTATACTTATACTTATACTTATACTTATACTTATACTTATACTTATACTTATACTTATACTTATACTTATACTTA
The DNA here is from genome assembly GCA_920104205.1 of Eupeodes latifasciatus. Classification (NCBI taxonomy): domain Eukaryota; kingdom Metazoa; phylum Arthropoda; class Insecta; order Diptera; family Syrphidae; genus Eupeodes; species Eupeodes latifasciatus. The sequence continues at coordinate 59,577,768 of OV049924.1, forward strand.
TACTTATACTTATACTTATACTTTATACTTATACTTATACTTATACTTATACTTATACTTATACTTATACTTATACTTATACTTATACTTATACTTATACTTATACTTATACTTATACTTATACTTATACTTATACTTATACTTATACTTATACTTATACTTATACTTATACTTATACTTATACTTATACTTATACTTATACTTATGACTTATAC